>OY756404.1:95000-4895000 GCA_963576865.1 Anania hortulata | reverse complement strand
GCAGTACGTACAGATGTATACGGGGTCGGGCTTGGCGTGGTGCTGGTGCTGGTGCTCGAGGTCCAGGTGCTTGAGCTGCGCGGGCGGCATGATGTGCTCCCCGCGCGTGACCGCGGCCGCCTTCTGCCGCTCGCGCGTGGAGTGCGGCTAGACACATGCAGTACGTACAGATGTATACGGGGTCGGGCTTGGCGTGGTGCTGGTGCTGGTGCTCGAGGTCCAGGTGCTTGAGCTGCGCGGGCGGCATGATGTGCTCCCCGCGCGTGACCGCGGCCGCCTTCTGCCGCTCGCGCGTGGAGTGCGGCTAGACACATGCAGTACGTACAGATGTATACGGGGTCGGGCTTGGCGTGGTGCTGGTGCTGGTGCTCGAGGTCCAGGTGCTTGAGCTGCGCGGGCGGCATGATGTGCTCCCCGCGCGTGACCGCGGCCGCCTTCTGCCGCTCGCGCGTGGAGTGCGGCTAGACACATGCAGTACGTACAGATGTATACGGGGTCGGGCTTGGCGTGGTGCTGGTGCTGGTGCTCGAGGTCCAGGTGCTTGAGCTGCGCGGGCGGCATGATGTGCTCCCCGCGCGTGACCGCGGCCGCCTTCTGCCGCTCGCGCGTGGAGTGCGGCTAGACACATGCAGTACGTACAGATGTATACGGGGTCGGGCTTGGCGTGGTGCTGGTGCTGGTGCTCGAGGTCCAGGTGCTTGAGCTGCGCGGGCGGCATGATGTGCTCCCCGCGCGTGACCGCGGCCGCCTTCTGCCGCTCGCGCGTGGAGTGCGGCTAGACACATGCAGTACGTACAGATGTATACGGGGTCGGGCTTGGCGTGGTGCTGGTGCTGGTGCTCGAGGTCCAGGTGCTTGAGCTGCGCGGGCGGCATGATGTGCTCCCCGCGCGTGACCGCGGCCGCCTTCTGCCGCTCGCGCGTGGAGTGCGGCTAGACACATGCAGTACGTACAGATGTATACGGGGTCGGGCTTGGCGTGGTGCTGGTGCTGGTGCTCGAGGTCCAGGTGCTTGAGCTGCGCGGGCGGCATGATGTGCTCCCCGCGCGTGACCGCGGCCGCCTTCTGCCGCTCGCGCGTGGAGTGCGGCTAGACACATGCAGTACGTACAGATGTATACGGGGTCGGGCTTGGCGTGGTGCTGGTGCTGGTGCTCGAGGTCCAGGTGCTTGAGCTGCGCGGGCGGCATGATGTGCTCCCCGCGCGTGACCGCGGCCGCCTTCTGCCGCTCGCGCGTGGAGTGCGGCTAGACACATGCAGTACGTACAGATGTATACGGGGTCGGGCTTGGCGTGGTGCTGGTGCTGGTGCTCGAGGTCCAGGTGCTTGAGCTGCGCGGGCGGCATGATGTGCTCCCCGCGCGTGACCGCGGCCGCCTTCTGCCGCTCGCGCGTGGAGTGCGGCTAGACACATGCAGTACGTACAGATGTATACGGGGTCGGGCTTGGCGTGGTGCTGGTGCTGGTGCTCGAGGTCCAGGTGCTTGAGCTGCGCGGGCGGCATGATGTGCTCCCCGCGCGTGACCGCGGCCGCCTTCTGCCGCTCGCGCGTGGAGTGCGGCTAGACACATGCAGTACGTACAGATGTATACGGGGTCGGGCTTGGCGTGGTGCTGGTGCTGGTGCTCGAGGTCCAGGTGCTTGAGCTGCGCGGGCGGCATGATGTGCTCCCCGCGCGTGACCGCGGCCGCCTTCTGCCGCTCGCGCGTGGAGTGCGGCTAGACACATGCAGTACGTACAGATGTATACGGGGTCGGGCTTGGCGTGGTGCTGGTGCTGGTGCTCGAGGTCCAGGTGCTTGAGCTGCGCGGGCGGCATGATGTGCTCCCCGCGCGTGACCGCGGCCGCCTTCTGCCGCTCGCGCGTGGAGTGCGGCTAGACACATGCAGTACGTACAGATGTATACGGGGTCGGGCTTGGCGTGGTGCTGGTGCTGGTGCTCGAGGTCCAGGTGCTTGAGCTGCGCGGGCGGCATGATGTGCTCCCCGCGCGTGACCGCGGCCGCCTTCTGCCGCTCGCGCGTGGAGTGCGGCTAGACACATGCAGTACGTACAGATGTATACGGGGTCGGGCTTGGCGTGGTGCTGGTGCTGGTGCTCGAGGTCCAGGTGCTTGAGCTGCGCGGGCGGCATGATGTGCTCCCCGCGCGTGACCGCGGCCGCCTTCTGCCGCTCGCGCGTGGAGTGCGGCTAGACACATGCAGTACGTACAGATGTATACGGGGTCGGGCTTGGCGTGGTGCTGGTGCTGGTGCTCGAGGTCCAGGTGCTTGAGCTGCGCGGGCGGCATGATGTGCTCCCCGCGCGTGACCGCGGCCGCCTTCTGCCGCTCGCGCGTGGAGTGCGGCTAGACACATGCAGTACGTACAGATGTATACGGGGTCGGGCTTGGCGTGGTGCTGGTGCTGGTGCTCGAGGTCCAGGTGCTTGAGCTGCGCGGGCGGCATGATGTGCTCCCCGCGCGTGACCGCGGCCGCCTTCTGCCGCTCGCGCGTGGAGTGCGGCTAGACACATGCAGTACGTACAGATGTATACGGGGTCGGGCTTGGCGTGGTGCTGGTGCTGGTGCTCGAGGTCCAGGTGCTTGAGCTGCGCGGGCGGCATGATGTGCTCCCCGCGCGTGACCGCGGCCGCCTTCTGCCGCTCGCGCGTGGAGTGCGGCTAGACACATGCAGTACGTACAGATGTATACGGGGTCGGGCTTGGCGTGGTGCTGGTGCTGGTGCTCGAGGTCCAGGTGCTTGAGCTGCGCGGGCGGCATGATGTGCTCCCCGCGCGTGACCGCGGCCGCCTTCTGCCGCTCGCGCGTGGAGTGCGGCTAGACACATGCAGTACGTACAGATGTATACGGGGTCGGGCTTGGCGTGGTGCTGGTGCTGGTGCTCGAGGTCCAGGTGCTTGAGCTGCGCGGGCGGCATGATGTGCTCCCCGCGCGTGACCGCGGCCGCCTTCTGCCGCTCGCGCGTGGAGTGCGGCTAGACACATGCAGTACGTACAGATGTATACGGGGTCGGGCTTGGCGTGGTGCTGGTGCTGGTGCTCGAGGTCCAGGTGCTTGAGCTGCGCGGGCGGCATGATGTGCTCCCCGCGCGTGACCGCGGCCGCCTTCTGCCGCTCGCGCGTGGAGTGCGGCTAGACACATGCAGTACGTACAGATGTATACGGGGTCGGGCTTGGCGTGGTGCTGGTGCTGGTGCTCGAGGTCCAGGTGCTTGAGCTGCGCGGGCGGCATGATGTGCTCCCCGCGCGTGACCGCGGCCGCCTTCTGCCGCTCGCGCGTGGAGTGCGGCTAGACACATGCAGTACGTACAGATGTATACGGGGTCGGGCTTGGCGTGGTGCTGGTGCTGGTGCTCGAGGTCCAGGTGCTTGAGCTGCGCGGGCGGCATGATGTGCTCCCCGCGCGTGACCGCGGCCGCCTTCTGCCGCTCGCGCGTGGAGTGCGGCTAGACACATGCAGTACGTACAGATGTATACGGGGTCGGGCTTGGCGTGGTGCTGGTGCTGGTGCTCGAGGTCCAGGTGCTTGAGCTGCGCGGGCGGCATGATGTGCTCCCCGCGCGTGACCGCGGCCGCCTTCTGCCGCTCGCGCGTGGAGTGCGGCTAGACACATGCAGTACGTACAGATGTATACGGGGTCGGGCTTGGCGTGGTGCTGGTGCTGGTGCTCGAGGTCCAGGTGCTTGAGCTGCGCGGGCGGCATGATGTGCTCCCCGCGCGTGACCGCGGCCGCCTTCTGCCGCTCGCGCGTGGAGTGCGGCTAGACACATGCAGTACGTACAGATGTATACGGGGTCGGGCTTGGCGTGGTGCTGGTGCTGGTGCTCGAGGTCCAGGTGCTTGAGCTGCGCGGGCGGCATGATGTGCTCCCCGCGCGTGACCGCGGCCGCCTTCTGCCGCTCGCGCGTGGAGTGCGGCTAGACACATGCAGTACGTACAGATGTATACGGGGTCGGGCTTGGCGTGGTGCTGGTGCTGGTGCTCGAGGTCCAGGTGCTTGAGCTGCGCGGGCGGCATGATGTGCTCCCCGCGCGTGACCGCGGCCGCCTTCTGCCGCTCGCGCGTGGAGTGCGGCTAGACACATGCAGTACGTACAGATGTATACGGGGTCGGGCTTGGCGTGGTGCTGGTGCTGGTGCTCGAGGTCCAGGTGCTTGAGCTGCGCGGGCGGCATGATGTGCTCCCCGCGCGTGACCGCGGCCGCCTTCTGCCGCTCGCGCGTGGAGTGCGGCTAGACACATGCAGTACGTACAGATGTATACGGGGTCGGGCTTGGCGTGGTGCTGGTGCTGGTGCTCGAGGTCCAGGTGCTTGAGCTGCGCGGGCGGCATGATGTGCTCCCCGCGCGTGACCGCGGCCGCCTTCTGCCGCTCGCGCGTGGAGTGCGGCTAGACACATGCAGTACGTACAGATGTATACGGGGTCGGGCTTGGCGTGGTGCTGGTGCTGGTGCTCGAGGTCCAGGTGCTTGAGCTGCGCGGGCGGCATGATGTGCTCCCCGCGCGTGACCGCGGCCGCCTTCTGCCGCTCGCGCGTGGAGTGCGGCTAGACACATGCAGTACGTACAGATGTATACGGGGTCGGGCTTGGCGTGGTGCTGGTGCTGGTGCTCGAGGTCCAGGTGCTTGAGCTGCGCGGGCGGCATGATGTGCTCCCCGCGCGTGACCGCGGCCGCCTTCTGCCGCTCGCGCGTGGAGTGCGGCTAGACACATGCAGTACGTACAGATGTATACGGGGTCGGGCTTGGCGTGGTGCTGGTGCTGGTGCTCGAGGTCCAGGTGCTTGAGCTGCGCGGGCGGCATGATGTGCTCCCCGCGCGTGACCGCGGCCGCCTTCTGCCGCTCGCGCGTGGAGTGCGGCTAGACACATGCAGTACGTACAGATGTATACGGGGTCGGGCTTGGCGTGGTGCTGGTGCTGGTGCTCGAGGTCCAGGTGCTTGAGCTGCGCGGGCGGCATGATGTGCTCCCCGCGCGTGACCGCGGCCGCCTTCTGCCGCTCGCGCGTGGAGTGCGGCTAGACACATGCAGTACGTACAGATGTATACGGGGTCGGGCTTGGCGTGGTGCTGGTGCTGGTGCTCGAGGTCCAGGTGCTTGAGCTGCGCGGGCGGCATGATGTGCTCCCCGCGCGTGACCGCGGCCGCCTTCTGCCGCTCGCGCGTGGAGTGCGGCTAGACACATGCAGTACGTACAGATGTATACGGGGTCGGGCTTGGCGTGGTGCTGGTGCTGGTGCTCGAGGTCCAGGTGCTTGAGCTGCGCGGGCGGCATGATGTGCTCCCCGCGCGTGACCGCGGCCGCCTTCTGCCGCTCGCGCGTGGAGTGCGGCTAGACACATGCAGTACGTACAGATGTATACGGGGTCGGGCTTGGCGTGGTGCTGGTGCTGGTGCTCGAGGTCCAGGTGCTTGAGCTGCGCGGGCGGCATGATGTGCTCCCCGCGCGTGACCGCGGCCGCCTTCTGCCGCTCGCGCGTGGAGTGCGGCTAGACACATGCAGTACGTACAGATGTATACGGGGTCGGGCTTGGCGTGGTGCTGGTGCTGGTGCTCGAGGTCCAGGTGCTTGAGCTGCGCGGGCGGCATGATGTGCTCCCCGCGCGTGACCGCGGCCGCCTTCTGCCGCTCGCGCGTGGAGTGCGGCTAGACACATGCAGTACGTACAGATGTATACGGGGTCGGGCTTGGCGTGGTGCTGGTGCTGGTGCTCGAGGTCCAGGTGCTTGAGCTGCGCGGGCGGCATGATGTGCTCCCCGCGCGTGACCGCGGCCGCCTTCTGCCGCTCGCGCGTGGAGTGCGGCTAGACACATGCAGTACGTACAGATGTATACGGGGTCGGGCTTGGCGTGGTGCTGGTGCTGGTGCTCGAGGTCCAGGTGCTTGAGCTGCGCGGGCGGCATGATGTGCTCCCCGCGCGTGACCGCGGCCGCCTTCTGCCGCTCGCGCGTGGAGTGCGGCTAGACACATGCAGTACGTACAGATGTATACGGGGTCGGGCTTGGCGTGGTGCTGGTGCTGGTGCTCGAGGTCCAGGTGCTTGAGCTGCGCGGGCGGCATGATGTGCTCCCCGCGCGTGACCGCGGCCGCCTTCTGCCGCTCGCGCGTGGAGTGCGGCTAGACACATGCAGTACGTACAGATGTATACGGGGTCGGGCTTGGCGTGGTGCTGGTGCTGGTGCTCGAGGTCCAGGTGCTTGAGCTGCGCGGGCGGCATGATGTGCTCCCCGCGCGTGACCGCGGCCGCCTTCTGCCGCTCGCGCGTGGAGTGCGGCTAGACACATGCAGTACGTACAGATGTATACGGGGTCGGGCTTGGCGTGGTGCTGGTGCTGGTGCTCGAGGTCCAGGTGCTTGAGCTGCGCGGGCGGCATGATGTGCTCCCCGCGCGTGACCGCGGCCGCCTTCTGCCGCTCGCGCGTGGAGTGCGGCTAGACACATGCAGTACGTACAGATGTATACGGGGTCGGGCTTGGCGTGGTGCTGGTGCTGGTGCTCGAGGTCCAGGTGCTTGAGCTGCGCGGGCGGCATGATGTGCTCCCCGCGCGTGACCGCGGCCGCCTTCTGCCGCTCGCGCGTGGAGTGCGGCGCCCGCACGCGCCTCGCTCCGCGCGCATCCGCGCCGCCGCCGCTGCGGGGTGCCCGCACCTGACGCAACAAACCACTAGCGTCAAATATATGTCCCTAATTTATTAGTTAACTTTCTTTTACGATTCGACTGCTTCTTTATTGTAGGAACAATAACAAATTCGGAAAAAAAATCCTGTAAAATTTGATGTTGCTGCAGCTGGCAGTTGGTAATTTGGGAATATATGTCCCTAATTTATTAGTTAACTTCCTTTTAGGATTCGACTGCTTCTTTATTGTAGGAACAATAACAAATTCTGAAAAAAAACACCTTTAAAATTTGATGTTGCTGCAGCTGGCAGTTGGTAATTTGGGATAGTGTTTTTTTATAACTGGTATTATCACTTGTAGACTTCAGTTCAACCGTGACCATGGCTTGCAGTAGTGCCGTCACATCAGAAAACTCATTAGGTACATAGTAATTAATCCGATTTAGTTATTCAAAATGATAAACAATGTAACAGAAGGCAAAGCAAAGTATTAAGATACAAATTCCAACAGCCCGTAATAATGCTGAAATAGTTTCAGGAATTGGACACGGTATTGTCCATGTGTAAATGACTGATTAACATTTTCCTAGAGTTGAAGCCATTTATATTCAATTCATTCATGATTCAACCTCGGATGCGGTAACGGATGGTCGGAAAAGCACCCACAGCCTTGCTAAAAGGCCGTCCAAGATTAGAGAACTGGTTGAAACATTTCCTCTTTCGTCCTTATCATGCTGAATTCGCTTAGTGACTTGCAGCATGTCCCTACACAAAAAATCAAAAAGTAATATTGTATCCACGCAGAACTTTCTAACATCCCTTTGATCGTCCCTAAATAATAATATTAATAAGTCAAAGGCTAGTATTTCTTTACTAAAGAGAGTGAACCTATTCAAGTAAAAAAAAACAAGTTGCCACCTTCGAAGTCTGCTTATTTCACTGTTTCTTGCTTCGCCGCTTGAAGAAATTTAAGAATACGGATGAATTGCTAAAGAGGTAAACCTATCCAAGTTTTACAGGTCTAGTGGGAACATACCTTCTTCCCCCTATCATGCTGGATTCGCTCAGTATCTTGCAGCATCTCTCTACGCCACAGCTCGAAGAAGTAGTCCGGATCTGTGTAGAACTTCCTCGCGTCCCTTCCATCGTCTCTGAATTCGTTTAGCCTCTCAAGCGGCGGCGGGCGGTCGCAGCGCGCGTACGTAGCCAACATGGCCGAAGGCATGGAGTTCCGAGCGAACAACTGTTGCTGGAACGCCCGTGCCGACCGAAAGGCCTTCCGCATTTGGATATCTTGGAGGGACACTGCAAAGAATATTGAAAACACATGTTGAATAATGTATCCATATTTGTAAAAAAAGTACCTAAAATTTTGATTTAAAGTTATGACTAAGAATCGTGATTCTGTGTGTTTATTAGGGAAAATGACAACATGTAATTGTACTATTAGTATAAGCCATTGTTGATGGTAACTAAACAAAATTAAACAAGGAAACTACCTACATTGATACAACAAACTTGATTTTGAAATCCCTCATTGTAGTATTTATATTTTCAAAAACATTCCTGGTAGGAAAATACCTGTGGATTACATTAGTATCTTATCGGTGTTGAATACTTAATCACGATCAAACAGGTGAACGGTTTAAGATGAAACTTTACCGGAATTAAATAAGTCAAGGCAATTTTTGGAAAACGAACAGTTCTTGAGAGACGGTTTCCGAAATTTCGTAAATACTCCTTTATATAAATAAAATCAATACCTCAACTATCGAGTAGGTGATCAAAAACAAAAGATGTTTCATTTTATGTTTCTTAATAAAGCGTGAACTGGATATTCAATGACAATAAAATGAGGATGTACCTTCTTCGACCCCGGAGTCAAGTTGCGTGACCTTGATCGCCAGCCTGTCTATCCTGGCCTGCAGGACGTTGGTCCTATCAGCCAAGTTAGTCGCCTCCCGCGTGAGCTCACCGAACATATCCTCTGCGTGCTTGGACAGGGAAGACAGTTGTCTGAAACGAGAATACTTATGTCACTAAAGTGTTTATTACACGTCAAAGGATTATAAATGAATCGGCACTTTTGAACTAGAGATCCTATTTCCGAATACTTAATACAAATATACAGAAGACCATTAATACGCCGTTTAGATGCGAGCGAAAAGCTTCCCTTTTTTTCATTTGTACAGTAACAGTATAGGCAATGAGGCATCTCTGTCGAAAGTTGATTGACCAACCGGTCAAGGGAAAGGGATGGCAATAGTTGTTGGAGTTATCCCGGAGCTAGTTATCATAATGATGCTGTTCTTATAAGTTCTTGACTTTATTTATAAACAAAGATTAACACGATTTACCCAATTAACAATTTTACCTACCATGTATGTGATGATGTAATAAATCCGTTGTCTGCTGTGCTACACTACTCACGAGATTAACAGCGCATTACTAGGTCACCTCAAAGTAGGAATAACGATAAAATCGGTACATTTATCTCAACATCGCGAAATGCTTGAGCGAATCGCACGCAGCTATACACTATTGTTTTTGCTCACCGTCGCTTCACTTACTCGCTCTACATGCTCTGAACGAACACAGATGATCATCTTTGTTGTTTTCGTGCGACTTTATTAACGGCACATTATATCCGGGTGATTTAGTGTTACTCTAACTACGTCAGTACTATTATTTATTTTGTGCTCTAACAACATTAGATTTTGGCTCATTTTCTACACTCTCTCTCTCTCTGCCTTTGGAATAGGGGTTGTTTACTTTTAGGGGTTGTGATTAATGACACTTTAACTTTATATGAAACTGACTATGCAGCTGCTGCAGCTGCTACTATAAGAAAGCGTCTAACGACATGACACAAAAAGACATATCTCCCACAAAAAATATGTCAACATTAATGCTTTCTTCTGCGAGATACAAACACATCTACGTCAACATCAACAACAACGGGCTTTGTGGTGGTAATTGAAAGCTGATACCTCTGGTTACCCCACAGTGTTGGTAAAAGTACCGTTAAGAACAATGGGTAACCGAGTGGTGGTACCTGAAAGAAAGCTGATACCTCTAGTTGCTGCTAGAGATGGTATAGGTGACAGTGCCAGTGGGGTTACCTGACAGTGCTGGTGAGTGCCGTTTATAACGTTGGGACTTGGTGGTGGTACCTGAATGCTGATGCATCTGGCTGCTGCTAGAGATGGTAGAGGTGGTCTAGTAATATTACCTGCAATGTTGGCGAGAGTCCGTTGATAACATTGTGACTTAGCTGTGGGACCTGAAAGCTGATGCCTCTGGCTGCAGCTAGAGATGATGTAGGTAGTCTAGTGATGTTACGTGGCAGTGTTGGCCAGAGTGCAGAGGCTAACGCTAGGATTTAGTGGTGGTACGTAAAAGCTGATACCTCTGGCTGCTGCTAGAAATGATGTAGGTGGTCATAGATACTGGTGGTCTAGTAATGTTACCTGACAGTGTTGGCGAGAGTGCCGTTAGTGACGGCTTCGAGCTCGGACGGGACCGCGAGCCGCTCGGGGACGGTGCCCCGCGACACGTGGACGGGCTCCACGCAGCGCTTGGGCAGCGGCATGACTGCGCGCGCGCTCGCACCGCGGCTACCTCTCTCGCATTACTGCAATAGAAAAGCGACATTGAAACTCTTGCTTGGGCGTAGAAAAATCATTACATTTTTGTTAGTTAAGCTGTTTAGTTCCGTTATTTCTATTAGTGGAGACGTCATTGGTTTTAGTGCTACGTTTGTGAACTTTAGTATATTTAACTGTAAACTGTTTGTTTCCTTAAATATAAAACCTATTATAAAAACCCTAGAGAGGGAAGTAACAACTAAAATAAAAATATCGACAGATATACAACTACATGACATACTCATATAGTAAACGTATGTTTTTTCGCGTTTTTAGCATTTCATAACAAATCAATAGTCCGTTATAACTAGCAATTAAGGTTGTTAAAAATTTTAGTTTTTCTTTTTAAGTTTAATATTTTAATTTCAACATTTAATCGTATCAATAATTCAAGCCTGCCTACTGTTTCATTATCGCTTCCTTTACTATTTACAGTGAACATAGTGATGAACGCCTCTAATCCTATTTGTATAAAGATTACTCAATGCCGACGGCATGTCATCAACATACAGTTACACAGCAAGCATAATATGAAATGTTCATTTTCTGACTTGCACACACACGTAAAAACTTTCTTAAACAAAAATCATTAGTAAAAAAAAGTATTGTCGCGTTTTTTAAATAGGTACAGAAAACAGCAAGTCAATCTACAACAAACGTCTAATTTTTTCGATTGTTATTGATCTCTATAGGTCAGACTTAAAGTTGAGAATCAATTCAATGACCTTTACCTTTTTCGGTAGGTTGACCTGCCGTTGTCTGTACCTAACTTGTGTTACGTATATAAATAATAAAAAGGAATTTAGTGGTCACGTGTAGAATTACATATAAAATAACAATTAAATTTCATATAATTATGTTTAATTAAACTTTTAGGAATACGGGTCTAATAAACCTACTAGTTCGGACACGGATCCGAGCTCGTTTTTCCGCGTTTTCGCCACTTTCCGTCACTTGTTCCTGGTACGTAATTATAATTAACAAGTAAAAACTGTTTAGTCTGCCCGTTCGCCGTGACGACGCCATGCGTGAATACACTGGAAGTAAGAATTGGGTTTTCGTTCCGTTATCTGCCATTCCGCGGTTGATAACGATTATAATTTTAGCGCAAATAGCGTCGTTACATCATCGACTCGGACGCAACAATTTTATTTAAATTATTATTATTTATTCGGTTTTGTTTTGATTAAGGTGTATTCGTTGGCTTGGCCACATCCAGCCAGAACTAGTTTCTGTCACGTAAAGTTTTAATATAAAAATAATAAGAATTTCGGAAATATGAAAGTAGGTAGGTACGTACATCAGTCATGAGCATAGTTGCTTACAGCTAAACGAAGGTATTTTATAACTGTCAGTAGTATTAGCATTATCATTCCATTGCATTCATTTTAATGTTGCCTGTATAGGATTGGATAGCTTGTAAAATGTTTTGTCCCATATTAATATATCAAACTAACGGCTGAGTATTAAGAACAACCTTCATATTTCCTCTGTATATTATGGGCTAAATAGCACGTACCGTTTATCAAACTTCACTATTCATTGTGCACCTCATAAAACGATGATCAGTCAATTAATTCCGTCTTGGCATGTGACTGGTACTGTCCGAACTGAAACTAAACACAAAACCGATGTGTTTGTTATGTCTATAAACTTAAAGTTCAGTTTTCAGCATGTTTTGTTTTAGACAATACAATCGACAGCAAAAGTTGTTTATAAAACCTTATGACTATTGTTATAAAGATGAACATGACATGGCTGATTGTTCAATATGGCACAAAAGGCGGGGTGGTTTTAAGCGAATGGCACAGGTTATAATGTCAGTGCCGCGCCATTCTATCGGCCGTGCCGAATCAAAACACGGTAATTGAACCGATCTGTTGGGCAATAACAGACTGCAGCTAACTGTACGTAACAGCTGGGTGTAGCAAATCAAGCGATTTTATTCTAGACTTTTAGCACTTTTGATTTGAAAGAATCCGAACAGTACGATATTGTTTCTTATTGTTTTGTAGGTAGTTTCATCGGAAAGTGATAGCAACTTATCACGTCATCCTTTCAACGGTATGCAAGCGGAACTATTGGTATTACTTAAATAAGAATAACTCAGGTATAAGTGCAATAAAAGAACATTATAATTTTATACATAAAACTAGCTGTTGCCCGCGACTTCGTCTGCGTGGTTTTTAGGGGTATGAAAAATAGATGTTGGCCGATTCTCAGACCTACTCAATATGCTCACAAAATTTCATGAGAATCGGTCAAGCCGTTTCGGAGGAGTACGGGAACGAACATTGTGACACGAGAATTTTATATATAAGATATACACGTTGTCACATAAATAAAGAACAACCCTGTATGTAACCACATATTCTATACCTCTTAATGAACAAATTTGTTTTATAACTTTAAAATTAGTATGCATATACATAATTGTATACATTTTTTATCTTTCTATACAAATTCAATCAATTTCTGGTGTTTAGTCATTTTGTATGGAAAGTCGACCAATTTTCATTTGGAAAAGTCATAGAACAAAAGTTTACACCGTGATTTATACAATCTTCTGTGGTTACAATATCCTTGATTTACGGGACACCCTGTATAAGTAGATAAATCTACAATTCTACATAAACTTTTATCGGGTGTTTAGAATAAGAATGCGACTTCCTCACATCCTGGACTTGTCAATGGCTGCCATATGGCATTTGCATTCGAAAGGCGTTAACACAATAAGTCTAAACAATAAATTGACATCACCGGCATGCATAAGCGCACTTACGTCATTTATCTAGCGAGGTTCGAACTTCGCGACCTTTAACAAATTCCAGCGGTAATTAAGTAGCAAACGATTAGAACAGTATGAGACAAGAGTATTTGTACAACATATTATGCTGTTTGTGTCATTTATGCAATTTTAAAAAAAAGGCGTAAGACGACGCCGTATATACGAGGGCTGCACTAAAAGTATCGGGAATAGAATATTTTCACTGTTCCTGTCATATTAAAATCTTTTTAATTGCAAACTCCTTGGTTTTAAAAATCGAATACCATTTATTTATTTTAAAAAAGATTCTCGGTCTTATCACAAGGTCTTGTCAAACTTGCTTAGTCGTTGAGAAAATTGAATTGACTCGAGAAAATTCAAGAGCGATGATTTATTATGACTTTCGAAGTGGTTTAACACAAAAACAGTGTGTTGACCGGATGATTTCTGCATTTGGTAATGAAGCCCCATCCAAAACCACAATTTATCGCTGGTTCGCTGAATTTCAACGTGGACGTGTCAAGCTCAGTGATGATCCCCGTCAAGGTCGTCCAAAAACTGCAGTCACCCAAGAAAACGTTGATGCTGTGCGTAAGTTGATTGAGGAAGATGAGAAGAAGAGCAAAAAAACAACATGGTTGCAACATGGCCGGTTTTGGAGACAAACGTGGCCACCAGCCACGTTTGTCTCCAAAACCCACCATGTTGCGACTATTCCTCTTGAGGGACAAAGAACGGTTAATGCAGAATGGTATGCTAGCATTAGTCTGCCACAGGTCGTTTCTGAACTCCGTAAAGAGAACTGCAACCGCCGCATCATCCTCCATCACGACAATGCGAGTTCTCACACCGCGCACAGAACAAAAGAGTTTTTAGAGCAAGAAAACATAGAATTATTAGACCATCCGCCGTACAGCCCCGACCTAAGCCCTAATGATTTCTATACTTTCCCTAAAATAAAGAATAAATTGCGTGGTCAGAGATTTTCATCACCTGAAGAAGCTGTGGACGCCTACAAAACGGCCATTTTGGAGACCCAAACTTCCAAATGGAATGGTTGCTTCAATGATTGGTTCCGTCGTATGGAAAAATGTGTCAAATTTTGCGGAGAATACTTTGAAAAGCAATAAATACATTTTTAAATAGTAATGTTTTGTCACTTCCTTGATTCCCGAAATTTTCAGTGCCGCCCTCGTATCGGTCATCGGGATCAGACACAATAGATTGTTGCGTAGATCGGCGCCGCCTCGATTTAAATTAGCACAAAATAGATAGTACACACTACCTGATCATCGTGACCTAGAGACGTAGTTATTTATAAAACAAGAAATTAATTTTGAATTCGAAAACGAAAATCAATTCGTGTATGAGATTAATTTTAAATTGTAAAATTTTTCTGATTACTCTGAATGAAAATACTGAATGAGAGATCAGAAGTTTTCACACTGATTAATATTCGTATATAAAGTTTCGATTAATTATGTGTATACATATTATTAATCAAAGATTCAATGCAGCAGCTTTTAATGCGGTACGAGTAAGTTTCTTTTATGAATGCTGGTGCGAGGATATAAGATTTTTTTAAATAAAGTTTAAAAGTCGAAAGTTTTTACATCATTTACAAGATTGTGTTATAAAGTTTTAAATAAAAATTCAAATTTAGAGAAAAAGATCTTCGATTCCACATGCAGTTTGTAGTACCCGACAATATCCTGACACATCTTCAATAATTTCCTTGATAATCAAACAATCGTCTAGTTCGCTAGCGCTATTTCCAGAGCATGACGTCGAACTCGAAACCCGTACATCCTGCCCCTGATAAGATTATCCTGACAACATGCTAAACGTTGTTGCGATTTTATCGCTCGCAAGGAAAAATAATTTTAAATTAAACACAGTAACCATGTTTCTATTAGGCACATAATGATCAATATCCTTGTTACTCAAGTTTCTAGTTACTGGGGTATAAAATCATTTTTTGTGAGATTATAACTGAATAGCTACAGTAAGGTATTACGGCAACTAGCCACTATACTTTCTGTATTTTGAGGTGATTTGACGACCTCAGCTGACTAATCTCACCCGATTGTAATGTAAGTGACGATTAAGTCTAAGTAAGGTGGAGTATACTTACACAGATTTTCATTTTGTATGAAACAAAAAGGAATCTTTTCAGCATATTTTCGATACTTGCGTGTTTCTGATTTAAAGGGAATTAATAGCCAGGTCGAAAGTGAGAAAAGCATACGGTGTGGCGTCGATTAGCCACGTTCGCAGTTGCCATGTGGGCGGCAACAAATTGACACTTCCGTCGAGTTAATGCAATCGAACGGTCGTGCACACGGAAACCTAGCCGTACTGACTGGAGTATTAATATCAAGAACACTACTGTCACAAATATTATTAGCATAGGCACCTTTGTTCGTCAGACTTCTCCCCTCACTTTGGACATTGAAGTCGATGCATGCTTCGAAATATGTACTGAGAAGTAACGAGGTTTATTCAATCAGGTGTGAAGGCTGAACCACAAAAATAACATATGGTGAAATAATTGCTGATTTAAAGGAATATAGGAGACCGGATAATTAAATACGTTTGACGCGTCTCTAGAAGAAGTGCCTTTTTCTCAAACATGGCGTGTGTGAGCCAACTATTCGCTTCGTTTAACAATTTTGCAGGGAAAGTTCTGACGAACCGCGTGCCCCGCGCGTTCTGCTTCAGTATGAGACTCGTGTACCAATCCAAATCCAATTTCGTCATCAATCTAATAACATGCCACCGATTACATCCATCGGTGATCGGTTAAGTCTCACATCACGGTCCTTTGTCAGGTTGATCAAATCGTCGCAATATCATCTTCCCTAATTTAAAATTCAGACGTGTAAAATTTTAAATGAGCAGGAGGAAACTCCATTTACACCGTACATACAACGTACAGATCGGCATATATAGGCTTCTTGTTTTAGGGTCGCAAATACTGCAAGCACATAATTTTAGTGCAGGCGAGTGTTGTACACAAAAAGTGGCATTAGCGTAATTGAAAGACGTTGTAGCGGGTAAATAATAATAGTTTAACGTGGCGAAGAGCGCAAGGACACGCGAGAGATATCAGCGGTGCTCTCACATGCGATGCAACTGAATTGTTCATTCCATTCACATATGTTTTTCTGAGGAACTTTTTCAGTCACTTACACGAATCGAAAACATGTAAATCCGCGTTTGACAATTGCAGATTAGATTAAATATGTGATGAAGATTAAAGAAATCAAATCATCATCAAATGTAACTAAACCTAAACTGTATTCATGGAGTTTAAATGATGTCTTTTTGTGATGTTATTTTTAATCTTTTCAAACATCTGACAAAAACACCTTTTACATTACACGCCTCAGCCTCTAAATTTGCACAACAAACACATTTGTACGCCATTTAAATTTATGAATTGATAAAAAGATAAAAGTATATTTAAATAAGATCGTGTCACACATACTTGGGCAGTGCGACCAGATTACTGTACCTATTATGTCGGAGCTCAGAAAAATCGAGGGGAATACATTTTTGGTAACTGGTGGCGCTTCAGGACTTGGCGCTGGATATGTTCAAGCCTTCCTTGAAAATGGAGCCAAGGCAAGTTTAGCCCTATCGATTGTGCATACACGCCAACAAATATAAAAAATGATTGGTTTTATTTAGAACCCATAATTTTTTATAGGCCGTGGCTGTTTTGGATATATCTGAAGAAGCTGGACAGACTATAGTCGAGAAATTTAACAATGAGTTTCCTGGCAAAGTGATATTTTTGAAATGTGACGTCGGTAACGAGGAAAGTTTAACAAAAGCATTCAATGACGTCGTTGATCAGCTCAAGACGGTAGATGTGATCATAAATAATGCTGGCGCTATGAACGATTCACCTAATATGTGGAGGCAATCATGTAATATTAACTACGTGAGTTGGTATAACCAATAACACCAAAATTTATTGTCAGACTATTTTAATCGTACTCTACTTTGGACTAATTAATAAACATTAACTTGAATTTTAGCAAGGTGTGGTGTCCTTAACATTTAAGGGTCTCAATCACATGAGAAAAGATGAAGGAGGTAGTGGTGGTACCATTATCAACATATCTTCGGTTGCAGCTCTGAAGAAGTTCCCTTATGTGCCCACATACTAGAGTTCTAAGGCAGGGGTGTTACACTTCAGCTCCTGTATTGCGGTAATTCATTATACTATGTAACGGTAAAAAGTGTGGGACGGAATTGACAGAAGGCAAACTTTGGCCGGTATGGGTTTGGGACTTCCGAAGGAGTAAAAACTATAAGTAGCTTGGGAGAAGCCTTGTTTCAATTGTGAACGGTGATAGGATTTTATTCATAAGCAGTACCTATCTATTTACTATTAAAACATACACGATCACCTTGTTGGTAGCAGTTGAGCCTCAGAATAGAAAATAGTACTTCGTTCTGACTTGGACACACTAATATATCGTGCAGATCATAAGATATTAAAATTGTGCAGATATGAGTTTGGATTGAAAAACACAAAAATAAATATTTTCAGCACCTAAGGTTCAGTTTTTAATTTGTTTCTTTACAGATGGATCCTTTTTACGAACGATCTGGTGTAAGGATAGTGACGATATGCATTGGACCCACTGACACGCCAATATTTTACAATCTACATAAACTTTCCTATGACGAGAAAGGTGGCAAAGAAATGGAGCTATGTGTTAATCCGAAAGAATTTCAGAGGTAAGCAGACTCCAAACATATTGTTAAGATATGTATCTTATATTTGCAAAAGATAGTTAGAACTTTTTTTTGAAATGAGTTGAATATTTTATTTATGGCTTCAAACCTTCACATTTAAGTTTATTTAATTCGTTTTGATGTTGGTTTTTAACATGATATTATTCTTATTGTTAGGCTGGAATCAGCTGTCAAAGGTCTTGTGGAAGCATTTAAGCAAGGAACCAATGGCAGCATCTGGTTGACAGCCAAGGACAAACCAGTAGAAGATATTACCCCAGTACTCAATAAGGCACACGATTTTATTAAAACCAATTTGGACTTATGAATTTCATGTAAAAAATAATTTGAAAAAAAGCATAATTAAACATTACAAGATTTTTCTTTTTTGTATTTCTTACAACACATCATTCATATATTGAACATGCTCTGTATTACGTACGTCCAATGTCTATAATATGAAGAACCTTTTGCCCGCGACTTCGCGATGTATGCTGTGTTAATCCAGGCCATGGTCTATCAGTATGGCAAATTTAATCAAAATCCATTCAGTAGTTTTTGCGTGAAATAGTAATTAAGATCCATACATCCATACTGACAAATTTTCGGATTTATATAATTAGTAGGATATTGCAAGCTTTTCGCATGACCCACAATAAAGTTTAAATAAAATAAAAAATATTAATTGTTCCACACCCAAGATCACAAAGGTCACCTTGTTAGCACGCTATCTGTATTGATAAGGAAAGAATTCCGGAGACTAAAGATCGACAAGTAATAAAGAAAAAGATTTAACTTAGAAAACTATGACATTTCGAGAATACAGGACCAACATATTTAATCAAAGTTGGTAATAAGGCTGTCTAGTCCCTAACACGAAATAACATGACATATTCGGTTAATATTCAGTTCGTTAAGAAATAATTGGCACTCGCTTATCCCATTAGTAAAACGAAACAACTAATTTATTTAAGAATTGGTATCAGTAATGTATAAATAAGTGAATATTAACCATACACGTTTAGTGTGACGAGAATACTGTGTCATGACAGAGCTCGGTAGAGTGGAGGGAAAGACGTTTTTGGTAACTGGTGCAGCTTCGGGACTGGGCGCTGGATTTGTTGAAGCTTTTCTCAAAAATGGAGCCAAGGCATGTTTCTTTCGATATCTGTATCGATCTTCAAATATTATATCTTATACTTATAATACTAGCTACTGCCCGTGACTTAGTTGCGTAGACTTCAGAATTAAACCTTAGAGGAATTTATAATCATCCCACGGGAACACTAAAACTGGCAAAATATATTTAATGTTTTAAGCTAGATGATTCCGCTCAGCCCTCAAAGCGTGATTGGTAAACAAATATCGACTCATACAAACTTGCATTTATGTTTTTGTTAAATTTACAAATGTTAACAGAGCGTGGCTATATTGGATATATCAGAGAGTACTGGGAAAGCAACAGCCGATAGATTAAGCAATTCATTCCCTGACAAGCTGATATTCTTGAAATGTGACGTCAGCAGTGAGGAGAGTTTGACAGACGCATTTAATGCAGTCGTCGATAAGTTCAAGACTGTGGATGTGGTCATCAACAACGCTGGTGTCATGAACGATACACCCAACATTTGGAGGAGAGCGAGTTATGTTAACTATGTAAGATTCTCTCAACCTTTTGTTTAACCACAAGAGAATTTATAAAAACGCTAACTCCTGGATTTCAATTTCAGCAAGGTATGGTTTCCCTGACTTTAAAGAGTCTCAGACACATGAGCACAAGCGAAGGTGGCAAGGGTGGTACCATTATTAACGTAGCCTCCACACTAGGCTTCTTGAAGTACCCGTATCTGCCCATTTACTCTGGTTGCAAGGCAGGCATTATACACTTCAGCCAAAGTATTGCGGTAAAGTAGTTTTCAAATACTCTTTTTTCTAAAACTATTTTTTTTACTTATTCGTGTATATTTCTATACATATACGTATATTCCTGCTTTATAGATGGATCCCTTTCACCAAGTAACTAGTGTGAGGATAATAACCATGTGCTTTGGAGCAACCGATACTCCATTACTTCACAATCCCGATAATAGGTCATATAATGATACAAGTGACAAAGAGATAGCTGTTTTGATACGTTCGACTATCGTGCAAACGTAAGTATAAACAAAAAGTATAAAAAAGATTTCTCATAAAAAGAAGTTAAAGTTTTATTAAAATTTAATTCTTCATCGGTTTACGTTACGTTACTTGGCCTGCCCGATTTTGAAATGATTACTCTTCTCTTTTTAGTTGAAGTAGCTTTTATTTTAATAATTTTTAGAGTGATCGATTACCTCTTTTTAGTTGAAGTAGCTTTTATTTTATCAGTTTTTAGAGTGATCGATTTCGTCAAGTTATCACGAGAAACCGATCTACAGAGAGGCTAATTCCATGTGAATGTTTTTAATGAGACCAACATCCATATACAACAAATAAAGAATCCTTGAAACTAATTAATCATACATATAAAAAAACATAACACTTAGATATACTCAGAGGAAGGAGGTTCTTCTGAAGTTCTCAGTTTAGTTGTAGTAGTTGTTACTGTTTCTTCTGGTTTGCACTGAATGGTAGTTGGTAATTTCTCAACTTCAGTAGGTATAGATAGATAGATAGATAGATACTCTTTATTGCACACCATACAAGTAAAATACACATGATTTTTACAGAAAGATGTACAATTTAGGCGGTCTTATCGCTAATAGCGAGTATATATATAGTATATATAGTATAGTTGCGAGAAATAGAAGAAAGTTCGGCGACATCGATAACACTCTCTATGGTGTAAAGCGATAGCGATAATTAATTATATCGGCGTTTATGGAACATGAAATAATTAATAAAAACTAAAAATAATAAGATATTATCCAGTCTTAATGTAGGTGTTTTTGATTTTTAGTCTAAAATAAACTTGTTATACCATCTGTTACAGTCTCGAATCGGCAGTCAATGGACTTATGGAGGCATTCAAGCAAGGAACCAATGGCAGCATCTGGATGGCCGCCAAAAACAGACCAGTGGAAGATATCACCTCGAAATTTAATGATACTTATAATTTTCTTAAAACAAGTTTAAACTTGTGATGTTAAAAAATAAATGGTTTATCAACTAATTACAATATTTCTTACTCATTCTGTGCTTATTCTTTTACCTAAGACACTTTCTATCCTTTGAGGATTTCATAACCGATATTTTTTAGTTTCTGAACCAAATAAGTAATATTAAATTTTACAATTTTATCCAGTCCATAATTATAATATGTCTGTCTGTTCGTGCAACGTCACAGCCATTATAACCACAGCCTATCAATCAATGATAGCTGAAATCCATAAATTAAGCCTTTTAAAATGTGTCTATTAAAAATAGTTTTGAATTATAAAATATGTATCATGTCACAGAGTAGGTACGCAGAGAAACCACATTGTTATTGTTCGTTTGGTTTTGTATCTACTTTCGTTAGACTAGCTAGATGTTGTACAAAGTTATACTTATCCAGTAATATACTTTTGTAACTTAATAATCTATAACATTTTGAGATGTTGATAAGATGCAAGTAAACATTTATGACTAAACGTACATAATAACTACCAGTGTTACCAGTGATGACATATGGAACTGAAACGTGGCCTCTCACTATGGGCCTCATAAGAAAGCTCAAGGTCGCACAGCGTGCTATGGAAAGGGCTATGCTTGGTGTTTCCTTGCGAGATCGAATCAGAAATGAAGAGATCCGTAAACGAACAAAAGTCACTGACATAGCCCAACGGATTATCAAGCTGAAGTGGCAGTGGGCGGGGCACATAGCACGTAGAACTGATGGCCGATGGGGCAGAAAGGTTCTAGAATGGAGGCCGCGTACCGGCAAGCGCAGCGTAGGACGTCCACTCACAAGGTGGTCAGACGACCTGGTAAAGGTCGCAGGAAGACGCTGGATGCAGGCCGCTTCCAACCGGCCAATCTGGAAGTCAATGGGGGAGGCCTGTGTTCAGCAGTGGACGTCCTATGGCTGAAATGATGATGATGATGATGTACATAATAACGTTTTCTGTGTATGGTAAAGAAAAGAAAAGAATAAGTGGAACTAATACATAACTGCGGGATGGCTAACTCGTAAGTTTTTACACACCTTTAAGATATATTGTTTTACGAATGTACCACTAGTCCAAATGAAAAGAAGGTTTTTACGGTGTAGCTTTCTATGGGTGTAAGAAGGTGCAGTCGGATAACTACAAACAAACAACTTTACCTCCATACTAGTGTTGATGTGAAGTAACACGAGATTACATCATGAATTGATAATAAAGATAAGGTAACTTCCAAAAATATAAGGCAATAGTCTCAAAAGATACACAGATAGTACGGAGAGCGCTCAACAAAGCAGCAGCATGTCGCAGCTCGCCAAAGTAGAGGGCAAGGCGTTTCTGATAACAGGCGGCGCTTCGGGACTGGGTGCTGGATATGTTGAATCCTTCCTCAAAGATGGAGCTGAGGTATGTTTCATCTTTGCAGGTTCATGCTGCTTACATGTTTGTTTTGGTACCTATAAATTATTTTTGTACAGAAAGTGGCTGTATTGGACATAGCTGAAGAAGTCGGGAAAGCATTCATCGATAAATTAAATAAGGTATACCCTGGGAAAGCCATATTCATCAAATGCGATTGCAGCAATGAGGAGAGTTTGACCGAAGCATTTAATGCAGTCGTCCACAAGTTCAAGTCTGTGGATGTGGTCATCAACAACGCTGGTGTCATGAACGATTCTCCAAAAATTTGGAGGAAAGCGAGTGATGTTAACTATGTAAGTCTTTCCCCGACATAAGATAGAGCAAGATCATTTATGAAAATGCTAACTTCAAAAGTTTAATTTCAGCAAGGTATGATTTCCTTGACACTTAAGAGTCTTAAACACATGAGCAAAGACGAAGGTGGCAAGGGCGGCACCATTATCAACGTAGCCTCTACACTGGGATTCTTGAAGTACCCTTATCTACCCATATACTCTGGGTGCAAAGCAGGCATCTTACACTTTAGCCACTGTATTGCGGTAAAGTAATTTACTAAAATATATTTTTTGTAACAAAAACGTTTCCTAAAATCTGTTACGTTTTTAGCTAAGAAGACGCAGGTTTAGAGTACTTGTTCTTGCTTATTTAAATCATGAATCATGGAGTATCTTCATAACATTATATTGTAGTAATAGTATATTATAACTTTGTCACCCCCAAAATTTAAGAAATCAATTTTTTCTGCTCCATAGATGGATCCTTTTCAGCAACGAACTGGTGTGAGAATAATAACAATGTGTTTCGGTGCAACCGATACCCCATTACTTCACAATTTCGAAAAAAGATCATACGATGAGAAATGTAGTAAAGAGATGGCCGATACGACAGGACCGACCGTAATGCAAAGGTATATTTAAGTGTGCACCAAACGATCTTGATTTAATAATAAGGCATCCTTATTATTTACTAGCTGTTTTCCGCGGCTTCGCACGCGTTTTCGGAATAAACAAAATAATATATGTACACCAAACCTTTATATTTAGGTTTGTTTAATTGTGACTTAGGTTTTAGCACGACTTCAATGATGATGAAGTTCATGGTGGATCACCCTTACTAAGTAAATCCGGTCCCTATCTAACCCTCTTATTCGGAACCAAAGTAAGCTAATTTATAGTAGAAATTAACAGGATGTTGGTACCCACGCAGCCTGAAATCACGCGCCAAGTTTTACAACTGGTACGCCAGAGTTATCTTACACGCATTTCTCAGAAAATGATATTTTTTGGGAAAAAAAAGGCTATATTGTAAGTTGTTTTAAAATAAGACCTCTTTCCTCTATTTTACTCTCTCGGGATTGTATTGAAATTCAACCCATGTCAATACCATCCCTTTTTGGTAAGCATTTATGTCACAAATTATAGCTAGTGACTAAATTTTAACTCTCTATCCTAAGATATTTGGGCAGGATGAAGATTTTACATACATACTTTCTTCATCTCCCATTTGACACTCTAAGCGGATGCAACTTGACAAATGCTGAAACAGGTATTCATTTATTTTTGTTAGTGAGTATTTGTGCCAAATTTCAAGTCCATAGATTACAAAAAAAAAATTCCCGTACAAATTTTCCCACTCAATTTAACCCCCTTAGAGATGCATTTCCCCAAAAACTCCGAAAACAGATGTTTTTATTTACAATGAGTAGCTTAAATACGAATTTAAACCTTTCTAACTTCAGAAATGACGAACATTCATACAAACTGTAATCGTCATTTTCACCCCCTTAGAGGTTAAATTTCCAAAAATCCGTTCTTATTCCTTGTCTATGTTAATAAAGGAACTTCTGTGCAAAGTTTCATCATTCTAGATTCAAGGGTTTGGGCTGGGCATTGATGAGTCAGTCAGTGAATGAATGAGTGAGTTAGGACTTGTCTTTTTATTTATAGAGATTTACTGATTTAAACTTTATTGCAACAGAAAAAAGTACAAACTGACTTGCCATTTTAATGTTACTTATTTTAGAGAAGTAAAACATTTTCAATGCTACATAATAGATGATATCAATGATAAATATGATAAAACCTTACTTTAGGCTTATCATCTTTGGATTATTTTATTGGTTTATTCTTTGGGTTCCTTACCCATAGGATACTAAGTTATAAACGGGACCTTAATACTAAGCTTACATGGCCTGGTATGTCTCATCTATCCGTCATTCCTATTTATAGGGCGGTCACTGGCTTTCGAACCGTAATATGAATATTGTTATTTTATTATTTTATAGTCAACTTTACAACCGATCAAACTCGAGTGTGTCTGGCTCGCGCTAAGGACCCTGAACGGGGATGAACTACCGTTCCTCGGTACGCGACTCTCGACTCGTACTCGGCTGGCTTTTTTATATTTGCGATTGATTTAGTTTTACTTTAATCTATTTTTCTTTTAGAGCTGAATCAGCCGTCAAGGGGGTTGTAGAAGCATTCAAGAAAGGGGCCAACGGCACAATCTGGATGGTGACAAACGATAGAGCCGCTCAAGATATTACCCCTGTTATCGATGACGCTTATGACCGCATCCAAAAAACATTGTATCCAACATTATCGTAATCTATTTTGTATTATTTTTCCTCTGTGCATGACCAAGTGATTTTTGGTAACTTACCTTAGTAACTAGTTTATCGAAATAAACATCTACGTGCATTGCCTTTTGTATTATTTCTTCGTAAGACTGTTGCCACTTGCCACTAACTTGGTCTTCTTTAGTGGATATACTTCGGCTTCGTCGGGAGCGAAGGCATATATGTTAAAATTAGGAAAATGATAATGATAGTTTTATCGTGTCAAAAACAAATGCACAACTAAAAAAAGGTATGATATTTCATATCACAGGTATATCGAAAATATGTTAATTATGATACTTATTTGTTTACATTATTTAAAAATAAACTAACAAACGTAGTACAGAAAGAGGTTTGGCTCAAAAAAAAGCTTATTGAGCGATAAAACACACCTACAACGTGTTGTGGTATCTTTGAAACATCATTAACGAGTTCTTGTATCATGAAATCACTGATTAAAAAATAGGTTAAAACTACCAAAAAACTTTACAAAACACTTTAAATGGTATGGAACTAGCAAATGAATCAAATGAGCCTAAGCACAAAGGTTTTACTAATTCATTAAAGAGAAGTCACACTGTCCAGTCGTTCTCTTAGGTCTATCATAGATCATCTTGAATAATTTAATCTCATCAAGATTTTTCAAAGGATAAACAAATTATTGTATTAATAAGTACGGTCGGCCAAGAAAGTGGTCTACCAGTTTTTTTTTGCAAAATTTAATTTAAATTTTATGTTAGTAAATTAGCGATAAGGTTGAACTCCTTATTTTTGGGATTATTACCTTTTTTAAGAATGAAAGAGATGCACATTATTTATTTGTTTTTGACGTCATAGATAATATGATAAAGAGAGCATTAGTAGCTGTCAGGATAATTTTGCATGGGAAAATCAACCCTGTTGTTCTAGGACGCGCGAATGATTTTGAACCATAAGGTGATAGACCACTTTCTTGGTCTACTGTACATCAAATCTATATATATAAAAGAAAGTCAAGTTAGTTACACCATTAATAAGTCGAGAACGGCTGGAACGATTTTTATGATCTTTGATTTGTTGAATTTGTCTTCGCCCCGAATAGCAGAATAACTATAAAAAACACGGAAAATTTCACGAAAAAAGAATTATATGAAGAGGCGGTACGAAGTTCGCCGGGACAGTCTATCCAGGGTGGTCCAGGCCAGATGGATATAATTTTTTTTTAGGTAGTCGGCCTAGGGACCTATTTGTATCCGCCAGGAAAAAAATCACTTGTCAGCCGCTTACAAGATATGTTTTTTTTTTATTTTAGAAATATCACCACTTATAATGCTTTAATCATTTTTATTTACTTTTAAAATGAAAAATTCTATTTTATTTTTATTTTAGGTGCTTACTTAGACATTGCACTCTCTCAGAAAAAAAAATCAGACTGCTCTACAAATTTGAAGTGCATTTAATTTCATATCAATGCAAGAATAATTACTTTTCTTGAATTTTTTTTTTTAATTTATTTAGGAAATCAACGGCGATACATTGCATTTTAAAAATTAAATAATTTCTTAAAATATACAGCTAATTATAGATTTCCACAGATTAAATAAGAACGTAGGAAACACGAGGTAGTAGTAGCAGTTGCTCCATAAAACTTAAAAAGACATATAAAACTAAACTTTTAAAAGCAAAATTAAAATAAGACTATTACCTAACAATATGCTCATCACGTTTCGTGTGGGTGTGTGAGTATGTAGTACAAATGGAAAATAATCCTGAACCATTTAGAAAATTAGAAAATATTTTTTTAAAACGATGCAGAGCTTGTATTCAAGCCAACGGTGGGCATTTTGAACATTTGCTTCTTTCAGTGAAAGATTATTTTTTTTCGGAAATTAATGTTATTTCTTTTTCTTCCGTTAGATTTTTAAAAAAATCGCAACTTTTTTTCTGGTTCGTTAACATGAGACTTTTTTTGGCAATTGAAAGAGCATAAGTTGCTACAGTTTAAAAAAAATCATGAGTGCTTTGAACCGCTTTTTTAATTTTGAATTGGAGTTTACGAAAAATCTGCCGATTTCAAGTAAAGTAATTATTCTTGCATTGATAATAATGTTCATTTTTGTAACGTCATATGCACCGTCCACAAAACATTTCTGTTTAGCCTAATGGTCGATTGGTAGAGAATGACACATGTCCACCTTTTGTACGATTTTATTTTGTGCAATAAAGTTTAAATATATAAATAAATATGAAATTAAATGCACTTCAAATTTTCAGATCAGTCTGAATTTTTTTTCTGAGAGAGTGCAATGTCTAAGTAAGCACCTAAAATAAAAAAATAATATTTTATTTTATTTTAAAAGTAAATAAAAAATTATTAAAAGTGGTGATATTTCTAAAAATTAAAAAAAAACATATCTTTTAAGCGACTGACAAGCGATTTTTTTCCTGGCGGGTACAAATAGGTCCCTAAGCCGACTACCTTAAAAAAAAATTTATATCCATCTGGCCTGGACCACCCTGTATATAAAAAAAAGTCGGGTTAGTTACACCATTTATAAGTCAAGAACTGCTGGACGGATTTTTATGATCTTTGATTTGTTGAATTTGTCTCCGCTACGAATAGCAGAATAACTGAAAAGACACGAAAAATTCGCGAAAAAAAAATGTATGAAGAAGTTCGCCAAGATATCTAGTTACCCTATAAATCACTTTTATGTTATTTACGATTCCATACTCGTCAAAACGAGTCAAATTAGCCCTAACCAGGTTTTACTAGTAGCCATTGAAGAATTCCACTATTCACCTTCTGGCTCCATCCATCAGATTAACAACATCATTTAACTATCAGATAAGGTCAGAACAGCTTAATACTAGCATGTAAATGCTAAAAGAAAAAAATCAAATTTACACATAGGTACAGACAACAGCACGTCAACCTACCGCAAAACGTAAAATTTTCTATTGATATTGATCTCTACATGTCGGACTTAAAGTTAAAAATCGGTTGAATGACCATTAACTTTTTGGTTAGGTTCACCAGCTGTTGTCGGTACTTACAACAAAGTTTTAAATCGATACGACAATTAGAATTAGATCAAAATCGACTTCCAAGATTTGATAAGTTAGTTACAAGTAAAGCTAATAAAAGTGAAGTGTGTTAAAAATAGAACGCGCAAAAACGAACTGTGTTTAAGGAAATAAACAAAAAAAATTAAATAAACGTAATTATGACAGTGTAATTTTAACAATTTTATATCAAATCGGTAGAACGTGTGTTTTTTCCATACTTATAAGACCACCAACATTCTAAGTGATAAGAGAATGATAACTGCTTTGAGTGTTCCGTGGCAAATGTACTAAGGTTCCGAGTCGACCGTCTGATGGCTTTTCCAGAGTTATTACACTTTTACGCGATCGAAAAGTAAACTAAGATGTGCATGTAATAATTAAGTTTCAATAATGCTTGATGTGCTAGTTATTCTGTGGTGCTAGGAGGCGCCCGTAGCAAAATAGTCGGGTCCGGCCGTTAGGGTCCCATTCCGGTACGCACCAGGCCGCCACGCACCCACATTGAAAAAATTGTTATTCTCATACGCCCCCAATGTATCTTTTTTGCCATGATACTTAATGAAGTACAGCCGAGTACAAAAATTAAATTAAATTAACACTACAATCATGAAAAATCCTAGCATGAGCACTAAAAACACGATATGATATGATATGATATGATATAGCGAAATATCGACACCAACTATAAAAATATGATAGATTTAGCCGCCATTTTAACTTTTTATCGAAACAGCGATCTTAATATGTGACGGCGATTCAACATGGCGGCTATATCTATCATATTTTTACAGTTGGTGTCGATATTTCGCTATATCATATCATATCGTGTTTTTAGTGCTCATGCTAGGCAGGCTGGTATCTAACTCATATCGATCTATAGGTACTATCAATTGTACTTACCTGTGCAATAAACATTATATAAATAAATAAATAAATAGGTGTGAAGCCTACATAGTGGAGAGAGTTCGCCTATACTTCTTTCTCTAAATACAATATTGGACTCAAGTGGTTTATTTTTATATTAACTTACTCACAAATAAAGTCACTTGTTTGTTTGTTTGTGTAATCATTTTTATTGATTGGAAGTAATTACGGCAATATTACGAAATAAATAAACAAAATAAAATTGTGCAAAAATATTTTAAACAAAAATTATATTTTTGAAAAACAATACACTTTAAATTACAGCGTCACAATAATCCTATAATCTTTACATAAACAACATTAGTAGAAGTTTATCATAAAATAAAAAATATAATATGTATAAGCATGCATACTTTTACCTGTATCCTTGTTTATAAGATTGTTTCCGTGCGGTGTTAACTTTGGAAACCAACTTATTTTACTGTTAATTTAGTGTTTTTTTAAACATTGTATAAAAAGGATATATTCAAAAGTTATCTTGCTAAGTAATTCTAAAGCAACACTCTTGTTTTCAACAGTATTTGTTAATATATATTGGGGCCAGCTGGGGCAGCTGGGGCCGGTACGCACGCACGCACGTCAGGGTCACGTACGGCCGGACCCAAATAGTCTAGTACCTTGTATCATAAGTATGTTAATTAGTTAGTTGGAGACCTCGATAATTAGTGTGTTGTTTGGCGCATATTTGTTACTTAGTTGGAGACCGACCTCAATAATTAGTGTGTTGTTTGGCGAATATTTGTTACTTAGTTGGAGACCACGATAATTAGTGTGTTGTTTGGCGCATATTTGTTACTTAGTTGGAGACCGACCTCTATAATTAGTGTGTTGTTTTGCGCATATTTGTTACTTAGTTGGAGACCACGATAATTAGTGTGTTGTTTGGCGAATATTTGTTACTTAGTTGGACACCACGATAATTAGTATGTTGTTTGGCGCATATTTGTTACTTAGTTGAAGACCGACCACGATAATTAGTGTGTGGTTTGGCGCATATTGTTACTTAGTTGGAAACCACGATAATTAGTGCTTTTTCCAATCAACCAAAAAATTATAAAGATAAAGCGTCAAAGTTCGGGAGTGGGGGTTCGTGACGTCACTCCTAAGCAAAAATTTTAGGCGTGAAGTTATGCGACATTTCAAATCAATATTCTGGTATATTTTGATTATGTAAACAAAGAAAAAATAAGTGTCTAATACTTTTTGATTAATAATCTACTGATAGAAGAAAAAAAAAGTAGTCGTAGTAACCGAGTCATAGGTACCAGAAAATACAATTTAGTACAGACAACGGCAGGTCAACCTACTCAAAAAGTTAGAGGTCATTGAATTGATTTTCAACTTTAAGTCCGACACGTAGAGATCAATATCAATTGGGAAAATTTGACGTTTTGTGGTAAGCTGACGTGCTGTTGTCTGTACTTACATAATAATGACTATACGTCAATAGTGTAATAACTTTTACTGCACGCTCGTCTAGATTCGGTAATAAAACAAGTTAATGATCACGAAACTTAGGAATAAATATAAGTTGATGTTGTAGTAATAAGTAACCAATATTATTTACAAATTATACCTTAACTCAACCTATGGTAGTCGATTTATCACGCAGTTACATTATTTTTCGGATCCGGGATAGCTGGATTCGAATTTTTCGAAGTTTCTATTTTGTGTGGTGGTATCAAACATTTCTCCGTTTTATTAAACAATTTACTTCAATTGCACATTTGTTGCGAACTTTTCCTCAGACAATCGTATGAATGGAAATCCGTATCTGGGGGCACGGCAGTGCCCCCACCAAGTCAAGCAAAAAAAAAAGCGGCACGACCGTACTATTCTTTTCTCGAAGCAGTTCAGGCCATTTTCGCCCCCTATAACTTCGTTGTGGATTAAACTAGAAGCCTATATTTCTAGTAACCAAGCAAGCATTGTATAAACACGGTATATTTCAAATTTCATTCAATTTGAACCAGTAGTTTAAGAATTATAAATAGTCAAAATTCTTAATTTTGTCACTCACTGACTGACCGATCATTAAAACTCTAAGGCACTTCCAGTAGACAGAAGTGTCAAATTTTGAATACAATTAGTGTTTAGTGTATAAATCAAGGAAAAACTAAAATATTTTGCAATCTCAGTTCAGTTTTCTAGATACATCAACTGCATAAATAACTTTGTAATCCTATACATTTATAAGGGGATTACAAAGTTATTGATGCAGTTGGTGTATCTAGAAAACATTTGCAGTGAATAAATAAGTGTACCTGTAAAAATAAATAAATAACTAAGCACTAAACAATCTAATCTAATATAATATGTATTACTTGTGAGATACATCGTGTTTTCATGCGAAGGCAAAGTCAATCTTTATATTTAAAACATTAAAAAATATTTACGAAAATATACATTACATTTAATAAAGAACATGCTTACGAGCTTGGTCCAGTCAAAACTAAATTTGAAATTATTAATAGAGCTTATGTTCATCGCGAACAGTTTCCCATATGGATAGCATATGCTATAACTATACAAAAAGTCAGGGCCTAAGTCTCAATAATGGCCTGCTGGATATCGGTTCTGCAGTATTCACATCGGGTCAAGCTTATGTGGCACTTTCGAGAGTTACATGTCTGGGCGGGTTACATCTAATTAATGTCGACTTTGGAAGTATTAAAGCGCAGGAATCCTCAATTAGTGAATACAATAGACTAAGTAGCATTTACCGTCCAGACTTGTCAAAAATTGTAACATCAAAGCCTCCGAGAAAAACCCATAGAGACAGGGAGTGGACTTTGAGAAAAACTGTAGCTGATGCTCAAGAAGTATTACCGGAAAAGAAAAAGAAGAAGACTACCTACAAAAATAAGAAAAGCTCATAAGACAGAGAGTGGGCTTTAATAAAATTCGTTGGTATTTAAGAAATAGAGGGTACCGGATAAGAAAAAAAGGTATATCTACAAAAAGAAATGAGATGCCATCAAAAACAAAACTTGTAAAAAACCCAAGTCTCGCAACTCAGTTCTTCTACCGTAAAAAGTTGTGAGATCCATGTAATACTGGGCTGCTAGGCTTGGTTTTTTTTACAAGTTTTGTTTTTGATGGCATTTATTGTTTAATTTGTATAGCGCCAACGCCACATACGTAAAGTCATGCAAAGGTTCTGTAATTTCTGGGTGTGAACCCTAAAACATATTGCGTAAGTAAATCGTAATATAGATAAGCAGTTTGGGTAAAAAAATATATAAGCCGTTGACAGAGATAATGCTAACAGAGTATTTGCAAATAGTACAAGACACCATGTCAGAGCTCGGGAAAGTAGAAGGCAAGACGTTCTTGATAACTGGCGGGGCCTCAGGACTAGGCGCTGGATATGTTGAATCCTTCCTTAAAGATGGAGCCAAGGCAAGTTTCGTCTCCCTTCACGTAACCAGACTAGAAACTTGTTTGTCTTAACATTTTATTTTTTAACAGAGCGTGGCTATTTTGGATATATCGGAACAAGCCGGTAAAGCATTAGCCGAAAAATTAAATAAGGCATATCCTGGGAAAGTAATATTCGTGAAATGCGACATCAGCAGTGAGGAAAGTTTGACGCAGGCCTTCAATGAGGTCGTCAATAAGTTCAAAACAGTGGATGTGATCATCAACAATGCTGGTATTATGAACGATTCTCCAGCCATCTGGAGGAAATCGGCTGAAGTAAACTATGTAAGTCTTATGGTAAAATGTAATTATTTCTTTAACTAGATTCTAGGACATGCGATTGTATAGATTATGAGGTTCTCCATAAATTCATCTCTATGATTATACTAGCTGTTCGCGTGGTCTTTGCAAAACCATAGTTAGTCAAAACTAAAGAGCACGTGTGTAAAGACTAGTGTTACATTTTTTTTTCACATACAAATTTTTTGCCAACTGAACAGCGACATCAAACGGTAAGAACCGCCATCTATAATGTCAGTTATCGTGCATTCCTTTTTTAGGCTAGTATCTATAAGTATTTGTGGCAAATTTCATCTAGATCAGCCGTTCTGGCGTGATTAACTAACAAACATCCATCCATCTAAACTTTTGCATTTATAATATTTAGACCGGATTCGACCAAGCTGGTGTAAGTTTTAACTTGAGAGTATATCACTGCTTAATCGAGAGTAAGCTGATTTTTATTCTACCAACCACTAATCTATGAAAAATATTTAAACGGGCGATTTTGACAGTGTATAAATTATACTGAGAACAAGTAAATGTCAAAGTCGTAATTTGTCAAATCCAATCTTGTCACCTATAAACTGTCAAGTTGTATAGTCTATCATTGACATTCTGTTATCCTACAAAATTTAATTGTTATGGAAATTGATGACAACCTAGAAGAAATAGATAACATGGATTTTAGTAGGCTTATCCATTCGTTCATCATTCACAATAAAATAAAACTAAGTATAGTGTATTCCTGAAGTAAGTTGGAAAAACGCAAACGAAGTTATCAAAAAGTAAATTCAGGAAGTTATTCATGTTATAGTTAAACTGGTTTAATTTTATGTTTGGTCGAATCGAGCCTTAGTAAGATTTTAAAAGTGAATCCTGCCCGGTTAGTATTATATACTGTCTAACCCAGTAACGTTTACATCTCTATGTATGTGAATGTGAGATCTGTATTAGGAACTTACTTTTGGACAAATGATTTGTAAAAATTTTTTTTTTTCAGGAAGGTTTGGTTTCCTTGACGTTAAAAGGTATCAAACACATGGACAAAGAAGAAGGAGGCAAGGGTGGCACCATTATCAACATAGCCTCAATTGCAGCTTTCTTGATTAACCCTTTCCTACCCATTTACGCCGGAACTAAAGCCGCGGTCTTACACTTCACCCATAGTGTTGCGGTAAATAAGTTATATTCATTTCTACTCTTTCACTTTTATTTAAACTTTCACTTTGCATGATTAATACACACTAAAACGGGAATTAACGCGATCAGCAATAGGTACATATTTTACCTTTTATTTGCCTGACGTTTCGACCGGGTTACACCGACCGTGGTCACAGGCTGACTGGAACAGCGAGGACTTCACTCCGTATGAGCGGTGAATTCTTCACCCACCCTCATAATATTATTTTCACGCCAAGTACCATCACTTACTGTGTACGTATACTTAATAGCTTGATCCGTATTGGCATATCAATAGAAATGACATTGAAATAAGTTTCGTAGCATTTTAATTTGTTTTCAAAAAACTATGTACTGTTTAATTTATACCAATTATAAGTTTACCTCATAATCGTTATACAAATTAACAAATTGTTTAGACCAAATTGCAATTAAGTTTATTGTATTTTTTAAATTTGTCCTCCTTAGATAGTTTCTATGTTATTATTCATATTATGTGTGTTACATTCTGTGTAATTTCAACCTAAAAAACACAAAATGTGTTTTTATGCCGACTACAGCCCTATTATGTGTAGTGTGGATTGACAGACGGACAAGTGTAGTAATAAAACCCCATTCAAACCTTAAAAATTAACATCCACCTTTGCTTTACAAAGTCAGAACAGTTTGGCTATTGTGATTTTTAGCTTAAATTAATATCTTGTTTTTTACAGACCGGGCTTACCGAACAAACTGGTGTGAGGCTAATGACTATGTGCTTCGGAGCAACCAACACGCCGTTACTCCACAATTTGGATAAACTTACATACGACCCAAAATTTGGCAAAACTTTGATAGATCATGCTAACGATGACCATACAATCCAAAAGTACTTATACAAATATTTACTACTTTTTATGTTATTCGTTTCCGTTAAAACGACTGTAATGTAAATATCATTGTCATTGTTTTAATAATTATCAGGACATCGTGTATATGTCGTAGCCAGATCGTAAAATTTACCAATTCATGATGTAACCGATCATTTCATAAAATGGTGGTATTTCATGATATGGCTAACTAAAACTGACTATATCGTTTAAACGTCAACATTCGATGAAATGTCATTCCACGTTTGGCCATATCATTAAAATAAAAATGTGTTTACAAGTTACGTGAATTTGTTTAATAGTTGTAATCTTGGTCGATAGATGAATTAAACATTTTAAATAGTTATTATTTTCAAACAAAACTAATAAATAAAAACACTTGAATAGCTAAATAACCTAACTATCCTCTCAAATTACGTTTCGATCTCCTTGATTTTTTGACGTTGCGCTCGTTTTTCGAGTGACTTTTATAAAAACCGCCTAGCTTGGTGGCGTACCGACATTTCACTGCACTTTCACCTTTAATTTACTGTTCTATATCATGAAATACCACCATTTTATGAAATGATCAGCCACATCATGAAATGATCAATTTTACTATCCGGCCACGACATATACACCGTGTAACTCTTAACACGCTACGCAACGCTCTTAGGGGGTGTTTCTGGTGCTTTTTGTATAGGACCAACAGCGAAATCTTTAAAATAACTTTATCTTCATACTAAATGTCCAATCAACTGTTACGCTTTGTAAGGGGAAACGAATTCTTTTTTGCGATTTCGATGTTGCTCCCGTACAAAAAGTTGTTTAGTGTTTGAGCACTAGAATCAGCCCCTAAGAGGTTTTGCGTATTAGAGTTACACGGCGTGTACTATTTAAAAAAAATATATTTTATTAGAATCCCACATACTACAGACTTTTTAAATAGTTTGATTGGTCTTTTAACTGCAATGAGTACACAAGTGAATGCACATACTAAAACGATGTGAAGCGGTCGATACTCATAGTCATTAAAATGCCATTCAAAAGTCGGTACTGTGCGCGGGCATAATGTCAAATTAGGTATTATTTTATTGTTTTTCAAATATTTTCAACTGACGCATGGTCTAGTTGTCAATTACTATTACCAATTTAGAAAACATTTCTGTTTCAGGGCTGAATCGGCTATCAAAGGGGTTGTCAACGCTTTCAAGCAAGGGTCCCACAAAACCGTCTGGCTTGCAACAGACGACAAACCAGTCGAAGACATTACACCGCTGATAAATAACGCATATGAAACTATTCAAAAAGCACTCTATCCATCGCTGCCATCTTTTTGAGAACTTGAATTCAATACTTTTTTTAATGATATTGATATAAATTATGTTTAATCACAATAAATGTCATTTGATCTAGCCCAAGTTTTTTGTTTGTTTGATATTACACTAAAACTAAAAAAAGGTAGTTACGTTTTTTAATAAGATTGAGAGAAAAAAAGAGTTATTTTGTACAATCTGAACCCAGCCAACCTTAGGCCAAAACGTGGCGCGGTATTGGGGGCTACCAGCCATAAATTTAATTCACTAAAATTACCTACAATTACAATAAAATAATCTACTTAAAACATACCATTTATCTTCCCTAACTCCTTAGCACAGCAACCAAGACACAATAGAAATTTGTCCTTGCCGCCTACGGGCCACACGCATGCGACAGCCACAATCGCCGCCACAAGGAGGAAATGTCCCGGAATATCCTTTGAAAGATTACGAGGATTTTCGCTGTATACTACATGAATTTCCTAGAAACACAAACACAAACCCCCAGCTCAATGGACCGATAACCTAAGGAAGATGGCTGACAGTGGCTGGATAAAAAAACGAGAGATCATGCTTTTTGGCGATCTTGTAGGACTTACGTCCAGCAGTGGACTGCAATAGGCTGATATCATGATGAAATGATGATGATGTTAAAACAGAAAACGATTGAGCATAATTTCATTTACATTTATTGCAAAATTAAATTGTGCGAGACAATGCCTATGGACCCTGTAAGAGTATTGCATTCTTGTTTTTTAATATAAAAAACCTTGGCGTTGCCATTTCAAAAGTCCGGGGTTCATTACGCAATCGGGTCAAAATAGAAAACGAAGTTTTATATGTTTTCTCTGGGTGTTGTGGAACCGTCGTTTTTTCTGATTTCTATAACACAAGACTACTACTTACTTTAGGATCAGAGCAATTTGTGATTTTTCCAATATTTGTTATTTATTTATTTTATTCGGCTGATCGGCTGTATGTATTTTTTTTTTTTTTTTTTTTAATGTATGTCTACCACTATTTTTGTCAATTATGAATAGATTTTAAAAGGTATTTTCAGTTTGAAAGGTTTCACTCCCGAGATGGTCCCATTTTCACCTAGTTAGGTTTAGATGATGGAATTTCTGGAAAATCCTCTAAAAATATAGGAACATAGAGCATGTTTGTTAACTTTTAATAACTGATTTAGGTGACTGATATCTGGGAGTCATTATTATATCATACTGCTGAGCTGATGATGAAAGCTACATGATTAATGATAATACTGCGATTTGTTGACAGAAACTATTTAGTAGTGTCTTGGGCAGATGTGGCTACAAGGCTTACAAGGTGGTTTACACCTGTTTCTAAGGTGGTTTATGTAGTTTAGTGTAAACCAGCTCACCCAGAAAGCATAATTAGATAAGTTGTTTCCGCGTGTCACATACTCACATATTTTTTCCATTGTTTTCCAATTCATAATTCGTAGTCCAATTGGACTCATTTGTTAAGGACTTAACACTAAAAATAGTGAAATACAATACATAAAAAATTCAAAATCATCTTCGAGAACAAACTAAAAAGCGAATTTTTTTTTACTAAAACACACCTTAGTCAATCAGTTACTTTTGGAGTTGGTGCCAGTTATGGAACGTTTATATCCTTTAATTCACAGTTCAGTCGTGTTTTTATTTACATAAAACTTTTTTTTATGTTTCACCTGTTTATTTATGGCTAAATATGGTCAGAAAAGTTACCCATTCACTTACAGCCACAGCGTGCTTTGCTTACTTAGGTAATCACCAGTGATCGGAGTAGGCAGATTGATTTAGGGTCAATGATTCAAACATTGATGTTAATATGTACATGCCTCCGGGATTCTGCAATTTCTTGGTATCAGTTTTTTTTAAAGAAGGCATATCCATATTATGCTAGCACTACCAAAGTACATCAAATCAATCGACCTGTTCCGATCACTGGTAATCACTACCAAAGCACTGCTGCCACTGAGCTACCAGTACCACTTATTTGTGTATCATTGAGATAGATAAGGAAATGATAAATTATTGTAATCATAGTAATTAATGTATTTTTTTTTAATATAGGTATTATTATAATATATTAGAAAAAGTAATGAATACTACAAATTAATTCTTGTTAGATTTTATTGCAGTAATAGTTTAATTTTATAGCCAGGATACGCAAAAATACTAGTTCATGAATATTATTTAATTAAAGTCTTTACTAGTTTATGTCCTGGAATAGCTCACATTTTCAAATTGATAACTAATTATTAATTATGACCACTATCTTTCTATAGATTACATTCATTAGTTAACAAATTCTGGGCTGTTAGTTATTACTGAAGGCATCTAGACTAGTGTAATGTGAATCATACTGCATAAAAGTTCACACGCGAACAATTTGTGCAAAACCAATAAGGAACAGTGTACAACAGTGTTAACAACAGTGCATACTCAACACTTAAGAGGTTACAGATTAGTCATTAATTTGGATCCAAGTCACAACAACAAATCAGATTATATTTCAGTTGGTGTACTTCTAGTAGTTATTATTACAAATTCTTATTCACAGATATGGATAACGTTAGGCGCGGTGACTGTTGCGAATGATAGTAAAACCTTTGCTTCGCAACGCCCATTTTATTAGGTCAGTTGCAAAGTTAAAAACTAGTATTTATGCATCCCGGCATTTATTAACTGCTAAACAAAAATACAAACACCCTTCTCATAGTTTTATACTAGCTACAATTCAAATATTACTTAAAATATTATCCAAGGAAGTACTCACCCTCTCCGCCCAAGAAGTCAACAGTTTATGTGACGTAATAAACACGATGTCCAATAAGCCATACGAATCACAAATGCGAGTAACCACAGTCAGAATATCTACAGCAACAGATTATTTTAGTTGAAGCCCTTTATTTCATCGAATTCAAACACAGACCACCGCTGTACCGTGCCACAAAACGAAAATGGCAGCGATAAACTGAAATGTGTAGTGTTCTTCGACAAAATAAGAAACACCTCATTTGAATTTTAGTGTTGCTCAAATTTCACACTTATTCTTATAGAGGTAAAACATCATTTCATTTTGCTTTTTTAATTGAACCGAAGAAAACGTTACTTCTTAAATTGGTTGCATTAAATAAAGCAGCCGCTTGAGAGATATGATGATGATTTGTGCGTTTTGTTTCAATTAAGACCCTACCCTAAATATGTTTTTAAAATAATTGTATTAATAACACAACATAATATAAAGTCTAAATAACTTAGTATAATGACAGATATAATTTGTTACATGTAAGTTACTTACTGATGAAACTGTAAACTAGAAACAACAAAACGCAAACCATCCATAATTCGTAGTGTTGTGACTGGTGCCTGTCGCACTACATATCTCGGTCATTAGTAAGTCAAGGCGCGTCCAGAGAGGCGTCCGTTGCAGTTTGTCACCAGCTTCTCACTGTTATGTATGTTTGTGTAAACGATATTTTTTTAAAGTTTTTTAAGTCGGTTCTTTTTTCATAATTTTCTTTTACTAGATTACATTTTGAGCTTAGTTTATACCTAGTATAAGTCAAAAATGTAAACCAATAAAATAAAATTTTCAGTTTACTTTTGTCCCAGTCTACGCCCGCCCTCTTAACCCAGCGAAACACGCGATCACACAAGTCCTCTTGTGTTTTCATGAGTTAATGGAAAGGTAAGCAGTTCACAGTTCACCACAGTCATCGTCATCAGCCGAAGAAGAAGCAGAAGTCTACTGGTAGACATAGGCCTCTTCTATATATCGCCACAGGCCCACAGAGAGTGGCTCTGGGTCGTTTGGGTCCCAGTGGCTTCCAGCAACCTTGTCTAGGTCACCAGCAGAGCCGTCTTAACTTATCCCGGGGCCCTGGGGCACACAAGAATTGGGACAAGAATACAAGAAATATTGCAGTTTTTTTTTTTTCATATTATTTTATACATTTATAGTCGTGAATTGTTACTTAAAATCAAACAGATAAGTACTTCTACATGTTATAAAAAACAAAACAAAATTATATATTAAAAAACTGAAACCTTTTTTTTGGAGTGCCTTCTATAATAAAATTGAGATAAAACTGTATATTTTTATTTTCTGTTTGTCTACCTGTATCTTGGCCACGCATTACTTAGAAACTACAAACTGAATTCAGATAAAAGTTGGCATGATTTGAGTTCATACAGGTAAGACAATAAATTCTTTTCATTCCGAAATTTATTACGCTTACCTTGGAAGAGGGGATGAAAGTCAAAATATGTACTTAGTTGTAATTTATAAACGCGTAGTCCGATTTCATTTATTCTTGTTTTCATAGAAAGGAAGTACCTAAAAGATAATAAAGGAAGTACTTATATATTTCAAGATTAAATTGTTAGGAAATTACCAACATTACATACTCCAGTACATACCCCATTAGATCCAAATAATTTGAAATTCGGAATGTAGGTACTGGAATCTTTAAACGTTCGGCTTATCTCAAGCTGTACACTATTGTGTAGGTTTAAAATGGACATTGTCAAAATCAGAGGCCCAATTCCTGTAATTTGACAATTGTCGCAATCCGATGTCGATCCGGTCCCAGTAACATTACTATCACAAACGGTATTCTCGTAAACTTTCAATTTTTCGTAAAATTATTAAAACTATCCCAATAAGACTAAAAACAGAGCAAAAAAATATCTTATTGTGGTTTCTTCCATTTTCAGTCGCATTACGAACTATAATTGCATTTTTTAGGTTTATGAGAATACCGTTTGGGATCGTAATGTTACTGGGAGCGGATCGACACCGGATTGCGACTATTGTCAAATTACGGGAATTGGCCCTCAGACCACTTCAAAGGAGTCAGATATTGCCAAACGATATTTTCCATTCACGAAAGTCTTACGCACTCCTTCGAAAATCCTATTCCTTCTATTCGATAGTGCGGTGCGATAACCCACGTATCGCGGCTATACGTATCAAAATGAGTGGTAGATCAGTGCTAGTGTTTAGTGTGTATATGCCCACGGACTGCACAGAGAACGTACCTGAGCTAACGGACTGTTTTAGCTCCATCTGTGCCATGCCAGCGGGGCCTACTGAAAACCAGCGTCGCGGCCTACTCAGGCCGTGGCTCAAGCTGAGTGAGGTCCCATTATCCCGGACATCACAGGCACATAGTGGCACCGCTTGGTTTACTCTTTTTTTATTAAAAATTTATTTTGTTATTTTTTATTTTATTTTTTATTTTTAATTTAAATAACGTATTGTGTCTTTTACTGTTTGTGTGTGATGTCCAATGTATAATAAATGTCTTTTCTTTCTTTCTTTCTTTCCATAATCGAAGACAGCGGAATCGAATCTGTGTTTATACTAGAAGATTTTAACGCTCACCCTGGTGAGCGTTTTTACCATCAGCTCGTAAGTTTTTCCGTGGAACAAGACTGGACTTGTGTGGACACTGCAAAATTGCCAGCAGGTACGTTTACTTTTACTATTGAGGCTCACGGGTGTAAGCGCTGGCTGGACCACACCGTTGTGACAAGTGCTGCCTTGAACTGTGTAGTTGACGTGTATGTGAGGCACGATGTCTACTGGTCGGACCACGTACCTTTAGTGACTATTTGTAATTTTGATATTTCTAGGCAGAAGAGAACTATTGAACAGCCCGACTTTAATAGAATACGATGGGGAGAGAGAAATGAGACACAATGTATTGATTATAAAACATTATGTCATTCCAAGCTAAAACAAATCGACTTACCTATTCAAATGCAAAATTGTTGTGGCAAATATTGTAATCAACCGCATCATAAAAAGCTTATTAATGACATGTATGGCCAGAACGCAAATATTCTATGCACTAGTGCTTCTAGTACTTTTATAAATAGGTCAGGAAAGCGAAAAAAACCTTTGGCGGGTTGGAACATACTTGCCTCCGGAACTGGTGGTACCTATAGTGAAATGCAAAACCGGAGATGTGTCGGACAGTTCAAACTATAGGCCGATCTCGCTAGTTACCATCATAGCAAAGGTGCTTGATGGCGTGCTCAACTCATATTTAAACAGGCATGTCAAACTGCATGATGCTCAGTTCGGTTTCCGGTCTGGGCTGTCCACTGAAGCGGCCAAATTGGGGTTAAAGCACGCTGTCAAGTATTACACTGATAGGCACACGGGAATTGGCCCTCAGACCACTTCAAAGGAGTCAGATATTGCCAAACGATATTTTCCATTCACGAAAGTCTTACGCACTCCTTCGAAAATCCTATTCCTTCTATTCGATAGTGCGGTGCGATAACCCACGTATCGCGGCTATACGTATCAAAATGAGTGGTAGATCAGTGCTAGTGTTTAGTGTGTATATGCCCACGGACTGCACAGAGAACGTACCTGAGCTAACGGACTGTTTTAGCTCCATCTGTGCCATGCCAGCGGGGCCTACTGAAAACCAGCGTCGCGGCCTACTCAGGCCGTGGCTCAAGCTGAGTGAGGTCCCATTATCCCGGACATCACAGGCACATAGTGGCACCGCTTGGTTTACTCTTTTTTTATTAAAAATTTATTTTGTTATTTTTTATTTTATTTTTTATTTTTAATTTAAATAACGTATTGTGTCTTTTACTGTTTGTGTGTGATGTCCAATGTATAATAAATGTCTTTTCTTTCTTTCTTTCTTTCCATAATCGAAGACAGCGGAATCGAATCTGTGTTTATACTAGAAGATTTTAACGCTCACCCTGGTGAGCGTTTTTACCATCAGCTCGTAAGTTTTTCCGTGGAACAAGACTGGACTTGTGTGGACACTGCAAAATTGCCAGCAGGTACGTTTACTTTTACTATTGAGGCTCACGGGTGTAAGCGCTGGCTGGACCACACCGTTGTGACAAGTGCTGCCTTGAACTGTGTAGTTGACGTGTATGTGAGGCACGATGTCTACTGGTCGGACCACGTACCTTTAGTGACTATTTGTAATTTTGATATTTCTAGGCAGAAGAGAACTATTGAACAGCCCGACTTTAATAGAATACGATGGGGAGAGAGAAATGAGACACAATGTATTGATTATAAAACATTATGTCATTCCAAGCTAAAACAAATCGACTTACCTATTCAAATGCAAAATTGTTGTGGCAAATATTGTAATCAACCGCATCATAAAAAGCTTATTAATGACATGTATGGCCAGAACGCAAATATTCTATGCACTAGTGCTTCTAGTACTTTTATAAATAGGTCAGGAAAGCGAAAAAAACCTTTGGCGGGTTGGAACATACTTGCCTCCGGAACTGGTGGTACCTATAGTGAAATGCAAAACCGGAGATGTGTCGGACAGTTCAAACTATAGGCCGATCTCGCTAGTTACCATCATAGCAAAGGTGCTTGATGGCGTGCTCAACTCATATTTAAACAGGCATGTCAAACTGCATGATGCTCAGTTCGGTTTCCGGTCTGGGCTGTCCACTGAAGCGGCCAAATTGGGGTTAAAGCACGCTGTCAAGTATTACACTGATAGGCACACACCTATCTATGCATGTTTTTTGGACTTGTCCAGGGCCTTAGACCTTGTGTCTTACGAAATACTTTGGAAAAAGTTGAAGGAGACTACGGTGCCGCCAGAGCTCGCATTCATCATTAGATACTGGTACTTGAATCAGGAGAGCAGGGTGCGCTGGGCGGGGAGGCTTTCGGATCCGTGCAGGCCGTAGTGCGGGGTGAGGCAGGGGGCTTGACCTCGCCCATACTCTTCAGCCTGTATGTGAACGCAGTGATCGAGGGACTCAGTGGTACGCGTGCAGAGTGCTTCGTTGACGGTGTATGCTTTAACAACATAAGTTACGCGGACGACTTAGTGCTGCTGGCCCCTTCGGTTTGTGCACTCCGTAGGTTACTTGGGGTGTGCGAGTTGTATGCTGCGTCAAACGGCCCTGTATACAATGTGAAAAAGACGGAGTACATTGTCTTCAGGGCGGGTACCAAGTGCCCTTATAGTATACCACCATTTTTACTTAATAATAAGCCGATAAACAGGGTACACACTTTCAAATATTGGACACTTGGTAACAGACGATCTGAAAGATGATGTAGACATGGAGAGGGAACGCAGAGCTTTGTCAGTCCGGGCGAACATGCTGATCCACAGGTTCTCACGATGCACAACAGCAGTCAAGATAACGCTGTTCAAAGCGTATTGTACGTAACTGTATTCTGGGTCTCTGTGGTTCAAATATACCCAAAGGGCTTACAATGCTCTGCGGGTTCAATATAACAACGCATTCAGGGCGTTGTTGCGGCTGCCGCGCTTTTGTAGCGCGTCCTCAATGTTCGCCGAGGCCCGGACAGATGGTTTTGGCGAAAAAAATCTGGCTCTCTCTTGCGCAGGTTGCGCGGCAGCCCCAACATCATTCTGCGCGCGATAGCCGATCGGCTAGACAGCCCACTTGTCTGGGCTCTAGCCAAACGTACCAAATCGTTGTTAGAAATTAAGTACTAACATAGGTTAAGTTATTGTTACTAACAAATTGGGCCTTGTTGTCACTAATAAAGATTTGAATTTGAATTAAAAATTAAATACATTTATTTAGAATTTTATTAGTTGAACTAAAAAAAAAAAGCGCCGAATAAACATGTAAACACGTCACATTCTCTTTAAGTTAGTAGTTATCTCTACCTAAAGTAGTAAAGCAGTAGGAAAGCAAGTTATTATTGAGAAATTTCAGTTTTATCACCAAATGTAGGTAAAGATAATACATGTGTCTAGAAATATTATCGTTCCGGGACTCGATTTCCTGGGAGTTCCGTGTTGAATGATGAGTGACATGCCTATTTACGTCAATCAAACGTCATCATTTAACGATTCCTTGTCCGATTTAAGCCAAACTAAAATCGTACTGGAAATGGTCGACTGGAAATAGAATGCCTTATGGCATTAAGTCCACCTTTTTCACGATTTTAATTTTACACTAAAGTTTAAATAAAATATATATATATATGAAATCCTTGTCACTTGTCAAGGTGCTTAAACTACTAATTCCAGACAAGGTTTGAGTACTCTAGTATCGATTATGGTTAAATTCGGTATATTCGCCTTAATAATCTGTGTATTCGCCCCTTTGATGTGTTATGATGATGACGTTTTGGAAACTGAAGTAGAGTTTTGAAACTTATAAATTAAACTAACGTTGTTAAATTCGCATAGTTTTGTGGTTTCCGCGGCAGTACAAGTGTTTAATATTTTTTTACGTTAAACAGCAACATGAGTGGTGTTATAACAGTGGTGGCACCAGTTAACATAGCTGTAATAAAATACTGGGGCAAACGCGATGAAGAATTAATAATCCCACTTAACGATTCCGTTAGTGCTACTTTAGACACAAATGTTATGTGCGCTAAAACATCTGTTTGTGTTAATCCCAGCTTTGAAAATGATGAAATTTGGTTGAATGGAAGAAAGGAGTCGTTTACCAGCCCACGGTTGCAAAACTGCTTGAGTGAAATTAAGTCTAGGGCTATCGCTGAAGGCAGTGTTAATGATGTTTTCTTGTCATGGAAAGTACATGTTTGCTCGGAAAACAACTTTCCTACTGCAGCGGGATTGGCGTCATCAGCTGCTGGATACGCCTGCTTAGTGACTGCTCTGGCCAAACTTTATAAAGTTAAATCTGATGTCAGTTCCATTGCAAGACTTGGATCAGGTAGTGCGTGTCGAAGCGTTTATGGCGGTTTTGTGCATTGGCATGCTGGTGTGAAAGATGATGGATCAGATTCTATTGCTACTCAAGTAGCGGAGAGCTCCCACTGGCCTCAGATGAGAGCATTGATCTTGGTAGTAGGTGACCACCGAAAGAAAGTTAGCTCCACACACGGCATGAAAATAAGTAAAGATACTTCAGAACTCCTCCAGTACCGCATTCAGAAGTGTGTCCCTCAAAGAACAGAAGAAATATGTGAAGCTATTAGAGATAAAAACTTCCCTAAGTTTGCTGATATCACAATGAAAGACAGTAATCAATTTCATGCAGTTTGTCTAGATTCTTACCCTCCTTTTACTTATTTGACAGCAACTTCCCTAAAAATAATTGAATTTGTTCACAAATATAATAATATTTGTGGGGAACCAAAAGTTGCATACACTTTTGATGCTGGACCTAATGCATGTTTGTATCTTCTTGAGGAGGAAGTATCTAAAGTTTTGGGTATAATCCAAATTCTGTTCCCTTCGACAGCACCAGAAAGTTTTGTTAAGGGCTTGCCTGTTAAAGTTGAATCAGTAAGTGCAGGGTTGTTGAAGGAGTTATCACTGCAGCCCGAAGAAAAGGGTTTAGTGAAGTATGTGATTCACACCAAAATTGGTGAGGGCCCAACAGAAATAACAGATGGGAGCTCGCTATTGAATGAGGCTGGGTGGCCTGTGAGTCTGATTATTATAGACTAAGAAATTGTAGTTGTATGGAATAATCATTCTGATCAATCATTATTAGGATCAAATTATTATTCTTTAGATTAGAACTAAGACTAGGTAATGTGTATTTTTTATTTGGTGCTGATAATGATATTATTTTATGTTTAAAATGCAAGGTTTGAATAAGATTTTGTCCATTGCTGGACATGAGCCTCCTCCATAGAATGTCACAGTAAGGAGTTTTGCACCGAACAGAAAAATAAAGATTTTGCATGTCTTTACTTTGCATTTAATCCAATTGAAAAAATGTTTATGGAACTCTTACATTATTACATTCTCTATGTGTAAACAGTTTTTTTAATTGTTCTTTTATTTTTAGCAGAGATTTCATAGTATGATGAAAAAAAAAAAAATCTTCTCTTGCTTGATGTAAACAACAGATAAGTGTGCAAACAGTTGCTTCAAATAACAAGAATATCAAAGAATGTACTTGCTCTTGCTCTGGTTCTATATTTGTTTCAGTCTAATTTACCATAACCAGAATGAAGCACAATGGAGTTTTTTTGATAAAAGTCTCATGCGACAGCTTGGCATCCATTAGGTTAAGTATAAGTTTGAGTATATTAATTAGAGGTGTTTCTAAAAATAACAAATTGAATATTATTTATATAAAAAACCCATTGTTAACTTATACATACTAACACAAATGTAATCTTAATAATAATAACATACAAATAGAGGTCATGTATGAATAATACATTATTGAGATGATAATCACAAGATGAAAAAAAGAAAAAATAGATAACTTATTATATTATTACATTTATTTCATATTCATTTTTTTATTGTATCACAACTTACAGATGACCCTATAAAATAGGGCAGTGAACATATGGACCCTAAAAGGGCATTCCAAATTATTATTATAACAACAAATGGACCTATCAGACACACTATGGAACAATCAGACATCCAAAACAAGTAAATTTATAAGAATTTTTCAACACCATGAAATCATCATTTCATCAGATAATTATGCTATTGATTTGCACAGTCGTGCATTGTGTTTGTGTTGTGCAGTTCAGTGCAGTTGCACAAGTTACCATTTTCGTTCTTTACTATGAACGTGTTGCCACGGCAACCGATCGAAGGCAGACTAGTTTTAATCACCAAAGGTAGATCTACTTACTAACTGTTATCTTGATAAAACTCATAAACTCTGATAATATCGTCGGCGTACCCAGCAAAGAGGGTCTGACTATCTGTGGACCATGCCATCGAGAGACACCACGGTGGGACATCATACATAAGCATTGTTGGATACGTATCTCACACCCATGACTTCTTTAACCAACTCCTTGCTTTCTTATTTTGCTATCATTTTTTTTATTTTTCTAACAGGACATACCTGTTAGAAAAATAAAAAAAAAATATACATATAATATGCTGGGACTTCTAATTATTAGTATTGAAGCAGTCATAAAAAATCTATAGCGTAGGGGTTGGTGACTTAAAAAAATAGTAATAGAAAATAGGTACCTTTAGTGCGTAACACACAGAAGGCGTGAGTGGGACGGCGTCGACGGCGCGGTCAGTCGGGAGTAAGGGTCCATTAACATACGTTTAAATGGGCTGGCTTTTTATTTCTTAGCGTTTAAATTGTACCCTTCCAAAACCTACCCAGATCTTAATTGAGGGTCCCAACGCAGCACACAGCCAGCGTCTATTAGGCGAAATACAAAGGACTGTGATGATACCATAGTGGTCCAGGGTGTGGAGATGCCTGACGTTATTCAAGTCCCAGAGCATAGCCTTCATATCCTTTCCTCCGGAGGCGCAAAAGGATCCATCAGGACTAACTGCGACCGTATTCAGGTAGCCAAAGTGACCAAAATAGTTAGTCAGTTGGCGGTTAGTTAAGTGCCAGGACCTGTGGAAAAATATGTATATGATACTAGCTGACCCAGCGAACTTTGTTCCGCCAATTCATTTGACAGGTACGAACAGTTTGTATGGGAAAATAAAATAGTTGTTTTACTACTTTCCTTGCAATTTTTTTATATTTTCTTACCTTTTAATCCTTCCCTGAACTTTCACAAATATTTCATGATCAAAATTAGCCAAATCGGTCCAGCTATTCTCGAGTTTTAGCGAGACAAACGAACAGCAATTAGTCCAAAGATTATAATTACCTACTAACTAATTTATACGGAGCTTTCAATCGCGACTCATTTTGTTTATTTTGGTAGGTATAGTTGGATTGATTACGAGTAAAAGTGATATTTGGAAACATTTTAACCAAATTGTTTAGTAATCCTTATTCGCTAACAAAGTACCTATAGGTACTTACCTACCATTCGTTGCTAGACTAGAGTCCATGGAGCACATAGGATGTAAGTATGTGCTCAATGCAAGAGATGCATCGCCAGTTAAGGAGGAAAGCCTTTATTGCCGGATCGGGATAATATAACGCCGCGCCTTCGCCCTTGCAAATTTGGTTTGATAATCGTTATCAATTCAGCCATAGGTTGTCCACTGCTGAACATAGGCCTTGGCATACTATTACAGTACACTAAGGCACTAATATAATACAAACCTTGACTGTGCGGTCCCAGCCGGCAGACACGATAGTATAGTTGTTGCCTTGGTTTGGTAAGAAACGCACGCACGACACCCAGTCACTGTGGCCATTGCTATCTTCTTGGATGGTGTACTTGCACTCGGCAATGGTGTTCCACAACTTGATGGTCTTGTCTCTGGACGCGGAGACAATCAGACGGTTGTCCACGGAGAAAGCCACAGAGAGGACATCCTATTATCATATTTTTATAGGTTCTTTACTTTAAAATTAAATTATTTTATTTAGGGAAGTAACTAACTTAGCCCATTCTTAAGACTTGATGATAATTATGTGATAGTAATAAAATAAGAAAAGGGGATAATCGTACCGCAAACTGGGTAGCTGTATATGCGACTAACAAAACAAACCGCCACGTGCAGGCACCGCCACCTAAGGAAAGAGAATCCAATGCCCCAGCAGCAGAGTTACAGTTCTAGAAGGTAGTAGAGGTGTTTAGATGTTCTCTAGCGTTAGCACAAACTAGCCTACAAACTCTTTGTTCTACAGTACAGGCCTAAAATTACAGGGTTATTTGTAAAACATCAACAACCTCCCAGAGGCTGATTCTGGTGTTCAAACAACAATTTTTGCTATTTCAATGTCGGTCCCATAGAAAAAGTTGTATTCGAGCCCCAGAATCAGCCCCTAGGAGGTTGTTGATGTTTTACAAATAACCCTGTATATTCTGTGGCACAGAGTTACTAAGTAACTGTTATTATGTATAAGGCCCTTCGCTAAAACATGAGTGGGCGTTTCACACGGTTTAGGTAACAGTCATAGCAGAAAGAATGCAATGGGCAGTTCTACTAGATACAAAACATAACTTTGTAAGTTAGGTGTCATTTAGGGCTTAGGGTTTGTCTATGTTTATTAACTGGATGTTTAAGTGATTTCGTTATTTCAATTGCTAGTTTAATACAGTGTATTTTTGCAACCCAATTCGTGTTAGTTTGGAATCCATCCCCCCTAGCATGACCACCAAAACACGAATGGTATAGCGATTTATCGACACCAACTGTATTTTATTTTCTAACTATGAGAGATATAGCCGCCATGTTTGAATCGCCGTGACGGTGACGTCACATGTTATGACACAGAATATGTAATAGGATTTATTATAGACATTAACCAGTATAACCCAGAGTAACATTACATCTATAGCAATATTCTTGCAAACCCAAAAAATGCAATGATACTTAGTTCGTAATGCGACTGAAACTGGAAGAAATCAAAATGAGTTGTTGAGTGATTTTAGTCGTATTGTTATGGTTTTGATAATTTTACATCAAATAAAAAGTTTACGAGAATACTGTTTTTGATAGTAAGTAATGTTACTGGGACAGACAGACCGTACAGACGCCTATAAGGCACGCCGCAATTAGTCTCGTCAATATTGATCAACTTCCACATGATAAGGGTTTTGTCTGAAATAGTAGATTACATTACATGCCAGCAGCATCCGAGTACGTAACGTAACAAACAAGCGCTGCGTTATGTCCAATGATGTCTGTAAGACGTGGGAAGATTATGGACGGTTCCGCACCGTAAATATTACATTACATTCTATTTTTTTAAAACTTTGTCCTGTAAGGTAACACCGGCTTTAGGTCTGCATGAACATACATTGATTTTACGATTGACGATTACGGAGCACGCAGCTGCGTCTGAATGTGCTCTGTAGGAATGTAGCGAAAATCACAAAAAAATAATCTAGATTAGTGTCGATTCAAATATTTTGTTTGTTATTCGATTCTCCATATAGTAGTAATACATCGATGTTCAATCGAAAATTATTTACTTTTTTTTATAGGTTGATGAGCTGTTAAGACTTGATTAAGTAATTAAAGTACAAAAAATATTTTTTTATTATAACAACCCGACGTGACGTTGTGTTTCGGTATGAGCTCCAGGTTCAGGTCGGGTCAATAAAAAATATTAAACATCACTCACATACATTGATATTTGTACCATTATACGAACCTATTGTAAGTAGCTAAAGCTAGTTACAGTAATTAGAAACAAACAACGCTGGCACCACAACACCTAGACCGAGGAAAAGTTCGGTTTCTACAGACCAGGAATCGAACCCGAAACCTCAAGAGATGAAGACGCCAAGTCCGGTGTGCTCGCCTCTCCGACCGCGGCGGAGATCGTCTTCCAATTTTTGTAATTTTGGGTCTGTGAAGCGCCCCGTAACTTTTTAGGTTCCTCAAAATGTTTTTTCACATTTCTACCATATTTTCAATAATTTGGATTTTACTGATGCTCTGTTAGATTGAATAGGTATAGGAATACCTTATGTTATTTTACGCTTTTGATGCTAATAGTATTTGTTGTGTTCATCGGAGATGCTGACCACGAAAAATGGTCTGTTTTTTTCTTCAAAACAATTTATAAGAGGATAAGCAAGCAAGGTGGTCACGTTTCGACATAGAGAACCGATGGTTAAATAATCAACCAGTCCAATTTTTTTGAACAGTGCAGCTCGGCTCTCCGGTTTGGACATTGGTTAGGCAGAGCTGAGATTATAAGAAAGGGAACAATAAGTCGATTTTCGGCTCATTTCAGTAAACTGCCAATTCGAAGACACAGCAAGCAAGCTTTCTACCCGGTGGACTGATGACCTAGTCAAGGTTGCGAAAAGCTGTCCCTGTTCAGCAGTGGGCTTCCAGACTGATGATGACAACCACTATAGCTTTCGCTAATCTACTCTCTCAGCTCGGCTCTGTCCACCCTGCCTGCCCCTCAATTTGAAGCCTTTGGTGTATGTCTAATGCAAATTGTCAAAAAATATTTGTTGCGATAAATGGTGTATTTAAGAGTATAAGAGATTTTGCTTTTAAAACAACCTACTTACATTTTATTTACATTACAATAAGTTGTAATCTTATTAAATACACTTGGAATACAATGCCACAAAGAAATGTTATGAATTAATTATTTACAAGAAGATCAAAATGAAAATATGTAACTTCTATACAGTTCCATTTATTTTTATCCTCAAGTAAGCAGTCACAACCAGAACAAAAAAAAATGAAACTTCCATTTTGAACATCTTATCGGGCAGAGACTGAAACCTGCCAGACTCTAATAATGTTGTCCGAGTATCCAGCGAAGAGGGTCTGACCATCAGTGGACCACGCCAGCGAGAGACACTGGGGTGGGTCAGCCTTCGAGTTCTGTGTTTGGTTGATGATTTCTGGTCGGAGTTCTTCAACCATTTCCTTGCTTTCCAGAAGGCAAAACAGAAGAATTAATGTCAAATAATATTACATTAATATTAATTCCTTTTCTCTATTTAGGTTTTCATGTTGGACCAATATTGAAAACTTTGTTTGAACAGTAAAAAAAACACCCCATAGAAGTTAAAATATAGTTAGTTATATTATATTCCTTTCCCCTATGTCCAGCAGTTGACATTCAAGACATTCAAGGATGATAAATTTATATTAATACTGATAATGACAAAAAATAGGAAATTTGATAAGTTTTACATAATAAGGTTAAAAAAAAACCTACCCAAATCTTGGTCCGAATGCAGCACACAGCCGGTATCTGTTAGGCGAGAAGCAAAGGGCTGTGAGGATGTCATTGTGGTCCAGGGTGTGGAGATGCTTGCCATCATTCAAGTCCCAGAGCATTGCAATGCTTTCATGTCTTTGCCTCCGGAGGCACAGATAGGGAGCTATCAGGAGAAACTGTGACTGTGTTCAGGTAGCCAGAGTGACCAAGGTGGTTGGTCTTTAGTTTGCAGTTAGTCAAGTGCCAGACCTGTGGAAAAATACGTCATAAAATATTATTGATGCAAAAAATGTAATTAAAAAACAACTTAATATTGTAAACAATGGTGCAATTAATTAGATTACAAACCTTGACGGTGCGGTCCCAGCCAGCAGACACAATGATAGGGTTGGCGTGGTTTGGTGAGAAACGCACGCACGACACCCAGTCACTGTGGCCATAATCTTTGATGGTGTACTTGCACTCAGCAAGTGTGGTCCATAGCTTGATTGTCTTGTCTCGGGATCCAGAGACAACCTGACGGTGGTCCACGGAGAATGCCACTGACAGGACATCCTGATAAAAAATAAATAGACATAAGTCAAACTAGTCACAAAATAAATCTTTCCGTTCCTAACCTTTTTTTTCAACCAAGACCAACTTTGATTGTTGTATGACAACAAGGATTAATAAATATATAAACTGTTTTAAGACAGGATAAATATATCAATTATAATAGCACTACTGATAAGCGATTTTATTATAAGTTAATATCCTCCCTTAGGATCTTCTGCCTCGCATAGGCACAGTTTTCACTGTTATAAGATTTGATCCCTACTGAATGTTAAAAGGTCTATCACACCTTAGTATGATCTTCAAAACGCCTGGTTGTTTTTCCGGCAGCGAGATCCCAAAGACGCAGGGTCTTGTCCCAAGAACCAGACAGAGCGTAGTTTCCGTCGCTGGATAGAACCACAGAATACCTAATTAGATAGAACGACGTCCGAGATGAAGTGAGAGTGACCGTACAGACGCTTCTGGGGCACGCCATAGTTAGTGCATCGTGACGAGTCAACTTCCAAACAATGAGGGTTTTGTCTGAAATGCATAAATTAGGCACTCCTAAGGTTACTACAGGTACTAGGTTTTTTTATATATAATAATGTCTGAAGTACATCATAAGATCATCTTGAATAATTTGATCCCATCAAGATTTTTAAAAGGATTAAATTGTTGTATTAATAAACGTACGGTCGGCCAAGAAAGTGGTCTACCAGTTTTGGCAAAATTTAATTTTAATTTAATGTAAGTAAAATAGCGATAAAGTTGAACTCATGGGATTATTACGTTTTTAACAATGAAAGAAATGCACAATTTTGACGTATTATTTATTTGTTTTTGACGTCATTGATAATATGTTAAAGAGAGCATTAGTAGCTGTCAGAATAATTTTGCATGGGAAAATCAACCCTGTTGTTCTATGACGCGCGAATGATTTTGAACCTCAGGGTGATAGACCATTTTCTTGGCCTACTGTACATCAAATTATTCTATAAAACACTTTATGTTATTTACGAGTCACAAAGAATCAAATGAGCCCTAACTAGGTTTTACTAGTAGCCATTGAAGAATTCCACTATTTTAACCTCCTGGCTTCATCCATCAGATCATCATCATTTAACTATTAATTAACATCATGACAGCTTATACGATTAAATATTGTTGAAATAGTTTGTTTAATTTGATAACTAGCATGTAATTGTTAAAAATAAAAATAAAATGTACACGTAGGTACCGACAGCAGCACGTCAACCTACCGCAAAACGTCAAGTTTTCTCAGTGGATATTGATCTCTACGTGTCGGACTTAAAGTAGCAAATCGGTTGAATGGAAACCTTTAACTTTTCGTTAGGTTGACCAGCTGTTGTCTGTACTTACAACAAAGTTTTAAATCAATACGACAGTTAGAATTAGATCAAATTCGACTTCCAAGATTTGATTAGTTAGTTACAAGTGAAGCTAATAAAAGTGAAGTGTGTCAAAAAAAGAACGCGTAAAAACGCATTGTGTTTAGGGGAATAAAAAAATAAAAAATAAACGTAATTATGACAGTGTAATTTTAACAATTTTATATCAAATCGGTAGACGTGTAGGTATTTTTTTCATACTCATCATTATTAGACCGTCAACTTATTAAGTGATAAGAGAATTTTATATCAAATCGGTAGAACGTGTATTTTTTCCAAACTCATCACAGAGACTATCAGAATGATAGTCTCTGACTCATTATTAGTCTATCAACTTACTAAGTGATAGATATGAGAATGATAACTGCTTTGAGTGTTCCGTGGCAAATGCACTAAGTTTCCGAGTCGACCGTCTGATGGCTTTTCCAGAGTATATTACACTTTTACGCGATCGAAAAGTAAACTAAGTTTCAATAATGCTTGATGTGCAACTAGCACATTCTGTGGTGCTAGGAGGCACCCGTAGCAAAATAGTCTAGTAGGTACCTCGTAAGATCATCATTTCAGAAATAGTACTTTCACGGGGGCGATTGCCAATACTCGCCACGCTTGGCAGGCGGGTTGGCGAGCGCAGATTTTTATAAGATTTCGCAGGCAGACGCTGCTGCGTCTAATGCTACAGGAATTAGTCGCCTCTTACAACACGCCTCCTGTTGGCGGTAGGGTAGTGTATTCTTTACGGCCGTCACCACACAGCCTCGTAACATAAGTATATTAATTACCTACTTAGTTGGAGACCACGATAGTTAGTGTGCTGTCTGGCGCATATGTATTTATTAATTGTGGCACTAGGCGACGCCACCCCGAATGCCATACAAAATCACGTTTGTCATCATCAAATCACAAAAATGTCTGGTCGTTTCCGCTGGACTAAATAGCCACAGGTTTCTGCAAGAGGCAACAGTAATAGGGGTGACGACTGGGTAAAGAAAACGAAATTACCTATATTTAGTCTGTCATCAGTTTATTTAGTCCGTCGAAAAATAATGAACTCTTTCTCTTTCTTTTTTCTTTTAACAATCAACCAAAAACTGACAAAGATTTTGGCAAAGACTGGCAAGAGACAAAGCAAATGGCAAAGTTCGAGACATGGGGCTCTTGAAGTCACTATACTAAGTAAAAATTGTACCTAGGCGTGACGTTATGCGACATTTCAAATCAATATTCCGTATATTTTGATAATGTATAAAAATGTATTATGAACGATTCTCCAGCCATCTGGAGGAAATCGGCTGAAGTAAACTATGTAAGTCTTATGGTAAAATGTGATTACTTCTTTGACTAGATTCTAGGACATGCGATTGTACTGTTACACATTCATCCTTTTTGATAGTTTTTATGTATACTTTTTTATTATGACTATTTGTACATATCTTTTAAATTCACTGTTCTTTTTGTCTGTCGAATAATATAGTTGTTACTGGTCCTGATCCTGATCCGGATCTAATTTCCCTGATTTCCCGTATAGTCTCCCTTTATTCTTTAGCTATCGACAATATCTTTTTGTTCGCGTGGTCTTTGCAAAACCATAGTTAGTCAAAACTACGCCAACGAAGTCGCGAGCAACAGCTAGTGTTACATATTTTTTTTACATCAAACACTTTTGCCACCATTTTTGAACAGCGACATCTAACGGTAAGAATTTCTCGGAAACCGTAGGTACATTTTTTCGGGATAAAAAGTATCCTATCTCTTTTTCCAGGCTAATATCTATATTTGTGCCTAACCTCATCTAGATCCGTTCAGCCGTGGTTAAGTTTTCCATCTAAACTTTCGTATTTATAATATTTTGTAAGATTTTAAAAATTAATCCTGCCTGGCTTGTTTAAAATACTGATTGCCTGACCGAGTAACGTTTACGTTTACATAGAGTATGAATGTGTGATCTGTATTTGGTAAATAGGTAACTAACTTTTGGACAAATTATTAATAAAACCTTTTTTTTTCAGGAAGGTTTGGTTTCCTTGACGTTAAAAGGTATCAAACACATGAACAAAGAAGAAGGAGGCAAGGGTGGCACCATTATCAACATAGCCTCAACAACGGTTTTCATGATTAACACTTTTCTACCTATTTACGCCGGAACTAAAGCAGCAGTCTTACACTTCACCCGCAGTGTTGCGGTAAACTAGTTTTATTCATTTCTATTATTTTTTCTTCACTATTAGGCTCAGACTACATGTAGTCCGAGCCTTAGAAACAAAAGTGTCCCACGAATGGTACATAGCGTAGAAGTAGGTACTCTAAAGATAGATTTTATTTATTAGCCAAATCATTTTTACAGTCACTCATTCATAGTTTTTTTAAATTATTTATTAGTAATAGTTAACATAAAATAAAGAGATAAAATAGAACATAATATAGCTCGATCCGTATTGGCATATCGATAGAAATGACTTTGAAATCAGTTTCGTAGCATTTTAGTTTGTTATCAAAAACTATGTACTGTTTAATTTATACTTAGATAGATAGATACTCTTTATTGCACACCACACAAAAAAACAGTACCTACAGAGAAACAACAAATTGAGAATGGTACAATTTAATTTAATTTACTTATTAATTAGTTTACCTCATAATCGTATTATTTAGACCAAAATGCAATTTAGTTTATTGTATTTTTTTAATTTGTCCTCCTTTATTAGCTTCTAATATATTATTCGTAATACGCACACAGAATGTGTGTTACATTCAATTACATTGTAACTGGCTACCCAAAAAACAAAAAATGTGTTTTTATGCCGAGTACAGCCCTATTATGTGTAGTGTGGATTGACAGACGGACAAGCGTAGTAATAAAACCCCATAAGAACCTTTAAAATTAACACCCACCTTTGCTTAACAAAGTAGCCCCCTGTCCACCCTACGGACGACCCCTGTCTACCCTACGGACGACGGCCCAAGCCGAGGTCCGTGCCTACAGATGCGCCCTTAAGGCCCGAGTCCGACTCACCCCCAGATCGAGCCCGCTAGATAGGAGCCCGACAGCGGTCCGGCCTGTTTCGGCAGTTCCGGTCCCGTCGGCGCCACCACTAGCGGGTTCGCCGCTTGGTAGGGTGCCCTTTGCACTCCACATTGTCCCAATCACCTGCTAGTATGGGGCTCGACACGTACGAGTCTGAGGCTTCGCGTACACACGCGGCCGGGTCGCGGCGACCGCTAGCGGGGCGGACCTAGGCTGTGCGCCTTCAGCGCACGCCACAACTGCCCGGTTTAAGCTGAAGAATGCCTTCTTCAAAGGCACCTAGCGATAGGTCCGTCCGAAAAATAAAAAACTACAAAGTCAACAGTTTGGCTATTTTTGGCTACATGATCATCTTGTTTTTTCACAGACCGGGCTCACCGAACAATCTGGTGTAAGGCTAATGACTATGTGCTTCGGAGGAACAAACACGCCATTAGTCGACAATTTGGATAAACTTACATACGACCCAAAAGTTGGCAAAACTTTAGCTGATTTTGCTAATGAACATATAATGCAAAAGTACTTAAACAAATATTTACTAATTTTTATTTTGTTTGTTACTGTTAAAACGATTGTAATGTGATTTAAATATCATTATCATTGTTTTAGTAATTATCAGTACACCGTGTATACACCGTGTAACTCTTAATACGGAAAACCTGAAAACCAACAGTGAAATCTTAAAAAAAAACTTAATCTTCAAACTAAATGTCCAATCAACTATTACGCTTTGTATGGGGAAACGATTTTTATTTGCGATTTCGATGTTGGTCCCGTACAAAAAGTTGTTTAGTGTTTGAGCACTAGAATCAGCCCCTAAGAGGTTGAGTTACACGGTGTGTACCATTAAACAACATTTGTTTTTATAAGATCCCGCACGCTACAGACTTTGTAAATACCTAGTTTGATTGGTCTTTTGACTGCAATGAGTACACAAGTGGATGCACATACTAAAACGATGTGAATCGGTCGATACTCATAGTCGTTAAAATGCCGATCAAAAGTCGGTACTGTGCGCGGGCATAATGTCAAATTAGGTATTATTTTATTGTTTTTCAAATGTTTTCAACTGACGCATGGTCTAGTTGTCAATTATTATTACCAATTTCTTTTTCAGGGCTGAGTCGGGTATCAAAGGGGTTGTCGACGTTTTCAAGCAAGGGTCCCACAAAACCGTCTGGGTGTCAACAGACGACAAACCAGCCGAAGACATTACATCGCTGTTAAATAACGCATTTGAAATTATTCAAAAAGCACTCTATCCATCGCTGCCATCATTTTCGAAAACTTGAATTCAATACTTTTTTAAATGATATTAATATAAATTATGATTAATCACAATAAATGTCATTTGATCTAGTCGAAGATTATTTTTGGTTGATATTACACTAAAACTAAAAAACGTAGTTAGGTTTTTTAATAAGATTGAGTGAGTGGAGAGGCCAAAACGTGGCGCGGTATTGGGGGCTACCAGCCATAAATTAAATTCACTAAAATTACCTACAATTAAAATAAATAATCTACTTAAAACATAACATTTATCTTCCCTAACTCCTTAGCACAGCAACCAAGACACAATATAAATTTTATTGGCTGACAGTGGCTGGATAAAAAAACGAGAGATCATGCTTTTCGGCGATCTTGTAGGACTAACGTCCGGCAGTGGACTGCAATAGGCTGATATCATGATGAAATGATGATGATGATGACAAACCAGAAAACGATTAAGCATAATTTCATTTTCATTTATTGCATCATAACAACAAATTGTGCGAGACCATGCCTATGGACTCTGTAAGAGTATTGCATTCTTGTTTTTTAATTTAAAAAAAACCTTCAAAATTCCTGACTTCGTTGCCCAGTCGGGTCAAAATAGAAAACGAAGTTTCATATGTTGTCTCGAGTCTGGGTGTTGTGGAACCGTCGTTGTTTCTGATTTCTATAACACAAGAGCTTTAGCTACTTACCTTAGGATCAGAGCAATTTGTGATTTTGTCCAATATTTTTTATTTATTTATTTTATTCGGCTAGTGGTGAACATACATTAAAAAATAAAAATAAATACAGCCAATGTGTTTTTATTTTTTAATGTATGTTCACCACTGTTTTTGTCAATAATAGAGAGATTTTAAAATTTATTTTTCTGTTTGAAAGGTTTTACTCCCGAGATGGTTCCATTTTCGCCTAGTTAGGTTCAGATGATGGAATCTCTGGGAAATCATAGGAAAATCCTCTAAAAATATAGGAACATGAGCATGTTTGTTAACTTTTAATAACTGATTTAGGTGCCCGAGGGCGCCAATAGTTCGAGGGACTAAATAAATCTTTAACCCGCGGTAAACACTGTGCTTTTCATTATGAATACAAGGAAAGTAAAAATAAAAACATGAATTAGCTGAAGAAAAAAATTGAGAATTTTAACAATACCGTACCAAAGAGTATGCAATCACTACGTTCTGCAACTCAAAAAAACAAATGAAGACCGGATTGCTGATTTCCCGCCTATTTTTTTTCTGTGGCCGGCCAGCTATTCAGCCATTATTTTTTAATTTCGTCATTGAAAAAATGGTAAATATTTTGCCCAAATCTGTTATTTTAAAGAAATAGTTAAAAATAAACTTTTAATAAGGTAATTAAAAGATTATTTAATTTATACTAAACTTTATTTTACTTGATGGAATTTTACATTGCGTTGTTATTGAGTGGCTGTATAGAAAGTTGCAACATGGTTCAATAGAAATGTACAAATAGAACTAGTTTTTTAATTATTTTTATTATTTGAGATCTGTCAGTTGAAAACGATTCTCCCTACGGCTGAAAAGTATTACTTTCAACCCACTTCTCAGGCAACTTCAGACCTACTTTCCGAGTATGAGTAATGAAAAAAAAACTAGTTCATGAACATTATTTAATTAAAGCCTTTACTAGTCATTGTCCTAGAATAGCTCGCATTTTCAAATTGATAACTAATTAATTATGACCACTATCTTTCTATAGATTACATTTAATAGTTTACAAATTCTGGGTTGTCAGTTATTACTGAAGGCATCTAGACTAGTGAAATGTGAATCATATGGCATAAAAGTTCACACACAGAACAGAACAATTTGTGCAAAAATAACTAAGGACACACTAAGTATACTCAACACTTAGAGGTTACAGATTATAGTCATCAATTTGGATCTAAGTCACAACAACAAATCAGATTATATTTCAGTTGGTTATACTTTGAGTAGTTGTTATTACAAATTCTTATTCACAGATATAGATAACGTTAGGCGCGGTGACTGCAATGCGAATGATAGTAAAACCTTTGCTTCGCAACGCCCATTTTATTAGGTCAGTTGCCAAGCTAAAAACTAGTAATTATGCATCCTGGCATTTATTAACTGCTCTAAACAAAAATACAAACACCCTTCTCATAGTTTTATACTAGCTACAATTCAATTATTACTTGAAATATTATCCAAGGAAGTAGCTACTCACCCTCTCCGCCCAAGAAGTCAACAGTTTATGTGACGTAATAAACACGATGTCCATTAAGCCATACGAATCACAAATGCGAGTAACCACAGTCAGAATATCCACAGCAACAGATTATTTTAGTTGAAGCCCTTTATTACTTCGAATTCATACACAGACCACTACCGTGCGCCACAAAACGAAAATGGCTGCGATAAACTGAAATGTGTAGTGTTCTTCGACAAAATAACAAACACCTCATTCGATTTTTAGTGTTGCTCAAATTTCACTCTTATTCATGTAACAGTATACTTCAGAACTCCTCCAGTACTGCATTGAGAAGTGTGTCACTCAAAGAACAGAAGAAATATGTTATGTGAAGCTATTAGAGATATAAACTTCCCTAAGCTGATATCACAATGAAAGACAGTAATCAATTTTATGCAGTTTGTCTAGATTCTTACCCTCCTTTTACTTATTTGACAGCAACTTCCCTAAAAATAATTGATTTTGTTCACAAATATAATGATATTTGTGTGGGAAACCAAAAGTTGCATACACTTTTGATGCTGGACCTAGTGCATGTTTGTATCTTCTTTGGGAGGAAGTACCTAAAGTTTTGGGTATAATCCAAATTCTGTTCCCTTCGACAGCACCAGAAAGTTTTGTTAAGGGCTTGCCTGTTAATGTTGAACCAGTAAGTGCAGGGTTGTTGAAGGAGTTATTACTGCAGCCCGAATAAAGGGTTTAGTGAAGTATGTGATTCACACCAAAATTGGTGAGGGCCCAACAGAAATAACAGATGGGAGCTCGCTATTGAATGAGGCTGGGTGGCCTGCGAGTCTGATTATTATAGACTAAGAAATTGTAGTTGTGTGGAATAATCATTCTGATCAATCATTATTAGGATCAAATTATTATTCTTTAGATTAGAACTAAGACTAGGTAATGTGTATTTTTTATTTGGTGCTGATATTGATATTATTTTATGTTTAAAATGCAAGGTTTGAATAAGATTTTGTCCATTGCTCGACATGAGCCTCCTCCATAGAATGTCACAGCAAGCAGTTTTGCACCGAACAGAAATATAAAGATTTTGCATGTCTTTACATTGCATTTAATCCAATTGAAAAAGTGTTCATTGAACTCTTACATTATTACATTCTCTATGTGTAAACAGAGAAAGAGCATCCTTATTTGTTCTTTTTCCTTTTTCCATCCTTAATTTTTAGCAGAGATTTCATAGTATGATGTAAAAATGTTTAATCTTTTTTTGCTTGATGTAAACAACAGATAAGTGTGCAAACAGTTGCTTCAAATAACAAGAATATCAAAGAATGTACTTGCTCTTGCTCTGGTTCTTTATTTGTTTCAGTCTAATTCACCATAACCAGAATGAGGCACAATGGAGTTTTTATTGATAAAAGTCTCATGGACAGCTTGGCATCCATTAAGTTAATATAATATAATCTAATTATATATATATATATATATATATATATATATATATACATAATTAGAGGTGTTTAAAATAACAAATTAAATTTTATTTATATAAAAAACCTATTGTTAGCGTATTAACATACTAACACAATTGAAATCTTAATAATAATAACATACAAATAGAGGTCATTCATGTATGAATAATACATTATTGAGATGATAATCACAAGATGAAAAAAAGAAAAAATAGATAACTTATTATTCCATTTATTTCATATTCATTTATTTATTGTATCACAACTTACAGATGACCCTATAAAATAGGGCAGTGAACATATGGACCCTGAAAAGGCATTGCAAATTATTATTATAACAACAAATGGACCATCCTATAGGACAATCAGACACATCCAAAACAAGTAAATTTATAAGGAATTTTCAACACCATGAAATCATCATTCCATCAGATAATATGCTGCTATTGATTTGCACAGTCGTGCATTGTGTTTGTGTTGTGCAGTTCAGTGCAGTTGCACAAGTTACCATTTTCGTTCTTTACTATGAACGTGTTGCCACGGCAACCGATCGAAGGCAGACTAGTTTTAATCACCCAAAGTAGATCTATTATCTACTTACTAACTGTTATCTTGAAACTCATAAACTCTGATAATATCGTCGGAGTACCCAGCAAAGAGGGTCTGACTATCTGTGGACCATGCCATCGAGAGACACCACGGTGGGACATCATAAGCATTGTTGGATACATATCTCGCACCCATGACTTCTTTAACCAACTCCTTGCTTTCTATGTCCTGTTAGCAAAATAAAACAAATTAATACATATATATATAATATGCTGGGACTTCTAATTATTACTATTGAAGCAGTCATAAAAAATCTATAGCGTAGGGGTTGGTGACTTAAAAAAATAGTAATAGAAAATAGGTACGGTATAAGCTTCTGAAAATAGGTACCTTTAGTGCGTAACACACAGAAGGCGTGAGTGGGACGGCGACGACGGCGCGGTCGGTCGGGAGTAAGGGTCCATTAACATACGTTTAAATGGGCTGGCCTTTTATTTCTTAGCGTTTAAATTGTACCCTTCCAAAACCTACCCAGATCTTAATTGAGGGTCCCAACGCAGCACACAGCCAGCGTCCATTAGGCGAGATACAAAGGGCTGTGATGATACCATAGTGGTCCAGGGTGTGGAGATGCCTGCCGTTATTCAAGTCCCAGAGCATAGCCTTCATATCCTTTCCTCCGGAGGCGCAAAAGGATCCATCAGGACTAACTGCGACCGTGTTCAGGTAGCCAGAGTGACCAAAATAGTTAGTCAGTTTGCGGTTAGTTAAGTGCCAGACCTGTGGAAAAATATGTATATGATATAACAAATGAGATATACGTTATGTTAAAACAAACTATCACCCATGCCGAGTCTTGAACTCGGACTACTCAGAGCCCGAGTACCCCAGAGTGCACGCGCACCCATGGAGCCAAGCCTGCACCTTAACCAAGCAACTGGGGTCTTATCTAATTTTTAGGGTTCCGTCTGACCTGAATCCAGTCTGTTCGCGGCTTAGTCCAAAGATTATAATTACCTACTAACTAATTTATACGGAGCTTTCAATCGCGACTCATTTTGTTTATTTTGGTAGGTATAGTTGGATTGATTACGAGTAAAAGTGATATTTGGAAATATTTTAACCAAATTGTTTAGTAATTCTTATTCGCTAACAAAGTACCTATAGGTACTTACCTACCATTCGTTGCTAGACTAGAGTCCATGGAGCACATAGGATGTAAGTATGTGCTCAATGCAAGAGATGCATCGCCAGTTAGGAGGAGGAAAGCCTTTATTGCCGGATCGGGATAATATAACGCCGCGCCTTCGCCCTTGCAAATTGGGTTTGATAATCATTATCAATTCAGCCATAGGTCGTCCACTGCTGAACATATGCCTTGGCATACTATTACAGTACACTAAGGCACTAATATAATACAAACCTTGACTGTGCGGTCCCAGCCGGCAGACACGATAGTATAGTTGTTGCCTTGGTTTGGTAAGAAACGCACGCACGACACCCAGTCACTGTGGCCATGGCTATCTTCTTGGATGGTGTACTTGCACTTGGCAATGGTGTTCCACAACTTGATGGTCTTGTCTCTGGACGCGGAGACAATCAGACGGTTGTCCACGGAGAGAGCCACAGAGAGGACATCCTATTATCATATTTTTATAGGTTGGTTCTTTACTTTAAAATTAAATTATTTTATTTAAGTAAGTAACTAACTTAGCCCATTCTTAAGACTTGATGACAATGATGTGATAGTAATAAAATAAGAAAAGGGGATAATCGCGTACCGCAAACTGGGTAGCTGTATGCGACTAACAAAACAAGCCGATAACTTATCCGCCATTTTAATTTTTTATTGAAACAGCGATCTTAATATGTGACTGCGATTCAACATGGCGGCTATATCTATCATATTTTTACAGTTGGTGTCGATATTTCGCTATATCATATCATATCATATCGTGTTTTTAGTGCTCATGCTAGGCAGGCTGGAGTCTTATCAGTTACTTATGCTAACAAAGTGTAGTGTAACTGCAGTGCTATTGTAACAAAAACATAACAATAGCACTGCTGATCAGGATGACGCATTTTACTTATAAATAGAAATATATTATGTGTACATAAGTACCACACCGCACAATAAAATACTTACTACTATTATATACTACGCGCTCCTACTCCTAGTGCGTGGCCTTTGAGGCATTACCTGTCGAATGCACATACGATAGTTTAGTCCTATTTGGATTACCCGTCGAGTGCACAACGGTAGTAAACTACCGTTTTTGCCACTTGACGATACTTTAGTTTGTGTTGCCTTGTCTACGTTTAAGTGTTGAAGTTTTATTCTTGGTCCTTTGCTTTAGACTATGATAAATCTTTTGGTATAAAACTATACTATACTAATAAAAGTTAAGTTCTATCACACGTTCACACCTTAGAATGATCTTGAAAAAGCCTTGTTGTTTTTCCAGTAACAAGATCCCAAAGACGTAGAGTCTTGTCCCAAGAACCAGACAGAGCGTAGTATCCGTTGCTTGAAATTACGACGTCCGAGATGAAGTGAGAGTGACCGTACAGACGTTTATAAGGCACGCCGCAATTAGTCTCGTCAATATTGATCAACTTCCACATGATAAGGGTTTTGTCTGAAATGGTAGATTACATTACATGCCAGCAGCATCCGACTACGTAACGTAACAAACAAGCGCTGCGTTTTGTCCAATGATGTCTGAAACACGTGGGACGATTAGGGACGGTTCCGCACCGTAAATATTACATTCTATTTTTTTTAAACTTTGCCCTGTAGGGTAGCACCGGCTTTAGGTCTGCATGAACATACATTGATTTTACGATTGACGATCACGGAGCACGCAGCTGCGTCTGAATGTGCTCTGTAGGAATGTAATTATCCCCATTTCCGTTTACTGCTCAGTTATCGCGCGGCCAAACACGTGGCGTAGATGTGTTAATTTCGTAATTTACAACAAAAATACATACACCAACTTTTAAATAAAATAATGCACCAAACTTTATTAACATAACGAACACGAAATATTATTGATCAGCTTAATAGAAAAGTTAACAAAGGTTATGCGAGTATTTAAAACTGATTGGCAAATTCCAATAAAAAGTTACTTACTTTATTAGAAACTTACCTCGTGAAGATGATAAAATCATGTTTGGGTATTCTGGATTGATAGTGATTTGTGTAACCCAGCCATTGTGACCGCACAAATCGCCTTTATATTTTATTGAAATAGCCATTTATTGTCGTCATCAGCAACCTAAACTCTATCCCACAGCTAAAATCACAAAGAAATAATCTTGATGAGAGTCGATTTAAATATTTTGTTTGTTATTCGATTCTCCCCTACAGGAACAATAAATCGATGTTCAATCGAATATTATTTACTTATAAAGAGACTTTATTAAGTAATTAAAAGTTCATTTTTTTATAATAACAACCCGACGCGACGTTGTTTCGGTATGAGCTCCGGGTTCAGGTCGGGTCAATAAAAATATTAAACATCACTCACATCATTGATATTTGCTCTGAACCTATTGTAAGTAGCTAAAGCTAGTTACAGCAATTAGAAACAACGATAGCACCCCCACAGCACCTAGACCAGCCTGCCTAGCATGAGCACTAAAACACGATATGATATGATATAGCGAAATATCGACACCAAATTTAAAATGACAGATTTAGCCGCCATTTTAAATTTTTATCGAAATAGCGATCTTAATATGTGACGGCGATTCAACATGGCGGCTATATCTATCATATGTTTACAGTTGGTGTCGATATTTCGCTATATCATATCATATCATATCGTATTTTTAGTGCTCATGCTAGGCAGGCAGACACTGAGGAAAAGTTCGATTTCTACAGACCAGGAATCGAACCCGGAACCTCAAGAGATGAAGAAGACGCAAAGTCCGGTGTGCTCGCCTCTCCGACTGCGGCGGAGATCGTCTTTAAATTTTTCTAATTTTGGGTCTATGAAGCGCCCGGTAACTTTTTAGGTTCTTTAAAATGTGTTTTCACATTCTACTATAATTTAAATTATTTGGATTTTATTGATGCTCCGTTAGATTGAATAGGTATAGGATACCTTATGTTATTTTACGCTTTTGATGCTAATGGTATTTGTTGTGTTCATCGGAGATGCTGACCACGAAAAATGATCTGTTTTTTTCTTCAAAACAATTTATAAGAGGATAAGCAAGCAAGGTGCAGTAGCAATGGCTGGTCACGTTTCGACATAGAGAACCGATGGTTAAATAATCAACCAGTCCAATTTTTTGAACAGTGCAGCTCGGCTCTCCGCTTTGGACATTGGTTAGGCAGAGCTGAGATTATAAGAAAGGGAACAATTAGTCGATTTCCGGCTCATTTCAGTAAACTGCCAATTCGAAGACACAGCAAGCAGGCCTACCCGGTGGACTGATGACCTAGTCAAGGTAGCGAAAAGCTGCCCCTGTTCAGCAGTGGGCTTCCAGACTGATGACCACCACTATAGCTTCCGCTAATCTACTCGCTCAGCTCGGCTCTGTCCACCCTGCCTGCCCCTCAATGGAAGCACGTGACCTGTATGAAACCACAGGCAGGCAGGCAGGCAGGCACGTTTTAAATCAAAACGAGTTTAATATGTACATCGCCGAGCAAGATATCAATTAGTGTTAACACGTTAGCTGTGTAACTGAATAATAGACATTGAGCCTTCAAGTGCAATCACATTTTTTTGGAAACTTATTTGAATATAAGTAGTATTTAAGAAAATTATGACAAGAAAAATATTTTCTGGATACTCCTTTCTCAGGTTTTCCGGTTTTTCTCCAGTGCCCCATATGTGGGGCATGCACGTGTAAGCTCCTAACTTAGTGCCATACATAAGTGGCGCACGCAGGTATGAAGTCATTTTCAATAATTATTTGGCAGGTACTAACACGGGTTTGTCATAGGTGCGATGTTATTGTCAAACAATTGAAGCGAGTCAAACAGTCGATCGTCCTAACTTTCGTGTTTGTTTTTCAAGGTATTAGAGGTTCACCATGAAACGACCAACGATCATTTTATAGCCTGACTGATTCGGTACATTTACGGCCTGCTTTAGATATATTTTTGAAGAATTCTAATTATTAGCAAGATTCAAATAAATTTTAAACAGTATAATATTATGGTTTTATTTAGTCAGTTTTTTGCAATGATTATATGGCAACATTGGGCAAAATGTCCTCCGGGTACCTATGTGTTTTAATTTGCAATTTCATAGCCCACACGTGTAAGGCAATTAAGAGTGCTTTAACTCATACCGTGCGAGATTTGAGAATATAGGACTAATGCAAAATGTCAAAATTTTTTTTGTTGTTATATGGTGTATTTAAGAGTATAATAAGAGATTTTGCTTTTAAAATAACCTACATTTTATTTACATTACAATAAGTTGTAATCTTATTAACATACACTTGGAATACAATGCCATAAAGAAATGTTATGAATTAATTATTTACAAGGAGATCAAAATGAAAATATGTAACTTCTATACAATTCCATTTATTTTTATCCTCAAGTAAGCAGTCACAACCAGAACAAAAATAAATGAAACTTCCATCTTGAACATCTTATCGGGCAGAGACTGAAACCTGCCAGACTCTAATAATGTTGTCCGAGTATCCAGCGAAGAGGGTCTGACCATCAGTGGACCACGCCAGCGAGAGACACTGGGGTGGGTCAGCCTTCGAGTTCTGTGTTTGGTTGATGATATCTGGTCGGAGTTCTTCAACCATTTCCTTGCTTTCCAGGTCCTAAAGGCAAAACAAAAGAATTAATGTCAAATAATATTACATTAGGTCCTCCTATACTAATAAGTTTAATTCCTTTTCTCTATTTAGGTTTTTATGTTGGACCAATAATGAAAACTTTGTTTGAGCAGTAAAAAAACACCCCATAGGAGTTAAAATGTAGTTAGTTATATGCCTTTCCCCTATGTCCAGCAGTTGACATTAAAAGGCTAATGATGATAAATTTATATTAAATACTGATAATGACAAAAAATAGGAACTTTGATAAGTTTAACATAATAAGGTTTAAAAAAAAACCTACCCAAATCTTGATTGAAGGTCCGAATGCAGCACACAGCCAGTATCTGTTAGGCGAGAAGCAAAGGGCTGTGATGATGTCATTGTGGTCCAGGGTGTGGAGATGCTTGCCATCATTCAAGTCCCAGAGCATTGCTTTCATGTCTTTGCCTCCGGAGGCGCAGAGGGAGCCATCAGGAGAAACTGTGACTGTGTTCAGGTAGCCAGAGTGACCAAGGTGGTTGATCTTTAGTTTGCAGTTAGTCAAGTGCCAGACCTGTGGAAAAATACATCATAAAACATTATTGATGCAAAAAATGTAATTAAATATATAACAACTTAATTTGTAAACAATGGTGCAATTAATTAGATTACAAACCTTGACGGTGCGGTCCCAGCCAGCAGACACAATGATAGGGTTGGCGTGGTTTGGTGAGAAACGCACGCACGACACCCAGTCACTGTGTCCATCATCTTGGATGGTGTACTTGCACTCAGCAAGTGTGTTCCATAGCTTGATTGTCTTGTCTCGGGATCCAGAGACAATCTGACGGTTGTCCACGGAGAATGCCACTGACAGGACATCCTGTTATAATACAAATAGACATAAGTCATACTGGTCACAAAATAAACCTTTCCGTTGACCAACTTTGATTGTTGTATGACAGCAAGGATCATTAAATATATGAACAGTTTTAAGACAGGATAATTATGCCCCCGTTTAAAAGAATAGTGCAAATATATTAATAATAATAGCACTACTGATAAGCGATTTCTACTTACAAATTTGGGAAATTAGTTAATATCCTCCCTTAGGATCTTCTGCCTCGCAAAGGCACGTGTGCACTCATCTTCTGCCTCGCATAGGCACAGTTTTTACTGTTATAAGATTTGATCCCTACTAAATGTTAAAAGTTCTATCACACCTTAGTATGATCTTCAAAACGCCTGGTTGTTTTTCCGGCGGCAAGATCCCAAAGACGCAGGGTCTTGTCCCAAGAACCAGACAGAGCGTAGTTTCCGTCGCTGGATAGAACGACGTCCGAGATGAAGTGAGAGTGACCGTACAGACGCTTCTGGGGCACGCCGTAGTTAGTGTCGTCACGAGTCAACTTCCAAATAATGAGGGTTTTGTCTGAAATGCATAAATTAGGAGTGTACAGGTACTAGGTTTTTTTATAAATAATATCTGAACCTAACAACCTAAGTATTAATTATCAGCCCCATATCCGCTTGCCGCTCAGGTATCGCGTGGCAAAGACAGTTTCATCATTTTCAATAAAATACATATTGCACCTACTTATTACAATTATGCACGTTACGTTACGATGCTAAAATATTCTCGATTGTTTGATTGCAGTCAGATTAACCAGGATTAGTTACTGACTGACATTCATGCGACTGCACTGTTCGAAAATTATACAAGCAAAAATCTTACCTCGAGAAGATGACAAAATCATATCAGGGTATTTAGGGTTAGTAGCGATTTGTGTAACCCAGCCATTGTGCCCGCACAAAGTACCACGAAGCTTCAATGTTTCAGTCATTTTTAAAAATGCCTGCTTGCAGCAGCCTATTCCCGACACAACCGAAGTCAAAAAGAGAGAATCGGAAATAAATAGTTGTCACTTGTCAGACTTGTCAGTTCAGTTAATAGGAAGGGGCGAGAATATCCGAAAAATATCGATATGAAACCAAATGTAAACTTAAGCCGGTGACAGATGGCGGCGGACGCGGCTTCGGACTCGTCTTGACATTGTAAGGTCAAACGCTGCCATTGGTCGATCCTTTCGTCAACTTCGCCAGCCCTTCAGCAAGACTCCGCCCCTTCCTGTTCCGAAACTGGCGTCCGGCTGCCGTGTGTCACCGGTATTATTGATCGATGTATCGATGACAAAATCTCAGAATAAAATTTGATGTATTTACAGTCAAACAATTAATGAGGACCTCGCTACTACACAACTTGAAATGTTTTTAATAATGTGCCATTCAGACAATGTTTCTTAGACGGTTCTGCGTGGTTGCTTAAATGTCGATAAATATTATTTTCACTAGTTGAACGTCTCTAATGTCAAATGACCGCCGGAAATCAAAAACTATTTTATGAGTTTAACTTTGAGGCAAAGTGCATTCAGCCATTGATATTTGTACTTTTGAGTATATTTTATCCTATAGATACTCTAACTGTTTTTTTACTTTTGAGTATCTATCCTATACTATGAGGTTTTGAAGTAGTAAATTAACGATGATGTTTTCTCCACCGTGGTGTGTGTGCACTGCTGGGCCTGCTGCAGAAAACCCTTCTGTTTTATAAAGTTAATTAATAAAACTGGTGACAAACTGCAACGGACAAGGATCGACCAATGGCAGCATTTGACCTTAAAATGTCAAGACGAGTCCGCAGCTGCGTCCGTCACCATCTGTCACCGGCTTTAATTACATCCACTCAGCCACCACTGGTCAAGTAATAAAGAGATAAGCTTTTATAAAACATGAACTTGATTTATACGCTGCATGAAAATAATTACCTAAAAATTGCTGTTTCATGAATATGAGTAGGTACTACTCGTATAAGGCAATCTTAAGACCATTATTCCTATAGATTCTCAAAGGGAGCAATCATGAAGAATGTAGGTATAATTTATCTCTTCATCCATGGATAAATCAATGCTTAGAGAAAAGACATAGATACTGAAAAAATATGGGTGTATGTAAATAGGTAATGCAAGAATATAATTAACTTCCTTTGAATAATGACTCGTTGAATGATATTTCGATACTACGGCGATTACAAAATTGAAGCAACAAAAAACAGTGTGTTTTGTGTGCAAGCGTTTGCAAACACACTCACACTACTATAAATTAGATTTGCTCTACATAGTAGTTTTCCCTAAAACCGGGGAAAATTCGATAGACTAGATTGTCATGTGTTCGAAGCGGATTGACATTAAAAACTACAGAGCTGTCAGGCGTTTGGAGCCTAATGTCACAGTTTATATTCTATAATATATTTACTGTGCTGCTGTGGCTCCATTTTACGCTACTAAGCACAACTATAACTATAACCATGACTCCCTCTATACCTACTCTACTCAAAGACTACTATTGACATAGACCTAAGATAAATACTTAGAAATACTAATTAGAAGACAAAGACATAATGAACCACTTTGTCTTCCTTTTTACTTTAATGACGACGTTGACTCAAAAAAAGAAGTTGTCAGTCTACTCAACTACGCAAAATTTCAAAAGAAAATTCAGCAGTTCATTTTTTCTTTGACGTTCAAGAATAATTAATAAAATAATAAATTAATAAAATACTTAATAGCATTAGGTATTAATATTTCAGATTAAATTGAAATAATAAAATAATCCATATTGTAACAGACGCGATATTCAGCTAAATGGACTTTAACGTTGAAGCTTTGCAAACCATGGCAAAAGCAAAAATCGTTCCTTCAGGGTCATTAAAAGTAAGTATTCATGACGAGAAGAATCATCATTTTATCAGACTGTCTGCCAAATAATAATTTTGCAAAATGAAGAGTACCGGACAAGATATTCGACATGGGTTTACGATGAAGCTGCTTTATTATTTATCCTATTTTAAAAGCTTTTATTTAGTTTCACCTGTACCGGTGTCTGTAATGAAATCTTGTTTCTATCTCATCTCCTAGACCACTCACTCCACTAACACGGGGAATTATCAGGATCGGCAAAAACTTAAGTCAATCAAGGTCTTTTGTGTATCTAAACTCTTCTAAAACTAGTGACAAACAGTGACGGACTCCTCTTGACATTGTGAGGTCAAGCGCTGCCATTGGTCTATCCTTCAGTCAACTTCCGCCAGCCCAAGGAGCATCATTTAAGCGTCCCGCTCATGGCCTCATGCCCGCCCGACGCATCACTTTTCACCTGTTTGAAGACGGTGCGCTAGAGTTGCAGATTCCGATTTGGCTGGAACCAACTAGCCGACCAGATTGGAACGTTTGTAAGGTGGTTGGTCTAATAAAATTATTATTAATACTGGTCGGACGTGGTCGGCTCTGACCAAATTGGAACATGTGGAAGCTTCTTTCGTTCCGACCAAATGCTTGACCACACATGACCGTCGTGTTTTTTAATTTTTAAATTATTAATGTTACTATTTCATATTTCTTTAACAATTCGTCATCGAAAAGTATATCTGAGCTTAAAGCCTATGTCACCCAATATTAGAAGAAGGTTAAACATACACACACTCATACATGAGCCCTAAAAACGTTACACTTCTTTTTGGGCAGTCGTGTAAAAAACAAGCGGCATGACGTCCGTACTCTGCCGTTGGCCTTAGCAAGAGGAAAGTCGACCGTCGGAACGTGTGTAGCTGCTCTATGTTGGAGACTTGGAATGATTGGAAGGTCGGCTTCAATCAAATCGGAAGCCTAGCGTCCCGTCACCGTATTGCCCTGCTGCGCAGCTCTCTCTGTGCTCAGCGTATCTTACCTTACCGTCGACGAGTAACTTCTTTTCTCGAGAGTTCTCGGGCGTGAAAAGAAACTTTATAGGTACCCGTATCTGGATATTCTTGTTGGGTCATTCAACACACCACAAATGATAATATTATTGTTATTAAAAATTTATGAACGCATCCATTACTGGCATCATGCAGTAGTTCATATACTCACCGGTAGAGGGATTTCGTCGCAAAATTGACGTCACGCAGGTAGTACGCCATTTTGTAAGTGTCCGCCGTAGTCAGATTTCTGGGCAAAGTGTAAAATAGATAATTCGCATGGTTTTGTGTACGTTTAAAACTTAAGACATTTCATATCCTAGTTAACGTCTCGTGCGTTAAATCTACAGACACAAAGCATGGAGGACAAGGCGTCGTTAAAAGAACTGGATCAATGGATAGAGCAGCTAAACGAATGCAAGCAATTGACAGAAAATCAAGTAAAAACGTTATGCGACAAGGTAACATAACATTTTATTTACTGTATTGATTGAGGAATAGTTTCACAAAACGATCTACCTTAATCTGTACGAAATTTGCTTAGAGCTGTACCCGTAGGCTGAATGATTCATATACCTACCTCGAAGAGTAGTAACGCGTACATAAGTAACGAACTTCTTAGTTTCCTCTATTTCAGCGTTCATTAGCTAGTTATTTTTAATTGAGAATGGTTTCTATCTACCTAGGATCTGTTCTGATATTTGAATCTCATCTTTCTACCACACCCAAGTATCAATTGGCTTTCCGGATTGATGATAGCTTAATTGGTTCAATGGTATTTTTAGACTCCGCGGAAATGGCCATAACTAACTATTAATTTGTTAACATAAAAAATACCCATCTGTGTTTATCTTTTTCTGGCTATCTGTCATTGATCTTTTCCAATGAGTGCAGCGACGCGCGTCGTCGCCCGGTCGGCGTTCATTGATTGACTGTGTTATGGTTGAGAGATTTTCTGTTTTCTTGCATCTTGTTTTGTTTATGGTGAGGGAGTTCCACACCTGTCAACAATCAAATTACCTACCTACATCCTAAAGTTAGGCCAATGTTTTGTATTCTAGTGGCAATATGTCATCAACGGAGCATGATCATATAAACTTGTCTCCATGTAAATCATGCAAAATCTAAGTAAAAAATTGCATACCTACTGAATTGTTTTTCCAGTAATTTATACATTATCATTGTGATGATGATGATGTTTGATCAGATTCCAATTAATAGAGCAACTAAACTGTTTGATTGTTACCTAACAACAATAATCTCTTGCAAATTCATAGACATATCCTTACATTGTCAAAATTTAGATTGATAAATTTAGTAAATTGCTAGATAATTTGATTAGTTATAATATGATGGTATGTGTATGTATTTGATTTGATATCATTTAGTGGACCACATTAAATAGTTGGTTAGCCTTAAAAATAAACTTGCAATGTTATTGGCTAGTAACTTGGTTATAATGTTCATTATCAAGAGGATGTTACTAGTGGATGTGCTAATTATTATACTATCTAAAGCTATCCTTATTACACACATGTAACTAAATGTGTATCTTCATGACCACAACTTGTTATCACAAATAATGGCCTAATTTATGACACCACTCTTTAGTACTATGACGTGGATAACAAAATTTCCTGTTAAGTGTAAGTTCGTTTTTATTTTATTTTATATCATAAAATGTAAACAAAGGTAACCTTTTAAAAAAGTTGTTTTAATGTAACACAATATCATTATCATAAAACGTTTAATAATAATTATAAGTCTTGAAATATTTATTTATGAAGTACAACACAGGATTGCAATTTGCTTTTTACCCATTACACATTCATCATTGATTAACTCAAAATGTTTTCTTGGGTTTTTCTTTGAACAATGACAATAAACGTTGCAAGGGAATTAACAAATAATTTAACCAATAAAAACAAAATGCCAGTTTGACATTGACAGCCCTTTGTTTACACTTTATGAATCTATTTAGCTATTTGGGTTTGTGTTGATTGTTCTTTACTACATCCACAATGTCTATATTTGAGAGCTCTTTAAACCTATTGTGTTTATTTATTTTATTCTATAAAATATTGGCAACACCAATACAAAATTACTGCAGTACTGCTGCTGACTTTTAAAATAGGAAAATCCTGAGTTCAAAGAGCCAGCTTCCTTCCTGTTTAACTAGATAATAATTATAGAATTTCTGTGGCAGATGCACCAGTCTTGTAGGATAATACCTACCATTCTATATGTATCTAAAAAACAGAGCTGCAATCATATAAGATAACAGGAGTGTACAACTATCAGATCATTCAGAATACTGTATTGTTAGTATTGTGCCAGTCAAATGCAATTGTTTAGCATTGAGCCTCCCCTCACTGGGTTAATTGGTCAATGATTAGTTTACAGCTCTGTGTTTATTTGCTCTTATTCTATTATTTTTTGAGACAGTGAATCATTAGCGGCTTAAATGAATCATTATCACATCCTCACTTATTACATTACAGTTGTCCACTTATATGATGCAATAACCTTGAGCAATTTAGCCATAACCACACTTGAGTTTTGTATTAACTTAACCCATTTTTTGTGCTCAATGTCAAGTGCTGACAATGTTCTTATAAAGTCTTTGTGATGATAGCAGAAACATTTTATTTAATTAGCTTTTAACATAGTGTGAGAGTGAGTGTGAGTGTAATGAGTATATATTAAGTCAAAACATATTTATGGCTTTAACCCCCTCTTATTGAAATATGTATAATATTAAATTTATTCAAAATAAAAGATTTAATATACATGGTAATTCTCTAAACATTAGGTGATGTGTGTAGATCACACAGAATGTGTGACCTTCACAACTTAAACATGAACATAATGTCTATTCAAATCACAATTTGCGAAACCTTTACAATGTATTATTTACTTTATAACAAGAGAGCTTTGTTAAAGTACCTAAATATTATTAGAAATGTAGAAATAGAGGGTAGATTCTACCCTCTGTCAGTGCTCAGCTCCATCCACTTCTCGTAATAACATTATTTATCATTAATTATTTAATTTTTTTTAGTTAGTATGTATTCAGTATATTGTCTAAATTTAATGTCTGCATGTATTGTAATTCTTGTGGAAAATACCAACTTAAGGTTATTGTGAATGCAAAAATTACATTTTAAATAAAGAATGTTAGTCCTTATTTAGGGGTCATATTTCAAGTTACTAATATGATTGTAAATATTGTATTTGTAGGTTAACGATAGAGTGCCTTTTGCTTGCGACCTTCAAAATAGGAGTTCTCTCTATATTGTAAATCATTTGTATCTTCAGTTTGAGCCTTTATTGACATGGGTTTTATTTTTTGTCTCCTTTTCCCCTCTTGGGCCATTCATTAAATGAGATAAAATTCACAAACATACTTTTGCTGATAGTTATGTAAATATGTTCTTACTAAATTAATACAAGTGATGTAGTTTAATGTTTATTTAGATTTTTCTCATATTGTTGGCTAGTTTTGAATGAATGCACAGATGGTTAGTTGCAAACGGTTACACAAGGTTATCAAGGTCAAGTTCAGTGAACTTATTTCTGCCGAACAGTGATTCCCAACCTTCTTGGGATGAAAAATCTGTTTCAATAGTAATCAATTGTGTATTCATTAGTGAAGCCCAATTCATACGTGTCAGAACAACTCTGCTCATATTCATAAGCACCTCAGAAAGACAAATAAAAAGTCGACTTCATATTGTTAGAAATTTAGGAAAAGATTTTTTTCCGTCTTATCAACGAATTACCTTTATTTATAATATTGAAATGAATGCGTCATGTTTGAAAACAAAGCAGCCCTATCTTTCAGCCTGAGGGCGACGTTCTACCCCCTTGGGAATCACTGAAACTAAGTCGGTAACCGCTAAGATACTGTGGTGTCATTTAGGTTTTAGGGGGTAAAACAAGGACACGATTTAGCAGCGTATTTTCATTATGAGTTTTGTAACCCATTTTGTTAATGAGGTTGCATGTGAAACAATAATTAATATAATTATGTACCTACTGTTACGTTAGTGTAGGCAGTAACCACGATTCGTTTGACTTTGATGTGGTTAGATATTTATTTAATATGTAGGTATATAAAAATCAATACAAAATTGTTTTGAAAAATATTTTTTAAATTTAATTGATTTTTGTCTCCAACTTTGGGGTTAGAAGAAGATGTTGACGGTCAAACAAATGTTTTATCTTTAAAATGTAGATACCTCCTGTAATATAGGTCTCGCATCTGTACTTCTTATTGATTAAGAATTTCTGGTATTGAATAGTATTTTAGTCGGATCAGAAATATCAGTACGACTATCCGATAGTTTCTGAATTCTCGATGCACTATGCGAAGACTGTCTGCTGTAGTGGTTCGCGCTCCGGACTTCAAAGCCAGCGGTTGCGGGTTCGAATCCCGCAAGTGGCAAATGTTTGTGTGATGAGCACGAGCATTTGTCCACCTAAGTCATGGATGTTTATAAGTATATTTAAGTATGTTTATCCGATATCCAGTCGCCATAGTACAAGCTTTGCTTAGTTTGGGGCTTGCTAATTGGTGTAATTGTGGAAACAATTTATTATTATTACTATCTAACGAATCGGCTGTGACTTCGACATTGTGCGCCGTTTGGCATTCAGAACTGTCCAATCGGTCGCTGTTTATAAACCGGCACAGCAAAGGTTTATAGATCTACTGTCGCGGCTTTCGCAGTCACAGGCGAGTGGAAAAACGCTTGCTAACTTTCCCATACACGTTTGTTGGGTCCACTTGCGCTGCTGACGCTTGTGCCCAGTACAATGCCGGCCAGTAGAAAAGTGCCCACCGAATCGGACTAACATTTTATGTAGGTAAAGCTATGTGTCGTATGTGATCAGCATAAAAGTAAAAAAATGTAAAGCACCTATGCTTATCCCACTGCAAGGCACAGGCCTCACCTCAACCATGAGGTAATTTGGGCCATACTCCACCACGTTGGCCCAGTGCGGATTGGTAGATTTGTTGTAAAGCCAGTGCCTATTATTATTAAGCCGCCCTAAGACCATTCACTAAGCTTCACGACTTTATCAAGCGATATTAGCCAGAACCAACTTTTGACGTGCCTTCCGAAGCACTGGCATGGCATGGCAACGAGTGCTGCACCTCACAATAATGACATAAATATTGGCTTATCGAGCCTGCAACCTTGTCCTGTGTAGCCTCATCTTATTCGCGTCAATATTGACGGTACCCTTCTTGATTGCAGGCAAAGGAGATCTTGACTAAAGAGTCAAACGTGCAAGAAGTGAAATGCCCGGTGACCGTGTGCGGGGACGTGCACGGGCAGTTCCACGATCTGATGGAGCTGTTCCGCATCGGTGGCCGCTCGCCTGATACCAACTACCTGTTTATGGGGGATTACGTCGACCGCGGGTACTACAGCGTCGAGACTGTCACATTGCTCGTCGCTCTTAAGGTATGTAGTATTTATCGAGTTGCAATTCTCTAGTTGAAATATTCAAGGGTGACCCTGACTTCATGCCATCTAGCCGAGTGCTTGACCCTGTTTGCGACGACCGCGGGTCGAAATTGTCAAATCTTTCGTCGTTAGCTGTGGTTATACAGAATAAGTAATTTATCGACTGCGTTTTTACAATTGAAACTTTAACGATTACTGCTACAACATCTACAGGTGTGACGCTATTTGTTGTTGCTAAATGAATAAAAAAAATCTTTTACAGTAATCGAAGTGCTGCGTCACTTGTGGATTCAATAAATCACTGGTTTAGTTAGTTGTCCAAACGTAGGTGGTACTATATTCTTTATTTTGGTGTAAATTTCGAGAACAGGATTTGCCCATAGCATTTACTGTTTTTATGTAAACTCGATTTACCGATATTTTTTTTTTATTTTTTTTAAAAAAAGATTTACCGACTAAAATTGATGAACCAGAATGCGGGAATTCTATTTACGTATTTCACAAAATTAAAATGGGAAAAGGCCGTTCATAAAAATAGGCGACCTTTTCGTGTACCATACTGGAGATTGATCTGTAAAAGTAAAAAAATAATGAACACGCTAATCATGTTTCAAACGCATGCGTTAGAAATGACATGCAGAAATAGAACTAGACCCAATCATGACTCGACTTGGCACAATATGAATATTAATTAAGTACCTACCTACGCGTTAAGTGAAAGAGTGAGTTCCTATTTTAAATAGAAAGGTCGCAAATACGTTGCCTGATAAGAATCTTTCAGTATTACTGTGCGTGACACAAGGGACCTTAGAATCTGTGCAATAGTTGCGAGTAGTACCTAACTTTCTTCGCGCTTGATACTACGATACGAGTTAGTTACGAGTCTCGATACAGACAAGCTTTACCCAAACCTAAGGCTAGTATTATAGGACTATTTGAATACTTTAAAAGTCAAGCTTCAAATAGATCCTGTGTACAAAAGAGTTTCAATAGTGGGACTAGTGATGGGAATGTACTGTTTCGTGGCTTAATTCATAACAATACCTTGTGATGTATGATTGATAATAACTATGAATCATTGGCCAGTAAGACGTAACAATCACACTGCAACGATTGTTTATTTTTGATTCGACAACAACTTGCGGCTCACCTTCTGCTAATGACGCTATGCCATACTTAATTAGCAATTCAGCTATACTTTTATATGTTTTATATTAACCTTTTATAAATAATATTAATCACCTGTTAAACATGTAAGTAAGCTACAAAATATCAGAAAGGCCGACCTTTATTTGCGAGTTAAGACTATCGATTGGAATTTAATGTAGGAAAATTGAAGCAAAGCATAATTTGATATAATGATGAGTGATGACTGTAGGTTGTTTCAGTACCTTGATACATAACTTTACCTTGTGATGATAGCCATGAATCATTGGAATATTTCCATCCAATCTAATCGTTACTAATACAATGCAGTATAAAGGATTATACATTTTTAAAAGTACCAAGACACGTCAAAACAACGTATGCGACCATACTATTTTAGCAAAATTTTAAAATTAACTCAAATAATGGATCATAAATATGTGCCATCCTTACGTCACGCCTTGCTAATAAGTGTCATAAGGCGTGACGTTACGCGGAACTTTAACGGGCTATAACTTCATCATTTTGTTTGATTTAGAAAAGAAAAAATACGTGTCCAATATTTTCTGTTGATCCAACTGACGGACTAATTAGATTTTTTAGGAAACTAGCCCATTAAGGTGAGGCCTGTGCCTCACCTCTATTAGAAGGTGGTTTGGCCCAAACTCCACCACGCGGGCTTAGTGCGGATTGGTTAAGGGGTGGTGTTGTGAGGCCAGTGACTTGAACTTTACTGTCAGATGTTATTAAGCCGCCCTAAGGCCTATGACTAGGATTCAGGACTAGTCTTCTTCTTATTCATCGATTCGGTCAATCCCGGTTGCGTCTAAAGCCATTTCATTGGAGCCCAGGCTCCGCTTTCCTGGATTTATACCTCAGTCCTCCATTTCACGCGGTCCTGAGCATCTTTAGTTGTGAGATCATTGGCACGCATGTCAGCCCTCACGACGTCAAGCCAGCATTTCTTGGGTCTACCCCTTTTGCCAGGACCTGGCGGTGGCGGCATGGCCAGACATTTGTTTCCTACGTAGCTTGCCGGTTTCCGCAACAAGCTTCAGGACTAGTATCAAGCGTTATTTGCTGGGACCAACTTTTAACACGCCTTACGACACACGGAGTTGCGTGTGATAAATGTCACTAAAAGCATAAGGCAGTATAGTTTTCAAAATATCACTATTGTGGGTAAAACGAAGGCGATCATCAATATTGTAATATGATCCATCTTTGTCAATTGAATGAGGTTGTATTACTCTGCCTATAATAATAAAAGGAAAGTAGAAGAAAGTACAAACAAGTATTTTAATCTAAGATAGGTATTCTTCGAGATATCGTCCGTAAATAAAATATGCTGCTTTACAAACCACTTATTTTTCACTTGAAAATGGCATAAAATACAATTCCCTTGTTATTTTTTTGTCAATCCCCCGACTTACATACCTACATCCTGATTTAAAGGATCTAGCTAGACTTAACTGAACCAATATCGGTGAAATTTAATCACTGAATCTCTTCGAAAAATATATTGGTGATTGAGATTTGTTTGTAACTTTAGTAAATGACCGTAATATGACCCGTTTCCGTGTGGCGTGACTCATATTTATAGTTAAGATCAATAAGATTATCAAAAACGACCTCGGTTGTTTACAATATGATTACTCGAGATATTCCTATTCCCAGTATTATTATATTAAAGAAACGTTAATAATTATGTTTTTCCGCGAAAGTATTACTCGCAGCAATTAGACTATACTACAAATTGTATTATATTATAGGGTTGCCAGAACGTTATCGTTGGCTTTCTAGAGTGGCGCGTTTTGCGCTGTGTGACATTTTTGCTCCAAAATCTTTTGGCAACCCTGCCCTGGTGCTATTGAATGAGCTTCTTTATGATTAGTGCGCCTAAAGAATTGGCGTAGCTAAGATGGAGAGAAAGCCCAAACATGTTACAAATCATTTATTATAGTTTACATAGGACTCGTCATTCATATACAGTGATCGGAATAGGTAGATTGATTTGATGTACTTTGGTAGTGCTAGCATAATATGGATATGTCTTTTTTTAGAAAACTGATACAAAGAAATTCTGCAATCCGGGAGGCATATCCATATTAACATCAATGTTTGAGATCATTAACCCCAAATCAATCTACCTATTCCGATCACTGTTCATATATCATAGAATTCTTCAAAACGAATCAAATTAGTTACACTAGCCATCTTTTAGCGCGATCATCTCATTAAATAAGCTTGGTGGTACCAAACTTTTTAGTTAATTATAGCCTTCCGGATTTTCACATATTTAGAAATCGATAAGACTGTTAGAAGTAGATTCAGATCGACTAGGATTTGATGATTACAAGCTGATAAGAGTGTTAAAAAGCTCTTGGTCGTTAGTTCTTTAATGATATAACATGTTGAGCTAAATACCGGCGATAGATTCAAAGATTCCATCGGACGCGTCTGGTCCGTGTGTATGCAAATTTTATTTATTCGCAACACCAACTGCGGACGCGACCAACGGATTGCGCGAAACTGTTTGTGGATCTGTAAATACTTTAAATATAACTGTGACGCTTCCTTGCTTGAACCAGGCAATTGTTTATTTTTCGAAGATTTTTTAAAACCTTTAGCAAAATATATTTGCAGAAAATTTTAAAATAAAGCGAGACCTTTGATCTATGTGCTTCTGTCTTAAGTTCGGGAAACTAAACCTTATTTAAACTAATTTAAATCTGATTGTCGAACCGATGATTCTTCCAATGTCAAGTTATAACAGATGTTGTATCAAAAGTATAATAAAAAAAAAATATATTCTATTCGGTTCATTATGCGCTCGCTCCTACGTACTTATGTAGACATACATAACGTATTGTTTCTGTGTGACAGTCCGTAGTCGGATAGTACAGTAGGCCAAGAAAGGGTCTATCACCCTAAGGTTGAAAATTATTCGCGCGTCATAGAACAATAGGGTTGATTTTCCCATGCAAAATTTTTCTGACAGCTACTAATGCTCTCTTTCTACGACGTAAATAAAAACAAAAAAATAATTCGTCTAAATTGTGTATCTCTTTCATTGTAAAAAAAGGTAATAAGTCCATGGGTTCAACCTTATCGCTATTTTACTTACACATTAAATTTTGTCAAAACTGGTAGACCACTTTCTTGGCCGACCGTACCTATGTTCGAATCTAACTAGAATAATTTTCCGGGTTAGAAATTGGCCTATCTTATACGTAGGTCACACTATAAGTTTCGCGTTACTTAAAAAAACAACATGTTATAACCAAAATATTATGTTTATTGCTTTTCAATATTACATTTTAAACATTTTTTCATGCGATCGAACCATTTTTTAAAACAGGAAGACCACAGATCTGAAGGCATGTTTTCTACGTGCTGATTGAACGCTATCACTGCCTCTTCGGAGTTGGTAAAAGTAAAACCTCTTATCAAATCTTTGATTTTGGGGAAAATACAGAAATCACAGGGTGCTAGGTCGGGGCTATGCGCAGGATGGGTGACGAGTTGTACTTTTTCGGAAGCTAAAAATCACTTTGTTTTGTTGGCCGTGTGTGAAGAAGCGTTGTCATGATGTAGGAGAACGCGGCTTTTGGGTCGTCTTTCGCGAACTTTTTCTAACGCCCTGGGTAAACAAATGGTAGAATACTACTCGGCATTAACACTCTTTTATTGTATTTTATTATTTTATTGATCTTCAAGTGGAATTGTACAGATGGGACCCGTAGCTGAGAAAAAAACGCGATATTTTTTTTACCAACTTTTCTCCCGTTCACAAGATTGCTGTTTTTTTTTTCGGATTTAAAACAATAAATCTACGTTTCGTCTCCTGTGACAATGTCATAAACAGCATTAGAATGTCCGTGGTCGTACTTCAGTAGCATCTGTGAGCACCATTCCACGCAAGCCCGCTTCTGCTCCGCTGTCAGTTCATGAGGGATCCAACGACAGCAAAGTTTCCGATTTTTCAATTATTCGTGTAAAATTTTCTGAATTTGGCTCATACTAATCCCCAATAGTCCTCGAATTGTCTCATAGGTAATACGCGGGTTTTCTTCAATTAGCCGCTTAACAGTAGCCACATTATTTTCGTTGACGGCAGTTGAAGGCCGCCCTTCACGAAATTCGTCATGTAAAGAAACTCGACCTCTTTCAAATTCAGCAAACCATCGCCTCACGGTGCTCAAACAAGGTGCTTCTTTCCCAAAAGAATTTTGAATACGAGCGGCACAGTCTTGCGGAGAGAGAGAACTTTTAAAATCATGAAAATTCATCGCTCTAAAATCTTTTCGACTTAATTCCATTTTCGTTGCGTACGTAGAACTTTGATGTGTGATAAAAAACAATTGACAAATCATTTTTTTTTTACTAAGAAGGTTGCAACGTTTAAAAAAATATAACATTCGAAATTCAAATAGTTCCGATTAGCTAGAAGTGCAAAACTTTTAGTGTGCCCCATGTATTCATTATTAGGGTTCCGGGTTCTCCGAGTTGTACCAGTGTACCAAAACAATTCAGTTACTTGGACGGTGAATGTGTGGGATTAGATGTTTTTGTCATCATCATTTCAGCCCTATGGAGGTCCTATGACCTCCACGGCCTCCCTCAGTGATTTCCAGATCGGCCGGATGCGGCCTGCATCCAGCGGCTTCCTGCAACCCATACCAGGTCGTCTGTCCACCTTGTACTGGACGTCCTGTGTTTATTATTTGGGGGGATATCCAATACTTGCCACGCTTGGCAGGCAGGTTGGCGAGCGCCGTTATTTATATTTTGCACGCAAACGCTGCTGCCCGTCTTATGCTACAAGAATTTGTTGCCTCTTACGACACGAGGTTGGCGGTGGGGCTGGTGGGGAAGTGTATTCTTTAAGGCAGTAGCTACGTGGCACCATGATGTGTTCGTCATTATCACAATATCCTACTTTGCATGCTATTTGCTATTGTATTGATATTCAATGTTTTGACACCGATTCTAGCAACGCCATTCATTGTCTACGTGAGAGGAGACCAGTTCCTTATCTAGGCCTATCTGTGATAAAGTTCGGTCACAGTTTGCATTACGTCTTTATCAGCTAGATTATATCACACACGAAGTTTACTTTCACTGATAGATATAAGATGTTTTGAATGTGATTCAGATTTCAGAGGTCTTACGGATCAAACGGTTTTAAAAATTGTCTTCTAATCAAATTTTCAATAACATATCGGCTGGCTGAAATTATGATGATGATATTATCAAATAACTATTTCGCTATCCTTTACCCATACAGTAAAAATATGCGTATCATCTATTCGATTTGTAGCATGTAAATTTAAATAAACGATGTTGAATTTTGGAATTTCCATCTACAAATAATTTAAAACTAATTTCGCAAACTTAGTATGAGCAGGCTTTAGTTTTTCATACTATGGAAAATTCGTGCTAGAGTTGCACGCTAGATTGTGATTAGTATACCTATTTCATTGTTTTATTTGCCTTGTATTTCATTGAAGTATATACAAGATGTATTTTCTGTATTACATATTAGTTTTGTTTAGCTAATATTCTTTGTAAAGTAGTCGCATTTTGTTCCAACTATCACAACATTTTTTTGCACCAAACTAAGAAAAGCTTGTTCGAAAGTTACAGAGTAGACAAAATATTAAATTAAATTTACCCAATATTCATTAAAATTATACCTATCTAACAATTTTTGTCCACCATTGGATTGATGAGGACTGATTGTGATGATGATTTCTTAAAATTAAATTAAATTTCTACTCTCGAGCACAGAATAAATAATATAGTGTCGAGTCACGTAACTACTACTAACAAACCTCGACGCCATTTTAATAAATTGTTCGCAATTGAAATATTTCCGTCTATTTCAGCTTCCTATTAGAAATAATATCCATACACATTAGCATGTACGCCCACGGAATACGAACGAGTATGAATTCGGCGAATCTCATGATATCTTCCACCTGTAAGTCAACCATTTAGATTTGTTTTATCCGCTGTGGTCAAGGTTTGTCCGAAATAAAAGCCAAATCACACTCGCTACTATTAAGTAGCATCAGCGACCGGCGATTTTGCGACTGTTTCACCCTTTGGAGACTGCGTACGGTTGTGGACGAATAAAAATTTCGCGTTTTAGCAATAGGCTAGATTCCTGGGTCAAAAAATGATTATTTTATTTAGTCCGTCAGTTAGATTATCAAAAAATATTGGACCCATATTTTGTCTTTTGTCAATCAAACAAAAAATGACGAAGATAAAGCGCATCAAAGTTTGGGAGTGACGTCACGTCTTGCTGAAAAGTGTCGCAAGACGTGACGTTACGCGGAACTTTAACGGGCTATATCTTCATAATTTTTTGTTTGATTGAGAAAATAAGAAAACGTATCCAATATTTTCTGTTGATCCAACTGACGGACTAATTAGATTTTTTTAGGAAACTGGCCCATTAGGGACCGTCCACATGTCACTCAAAATTTTGTCATTTTTGACCCTCCTCCATGCACGCTTTTTTCCTATTTCTATAACACGCACTGTCAGCACCACGCGGGCCCAGTGCGGTGCGGTGAAGTGTTGATGTAAGGCCAGTGACCAAACCTTACTGTTAGATTAAATTAAGCCGCCTTAAGGCCTCTGACTAGTCTTCACGACTAGCCGGGATCAACTTTTAACGTGCCCTCCGAAGCACGGAGATGCTTGTGATAAATGTCACTAAATATGGTCGAAATTCACCCATCCAATCACAACCGCGGCCTGGGCTGCTTAACTTTGGTAATCACTATTAAAGTGTTGCCGCCACTGACCTACAAGATACTGAACTTATAAGTATAAATTAACCCTTCCAATGAGCGACCTGTTAATTGCTAACGGTCGATGCTAAATAAAAGTAGCCAGTGTGTTTTAATTCTTAGAATTATCCTAATACTCTACTCTGTAGAATTCATTTGGTGGGAACCTCGAGTCTATGACAAATAGAGACCTCGTTTGTTTGATGGCAGGTGCTAAATTAATTCTATGACGGGCTTTTATTATTTTAATACAGATTGATTATGGTAATCTAATGGTATCGACTACGCCTTTTCTTTTACAAGCCAGTATGCCATCATGTTTAAAGATATTCTTATGTTGAATGTTATTGCTATGATAACCTCTTTAATTAGTAAAAATTAACTCTTTCCTGAAGTATACTTTATTTAAATGGGGGATGTTCCTGCCTGTCTTCTAAACAACAAAATGTAATGTACATAAATGTCACAATAACGTTGTTTTACATGTTATTTTCCTGCTATTTAAGCATGATAACAGTTTATGTACATAATGACAGTTGGTATTTAGCTGAATTTGTACCTAAAATTAAAAGTTATTGTTCAATAACTAATCTCCAGAAAGGATCAAGGTAAACAGCATTACGTTTAAGTTTTTATGTATTTTAAAAGTTGGTGCAAACAAAACTGAGTTATTAATAGATCTTCAGCATAAAATAAGTCTTACGATTAAATATAACATCTAAACATGGCCGTAATAAATTAATATCTGTGGTTCGATAAGGGGGATTATTATCTAAAACATAAAACGCTAATTGCTCTATGTATTGTGTTTAGTAAATACATTATACTAACTAGAACTATCTAGTATCTTATATGATATCCTAAGATCGATATTGGGTCCACTACTGTTCACTATCTTTATAATGGACATAGCTCATTGCTTTCACCATTCAAAAATCTTATTGTTCGCAGATGACATGAAAATTCTCAAAGTTATTTCCACTCTGTCAGATGTTCACGACTTGCAGGATGATTTAAATAGATTCGAAATGTACTGCAGTCTTAATGAATTAGATTTGAATGTGTCAAAATGCTTTTACATTACATTCTCTCGCAAAATTTCGGTTATAGATATAGGTTATAAACTACGCAGTGAACAACTTAAAAGAGTAAATGAAGTTAAGGATCTAGGAGTTATTCTTGACGCTAAACTTATTTTTGATAAACATATAGATCATATCGTTCATAAAGCATCAAAAGCACTGGGTTTTATTATGAGGACCTCGGTGGACTTTCGAACTTTAAAAACTATTAAAATTTTGTATTGTGCGTTCGTCCGTAGCCACTTGGAATATGCATCGCAAGTGTGGAACCCACGGTACGCTGCATACACTAGTCGGATCGAAGGCATCCAGAAACGGTTTCTACGCTACTTAGATTACAAAGTTCACCAAAACAGTACTAATTATCAACATCGGTGTAAACGATACCATTTTCTGCCCCTAGAGATGAGACGCAACATAAGTGACATATGTTTTTTGACACAAATAGCCACTGGTATGACAGATAGCCCAGATTTATTATCTAAGATCTCACTAAACACTAATCTGCTTAGGTTTCGATCGCGCCCGATTCTTAATATACCCACTGCAAATACTAACTACAGACAGAATGCCTTTTTAATTCGTAGTTGTCGTAGTTTTTCTAAACTGTCTATTGATATTGATTTGTTCTTTACCAGCATTGCCTCGATAAAGCGACAAATGACAAGGACATATTTTGAGATTCTCGAACTTTGATGATAGCTTGTTACATTTATTATTATTACTAAGTTAATATTGTTTATTTCTTAGTTGCCTCACTTAGACTTATCCTTACCCGTCTGGTTACTCATATGTGGAGATTTGTAATTAGTATTGAACCACAGTATATTGTACTAGTTTACTGTATTATTGAAACTGTAAATCTTCCTAAAATAAATAAATAAATAAATAAATAAATAAGCATAGTTTACTATGGTTACTAGATACGGATAAACATACTTAAATAAATTTTTATTTATTTACGAAGAGAGTACAAAAGCTCGTGCTCATCACACAAACATTGGTCTCTTGCGGGATTCGAACCCGCAACCGTCTGTCGTAGCGCATCTAGCTTAGTTTTAAAGATAAATAATCTGAATTGAATTAGTATAACGTAGGTTTTGTTTAGCTAACTTATTACGTGCGCGTAATAATAATGTTAGAGAGCCGATGTTATTCGATTATATTCTATAAGCTGGCAGAGGCTGATGAGTATTAGGATCTTGACCTTGTTTTGCCGTCAAACTACTTACTTGTTAAATGGAATACGGCATTAGGTAGTCCAAAGTTCGAATCAATAAGAATTAATCTAAATAACACCACCCTCGTTGAATCTACAGTTAATTGTTTTTTTACTGTCCACATAATACATTTTAAATGTCAATAATAATTTGGTCTTATCTGGAAAATATGTCAAGTTTACGTGTAGGAGCTGTAGTTATTAAAACTAAAACGCTAAAAATAATCTTAACACTTAAGTACCTAATCAGTTACTTTTGGAGTCGGTGCAAACGAAAACATTGGTCTCATTGACTGGCACCGACTCCAAAAGTAACTGATTAGGTACTTAAGTGTTAAGATTATTTTTAGCGTTTTAGTTTTTTGAAGTCGGTTTTTATTTTTTTTATAAAATTAACTTATTTCATCCATTTTAGTGATAAATCCTAATCAAAACAAATCTTACGAGTGCAAACATAATTTAACTGCTGAACACCGATTTCATTTCCTATTTTTCCACCCTTAGGGGTGAAATTTTTTCCAAAAATTTTTATTATAGTATATTTGAAGTATAAGCTATTCATAAAAAAAAAGAATCATCAAAATCGGTCCACATTTGGCAGATATATAGGTAAGATAGATACTAAAATCAGTTGGCGTGGTACGGAGTTTATGCACTGTTTGATGATTTTCTTATAGATCCTATCATCAGAATTTAACCAAATTTATATGGGACCATTCTGAAAGTATTACCTTTCAAACAAAAAAATAATTATCGAAATCGGTCAACGCAGTAACGAATGATCGCTGAACATACATAAAAAAAAAAAAAAGACCGACGAATTGAGAACCTCCTCCTTTTTTGAAGTCGGTTGAAAATGATAATGTTTTAATTGTAGCATGATTTAAAGCAATTAGAATTTACTAATATGCTTGATGGATAAATTAAAAACTAACATGAGGCATTGAAACTAATCAGATACTAAGTTCTGTTGCAAACGAAGTTTTCTGAATTAGTTCGAGACTGGATTTGCTTGAAAATGCCCTGTATAAAAAATGCATACAAAACGCGTGTTCATTCAGTCAAGTTTTTTTTATTACAATTTTTTTTTATTTCAAGAAAGTTAATACATAATTTTGATTAGTAGTATCTTCAAGCTTATGTTAGGTGTGTCTAGACACTATTTGTTCTCTAAACAAAATATAATTAATGCATCCAATTTTGGGCCTACAAACACGTTCTATAATTGTTGTTGAGTTTACGTATCTTCAGTTCGTTTTAACGGTTCCGTACCACAAAAGTAAAAACCAAACCCTTTTAAGGATTACTTTGTTATCCGTCTGTCTGTCAAGACTCCCCCATCTCGGGAATGCGTGGAGGTATCGTTGAAATGAAAACCATTTTAGTCCCTTAAAGCTGCGGCCTTTTATGCCGCCTTATTTCCAGTTCTTTAATGCCAACCTACAGCTTTCGATAAATATCTTGTAATTTTTATAATGTATACTATTTATACAGTATCTATATCATTTTTAACATAATAAAGTATATTTATAATATGGATGTATTAGGTAACATCGAGGCAACGTCTATTATCTAATTGTAACCAACTCAGTCGACATGGGTGCTGGCTCACGAATACGTAACACGATACATCATAGCAATATAAGGCGTGGTTCACACGGACAAAGTGCACTACGCGTCGAATATCAACCGGTAAACGCAATGCATGGAGGACAGACGGTAAACATCATCAAATTAACAAGAAAGACAAAACTGTTACAGGAGTAACACTGCAACTCCTGTTTACCGCTAGCGCTTAAGCTGTATATTATTTTCTGTGATGGTAGCTGAATAATGTAAGACTACAAATAAATAAAAACATAACATTTGAAGGTTGATAAAAAGACAGTAAGCTATTTTGTCAGAAATAATCGCATCACAGTCATTAATCAAACGGTGAAAAAGGTTCGTAGAAATCGAATGTTTGTAATACGTATAAAAATTATTGGAAATTATCCGATGTAATCATACATCCCGCAGTATACAGTGTGTAACGAATAGGTGAAATAAAACTTTAAGGGGTTATTCTACGGCTAAATTACATTAACTTTTTCTATGGGAACAACATCAAAATCTCAAAAAAAAATTGACGTTTCCATACAAACTGATGCCAGCTGGTCGCGTTTTAGTATGGGAAAGTGTTTTTTTTTTGCGATTTCGATGTTGGTCCCATAGAAAAAGTTGATGTAATTTAGCCGTAGAATAACCCCTTAAAGTTTTATTTCACCTTTTCGTTACACACTGTATATCAGCGAACTCTGCTCGTGGGTGGAACGTCCTGTCGAATTTTGACGGCGATTTCACTAGTCACCTGTTCGTATGAATTGTCCCTAAGTTGTGGTTTACGTAGTTGCTAAGACAGCGCTGTGGACACTAAAAAGGGGGAAATAATACAGATACATCGTTATCCTAGGTTTAAATGTACAGTTACGCGTTGGTTTAAAAAGACTGGCTTCTAAATGAACGCCACAAGGATCTTCATCAATCTTATCTATCATCATAATATTGTTCTTCCGAAGTTAAAGGCAGCTTCAAAGGAACGATGACTCCGAGGCAGTATACTTGCCCACACTTCCATTCTTAATTGCAATCTCCACCGCTCCACATTTAAAGATGCCGCGTTTGATATCCAAGTTTAACAAGCTAGGCATGTACTTATGAAAGGCTGCGTTCTAAAGCCTGGTAGCGGGCAGCGGGCGAGAACGGTGCTGTGATACATTACGCATTATTAGATATATTATTAGAGAGAATAGAATAATGCATATTGTGTGCGCCGCTCTTTCTACCGCTACCCTTTCCACTTTTATTGAAAACTTAACAACCGCATTGTAATAATAGCAAGATCGGCGGCACCACCTGTAATTTCTCTTTTTCTTCTTACCGCGACCCTTTCCACTTTTATTAAAAACTTAACAACCACATTGTAATAATAGCAAGATTGGCAGCACTATCTGTAATTTCACTTTTTCTAAGTGTACTTAGCTTGTCCTCATCTCTTGTCATCTCATCTCTTACAGGTCAGATACCGCGAGAGAATAACGATCCTGCGCGGCAACCACGAGTCCCGTCAGATCACGCAAGTGTACGGCTTCTACGACGAATGCCTGCGCAAATACGGTAACGCGTCCGTGTGGAAGCACTTCACGGACCTGTTCGACTTCCTGCCGCTCACGGCGCTGGTCGACGGGCAGATATTCTGCCTGCACGGCGGGCTGAGCCCGTCCATCGACACGCTCGACCACATTCGCGCGCTGGACCGCCTGCAGGAGGTGCCTCACGAGGGGCCCATGTGCGATCTGCTCTGGAGCGATCCCGATGACAGGTAACATCAGAATTCGTTTTTAGACTGTCTTTAGTTGGACATAATTTACAGGGTACATTTTTCGTTCGAAAAAAAGAATCGAATCGATATCTAAAAAGAGTATTCACTTCCTAAATATATCTGATAGATTTATTTATGGACCTTCAACATTCGTCTGCACTGGTAACAGGTCAACTGGGGTCGGCACAGTATGTTTTTCTCTTCCATGCAATCCACTCACTCGTTATCGAGTCATTCACTCCCTTCTCAGTTATATCGCTCCTCACACCACCCATCCATCTCTTCTTAGGTCGTCCTCTAGCTCTCCACCCATCAATACTCATACCCATCATTATTCTCGTTACGTGCCCCTCTTCCTTTCTCATCACATGTCCATACCAAGACAAATGGTTTCCTTTTATCCTGCTACAGGTGCCACTTTCATACTTCCTCTAATATGGACCTTGATCCCATAAAAAAGGTGGTGGATTTGAGCAGGAGATTGACTTTTTCGGTTACAAAAGCATTGGAAATTCACTGTGGTTTCCCAAGCCGTTATGTGACCTCTGCTTTTGCTTTCGTATCACCCACCAATTTTAAATTGTTAGTCTATTGGGCCGGGATCGTCGCGCATTATGTTTAAGCATTCTCCAATAAGCAAAAATTTCAATCAACTGATTTGAGTTAGTTCTTGAAATTGCACTGTGCGTGAGGTGTAAGGGGGCGTGGTCCGGTACGCCTTCCCACGCCGCGTATTATCTTGGAAACCGACTTAGTAAAGGATAGTTTTTATAAACCCAACTATACTATCAAAGTGGTAGTGAGGGCATACATCATGTTGTGATGAGCCACTAATACATAAAGTTAAGCGTCTCCTGCTAGTAGGGCACATTATAAAATAGCAGGAATTAACAATTTACTTATAATACCTTGGTTTCATTGACCTCTCATTACATCTATTCGTAATATAATCCAGCCAATGTTTGGTGTACCTTATTCATCAGATAGATAGTAGGTGCAGTGGTTTGTTTCAACTTCCCTGTTTTGGTGATTTTTAATAAAGATATTTAGATTGAGATAAAGCTTTCGGCTCAGCTAGCCTACTTTAACTTCAGAATGATTGTCCAAATATGGAAACCCCCAGTTAATTAACCTGTATTTTAAGACTCATGTTGTTGTTAGTAAACTTACCTTTATAAATACTTCTTCAGTGTATGATTCATTTTAAACAAAACTGTTTATTTCTTGTCTATCTTTTTATCGAGAAAGAAATCTATATCGCAATCTGACGGAAACGATAAACGTTGCCTAAAAACGTTTTGGTTATAAGAATCCATTACTGACACTGTCACGTAACAAGACAATTTAGTTATAGAAAAAGATCATCTGAACTGACGACAAAAGATTTACAGCTTGAAACAAATACATAGGTTTGTGTACATATATCAAGACTATCGTTAAGTATAAGTAATTATCACCGCGATAATTGCGGTGACGGAGAACTCGATGCTTTTGTTTTGTCTCGAGTATGCATGCATTATCTTTCACTACTAGAGCGGATCTAGCGGACAATTGATAAACATAGATTTTTGATTGTGACAAAATGTAAGCGATATCTTCAATGAAAACGTGCTGCCGTAACGCAAGGCCAATTTAGATATTTAATAATACACATGAGTACATAATTTTGTCTCCAATAAAACTATGGAATTTTTCTTTTATTCGACAACGATTTGGAGAATAACCTGTTCGAATGGTAGAGAATGTTTTAGACATTAACAAAAATCAATTTAAAACTATGCCCGTAGCAATGTAACTTTTGTTACCTAAGATATAAGTAATGTAATTTATACACAATTCGCATAGTCTTTCCTTCCTCCAAACGCGTAAGTATGCCAGATAAAATCCGTTTTAAACATTTGTGGTTATGCAAATAAACATTGTCTTAGGTAAATTAGACTGAAACTGATAAAACTATTTAAATTTTATTAGTACAAGTGTAAACGAACAAATAACTGATGTTTAATTGACATTTTGTTTGTAAAAAACGACACCTAAAATGGGGATATATATGCGTAAAATGTTTGCAATAATAGTTGAACTACCATATTAAAACCATCGTAAAAAAGAAAAACGTTATCATGAAGAAGACAATTATTTTAAGAACTACAAGAGCGCATGAACATCACAAACTTACCTAGTTCGCACTTCATTCTTGTAACTCGTATTTTCTATAAGAAGGCTGACAGAAGTAACAACAATATGAGTTTGTTGCGCTGTTTCTTTTCATCAGCAGCCACTATGTAGTCAATGAAGCGGTGGCAATGCTATATTTTGAGACACTTATTAGTAGCATATTATTCTTAATCCACCCACAAGGTGGACAGAAGACCTGGTGAAGGTTGCGGGAAGCCGCTGGATACAGGCCACTTCCAACCGGCCAATCTGGCCTATCTGCCTTAGCCACTGCAGGGCACCGGGCTTACCTCAACTAGGTGGTCTGAGCTATACTTCACCGCGCGGGCCTAGTGCAGATTTGTGGAGGGGTGTTGTAAGGTTATTAAGCCGCCCTAAGGCTTCTTAAGCTTTACGCCTAGTATCAAGCCTACTATTAGCCGGTACCAACTTTTAACGTGCCTTTTGAAGCACGGGGAATTTGGAATGGTCACCCATCTACTCACAGCCGCGGCGTAGGTAGCTTAGAGCGCTGCCGCCACTGAGCTACAAGCACATCACAAAATAAATGAGTCATCATCTGAACACAGGCCTCGCCCAATGACTTACTTACTCGCTACGCTTGGCAGGCAGATTGGCGAGCGCAGTTTTTTTTATAATATTTCGCACGGAGGTGCTGCGCCCGTCTCGTGCTACAGTGATTAGTCGCCTCGTACGGCACGCCTCCTGTTGGCGGTGGGGAAGTGTATTCTTTAAGGCCGTCCCCACACGGCACAAATAAATGTGTATTATTGACATATTGTTATTATTTTGTCGGTAAACAGAGGCGGATGGGGCATATCCCCCCGCGGCGCCGGCTACACGTTCGGGCAGGACATCTCGGAGACGTTCAACCACAGCAACGGGCTCACGCTCGTGTCGCGCGCGCACCAGCTCGTCATGGAGGGCTACAACTGGTGCCACGACAGAAACGTCGTCACCATATTCTCCGCGCCCAACTACTGCTATAGGTGAGTGATAAGCTATACACTTGCCTCGCCAGATGACACCATATACGAGTACCACATATCGCATACCTAGATGAAGAGTAACAACTCAATACTCGATGGCACAAACTTAAAATAAATGTGTGTCTTTGGAGTTATCAATGTAGTTAATGTAGTATAATATAATGCAGTATGATGACGTTATGAGCATTTATGATGGGCTTGTATCGCTTTTATAGAGCTTCCTCTTGTAACTCTCATTTGCTTTTTTCTGTTAAGCTGTATATTTTAATGATTTATATTAGTCTAAGATTATTATAATTTTAACAGTGGTAAAAAATAGTTTTTCCCAAAAAGAATGGCGTCTTGTTTTGTCGTAAAGAAAGAGGTAATTTCTGAGCGGAACTGTGTTGGTTGCGGTTGTATGTCAGAGCATTTTAAGTTATCTATAATATACTTTACATACGTAATGTAGTTGTTTTACTCAGTAGTAAACAACTCGTATTGTTTGTAATTCAATATTTTTAGACAAAAACATTTTTTTCTTTCAGATGCGGCAATCAAGCCGCTATTATGGAATTGGATGATGCGCTTAAGTACTCATTGTAAGTATTATCTAGTCACGTTATGTTTCATTTCGTTATTCGTATGTTCGTCTATGTCGATAATAAAATAAGTTTGTTGCATTAAACTTATTTATCGTAAAGCATTTTTTTGTCTCGTAATGTAGTCGGAAGTGCGGTAGGCTAGGCAACACAATTCAGGTACAAATTAAATATGTCAATTTATACCATAATCAACGAGTATAAACATTATATTTTATGTCAAACAGTCAATCTATATATATCTATAATATAAAAATGAATCTCTATTTCCCTTGGTCATCGCATCACGCATGAACGGATAGAATAAATTTTGCTTCTTTTTTTGTTGTGTTAATTATTGTTAGGAGAAGGTTATTTTAATAGAAAAAAATAAGAAAGTTGCGCAAATATCTTAGATAAACGTTGTTATGTATTTCTATTTACAAATTTAATCTATGATTGTGTATCTTATCTCGTGTTTTTGTTATCTTGGAATGATTATAAGCGCAAAGTGATGACGGAGAATTGGATCAAACGATCCAAATCCCCGATCGATAGCCTCGATCTCTACTGTGGATATTGAAGTTTATGACCTCATGCATAAGGTTTATTTTCGCCTGTGAATGTATGAGAAGAGGTTAAAAATGTATTATTGTTCCAGCCTTCAGTTCGACCCGGCCCCGCGGCGCGGCGAGCCGCACGTCACGCGGCGGACGCCCGATTACTTCATGTAGACTGCATGTAAGTATTTACAATTTGACTTGTGTGTGGCAGTGCGCGGGGCATACATCACGTAGAATTGACGGCTGATGGGGCAGAAAGGTTCTAGAACGGAGCCACGTATCACAAGGTGGACAGACGACTTGGTAAAGTTTGCAGGAAGCAGCTCGATACAGGCCGCTTTCATCCGAAGCAGCCTGCATCCAGCCGATTGGCCAATCTGGAAGGCATGGCTTATGTTCAGCTGTAGACGTTCTATGACTAAACTGATGATAACCCGTGAAATCTGAGTTAAATTAAAATAGTGTCTCGTTTCGTCGAGCGAAGGGCTGAAATTAAATAGAATTGGTTTTCGAGTATTTCGCGAGTAGTGGGTACTCAGCGTATCACAATTCGTTGAACTCGTAGCGTAACTCAGTGTATATGACGTTGACAGAGACTCTAGCTGCAGAGAATGATGTCCTAGCCCCGTACTAAGCTAATTTGTTAGTGCGCAAGTGGCCCTTTTTCTCTAATTTCAACATTTACGTACGTATAAATGGTAGGTGTTTTGTGACGCATATTAATATTGAAATGATATTGTTCCAGCGCTGGCGCATATCAAGCAGGAGGTGCGCGGGGTGGGGGGGGGAGGGAGGGGGAGGGCGGCCGCTCCGCTCCGGCGGCACGGCTCTGCGGCCGCCCGCACCATCGGCGTCCCTCTCGATAGCAAAGGGCCCGAGTTTTACTCGATACTCGATCGCGCAGATTTGTTCGAATTTCGAAGTGGCTCCATCTGGCGTGATAAATGTAACACTTTTATATCATTTGCATGCGTTTACACTTACATCGAGTGTCGAGTAAAACTGAATAGTTCAGCGAGGAACGAACTTTATAGTGTGTTACGGTCAGAGATCGAGAGAGGATTTCTTACAGCTGTTATTTTGGCGTATTTGACCGAATATCCCGTACTTTGGCCAACGTAAAATCACATTTGCATAGTAAACATAACGTTTCTTTGGTGTTGACCGAATATTGCGTATATTTGTTACAAATATGCTACGTGTAGTTGCATCACTTGCGTAACATAACCTCCCTGGATCTTCCGATTGAAAACAATTTAGTGTGATCTACTCCGAACAGTTATCACAAGAACCGTTTTGTGCCGAACTTGGACGTGCCCAGTAATCTGTTGCCCTCACTAACAAATATTGTATAGTAAAGGAATAGTTAGGCGATGCTTTCTCTCTAACATCATACGATATTCTACAGATTAAAAGATGTGGTAAAACGATTCCTAGGATATACAATATTTATTAGTTTAGGAGTTGATCGTGTTCGTGAGATCTGTAGTTTAGTGGCGCCTCGAAAGACTATTTTGTCTCAGTGTAGAAACGACTACGTTTGCGCGGTACAAGCCCATACAACTTCGATCAAAGTTCGAACATTATTCTGACCCCGGTCGGTCAGACCTAACATTTGCGACTGACTTCGAACGGTTCTCGCGTGAACGTCGGTCGACTAACCCTTTCACCCGATCGATTTTCAGTGCGTGTAAATATGTTCGATGCGTGTATTATAACACGTTTTTTACTATCTCGCGACCGCTACTAAATTCTTCAGTTATATAAATGCGTAATTGTTTTCCGTGAGAATGTGCGATATTGATGCCTAGTCAATGTGTGTTCCGAGATGTAATTTTCAGTAGTTATCTAAAAACCTGGATTCTTCTCGGTCAGGTTACTGTCTGGTGACGTTGGAATACCTTCGAGATCATTAGGCCATCTTTTCGTTTATTTATTAGCGACAAATTTTGATCGACCTTCTGATCTCGACTGTACGCGTACCCAGTATTATCCCTTATGATATATTGTTATCGGGCGCGTCCTTCCATCCTGTTCGGAGCCCGATTTCTGGCGTAAAGACAACGCGAGACTGCGAACTGTACAGTCGAGTACAAAAGTTAATCTCAATGTTCCTACGTGTCAAAGATGATTACTTTTGTGTATGATTGTACACTAATTTCCAAATGAGATCTAGAATTAGAGGTGTTCGCATCGAGTGTCTCGCGGTGTTTTTATGTGTTGCTGTGGTTTCACACGGCTGTGCATTTTTAAATGGGGAAGAAAGTGAGCAGTCATCCTAACGTGTGGCGTCTTGTCTTCGGTACGGCCTGTGGTCATCGGTCGAAGCCATTGAATGCGAACGAATGACCACAGGGGCGTGTTCTATAGATAATTTTAAATTTGAGTTCTTGCCGCTCACATCGTTTCCGCTGTTGCCGAATTTGTTAAGGTATCCAACACGAGTAGCACGATAACGTCAAAGTACCAACGACTCGGTCGCAATTCTGCCAAAGAAACCGTGATAGAATGGTCGTTCAAAGGTTTGATTTGGACATTTAAACTGTCGAACCATGCCACTGTGAATGTCTTCTATTGCGATTTATACAGCAGTGCAGCGTAGAGATGAATGTCCGCTCGTCCCCCGTCGCGACGGAGCCGGGCCCGCAGCTCGCTATGTTGGTATGTTCATTGTTCATCGCAGCCGGGTCGCCTCATTATTGTATGTACACTATTTACGATGTATCGGACACATAGACCTCATTAAACGGCGTACATTTTCTAACAAGTAGTTTTATTTCGCATCCGACTGTCACCACCGATGTACAGGACAGACGAATGGACATACCACCATACACTCGAGTTAACCCATGGTGACTAACCACACACTCGCCACTTGTAATTACTCATGGAACTTGTGACCGTTTCATTCAGGACGATGCGTTCGCGTCGTGGGTTTAGTGTAGAGAGGAGTTATTATAATCTTTGAGCTAAGTTGCAGTAAATTGAAGATTGTCATTTATTATTATTTTTAGATTTTTTTTAGTTGAAACCTTTTACAATTTAATTAAAATGAATTTTACGGTTTGATAGCAAATTTTTACGCGTACCGACAATTTACTATACACATTACACACCTCACATTCACGTTCCAATAACATGGCGACGTGAACGGTATGAGCATTTAATTTTATGACAGAATGGTGCAATGTGGTTTGAGGTTAGATATCTGAGAAAGTATTAAGATTTTCATTTGTGGCGTCCAGTGAGACCATTCTGCCATAAAATAACTTATAAAGTGCATTTCGAGATTAATTTTCAAAATTCTCCTTTTCTTGTGCCACAGTACCTGTACCACAATGGAATAAATTGTTTCACAAGAGTGGAGCTTTAATTTTTTTTTCTATTTTTCATTAATTGTAGGTAATTGTGTAAATACCTAAAGATCAAGGCAGTAATTGTTTGAAGTATGTTTCGAATATGTCCTATATATTACTCATTTCACAATTTCTTAGATGGAAGGTAAGTGAATCAAAGTAAAACATTTTATACGATGCATATAGTGATGCGTTGAAATTGAGAGGTGTTTTATACAGAGGGAAACATCTAATAGATTATTAATAAATCTAGAAGTCGCAATATTATTGTTTTAAAATTTTCCTACTCATTTATTAGCATAGTTTCCACCCTAAAATGAGTTTTCTTGATAAACTGACAAAAGCAATTTTATATTCCACGTAGCAAACATATACTTATTAGAATTACGAAGTTTCTTTTGTCAGTGCCATCTCTTTATAAATATGAACGTTCTGGCTTATAGAATCGATTATGGGTTTTATATTTTCAAATTGCACTATGTTTCGTAAAAACTAAAACGTGTGAATTAATCCATACAAAGACTTTACCCACCAATGACATCTGAAGCCACACGTTACGTTGATATAAGTATTAAGTATGTAAGTTATAGGTAAAAAAATAATTATAATACCGAAAATACAAAAAAAGAAACTATGTATGATGTGGAGCTTCGTTCGCGTGAAATACGTGATATTGGATCTTAATGTTTTTGCATAAGGTTGGTTCGACTGCTTTTTCCTAGCGTTATTTCACCCAATCGAAGCTCAAAATAATTTAAGGCTTTCCTGGCAAACCGCATAGACTTATCCAATCCAACATTCAGTGATACAATGAACTTGTGTGGAGTGTTCAGTGTGTAGGTAGAGGTGCAGACTGTTGATATTGCGCCGTTTATATTTGATAGTATTCAAACCTCTGAAGACGCTACATGGCAATAATAAAATGTAAACACAAAACCGTTAAATAATTTATTCTTGCAACTGTACTATGCCCGTTGGAGGATTAGAATAATAAATAAAATTAATTATAAAAAGGGTCTTTTATTTACAGGTTAATGATTTTTCTGTCTCAAATTACACGGCTCACAAGCCAGCTTTGCTATGTGGAGATGCGTTTGCCTCACGAGGCAAAGTAAGTCACAAGCTAGGTATTGATTTGCTGCGCGATTCTGTACGGTGTCGTAAAGTGCGGCGCCAAAGGGCGCTCAGTTGCAACTGTAATTTAGTTGCAAGGGGGAGAGATGCTTGTGTATTGCCTTGCCTTGCACATTCGCGACGTGGAAACCAAAAAGAAACTTGTAATTCTAGTGGGAAAAGAGGGCTAGCCTCGGCATGGCTCGTGTCAAAGATCATTTATATATTTTCTTTGGCTGTGTACTAATCAACCGAGCTAAGTTTGCACTTCGCTGGAATGCGCGAATTATTCGCTAAAGAGATCTCTTAAATTATCGATTATTACACAAAGTTTAGTACCTATCCGACATTTTGTAACAAATATTTGTTTACTTTTTTTAATTCATAGCGAATCCTTTTTAGCAGCCGTACCTAAGCGTCAGTGTGACGTGATCGATGCGAGGTGCAAACAGCTTGCTGGAGCAACGGTGTAACTTCAAAGTAAACCTCTTTGAGGCTAGATTGTGGTGCTCTCTATGGCACCAACATCGGAAGAAGAAAAAAACGATGTCCCTAACTAACTTCTTAGTCACGTGATATAATTTTTTCGATGTCGATCTCAGAACATAATTGAGCAGCTGAGTTGAAGAGGTTTTGCGCGTTTTGGAGTTACATGTTTTATACAATCGCGAGGCTGCCTCGCGACTAAACGCTCAATGAGTGTATTCGAAGAGCAGTCTCGCAATCAATACCCAGTTTTAAACCCTTCGCGTGCTGTCACGCTACAAGTTACAACTCGCGACGGGTCATAAGGGACTAGGGAAACGAAGAATAGATATTCTAGCGCGCACAATTTAAAAATATTTTTCTACGTATTAATGAAATAACGCAAAACCTCTTAGGAGCAAATACAACTTTTTCTATGGGACCATCATCGAAATCGCGAAAAAAATATACTTTACTAAATTGCGACCAGCTGACATCAGTTTCTTTGGAAACGTAATTTTTTTTTGAGAATTCGATGTTTGTCCCATAGAAAGTTGTCTTTTGCTCCTAAGAGGTTTTGCGTTATATCATTAACACGATGTATAGTAAAAGAAAACCAAATGTCTAAAAATAGCTTCATTTATTTCAAATATCATTATTTTCTACCGCACATCCTTTTGGTTTAGGTTAGGTCGGTTGCACTTTGCATACTACCCAATTTCGTTGCGAGTACAGTCAGCACCATTGAGAACTGCACATCACATTGCCATTATAAGCTGAACTATCATTCATTGTACAGGCGGAACTTTAAGATTGTATTTTTTAGTTTTTAGTTTTATAGGAGCTTGTACACTTAATCCTATTTTTTATTATAACGGTGGCGTCAAATACCCAAAGTGCAACCGGGCCTATGGTTACAATACATTTCGTTAAGTCTGTTTATGAATTGTCTTCGTCTTTGGTACTCAAAAGCTTTTGTTCAAATCAGATGAGTTTACATATAATAAAGACAAGTACTTAGCAAAAGAATTATGAAACGAGCGTCTACGAATAATATTTTTATTGAAATGCAAATAGATACATAAGTAAGTATATAAAGTTTAAATCTATAGAACCCTGTTCCACACCAAAATCACTTTTTATATAATTTAATTACAGTAAGTGCGTTGAATAATCAATAACATTAGAAACGTGACTTGTCTAATAATGAATAATAATAAGATAATTAATTAATGTAAATGGAATGAAAAATATAATTAAATGTCTGGTTTTGCTATAAATAATCTAAAATCTATGGGGATATCGTAATTATACTACTTCTTAAAGCTATCGATGAGTACTAGCGACTAGTCGCATCTAGGCCCAAAATAGCACTCTTTTTAGATCGAGATTTGACCTAAACAAAGTTTAAAATAACATTATAGGTATATCTGTCACTGAAGTTGACACAAAAATAATGTTTTAAACGGTTTAGGTTAAATCTAGATTTAGGAAGAATTAAGTGGCCACTAAAGTTGAAATTTTATTTGTAGCTATTAATTTGATACTTAGAACACTGCAGCACATAAAACTCATATTGCCAATATACAAGAATAACAGTGCGACAAGGAAGTTTTCCATCGGCCAAAAGTGGGATTTACACTAACTGCTGCTTTATTTAAATTTTGACAAAATCTACATATTACGAAAATGGCCAAAAACGGATTTCTATTTTGTAACTAGTGTATGCACTAGTATATTATATTACTAATATATTAATACTAGTGTATTATAGTATATTCATTTATGAATGAACATCACCGATCCTATAGAAAAAATTAAAACAAACATTTTCAATGTGCGCGCGACCAGGAGACGTATTTTTGAAGCATTAGAAATGAATCTTGAATTCGAACACGAAAAAAATTCGTGTATGAAAATAGTTTCTATTGCCTCCGATTTTACGCATTTTTGAATCACTCGAAATAGGTGTCGCTATTAGATTGAAGTCTTGTAACTATTTTAGTTTTACGCAGAAAATATCATAAACCATAAAGCAAAAACTCACTAACGAACGTAAATAAAAAGTTATTGTCAAATTTCTGTCAAACATACGTTTACTTGTCAATGTAATTCTTCCGTAGGTACTTTCTACTAGTAGAAAACAAAAACGAGTGGTCGTTGCAGAATTCACGGAATAAAATTTCAAAAATAGTGATTTTAGGAATTCGCATTCGAATCTTGCGATTTCGTATTCGGATTGGAATTCGCATGATTCAAAAATACGTCTCCAGAGTACCTACAGACAACAGTTCGTCAACCTACTACACAAAACGTCAAATGATCTCGACGTGTCCGACTAGGTTGAAATACGGGATACGGTGGTCGAACGAAAAGCATGGTCGATCTATTTTAATGGATTTTATTTATCATATAAAGAGCTTTAGAGTACAAATTTGGTGTGTAGTTTATGTTCTAATGTTTTGTGAAGTGATAATGATCTGAAATTATTGAAATATCATTGTATTCAACACCGCATCGAGTGTCGTTGTGTTGAGTGACTTGTTTCAAGACAACTTGCTTTAGACCCGATAGCGTTTTAAAACCTGCTTCTACGTAAAGAGTAGCCACTGAATCCAAGAAAAGCAATAAAACCTAAACATCCGTTATTTATTGTAAACTAAATCAATATACATTCGACATTGGCAGAATCACTGCTCCAAGAGCAGGATGAGTCCATAAAAGAAAAGTTGAAAATCGGTTCAATGACGTTTAACTTTTTGGGTAAGTTGACCTGCCGTTGACTGTACCTAACTGACAAATTATAAATCCAACTTTAGTTTAAAATGTACTTGATTGGTATGTTGGTAATAAAAATATTATGTAACTTTTCTTTATTTTATTCCAGGAGTCAAATGTCCCGTGATACACGTTTGCTGGGGATGTCGTGCAAAGTCAGACGACGTTGCCAACGTTGCTCTTTGTCCCCAGACATTCTCTCACGACTTTTGAGACGAAAATGACAAAGGCTAGATGTCTAGTGACCTCAGGAATCCTAGTACATCTCTACATCCTAGTAATTACGTGTCTTTACTTATTTCAGTTTTTTTTAGACAAAATATAAATGATCTTAAGTAGTTATTAATTAATTTGTGCATGATTAAGCAGAGGTACTATATTTTCTTTCGTAAGTATATACCGAATAACAAAGGCACAATTACTTGTATGATCTTTAACATCTTTTACTTAGTAGATGAATATTTTAACTTTTTAAAATCCAAGATGTAACCTATTTATTTTGCATGTATGACTGAATTGTATGTTAAGTGACATTTACTAATTCATTAATTTAAATTCTTGAAGTATTTCGCATGCCATACTATGGTGAAATGTGTGATCTTAAACCAATTTAACATCCTTGTACCACTTTTAAGCGAAATAAATTATTATATTCTATAACAAATTGCAAGAACTGAAAGAAGCCGACATATTCAATTAATTTTCCAAAGTTTAAACAAAATAATTAACTTTGATTTTAATGGGTTTGTACGTTATGAATGAGAAATGTTTTGTAAAAGCTTGGCTATTTAACAAAGGCACGTTTTTATATTGCTCATAATTTCGTAAAGTTTCATATGCTTTTTCTATCTACCTAGCATCAAATACATTTGCAAAATTTGCATTTATTAAGTCGGGATACGACACATCCTTTATCAATAATACCGCAGCATACGAAGAAATAAAATGTCATTATGCCTAATATTGTAGCAAAAATAAATCCACTATATTATTATAATACTCCCTGGTGTATTGAATTAAGTTTCACTTAACTCTCAAGATTATTATAAGTAATACAATGTGCATATTCACAAATACTAAGAGAGTTCTGTTCAGTTAATGATATTTACAAGAATTGATACAATTCATTACACGCATCGAGTACATACCATAGAGCAGCAGTAAGGACCATCTTTTTCCGAAACACGTTAATGATTTTTCACTAATATTTATTGTGATCTCTCGCTCATACTAAAGCAGTATAGACACAGATTAAAAAAAAGTCGGAGTTTTTGTGAGACCAAATTTATGACGTTTCTACTCTATAGGGTATGTCTTCCATGCCGACACAAGACACCATCAGAGCCTTCTTTAACCTATTGGGGGCCCTGGGCATATTAGGATAATGGGGCCCCTATGACTTTGTCACTTATTGGTTGGTGATTTAGCATGTCCTAGAGGCCCTCATCGATCGCGGGGCCCTGGGCTGGACACCATCTGAGGATACCGTAGTGGCTGTGTCCGGTAGCGGCAATCGGACACGCATTTTGTAGCCATCGAGCAGGTACCCTATAGAGCAGCAATCTTTCGCCGAAACACGTTATTGATTTTTCACTTACATTTAATATGAAATGACAACTTCTGTCAACGCTCGCCCATACAAAAACAGTACAAATACATATTTAAAAATGGCGGAAAATTTTGTCGAACAAATCATGACATTTTAGGGTATGTGCTCCATGTTTGTTGCCGAAACCGCACGCCAACAGAGGAAACCGAACTTGCTGTGTCCGCAGCACCGTAAAATTGCATTCATTTTGTAATAAAAAACTAATTCTCTAACAAATAATATTTTACTGATCCAAAGCTTACACTTGTTTGTGTATTCCAAGAACTTTGTCATACTGCTTGGGCATGTCATGGGATTATTTAATCTCAAATTGTAAGAATTTTTTACGCGCTTTAAATTTGGCTCTAGTAGTCACTTTGTGATTGTGAATTTGTGAGTAGTCAAAAAGTGTTATGAATGTTTGTATGAAAATACACAGATATGACGTCACGTCTTAAGTTTTAAGTGCTATCAAACAAAAGTCAAATAACTAAAATGAATATTTTATAGATTTCTAATGCCGCGTTTACATTATTCGGTTAACAGACTAGTTTAAAGTCCGTTTTTCTTGTCATGTCTTTTTACAAAAATATCGACTTGACTCGACGAACTATTAGTTTTTTTTTTGTTGAATGATTAACCTTTGGTATACTTAACCGTAGATATACGCGAACCCCATTGAGCGCATAGGTTTTTTTTTTCAACAGACTTCTAAAAAGGAGGAGGTTCTCAATTCGACTGTATGTTTTTTGTTTTTTTGTATGTTAAAAACAAAAAACATTGAATCTCTCATCGGCTGGCACCGACTCCAAAAGTAACTGATTAGGTACTTAAGTGTTAGGATTATTATTAGCATTTTAGTGTTTTGAAGTCGGTTTTATTTTTTTAAATAATATCCTTGACAAATAAATAACCTTTAAATAATTCATTAATTGAGTAAAGCCGTTAAACCGTTATTGCGACAACGAAGTTTTGATTGCACGAAAACTGTGCTTCTTTTTGTAGAAAAAACGCCGTGTAGATGAGTTATTGTTACATTTTATTGTTGTTAGTTCAATTTACAACGAAAATCTAAACGAAATAAGGTACTTATAAAACATGATATCAATTAATCTAATAATATATTTCAAATCTCATCGTTTCATGTGTGGTCTAAATATCTGTCAAAAATAAAACAATAAGAAATGTTTTAGCTATGGATATTATTTGAAGGAATACGTTAGTTATCCAACTTTTAAAATAAATCATTGAATGATTGACTTACAAAGAATTTATCGGAAATATTCAATAAATTCCGCACGCTATCCAGTGCGCTCTCTAATCGCGCCATATTGCCGCAGACGACGAGGTCAGATGCGCCCGCTGTCGCATATCAAAGGTTAATTAGTAAATAGTAGGTTATTATTTTCGTGTCTATCTTATTTTTTAAATAAATAATTTAGTAAAAATGAATTTTAGCATTGTTGACAATATTGTAAACAATGCAAAGTTAAGAATAAGGCCTATGTTCAGCAGTGAAAGTCCTGTGGCTGAAATAATAAAAGAAAAACGGACTATAATCTGTTATTCCGGGCCCCCGTAGAATATCAGTGTCGCGGCAGCTATTTTTAGCTGCCACAACTAATGCTGAGCGGAGGACCCTTTTTGGTACATTTTTAATTTTAATTACCTGCCAATGTAACATTAACCAGGTTTGTGCCAATTAAATAAATTCTTTATTCGGTTCCGTATTTTGTCGGTACAACTACTAATAAAGTGGTCGATGCTTTCGTTAACCGACTAATGTAAACAGGGTAATTGGATTAAACAAAACGTGGTCGACGCATTTGGTCACCGACCTGCCCCTAGTAGCATGACCACTACACGATATGATATAGCGATTTATCGACACCATCAGGCAATTTAAAAAAAAGTCAGATATAGCCGCCATTTTGATCGAAACAGCGATCATAACATGTGACGTCACCGGCAGGGCGAATCAACACGGCCGCTATATCTGGCTGGTGTTAGTGCGCCATTAGTCTAAAAAAACGAACTTCACATATAAATATAAATAAACTAAGTTTTTAGGCTTTTCATTCCATGTTTTGTTTCCCATAGTACTAATAATAATATAATTAATCAATAACCATGTTACTTTCTAAGGATGTGATCCATCCAGTCAATAAGATATCAATTGCAACTAAGAATTAAAATAACATTTTAACTAACTAATTCTTGAATTTTGTCGATAAATACTTTTTTGAGGTACGAATCGTATCACTTACACTAACTATGTACAGCAACGTTCGGTGTCATGTCGAGTCCTGCGTACATGCTGAGTATGCATTCTGTCATAACAATAATAAATAATACCTTCCTTTTGTAACATATAATAATGATTGTTTTCCTTTAGCGAGGACGCAAACGTGGACACTTTTGTGTCTTGCGTCAGAGAAAAGCTACCGATGAATATTTGATTTCTACAGAACCAGTATGAAATCATCCACTCTCTGCGCATAATTAAACATTTTTGTGTCCAGTTGCTTCCACTTGACACATACTCATGACAACCAAAAAGTGTTCGGTGTCGGCAGCTGGAAACTAAGTGTCCACGTTTGCGCAGCGCCTTCGAGTTGCGTTGCCACAGTACATAGTAAATCAGCGACCAGTCTATGGTGAGTATAGACAAATAAGCATACATAGAACAGTGTATGCTGACAGGTATATAATATACATATTATGTACAAAGTAGACCATAAAAGTGAACTGAATAATAAGTAGGAAGTTTAATAGCTTCTTTATCGACAACAAATTCGTTATGTAACTTTGTTTACTGCTTTTTAAGCTGGGAAATTTTACTGATTTCTGTCTCAAGCTGAGTTTCTGTGTATAGTATATACGTCCATTTTTCTTTGCTTGTCTAATTTTCTAAACAATCTTGGCATAAAAATCTCAAATTTTCATAATTTTTTTTACAAAAATATCAGTATAAAATCAACGATGTTAGAATAAAAAAAAAAATTGTGTTATATGATTAATTACCATAGCAGGTTAGTAGTTTTTTGTCTATCTTATTTTTGAATGAATAATTTCGTCAATGAGGAATGTCAAGTTTGTTTACAATAACAAGCAAAGAAAAACATACTATACTTTCAGTATTATATCGAGTAACACTCGCACGATATCGATCGAGATCAGGTTGATTGTATCGCATCTAATTAACAATATTGTACCTGGCTGCACAGACCTTTGACTGGAAGGCAAACCCAGTTGACACCCAATTCTTTTAGCTGCGCGGTGAAAACAAAAAGATTCGTAATCAATTCCCAGTTCAGGTCAATTGCCTCGACTCTGGGTGTTCTGGGAGACGCTTCTGTCAAAATACACTGTCTAGTATCTTGTGACACAAAGATATTAATTCCTTTCTCCGAAACCGTGCCAGTAGGTGTGTTGTCTGGCCTATACAGAATGTCCTATAAAGAGCGTGCCGAACGAAAACTGAAGATATCTTTTTTCACAAAGTCAAATTCCGGACAAGAGACCCTTTTTGCTTTCCAGTATTTTTTTTGGCACGCTCTTTACGGGCCACCCTGTATATTGATCGAGTGGCGTCCCTACGCGACCTTCATGCCGGTGTCGAGCTGCAGCAGCTGCTTCATGAGCTCGTAGGTGCTGAAGGACGTGGCCACCATGGGCACCGCGCGCAGGTAGTTGATGCTCATGCCGCGGTACAGGCCCCTCATCACTCCGTTCTCGCGGTAGATCAGAGTGAGGGTCTTGACCATGCCCGTGCTGAAATGTTTTAACTTCAATCAAACTTTTAAAATCTCTTTCTTGGTGGTGAAATAGCTCAGGCATTCCAGAAACCGATGCATGTAACAGAATGTGGAATGTGATGAATATGAGAAGATATTGGTGCTGATTCGGTTGGAACACTCAGTTTTACTTCTTAGGCTGACAATAGTGACCGAGTTTCTTGGGCTGTTTATCCTCGGCGCTAGCCCACAATTGCCCCGAAGCAGTGATAGGGTAAAAAAAATTGGGGCGTGTAAAAAAGCCTAAAATTTTTGAAATTAACTATAAAATCTAGCACGCAAAACCGAACGTTTTCCAAACCTAGGTAGGACGTCCATTACCTAATAAATTATCAATATTATCTTGTAAAGGATCAACATTGTTGACGCTTCATCCCGCATCATAGACGCACACAAGCATAGAACTGTATTTCAATTTTGCACTGATTAAAGGTGCACGGCCTCTTAAATATTTGCAGAAATTAATTGGTTTTAGTTTTTTTTTAATAAAAATCAGTGTGCATCATATGCCACAGAACTGTCAACCGTTGCGGAAGAATGGTTCGGAGTGGCGACAACGATCTGGAAGTCGAAGCGTAGGCAAGGGCCTCCAACCAGGTAGACTGAAGATCTAGTCAAGTTGCGGGAAGAAGATGCAAACGGTCCAGAGTCGCTCGCTGTGGCGTTCTATAGGGGAGGCCTATAACCAGCAAACGCGACTTCCAAAAGCCAGTGATAATGTTAAAGTTAAAGAGGCCATTACTGACATTTAGTACAGTTTGGAGTGCTACAACCTTATCGCGACCAATAAACATGTGTATACGAAGTACGGTCGGCATCAAAAGTCGTTGACTACATTTAGATTTCAAAATCGCTATAAACTATAGTATACCTAAATCGCTCAACATGACAAGCGCCAGTATTGGATGATTATCAAATATAGCGTTTAATAGGGTGTATGTATAGCATTAATTTAGTATGGTGTGTAATCTGAATGTGGTCATCTACTTTGATGCTGACCGTACGTAATGGAACATAAAAATGGTAACCGTGTAAAATGTGATGAAATTATAAACAATGGAAAAATCGTTTTGATATTTACGAAATGGTCTTATACAACGTGATTGGCATCTCGGATATTTCAGAACGTAGAACTAGGTATTTTAACATTTTATTATACAGTGTGTAACGAAAAAGTGAAATAAAACTTTAAGGGGTTATTCTACGGCTAAATTACATCAACTATTTCTATGGGACCAACATCAAAATCTCAAAAAAAAAATTGACGTTTCCATACAAACTGATGCCAGCTGGTCGCGTTTTAGTATGGGAAAGTGTTTTTTTTTGCGATTTCGATGTTGATCCCATAGAAAAAGTTGATGTAATTTAGCCGCAGAATAACCCCTTAAAGTTTTATTTCACTTTTTCGTTACACCCAGTATAGTGTAACCCAGCATACCTAAACTTAGAAGTCCGGCAACCAAATAGAAAGTGCAACTGCTGATAAGTACTGATCGAATATTCGAGCACAAATGTACCTAAACTTCTTATGTTTTTCCGCTCATGAAAAAATTATATGGACATGCCATACTTTTGAGTGAAGTGTTTGTAAGTCAAGTCATGAGTTTTTAAAATAAAAATAGTAAGATACACCTAATGTTATTCTTAAATATTTTGTGACATAATATATAAATTACATATGGTATTGGCTTAAGATTTGTATGCTAACATTTAGCTAAATGTGCAATGATCGAACTAACCCTGAACACCTATGTAATGTACCACATTTATTACAAATAAAGTTTATTTATTTCCTAAATAAATTTATTTATTAGTATGACAGTACCAACTCCCAATACTGCAAAAAAAAAACATTTTTGATTTCAATAAATAATATTATAGCCAATCTCGAGAATGTGAGATTAACAAAAAGAACCTTTTATTTTTATTCAGAAAGGCATATCCATATATTTTTTTCGTGTAGAAAAAGTGAAGTTTAAGTAGATAAGCGTCCGATGATACGATCGCTGCTGATAAAGCTTGTGCCATCTTTGTCTGAGATATGCGACACTTAAGGATACTAGTATAGTCTTCTAAATAGATATGCCTGCCTAGCATGAGCTCTAAAAACACGATAGGATATAGCAAAATGTCGACACTAATTGTAAAAATATGATAGATATAGCCGCCATCACATATTAAGATCGCTGTTTCGATAAAAATTTAAAATGGCGGCTAAATTTATCATATTTTTGAAGTTGGTGTCGATATTTCGCTTTATCATATCATATCATATCGTGTTTTTAGTGCTCATGCTAGGCAGGCTGGTATATTTGACAGTTTGTTTAGCGACTGCAAATTTTACAATTAGCGAACTGGCAGCGGAATAAAGATGGCCCAAAGGTTAGAACTTCTTTATGTAGAAGTAAGAGAGCAACAGAAAAAAACCTCTGCCATAAAAATAAACGCTTTTATACAATTTCGATATTTTTCCTGTGTAGTTGCGTCAAGTTCGCGTTAATATACTTTTCTAAAATATTCGGGACAAGCACTTACTTACCCATACTCTGTACTTAAGTAACTACGGAAGTCATCATAAGATTAATAATAACATTTACAAGATGAACGAATAACTATGCGGTTTAAAATTATATTCAATTTATAACAAACCTTCTGCAATGTTGCCAACACCAGGTGCAAAACATGCAAATCAGAAATTGAATATTAGTGCTACAGAGAAAATATCGTTTGTGAGTCATACATAAATATAATATACATCATTTAGAGGATATAGGTATGAAGAAATTGCTGTCAGAAATATTTAAGCAACAAGTTTCCGGAAAGATAAGTTTAAAGTTATTAACATTTACATATACTGATAAACCATTGTGATATTAATTTGGAGTTTAAAGTTCATATTTTACATGCTTCAAGTCTGTGTTTTGTTGTTGGCAGTACAAAACGAATTTTCAAATTATTCATATTTAGAGACAACATTTACTGCGTCAGAGAATAAATGTCTTACTTGTTGACACTTGTGATTAATCAAAAGCTTCACCAAGTAAGATAGTTATTTACTTATAATAAGCAGTTTAAATCGACAATAACATAATAGTTGTACGAAAAGATTAATCATAGTTTATATTTTTTCGACCGCCACCGGCCTCGATCTTTTACCCGTAAAGCAAAGAAATTTAAATTTAAAAATTTAGCATTAACGAAATCTAGACGCGTAACAAATATTTAGTTACCATCTGTGCAGAAAATTTAATAAGTATTATAATAGGCTAGTTTCCGGGGTCAAAAAAAGATTATTCTATTTAGTCCGTCAGTTAGATTACTCGTATCAAAAAATATTGGACGCATGATTTGTCTTTTGTCAACCAAACAAAAAATGATGAAGATAAAGTGAGCACGTGACGTCACGCCTTGCTAAAAATTGTCGCAAGGCGTGACGTTACGCGGAACTTTAACGGGCTATATCTTCATCAGTTTTTGTTTGATTGAGAAAAGAAAAAATACGTGTCCAATATTTTCTGTTAATCCAACTGACGGACTAATTAGATTTTTTTAGGAAACAGCCTATTAGTCGAACTCCTTTATCAACTAAACATATCATATCAAGTACGGTCATTCAAAAGTCAACGACCAGATTCAGATTTTTAAAATCGCTATACAAACACCATATTATACCTAAATCGGTTAACATGACAAGCGCCAATTAGCCTTTTATGATAGGTAATCATCTAATTCTGTCGATTTTGAAAATCTAAATTTAATCATAAACTTTTGATGCTGACCGTACGTTGATATACGTACAGACAACAGCTCGTCAACCTGCCACAAAACGTCAAAAGTTTTTCAATTAAAATTGATCTCTACGTGTCGGACTTGAATAAATTCAATGACCTTTGTACTGTCTGTGATGTCTGTACAGGAATAGTTTCTTCTAGAATGAATAGAACACGAGTCGAACTAGTGTTTGAGACATATTCGATGTTTGTCGGCCTTTTAATCATTAAGTTTCCCGCTGGCTGGAGATCAACTAAAAGCGTATTAGATAAATTTTTCTTGTAGGTAGAACAAATTCGTATTTCAGAAAGATTCGATGGAACAAATCTAGAGTAGATAGACCTGTACCAGTGTCTCCCACATACGCGGAAACTTACGTAGAAGCAGGAGCTAAAAATGTTATAACAGCCGTGGTTGGCAGAAGTTGACATAAGATTAGGCAGGCGCGTGCGCCGTTAAACGAATAGGGAATATGCACGAATATAATATATTGTTTTTACTGAAAGAAGAAGACTTAAGAAGAAATCATATGAAATTAAAGTGCTTATAGTAAAAACAAAATTGATTTTAGCTAAAAAAACCTGTCTCTTTCTAAAACAACTTTTACTATGAAAAATGTATGGCGTGTCGTGTAATGTGACGTCACCTCACAGTACATATCGTCTCTCGCATGACTAAGTGTCGTAACTAGCAGATGTAGAAAATGCTAGGCGCGTCTTACATACAAGTTTATTGTATACATACAGCGAAAAGAGAATCAGTGTGCATACAGTATTTGGTCCATTTATATATTATATGGATGTTTTTTTTTATTTACTTATAAAACCGTTACGTCACTCTGTCATAACTTTGTTTTTTATTTAGTTACGTCAGTTAGTCATGCGAGGGACGATATGGGATCTCTTTCTCTAGCACGCGATTTTAATGTTTTGTTAAAAATCCTTCAAGTTTTATTAATAATAATTAAGTGGTATTTATTTCAAGACCGAATAAAAATATATGCATATTCCCCATTCACTACGTTAACTGGTACACCGCCAAGTCCCCGTAGACTCACCCGAACTTCTCGGTGTGCGGGTCCATGCAGGCGAGCTGCATGCGGCGGCGCGTGACGTCGAGCGGGTACGAGACGGACTGCGCCACCGCGCCCGCCAGCCCGCCGCACACCAGCTTGCCGGGCACCGTTAGGACGAGCCCTCCTAGAATATAACAGACATGTACTTACATTTTTAGGGTTCCGTACGCTAAGGGTAAAAACGGGACCCTATTACTAAGAGTCCACTGTCCGTCTGTCTGTCTGTCTACAGTTGACTAGACAGTAGATTTTTTTACAGATGATGTAGTTCTGTAGCCGCTAAAAAAACTTTGTAAACTTTTGTTTATTTCCAATTGATGCTTCTTTTGTTTTGTTTATTTTTGTTATTGCTTGTCTTAAATATTGTTTGTGCCAAATATAGCGATTCTTATTCTTATTCTTAAATATTTAAGTAGGGCAAATACAACAAACGTGATTTTTTTGCTCAATATTAATAACGGCAACAGTTAGACGCTTGAAATATTCACAGAATATTTAGCCATTGAGTGACGCTCTGGATAGCCATAGGGTCATCATCTCAGCCATTGGACGTCCACTGCTGAACACAGGCCTCCCCCAATGATTTTCATCGGGGGGGATTGCCAATACTCGCCACGCTTGGCAGGCGGGTTGGCGAGCGCAGTTTTTTATAAGATTTCGCACGCAGACGCTGCTGCCCGTCTCTTGCTACAGGAATTAGTCACCTCTTACGAGACGCCTCCTGTTGGCGGTGGGGAATTGGATTCTTTACGGCCGTCCCCACACGGCACATTCCCCCGTGCCGTGTGGGGACGGCCATAGGGTGCGTCCAAATAAACGATGGCGTGAGGATTTGAAGGGTCACACCAAGGACTGGCAGCATACCGATATGCTGCGTCGGTGACCTGTGGACATCACCTCGACGTATGGATCCATACGGTACGTTATGTGTTAGATGACCGTGTTGCCAGGCAAAAATATTTCAATCGGGCATAATGTAGGAAATGTTAACACCGGAAACCACTAAATATTAAGAAGATAGTCACTACCGTCTTGACATTTCCGTAATTGAGATTATATTGCCACGCTCTTCCATCCACCACAACAGTTAGGTGAAGACGATCGCCAGCTATCATGACTACCATCAATTGTAAGTTCTGCTTTAAAATCATATTAATAAGCTTATTGGCAGTATGAGGAAAAACTTCAAGGACTTCAAATAGCCCAATACATCAAGGTTATTTATCTAACTACAAGTTGCAATGAATACTAGTTTTACATCCCACTGCTTGACAAAGGCCTTGCTTAACTTAACTAGTAAATATTTAAATTTAAGAAATCCTGATTTAACTTCAAATCTGACTCGAAATATCTGCGTTGCCTGTGCCTTCTGCACACCTAGCTCGAGCGTGTTACCTGTGTTCCTATCGCACTAGCGGCACAGCGAGGTAGGCAGGTACTTCATGCAGAAGAACTTGAGCGACTCGAAGCAGTAGAAGCTGAACCCGGCGTACGGCACCATGCCCACCATGGTCGGCACGAAGCCGCGGTACAAGGCGCGCATGCCGCCCTCCTGGAATAGTACAAGCGTAATAACACCAGAGCGTGAATGGGGTGTTCGACTTGGCTTCGAGTTGGTCAAACGACGAAACTATGGCCTTTCTCGAGGCATATCAAAGAGAACCGTGCATATATGTGTTTGAAAAGGCTTGGAGCTTGTGGCCGTTTGCCAAGCTTCCGCAAGTTTGTGTGACTTGTAGGTAACGCACACTTGTCAATGTGCTATGTTGTTTACTGAGCATGTAATCAAACCCAACATAAACCCATTTATTAGCCAGTATCTCTGTTATAAATGATGTCTGTGTGTAGTGCTTTTGATGAGTTCTGAGCCACAAAATTGTTTGAGCACAATAAGCCTTCCTCTTTTTCTTCTTTTGATTGATGACGCCAAACGTTGACATTGTTTGACAAGACCAAGCACGCTGGCGCCATCTGTGATTACCTTTGCCTGTGCTTCTCCATTGACCACTCACCGTACGGAACATGGTGGAGGCGGCGTGCGCGATGCCGGTGTACCGGTGCTCACCCGTGACCTGGAAGGCGAGCCGCGCGCGGATCGTGTCCAGCGGGTAGGTGAGCGTGACCGCCGTGAGGCCCGCCGCCGCGCCCGCCACGAACTTGTCGCCGTGTTGTATGAGCGGTATGTGGAGACCGCTCAAATACTGGAACACCAGATAGGTTCATTTTTAGTGTTACAGTAAAGATTTGAATTTAAATTATAGAATGCGGCGTTTGACTTTTACAACCATAAAACGCTCCCGTATAAGCTCGAGCGTTATAGTGTGCGAGGACCTGCGTACGATTGGGTGAAAAGCTATCTCGGTGAAAAGATGTAGTGGCGCCCTCCATTTTTCTTTAGGCCACTTGCAGGTTATGCACAAGCATTCCATCAAATTCAAGCATCTCAATTGTCAGGACAGATAGAACTCTTTGTTCGAAGACACGACATTTTGGGAGTTGGTCGTCTCACCATTTCTGAATAACCCGGATGGTGATTTAATTTAAACACAGTTGTTGGAGTTTGGTAAATAAACGGTAGAGTTAAAGTTATTTCGTTGTTATTTTTAGAACTATTTGTGGTGATGATTTAACAAGTCTCACGAGTCTATTTGTGCAAAATATAACAAAATATTATTGTTATCCAAATAGTAGGTACTTAATGTTGACTAAACATGACTGATTTTAATAGGAAAAGTATATTTACATGACTGGCGCTATCTAACATTTCTTGACCACAAAATTGCTATCGGAGACAATATTGTCAACAAAAATAGTGTCACAGAGTTTATAATACTATTAAATAAGAGGGCATGGCTCGTAGAATGGCAATAAACAATGTGCTCCGACGACATTGCCGCGACACGTCCCACTTTGCGTCGAGTTGACCGCTGCTTCGTGAGGCAATACCCGCTATCTGAGCAAACAATCTAGTTAACACACCTTTGACATGGTGCTATTTCAACATAAATTATACTGCCAGTACCATGAGTTTAATCCATCCCAATCTCAAGGACTGTCTTCGGATTTTCAAGACATTAAACTAGTGTGTTCTCCAGTACTTTTAAAGATTTCATTGATCTTTTTTATCGCCTGAACGGATACCCGCTGGTCGAGGGGGCAGCTAGAATTAATTGGTCCCCAGCCCTACGGTCAACCTGTTCATTCGAGAAGCTAGTCGAGAATTGCAGTGATGGGAATGAGTGATGGTAAACTATCAATACTTATTAGAAGTTTGTGAAAGGTTGGCGATTGTACGAAAAGAAACTAGGATTAGTTGTCAGTAGATATTTTTAAGCGTCTAGGTATTTTAGGAGACCGGTTATAACGTTTACCTAAAAGATCAGTAGTTAGATAAAAGGTATTTCCTAACTACGGGATTGTTTGAGAGTTAAAGTGATTAAGATCTGTATGTTGTAGTAAGTATGGCAATTTTTAAGGCAGCAAAAGCTATTTGGTCTAATGACATCACCTAAACGCGATCACGATTACACTAATGTAGATATTCTGAAACAACAAACAGAAGCTAATGCTTTAGGTAAGCTGAATTACACGGGGTGAATTCTATTACCAACCGTTTACATTTAGTAGCGTGGACGTGTGACGGCTATTGGGCGGGTGACAAAATCGACCTGTCTAAATAGTCATAAAATACATTTTTTTCATTTAATCGTCATCATTTCAATATAATATAGGCCGTCCGCAGCTGAACTTATTTTGTCTTTTGTCAATCAAACAAAAAATGACGTGGATAAAGCGTTTCAAAGTGAGCACGTGACGCCACGCCTTGCTAAAAAGTGTCGCAAGGCGTGACGTTACGCGTAACTTTAACGGGCTATAACTTAATTTAATTTTTGTTTGATTAAGAAAAAAAAAATACGTGTCCAATATTTTCTGTTAATCCAATTGATGGACTAATTAGATTTTTTTAGGAAACTAGCCCATTTGGTTGGTTCGACTTTAAAAGTCTGGAATTGGATTAAACATTCATTTGCATTTATAAATTACAAATAACGACGCTAATTAATTCCTGATTAAAATTAGAATACTGTTTACGGAGAACATACAATTGCAATAATGTAGGTAGGTAGGTACTACAGGTTATGAAATTCTGACCAAATAATATTTATTTGTTGGACTATCGTTATTTTGCAACCATTTGTGCCGATGAAAAAATTAAAAGTAAGTTATGTCAAAGGTCAGCTGTATATTTCCGATAAATATAGTTTTAGCTTAAATCTGAATTAACAAATCATTCTGCATACTTTATAGAAACTGACAATTTTGATACAACTCATTTTATTGATTCGTGTGATTAATAATTGGCCCCGGACGGATACTGTTAGAATAGCGAAGACTGCCCAAAATAAATTATGCTTATTGATATTCGTCTACACCTACATAAGGGTACACTTAGACATTAGAATTACGCTGTAAGCCATACCATTAGCTGCTCAAACAGCGGTCGTGTTGTTCTCAGCAAATTGTGTCAAGTAACGGCCTACTGTCCATACACCGCGACGGACATAGATACCAGCTCCAAACGTAAATGACTTTACTATGAATCGTCTGAGAAAAGCATGCATTTTATGGCGTTTACGTCTGTCGTATTCAAATGGTTTTCCGATGACGTAATTGTGACACCGTGGCATAGGTATACATTTCGGTTAATAATATAATAAAAATAGGTTTCGGAGAATTCTCAACCTTTCATTTTCGTATCGATTTAAAACTATGGATGAGACACATAATACAATACAATAATTGATACCTCTGATGATAGAGTTAGGAGGTGGATTGTGAACTCTTACTGACAAGTTAAAATTAAAACTCTAGTAAAACCTTTGTGTTTAGGCTCATTTAAGATGAGAGATAAAAGTTATTCTGTATAAGATCTCAACTAGTTTGATTTGTTTTGACAAGTCCCATATATTTATCGTGTGTTTTATAGTTTTTTTTTGTATAATATTTACTAGCCTATAACATTACTGGACTTATAAAAAATCTAGGAAACTTTTCCAGTTTTTCTTTCCACACAAACCTTTTCCTGACAATATCGAACACTACAAAAAAAGTCAAATAGGTCCGAAAAATAGCTGTTCAAAATAATGCATATATTAGTTTTCTTTTTGATTGGACGGACCTATCTCTGGCGGGCTTTAAGGAAGGCCTCGTCCAGCTTCACCGGGCAGTTTTGGCGTGCGCTGAAGGTGTGGCCTTGGCCTCACCCCCCTAGCGGTCGCGGCGACCCGGCCGAGTGTGAGGCTTCGCTTAGCGATGCCTCAGGCTCGTACGTGTCGGGCCCCATACTAACGGGTGCGGGCGTGATTGGGCCAATGTCGAGTTCGTAAGGCTTACCAAGCGGCGAACACGCTAGTGGTGGCACTGACGGGACCGGGCCTGCCGAAACAGGCCGGACCGCTGTCGGGCTCCTTTCTAGCGGGCCCTAACTGGCGGTGGATCGGACTCAGACCTCAAGGGCAATTAATTGATTTTCATTTACATAGCCCGCTTAAATGAAAATACGGAACGGGTCTCAAGCAATTATTTATTCCGTAATTCACAGTAGAAAAAGTATACTTCTGGGCTTCGCTAATAAATAATAATTTATTCGCACACACCTCTCTCTGTTGGCACGGAGATGAGTGCGAATGCGAAATCTCAGCACAATATTGTTGTCGACGTCACGTCTGCGTCCGATCTGAGTAAAATTAGTTGCGTGTTTTCAAGCTCAAGGCTGGTGATATGAGGCGAAACCGGAAATGTTATGAGTTGTATCTAATTAGGTAAGTATGCCATATTATAACTTTTAACTATAAAATTTTATTATAATAAAAAATCACCTCTTCATAGAAAATTTGATGATCACACAACTGACTGACCAGGGCTTACTATAATTACTATAAGGTGGTTTTGGCTATACTTAGTCTGGCCATAAATACTGTTACAATTAAAAATAAACAAAATATTACATTAGAATTTGGAATCTGTCATTTTAATATGACTGTTCATTGAGTTTTCTCATTTTGGCGCCAATACATTGTACAATATTTTGCGATATTAAAATGGAGTGGGGTGATAAAGAGAATTGAATCGGTGTGATTGCATTACACAAAGTACTTACTTATCCAAATGCATTTTTAAAACTCTCCATACGCTTGGTATTAGTAAAATGTTTGTGTACCGGGCTTTTAATAGGTATAATGAGACCTCCTCTGTTTTTGACAGAAAAAATCTGGCCGTCCACGTAGTGTTCGTACGAAAAAGTTGGTCAAAGCAGTAAGGGAAAGAATTCGAAGAAATCCAGCCCGAAAGCAAAAGATTTTATCACGGGAGGTGAAGATAGCACCTAAAACCATGTATGTCGCGTATTTTAAAAGATGACTTAGGACTTGCAGCCTATAAGAGACGTACTGGTCATTTCTTAACTGATAATTTAAAAAAAAAATCGAAACAACTACTGAAGCGGTACGCAAAGGGAGGTCACAGAATTTTTTTTCTTTACGGATGAGATTTTTTTTACAATTGAGCAACATTTTAACAACAGAATGACCGTATTTATGCTCAAAGCTCTAAGAAAGCTTCCCAATTAGTCGACAGAGTGCAACCGACTTCAGTGATGGTTTGGTAGGGTATTAGCTATGAAGGAGTGACTGAGCCATACTTTTGTGAAAAAGGTATCAAAACATCGGCGCAAGTGTATCAAAATACCATTTTTGAGAAGGTAGTAAAGTCCCTTAACAACACCATGTTCAATAACCAAGAATGGTCCTTTCAGCAAGACTCGAAGCCGGGTCATAAAGCTCGGTCTACGCAGTCTTGGTTAGGTTAGGTTGGGTCAATGTCGTACAAAATTCATGCAATTGCGAAAATGTTTGCTTCTTCTTTCTTTAACATAATTGCAGATTATTATGCTTAACGTATATCGCTTTACCTCGTCAGACGGAGCCCTTAGCTGTTGTCACACACTTTATTTTTATGATAAAAGCTGATGGTTTTTATTGGTAATTTGTCTGCATTAAGGGCGCGTAATCGAACAAAAGTCGCCGGCATAGCAAGACGGATTAGCAAGCTAAAATGGTAATGGGCGGGGCACATAGCAGGTAAACATTGACGACGGCCGATGACGCAGAAAGGTTCTAGAATGAAGGCCACATACCGGCAAGCGCAGAGTAGGACGGCGTCTGTCCACCCACAAGGTGGACAGACGACGTGGTAAAGGTTGCAGGAAGTCGCTAAATGCAGGACGATTACAACCTGCCAATCTGGAAGTCATTGGGGAAGCGGTTCAGCTGTGGACGTCCTATGGCTAAAATGATGATGATGTTGAAGGTCGCTTTCAAATTAGTGGCATTAAGATGCGCCACCGTTGTGCCGCGCAATAGATGTGCTAGCGCCTGCAGTACTAATTTTCATAATTGGCAAACCGTGGTACCTACTACTGCGGTTCTAGATATCGTATGAAGATTTGCAGTAGTGCACAACTACGTCTATGGCGCTACTTCATTTGATGGCGCGCGTAAACTTGAAGAATATTGAATTGACTGTAATGTCTAATATGAACATGCACACTATGTGTATAACAGTAGAATGTTATCAATAAGAAAACAATTGATTCCGTCGCGATCGCGAGTCGCGACAGTGGAAAGATATACATTTTTGCGTGCGAATCGAAGGGATGTGCGTGTGCGCCGCTGATATGGGTACTTACTACTTACCACAGGTACTGGCTATTAAGTATTGAGTGGCTAATTTTAATAATGATAGACATCCAAGGTACAAATGCATGCTGGTCTGCATCATGCAAAAGTGAAATTTCGATCAACAACTATGTTTTTTTTTTTACAACACCAGCATTCTTAATGCTAATCTTTAAATAAAATATAGCTACCTTAATCCCATCAATCTCTAACAAATATATGTGCTATTTACTTTAATTATGAAGTAATTAATTAAAAACTAAGCCATTCAAGATTTAGTAGGTTCATAGCCTTCTTCTGTATTAATAAAACAAATGTTGTTGACCCGATTGGTTCCACACTCCTTCGCGTGCCACTAAAAATGTTCCCTATTGTTTTCCATTGTTTTTCCGGTCTACCACGGGTAAGTGGAACGCAAACGATGACAATTGATGTGTTGTCTGGTGCATATTTATTATTTAAGTAGACTTCAATTTATAAGTGAATATAATAACAGTTAATCAGAACACTAAAGATAAAATTAATCATCTACTTGCATTTCCTACTTAAAAAACCACTTAGCACTAATTGTATACATAAATCCTTAATTGCAATTAACAAATACATGTTTCTGCACGTTAACAATGATTGCATTTTAACCTCCTGCGGCCCGGTTTACAAGAAGGTAAAAAGAATTAAGACCCACTGTTCTAATATATTATTATAGTCCTTAACGCCCAGCCCAAAACCTTGCTAAATCTGCATAGTTAAAATGAATTCAGTTTAGATATTTTAAAGATGCTTTAATATAGATTTAGGCATGCTACATAAATATGAAGTGCCATAGTGTTTTGTACTTTTTTTAGGACATTGGGTCATTATTACATTCTAAGGCACTTAATAATCCCATACAAAATGGGATCTAAAAATTTTATGTTTTTAATAATTCAACATAAACACGTTTCTATTATCAGAAATAAAGAACTAAACTTAAGAATAACTGAGTATTTTTATGTAGATGACAATACAATAATTTGACACCATCGTTATGATGATGGAACCAGTAGGTGGATGATGGAACTCTTCAATGGCTACTAGTAAAACATTTGTGTTTGGGCTCATTTGATTAGTATTGTTGAGTCTAATTCAAATAAAAGTGTGTTTTATAGTTTTAAACTATGATATTTGCTTCGTATAATCTAAATTATAGTATCTTTAGAATTTAATCTTTAAACAGTAATTAAGTAAATATGCCCAGAGTACTAGTACTAGTACAATAAAATCAATCACCAAGAAAAGTTGTTTGTGATAAAATTTCTTGGAAATAACAGATTTTTCATAAAACTCATTCAATTGAAAATAGAATAAAACCTCAAACAATAACAAAACGATTTTGAAGATAATATTTACTAAAATTTTATTTAAAAAAATAAAACCGACTTCAAAACACTAAAATGCTAAAAATAATCCTAACACTTAAGTACCTAATCAGTTTTTGGAGTCGGTGCCAGCCGATGAGAGATTCAATGTTTTTGTTTACACCGACTCCAAAAGTAACTGATTAGGTACTTAAGTGTTAGGATTATTTTTAGCATTTGTGTGTTTTGAAGTCGGTTTTTTTTTTTAATAAAATTTACTTATTTCATAAATTTTTTGTGATAAATCCTAATCTAACTGCTGAACACCGATTTCATCCCCTATTTTCCTACCCTTAGGGGTGATTTTTATTTTGCAAACTTTTATCATATTATCTTTGAAGTATAAGCTATTTAATAAAACAAAAATCATCAAAATCGGCTCATATTTGTCGAAGATAGGTAACAAGAACCACAACCAAAATATTATCTGGGTATTTATTTGTTGATTTTCTCAAAAAGTTCTAAATCAATTTCGATAAAATTTATATGGGACCACCTCTGAAGTATGATCTACCAAACAAAAAAAGAATCATTAAAATCGATTCATAATTGGCGGAGTAATCGCGTAACAAAAATACAAAAAAAAAAAAACATACAGTCGAATTGAGAACCTCCTCCTTTTTTGAAGTCGGTTGAAAAGAGGCTGACAATAGTGACCGAGTTTCTTGCGCTTGCTCTTCTTCTCGACACTAGCCCACAATATTGTCCCGAAGCAGTAGAAGGGTAAAAAAAATTTTGGGAATGTGTAAAAAAACTTAATCTAGGCCTATTTACAAAAATAAATTGGTTTTAACTGTCACAATGACAACAAATGTATAGATAAAAATGACTAGTTTGAAAAAATGTGGCGCGTAATTTAAACTATTTACATCGTCGTAAATATTATGTGCTCAGGCTGCAGGGCTGGGCAGGCTGCAAGGTCGTAAAACCCACCATACTAATATGTACTAATATTAGTATGGTGGGTTTTCTTCCATAAACGGCGTGAATTTGAGCCGCGGCAGCGGCTGGCGAGCGCTAGATTGATTGATTGAGATGTTTTTATCAACTACTGGACACGTAACAAAAGGAGGGTTTGGGAGGAAGGGGGTAGCCCCTCTTACCCCCCACCCCACAAAACCCTTAAATTCGTGGACCGCTAATGTAGTTTTACCATGAATTTTGTTAGGCGTTCAGTACTATATGATTTTGTCCTAGAAGTATCACATTGCACCTCAGGACGTTAAGTCCAGATAACTATGTATATAAAAATAAATATTTTATCATTTGTACATTACCTTTTTATAAATTTCAAAGCTTGTAAATTGTGTGGCTGCATAGGGGAATATCCGGACCATTTGTGCACCATTTCCCTTGTACAAAGCAAGGAGGGACTCGTTCCGGACAATAGCTGACAGGCCACCAAACACTCCGTGGTGCTTGTAGTGAGATGACTGCGCTTGTAGGAGAATCTTTATGCGGTCTAGTGGGGCTACTGTGGTTTTAGCGCACATGCCAGCGACACCTGTTATTAAAAATTATATTTTGGGTAAAAAAAAGAATTTTTAAGCAGTTATTTTTTTTTAATGTTATATAGGTACCTAGTATTAGGTAGGTTCTTTTTTACAGTTTTAGTGTGTATCAATCAAGCAACATGAAAGTTTTTTAAAGTAGATATTCTGATCTTATTATTTACATAGTTTATTGATTAAAATAAAATTATTTACTTACCACCAGCAAGCAGATTCTTTAGTATAAAATCAAGATCGTTTTTCGGTTCCATTTTTAATGCCATTTTCACTTCTTTAGAACTTTATTATTCATTCACACAACTAGATTCACTTAATTAATATCCGACACAGGTACAGAAAAATTCATGGTATTCTGAGCGAATAATTCATTCATTAAATCAGCACAGTCGTATTCATTTCTTGGCGATTTGGCACGCAGCCTTTAAGGCAACTTTCACCAGTCGAAAACGACCACACCAAGTTTTCTTCCTTCCCCGGGCACACACAACCGGACCACTACTTATCGCGGCGGCAACATGAATGAAATTAATGGCTGCATGCCAATGATTCAACAAACAAGTTGCCCGGCAGATTCCAGTTGCGAAAAGCCAAGAAATTCAAGACAAATTCACAAAGGCCCCGCCGCACAACAACACCGTTCCGCAACAAGACAGGAGTTATATGTCATCTGTCAATGTCAATCAAACAGCTGTCATGAAAACTAGCTTTTCCGATTCATGCAGCCTTTTTTTCCAAATCACATAATTACATTGTTTTATATGATGATTATTAAATTTTTATTTTATTTTTAAGTCAAGAATTTTATTAGAAAAAAATATCTCTATAAATAATTACAAAGGAATTTTCAAATTGCTTATTTAGAGACATCTTATTTATAATGTATCACTGGCCAGGCCAGTGGTCACTGCCATACAAAAAAATGGACATTATAGTGCTAGCAGTATTCCCTAGATGGCATTGTTTTGAACAAATGATGATGTTTGGCGGCATTTTCCCGGATGCGGAAATCCTGAATAAATCTCAATAAATTCAAGAAAAGTAAATAACATAACGATGATAGTTTCGCGTCGTCAAAAAACATAGAAAACAATAATTTAAGAACTATTGCACTAACTTAAGTTGTTGTGAAATAGTGTGTAAATATTATAAAACGTAGTCCTGTTTCATTGATTTTACTTCAGCTTTGTTTGAAGGTCACCTTGAAGTAGCGCGAAAGCTCAAATTGGGAGAGGAGAACGACCTGCCTGCGCCCAAAAGTCGATGCTACGTGTTAACGCGCACGTTGGTACTGATGTAAAAGTAAATAAAACTTTGAAGTCTTCCAAGAAGAAATTACAACATGCTTACAGTCAGTTTCGTAGGGCAGTTATAATTCATCTGCACTCGGGTGCAGTCGCTGTTTTGATTTCAGTAAATTAAATGTTTATAGTGTTTGAAAATTTACTAAAAAGTTTTGAAAAATGGATGTGCCAGCTAAAGGAAATATTTTAGGAAGTAAGTGTGTGTTTAATTTCCTTAAATTTTTATTTTACTTTCACAAATATCTTTCAATAATACCCAAGTTATACATAAATTCATAGACTAACGGCCAATAACGAATTTGAGATTTTATAGTACTTAGGTATAGGTACCGAGTAACATTCAAAACCAGTAAAAAGTTTAAATTTCGTCACGTCACAACATTAGTAAATGTGTAGTATAAATGCTGAAAGTATCTACAAGAGTGTTACCGGTATTAGATTATTTTTTAAGCTAATATAAATTTAATATAGAGGGTTTATACATTCTAAAAACAAATAAAATATTTACAGTGTGGAAAGTTTTAGGTATGTAATTATTAATGCAAGTAAGCGATGCAAAAATAGGTCAATGCTCATTGCTGTAATCCTACTATAGTAGATCCTACTAATCTCTACATATAATATTATAAATGCGAAAGTAACTCTGCTTTCACGCCTAAACTACTTAACCGATTTTGATAGAATTTGGTACAGAGATAGGCTAGGGCTTGAGGAAGGACATAGGCTATTTTTTGTAGTGAAAGCTGAACCGATTTTGATGAATTTTTGTACGGCTACTATTTTGATTCCATCTCCTAAACAAGTAAAATAGGGCGTAACAACCATATTCAACGCGAGCGAAGCCGCGGGCACAGCTTGAGCTAGTAAAATATAAAGATGTTTCCGTAATGTCCTTGAAAGGTTGACGACTCGCGTGTTGCCCGCCCTTGGTTAGATCCAAACAATGGGCTACGGGACATGATAGGTTTAATAAAACAGAATATTTTCGGGCCCTTGGCGATTCCTCAAATAACTTAATCAGATAATTAAATGCAATATTTTAGAAGCTTATTTGGATGTAGTGATCCGTGTGGCAGTCGTTAATATCAATCTATTAAATTGTGGGGAAGTACTCGTGTAATTTGATTGCAGCTTTGTGGGATTATTTGTAACTGTTACAACATTAAACTAAAGCTGTACAGGTTGTCCCGTAAAGACCACGACCACCAAAATTACCAAACAGCTGATTGTATTTGGTTAGGAAATCGAATAAATTTTATATTAATTCACAAAATGCTACGCTCGGTGTTTCTTTGAGATCGAATCAGAAATGAGGAGATCCGTAAACAAACAAAAGTCGCTGACTAGCCCGATGGATTAGCGAGCTAAAGTGTCAGTGGGCGGGGCATATAGCACGTAGAACTGACGGCCGATGGGGCAGAAAGGTTCTGGAATGGAGGCCGCGTACCGGCAAGCGCAGCGTAGGACGTCCAATGTGGACAGCTTAGACGACCTGGTAAAGGTTGCAGGGAGCCGCTTTCAACCGGCCAATCTGGAAGTCATTGGGGGAGGCTATGTGCAGCAGTGGACTTCCTATGGTTGAAATGATAATGAATGATGATGATTAAATTTTAGAAATAGCGAGGTAGCACGTGATCTTTGTGAATTCCGAGTACGATTAAGACATAACCTCAATTACATTATGATTATCAATAAATGTTACTATATTATTTGTATGTATGTTAGTCTCTAAGGTATTTTTTATTATATGGGCCGTTTATTATAATGTCATCTGCATTAACTATGATGCCTAAAATTAATTATAAAAATAATAATTAAAAAATAAGATCTAGGGAACAATATAAAGAAGCGTCGTTATCGTTATTATTTTTTACAAGCTTTTTAATAATCGAAATAAAATATCCGAAAATAAAGTCAATAGAGAGACTACGAAAGCCGCGCGGTCATTCATCAGAGGCGTAGGTACGGCGAGCCAACAAGGACCTTACGCAGTGCACATACGGTGCAATTTTTTCATGAATGAGTTAAATTATTCACGCGTACAATTTTTAACAGCGGATAGGAATAATTAAATGTAAAAAAAAAGTTTTGTTCTTTGCATGGTTCGATTAAGTTGCTGATTCTGAGCCTCTTCTAAAGATTTGGCCCCCTTTTGCAATGTAACCCTGTATTATTATTATTATTATGGGGTACCCTGTATACTACGTGAGATAGAGGCGCGATCTGGGACTGTGTGTGCAATCTGAAATCGCACACACAACTGTCTATACTTCATGCGCTGAATTGCTATGTAATGAATAAAAAACATACGAGACTAATGATGACGTAGGTAGAAACATTTTCCTTATTAACATACCTACTTAATAATAAGTTAATAAGTGATTAAATACATACAATTATTAATAAATTTCTAGCTAAGCTGTCATTTCATAAACAAAACTTTACCTCAACGAATAGACCTCTCTTTTATAGTAAGTAGCAAAAATATGGCCTGCAGTTTTAGCTAAAACACATCTTCTGCGCTCCTGGTGGCCTGGTGGCTTATAACTGTAAAATAAGTAATAAAAATAAGCCTGCTCTTTAACGATTATGAAGTCGTACTAAAAGTTTTTAAAGATATAAGTAACTACTACGCATACCTACCTTAGCCGAATTCATACTGTCCTGTCATCATTCGCAGTGCTAGATTAAGACTACCTACATACTTGATGCCCTAAATAAGATTATATCAAATCGGTGCCCTAAGCAATTCACGCCTGTGGGCCTCTCTATTCTTAAGTACCAAATTTTTTAAGTATGTACTGTTTCCGATGCCCCCAAAAATGAATGAATCCGGCACTGAAATCATCGGGTCTCGTACGTAGGACTTTCACGTAAAATGTGTTTTACCAAGTGACTAAACGTTTTTACGTTTCAAGTGCAGCTTTTTAGTTACCACAATAACAACAATATAAGTAGTCTGTTTGATACGCAAAGAAAATAAAATTAAAAAATGTGTATTTATTTATATTTAATATTAATAATTTGTCATGGTCTCGAATTAAAGATTTAGCTAAAATCCTTAACGATCCGTCACAGACACGGCGATTCAACATGGCGGCTATATCTATCATATTTTTACAGTTTATGTCGATATTTCGCTATATCATATCATATCGTGTTTTGGTACTCATGCTAGGGAGGCAGCGCACGTGACTCAAAGCACGTTACAATCGTTGACTTATTTAATACTGTTACAATAAATCTTGGAATCTCAAATACATTATTTAACCATATTGTAACATTTTAATGCCGTATATTGAATACAGTAAACCATCTTCATTATTTAAGTAACCATTATCAGACCACTGATTTGGCAGACGGATTTTTTTTCAGACCATAATGAACAGCTTTTCTTTTTTACAGGCTTCATTCCAGCGCGGTATGTCCTAGCCGTCCTCGGCTCTATAGGCATGGCGATTGTCTACGGGCTGAAGGTTAACCTCTCCGTGGCCATGGTGGGCATGCTGAACCATACGAGCCTAAAGATGCTGTCACACGACCACGATGACGTCATAAACGAGACGACCGTGACTGACATCGAGTGCCAAGCAACGGATTCTAATGGAACTGCTACCGTGAGTTTGCTTACGTTGTTCCATAGTTGCCCATAGAGTCGGTAGTCACCTAGTCGCCGCTCTGGACTCGTCTTGACATTGTAAGGTCAAACGCTGCCATTGGTCGATCCTTGGGCTGGCGGAAGTTGACTGAAGGATAGACCAATGGCAGCGCTTGACCTCACAATGTCAAGACGAGTCCGGAGCCGGGTCCGTCGCCATCTGTCACCGGCTTTAGTTTCATTATAATGTGAGTTATGGTTATGATACACAGGCTATTCTAATCTAGCAGGCTAGACAAATCTAAGTTTGTTTAGCTTAAAAGGTGATTTTCATCACTATCGAGATAAAAATTAACTTTCCGTTCCGAGCTTCAGACTACATATAGTTGGTAATTCATTCTTAGGGAAATAGTGTATTACATTTTTCAATAAAGACTTACCACAGACTCTTGGTAAACTACCTATTCATGAGTTAAGTGCATGGACCTAACCTGCTTAGCTCGCACTTACTACATGTTGTGTAACTGTATTTCCTGTAAAAAAGGCTGACAAAAGTGACTGAGTTTGTTGCGCCGTTTCTTCTTATCACCTACCAATATGTAGTTCCAAAGCGGTGGTAGGGCAAAGTATTATTTGTTTGGGACGTTTGTAAGTGCCCGAAAGAGGGCATATATAAATGAATAGTATTACTAGAGAAACAGAAGTTAACGAGCCTAGACCTTTTGAAATTAGGTCATTACAAATCTTACAGTGATTTTGTTCAGGTCTGGACAACAGAAGTTTTACATCAAGAATCTCTTCTTGACCCATTTTACAGAATACATCGCATTGCGTTTCGCGTCTCAGACGTGATAACATTTCAATTTGTGGTGCAATAACACCCAGTAAGTATCCTTCATCGAACTTCATTAAAGCAAAGCATAAAGTGCCCTTCAGTTAGATTGCTGAATGAAAACATATCAACTGGATTATACAAGTCTGTTTACGCCAATACTAGCTCATGTACCAATCAATGACTAATCATTTTTATTTCAATATATGTAATTCCAAATAAGTATCATTATTACTAGACTAAACTACAACATTGAAAGCAAGACAGAAAGACGTTATTGGACGACCTCCATAGCCGACAGTCGAGCATACTGGACTTGCGTGTCGCTATCTCTGAGGTCACGGGTTCGATTTCCGGTCAATTAATATAGAAAAATATACTTTCTATATTTTCTCGGGTCTGGGTGTTGTGATACTATCGTTGTTTCTGATTTCTGTAACACAAGTGCTTTTGGATCATAGCAATGTATGTGATGTTGTCTAATAATTTATTGGTAGGAGAACGGAGAGCGAGTTAGGCGTAACGCGGGCGCATAGACGAGGTCTAGGCGCCGAATCTTCATAAAGAACATCACGGACGATGCGCCTTATAGTGAAGCACAGCCAAATCTAATCTCAGATGGCACCATGATTGGTCTTGTCAACCGTTGTCAACTAAAATCTACGCAAATGTCGCAGAATCGATTTTTATTTATTGCTCGCTAGATCGCTAGTTCCACGAGTTCGAACTAAGTTTACAGACACGCGCTTGACAACTTATCATAAACTTCATCGTAGTAATTATTTTAACAGTACCAGAAAAATTGATCAAATAATGACTACAGACAGGGATAAATGTGTGGTTCCCCTTGTTGTGGTCCAGTAAATAGTAGGCACTATTCTAGAACTCTTCAGAGTCCTAAATGTCAGCCTTTATCTGCTGATGACATGTCACTTCACTTCGCTAAGTAGACTTACTGGTAGACGGTAGGACGGCTTTATTTCAGGTTGAAAGTAGAAAACCGTTGTTCTAACCCGATTCGATTCCCGGTGTCGGTCAATTCTATATTGTCTCGGGTCTGGATGTTGTGGTAACGTCGTTGTTTCTGATTTCTGTAACACAAGTGCTTCTAGGCGACATCATAGGATCAGAGCAATATATGTGATGTTGTCCAATATTTATTTAAGTATATTTTAACCGTTGGTTAAGTATTAAAGCTCGAATTAGAATAACCTTGAAGGTTCAGGTCACGCAGTCATCGGATGATCTGGATAAATTTTTGGGTTGATTCCAATATTCCAACGACTTAATTGCTCACATAAAACACGGGACATATTTTGGAAACAATGTGGGTTTATGGCCGGGTACTCCTGAAACAAACAAACTGGAGTAGGTACTTACTTCTTAGTTCATAGGTACGCAGTTGGAAGGGCGTTCGTAGCTAGGATATGAGCTAGAGGGCAGGCATTAGGCAGTTACACCACAACTACCTACTACCTACCACAAATCACGTACCTCACACGAAGGAGGAGACTTTCATCAATTATTATACTTAATAGCCCTTTTATTTTTAAACCAAATTAAAAAAATATTAAGAAATGTGGGCTATTATTGCTATGTATGATCGTTCTTATTGTAGCACTAGAATCTAAAGCGATAATAATGCACGAACCCTTCGTCCTTCCATAAAAGGCTTATCATATAAAAGTAGATCTAAATAAATAGCACGTAGAACTGACGGCCGATGGGGCAGAAAGGTTCTAGAATGGTGACCACGTGCCGGCAAGCGCAGCGTAGGAAGTCCAACCATATGGTGACGTCCTTTAACGACGGAAGCGGCCTGTATCCAACGTCTTCGCAAGACGCTGGATCGATGCAGGCTGCTTCCAACCGGCCAATCTGGAAGTCAATAAGGGAAGCCGATGTTAAGCAGCGGACGTCCTATGGCTGAAATGACGATGATGATGAGATCTAAATAGATACGCAGAATTTATTCATGTCCTTTGATTTATTACTTGTTTTTTCATTATTTGTTTGCAAATCCATCAGCAATTAGGTCAGAGGCGATTGGGGCCTTGAATTATTTGCGTTTGTAAATCAATCAAGCGCATTGAAAATACGCGGTCAATGGTCCGGGTGTTATTTCGAATTCGTTATAACTCATAAAGTCGTAAAGAATTTAGGTCACGCTACTTAAGTGTTGATCTAAATGTTCGATGCTTATTTTCTCATTAGGTACTTTTGTATTTTTTAAAACAATGACACCAAGCAACGAAGTATTAAAGACTATAAGCGTAACTATCACTGCATTTAAAACACCACATTTTTTAAGTCAGTTTGCGTCTCGCTCTACGCGACAACGTAGGCCACGCGTTACATAGCTACTCCTTGATATTTTTGTAACGTCTAGTGCTACCTACGACACTGCCTTACAACAAAACTCTGTCCTGTCGTCAGATCGGCATACAGTGTAGCGTAGATCACGAACCAAGTTGTTGGTTGACGTCAGGCGTACTCCAAGGGTACAATGCATACGCATCTATGAACGCTACGCCTCCGTGGGGGTCACGCTGGCACGTTTTTTCACGTGCAACGAAAGAAGTTTCGCATACATTCAGTGGCGGCAGAAAAAACTTACATTTCGTGTTTAAAATCAACGGATAAACAAACAATTTCCATGACGACCGTCTGATGTTAGTGGTTTGCGCTATGGACAACAAAACCTGACTGATTTGTGTGATGAGCACGAGCATTTGTACCTAAGTCATGAATGTTTATAAACGTATGTTTATCCGTTATCCAGTCGCCATATAGTACAAGCATTGCTTAGTTTGGGGCTAGATGATTGGTGTGATTGTTGGAATAATTTATTTATTTAAAATTATAAACAATAACTTTTCTTCGCAGGAATTGGACGGTCCATTTATATGGTCCTCCGAAGTCCAGGGTATAGTGCTGAGCTGCTATTTCTGGGGATATTTCGTATCCCAGATTCCAGGTGAGTGAAGTGTAACTTTAAATTATGTTAGCAGGTAGGTACATTAAAACAAACCTAAGTGAAAAAGTAACAAGACGCAGAAACCAATATTAAACTGTCTCCAAACCTATGAAGCTTATAAATTAAGTTACTTCCGTAGAAGTAGAAACCGGCCAAGTTCGTGTTAGGTGTACGTACGTGCAATGAGTTCTACGTACTGTTTCACTTAATTAACAAGTTCAATTAGGTAATTTTCTTCTTCAAGTACCTTTTATAAGTTTACTCGGTAACTAGTAAAGCCTACCTAGCTGTGATAGTTTTCCTTTTAATCAATAAACCAATAAAAACCAATAAAACCAATTTATTTCTGTAAATAGGCCTAAATTAAGCTCTTTTACTTGCCAATATATTTTTGGACATGTGATGAGAAGGGAAGAGGAACACGTAATGAGGAGAGTGATCGATATGAGTATCGATGGGTGGAGAAGTAGAGGACGACCTAAGAAGAGATGGATGCAGGATTGTGTGAGGAGCGAAATGACTAAGAAGGGAATGAATGACTCAATGACGAGTGACCGGATTGCATGGAAGAAGAAAAAAGTCATAGTGCGCCGACCCTAGATGAACTGGGAACAGGGCAGGCGAATACACTCGTAGTAGAAGTAATCAGCTGCTATAATGCCCTATAATGTGGCATATGAGCCAAAATACTTTGTCCAAACAAATTATAAGGTACTAACAACAATTTTAAGTTTTTGTGTATTACTAACCCAGTTGGATCTTTGTTGTCTGAATAAATAAATAAAATAATAGTAATTTAACTTATACTATCAGACCAACATCAAAATCGTAAAAAAATTTTTTGATGTTCCTTACCTTACTAACTAACGCGCTCGCGCTAAACCGATAATAAATATTTTATTTTACGATTTTGATAATGATCCAAAAGTTGTTATATATGAGCAGCTAATGACGACGTGGTTATGAGGCAGTGTCCTATTATTTTGTACTCTTAAAGCAACCATATAGCTGGCAGAGCGGGGGACAGACAATAGACTCTAACATAACAAAAAACCCATTAAAACTTTTATTTATTTATTTTTATTTATTTATTTAATTATCCAAAACTTAAAACTATCATTACAGGTATGCACCCAATGCGATAGTGAAGCAACTAGACTAGGTACTAATTTGTAAGACTACACAATAATACAATTCAGTTATTATAATAACAAGATATAAACAGTGCCACTCTTGTGAACTCACTCAGGCTACAATAAAACTGGTCTAAGTGATCCGCTATGAGATTGAGAGAGCGAAGTGCACGCGTCAGCGGCGCCTCCCTCAGCATTACTCAGCAAGCGCGTCCTCGCGCGCGGCACCGCCATCGCGCCAGCAGCCGCGGCCGGCGCCGGCGCCACACGAACCTATCGGGCACACACAACCCTACGAGCCCCAGTATATCTGCACTATGTACCTTTCCAATTAAAATTTTAAAAATGTGAGAAACGAGCGCCACATCTCTTCTGACCCGTAGTTCATTGTACCCGACCATACCCAAAACGAACAATGTCGGGTACACGAGTGGATAAAATGGATATACACCATAGAGCCTTAAGTAAATATAGCGAACAAACTTATTCTGAATCCGTTCAAGCATAAGCTTGTACTTAGTTTCGCATGGATCCTATATTACTGCGTTAAACTCGAGTTGACTGCGTACTGAGGCGTTATATAGTGTGACAATAGCTGTTATATTTGTAAATCCATGAACCCGTCGAAGAACAAATCCTAAGTTTCTATTTGATTTTTTACATATAGAAATTATATGTTCACGAAACGTTAAGCCTGTATTAAGACAAATACCCAGATCCTTTACCTCTGCTACTCTGAGTAATGGCGTTCCGTCTACTGCATAGTTGTGTTGGATGGGATCGCGTGCGCGAGAGAAGGTGGTAGTGACGCACTTTGATGTATTAAACTCCAAAAGATTTTCTTTGCTCCAGGAGACCACTCTGTCTATGTCTCTTTGAAGCTTAACACAGTCTTCCTCGGTATCAACAGGTAAGTATAGTTTAAGGTCGTCAGCAAACAATAAACATTTCGCATCTTTCACTACTTGCGTCAGATCGTTTATTAAGATTATAAACTGGAGGGGTCCAAGGTTACTCCCCTGGCTCACTCCCGACCTGGTAAAGTATGTATCCGATATATGACCCGCGTATTCTACGTACTGCTGCCTATCTTTCATATACACAGCAAAGAAGTCCAGCAGGTGGGGGGTGAAACCGATGGCCGCCATTTTTTTCAATAATACGTCATTATTTACCAAATTAAAGGCTTTCCTAAAATCAAAATATGCTGCATCGATTTGCCCCCCAGCATCCACCACTGGTAGAACGTCAGCCATATAACGTCAGCCATATAATAAATGGCAAACGGATCCCTGAACCTGAATCGAAAAATTGTTTTCACACACCCATAATATCTTTAAACAACCTATCCAACAACACCCGAGGCAATAACACCGTGGGATAGATGAGAAAAAAATAATTCATCCTCACTAGGTACTTGTAGAGGGAGGTAACCTGTTTTTTTTTAAAGATTTTATTTTTTCTCTGTCGTCTAAATAATAATATGTCTTAAGTATTATATCCATGTCAAAGTACAGCTGACTCTCTGAGCTAAGCCGCGGACAGACAAACAGACGGACGGAAAAAAGAGTTCCATGCTTCCATGTTGAGTATGTAACCCTCAAAACAGAGAGAGCAAACTAGATGCGATGCGAAAAGTTAAACATTCTCTTTCATTGGTCATTTACTTATTTAAAACTCAATTTTGTTAAAAAACAATTATTTCTCGCAGGAGCTCGGGTAGCAGAGCTGTTCTCGGCAAAGTGGGTGATGTTCTTCAGCGTAAGCATCAACGTGGTTTGCACCTTACTGACGCCTGTCATGGCGCAAGCTCACTACGCCGCTGCAGTGGTTATGAGGATCGGAGAGGGTATCGGAGGGGTAAGTCGAGTTGAATGTGTCGATGGTCGAGTTCGACAAACCCTTTCGCCATCATTCGTACTTATCTAAATATACTTACCATTTGTATGCTGCCTGACTATACCTACCCATTACCCACATGTTAGCTATTGCATTTAATGTCGGGGACACCATGTGGGCGATGATATCTGATGGCGGGGTCACAGAAATAGTAGGTATATTCATCAGAATTATTCTGTGTTTAATTTTGTTACTATGTAGACGACCGTCTGGTGTAGTGATTCGCGCTCCGGAAGACAAAGCCAGGGGTTGCGGGTTTGTATCCCGTAAGGGGCGAATGTTTGTGTGATGAGCACAAGCATTTTGTACCTTAGTCGTGGATATTTATAAAAGTATTTAATTAAGTGTGTTTATCCGTAAGGAGTTGCCATAGCACAAGCTAACTAAGCAATATTTAGGGGCTTAGGGGCTATATAGTTGATGTGATTGTAAAAACATTTTATTATTATTACTGTTTTTCAAACTTTCAAGGTCATTTACTGGGCACTCCCGATTTAATTTTATATATGTGTTACGCAGGGCGTGACGTTTCCTGCCATGCACGTGCTGCTATCAAAGTGGGCCCCGCCGGCTGAGCGGAGCGTCATGGCGGCGTTGGTCTACGCTGGGACCTCGCTGGGTACCGTCATCTCCATGCTGATGGCTGGCATACTCACTGCTAAAGTTGGTAAGTAATTTTCAGCAAATAAAGTGTCATAACGGCACGAAGCTCTCATTACTTAATAAAGTACTTATACTTAACTTACTTTTTATTGTTCCGTAGCCAAATGGCAAAAAACGGAACCCTTATGGATTCGTCATGTCTGTCTGTCTGTCCGTCCGTATGTCACAGCCACTTTTTTCCGAAACTATAAGAACTATACTGTTGAAACTTGGTAAGTAGATGTATTCTGTGAACCGCATTAAGATCATCACACAAAAATAGAAAAAAATTTTTTTTTGCGGGTTCCCCATACTTAAAACTAATTTCAAAAAAATTTTTTTCATCAAACCCATACGTGTTGGGTATCTATGGATAGGTCTTAAAAATGATATTGGGGTTTCTAATATCATTTTTTTCTAAACTAAATAGTTTGCGCGAGAGTCACTTCCAAAGTGTTAAAATGTAACTTCCCTGTAACTTCTAAAATAAGACAATAATAAAACTAAAAAAAATATGTGATGTACATATTACCAGGCTACCAGCCAAAAGCTACAGTAAGCATAACCACACGGCTCAAGCAGCCTAGTTATTAGAGGGTCTCTTCTCCTTTTAAATCAATAGAAGAGTAGGAGCGGGTATCCGCTTACTTCAACTTCGGTTCAAGATGTGCGTCAATACGGACGTTACCTGACACCTCGAGAATCCAGGGACAGTTGATTAAACTTTTTCCTTCGTGCCATCCAAGGCCCACTCCTTCCACAAGGTCCTTAAAATGGCGATATAGAAAGTGTACATGCACAGCGTATAGATATGCGTAGTTCGTACAAATCCGTAATTCGTCTTAAGAGTAAAGATAATCACTTGTGTCCAAAGGTTGGGAGAGCGTGTTCTACGTAATGGGCGGGCTGTCTTGCATCTGGTGCGTTCTCTGGGTGGCTCTAGTGCAAGACTCTCCACAGCAGCAGCCAATGATCAGCAGCGAGGAGCGGGATATGATCATCACTTCGCTGGGCGGGAAGGCTGGTGACCATTCTGAGCATAAGGTTAGTGGCAGTCCAGTCCAAAGGTTGAATGGTATGTCCTATGAAAGACTCCACTCAGTCGGTTTTATTTTTGAATTTTTGAAAAAAACAGTTGAATTGAAAAAACCTCTTCATCATACATTGTTTGATTAGCTAAGTAAAACCTAAAGTCAACGTAGAAGATAACTTTGTATGGAAAGGATATACGATAACGTTGTTGGTTTTGCTCCAATAGTTAGTTAAGTATTTTTTTTTTTAATAATGCTAACTCTATCAACTTTGAGATAGTCATTTGTCTAATTTTACACTCAATAATAGTCGAGTCAACTATCAACCTGCCCCAAGGGTTCGTAACAATGCCACGTGACTCGTAGGTAGAGCCATCGGGCTAATGCATCACCATTGGCAGATTTGCTTGATTGGCACCATTACATTAATTGCGATGGCTGTCCCTGTTTGTCAACCTTGCGACTGCGAGTTCCAATTTATATTGTGGGATACTGATGTTCGTTAGTGACATATTACTTTCTTTTTGATCAACAAGAACAAATGGATTAACATTGGTTAAAGAAACATAAAAAGTTTTTAATAAATTTTAATCACGATTTTTTGAAAATATCGAAACAATACACCGTGTAACGCTAAATACGCAAAACTTCTTACATTACTTAAAAGCCACAACTTTTTGTATTTTGCTTAGGTATGGGTTTTGTTTATGTTCTTAGGATATAAACTTCATACTTTTATGTGACCAATCAATAGATACTTCATTACTTGGATAGCGGTTTTGGTAGCGCAAAGGTTTGACTTATATCCCACGCCAATGTTTGTAAAATGGAATAGGATAAATTGCAGCCATGTTTTCGGTCAACAGAAGCTGCCAGTACCATGGGGAGCCGTCTTACGCTCACCCGCATTCCTGGCCATCCTAGTATCTCACGCGTGTTCAAATTGGGGCTGGTACATGCTACTCATTGAGCTGCCGTTCTACATGAAGCAAGTGCTTAAGTTCAACATGACTGAGGTAAGATCATCAGACTATTAATCTACGCTAATAGTGGTCATTCTAGAAACCTCTTTTCCCACCCTAGACTGCATTAGTATTTATTACTGGGCGTCAATAAAGATCTCTCATTACCTAAGTAATGATTCGTTCAGCTGGACGCCTGATCACCCCCCTCCCCCCCTAGGCTAAATCTATAATAAAGCTACGCCGATTATGACGACGAGTTACCACCACAGTAACAGTATCAGTGGCTAGCTAGTTGTTTAGAGTTACAGTGTAAAAGTGGCACATTCAAAAAGTTGAAGAATCTTTATCATCAGCGATTTATCAGATTTTTCTACAGCCCTTAAAATATAAGTCATTCTTGGTATTGCCAGAACGCAGTGTCTACTGCTCTGCCGTTCCTGTCTCTATGGATCTTCAGCATTGGCCTCAGTAGAACTCTCGACTGGCTGCGCGGTAAAAGCATCATTACCACGACCACAGCTAGGAAGATTGGAACCTTGTTTGGTAAGGACCTGTATTTATCAGTATCATTTCATCTCGTGATTAAAAAATCCACATTCATTTATAAAATTTTAGAAATTTCCATTCAGATATCATTTATTTTTCTATCATTAAGAACACCTATTCTAAGATTTAAACACTACACAATAATCTTCAGGTATACTTTTAAAATAATATAATGTTTATATTATGTAAAAAACAAAAAATTTAGTAGTAAACCTAAGTCAAAATTAACTATAAAATCAAGCGCGCAAAACCGATCGTTTTTTTCAAACCTAGGTAGGACGTCCACTACCTAATCAATTATTATCAATATTATCTTGTAAAGGATCAACATTGTTGACGATTTATCCCAGCATCATAGACGCACACAGGCATAGAACTGTATTTCAATTTTGCACTGATAAAAGATGCACAGCCTCTTAAGGAAGAGCGCGGCCTCCAAACACAGGTTTTTTTTTGCTTTAATAGATACTTCAATCCATCATGTCATGTAAAAGTATTATAAACAAAAGAAAATAAATTTTATTTTTTTATTCAAAGTCGAGCGATGTCCAGATAATCTAGAAATCACTAGGGGAGGCCTATGTTCAGCAGTGGACGTCCTGTGGCTAAAATGATGATGATGATGAATGTCAACCGGAGTCCGACCTTTAAGCAAGCGCTTTGTACTCTCAGCGTCTGCGGTGCCGGCCGCGTGCCTGCTGGCGCTGTGCTACGTGGGCTGCAACCGCGGCGCGGCCGTGGCGCTCATGACCCTCGGCGTCACCAGCATCGGCGGCATGTTCTGCGGGTTCTTGTCCAACCATATCGACATCGCGCCTAATTTCGCTGGTAAGTCTTGTCCTGTCTTAAAATCCACATCTTTCGACTTCGAGAGGCACAGATATTTTGTCGCAGTACCACTTTTTGACGCACCAGATATTCTTCATTGTTTTATTGTTATGTATTATTTTCTTTTTTATTCGTGTGTGAAATAAATGTTTTCTATTCTATTCTATTGTTTAAGTTTAGTTTTTTTTCAATCTTTGTTTTGATTCATACCACTTGCCCATGGCAGTGATGTTCTCATATCTCTCATCAAACCAGCACATCCAGTCTTCAGGTAACACTGGATGTGTCATTAGCCAAAGTGGTCTGGTACCCCTTTCTTAAAGGTTACGGAGATCTGACGACAAAGTGCTAAGATCAAGAAGTACTACCTAGTTAACATAATAGGTACGCTCAAATGCAATCCGTCTGAATGAATCGTATGCCTCGTATCTGGTGCCTTACATAAGCGCCGTATTATCACATGCCTCAGAATGTTCTTAAGACTTTTTGGGCTAATGGAGTACTTCTGGAGAAGAAGATAAAGTATGCCTATATACGTCTCACTGCAGGGCACAGGCCTCAACTCAACTATGAGGTGGTTCAGGCCATACCACGCAGGCACCACGCAGGCCCAGTGCGGATTGGTGGAGGGGTGTTGTAAGGCCAGTCACTTAAAATTACTGTCAGATGTTATTAAGCCGCCCTAAGGCCTCTGACTAGGCTCCACGACTAGTATCAAGCGATATTAGCCGGGACCAACATTTAACGTGCCTTCCGAAGCTCGTAGATGCTTGTGATGAATGTCACTAAATATGGTTAGAATGGTCACCCATCCACTCACAACTGCAGCGTAGGTGGCTTAACTTTGGTTATCACTACCAAAACGCTGCCGCCACTGAGCCAAAAAAAAGCACCTCGGAGAAGTATATAAAATATTTATTTTAGTTTATTGAATGCATCTCTTTTTACAGGAACTCTTATGGCCATGACCAACACGGTAGCTACTATTCCGGGAATCATTGTGCCATTATTCGTTGGGGTTTTGACCCATGGAAACGTAAGTTTAAAAGTCATTCACGTATAAGTTACCTATTAACTATCACATTTGAGCAGTAGAATCGCGCCTTAAAGAAAGTTAAAATGATTATATCTTCCAGTGTGTCAGTAGAGAACCTAAAGCTGATCTTAGATGGCGTTAGCGTTTTGGTCTTGTCACCAATTGTCAACTAATGCCCACGCAAAAGTCAAAGTTAAATTTTTTCAGTGCTCGCTAGTATGACACACGTTTGACAACTTATCATACTTTATCGTAGTGATTATTTGTCAGTGGCCGCAGTGAGAGAACTAATGATCAAATAATCATTACGGGCAAGACCAAACACAATGCGACACCTAGCGGGATAAATATGCATTGTGGTTCCCAATTATTAAGAGCTAGCCTTAGACGTAATGCTTTTAGGATTTGAATAGTATTCTATATTTGGAGCAAGGCTACGGGCTGATAATGTTTTTTGGGCTGCCTTTTTCAAAATGTCCAAGTATCACCGAGCCGCATTATCTTTATGAATGTAGCATGGAGCAAATACTCTATAGAGTAGATATGCCATGATCTGTTCGACAAAATTTTCTGCCATTTTTTTACCTGTGTCGGTACTGTTTTTGTATCGGTGAGAGTGACAGGACTTGTCATTTCATACTAAATGTAAGTAATGATTAATGAAAAATCACTAACTAGTTTCGGAGAAGGTGGTTCTTATTGGTGCTCTATGGGGTGTGCTTGATGGAATAGAAGCACCACATTTATGCACACAGAATTTCTTGGCATATACGATGTACATATATGACATAGTTTCACTACAATTATTCTCCATGAAAGCTCTATATTTCACGATACCAAATATGAACCAAAAATTACAGTTATTATTTCTTATATAACTATAATATTAATGGCAGTATTCCGATAGTCCCGCGGTGATGCGTCTTGAAGACTGGGTCTTAGGTTAGATTTCTGGTTCGGAAACAAACTTCTCTAAATTGGCTTTTGTACTGTGAGTCTGTGAGACGACCGTGACAAAATTAATTTAAGGATGCTTTCGAGACCACACAATCGTGTTATCCTAATACACCGTGTTACTCTAAAAACGCAAAACATCTTAAGGGCTGATCCTAGTGCTCAAACAACAACTTTTTGTATGGGACCAACATCGCGGAACTCGCAAAAAAAATCGTTTCCATATACAAAGCGTAACAGCTGATTGGACATTTAGTTTTTTAAAAGATTTTACGTTGATCCCATACAAAAAGTTGTTGTACTTGAGCACCAGAATCAGCCCCTAGAAGGTTTTGCGTATTTCGAATTACACGGTGTATAAATCCTTATTTTATTCCTCAGCAAACGATCTCAGCGTGGCGCGTAATCTTCTTCGTGACGATCGGTTTGTATGTCGTCGAGATCATCGTGTACTCTGTGTTCGGGTCTGGCGACGAGCAACCGTGGAACAAGGCGCATGAGCAAAAGAGCGACATAGAGCACGAGGCGAAGCCGCTGAACAACGATGAGAAGACTAGCGTTTAAGAAGGAACGAAGATGGCCAGAGGATGGAGGTCCGACTTTATGGATATAGGAATGTAATTTTTGAACGATTTAACTTTTACCGTCAAAACAGTAAAAGGCATCGAACCTAATTGGCATACCTAAAGTTGCAAGTACCTAAAACTACGTTATTTTGGTGTACACCTATGAAACATACGCCAATCGATAGAGAAAATAATAACGAACAACAAATACTCTTTGACAAAATGTCGTAAATGATATACTTTCTTCAGAATTTCATGTACTACATTTCATGAACATGTATTTTTTTTGTTTTCTTATATCAAAGTGTATACTTAACAATCATAGCAATTAATATGTCAAGCAGACCGAGGTCAACTCTTGATAACAAAGACGGCGCTTCGCTTTTTTGCCAAGTGCTTTAGAAACTCTAAAATGTGTTGTTACATTTTGTGTAATGTTTGTGTGATTATAAACAATACATTTCAAAGTGACGATTAGTAACATAAACTAAATAGAGACAACCCTGTCTCACTCTCTTGGCATATCTCAGACTGGCAGTATTTTTTTTTTAATTGGTTTTCTTTAAGAGGCACAGCCAGATACAACTTTGCCCTATGCGGGATTTGAACCTGCAGTTGCAGGTTTTATAGTCCGGATCGCCTACACCACTTATAGACCATTTTTATCATTTTACTTTATAGGTATTATTAAGACTGCTTAGACATAAAATTTAGGATCTGCAATTTTGTTAATTAAGCTTTTTAGTTAGTAAATGAAAATGTAGCATTATATCCTGTTAGGTTATTATGATCATATAGAGCCGAAAAAGGTACCTATGTGCTAATACATCCATAAAAATATCATAGTGAAGTCATGTTCAATTTTAATAAAAAAACATACCTACATAATACTTTTAGGAATTTATTTGTTTAAGTATATATTTTTTAAATAATTATATCAAACTGACTTTACCTTAGTATTTATATGCATATGTTAACACTACGGAGGGTATGGTATGAATGTAGCAGTTGTTGACGGATTGAAGTATGCCAAGTATGGAGTGCCGAGTTAACATTTTTAAACATTTTAGTGACTTTTAAATATGGAGGATAAAGCTATCCTTAATAAAACATTTGAACAATTACCTACCCTGTTGCTACTGTGGCGCCACCTAATTGAACACACTTTGACGGACACTTTTTCAAAACGAAGATAGTATTCCTCACCTCTACCTTCCATAGTTAACACATACCTTTTTCGGCTTTATATGGGCATAACTGAACACAGTATATTATTATTTAAAGTTTTACTTTGAATCTATTTTAGGTATGACTTAGAGTATGCATTAGTTAGTTTGTTTCTGTGGTGTGCCAAATGCTTTTGACTTGATGGAATCGCCACCAATATTATTATTATGTTTTTTTTTCTTCTATTTTGTGAAGTATTATTTTTAATCATTTGGATTGCCATATTTTTTCTAGCTTTATTTTTTTTTTATTATTTTTTTTTTTTTCTCTTTATTTGAGAGGCTTGGTCGCTTAGCGATCACGTCGCCTCGTAATTAAAATCAGTAAACTTAAAAACAATCAAAAAGAAGTAAATTTCGTAAGGGTCTGTTTTAAATAATTTTATTTACATTGATGTAAATAATCTTATTTACCCAGACCCCTTTCTAAAAGTGTATACAGTGCTTTAGCTATATCTGACATAGGATAAGCCAAAGCATTATTGCAATAACCAATATCGTATTGCTGTCTATCACCTAAAACTAAATTCCGAGTATCCTGGTTCCTAACACACTCCATCAATATGTGTTGAATGTCTTCTATAACTTCACAGTCGGGACAATTAGGGCTTGGAGATTTTTTCATAAGAAAAGCAAACTTTTTTGATGGAATATGTCCGGATCGGAGTCTTAATGCCGACACTAATCTGTTTCTATTTAAACTACACTGGTCAATCCAGTTGCAGATTGGGAGTTGAGGTTGGATCGTTCTATACCAAATCCCTTTTTCAAGTGATCTTTTGTTAAAATACTCCTTCCACCTTTCTTGGCATTGCTTTTTAAAGTCTCTTAAATAGTCATTGTGAAGTGGAACTAAAGAAATAGGGATTCCATCGGTTGAAGCTTGTTTAGCCAATAGATCTACTTGCTCATTGCCTTCTAGTTGTATATGGGATGGAATCCATTGGAGAATAATGGTTTTAGATTTATTTTTTAATTTTATGATTGATTCTAATATTTTAAAGGCTATCGGTATACCTCGCATAGACGAGGTGCAACGAGCCAAATGTTGAAGCGCACTTTTAGAGTCTGATAGAATTACAATTTTATTACTGTCTAAGACCTCACTGTAAGATAATGCTTCTGCAATTGCGGTTAACTCTATGTGCATAATAGATATATCAGAATCAATCTTAAACTTTGCTTCACAAGCAGAATCTAAAAACGCTGCACCTGCACTATTTTTATCTTTAGAGCCATCTGTGTAAATTTTATGAAAGTCTGAGTATTTATCGTCTAGGAATTGTAAGCATAACTGTTTTAAGTGCCGAACATTGTATTTGTATTTAGGTTTTGTAAGCAATTTTATATTGGGGAGAATAACATCATGTAAACCAATGTAACTGACCCAGGTATCTAGAGAAAACACATCTAAGAGATTAGAAGAATATAAACGAACTTCCCTTAAAAGACCATGAATTGTTACTAAAATTGGTAATTTTCTTATTTTCCAATAGTGAAGATGATTTAAACCGTATAAATGATCAAGTAATTTCAGAGTTTTATTACCAAAAACTGATCTAGATTTAAGGTAGTATTTTCCTGCAAGATACCGGCGTCTTATAGCTAATGGAGGTAAAAAAAGTTCACCTTCCATAACATGGATAGGTGTACTCTTGATAAAACCACCTACAATACGCATAGCAAGGTTTTGAATTTTGTCTAGTTTTACTAAGTTAGACTGACAACTATTGTCATAAAAGTAACACCCATAGTCTAACCTACTACGGATTATAGCTATGTATAGACGTCTAAGATGACTCTGGTGTACTCCCCAACCGGGTCCTGCCAGAACTTTTAAAATATTAATAAATTTTAATACTTTTTCAGAGGTCTCCTTGATGTGCTTTCCCCATCTAAGAGAACGATCCAACCACATACCCAAATATTTTATATTATTTACTATTGGAAGCTCAATGTTGTCAACGGTATATAGGTAGTATAGCTTGTTTATATTACTTTTAAAGATAGTTGGCATTTATTTTTTAACACAAGGTTTGTGGTAAGTCTAAGTCGAACATAAATAAGTATAAAATTATTCTGGAATGAGTTTTTAATTATGAAACTTGGTAAAAACACACCCGATTTAAAACCGTTCGACAGTAAATCATCGACCGGAAAATCACGTGACACCATACTAACATAGTTTTAAGAGTATCTTGGAGTGAAGGCGTTGAAATCATTTTCGATGATTTGATGATAAATATGACTTACGTCATTAAATTATTTTATTATTTTTTTAAATCCGAGGTGTGGTTATGCGTGTTTTTAAACATTCATCTTTTATAGCTTGCAACGTTCGGGTGTTGAAATCGCAGGGTACCCCTATCCTCTAGTGGTAGTAGTATAACTCACACGTAATTAACAATAATCTGAACTTAATCTGATCGGTGATTAAGTTCATCGGTGTTAGTTGAATTTTGGTATCTTCTATTTAAGCCTTGGACACACAGCCGACGGGACGCGACGGCAACGGGACGGCGACGAAGCAGCAGCGCAGCGTGCACGTCACTGCGGGCGTGACGGTTTCGTTGACGTTACTAATAAGACGTTAAATATTTTCACTACCTTTTATTCAATCACTAAAATTTTGTAAAAATAAACAAATACAGAACGCTACGTGACTACTAAGTACGATTACAATGCAAGACAACATCTAACTGTCCCGCTCACGCCCGACGACCTCGCGTTGTGACGGCGATGGGTCCCGGTGATGTGTGTCGACATCAGTATATTACAAACACTGGCTTCACACTAGTGTCCCGTCGCCGTCGCTCCCCGTCGGCTGTGTGCCCAAGGCTTTAAACACCGCGTCAGATAAATTACAACTTTTCTAAAGCTTTTTGACTTTGTATCAATGTTTATAGAATATTAAGGCTTTTGATGTCAACTTTAATATTTTTATATAGAAGGATCTTGCTTACCAAAGACATAATTTTGTACTTAAAAATACTTATATTAAGGAATGTACTTATCAAAATAAAATATATGTTCTTTAAGAACTGTATTTATTTATAAAAATATATTTACATACTATGTACAATGTGTAAGAAATAAATACTTAATTTTATGACTTGTCGTTTTAAAACACTGATTGATGTTGACAACGGACACACTGATACACTTTGTAGTTCATTCAATTTGAAAACTCTCTGAGCAGAAAAGTCTTGAAGGGAAGCAAAAAACAATAATACTTGTCCATTGCTAGATAAAACAGCGACATAGTTTATCGGTATATAGAAATAAAGTGACTCGAAAGAATGTCCTTTGACCGTTTCTAGAGAACATATTTTATAATCCCCTTGTATGTAGTGTGTTGTGACCCTATAAGGACGAAACAGCTACTAATGTGATAAAGTATTGCATATAAGTACCACAGTAAAGTCAGCAATTTGACACACGGTCTTAAAATATTTATATTTCCCAACAAAACCATTAATTACTGAGTAGGTTATGTACGGAGATTCACCTAAACATAAAACCAAGCTTCGAAAGAATAATATGGATATGCCTTTCTGACGAAAATTTATTCTTTTTATAAAAATAAACAAGGAATTGTTACGTCTTATTGCTAAAATATAATATCTACATACTCTTACGTATCATAGATGTAATACTTCTTCTATTAATGATGTTTACATTAAAACTCACTCATACTTACAATTTTACTTACATGCTCAACACTGTTTAGTCTTTTTTTAGAATTTACACGGCTCGATTCGTTGATACTTAGTCGGTCATAAAGGTTACTTTAATTCACTTCATTTAGAAAGTCACGTCCATATTTTTATTTCTAGAGAAAAACAGTGATTTTTATGTAAATTACGCCCGAATTTCCGATCACAGGTGATAACCTAGTTTACTTAACAACCTGTACATTATTATCAAATGTTTTGATTACTGAGTAACAACTACTTGAGTCGGACTAGCCTGGCGATGTACGAGGGCCCGAAGTTGGCGTCCACCGCGGGGAGCACGAGCTGCCCGTAGCGCGGCGCGGCGTCTCCGCTCGCGAGGCGGAGCGTGCTGCTCAGCGCCGACATGGGGCCCGTCAGGTCTCTGAACAAATTACTGCATTTAGCACTAGAGTTGTAAATTGACGGTCATATGCTATAAGCCTCCGTCATTTATGATAAATGCTTGGTCACATTGGACATTTTTAGTATACATTTAAAAAAAGAAGAATTCCACTAAAGTAAGTCTTAAATCAATTGAGAAAATTTGACGTCTTATAGTATAGTAGGTTGACGAGCTGTTGTCTGTACGTACGGTGCAATTTAGCAAATGAAATATCAATATTAAGTGGTTAACCTTTAAAAAATAACAGTATTTGCAGACTTTAGAAATTTCATTTCGTTACAGATCATTACTACTAAAGCCTCTCTCATAAAATAATGCAATATTTGTGACCAAAAGATTTTTTTCATAGTTTGTCAATAGAATTGAATGTGACGTTAGTGACAATAAATGTTCAAAATGTCCGGTCACATTGAGAAAATGTCCAATTTGCTTGGTCATATTGGTCAGACATTTATAACGTGACGGACACTTTACAACTCTATTTAGCACCAATGCACATTTCCCACCATACTTTAAAAGCAAAGATACCTAGCCTACCAATCTTACAGGCCGCTACCGTGATATAGCAATAATTATAACATAATTAAAACAGCACCTAGGTGTAGCCACGATTTATAGCCTTAATTTTATTTTACAATGTCGATCAATATGGCATATAACGGTAGACGATAGCTTCGGTGGCGGTCTTTTTCGCATATTAAAGACGATTACCGCGGTAATTTTGGCGTGAAGTGGCCACATTACAACTTGTTCAGTGTGCGACATGAGCTCGACCGAAAAGCACGTGCTGACCGACATCACAACATGGAGTAATCAAATGAAAGGGTACTCGAATTAAAAATTGACATATTTATTGCATAGTTCATTGTCATATGTCGGTAATTTCTAGTGTAACCACAATACTTCCCGCGATAATTTGGGCAGTAATTTAATGCTTAATTAATGTGGTAAACGGTAAGGTAGTGTGGACCCAGCATAACACCTAAACCATCTAGCCTCGTATCCTTTGTTCCAATATTCTAGACCTGTGCTAATTAACTACAGCGCGTACAGGGCTAAGGCTTCCTGACCACCATAGCAGAGCGAGGGAGTAATGCCATGCGTCCATAGACGCGGAGCTAGGGCCACGCACCGGCAAGCGCAGCGTAGGTCGTCCACCCAAAAGGTGGACAGACGACCTGGTGAAGGTTGCAAGAAGCCGCTGGATACATGACCAACCGGCCAATCTGGAAGTCATTGGGGGAGGCCTATATTCAGCAGTGGACGTCCTGCAGCTGCAATGATGAATGAAGATGACTTTTTAAGTGTTTTGTAATATATTTTGTCCGTCTTACCGCACAGCGGCCAGCACGGCGTGGTCCTCGAAGGCGCGCTTGAGCGCGGCGTGCACGACGCCGTCGTTCTGCACGGGGCTCAGCGAGCACGTCGAGTACACCACCGCGCCCCCCGGACGGACTAGCCGTAGGGCGTTACTGTGGAAATTACATTGTCTTCAGTAATTTGTAGATACTCTGACAAAAAATAAGCTACTTGGCATGTCCCATCTAAACACGATGTTACGAGGGCTGCACTAAAAGTATCGGGAATGGAATATTTCCACTGTTCCTGTCATATTAAAATCTTTTTAATTGCAAACTCCTTGGTTTTAAAAATCGAATACCATTTATTTATTTATTTTAAAAAAGATTCTTGGTCTTATCACAAGGTCTTGTCAAACTTGTTTAGTCGTTGAGAAAATGACTATATTTAAAAAAATATTTTTGATAATCTTTTTAATCATTTACAACAAGGAGTTTCTACATTTATTAACGGCAGTCTAGATATATACCCAACACACCTATAATTGCAAGTACACAGAATATAACACTCACTCAGGGTTTGGAAACCGGTTGATTTATAATACTATGAATCTTTTTTTTTTATCGTCTGGAAAATGCTGTTCCGCCAGCCGGGGGTTATGTGGGACTCCGGCTCTCACCATACCCACTAAAAACCAGACGGTGTCCCAGGTGCCATTAGTGAGACGAGAGCGGTGGGTCAGCGCCCCAGGCCTAGGCCACAGGCATTCGTCCACAGTCAAATATTTTGCATCGGCCGAGAAATAACACTATGAACCTTATCTTAACCCGAATAATAAAGTTGATAGGGATGACGACTAACTTTTTTTTCTTCGTCGTTTAGGTAGAATATCAAAAAGTATTGGACAAGTATTTTTCTTTTTTCTTTTTCTTCTTCGAGTGCCTCTTCAATTCTGAAGGTTGGCCGTCAGCTTCATGAACTCCTCTTTATCAGTAGCCAACCGAAACAGTTGTTGGACGGAGGTTATGCCGGTCCATTCCCGTATGTTCTTTTTTACATAATCAAAATATTACAGAGATATATTGATTTGAAATGTCACATTATGTATTTATGTCACGTCTTTTGATAAAAAAAAAATCTTAGAAGTGACGTCACGAACTTTGAGGCGCTTTATATTTGTCATTTTTAGTTGACAAAATAAAATTTCATTTTCATAGCCCAGTCGTCATCCCTATTGATAAATTAATTATCATGTACTCCAGCTACCGATAAAAAGTTATGGCAAAATTTGTTTTACGGGCATATCTTCGCAACTTCTATCAAATATTAGAAATGGTTTTTGTATATTCTAAAATAAATACTAATCGGTTTCGATCCTTGGTACAGACAACGGCAGAGCCAAAAAGTTCAAGGTCATTGAATTGATTTTCAACTTTATGTCCAACACTTAAAGATCAATTTCAATTGAGAACATTTGACGTTTTGTGGTAGGTTGACGTACCTCAGTTGAGTTGACGTTTGTACCTCACTACAGTAATTGTGGCTGTTAAGAAAAAATAGTTTACAAACTCAAACTAATAATAACTTACGTCAACAGCTGCGACTGCAGCTCGGGCAGCCTCAGCCGCTCCTTGATGCGGTCGGGCCGGAACACGTTGTTCTCGTCCTCGTTCACGGACAGTCGGTCCGTCGTGCACGGCACGTCTACCAGCACCTGGTTGAATAATACGACGATTTGGCAACTAATTACTTTTTATACACAACATTGTGATCAAACAAACAAGCCGCGTGAGCCAAAAACTTTATAAAAAAAATACTATTTTAGTGTTGCGCAATAGTATATCGAATTCGATATTTTTTAATAGTATTATCACATGACAATAGTATCGACAGTATTTCAAATTATGATTAATGATCGGATAGACAAGCGCGCTTATTTACATAACTTTACTCTTTTCTTGGCGAGAGAATAATATGGGTAAGACTTACTAAATCAAAAAATAAGTCATTGCAGTAAATACCAGATTTTTGAATTGATCAATTATTCTTATTATTTACTTTAAAAACCTGCATTAAAACAATTCATACAAATAAATACATTCAGCAAACCATGTCCATCTTATGTTTTCGTGGGCGGTAAAAATTATAGACCGCAATAGTGTTCACGGTTTATATTTTTCGTCTGCACCATACTTCCTTACATTACTTTTAGCTAAGCAATAGTATCGTAAATCAAAAATACATCAAGTATAAGCTCCATATTTACAGGATCGTTTTTATTTTTGGAGGGTCAGAAAATATTTTGGCCCACTTTTTTTTTGCAAAGTTTAGTCCAGTACGTACAACCATATCCTGCTTCCCTAGCATGAGCACCAAAACAAAATATGATATGATATTATTGCGATATATCGACACCAACTGTGAAAATATATTATGATCGCTGATTTGATAAAAAATTAAAATGGCTTCTTAAATCACCTTGTCAAATCCCTGGTCGTCAGTCAACAACCTCCCGTCGACCCGACTGAAGACGACCCGCTCGCGCCATTTATTGCTCGTCTTGAAGTCGAACAGGTAGTCGTTGAATATCCTCTGCATTCTGGAATAACAATTACTGTTGAGGGGAGGAGGCCACAATAGCTTGCAAGATAAGGAGGTTTTAATGAGAAAATTTTATGATAAGCACGCCAATTTTGTTCCCGAGTTGTGAATATCATAATTTATGTTTGTCCATCCGTTATCTAGTTGTCATAGTACAAGCTCGGACCTTGAATTAGTGAGATTCTGTGTGATTGTTGGAAGAGTTCATTTATTATTATTACAATTGGGGCGTCCATCGGGTAGTAGTTGAACACACCTAGGAGTTTTTTTTACTTCTGTCGTGTCAATGAGGACACACACAGGATTCTAGATGGACTTTGACCAAAATTTGGCGGCATTTTGTGTCGCTCGGTTTACGTCATCCCTCGTGAAGGTATAGGGACACAATGGACAGGATAGTAGATAAGCCATAGTTTGTCAGTCTGGGCCCCAGTACCGCACCTCACCTAACCAAATTCTGTCTACAGCAGCTAACCTTTGTACGAAGATACTTAACGCCTTCCAGGTTGGCCAAGGCCGTTTGTGTTCAGATGGTTTATGTTCTATAAGAAATATAAAATTAGGAGTTGGAGGTACTTTAAAGAACCAGAGCTAAACTTGAGCATCGGTCAGGCTGAGGAAACGAACAAAAGTCGCTGACATAGCCCAACGAATTAGCAAGCTGAAGTGGCAGTGAACATAGAGAGCTGACGGCCGATGGGGCTGAAAGGTTCTAGGATGGAGGCAACGTACAAACAAGCACAGCGTAGGATGTCCACTTACAAGAACGACAGACGACCTGGTAAAGGTTGCAGGAAGCTGGTTGCCGGTCGCTTCCAACCGCCAATCTGGAATCACTGGGGGAGGCCTATGTTCAGCAGTGGACGTCCTATGGCTGAAATGATAATTATGCTTTTCACTGACCTGTTGTGCCTCGCTATGGAGATGATGGTGCTCCACACTGACCTGTCGTGTCTCACTATGGAGGTGATAATGCTTCAGTGACCTGTTGTTCCTAGCTATAAAGGTGATGATGCTTCACTGACCTGTTGTTCCTCGCTACGGAAATGTCGTTGCAGACGAGCACGGCGGACAGCAGCGTCTGCAGCGCGACAGGGGCCTTTCCACCCGGCGCCCTCTGACCTGTTGTGCCTAGCTATGAAGGTGATGATGCCCAACTAACCCGTTGTGCCTAGCTACGGAGGTGATGATGCCCAACTGACCTGTTGTGCCTCGCTATGGAGGTGTCGTTGCAGACGAGCACGGCGGGCAGCAGCGTCTGCAGCGCGACGAGCGCCTTCCCGCCCGGCGCCGCGCACGCGTCCAGCACGCGGTCGCCCGGCGCCAGGCACAGCGCCAGCGCCGCCAGCACCGACCCGCAGTCCATCGGGTAGTAGTTGAACACGCCTGCTCACGAACAGGTGGCAGGGTAAGACACTGGCCGAGTGCGAGTCGGGCTCGCACCGAGGGTTCCGTACAAACTTGTAATGTATGCAAACACTTCGTCAAAAACGGAAACCGCATCTTCAATTTAAACAAATATATATTCTTGTGTTGAGACTCTAAAATTTACGGTTTTCGGACTTTTTCCTTCGCTAGTGCTATAAAACATTTCTTCTTGACAAATTTCATGATTCAAGGTCACCGAGAACTACTTTATAGGTTTTGATTCCAGTGCAAGTATATAGTTTGGCAACTAGATAACAGATATAATACTTAAACAAAAAATGATCGCCTAGTGTAGTAGTTCGGTCTCCTTCAGACTACACAGCCAGGCCAGGCGGGTTCGAATCCCGCAAAGGGAAAACTTTTGTGAGATAAACACTAGCATTTGTTCCTAGTGTCATGGATGTTTATAAACGTGTTTAAGTATTATATCTGCTAGCCATAGTACAAGCTCAAGAAGGCATTCTTTTAATACTAAACTTTTTTTAAACTAGATAACAGATATATTAAGATTTCGCACGCAGACGCTGCTGCCTGTCTTGTGCTACAGGAATTAGTCGCCTCTTACGACACGCCTCCTGTTGGCATTGGGGAAAAGTATTCTTTACGGCCGTCCCCACACGGAAATGCGGCATAAACAGCCGTATCATTTGATAGCGTTAACTTAGAAGTTTTATTTTTTCACAACTTCAAGGGATTGCTGACCTGAGTATTTGATATTCATTTCAAATTAATACCTCCACACGTTTTTGGTTTGGGAAAGACAGATGGACAAACAGACGAACAACGACGAGATCCAAAAAAGGTAAATTTTTACTTTTTGAGATACGGAACCCTAAAAAAATATATTGAGACGTATTTTGCAAAAATAAATTGTATTTATTGGTTTTTTATCAGTGCGGACGAGCCGCGAAATTGGCAGGAGCAATTTTACGCGCCAAGAGACTACACTCTTCGTGCCCCTTGCCAGGACTGCAGAACTGTATCTTATTTAAGTAAAAAAAAAAGGAAAACTATAATCTACTAACTTTTATGTGGTACTTGGTCACACAACTTTTTATCAAGACTACGATAACATAGATAAGACTAGATTATTTACCTGTTTGACACCTTTTAGGTTCTGGAAACTTGTGGTAATCACTGCCCATTTCATATGTGTACACTTTCAAATGCTCTGGCATCTTGAACTCTGTCTCTGGCTCAACTACTAGTGGGAAGTCTTTGTCAGCTAAAAATATCACAATTTAATAATATAATATATATTTAAGTTAACCATTCTTAAAAGTTATATTACATTTTAAACTTCCTGTTGCATTAAAATTAACATTATACACTACAGTCCAGGGGTCCAAAACCTTTTGAGTCGGAAGAGCCAAAAATAAGAATTTACAAAATTTCAAAGTTTTTATAGAGCCATAATATTTTTTGGATAAGGATTAATTTCCAAATTAGATTTCGTTTCTATTTGTGTGGAGAGGATTTACTATGAATGCTAGAGTAGTTTTGTTGGTTTTGTATTGCTTGAGACATAGAAATGGCGCCTAATCCTCGTTAATCGAGTGAGAACGATTTTTTTTTTTCAAATTAAATATTATTTGAGTATGGAACTTAAGAGCCGCAGCTTCACATCAAAAGAGCCACATGTGGTTCGCGAACTGCAGGTTGCCGACCCCTGCACTACACTGGTACTAGTGCATCATCATCATCATTTCAGCCATAGGACGTCCACTGCTGAATATAGGCCTCCCCCATTGACTTCCAGATTCCAGGTTGGAAGCGGTCTGCATCTAGCGTCTTCCTGCGACCCTTACCAGGTCGTCTGACCACCTTGTGAGTGTCCACTAGGACGTCCGTTCTACACTGCGCTTGCCGGTACGCGGCCTCCATTCTAGAACCTTTCTGCCCCATCGGCCGTCAGTTCTACGTGTTATGTGCCCCGCCCACTGCCACTTCAGCTTGCTAATCCTTTGGGCTATGTCAGCGACTTTTGTTCGTTTACGGATCTCCTCATTTCTGATTCGATCTCGCAAGGAAACACCGAGCATAGCCCTTTCCATAGCACGCCGTGCGACCTTAAGCTTTCTTATGAGGCCCATAGTGAGAGGCCACGTTTCTGTTTCATAGCAAGCACCCCCCGCCCCGCCGTCACCCTGACCGCTACCGTAGCCAGGAACAGCGGGACCACCGGAGACTGGGGGCCTGGTCCTATCTGTTCTCGTCATTTGGGGGGGATTCCCGATACTCGCCACGCTTGGCAGGCGGGTTGGCGAGCGCAGTTTTTTATAAGATTTCGCACGAGGGCGCTGCTGCCTGTCTCGTACTACAGGAATTTGTCGCCTTTTACGACACGCCTCCTGTTGGCGGTGAGGAAGTGTATTCTTTACGGCCGTCCCCACACGGCACTAATGCAACACATGCTTCTTTTTATGAATTGATTTTCCCGACGTTTCAGCCTAGTTGTATAGGCTGTGGCCAGTCACCCTGTGACCATGTTACAATTTACACATCATTAAAACCTAATATTTAATGCAAATCAGCATTTAAATTAGTGTCAAAGTAAAAAAAAAACAGTAAATGCACTTACTTGAATAAAATGAATAGTGCAGTGATTCAGGAACCCACTCGTCCATTCCCTTTAGTTTGGTGGCAGGTATGTACTGGTACAGGGCCTCTGACGATATTCCCATTGACGGGTCAATGATGCGAGATTCGTCTAGTTGCGACTCTGTTGTTGATTGAATTTGTTGTTGGTTACCTTGCCTGAAAGTTCATTGCATGCTTTTAACTGTCATTTATTTATCATAATTTTATTATATTTAAGCCATGATTAAATGTTTTACAATAATCGATGTAACTAATGTAATGAAATAACAGATAAGATAGATCTATCTAAATAAAAATAAATTGCCAAATGTATGTAAGTACATCACTTCAGAACGGATAACTAATGTTTGACCAAAAATGATTGACAAATGGTTATTCGACAGACAATGTTTAACCAAATGTTCATTTGGCAAACGAGACATTTGAAAAAAGTATCATCTTACAAAAACTCACTTAGCAAATGATCCATTAGCAAACACTGTACTTGTTAAATGTTTTAAATATTAAAATGTCAATTGACCTTTTTAAATTTCACCAAATAATATGTTTCGCAAGCATTTGTCCAAATGTCATTTAACAAAATAATATTTTATAAAATTGCACTTCTTTTTTCAACATTTTGATTTAGTCTGTTGGGTAATTTATTCCGCTACCCTCGTATCGCCGTGAGAATGAATTTGTTGCACTGACATTTGAGGATAAATGCATTTGGGGCAAATTATTTACAGATAAGCTACAAGATTACAGTACAGTTAGATTACAATTATTAATTTTTAATTGAATCATCATCATCATGAATTCAAATGAATGATCGGTTCTCCCTGATATAATATAATGATAGTTTGAGCGAGAAATAGAATAAACGTTCATAAACGTTTATGGTCACTGTTCTAACCTAACCTAACCTAGATGGTTTTGACAAAATTTTGAACACTGCGTGTCTTATATTTTTTCGTTCTGTCTTGATATAATATATCAACTAATTCTTAAACTATTTTCCTTTCAGGAAAGTCCAAATATTGTGTATTAATTTGTCCCATACCATATCTATTGTAAGATTGATTAATAAACGAAACATTTGTCAAATAATACATTTTAACAAACGGTTTTTAGACCAAAAGTAATTTTGTCTGAAAATTCAGTTGTTAAATGTTCATTATGTAATATAATTATTTATAAAATGTAAATTTAATTGTTGGTCATTTGGTAAAGTGAGTTGTTTGTTAAATGATTAGTGGTTAAATGATTAATTGGCGAAACCATTTTTTTGTCAATCATTGTTTGTCAAGTGTAATTTTGCCAAATGACTTTTGGTCAAACAGCAGGACCCCCTTCAGAACGGCTGTATCATTTGGCTAATTCTTTTTTTTGTGTTCGAGATTGTCAGGTTAAGGTTTGTGTGGAAAAAAAAGCTGGAAAAGTTTCCTGTAAATTTATTGCTGTTTTTTTTTTGTTTTGCATTGTCAAAAGATTTTGAACTTTTTTGTATGGAGCCTGGCATACCTAAAGTTGCAAGTACCTAAATGACGTATTTTGGTGTACACCTATAAAACATATGCCAATTAACAGAAAAAATAATTACAAACAACAAATACTCCTTGGTAAAATGTGCCAAATGATATACTTTCTTCATAATTTCGATTTGAAAATTCAAAATTAATTTAAATATTTTCTTTATTTATGTTGCAATCAGGAAGAAAATGATTAGCTACAAAGCATTAATACTTCTGGTCGTAAATGATCTTGTAGCATTAGACCTACTTGCCAAGAAATTCGTATTATTTGCCATTTTTAAATAAATGAAATCATATGGGTACCACTTTTGACTTTATGAATGGTTTAAACATTGACGTATAATAAATAAATACCTCAGTGCCTAATGCCGTAAGTCTACAACCGATGGGTGTTACCTGTTATGATATATAGAACTGATGAACGTGGTCTCTACTATGGGCCTCATAAGAAAGCTCAAGGTTGTCACAGCGTGCTATGGAAAGGGCTATGCTCGGTATTTCTTTGCGAGATCGAATCAGAAATGATGAGATCAGTAAACGAACAAACTGGCAAATCTAAAATCACTGAGGGAGGCCTATGTTCAACAGTGGATATCCTATAGCTGAAAAACTTTTTTCTTTATATTTTATCAAAGGGTTTGACATAAAAATAATCACCCAGTACTCGAGTCACCGGTACCTATTTATTAAATACCACACCTATATGGATATATGGAATCCAGTTTTTTTTTTTTTTTTTTTACACCTTCCTCCAACGTAATTGGAGACTTTTATGAGTATATTTTATTTTATTCCTACTTTCTTCTGCAATACCTTATTTAATTATCCTATTCTACGCTATACTTATAATTTTTTGTAAACATGTTTTCTTTCTACTTCTTACATCTATTTCCTGTATTCTACTGTTTTATATAATATATTTTCTTTGATTTGATTTGTATAACTATTTTCTTATTTTCTACTGTTTTTTATATCTAGATAAGTTTAGTTTTTTACATCAATATAATCTCATGTCTTATAATAATATTTTACAAATATTGTTCCAAGACATGTTTTCTTAATCTAATTCTTATTTCTGTTGTTAACTACTGACACTATTTTGTTACAATATTTTAAAAACTTATCTCTATTTTTACTAATCATTAAAATTGATATATTTTCTATCTTAATACTTTCGTTTAATTTCTGTTCTAGGTTAAGTCGTTCCCTAGCGAACATCGGGCAGTCCAGGATGACGTGCAGAGCCGTCTCGCTCTGCTCCGGGTCACACAAACATGATGGGTTCTCCTTACACTTGAACCTGTTCAAGTATTCGGAGAACCCGCCGTGTCCAGTCATAAGCTGCGTTGTGAGGTTCGTGGGCTCAAATTTCCTGACTGTTCTATACGCCGCTACTGCGCTTGGAAAGAAGACCTTTGTGACGGCGGCCGTTTCACCTGTTCTGTATCTTCGGTCCCATTCGTCAAGCGTGGCTTTTCTCAAGCTTCGCTTGACGAATGAGATCGGACACCGATCGTAGTCGGGTCTTCGCTTGGAGCCCAAAGCGGCCTCCTTGGCTAGCTTGTCGGCTCTTTCGTTGCCGTCCATCCCCGCGTGTGCTTTTATCCAGAACAGATTTACACATTTGTTCTGGAGAGACGATGATTTGAGGTTCTCACGGATGATGACTGCTAGGGGATGTAGGCACGATGGATTAGCGACGGTCTGTAGAGCTGCCATGGAGTCACTATAGACTCCAAACGAAGACTCTCGGCTTTGGAGTATGGCCTGGGATGCCCTTTGGATGGCCAGTAGTTCAGCCTGATAGACTGTACAGTAGTCGGCGAGCGCGAATTTTCGGGCTTTTGTTTCGGCCCCACTACTCCACCAGGATAGCGCGGCCCCAACCTTGCCCTCTATCCGGCTGCCGTCCGTAAAAATTTGTACGTCAAAGTTGCTGTGTGCATCCAGCGCTTGATGGTCTGCCAGGGTCGTAAAGTCTAGCGCCGTTATCTCCGCAGGGTGCGGGGCTTCTAGGGCCGGTGCCATCGACTCGACCTCGCGGTCAGCCATTTCCGTCATTGGCACCCCCTTCTTTGCCTCATATAGCGCGGCTGCCTCCTTCACGCGCAAGTCCAGGGGCAATACTCCAGCTAGGGCCAGGGCGGCATTCAGAGAGACGGTGCGGTAGGCTCGGCACAGTTTCTGTGCCACTCCACGCTGCACCGTTCCGAGCTGCTTCTGAATGCCGATTTTGTCAACTGCTGGGGCCCACACGCTTGCGGCGTACAGTACTATGGGCTCTACGGCTGCCGTATATATTACTCGCAGAACCTCGGGATGAAGCCCCCAACTGACCTTGGCTGCTGCGGGTCAGCTGCCTCTGGATACCGGCGGCCTTCTTGCAGACATTTGCGACGTGTGAGTTAAACGTAAGTTTCTCATCGATCGTGACGCCCAAGATCTTCACCTCTTTTGACGCGGCAATGTCGGTCCCTCCCATGTTCAAGCGTGGTGTGTCGTACTTAAGCTTTCGCGTGACGGTCATCGCACTTGTCTTGTGCGGCGCGAACTTAAGCTTATTTCGGACACCCCACGCCCGAACACGTTCGAGAACGGCATTGGCGCGTCTCTCGATCTCCAGGGCCGTCACTCCGTCGAAGACAAGAACTACGTCGTCTGCAAATGCCTGAACATACTCGCCGGTTTGCTGAAGGTCTTGCAGCAGTGGATCCAGAAGCAGGTTCCAGAGAATCGGGCCTCCTATCGAGCCCTGTACGCATCCCTTATTCGTGGGCTTCCCATACTCTTCTCCGGAGTAACGCACAACTACGCTTCGGTCCTCAAGGTAGCTGTCAAGCACTCTCCTCAAATTTATAGGGCAACTTTCTTCGGCTAGTCGGATTCTTATGGCCGGCCACCATGCACTATCGAAGGCTCCCTCTATGTCGAGTGAAACCAGGGTTATGATCTTTTTCTCCTGTATTTTGCTGCGGATGTGTTTCATCAGGACATAGAGCGAGTCCTCCGTGCTTCTTTGGGGCATGAATCCGAACTGCCTTTTACTGAGCCGCGGGAGGATGTGGTGCTTAACTCGAGCCATCAGCATTTTCTCGTATATTTTACCGAGGACAGGCAACAGTCCGATCGGACGATACGATTTCGCAGCAGAGTAATCATCTTTTCCTGGCTTTCTCAGGACCACAACCGTTGCCACCTTCCAGATTTTGGGAAAGGAATGGAGTTTCAGACATTTGTTTAGGATGTGCAGGAAGGTCTCAGGGTCACTTATTATGGCGTGGCTACAAATATCTGCCGTGAGGCCGTCGGCACCTGGGGCTTTCTTGGGGTTAAACGAGTGAGCCGCCGCTTCTAGCTCTCGTAGGGTGAATGGCGGGTCACAGCTATCAAGTTGGTCTTCACCATTCACTTTGCTGGCTTGTTCCCTCACGCGGCGGTGCACCTCTTCGTCCCCGCTCTCCAGGTCCTCTGGGTATAATGTATTCGCTAGGAGCTTGACAGAGCCCTTCGCGTCAAGCTCTTCGCCATTTTCCCTCAACGGCAGATCTTTCTCCCTCTTTGCCGTTCGCCCTATGACCCTGTAGATCCCTTCCCACACTCCTTCTCTGTCCTGCTTGCTACAAAACTCCTTCCAGCTCTCAACGGCCGCCTGTTTCACCTCGAGTTCATATTTCTCTTTCTCTTCCAGGTACTCCCGGACGACCATCGCTCTACGGATTGGAGCGGCGCAGCGGATCCTGTTCTTCCTAGTGGCGACATCTTTTTTCATCCTGGCAAGCCTCTCGGACCACCACGGCATAGTAAGTTTTTCTTTTTTCTTGTGTTTTGGTATAATATCCTCACAAGTTTTCAAAATATTATTTGTGTAATTTTCAACTAGTTTCTCTATTTCTTTTTTGGTTTTAATTTTGTCTATTTCTTTTATTGTAATATCTTTTTCTAAATTTATTTCTTTAAATTTTTGCCTAAATGTTTCCCAGTTAACTTTTTTGGTTTTATAAATTCTAGTGGTTCGCTCAATTTTTAATCCTCTACATTTTTTCAATTTAATGTTGAACAAAATGCCGTTGTGGTCAGAGCTGGTCAAGCCCGAGTCCACTCTCCAGTCTTCGACAAGATCGAGCAAGTCGGTCGAGCAAGCCGTCACGTCGACGTAGCTGCTGTACCTTTTCCCCGCTCGTATCTCGTCAAAGGTGGGAATGTTGCCGCTGTTTAAAATGTTTAGGTCCAGCTCGTGCAGCGCGCCTGAAAACTCCTCCCCTTGATGGTCCGTTACAGGGCTTCCCCACCACAGGCTCTTGGCGTTGGCGTCGCCCCCAATGAGCAGGTTTCGGCGGTTATCCTGCGCTATCCTCCGTATGTGGTCGATGTAGGGCTCGATGGGTTTGTCGGGTTGAAAGTAGTAGGAGACGAGTGTGACTTCCCAAGCCCTGGTTCGGATCCTCACCACTACGATGTTCTCAGTGGTGAGTTTTGGGTACTGTGTCACGTCTAGGTCAGGATCGAAGACTGCGATCGCTGCCTTAACAGTCCCACTTCCTGTGTCAGGGCTCTGGTAAACACGCACGCCCCTATAGCCCTTCAACCTCCTCGTGCCGCCTACATACGGCTCTTGGATAAGCGCAACCGCCGCACCCCGCTTTGCAGCTTCTATGAGGAGCTCTTCTGTAGCCAACTTCTTCCTCTTGAGGTTGGCCTGTATAAATCGGTAGGGAAGTTCGCCCTGGGTGCCCTTAGCAGTACGCCACGGTAGATCGAGCCAGCCGGTCCCATTTGCGGCGTATTGGGCACTCGGTACTGAATGCATTGTGCTCGGTGTTCAGCAGTTTCGCTTTGCAGCAGTTGTGGCACGTTGGTGCTGCACCCGCGAGAAGTTCTGTGCATTCAGACCTCATATGTGGCCCACCGCAGTGGCTACACAGATCGGCTGGCTCCTTGCAAAAACGCTTACTGTGCCCGTACCCAAGGCATCGCGTACATTGCACCAAAGGCGACTGGTCCTCAACTCTGACGCGCTGGAAGTCGACGTGGAAGAAGCTGTTGCTGGTCGCGCGCGCCCAGATCTTCGGGGAAACGGACAAGATGACGTCACAAGTGTGCGGATTCCTTGCACGCTTCCTGTATTTTATTATTACGCGGTCCTCCCCTTCTCCGAGGCCGCGAAAAACATCCCGGTTCTGGTTCTGGAGGGCTTTGAGGATGTCCTTATCAGAGTTCATCACTAATACGCCCTTCAGAATCAGCAGCGGGTCCTTGTTCTTAACGTCCTCGACGTTGAGGTGGACCCCTTCCTGCGCTAGCCTTTTCTTGACCTTCTCTCTTTCCTCCACCGACTCGAAACCCATGATAACTTTCCTGTCCTTGGCTTTCCTTACTCTTTCCACTTTCACCCAGGCCTCCTTCGCATCTACTGCTTTCCTTATCCTCTCTATCACTTCCTCTCCTGTCTCTGTTTCATTCCTCGAGGTGACTGCGACAGAGTGCAGGGCCCCGGCCGGAATTTTTGCCCTTGATGACGTCGCAGGGGTGCGTGAGTGGTGTCCTGGGATAGGTCTCGCGAAGCCGGATCGAATGGCGATTAAAGAACACCGGGTGTCAGAACAATTTTTTTCAGTAGGCCTGATAAACTGAAATTTGTGTAAATTTAGAAGCTTAAAAAATTTCTAATAAAATAACTAAGGGTCGCAGCTCGCTGAAAACAACGGGGTCGTGCTTATATAGCCTTAGTCCACAATATAGATTGAAAAAATTTTGAAAATCTAGCAACTTTAGAAAAAGTAAAAATTTTTGTATGGAGATTTAAGTCAAATATGTAAATAAGCCGAAAATGAAAGTAAATAAGATAATATATGTATTCTTACGCGCTAATATAGCTGAAACTACTAATTAAAATCTTTGATAGGCGCAAGAATGTCTGTATTTCAGTTTACAGGTGTCAAATTTGTTAATTTCCTATGAAAAACGCGCCGCTTACGAAGACTCGGTTTAGGTATTTAGGCAAATTTTAAAGAGAAAAGGGCGAATATCTACCCTTGATGACGTCGCAGGGGTGCGTGAGTGGTGTCCTGGGATAGGTCTCGCGAAGCCGGATCGAATGGCGATTAAAGAACACCGGGTGTCAGAACAAATTTTTTCAGTAGGCCTGATAAACTGAAATTTGTGTAAATTTAGAAGCTTAAAAACTTTCTAATAAAATAACTAAGGGTCGCAGCTCGCTGAAAACAACGGGGTCGTGCTTATATAGCCTTAGTCCACAATATAGATTGAAAAAATTTTGAAAATCTAGCAACTTTAGAAAAAGTAAAAAATTTTGTATGGAGATTTAAGTCAAATATGTAAATAAGCCGAAAATGAAAGTAAATAAGATAATATATGTATTCTTACGCGCTAATATAGCTGAAACTACTAATTAGAATCTTTGATAGGCGCAAGAATGTCTGTATTTCAGTTTACAGGTGTCAAATTTGTTTATGGAATCCAGTTGTGGGGTACTAGCTCTAAATCCAATGTCAATATCAAGCAGAGGTTACAATCCAAGAAACTGTGTATCATCGCTGAGTGGGGTGAGGGGTATCATAGGTTGCAATCAGTGCTTCGAGCGGCATAATCTACTGTGGCACGCGTTGCTTTTTTCTGACATTTTATTTGAGTTTTGTAACTAACCAAAATAAATCATTTACATCACATTTTCTTCTGGTTTAGTTTATTTTATTACAAACCGTTTTTTAATATGCATAATATTGATCATTGAAATATATTTTCTTGGGAAAACCTTTTATTTTATTTTATTTTACATCTTCAATCTGAAATATTTCAGAAAGTTGTTGTTTGTAAATGTCCTCTCTGTCGATTGGCATGTGTTTTATAGGTGTATATCAAATCACGACATTTAGGTACTTGCGACTTTAGGTATGCCAATAAGGTTCGATGCCTTTTGGACAAGACGTCTGTCAAGGTAGCTTGTGTTCTAATAAACATGCTCTGTTTAAGTCACAATCACAAAACAGGGAAAGGAAAATAAAAGCAGGTGAAGCACCTTTTTTTTTGTACAAAAATAGTTATACCCGTAATTATTCTACAACAGAAATTCAGTTTATGAGAATTGCCTTCTGGGCAACAGGTTCGCAGTAGGCAGAAGCTATGAGACTTCTGGGTCACGGACTGACCACCTGTGTCCTTGCTAGCAATAGTAACTTACATTTGTGATTTATTCAACTGCAGTGTCCTTTCATTTCCATCAGACCTCTTATCAGTAAAGTTTAGTGTGTCGGGAGCATCTGCAGCCTGAGGGTATAAGCGTGATATATCTTCACTTTGGACTCTGTCTACATAATCTTGAAGCCTGTTTGTGTTACTTGGTGGCAGGGGGTTGGTAGGCTTTGGGCTATATTCATTGTGAAACTCTTGCTGAATAGACATTAGGTTTCTGAGGCAATGTGCACCTGAAATTAATTGTTTTAATGGAAATCTGAATTACTATGTAATATACTACTATTGATTTGGGTGGTGATTTGGTTGTACCACTGAAAAATATTGCTACAGAAATTGACCACAGAAGTATGTCCCCCTTGCAATCTAATTAATAAATAAAATAAAAAGCCTTTATTATGCCATTGGCAATTTACACTAGAGACAGTTGTAGATATGTGATAAATGTAATTTTAGTCCAATATGCATGCCACCTGGACCCCTCTTTGGTTGAAGGCCTACTCTAAAGATTGCCACACGTCCCGATTTTTTTGCCAGGTTTAACCAATTTCTTGATCCGATGGTTTCTATTTCCTCCTTCTTGCAATCGAATACCCTGTTCATATTCATTTTATTACTTATTAATGTAACAGCAGTATTAATTAAACATTGGCATTTAAGATGGTAAATAGTTACATTAAAACCTCTATGAGGTATTCGTGAATTTAATTAATTAATCAAATTGAAGTTATAGTCTGTTTATCCTTACTTGTTGTTGTACTTAGGACAAGTACATTTAGTAAATAAACAACAGTCAGAGCATAAACACGTCTTACCGACTTGATCTTACTATGTAGTCTGTGTTTAGATGTCTTACATTATAAAAGAAACATGTAGAATACATTGTTCACTGAAAACTGCTAATATTCATTATAGTTACTTTACAGTTTTATCTTTACTTTCTACTATACCTCTTTTTGTCAAGTATTCGATAGTTTCCTCTGCATCTCCATAGTTATTGACGACTGCGACATATTTAGACCGCCGCAACATCGCCTCGCGCATAGGTTTCCATTTGCTACCAAACACCGAAGCGTAAAAATCATCAAAATGGTCCAAAGCTTTGTGCTTTGGGCTTGTCTTTCTTTTCAGTTTAGCCTGTAATTAAGACAGTTTTGTAAAGTTATATGCAATCCAACAATAAAAGGCAGCTTCAATAATTAACTATTAAAATTTTGTACGTGCGATACCTACCCAATGCGTCTTTGTTTTGTTACGCACTTGTATTACTAAGTAGGATCTCAATATGGAATTTTTACATAAATTAGAAATATTAAACATTTTTAAAAGTATGTTATTTTTTTTTTTTTTTTTTTTTTTATATGGCGTTTCTAAAAGTATGTTATAATTCGTTTATTCGAAGAATTTTAGGTTATGTTTCACTTTTGTTTGACATAAACTTATTTGACATATTATGCACAGATTAATATATGTCAGTCATTATTATGGTGAAGGGAAAGAGTTAGGGAGTACTTACTATCTTGGCTTTGAAAGTGTCCATCAAAGTGCGTTAAATTAGGTGGCGCCACAGTAGCAACAGGATAAATTGTTCAAATGTTATTTTAAAGGATGGCTTTGCCTTTACCCTTTATTGAAAAGGCATTAAAATATTTAAAAATGTTCTACCTCGACACTTTATACCTAGCCTACTTTAATCCGTAGCCAACTAAACAGAGGCGGCGCTAGGCGTAGGCGACGTGGGCCACCGGCTACGGCCTCGCGGTCCGTGGGGCCTCGCGCCTCAAATACCTTACCGCATAACTCGGACGCAACGTAAATTAAATAAATAAATTCGTTATAAAACGATAATGAATATAAGTATTGAATGGAATACCAAAGTTTTCTGTAGGCTAGCAAAATTTTTAGGCGTTGCGTTGTCATCGCGGAAAACGAAAGCCCACTCTTTAAAGTTGTACATATTTGTAAATTGAGTGTTTTAAGAATGCTGAACGCATCCTTATGTTATGTCATTTTGACAGTACCCAGCAAGAGTGAAATAGCAAAAAAATCTATCTCCCTTGCTCTTATGCCCGCGAATGGCAAATCAAAGTATTGATTTGTTTACAAGAGCTTTGCGAAGTGGAGATATTTCATGAGTTATATATTACGAATTAGTCTCTTCAACCTTGTCAAAACGCTGAGGAGATAATACCCGACTTAAATTGCAGCCTTCCGTGCCAGGCCCTTATCAGTGATTTGTGCCAGCTGAGCGGCGCCCCGAACCAACTTTCGAGGACCCTAAAAGCTTAATTACCTCCCTCTGGGGCGAGTTGTTTTATCGATTTCACCTCCTTTTGTGCCCAGATACGCACGGGCGTATTTTTATCATACGGACCGCGATAACAATCTAAAAATGTGCCATGGAGCGTTATTCTGTGTCAACGGTCGCGTTACCGAAGAACTAGGTCACCGGTAAGTTAGCGTTCAACACGTAAATGTTGTCTAAACTCACGAAGTTTATCTTGACAATGTTTATTTATTTAAGGTCTAAAAATACCTCCGTGGCGATGCTTGCCGTTGTTGTGCATTGAAGAGGGTTTGTAAGAGCAATAGTCATGTATGGGATTTTGAGTGAAGTCCAGGTGGGAAATAAGGTGGTATGGATAGTGGGAGGTTGGAGGCAGTCCCTAACGGGGCTGTGCACTTGGACACAGTAAGAGCACTGCATCAAACTGTAGTATCCTTAAGAACAGCATTGGAAGTATCAAAGAATGAACTAAGGGAGCTAAAGGAAAAGTACGAAGAGCATTCCAGGTGTAATGAGTATGCTGATGTAATTGAGAAGTTGACTCTGGAAAACCACATACTTAGGCGAAGGATAATTGACTCTGGGCATGATGAAGGGGATAACACTCAGAATATAAAGTTGGAAGTGACTTACAGTCCTCATCAAAATATTGATGACTATTCTGGTAGTGAGGTCCTAATTCAGACTGTTACAAGTGAGATCAATACTACTGCTGATACTTTGGAGCCTGACCATACAAAACAAGAAAAAGATGATGATTTTTGTTCTGCCGGCAAATTAAATGAGCCCCTTGAAGTGAAATTTGATTTACCAGAGGAGGTAGAGATTATTAGTGGAGCTAGCACTCCTGATTACATACCAGAAGAGACGGAGATAGAAGAACAAGAACCAACTGATATTGTTAGTCCAGTTGAGGAACAGAACACAGTCACAGAACTTACAGAGAGCCACATCGAGAGTTTTCCCAAAGAATCTGAAGAAACTTCCCATCCAAGTTTTAAGACTAAATTGGAGTTGTTATCCAAGTTTGATGTTAGAATTAAAGTAAGGACTTTGAAAGAAGGTGCTGTTATTTCGAGTTCTACTTCAGACAGTGATTCCACAACTGGAGGAGGAAAAAAAACAGAAAACGAAAGGACAGATTCAGGAGCTAGTTACCAATTTGAAGAAAGAAAAGAACATTTTGAAAAGGCTGAGGATCCCAGAGGGAATAAAATTTGTCTACGAACAGTAGCCACTGAAAACGTGAAAATGGCTGTGCCAAGTGAAGCAGATGCCAAGTCTAAGGTCGACAAGTTTGACGTGCAGGTGAGAATAACATCAGAAGAGAATTTAGTGGTGAAAGAAAATGTTGAGAGAAGCCGACGAAAAGATACACTCAATTTGGATGTGGATGACCTGAGTCTCAGGTGGGTCAACCTTTTTCTGACTTAATTATGTATTTAGCTTTATAAATACTTTCCTTCTTGAATTTAAATTTAATAATGTAATAGTTAAGTAGAGAAAAGTTAGTAAATGAGGAACAATGTGTCATGTTAGTAATCTGTAGTAAATGTTTCAGCTATATGCTTATGTGTATTGCTCATCAACACAATTAATATTGTTTATTAGTAATAATATTAATATAATTCTGGTAAGCCAGATTCAAACATTGCCGATGATAGCTGTCATATAGATGCTAAAGTTATTCATGATAGTACTGTTTGGTTTTAGGTCGAATTTGTTTACAATCCCTTACAAGGGCGGCGCGCCGCTTAATAGTGTTCGCTGTCTTTTCTATTAAGACCGTCGTAGAGGTGCACTTCTTGAGACGTATTCTGAAGTCAGAATTACAATTCGTAAACGAAACCCTAATATTTAAACATAGATTACTTACTTTACGTTTTATATAAATTTTGTAAAACGAAGCGGTGGCACGGTACGCGGCCAGCTGCGTAGTGCGTTTGTTCCCTAGTAACGCGTACACGATTCTTTTTTTGCTTTAAAACTACGTCGTTTGTTTCTAGCCCTATCTTTACATACAGATTGAGTACGAGTAGATGAGCAACTAAATGTTTCTTTACACTCGCAACTCTAATACAAGAACTGCAGCACTAACCGTTTCATTCCAGGTCCCTTTCCGAAGGCGACAACTCCGTCTTTTCCGAAGGCGGCACCACGCCGATAGACCCGCATGCCGGCGCGGGCGCAGACGACAAGGAACAGGATAACGCGAGCGGAAACGAGTCCGAGGAGGTCGACGATATAGAGCTCATATTCACCACCGATGAGTCTAAGGATATGAGCAACTTGCAGGTAAGATATGACCACACTGACACTGATGACTGAAAATGTCTTGGTGTATTCTCGTCACTAAGACCCCTCGTCCACTCGCCAGCTTTTTGAGGCGTTGCAATAGCAATGCAAACGCAAAACAGCTGTGTCGCGATGCTGTTGATGACTGGGTACCTTTGCCTTTGTTTTGCTTTGCACCACGATTGTAATTGTGTCGATCACATTGTGCGAATGCCTGTAGCTACGTTTATATGATAACTCTGTACCTACTCATAGATTGTATCAACGCTGTTGGTGTTCCGAATAAAATAAAATAACCATGACCATGGCCCATCTTGCTGTACGTCATGCCAAGAACTCGAATCCGTGGTTCCAGAATAACCGGGAATGGACAGGAAAATAACGAATGCAGCCCAGTTATTTCACTTTGGCAAAAACAAGGCCAAGCTCCAGGAGCTGGTAGCCAGCCTTCAGTAATTAGATAGGCACTATAAGAAGAAGAATATAAAACAATAAAAAAGTTGTGTCTTCTATTTGTCAGCCCCTCCTCCAGTTTTAGCAAAAAGTAATCACAAAATCGTTATTTTTCAGGAGGATCTTGTGTCCATCCGTGAAACGGACCAGTGGGGTCCTTCTTCCGCGTCCACTCATTCAACGCCGGTTCTCATTAAGTTCCACACCCTCGACCCTGACTTCCAGCCTGGAGGAAACACTAAAGACGTCGCCGATAGTGAAAAGCAGGAGAACAGCGGTCTCCAAGGCATCATCGCCGAATCCTCCCTCAGAAACAAAAGGGTTTCCCTACCTAGCGATAAAGAAATACGACACGTCGCTTTTAACGGCAAAGGTAGCCTGGATCTGCCTGGTCGGGGGATCTTGAAGGGTTACGAGAACAAATCTGATAACATGCTCTATAAGAAGAGCCCTAATACTAGCACTCGAAGATTGGACAGCGTTGACAGTCTTACTTGCGAGTACAATCGAGGCCTAAGTTTCGACAATACTAAGTCTTCCAGCTTCGAGCTGGGATCCAGCATGGATATTTTGCACAGAGAAGAAAGCGTGGATAGCTTCCACAGGACTGGAAATCTAGGTCACAGGTTTTCTGTGTTTGCGGAGACAGATATATCCAAATGCGGTATTTCTGAGGACGATCTCGCCGGAAATTTGAATATGAGGAGGAATACTTGCCCAAATCCGTTTCAATACAGGTAATATATATTTTTATTGGTTGAGAAATTGTGAATGTTTTATAAGGCGTACCTATCACTTTCGAACCGCATCGCAGATTTTGTGGTAACCGTAATGATAAATGATCGGAGAAAGGAGGATTTACTCATACATGATACTTTCTTTTTGTGGTATGCTTTAATGATTCAAAATTCACGTCTAGGATAACTTAGATATTTAAAAAAAATACTACAGGCAAGCAGGTACATTAATGCACAAAGTAGGTAAATTCGATATATTTTAATGTTTGGAATCTGCTCATTTTTTAAAAACATTTTTACCATTACCAATTACCTCATCATACAGAACTAATACATCTGTTCACTTCACACACACACAGTTTCTATAAAAGGGATTAAGGTGTATCGTCTAGCTTTAGCTTAGCTACGAGTACGTCTCTATTTTACAAGACTGGGACGTACTACAACAGCGAAAGCTCTACAAAATCGCAGTTGCCAGATCATAGTATATCTGTACTCCGCTCAATGATTTCAATGTATTCGGTTCTATGCCTCTCTCTCAAACCAAATTAAGCAAAGGAGTGACGACTCGGATATCAGTGTCGGGCTTGGGTTTTACGTATAGTCTCTTATCAATAGGATTTAAAAAAAATCTTATAGCATAAAGGTTTGCGCACATCAGGGTGGGCCACACCGCACTCCGTCGCAAAAATCTTCTCACATCTCATTAATTTTCTGAAAAGTGAAAGAGACGTAAGTGGTTCTCGCGATGCGGTGCGGCCAGTCCTAAGCTGCGTCAGTCGTCATGATAGAGACTTGGTAAAGCAAATTAAATTCTATTTAGTCCGTCAGTTAGATTATTAAAAAATAATAAACATTTACTTTTTCTTTTGTCAATCGACCAAAAAATTTCAAAGTTTGGGAGTCCCGGGGCTCGTGACGTCACTTCTAAGTAAAAATTATACCAAGACGATACGTCATGCGGCATTTCAAAGCAATATATCTCTGTAATGTTTTGATTATGTAAAAAAATAAAAATTACGTGTCCAATACTTTTTGCTGATCTACCTGGTAGACGAAGAAAAAAAAGTTTGTCGTCATCCGTATTCGTCTCCCGTTTAGGCCGGGCGGCTACCGCACGCCGTCCCGCACGAGCGGGCCGCTGAAGGCCGGCAACGTGTGCCGCCACGTGCGGCCCGTGCTGCGCGAGGCCGCGCTCCAGCGCCGCAGCTCGGCCGCGCAGACCGACGTGTGCGCGCTGCCTAACCGCTGGAGCTCCGACGGGTACCTGGCGCACAAGGTGAGCTGGCATGGGGGGGACGAGGTAGCTAGTGCGAGTGGTAGACGGTGCTACTGGGTGAAGCCGCACCTCGGCCGCGCAGACCGACGTGTGCGCGCTGCCTGACCGCTGGAGCTCCGACGGGTACCTGGCGCACAAGGTGAGCTGGCATGGGGGGGACGAGGTAGCTAGTGCGAGTGGTAGACGGTGCTACTGGGTGAAGCCGCACCTCGGCCGCGCAGACCGACGTGTGCGCGCTGCCTGACCGCTGGAGCTCCGACGGGTACCTGGCGCACAAGGTGAGCTGGCATGGGGGGGACGAGGTAGCTAGTGCGAGTGGTAGACGGTGCTACTGGGTGAAGCCGCAGCTCGGCCGCGCAGACCGACGTGTGCGCGCTGCCTGACCGCTGGAGCTCCGACGGGTACCTGGCGCACAAGGTGAGCTGCCATGGGGGGGACGAGGTAGCTAGTGCGAGTGGTAGACGGTGCTACTGGGTGAAGCCGCAGCTCGGCCGCGCAGACCGACGTGTGCGCGCTGCCTGACCGCTGGAGCTCCGACGGGTACCTGGCGCACAAGGTGAGCTGGCATGGGGGGGGGGAGGTAGCTAGTGCGAGTGGTAGACGGTGCTACTGGGTGAAGCCGCACCTCGGCCGCGCATACCGACGTGTGCGCGCTGCCTGACCGCTGGAGCTCCGACGGGTACCTGGCGCACAAGGTGAGCTGGCATGGGGGGGACGAGGTAGCTAGGGCGAGTGGTAGACGGTGCTACTGGGTGAAGCCGCACCTCGGCCGCGCATACCGACGTGTGCGCGCTGCCTGACCGCTGGAGCTCCGACGGGTACCTGGCGCACAAGGTGAGCTGGCATGGGGGGGACGAGGTAGCTAGTGCGAGTGGAAGACGGCATTGTAGTTTAGGCAACGCTTGTCGCAAAGTGTGGCTGCTACTAGGTGAAGCCGCATACATCTATGCAGCTCGGCCGCAGCTTCCATGGGTGGTGGGTGGACAAGGTAAGAGGTCGTCTATTAATCACGTGAGCTATGGAAGTGGGGGAGTGAGTTCGGAAAAATCACGAAATATCACAAGGAACTGGTAGTGAGGTAATGAGGGCTTCCTGCAAGGAAGCCGCTGGATGCAGACCGATCCAACCAGCCAATCTGGAAGTCATTGGGAAAGGCCTATGTTCAGCATTGGACGTCCTATGGCTGAAATGATGATAATGAAGAGAAAACTACAGCACTATAACTCTTGCAGTTGCTTGGCGTTTACAGAATCCTTATGTTTTTTTATTACTTTATTGTTAAATCTAATATGTATATACAGACTAAACAAGTTTTTTGGTGCGATTGCCCATACTCATCTGTTGTATATTTTGATGTACCAGATGTCAGTAATACCCGGCGGTATGCCGACTTTGCCGCAACGTGCGCCAGCGACCCTGGTGTCGGCCGGCGGGCCCGGCGCGGCGTGCGGCGCGGGGGGGCGCCGCCTCACCGTCCCCAACGCTAGGCCCCTGCCCACTGCAAGGGGGGACGACTCGCGACGAGTCTTACTCAGTGATATAGGTAAGGAAAAGCTAGCTAATTATTATATCTTTAACCAGGAGACTATTATACTCCCCTCCATTGGTTTTATATATTTTTTATTCATAATGTCTTATTAAAAACAATGAATAGAACACTTATAGATAGGACTTGGAGTGAGCAAGTTTTATAAATAATCGCATCGCATAAATTGAAGTAAATACACGCGAAGACCTGTTACGCGCCACCAATAGTGCGGTCCCTGTGGCGGAATACTGACCATCAGAAATTTGAGAAATTGCCATCAACACAAGATAAAGAAGAATTGAAATCGAAAAGTGGACTTGAATTTGTATAAACATCAGGGTAGCGCTGCCTGGTGGTCAAGTAAGCCATATTTTCCCATACAAATCAACAAAATCGATCAAGTAATTTTTTATCACTCAGTAGTTCACAAGGCTCTCTGTTCGCTTCGACACGTTACCGGATAGGCTTTCATCCTGTGACCGACCAATTAATCTGAGTAGCTAACAATGACATACATCAACTGCCACTTCTTTATATGGTGTGCAAGAGTATCTTTTTATTTTTAAAAAATTACATAGCGTCGCATTGCAAAGGTAAAGTGGCAACGGGCAGGCTACATTGCTCGCAGAACTAGGGGAACATTGGGGAAGAATGGTTCTCGAGTGGCGACCACGAACTGGAAGACGCAGCGTGGGCAAGCCTTCAGACCTGGTGAACTGACGACCTAGTTTTTGTTGCGGGTTGCCGCTGGATGCAAACGGTCTAGATCCGCTCGCTGCGGCTTTCTATGGGGCAGGCCTATGTCTAGTAGTGGACTTCGTAAGGCTGCTGATGATATGATCAGATGATCATATCGAAAAAAGATATGCTCGCCGTTCCAAATTTCAGACTGCATAAAGTGAGTAATCATGGGAAATAATATTCGCTTTATTAACAAATTACCACAATCTATTGTTGAACTACCCATGTTTAAATGTTTTTTTTGTTTTTTTATTTTATTATTTTAATAAAAAAGTAACCTTACTTTTTATACTGTTAATGATTATGTTTTATTGCTGATAATGATGATAAACCGAATGCTTCCAACGGGCCAATCTAGAAGTCACTGAGGGAGTCGTATGTTTAGCAGTAGACGTACTATGGCTGAAATGATGATGATGATGATGAATGATGATGATCTATTTGGTCGCCAGGCTTCACGTCGATGGTGCCCGAGCTGTCGCGCTCGGCGGACCCGGTGTGGGCGCTGGGCAGGCGCATGCAGGCCGAGTCGCCCGCCTCTACCTCCACTTCCAAGTTAGTTCTAAGTTATTTGTTATAAACTAGATAATGCCCTCTAAAAAAATCTCTATTTGAATCGGATTTGTTTACAATTTAGAGGGTTTTAAAGAATTAGCGCGGAACGCTAATTCTTTTTCTAAAATAAAAGTAGCCTTAGCTACTCTTTATAACATCAGCTATTATTTTATTTGCCAGTAAAAGTTCCGTCAAAATCGGTCCAGCCAATTCGGAGATTATCAGGAACAAACAAACAGACAGACGGACAAACGGAAATTAAGATTGTTCTTTTGTTATCATGTATACTTTCTAAAGCATTTAATAAAAAGCTGTTATTTGACGTAACAAACAGACTTCAAATGTATTTACTTGTTTAGCTGTATGTATAATATGTAGACAATACACCAATAGGGATAATGACACTACGAATCAACTGATGTACTTTTTATGAACTGTCAAAACGCGATATCCTCATATCATTTGTATGGGAATGCGCAATGAAGAAGCACAGGAAAGGGAATCTAAGATGGCGCCAGCGTATTTGGTCTTGTCAAACGTTATCATTAAATGTTAACGCAAATGTCTTTTAAAAAAAGTTTTTTTTCTGTGCTCACTGTCACACCGCGTCATACTGACGCAAGATTGATAGACGCTTGACAACTAACCTTTATCGTAGTGATTATTTAATCAATGGCAACAGTGACAGAACCATTTTGATCAAATAATGACTACGGGCAAGACCAAACACAATGCGACACCTATCGGGATGAATGTGCAGTGTGGTTCCGTTGTGCGGTGTGGTTATTAAAGACATTATTTTTTAGAATTATTTGTAAATGGTGTTATCATCCCTATTATCATGGTCATCCTTCTAATCATAAAACTCTTTAGATTTTCGACCCTAAGAGCAAGCAGTTCTTTTGCAAAAATACACTGTACTTACATTGTTTTGCATTAAAATAATAATAATAAAAGTTACACGAAACCTTACGATTTGGAAACAGTAATTGCCAAAATAAAGGCCAAAATCAAGAAGTGGCTATTGACTTGATTATGATAAGTGTATGAAAAAGCCCTTTTGGTGTAAGTTTAACACACACAAACAAACACTTCTTATTTGCGCGTGTTAATGACATGATATCTAATCAAAAATAATTAGACATCAAGTTTTTTTTAAAGGTATTGTTATATAAAGTGATTATATTACTAAGGAAGGACCGATTTTTCAATCGCCAGATAACTTTTATCCGACGAATGAAACTTACGTTTTGACATATTTTCAACTTGTCAGACTTATTCTTCAGATAAAAGTTATCGGGCTGTTGAAAAATCAGCGTCTCCCAGCACCAAACCCGGGCCGTAAGGATTAACACCGTTCTCTTTGTAGGTTTCTGTCGCGCGGCTCGTCGTACCGCTCGCCGTGCCTGAGCATCGACCGCAGCAACGACTGGATCCCGCAGACCGTCTACGTGCCGTCTGCTCGATGTAAGTTTACATTTAAAATTGGTTCATAATATTTGGTTGGCAACACGGTGAATTTTCATTGACTGTAGAGTCGCTAAAGTCACAATCTCCTGCACTAATTAATATCAAAATCGCATAAAAATTGCAAATTAAAATATTGGAAATTTACATATTATACTACTTACTTACATATTATATTACTTTATATTTATACTCTGGTCCTATGGTACGAAACCAGAGTCCTTGTGTTACAGAAATATAAAACAACGACGGTACCACAACACCCAGACAACGACATACCCAAGACGCCGGACGCGGAGTTAGCCCTATTCGCGGATGATACCGCTCTCTATCGCTCAGGATACAACCGTCGTTACATCACGATAGCGCTACAGCGCGCCGCTGATGCTCTCGGCGAGTGGTTCAGGAAGTGGCGTGTGGAGGTGAACCCCGAGAAAAGTGCAGCAGTGTACTTTACTCGAGGTCGCTTCGTATCGCGGCCTTCCAAACAACCCCGCCGCAAGAAAATCCGCTTTAACGTCACCTTATTTGGCCGACCGATCCCTTGGGTGAAGGAGGTCAAATATCTAGGTGTCACTCTCGACCACCGGTTATCGTTTGTACCCCACATTACGCGCGTTCTCAAGCGAGCGAAGTTCTACGCTCACCGACTATAACACCTTGTCGGTAGCAAGAGTAAAATGTCGCTTAGAAATAAGTTGACAATTTACAAAACTTGCATCCGCCCCGTGATGACATACGCCAGTCCGGTGTTTGCTCACGCTTCTTCTAACAGCATTAAGAAAATGCAAAGTTTCCAAAACAATTTCTTGCTTAGAGCCTCGAGTCAATTGTGGTTCATACGCCGCAAGAATCTCCATAGAGATTTCGACATGCCCTCAGTAGCCCAATATATGAAAGAAGCGTCTCAGCGCTTCTTTGATAAGGCAAAAAACCACTCCAATCCGCTCATAGTCAAAGCCGCCACGTACACGCCCCAGGAGGATGTCGCTGCCCGACTCCGTCGGCCTCGGCACGTTCTGGACGACCCTGACGATTCCTACACCGCGTACTGTAGAACAACAGCCAACACCGCCTTAAGCACTTCAAGTACTGCACAACATTTTAGTTCGCATCACCGCACCCGCCGAAGGGTGCGAGGTCCCGTATTTCATTTCGGCCGACACAGACATGTGCCTGGCCGTTTTTCCCCTGCCCACCCTACGGACGACGGCCCAAGCCGAGGTCCGAGCCTATAGAGGCGCCCTTGAGGCCAGAGTCCGACTCACCCCCAGATCGGGCCCGCTAGAAAGGAGCCCGGCAGCGGTCCGGCCTGTTTCGGCAGTTCCGGTCCCGTCGGCGCCACCACTAGCGGGTTCGCCGCTTGGTAGGGTGCCTTTTGCACTCCACATTGGCCCGATCACGCCTGCTAGTATGGGGCTCGACAGCGACCGCTAGCGGGGCGGACCTAGGCTGTGCGCCTTCAGCGCACGCCACAACTGCCCGGGTTAAGCTGACGAATGTCTTCCTCAAAGGCACTCAGCGATAGGTCCGTCCATAAAAAAAATAAAAAAAACACCCAGACCCGATACAATATAGAAAATATCGTTTCCTACATTACCGACCGGGAATCGAATCCTGGACCTTAAGAGATGGTGATGCTAAGTCTGGCATGCTCGCCTCTTGGCTATGGAGGTTGCTATCGATTGTTACCACGTGTTGATTGTTTTGTTATTATTACTACGGTATAGATGCACCACAACAGTTACGTTATCGTCATCAACTGGTCGCAAAAGTTATAGAATGTTATTTACTGTATGTAGTTAATGCTTTTAAAAATAATTCACACGGACCTTTAATTTGAATTTGTATCGCCTATAACGCACCGCCCACAAAACGTATCTGTTTAGCCTAATGGTGGACTGGTAGAGAATGCCTCATGGCATTAAGTCGACCTTTTGTATTATTTTTAATCTGTGCAATAGTCTAAATAAATAAATAAATGTTGTTCCACAAAAAGTAAAAGCGTGTGAATGTGCCCGTCTAGGGGTCGTTCATGAATCACTTGAGGTTCAAAAAGAGGGGAGAGTGTCTAAATCCTCACCACGTATCATCAGCGGGAGAGGGTCAAAAACATTGTAGGAATGCCTGACTACGGGAGTATTTAATAAAACCTTTTTAATGATTAAATTACTTTAATTTATTACGTAATGATTGAAACCAACTCAAATACGCATGTTCGTCTAGGTGCCCGACGATCGATCGGTCTAGGTGCCGGTCGGGCTTCATGGTCACTCGTGCACAACGTTATCCCTACAAGTTTCTAAAAACATCAGGTGATTAATGAACGCCCCCTTGCAGTGAAGTTGTAAAGCCTGGTGCACACGGGATCCCTACAAGTTGCTAAAAAACATCACATGACTAATCACCGCCCCCTAGCAGCGAAGTTGTAAAGGCTGTAATAATACTCAATAATACTAATTTATTTTGTACATAGGCCCTCTTCCGGGCACTTATACACGTCCCAAAATATAGCTTAGTCCTACCACTGCTTCGGGACTACATATTGGCTGGTCATGAGAAGAAACGGCGCACTCAGTCACCTTTGTTAGCCTTTTTTACAGGAAATACAGTTACAAGACATGTAGTAAGTGCGAGCTAAGCAGGTTAAGTCCATGCACTCTTGTCGTTTAAATAATCATCTATTTTATAATATCCTTTTTTCATAAGGATGTTTTAATGTGAATTTTGAATTCATGTATAGGTAATTCAACAAGAGTCTGTGGTACTTTATTGAAAAATTTAATACATTACCCCAAGAATGAATTACCAACTTTGTGTAGTCTGAATAAAACGTCAATGTGCCATGTGGGGACAGTTGTAAAGAATACTCTTCCCCACCGCCAACAGGCGTGTCGTAAAAGGCAACTAATTCCTGTAGCATCAGATGGGTAGCAGCGTCTACGTGCGAAATCTTTTAAAAAACTGCGCTCGCCATCCCGCCTGCCAAGCGTGGCAAGTACTGGCAATCCTCCCCGATGATAGGTAATTGGGGGAGGTCTTTGTTCAGGAGTGAATGTCCTGTGGCTGAGATAATGATGATGATTAATGAACGCCCCCTAGCAGTGAATTTGTAAAGGCTGATGATGATGATGATGATGACGATGTGTTCCCCAGTGTACGGCGAGTGCCGCGCGTGGCGCAGTTCGCTGCCGGACGTGCGGCGCGACACCGACGAGCTGATGCACGAGACAGATGTCTACCTGCGTAGGTCAACGGACAACCTGCGGTACACCTCGCTGGACTGTAAGTATTGCTCATTACAGGTTTTTTTGGCTAGCATCCGCCCGTGGCACCGCCCGCGTTTAAGTTAACTAATAGGGAACGTTGGATGTGTGCAATGGAACGTAAGATGCTTGTAAAGGACGGAAGACGGAGAGAGCAAGAGGAAAAACAATTGAAGACAATTGGTTCGTGCTGGCTGAAAAATAGAAAGACTTTTTCATCAAATTTAAAGGCATAACATAATTTACACAGTAATAATAACTCCAGTGTTTCTATTATATTATCTCTACTTAAAAACACATATTTATGACGTTTTAGAGTGCAGATGTAGATATCCATAGGGTTTTAAGCTACATAACATTACCCTACGACCAACAGGAGCGGAGTATCAATGAATAATGTAGCAAAAACGGGAAAAAAATCCTTTGAGAACTTCCGTTGCGTTAAAGTTACACAATACGCAAAAATCATGTAAGACGGAATTGTTCTATTGCTTTGTTGTATGTTTAAAAAAAAGTCCGTGACAGCTTATATCTTTTCGGGTTGACTCACTATACTTAACCTTTCTTATGGTAATCAAATTCGTTCTAAAATAATGCATTGGCGCTAGCGTCGCTTTTTCTTTTACTTTTAATTAAATAAATAAATAAATACTCATTTATTTCGGACATCTAGATCCATAATTGTTAGTGACAGAATAACTTAAGGCTAGTGTTAGTACATAATAAAATAATAGTAGTTGAAAACATTAAAACATATTATTATCATATAAAATTTCATAAGATCGAGGTGCAGTACCTCAGGATTCACTCCGGCGCCGGCGAGCCGGGCTACTTGACTGCATGCAGTGTTATCCAGTGCGCCAGTACCGGAGAGTCCCAGCGGTCCATCAACGCGCGCAGGATAGTGTTTTGGCGCCACAGGGAGGCGCAGCGCTTGCGCACGATGCCAGCGAACCCATCTGTACACGCCTCCGCGAACATGGCGGAGGCGCTGCAGTAGCGCGAACTTTTAGAGCGAGGCATTGATGTGGTTTATTGTTTTCTTTTGAGTTGGGAAGTGACATGGGTAGTTGATAAAGACTTTAAGTGACAGATCAAACCCCACACGGGCGCAGCCGCGGGTGGAAGCTAGTAACGAATAAATGTACTCTTAATCCTGTCCGAACAACGATCTAACTTTAACTTCTCTACAGTGAACACCGGTTGCGTTTGCGGCTGTTCGTGCGTTTGCGTCCGCAGTGGCGACACCGTATCCGCTAGCACTGGTTACGTTAAACCCGTGGGCGTGGGCGCGGGTGTGGGTGGTGTGGGCGTGGGTACCGGGGGCGTGGGCACCGTGGGCGTGGGCCAGCCGTACATCCCGCGCGAGCCGAAGCAGTTGCGGCTCGGACACATGGTCAAAGTCATCGCGCCGCATGGACGACTCGTCATTGGACGTGTTCGGTGAGTATTTTTTAATGTCGTAGGTAGTGTCTATATTTATTATAATAAATGTGATAGTAACTCTGTCTGTCTGTTACGCTTTCACGGCAAAATCACTGAGCCGATTTCGAAGAAGCTTGGTACGAAGCAAGCTTGAACTCTAAGAAAGGACATATGCAACTTTTTTAAATTAGCATATTTATATTATTTATATTACAGTTTTTTGACAAGTCTTTTTTGCTTTTTTGGCATTCTACCAAATAATAAAAAAAACTACCTCAACAAAAACAGCTTAACAAAAGCCAAAACAGGAATTACACAAAGCACAACGAAAATATCGCACCGCAAACCAAAGTTTTCAGAAGACGACCGAACTGATTCATCGATTTAGAGTCGATTATGTATTGTATTGCTTCCAACCGGCCAATCTGAAAGTCTATGGGGCAGGCCTATGTTCTGCAGTGGACGTCCTATGGCTGAAATAATGATGATGATGATGATGTATTGTCAATCCCTAAAAGTAAACGTTCCGTTTTACGCACTGAGAGGAATTATTTGAAGGAAATCATATTCATTTATTTCATTTTAATTTTTTCTTTCATTTCAAGTCATTAAGCTACTCGTATATTGTTTGCAGTTTTTGCTTAGATTTCCAGAGGCAAAGGTGTTTTTGGAATGATAAATATAAATAAAAATCGCAATTGTTGCTATATGTATGGCTTCTTGTTACTCTTTTACGCTAAAACTATAGAATGGATTTTGATTAAATTTGGCAAATTAGACCATGGCCCGGATTAAGGCACAGGATACTATTTATCCGGGTAAAGGCAACACAGACGAAGTCGCGGGCAGAACCTAGTAATATTAGTAAGAATATAAATAAATAAATAGTTTTTACAGTCACACTAATTATCTAGCCCCAAACTAAGCAAAGCTTGTACTATGGCGACTAGATAACGGATAAACATACTATAAACATCTATGACTTAGCTACAAATGCTCGTGCTCATCACACAAACATTTGCCCCCTGCGGGATTCGAACCCGCAACCGCCGGCTTAGTACGGAGCGCGGACCACTACACCAGACGGTCGTGTAAAATACAGGGTTACATTGAAAAGGGGTGCCAAATTTAAAAACTAAGATCTAGGGAACCATATAAAGAAGTGTCTTAATCGATTTTACTTTTAATAATCGTATGTTACAAAAAAACCTTTAAAATATAAATTAAATCAATAGAGACTACGAAAGCCGTGCGTTCATTCATCAGAGGCGTAGGTACAGCGAGCCAACAAGGACCTTGCGCAGTGCACATACGGTGCAATTTTTTCATGAATAAGTTAAATTATTGACGCGTATGATTTTTAACAGCAGACAGAAATAACTAAATGTGAATAAAAAAAACTTTTTTGCATAGTTCGAATAAGTTACTGATTCTGAGCCACTCCTAAAAATTTGGCACCCATTTGCAATGTAACCCTGTATGCATACCCCTATCGCTGTCCCCAGCTACGTGGGCCTGGCGGGCGGCACGGCGGCCACCAGCGGCGTGGTGGTGGGCGCGGAGGTGGCGCGCGGCGCGGCGCCCGCCGTACACAGCGACGGCACGCACCGCGGCCGCCGCTACTTCCTCACGCCGCCCACGCACGCCGCGCTCTTCGTGCCCTTCGCCAAGGTCGTCATGGCGTGGGCCAACTGAAACTATACTGTGAGTCGTTGATTTAATCTAGTGATTGATAGATACTCAGAATTATGCAGCGATGTTTGTGCCCTTGGTCAAGGTCGTTATGGCGTGGGCTAATTGAAACAACTGGCTGTGTGAGTCGTTGGGACTCTAATGATTGATTGCTACCGAGAATTTAAGAACAACGGGTCGCCGGGGCACGCCGTACTCTTCGTGCCCTTTACCAAGGTCATTATGGCGTGGGCCAATTGAAACAAATGAGTTTGAATCGTTGATTAACTCTAGTGATTGATATGTACTCAAATATTTAGAACAACGAGTCTTCACTGCGTCGCGCTCTTTGTGCCCTTTACCAAGGTCATCATGGCGTGGGCCAATTAAAATAAATGACTATAAGTCGTTGATTTGCTCTAGTGGTTGATAGATACTCAGAGTTTGAGGATGCGTAGACGTGCTGCTGTCAAGTTCTTTGCACCGCCGGGACACTCCGCGATGTTTGTGCCCTTAGTCAAAGTCAGTCGTCGAACGACACGTAGACGACAAATCTGAGATAACCTGCGAATGCGATCATTGCGGAGCTCAAGTAATGAGTCCAGTTTTTCGTTGCGTGGTACATATTTAGACCGGTAGTTGTAAGCAACTTATACGACGACTTGAAAACGCCTAACATTAATTTTATCACACAATATTTCATAATCAAGACTACTATGACAAAAAGGTGGCGTGGCAAAAAATCTATTGCCGTAACAGAGTTATTGTCCCCTAATATTATTTATAAACAACTAAAGGAAATATTAGTTGTTCCCCACGTCACCAAGAGATGGCGTTGCTGGTCGTTTAGATCGTTGCCGAGCCGTGTCATCTACATATGGGCTCTCTGGCCTATTTGTCCTCCAATAGATCTTCTTTAATAGCAGAGACGGCTTTATAAAAATGTACTATAAATTAAGCAATAAAAGCAAATATGCCAAAGAATGTGCTTATTATCTAGACAAATAATATGTACATATAAATTAAATGTGTCACAACATTTTTGAATTTACGAACAACGTACTATCCTTTACAATTATAAAAAAATATATCGCTAAAATTATTTATTTATTTTCCTAAAAGACGTCATACTACGTTTCGTCTCGTATACCTAATGTAATTATGAAACGATATAAGAGATATAATAAATATATATGGCCTATAGCATTGTTATATTTACAAACCATAAAAATATTCAAACTTATGGAATTGACTATAATGTGCCGATTGAACACTTGACGGTGAATATATTTATGATTATCAAATACATAAATTGATTTTTAAATTCCTACGCTACTTTACGTCATAAAATTTGTGTTCACCATTGTTATTAAGGCTAGTTATACACTGTGACTTAAATGTGTATAAATATAAGCCTAAGTAAAGTGTCAGGCATTTCCCTTGCCTTTATATAACTTATATAAAGGTAACAGGGAATGGTAGAGTAGTTTGTGTGAACCGTTAGATGTGTGTGTGTTGAAACGCAGTATTGTTTGCTAGGTTCTTGTCTGATTGAAGTATTTGTTAGTATATTTATCTTTACTTTGACATTTGTACGACAACCATTGCTTGTTTTACTGGGATATGAACATTTTTGCATCTTGTTGAAGTTTGGTTGGTATCACATGTCAAGATAAAGATGTCGAAGTAGATGTTTACACGTGCTATTCTTGGTACTAAACAAACATGGCGTAGGTTTGTAAGTAATTAAATTGTAGAGGACTTACCAAAGTTTGAAGTATAAATAACTGAGGCTCAACTATAGTTGTCCTTACAAATTGATGTGAATAGCTAATATATTTAATTGTTACTATATGTCCGATAGAGGAGCTCTGAATGTGAACGATGTAAACTTTTAGGTATGCAGAAACGCATATAATAATAAATATTCCATACGACCGATATATAAGTATAAGTACGATGAATATAAACAAAACCATGTTCAGGGCGATAATACTAATTATACTATTAGTATGTACTTTGTATCATATGTATGTATTCATTGCATAGTTGTAAACTGCTCATGCTTTTTAAAATTATGGTGCTCTAGTAATCTTTTATTTTTAATTACTTTTTAGATTACATTTATATTTTAACACAGTTTTTACATGACTTATACATTATCTTTATATTTATAGCCTTTTTACTGCAGTTTTTACTTTTATTTTATACTTATATAATACAGGGTGGGCCTTAACCGTATACCTATTTAGTTTCAATAAACAATAGAAATAACAACGGAAATAGATTTTTAAATTAATGTTTTTAGAAACTACCTACAAATAACCGGCCAATTGCGAGTTGACTCGCGTAGTGATGATTTTCTTTTAATAGATTTTCTTGCATTTATTCCAGGATCCTTAGTACTAGCCTGATTCACGCTTGGTTGGTTTTTGTTAATTATTGTTCCTTTATATGTGTCTGAGTAATAAGGTCTTGACAGACGAACAACAGCGTGATTTTTAAGGGTTCCGTTTTTCTTTTTTTTCGTGTGAAACCCTAGAAATCATGTACCCAAATTATGTACACCAGTTCCATGACTTTATTCCTGACGGATTCACAACTTCTTAATATTTACGGATTTGGTCCCACCCTGTATTTAATTTCTTCTAGATTTAAAATAAACTTGTCACAATAGACATATGAGGAAGGAAAGTCTAAAATAGAGATGGATTTAATTCTATAGGTAGACATCTACTGCATATTTAGGTAACACTGGAATGTGTAGCAGTGGTCCAAAACAAGAACCAAAAAGGTTACCTATATTTAAACGGTTTAATTTTTACGATTTTACTAAAAACCCGACATAAATACGGGTTTACCCAATCGTATAGGAACCGGTTGCGGCCTAAGGTTCACTTTCGTTTATTTTTTTTCAAGTTTCCATACTACTACTACTATTTCTATCTTGTACTTTCCGATAATTCAGCGATATTATACGGGTTAACCGGATATGTAAACGGGTTACCCTAAATAAGGCTTACGCAGAACGACGGGTTAGTCGTCTAAGCGGCTAACACTTAGTCACCCAGTTTTCGGTTGTTGGTCCAAAATGGTTGGGTTCTTGCATATATAATCATGATTAAGCGCGAGCGCAGAAAAATGTGTGATTGCGAATTTGTCTTCCTAATTAATTCCTCCTTCCTTCCTCTTCTTAATTTTCGGAAAAGCAACAAGTCGCGGCCTCGCGGGCCGCAAGGAGCCACGCGGGTGTTGCCGACTGCTGCTATAGACAGCTAGGTACTGCACATTCAGACAGACAAATTAGCCCTGTTTAAGGGTCCAAATGTTAAAACCATATTTGCTGAACCCAGGATCATGGACAAGCGTGAGTGTACTGCGACTAGGAAGGGTACTAAGCGCTATGGGGAATAAGATAGATAGTCAGATAGATTCCCTTTATTGCACACCAAACAAAACAAACAGTACAGAGGAAAAATAATAAGGCTATAACTGCTACAACTCTATGGATTCAGCCATTCCTCGTATGTCTACCCGTATTCAGCATATCGGTGATCTATTAATATTATTTGAAGTTTTAATATCTGGTAAGACTAGGTGTTGTGTATTGGTGTATAGTGTAACATAATATAGTCGTAATTGTATCTTCGATCTCTGCTAACTATTTGTATGAATGGTACTCTACCATCGCAAGGCTGTTTACTACTTTGAACGTTCAATGCAGCAGACGCCCTAAGAAAAACAACATATACAGGGTGCCTATGATATCAACGTTCAGCCGAAACAAGGATAAAGTGTGATGAAATATTTGATCATCTTTTTAACCATTAACGATTTTATGAATATGACTTTTAGACAGAAATATTATCAAATCCTTACTAAGTTTTAAAGCAGTTTTAAAGATACTTAAAACCAACACAAGTTTTGAGTATGTACACGTGCGTGCAAAAGTGTTAAAACGATAAAAATTATTTGCATAAAGTCGTCCTTTAAAAAGGTGGTTATAAATTTTGCCATAGTTCCATTGACTGTTTGTGGATCACTCTCCTTTTTATCTTTGTTCGGGTTCGGCGTTAATTCACGGGTGCTGTGTGTATAAAAATACATTACTAACTGCGTTACTCGGACGCAGTGTTCTATGGGGAATGAACAGGAAAGGGGGTTGAGACAATCTTCGATAAGTTTTAGCTAAGAGCGCAAAGCTGAAGCCTACAATGAGATTGTGTGACAGTGTCTTATTAGTATACAAGTAGACCACTCTTTTATGGATATATAAAGGGAGCCATCTTCAAGTACATAAGATATAATACTGTATATATTTAGTAACTCTTAAAACAAATTTTACTATCAGATAGATTTAGATTTTTCTTTATTAAAAACAAATGTCATTTTTTTGTTAACGCAATGCCAAAAATACCAAATATTCGATATCAAAAAAATATTTTACTTCCCCATACTAGTTAGTAGAATGTTATTATAGGAAAGTAAAAAATTTCTTTGAGACTGATAATCGTTCTATTCTATATAGACAAAAATTTTGTGTTTGAGCACCAAAATCAGCTCGTAAATTGTATACCATAAACAAAAAATAATATCGTAAATGTAAATAAGATTTTTTCTGACAGTTTCTATAATATTGGTAGACGTTTTGGAATCGCATGTACTTGAAGGTAACTAGGGTATCATATCTTTAAATCGTAAAAATGTAGTGAGTTTGGTACTACGTTAGGTTTTTTAAACAATCTAATACTGCACAAACGATCTCATCTTATTAGCTATACTTACATTAGAAATCGCGTAACTGTGATTTAAAACTCTTATTTTGTACTTGAAGAGTGAGATTTATCAGTATTATTATTTTGTTATATCTTATACAAATTATTAATTATTTTATACTTACCAAATATTTTAATACATATAAACTGTATAGTTCTGTATACATCCATTTGGCCTATAAATACGTTTACATTTTTTATATAAAAAGCACTATTATTCGTGTTATTTGTAATGAGGTCAACTTTGTATTCATATGCCTAGATGAAGGTTGTATGAAATGAAACGACAGTGTTGGTATTGTGAATGTATATTTGTAGGTATTCATGTACGAATAAACACTTGATGGATGTTCTGGGTTAACCGTAATAATTGTGATATTTGCTAATATTTAAAACAATAGCCAAGACTAAGAAATAATTTAGTAACGATGTACAGGTTGGCAAAAAATAAATAAAAAATAACTACTACGGTTCTCGGACTTTTGGCTTTTCGGACGGAGACGACCGCCGTAGCCGAGAGAAGGAGAGAGCATACCGGATTTGGTGTCGCTATCTCTGATCTCTGTCGATATCCTGGGACGGGTTTAATTCCCGGTCAGTCAATGTAAAAAAATAACTTTTCTATATATATTGTCTCAGGTCTGGGTGTCGTAGTACCATAGGATCAGAGCAATGTATTCATATACTTTTTCTTCATCTATACGGTCAATCCCGGTTGCGTCCAAAGCCATTGCTTTGGAGCCCAGGGTCCACATTATCCAGTACTTATTATTTATTTATATTTTTTATAATATCATGATTTTAGGTCAGTGGTTCCTAACCTTTTAGTGATGAGAGACTATTTGACAAAATATGTCTTGCCAGGTACACCAATTGTTTGAAGGTAATATTATAAAGTAAATGTAAGTGAATAAAGGGCTGTTCAATCTATACTTTTAGGATAGCTTCAGAAGTGTAACGACTTCTGGTGCTTCCAGACACCACTAGTGATTCGTTAACCATCGATTAAGAACCACTGTTCTAGGTCAACGGGAAGAACCTGTATGGTAGATTTTGAATGATTCCTTTGCGAGTTTGCGAAAATGCGGCAAAAACAGCCCTATCTTTTGATTGCATTGACTCAGAAGTTTGATTTTTTCTTCACGCGTTCCTGGTAAAAAGGGTCTTGGCAGACGGACAACAAAGTCATCGTGTAAGGGTGGGTTTCTTTTTACCTTTTGTAATATGGAACCCTAAAAAGTTGCAATGTTTGACATTGCGGTATTTTTCAATTACCATCTATTGCCATATTTGTATATAATTAATAAGCAGTTGTATTTGCTCACTATAAGCCCTCAAGTCCAGGGCAATAATATTTGATGTGGGCTTTACATAATACAATTATAAAAAACAAACAGCCGTATATTAAATATTATTCATAAAAATTTGTTGGGCGTTGTTCTAAATATTAGCAACGTGAACTAAACTCTTAGTAGGTGTTCATCAAATGTGCCAAAAATTGGCTAACTGTTGTTTAACTTCGGTTCAAAATATTCTTAAGAGTGTAAATGTTCGTCTTGTACTACTAAAATGTAAAAAAAATACCTGATACTAAGAAACTATAAATGCTTCGAATTGTACTATCACAATTTTCAAAACTTCACTTCTAAATACATGATTTTGTACCTACCACCTTCTATGTAACTGTATGTACCTATACGTGTGTAAAGAACGTAGGTCTTATATGTAGGACTTAAATATATGTATAGTCTTCTAGAATCGATAATATAGTACCTACTTTACATTTCTGTCTAAAAAAACAACTGTGTCGGATGAATTATAGATTTCAGGTAATACCGTACGTTGGATCTCTACTATGACCATAGAGTACAGAGTATGACTGTACACTGTGCTAGGGGTACTGTATAATGAAGTGATCTAAGGAATCTATATATATCCACGTCAGTTGATTTTTTAGATAGTTTTTATCTATTCTGTAACTCTGTGCTGTTAACGAGATCAAAAGAAATCTATTTTAAATATCATTGTATGAGAATATATGTTAAATGTACTAAATAAAGCCACAAAATATTTAAAAAACATTTTTATTTCATATTTCTACGTAATTTAAAACATTATAAATAAAATAAAATCTTTAACAACAAGAACAACAACAAAATATAAAGGTATGAATGAACTCACTTTTAAATTTGATCTAAATCGCACCGAGTAGTAACAGCATGATTGAGAGACCTTTGTCTTTTAAAATAGAAAGCAGAAATAATATTAAGTTCATAACAATTTAATCCTTATGACACAATTACAACCATAACAACGTAGAACGATATTTTAAAGTAGATACGTAATAGAATGGAAGAATAGTTTAAAAATATTAGGCAAGTAATAGGTACATAAAAGAATATAGAAAACAAGAATGAAATAAAATACCTATACTAAGTAGTAAAAATTAAAAAAGAACAAAATATATTGTGGACAATAGATAGAAAGAAACAAGTTAAAGTAATTGCAAAGAATATTTAAAAAAAAGGTATATAAGAAAGATAGAAAAAAGTTATAAGCAGATTATAGAAAATGAAATAAAAAGAAAAAAGGAATTGGCAGATCAGAAGAATATAGAAGAAAAGATTGAAAGAAAGAATAAAAAAGGAATAAGCAGACAAGAAGAATGTAAAAAAAAGATAGAAAGAGAATAAGGAAGTAATAAGCAGATCAGAAAAACAATAAAATTAGAAGGAAAAAAAGATTTAAATAGTAATAGCAGATCAGATAAATATAGAAAATTTTATCAAAAGAAAGAAGAAAAATGTAAAATATAGATTAGAAGAATATAGAAAATAAAATAGCAAGAATAAGAAAAAATGTAATAACCAAATTAGCTGAATACAAAAAATGATAATGAAAAATAAAAAAAGAAGCAACTCAGAAGAAAATAAAAAATAAGATAGAAAGAAATAATATAAAAGTAATAAGCAGATCAGTGGAATATAAAAAATAGATGATAAGGAAGAATAAAAAGAAGAATAAGCAGATCAGAAGAAAATAGGATAAAAAAATGAAAAAAAAGTAATAAGCAGATCAGAAGAAAATAGGATAGAAAGAATGAATTAAAAAGTAATAAGCAGATAAGATCTTTATTATTCTAATCTGATCTGATATTAAGTAAAGAAAGCGTAAAATTGAAATAAGCAGATCAGGAGAAAATAAGGTAGAAAGAAAGGATAGAAAAGTAATAAGCAGATAAGAAAAATATTGAAAATCAGGAGGAAAGAAAAAGTAAAAATTTAATGAGTAAATCAGTAGAATATAAAGAAATAGATGAAAAAGAAAAATATTAAAATAATAACCAGATCAGAAGAATATAGAAAATCAGATAGGAAGAATGAATAAAAAGGAAAAAGCAGACCAGGAAAATATAGAAAATCAGGAAGAAAGAAAGAGTAAAATAGTAATAAGCACATCAGAAAAATATAGAAAATTTGATGGGAACAAAGAATAAAATAGTAAAAGCAGATCAAGAGAATATAGAAAACAAAATAAAAGAAAGAATAATGAAGTAATAAGCCGATTAAAACAATATTTGAATCAAGAAAGAAGTGATTAGGAAGAATTTGTTATGTAGTCGGCGCGCAAGTGCTACGGCACCTCAGGAGCGGCGGGGGTAAGATGCAGCTGGTGATTTACGATGAAGTGATGAGCACGAGCATTTGTTTGTGCCTAAATCTTTGATGTTTAATGTATGTTTAAATATCTATATTTGTTTTATTATAGTCGGTCAACATAGGAAAAACTAGCCTAGTTTAAGACTAAATATTTAGACGTTCTGATTGTAAAAAGCAAAAAAGACGAATAAGAAATCAAGATGGAAAGTAATAATAAAAAATGTAAAGGTGAAGCAAGACCAAGAGGAAATAGGTAAGTATAAAGCATTTAGAGAACTGATATTGAGAAAACAACATGTAGAGCTATCAAACCAATAGTGAAGTACAGGCAAAAAAGAAAAAGCGAAAGGTACTTTTCATATGATAGCAAGAAAGAAAGAAGTAGTAGATATTTAAGACGGATCAAGAAGTAATTTAAACAGTAACAAGTAGTGTTGCTATAAAATAGGTGAGGGTAAATATTAAACTAGAATAGAAACAAAGAGATACAAAATGGTAAAATACTGCAAAGATGAGAAGGTAACGCAATAGCTGATAGAGCCAAGTATAAAGACTAAAATGAAATGGAGGGTAATGAAAAGAAAATGTTGAATGATAAACTATAAAAGTAGTAGATATAGTAAATAAAATGATGTAAGTATTAACTAAGAAATGAAACAGAGTAGTATATAGTAAAATAAAAATATAAGACAAAGGGTGGAAATTTTGATAGTCAAGATGTAAGGTAAAGGGAAAAAGATAGAAGAAAAAGTACAAGTATATTTTTATTTATTTATAATGAAATATTATAGTTGATAAACGAACATGATTAGGAAATTAAAGCGATAAAGGAAGGTCAAGTGCAAAGAAAGACTCAAAGATATTTGCAGAAGGATAGCATAGTTAATGATAGAAAAGGTAGGTAAAAAAATGGAACGAACAATGTGGACAAAATATTTTTAATGTGACATCACATGTTTAATGTGTTGTTGGTGATAATGATTAATTAGTGGGCAGGGCTTAAGGTGAAGGTAAAGCAAGACACACAAATCAAAATGTGATGGCCAAGTCGTCTGATCACCCAAACGGACAAATAAGAGTTGAAAGAACAAGTGGTAGTAAAACAATCTTAAAGTTAAAAAAATAAAATAATGGGAAATGATTTGTTTAAAAAAAATTTAATAAATGTCTAGCAAAGAAGAAAGAAAATTAAATAAGGAAGTTTGTTGGATTTAATTTTCTTGCAAGAAATTCAAAAGTAATATAATTAAGATAAAAGAAATACAATAGATGAAGGAAGTAAGTGGAAAAGGAAAAATAAAAGAAGATACTTAAAATGTAGGAATACAAGAATTTGGAATGTACAGAAGGATACGATCTATACAAGTAATAAGATTTTTAAAAGATAGTAATGAAGTATTATAAATTATTATGATAAATATAACAGGTAAGTTTGAAAAAAATGTTTAGAGTAATAGTATAATATTATTACAACTGGAAAATAGATTAAACAGCTAGAAAAGGGTAGTTACTAAAGAAAAAGATTGAGCATTAAGTTAGTCAGAATGTAATATTTAAAAAGGGTCGAGGAATATCAGAAACAAAATAAAAATATCAATATGAACTAGAAAATTAAGTTAAGAAAATAACAGTCGGTATATAGTTCTGAAATCACGAAGGAAGAAAATAACAATTTGACAGAGAAAGACAATAAAACCGAAAAAGTATGAAAAAAAGGTATAAAAAGAAAAAGAAAAAATATATTCTAAAAAAGTTTTTTAAATGTGTGTAGTTGAGAATATTATAATAAGAATATACAGAAAAAGAAAAGAAAGAATAAGAGTTAAAGAAGTAATTTTAAATGGGTCAAAGTAATGCAGTTAAAAAAGTTGATGATAATTGAAATGATAGATGTAAAAGCATAAATAAATGTGAGTATGACTAACTAACATAGAACATACACAAAAAATTAAGACAATAAAAGTAAAGCAGAAAAAGCTATTGATGTAAATGTTTCAATAATAAATTATGGTAAATATAGTTGCAAAATGAAAAGTTTAGGTGATAATAGAAAAGCAAGTAGTAAGAAAATAGATGAAATGAAACGAAAGATAACAAATAATGATAGCTTATATTTCGCTACTTATAAGATAAATTAAACTTACAAATTTAAAAGGCCAAAAAAGGTGACAGAAATATCATAGATTGCAGAAAATATAGTTAGCATTTTACTAATTAATTATGTTAATGAAACAAGATTTAAGCATTTAGAAGAAGAAATAAGTGGTAGTAAAGTGACAGAGGTGCCGTAGCTAGCAAACAGTAAAAGTGAAGAAATAGCTATAAGAATAGTAGTAATATACAAGGTCGCCTTTTATAAACGGGTGAAACTGTAATAGAACTTCTAATTATATTAGAGAAACCGGGCCCTATTATTTTCATTATTATTATTTCTAACAAAAAAAACAAAAACAAATTAAGAGCATCCTGTCTAGTCTGAAACGTCCCTACGTCATCGCCTCTGTCTCTCTCATTTCAATCGTGCCTCACTCTTCACTCGGGGTGCACGCACGGGGCATGGGGTGTATTATTATTTTACGTTAAAAGCAAAATAGTTTTTGGCGTTTTTCTCGAAAACTAGAGTATACAAATTTTCTTTTTTTAAACAAAAATGATTCATTTATGTTTTTGTAATTGCTCTTTAAATTTCACCCGTTTAAAAACGGCGACCTTATAGATAATATATGAAGACTACTCTGGTGCGTATCACAGTGTACTTTGTAAAACCTAACCTAAAGGAACTCTAGGTTTCTATTATAAGTGCAATAATTGCGGAATTCACCGTCTAAAACAAATGTGCGGTGATTCTGCTCGAGACCTAAACTAACATCACTTGAAAATAATACTGTCTTTGGTAAATCTTTAGCATTGGCGTAATTGGATGTCTCTTAGTGAGTGAACTTGCCTGACTCAACAGATTAAATACTTCAGTGTTATACTTTTCAGGTCAGTCGCATAAGATACTCAAGGTAACTTATGTTTCATTTGTAATAAAAGAACAGTTTAACATTTAAAATGTCTCCTATCTCGACATTTCAGAGTTATACCAACCACGCCAATGCTAACCTTAACTTCGCTTTAAAAATATAGTGCATTTTGGCAAGTGCATCATATGTCATTTGCGCTTAAACATCTACAACTACTTCCTGTATCCATGATGGTCGTCATGGTTGTTGATGGGGTAGTCGGCGTACCACCCGAAGGCGCCGTTGTCGCCGGTGTGGGCGCCGAAGTCTACGTATTCCCCGAAGTCTGGGGGCCTCTCGGCTAGTTGTTGGGATGTGCCCAGTGAGGCTGCGCCGGAGGCGTCGTTAGGTTGCTGCAACCGGACTAGCCTGCTAGGGGCTTCTGGTGCTGGAAGGGGGTTGTAGGCCACAGCTGCAAAAAAGGTAAGTCAGAATTTAAACTATTTTGAAAAAATTAAAAAAAATTTAATCCCTAACATATTTATGATAATGGTATCACACATAGTTGCCATTTAATAAATCTGGTTTTATATACCATAGTGTAGAAACTGTATTCCATTGTGTTTTTCCGTGTCCTTTTACTGTAACTGTTATTGATTAACCTAAAAATGAGTTTTTTTTCTAGTTTCACTTTTATGTAATTAGTGCTAATAATTGATTTTGCTTAGTCACATTAATTGTTAATTACATTGACTTTTTGTGGCAATCAATTAGCCCTGTAACCCCTTTAATTACTAATTATGATTACGATTGTTGAGTAACAATTTACTAGCTGCGAGTACCGACATTGATCGACTTGCAACTGGTACAACGTTGCAACATGGTGCATAGTTGCATACTGCATTACCTCTGGTGAAATATGCCGTCGCTTGTGCATATCGATTTTCTAAACCATTTTAGGTAGAATGTCTGCAATAAATTTAGCACTAAATTGGGTGTTTTTGAATGGATCACGAATGCTAAAGTCAATAAATCTTTAGCACTTGTTATTTGAGGCTTGTTGGTTTTCTAATGGATTGAATTATCTCTATTGCTTGCACTGATCTTTTGAGTTATGGCTTTGCGAAATAACGTTCTGTAGAATCATGTTAATTTGATATGAATTAGTGAATGCTGGTCGTTACTGAAGAGGATAGGATGTCGTTTTCTAATTAATCTCAATTAACCTTTATTAAAATAAATGATAAAATATATAAAAAGTAAAATGAAAAACGCTGTCGACAGTGAGAACAATAGATCCCGTAATCGTATCAAATGTGTTGAATGATTAATGAATGCAAAACAGGTAACACTCCGGATGCATGGAAAGTGATCCTTTGTGTTGTGGAGAAAGTAGTATGACGGGTGGAGCTGATCTTGATAGATCACCGAACAATTGACACTACGGATTATTGCGCTCCGATTGTCCGATACCACGGTTCAGAAGCGAGGCGGATGCAGCTTTCTTTGTTAAGCACTCACTGTAGTGGTTTCTCAGTTGTTGGAGGATTTATACTAACTTTCCTGGGTAATGATGGTACGTTTTTGATAAGTTAATAACAGCAGTTTTCGTTTTAGATAAATTTGTTTTTGATGGGGATGATAAATATTCCGTTTGTCTAGGATTTTTTTCTTGGACCCTTGGGAGCAGGTGTTTGATCGAACAAAGCATCCTGTTTCCCTAAAAAACATCGTCTGTTAATGTAATTCTTAGGACAATAGCTTTTAGAGTCCTAAAATGACATCTCAAGTATAATTTATCTAGACACCATAGTACAAGCTTTGCTTATTTTGGGGCTAGATAATTAGTGTACCTTATTGGGATGTACCATTCGCAAATAATGTAAGTAACGATTAACACATTATACAAGATATTATTTAATTAATAATTCTCAATTATTTGCAATGAGAAGAGAGATGCAATGAGAGACATAGAAGTAATATCACTCACAGCTAGAAGTATTCCTATACGAAATCTAGTGGGCATGTCGCGTTTAGACAGCTCTAATAAAGTACCTAAGTACATGTCAATTTATATGGGGGTGACATTATTCCTATTGTTAGAATATTTTATTTGTTGTTGATGTTGTCAAACAAGTAAAATGAGAAGAAACTACTTACGATCTTGTTGAATCTGCTGATACTGCTGCAATGGTATAGGCTGATAGTCCTGGCTGTACAGGTTTTGCAGCGGCGGCGGCGTTAGCGTTTGTCGCGGCACTCGGCGCACGTGCAGTGAGCTGAGGTCCACAAATGCGATCTGGTCAGCGGGAACTGCTATGTAGGAAGGCATGGCCGTCGCGGCCGCCGCTAGAGTCGTCAGGATTAAGGCGTGCTGCAACAAAAGAGATCGTTGTTATCTCTAAAGTGCTAGAAATAATCTGGAGAGCGATGTTTTGAGGGTCTTGGGTTTTAAAATATGTTAAGAACACAAGAACAATTTAAAATTTAGACTACTGAAACCATGCCACAGCCCACAGTGGAGTGCGTATAGTGCTCCGACAGACACAGGCAGTTATTATTGTGACTTATCGCCTTATCTTACACACATTTCCTATTTATTTAATTAAAAAAGGACACCAACAACATAATATATCTAGTACTTATATCTTAACACATGCTTAAATTACCTGTTATTAATGTTACGTTGTGATGACAGAAGATAACGGAGTCTCAACTTCTAGCTAAATGATTTTTATTTGTTTTAGAAATCTTTTTGACTGACTAATCATTATAAGTGAAACCAATCATTTAAATTTTTAAAACCCTCATAATTTTATACCTTTAAAACAATACACATTTGTCGATAAGTAAACTTTAAGGCTATAACTAGTAAAGTCTAATTAAGCATAGTAAAGTCATTCAGATTTCCATTTAACATTTCTAATTACAGGCTGCACCATACTAGGAACGGAATATATTGAGGATATTGCATAGCATTCGAAAGTTAGTAATTAAATGATTATCTAATAAGGTGAAAGGGAAAGCCCTTAAACAGAGAGCATTGATTGACTTTCAAATATTTATTTTAATAGAGAGGAAATAGAACATTATCATAAACTATGAACAACTAAACTAAGGCAATTGATTGGTCCAGATACCAGGTTACGTAGCCAAGCATGGTTACTTAGGTTGCGTAATAACAAAATACATAAATGGATATGGTTAACGGATTGCCAACTCAAATGTTTAAGTTTAACTGTATGTTTCGTCAGAACGCGTGCGTCCAACGCGTGCAATACTAATTTGTGGTCTATTCGCAATTGTAGCATTTCTGGAGGGTTTCCTATGATAACAGGAATAACTTAGTTTATTAACTTCTACAACAAAATACTTTTTATTTTATTTTTTTATATTTCTGCATAATCTGCATCTAAAGATGTGACTCTCGTCAGTAAATTTAAAAAAAACAGAACATTCTGATGAAATTCGGTTACTAATTAAAACCTTAGGAAACATGAAATATAACAACTTATGGATACTTTTACCGCAAAAGAAATATAGGGTTATACATTACATTAACCATATAAAGTTAGAAAAATCATTACAACAGCTAAAATCGTATTCAACGCGGACGGATTAGTAAATAAATGCAAGAATTGTAAAGACCTTGTCAGTAACTGAACTAGACTAGCAAATGAAGTTGTGGCTTTAGAATATGCGGAAATGTTTATAGACAAATTATTTATTTCCTTCTAAAGATAGAAAGTTAATTATTTTGAAAGAATTTTCTTAATAAATTACAAACAAGGATAAGATACTTTGTTTGTATTTGTTATTATTAAGTTGATTTTGTAAATGCTTAGATGACTTTATCATGTCTTAATTTTAAGAAACAGTAATTATGTCTCGCTCGATTTTTGCGTCAGACGTTTGAAAGGGTACAAGGGCGTCGCCAAGGGGGGGCAGGGAGGGCAGATAGATAGATATAAAATAGATATTTAAAAAATCTAAAGTCCGTGGAGCTTTACAGATTGTATTTTGTACCGTTCTTTTTACAATTTACGTAGTGGCAAGAGCACTACAAGTGTGAAGCTCAAGTGTGAACGTTATTAAATATTGTTACCCACAATTTATACTTTCGTAACCCCTCATTTTTATCAACTTGCCCCCCTCTAGGCCATCGGCTGGCTACTCCCTTGAAAGGGTATTTAAAAAAAAAAAAAGTTCAAATCAATCGCCTGACTGCTCGCTATGCTATTGTTGATCAAAATCACGATTTTGTAGGCGTTTTGTAAAGTAAGTTACCATAAGGCTGGTTACTGCCGCGGCGAGGTCGCCCGTGGGCGTATACATTCACTTAACGTTATTTATTAACAATGGCCCTTCCCTATTAAATCTAATTGGTAATTTTGTTTATTATAATAACATTTTGATAAAGCTAGTAGGTAGGTACAATGTTGCAATTGGCTTAAACAATTGCAGCACTGTAAGCACTACTAACTTTTGTTTATGTTGCCGTTTTTGTGAGGTACCTAGGTACTACTTATTTGGGAAAATAAAAAATAACTATTGCCACTGGATGAGGAAGCAATCTTATGCGTGTGGTTATTATTTCTAATTATAGTGATGAATGTTTACTTATATACTTATATCAGTAAGTTTATAACGAATTTCAATTACTTATAGATTGTGAAAGTATTTTTATAGAAATTAAATGAATATACTGTATATTATATTGTCCCTTGCATACATAACAAATTAATTTCTATCATTAAAATATGTCTTGCATTGTTAATTGTATGCCTTTTGTAACAATAACTCCGATTACTCCGAATATTCATTCAAATTGATCGTTCAACATTAGACTTTATAAAAATATTAGTGTAGGAAGTACGGTTAATATAATTTAGCCTTATTATGTCACCTGTTAGTTAGTTTGTTTAACTAACTAACATTATGTCACATAGATGTTAAAAGTGTGGAAAATGTCGCCCACTTTTATTTTTCAAAGATGGCTAGTAACTAAGTATTTGGTTTGCGTTGGTGTTAATTCCGTTTCATAACAATTTCCCACGTCCGGTTTCACTTCTGTGGGAGGCTCTAACATTGTTTTGTAATACTTATGAAAAAGTATTATTTTGTTTAAACGCTCTTGTAACTATTTTATTACGTAATATAACGAAACTGCCGAGTGACATTGCTATTTGAATATTCATAAGTACAATAGGCGCATATGGTGCCGAAAGAGTTGTCTCGAATGCTAATGATTTTAATAAAATAAACAAATTCTTACAATTCAATAAACAAAACACATCTAGCTATAAACCTCAGGATAATATAATTTTTGAACCTTTCATACTAAATCGATCAGCCGGCAGTTTGTATGCAACAAACAACAACCCAACAACACTCAGAGGACCGAAATTATTTTTCACATTTCGACTCATGTTTCCATTTCATGTGCACAAACTTATTCTGAAATGTGGCGGAACCTTTTTATTACACCTTCTAGGCTTGTGAGTGGAATGTCATCATTGATTTTCTCAACAATATTACTGGATGACATTCAATATATTTTAGTCGTCAAACAATTCTTAATTGGCGATGGTGAAATAGACCCTTGGGTCTCAAACTAACAATCATACCATTATTAGTTGATAGGTACTCAAAACGTTAGGTGAAGGAGAAAGTCATCGACTCGAATGCCAGTGATTGACATATTTACCCATAATCAAACCGGCCATGGTTCACAGACAAATAACCATCTATTTACTTGTCAAAACTCATAGAATTTACATTACTCGTATGTAGTAACATTAGTCACGAACTTGCGACTTACTTTCATTCAATATACGTAAGTGAAACTCGTTATATAACAGGCGCTTACAATTTTGTCAACGGTAACGATACTTAGCAATACGAAAAAACTATCGAATTACAACGAACAACAAAAACAGTAGTTGAAAAAACAGACTTGATTGTTGAGCTTTAGACCTCTATCATTTATTAAATATATAATTGTTTTTTGACTAATCTAAATTTGTCTAATGATGCTGTAAACAACGACACATGTTAACACTCAGTATGCGTATCGGTAACTTCTGATGATAATAATGATAAATGTTACAGCGTTATGGAAATTTTTATTCAACAGTAAACCGGTTTATGAATTGATGTGAGAAAATCTAATTGTATTTCGTCTGCTTCTGTACCTATTTTCGTTAACTATCGTTACTTTTTTCGTAGACCTCATCGATTACGTGTACAATTGCGTTAGAAAGTAGAGTAAATAAGATTTCACGGCTGTGCAAACGGTCTTGTTATACAATGTCGCGGCACAATCGATTTGAGCAGAAAAAACTCGATTAGGGTTTTTTTAAAAGTTCTGTGACACTTTTTCTTAGTAATTCGTTGTGGTTACAGTTCACTGTTAACTTTGTGCTTTCTTTTGTATTTTTTTCAGTCTCATTGAGTAATCTTGTCTGTGTTGTGTTGTTTAACATATTTTTAGTTTGTTTTTTGGTTAGCCCCCGATTCTGAACAGTTCGATAGCAATTATCACGTGATTTATCGGTTGTCAATTCGTTATCGAAGGGTTCGGAAGGCAGGAATCTAGTAACATAATGATATTAAATCATCACTTTGAGATCATAACATTTATTTTGTGGTCTAATTTATTTTTAAAGTTGTTTTGAACAGAGGTATTTTATGTGTTATGTAATTTACTGATTTAGTTTCAGTGGTTGAACGAAAAATGGCGCGAATGTTTCGACGATTGAATTTTATGATGCTTTCTTTTTTAAATCACTGACTTGCTGATACGCTGATACTTTCTGACGTAAATGATTTTCTGTCAAAATGTTATTATTTTTAACTTCATTCATCAGAATACAATAACAATAAATCATTTTCAAATCATTAATAGGTAATATTACGCATAACATTTTGCGAGTGTGACAATGATTTATTATGGTCATACCTAAACGGTAGTAATAAATGCACGCGATTTACAACATTTGCTTTAACAGAGCGTACTCTGGTCACACCCGTTCCTGCTCGCCTTCGGAGTCGGTGAAAGGTCCCAATGCCATTTAATGTGACAATACCGGGTGATATTTCCGTAGGCAGTCCAAGGTTGGACAGTAATGAAATCGGGGCGCTAGTGGACATGCAACCAATTATGGGCAATAATTGAAAAGTTTAATTGCTTTGTGTCTCAATTGATAGCGTAAAGTGGTTGATAGGATGGATCGATATTTTTATCGAAAATATTATTTTACAACGTTATTTTTTACGAAAAGAATGGGGCTATGAATGATGCTGAAATACAACAACTTTTACTATGGGGTGAACGTAGAAATCTCCAAAAATTCAATTTTACTTCTCCATACTAAATGAGAATGACATATTGGCTGTTACGATTTATAGACATAGTTAACATACAATAAATGGCATCCATGACTCAAGTACAAATGGTTTGTGCTCATCACACAAGGCACTTACTTTCCCATAGCAGGATTCGAAACCTGGATTTGAAGTCCGGTGTGCGAACCACTAGACCAGATACCTACTCAAAAATCCCATTAAAGTTAATTTTTTTTGGTATTAATATGACATTCATCGGCTGGTTTATTTTGAGGTTGCAAGATCGTAATTTGTTACAGGTAAACAATAGGTACTCTAGGTAACCTATATTTTTTAAATATTCAACACTATCATCAATTTTATTTATTCATTCATTCTTAGGAAATACTTTGTATTCATTCATTCTTAGTACTTCCCCTATACGATCGAATTTTACAAGGATACTTCTAATTATCTGAAATGTAGTTGCATTGCACATACAGTAGAAACATTAACAGTTTCCTTTTGTGTGATACTAATTAATACATTTAGATGTGGTTATTTTGTATTCAACGGTATTGAAGTAGCAACTCTTGCTTTTATTATCTAATTGCGTCTTTTACGTTATATAACACATAAAACGTTTTTACAGAAACACTACAATGGTGAATGACTGGACAGATTTTTACCAAACAATAAAGCCACGTTGAAATAGATCATTCTGTTTGAGAGTTACGATGCCACAGACAGACAAATAAATAATAAACTTTTTAGTCGCTTTATATGTATCACGAATATCACGATAGGCAATCGTTGCGAAGCATAGCTTGGGTGATACCTACGTCTGTTCCAGCAGTAGACAATAAATAAATAATAAGTAAATTTTATTAAAAAAAATAAAACCGACTTCAAAACACTAAAATGCTAAAAATAATCCTAACACTTAAGTACCTAATCAGTTACTTTTGGAGTCGGTGCCAGCCGATTAGAGATTCAATGTTTTTGTTTGCACCGACTCCAAAAGTAACTGATTAGGTACTTAAGTGTTAGGATTATTTTTAGCATTTTAGTGTTTTGAAGTCGGTTTTTTTTTTTTATAAAATTTACTTATTTCATCTATTTTTAGTGATAAATCCTAATCTAACTGCTGAACACCGATTTCATCCCCTATTTTCCTACCCTTAAGGGTGATTTTTATTTTGCAAACTTTTATCATATTATCTTTGAAGTATAAGCTATTCAATAAAACAAAAATCATCAAAATCGGCTCATATTTGTCGAAGATAGGTAACAAGAACCACAACCAAAATATTATCTGGGTATATATTTGTTGATTTTCTCAAAAAGTTCTAAATCAATTTCGATAAAATTTATATGGGACCACCTCTGAAGTATGATCTACCAAACAAAAAAAGAATCATTAATCGATTCATAATTGGCGGAGTAATCGCGTAACATACAAAAAAAAAAAACATAGTCGAATTGAGAACCTCCTCCGTTTTTGAAGTCGGTTGAAAAATTGGACAACATCACAGACATTGCTCTCATCCATCCATCTCATAAGGTAAGTAGATAAAACTCTTGTGTTGTACAATGCAATGGTAGAATTTATTTTGTTCTACATTAAGTTGTAAAAATTCAACAAGAATAATTCGTATTCGTAAAAGTCGTCGTTATTAATAATTATATTATAGAGCAATTAACGACGACTTAAAAAACTTTCTTGGTCTAGAGGGCGCTACGGACTACAAGCTAGGCGGTCGCGGGTTCGATTCCCGCAAGAGACAAGTGTTTGTATGATAAGCACTATCGTCTCTGATATCTAGTCGCAGTAGTAGAAGCTCTGCTTAGTTTTGGTGTTAGTAGATAATTGCTGTGATTGTTGGAAGAAATTATTTATTACTAGCTGTGATCGCGGCTTTACTCGCGTAGAATACGGTTTGTCATACCCAATTTTACTCGCTTAGAAGGTAAAATAAAAATAGTAGCCTATGTCCTTCCCTAAGCTTTTTCCGTACAAATTTTTATAAAAATCTGTTCAGTTTTCGCGACAAAAAGTTACCTATGTCCTTTTCAAAGGTCCCATTTATCTCTATACTAAAATTCATTAAAATTGGCTTATCGGTTTACAAGTGAAAACGTAACAGACAGACAGACTGTTACTTTCGCATTTATAATATATGTATGGATTATTATCTCTTTGTAAGTAAGTATAGGTATAATATAAACTTATTCAGTAAGGTAATTCCAGCTATCTATAACAGGATATTTTATCACCATATTAAGCTGTCAGTTTGTACAATATTGACAGAGAGAATGATATCATATTCCGTACAAGCTTTAACGTAGTGGTGCAGTCATTCAATCGGTTCGGGGTTTGATTCCCGGTTCGGGGTAAACATTTTTTTTTCTAAATTAGCTCGGGTCTGGGTGTTCTGGGAGACGCCCCTGAATTAACTTTAAAATATAACATAATAAGCAAGATGTTTATTTTATGACGTGGTGCATTAAAGAGCTATAAAAGTAAGCAATGTAAGCATTACTTTTCCTTTTATTACGTAGACTATAAAACTTACGAAATAAGTCCGAAATTATATGTTGAAATCTTAAATTTTAATTAAAACAATATGATAATTATCTTTGTATCTTGGGAAACAAACAATTTGGCAACAAAGTGTAGTGCCAACTTGATAATAATCTATGTGAAAAAATAACGGAATTATTTTAACAATGGCGTGAAATAAATTGTGTAACAACGTTATTTAGTCGGCCTTGTAAGTTTATGTTCAGCTCTATTTATTTCGTAGAGATAAGCGTAACGTAATAATTAATTAAGCGGTGTTAATTAGGCAATAGTGTGGTTATTAACGTGCTAAGTGCTAAGTGCAGTTACTTACTGTGAAATGTTCCGGGTGAGAGATGAAGGTTTAACATAGGAAAGGAGAAGTGTCGAATTGAAGAAGATAAAGAGATAGAACAGAGTTTTACACTAAAACTAAGAAGAATCTTATCAGATAAACGCTATGTTAGCACTAAATAAAAGCCGGTGACATAATACTTAATTGAAACAAACACAACGAAAGTGATAATTCAAATTAAGAACTAACCATTGTTTTCCAGTGGGGACAGCACTGGCAACCGTTACTTTTGGCGCGCTCGCCTCGACTGAACTCGCTATAGAGTCTGCAACAATTTTTATAGTAACCTCTCGACAAAGCAGTTTCACTTTCTACTTGGTCCGGTATGACATGATCCACTTTTTTACGGGCGCCATAACCACAATAGAGGTATGACGTTCAGAAGGTTTACTGCAACAGATGGCGTTCAATGACGCGCATAAACAGGCCGCTGATTCTCTTGCTCGGGTACTTATTCTTTTATGAATCATCGTAGTCTATTCGATTTAGACCTGATGTTTTAAAACCCTAAAAACACTATCATGTACCGGACAGGTTTAAAACCTACCATGAACGCTATGCTGTGTTGTTTTACATCAAATTATATCCAGAAAACACAAAACAAGGTTTACGTAATACTGCTATAAGATAATTGGAGCTCCTTGTGTTGCATTTGTCTTGCATGGTGTGAACCCACTGTATCATAACATCTGTTGTGCGATAAAACAGCCTTTAAAGATAAACAAAGCGTTTTACCCCAGGGTGTGGCTGCGAGAAATCTGGAGAAAACTTTAGAAGATAAAGCGTTTTACCCCATAGATGCCAGATATCTGATAAAAATTGAGCGTTTTATGTTCAGCAAAATGCATGTGCCATTATCCATTTGGATTTGATGGACATTGCATCGTTTGATGATCAATTGTTTTTGGCTAATGTTTGTAGACTATACTACAAAATCATTTATTTATCATTTTCGTTTTAAAGATATAGCGTTTACATAAATTAAAAGTAGGTATTTTTAACGCAAATCAAAGAGTGAGTAAAGGAGGTGCCTTCATAAAAATTCAGTAACTGTAAACGAATAAAATACTGATTAAAAACTGATATGCAAATAGGTATTCATTGGTTTTAAAAACCGGTATTAAATCGTCTTATCAGCCATCCGTAATCGAGACACAATATAGAAATTTCATTGATATGCGGTCTCATGGAACCGCTGGATGTTGACGAGTTAAAACGGAACGTAAATAAAAAGTTATTATTCCATTGTCAATGTCATATTCTGTCAAAACTCTGAATAAATTAGTGTCAACATTTGTTTATTCCTTTCCTTACTTTCTACTAGTAGAAATCCAAAAACGGATATAATATTTTTTTTATCAACCTTTTCAATTCCACTGCTGGGCAAAGGTCTCCCCCAGACTCTTCCATCGATCTCTATCTATCGCCAATGACTCCCAATCCCTCGTTAAGTTAACCAAGTCGTCACACCATCTCACATCACTCATCACTCTCATCACCATCCAGACAGGTGGGCCCAAATCGTCACCCGATGGGTACCTATAGACGGCGGTCGCCGAAAAGGTAGACCCAAAAAAAAAAAAAATTATAAATTGTTTTCACAATCACACCAATAATCTAGCCCCAAACTAAGCAAAGCTTGTACTATGGCGACTAGATAACGGATAAACATACTTAAATACTTTTATAAACATCCATGAGTTAGGTACAAATGCTCGTACTCATCACATAAACATGGTTTTGTAGTCCGGAGCGCGAACCCCTTCACCAGACGGTCGTCAAAAAGTGTTCGGACCATGAATTTTCAAAAATAGAGATGTTATGTATTTGCATGTGAATCTTGCGATTTCGTATTCGGATTGGAAATCGCAAGATTCAAAAATACGTCGCCTGTTTTTGAAAATATTTGAATCTGAAAACAATAATTCCTCACGTTGCAAGCGGGCAAAGCCGCAGGCACAACTAGTTTTAAATAATTCTTCTTGCTGCCGAGACTTAACTCGATAGACTAACTTGTCGGTCGCCCCATTAGTTCTAGCATTTCTAAGTTATGAACCGTGAGAGACACATTATAATTTCCCAGGCTGTGGCGCCATGCTATTACAATAATGTGCTGCGGCATTGCTTGTGGTGATCTAAATACTTGACGTAACAAAGTTTAGTAGGTATAAGTAAACTACATATTTATAAAATCTTCCTACTTCTATAGTATAAGGCTTCTATCACTTCTATAAGGCTATAATAGCTTCTATGGTTTAAGGGACTTTTTGGACTTTAGGTTATATTGATGTATTGATCAATTTTGCATGCTATAGTAAATTAGCGAAATATGAATGTTATTTTTGTATTAAGGACCTAAAATTACCATGTTTTTGCAAATAAAGATTATTCTTATTCAACATTCACAGTAATAATCTAACCCCATACTAAGCAAGGCGTGCTATGGCAACTAAATTACGGATCGACACACTAAATTACATAATAATATGGCATCCATGCCTCAGGTAATAGGCAAGTGTTTGTCGTGTGTATCACACTTGCCCCTCGCGGAATTCAAACCCGCGACCGCCAGGCTGACCAGGCATTGTTTAAGCTATGCTAAGTTTGGGACTAGATAGTTAGTGTGTTGTTAAAACAATTCATAATTATACAGGGTGTAGTTTTGAACCCTCGCCAAATTTAAGGAGGTGAATGTATTCATAAATTTTTCCATTTTTTTTCCATTTCTCCATACAAACTAACGCTGTACCTCGATGATAATGTATGGAGCAGCAAAAAATGATTTTATGATTTCGATGTTGGTCCCATAGTAAAAGTTGTTTGTATTGATGAAATAATTCGCCTCCTTAAATTTGGCGAGTATTCAAAACAGCAGCCTGTATTCATCATCATCATCATCGTCATTTCAGCCTTAGGATATCCACTGCTGAATCTAGGCCATTCGGCCATAGATTGGCCGGTTGGAAGCGGCCTGCATCCAGCGGCTTCCAGCGACCTTAGGCTTTACCAGGTCGTCTGTCCACCTTGTGGGTTGACGTGCTACGCTGCGCTTGCCGGTACGTGGCCTCCATTCTAGAACCTTTCTGACCCATCGGCCGTCACTTCTACGTGCTATGTTTTTATTATATTTTTAAAATATTATATTACTTATTATTATTATATTTTCTTCACCGGGGTGGGTATTGGTGTTTGTTACGCGGGACTTGGCAAAGCGTAATATTATTATTGTTGACAAAGACTACATCTAATAACACGACAATAATAAAATTTAAAAAACACCGCTTTATAGGTACAAACTGATTGTAGTTCAAGGCAGAGTGGAGGGCACCAGGCCACCTGGTAAATCACCCATGCGAATGACGGACCAGATCAAGTCTTCTGTGGGCGGCCCCTCACACGAATCTTCTAGATTAACTACCAATAGACAAAAACGGCGAGAAATCGTGAGGCGAGTTGCATCCGCCCACATCTACAATTCATGACGATCACGACTGCTCTGTCAAGAGCGTAATGACTTAGAGTTTAGAAGAGAGAAAAAAACTATCGTTTCGACATTGGCTCGAGTCTGAGAGACGCCCCTGGTAAACAATTTTGTCCAGTACCCCATAGCACAAGGATGTAAATTCCTTACCTCAAGACCACGACAATTAGTGTGTTGGCGCATATTTATATTTATTTATTTAATTATTCCACCCTTAAACTACTCAGGCATATGTACTAAAAGTAAAGGGTAATTGAGTAATAGTAAATAAGGATTAAAAAGTTATAAAAATAATCAATTTTCTTGTTAAAAAAGATGGTATTGATATCTTTAAGTATAATTTACCTACTTTAGCATAATTTCTTTAATTTGATAAGTTTTTTCATGTTCCTAAATTTTGGTTAGCTGAGACTCGCAGTAACCTAAATTTTTTCTTGCGCTGTTCTTCCACAGAATTTATTTGTTTGTATGTGCTAATGTATGGTGTACGCAGAGTGTATCTGTAAATCTGTTATGCCTCAAGCATCACAATCCATGTTAAACTAGAATTACATTGCATCTACAGTTGATGATGATGATGATGATGCTTCCTTGGCCCCTCATCAGGGACATAGGGCTCGCAGAAGGGCTTTTCAATTTTGTCGATCCTGCGCAGCAACCTCCAGCTCCACCCAGCTTAGACCAGTTGAAGCAGCCTCTTGTCCAACTGATCGCCGCCAAGTCAAGCAGGGGCGTCCTCGTTTTCTTTTGCCCGATGGTTGCCACTTTAGGCTCTGTTTTACAATGTGGCAGTCTGGTCTTCGGAAAGTTTGCCCAATCCAACGCCATTTACGGAGCAGTACAGTACAGTACAGTACTACAGTTGATACACCTAATAAATAAAATAAAAACTAAAATAATCGAGACACAATAGAAATTATATTGTTAAGCGTCTCAGATCGTTTGGATTTTGACGAGCTAATAGTAATTACTTTTAAACTTTCGCGTTGCATAATTAACACTCACTAAAACGGGAATTAACGCGATCATCAATACATATTTTACCTTTTCTAAGTAGGTATTTGCCTGACGTTTTGACCAGGTTACACCGACCGTGGTCACAGGCTGACTGGAACAACGAGGTCTTCGCTCCGTATGAGAGGTGGATTCTTCAGCCACCCTCATAATATGATTTTCACGCAAAGTACCGTCACACACTACACACTAACTGTATCCCTATTCTGCAAACCTGTACCTATTTGAGCTAAAAGTAGTTTTTTTCTGTATTTTTGGCGGTGTTACTAATGTTACATATATTCTTATCATCGACTACAAGCCTAAAGAAAATGCTTCAATGATAAGCGACAAAAAAGTCAACTTAGACCTTATTTTAACACAAAAAAACGATTATCTTGATTCCTATAAATTCAAGTGACAAATGTGAAGGCCAGAATGTTGATGGCATTTAGGCTTCATATTTTTCTAAATTAACATGTAATCATTAATATTTAAAAGGATACAATCTAAATTTAGTGCAGACATTCAACTGATCATTCGCTTGACGCGTTGATGTCGTTTATCCTACTAATAGGATATCCTAATATGAGGACGTATGGATCTTTGTTACTCCTTTACGCTAAAACTACTAAATGGATTTGATGAAATTTGGCATACTGATAAACCATGACCTGGATTAATACATGGGATACTTTTTATTCGGGCAAGGTCAACACAGACGAAGTTGCGGGCAAAAGCTAGTCTAATATATTACTAGCACTCTATCTCTACGGCGTAGTCTCGTAGCGTTCAGTAATGATAATTATGACAAACTAACGCGCTTCTTTAATAATAATGTATGAATGAAGCATCTTTTTATTTGTTTTTTTTTTACGATTTCGTTGTTGCTGCCATAGTAAAAAAAAGTATATTAGCAGCTGATTACGTTAAAAAGACACTCTTTAACGCAATCAGTTCTTTTGTACAAGTTGATTAAAAATAAATTATGTTTGTTCACTTTACAAAACTAATAGGATTTTTTACCAAAAATTCTAAAATTGAATCACGAGCGCAGCGAGTGATTCAAAATTAGAATCCTGAGCGTTAGCGAGGGAATCAAAAGAGCACGAGGTGAAAAATCTTTGCACTCGAGTGCAACACGTAACTTTTCATTCCACCACAGCGAGGAAATGACTAAATGCAAAAAAAAAACGTTTACAATCACAAGATAGGTACACTTTTATTTCAGTTTAGGTATTAATTACTACATTATGACAGGTAAGTATTACAGAATAATCTTTAAATTATAACAATACTAAGGTATAATTAAGAAAATTTTAAAGTAACGTTGCTACAGTTATTTAAATTGAGTGTAATATTTTTTTTTAATTCACAAACTTAGTGCACACGATGTTCTAAATTCAATTTACTTTATCCTCTAGAGAATAAAAACGGCTTTTCCACTCAGATATTGAAGATTAAAAATACTCTTTCCGAGATGGTGGGATGAAAAATATTTTTAACAAGTTTGTTTCCATTATTAACCAAACCAAAAAACAGAGTATAGTTCTATCTACCTATAGGTTTACTGATAGCATTATTTAAGATTATTATATAAGATCATGTGTTTGCATCTAAACATCTAACATTACGTTAGAGACATCAACACAAGGACCTAATAAATGACAATTTATGAATGAATTGTTATGAAACCGAGGCAGAGTGTTGACAGTGTGTGAACCAGGTTTCTACCAAGGTTACGATGCACCGAGCCTTTAGTAGTAAAATAGTATTGCATCATCAGTACATGTAATCGGATCGAAGATTTTAACCGACTCCTAAAAAGGAGGAGGTTCTCAATTCGTCGAAATCTTGTTTTTTCTTTGATTTCTTATTTATGATTAGCGATTATTCGTTACCACGTTAACCGATTTCGATGGTTCTTTTTTTGTTCAAAAGGAAATATATTTTAGAAAAAAAAACAATTTTTAGAATGGTTATATATAAATTTTGTCAAGTTCTGATATTCTTAAAGATAGGATCTTTATGAAAATTATCAAACATTGCAATTTAAATTCATACAACGCGAACAGATTTTTGTATTTATGATACCCAATATCTTCGGCAAATGTGAACTGATTTTGATGATGCCTTTTTTATTTATCTACCCAATCAGTTACTTGTTGAGATGTTTTTTTTTTAGTTTTTTGATGTCGGATTTGTTTTTTTAAAATTTCATTACCTTAAAGTTGATTGTTAAATGTCAATTTATATGGATTTCACTTGGTTCGACAACAAGCGGAACTTCGGGATGGGCTTAAGCCTTACTTAAAAAGCCGTTTATACTTTACAGGTTTATGTAGCCAATCTGGATAATGTACTAAGCATTAGATTAGATCACATGCCATTAATATCAATGCTTATTCATATGTGATATTATGTGGAAAGTATTACATTTTGGGATTTTGATATGCGTCAGACACCGTTTGACCACAACCATCATTTATACCAAGAATGGCCTCTAGGTAACTAAAAGCATTAGGTCATGTGCCATTAATCAGTAAATAAAAATAAATAAATAAATATTGGACAACATCATTCTTATTTATATGTGGTAAGTAGGTATACATTTTAGGAGTTTGATATGCGTCAGAAATCGCTCGACTGCACCACAATCATCTATACCAAAAAAAATTAAGTGTCGTAAATGAAAACCAGATACGATGTTTTCCCCTGAAAATTACTGGAATCCGAAAAATAAAGTAGAATCTAACAAAAAATCTTATCCATTTGATTGCTACCTCCGTATTTATATGTTCTTTTCTAAATATTAGATAATTATCAAGTTCTGCAGGTATGATACACCACACAAGGTTGGTAGGTAATTAATTAATAAGAAGATTTATACATTTTTTCAATAAAGTATCAAACTCTCTTGTTGCCTACTTGTTCAGAATTTAAAAAATCCGTTTTAAAAATCCTTATGAATAATTGATATCAGTTATATAGTGATTTTAGTTTGAAAAACTATAAAACACACTTATATATTATGTACTCGTCAGACGACAGAACAAATCGAATGAGCCCAAACACGAAGGTTTTACTAGTACTAGTCATCAAAGAGTTCTACTAAAGAGTACTCTGTGAGTTCTACTACCTACCTCCTGACTCCATCATCAGATCAGCACGATGCGCGATGGTGTCAAATTATTGTAGTGTCATACGATTGTCAAATACTTACAAAGTTTTAAATAGGCTAGTTTCCTGGGTCCAAAATAATTATTCTATTTAGTCCGTCAGTTAGATTATCAAAAAATATTGGACTCATATTTTGTCTTTTGTCAATCAAACAAAAAAATTACGAAGATAAAGCGCATCAAAGTGAGCACGTGACGTGACAAGGTGACAAAGCGTGACGTTACGCGGAACTTTAACGGGCTATATCTGCATAATTTTTTGTTTGATTGAGAAAAGAAAAAATACGTGTCCAATATTTTCTGTTAATCCAACTGACGGACTAATTAGTTTTTTTAGGAAACTAGCCCATTGATACATCAGAAGTAGGTTAAAACTGCTTCCAAGATTTAATTACGTAGTTAATAGTTATTTACAAGTGAAGCTAATAAATATAAGTGTGTTAAAAATTATATTATAAAGTAGACGATTACTATTACCTGCCAAGCTCGCACTTTCCTCATGTGTATTTCCTGTAACAACGGCTGACAAAGGTGGCTGACTTTCTTGCGCAGTTCCTCAGCTAGTGCTAGTTAGTACTAGTTTCCCTAAATATGGACCGGGGGTAGAGCAAAGCTGTTATTTGAGACGTCGACATTGGCCCGGAAGTGGGCATGTTCTAAATAAATGAGCCCTATATAAAATTACATTTATCTCGCCATCGTAATTGACGGTGATTTATATAAATGATATGTTTATTATTGCTAGGTATATAAAAGCCCATAGGCTATTAAGCCTTGGCCACAGGGACGCGACGTGCATGCGAGCAGCAAAGCGGCGGGCGGGCGTGACGGTTTTGTTGACGTTCCTAATAAGACGTTAGATTTTTCTATTATTTATATATTATTAAATCACTAAAGAGTTGTCAAAATAACCAAATACAGAACGCTACGTGATTACTAAGTCGCTTACGCCCGACGGCAGCGCGTCGCGTCGCGTCCGTTTGTAGGTACGCCCGGCGGGACGACGACGGCTACCATCGCACCGAGCGACGGTGCTGTGTGTCGTCTTCTATAGACTTGATTACTTGAGTAATTGAGTATATCACAAACACTGGCGTCGCGCTAACGCCGTTGCGTATCGCTGGCTGTGTGACCAAGGCTTTAGAACATGCTATCAAAAAGTTGATAGATGTATATGCATTAATAAATTACATAAGTATATAAAATATGTGAGTTAGTTTGCGACTCTGCCCTAATTGGACAAAAGTAAAAACCGGTTGAGTAACATAATATGTAGAACAGGTAGGTAATCTGACGTCAATGTAAGATGTTTTGTTTTATTATTTGGCGTCACATATTGACGTCAATATGTATTTGTTGGCGTCACATATTGACGACCCTTTGGTGTTGTAGTTCGCGCTCCGGTCTTTAAAGAAGAACGGTTGCCGGTTTGAATCCTACAAGGGGCAAATGTTTGTGTAATGAGCACGAGGATTTGTACTTAAATCATGGATATTTAAAACGTATTTAAGTATGTCTATCCGTTATCTAGTCGCCATAGTAGAAGCTTTGCTTAGTTTGACGTTATATAATTGGTGTGATTATTGTGAAAACAATGTATTAAGTATTTATTATAAATCAGTCCAAAACCAATTTTGTGGCGCTGTTGCCTTCAATAGATACTGGAAGACAGAAAAACACAGGAACAATCATAAATACCAGGAGTTCCGATTTTTGCCATTCAGTTTTAGAACCAGGAAAACAATTGAGTTTCCTATTTTTATATGTACTTTGATGGAATATGTGTCGTAATCTAACAAGCTCGTAGTAGATGTCATGTGTAGATATCGTAAACAGTATCAACGGTACGCAATGGTGGACATAAAGCCTGCGCGCGCGCGGGATGCATACCAAACTTACTTACACAACTCGGCGCTTGCGCTGCGTAGATGCAGATATAGTTTCGTGCGGAAAAAATGCAGGTTTCTAGGTTTGGGGCCATCGGCATATTATGTCACGTAAAATTTACATTTGTTTTTTTTCCTATCTCTATAACACACACGTTTGCCTTGACTGAGAGGGGTCTTCCATGACCGTGACGTTACATGTGAACGACCCCTTTTGCACTAAAGATCTATTTAGTGAGATAAATAAACTTCAATTCAATATCTTTATTGCATGTCACATGGAGGCAAGATGCCAACTTGAGACCGCACAGAATCAAACTTTTATTTTACATAGTTTTATTTTGTCAACATTATTATTGTAAAACTACTAGTGGAAACTTGTAATGCTTTAGTACTATACATTATTTGTAAACTAAATGTAATATTATTGATAGCTGTATTTGCCTGAATAAAATAGAAGAGACAATGTTTCAGTCTCTATTTCCTATCTGAAATCAGAATTGAAGTCAATAATGTCATCATCACCATTAATTTCAGCTATAGGACGTCCACTACTGAACATAGACCTCCCCTATTGACTTCCAGATTGGCCCGTTGGAAGCGGCTTGCATCCAGCGTCTTCTTGCAACCATTACTAGGTCTTCTGTCCACCTTGTGGGTGGACGTCTTACGCTGCGCTTGCCGGTACATGGTCCCCATCCTGGCGCATAAAAACTGTGCTCGCCAACCCGCCTGCACAAGCGTGGCGAGTATTGGCAATCCCCCCCGGTGAGAAGTCATTAGGGGAGGCCTTTGTTCAGCAGTGGACGTCCTATGGCTGAAATGATGAATGATGATAATGAATAATTCCTTTCCGAGACCCGGTATGGTTTTTATCTTATCTGCAATAATCTTTGCACCTAGCGAGTGCTGTCTTTGGCTGTAGCTTCTCAATTTCAAAAAGTGCAGGCTGAGATACCTAGTGTGTAGGTATAGGTACATATCCCAACTCATTATCTTTGTGTTGGATCTCCACGAGCGCCTACCAAAAGGATTTCCCGTAGGGAAGAAACCTACAATAATAATAATAAAATTGTTTTCACAATCACACTAATTACATTGAAAGAAATGATTGGTTAACAGTAACCAAAATTTGGCTACCAGTAGGCCGTAATCTAGGGACTTGCGAACTAAAGGTTATTAGTAACAAAATCGGGTTCATTTAACTGTGTTGTGTAACCTGCAGCCTAACTTTTTTTGTTACATTAACCTAACAATATGACTTTCTTTAGTCAAACTAGTTGTTTAAATATAGCAATCCTATTTGTAAAAAGTAGACAAAGGGTTTTGCGTTGTATAATTAAAACGTTTTGTTAACGATGTCTGACTGTTTGCTTGCTGGCCACTAAACTGTTTATTCAGTTTTACTTTGCCGTCTGCTTCCAGGTTACAGGTTCGGTTTGTTAGTATATAACAAAACCGTTTTGTTATTAGTAGCCAATCTCAGTTAATTAATTAGTAACAAAAATACAGGGTGTAGGGCACGGCTTGGCAAAAACTTGACAGATGCGATTAGGCCATGAAACCGAACAACTTTCACCAAGGAACATATCTCTGGAAAGAAGTGAAATATTTTGACCCTCCTACAAAAAATGGCGCGTACTAATTTTAAACTTACTGTTTCCGGTAATACTTTCCTTAGGGATATTTGTTCAGTTTCATGCCCTAATCACGTCTGTAAAGTTTTTGCCATGCCATTTCTTACACCCTGTAACAGAGAAATAATACGGAACATGTCGAAATATGAATTAATGTTTTATTCTGCTATAAAAGAAATCAACACATCTTACACTAGTACACCATTTAAAGTTAAATAGGTAGGTACCTAATATGAGAAACCCTGTCTTCAAATATCTTACTTCATAATATTTATATTTGTTGTCCTTATTGGTGCCTCTTGTAAGGTCACTTGGAGATATCTGTTGCTCCTCCACTTGTTCATCGTCTAGCTCAAGCATTGTGTCTGAATCCTTTATTTGTTGTGTCTGCTAAGACTTCTGCCTGAAAAAAACACATTATCGTTAGCCCAAGTCGTTAGCAAAGTAGGTGGAAAGTTGGATAGGTATGGTAGGTACCATACCTATCCGTGGTGATATTCTTTAGGTAGGGATCAGTCAATAGTAGAAGAAGAATAAAACTAGGGAATCCTTAAAATAAATGGGTGTGTAGGTAATTAGTGTAGGTATATAAAGTAGGTACGTAGGTACTTACTGTACTATTGTCAGGAAATGCCCCTGTTACTATGTCTTTTAGCATAGCAATTTGACTTGTTAGCTAAGTGAACAATAACTGGAACCAATTCTTTAAGGTGTTCTACTGACAAAATTTGCAAAGTGTCTATGTACACACTGTATTCTGGAATTAGAAAAAGTCGATTAATTCGTAACTGTTAAAATAATAGATTAACCATAGGAACGACAACGTATCGTCCATGCACAGCCGAACGCCGGCCGGCGCAGGTGCGGGCGCTGGGGAATCTGGCTTTGGAACTTGCCGCCCGCGCCGGTTAGATATTTTTCTGTCAATGCTATATACACTGGTCGTTTCTGAATAGTATAAAAGTAAGAATAGGTTAATACATACCTTTAAACTTGGCAATGTACATGCCGAGACCTCAAGAGTTTAGATAATCTTTCAGGTCCCTTGAATCGCTGGAGTAGTTGCCGTTGATAGGCTCAGCCGCCGACGCCTGGTCGTAGTCACCCATGTTATAAAAAATCTGTCCATGTAGGCGAACAATTTTTTTTAACAAACACCATAAGACAAGCCTTATAGTTGCCCGCCCGCCACACACGACACGAATAAAAGCAAGCAGCTCACTCACAGGATGACTGGAATGAACTTGCTTTGCTACGCCGCCCATACGCCACGGTCTTCCTCGGGCCGGGCAGGGGTTCGGTTAAGCATAAACAATCTGTTTTTGTTCGTAGCAATAAAAAAAACGCTTATTACTTTGAAAGTCATTACGTTGCGTATAAAGAAAGTTTAGATAAATTTGCAAAACTGTTGGCATAGTTCTTTTTTGCTAAACTTGTGGCCAATTAAGAACAAAACTGTTGTTTTTGATAGATGAAATCAAAGAGTTGTTATGAAAAAAACTGGTTATTAAATATTTAACAAAAGTGTTGTACTTTGTTGATATGTGTTGATAATTACTATTTACTTTACGAATTCGTTAAAAATAATTAAACACGTTAATTGATATTAAGCACAAAGCTTAGATGTGTGTCGAAATTGGTTTTGTTGCTGCAACCTCGCTAGTTAGTTTACGTAAAATCAGTTAACAATAACAAAAACTTAAGTAACTACATACCAAATTAATATACATCTACAAAACTAGTTTTGGACCGATTACTAAACTGATTGTTTATACATGTTAGGGATTTCGGGCCTAACACTGTTTTTAGGGTAGAGAGTGGACTGTAGATTTTTCTCATTTGAGGCCGGAGCAGGTCACTGAATAAAACCCACTTTGAAGAATTCAGCTTTTATTGAAGATACACTTGGATGTTACTATTTCTAAGGTTTATACTGTACTGCTAGTACTGCCAGTGCTACCCTTGGAAACCGCCCGACTTATATAGCAATCTGAGGGAGATTTTAGCCAATCAGAGCGCGTAATTTTTTGCACACGGCACCAATGTGTGCATCCTGTTTTCGCGCATAACTCCCTCTCTTTCCAACACTCATTTTCAGTTTTTCGGTGGTTTCCATTGGTATTCACTATTTTTTGATCTATTTCACATTTTTCCTGATTAACCTAATCCTTACTCTAAACATTGGTGCAAAAATCACAAAAATCGGCCTAGTATTTGCAGAGTTAGAGCCTAAATTCTTGCGCGGCTCTCCTGAAGGTATTGCCTTTTTTTTTCGTGCGCGTAGCTGTCGTTAACAGTCTCCCCCCGGCGAAGGTGTACCGCAGCCTCCTTTGGTAGACCGCTACGTGCTCGTTGTGCAGCGCGTCCCTTCCCGCTGGTCCGGGGAAGGTGCGGATTTCGTTTCCAGCACGACGATTCTCGAGACGGGTCTCTTGAACGTTCCACCTTTGGTTTGCACATCCACAATCCTTGTTACCCCGTCAGGTCCGGGATAGGTCTTCGTTATGGTCCCTCGTGGCCATACATTTCGAGGGAGCAGAGGGTCGGCGATGATGACGATATCTCCTATCTTTACAGCGTCATGGTGACCGTGTCGATTGAGGCGCGGCACGAGCGTAGGTAAGTATTCGTGCAGCCACCTCTGCCAGAAGCTGTCAGCCAGTGCCTGTGCAGCTCTCCAAGTCCTTTTGTCGGCTTCCTTGCAAGTTCCCACGTATGGTTGGCCCGATGATGACCCCAGGAGGAAGTGGTTCGGTGTCAGAGCCTCTGGGTCATCGGGGTAGACCGATACGTGTGTCAACGGTCGTGAGTTGACTGCGTGCTCCGCTTCTGCTAGCAAAGTTAGCAGCGTTTCTTCTCTAGGTGCTTTTTCTCGTAGCGTTGTTGTGAGTGCACCCTTTACTGAGCGCACCAGTCTTTCCCAGGCACCTCCTTGGTTTGGTGCTCCGGGCGCGATGAACTTCCATGATGTCCCGTAGTTCATGGCGTACCTTGAGAGTTCGGGCAGCCATTCTTCGTACGCCTTCCTGAGTTCGACGTCTGCGCCTCTGAAGTTGGTCCCGTTGTCGCTATAGAGTGTCAGGGGCCAGCCTCGTCTTGCCGCCATTCTCCTGAGCGCCATGATTGCAGAGTCGGTGCTCAGGGATGCTACTGGCTCTAAGTGCACTGCCCTTGTGGTTAGGCAGGTGAAGAGAGCGCACCATCTCTTCTCCCGTCTTCTACCGATGGTCACGGTGATGGGGCCGAAATAATCCACACCGCAGAAGCTAAACGGCCTGTGGTATGGTTGCAGGCGTTCGGTCGGTAGGTCTCCCATGGGCGGAGCTTGTGGCTTCGTTTTTCTTAGGCGGCACATCTGACAGGCGGCTGCGATCCTTTTGACCGTAGGTCTCAGTCGGGTCACCCAGTACCTTTGGCGTACGTCGTTCACGATCCTCTCGATGTTTGCGTGATTGGCTCGTCGGTGTTCTCTGCCGATAAGGAGCTTCGTGAACGGGTGACGTCCATCGAGTAGGACAGGTCGGTTCGTGGTCGTGGTCACTTTGATCTTGTTGACTCGTCCATTGAGCTTCAGCAGTCCGTCTTCCCACAGCAGGTCGTAGCGGTAAAGCGGACTTGTTCGAGGTACGGCGACGCCTTTTCTTAAGCAGTCTATTTCTTGATGAAACGAATCTTGTTGCGCTCGTTTTAACCATCGATGCGTTGCCTTCTCGACGTGTTCGTGGCTCAGGGCGGACTTCCTATCGCGGCAGCGATCCACGAATTCCAGTACTCGTGCTGTTGCTCCAATCAACCGATCGTAAGAGGAGAATCGGCTGATGTCGGGCAATGATGAATCTTCCTCGTGTGTGACGACGTGGAGGAGTTCTGTTGTGACGTTGTCGTTCGTTCCTTCAGGTTGAGGCCATTCAGTCTTCGGCTTCTTCAAAAATAATGGTCCTTGAAACCATTTGTCTTTCGCTGACTCAGGCACGTATCCAGTTCGCGTCGCGACGTCGGCTATGTTGAGGTGGGTCGGCACCCACCGCCAGTCTGCCGGGCTTGAGTCTTCGGTGATCTCGCCGAGTCGATGCGCTACGAAGGGCGTGTAGCGGCGGCTCCCGTTGCGTATCCAGTGCAAAACTGTCTGTGAGTCGCTCCAGTAGGTGGTGTCATCGACGCGTAGCCTATGTTCTTCCTTGATTGCTTTCGCTAGTCGTGACCCAATCAATGCTGCTTGCAGCTCCAGTCTCGGGATCGTTTGTGTCTTCAACGGAGCGACCTTGGCGCGTGCTGCTACCAGTACGACTTCTGCTTCTTCCTTTTTCCCGTAGGTGAGGCGCCAGTATGCCGCAGCGGCGTAGGCTTCCTCGCTCGCGTCGCAGAAGACGTGCAGTTCACGTCGTTGAGCTTCTCTCCCCCCGTTGTAGCTCCGAGGGATCTGTAGCCTTTCAATGGTCTGCAGATCCTCTATCCATCTGTCGAAGTCGGTGGCTATGTCTTCGGATATCGGTTCGTCCCACCCAGTCTTGAGGCGCCAAAGCTTCTGTAGATTTATCTTGGCTGTTATTGTGTAACAGCTGAGCAATCCTAGTGGGTCGTAGATGCTCATCACGGTTGACAGGGCTTCTCGTTTTGTCGGCGATTGCTCTCGAGTCTTCACGGCTGCAGATACGCGATTCATGGCAGTGTTGAAACTCAGGTGATCGGTGTTAGAGTTCCACAGCAGTCCTAATGTCTTTTCTGTTCCCCCGAGTGGTGTTGCACTTTTCTTCGCACGTCGGTCGTTCGGAGTGACGGCTAGCAATCTATCGTCATTGCTGTTCCAACCTCGAAGATGAAAGTCAGCGTTCTTGTGGACTTCGTTGACTTGGCAGATGATTTGCTTGGCTTCTTCTATGTCATTGAAGCTCTCGACAAAGTCGTCCATGTAGTGTGACTCTGTGATGGGCAACAGGGCTTTTGGGTGCGTCTGCGCGTGATCGAGCGCGTTCTTGTTGCGTACACTGTGCGCCAGGAAAGGTGAGCTGGATGCACCGAAGATCATCGACGTCATTTTCATTTTGACCGGTTCTTTCTTTGGGTCGTCTCTCCAGAGGAATAGTTGTGCGGGTTGATCTCCTTCTCGGATCTTCACACGTAAAAACATTTCCTCTATATCCGCCGTTATTGCGTAGGTGCCTTCTCTAAAGCGGAACATGATTGTTTGCAGGGATCGTAGCAGGTCTGGTCCTTCCAGCAGGAAGTCGTTCAGGCAGACTCCGTTTGACTTAGCTGCTGCGTCGAAGACAAGTCTTATCTTCCCTGGTTTGTTCGGGTTCTTCACGGCGAAGTGAGGTAAGTACCACGCCACTGGACTTGAGTTTTCTCCGCCGTTACAGGGTTCGGCGTACCCCTTCAGCAGTAGATTGTTCATTTGTTCGTGGTACTGCTTCTTCTCTTCGGGGCGACGCTCCAAGCTAGCCTCAAGGGTTTTCAGCCTTTTTAAGGCGACGTTGTAGCTCGGCGGCAGTTCTGGGTCCTCGTTCTTCCAGGGTAAGCCTACTTCAAATCTTCCGTTCTTCTTGGTTGCGGTTTCATTGAAGATCTTCACGGCTCGTTGATCGCTTTCCTTGACGTGTCGTGCAGTGAGTGACACACCAAGTGAGTCGATGCGAAAGTGATGCTCGACCAGGTCTTCTATTTTGACATCTTCACTGATGTGAAGTACTTCCTCTGTTGTTCTGTGGCTTCGAGGGATCCGTCCATGGATCACCCATCCAAGTAACGTTCTGGAGGCGGCAGGTTGGTTCGGTTTGCCTGCACGCAGCTCCCGGGTAATGATCAGGGGCCAGTTGTCGGTCCCGATGAGTACTCGTGGCTTGGCGTTCTGATATGCCAGGCTCGCTTTGTCTAGTCCTTGCAGGTGCTTCAGCTGTAATGCTTTCTTCGGCACGGACTGTGCTGTCAGGTCCAGGTCTGGCATCGTTCGAAGGGTGACGACAGAGCTGTGTCCGCTGGCGTTGACCTCGACGCGGACGGTCTTGCTATTCACGTTTCTGACTTCATTTTCTATGCCTCTTATTTTTAGGCATTTGCTCGGCCCGCTTGCTCCAATTTCGTTTGCGAGATCTTCGTCAATTAGTGATACGGTGGCTCCTTCGTCGAAGAGGGCGAATACTTTTCGTGTCCCCTTGTTCCCGCTGATGACGATAGGACATATCTTCAGTTTGACTTCACTTCCTTCGCAGGCTGTCATCGCCGAAGCAACTTCTTCGTTGGCGGTGACGTCTTCCTGTTGTCTGGCAGGGGCTTCGCTGTGTAGAGTAGCGTGGTGTGGGCGTTTGCATCCCTTTGTTCCGCAGGACTTCTGTTTGCAATTCAACCTCCGATGTCTACTGCTGATGCACCGGAAGCAGAGTCCCGCTTTCTTCACCACCTCCCATCGTTCGGATACCGGCAGCTCCTTGTACTTAGGGCAGGCAGGGAGTCGGTGCTGTTCGTTGCAGACTGTGCATGCTTCTAGCTTCTCTGTGGTTGCTGCTGGTTGTGCTTCAGTTATGTTGAAGACTTTCTTTTTTCCTTCTGGTCTAGCTGTAGGGCGCGGCGGTGCTTCTTTTCTAGTGACGCTGTAGCTGTGTTTCAGTGCACGGTCCGCTTGTTGCATCAGAAATCGAGACAACTTGATGATCTCTGGTATCGCCTCTGGATTTTCTTCAGCGTAGTCACACCACTTTGTTTTGATATGAGGGCTCAGTTTTTCCAGGATCTCCCGTACCAGTAATGGGTTGTAGAGGTATGCTGCGTCAACGTTTCTTAGCGTGGCTACGACGTTTTGAACTTTCACAGCGAATGTATTAAGTTCACTTGCTGTAGATCCTAATTTCGGTAGTTTTCGCAGGTCTTCATATGTCATGTCGATGATGATCTCTGGACGTCCATAACATTGTTGTAGAGTCTTCATAATTTCTTCTGGATGCGTGGCGGTGTTTAAGAGCGGTGCTACGGTGTCTCGTGCTTCTCCACGAAGGGCGTTGCGTAGTCGCGCTAAGTTCTCGATCGGTGAGAACTTGTACAGCTCCGTAGTTTGCTTCATGGCTAGCGCAAACTGGATCCATTCCATCGGGGATCCCGAAAAGGTCGGAAGATCAGTTGCCTGTCGTGGCGGTGGCCGGCTGGACATCATTTGTGTGAGTGTCTCTGCTAGCTGTTCAATCCCGCGGCTTCTCGGCGTCATTGATCTTCTTCTTGCACGTGTCGTTTGTTCATTCGGTCCCGGTGTCCAAAATCTCGTCCTTCTGTTCATCGGAGTAGTGGCTTCGGTAACGACCGGTTCTGTGGGGGCGGAGGCTTCGTGCCGCTCCCCCTGTTCATTGACGACGTTCGGTGCGGATTTATTCAACCAATCATGTATCCGTTCCATATCTTCCATTGGGTCAATCTGGTCGCTGTCCTCTTCGAGCTCTGCTACGTCGGCGGTCAGCTTCTTCCTTATTAGGTTAGCTTCTAGTTCCAGTTCCTTCCGACGAATAGCGGCGAGCTTCTCTTCCGCTTCGTATCGTAGCCTTGCTACGGCGCTGGCTGTAGACTTCGTAGAACGCGCCACACGACGTTGGGTTCCGTATGTCGTCTGCTTGTCTGCCGGGCGATCCGTAGTTTCACTGGGCTCCAACATTGCAGCGCCTCCTCGTTCGGGAAGTTGGGTGGCAGCTGTAGTGGGTAGCCTCTCCAAACGGCCTTGATGCGGAGCAGGGTTGACATCGTGCGTAGTCGAAGGCGATGGTGACCGTGGTGGTTCCGGAAGTACCCGTGGTCGTTCTTGATCCATTCCTCCTTGACTTCTTGTGATGACCATAGCGATGAATTCTTCTGGTGGTTCTTCTTTTTGATCCGGCTCGAAGGACCAAACAATGTTAGGGATTTCGGGCCTAACACTGTTTTTAGGGTAGAGAGTGGACTGTAGATTTTTCTCATTTGAGGCCGGAGCAGGTCACTGAATAAAACCCACTTTGAAGAATTCAGCTTTTATTGAAGATACACTTGGATGTTACTATTTCTAAGGTTTATACTGTACTGCTAGTACTGCCAGTGCTACCCTTGGAAACCGCCCGACTTATATAGCAATCTGAGGGAGATTTTAGCCAATCAGAGCGCGTAATTTTTTGCACACGGCACCAATGTGTGCATCCTGTTTTCGCGCATAACTCCCTCTCTTTCCAACACTCATTTTCAGTTTTTCGGTGGTTTCCATTGGTATTCACTATTTTTTGATCTATTTCACATTTTTCCTGATTAACCTAATCCTTACTCTAAACATTGGTGCAAAAATCACAAAAATCGGCCTAGTATTTGCAGAGTTAGAGCCTAAATTCTTGCGCGGCTCTCCTGAAGGTATTGCCTTTTTTTTTCGTGCGCGTAGCTGTCGTTAACAATACATATTTAACTAAAGTTTACTTCTCTACAACGAAACTTTCAACTAACAAAACTAGTTTGGTTGATCCTTTTTTTCAGTGTAGCTAGCCCCAAACTAGCAAAGCTTGTTGTACTATGGTGACTAGATAACGGGTGTCATACTTTAAACGTTATAAAGCATCCATGACTCAGGTACAAAAGTTCGTGCTCATCACACAAGCATTTGCCACTTTGCTGAATTCGAATCCGCAGCCGCTCGGCTTTGTAGTCCGGGGGGCGGACCACTACACCAGACAGTCAAGTTTTAGAAGTTAGTTTCCTAAATCAAAAGACCAGAAATCTTCATCATCATCATCATCATCATTTCAGCTATAGGACGTCCATTGCTGAACATAGGCCTCCCCCATTGACTTGTGAGTGGACGTCCTACGCTGCGCTTGCCGGTATGCGGCCTCCTTTCTAGAACCTTTCTGCCCCATCGGCCGTCAGTTCTACGTGCTATGTGCCCCGCCCACTGCCACTTCAGCTTGCTAATCCGTTGGGCTATGTCAGCGACTTTTGTTCGTTTACGGATCTCCTCATTTCTGATTCGATCTCGCAAGGAAATCAAAGTCGACAAAATCCAAAAACAACTATATTGTCTTTTTAATTGAACAATTAGAAGCCGCGCGATCATCAGCGACAGGACTTTTTGCTGCATTCAAGCTCCAATGGCCGTGTTAGGTAACCAGTAATTATCGGTGCATTCGTCGGAATTCACCAATTGCCACATCGAAATGCAAATCGCAGACTGTTTGCAAATTGTTTTGCCTACTTACGTTTTTTTAGTTACGGAACGCTCAAATAATTTAGTACTCACTTATTTACCAGTAGGTAATTAAATAAAAGTATTTTTGTTGCCGAATATTACTTAAGCGGTGCATGCAAAGATTTTTCCTTTATTTCTTGCATTATTTCTTTATGATGAATATAATCTATTCTAAAGACACGCCTATACCTACGTACAAGGCCAGCTTTGCTGTTTATGCACAATTACTATAAATGTTGCGCAATATTTCTAAGGGCAATACTGGGCAACGTCCAAAACAAAGAGACTAATAAAAGTTGCCTGTTTTTGAATACTGGGTTTTACGGCTCTGGGATCCAGAAAGTTGCTCTATGTTATTTAATGCTTGGGTGCATCTTTAAAGTCGCCCCCATGAACCACAAATTAGTTCATGAATGCAGTAAAGTCAAGGAAATAAAAATGTAGGGATTGTTACGGCACGTTTATGAAACCTAATAAATGTTCTTCTATGTAGTCGCATTCCAGTGCCGATCCGTGTCCCAGTAACATTAAATAAAAAATCGGTATTTTCGTAATTAAACTTTTAACTGTCGTAAAATTATCAAGTTTATAATGCCACTGACAATGTCACAAAAAAATATCTCTTTTTTTTCATTTTTAGTCGCATCACGAACTTTATAGTTTTATACTTAATAATGCAATTATTTGCATTATTTGTGTTTATGGGAATACCGTTTTTGATCATGTTACTGGGGCTGATTGACACTAGATTGCGACTACTGTTGAAATACGGAAATTAGGCCTCTGAATTGAATTGAAAACAGACGACCAAACGAAGTAGCGGGAAACGGCTAGTTAAAAATAAAAGTTAGATGTAAAACAATGAAACTGGATTCATTTATGGAGACAAGAAACCTGTGATAGCCGAACCAATTACTTCTTTCACTCATTCGTTCTAGTCAAGTTCTGTCCAGTTACCCATATCGATAGACTTTCGCAACCAATCCAGACACGTTTCTAGCCTTAAGCCGGCGCGTATCGCCTATATCTAGACTTACTAACCCCGCGAGAAAGTCGCGGGCCCGGCAAACCAGAAAGCCTTCATTATTCGTAGACCTACCTGAGTACGTACCCGCCTATCCCTTGTCGCCACTCTCTAAACTGTCTAATAGATTACCTGTAGGTAATAGCTGTAGGTAGGTAAGGGCCGATTTTTTAATTGCCAGATAACTTTATTCGACAGATAAAATTGACGTTTTGACACAATTTCTATACGAAAACTATGATTTATTTTTTTCATTTATTTTGGCACAGTCATTACATAAATCAGTTTCATAGGATTATATTAATATACATATATAATGTTGATGGACAGAACAGTGCCGAAAAACAGTTACATTGGTTATATCATAACAATTAGTAACTTGTTCTCAGTACTAGTACTTAATATACGAGTTTATATGAAGAAACTAAAAGTAATCTCAAAATGTCAAACTTATTCGTCAAATAAAAGTTATCTGACTCTTAAAAATCTAAACCATTAACTTAAAAACCGGCCAAATGCGAATCGGACTTTAGCACCGAGGTTTGCCATTGCATACCACCGTATTTTATATTAAGTTCGGGATTCTTAACGCAGGCCCGACATACACTTGACCGGTTAATCAATGAATCTAGTTGAATATATTTAGGAACGTTACGATACGAACGTTACACATTTTATAATTTGTAATTTCCGCGCTATGAAGTTGGTAGCGTAGATTCATATGTACTTGTACATACGAAAATAAAGCAGATTTTGCTATTGTCTTGTCAAATCTAAAGATTATATAAGAGTGAAATACGACTACGTGACGTATATGAGTCCTTTTAGAGTAATAGTAGCAATAAAATAGCTATCGCACGTCTCCAGTCCAGGCACACATGTCGGCTAAGTAAGCGGAGAAAGTTTTATTGCCAAATTACTACAAAGAACACTACTTAAGATATACTTCAAGGAAAATATTAACGGTTAACTAATAAGTTAATTTATTATAATAAAGACTAAAAGAGCGTTAACGCCAAATCAGTGTTGTCCAATCCAATCTTAAACCTATCTAGTTTACATGATTGCAGTGATGTTTTCGCTCACACTGAAGTATTGCTGTAGTATTGAATTTTATTTTAATTTTTCTTATTCATCGTATTTATCATTAAAAAAACACGACAATTTGTCTTTCCTAAAATTTAATCTTGAAGCACGATTCTGCTTGAATGATTTAGAAGCACTTGATATTGGCTCCACTGTGTGTATTTATTTATTCAAACTTTACTGCAAAGTTGATTAGATGGAATATTAATACTAATACTATACAGCATACTAATTACTATCTGTCCCGGCGAACTTCGTACTTCATATATTTTTTTAATTGTTATTCTGCTATTCGGGACGGAGACAAATTTAACAAATCAAAGATAATAAAAATCGGTCCAGCTGCGCCTTTCTTGATTTATAAATTGTGTAACTAACCCGACTTTGTTATATATATATAGATTAAACTGTTCCATATACAGAAATGTATTAAGGTTTTTACTCATTTATGGTATTACACTACCTACCTATTATTTTAGGTATTACACTTTTATTTTATTTATTTAACTGCCACAAAATTGACAAGGTTTGTAGGTACTATAGCTACTAAATAGCAGATATACACTTCCATGATTAATTTCATCAGTTATTTAATGCTTATTACACAATTAAGTATTGCCCCTTGCTGGATTCAAACTTCTTGACCGAGCACTAAGCACTACCTCGGACGGCTGTCAGTAGATAAATATTATTTTCCAAGAAACGTTACATTTACTCTGTACCTGCAGATGTTGTCGTCGCAAGTAGTTTTTACTTACTATTAGTATATACTAGAACAAGATATCGGCAATAAGATAGAGACTGTAGCTTCGTTATCCAACAGACTAGCAATAAGGAAGTCATTCGAAACCCATAGACCACTGATTATAAACGAGATTACCAGATCACCGGTAATTGTTTAACGCGTAGGTAATCTGCAAAACACTTTCGATTGCTATGATTCGTCTCGGAACAAGACATTGCCGGCATTACGATACTGAGGCGCAAGTGACAGACGACAAGATATTGCTTGGCGACAAAATTTAAAACTAAGATATAAACAATATACAGAGTGAACGAAAAGGTGAAATAAAACTTTAGGGGGTTATTCTACGGCTAAATTACATCAACTTTTTCTATGGGACCAACATCGAGTTCGCAAAAAAAAAAACACTTTCCCATACTAAAACGCGACCAGCTGGCATCAGTTTGTATGGAAACGTCAATTTTTTTTTGAGATTTTGATGTTGGTCCCATAGAAAAAGTTGATATAATTTAGCCGTAGAATAACCCCTTTAAGTTTTATTTCACCTTTTCGTTACACCCTGTATAAATAAATACGGACAACATCATATACATTGCTCTGATCCTAAGGAAGTACGTAAGTGTTATAGAAATCTGAAACAACAACGGTTCCACAACACCCAGACCAGATCCAACATAGAAAAGTTTGTTTTCTACATGGATCCGACCGAGAATCGGACCTGGAACCTCGGAGATGGCGATGCCAGGTCCGGCGTACACGCCTCTCGGCTATAAACAATTAAACCATATATTAAAATTTATGTTATTCTTACAGCTTATTAAAAAAAATATTAACAAGATTTGAACCATGTCTAAAGATTAACCTCGAGACATGTCAAATTAGAAAATCGATGATAAAAGAGGTTAGTTTTTAAAACTATAATATTAAAAAAATAAAACCGACTTCAAAACACTGAAATGCTAAAAATAATCCTAACACTTAAGTACCTAATCAGATACTTTTGGAGTCGGTGCCAGCCGATGAGAGATTCAATGTTTTTGTTTGCACCGACTCCAAAAGTTACTGATTAGGTACTTAAGTGTTAGGATTATTTTTAGCATTTCAGTGTTTTGAAGTCGGTTTTATTTTTTTTAATAAAATTTACTTACTTCATCTATTTTTAGTGATAAATCCTAATCTAACTGCTGAACACCGATTTCATCCCCTATTTTCCTACCCTTAGGGGTGATTTTTATTTTGTAAACTTTTATCATAGCATCTTTGAAGTATAAGCTATTCAATAAAACAACAATCATCAAAATTGGCTCATATTTGTCGAAGATAGGTAACAAGAACCACAACCAAAATATTATCTGGGTATATATTTGTTGATTTTCTCAAAAAGTTCTAAATCAATTTCGATAAAATTTATATGGGACCACCTCTGAAGTATGATCTACCAAACAAAAAAAGAATCATTAAATCGATTCATAATTGGCGGAGTAATCGCGTAACAAACATACAAAAAAAAAAAAAAAAAAACATACAGTCGAATTGAGAACCTCCTCCTTTTTTGAAGTCGGTTGAAAATGATTAACAACAGTCGGTCTGTGACTTGCACCACGGTTATGGTTTCATAGTAACGGCCGAGTTGCTCGAGACCGTTTCAAAACACAAATGGATATAATTTGTTCCGAGTTCACGTTCTGCGCGACTTTCTGTGACGCACAGTTTGTACAGGTGGCGACAAAAGTGCTATTAATTTTAGTTTATTAAAATTTGTAGCGATTGGCGTAGTTTTATGTAAAACTACATTGGCGTAATTTGTCATCACATGGCAACAACTAAGGTTTTTTAAATAATTGGCCTTCGAAGGAGTATGACCTGCTTCCTTAGTCCACCTACCTTGGTCATGATGCATAATAGTTATTTATTCAGTAAATACATCAGGGGACTTAATACTTAAAAATACAGCTTTGCCCTACAACCGCTTCGGGACTACATACCTATCGGTGATGAGAAGGAACGGCGCAACAAACTCAGTCACCGTAGTAGTAGTAAGTGCGAGGTTATACCTAAAGTCCATGCACTCTTGTCGATTAAATAATCGTCTCCTTTATAATATCCTTTTTTTAAGGATTTTTAAATGTATATTTGAAGTTTTAAACTCAGGAACAGGTAGTTTTTTAAGTCTGTGGTACTTTATTAAAAAAAATAACCTCACTAAAAAAAGAACTGAAGCTCGAAATGACAAGTTTGTTTTCTAACGTAGGTACATAATTTAAAAAAAGAGTATTGCAACTCTGCGCGGCAACTGTTAAAATATGAATCTCTATAAATCTCCCTTAGGGAGTCACCAGGTCTAAAGCAGTAAATATATTGCACGTACGGTTTTTTTCTGCAACACAAACATTGATTTAATGTCAGCAGCAGAGCCCCATGGGCAATAAACCATGCGAAATACCTACTATGAAAATAGCTCAAGGATACTTAGTGTTGCCGTTTTGACATAAGTTAAAAGCCTGATTTTCCTCACAGCATAAGCCGCCGAACTGAGCATTCCTGACAAGGCATTAAGGGGATCCCATTGCAGTCGAGTCTAATGTAATTCCCAAAAAAAAGATTTAATTGACTGTATCTTTTTGATCATCTGATATGCTAATATCCGTAGCTGACCTGCCTCACATTAGGCAGAGTGAATTGATTTTTTGCATTTTGTAACAGGTTGTTAGCTGTAAACCACCGTACTAACTTGAGAGAGAGCATTATTTACATCGTCTAAAGCAGCTTTACTTCTATCAGTTTTAAACGTCAATGATTATCTACAAACAAGACTATCCCACAAAGGTTTTTAATAAAAGGAAGGTCAGTTAAATAGATTAAAATAATAGAGGTCCTAATATAGAGCCCTGGGGTACACCCATGCGTAATAGAGCTCAAAAGAGTCAGTGCCATTGATTTTAAATTTTTCAATAATATTTTTTTAAATCAGTTAAGTCACCCTAATGCTGTAATTTCATTAGTAATGTTTTGTGGTCTACACTGTGTTCATCCCTAGCATCGACAGTCCCTTACATATTAGAATATAATAAATTATTTCTCATTGAACAAGGTACGAAGTATTACAATTTATTTATTTGTTTCACTCATCCATAGGGACAATAAGATGCAAATAGAATTCAAAATTATATGTCAAAAAAAATTCATTAATAAAAGGCAATATGTCGCTATCTGTACTTACCATTCTGCACAATACTGTTTACATTGATCACCCGCGAATCGCAGCTCGTACGAAAGTTTCGTATGCTTTCCTAAACGATGTAATCGTTCTAATGTACTTACTGACAAAATGTAACAATACCCAATGTAATTACACCTTTTGTCATCATTTTTAAGTAGGTACTGTCAGTTTGGGAACAAAAGAACTACTGAAAGGTAACCCACATATTAAAAAGATATTATGTATTTTGTAGATTATTATTTAATTCATAAACGTTATTGTTCGTTGCATTACTAAATGGCTAAAGGCTAGCAGTAATACGTTGTAATAATAAATATTCATAAGATACTACTTGATAACTGGTAGGTATATCTAGGTGAAACTATCCTATGTATAGCATATAAATACTATGGTGAAGTCAGAAATATAATTTTTATTTTCATACAAAACTTAATTCTCAGAATCCACAATCCGAATAAAAAAAAAATTTTTTAGGGTTCCGTGGCCAAATGGCAAAATACGGAACTCTTATGGATTCGTCATGTCTGTCTGTCCGTCCGTATGTCACAGCCACTTTTACCGAAACTATAAGAACTATACTGTTGAAACTTGGTAAGTAGATGTATTCTGTGAACCGCATTAAGATTTTCACACAAAAATAGAAAAAAAACAATAAATTTTGGGGGTTCCCCATTAGACCTGAAGCTCAAAAATAATGATGTACATTACCATGCAAACTTTCACCCAAAATTGGTTTGAACGAGATCTAGTAAGTAGTGTTTTTTAATACATCATAAATCGTAAACCGCAATTTACCTTTCGTAATGTTAAGGATTTCATTTTGCAATAAAAATACCACAACTATGACTCGATTGTCGGGTTACAGGTTTGTACGGAACCCTCGGTGCGCGAATCCGTCTCGCACTTGGCCGGTTTTTAAATTATGGTATCTCTGACTTTACTATAGTATTTTATGCATATGTTAGCATATCTCTTTTTCTCGGCTAGATAGGGTCAAAACCTAACACCCTGTATACGCCAATCGGGTAGTCAAAAACCAAAACTCTGTAGGTACTCAAATCCGCATTACATAATAAAAGGCAAGCTTATCAATTTAAACATTTATTCTAAGTAGACAACATTATAAAATTATTACAAACTTCACTGCAATAATAAAAAATATTATTCAAAGGTGTTATTAACATTATGACGTAGAAGAACTACAAAGTAATGATATGAGAAAAAACTTAAGAACTAAACAATTTGACTCAACAAAATACTTGAAAATTAATTATTTGTACTGGTAGGTATGGCACCAATAGCAACGTAAAGAAATTATAGCATATATGTACGCGTAAAGTATTACATAATATAATAAAAAAGATGCACTTCAAAATCAATAGAAATTATTTTTTCTATTATTGTAATAGCAACATTTTTATTGAGTTACGTGTTCACATTTTTTATATCACATTGTTATGAATTGAACTTAAAACAATCATTTTTTGCCCGATCGCAAAAAAGAAAGCCATTGTTTTTCGCGTCTTCATTTGTCTGCTATATGTGGCCTCCTGTAGCATAAACGATAGTAATTTCGAAATGCAAGATGCCGGTAAACTCTACACAGGAGTTATAGGCGATAAATAATTCACATAGTCGAATTAAAATAATTTTGGTACAAATTCTTCTTGTTATCAGGCAAGTTCGTTCCATTACAGCTGACATGACTGGACAAAATATTACATAAGTGAGCGATTTTTTTTGTTTAATATCACGTTTTATCATTATAAGCATAGAATCAATTCATTTTTGTACCTATTATTATTTTATAGAGTTTAGTGAAGATTGATATAAGTATATTATAATGATAAACTGACTATGTATAAATTTGAATTTTTATTTTGACAATTGTAATTTAATTTTAAAATGTAAATTTTGACTTTTTTATGAATGACCAATTTATGAATGTAATATAATGATGACATGTAAATGTAATTATAAATTTAATTTGTTTAAATAATTTTAATTCACGAATGCCTTATGAAGGTTGTAATGTTACAATTGACCATCTATAATGTACATTATGAAGTGATTAAATGAATGTGAATATGAATATATTTCGCAGTGACAATGACATTAATGTACATTTTTTAGGTTGACTTTAAAAACTAATGTATTAAGTACTAAAACAATTTCAATAGAACATTCGATTCCTATTTATAATATCAAAGTAGTTAAACTTTTCTGCGGATAGCACCTTGTATCATCATTCATAACATAATACAGGGTGTAACGAAAAGGTGAAATAAAACTTTAAGGGATTATTCTACGGCTAAATTACATCAACTTTTTCTATAGGATCAACATCGAAATCTCAAAAAAAAAATTGACGATTCCATACAAACTGATGCAAGCTGGTCGCGTTTTAGTATGGGAAAGTGTTTTTTTTTTTGCGAATTCGATGTTGGTCCCATTGAAAAACTTGATGTAATTTAGCCGTAGAATAACCCCTTAAAGTTTTTTTTTCACCTTTTCGTTACACTCTGTATAAGTAATGAGCATACACTTATGCTTTAACGCGCCAGTCCTTCATTTTAGAAAGATAAACAAATAATACATAATAATAATTAATATAATACATAAATTAGCATTATAGGTAAAGTAAGCCCACTGCACGTGGTCTTGGCCATACGGTTTAGTCACTAGCTTCACAAAAACCCTTCATCAAATTAGCATTAAATGAGCGGTAATTTAAAAACTGCCTATTTGTAAGTTTTTTGTAACGATATGTTACGATAAAAAATCCATAAGTTGCACAAGTAATTTACATGTAATGTAATGAAATTTTTCAGTGCATATATTTTTTAATAGAAAAATATATATATATCACATAGCAATGAATACACAAATAAAAACAAAGAAATAAACTAGATATGATGTTACTAGATGTAACATTTAAATAAATAGAGAAAATTATAAAAAAGGGCATTTTAAGTACATTGACTTAAATAATATGTTCTTCTGAGACATCTGATACATTATATATAAATTCGTACTTAGTTTACGAGAACATCAATCTTTTTTATTATGCTGAGCTAATCTGGTCGCGAGAGCAATTTTCCAAAATATTGTTGCTGAAAGTTGTAGGTAATAATTTATTTTATGTATAAAGGTGTATAATATGAGCTGAATTATATTAAATCTAGAGCCAGATGTAGCAGCATGCAGGAGTATAATTTTCGCACACAATTATTAGACATTAACTACAGTGTATTGACATTAGACATACCTATGTCTGATTATAATATTAGAATTGTTCGCTTTGTCTACTTTATTGGTCTGATTTCTAAACTACACAATATATTTTCAAAACATGCTCACTAGGCCTACAAAATGCGGTATGTTAGTAAAATTAGTACTAAGCCATGTTGTACTCTGGCCAACGAAAGCTGTGGCTGACCATGGAGTAAGTCGCTAGGATTTTAATATATCTTTTATACGTAGCAGACTATTAAATGGCTTTATTTTTTTTAAATCCACTATTGCAGAGTATTTGATAACTATTTCATCAAAATTCTAGTCTATGGTCAGTTTGACACTGATCATTAATCTTAGCGACTTTCTATGGTCAGCCACAGCTTTCGTTGGCCAGACTACATACATAAAAATACAACCATATTGTTAGACAATCACAGAATAAACGCGGTTTGTATTGTCTTATTACAGATTCTCCAATTACTGGAGAAATTACATACATACATACATTTTTATACATATCAAATGATTGGGTGTATGCATGATTGACATAAGAAATACTTGACTACACATAGAACGTTGTCACAATTGGAAACTCCAAAGAAACAAGATCAGAAGTCCAAAAGTGGTTCAAGTTTTGAAAGCAGATCGTATTCGTACGTATTCCAAAACATTACTAACAATTAATGGGATACAGTCAGCAAAACCAAGTCATTAAATAATATGAAATACTTGACACCGATAATGAGCAAATCTATTCATTGTTAATAGATTGCCATTTTTGTTGGAATCAATATATTTTAAAATAACAACCACAAAATACTATAAAGGTAAAATGCCTATAAATACATTTACAAAATCATTTTTCTCGTTGCGAAAATGGAAACTAAGTGATAGTTAGAGAATCGCATAGGAACATACAAATGGGAAAATCTTGTTGAACTGGATCTAGTCTACACTATGGCACTACCATGGACAAGAGACAATGGTACATAGCAATGTTGTTTATTTTCTTATAACTATTATTTTAAAGCTGAGGAAATTACAAAATAGAGTTCATCCGTATAAACAGAACGCGAGATAGAAAACTTTTAAGTTTTAGTGCACTGTGTTTAGTTATTAAAATGTTAAAAGTAGGCCTTTCACACACATTGGGTTCCATGACATAGCAGTAAATACTGATATGCTAAAAGTATGAGCGAGATTTTCATACCCATTTTAATCAGTCGTGTCAGATTTCTGACAAAATTATTTATTTTTTACTCACAATGACAAAATTTATCAGAAACAAATCTTACACACACTGGTCCAAATACTAAGGTCACTTAGACAACTTTATTTGGCCTAAACGATATATAAAAAATCATTCTGACTCTATTAGACTAACAGATGTACAGGGTAGAGAAAATCATACGACAATAAATAAAAACATTTTTTATTTATAGACTATTATGCAACTTTTTCTCTGGGAGAAAAATCGAAATGTGGGAAAAATTCGATGCTTGTTAATAAAAACCGTAAAAAAAAACGATTTCATTTATTGTCAAACAGTTGTTGCCAATTTAGAATAATGATTTAAACAGGTTATGTTTTCTCGATTTATTAAGGTGCAAGTGGCTCAATATGCCAAAATGTGTTCTAATTTGTTTCTCTCACTAATTTTAAAGCCTTTGGACGGCAATTCATCCAATAGTGCACACATTTTTCAAAATGACAATAGGTTATGTGCCTGTGCACTTGCAGAGTTTATTTACACAAGTGCGAGTGAAAGGTACATGATTGCCTCTCTTTTACCAGCTGCTGCTTTCTCTCTCTCTCTCTCTATCATCGAGCTATTTTGTATCGAGCTGCCTTTGAGCAACCTTTATATTCTTATTAGTGTTTGAAATTAATACACTACTGAGATATAGCCTGTCAAGCGCGATACTCATGGGGCGATAGGCGTTGGTTGGGACAATAAACGCTAGGTATTATCATCATCATCATCATCATCATCATCATCATCATCATCATTAATCGGTGACCTCCGTAGCCGAGAGGCGATCATACCGGACTTGGGGCCGCTATCTCTGAGGTAACGGGTTCGATTCCCGGGGTCTGGGTGTTGTGGTACCGTCGTTGTTTCTGATTTCTGTAACACAAGTGCTTATGCTACTTATCATGTATCAGAGCAATGTATGTGATGTTGCACAATATTTATTTATTGTTTATATTATTTAATATGAGTATCGCGCACGATTCCGAACTATACCACTTTATTCTCCATATTTTTTCTATCAGACGATCTGTTCACATTTTTCAATGAAAGGGACATACTAAACTAGGTTTAAAGTTCACGATTTATGTACCTCTTGCCTCCCTAGCGCCTCCAAGTTGTTGTGGTGCGAATCTATCCTGTTGATGTTCGCTTTGAACTCGTCGCGCGGTTTCTGCGCGTGCGGCACTAAAGTGTCAGTAGAACTTTCCTTTAAGGTCCGCTCGGAGTGTAGGAACTCCTCCTGGGATCCGTTAACCTGTTTCGGCTTTAAGTCTGGGTATGCGAGGTCGAAGTTCGAAACCGTTTTGGGGTCGGTCTTTTCTAGGCCTGAGGCGAGGGACTTTGATGACGTTATTCGTTCGTTTTCTGAGGGAAAAGAATTAAGTTTGTCGCAGTTAAGTAACTGTATCTGTGTGTATGTAGTGTATCTTTTTGGTATTGTCCCATTTTTAACTAAGACACAGCTTTCTGAAGCTTTTGCCGCCAATGAGTTTTTTTTTAGCTTGAAGTAGGTACCGAATTTTGCTATCTTTCGCAAGCCACGAAAAAAGTGAGCCACTATACAGGGTTAAATTGCAAATGGGTGCCAAATTATTAGGAGTAGCTCAGAATCAGTAACTTAATCGAATCGAAAATTAGAGATTATGCCATTAATGTAACTGTTTGTAGTCCCAAATAAAGAGAAAAAAAAAAGAACTATGCAAAGAACCAAAAAATTGCACCGTATGTGCACTGCGTAAGGTCCTTGTTGGTGCGCCGTACCTACGCCTTTGATGAATGACCGCGCAGCTTTCGTAATCTATTAACTTTATTTGGATAATTAATGGCTTTTTTTTTCATAACATACGATTAAGACATAAGAAATTAATAACGATTAAGACGCTTCTTCATATTGTTTACTAAATCTTATTTTTAAATTTAGCACCCTTTGCAATGTAACCCTGTATTTATATATCGTCTATAAATGTATCCATTTGGAAAATAGTAAACAGACTTTTTTTAAAAATCAGAACTTAAAAATGTTAACTTCAACGTAAAAAATATCAAAAAGGTTTGCTAACGTATAGGCTTTCTAATAAAATATTTTTAAAAGTTTTAGGTAATTGATGTGTAATTCTCCCTAATGTTGATCCATTATTTACTGAACAGCTTGAAAATCTATGTCTGTATTTTTATTTTAATATTGTTTTTTTAACCTGTCCCACAGCTGGGCATATGTCTCTCCCAAGTCTATGTATGTATCTTACCGATAAGATTGTCAGAGGGCGGCTTTTCCTGGTCACTGGCGTCATCTTTGTGGTCCTTGGGCAGTGACGACGACCGTCCGCCGGCCTGGCTTAGTATTCCCAACACCCTGCATACGAGAGACACATTAAATATTAAGAACATTATGTAGCCATTACCAAATTCTAAAGATAAACAATAATAATGGAGTTTTTGACCTTTTAAAATATTACCGATTATCAAATTGTTACTAAAGAAAATCCACAGTAGTGCCTCTGAATGCGCGAAATCGCACTTTATGACACAAATCACATTAGAGATGAGCCGAGTCAGATTAGCTCTTAAAACCTAATGGATTCGATTCCACTCGAAACCTTATTTTAGTGATCTTGCAAATTTATAGTAAATTGATAAATAAGAAAGAAAAAGACTATTAACTAGCATTTCTACATAATTTTTACGATATTAAGCACCTATAAACACTGTACGGCTGCCGCGCGCGTCGCACAAATTTTGGTACAAACGTAGAGTTGTAAAGTGTTCGTCACGTTATAAATGTCTGACCAATATGACCGAGCAAATTGGACATTTTCTCAATGTGACCGGACATTTTGGACATTTATTGTCACTAACGTCACAATCAATTCTATTGACAAACTATGAAAAAAAAAATTGGTCACAAATAAGTCGCATTATTATAAGAAAGACAGGCTTTGGTAGTGATGATCTATAACGAAATGAAATTTCTAAAATTAATTTATCTTTCTGCACGAACAAGCTAAAAAGCGTCAAGCGCAAGTTTTTGTTTTTGTTCAATACAGATCAAATTACATGTTTTATTGTATGTTTTTATTGTCAAATTCATAACATTTAAGACTTACTTTAGAGGAATTCTTCTTTTTTTTAATTTTATACTAACAAAAATATGTGACCGTCGTCCAATGTGACCGAGCATTTATCATAAATGACGGACGCTTATAGCATATGACCGTCAATTTACAACTCTATACAAAGGTGACAGCAAGTCAACCCCATTGGCTACCAACCACGTACAATTTAAACAAAAAGTATAAGATACCATTATTTCTTACCTCTATTGTTTTTTCCTAAGTCGCAATAAATAGCAGAAAATATTTTTTTTAGTAGTTCTCAATTAAGCAAATAAAAATATGTTGTGAAAATGGCGCCTGTTAAGTCTAATAGAGATAGAGAGAAAAATGTTTTAGTTAAGAGTGAGAATAACATTTTTTGGAACTAAAATGGCGCATCATTCATCATCATCATCATTCATCAAATAATATAGCTCACTATATTTTAATGCTATCGCTAGGGAGTATAAGTAAATTCTTTATCGCTTTCATAATGTACATTGATAATAGGAAATAATATGCACAAAAATAATACATTGTTTTTGAACTAAATTTATGAGAAATTATATTATGAAATTATAGTGCTAATAGTGAAAACAAAATTGATTTTAGATAAAAAAATAACTGTTATAACTTGAAATTGAGATATACCTGTCTCTTTCTAAATCAACTTTTACAATGAAAAATGTGTGGCGGATGTGTACTGAGACGTCACGGTACATGTTGGATATCCTTGTCTAGCACTTTAATTTAATGTGTTGTGTCTTACCAATTTTTTAGGTTTTATTAATTTTAATTAGGTACTATTTATTTTAGGATCAAATAAAAATATGTATATGCATATTCCCTGTTGATAAGTGTTGTAGTAATATATGTATAGTCCGTCAACCCAGGGTAGGGTAGCAGGGTGGGGGTGGGTTACCTGGAGTTGCCGAGGTCCCCGAAGGGCGGCGGGGGCGCGTGCGGGGGCGCGGGGCGCGGGGAGGCGCCGCGGCCCTCCTCCGCCCAGCCCTCCGCCACCAGCACCCCGCCCACGTCTATCTCGCCCTCTACAGTACAGTATCAATCATGTTTATAAATCAAAACCTAAAGTACCTATACAGGTTTTTTTTATCAGTGCAAAAGGCTTATAATTTTTTTGCAATTGGAAACTGTACAAGTGTCATCATCATTATCATTTCAGCTATAGTACGTCCACTTCTGAACATAGGCCTCCCCCATTGACTTCCGGATTAGCCGGTTGGAAGCAACCCGCATCCAGCGTCTTCCTGCCACCTTAACCAGGTCGTATGTCCACCTTGTGGGTGGACGTCCAACGCTGTGCTTGCAGGTACGTGGTCTCCATTCTAGAACCTTTCTGCCCCAGCGGCCGTCAGTTGTACTATGTGCCCCGCCCACTGCCACTTCAGCTCGCTAATCCGTTGGGGTATGTCAGCGACTTTTGTTCGTTTACGGATCTCCTCATTTCTGATTCGATCTCGCTAGGAAACACCGAGCATAGCCCTTTCCAAAGCACGCTATGCAACCTTGAGCTTTCTTATGAGGCCTATAGTAAGAGGTCACGTTTCAGTTCCATATGTCATCACTGATAACCAGTGAACGGAGTAGGTAGATTGATTCGGGGTTAATGATCTCAAACATTGATGTTTAATATGGACATGCCTCCGGGATTCCTGAATTTCTTGGTATAAGTTTTAAAAAAAAGTCATATCCATATTACGTTAGCACTACCTAAGTTTATCAAATCAATCTACCTACTCCGATCACTGCTGGTAAAAAACATTGGTTGTACACGTGTGTTTTGTTTTGGTATTTTTGACTTGCAAACATCTTGTTGAGGCCAGTGACAACCTTACGGTCATGTTATTAAGCCGCCCTAAGGCTTTTGACTAGCCTTCACGACTAGTATCAAGTGATATTAGCTGGGACCAATTTATAACATGCCTTCCGAAGCGCAGAGATGCTGGTCCTAAACCTAAACCTGCTAGTCTGATATCTAACTCAAACATTTGTCACGGTCGTTTTGAATTTTATCAGAGAGATGAGCATCTCTGTTGAAGATTAGTTTTTTGATCAAGTTGTGATAGAAGAAGTGAGTGAGAGATCGCTAGAAACAACGTAACATTATTGTAACGACAGTTATTGAATTTTTAAAGGGGTGTTGTACAAGTGTCCATACAAAAAGTTACCCCATCGCTAACGAGTATGTACTCGTATGTAGTCGTATGGAGTATGAAGTCGTTGTTAGCCAATGGTATTTTTTGGTCTGCGAGACGGTCGAAAGAAACGAATGACAGTCATCAACTGCCAAAAACATTTGAAGTATCTTACCATCAGTGACGTCATACAGCTTGATGCCAGGTATCTCCTTCTCTTTCTCGCCCTCGACTGAGGCGGTCTTCTTGTACGTGCACGTGCGCGACACGAGCGCCTTCCACCGCGCGACCTGTATGAGAAACTTATTCATCAGAGTTGTACGCAATTCCTAGTCGCACCACAAACATTTTAGTAGTAGAGTTGAAATGGCAAAGTTGCTTATGACGAAATATGAGCCACGTAAATCATTCTGGAAGTCACTGGGGGAGGCCTAGAGTTGTAAATTGACGGTCATATGCTATAAGCGTCCGTCATTTATGATAAATGCTCGGTCACGTTGAACATTTATTGTCACCATGGTCACATATTTTTTTTAGTATAAACTAAAAAAAAGAAGAATTCCTCTAAAGTAAGTCTTAAATGGTATGTATTTGACAATAAAAACATACAATAAAACATGTAATTTGATCTGGATTGAACAAAAACAAAAACTTACGCTTTTTAGCTGGTCGTGCAGAAAGATCAATTAATTTTAGAAATTTCATTTCGTTATAGATCATCACTACTAAAGCCTGTCTTTCTTATAATAATGCACTTATTTGTGACCAAAATTTTTTTTCATAGTTTGTCAATAGAATGGATTGTGACGTTAGTGACAATAAATGTCCAAAATGTCCGGTCACATTGAGAAAATGTCCGATTTGCTCGGTCATATTGGTCAGACATTTATAACGTGACGGACACTTTACAACTCTACGAGGCCTATGTTTAGCAGTAGACGTCCTAAGTCGAAAATAATTATGAAATCAAGCTCTTATATCGCGTTCTTGAGAGTAGATGGTGTTACTTTTATAATAAACTCGTGTAGTGATGTGTTTTAGTAGGCGAACATTTTTTTAAATGTACATGGTATGAATAGTAATGGACCTAAAATACTACCTTGCGGGACTCCGTACCTATGACAATAAATACCAATAAAACTTTTGAATTGTATAAATGTGTTGATAGGCAAACATTTTCATAAAATTGTACATAGTATGGTATTGGTCCTAAAATACTACCTTGCGCGACTCCATACCCATTTACCTTGTAAACGTTAATGATCTGCATAGCACAACAAATTTGTACACTTTTAATTATAAAGGTATTATATAGATAGATTCACTAGGAAGGTTCTTGTATTTAATTTATAACTAATAGATAGATATTGCTCCCAGTGCAAGGCCGGAGCGGAGCGCTAGTTATCTTTATCAGTATTTGGAAGTCCTCTGCTGGACACCACAGCGAGCGGCTCTGGGTCGTTTGTGTAAAGCAGCTTTCTGCAACCTTGACTAGGTAGTCAGTCCACCGGGGGTTGCTAGTAATTATACCTGCGTTAGCTCCTCGAAGCGCTCGATAGCCTGCGGGTGCCACTTGTCCCACTTAGCGCCGGCCGCCGTCACGCCCACCACGTCTTCTTCCTTGCCCGCCGGCTTCACTCCGGCCAGGAAGCACTCCATCGCCTGTGTAATAAGTATAAATTATTTATTTAGTGCAGTAAATATTTTTTCCGTTTTCGTTCGTTCGTTTTTGACATTTGAACAGCGACAACTATGTTAATTAGTGCTATGTACATTGAATTAAAATAGTCGTTTAATTACACGGCTAGCCAATTCATTAAAGAAACCAATTCATTCAAGAAAAGAAAAAAAAACATTCAACCACACATCTAGTTTTACAGTTGAATCATTATAACATTTAAAACACTTGTATGCCGCCCTTACATTGAATTAGTTTATTTCTCCTATTATTAATAATTCTATTAAGGAAGTTAGCCAATAAAATTAATTAATCAATGAAATTTTCACAAGTTATGCAGAGTATGATAGTAAGTAGCGACCTGGAACCTGAGACGCAGCAGGTCGGCGCGCAGTTCGCACAGCTCGTTCACGGCCACGTACTCGCTGTCGCCGTAGTCCACGTAGAACACGTCCGCTACCTGACGTTACAATATAAATAAATAAATATAAATATTGGATAACATCACATACATTGCTCTGACCTATAGTAAGTAGCCAAAGCACTTGTGTTACAGAAATCAGAAACAACGCAACACCCACGACAATATAAGAAAAATATGTTCCTATATTGGTTAGTGTATAAAAATATTTAAATTCCGGGAAACGAACCTCACACCAATCCGAACAATCCGATATGCTCGCCTCTCGGCTACGGAGGTCGTACAATACAACACGTGTATTACAATTCATACACGTGTGTTTGGTCACGAGGCAGGGATAATTAAACGCTATAATTTACAAAATTTTATCAATAAAAACACCCATTTTTAACATAATTTTTGGCAAAAAAATAATAACGTGCATTTGAATGATTCCTACAGATTGAAAAATAAACTCCTATTGGTTGTAGCGTGATGATAAATAGCCTTTAGCCTTCCATTATAAACAATCATCAATTCATAAGTATATCTAACCCATTTTTTTTTAATTCGAACTAGTAGTTTCTGAGATAGCGTGTTCAACCAAACAAACAAACAAACTCTTCAGCTTTATAATTTTAGTATAGATTTAGGAAAACAATAATTGGCACAATACATAATACACAATTACAAATAAATAGGGGGTTTATTTGCTTTATACAACGTGTTTACCTCCTAACTAGTCTAAAAAGCTTTGCTTAGTTTGGGGCTAGATGATTCGTGTGATTGTGGAAACAATTTATTATATATTTATTATTATTATTTATATAATATATTATTATTATTTATTATTATATATTATTATTATTATTTTTGATTCTCTCTTTCATCTCAGAACTCCGGAGTTCCGGTTTTTCGATTACATCACGGGTTATAGAACCAAGTAATATTAATCTTCCAAAAATCGTCTTACGATACGGCAGATACGGTACGTATTCAATATTGCCGCCTTTTGCAAATTGTAGTAAGCGCAATTTTTTTTCTTTATATTGGACAACACCACATACATTGCTCTGATCATATGATAAGTAGTTTAAGCACTTGTGTTATAGAAATCAGAAACAACTAGTCAGAACTAAGACAATATAGAAAATATATTTTTCTACATTGACTGACCGGGAATCGAGCCCGTGGGACCTCAGAGATAGCGACAGCAAGTCCGGTATGCTCGCCTCTCGGCTACGGAGGTCGTACAATACAACACAACATAGTATTACAGTGTGTTTGGTCACGAGGCAGCGATAATTTAAGGGTATATAATTTACATTTATCGATAAAAACACCCCCATTTGGGGTCTAGATCCCTTACTTTTGGAAAATCATTTAAATTTTTTCAGCTAATTTTTTATGTTAAAAGTAATCCGCTATGGCGCAAGACAATTTATAAATTTAATACCGTTTTCGCTATAAAAATCGCTAATTCTGACGTGCGCAAGTGGGCCTAAGACGATTACTAGTCTAGTCACCTACTGCGACCGTACAAAATACGTAACTCACTTGCTTGGTGGCATCGAACTCGTTGGGCAGTATGTCGTGCACCCTGGCGCGGTACCAGCGGCCGTCGTGCCGGAACACGGCCGCCACTACCTGCCCCACGCACACTTGCTTCAGCTGGAACCAAACGTGGAGCTTTGATGATAGTTAAAGGTGTGACCGTGAATTTTTAATTACCCGAGAAAATTTGGCGAGTAAAAAAAAAAAGAAATTTATTTAAAAGGTCTCTAACATTCCGTAAAAAATATGCACCATAAAAGTCCTGCTAATTCAAATAGTAATCATTATCATTCCAACATTAACGGAACCAAAATTCACCTAACTATAATACTACGAAGATGGTTTACATGTTTTTGGTGCATTAACAGGATTTATTTGAAGTCCTATAAAACGATATTTTTGTATGAACGCTATAATATTTGTGTGTTACTTACTGATATACATATTTTTATAAACGCAAATTTTAGTTTTCTCGGGTAATTAAAAAGTCACGGTGTATAGGTTATATAGGTAGATAGTTTAATTAAAAGGCAGGCGAAAATAAAGGAATGACATATTTTTACTTTTATTTAACTGGCAACGATATTTTGCATTGTAATGATGGTAGCACAAAGCGTCAATAAATTTAACTCTAATATTATCGAAAAACGCAGTAACCCTAGATTAATGATACAAAGATTCGTAATACGCGCGCAAAATTTGAAGCAACTAAATTGGAGCCTCAGAGAGCTCCTTGCGCCTAACAGCTCCATAGTGTTTAATGTCAATCCGCTCCGAACGCATGACAATCTAGATGTAGGCATTGCTTTTATCGAATTTTCTTCAGTTAAACTACAATTAAGAGCAACCCTATTTTACAGTGGTTTGTCTGTGTGTAAACGTTGGCATATGTTTTGTTGCTTCAATTTTGTAATCGCCGTAGGTATCAAACTATCATTCTAGGTGTCATTACTATTCAAAGGCAATCAGCATACATTTTTGGGAAGATAATAATCTTTATTTAAAAAAAAATCTGTTCCTTGTCCAGAATGTCCATTCCGTGTTCGAATTCGCACCGCACATGCCTTTTATTTCTTTTAAATAGGCAAAAGTGGGTTTGGTGGATTTTGTTTGTTTAAACATGGTTCGTGATGACCATCAACAACCAATAGTGCAGACAAAAATAAGTCCCCAGTTACTCGTGCAAATCATCTTTTAAACGTGTCACTACAGAACAAAGGTCTTACCTACAGTGGTCTAAGCCATACTCGGCATGTGTTTTTGTTTTTTTCTTTTTTAATTACCTTTTTATTCAGATTTGCTTTACGTTTTAAACTAAGTAAGGTTTGAATGAGACAATCATCATTTCAGCCATAGGACGTCCACTGCTGAACAAAGGCCTCCCCTAATGACTTATCATCAGGGGGGAATACTCGCCACGCTTGGCAGGCGGGTTGGCGAGCGCAGTTTTTTATAAGATTTCACACGAAGACGCTGCTGCCCGTCTCGTACTACATGAATTAGTCGCCTCCTACGACACGCCTCCTGTTAACGGTGGGGAAGTGTATTCTTTACGGCCGTCCCTACACTGCACGGAACGAGACAACAAAGCGAAGTAACCTCGTGCGCCTTCCGGTTGTCCCTGTCCCCGTAGTAGTCGGTCATGTGCGCCACGAGCTCGTCCAGCTGCGCCACCTGCGGCCCCACGAACTGCACCCAGAACCGCGACGGGGACGACACCGCCGACACGTACACCTCGATGCACGCGCCGCTCGCTTCTGCTGGGGAATACGTTATTATCTATACTAATATTGTAACTGATAAATGAGAAAGTAACCCTCGATGAAGTAACTCTGTCTTTCTGTTACACTTTCACGGCAAAACTAATGAACTGATTTTGATTAATGTTGGTACGAATAAAGCTTGAACCCTAAGGAAGAACATTAAAGGGAGAAAAAAAAGTAGCCTATACTTTTTTTTCTCCCTTTAATGTAGTAAAATAGGAGGTGGCAAGACGTATTCTCTAGCTAGCTAGCCGTTTGCTAGCTAGGGGACTGCTAATTATTCATACATAAATACCAATAAACATGGCTGGAATCAAAATGTAAAATTTTCTTCTAGCAACAAATGTTGCTAGTCGACTTGAATATTTACATTTAGTCAAACATGTTTTCAAGTGTCGTGGTGTCTTATTAAAAAGTATCCAAACAATAGATCAATACATTCGACAGCGTCAGAAAGCCTTGATGACCCGATTGGGGTGCAGTAATTCGCCTTAACAGGTAAGGTTCGATTCCAGTTTCGGTATCGATATTCGATATTTTTTTCTATATTGACTGAGGTCTGAGTATGCTAGGATACGCCCCTGACTAATTTCACTCTCTAGAACCTTGTAACAGAAGGATATTAATTTATTTCTCCCTAACTAGACCTGTTTTAAAACATCTTGCTTACACACCAAAACATCACAAAATCATCCCTGCACCAGATCCAATGCATTGCGATCGAAACAAATAAATATCTGTCACCTGCGTGGCCGTGCTTAACAGAACACGCAAACATTCCCTTCACCCTATACAAACTATTTTCACATCACAAAATGTATTGTAATAACAAAAAAACAAATTGGATAAACAAACAGTTAAACTATATTTATAAACTTAAACTACAAGGACAAGACAGCACTCAAAAACAACAAATATTAAAAAACCAAAATAATACACAAAATAGGGACGATTTAAGATAGGCCAAGTTTTCCGAATACCGAATAGTCACTCATCCAAACAAACTTATTTTTAAAATCGAGTCAGTAATATAACATTTAAGTCATTTCTACTAACTACTAATAAAATTCGTTGAATCGCCATTTTGACCAATAGGAATAGTTAAAATTGACAGTCAGATTTATCATCATCATCATCATTTCAGCCATAGGAAATCCACTGCTGAACATAGGCCTCCCCCAATGATGTTCCAGAATAGAAGTCACGTACGCGCAGCGTAGGACGTCCACCCACAAGGTGGACATACGACCTCTAGAAGGTTGCAGGAAGCTGCTGGATGCAGGGCGCTTTTAACCAGCTAATTCATATTACTGAATCAAATCCGAAATTAAACTTTAAATAGCTTTATAAAATAATTTGCGATCATCGTTCGGGAAACTTGGCTTCAGATATTATTATGCTAATTAAATAGACTAAATATTGGTGCATAAATAATGTTACCATTTTTAAATTCAAACATAAGTATTTACTTTTTTAACATAACCATTTTATTTTTGTTTACCAAAAGGTAAAATAAATGTAGCATGACAATGACATATGAGGTTATAAACTCATATAAAGCGCCACTTTGCACTCAAGTTTCATAGAGCAAATCAATGGTGTGTCGTGAGGAAAACTAAAAAGGCAGGGGTATTTATTACACCTACTTTGGCATAATAAAGCGTACAAAATTCAGTGCAAGTTTGTTCAGTATTTGCGTAAGTGTAATGCACATTACCTTGAGGCGGCGCGCGCGCAATGATCTGAAGAAACGTTTGGTGAACACATTAACATAATAATGATAACTATAGGTCAGGAAAATAAATTTATATATAGAATGCAAATATTACAAATGATATAGTCCTTTTTTGAAATGTTTAAATTCTTGCTTTATTTTAGCATGACTTTGAATTGCACATGACAGGGTTGTCAGATTCAAATGAGGAACATACTGTCATAAAAACATTTTAATGTAGAAATCATCAGTGTAGATAGCTCGGTAAGACGAAGCTAACGAAAAGACCATTCAGAGAGTCACGAAAGCACCGAAATGAGCTGAGAAATCGCAATATCTATATATCCGATTAAACAATTTAAATTTATGTTACTTTTGCATCTGACAACCCTATTGTTTTTACAATGATTCTCACATTACGATCCTATGGCTTAGTTGCAGGTCGTGATATCATATTTTAATTTTTTTTCTCGATTTTGATGAGTTTTGCCGGAAAGGGAATTTATCAGCAGCTGATAACGTACAGTCAAATAAGTGATAAGATAAGCTGTGGACCGATATTCAAAAAATCTATGAGATACTTTTTGAGGTCGATGCCTTTACATTTTTTTAATAATTGGTCCGATTTAGATGTAATAAAAAAAACAACTGGCAGCGCTAGGTAGCACGCTGAACTCTCTTAAGGCCAAAGGCAAAGAAATGTATGCTTACTCTTTATTCTTACGACCCGCAACTAGGCCACAGGGTGTACAAACAGCAGACAACACAGCATGCGGTTAGCTCATCTTACCAGGCCGCTTATACTTGGCATGCGCGGGCGCGGGGTCACCTGCGTCGGGCTCCGGCGCGGGCGTGGCGTGGCGCGGGCTGCGCTTCGACTGCTCGATCTCGCGGCGGCACTTCTCTTGCGACACCTATAGGGGAAAACTTCGTTTTTAAACCTAGACTGCCATGGGGATCACTAGTGAGCTCTAAACAACAATAAGGGGTTTAACTAAAAAAAACAAATTAATGGATTATAGCCAATCCTAAAGAAAATATAAGCTGTCTTTTGGGGTTTGGTATATATAGGTTGTTAGGTAAATGGTATATCTAGCCGAAATTAGCCTATGATGATATATATATTTTTTTAATTTAACCAATACTAATATTATAAATTCGAAGGTAACTCTGTCTGTTTGTTACGTTTTCACGCTTTAGCCGCTTAATATTTTTTTATGGTTTTTGGTAAAGATATATATTGGACCTTGGAGAAGGACATAGACTACCTTTTGTCGTGAAAACTGAACAGATTTTGATGAAATTTAGTACGAAAAAAGCTTGAACCTTAAGGAAGGACATACAATACTACCTATAATTTTTCAATCTACCTCCTAAGGGGGAGCGAAATAGGGGGTGACATGCTGATTCCACGCGGGTGAAGCCGCGGACACAGCTAGTCTTTTATAAAATGTTTATTTACATTTCATGACGGACGTCGGTGCAATACCTAATATTTTGATTTGAGTCACAGATTGTAATTTTAAAATAGATTCGTTCGGCTCCAGACAAGTTTATTTGGCGAAACTAAAATCCGTTCCATCAAGTCTAAGATAATTTGATATAAGAGAAATCTGGCATTGGTTCAGATTCTGATTCGGTTATTTTCGAACAGAAATGAAACATAAATTACTCAAATAACTAAGATTGTATCAATGTAATTTAAATTCGGTATGACGGAATGCATGAAGAGCTATCCTACGTGATACATCATCTCCATAATAGCAGCCCGAGGAAAGACGAGGACACTATTCGTGAAGGAGTCGACATAACTGATGCCATATCCAAAGCAGTAGGTCACGCTTTTTTTTCGCGTCACCAGTCACTCTGGTGACTCTACTATGCAACTCTCAAACAGTCCTCTAGCGACGTCGATCTGCTATGAAGCATGGGAGGAAGGCTAGCCTTCCTCCATGGATGATGGTGTAAATGTACTTTATCATCAGCCTTTGATAGTCCACTGCTGGACATAGAACACCACAGCACGCGGCTTTGAGTCGTTTGCAGATGCAAACGACTCAAAGCCGCGTGCTTCCCGCAACATTAACCTAGTCAATGTTGCGGCTTCCCGCAACATTGACTAGGTCGTCAGTGCACCAGGTAGGAGCAACTCTTAATGAGGCCTCTAGCGACGTCGATCTGCCCACGGAGCCTGGGGGGGAGACTAGTTGTTGGATAATGGTGTGAATGGACCACGCAACTCTCAATCGGTCCTCTAGCGACGTCGATTAGATCATGGTGCCTGGGAAGGAAACTGGCCGCTGGATGATGTTGCAAATGCACTTAGGCAACTCTCAATCAGTCCTCTAGCGACGTTGATTAGATCATGGTGCCTGGGTGGGAGACTAGCCGCTGAAATGAATGATGTTGCTAATACACTTAGGTAACTCTCAATCAGTCCTCAAACGACGTCGATGAGATCATGGTGCCTGGGAGGGAGACTAGCCGCTGGATAATGGTGTGAATGTACTAACGCAACTCTCAATCAGTCCTCCAGTGCCGTCGATCTGCTCACGGTACTTAAAGCGGGAGACTGGATACTGGATAATGTTGTGATTGAATTTAAGTAACTCTGAATCAGTCCTCTAGCGACGTCGATTTGATCATGGTGCCTGGGAGGAAGATTAGTCCCTGGATGATGGTGTGAATGCACTTACGCAACTCTCAATCATTTCTCTAGCGACGTCAATCTGATCATCGTGCCTGGGAGGAAGACTAGTCCCGGGATGATGGTGTAAATGGACTTACGCAACTCTTAATCAGTCCTCTAGTGACGTCGATTTGCTCAAGTTGCCTGGGAGGAAGACTAAACGTGGCTGATGGTATGAATGTACAGTCTAAAAAGAATTGTAGCTCCTAACAAGAATGTGACAGTTTAATGACAATGAATCTTGACTCCATCTGAGCCTGTCAAGACGTTAGTTACATCGAATAAGAAGGTTTTGATTGCTGTTACTATTAAATATAACTAAGATCTTATTTAAACTTATAGGATCAATGATTATACCAACAAATTCATCCCAGTAAATTCAATAGACTTTAGTCAATATTATCTTGATTTATTCAACATACTTGTTTATGCTTACTATTGAAATTAATCGAATGATACAAAAAAGTAAATAATGACAGAAGGAACAATTATACTTGTTAGAATTAATAAACACCCCTAGTTGTTTAGTTCAGTCACAGATAAAGTTATTGTTATAACTACTTAGCTTTGATTGATTTAAGTATTATACTAAGAGAAGATCACTCTTAGTTGGCTTACATTTTTTAGAGTATACTTACGCAATTCTCAATGAGTCCTCTAGCGACGTCGATCTGCTCCTTGGTGCCTCGGAGGGAGACCTGTCGCTGGGTGGCGCGGTCGCTGACGTGAGGCCCTTCAATCTTGACGCGCGCCCCGCTACGGTGGCTGATATCGTTGATGTTCTCGCCGCCTACGCCTAAAGCATTTCATTATCATTATCATCATTTCAGCCTTAGGACATCCGATAGAGTGTCGAAATACCTATACGTTTTTTGCGGCACAAACGTATCTTTTTTTTACGTGAACTTAGAATTTGGATTTTATAGTAGACGCGTTCCCGAGATAAAGGGTCTAGATAGAGACTAGACTTGATAGAGGATATTTTCCTATTGATGTACGAAACCCTAAAAAATAGTAAACTCACCAATGATCCTGCCGCACGCCCATCCAGGCACCTCAATTTTGTCATCGATTATCAATGGTTGCTGCTGTATGAAGTCGTGCACGAGCGTCTCTGCCAGCTGGCTCGCGTCACTTCTACCCCGAATGATACAGACATCGTAGTCTTTATCACTGAACTTCTTGAAGTGGATTAAGGCTCCAGACTTCCTTTCTATTTCTTTTATATTTGAACCACTGCGCCCTGAAGAAAACAAAATATCTTTAATGTCACATTCATCACGACGTAAATTGACGATCTTAGAACTAAAGTATGCTCACGCATACGCATTTTCTTTTGGTCTATCTATTATTCTTTTTTGCATAATTTATAAAATAAATGGCATAAGACTATGAAAAGAACACAGGACTTTTAATTTGCATTTCCAGTAAGGCAAACTATTAATGAAAAGAGCTACAAACGAACAACACTACAAAATGTCCATTCTAGTTGTAATTTTTTTGGTGGATATCACCATTATTAAACTTTTTACGCTGTGCTTGATACTTCGCTTAGCGGCTGGCTTCTAGGCGAGACTTTAAACACAGCGCAGTGCGGTCGGTACTGTTTCATTTCTTTTGTCGTCTCACTTACATGCGAGGCGCTAAGCGAGGCATAATATGATCCACTAAAGTAGTCGCGGTCACTCGAAACAAAAAATGATCCGCTTGACAGGCAGATATGGTCCAGTGATGACAGACAAAAATATGTTACACAAACAAGATCATTTTCAAGGTCTGTTCATAATAGTTAATATATTAAAATGTATTGACTGAATGGTCACATTGAATGTTTGACGAAACTATTTTCGCAGTTGCACGGTGATTCGCGTTGAGCGTAAGGATCCTGGGTTCGATACCCAATGGGGTAAATTTTAGCAAAACAAAATTTTTCAACTGGAAGATTCTTCTGGCAAAAAACATTATATGACCTACTTTGAGTGTTTTCTGACGCATAGATATTTATAATATTTTGAGGAAGAATGTAATTAGAATGCACATAATATTTTTTGAAGAGCAACGTGATACATTGTGTATCTTTTTTACTACATTTTGCATATATGCATAATGCAACATATTTGCATAATGCCTGCAACATTTGTAAATGTTTTCAAACAAAAAGCTACTGCAAGCAATGTGTATGCATGATAATACAAATACCACCATACAAATAGCTCAAAATATCTCAATTCCTGACTACTAATATAATAATGAGATATTATATTACAATTGCTAAAAAATAAATTTAGAAACTAAAACCAATAGCCTAAATTTACAAAAAAAAAAATTTATAGTAATGAATTTTTTGAAGAAAATCATGACCAATATCTTAAAATAAATTACATGCAACATCATTACAGCAATGACTCACAGTCCTCACAGTGACATCATGAATATTTGTTGTAATAGCATCTTAAAAGATATATTTACTCACTGATTACACAATAAATTAAAGAATACAAGCATGTTGACACTGCCAAAAATACATTAGTACATTTAAGGCATTGACCTTGTTTTTTAAAATGGTATATTTGTATATTTTTTTTACCAATGGTGTCAAAAGATTGTCAAATTATTAAGATTATAAATCTTTATTTATAGTATTTGAAACCTGAACACAAATTGGGTTAACCTGTATAATTTTGCTAAATAACTGGAAAGAACAAAAAAGATAATGTAGTAGATTATTTGTAAGTTTTTAAAAATAAAACGAAAATGAACTTTAGGCCAGAACCATTTTCTATTGAATAATAAAACATACATTTCTGATTTCTAGTTGAATCATTTAAATCGAATTTATTCGGTAATCTTTTCGGTTCTTGGTTAGGATGTACACTCTATTAGAAACAACACTATTTTTCATAGAACAATTAAAGTATTCATTTCATATTTATTTAATAAATTACATTTATTAAAGCGACAGTAAGATAGGAACAGCTCATTTTTTTAATTTTTTTAACCTAAAAATTATAATTTTCTTTCTTATAAATTTTGGGACTTAATTTTTATATTTTAAAAAAGTTGTCTTATTCGAACACAAACTTCTGTCTTGGGAAAACCGTATATGGATTTGACTAGGTATAAGCATAATTTATTAAAATGTTTTTCTTCATTGTAAAATTTATTGAATTGATTTAACGCTAAAGGTGATTTGACTTCAGTCCAATTAGACTCTTACTAGTAAATTTGTAAAATACTTACCAATTAAAGCAGGTACTATGCTTTTGGGAACAGTTATTTCGATTACATTAACTCGAGAAGTTTTAATTGAGCTATCATTTTTTTCTTCGTCATCCTTTTTGAAGACATAGTACACTACGAAAGCTGTGACAGACACCAGGGACATACCCAGAGCCACTGGTAGCAAAATTTTCGGATTGAGAGACATATTTTTCTGGAAAAGTTAAAAAAATATATATTTCATTGTACTGAGGCGAGGTGAGGTACAAAGTATATTGAAATGCGGATTATTTACAGAATTTCTAGCCTTACAATAGGAAACTTTAAGACTGACTATAATAAAATTATAATATGTTTGTGTTGTGTTTGTAAGTTTGTCAAAGTGTGCACTTATCACTTCCGATATTAAAATTTGACAAAAGTACTGCAAGGATGTGGTCTTCTGATGATAGAACATTTCTTTATTTATCCCATGCTGATCTATTAGCGGCTATGACATAATAACATGCGCAAAAATTACAGCAAAGTAATATGATACCTGTTACATGCACCGAGGTGACAAATCAGTAAAATTGCTAAAGCGTTAATCTAAATTAACTTTAAATGGTATTCATACCTAAACTGATTTTGCAAATACAATAAAAACCAAGATTAGTGTCGGAAGGCAGCTACAATCTGATTCAATCAATTCAAAAATATTATTTTCTGAATTCACGTTTCGTTCGTCGTAACTCGTTATTTTGACGTTTGAAAAAATCAATTATCTGTTATTTTGCCGATTTGCTGTCAGTAAAGATACTCGTGTCGTGTCACGTCAAAGCGTATCACGTCAAAGCGTATCACTGATTGTCTGTCAGTGTATTTTGTGTTTTTGATTCATTGGCACGGACGACCACACGTACATTTATAATCGATTTCTGATTCCGCGTATGCTCCTAATCTTAACGATTCGATTAGGTTTTTTGATCTAACTTGGTTTTGTAAGGACATTATAACGTAGTTTTACTTGATCAGTGGGAGGGATAAGAGAGATATGATCGTAAATGGCATTATCACAGTTTTTTTGATAAATACGATTTTTTATATTGCCCATTTAAGCGTTTACTTACAGGATTTTTTCTTAGGATTTTATACAAATATTTTACAGACATATTTTATTCATAATTGGAAAAACTTTCACAAAAAATTTAAATCAATACGCAAACACAAAAACAAAATTAAAAGAAAAAACATCAAAGAAAAGTTTTAAAAAGTTTGTCAGCGTATTACGTGAAACGTTGTTGCGTTGTGTGATAATTTTGTAGAATGAATGCACTGCTGAAAAGGAAAGTAAGAAGTAATAGGTAAAACCTATGTTATTCTATTATTAATTATCAGTTTATTATTTTATTAATCTTTCACTGCAGTTCTTTTGCATCATTGATTGACAGCTGTCAGGCTACGGCCTACGAGCACAAAAAAGAAACAGTCGGTACACAGTTTAATTTGCATTAATAATGTTTATTTAAGTTTGTAGGATAAACACAGACCCGCTTGGGATTCGGTTTGTCTGCCCTGCCACATGTACATCCAAATCCGTTAAGCCGTTATTAACGATTAAATATGCAAAGTAGAAGTCGTGTAATTACAGACACTATTCTGATAGTCTGTGTAATTATTATTCTGTCGTTATTTTTCCCTTCAATTCTAAGCGCCTTCAACCTTCTGTTTCTGAAATTATTAGCTCTTAAAAAATATAATAAGTGAACTGAACCATTTTATTTCATATTATTTACGAAGTAAGTACCTACTTACATAATAAAGTATGTACGTACCTACGTGACCGCGTATCGCGTGCGCCAAATCAGCCAAGGTTCAGTAATGCGTGTCTCGTAATAACACAATTTTCCTCAATTGTTTCCATATTGTCTTTTCCCATGGATTACATAATAATTATTTAAATTATAGTCCAAAAATGTAGCAAGCTAAAGTGGCAGTGGGCCGGCCACATCTTTTGCAGAACCAATGAAAGGTGGATGTAGTAAACGGGTTCCCGAGGGAAGACCGCGCCTTGGCAAACGTAGTAACTCGATGGACCATCGACCTTAGGAAAATGGCTGGGAGTGGCTGGATTAAAAAAGTGGAAGATCGTGGTCTTTGGTGCTTTTTGGTGAAGGCTTACGTCCAGCAGTGGACTGTAATAGGCTGACATGATGATGATGATGACTTAAGATTTAGGTTGTTAATGTGTATACAATTTCGAGTCACGGTGTTTGTGGCCGCACTCCTCCGAAACGGCTTGACCGATTTCTAATGTTTTTTTAAATGTATGTTTGGTAGATATGAGAATAGGTCGTAAAGTATATTTCATACCTCTAGGTGATTAGGATGTCCCTATCCAGAATTTTTGCTTTCTAAACTAAAGACTACATGAACAAAGTCGCGGGCATCAGCTAGGTAGGAATTTTATATTACTCTTGATTTTTTAATCCGTCAATATCAGCTTTAATAATGTGTAATATCGGGTATTTCATCTACACACACAGATCGTACAGGTCTTAGTTTTTCATGTGTGGGTGTTCTTAAAAAAAGGGTTTACATTATATACTCGATATATTTTGATTTCACCCCCCTACCGGCGCCCGCCCATACATATTACGTCGTATCATCCTATGTAATTACGTTACTGCTGTCTCAGACAAATATACATAAACTCACTTTGATATGGATTTGTTTGAAAGGGAGCGATTAATTAGGAGCGAATAACAGTAAAGGACTAAAGGCCAAACACCTAATTTTCCGTTGACTATCGGCCATGGCACTGTTGTATGCGTGGTCAATACATAACAGAATTCCAGTTAAGATACTTAGTTGAAGGGCTTTGGAAAATTTACGTAGACAAGCCAAAATCCACAAAAAACCACCTACTTGTAACATAATCCATGTGAATAACAGAACACATGAGTACCTAATCAGAGTTTTGTTTCTTTTCAGAATGCTGTTTTAATTATTTGCCATTTTGTTCTTATTAGTTCAACAGAAGTTATTATTTTATAGAAGTTTTTGTAGTGATGAAATAATTCTACTCGATCAAGATGACCTGGGACGTCACTTTAGGTAAAGATATCCATAACTTACTGTTTAACCCGAAGACAACGACAAATGACCTTCAATATTTTTCCAACTCTTGTATAATCTGACGATACCCACCCCAACAAAGGTTGAATAGAGGGACCATGCAATTCCAATAAATCGGGACAAAGTTTTGCTTTTGTTGAAATCTATAATCTGCTGTGAAAATTATATAGTGAAATAGTTACGAGATCGGTACTAGACCATCAGTTATCTCATTTGGTGAGACGTGGTACTAATTATCACCTAATTTTCTAGTTCTAGGTGTAGACAGCGTTCTTACTAATTGTAAGCAAGTAATGTCCGCCGCCGACTGTGAGCAGGTTCGCCAACTGACAGTCCCTGCGTAAACGTGAACTCAGGGGACTTAGTCTGAAATACTTATACAAATTGACGTTTCTTATTCGATCAAAGTACTTATGTGAAGCGACTACTTAACAAAACTCACACTTGACATAATTGTATTTAGTCTGAATTAATAATTAATTTAATATGTACACTGACTAAATTGAGATGAATTATGTACCTAAGTTTGCATATTAACTAAAACTATATTTTATGGCTAAATAGGTCTTCGAACATTTAACTCCTGTACCATCTTTACTACCTACCCTATTTACTGCGAATAAAGAAATTTGAAATTGAATTAGGCCCTTAGAACGCAGACTGCATTTTGCGTTCACCCCATACGCCAAGGGTGGGAATAGGAGGTTTGTATCACACAGCACACTGGATACGTACTCTAAGTGACCAACTATTCTACACATATAAAAAGAAGTGCCTAGCTAATGGGTGACAAAGGGTAAGCCCACTGGGTAAATACTCTTCGTTACCCATCGTTAGAAGTATTTTTTTATCCTATTTATGTTTGGTTACAAAGCGGTGCGTTTGGTTTGGCGTATTACATAGTCGGCAATCGATAGTCAGCGACTATACACAGCGCAATTATGGCTATACCGTTTTGTGTAAGGTGTACACGAGAAAAATATAAGTAGACCGGTAAACTGCGTAAGCATGCCCAGTCAGCGGCGGCCGAACATATTTTTTGAGTGTACATGTCGTTATGACTTTTATGACGAGATTTTTTAAGCAGCCTTTTACTTAGTTACGCATGGTAAGTAGTTTGTCATGTTTCTAAAATTACCAAATAATCATATGAAAACCATAATGCCCCCTGTAATCTGAAATCGTGCACACCCCATGGCGCCGCTCATGCGCCCCTATAAAGCGTAATGGTCGCATTCGTCATATTTTTTATTGCGGCCGCCGCTCACGAACCCAGTTCGCAGCTGATCAGCCATGCAGCGCCCGCACCGCCGTCGGCACCTCCAGCCCAACAATATGCACGAAGCCTTCCATGGCGGTAAAGTATTGTATCTGGTTCCTGGTGGTGGCTGGTTTATCCATGTCTCAATTAAGTAGTTGTCACAACAATGGATAATTATTCCCATATAATGGACTTGAAGATCTTCAGTGTCTAGGGTATGCGTGGAGAGTAGGTAGATACTATGTTTTGTGTAAGGAAATAAAGCAAGTTATTCAAACAAAGTGACTGGTCGAAATAAGTAGTATATTTGAAGCTATACTAAATGAGAAACATTCGTTAGTTTTGACATGATGATGCATGGATCAAAACAATTGAAAGAAACAGCTTATGAACTTCATTCATTTAATTTTACCCAAGTGTTTTGTTTCAGACTTCGAGTATGTAGTGACAAAGAAATCCCAGCCGCGGCTATGTTTCGGCACAAGGCTGGACAGGGAGGTGCTACCAACGAAAGGGCCCACTATGAGCCCCTTTATGAGACGACTGGCGGGCGAAACACGCCCCAACCTAGGACCTGGAAGCTACGACAGCAAACGCGACGCTTTCTACGACCTTACACATAGAGTAAATGTCTACTACACAATATACAGGGTGTAACGAAAAGGTGAAATAAAACTTTAAGGGGTTATTCTACGGCTAAATTACATCAACTTTTTCTATGGGACCAACATCGAAATCGCAAAAAAAAAACACTTTCCCATACTAAAACGCGACCAGCTGGCATCGGTTTGTATGGAAACGTAAATTTTTTTTTGAGATTTTGATGTTGGTCCCATAGAAAAAGTTGATGTAATTTAGCCGTAGAATAACCCCTTAAAGTTTTATTTCACCTTTTCGTTACACCCTGTATAGATATATGCATATCTACACATAGAGTAAAAGTTCTCAAATGACGACCACGAACTGGAAAACGCAGCGTGGATCAGGCCTCCCACCCAGTGAACTGAGTACTGACGACCTAGTCAAGGTTACGGGAAGCCGCTGGATGCGAAAGGTCGCGAAGAGCCGCTCGCTGTGGCGTTCTATGAGGGAGGAGGCTTATGTTCAGCTCATCAGTGGGCAAGTAGACTACCAAAAGCTGATGATAATGCATATTATAATGATAAAAATGTCTACTAAAAGATTAATCTCGTTGCGAGAGGTGCACTGAAACTGATGTATGTGGCATCATATCAGTTTTATCTATGCTACGCTAGTAAAGCAGTACCAAAAGGCCTATAGTTTGTTAAGGTAAATACTTACATTTCAGTGGTCACTGATAGCCTCTTAATTTTCGTCAAATTGAAATAGATTTTTGTTTAGTAAGCATTTCAAAGAGATAAACGCAAAACTGTGTGACAACTGACAACACGTCTTGGCTCGGCTCGAAGTAGTCGGCACCGCGGACTGCAACGTCAACTTAGGGGTCTTGTTGAGGCGTGCGTGTGAGTGCTTCGTTTCGAACGTTTATACGTAAATATTTACCTACAAATTGTCCTTTGGTTGTCATTTCAAATAGAAGAGAAGCTGTCCACATCTCTGCGGACTGTACTTACCCTGCAACAGATAAACGTGTAACGTGAGTAACGTCCAACACTCTCTCCCTAAGGTCATATAAGTAATGACTGCTGCATCAGTCACGGTTTTAAACAATGTTTTTGATATATTTTCTAGATATACAGCAATTATGGTTTAGGAGCCAAAGAATCGCGGTGGAAAGTACGGCACGAGCACCAAGCCCCACCTCGGCCACCGCCAAAAAAGAAGCCTTTTCCTCAAAACTGTGCACCCTTCAACCAGACGGGCAAGAGGAAACCATTATTTGTTGCTAACGATTATCCAGCGTAAGTCATGTTCAGTTTCACTGGAAAATAAGAACTTACCTCAAATACTTACATATTTTAGTATTTTTAAATGAAAGAGGCCACATCTGTCGCAGAACCGATGAAATGTGGAGTAAACGGGTTCTCGAGTGGAGACCACGCCTTTAAAAACGTAGTGTAGGATGCCCTCCAGCTCGATGGACTGACGATCCTAGGAAAATGGCTGGCAGAGGATGGATGAAAACAGCTGGAGATTGTGCTCTTTAAAGAAGGGGAGGGGGAGGGGGTTAAGTCCAGCTGTAGACTGCAATATGCTGACATAATTATGATGATGATGAAATGAAACATTCGAAAGCATTGATTAGCTAGGTTTGCATCGGACGAGCCACTGAGGTTGGTTAGGTTAGGACGTGGTGCGCGCGATACATTCACTTTTTATGAAGACACCTTTACATTCCACGCTCATGGATCAGGGATTATGGATCGCCGACCCAAAATTGATTGTTTGACCTTATTAGAACAGCTATTGAAAAACGCATAAGGTCGAGTGAAATTTCAAGTTATCTAGATTATGATAAATTATTCATGATGACGACCCCCGTAGCCAAGAGGCGAGCATGCCGGACTTGGTGTCGCTATCTCTGAGTTCCCGGGTTCGATTCCCGGCCGGTCGATATAGAAAAATATAACTTTTCTATGTTGTCTCGGATCTGGGTGTTGTGGTACCGTCGTTGTTTCTGATTTCTGTAATACAAGTGCTCTGGCTAAGTACTTACCATAAGATCTGTATGTGATGTTGTCCAATTTTTTATTTATTTATTCATAAGCATTCGCTCTCTAAAGACGTATTTTTGGAGCTTTCGAATTCGCATACGAAATGGCTAAAATATTTAAAAAATATATATATATTGGACAACATCACATACATTGCTCTGATCCTATGATAAGTAGCTTAAGCACTTGTGTTACAGAAATCAGACACAACGACGGTACCACAACACCCAGACCCGAGACAATATAGAAAATATTTTTTTCTACATTGTCCGACCGGGAATCGAACCCGGAACCTCAGAGACAGCGACACCAAGTCCGGTATACTCGCCTCTCAGCTATGGAGGTCGTCCTCCATAGCCGAAAAATGGAAATAGAAGCTAAAAAGCGTACTTACACCTTTGAGATGATGTCTTGGTAATGGAGACTGAAGAGAGCAAATAGTCTTTACTTATGGTAGGTACTAGAGATTTAAATCATAAGTAAACGTCCGTATTTTTTTTTGCAGAGCATGCGATTATTGCCCCGAATATAAGAAAAGGGAGATGAAATTCGCTTACAGTTTCCAAGGCAAAAAGGTTCTGCGGTGCGCTGTTGAGGTTAGTTTTTCATCTTTTTGAAGTTGTGAGTTTTTACTCTAGGCAGTCTACTCATAATGGCTTTAATTTTACCAGATAAAATGTGTTCCGTACAACTTGGACGCTTGCGGGTACTGTGGATGCTCCTGCTCCGCCCAGGGCGACTATTGGCAGTTTGAGAACAGGATATTCCTCTGCCGAAAGCATTATTCGAGGTTCTTCAAGCACTGCCTGGCAAAATTCCAAGGCGCGAAGTTGGCTGAGTTTAAGGTAAAGTACCTATTGGGGATTCATTAATACTGAATACCACATGGCTTTTTCACTGACTTATTAATTATTACAAAAATAACTAATGATGATCATAATTCATCATAACTAAATAAGGATCATACGATACGATAATCCGATGTTCCACATTTTTATACTGAGCTGTCAAATAATAGCAAAATTACTTAAAAACCGGCCAAGTGCGTGTCAGGCCACGCGCAATGCGGGAAAACATTATTTCAGCCTTGCAATATTGGCAAACATACAAGTACCTATGTTTAAAAACAATCTCTGTGTCTTTGTTACAGTCCGTTCGCGACTGCTTCTTCGCGCATGCACACAACAGCTGCAAGGCCGCCCTCAAGATAATGAAGAGCGAAGAAATCGAGAAGAAATTGCGCAAGGAAGCATACCTCGATCTGTACTTTCCACAACGACGTTTCTGCAATAATTGATTCATTATTACATTTATTAATTGTTGATAACATTCGTTTTATTGTAGAATCTTCAATTAAGCAAGCAAATATTGATTAAGAGAGTAGGTACAAGTAACTAACTACGTATGTGCCTTTGATTCTGTGATCGGAATCCGGATACTAATTATTTAGTTAGATACAGTATTATAAAGTGGTCGTGTGGCGACTTGGCGAGTGGCGACGCGCAGTTATTATTTTATTTCGCGTACCGAAGCGTAGCGTGTCATTCCTGTTCTGTGATCACACTAACAGGAATTAACTATCTTACTAGTTATCAAACAAAAAACTTCTATCAACTATCAAGGTTTCAAGTTATCGATTTTGATATAAAATTAAATCTCCTCCATAGTCGATTTTTATTCTTCAGTATTTTTTTTTTGTAGTGGCAACATTGAAAAAGTAATACCAATCATCTGACCGTGGAATTTTTTTGTGTACGATTTCATTTATTTATTTTGATAGTATCGGTGTTCTGTGGATAAAACAACAATAATCATGAAGTTAGATTCCAATAACAAGATGATAAACAATGAAAGTGGTGCTGACACGCCAGAGGAAGTGGTGGACCCGCGGCAAAACGCCGAAGACATTCTTGATGAAATTCTCGCAGAGTTTACAGATTCCATATCGCCAGACTCCGCCAGAAACGGCAACGGTATACCAGATAACTTGTTCAGCATGATACAGCCTCCACGGACACGAACTCCGGCCAATTCGTTTTCAGAGAACGCTACTATTGATGACATAGACCCACAGTCGGATCTCGGCACTTCAATCCGAAACAAGTGCCAGGAATTGGAAGAGATCCTTCAAAGCCTGAAATCGCGACTGAACCACGTAGTTCTGGACGAAAACATCGTACTCAGTCCAGAGGCCAATTCCATGGAGGCACAGTTAGAACACGACCTAGACACCGATTGCCAAGAAGACTTATCTTTACAGGAATTCCTCGAACTACTACACTCGCAAAACAAAATCAGCCCAAGTAGTGTGCAATGATTCCTCACAGATTAAGTACCTATTTAGTTGTTAAGATAAAACTTTATATGAATTTATTGTGTGCAAATTTGAGATTAGATTTTAATGGTTATTGTGAATTAAAACACTTCAGGCCTATTATGGTTTTTTATTTAAATAAATAAAGTTTCATTACACTATCAGACAACAGAACTTATAGTTTATGTAGTATCACAAAATAGTAGACTGGGAAAAAGAAACTTGTTACATTACATATCATCAAACATATCATTTATTTCAGTGTCCAAAGTCAGCTCTGTAGCATCAGGAACAGTATCATTCTCATACAACTGGCTTTCATGACTATTATTGTTTTCATGGGTACTAGAGTTGTTTTCTGCTTTTAAGATGAAATCTAAGTTGTTGTCATTTATAAGATTCAATACTTTTCTTTTATGGTCAACAAGTTCCTTTTTGAATTTTTGCAACCAATTATTATATGGAGCAGGATCAGCTATTACACATTCTTGCCTGAAAACTTTAATTGCCTCTAAAGCTTTGGCATAAGATCCATCAAAATTGCAGTCCACTAAATTCTCAATAGCTCCTACCATTTCTGGAGAAATATCCATCAATGATTGGCCACTTGCAATAAGAGCTTTGAAGTCATTAACAGGGTCTACTGTTCCAATCTTGGTAATAGTGTTTTTCTTTGTAACAGGAAGCTGGATTGTGCCTACAATATCTACATCATTTGTTTGATTATCGGGTTTAATATCAGGAGTTTGATTTATCACATCTATATCCATTTGCTGTTGATTTTTCTTTCTATCTCTTGTTTTAGCTTCTACTTTAGTCAGGGTAAATAGATTCTTCAACTTTTCAACCGGTTCTTTTGATCTTTTCTCTACTAATGGAGGTACTTTGAATAACGTCAAGATGTCATCTCTGGGTTCAGGCAAAGGTTTGCCTGGGTTAAGGGCTCTGAATGCTATGCAGTCAAGTACATACTGCACTGATGGACTGACTGTTTCAGCAATGGGGAATGCTTCTGTATCCTCATAAGTATCATCATATGCTTTCATTAAATCCATGGCTTTGATTAGGTCTTTAAATGCATCCACTTGTTCCTTAGAACATGCATGTCTTTTCAGATTTGTTGGTGGAAATGCCATGTATTTGATATCTTCTTTATAGCACAATGGCATCATTGAGAGGCAGATGTAGTTGCTAGTGTCAATAACAGGTAGGATTGCATACATTTTTGGTGCATTTCCTCTGTTATATACCCTGCGTACAATGCCTACTAAGTTCATTTCATGCAGGCATTCAGTAAGACATCTGATTGCAAGTTTAGCTTTCTTGTCACCTTTCCTGCCAAATATGTATGCTAGGCTATCACCACTCAAACCTTGCCAGTTTATGTTAGAGGCATCAGTGAAGCCATACAGGGATAAGCATTTTTCTCCCGGCTCATATAGCATTGATTTATCACACTCTGCAAATGGGATAATTTGTTGGCCATAATGGTAGCCTTTTATTACAGAGTCTGCTTCAACAACTTCTTGATTTTCAGAGTTAATGTGCACCTTATTAGTCATGATACCTTCCGTGCTACTAGCAGTAAGGGTTACAGGATCCTTCACTGCTTTCAGCCATGTCTTTACAGCTGGTTCATCTTTGAGTCTTATGTATGAAGAGACAGGTATTTTGATGTTGGGGCCAATGCTTAGATCTACATTCCATGGAATTGCATTGACAGCTCTTTTCTTGTGAAACAAAAGGTACCTCATGGCATAATCAAATGTAGCTGTTGCACCATTAGTGGCTTCCACAAATTTCCTTGCCAGTTGAATGTCTTCACTTTTTAGGGAGTCATCATAGATGTCAGGGCCAATAACATCAAGTTCAAACTGTTCTTCTTTGAAACCATTCAGTACCTGAGAAACAAATAGAATTAATAAGATATCAAGCAACAATTAATCTATTATTACCACTGTTATATTAACAATATTACTTTAAACATAATATACCTTTTCAATATCATTTTCATCCAGACACGTAGGAGTCATGAAATTAGTCATCAATATAATCTTTTTGCTGTTAAGTTTCACTTCACTCAAACCATTTTTGAAATGATCGGCTGCTACAATAAGTGCATCCATCCAGTCTCCTTTACTTTTGGTTGGCTAAAATGCAATTTTTTTATACATTAAACGCGAAATGCAAACATTTACACTATTTGTATGGATAAAAAAATAGCTTAAGATAGGGCAAAAAACTGTAAGATCTTACCTTTTCTGGTAAATCGCGAATCATTTTCCATGTAGGTGTCTGCAACTCTACCAAAAACTCAATATGACGAAAGGCACCATCACACTGTTCTGCCATATTATTTTGAGTCTTCTTTGACCCCAACAACATTATACCAAGGAGGTTTTTACCCTGGCTCATAATCTTCCTCTCGATGACACGGGTAACGCACTCCCTTGCTTCTTCGAAGAAACATTTCTTGCCCTTTTCATCTGAAGTAGCAACGTTCTTCCCGACATCCAGGATGATGATTGCGGCTTGATCCACTTTTGGCGGCATCGTGTTTGAAATGCAGTCTTTTTTAGTTATTTAAAAACTGGTCAATATCGCAAAAGGTGCGTTGCTGGGCGCACACTAAAAATTGGATCACCAAAACCGACCAACTGACTCAAAATTATCTGCCAGCAGTATCACTGAACGAACAAGTAATACTACGTTTTAAGCTGTTTTTAATTATTTTTCAGTACAGAGTGACAATTTAACAAAAACACATTAGAATCAACAAGTCGATGCAAGTTCTATAATCATTTTTTTTAATTTGTTTTTAGCATAGACATAAAAATAAAACATAGACTGGCTGCTGTCAAATGAAATTCATGCCTATTTGTTAAAAGGGTATGGTATGAATGTTGCAGTGTTGACGGATCCAACACTGCAACATTCATACCATACCCAATTTGTAACTCGAACCGATTGTTTAAAGGTAAAAGGGGTTTAAACATCCACATCTCAAGATGCCACAGCAACACCAATCATCACAATTTACTCCCTTTGCCCACCCAACCAAGTATTCATTCTTCTTTCTCTCATTCGTCATTCGAATCTTTAATCACTCACCTCCATAGCTCTATACCAGTGGTCAAAAGGATTCCAAGAGGGGCGAGGATTTCACTCGCCAAATCGCTCTCAACACTCATTGACAAATCGCTACTTAATACCGGCTCCAATTGGCAAAACTTATTTACCTTTTCTTATTCATACCTTCATCTTCTCACCTTCAACCTTCAACTTCTAAATCTCTTACCAGTGCACTGAAAGATAATACCATTCATAACCCAACCCCCGTTCATCGTCCACAGTTTGTTCCTCAGAACCGCCATAACATTCTACGTTCGGTGGAGAACAAAGTTATGGATGGTGACCTAAAAAATGCGGCCCGTATTCTTTTTTCAGATGACACCCTCGCCCCCTTAATCAAGAAACTCTTGAGAGCCTCCGTTGTAAGCATCCCTCACGTCTTAGTCCTGTCCCCAACTCTGTCCCCTCTCCTCACGACTCTTATCCGTTCCAGGTAATTGAAGACAGCGAAACTTTTGTCTTTTCCGACTGGTTCTGCTGGCGGCATCGACGGCATCACTCCTCAACATCTTAAATATTTGGTTAGTGTTTCCGCCGGAGACGCCGGCAGAACTTTGTTATCTAGCATTACAAAGCTCTGCAACCTCCTTTTGGCTGGTAAAGTCTTAAATAGTTTTGTCCCATACCTTTTTGGTGCAAGACTCTGTGCCTTTCGCAAAAAAGATGGCGGCATTCGCCCTATCCCGATTGGCTCGACTTTTCGCCGTCTTGCAGCTAAATTAGCTTGCAGGCACATTCTCTCGCCCCTAAAAGAGTTATTTTAGCCAGTACAACTTGGTTTTGGTAGTAAAGGAGGTTGCGAAGCTGCCGTGCATGCTGTCCGAAATTTTCTTTCTGACAGTGACTGTAAAGTTATTTTAAAAGTGGACGTGAGCAATGCTTTTAACTCCCTGGATAGAACCGCCTTGCTGAACGAAGTCCACACTCATATTCCTCGTATCTATCCTTTTGTTCATCAATGCTATAACAGTTCTACGAAATTACTGTTTAATCAACATTCTATTCAATCTGCCGTCGGTGTTCAGCAAGGCGATCCCTTAGGTTCAGCCCTTTTTAGTTTAGGCATTCATCCTGTCATTTCACATTTAAATTCCAAATTAAATATCTGGTATCTCGACGATGGTACACTAGGAGGCAAAGCTGATAGCGTGTTCCAAGACCTCACCCGTATTATGGAAAACTTTAAAAAGTTAGGCTTGGAACTTAACCTTTCCAAGTGTCAAGTGTGAGATCTTTATTAATGATCACGTATCTTCTCTTTCTCGTCAAAATATTGTTAATCAATTTAACATGCTAGCTCCCAATATTAAAATTCTTAGTTCTGATTCATTTTGCCTTCTAGGTGCTCCACTTCTTGATGACAGCATTAAACCTTGTTTAGATCAAAAAATAAACCATTTCAAAAATATGGCCTCCAGATTGGAAAGTCTAAATTCTCATATTGCTTTTACAATTTTGAAATTCTGCCTTTTTGTTCCAAAATTCACTTACATCCTCCGCACAAGACCAATCTGGAAAAAATCTAATTATTTAGTAAACTTAGATACCACCCTCAGAACAAGCATGGAAAAAATACTAAATTTAAAACTTAACAATGATTCTTGGTCTCAAGCAACACTTCCTATTCGCTTTGGTGGTATCGGCATTCGCAAAATTTCAAGTGTCGCTCTCCCCGCCTTTCTTTCCTCCGTACACAGTTCTACTAATCTAGTCAAAAAAATATTGAATCATCGACTCGATCTTACTGAGGTAAGAGATGCTGAGATAGCTTGGCAAGAACTCTATCCCAACGAGGACATCCCAAAGGAACGTCACGTTCAAAAACTCTGGGATGTCCCACTGGCGAGAGAGTCTTAAAAATTCCTGGTTCAAAATTCCTTCAGTGACTGTTATCGCGCTAGGCTCTTAGCAGTTTCTTGCAAAGAATCTGGCCACTGGTTTCATGCACTCCCATCAAAAAACCTTGGCACACTATTAGACAACGAATCATTTCGGGTGTGTGTGGGCTTGCGTATCAGGGCTCCAGTTTGTGAGACACATCCGTGTCCCTGTGGCAAGGAGGTAGACAGATTCGGTCTTCATGGTCTCTGTTGTCAGCAAAGTGCTGGACGTCTCGCCCGACACGCTGCGCTCAATGACGCCATCAGAAGAGCTCTTGCCAGCATCAACGTTCCTTCCACGCTGGAACCTCGTGGGTTGGTCCTTGATGACGGCAAGACACCTGATGGTCTTACGCTGATTCCCTGGGAGAGAGGTCGGGCTTTAGTATGGGACGCAACTTGTGTTGATACCTTGGCCCCTTCTCACCTTAGGGAATCAGGTGTAAAAGCAGGGGCTGCAGCAGAGTCAGCAGAAAATGCCAAGCGGCGCAAATACGAGTCTCTTGCAAGTGACTATGTGTTTGCGCCATTTGGTGTAGAGACGTTTGGACCGTGGGGACCGAACGCTAAATTACTTTTTGGCAAAATAGCACCAAAATTGATTTTTATTTCGGAAAATAAAAAAACTGGTTCGTTCCTCGCACAAAGGCTTAGTTTAGCAATTCAGCGAGGAAACGCTGCCAGTATCCTCGCCTCCATGCCTCACGGACACGCTTTTATTTTTGAGTAGGTAGTTTTTAGTTTAGGTTAAGTTAGTTTATTTGAAGTTTTTTTATTTTTTATTAATTATATCATTTAATATGTGTAGTTTATATGAATGTAATGATTCCATATTGACGGATTGAAGTTAACCGAGTAATGCTAAGTTAGAACATTTTAGTGACTAATAAAACTTGTTTTAATCATTTCAACAATTCCCACATTTTATTTAGGTATTTATTCTTTAAATTTAAAAAATCAGACGTTAAGAAATGATCAGCAATTGATTGTTTCTTTGTTTCTTATTTTGAAAAGTGCACCATAAGCCGGTAATTTTTCTGTCCTTGTCTACCTCCATATTAAAATTATAAGGAGGGCAGAACTATGGAGTACTTTTAAGGGCGGAAAGTTGAAAAAGTGTCTAGTGTTCCAAAACCCTCCAAAATGGCGCTAGCATAGGCAAAGGGTATGGTATAATACCGGTGACAGATGGCGGCGGACGCGGCTCCGGACTCGTCTTGACATTGTAAGGTCAAACGCTGCCGTTGGTCGATCCTTGGGCTGGCTGAAGTTGTCTGGAGGATAGACCAATGGTAGTGCTTGACCTCACAATGTCAAGACGAGTCCGGAGCTGCGTCCGCTGCAATTTGTCACCAGCTGAAATGTAGCAGTTGTTAATGGATTGAAGTGTGCTGAGTTAGAACCTTTTAGTGACGTATAATTATGAAGGATAAAGCTATCCTTTAAAAACATTTGCTACTGTGGTGCCACCTAATTTAACGCATATTGACGGACACTTTTTCAAAACGAAGTTTGTTTTCCTAGTCCATATGACGGCGACAGACGCGGCTCCGGACTCGTCTTGACATTGTATGGTCAAACGCTGCCATTGGTCGGTTTTTCTTTTTTTATAAAACATTATAATTGATTTATTATCAAATTTGTCAACGGTGTTGATAAATGACTAATTATTACGTATTATTTTGGGTCTTACTGTCATCCCTGAACTTGACACAGTAACAAGTAACAAATATGGTGTCATGTCATGGTTGTCAGTTCATTATAGAATAAAAAAGTGCAAAATGGTAAAAGTTTGTTGTTTAAAGGGTTGCAAAAGTGAAAGTTATCCCAATTGTGGAATATCCTGTCTTATGTATGTGTTTGAACCTGTTTTAATTCTGATAAAAATAAGATATTAAAATAGAATATTTTACATGATTTAAGGTGACCATAATTTCGAACTTGATTCAACTAGATATAAAAAACCGGCCAAGTGTGAGTCGGACTCGCGCTCCAAGGTTCCCGTACCATTGTCTATGCAAAATTAGACACTGTATTATAAACTAACGGCAAAAATCACGTGGTTGGAGTATAGGATACGGGGCGCTATGGGGCATGACAGAAACAATTTTCATTGATTTCATATGGAATATTGACAGCCGAATTTCTGGTCTATTAATATGAAGCTGGGATTTGTAAAAATTTTCACTTTTTTCCTTACCCTTGTATTGCAAAGGGGGCGCAAGCGGAGCGACTAGTCAAAACTTGTCAAGGATCATAATTCTGGTTCTAAAATTTAGAAAACATTCCCTCATAAAATCTGCAAATATCTCAGTAACAGTGCGTCGGATCCAAAAAATAATGAAATTTCGGACCCCCTCTAGAATTCCAGACGGTACCCGGCCCATAATATTTTAACCTTTAGAAACGGTCAAGTGGGAGTTGGTAATTTTTCTCAGTAAAATCCCAGCTCCATACAAAAAAACGATCAAAAATGAATGATCGAAATGTAAATATTCCATATATGATCAGTAAAAAAACGGTCGCCATAGTGCCCCGTTATACTCTGACCAACACGTTTGTTGTATGAAAGCCCCCTTAAATATTTATTTTATTCTGTTTTCAACCGACTTCAAAAAAGGAGGAGGTTCTCAATTCGACTGTGTTTTTTTTTTTTTTTTGTATATTATATTACTCCGCCAATTATGAATCGATTTTAATGATTCTTTTTTTGTTTGGTAGATCATACTTCAGAGGTGGTCCCATATAAATTTTACCGAAATTGATTTAGAACTTTTTGAGAAAATCAACAAATATATACCCAGATAATATTTTGGTTGTGGTTCTTGTTACCTATCTTAGACAAATATGAGCCGATTTTAATGATTTTTGTTTTATTGAATAGCTTATACTTCAAAGATAATATGATAAAAGTTTGCAAAATAAAAATCACCCATAAGGGTAGGAAAATAGGGGATGAAATCGGTGTACAGCAGTTAGATTTGGATTTATCACTAAAAATTGATGAAATAAGTAAATTTTATTAAAAAAAATAAAACCGACTTCAAAACACTGAAATGCTAAAAATAATCCTAACACTTAAGTACCTAATCAGTTACTTTTGGAGTCGGTGCAAACAAAAACATTGAATCTCTCATCGGCTAAAAAAAAAATCAAAAAGTATCCAACACACAATATCTAGTCTATTTTTTAGATTATTAAATCATAAATAAGTACCAACATGTTTTTTTATAACTACATTTCTTGGTATTACTCTTGATCAAAACTGTAACTGGAAAGCGCATATCTCAAACCTTTGCACAAAACTAAGTACATTCACGTATGCTCTCAAATGATTGCGGTGTATAGCTGGAGAGGAAACGGCACTAACTGCGTATCATGGATATGTTGTATCGTTAATGAGGTACGAGCTTATATTGTGGGGCAATTCGTCAGATATACAAAAAGCATTCATTATGCAAAAAAAATGTATAAGAGCAATTTGTGGAGCAGGGCCGATTGAAACATGTCGCCCTTTATTTATAAAACTTAGAATACTTACATTAACAGGGTATTACATTTTAGAAGTATGCACATTTGTAAGAAACCATTCAATTTTTTTCAAACAAAATAGTGCCGTCATCTCAAGGTTGCGCCCGAGAGATACTACTCAACTTTTGAAGGCGTTGGGTAGCACTGCCCTGTTCAATAGAAACTGCTACGCAATGTCAAATAAAATATATAATAAAATCCCTCTAGAAATAAGAAAATTGCCAAACAACCAGTTACTCAGACGCTTGCGTGGATGGCTAATTGAAAATTGTTTTTATAGCATTAAATAATTTTTTGACATGAAATGATATTGATGGACCATTTATTTCATTTTATAAATTAATTAATAAAGTCTTAATTGTTTATTTTTATTGAATTTTGTGACGGTACCTATATTAACTATGACTATTAATATGTGCAATTACCGTTACCATTGACATTTAATTTAATTTAATTTAATAATAATATGTGTTAAAATTTTTGCATGCCACCACGATGGCAAAAAATGAGTTCTTTTTCGTTTTATTGTATCATCTGTACCTACCATGTTTTTGCAAATAAAGAATATTTCTATTTCTATTTCTATATCCTATTGCTACTACACCCATATTTTTGATTATTTCCTTTTAGACATATAATTATATTTATTACACATGATTTGATATTAGTTATCTAGCTCGAACCTTCAAGAAAGAGGTAGCACTAATATCTAAGGCTAAAATAATAATTGTATTTACCGCATACCTTACACTTAACATTAAAGTAATTTGACATCTGTCTACGTATCTCGAGAATTGGAGGACCTTCACTAAAACACACCCAAATACCTACACCATGGAGCACATACCCTATAAAATAGAAATGTCATGTTATTTATTTGACAAAATTTTCCGCCATTTTTTAATCTGTATCTGTACGTTTTTGTATGGGTAAAAGTTGACAGAACTTGTCATTTTATTACTAAATGTAAGTGAAAAATCACTTACTAGTTTTGGAAAAGATGGTTCATAAAGCTGGTGACAAACTGCAACGGACGCGGCTCCGGACTCGTCTTGACATTGTGAGGTCAAGCGCTGCCATTGGTCTATCCTTCAAACAACTTCCGCCAGCCCAAGGATCGACCAATGGCAGCGTTTCACCTTACAATGTCAAGACGAGTCCGGAGCCGCGTCCGCCGCCATCTGTCACCGGTATATAGCTGCTTTATAAGGTATGTGCTTGATGACCTACACATTCTAAAAAATTCAATGTATATAAGGTCACATTTTAGTAAGTGCAAATATTTTAACAGGGCATCTAATTATTTTAAACAAATATTAATTTTTTATTTATTTAAACTTTATTGCACAGGTAAGTATTATACAATTGGCGGACTTAATGCTATACAACATTCTCTACCAGTCAACCTTGAGGTAATGCAGATAATGTAGTCAGTGGCGGAGTATAAAGTATCCGACATATTTTTTAAGACGAGTAAAATACATATACATATCAATTTAGACAATAATAAATACATACTATAATACATACTACATAATATATTAGGGAAGTCGATGATTATTAATCGAAAGTGTGAAAAAGAAGGGAAAGAAACATACAAAAAAGGAGTTGAGTAATAGTAGAATGGTCAGTTCTGAGAGGTGCAAAGATAATGCTCACGTAATGATTTTTTAAAGACAAATTTTGACGGAGATTGTTTTATAAGGGGAGAGAATTCCATAGGCGAATAGCTGAAAGAGTGAAGGAATCGGACAGGAACCCAGATTTATGAGGGGGAATGAAGAGACTAAGATCGAAGATTGCGCGAAGTGGTGGAGCCTTGGTAAGTAAAGCGTTGTTTCATATAGTTTGGCGAATGTGGCTCGTGTAAAATAGTGAAGAGAGTGCAAAGTATCCTCAGGTCTCGGCGCTGTCGGATGGGCAACCATTTAAGCTGCGTGCGAAATGAGGAAATGTGATCGTACTTACGAAGCCCGAAGATGAAACGTATTGCATTGTTGAGGAGGCGGTCAAGCTTATCAAGATGGGCTTGGGAGAGGTTAGAGCAGCACACATCAGCGTAGTCAACCAGAGGCAGGACGAGAGCTTGAACCAGCAGGGTCTTCGTGTGGGAGGAAGAACGTTTTTAAATTTGTACAGAAAGTGCAAAGTTGCGGCAAAATATGGCACTAGCATTTATTTTTAAATATTCAGGCTAGTTTTATTTAAACTTTTCCTAACAAGATAATTATAATATTTTGAAGAGCACTCTGAGTACGAGAAAAACCTGTCATGACCTTACTTTTCGGCTTCCACTCATCACCTCTCTCTTTCATTTCACTCTATTCACACTCTTCCTCATTCATAAGTTGTGTCTTCATTCATTCATATAAGTTGTGTCAAATGTGGCGGCCGCGCATCGCGCAAATCAGTCGCTTAGCGCTACACATAAGGATAGACTCCACACCACAAGCTACGTTACCTTATCCAAAGCTATCACACCACACAAGAAGTGACACTGAGCTACATAATATTATTACTCTACCTGTGTAAAACAAAATCTCGCATAGGTTATGCGCTAATTTTGCGTATTTTTAAATCATTAATTAGAGAAAGAAATTTCCAACAAATCGGAGCGAATCTATTAAAAGATTGAAATTAATAATTAAAATTAAATTACAATGTTTCTACTGACCAAAGGAATCAGACAGACATGTATGTAATGCAGTGAGCAAAACAAAAATATCGAACACGGGTTAGGCAATAAATACTGCTTCGCTTCGTTTCAGTGGAAATGCACCCTAATATTGGATGTGAGTAGTAGTGAATAAGTAAAACTCATCGATAGTCTAACTTTGTTTTATTTGAACACTTCGACTGTTCGCAACGAATTATGACTTTCTAGCACACTTTTTAGGCTTTGCACAACAAACAAAATGTAAACATAGCCAAGTCTAAACTAATCGATATTACGCATTTATTTAGACTTTTTTACAGATTTTTATTTTCACCTATCAAATTAAGTGTTGGACGTGACGATCGCGCCCTTATTCTCGCAGTACGCACTGTCACTACGATCGAGGAATGCCTATGCACTGCACTGAGCACTTATTGTTCACTAGACATCACGTCAAATGCACTTGCGATTCGCGCACGTAATTGTTTCACTGTACGACTTGTATGGCTGTCGTTCTCATACACAATGTCTTTAGCTCTACTACCCCACACATGAAAGTCCATCGGCGTCAGGTCAGGTGAACGTGGTGGCCAGCGAATAATGCTACCGCGACCAAGTTTCCCGAACTCGACACAGGAGAAGAGGAAAGGGATGGTAACCACGCTGCGCAGAAGCCGCCACACATAGTGGCTTACTCCAAAAATACGTGCAGCGACTGCGGTGCTTGCCACTGGATGCCGGTGAAAGAAATCCAGTACGTTATCTTCTAGGTGTCGCGTGGCCGGGCCTGCCCAAGTCAAGACGTGCGAATGATAACGACGCGTCCAAATCTCACGGCGTACAGTTCTTGTGATCGCAACATAATTTCAGTTGCGTCATGATAGCAGCAGATAGCCATATTTATTATACGGCATTTCGGATGCGCATACGAGTACCTACAATGCGTTCATGCGTACAGCACGACGAAACGTTTTTAACGAACTGTCATTACTGGCATTAAGTCCGCCAATTGTACTTACTTGTGCAATAAAGTTTAAATAAATAAATAAATAAAAACTGATGAACCGCTCCCGCGCCGGCCTCCGAGGCGGTGGGTTGGGGCGGGGCGCGGTAGTGGCGGGCTGGCAACGTGCGAGTTTCGCACCGCGCGCCGCGGCCGCTTTGTCACGTCCATTGATACTACCAAAAGTTCGGAAGCCAGAAATCTTTGCTATACACGTTGCAATACATGTTTTATTTTACTACCAAATCTATTTTGGTGTTTTCCTTGAAAACTAGCTTATAACATTTTTTAATTTTTGCATAGAAATAATTTATTTAATTTATTGAACTTATCCTGTAATTATTTCCATATACTAAAATATGACCTTATATAACAAAAATTCAGTAAAATGGAGCCCTTGATACCTACTTTTATAAAAATATATTTTGAATAGTAGTAACTTATAAGCGACTCTTTCAGTTAACGATCTTTAAAATTACTTATTACAATCCCGTCTAGACTTACAATTTGGTCACCCTTTTTAGAGAGGGACACAATCCACCAGTTGTTTGCTCTATCGGCACGTTTTTTCGCACACTGCTCAATCCTTTTAGAAAGAGTGTTATTCCATGGCTTTTACCTACCCTCCATACTTCTTTTTTTTTATTTTTTTTTATTATGGACTCATCCCGCTCTTAAAAAAGAGCGGTGATTCAATGCCAATGCCAATGTCGAGTGTATCTTTTACTTATAGTCAAAGCTTGACAAAGTTCGCAATAAATATCGGGTGTTTAGTTTTTATTGCTTTTCTTGGATTCAGAGGAGGCTACTCTTCCCGTAGAAGCAGGTTTCAAGACGCTATCGGGTCTAAAGCAAGTTGTCTTGAGACAAGTCACTTGACACTCGATGCGGCGTTGAATACAATGATATTTCAATAGTTTCAGATCTTTATCACTTCACCAAACATTAGAACACAAACTACACCAAACTTGCACTCTAAAGCTCTTTAAATAATAAATAAAAACCATTTTATTAGATCGACCATGCTTTTCGTTCGACTACCCCCCACCGAATCCCGATCCCCTCCATACTTCCTTGTCTATTAATACACACTTATTAATCTGTGGACACACTGACTGACATAAATTGTCATAAACCTGTGAATCTATGCAGTGACAGGTGACAGTTTGTGTGTTTGTTTGTGAAACTAGAAAAATTACGAAAAAAAGCGCGGGAACTTCGAAGAGTAAAGGCGGGCTCCTTAAATTTTTTAACTTCAATAATTAAAAAAGTTGTTAAATTAAGAGTTTTAACCGCAATTAAGACGATGGGGAGGCGAGCAGGGAAAAAAAGAAAAAAAGATGATGTTCCTGATCAGGATTCGGGGGGTCTCAACCGAGACTCTACCAGCACAACATCAGAGTCGGAGGACGAGGGAGAGCAGGAGAGTAACCATGCCCCATATTATGTTACCGACTATACTCGAATGTATCCAGAGGATTCAAATGCAACAGAGTTTGTCGTCTTTGTACAAGCAGTAGGCAGTGAGACACCAATAGGCAGCAGAGATCTTCTTTCCATTTCAAACTGCATAAGAAGATATAATAAGGGTATTAAGTACTTAAGGGCTCTCAATAAATACAAAATCGGCGTATATTTTGAAAAACCAGGATTGGCCAATGCATTCTTAATAAATAAAACATTTCTAAAAGAAAATAACTTTGCAGCCACAATACCAGCAACATCAACAGAAACAACTGGCATTATTCGTAATGTCCCAGTAAAGTACACAAATAAGAAAATATACACTCTTCTAAGCAGCACTAAGAAAATTATAAGCATCCGTCGTTTTTTCAGAAAAGTTGCTACAGCAAATGGTTTCGTCCGTCAGCCAACTCCAACAGTTGCAATCACATTCGCAGCAACCTCCCTGCCGGATTTTGTGGACCTCGAGGGATGGAGACATAACATCATGCAATATATACCACCGGTAAAGCAGTGTTATCGCTGCTTGAGGTATGGACACATTTCTAAATACTGCAAAAATGATGAGAGATGTTCAATCTGCAACAATAACCACAATTATAAAGACTGCACAATCACCAAAGAGAATGCTGTTTGCGCTCATTGTAATGGTAATCACATTAGTATTTCTGGTCAATGCCCCATCAAACAAAAGAAAATTCAAGAGAACAGAATTAAACACAAAGCACCCACTTATGCAAATCTGTTTGATAAGAAAAATTTCCCAGAACTAAAGACCACTGTTAAAGATTACAAAAAACCTCAAACCAACTTACTTGACATACTAAATACTGATGCATCAGCAATGAATCTTTTAATAGAAACTATAATTAAAATAATTACTTTGAACAAAACAAATGAGACAATAATTTCATCAAAAAATATTTTAGGTATTCTATCAGAAACTCTCAGTAAGAAAGAAAGGTTACTAAGTTCACAGAACAATATTTAAATATAATGCAATGGAATGCTCAGAGCATACTGAGCAGTCGCAATTTATTTCAAAAATATATTTATGATAACTACATAGATATAGCTTTAATATCAGAAACATGGCTCAAGCCTCACCAAAAATTTAAAATTAAAGGTTATCACATAGAACGAAATGACTGTGGAAATGAGCATAATGGGGTTGCTATTATAATTCATAAAAGCATTCAGTATGTCAGGCTCCCAACTTTTTTTGATAATTCTTTACAAAATCTAGCAATCCAGGTAACAATTAATAATAAGAAATACACAATAGTTTCAGTCTACTGTCCAAACAACAGCTCACCAAGATTTCACATTAAGAAGTTCAAAGATCTAATAGATAGTTTACCAAAACCTATTTTTGTAGCTGGAGATTTCAATGCTCATCACACAATTTGGGGATGCAACTCCATAGACCCTCGAGGTAGAAATATATTTGATAATTTAGATGACTGTGACTTAGTACTGTTAAATGACCAACAAGTAACAACTGTAGGTTCACACAGTTGGAGACCGAATGGCTTGGATTTAACTATGGTGAGCTCTTGTTTGGCATTAAATTGTGACTGGAAAGTCTATGATGATCCTTTAGGTAGTTATCATTTACCCACCTTAACTTCAATGCAACTATTTGCTGTATGTACACCATTGCAAACATTTGTTGCTTCAGGAACTGATATTCCTGATCATCCCAACCTTCGATTAGTAAACTGGGAACACTATTCAGACACAGTCAATGAAATGTTAAATGATTTTCCGACTTTTAATTACAACAATCGTCCTCTTGAAGCATACAATTTTTTTTGTGACACAATCAAATCTGCTGTAAATATGTCAATGCCAAATTGCAACAAAAATAATACCAATCGTTCCGTTTCACAAACGTCTCGTAGTAACTTTAAACATCTTTCGGTTCCTTGGTGGAATGAACGTTGCGCTAGCGCTGTACAAAACTCTAAAGAAGCTTTTATAAAGTTTAAAACTGACCCTTCGCCTGAAAATTATGTTAATTTTAAAAAATTACAGGCTTTAAAAAAACGCATAATTAACACTGAAAAAAGTGAGAACTGGAAAGAGTTCTGCTCAAATATTAATAGACTGACTCCAGTATCTCGAATTTGGAATACCCTGAGAAAGTTTAATAAAAGTAGCGATTCTAGGTTTCTACAGAATAATGAATGTCCACCTTGGGTTAATGAATTTTTAAGGAAATATACCCCAGATCATGTAGAAGCTCCACCTCCTAATAACTATAATACTTCAAGCAATAATACCTCAGCTAACAGTTACTTAACAGACATTTTTAGCTTATCTGAACTAGTCTCAGCTGTTAAGTCGCGAAAGGACACTACTTGCGGTTTAGATTATATTTCTTACAAGATGTTTAAAAAACTTACTAAAGATAATTTATCAAAATTGCTTTCTATTATTAACGGGTTATGGAAGAGTAATACAATCCCTGAAGAGTGGAAGGTGGACTGTTTAGTTCCAGTTTTAAAGCCAAGTAAAAATAAAGATAGTTCCGATTCATATCGTCCGATTGCGCTCACGTCATGCGTAGGTAAAGTATTTGAGCAGTTATTAAAGCAACGTCTAGAGTTTTTCATTGAAAGCAATCACTTACTTCCTAACAATCAATTTGGTTTTAGACGTGGTCGTTCGGCTCGTGAGAGTTTGGGATGTTTATTTACAGATATACAAAAAGCTTTGACTGAAAATAAATATTTAGTATGTGTATTTTTCGATATTATAGGTGCCTTTAATAATGTAAATCTTTCAGTTTTATCAACTACGCTACTTTCTTTAGGAATTCCCAATAAAATTGTGACATGGTTGTACCAATTCCTAAATAAACGTAAGGTTTTTGTGAAGATAAACAATAAATTGTATGGACCTAGGCTGTCTTACAAAGGAGTCTGCCAAGGGGGTATTTTGAGCCCCTTGTTGTATATTTTATATATTTATAGATTAAATGAAATTTTAGGACCTGATCCTGACATAACAAATTTGCAATTTGCAGATGATTTAGCTATTTATACACAAGGTTCAAATCTTACAAATCTTATAGACAAATTGAATAGCGTGCTTGTTAAACTTCACTCGTATTTAACTTATTTGAACTTAGATGTAAATGCAAGCAAAAGCAAAGTTGTAGTTTTTAAGAAACGTAACATTCAATTGCCTATTTCTAACATAAAATATAATAATGAAGAGTTGCCAACAGAAATGTGTGCAAGATTTTTAGGTGTTATTTTTCAACAAAACTTCTCCTGGAAAATGTATGTCGACTGTCTCATAGAACGATCCCTCAGAGCTACTAATATTCTTAAATCTCTAACTGGTACTCAATGGGGCGCTGACCCTAAAATACTGCTGGTATTATACAAATCTCTGGTGAGAAGCCATTTCGAATACGCTTTCTTTTGTTTTGCATCAGACAAAAAGCTCGTCGAGAAACTTAATAAAGTCCAAAATAAAAATTTACGCATTATCTTAGGTGCTATGAACACCTCACCGATTAATTCAATGCAAATTGAATGCAATTTGCCTCCATTAGATATACGGTTTGATTATCTCCGGAAAATATTTTTGATGAAATTATTGGTTGTAAATAATAGTATATTATTAAGTAAGTTATTTAATGCTAATTTCACTTCCTATTTAAATATAGCATTAAGAGATGTTAAAAAGTTAAAAGACGAAAACAATGTTCATACAAGTGATGAATTACCATGTTATAGTGGTCTTTATCAAAGTAAATTTTTTGAAATGAAGATTATTATTAATAAAAAACTGTTTTGTAAATATGTTGTACATAATGAACTTAATGATTGGGAAGGATACAGGCAGATTTATACGGATGGTGCAAAAACGGTAGAAAATGTTTCTATGGCATTTTATGATCCATGCTTAAAGACTGGTCATGGAATAAAATTACCTACCGTTACAAGTATATACACGGCCGAGGCATGTGCCTTATTAGCTGCCTTACAGTACATAGAAAAATTTGACAGTCAAAAGTGGATTATTATATCAGATAGTATGAGCGTTTTAGAAGCACTGTCTAATCCATGCCACAATGCTAAAACAAATTACCTAATTATAAAAATCAAAGAAAAGTATGTCGAGCTAATTAATGAGGGTAAAGATATTATATTTTTTTGGACTCCTTCGCATATAGGTGTGGCTGGCAATGAGCAAGCAGATTATTTTGCTAAACTTATAACAAATACTTCGGATCTAGTTCCTGCAAAGAATATTAAATTACCACATTCAGATTGCACTACTCTTATAAAAGAATCGTCACGGAGAGAATGGACAGAGCATTGGCAGGAAACTCTTCAAGCAAAAGGAACCTGGTATAGAGAAATAAATAATGATATAAGAGTGCCCTGGTTCTTTAAAGGAACTTTCAAGAACAGAAAATTTTACTCATTAATCTCTCGGTTACGAATTGGGCATGGTCGTTTTAACGAACATCTGCATAGAATGAACATGATTACCTCCCCGTCATGCACATTTTGTAATGAACCAATTCAGTCTCTCCATCACATTTTCTTTGAGTGTTCTGAATTCTCACTTCAAAGACTTATCTTGATTGAAGATTTATTAGAAGTCTATAAAAGGCCTGAAGACATCCCGCGCCGTCTACAGGAACTTCTCAAGAATGAAGAAAACTATAAAGCCCTATATAATTTCATAATTTCAACTGTAGAAGAGCTTTAAACATTATTTGTGAAACGGTTGATGAACGTCTCTAAATTAAAAAAATACATTGAAGATACATTTTAACATAAGACCTGGCTGTATGGCGAAAGCCTTTGCCTTTTCCAACCATCGAGGAAGGAAAGAATGGAACCAAAAAAAAAAAAAAAAACTAGAAAAATTACGAAGCCGAAATAAATCCAAAGTATTTGCTTTGTTTCAAAATATTTGTAATATTACCATTTAACTTATGCAAGATATTTATTGCGCTTGTTTTAGTATATTTAAAGTAGAAGTGGTTTCGCTGGGTGTGAATAATTAGGCTTAGCAATGGACTGAACTCAAAAATCAACAAACAGAAAATGCTAGTTCATGTATAATCCTATAAATATGTCTATATTTGTTAATCGAAGTAAAATTTTATCCGAAATGATGAAGTTTTCGTTTCATCACAGAGCTTTTTATTGTTATCTCGGTATGAGTTTATGGATTTTTTTTCTTATCACAGGTATGCTATTTTACGACAACAAATCAATATTTATAAATTAAAACTACAATAAAACAGTGCTGCTACTTTTCCAGTTATGTACAAATACATGTCAGCTGGCGAGGAAATAACTTCGGTAAAGAAAATAGTACAAAATGAGTACATATCAAAGAGTGATCTCAAATATAGAAAGATATATTTCAAAGCTTGCAATCCTCCGGAAAATATAGTAAGGGGAACAGAAGGTATGTCTAGTCACTAGATTTTCTGTTTTGAAAACAACATTTACAAATTGAAGTAATAAAGTTTTTTCTAAAATCAAACTTATAATTTTATACACAAATTATCTGTATAAGCATTATGAGATTCTATAAAGTTTACTGGTAGGTAATGCACTTAGCAATAATTCCGCCATGTGTATGTTTATTATCTGCAATAAAGTATAAATAAAAGAACTAAGTATGTAACTGCTATTTTGTAGGTTTGGTAGACAGTGACTCATGGTTCCTGCAGGGTGCTTTGGTGGTGACAAGACATGGTGACCGTGGGCCTCTCACACACCTCAAAGGGGGAGATAAGCTACCTTGCGATGTTGCTCCTGTTTCGACTCTCCTCAAAGGGTATTTTATTTTAATTTTTATCAATACTTTATTATCTGAGGCGTTTCATTAAAATGTGACAAAAAAGAAACTCTTTTAAATGCCCGTATTCTTCTATGACTGCTTATTACTTTTTAATATAAAATAGAGCTAGGTTAAGCCAGTTTTCTCCTGCTAAACTCTGAATATCATTATTCATAATCATCATAATCAGCCTGTCAGTCCACTGCTAGACATAGGCCTTTCTCAATGCGTGTCACTGAGCCCAATCCTCAGTTATTCTTTATTATCTGCTGCTAAAACCAGAAATAAGCAGCCAAAGTTGAATAAAACCAATTAGATAAACTTCTGTGTTTAATTTAGGTTTATATTAATTGTGTTTTTATTCAGTTACTTTTGTGCTTAGGAATTAATCGTTGTTTTGACGGTTATAATAAGTGAATTCACTTCTTCTTCTTCTTCACTTATAAATAGTGTACCTAACCCATTGAGTACATACCCTATAGAGCAGCAATACAAACCATGTTTCTCCGAAACTGGTAAGTGATTTTTCACTTACATTTAGTATGAAATGACAACTCCTGTCAACGCTCGACCATACAAAACCAGCACAGATACAGATTAAAAAAGGCGGAAAATTTTGTCAAACAAATCATATGACATTTCTACTCTATAGGCTATGTGCTCCATGACTAACCCGACTTTCTTTTATATGTATACTACAAGCTGTCCTGGCAAACTTCGTACCAACTTTGAATTTTTTAATATTTTTTTCCCATGTTTTAATAGTTATTCTGCTATTGGGGGCGAATAAAAATTCAACAATCAAAGATCATAAAAATCTGTCCTGTCGTTTTTAAGTTATACATGATGAAACAAACTCGACTTTGTTTTATATACAGATAGATATACAATATATATATATATACATATTTAGATTATAAATCTGTAATGTTTTTTATTTTGTTGAATGCCATAATCTCAGAAAATACTGGTTCTAATTGAAAAAATATTTTTGTGTTGGATAGTCCATTTATCGAGAAAGGTTTTAGGCTATATTACGTTACGACCAATAGGAGTATTAATAAAAACAAAAAATATTTCTATACTAAAAAAGGCCGTGACAGCTGTCATTGTGTCTGTCTTAGGTTGACTTACTATAACCTTTTTATGGTAATCAAATTTTCTCTAAAATAATGCATCGGCGATAGCGTCGTTTTTTCTTTCACTTTTAGAGCGAGGCATTGATGTGGCTTATTGTATTATTTGATTATTTTGAGCTGGGAAGTGACACGAGTCGTTGATAAAGACTTTAAGTGACAGATCGAATGGGCTAGTTTCCTAAAAAAATCTTATTCGTCCGTCAGTTGGATTAACAGAAAATATTTGACACGTATTTTTTCTTTTCTGAATCAAACAAAAAATGATGAAGATATAGCGCGTTAAAGTTCCGCGTAACGTCACGCCTTGCGACACTTTTAGCAAGATGTGACGTCACGTACTCACTTTGATGCCCTTTATCTTCATTTTTTGTTTGATTGACAAAAGACAAAATATGGGTCCAATATTTTTGATAATCTAACTGACAGACTAAATAGAATAATCATTATTTGACCCAGGAAACTAGCCCATTCTACGCGGTTGTAGCCGCGGGCGAATGCTAGTGCTAAATAAAATAAACTACTCAAAAATATAGTTTTAAAATCTATCTATTACAGTTATGAAGAGTTTGTGGTGAATGCGAGCGGTTCAGGGCGCGCTTGGTGGGTGTCGGGCCCTGGTCCGTTCCACAACTTCCCTTCGTTGCCACCGCACACCGCAGGCACACATTGCGCTTTAGGTCAACTTACCCCACGCGGGTTGTTACAGATGCTGACTGTAGGTAAGGCTAAATCAATAATATATATGAAGACAAGCAAATAAATTTTAGTAAGTACTTGTAATAGCATTGCTCTGATCCTATGGTAAGTGGCCAAAGCACTTGTGTTATAGAAATCAAAAACAACGACGGTACTTCCAGACCCGAGTCAATATAGAAAAGTTATATTTCTACATTGACCGACTGGGAGATAGGGACACTAAGTCCGGTATTTATAAAACAATGATTATATTCGCTATGTGCAAAGTGGGTGGTGGGGGCTGTTAAATCGACCGCAGCACGCTATTTGGCAGAAATGTGAAATAACTCTGGACTGTCGTGTGTCAAATTGCTATATTTCCATAGAATTCCATACTAACGTTATTAAGTATTTTTAAGTAAAAACGTTAAAATTCGCGATATGGTATGATCGCGTACGTGTTGTGTTTTATAGTGTAGAAATAATGGGAAAAACAGTTTGTGCATGTTTTATTCGTTTCCAACATCAAGATGGAAATGGAGCAGAGAAATAAATGGATAGCTGCTATGAAAAGAAAAAAGTTTGTAGGGGGTTTGTGTTACCCACATTTGTTTTATGATCACAGCTCTTATTAAGTAGCTTCGTCCGTCTTTAAAGTCTTTCACATGCTGGCTAATACTAATCCTTTCCCTTTTTGCACAGTTTGAGGTTGGAAAGTTATATCATGTTGTATCGATTCAAATCCCGTACGTATTATAACATTCATATTTTAGTTCAAATAAGAAAATTACTTATTGTAATATGTACAAACTTTTTAGATATTTTCATCTAACTTCGAAGAAAAATAATCCGAAAATGATTCTCAAACCATCCAGTTGCCATAATTAGAGAGATCTTAAGTTCATGATAATTATGGTCACTAGGGGCGCTGTCATCGCGCACACAGCGAATAGTATGACTACAAACGCTTTACCGCGCATTTACGGCTTTTATTATCTTTTTTTTAATCTCGTTTGCATATGTAGACGGCGAAGTGATAATGCGACCCTTCCCCCCCTTCTCCTCCTTCAATACCGTGCAGATTGTAAAGAAGCGGTAGCGCTTGTGGTCAAACCATAGTAATAAGCTATTGAGCATGTTAATTACTAAAATGTGCTTATTACACGTGCTAGTATTTTTAATCAATATTTGGCTAGACCCACTATGGATTGTGTGTATCTCCACCTTATTGCCTACAAGGTTACATTTCAAGGTAGTGCCAAAATTTAAAAATAAGATCTACTTATAGAACAATATAAAAATACTAATTTATCGTAATGAATTTCAGTCGTCGTATTTCTGGAGTAAAATATACTTTATAATTTCCGAAAAATAAAGATGAAAACGCGAGATGCGCCCTCATTCATCAGAGAACACAGGCGTACGCCGACGCCGCTCCAACAAGAACCTCATGCAGTGCACATACGGTGCAATCTAATCGTGTAATCGTGAATTTTCTAAATATTCTATTTTTTAAATGCAGAATGGAAGAATCCTAATTAAACATGAAAAAAAAAAGTTTTCAACGTAGATCGATTTAGTTATTGATTGGTCCCTGAAAAATTGGCACTACCATGAAATTTAACCCTGTATATTGCTATGCCTTACTAGCCAGTAACAATAGTCATAGTCATAAAATTGTATTTTTATAAAATAGGTACCATATTAAAAGAAGCGTATGGAGATAAGTTGGGTCTGGACGTAGTGGATCCTCAAGGGAAGAAAGATACAGGTATGGTAATAATAAGGGTATTTTTAAATTAAGTGAATAACAAGTATAATTAAATATAAATATAATTATTATAAATGGTGATGATGATGATGATGATGACAATATTGATTATTGAAATATATTTTTAGGGAAAATACATTATTTTATTTTCCACGTTTAATCTGAAATATTCGCTATTAGCGATAAGACCGCCTAAATTGTACGTTTTTCTGTAAAAATCATGTGTAATTTACTTGTATGGTGTGCAATAAAGAGTATCTATCTATCTATTTCAGAAAGTATATAATTTACGAGATTTTGTCAAAGAGTATGAATTTGTTGTTTGTAAATATCTTCTCTGTGGATTGACAAATGTTTAAAACACGACATCTTAGGTACTTGCAACTTTAGGTACCTATGCCAATTAGTTTCTATGCCTTTTGATGATTTATAAAGCCTATTGCGACTGCGTAATTGCAGGCTCCATGGTGTCGTACAGCACGCGGTACCGGCGCACGTTCCAGTCGCTGGTGGCGCTGTGGTGGGGCGCGGTGGGGGCGGGGGCGGGTGCAGGGGCGTGGGCGGGGGCGGGGGCGGGTGCAGGGGCGGGGGCGGGGGCGGGTGCCGGGGCGGGGGCGGGGGCGCGGGCGGCGGCGGCGCGCGAGGCGCACAGCGTGACCTTCTGCTTCCGCGAGTGCGCCTGCGCCGCGCACCACGCACTCAACAAGTACGACCACCATTTAATTTAATTTCTTTTGTGAACTAAATAAAAGCATAATAAATAAATGACATACATCTGGAGCGGTACTCAGTGGCATCTCGCCTCATCCTTGGGTCGTTAGTTCGCATCTAAGCACGTATATAGCTCGTAGAAACTTTCCTAGTTAAATTATTACGTGACGCCACTGAACCGAATTACTAACTGTTGGGAAACCTGGACACTAGAGACTGTAAGCGGTTTCTGTGTAATGTTATTTAATATTCTATCTACAGAATGTTAGGGTCATACCCTTTAACATTGAAAAAGGATATGCTAACATGTACATTTATATGTACATGTTAGCATATCCTTTTTATACTATACTACATACTATACTACATGTACATATAAATACTATACTACATGTACATATAATACATATAAAGTAGAGTCAAAAATTTGATATTATCATTATTTTTTATTTTATTTTATTTATTTTATTTATTGAGAAACTCAACAGCTTTATTACAATGTACATATTAGCCTAGTTTAACAAAAATGACACTTGGCCAATAACAGAGTTTCATAACATGCTTAATTTGTATTCGTACAAAGTTTCTTATTATAAGTAACAACAAAGTTAAACATCATTCATCCAGATATCATGTTGAAAAAAATTTTTTTTTTTGCAGAACTTATTTCTCGGAAACCTTTTAACCGATATTTCAGAATGAGATATGAGAGAGAACCATCGTGAGAGAAACGTTTATCACATTGAGCGCCATGGTAGTCACCCGTGACTCCCAAACAATAAGTTTTCTATTGTGTCTAGTTTCGTGGCAGTCAAATGCTTAACTAACAGTTCTCGGTGTTGCTGAGAGATGGCGCTGCTAGTACAATAAATCGCGGAGGCATGTTCTGTCCGTCTTATCTCCTTAAATTGTAGATAAATTAGTCTCGAGCTACATCAAACTACCCTCTTGACCTAGTGGCGATCTCTATTTCTAAAGCCCACGCGTCCTATATTCGCTTCGGGTGGTTCGTACAGTTGTGCAGTATTCAGTGCTGTTACGTTTAAAAGTCGATAATGTTTGAAACACAAATTCAAATAACTTTTTTTTATCTTTTAACTTTCTTGTAAACAATTCTTAAACAAAATAACCATGTCTTTTCAGAAAAATCAACAGCCAGTCGAAAAACCGCCTAGACTCCCACCCAGCCATCAAGGATCTAGTCACAAAACTGTCCAAAGTCCTTTTCGAATCCCAAGAACACATCGACGCTGACGTCGTCCGCGACGCAGTCCTGGCCTACATGTGCCACGACGCGCCGCTGCCCTGCTCCGAGAGAACCAAGAAACCGAAACCAAAAATCAGCAAACATCAAAGAAAATTCCGCAGAGACAGCATTCCGTCAAGAAATCTCCTAGATGTAGACATCGACACCTTAAATATGGAGCTGGATTACATAAACAACCAATTAGACTTCAATAACGAAATAGGCAGAAAAGCCAGAGATATTATAGGCAAATATTATGATAGCAAGGACAGAAAGGCACCTCTAGATTTCGATGCACAAATGGAAAGAGAAAAACTGTTATATTACCAACAGAGGTACATGGATAACGGTGACAGTTATGACGATGTTGTCATTGTGAAAAAAAATTTGGACGCTGATTTTAATTTTCCGAACGATGCTAGAATGGACACAGACTTCGATGAGGATTACAGGGAACCGACTCCGGAAAATACTGAAGACTTTTGTATAGGAAAGGATCATGTTATGTCTCTTTTTGCGTATTTGGAGTGGAGTTACAGGCAAGAGATAAAGAATATACATAATAGGAGACGGGGTTTGTTAGTAGCGTACGGTTTGATACACAATATAGTACAGAATATGATACGGATGATCTCAGAAAATAAGCCGAAGTTTGTTGTTTATTCTGGACACGATAAGACATTGCAAGCTTTGATTTTGGCTTTAGGGCTGAACAACTATCAGCATTATAACATCCAGTATGCTTCGAGGATGATTTTTGAGGTGTACAGAAAGAAGGATTTGCGTGATGAGTTCAAGTTTACAAAACGGAAAGCGATTGCACAAGATTTTTACTTTAGAGTTGTTTATAACGGAGAAGATGTGACGGGGAGGTTGAGTTTTTGCAAGTCCCGCCAGAACATTGTGATGAAGGTCGTTGACCCGGTCGATGACATGAAGACGTATAATACGTACCTGTGTCCAATAGAGAGTATAGTGAGGTTCATACACGACGACTACTTCGCGTCGTTCAATGTGAGCAACTTTAAGGACGCATGCGCAACTTATGGAAGTGGAAAACATGCTTTATAATTAATTGTGATCAGTATTATTTATACTCCGCCTTATTAATTTAATTTCTTATATCGGAATTATGTTTTATTAATTTATTTTAATTAAATTGAAATTGTACGGTAGCAATCACATTGAAATCGCTTTTTAATTTGTAGTTATCTATTTCTTTTAAATATTTTTGTAATATTTTATTTTTGTAAGGCATCGCATCGCGTTTTGCCGCGTTTGTTGTTCACGTAGGACAATGCCTCAGACGCTTTTGCCGCAGTCTCTTCCGATGTCTCTTGGTTCCGAAGGGTAAATCATTAAGTGTGTGCAAAAAAATACAGCTTTTAATGTGGTTGCACCTTAATTACGTATTTTAATATTATAATCGAAATTATTTTTACTTATTGTGACCTGATTGGATCTCGATTATTTATAATCTTAACATTTCATTTCAAGCTTTAATACTTAGAATAAGTGATCTCATGACTGTCCGCTGTCAACATTTAAATTATTTAACATATCTCTAATACTTTGTGAATCTGTGAGACTGTTTTAATTAACTTAAGTTTACGTTACATACTATCGTAATTTATGTTAAGGATACGTTTAAAAAGCATTTAAATGTTTCTAATGATAGTAAGACCGTGTTCTCGACGAAAGCGGAGAGCGGTGGCAGGAGAGGGTAAATTGATATAATACTTCTCGACACAATAATCAAGGAGAGACTTCATTTAGACAAGAGTTGTGCTAAGCTGAGCTGAGCAGTTTTATTAGCTATCAAACTCCATTGAGGTGGAACTGAGCTGAGCTGAACTGAGCAGTTTTCCTCCCCTTCGCATCGGTTTCCGCAGTGCCGAGGGTCGTGATTGCCTCGATAGAGCTGTCTCGGACTATTCGGCGCCAAGTACAGAGTATCTATTATGGATGGTAGTGTCTAGGGTTTTGCGGATCTGATCTGTCCAACGAGTAGGCTTCCTCTCGGTCACTCGCCTTCGACTTTGCCAGTGACTATCAGTCTCTCCAGGTTGACCAGGGAAGTTAAGCTGAGCTGAGCAGTTTTATCAGCTATCAAACTCCATTGAGATGGAGCTGAGCCGAGCCTAACTGAGCAGTTCTATAAGCTATCGAACTCCGTTGAGGGGGAGACGAGCTGAGCTGAGCAGTTTTATCAGCTATCAAACTCCATTGAGATGGAGCTGAGCCGAGCCTAACTGAGCAGTTCTATAAGCTATCGAATTCCGTTGAGGGGGAGTCGAGCTGAGCTGAGCAGTTTTATCAGCTATGAAATACCATTGAGGTGAAGCTGAGCTAAGCTAAGCAGTTATATCAGCTATCAATCTCCATTATAATAAAAATAAATAATAAAAATATTTATTTCTCTTTCACAAAGGTAACACTTAAGTCTAGTTGCATACATATACAAATACAGATACTTATTTCCTTTGTGAGAGACTGGTATCTGTACTAGGGTACGGAGCATCCTGTCTGACCGATTACCAGGCACTCACCCTGCGGACCTACACATTGAGGTGGAGCTAAGCTGAGCTGATCAGTTTTATCAGCTATGAAACTCCATTAAAGAGGAGCTGAGTTGAGCGAAGTAGCACTGCGCCGCTCAGCTCAGGAAGCCCACTACGAAAAACGAAATACGATGTTTCGGACGAAACGAAAGACGAACGTTAAGCAAACGTTATGCTTACTAACTACGTAACACTTTAGGATGTCGATGTTATAATCGGATGCGACATTATTTTCGAAAAGACTTCGTGAATGAATGAATAAAATGTTATTTATCGTATTATTTTAAAAAATCCGAAACGTTTAATAGTAAGCAATCCGAAAAACGATTATCGGATCGGACGGATTTCGTTTTTCGCAGTAGACCTGCAGCTCCGCCTCCACCTCCCGCGTGCGCGCGCCACGTGGCAGCCCCGCGCCGACCTGCGGTGCTCAGCAGAGTATCACCCTTGGGCGCGCGACAGTTAGATAGGTTCGGCGCCCACACCTCGCATATAAGCCCGCGCTTCCCTAACTCGCATTTACTCGCTCTCGTCTTCGCTTCGTGTTTATTATCGCAGCAAAATGTGCTTTAGGGAGATGAAGAGTATAAAAGATAATTAGTGTATCGTGAGGAGAAATTTGTTTAGATATATCAAAAATTGAGTGCACGGTGGTTCCAACGTGATTCGGGAAAAACTGATTTTGCTGCGGTAACAAATTTCTCCCTCCCAAGCACAACATCTAGCTACGGTAATGCACACTTCGCTTCATAAGCTAAGTGCTTCAAGAATTGGTATTCTCCACCCTTGATTCCTTAACGTCTTGCTACCGTGCGCCTAATTTTTCGCGTAGTACTTAATCATGAGCAATTTAATGTATAAACTACGTATCTTATTCCGTTGTAATGAGTCTTAAAGTCCAATGAATATGGCAAAACATGACGGTCCTTTATATAGCCAGTGTTTTCAAACTAGTCTGCAGACAAAACTTTAAGATGGTAAAAAGCACGGTGCATATTTATTTATTTATGCTTATTAGTGTACGTACATATACATTGATGCCTCGTGGGTGTCGTCGATAACTTCATAAAAATAAATGCGTAAGTGTCACCGCGCCGTTCTCACCACCGCCACCACCCTGCCATTAGTTGGTCAAGAATGCGATCTTAGAAATACGATACATTAATTTATCTGTTTCGAGTTTGTATAAGTTATGGACAGTGAATGTTCGAATTGGCAGGTGCTGAGAATGCTGAGATGCACAGGTGTAAGTCGACAAGTCGACAGTCGCAATTGTTTAATATTCTTTAAGATTCGGACATTCACCGGTAAATATTAACAAACACCTTGCTCATACTTCAGGAAAAAAAAACACCAAGCCCTAGCGCATCTTTGTCACGCCTTTAAATCAAACATATTCATGTTGTTTCTGTCACATTAAAGTCAAAATAGCTTACCTTTCCTTTTAGGTCACACTAATCGTAAGATTTTTGGGATTAGGTTTTTTCTCGTTAGTAAATATCTTGTTCCGGCAAGCGCAGCGTAGGACGTCCACCCACAAGGTAGTCAGACGACCTGGTAAAGGTCGCAGGAAGCCGCTGGATTCAGGCCGCTTCCAACCGGCCAATCTGGAATTCATTGGGGAGGCCTGTGTTCAGCAGTGGACGTCCTATGGCTGAAATAATGATGATGAAATATCTTGTTGTATGTATGTTAACATTTACCGGAATAAAATCTAAATCATGAAACGAAACAATATTGCATTGGTGAATGCTATGCTAACATACACCAGTGTTTTTTTAAATACACCGTCGTTCGGACATTCACAGTAACATTAACCTTGAGTGTGAGTAATGCGAGTACTTATGCAGCACGAAAGGCTTCCCTTGTGTATGAAAGAGTGTATAAGCACATGCATCTACAGTGTACTGAAGCCAAATTCTCAAGAAGTTGCATTGCAATCCAATTTGATCCGGTCCCAGTAACATTATAATTTAAAAAAAGGTATTTCCTTAAACTCTTAATGCAATCACAGTTAATAGTCATTTATTTAGCATATAGGCCCTCTTCCGGGCATTTATACACGTCCCAAAATATAGCTTTGCCCTACCCCCGATTCAGGACTACATATTGGCTGGTGATGAGAAGAAATGGCGCAACAAACTCTGCCAACTACAAGACATGTAGTTAGTGCGAGCTAGGCAAGTTATAAGGTCCATACACTATCGTAGTCTAACTACTTTATTATTATTTTTACATAAAGATTTTTTAAAATTAAAAATTGAATTGATTAATTGGATTTTGAACTTATGTATGAATCGTTAGTTAAACAAGAGTCTGGGAGTTCGTAATGCGACTGAAAACGGAACAAACCAAACTGAGTTTTTTGTTCCATTTTTAGTCGCATTTCCAACTTGTCAATTTGACGTCATATTACATGTTTTTGAGAACAAGTTTTTGATAGTAATATCACTGAGACTGGATCGAAACTGGATTGCGACTACCTTAAAATTGCGGGAATAAGTGTAGCAATACATCTACTGAACTTTCGGTCGCGTAACGCGTCGCATGACGTGGCGCTTGCTCTGCAAAGTACCTACATTCGTAATATTCATAGTTTCTGGAGGGACTGAGGGTCTGATGTTTTTCCAGTTAACTTGTAACTGCTAACTATATTATCACTATACATTGTGGATTGAGATATTTTATTAAAAACCAATACCTTGTTTTGCCTTTTTAACAGCCGTGACCCGTGTTACAACCTGTGCAGGAGGTGTGATCCCTGGCTGGTTGGTGTTTTGAGTGGAGGGTGAAGGTCCTGTATGGCTTCTCGAGAAAAGATTATGTATGTGCTCAAATAATTTCTTTAGCCCTTCTTTTTCATTCACCGGACTTGTAGTCAATAGCCCCTTCACATCTAGAACAGACAGTGACATTCCTGGAAATATTTGGGGTAAGTGTGCTGTAAAGTACTTGGAGGTCCTGTTGTTCAACATCCCTATAATTGCTGGAATCTTAGATCCTAGGTACCATTTGGTTTGGAGATGTTCCTGAAGTTTGTCCTTATGAACTGGCAAAGGAGTTAGGCCCTTTTCTACCATGGGATCAGCACTTATCAGAGGAGCGGATGACTTATAATTGGAGGTTATCGGCATTTGTCCTAGGAATGCCTTCTGCAGCAAGATGGGTCAACCCAGAGTTAATCTTGTTAAAAGCAACAGTGTAAATACTGAGTTCTTCTTTCATCTCGAGTATCTCACCCTGTATATTCCCTTGTATTGCAGTTTGATTGTCAAATATATGGGTAAGAGTTTGCAAAGCTGCACCAAGTCTGGATTGCTCATCCTTGATTAGACGAAGTTCGGACATTATGCTCACTTGGTTTTGCTTCACCACATGGATCTCATGCAGGACTTTATCCAGACCATCTTTCGTTCCCGCGTATAAAAGCTTGAAAGACTCTTTGATATTGGGGTCAGGGACCTCGGACTCCGCAGTTTCCTTGGATGGCTGCGCCATCATCATCTGATGATTCATCATCCTCATAGTCCTGATTTATTTGGGTTGGATCTATCAGGTCATCTAATTCTAAAGTATCATGACCAGTCTTCTCTCTCGATTTTGTTTCTTAACCCTTCCAGTAAATTGTCCTCTAACTGCTCTTGGGATGTAACTGAGGGTCCAATCTCATCTTCTGCAATGTCAGCATATGGTGGAAGAGGAGCCGGCAAGGGCTGTAATCCGTCCTTACGTAGGTCTTCTCGCGCTTGCGGGATGCTCCCTTGATAATTGTCAGCCTTGTCCAGTACAGCTAAAGCATGATCGATGTTCTTAGTAGACAGAACTTCTCCAGGGGTCCGCTCTTCTGTTGCGCTGGTGGAGGGCTAGGTTGCGGGATTCATCTTTGCAAGGGTCATTCAATCTCAATTGACAACGTGGTAGTAATAATGATTAATCAGTCATTCAATCAGTACATTGAATGCGTTCTCACGGAATCAGTCGCTAGACGAAAGATTCGGCACTACTCCGAAAGCCACAAAATTTTGGATAATGCGTCATGTTCCTTAAAAACATTGCGAGCGTATTAAGGAGAACTTTCAGTAGATGTATTATCAATCTAGAAAAAAAAATTGTTTTGTGATACGTTGATGAACCGTTGACTGGACATAGACTATGTCGCATCTGTTTGAAATGATATGTGGTGAGCTGTGAGGCGAAAACCGTTGATCGGCTTTACGTGTTCTTTTTGATTTGCCATAATTAATTATAAAAGTTTGACCGCATTAAGGAACGAAATGTTAAAATATTTATCGAAATTTACACTTTTTTTTTTATTTCATAAATTTATTTCTAAAATATGTAACTTGATGTGTCATGAAAAGTAGCTACTTCTAAGGTTTTTACTATTCATATTGGCCGACGCGATAATCTTTGTTAGATTTAACTGATCAAGCATACGTAGTAAATGAGACTATAGAAATTTCATTGTTATGCGGTCTCATGAGACCGCATGGATGTTAACGGGCGCTGTCTCATGTCTGTAATGTTAGCAAATTCTAAAATATGATTTCACTTCAAAAAAATGGAAAGTCTTACACTGTGCGACTAATACATATTTGTCTTTTGGCAAACACATTCTTTTACGATAATGAGTCGTTGGTTAAAGTTATGGGAAATCAAAAAGAAAGGAGGACTAAACGAAATTGTTAATAAAACTCAAAATAACAGGCAATCTCCTAACTCTTAGTTAAAATTTAACCTATGCAGTCAATAATTTAGAATAACATATCAATGTACTTAAAAGTAACACAATAAAACTGAATGGCCATTAATAATGTATTTTTATGTAAACCCTAAATACTTCGATACCTTAAATATAATACTTAATGGGCTAGTTTCCTGGGTCAAAAAATGATTATTCTATTTGGTCCGTCAGTTAAGATTATCAAAAAATATTGGACCTATATTTTGTCTTTTGTCAATCAAACAAAAAATGACGAAGACGCATCAAAGTGAGCATGTGACGTCACGTCTTGCTATAAAGTGTCGCAAGACGTGACGTTACGCGGAACTTTAACGGGCTATATCTTCATCATTTTTTGTTTGATTCAGAAAAGAAAAAATACGTGTCCAATATTTTCTGTTAATCCAACTGACAGACTAATTAGATTTTTTTAGGAAACTAGCCTATCGACGACTGTCTGGTGTAGTGTGCTCCGGACTTCAAAGCTAGGCGGTTGCGGCCTCGAATCCCGCAAGGGGCAAATGTTTGTGTGATGACCACGAGCATTTGTACCCAAGTTATGGATGTTTATGTAACATATTTAAATATGTTTATTCGTTATCTAGTACACGCTTTGCTTAGTTTGGGGCTAGATAATTGGTGTGATTGTAAAAGCAATTTGTTTTAATTAGGCCTAAATCCCACCAAAAATATGTTCAGGTACCCAATAAATTTATGTCTCTTCGGAAGTGGTACCTATACGATTTAATAATGTTTAAATACGCGGCCTCCATTGTAGAATCTTTCTGCCCCATCGGCCGTCGGTTCTACGTGCATTGTACCCCGCCTACCGGCAAGCGCAGCGTAGGACGTCGACCAAATGGTTTAAAAAGATTGCGGAATGACGCTGGATGCAGGCCGCTTCCAACCGGCCAATCTGGAAGTCAATGGCCCTATGTTCAGCAGTGGACGTCCTATGACTGAATGATGATGATGATGAATGTTTAAGTTTAAGTAAAAGATGATTCGAGATTTAATTCCGATGGCCGACTCGTTCCAATGCTACCTTGCATTGGAAGTGTGTAAACCTCTGTGAAGTTACGCAAATATTAGTTCAAATGGTTCACGCCTTTGCAATCTTTGTATGCTATGATTCACGATGACTCATACTTAAAGTATGCGATGGAAATGCCGTGAAATGTAAGATATGGAAAAATATTTGTAGGAAATCAAGTGCCTAGGGTACTTTGATGGTGGAAATTAATAATATTAATCATGAAGCGTTTTAAAAGGCTAGCTGGATTATTGCACTAACAATAGGATATGTAATGTCTGCCTTGATATGTCTGCATTTTTTGTAGTGAACCCTCCCCCGTACCTAGAAAGAAAAAGTAACATATGAACGCTGCGGGCTGGGGCATCGAAATATGAACTCCAGAATCAGTGGCTGTTGATATTTCCTACTTCTTATCCACCAATAGTGTCAAAAACTCGATAATCTAAAGTAGAATGGAGTTCTCAGTCTCTCATATAACTTACCCTACGAGGTTACAACGGAATTAGACAGTAGGTTTTGTTAAAAATAAATAAATATTGAACAACTGCATTACATACATTGCTCTGATTCTATGTTATGTAGCCTAAGCACTTGTGTTACAGAAATCAGCAACAACGACGGTACCACAACACCCAGACTCGAAACAATATAGAAAAGCTATTTTTCTACATTGACCGACCGGGAATCGAACTCGGGACATAGAGATAGCGACACCAAGTCGGGTACGGACGGGCCTCTCGGCTACGCGGAGATCGTCAAGATACTTAAGGAAAAAAAGCTTGGGAATGTATTTGTTTGAATGTTCTGTGCTTTTCATACAATATGAGGTACATACTTGTGTTGTTGTAACATGACGTAACCCCTAGCCCAGCTAAACATGACAATAAAAGTATTGTTACGCGGTCTCAGGCGTCCGCTCGGTCGGGCCAATAAGTACTAAGTAATATGTGTTAGTTTAATTTTATTAAAGCCAAAATTCTGCTCTTGAATCTTTTGATGTATAAAAAGAGATTCTTTAATAACACCTTTAAGCTGTTTATTCGTGTAACTCAATTCCCGTAATTTAACAGTAGTCGCAATCTAGTTCCGATTGGCCTCTGTAACATTAGGTACTATCAAAACTATTCTCGATTTTTTTAAAATTATTTTGATTACAATTTCCGAGCAGTTACGCTGGCATAGGCACCCCAATCACACTACCTGCACTCACACTTAGTGATCAAAATAATTTCATTTCATAATTATTTTGAACGAATTTAGTTATGGATTTCCGCAAAGTAACGCCTGGTTCTATTAATTTTATACTTACCTTATCTACTTAAAATAATTATTAATGCGTTGGAAAATCGAACAAACCAAAACGCGTTTTTTTGTCCGATTTTTCAGTCGCATTACGAACTTTTTGACAATTTTAATTCAGAAGTTTACGAGAATACCGTTTCGGAGACCGGATCGAAACTGGAATGCGACTATTTTAAAATACAGGAATTGGATTCTTCTTCTTTCTTCTGATCATGAAAATTTGGCTTTAGTGCGTCGGCGCACGTACGCAATGGAGAATGTCCGCCTGAAAAACGCACGCACGCACCGCAGGTGATTGACTTAGATGCAAAAATAGCTGTGCCTACGTGTTGCTCGTCAGTGCAGATCCTATCAAGTCAAAATGCACTTTCAGTGATTGACTCCAGGAAAAATACAGAGTTACTAGTTGCACGAAGAAATAGCTTAATCGGGATCGTAAATAAACAAAAGTGGCTGACATAGCTCGACGGATTAGCAAGCTAAAGTACTTCGTATTTTTTTTTCTAACTGTGCATAATATCTTGGATTATCGTAGATTTATCGTGCGATACATAATTATTTTTTCTGTTGCATTACGCACAAAAATATCGTGGATCTAGGATAATATCGCACGTCTGGCAACTCATCAAACAAACAATACCCCTTGCAGGTCCGGGATTCGAACCCGCGTCACGAACTTGTTTGGCTTATTATTGAAATTGTTTTAATTCAGGTCACGCTAAATATAGATTAAGGAGAGACGTGCACGTGACTCTTAATCGTTCTATCAGTAATTGAAATAGTTTTAGGTCATGCTTTGTTACGTAATTATAAAAAGCAAGTGCTACTTTGATAAGAGCGATACCGGTTTTAGTGTAGAATCGAAGTCTAACATATTTTCATAAAAAGTAATTTTCCATTCTGAAGTAAACAAACTTATGCAACCGCAATGATTGATTTTAGCTTTATTTAAAAATGTTTTAGCGATTAAGAATAATAGATCTAATACATTGCTACTTTGGTGTGAAAGAATAATTTAGCTGGTCTCTGGTTTTGAGTAACAAGAATCAATGTAAGTAACTTTATATAAACTGTTGTTTCTGCTGCTTGCTATTCGTAGGTAGAAATCTCATAATATGCGTAAACTACGCATTACATGAAACCAAGGCCATACCGTATCTCACGGGTTGGTGATAAGTTTTTTTTATTTAGGTAAGTAGGTATAAATTTTGTGTTACCAGCTTATGTAGGCATAACGCACTGTTTACATTATTTCCTGATTATTTTCGTCTATAAACACGGTTGATTTCTAATGAAATATATCGACTGAAGGGCTTTTGAGTCAATTTGCTTTTCAGGTGTAAACAATAAATGTTATCTGATGCAATGTAAGTTATAGTTGAATAATATTTATTTACTTTCGTGGTAAAACACGTGATGCGTTTCATTAATCTTTTTCATTGAATCGTAAACAATAAACGGCTCCGAAGTAACAAACAGCTTGCAGAAACAATTTTTAAACAAAGATTGTTTCTGCTTTTTTTGTTTGTTCAGGCAATTTCTATTTTGCAGAATATGAAATCGCGTATTTCCTCGTAAGTGGGTAGGTAATACGTAGGTACCTAAGTACGTAAATAATGTACAGTCTCTGTTACAATTCTATAGTATAGAGACCAACATAGAGATTTTTCATAAATTTTCGTCTTTCTGACGAGAGCATTGTCGATTCACAACCGATTTAACAACAATTGATAAATCGGCAGCTGATTTCGTGCCTTTAGGGAAATAATGCTTTGTAAGCATTTATGCATTAAATGTGAACCGAGTTCCTTGCCAAGTGAGTGCGATTTCTGCGACTTGGTACTCCATCGATACTGACTCGTTGATTCGAGCGCTACAAACGTTCTAATATAACATTACATTAATTCGATGTGGAGTGAGATAGACAGAACCAATCTATAAAAGTATGTTGTCTAAATTGGCCTCACTGGGAATCAAATCTTTGCGTTAATCTATAACAATAATCTATAATAAAAGACAAAATTCGCAGTCCACCCGATAATAGGTCATTGGGAGAGGTATGTTCAGCAGTGGACGTCCTATGGCTGAAATGATGATAATAAAAGACAACACTAGCCATGTAATACTTAATTCAGTTTTTTCCTTCTTTCTACGAGAGAACAGTTTCATTGTTACGTGTTAGATTTATTTATGTGTTGTGATGTTTGAAGCTGTCAGACTAGTATCAGATGAAGTAGGTAGATATTACTGTATACATAGCATTCAAAGGCGTTGATTATGTTTGTAAACAAAGCCATCAATATCTTTCGTCACTTCTTTAGCTATCTTGGCTGACATGATAAACGATGTTTGTGCTATCTTACTTAAGTATTCATTTTCCGAAACAACATAGGTACTCTATAATAATAGTTTAGCTGAGACATACCGGATTATTGTTATCTGGTACGCTTAGAACCTATGTACTGTACTTTATACATTACATAACAAAGTCAGATAAGTAGGCCTGATATAAATAAACTTTTACGGCTGTATATTAAAACAATATCAGTCTGAATAGCTACATCACTAATGTCATAATGCTAGGTGAAATAGGAGAGCCTTCTTCTTCTAGACAGGCCCGTCTTTCCTATTGGGCATTCTGGGCACATGCCCAGGGCCCCACGATCGATGGGGGCCCCCTCTAGGACAAGTCAGATAACCAAACAAATAACTGACAAAGTTACAGGGTCTTCATTATCCTAATATGCCCAGGGCCCCCAATAGGTTAAAGAAGGCCCTGCTTCTAGAAGCAGCAAGAAAGAGGCAACACATCCGGCGCGGCTGCAGCACGGATGCGGCACGTTTTCCGATTGAGCTAAAAATCGTCATTTTCATTATTTCAGCCATGGACATCCACTGCTGAACACAGGCTTCCCTAATGACTTCCATTGGGGGGGATTGACAATACTCGCCACGCTTGGCAGGCGAGTTGGCGAGCGCAGTTTTTTATAAGATTTCGCACGCAGAAGCTGCTGCCCGTCTCGTGCTATATGAATTAGTCGCCTCTTACAACACACCTCCTGTTGGCGGTGGGGAAGTGCATTCTTTACGGCCGTCCCCACACGGCACGGGGGGTGTGGGGACGGCCTAATTCTAGTTATTATTTATTAATATCTGTATCTACATCTATCTATATAATATAAAACTAAGTCGGGTTAGTTACACCATCTATGAGTCAAGAACGGCTGGGCTAATTTTTATGATTTATGTTTTTTTGTATTTGTCTCCGTCCCGAATAGCAGAATAACTATAAAAACATCGAAAAATTTACGAAAAAAAAAACGAGGCGGTACGAATTTCGCCGGGACAGCTACTTGAAATTAAAAATCAAATCACACACTAGCTGCGCTGCGCTGGTGAGATAAGTTGCTCTTTATCATTGTGAACATCACTTGTGTACTACCTTGTCTCTGTGAATACATTTAATTTGAATCTTTAAAATTACAATTTGAAGAAGAAAGCAATAAAATAAACGTTATAAGATAACTTTATAAATAAAGGTAAGTATTATTTGTAGGGAATCGTACAGCCTTGGCCCAAAGAAGAATGCGAAAGCGTATTAACCTTGGCACTGTACTCGCCTGCGTCAAACTGAAAAACTGACCAAGTGCGAGTCGAACTTGTTAACCGAAGGTTCCGTACTTTGGGATCCTTAGTGTGAGCTCGACTGAATTTATTACTTTAAAGTCTGCATTATAATCACACCAAGTTAGCATGTGTACATACCTATTAAGCACCGTTCTAAGAGTAGAGCAAAGCAAAACTTAATAAATGTTGTGTTGTTTTTTACTAAAGGTAATCCATACAAATATCATAAATGCTAAAGTAACTCTGTTTGTTTGTTACGTTTTCAAGCTTAAACCGTTAAACCAATTTTGTATAGTAACTTTATCAACGTCCAAACAATGAATTCTTTGTTATAAACAAATTGGATTACCATAAAAAGGGTTATAGTGTGTCATCCTTAAGATAGACATATTCTGTTACGGACTCTTTTTTAGAACTTTAAAAGGGACTTACAATTTTTCTAACTCATACATGATTTTTGCCTAACTTCAACCGTTTACACAGTGCAAGCAACGGAAGCTCTCAAAAGGAAATTATTTTTTACCCGTTTTTGCAACATTTTTCATTGATGCTTCTTGCCTACTAGTTGTAGCGTGATGTTACATAGCCTATAACCCTCCGCGATAAATGAACTATCCAACACAAAAATATTTTTTCTATTTGAATTTGTATTTTCTGAGATTAGCGCGTTCAACCAAACAAACAAACTCTTTAGCTTTAAAATATTTTATTAGTAGGTATAGATAAAGTCTGATCTAACCTTTAGGTATGGCACCCTAATAAGTAATTTTATTTAAAAAAATAAAACCGACTTCAAAACACTAAAAAGCTAAAAATAATCCTAACACTTAAGTACCTAATCAGTTACTTTTAGAGTCGGTGCCAGCCGATGAGAGATTCAATGCTTTTGTTTGCACCGTTTGTTTTGTTAGCTTTTTAGTGTTTTGAAGTCGGTTTTATTTTTTTTAAATAAAATTTACTTATTTCATCTATTTTTAGTGATAAATCCTAATCTAACTGCTGAACACCGATTTCATCCTTTTTTTTTCACCCTTAGGGGTACAATTTTTTCCGAATTTTTTTACTATAGTATCTTTGAAGTATTAGCTATTCAATAAAAAAAAACATCAAAATCGGTTTACATTTGTCGAAGATATTGGTTAACATAGATCCATGAATCACGAACCAAAACATTATCTGGGTATATATTATGTTATTTTCTTAAAAACTGCTGAATCAATTACGATAAAATTTATATGGGACCACTTCTGAAGTATGATCTACCAAACAAAAAAAGAATCATCAAAATCAATTCATAATTGGCGGAGTAATCGCGTGACATACATACAAAAAAAAAAACAGTCGAATTGAGAACCTCCTCCTTTTTTGAAGTCGGTTGAAAACCTAGAAAAATGCGTAATTCATTATTTATTTATGCACAACTCGTAAAAACACTTAAGTGATTTGTTTACCTTCTTATTTACAAAAAAAAAACATCTTGACGCAATTACGGTGTGTCGAGGTGTCGATGCTACGCCAAGTCAAACCAGAACCTTGGCCGAGTAATCAGGCGGTCGGGACCTTGGCAGTGAACTCGCTGGTACGCAATTCAGCGTTCCAATGAAGCCATGTGAGTAGTTCGTTTTTCTTGGTGCATTACGTATTAGTTGTGCGCCCGGAAAAGTTGTACTTAAGTATGCAATTAGTTTATAGGTTTGTAGTTATTAGTGATAGGGCTTTGGCTTAGCGATAGGTTAATAATATTTACATCCCACCTGAGCCAGTCGATTTTTTTTCAAGTGTTATATTATCATAAATATTAACAAAATGTTGACCAAATTTGTGTATTCGTTTATGTGTACGTAATAATTTTGACCCAATAAAAAACAAACAATCATATTGACTTTTAATTTTATGTGATCGGAAATACGAGTGCAATTTACTCACACTTAGCTAGTTAAAATCCCATGTGTTTTTTATCAGGAATTCAGGATACTCAACGGCCTTTTATAACAATCGTGCTTAAAATAAGAACTATACATACATAAATAATAAGTATGTTTATATAGTATACAGCATTTTATCTAAAAAAAAAACTAAAAAGGTATTCTAAATTAACCTACCTACCATTGATTTAAATAGTAATATATAAGTCAATGCTACCAGCTACTCAATAATATATTGCGCACTAAGGTAAGAGCGAGGCACTCCAACACTAGGCTAGTTTCCTGGGTCAAAAAAAAAATATTCTATTTAGTCCGTCAGTTAGATCATCAAAAAATATTGGACCCATATTTTGTCTTTTGTCAATCAAACAAAAAATGACGAAGTTATAGCGCATCAAAGAGAGCACGTGACGTCACGCCTTGCTATAAAGTGTTGCAAGGCGTGACGTTACGCCGAACTTTAACCTAAGTATAGACAACGGCAGATCAACCTACCCAAAAAGTTAAAGGTCATTGAATTGATTTTCAACTTTAAATCCGACGCCTAGAGATCAATATCAATTGAGAAAATTTGATGTTTTGTGGTAGATTGACGTGCTTTTGTCTGTACTTAACACTTTCTTTAATCCCAGTGTCCTAATTTTTTAAATAAAAATTTACAAATTAGGTATTTAAAAAGGCATTTATTTCAATACTACTATATTCCATTTACAACCAATTTATATTATAATCATAGGTGTATCTTTCTCGTCCATACCTCGCTTGTCGTAAAGGCATCCCTGTACCTAATAAGTACCTACTATTAATGTGAAAATTTGTTGAATCTTATGTTCAAAAACAAGTAATTAAAAGAGTCATTCATATTTGAATGAACAGATTAGGACGTGGTAATAAGATTCCTTGGGTAAGTTTGAAGTCCTCTCAGACGATGTTGTATCATTTTTTTGTAGCTAATTTCAATAGCTACTTTTAGATCTAAGTAGTTTGTTGAGTCCCACTATAAAGCGCGTGTTAATTTTTGTTAGTTTAAGTTCTAGTTAAATCTGTAACTTAGGATATACGTTCTTGTCTAGTGTTTACAGCATGCTAAAACTCCTTAAAGAAACACTCAATTTTGAGGCAGCAAATTGTATAAAGCTTATAAAACGGTGAGTGTTCCACATTCTTTCAATTCCATGCATTACCTACCTAATACTGTGAAGTTGACATTTGATGAAATAACATGACCGTGACCGAGCAATGGAACTCTATTACACAATCGTTGTGTTTCACACGTGCCGATGAGTTCTTATAGGTACCTATAACTAGCTCTTATGGTAGGTACTTTGTTGGGAGTTTTTATCCAAAGATACTTAGATAGCCAAAGTATCTTTTTTTTGGTTGAATCAGTTGTTGTCACTTTGTCGCACCACCCATAATTTTTGTTTAGCATAAAGACTGACTGGTACGTAGCTTATTCCATGTCGCACCACTCATATTTTTAGTTTAGCGCAAAGACTGATCGATAGCTCATACCACTGGCATTAAGTCCACCTTTTAGGTAGTAGGTAGACAAGTGTTTAAACGATTGAATTATGTTCATTTAAGTAGATCCAGGATTTTGGTTTGGGGTCTTGACCCAGAACTGACGACGTAATATTTTTTTGAGATTTTAACGTTGGTCGCGGTCCAGGCAACAGCTCATTATCTTACAACAAAGTCTCTATTTACTAATTCAGAGATGGCGACAGCGCGTTGTTATAAAAATAAGCATCCCAATCGCGGTTGTATGTGGATGGGAAACCATTCCATATTTAGAGACATTTTATCACAAGGATCTCCGTGTTTCGAAAGGCATGTTAAAAGTTGATCCCAACTAATAAAGTTGATCCCAATTAATATCGCTTGATTCTAATCGTGAACCTAACCTAGCCACATGGCTTTATAGTTTCATTGATTACACTGACAGTAAGGTTTGGTTTAATAAAACTTTTCAACCAATCTGCACTGGGCTTGCGTGGTAAAGTATGGCCCAAACCAACCTCATCTACCTCTTACCTCTTAGTTGAAGTAAGGCTTCCTTGCGACATATATACTAGTAGGACGACTAGTAGGGCCCAAAAAATAAGGAGACATGTTCTGGCCCCGTAAGGGCCTATAATGTTATTATTGACGTTCATAAGTGGCAATTTTGTCCTGAATTGAATAAATGATTTTTGACTTTGACTTTGACTATAAAAGTTTACTTTTCTCTTTTTCTTATGTGTTGAACTTTAAGTTCAACGTATGATAAAATTTGATTTTTGTGGTGCGTTAATTGATAAGCAGTTGAGTGTACACACGAGTCGGATGCGAGCAGCCGATTAGGAAGCAATTGAACAAATTGGTATAGTATTATGTAAGCAGTAGCCTTGCCCTTGTGTGATGCAACGATTACGAGATGCATCCGCGCCGCAGTGCCGATGCGACGTGCTTCACTAAGTTTTCTTTCTGCGCATTAAGACTATTAAGTACCTAATAGGCTATTTGTCTGTTTTTTGAAATAGAGTTATTATTGTTGGTATTATATTCAAATAAAGCGTCAACAATTTTATTTCAATTTTAAACCTTTGAATATAATCAAAAATAGTAATTCATTCTTTACGTTTTTAAACGTCGGCCATGATGTACTTGTTTGTGACGTCACGCCCCTTTAAATATCCATTGAGTTATAAAGTACTAGAACGGCCATGTTAAAAAACCTTCGTCGACAGTCGCTCTCTGCTACTCTACTCACACTTTGTGCGAGCGTAGTGAAAAATCTCGCTTTAGGATGTCAGTTCTAGAACAAACTTATTCAATAGTGACGTGCCTGTCATTGTGGCCGGCGTTTTTGACAATGTAAAATACCGATAAAAATATAACATTCGAAAATGCATTTTTTACAGTAATCATGTACTATTTTTAGTAACTTCCGATATGTTTCGGTTCCATATGGTGAAAACTATCAAACTAAATTATTAATTAAGTAAATTTTAGTACAAGGCAAATAGCCTATTGTGTAAGCAGCAGAGGCGTTGTTAGGCTGGCTACGCCTGATGAAAAACCTATTTTATCCTATGGAAAACAACAACAGTCAAATTAAGATTTTTTTGGTTGAGATGCTTAAGACTGCCCACCAGATCTACCAGAGAAGATTTACTCGATAACTTAGTAAATGAACCTTAAACGACAAACAATTAAATGACACCAATTTTATTATGACTCTTTTCTTTATTATAGGATCGAATGAGGAGAGAGAGAATCGGTTTTTATGAGCAAGTACCAACGGTATTTCTTTGCATGGCATCAAGCCATAGGTAGAGTGGAGAGATATGATTTGGGTAAAAGAATTTTGTTTATAGTTAGCTATTGCCTTCGACTTTGTTCATGTGTTTCATGATTCAGTTAAATTTGGAAACCCTTTTCAGCATGCGCTCTATAACTTACAAATGTTTCGTCCCATTTAGATGAGTGTTTTACTAATGCTTATAAGACAACCTACGAACAAACTTATTTTCAAAATTACACTTGTTTTTGAGTTAATAGTGCAATATCAATGGAGATTATTTTGATATCTCTCTAATTTCTTCTTTATCATTTTTAACAATAAGTGTTTTCTGTTGGGATTAGACTTTATAGTGTAATTTTTGTGATAAGGTTTAAGGATTAAGGATTTAAAATAAGGAAAGAAACTTTGATTGAAATGAAATTAGTAAGAAGCGAAATTTTACAATAGATAGATATCATGTTTTTCTTTCTTGACCTTATATTTCCTTTGTATTATGCTTTCGTTAAAGTCTGTTTCTCTCCTCTTAACTCATCATAATCACTGGACAGAACCATCTTAATCCTGCTGGATCAAGGTATTTGCGGGATCCAGCAGGTTCGACTTAGACCTCTGAAATCATCGACCGAGATTAGTCCCACAAAATGTATGCGGATCCCGGTACCTCGGGATCCCGGTATCTTGGTATTGCATTCCCTGTAATCAGCATACGTCAGTACTTTGTTCCAATAATCTCCGACTCACCTTTCCCCTAAATTCTTCACACACCTATTCACAGTCCTTTACTGTGCAATCCATCCGCCTGTGGAACTCCTTACCGATGTCTATTCGGCAGTCTGAAACACTACAAAATTTCAAAACTAGACTTAAAACATATCTCCTTGGACTTTAGTTTTCTCCTATGTTTTTCTTTGATGTACTTCTTTCTTTACTTTTCCTAACACTTTTGGTATCAAAATCCATATTCATATTAATAGGGTTATTAATTAGTGTAAGTACTTATATGTATTTATATTATGTATGATCATTATTTATAACAAAGTGTAAGTATGTATATTTTATTTTTTAGTATCTATGTAGTAATTATGTAATATATTAAATATAAAAATCACTCTAAACTCTGCACCGCCTCTCCTCATAACTTTTTTTTTTCCAACTTTCCTCTACCTGAAGGTTGTCTGGAAGAGATCGCTCTTAGCGGTAAGACCGCCTAAATTGCACCATTCTAAATTTATTGTTTCTCTGTACTGTTTTTTTTGTGTGGTGTGCAATAAAGAGCATTATCTATTGTTATAGGCCTCTCCAATTGCACGCCTGCACCAAGCCCCATCCATAGCTACTCTCTTACATCTGCTGCCAGCAGCATTGCTTGGACATCATCGTTCCATCTTGTCGGAGGACGCCCTACGCTGCGTTTACGAGTTGTGCTATCTACTCGAAAACACAACTTGTACGTCATGGTTATTGGTTCTACGATAAAGGTGCTCACGATTAGCAGCAGCAAGTATCGGTGCATATTATGTAGTATAACTATTAATATTAATCTCTGTATCTCATTATAAGTGAAATGTAAATTTCTTATGAGAAATAAGTTCTTCAAACTTAAGGTGACAAGCCCACTGCCACCGCCAGAGAAATCCTGGTAACTCACTCCAGGGGCGTGCATTGGTTTCAGATAGGGGTAGGCTGGGTACATACACATTTCAAGCCAGTGAACAACGAAAGCCTAAACCGTAATTCATATTGAGCGTTTAAATAAATGCTAGATACATTTATTTCTGGTATCACTGAAATTAAATTTAATCCTGTATTTTGTTCACTTATATCTACGTCACAGTAAGGACCGCGTCTTAATGCTTTTTAAATATAAATTGTACTCGTCCACATCTCGCGGTTTAGGAAATGTAAATACTAAATAAAAAACGCAATAAAATTGACATGTTCACGTAACAAGCGCCATCTTGGTAATTAGATTGGAATAAGTTAATAAATTGGTGGATTTTGCTAAAGCAGGGTAATGATTAGTTATGTGAAAAACTCAATAGATGGAGCTTTAAAAAATAAAATGATAAAAACTTTAATTTTACCTTTAGGATTTTCAACTAAATTATAAAGAGGTACTTCGAAATTCACATGGTATTGCATTGTTTAATAAATGATAATTTCTTACCCAGATGTCGATTTCTTTTTGCAAAATAGTGAATGGGGTCGTTGATTTATTTTACCACAACAAATATCAAAACAATGAATGGAATTAAAACAAGTCATAGTACGAAAAATCTGTTGATAATGTCTTGTTTTTGCAACTAACACAAATCCACATTTGATTGTCTTCGGATTGGCGCGTAATTTATTTAACCTAGAATTCGCATTAATACTTCACTTTGCAGTTTTTCCATTGAATAACACACAACCACACCACACTTAACCCCGAAAACAAAGATAGCACTCAAAAAAGGTGTAAAGATCAGTAATACTATAATCTGATTTATCAAAACTCGCGAGATGACAGCCGCCGGCGGCAAACTATGAAACTAATGGAAAAAATTGCTGACGCAAACTTTGTATCAAAACAATGTCCTGCATTACCTTTCAAGGAACTGTAACCCTTTTTTATTATTTTCAAACGTTTCTATAAATATAATTACGATTTTATCATTTTAAATATTCATTTCAATATCTTGCACTGTCAAGTTTTAATAAAATACGACATATTTAAAGTGCAAATGATCGAAGTAGGCGAGCCTATATCCGGTTTATGCTGCTAATAAGGAATGTTCCTTCCGTCCGATTGTCATGTATGAAAAGGGTGTAATCTTTAATTTAGGCGACTTTAATTTTTTTTAAATTCAGTTTGTTCACATTTATGCAGCGAGTATCTAAGTGTGAGTGAAAATTGAGTAAGTTTGCGTGATACAGTAGGCGATCTCGCGGCAGCCTACATTGGTTAAATTGCACAGGAACGATCTAAGTTGCGCGCTTTAGTAAGGAATAAGTATAAGTAGACGACAAAATGGTTACAGAATATTTATTGTTTATTGTTGAATACGTAAATAATAATTATGTTTAGCTGTTCTGTCGGTTTTTATGAAGGTAGGCTCTGCATAACAGCCTATATGGGATGCACGCCCCTGACTCACTCTATAGTTCGTTAAGCAACATCAATTAAATGTTGTCTTATCTTAATGCATTAAACATTTGACTGGATTAATTATACCTACCTAGTTAACGTTTTAAAATCGGTATTATTTTTCTGTGATAGTGTCACAGTTTTACACTATTGTTGTCACAATATTATTGTTAACTCTGTTAAATGACGTAATAAATCTTTTTTTTTTATATCACATCCGACTTAAATATCAGGGTAGTAATACGTAAGCAAATAAATACTACTTATTCCTAAGAATTTGGCTGTTAGATTTATAAAAGACGTCAATGGACAGAGGGAAAACATCGCGTAGATTGGACACTATTTAGTTTATCACAGAGGGCTGCCAAGAAAGCGACGCACGCGTTTTATTTATTCATCATAGCAACAGCCCGTGGCTCCTTCCGCGTAGAACTATTATTTATCACTGAAAGACGTTACAGCGAACCCTTAGGGAATTAATGTTATAAAAAGTAGTTTAAGTGTATATCTAGGGCGTGGTTTATCAACGTGTTCGTAATACTTATTACAGGATACGCTTGTACCGATGTAACAAGTTCTCCATAGAAACATAAATATGAAAAACTAGCTGATGCCCGCGACTTCTTTCGTTTGCTCCTTGCAAAACCATAGTTAGTCTAAACTAAAACGAAGTCGCAAGCAACAGCTAGTGTAACATTTATTTTTACAATCATAAATGTTTGCCAACCTATACTATCTATGCTATATATATCTACTATCTACATATAATATCTAACATTAATTGCATCCCTCGGAAAAAAAATTACCTAACCTATCTGCTATTCCAGGCTATTATCTATTTCTTTGCCAATTTCCATCTAGAACCGTTCAGCCGACTGACGTGATCGAGTAACAAACATTCATCCCTCCAAATTGACGCATTTATAATATTAGTAAGAAATAGTAAGATAATTTTAGACCTCATATACAATCCCCGGCACGGATCTTGAGCGCTGGAGGAAAGAGTGGGGATTGCTTTGCGCATCTTACGAGACAATCATCGTATCAAAGACGGGTGTGCGCGGAGCAAGCGAACAATCCAATCCCGGCCGGTATCACGCCACTCTCCTATCACGAAATCGTAATCGCCTCTTTCGCCCAGCGCTCAAGATCCGTGCCGCTTGTTGTACAAACTAATCGATTTATGATCGGTGGTAAGTTTCTTTGGACAAATTGCTTAGTTTATTGACACAAATATTATCCTGAAATATAGCAGAACCTTTAGTTTGCTAAACCTGTTTAGCCGTTTGTTAGTTTGATAAATGAACACACAAACCGACACTTTTTTATTTGTAAGATTCTTCTCAATTCTGAGGATTACGACCGAATGAGTTAGTGATATCTACGACCGAATAACGGTCTAAATACGTTAGTGACATCTAAATTGCCATTGAAATAGACCACGGGAGCAACAGACTTGAAATTGACAAATTAAATCTTGTTAATGCGGACAGCCATGCAATGGTATTCCCAAACAGTTACTTTAGCCAGTTGCACTGATTCCTTAGTCTAAAACTAAGCAGACTCATTAAACTCTGATCGGTTGAGGTACCTACATGAAAACTCACGCCCCCAAGTAGATAGATATAACAATTTCCAATATACAAGTAAGAGGTAGGATTTCAATCCTTCGAAAGGCACTAAGTATAAGAGTTGTTTTTTTTCGAATGGACCTATCGCTGGCAGCCTTTGAAGAAGAACTTCCTAGCTACACCGGATGCGTTTTGGCGAACCCACTAACGGTGACTGTGTCACGGCCGAGTGTAAGGCTTATCACGCTAATATGTGTACTTGGGACTTGGGTGTACTAGTCCCAAGTTGATCTCGTCTGCTAGCTGTTTAGGTTAGTCACAGGCCCTTTGGGGCCGAATTGATATGATAACATCTGACTCTATTTTTGTGCTAATGCTCCTATGACGTAGAAATGAGGTCTGTTCCTCACAGTGACATATAAAAAAGGCCAACTTTAAAATGATTTGTACCCATTGAAGATTGCAATATTCAAGCCTCCTCAGTGTTGCTTGTTCTACTTACTGTACTTACTGTACTTAGCCACTGCAGCACTGAACCACTAGAAATGGCGGAAAAGGCAGTCGTTCGCAGGTCTACAGAAATATTACAAACTTTATGGTACCATTTTATCGTGATAAGTAGAATTGTAAGCGGTTACTATACAAATTTATAAACGTAAATACGGAACCATCTTTGTTCCCTGAATGCCGTCATTTTTGCTACGGTTGTAAATGTGAACGTTTATTGATTTTTATGGAATCCCGCCAAGTATCGCGTGACGCAAGATGTTTGCTCGTTTTATTACTATTTTGTAGGGAAATGTTTTATTTTGATGTTTGCAAACTAGCTTCAGGGTTCATTTGGTAGGCACATGTGTAGAACTGGTTAATCATGAGACCTACATCAGTTCAAAATAGAGATGCTTCGAATATTTTAATTTGTGTTTTGCCGAATTTTATTCAGGGTCGTCATCGAATATTCGGTTTGCCGAAAAATATTTACCATCTGTATCTAAAATTCGTTAAATTGAAAAGTTTTTACTGGGCGCATCCCTAACCTTCTTCAAAACCATCTGCTTTTAGTCATTGATGTATGCTTTGCATACACAAATTTTCTAAATTTTCGCTTATAGCGATAAGACCGCCTAAATTGTGCATCTTTCTGTAAACACAAATTGTTTTGTATTGTAATTTGTATGGTGTACAATAAAGAGTATCTATCTATCCAGCCAATTAAATTTTTATTCTGTAGTGTCATGACGATATTTTTTTTGTAACTTATCCATAAGTTAATGATTGCAGTTTGTTTCGGGTGGCCATAGATCTTGTGCCTAGCGAGTGCGAATTTACTTAGCCTGGCTTGGATAGCTAGTTAGAAAATAAACCTACCTGTGAACGTACGTATATTAGGTAATGTCCTCGGCCTGTGTGGGCCACCAATTGAATCTCGGCCCTTTGTTAGGAAATTGCTACCAGCTGCTAGACATTGCAATTCGAAAATTTCAAAAGAAATTTCAAGTAGCTTATACGTGCTTGGTACAATAGATCTATTATCTTATCTTCAGTCTCTGTTCTACGCCGTAGATGCGGCTGATGACGGAAAATCTCCGTAAAAGTAAAGTAAAGTAAATTAAAAAATATATAGACAGGGTGGCCAGAAATGTGACGTTCAAAATTTTTTTCTAGATGCCTCGTGTTGAGAGGTATCTGTATTACCCCTATGTATGTTTTACGATTTTTTATAATTTTCGAGTTAAGATTTTTGATTTTTTGGCATGTTTGTTACTCTATCACGTTTTTGGCTTAACGGAATTAGATGAAATTCAGCACAGGTATATCTGATATTGAGAGGGTTTATTATTATATATTCGTAGACTAAGTCGCGTTCAGAAGCTACTGTAAATGGAACTAGGTACCTAAGTTACATACCTAAATTTAAGGAAAAAAAAAATATATCTAGTTAACTAAATATCAAATGCAGCTTCGAATATAGGTAGGTATTAATTTGCTATGTGCATTTTAAATAAGTATTGTGTTTACTATCTGTCAGATTATTGCGCGGCGACGCTTGAGTTATGTAGGTATACTTACGTCAGATCACGCCACCCGCTCGCGTCTCATCTCGTGCTACATAGATAAACAAACATTTATTTTTGTTCAAGATGAGAATAATCCGCTGAGATAGAGACAATAAGCATTTGCGATGACACGAATGCGTTGTTAGTTTGTAAGATATAACTTAGTATTAGTAACAAAATAAATAATGATTAAGGGATTCCTGAAGCTCCATCATCGGCCTATTGCAGTCCACTGCTGGGCGTAAGCCTCCGCCAAAGATCACGATCTCCCGCTTTTTCATCCAGCCTCCTGCCAGCCATTCGAGGCGTGGTCTCCACTCGAGAACCCGGTAGGTACGTTACCTTTCATCGGTTCTGCAAAAAATGTGGCCGGCCCACTGCCACTTTAGCTTGCTACGTTTTTTGGACTATGTCCATGATTCTCGTCTTCTGCCGGATGACCTCGTTTCGGATTTTATCTCTTAATGAGATCTAAGCAAGCAATGACATTTTCATAGCTTGCTGAGTGACGTGAAGTCGGTGGGCCAGCTTTACCGTCATGTTCCACGTTTCGGTTCTGTAGGTCATCACTGGTAGGACACATTGATCGAATACCTTGTTCTTCAGGCATTGTGGCAGTGGCGACGAGAAGATACGAGTATGACGCAACTTCCCAAATGCTGCCTAGCCAAGCTGCACTAGCGATTTAAGCTACCGATATAAACTACCTGAGCCGACAGACCAAGAAACGTATTTTTGAAGCATTAGAAATGAATCTCAAATTCGAACACGAAAACAATTGGTGTATGAAATTAATTTCTATTGCTCACGATTTTACGAATTTTTGACTCACTCGAAATAGGTGTTACTATTAAATTGAAATCTTGTAACTATTTTGGTTTTACGCAGAAAATAATATAAACCATAAAGCATAAACTCATTAACGAACGTAAATAAAAAGTTATTATGTCAAATTTCTGTCAAACATACGTTTACTTGTCAATGTAACTCTTCCGTACTTTCTACTAGTAGAAAACAAAAACGAGTGATCGTCGCAGAATTCACGGAATGAATCTTTAAAAATAGTGATTTTAGGAATTCGCATGCGAATCTTGCGATTTCGTGTTCGGATTGGAATTTGCATGATTCAAAAATACGTCTCCTTGTCTTGTCCAAATTTGACTATCAACTGTCAAACGATATTTGTTTCCTTTTTTTCTTTTCATTCAAACTTAGTCCAGTATTCACTAATTAGGAACACAACGAAAAAGAAATCGGCCAAATCGGTTGGGATCATTTTCGAGTAGCGAGACTAACGCAGTTTCCTAAGTCAGCAACGAAAGCGACGCGACGCGAAACTGTGCGACGCGAGTATAGGTCATGTCTCGGCGCATACTTACACATTTGCCGCAAGCAGGGGATGCCACTGATTTGAATGCATCAGCAGTATCATACCAATTATCATGGTAACTTACTAACTAAGATGGCGCAATGACCCAAAATGAGTCTCGGCCTCCAACAATAAGGATCTCCACTCGGGTTTTCTCTGCGCCACCTCTCGCCAATCATCGACGTGGAGCTTGCGCAGGTTATTCGTAACCTCGTCTCTCCAGCGGTACCTGGGACGACGTCGTCGTCGTCGTTGTGTCGTGTCTAAGTACGATTTCTTCACCGCACGATCCTCTGCCAGGTAGTCAGCAAATGTTAACCAAGTCGTAATCATAATTCTGCCACAAGTTGTCTAACTCTCTCTTAACTAGAGGAGAAGTAAGTAAGTGGTAGACTACTTTGGCACTTTATTTGATAGTTATACGACCGGATATCCAAAGTTATTATTTGTTTCTCGCATAGAATACCAATGTTTACCTACTCTTTTCGAATAATCATGAAGTCTTTCGAGAAACAAACTCGTACAGAATTTTAATAAAATTACCATGCAATTGCCTGGACATAATAAAACCTGTTATCGCTGTGAATTCACAAGCGTATAATAATACGACTTCGATTCGGTATTATTAAAATTCAAAGGACATTTTAGTACTTTGCGTTGTCTTAAGAATTGTAAATTGTAAACATTTATCCTTTTTAGGTATGATCAATAAATGCATTGTTTCAAACAAGGTGTTTGACCTAATCGAGAGACAACTTTATATTGTCAAACTTTGACAAGATAGGTACTACTATAATAAATAAATGATTACAATAATCATGAAATATTACTTTCATGTAGTTTCGACGACCTCCGTAGCCGAAAGACGAGTATACCGGACTTGGTGTCGCTATCTCTGAGGTCCCGGGTTCGATTCTCAGTCGGGCCAATGTAGGAAAATAACTTTTCTATATTGTCCCGGGTCTGGGTGTTGTGGTACCTACCGTCGTTATTTCTGATTTGTGTAACACAACTGTATACTTACCATAGGATCAGAGCAATGTATGTGATGTTGTCTATTATTTATTTATGTAGTAAACACTAGGATTTCCACTTAAAACCTCCTTTCGTAAAAGGCAATTTAAAGCTCCATTTTACCAGTTTATTTGGGGTATCATTGGTTTGCTTTCTTATTTAGTTAAATCACGGCTTGGCTAAAGTTGTGAGGCGTGACTTTCCAGTGCTAAACACACTAGTCAGCAAGACCCTCCGTTCTGACATTTCACTCTCACAATTTGGATCATACCTACATTGGTTCTGCTCTTGGAATATAACTCAACTCTTGCCTGGCTAGATAAGGTAAGCCCAAGAGGCAAGGGCCATATTATACAAGTCCTCTGGTAAATAGGGGTCCAGAGTAGCCCACTCTCCTACAGCAGCAGTTGTAGAGTTTAGTTTGTAGAATATTATTACTAGTCTAATGATTATGTCACCGTAACATTTGTGACCCTTCTCGTAAACAGTAGAGCCGTGGAGAATCAGTCATTTTATCGTACGATACCATCCAACCTTGAATATGTTTACAATTTAAACTGCGCTCAAAAATGTTACATAAACGAGTGTGTGTCAGCTAGACACACCCCCCCTGTTTACCAACAGTAGCGCGCGCGCAACAATACATGCAGGAAACGTGGCAACACGTGACTCATTTGTTTTCGAACAATTAATTGATATTAACATTTACAAAGCCCATTAAACTGAGTAGGTAACGTTCATAGACGTAGTTCTAGTATTTTGTTTTTCGACCCTGCTATTTTCGTAAATAGATATTATTGATATGTATAAACAAATATTCATTTATTTTATTTCACATAGTGATAAACTGATAAATAAGCATCCTTCTTTATTACAGCACCATGCTTTATCAGTATCATCATACTGTTCGCAAAGAAAGCACACTTTGAGGTTTGATAAAGACTGCTAACCGTCAGTCAGCTTCGGTTTCGTAGAGCGTTGTCATTTTTAGTAGCCTATTTTTAAAGGTAGCCAAGCCAACGTTACAGGACGCAATATACATACCTAACTATTTCTTGACAAAATATAAGGTTGTTTTAATAGATTTTATAGAGCAGCAGAACACATCTAATCTAAAACCTCGCAATAGTGAAGTAATGCCGATGTAAAACCATCGAAGAACCCAAAAGGTAACATAATAGACTACAAAAAAAATGACTAAAAGTTGAGTAATATTACTGAAATTACTACGAGCTATGTGCCCCGCCCAATGCCACTTTAGATAGATAGATACTCTTTATTGCACACTATACAAGTAAATTACACATGATTTTTTGCAGAGAGACGTACAATTTAGGCGGTAGGCTACTAGCGATCTCTTCCAGACAACCTTGAGGTAGAGGACAACTATTATAGAGAAAGGTGGTGCAGAGTTCTTATAAATCTCAATATTATTAATGTAATTTAGCTTGCTAATACGTCGTTCACATAGAACTAACAGCCGATAGAGCAGAAAGGTTCTAGAATGGAGGTGACTTACCGGCAAGCGCAGCGTAGGACGTCCACCCACAAGGTGGACAGTTAACCTGGTAAAGGTTGCAGGAAGCTGTAGCGGCCAATCTGGAAGGCATTGGGGGAAATCTATGTCCTGTCTAAGTGGATGCCTTATGGCTGAAATGATGGTGACGATGATGACTAAAATTACTTATTGTTATTTACATGATTCATCAAATCTAGTAAATCATCAAGTCAAAAAATAGTTTGTGTTCAACTTGAACCACTTAAATATCCCTCTTTTATTTCTGGGTGTAACCGTTAGCAGAGAATATATAATTACTAATACCTACTAGCCTATAGTTCTACATTTCCAAATTAAACGGCTTACTAAACTATTCAACGTTTCGGCTTAGCCTTGACAGTGGCCTGCGTGACACTGACATTGAATGTACGATTTCTTGGATTTTTTAATGTGTTATAACGTACGTAGACACGTAGTACGTGATCTTTGCGTTGTTATTAATATATTCTCTTGCTAGCTTCTGTCTGCAAAGACTTCGGAATGGGCTAGTTTCCTGGGTCAAAAAAAGATTATTCTATTTAGTTCGTCAGTTAGATTATCAAAAAATATTGGACCCATATTTTGTCTTTTGTCAATCAAACAAAAATTGACGAAGATAGAGCGCATCAAAGTGAACACGTGACGTCACGCCTTTCTCAAAAGTGTCGCAAGGCGTGACGTTACCCGGAACTTTAAAGGGCTATATCTTCATCGTTTTTTATTTGATTAAGAAAAAAAAAAACGTGCTCAATATTTTCTGTTAATGTAACTGACGGACTAATTAATTTTTTTTAGGAAACTAGCCCATTAAGCCAAAGAGGAATGAATAATTTAATCATCCCACAGAACTCTAAACAGGTTAAAAATATCCTATGTGTTAACCAACAGACGATTTTTTTACTTTTAATGGGACAGCATCTGATACATTGCTCTGATCCTATTGTAAGTAGCTGAAGCATTTGTTTTATAGAAATCAGAAACAACGACGGTACTACAATACCTAGACCCGAGACAATATAGAAAAGTTGGATTTTTACATTGACCCGACCGGTACTCAAACCAAATACCTCAGTGTGCTCGCGTCTCAGCTACGGAGGTCGTCAAAACAGATTAATCTATATGTGTGCCCAGCGATTCCGTTTAGTCGATAAAAATCATTGAGTTACATACAAACTTTTTACATTTATTATATTAGTCAGAAGATTTGAGGTTTCGTAACAAAAACATTCGCTTGAAAACGAAAGTTTCTACAGTTAAAGACAAACGCACACGCAATACAGGTTTTCAGTTTAATTTGTGAATAACAAGATATAATTATTAATTAATTCTGCAGATATGTAGAAAAATGAATGATTTTTATTTAAAAAACGACTACCTACTTGAACAGTGTGAGAGAAGCCTTTCAGAAATATCGTCAAAAATATTAGCGATCTTCAAATCACCAAAAAATTACTAGCAAACTATTTTTTACAGATAGCCTTTATTTCCTTTATTTAAATAAAGGAAAATATGCTAAGAAAATCTTATTAAGATTTTCATAAACAAACGCTTATTCTATCGAGTGTAATTATTATACACATCCAGTTATTGCTGTTGACACAAACAAAAGATAATTATTAAACTAGTACACAAATTACTTTGTAATTGAATAAGACACAATATTGGGGAATATGTGTATGTCCATACTGTAAGTTAGTGAGTTAACGACTACTCGTAAAGACAGCTAAATTCTTTATAGTCTACCAACGATCAATCATCGTAAAATGTCAAGTACCATCGATCATCATCATCTAGCCTCTTGTTATTTGATCTTACTATCAACTTATGATCTTGTTATTGTTTAAATTCAGGTTAAACTCATAATAAAGAAGACAGATTTGTTAGTAACTAGTAGATAGGTACTGACTACCATTTCTCTCTGTATTGTTGCTATCTTTTTCAAGAACTAATCCTGTGTTCCGTTGCAAATTTAGAGTTTAGTTAACTAACAAAAACATACCATTTCTTTTAAAATGCACTACGTCATTCATCACCATCATTAGTGTTAAGAAAGGTACTAAATTATAGATACAACAAAAAGTTCCCCAAGAAAAGTTAATTTTGTAACGTTTTTTTTGCTTTAGCGTAATATTACTCAGGACGTAATATCAGGTCGCCGTTGACAGTCTCGCCCACAGCATCTACCAAAGCCTATTCTAAAAAAAAAACACATTACAATTATTCTGCATACAAAATTTACCCAAAAAGTACATATAACACAAGTAAAGTTGTGAAATAGGCTATCAAAAACCATTTTGAAAATATATGGGATTTTTTGTATTTTAGTAACACAGGAACCCACTGTCCCCAAAAGGGGACAAACACGTTTGAGTAGGTTTGTGAGACTCGATATAACTAGAATGATAACTATTTTAGTCCAGACAGACACTAAAACTAATGAAAAACGCGAAACAATGATCAGTTTGTATGTAAAAAAACAAATATCATACAAATTTAGTACTTACCATCAGCAGTGCGCCGAAATTGAATTTTTTTCGTAAGCTCGTTTTCTAACACAGTCAAAATAATAATGGCGACACCTAGCGAATTATTTTGTTTACGAGTGGTAGTGCCATCTATCGTAGTATCCAAAAATCACCAAAGAACCAACAACAATAGGCTAGGTCTGGTAATTTCATCGTTTTCCTAGATGGCGTTGTATGTACCCATATGGGGACGTTTGGTTTGAGGAGGATAATAGAACTGGTTATTTTGTAAGATATTATTGTATTGTGGCTTGTAAACGATAACTCGGATAATCTGCGCTTGCGCAGCGATTCTTGCTATCGGCTGACTCTTGAACTGAGAAGGTAAGAAAGATAAACGATTTGTATACAGGGTGTAACAGAAAAATTTACTTTAAGGGTGATTCTACTGTTACTTAAATAAATACCTACAACACCTTTTTTTCAGACAAACATTGGATATCAAAAAACAAAAAAAAAAACACTTTTCAATACTTAATCGTCGACCAGCTGACATCAGTTTGCATCGGGAAGTAAAAAACAGACACCAATGTTGGTCCCATAAACCGTTCTGTTACACCCCGTATAAATAAAGTGTATCAGTATAATGAATTCGATACTTACTTACCTAATTGTGAATCTAAATATTTACTTACCTCGATCAAGAACAATTAATCATTATCTTTCTTTCCATTGAAGTCTTTTGGCACTCTAAACGAATCGCCGAAAAAGCTATAAATATAAAACAAAAAACTACATTTATGAACTATATATGGGTACATAAACACCGTCGCTGTTTCTGATTTCGTTATCACGTGCTTTAGCTGCTTACCTTAGGTTTAAAGCAATGCATGTGATGTTGTTCGATATAATTTTTTTATTAAAAATATAAAAAACCCCTAAAAATAAAAAAACCTAATTCCGTAGCGTTATACTCATAACACACCCCTCTTTTTGCGTTGAAGGCTAAAATACATAAATGTAAATCAAGACCTAAAATTGTTCCTTGTGGTAGTCCTATTATAAACAATAATATCGGCTTTAGAGAATTTTTTAATGTTCAATATTTCAGATTTGATAATAAGTATTGTCTGTATTGTACACAATGTTAGGGGAATTTAAAGAAAAGTGGACAGACGACCTGTAAAGGTTGCAGGAAGCCGCTGGACGCTTCCAACCGGCCAATCTGGAAATCATTGGGGGAGGCCTATGTCCAGTCCTGTGGCTAAAGTGATGTTTATGATAAAAGAAACTATTAAGTAAACGAAACTTAGGAGATGTACGTATGGTAGTTGTTAGTGTGAGCGAATGATTTAATCGTAAAATGATTAGTTCCGTTTGTTTCAAATGAATAATCGAATAATGAAGATTGTGTCGTTCCGCTGGTATCGGTGTGTTTAGTAATTTGTAAAAAGAGGTCACGTAGGTAATCAATTACTTTTACGATAGGAGTAATATTGATGGATTATAAATTGTTAGATAACTTTATTAGGCCTTTCAGAAATCGACATTTCTACCTACCTACTTGGGATATTGTTAGGTTTTAGATTTTAAATAACCCTTATTTAGTGTATATTGTTAAGAAAAAACAAACAACAAAAACAGTCTTATTTATATACGGTGAATTTTTATTAGTTTATATTTAAGGTATGCACTCATACGAATGTATGTGCTTTCATATGTTTGTAATTTAAGGAATTAGCTGAAACACAATTTAATATGAAGTTTAATTCCGTGTTCCTGTGAGATATATGTTCATTCTTCTTGTATTTTATTCTGGAACTCTACCTACGTAGACAAAATCGCAGGCAGAAGCTAAAGCTAGTAAAGAAATCAAGTTAGACAGCCTAGTACTCGTACCTAATTCATGGTTCGTAATAAACAATACAAACATCATTTTACTTATTAGTTTTCAGATTAGGATTTTAAACAATTGTTTGGGCACGTAGTTTTAAATTAATTAAATTACTCGTTTATTTACTGGGTCATGCGCAGTAATTTCTGTTGATATGTTTTAATGAGATTACAGCCTAAACTTCCTGTAGTTAAATGATTTCGTGTTAGGCATTATGACGTTTTAAATAACTTTATAGTTTGGTCAAATCGTGGTTCAAATTGATTTCACGTTCTACTTATTAATGTAGAATAAAGAGTTGTTTTATGGAACTATTGTAGAGACTTTGTTTACATTATCACCAAATGTTTTTTTAAAACAGTTTGCCAATTTCTTATATTTTGAGTTGTAGCAAAAGTTTTGATTCTGCTCGTTACAAATAGGCTTTCCCTAATAAAAAGTATTCTTTCAATAGAATTTTTTCAATGGATTCTTTTTTCTTAGTGTATTAATTATCATTGTAACGAGGTTTCGCTTTCATAAATAAAAGGCTCAATTAAATTAGCACTTCAAAAAGGTTTGCCGTTTTCCGTGAAAAGCATTTTTATAATTGAAAATTCGTGTAACTAATTACATTCAGAATCAGTTTTATTAGAGCTAACATTTTGCGTTTTAAATATTTTTTTATTCATCTACTTGCTGGGTTAATCATAATAGTAATATCAACCAGAGACAATAAATTATATTTATGATGTGCTCACTAATTTTATTTTTAGTATTCATTTACTTGTGACGCTTTGTCACGAAATAGTTTTTATCCGGATATCGCTGGAGCCCAGGGGCGTGCATTGGTTTCAGATGGGGGTAGGCTGTGAGTGAAAATTGAGTAAGTTTGCGTGAAACAGTAGGCGATCTTGCGGCAGCCTAACATTGGTTAAATTGCACAGTAACGATCTAAGTTGCGCGCTTTAGTAAGGAATAAGTACAGGTAGACTACAAAATGGTTACAGAATATTTATTGTTTATTGTTGAATACGTAATTAATAATTATGGTTAGCTGTTCTGTCGGTTTATTATGAAGGTAGGCTCTGCATAATAGCCTATATGGGATGCACGCCCCTGCTGGAGCCATACATGGTTTTCAACCGGACCGATCTCCTCTTTTTTGGCTCCGTAGTACAACAACCCGTTTCGTTAATAAGCGCTCTTACTGTTACTTTAAGTTTTAAGGTTAGGTATTTTGTTTTATAAACTGCGCAGTTTGCGATAGAAAATAAAACACAATAATGTCATTGTAACGTTAAACGAGTTAGCGCTGAGTTAGGAGATGTAGCGATTTATTTTATTTGTTTACTTAATCTTTACTAAATCGACAAAGTGTCCTTGAGGCTGGACTTTTTTAAATTGAGTTCTTTACTAGTTTACCAGTAAATAATGTGTTAGTGTTTTAAAAAAAATTGTAAAAACTTGCAACTAGTACAATATGTAGGTACATCAAGTATGATCCGTAAAACTATCATCATCATCATCATCATGTCAGCCATAGGACGTCCACTGCTGAACAAAGGCCTCCCCCAATGACTTATCATCGGGGGGATTGCCAATACTCGCCGCGCTTGGCAGGCGGGTTGGCGAGCGCAGTTTTTTTTATAAAATTTCGCACGATGACGCTGCTGCCCGTCTCGTGCTACAGGAATTAGTCGCCTCTTACGATACGTCTCCTGTTGACGGTGGGGAAGAAGAAGGTAAAACTATCATATAATAATGACATAATAATATGTTCATATGTCAAAGGTTACTTAGGTAATTTATTAATAAGTACGTACCACAAGTCGTGAGTACGATTTTTTGATACCAATGATAATTTGAAACCAACATCAGAATCAGAAAAAAATCCTACAGACTATTATTAGTTGTGCGATTATTAAAATTTTATTTTCAACATCGAGCGCTTATTACTTAAATTACGTCCACCGCCTGGCCGGCCAAACACGTGACCAAAGATAACATGCTCCAATATACTAAGCTGTTATAATCTGCCATTTTCCGCTCAATAACCGCCTCTACCCCTTCGTTATAAGAACTATAAAAGACTATAACATTTCGGCAGTGTTGCTAGGTAACATGACCCACATCATAGCAGCTGAAGGCCAATTCGGTTCAGAGCAGAAGGCTTTGAACGGCAATAATAACATAAATGGGCTGGTTCGCTTTGGGATCTAAATGCAGGAACATTTTACCGGAGAAATGATTGAGAGGTGGAAAAATAACTTTGAATTTGTTACCCAGTTCTATGATAATTCGTATTTCAAGTGACGACAAGTCAATTATGTGTGCTCGAACCTGACCAAATTCTAACGACCTCTACGACCTCTTCGCCCTGATATGACTCTCTCTCGTACAAGTCTGACCTTGGAGACATCAGATTATTAGAGATAATATAGATTCTAGTGTGCTACTATTCCTCGCCGAAGTAACATTCGCTCTGTATTGACATTGACCAAGGTCAGCTCATGGACATTATTGATAGATAGTTGTGATAAATATCTAATTGGTGTAGATGGAAGGTGCTTGCTTTGTAAAAAATTAATGAGTACATAAGGGGGATTCTTAAAAAAAGAAAACTAGTAATGTTTCAATTGTTCTAGTCATTAAAACTTAGTCTAACCAATCTACACTCGGGTTGTTTTAAATAATTAGTATTGTTGGTGCCTTGGTGGTGCAATAAAGGTATTGCATATACATAAGGATCAAATGATTTGACGACTTCCGGAGCCGAGAAGCGAGCATGCTGAACTTGGTGTCGCTTTCTGAGGTCCCGGGTTGATTTCTGTACTTTGGCTAATTACCATAAGATCAGAGCAATGTATGTGATATTGTCCAATATTTATTTAAATTTTTAGTTATATTATTTTATTTATTTATTTTATTAAAAAATAGATATATCTGAAAAACTGCCTGTCCACCTTCCGCCGCTTCCAACCGGCCAATCTGAAAGTCAATGGGGGAGGCCTTTGTTCAGCAGTGGACGTCCTATGGCTGAAATGATGACGATGATGAATTTATCTGGAAAGGGGCATGTGCCCTAGCAGGCAAGTTTACCTATGAAGGCTTTATTACTAAGTATGTTGAAAGACACTCCTAATATCTCACAACCACAGTCGATAGTTGTAAAATTAAAACCGGTTTAGTGCGATAGCAAACGCAGCCACTATCAAAATATTTTGACCACTCGAACCTACGAATTCCTTTCAACCGGTCCGCTGTGTTTACTACCTGCCTGGGACAATGTGTGCTATCGTGAGAATGCGATTTGGTAGACTTCACTACAGAACTTAGAAAAAAAAAAAGTTAACAAAAGGTAATCGTACCTTTGACAGGTATGCAAGCATCCAAAGACTCTAATCAAATTGAATTAATATACATACAATTTTTTCCTGCCTTTTTTACTATAAATTCGTCTTATTTGTAAAAGAAAAAAAAAAAAAAAACAAATCAGTTCAATAAACTAACCTAAAACTAAAAACTCCTAATCTACTCAAAAGTAAAAACGTGACTGTGAGGCAAGGAAGCTATATAGCAGCATTTCCTCGCAATATCGCTGTACTAAGTATTTGGATGTGCCTTTATTAGGAACTGTTGTGAAAAAGTTTGTAATTTCGAGTTACGGTAGACGGTAATTTTATTTTGGCACGTGGATTCTACGACTTAATTGCGTTGGCAAGTACGCACGTAAAAATAAAACAGATATTAACAGCGGATCCTATAGCAATACTAACCAAAGTTACGTCATGCTACCAGCGATGTCCAAATTGATGAGATTTTCAGAATGTTTAAATCCTATGTAACAATACGGTAGCATCTCAACCAGAAACAAGCCTAAAAATAGCCTTTTATAGATGCAAACCAAGTATCTAATGTAAACAGTGTTCTTACTTTGCAGAAAATTCCATTTACTGGGTCAAATCCATTGCAGATCCACAATCCACAACTTTTCCAATGCATATTGGTTTAACATTAATCGCAAAAAAACTTTTATGCTTCATTTTAACAATTTTAAAGTCGCAAATTGTCAAGTTGTCGGTTGTTGTTGTATCAGCTGAGGTTTTTATTTATTTCAGTTCATTTAAGAACTTGGCTTTATTCAGTTTGGAACGGCAGTTTATGTATATACATAGTTAAAGATTGTTTTCATTCGATCAATGATACTAATACTGGAAAAAACAACAACTTTAACTTAAAAGAGAGTGATATTTTTGAAGGTATCTCTACGATTTCCACGAAACACGTGAACCGATAAAAAAACAAAATTTGATTCATAGATTTATCTATCATCAATTCATCATACTCTCGAATTTAAAATGACTTTTGTACCTTTGTCTAGGAGAGGGCGGTTTGGCGCTGCGGTTTACGTAAATTTGTATAAATAATACGTATAATTTTTTTTGTGTCCTAAAACTGTTTGCGATAATGATAACAGTATACCTAATTTTAAAAGCAGTCCTTTTTTGTAATAGATCTATAATAGCTTTATTATGGGATCAGAGCTTTATAATAGTTTTTAAATTACTGTATGCTACTAGGATATGACTGATCATTAAAGGAAGGAACCTACTAGACAGGAAGTAAGTACTAGTTCATATGGAAGCTATTAACGTGGTTACACAAATGTGATAATACTTACCACTTACAAGTAGTATTTAGTATGATTATGGGCGTAGTTCACCTAACAAATAGTGTCGTGTACATAATAGTACCTACTTATTATCGATAGTCAGTAAAACGGAATACTAATATTAATTGGCTTTATAGACAAAGACTATAGCATTGAAAAAATCTAACATGTTCTGTAGACATATACTAATAAAGATAATTTAAAAGACTACACGATGTTTTTGTCATTGGTAATTTCGTTATAAATAGAACTAGCTGCGTGCGGATGACAATACAATCAATAATGTTGATAACGAAGCAATTATCAGTCAAAATTCAAGGTCAAAGTATATATAAACCTTGTTTTTTGCCCTTTGTGAAACTCCTAGCTGCAGCTGAAAATTAACGCTAAAGGACGCAGTCCATGCATGCGGAACTGATGATCATCATTACTAAAACGGCGATACTCAAAGTATGCAACATTGATCACAAGTGGGGAACCGCAAAGTCCCTGCGAGAGCTTCTTCGCATATACTGCTGTCGCAGAATAGGTCATAATTAGGCGATACACTGCAGCATGATTACATCATGAAGCATGAACTTTGCCTTTCTGAAATACGGTACGATATAAAGCCTGTTGTTTCAAAAGGATTTCGCGTAAAAAAAAAGTTTCAGGTCCTCTGACATGCATAACTCCAGCAATGCAATAATTTTTATTCGGTTGTATTGTCTGTTTTCGTATGTGTTAGTCTCAATTCAATTCAATATATTTATTGCGTTCTATAGTGTTACATAGGTGTTATAAATAGGAACATTAATCAGATCTCAATGTTTATCGATATGTTTTTGACAACACTATCTTCCACTAATCGTTGAGTTGTTCAAATTTGGTCTCTATAGCCCAGAGGATATTAATAGAGAGCTGGCTGAATAGCGATTTGGTTCAGCAAATTAGCGATCCGGCCTTGAGATCCGCAAAAACATGTTTTAAACGTGTTAAACTTAGAATTTGATAGACATTGAATCTATTGATAGTGTGTCGCAATTAAATAAAAGGTATGGTTTGCAATTAGGATGTTTTTATAAAGATGGCAAGAAAGAACGTGTGATAATTATTTACAGGAGTTTTCCCAATATTTATTCCAGAAGTTTAATTAGGTACTTAGTTGGAAATTGCAAAAATATTTGAAGAAATCTAAAATCGGACAAGTACCCATTCAGAACACGCACAGTGCAGTAAGTTTTCATCATCATCATCATTTCAGCCATAGGACGTCCACTGCTGAACATAAGTCTTCCCAATGATTTGCAGATTCGCCGGTTGGAAGTGGCCTGCATCCAGCGGCATCCTGCAACCTTTACCAGGTTCTGTCCACCTTGTGCACTTTCAGTAAGTTTTAATGATGCCAAAAGATAGTATACGAGTCTCAGAGACAAATAATATTGAAGACAATTTGCATAGTACATTTTTTTTTAAATTTACCTAATAAGTACATTTATAAGATTGTCTACTACAAATAAACTGTCGAAGCCTGCTTCAAAAAATGACGAAGATTAAGTGCGTCAAAGTGAGCACGTGACGTCACGCCTTGCTAAAAAGTGTCGCAAGGCGAACGTTACGCGAAACTTAACGGGCTATATCTTCATCATTTTTTGTTTGATTGAGAAAAGAAAAAACACGTGTCAAATATTTTCTCTTAATCCAACTGACGGACTAATTAGTTTTTTTAGGAAACCTCTAAAATCAACTTTGACAAAAAAGCAATTTAGACTTATATATTTCTCTCTCTTTATTTTTCTATTTAATAAATAATATATTTATATACATGGAAATACCCACCTCGTAATGCAACGTATATTGTAGAATGTAAAATAAGTAGGTAATACTTGTTGTAAAGTATTGATTTGCAAATGAGGGTTCATAGTCTAAATTCATATTTGAAAACACTTTTTGTTTTCAATTTATTTTCAAAGATGAGTTGTTAAAAGGTTTTATTTTAATTTAAAATACAATAGGAAAGCACATTTGTTACCTACAATAATACAAAATAATATTTAAAGATGTTAGGCTTATTTTCTGAGAAAGAGCTACTTAGTATGTTATAATGTTGATTCAGAGCAGGAAATCTAATTGGTTTAGTAATCCTACTAAATTATAAATGCAAAAATTTGTGAGTATGCTTGTATGAATGTATGGGTTTTGTTACTCTTTCACGCAAAAACTACTGAATGGATTTTGATGAAATTTGGCATACTGACTGATAGACCGTGGCCTAGATTAACACAAAGGATACTTTATAAATTTGTTGTTAGTGGCCAGTACTACCGTCTACTTTGGTTTGATTTTTAAATAGACAACTAAAAAAAAAACAAGTATTCTGACCTTTTCATAAATAATAATAATACTGTCATATCCACTCAGGGATGCATATTAACAATAATATTATGAATATGTTTCGTTTTAAATGGCTGACTAACGATATTATTTATTTATTTCATCATCCACAATATTCTCGTGCCAGATTTAGTGTCGCCATCTCTCAGGACCCGGGTTCTATTCCCACCTTCCCGGTCATGGTAAAAAATGAACTTTTCTATATTTCTCGGTTCTGGGGGTTGTGGTAGGTTCTTGAGTTTTTGTGAGACTAACAAACTTCAATTCTTTTTTGTATATATAGAAAATTATATCTATATGTACAGTCATCTTAGCAACTACACAAAAACAACAATCCGAAAAAACTACGTGTTGAACAAGTTCAAAATCGGTCGAGGATTGTCATTTTGTGGTAGATTAAATAAGCTGTTCACTGTACTAACAGATATTATTGCCGTTGATATTTAATGATAGGTATTATCAATTAATATTTTATTTTTATATTTAGCTTCGATTGTGTCTACCTTCCGGTTCTGCGTCTTGGATCCACAAACTATAAACAATTCAAGAATATAAATTAAGTAGTCGCCTGTTGACTACGGTTTAAACACCGCAAAAACTACGCATATACATAAACCTAGTAGCTGCGTATGTGTGTATGCTTGGGCGGTGTACGTGAGGAAATGTCGGTCGCTTGTGTGCATGCGCAGAGATTATGCGTAAATAACATTGCTCAGACAGGTATATTTAGGAACGAGTATATTATACCTATTTTATGAGTCTCTATGATTAACTTGGCGCGGTGGTTGTGATTGCTCAACAGTGAACGTTACATATTACATCTTATTGTCAAATTAAGAACCAGAATGTCAGTTCGTTGAACTACTTAGCTAGAGAATTGGCTTTAATACAAGATATGCAAATCTTGGACAATAATAATAAGTTCTCAATACAATAGTTGTAAATATGAAACTAATTATCTATCCTTACTGTAAAGAACCTACATAAGTAGGTACTAATTTGGGGCAACGTTAACAGGTTCTTGTAATGACGAATCACATAAGTATGATTCATCATAACAATGGACAGGGATTCGGGATCAAGTCACCAAGTTACCGTTTCCATCAAAGCGGAGGCGAGAAGGGAGTACACGTTCAATATCAATAACATACTACGAGTATTGTAAATACACTTGAAAATACTTAATATGGCCAACGAAACACTAATCAGGGTAGTATGAAGTGGCGCTGAGTTATTAGTATTTCTACGAAACGCTTTTGAAGTGTTTCGAGTCTGGCACTTCTGATATCCTTATTCTATGTTTGTTTTGATCTTACGGGCCCATGTGTGACATGTTTACGCGTTTCCTTACGCTTGTGTGAGTGTAATGCTCGCGAACGTATTTATTTTAGGCACCGGCTGTACCCGGCTCAGTCCTCCTTGCTCGCCCGACCGATACGTATCAGTGATTGTGAAATTGGACCCTAAGGTTTGAGAAATAAAGTTGAGAATGTCGGCGTCACCGATTGCGAGGCAAGCGACACACAGTCAGGCCATACCCTCGAGGAGGGTGCTCATCACAGACCCGGCGCAGATGCCAGATGTCTACTCCAGTACTCCTGGTGGCACATTGTACTCGACCACGCCTGGAGGTACATACTTTTAACTAGATTTCTTGTGTTATATTCGCAATTTAGAGTGGCGTGGGTGATCCAAGTTGTGTGTGTCTTATTTAATTTAACACCTTCAATCCCACACGAGTGTCTAGCAGAAAAAGATTTTAATAAAAAGGTAAATAGAATTCTTAATTAGTTAACAAGTCTATGTTTATAAAGTACGAGCCTATGTTTGATATTTAGATATACTGTTATTATTACGTTATTTTAATAATAATAATTCTAAAAGAAAACGAAAAGGAGACAGACATAAAAGCTGTTCATTAAAATGGCCTATTTAACAAGTAACAAAGGGCAAAGATCCTTTGTTAGAACTCTGCAGGTGCGTCAGCAAAAAAAGGGAACCAAATCAATATAAATACGTTCACAAAGAAATAGAAAGAATACTGTTTAAGTACACATGTGGTATCATGTTATCAAGATATGTAGGTAAGCTGTTTATCTATGTCATAGATTAGTTATTGTAACTGATTATAGATATTATTAATGTCAGAAATATTATCAATAATAAAAGTAGTACAAAAGTAGTTCAGCAATAGAGTTTTTGACTTTTTCAGGCTAAAAAATACAGAACATAAAAAAAACAAACAGCGTTACGTTACTTCATAGTAAAAATACGTATTCATTGGTATTTAAAGACTTCTTAGATCGATAATTTAAATAGGATTACATACCAATACGTCAATTTAAATTTAACACCCCAAAGCAGTTAATTCTTTTAAGTTAATAAAACACTAACACTACGGAATGATGTAATAGTAATCTCATGTAGGTAGGTATCTCTCAAATGCTCAATTAACCTGATGGACTTTTAACGTGTTAATATCAATATCAGGTTCATTCGACCAATTTATGCAGTAGAATATATTTATATCGATAAGAGACGAAGATCGTTCTGATGCCAGATAGGAAATTCAGAACCTAGAAAATTCATTAACTAATTCTTTGAAGGCTCTGCGATAGATTGCCCTAGTAATTGAAAGTAAAAAATTGTAGATATGGTCTACGAACTAGCTTTACGACATCTAGACAAAACCGGTTGTGCGATTGTATGTGGGTTCAATTATCAGCTTTTTGGGTCTAATATAGCCATCTTCGTTTTGGAAGGGGTAAAAACTGTCCACTCAGAGCGCGTTATGTTAGACGATACAACGACCTTTTAAAGGTTAAGTTCAAGTCAACGTGAAGGCAACGAATTGTTTTAATATTTAGGGGAGAAGTTTCGTGACACCTGCCCCTACAAAATCAGTTTAAACAATCAATATTCAGCCATTCTATGTGTGCTGCTGTGCCTGCAATAATAAGCATGAGTAAGAAATATCTGGAGTTCAAGTATACCTAACAGAAAATTTGATGAGATTAACGATTTAGGTATTATTTAAATTTGGATATTTTCAGAACTAACTTGTCGATAAATATAGTAAAATAATCCAAAACACAGTAAATAAAAAGATAAGTACCTACTTATACCATAAGCGCAATATGGTGAATAAAATTTTATGTCAACAATATGTTTCTTGTTTCCTAATCATTACAAAACAGACTCTATTGGAACCAGATAGAGTTCAAAATGTAACATTGCCGCGTTATCTGCATAAGCCGGCGTACTACGCAGCTACGCAGTGGTTATGTCACCGTCACAGCACATGGCGATGAATAATAAGCAGAGTTAGATACGACCAAAATATCGCACATTAACATTTGACTTATTTCTTGTTTGTTACCAAGTAGCAAGGAGCAAGGACAGATTTATCTTCTTAATTGATTAACATGGTCAAGGGTACTGCGGACTATAATTACTTACTTACTTACTTCAATTTCCTGCACTATATCCATACCTTTACTAAATTTAAACCCTTCCAGAAATATAACTAGCGAATATTTTCCACTTTTTCTAGTTACGGATATTTTTTTTTTGTATGTGACGAAACTATCGAAAATGATGTTTCATCATCATCATCATCATATCAGCCTATTTCAGTCCACTGCTAAACGTTTGCGCGCCGCGAGGTGTACGATCTTCCACTTTTGTCAAATCTTCCTAAGGTCGTTCGTGTCCTAAGTGACGTTCATCGAGCGTCCTACTCCTAAGTGACGTTAATAATTTAAGACAATTATCACTTGCTATTTTAAATTACTTATATCACTTTTTTATAATGCCGCTACACAAACAACACTGTTCCCTGTGCTAAGATCTAAAATATTAAGCAGAAATGTTTATAAAGCTGCATACATAAGTTTAAGTAGATATAATAATATAGGAACGTATTGTTTGTAAGATGAATCGATGGCCGTAACAGAACAAAACAGAACCACATACAAAAACATTACCACATGTGCGGTGAAAACAGTGGTCTTATTCAGAAGGAAAGACTCGAATTACCATTTAATAGAATAAATAAATAAGTTAGCCACGTGTAGTCCATAACAGTTTATTCATCACAACACGTGGATATGTACGATCGCTGAACTATGACGCAATGCGACTTGGTAGGGACTTCGTAATAAACAGATGATATGTACAGCCAACCAACACAATACATCGAATTTTGCTCTACTAATATTAACCTTTATGACTCGAGCTTTAAGTTCAAATAAGGTTTAAGAAATTTATTAAAGTATAAGTAAACACTTCAGTTTGTCAAAGATTAAAGGGTAGCGAAGGCCGGAAGGCCGCTCGATTGTTTATTGTTGTAAGTAGTTGACATCAAATCAAATTCATGGCTATTGTATCATTTGCTTAGATCATAAATACTCAAAGACTATTTGTGCCAATATTTTAGAAGCCAAGTTAACGTTCCTTTTTTTTAAAGATTAACGGCCTGGCACGTATCTTTACAGTCAAGTCGGTAGTGTTTTTACGTTTCTATACCTCTATAAAAGTTGTTTTATCATGGTGATCCCTCGATCACCATGATAAAACAACTTTGACACAAAATAACTACAAAGAAAAGTATTAAGATGCGGACTGGCGCCGAAGGTGTTAATACTTGTTCCATATTAATATAGTATTTACTAATTTTTATCGTTTCGTTACGTTAATAAAAATTACTTCAGTACCTACTTATATCTGGGCCCCTTTTTATTAGTAACCTAGACGCTGTGTTGTGTCTATCACATTGTGCGTTGAGGTGCGTTGCGTGTCTCGTCTTCTAGGCAGACTAATTAGGTTAATTACCTACAAAAAATGGTGTTTGCGAATAGAATATATTGTCAATAGAGAGTGCAATGAGCCGTTAACTATTTAGGTCGGTGACCTCGATAACAATGGGTGTTTACAGTAATTTCGCAATATGGCACACTGCCATTGCGCTTAGTTTGCGTTTAATTTTAATTTTCACTCGTTTGTGACGGCTATTTCAGTGATAGGCACGGTAACAGGTTGTTTGTGTTGACTGCAAAAAAAAAGAACGAAACTGCGGAAATTTTAAAACTTCCTAACTTATAAGTTTAATATTAAAAGACTAAAAACTAAACTTACATTTAATTTAAAAATTGTACTTACCCACAGTATTTCTAAAATTAATTAGGTTTGTATTTTTTATTTGTATTTGATATTATGATAGGTACTTACCATCGTATCTTACATATAATAAATAGCAAGTCAATTTTAGTTTAAAAAATATTAGCTTAAAAGAAAACTATTAAAAAAGTTTATACTCGTGGCCGCCCCTAAATTAACTATCCTGTAACAAATACCAAGGCTGCCGAAAGTTAGGTAGTTTTAGTTTAGGAAAAACCCTTTCGCATTATCCTTTTCCGGGATTAATGGCTCGTGGGACACAACTTGGATAACACTGAAATCACGAAAATGTGCCCAAAATACTCAGTCTCTCTGACATAAGTTATTAAAATGAAATTGAAATTTTATAAATTTATTTTATTATACGAGTAGTTATGTCTTTTGTTGGGGACGAAGTTTCGTATGGTTTTCAACGTTTAGTTCAGTATTTTTTTCTAAGATGTGTAAACAAAGCCAATTCATATTATGCTAGGTACTAACAAATACAAAGTTACCGCAATTTTTGCGAGAAACTTAAAGCCCTAACCATAAAAAGGTAAATAATATACCTCGGTTATTAAATCCTTTCTAAAATCTTCGTTCTCTTCTTTTCCAGGCACGAGGATTGTCTACGAAAGGTCTTTTATGATGTCACTACGGCAGTCACCGATCTCACAAACCCCACCGAAGTGCTCCCTGCCAGCTGCACTTTTGAAGAACCCTGGCTCCAACCCACACTCGCAAAGTTCACCAGTACAAAAGAACACACGTTCTAATTCGATCTCTTTTGACGAATCCCAGGAAACCTTCAGTATGGATCTCTAGAAATGTAGGTTAGGTAATTAGTTTTATGAATAAAACAAATGCATCGTGTGTAGTCGAATAACGTGACACTACAGACAAACCAGGACCCCGATTCAGAAAGCTTCGATAACGAATTGACAACCGGTAAATCACGTGACACCAATGTTGATTCCTTTAGTGGCATGTGGTTTTCCGGTCGACAAATTGATACCGAAAGCATCTGAATTGGGGACCAGGTCCCTGATTCAGAACCGTTCGGCAACAAATTATCAACCGGATGGCCTGGTGATACTATAGTATTTAACATTAGTGTCACGTGATTTACCGGTTGTTAATTCTAACGAAGGGTTCTGAATCGGGAACCATGTTCGAAATGGCGTTCCTGAGGAGTCGATGTTATGGTAAAAATGCGTACATGAAAAATTATCAATTTTCGGAATCGTAAAAAAAAACAGTAAATTATCAATAAGGCTTAGTCACAAATGTAATTTAAAATTCAAAATTTCAACGTTTTGGCTTTTAGACGCTTTCCTTATTTAGTATGGAAACACAGCATTTGTTTTATGTACAAACCCATGTAACACTGATACTTTGACAAACTGTTAAAAGACTGCCGGATAGTAAGTGCATAGTGTTATTTGGGCTATAATATACAACGTGTAACATTAAGATTCAGCCATAATCAGGATATAGTTGTTACTAAAATTAAACAATTTTGTAAAGAAACATAAATCGAAATATTAAAAAAAAGGCCCCAAACAGACCGGTTAACTGATCGATTTAGTATGTGTATTAAAAATAATGTAATAAAAAACATATTTCGGCGTATTTCTTTGGCAAAGTTATTTAGTTTTATAAGAACAATTGTATCCTAAAATATGTCTAAATCCATAAGTTATACTTTGTATAAAATAAGGTCTATGTAATTCTACGACGCGACTGAAACGCGTTAAAAACGCAATCCCTTGCCACGCCTCCCAAAAAATATAAAAAAAAACAAAAACCAAACAAAACCATAAAAAAACAAATTCAATTTTTAATGGAATGGATGTGCGCTATGTTGTTACAAATAAAGTGGCAAAGGATTTATTGTACCTAATTATTGTTAGTTTTAAGGCGTTTGACGCACTTTGTCTAGGTGCTTAGTATTTTTACTTTATTTAATTTAAGAAAGCAAAGTGCCATTACAAAGAAGTGAATTGAGCGAATGATTTTCTTCTAGTCTGGTGTTGCAACATTATACAATTTAAGCAATCTCACAATATTATAGCTGGTGTCTTGATATTTGAGCTTGTTTTTTGTACATACTATTTTTGTACTTCTCAAATGCTTTTTTTTGTATTACTGATTTAAAATTGTTAATTGTTAACTGCCTTTAAGATATTTATTTTATTGGTCACACACAGTTGATATTAAAAAATATTGAAGATATTAAACCGTTAAATTGATCGTCTTGTTAGAAGACCTTTTCTCAGATTGTTTCAAATCTCAAAAAATATAATTATTCCTCTATGAAACGTTAGATATTAGACTTTATATAGTATGATGGCTAATATTAGTTCCAAAGCATTTAATTATATTAATAATCAAAGTACATAATTAAGTAAAACGACTCTCTTGTTTTAATAGTGTGTTAAAATGTACGTTCATACATGTTGTTAGTGTATGCAACGGTCGGTACTTGGTATTACAATCTATTGCGACTGCCAGTAAAAGTATGAAGCGAATAAAATTTACAAATCTATTTTTATGGTTTTATTTAAGTACAGTACGAAATAGGTAGGTACTTAAACTAGTTTGCCCCTTCACTTCACAATGTAGTAGTTCACTATACCTACTCGATCGAATACGCTATTTCATTGTTTTGTATGTGTGAGCGGTGCTAGGACTTAAAAATTATCTCCATAACGGTTAGGACGTCCCATAAGGACAGACGACCTGGTAAAGGTCGCAAGAAGCCGCTGGATGCAGGCCACCTTCCAACCGGCCATCTGGAAGTCTATATGCAGCAGTAGACATCTTATGGCTGAAATGATGATGATAACAGTTAATTTTGGATAGGGTAGGATATAAAAAAAAATAAAAATAAAAATTGAACAACATCTCATACATTGCTCTGATGCTAAGGTAAGCACATGTATTATAGAAATCAGAAACAACGACAATACCACAACACTCAAAACCGACCCAACATAGAAAAGAAACTTTTCTACATTGATCCGACCGAGAATCGAACCTGGAAACTTAGAGATGGCGACGCCAAGTTCGGCGCACTCGCCTCTTGGCAACAGAGTTCGTCCGGTCGAGAAATTAGTTGAAAATAGTGCCCTCTATATCCCCTTAACGGAAATAGGTGGATTTTTTATTATGGACGGACCTATCGCTGCGTGCCTTTGAGGAAGACGTTCTTCAGCTTAACCCGGGCAGTTGTGGCGTGCGCTGAAGGTGCACAGCCTAGGTCCGCCCCACTAGCGGTCGCCGCGACCCGGCCGAGTGTGAGGCTTCGCGCAGCTAAGCCTCAGACTCGTACGTGTCGAGCGAGCCCCATACTAGCAGGCGTGATCAGGCCAATGTGGAGTGCAAAAGGCACCCTACCAAGCGGCGAACCCGCTAGTGGTGGCGCCGACGGGACCGGAACTGCCGAAATAGGCCGGACCGCTGTCGGGCTCCTTTCTAGCGGGCCCGTTCTGGGGGTGAGTCGGACTCTGGCCTCAAGGGCGCCTCTGTAAGCTCGGACCTCGGCTTGGGCCGTCGTCCGTAGAGTGGGCAGGGGAAAAACGGCCAGGCACATGTCTGTGTCGGCCGAAATGAAATACGGAAATAGGTGGAATAACCAGTCACACTGTATATTCTGTGGGTCGTGAGTTCGCATCCCAATGCGTATATCTTCATAATGTTTTGTTTGATTAGAAAAGAAAAAATACATGTCTAATATTTTCTGTTAATCCAACTGACGGACTAATTAGATTTTTTTAAGAAACTAGCTCATTTGTGAGGTCAACAAAGCGAAGCGCAAGCAAACTGTGCAATGTAAAGGCGTGTTTGCCTCGGAAGGCAACGCGGGCATGTCTCGTACGATCCGGCGCGTTCTCTGTAAAGTGCTGTACTGTCACTGGTGCTCAGTATGAGCCGCTCAGTTGCATGACTTGTAAAGCTTGGCATCGACATTGCGAGGCTGCTCGCGAGTTTGCTCGTTTGAGCAGTAAGTTGAATAGCAGCCTCGCGATGCGCATAAAAGGCAACACAGGCAACTTGAGTCACACCTAACCTGCGAGGCGTCAGTATACGTTTGACCATCCCCGTGTCGTGAGCGCGCGAAGGAATACACACGCGTTCCTGAGAACTGATCGCCCTTTGAGCACCGCTATTTACGACAACGAACCGGTTCAAATTGGTTCGCGAGGCAAACGCGTCTCCACACTACGAGTCAGCCTCGCAATGTCGCTGCCTTTAGAGATGCGATTGTAGTGACTTGCACGCTCGTTAAGAACTTCGTTTGCTCTGGTGGGATATACAGGGTTATTTGTAAGACACCAACAACCTCCTAGGGGCTAATTCTGGTGCTCAAATACAACAACTTTTTGTATGGGACCAACATTGAAATCGAACAAAAAAAAAAACACTTCCCCATACTAAGCCGCCATCAGCTAATATCAGTTTGTATGGAGAATTGAATTTTTTATTTTATTTATAATATTGGTCCCATATAAAAAGTTGTTGTATTTGAGCACCATAATCAGCCCCTAGGATGTTTTACAAATAACCCTGTATTGATATAGCGGCTCACAGGCTCAGCATGGCACGTGTTAGCTGTGTAGAGGGAACTTAACATGGCTGACTCGCGACTAAATGCTCCTATCAAGCCGCCTTGCAATTTTGGTACATTTTTTGCCTGGTACGGTATCCCGACACACCAGACGACCTGGTAAAGGTCAGGAAGCCCCTGGATGCAGACCGCTTCCAATCGGACAATCTTAAAGTCATCGGGCGAGGCCAGTACAGCAGTGAACTTCTTATTGTTGAAATAATGATGATGATAAAGTGTCCCGACTACATAATTTTATAATCATTTTTATCGACTTTTGCCCTCCTTGCTACGAAATGCTACGAGAAAATTGCTACGGGCGCCGAGAGCTACGGATAACTTTTAAGTCCGAAGTAATGAAGCAGACTGAAATTCATAATTAGCACCCTTTTAGACTGTTTAAAGTCTACTTAATACAACTTTGCAGCAAAAAATGATGTAAACGAAATTTCTAGTAACACTCAAAAACAGTATACTGTACACATTACCGCATATATATATGAATCTTTGTTAAAACCATGGTAATTTAAGGTCATACATCGCATTAAATATAAACACGAATGTTTCGCTATCTCGCAAGTTCTATCGCAAGCGAAAATTAACCATTAAGTTATTAAAATCAATAAAAAATTCATTAAGCAGTTATTGCTACCCAGCATTTTTACAAATGGGAAGATCATAAATAATACGAGCGGATTCCTTTGATTACGAGAAATTGAATTTAAGTAAGTAGCTTCAATCATTTGGTTGGAGACATTATATATTTTTATTGTACTTCGCCATTAATTTTCAAATAGTATCCCTGGTTAGGCTAACAAATTAATTAATTAAATGTTTACATGTACAGCCATAATTAATTGATGAGTCTAATTGAATTTATAAGTTGCCATGCCCAAACGGACTTTATGATGGGTAACAAATAACATGATAGGTAAGAAGAAAGGTAGCACTTCTCTTTACTGTGTAATTAGGTACCTAATTGTACCTACACATGAAATGAACTTCAAACTTTGCCAATGCGGATCGGAATTATGATTTTAATGTTTAAATAAATAAATACTGGAGAACATCACATACATTGCTCTGATCCTATGATAAGTAGCCTAAGCACTTGTGTTACAGAAATCAGAAACAACAACGGTACCACAACACCCAGACTCGAAACAATATAGAAAAGTTATTTTCTACATTGATGTTGCGGACGCCGAAGCTATGTGTTGCGGACGCCGAAGCCACAGTCAGTGTATAGTGACATAGACACTAATAACGTGATTAGAACGATAAATGTTAATGATAAGTGTACAGTTTAAGTGTTATGTATTAGATTTAAGTACATAAACATGCTGCATAGAGGAATATAGTGTCAGAACGAGATAGCGTTATAAGTAAAAACGAGAAAGGCAGTGCAAAGCCTTTACGTAAATCCGGGGTTGTGATTGGATAACCAAAACAAAACAGACGCTATCATTGGTCGGGGCTCCAAATAAATACAAGTGATTCCTCTATGGGGCATGCCAGTATCATTCCGACCTTCATGATAATAAGAACAAATAAATCAAGAGAAAATATCGAAGAGTTTTATTACAAGCATACAGTCCACTACAGTATTTGGTCCAAGTCGAACCGGATTGAAGATCCAAGATCCAGAACGAAGATCCAAGATCCAAGATCCAGAACGAAGATCCAAGATCCAAGATCCAGAACCAAGATCCAAGATCCAGAACCAAGATCCAAGATCCAGAACGAAGATCCAAGATCCAAGATCCAGAACCAAGATCCAAGATCCAGAACGAAGATCCAAGATCCAGAACGAAGATCCAAGATCCAGAACGAAGATCCAAGATCAAAGATCCAGACCGAAGATCGAAGATCCAGATTTGTGGTCCGAAAAATTGTAAATTAAAGAAACTCTACTACTGGAAATGGTCAAAACTCGAAGTCAAGGCGAAGCAGCAGAATTTGAGGAGCAAAGGCGCAGAGCAACAAGGCAGATCGCTTTTGAACGCGCAAGAAGACTTTCGATGGAGGCACCAGCTTCACCGGAGACTGAAACAAGGCCCAATACAGGGGAACGACCTTCGACACCAGAGATACCGACCACACCTCTGGCTGTTACGGGTACCTCGACTAAGCCGCCAGCTTTGGAAGAGCGGCGTCAAGCCAAATCACCTACGCGTTCAGTGCGCTCCTGTCGGTCAACAACAAGTGTGAATACGAGACTACGGTTGGCTGAACTAGAAGCTGCAGAGAAATTAGCTGCTATCAGAAGAAAAGAACTCGAAATCGAAGCAGAACTTATAAAGAAGAGACTTGAAACAGAAGTATCAGTGATCCAAGACGAACAAGATAGTTTGCGCGAAGAACCTGTCATGCAGAAGGATCATCAAAAGGTGGATGAGTGGCTTCGCTCTAACCCACTCACTGCATCACAAGGCGAGATTCCTGGAAAAGAGAAAAGAACACTTCGATTTGACATACCAAGAAGAAGATCACCGTCTCTAACCAGAACCAGAAGCGGCATCGAACAGCTGGCTGAAACACTAGAGAAGATGACAAGACCACGTCCAAAACACATCGATCTACCCTCATTTTCCGGAACTATCAACGAGTGGCTATCATTCAAGGCTGCGATGCGGGACTCCACAGAAATGTACAGCATCTCAGCAGCAGAAAACCTCCAGCGGTTAAGGAGCTGTCTAAAGGGAGAAGCCAGAGACGTCGTGTCTGCACTGCTACACACCGCTACAGATCCAGAGACTATTATGAAGACGCTAGAACAATGTTTCGGAAGACCCGAAGTCATCATAGATAGAACTCTCGACGAATTAAAAAGAATGCCGAAACCAGGCATATCTGCAACAGAACTGAACAGTTTCGCAATCAAATTGCAGAACGCCATTTGTGTGCTCAAGACAATCGATCGACGGGGATATCTTTACAATCCTCTACTAACGCGAGAAGTGCTGAGCAAATTGAGTCCACATCTCCAATCACGTTGGTGTGACTACGCAACAGACCATGAAGGAACAGCAGATCCTGAGATCATCATACTGTCACGTTTTTTGATGAGAGAAGCGGATCGGGCGTTGAAGTATACCTACACTCCGCCGATGAACGCAGCCTCAACAACTGTGAACAAGAAAGAAGTCCGACCAGCCGTTAATGTGCAGAAAAAGAAGGTAGCGCCTGTCTACACCACAGAAAATAAAGAAGAGCAAGAACCGTGCCCTAGCTGTGAACAAGCCCACACACTGCCACAGTGTCCCACCTTCAAAGCACTGACAGTCAGTCAACGATGGGACTTTTTAAAAGAAAGAAAAATGTGCTTCAAGTGTATCAACAAGAAACACAGACGCACCAACTGCCGAGCGAAACCATGCGGTGTTAGTGAATGTCAACGGCCACATCACGCAATGCTTCACCAATATCAAGACATTAAAGAAAGTGTACCAAAGCAATCATCGTCATCAAGCGATAACAGCGGTACCGTTATGTCAGTGGCTATCAAGTCAACAACGGGACTTCGAACTGCAGTTCTCTTGAAGATATGTCCAGTCATTATCGCTGGCCCACGGGGGGAGGTCAGCACATATGCGCTGTTAGATGAAGGAGCGACCATCACTCTAATTGATGAAGATCTGGCACAGAATATCGGCGCAGAAGGTCCAGCAACGCCTCTACACCTCCATGGCGTCAACATGTTCCAGCGAGAGAACGACAGCAAGCTTGTAACATTGCAAGTACGGGGCAAGAAGAACGGCTCAACGTACAAGATACGCGCACGCACTGTCAAGAATCTGAAGCTACATCACCAAACAATCCCGAACACACTGATGAAACATGAACACCTGCAAGATCTGAACGAGGAAGAACTATGCTACGGGCAAGCTAGACCCGGTATTCTAATCGGAACAGATCACTGGGAGTGCATCGTTTCCCGTGAATTACGAATTGGTGGCCCTGGTCAACCGGCCGCATCCAAAACACAACTCGGATGGGTGGTGCACGGAACAACACCACACAGAGTGATCTACAATAACGACAGTGTAATGCATGTCTTTGAACCAGATCGACGTGAATATATGAACATGCAGAGCGATCAGCAACTTCACGATTTGGTGGAAAAACACTTTAAGATCGAAGCTCTTGGTATCGCGCAAGAACGACACATAAGTGAAGCGGACCAACGAGCAATCAACATGGTCAAGACAACAATCAAGAAGATTGACAGTGGCTATGAAGTAGGATTACCATGGAACCAAGACGATGTCAACATGCCACCTAGTTATGATGCAGCATTCCGTCGACTCCGAAGAATAGAACAGAAGATGGATGCCATGCCCGACTTTGCCAAAGAATACGACGCACAGATAGAAAACCTACTGGAGAAAGGTTACGCTGTTCCATGCGACGGCTCAGAACGAGCAAGTTCCGTTTGTTGGTACCTGCCACATTTTGCGGTACAGAACCCGAACAAACCCGGCAAACAGCGACTGGTGTTTGATGCAGCGGCAAGAAGTCACGGCGTGAACCTAAACGATCATCTGCTGGAAGGACCGGATCTACTGCTGTCACTACAGGGGATCGTGTTTAGATTTCGAGAACGGGCGATAGCAATCACAGCAGACATTCAAGAGATGTTCTTGAGAATCAAGATTCGTCCTGAAGATCAACCTGCACAACAGTTTCTGTGGCGCGGCAGTGATCGCGAGAATCCTCCCCGTCACTACAAGATGACCAGCATGATCTTCGGGGCAGCAAGTTCACCATTCATGGCGCACTTCGTTCGCAACCACAACGCGAATGAGCATGCGCAAAAATACCCTGTAGCATTGGAAGCTATCACCCAAAGCCATTACATGGATGACCTGGTAGCAAGTTACGATACCGAACAAGAAGCACAGACTGCGATCCAAGAAACTCGGACGGTGCATGCAGCAGCTGGTTTTACCCTACGAGGATGGAGCGCCAGTAACAGAACCGTCCTACGTGACGTACCCTCAGAGCTATTCGCAAACACGCCTACCCAACTGGGAGGAGAACGTCCAGAGAACAAGATCCTGGGATTATTTTGGAACGCTGAAAAGGACGAACTGGGATTCAACACGTCAATGAACAGAATTCCGGATGAAGTACGTGCACAGAACCGCGCGCCGACTAAGAGAGAAGCACTTAGTGCAGTGATGTCAATCTATGATCCATTGGGGCTGTTGAGTCATTACACGGTGCGAGCAAAGATCATCCTGCAAAGTTTGTGGCGTTTGAAGACAGCATGGGATGAACCGATACCCATGGAACAAGAAGAGCTCTTCGCGTCATGGCTAGCACACTTAGCAGAGATTGGACAACTACGCCTCGACAGATGCTATGAAATAAGAAACTGCGACCGCATAGAGCTACACGTGATATGTGACGCAAGCGAACAAGCTTACGCAACTGTGGCTTACTGGAGGAAGACCCACCGCGACGGAAGTATCGGAGTCGTGCTAGTGGCAGCAAAAGCCAAAGTGGCGCCGAAGCGAACTCAGACGATACCTCGGTTGGAATTGCAAGCTGCTGTCATCGGAGCTAGACTCGCTGACACCATAAGGAAAGAACACCGCGTTGAAGTCGCCAGGACGATCTATTGGACCGACTCCACAACTGTGGTCCAGTGGATTCGTCACGACGCGAGACGATATACTCCATTTGTGGCTCACCGTCTAAGAGAAATAGCAGAGCTCACACAACAAGATGAGTGGCGATGGTTACCGACAGAACAGAACGTGGCTGACGACGCAACAAGATTTGCACGCACACGGATCACCGAAGACGACCGATGGTTCCGAGGTCCTAGCTTCTTACACCAACCCGAGGAGCTATGGCCCACGGAAAGAATATTCGAAGAAGAGGAGGAGGAGGTTCTGCATACGTCAGAGAACACGAAACGAGATAGTTGGTTGCCTGACTATACACGCTTCTCCAAGTACGAGACGTTGCTGAGAACAACTGCACGAGTCCTGGCATTTGTCGACATATGTAGACGTCAAGCAACACGTATGGATTGCCAACATCTAGAATGAGCAGAACGAGAAATTATTCGACACGTGCAGCAAGAGTGTTTTGAAGAAGACATCAAAAGGATAAAGTCTGAACGCCCGATCACCAGGACGAGTCGACTCTTTAAGTTAGATCCAGTGCTTGAAGATGGCGTCATGCGAGTGCGAGGTCGTATCGAAGCATCAGCCGCACCCGCAGACACCAAACGACCCGTTATCTTGGACGGACGGCATCATGTGTCCAAACTCATCGTGATGCGAGAACACTGTACAGCAGGACACGCCAACAGAGAGCGTGTGACCAACGACCTGAGACAGAGATACTGGATCATCCATCTACGACCTACGGTACGCGCAGTAGAACGAAGCTGTACGCTCTGCAAACTACGTCAGGGAAGACCGCGAGTGCCAGCGACTGGAGATCTGCCGCGAGCGCGTCTTGACCCCTTCCACCGCCCCTTCACCAATTGTGGGGTAGATTACTTCGGACCTATGGTGGTTAAGGTGGGACGGCGACGAGAAAAGAGGTGGGGAGCCCTATTCACGTGTCTCACTTCCCGAGCCGTACACATCGAGCTTGTCGCGTCATTAGCAACGGATTCAGCGATCATGGCGATGCGGCGGATGGCAGCACGAAGAGGATGGCCACGCCTGATGTACTCGGATAATGCCACTAATTTCCGAGGGGCAGATAAGGAACTCCGAGCAGCCTACGACGAGTGGGCACCAGCCCTTCGTGACGAGGGACTAATTCACCGAATGAAGTGGTGCTACATACCCCCAGGCGCGCCGAACCAAGGAGGTGCGTGGGAGCGCTTAGTACGATCAGTGAAAGCCGCGCTCAAAGCTACCCTGCGGGAGAGAGAACCACCAGAAGAAGTCCTGAGAACTCTATTGACCGAAGCCGAGTTCTCCATCAACGCAAGACCACTAACCCACGTGAGTGTAAACCCGCAAGATCCGGAAGCGCTCACACCCAATCACTTCTTGTTGGGATCATCGACTGGCCTTCCAACTACAGGGCCATGTGAGGAGACTGACCGCAGAACCTGGAGAGTCAGCCAAGCGCTTGCCGATCACTTCTGGCGTCGTTGGGTACATGAATACTTACCAACGCTGGTACCCCGCGGCGAACCAAGGGACAACAAGCGCCCCCTAGAAGTGGGAGACGTCGTCGTGGTAGTAGACCCCACACTACCAAGAAACGTCTGGCCGATGGGTATCGTCGAACGCACCTACAAGGGACCAGATGATGGAATACGCGTCGTAGACGTGAGGACGAAGACAGGAGTTTTCAAGCGCCCCGTCAGCAAGCTTGTCGTCCTGCAGAAAGAAGAGGCTTCGCAAGCTGCGCCGGGGGGAGAGATGTTGCGGACGCCGAAGCTATGTGTTGCGGACGCCGAAGCCACAGTCAGTGTATAGTGACATAGACACTAATAACGTGATTAGAACGATAAATGTTAATGATAAGTGTACAGTTTAAGTGTTATGTATTAGATTTAAGTACATAAACATGCTGCATAGAGGAATATAGTGTCAGAACGAGATAGCGTTATAAGTAAAAACGAGAAAGGCAGTGCAAAGCCTTTACGTAAATCCGGGGTTGTGATTGGATAACCAAAACAAAACAGACGCTATCATTGGTCGGGGCTCCAAATAAATACAAGTGATTCCTCTATGGGGCATGCCAGTATCATTCCGACCTTCATGATAATAAGAACAAATAAATCAAGAGAAAATATCGAAGAGTTTTATTACAAGCATACAGTCCACTACAATTGACCGACCGGGCATCAAACCCGGACCTCAGAGATAGCGACACCAAGTGCGGTACGCTCGCCACTCGGCTACGGAGGTTGTTGGGATCGTTTGTATTTGTTGTATGTTAAAAAATATGTGACTGTAGTACACACTGGCTGAGTGGTGACCACAGACTGACTGCCGTCAGGGAGGGCTCAAGAAAAGAAGCCGTGACGATGTAGAGGACTTTTGCCGGGACTGGGAGACATTGGACCTTGACTAAGTTTGCTTTTTAAACTTAGGAAAGGTCTATGGCCTGGCCGACGACGCTAAACATAGGCCTCCTCCAATGACTTCTAGATTGGACGGTTGGAAACGACCTGCAACCAGTAGTTTTCTGCAGGTCTCTGTCCAGCTTGTGGGACGACGTCCTACGCTGTGCTTGCCGGTACTTGACCTCCATTCTAGAACCTTTCTGCCTTATCAGCCAGCAGTTAAATAACTAATGGAATATAATAAAAAAACTAGTATCTAGAGTAAATAGGTAATTATTTGTGGTTCTATCATGCAAGAAAACTGAGTATGATAAAAAGGGAAGTTCAATAAAAATTATAGTGATATTTCAATTACTCACGCACGCACAAACACGCACATTAGTTAAAATTATTATTTGTAATTATTAAGTACATAGGTACAGTAACTAGGTACATGCAAAAGTATTAACTTCATAACTAAGTATAACTTGATGTATCTATAAGTAGATCGTTAAAGAAATAAATTGGCTTGTAAGGTTAGCAGTAAATATCAAAACTATTAATTAAGAGGTGGGATTTTGTTTTATAAATCAATTAATTGGACATACCAAACACCAGAGTTCGAAAATGTCACAATGACAGACACAAGGAACTACATACATCAATCCTGTGCCATATCCAAAGTAACGTTGCTATTCTAAAGGATCAGGAACTTACTACCTTCCTGTAACATATTTCTTGATCAGCCTTGTTTATTATGCTTTCTATCAAAGCTAAGATCATTGACCCCGTGCAGTGTTATTTCACAAATCTATCACGTGCGAACATACTAACAACACAGACTCAACCTTAAAGTGTGATAGGTAGGGGTTATTTTCAAAGAGGGGAGGGTTGTGCAATCACTCAGCCCCCTTTCACCCTCTCCCTAGTGCGTGGTAATCTGTCTGGATCTAATCGCTTTTGATACTTGCCTCATTTTGTACTAACAGGGAATGACATGTTGGTACTGAATGGACGTGTTTAATGAAGTAAATGATGATGGAATTTGTGCGACTAAGTATTCTGTAACTTGAAGATGAACAAGTCAATCGTGTTTGCTACGCATTAAGCTTTAAATTATCTACAAATAATGTACCTACTCAATGAATAAGTCACCAACAGTGGTTCTGCAAAAGTTGACGTTGAAGAAATTAGAAACTTCATGATTCGTAATTATTACGCGCAATGTCACGTGGCTAGGATCAACAAAGTACAAACCCAGTAGGTAGTAGAAATAAAAAAGAATAGAAAATATGCGCGATGTTAGGGTTTTTGCATTTACGTCACACAACTAAAAAGATTTTTTTTTTCCGTCTATTATGCTGTTTTATTATTTAGGTTAAAGTTTAGGTTTCGTTATCTTCTGTTATTTTGACAAGACGTAAGTAATGGCAACTGAAAAGAGACCATAGCCACCGATTTCTTGGCTGTACGTGTTCAAGAGTAAGGAAATCGCGGAGAGAGTTGTCCTTCAGACAGAATAATTTATTTTATATATGTAAGTATACAGTGTGTAACGAAAAGGTGAAATAAAACTTTAAGGGGTTATTTTACGGCTACATTACATCAACTTTTTCTATGGGACCAACATCAAAATCTCAAAAAAAAAAAAATGACGTTTCCATACAAACTGATGCCAGCTGGTCGCGTTTTAGTATGGGAAAGAGTTTTTTTTTTGCGATTTCGATGTTGGTCCTATACAAAAAATTTTGATGTAATTTAGCCGTAGAATAACCCCTTAAAGTTTTATTTCACCTTTTCGTTACACCCTGCATAGAAACTTATTAGAATATACATTTTACTGACGCGAGTACCTACGTACAAAGCAGTGTTGCACTGTTATCCCGAATTATGTTAAGTCGGTGTGTTTGTTTTGATTGGATGGTAGTGCTTAATATCTCCATGTAAGTCTATGATTGTGCGCTATTTTAATTATGCTTAAAAAGTTTTAAACCTATTAAGAGGGCGTGCACCTAATTTCAGTGCAAAATTGAAATACAGTTCTACTTGTGTGCGTCTATGATGCGGGATAAAGCGTCAACAATGTTGATCCTTAACAAGATAATATTGATAATTTATTAGGTAGTGGACGTCCTACCTAGGTTTGAAAAACGGTTGGTTTTGCCCGCTTGATTTTATAATTAATTTTGACTTAGGTTTACGACAGTTTTTTTTGTTTTTTTCATAAAATAAAATTTATATTATTTTAAAAGTATACCTGAAGATTATTGTGTAGTGTTAAAATTTTGTAATAGTTGTTTATAACGACAGAAAAATAAATGATATTTGAATGGAAATTTCTAATACTGTATGTTATTTCAGCATATTTTGTAAGAAAGTAAAAAAAAGTATTCAACCCATGTGCAAGTAGACCATATCTTTAATTTAATGTTAAAATCGAATTGGCAGGATAACTGGTAGTATCTTGTAAACCGATGTTCAAACGTAACTCAAACGACATTTTTCTGCAATAAGGGTAGTTCTTTTGGTGATTATTTTTGAAATGATATGAAAATCAATTCGCGTAATATGCAAGAATAAAAGAACTAATCTTTTTAAATTACGTATACACAAAATAACGTGTCAGTTATCATTCACGACTTTACAATCAGAAAACAAAATGTACGGAAATATGACGATTTCTAGGACGGCCTCTTAAGGCTTTATTAATTAACTAAAATAGCGTAAATTTTTGTATTTTTTTGTGTGCAGGTTAAGTGAATGTCTATAAATAGAAACGACACGCCTGCATCGGAGTTTGTCGCATTAAGAGATGGGTAAGCAAATGGAGGCTTAGCGAGTGCGGGGGCGGGCGTGGGGCTTCGCTAAACACATTACGAGGCCTCGCTAGAACGTGATCGCTTTGATTTCAATGTCAATTATAGAAACTGCAGACAGACGCTAGGTGTCCTGGGCCTTGAGAAGGTACTGTTTATGAGCTAAACTCAACGTGTGTGGATGTCATGTCAATAACATTTTAATTGTGTCTGATGGGTTTGCTCACGTGTTTGAACACTGCGAAATTTTAGAGTATTAATTAGAGTCTTTGCTAATGCCTGATGCCTGAGATCCCTACCTAGGTATACTAAAGCGGTTTTCATCATTATTAGAAAATAATAAGAGGAAGGGCATAATTTAGTTTTAAATTCGAGAAAATTAAGTTTTGAATGTAACGCGCCTTTTTTTTTATCCCAAATATGTAGTTACAGGACACATGTGTTATTCGACATTCAAATTTAATTTTCTTGAATGTGTATACAGGGTGTCCTGTAACCACATATTCTATATCATGGTGAACACTGTATGACTTTTGCTGCATGAAAAGGTATCGACTTTCCATACAAAATTACCAAACAGACGATTTAATTTGTCTAGATAGATAAAAATTATGCATATTTTTAAAAGTCATAGAACTAATGTTGTACACTATGGTTTTCCTTGAGTTTTCCTTTTTCTTGAGTTACGGGACATACTGTATATTTCGATTTCACAGAATGTTACTTGAGTCCTTTTTCGTTACGACGGAAAATTATTTGTCAAGTGCGTGGCCGGGGGTGGCTCACAAGCTGAAATTGTCAAGCCATTATAACTGCTTAATCATTTCAACCGTAGTACGTCCACTGCTGAACATAGGCCTTCCCGAAAAGGGGGATATTGCCAATACTCGCCACGCTTGGCAGGAGCGCAATTTTTTATAATATTTCACACGCAGACGCAGCTGCCTGTCTCGTGCTACAGGAATTAGTTGCCCCTTACGACACGCCTTCTGTTGTCGGTGGAAAAGTGTATTCTTTAGGTATGGCCGTCCCCATACGGCACTGCTGCACATCATAACTGCTTGCCAAAAATATTTACTATCTTGCATTCTTGGTCAGCCCGCTTACGGCGTGAAAGAATGTCGTCTACATTCTGGGTTAACTTTGTTCTCCTTATTAAATAGTGATTGAGGAATTTCGGTCGTTCCCTTGTACCTCGTTTTTGCTTAGTAGAGGATCTCGGTCAAATATAGATTGATAGACTGCACACCAAACAAAGAAGTTAGTACAGTTGGTTTTAACAGAAATATCCACAATTTAGCCAAACTTTTGATTGAGAACAATTATACAGAGAAGGGAAAAGTGGTGCGGAGTGCTTAACGTAAATTATACCTAATGAAAATACATAAATCGTTAAATAAATAAACTTAAACACAATCTAAAACTATACATGTGACATTTATTACAAGCATCTCCTTGCTTCGGAAGTACGTTAGAAGTTGGCCCCGGCTAATATTGCTTGAAACTTGTCGTGAAGCCAAGTCAGAGGCCTTTAGGCGGTTTAATAACATCTGACAGTAAGGTTATGTCACTGGCCGTACAACACAACTCCACCAATCCGCACTGGGCTCGCGTTGTTGAGTATGGCCAAAACCACCTCATTGTTGAGTGATATCAGGTGGTGAGGCGAGGCCTATGCCCTGCAGTGGGACATAGGTGTAGGCAAACCTTTCTTTACTTTTTTTTACAATCTTAAAGTTACGTTTAATAAGAATGATAACAGTCCTTCCTAAGTGGACTCCGAAATCGAACCCGTTCGGTTGATCGCTGAAAGTTGGTCCCGATTTATATGTCTCCTAATATTTTAGACAGGTGGCCTTTAGGAAAGTTTGATAACGAAAGGAAAGATTGAGGTTCTCTCGCTTCACACAATACCTAATTAAAATATAAGCAACCTTTTAGAACTGCTAAAGAAATTCGCAGAAAAGCTGAAAAATACTGGTGACGGCTTTAGTCGATTTATGAGTCTTTTCCAAGAGTTTTACTTGACAAAGATGAATTTTGCACTTAGATCTAATGAGAGCGTCTTTTTTCTCACTGTGATACCTAGCTATTATTATGACTTAGTAATTCTTTAGTATTTCGTATTTCTATGCCGAAAAGTAAAAATAATAGTTAACTAAAAATTTGCGCGATAGGTGTCGCATTGTATTTGGTCTTACCCGTTGTGTTTATTTTTTATTTTTTATTGGACAACATCAAATACATTGCTTTGATCCTATGATAAGTAGCTTAAGCACTTGTGTTACAGAAATCAGAAACAACGACGGCAACACAACACCCAGACCCGAGACTATATAGAAAATTTATTTTTCTAAGCCGTCCGACCGGCAATCGAACCCGGGACACCCGGTCAGAGATAGCGCCACCAAGTCGCCTTTCGCCTACGGAGGTCGTCAAATTTTATTTGATCATGCTGCTTCAGGGTTTCAAATAATCTCTACGTAGGTTCTGCCAAGTTGTCAAACAATTGTTAAACTTGCGTCATACTATCGAGCACAGAAAAATCGTAATCTATCGTAAAATCGTACTTTGACATTGCGTTGACATTTGCTGACAACTGTTGAAAAGACCAAACCGCTGGCGCTATCTGTGATTAGCTTAGACTGTGTTTCCCTATTGCGTGACCAAGCTTAGTGCATATAACCAGCCATATGTGCATATGACCACCAGAACACGATATGATATAGTGATTTATCGATACCACGTATCTCATTTTTAAATATTATATATATAGGGTTAAGGGTTAGGGTTAAAAACTTAATAAATAAATAAATAAATAAATATTAGACAACATCACATACATTGCTCTGATCCTATGATAAGTTGCTGAAGCACTTGTGTTACAGAAATCAGAAACAACGACGATATATAGCCGCCATATTGCATTTTTATCGAAACAGTGATCATAACATGTGACGTCTAGGGCCTTTCAACATGGCGGCTCTATCATAATTTTTACAGTTGATGTCGATAAATCGCTATATCATATCGTGTTTTGGTAGCGGATAGGGGGGCAGGTACTGCTAGACTACCAGAGCCGTCTTAACATACCCTCGGGCCCTGGGGGACACAAAAATTCCGGGGTCCTATTGGAAAGAAAATAAGAATGTTGGTATGAATTCATGACTTACAAAAAATAATTTCATATCTTCGTTTAAAGTATAGTTTTAGTTTTTCCCTTCTTTTTTCTAGGCTATAAGAGAGGGTCTTTTATTTCTTTTTAGTTAACAGTGTTTCTTAGTTTACAAACATGATCTAGTGCTTAGGGACCCCCGTGAGACCGGGGTCCTGGGCACAGGCCCCATGTGCCCTTATGGTAAAGACGGAACTGATTACTGCGACTGTGTTTTAGTATCTAGATAATACTGTATGTCCCTGTTTCCCCTTGTGGGGTGATTGCAGACGCCCTCCGTTCCGCGCTGCCGGCCACACTCTCAGGTAAGGGTATAGTCATGATAGGATATGACCTTTATTACCAAAAGCATAAGTATGCTATTTCTATCAAGCAGGGCCGACTGTATGTAAATTGCATTTAGTTTCTAATTGAAACGTTGTTATGATGGTACGCTGATGCAGTTTTTGTACTTACAATTCCGATTTTGATGACATATCGTCCCTCGCATCATGGCTAAGTGTTTAACTAACTAACGGTCAAATTTAACTGTCCTGTTTTAGAAGTTGATATCCAGATATATAATATATAGCTCCAGAGCTGCCGAAAATGCTAGGCGCGTCTTACATACAAGTTTATTGTATACATACAGAGAGACTCTTCTCTTCTGCATCAGTGTGCATACAGTATTAGGTCCATTTATACATTTATGTTTTTTTTTTTTAATTACTTATAAAACAGTTACGTCACTGTGATAACTTTGTTTTTTTATTTAGTTACGACAGTTAGTCATGCGGGACGATATTTATTTTTCTTTATTATCATGGATAATCCGTTTTTCGCGAAAAAGCCTACATTTGAACACAGATTGTCCCGGATTTCAAAGATAATCTTGTAACCACATATTCTATACATATGAGTTTTACTTAATACTTATTATACTCGTACTCAGATATGAAACTCTTACAAAACGGGCGCTCCAAAAACTAAAAAGAAAAAAAAATAGTAATGTTTGAATTGTTTTAGTCATTAAAACTTAGTGTAACCAATCTGCACTCGGCTTGCATCAAATAATTAGTGTTGTCAATACAAAAATCGAAAAATCGTAATTCGAGAACTACGAAAAATCGTAGAAGACACATAGGGGTGATTCAGATACAAAATACAAATACAAAATACAAAATGTTTATTTCATTAACTTAGTGTCTAATACAATATTAGTGAATGGAGCTACCTTTTAAGCAAAATATGCTTGTGTTAGGTAACACCGCTCTTCCATAGCATGGTTACAACAGACTAATTTAGGCCACCTGGATAGTCTCTACCATAACATAAACATTAAATAGTTTTTCATTCAAACATGTGCTAATAAAATTACTAATTGATAAATGTTAGTATAATATAAATGATTATTTTAAGTAGGTATGTAAAAATCTGACATTTTATTAATATTGTTATTATTATTTATTTTTGTTATTCCTTTTGTTTTTCTCAGCTTAAAGGCTGGTATTATTTATTTTATTAATATTGATTAAGAGTATGACATTAAGCAAGTAATATAATGAATCAATCTTATTTTAAGTATTATAATTAAACAATTAATCTATTAATCTATCCTTATGAATGTGTGTGTGTGTGTGTGTGTGTGTGTGTGTGTGTGTGTGTGTGTGTGTGTGTGTGTGTGTGTGTGTGTTGTGTGTGTGTGTGTGTGTGCGTGTATGTGTGGTGAGTGTGTTTCAGCTTATAATTAATTCTATTTCAGCGTAGCTTTTAGCTTTCAACCATTTAGTAATCGCAATTTTGCATTTTGTATAAGTCATATTATAAATATCTAATTCTTTATTTATTCTGTTATATAGAACAGTAGCTCTCGTGTCATATTGCCTCTTCGCAAATATTGACCTCACTCGCGTTTGTTGCACAACATTACGTTTCCTTCTAGAGTTAGTCTCGATCTGTTGGTAAGGGAGGGATTTGTGTTTACTTAGCACAGTATTTAAAACGTATAATTTTCTAATAGATAACAAATCACTAGAGGAGTAGAGTAAGTCTGTAGAGAAGTCGCGTGGCTTAAAATACATCACTTTCAATAATGATCTCTGAGCTCTCAACACGAGGCACCTATCAAAAATTTTTGGACGTCACCTTTTTTGGTTTTTCTCTACAAATTTTATCGGCTTTGCTAAAGTCATAGAATAAAAGTTGTTTACTATGATTGACTATGATGCATAGAACATGTGGTTACAAGGCTATCCTTGAGTTACGGGGCATCCTGTATATGCTACATCTACAATAATGATACTAGAATATAACATAATATTGACACTGTATAAAACACAGGAATTTACGCAACATCATCATCACACAGATACAGACAGTCTCTCACTCACGCCACCTATTTATTTTCCATCTTCCTTTCCATTTGCTGCAAGTTGCGTATTTATCGCTCCGATTCTTTTTTAAGGAATATCTTTTCAATTATTATTCTTATGAAAAAAGATATGATAAAGTAAAAGACTATTTAAACGACCAGAGTACATGGAGTTTATAACTTGCTTAGCTCCCATTTTCAACATGTCTCGTTACTGTACTTTCTGAAAAAAAGCTGACAAAGGTGTTTGTTGCGCCCGTTCCTTCTCATTACCAGCCGATATGTAGTCCCGAAGCGGTGGTAGGGCAAATCTATATTTTTGGGACTAAAGTGCTTGGAAGATGGCCTTTACACTGAATAAATAAGTATAACTAATTATGTTAATATTTCGCCTTAGAAAAACATCATTTCCATGGGTTTTAAAAGATATTTTCTCAAAAGTTAGGCTCATTACTCGTTATGATTTAAAAGGCTATGCACTATGCTACCTATTAGCACTAAGGGCTTGGTTATTCATCTAACATAACTTGAGAAGTGCTCGTCCTAACATGAATATTTCATTACTACATACGCTATTTTTAGACTTTTTCCATTTCCCCTAGATCTTGAGACGATTGTTAAAGTCGCTCTCCTTTCCACGCTGTTGACCACTTTCTTCTCCATGTAGACAACGAGTTTTGACCTCTATTACCTAGGACAGAAGGAAAAATATTAAAACGAATTCGCACTACTCACTTTTAGATAGAAATGCTTTAAAACTCACTAATTAGTGCGATATGCAACCTCCAGTATTTATAAAGTGTGCTAGAGAAGTTGAAATAACGACATTACTGCTTCTCTTTTGAAACACCAATTCATTAATGGAAAAGATCGGGTTTCCGCATCATACTAATTCGAAAAGGGTCATGTTCATTTCCCAGGATGGGTTGAGTGTGACGAAACAGGTGTTTTCATTTCGGTAAAGTGGTTCAGGGAATTGAGCTTCAAGGGATTATCCCCGAAAGGCAGGAGATGCAGGTTCGAGTCCGGAACATAATGGCGTTCTGTGAACCGATATGTTTTGTCCAGTGATACAAGTAGGTCACCCAAATTAATGAAGTATTTATGCCAATACAATCATGTTTGCCTAACGGTATGAGGAGGAAAACATTGCAGCAGCGCGGGATTAAAAGTCACGACTAGAAAGCTTTATGCGTCGACCACGGAAGCTTTTATAATAGCGGTAGTTTTAATGAAAATTGTATTTAGGTCAGGTCGACGATGGAATCAACCTACATTCGACGCGGGACTCTACGGGAGAAATCGTCGACTGCGAGTCAATCGAATGTAACTCGATTTCGATGCTGAGACCGAACCGCAGATGGTGGAATACCGCATAACGGCATTATTATATAACCGCAGGCACAGACCGCCCACGGCAGCCTGGACGTCCAGCAATACCAGAGAGTTATCATCGTATCGATTAAGCGGCAAACGGCACGGCGGAACTTAATTGAAATTAATAAGCCGATCCACGATTTACCGCTATCTATGGCTAGGGTTTGTTTACAGGGCGGGCGGGGCCGGTCGGGCGGTCAGCTGGGTGCGCGCGCCGCGGTCGATAGCTAGGGCGGCGCGCGTGCGTGGGGCTATCGAGCCCACTCGGGCCGCCGCCGCCGCCGGCCTCGCACGTCATGCATGGGACTTAGCGGGTGCACGCGCGCGGGCCTCATGGGCACCGTGCTGAGCTTCAGCCCGCGCGAGCGGCGCCCGCCCGCCGCCGCGCCGCCGCCGGACCGCGCCGCGCTCGCCTACTCCTACGAGCGGCTCAACAACGCCAAGAATCGCGAGAACCGCGATCTGCCGCGCGACGAGCGACGCGCCACCCTCGACGACGCTGCCAAAATCATCTCCGAAAAAACTGCTCTCGAAAAGAACTTGAAGAAGCATTCGTTGTTCATAAACGCGCTCTCGTGGAAGAGGTTTTCGACGGCGAACAACAATAAGAAGAAGTTAGAATGCAAGAGCAAGAGTGTGGCGACGTTCCGTGCGCCGCTGACGGACAATGCACCGCTGGACAGGAACAAGAATGTGAGCGTGCAGGGTGTGTACGCGCGGCCCACGCCGGTGCCCGCGCCGCTGCCGCCGCCGCCTTCCGAAGTGGTCCGCGCGAACGCGTTGAACAATAACATCTGTTACACAGAGAAGCTCCCGACCAGTGTGGTGGGGCCGGTGGTCGCGCCACGGAAGACGGTCATCCAAGCGTCGACGTCGGAGCTGCTGAAGTGCCTAGGGATGTTTCTGCACGCGCGATGTCATCGGCTGCGGGACTTCCAGGCTGGTGACGCGGTGATGTGGCTGCGGACGGTGGACCGGTCGCTGCTCTTGCAGGGATGGCAGGTAAACAACCGCGCACTCGCACTGGCGACATCTGTTGACAGGTTGTTGTTACGCGATCTCTCCTGGTGTGTCGGCGGCTTATAGCTGCACATCTGCAGTGTGCATTATTAAGGGTCGTCCGTGACACGCCTGCATTGGCCCTGAGCTGTCTTTCAGTATGTTTTGTTTTGTCTAGACTCTAGACTTGTTCTATTGTAGGGTAAATGTTAGTTGGCCGCTGCCGCATTAAGCCAATGAGCGCTGTCCTTGTCACAACCAATTAATTAATGGCGTTGATGTTGGTCACACAGTTCTGTATAAAAAAAAGTCGGCGTGAGGTAATTGTGATTTAGAAACTATTACTCATTGCAATAGAGCACTCAGTACAAAAATGAAGAGATCAGAATATAATAGAGATATTTTAAAACCACAAAAACAAAGCGTCGAAACACGAATCTCCCTTTTAAAATCGGTACCTTCTTAGGTCTGGGATTATTTCGAAAAATTCCTTATTCAGTGATTAGAATCATTAAATATTATGTTAGTACTTACTGATATATTGAAAACTGATGAATTAAAAAATCAGATGATGTCTGTAAAATTGCGCAGAGAGAGAAAGAAGAAAAACGCAGATTGCTACAAGCGTAGACTGAAAAACTTATACTTTGAGCGATAAATCTATACACATAAGGCTTCTTCATAACAAACACGGTATTGATCTGCATTTTTATGCTTCTTTTGCGTGTTCCGCAGTCGATTGCTTCAAATGAACTCAAGTCTACGCCAGAACGAGCAAGGACTGTAATTTTAATGTTTGAGCATATGGCATGAGCTTATAATGGTCTAAATAATAAAAGTTAACTTTCACGTACTGTGTGTAAACTTAGTTTAACTAGAGTGAACATTATCTAGTCATCGGCTAACTAAAGACAATAATCGAAGTACCTACGTTAATAGCATACCTTGAGGGTTGATTGCATAAACTTCTGCACCGAAGGACAACCATATTAATGACATACAATATACTTAGTCCATTAAAAAGAGCTGTTTTTTTGATTGGATGTTTTTGTTTGCGAGTGCTAAATATGCATTTATGTCGTATTTTTTCCACATAATTATTAGTTTCTGTTTCACACACCTAGATGTTACCCAATTTACTCAAAGGTATAGTCTATAGAAAATTTGTATATCATAGAGAAATATTAGGTAACATATCATTGAATGTGTTTCCTTTAAGCCAGGCATCCTTATCGTTTTGTCTTTTACTTTACAACCATTAATAAAAAATATTTTAAACTTTAATAACTCAAAAGTTTACAAACTGGGTACGTATAGGTAAATAACGACCAATACCCCATTAGTACCTCCCAGTACTAGCTCTTGAATTAAAGTTAATTCAAGAAAAAAAGATCCAGACACATTTATTTGCTTTTTAAAAAAATTTTTTAGGTCTTTTTCAAATGAAAGCGTCGTTTCATCACGTCAAATGTTGCGCAAACATTTTATCTTACCCCGCCTCCATTACGAGGCTTGAGATTAATAAATATTTCAAAAAAATGTGTTTCCTCATGCGTCCGCATTCTAAAGCAACCCACTCAAGCAAAAAGGCGTAATCTCTCATTCTCGACTCGGCATATTTCACCTCAGCACAAACATGAGGTTCATTCAATATAGCTGAGCCAAGCGTACGTCAGCTTAGGAAAATCGATACCCCGACAAGACATGAATCGGGGTTTTGTTTAGAAAGAGACGGCGAATTTGGGGTCGCTCGACCCTCTGTGCGTGTCTTCGAAACGGTCGTGTCGCAAATTGCAAATTCGGTGTTTTTTTTAACAGGAAAAGCTTGTTCATTGTACAGCGTATATTTTAGATAGAAATTTCTGCGACTCAATCATCCCTTAATTTTTAAATTTATTTTACGAACTCTTCTGACTAATTTTTTATTCTTAGATTCTTGCTAAAGCTTGATAATGAAACTAAATACTGATTTATTTTCTCAGTGGCATTGCCTCTAAAAAATAACAACTTGTAAAAAAAAACAAACGAGAAGTAAAAAATAATTTTCAAATTTAAATTAAATTAAATTCAATCGTTTATTTGCGAGAATACACTAGGTATACATGCAATTTTATAATTCATAACTTAAAATACTATTATTTGGTTTAAGGATATTTAAGTTGGTTCAAAAAATACCTTTTTTTAAAAAAAATTTTTAATAAGTTAATAACCTATTCATTAAGACCATTAAAATGGGCTCAAACATGATACCTCTGCTGTAAGTTTGTGAGGTATCCTGCAGATTCCAGGTGATGCTGCAGCATCAGTCCAAGGTTACGATGTTCTTGCAATATTAATAATCATCATCATCATTTTAGCCTTAGGACAGCCACTGCTGAACATAGGCCTCCACCAATGACTTTCATTAGGGGGGTATTTGCCAATACTCGCCACGCTTGGCAGGCGAGTTGGCGAGCGCAGTTTTTTATAAGATTTCGCACGCAGACGCTGCTGCCCGTCTCGTGCTACATGAATTTGTCGCCTCGTACGACACGCCTCCTGTTGGCGGTAGGGAAGTGTATTCTTTATGGCCGTCCCCATAAGGCACAATATTATTTCACATATGCGAAAACATGTAAATGGTGTATAGTTTTTTAAGTAGTCTAATCACATGTAAAAATATCACTGTATGTTTTCCAAAAAAAAAAATAAAAAAAAAATCACTAAACTCATCTTTTTATCAACTAGAAAAGACATGATAATTTCCAAACAGCTTAACAGATTTTCATAAATCATGGCTGAGAACATTCTCAAATTAGTCACCTTTTAGACAGAAAAAACTTATTTTAAATCGGTTTATCCGTTTGGGAGCTACGTTGCCACAGACAGACACACACATTACACAGATATACAATTCCACTCGTAATTTTTTTTAAATACCACTCTTTTTTTGTCGGGGGTTAAATAGATCCAGTTTTTTGACACTTTTATTATATTTGCTAGATGCTCATCCCTAATTTCTAGATAACTAGCCCCATGCGTACGTCATTCATTATTGTACTAGCTCGATTTTATATTACCTACATAGAAAAATATCCAGCCTTTGCGCAACTTTATTATTATATTATAAATTTTTAGAAGTATTATTTCTTATTGAAATCCTGACTTTGACTGAAGTACCTATTTACAAAAATATTTAGTCCAAAGTAAATTTTTATCATTTCACGCATGTGAAGTCGAAATTTCAAAATAAGCTAAAGCTACTTTGAGCTATATTTATAGCTCCAGACATTTTAAATCACTATAACATGCAAACTACGACAAGTCCAAAAAATATAAATAATAATCATGTTGAAAACTACAAAGTTTTGCTGAACATATAAGGAGGCAATTCGGATAGTAATCGAGGTAGGAGGAAACAAAATTTTTTTTAATGTCAACTGCTCGATTTTAATGTTGCACAAAATATTTTGCATAATTTTTATATCAATTTTGTTTGTATTGTCAACGGTCCATCAAACTTCGTAGAAAGGAACGCTGATATTGAACTCGTTGACTGCTGCCATTATTCTTTGATTTATCTGCTCCCTGCAAAGCCCGGGCAGCTTTTATGGGGTTTGTCTACGTCTGCTTTTTCATATATTTTTTTAGTATTTTCTTTGGTGGTATACATGATGAACAAAGCTAGACTCGAAAGTGAAAAAAGTTACTTAAATATGATAAGAAACAAAATATACTTATTATAAAATATGGATTCATAGTAATAAACTACAAGCAGATCTCATCCCACGTTATAAAAATAGTAACATAAATGTAAATTATGACCTAAACATGATCCTTGTGGTACTCTAATTACAAATATATAAATACTCTAATCTATATACAGGGTGTCCTATAAAGAGCGTGCCAAACGAAAACTGTAAATAGAGCATAAAAAGCTGTATTTCCTGTCCAAAAATAGTCCTAGTAAAAGTCGCACCGTTTTTGAGAAAATGGAGATTTTCCGAAAATAATTGCTAAGGAAAACCACTCGAAATCGCAATTTGTGCGAAAATGATTCGACTTTTACGAAGTCTAATTTATTTCGGATAGGAGATCGAGCCTTTTTTGCTCTATCTATGGTTTTTTTGGCACGCTCTTTACGGGACAACAAAAAAATAATTAGCGAAATTCTTCCATGCGTTCACGCGTGATGCGATGACCAAGGGAAATAGGGATTCAGTTTTATATACAGGATAAAACTGAATCCCTATTTCCCTTGGTCATCTGTATAAATTCAAGACTAGAAAAACCTGTAGATATAAGTTAGTATCTTAGGACATGAGATACTAACAAAACCTTGAGTCTAGGTAGGGCTGCAACAACTGCGAAAAGAATCGCCTGTATATACAAGATCTATACATTATACCTGATTGTGGCGATATTAATGGGTTGCTAAGAAAAAGTTATTGTAATTAGTATTTTGGATTTCGTTTCGTTTTTATTTACTTCATAAAAATATACTAAGCCATCTCGGTCAAAGTCTAATAAGATTTGATGGTTACTTTTGCGGTGAAGCAATACTTTCTGATTAAACTCACGGCTCCACTCCACTGGGACGGAGTAGGACTAAACTTTCCTTGATAATAAAATAACTTCTGCAAAACTTAACATTATCCTGTATTTATTTTATCTGCATTAATCCTGTATTGTTTGATTGAATGAGGGACATACTCCTATCCTACAGGTTGATATTTTCATTACCATATTACAACTGCAACTATTTATAGATATACAGCTGGGCAATAACAATAGGCTATTTGTCTATTTTCTGGAATAGAGTTATAATTGTTGGTAATATTTAAATGAAGCGTCAACAATTTTATTTAAATTTTTAAACCTTTGAAAATAAACTAAAAATAGTATTTTATTCTTTATGTTTTTAAAAGCTAGCGAAAACGCCGTCGGTCGTTGATGTACTTGTTCGTGACGTCACGAGCCTTTACATACCCATTGAGTTATAAAGTACTAGAACAGGCATGTTTAAAACCTTTGGCGACGGTCACACTACTCATACAATGTGCGAGCGTAGCGCATAATCTAGCTTTGGGATGTCAGTTCTAGTACAAAGTTAGTCAATGGTGACGTGGCTGTCATTGTTGCCGGCGTTTTTGACAATGTAAAATACCGATAAAAATATAACATTCGAAAATGTATTTTTTACAGTAATCATGTATTATTTTTAACAACTATTAATTAAGTTTCGGTTCCATATGGTGCAATCTATTAAACTAAATAATTAGTTAAGTAAATTTTGGTACAAGGCAAATAGCCTATTAAAGATGCATGTTTACCTCGGGAGTAAATACCCAAAAAATATATGCTTCGCAGAGAAACATGTATCTCAAAACCAGCTACTGCCTAAGACAAAAGATATTTCATTTAAAAATAAAAACAGAACACAAAAGAAAAAACAACAGTCAATATAAGATATCTCCTAATTGTCTGGTTCTAACCAGGAGCTGCCTTACAGTAGATCGGTGCTTGTTCCATTAGGATAGTCCGAATGAACATCTGATCACTATTTTTTTAACTTTATTCAAAATTGGTTTTTCAGAGGTGGATTAAGAGGGGTTATAAGAATAGGCATAGTAGTTGAATAAAAAAGCTGTTTCATATAATAAAAGTTGTATAAAATCATATGAAGAACGAACTTTCGTAGGTATTGTGTCTCTCTTTTAACCGTATACTCTGTAATAAGTAGGGGTATACGTATATTTCTCAAATAAAACCCAGAAATCAGTTTATTTTATTGTAGTTTGCAATGAAAATCTCATTAAAACGAAACAAATGACGACATAGACGTCAAAGAGTAAATAGTAAAATGTTGCCGACGCATTAGTTAAACCTCATGTCTATGGATTATTAAAACTATGGTATGACATCTGATGTCTTGTCTGTTGCTAAAACTTTGTTAATGTTTTAGAAACGTAACTTCTAATTTTATCATTGTGAATCCTTTATAATATAGCTCTATCGTAAACCCCCCTTCTCATTATTACGTGCCGTAGCATAGCGTCTACAAATTATTTACTCTTTGACGTCTATGTCGTCATTTGTTTCGTTTTAATGAGATTTTCATTGCAAACTACAATAAAATAAACCGTTTAGTTCGAATAAACATAGCTTGTAAAATAGTTAATAAGTAGGTATCCACTAAAGTGCACACTTGTAATATGTTCAACAGAACCCACCATGTCTTGTTGTCATTTAAAGTACTACTTAGCACTACTTTACTCGTATCATGGATTGACGCCGTTGACACGATGTAAAAATATGTTACCATACCATTTTCTGATACTCCATAATCTGTTCAAGAGACGTCAAAATCACCCTGTTGACGGCGTTGCAGGAAGCTGCTGGATGCGGGCCGCTTCCAACCGGCCAATCTGGAAGTTACTGGGGAAGGCCTATGTTCAACAGTGGACGTCCTATGGCTGAAATGATGATGATGATGATGACGGAATTTTGCACGTCCTTCTACACGAGCAGTCTGTGAGTGAGCTATCGCTAATGCAGTATTCGCTGTGTGCGCGATGACAGAGCCCCTAGTAATCACAATTATTGTGGACTTAAGATCTCTCAAAGTATAGCAACTGGATGGTTTGAGAATGATTTTCGGGTTGTTTTTCTTCGAAATTAGATGAAAATATCTAAAAAGTTTGTGCCTATTAGTTTAGTTTAAACTTAAATATGAATGTAATACGTACGGTATTTGAATCGATACAACATGATATAACTTTCCAACCTTAAACTGTGGTAAACAGAAAAGAATTAGTATAAGCACAGCATGTGAGAGACGTTAAAGATCTTAGAAACAATGGACAAAGCTATTTAATACAAGCTGTGATCATAAGATAAACGTCTGTGACATGTGACAAACTTTTTTCTGTTCACAGCAGCTATCCATTTATTTATTTGCTCCAATTTCCATCTTGATGTTGGAAACGAATAAAACATGCACGAACTGTTTTTCCCATTGTTTCTACACTTTGTAACACAACACGTACTGTGACCCATATTGCAAATTTTAACGATTTTACTTAAGAACACTTAATAACGTTAGTATAGAATTCTATGAAAATATAGCAATTTGACACATGAGAGTCCAGAGTTATTTCACATTTCGGCCAAATAGCGTGCTGCGATCGATTTGACGGCCCTCACCACCCACTTTGCACATAGCGAATAACTCGTCCAATTATCCTTTTTTTTCGAGGTTGTTAATCTTCTTGTATGGAGTATGCAGCTGATTATCTACGTAGGCTCTTACAAGGAAATTCATGATTGTCATCTTCACTCTATAAGTCCCTTACTTTGATTTGCCTTTATAGCGATCGATAACAAGTTATAGATCAAAATAAGTTTTCGTACGTTATAATATTCCATAGGTCCTTTACTTCATAAAGTTTATTTAACGATACTTCACAGTCTATCGGGACTTATACATTAGTTATTTCCAGGCTTTTAGGTCAAGTCAATTTTAGCAATTTCTATTTTGGTATTTACACTACAACAACTTGGACGATACTAGAGATCTAAAGTTAGTACTACCTTGTTAAATTCATGTAGGTATAACAAATTCAGGAATTGAGTTCCGCGTTGTAGATTTTTATTTTGGATAAAACCGAGAATACTAAATTGGAAATACGAATTCCTGTCATTTCTACGTCTACTTTTAATCATAAATTAATCATAAATATCTATTTTAGTCAATGTGCTTTACATACGGTCTTGATTACATTAAACATTTTCATTATCTTGTCTAACTTGATATTTGTTGACCAACTATGAGACGCTACATTCGATACGGCTTGGCGTACGTGCAGCATGGATTTCAAGCATTGCATTACCATTACGCTTCATTACAATCAACCCACGTCAGTATCGTCAGTCCACTGCTAAACCTCGGAGGATAGGCCTCTCCCTCAGCACGCCGCTGAGCCCTATCCTCAGATTCAATCGTTTATTTGCGAGAATACATCGTATGCACTCTATTCTATTTATCTACCTTGTCGAAGGGTGCACCACGCCATTTTTGGGAAGAAATATAGTATTTTTTTAAATTTTGTTACCCTTCGCTGTGGGAATCAAGGTTTTATTATTTTAAAAATAATTATAGGAATAAGTGCAAGTAGGTAAGTTAGTGACTGAGCCACGTGAATGGGTTTCATTCCGATGGTTCCCCCATGCTGCGATGTGTGGTTGGTGCTTTCTAGTCTGAGCTAATATAGAACAGTGAAAATATAGTGTTTTTCGTACTATAAATTTTTTCTATAATATATACTACATACGATTGACAATATAGTAAGATCAGATGGCAATGGCAACCCTAGTAGTAGTGAATAGAGACTCAAGAACACGTCTATTACCCCATCGATTATCGGTTCTACGGCAAATGTGACCAGCCCACTACTTATTCTTCTCTTTGAGATATATCTATTACTTTAGCTTTCTGACGGATGACATTATTTTTTTCTGATTTTATCCTTCAGAGAAATCCCGAGCATACTCGTAGCTCGTTAAGCGTAAGCGTAGCGCGTAAGCATTTTTAAATTACGCTTATTATATTTAAAAACCCAATGCTAACGCTATTTCAATTTGTATAATGATTGAAATGCTTGAATGCCCCGCTACATGCTTTACTACATCGTATCTTATGCCGGATCCACACGCTTGGCACTTGCCGCAAACTCCAAATCGCTACAAACGTCAAACATGTGGACGCGTCACAAGCGCTTGCGGCAAATTACCTTTGATTTGTAAATAAAACCGACACTCGTTCGGATCGGCTACATACGCTTGCAAACCTACGCAAACCAAGTCAAACACTATCCACACGTTTGAATTTGTGACAGTCTGTTGAAGTTTGGCAAGCGTTTGGATCCGGCATTATATAATCTTTTAGTGGAGCGAAGTACTAACGTACCTAGCTTCTTGTCATCTTCACGTGACCCTGAGGAACACGAAAGTACAAAGCTTAAGTCCGATGAGTGTTTTTGCGTAGGCGAGGGATTTTCGTCCTAAACTAGGACTGTGTGCTCCGACATCTAATCACAGGATTAGTCTTTTAATCCGAAATTCTATAGGACTGATTCTTGTGTAATTATATTTACCGCTATTATGGGTTAAGTCTTAATAATACACAAGTTTTTTAGCAAAAAACTATAAGCAGTAAACAGTATCCTGTTGCTTCATTAATACAACTTTCGCTAAATGATCGACATCGTTAGTCGCCTCTTAAGATACGCCTCCTGTGAGCGGTGGGGAAGTGTATTCTTATGGCCATCCCCACAAGGCACTAAAAGTAATTATAAAATCTTTTTTACACAAGGTATTTTTCTGCAGGATTCCACCTGAGGCCATCTGCCGACGATTTCCATGTATTCGGATATATCTGTCTTTCTCACTCATTCTGGGATGAGTAAGAAAAACGGGTAGAGTATAGTGATGGGCAGTGGATAAATACTCAAATAGTAAATACTCGGATATTTATCCAAAATGGATAAATACTCGTTTTTATCCATTTTTATCTGATATTTACTCAAAATCACGGATAAAAATCTTTTCAGCTGTATCCACACACAACTTTTGTTTTTCTGTTCTACATTTAACGAATGGTTAGTATTACGTGTCCGAATACAATGTTATTAAAAATATATTTGTAGTTTTAGCAAGGTTGCAGTGTATCAAGTCACAGTAATTGTAATAATAATAATATAATATGTAGTGGAACTCAGTCCCGTCCTTGAAATAATTAGCCTTTCTTGCTCTTGCACACGTTGCGCACAGATCTGCGAGAGTTAGAAATAGTTATTTGATAATGCGTGGCTGCAAAGTTGATTTTTGGTGCGAGTACCTAGTTATATCAAAACTTGAGCAAGGAAATCTGAAATGAATCTAGGATTGTTATTCAAATACAGAATCCTGAGCGTAGCAAGGGTTTCAAAGGTACGAGATGCAAATAACTTTGCTGCCGAGTGAAACAATTTTTCACCTCACCACAGCGAAGAAAAGGCTAGGTGCAAAAAAATTGCTTAGTTTTTTTGCTGCTTATATTGTTGCTTATTCATTTGATTGATTTTCTTGTTTCTGATAGTTTAATAAAGTACCTATGTTAGCATTATAATCACCGAAAACGTTGTCGCACCTTTAGAATGTCTCCATGCATTCAACAAATTGTACGCTTTAAGTACTTTTGACGCGATTTTTTCGGTAGAAAACTCAATTTGGCACTATGTACCGCTTGTACTAACTCTGCAGTGTTAAATTATTATCTTCTTCGCTGGTGGACTCGCTCATATTTAAGGAAATTACGATTTTCAAATCAAATTATGGAAGGTGAATTAAATAAAGAGAATTTTTTTTATTTATTTAGTCTAGTGCTGCCACCTGTGGCTGACCAGTGCAATTCATCTTCTTCTTCATCTGTACGGACAATCCCGGTTGCGTCCAAAGCCGTTGCTTTGGAGCCCAGGGTCCGCTTTCCTTGATTTACTCCTTCAGTTAGCATGGTCTTGAGCGTCTCTAGTCGTGAGATCATTGGCACGCATGTCAGCCCTCACGACGTCTAGCCAGCATTTCTTGGGTCTACCTCTTTCGCCAGGATCTGGCGGTGGCGGCATGGCCAGACATTTGTTCCCTACATAGCTTGCCGGTTTCCACAAAACATGGCCGTACCAGCGTAGGCGACTCTCCTGCATTTTGTCTGCAATATCACGGACACGAAGGCTACCGCGGATGCGCGAGTTCCTCACGCGGTTCTTACGCGTGACTCCGCACACCCACTGCAGCATATTCATCTCCGAGACACGCAGCTCTTGCTTGTGTCGCTCAAGTAGCAGCCACGCTTCGCTGACATATGAAAGGACAGGCCTAATGATGGACTTACAGATCTGTCCTTTCTGCTTTACCAGCATTATGGGGTCACAAATGACACCAGTCATCTCTCGCCATTTGGCCCACGCAGCAGTTATGCGTGCTTTGATGTCGCAATCGATGTCTCCCAAAGCATGAAGTACAGATCTAAGGTATTTAAACTGATCAGTACGTTCGACTTTGTCTCCGCCTATGCAGGCGGACGTTGGATCTGTAGAGTTACAGGCCAGGTACTCGGTCTTCGCCACATTGAGTTTCACACCACCGCTCTCAAGCGACTGCTTCCACTCGTTCACCCGTCTCACCAGCCTGCTTACAAAATGTACCTTGGGTCCCTACACGGCACCGAACACGAGCACCTGTATCACGAGACGGGCAGCAGCATCTGCGTGTGAAATCCTATAAAAAAACTGCAATCACCAACACGCCTGACAAGCGTGGTGAGTATTAACAATTCCCCCCAACGATAGAAGTCATTGGGGGAGGCCATGTTCAGCAGTGGACGACCGATGACTGTTATGATGATGATGATGATGTACACATTTAGTTGCATTCAAATACCATAAAATAATGAAATAACATGTTAAGCATTTGGTAGCTGTTCTTTTGGCTATTATTCATTATTTATAGTTTAAAAACGCAGAAACACATATTTTATCTTGAAATTACTTATTACCTACATTCTAATTTCGAAATTTACGTTAAATAGAAATAAAAATGTTCAAAGAGTATTTATCCACCTTTTTGGATAAATACTCGAGTAAGAATGGATATTTATGAGTATTTATCCATTTTTAGTATTTATCCGGATAAAAACCCATCACTAGTAGAGTACAATATATGGACAGTGTCTCTGATTTTAAGTTTAGTCTATCTATATATCGAGTCTATGGTGGTGTGTATTTGTTTAATATGAGTAAGTGTCTCATGCCTTAAATAGCGTTAAAAGCAACCAAAATGACTGGAGGTGACTGATAGAAAGTTGGACAGATTAAGAAAATAACAGGGTTATAATTAGTTAAATCTGGCCAAGAGCGTAGGTGCTCTAACAGAAAAGTTAATCTGGAACTTTAATGATTCGAAAATAGCTTGTCCATTAACTGCTCAAGCAACCCTCAATACTCATATTAATAATAGACTAGGTAGGAAATATTCTTTCATAGATTTTTATTGCTAAGCAAGATATCAATTATTTAACTATCGTTTTTTCAGTCGAAAATGGTGTAACTAACTCGACTTTGTTTTATACATAACTACCTGTCCCAGCGAACTTCGTACCGCCTCTTCATACATGTTTTTTTGTACAATTTTCCGTGTTTTTAACCGACTTCAAAAAAGGAGGAGGTTCTCAATTCGTCGGTATCTTTTTTTTTATTTTATGTATGTTCAGCGATCATTCTTTACTGCGTTGACCGATTTCGATAATTATTTTTTTGTTTGAAAGGTAATACTTTCAGAATGGTTCCATATAAATTTGGTAGAATTTTGATGATGGGATCTATAAGAAAATCATCAAACATTGCATGAACTCCGTACCACGCTAACGGATTTTAGTATCTATCTTACCTAATATCTTTGCCAAATGTGGACCGATTTTGATGATTCTTTTTTTAATGAATAGCTTATACTTAGTACTACATTTTTAGGAAAAAATTCACCCCTAAGGGTGGAAAAATAGTTAATGAAATCGGTGTTCAGCAGTTAAATTATGTTTGCACTCGTAAGATTTGTTTTGATTAGGATTTTTAACTAAACTATATGAAATAAGTTAATTTTATAAAAAAATTAAAACCGACTTCAAAAAACTAAAACGCTAAAAATAATCTTAACACTTACATACCTAATCAGTTACTTTTGGAGTCGGTGCCAGTCGATGAGAGATTCTATGTTTTTAGCGTTTTAGTTTTTTGAAGTCGGTTTTTATTTTTTTATAAAATTAATTATAGTTATTCTGCTATTCGGGGCGGAGACGAATTCAACAAAGCAAAGATCATAAAAATCGGTCCAGCCGTTCTCGACTTATAAATGGTGTAACTAACCCGACTTTCAATTATATAATAGAGATATAGATTACTAAAGCTGTTTCTGATTTATGTAACACAAGTACTTAAGCTACCTATCATAGAATCAGAGCAATGTATGTGATGTTGTCCAATATTTATTTATTTAAATAATGTATAAAAACATTGGTAAAAAAACGGTTTGTAAAAGCTTGCATTAAAACTTAGAAAGAACTGCGTACTCATTTCTTTTACATAAATATAATAAAATATAAATAATAAATATTGGAAGAATATACTGGCATGTTTGCATCTAGAAGACCTTACAATAACTTCTAGTATACTCCTAGTAGGTATACCTTCTCATATTTATAACTATCATTCATAAAAGCAAACTAAAGTTAAAATAAAAAAGCAATTATAAAAAAAACTTAAATTAATTTAAATAAAGGGATCCTGATCAAATTCTCATCATCATCATTTCAGCTATAGGACGTCCACTGCTGAACATAGGCCTCCCCCAGTGACTTCCAGATTGGCCGGTTGAAAGCGGCCAACAACCAGCGGCTTCCTGCAACCTTTACCAGGTCGTCTGTCCACCTTGTAGGTGGACGTCCTACGCTGCGCTTGCCGGTACGTGGCGTCCATTCCAGAACCTTTCTGCCCCATCGGCTTCTTATCAGCTCAAAACAATATCTTGTGTACTGTGCACATTTTCATTCTAACATCTTAGCTAAGCGTATCTAGTTACGTGGGTAGTTGTAAGACCTTGTCCTCGCCCACTCACTGTTTCTCACAAGGGTAGAAAGCCGAATATCTGCAACAAACAGTAATTTCATTTAAGTACACTTTAACGACATAACTTTTTGCTAAAAATAGAAATTCTGACAAAAAGATTACAGAAAATAAAATAAAACCGACCAAGTCTTAGTCGGACTTGCGCATGATGGGTACCGTACCGTCTATATAACATTAGACACTATATTATAACCTTTTTTTGTTTCACCTGTGTTTGTCTGTATTGTCTGTCTGTGTCTGTAACGGCAAAAAAATCACGTATACACTTTAAATAAATTTTATTTTGTTTTTAGTATTTGTTGTTATTATAGCGGCAACAAAAATAGGTACATCATCTGTGAAAATTTCAACTGTCTAGCTATAACGGTTCTTAAGATACAGCCTGGTGACAGACAGACAGAAAGACAGACGGACAGAGGGAGTCTTAGTAATAGAGTCCCGTTTATACCCTGGGTGCGGAACCCTAATTAACTTCTAACAAAGTTAGTTGTCCGTGTAACGTGATATTAAACTTGTACCTTTAGATTCGATGACGCATTTCTTCGCACGTTATTCGTGGGTCCTGAATAAAAGAATACGTTTATTTATAGCCCCATATTAGGTAATCACGAAATGTCGAGTTGTTTCAGTAAATTATTACTAAACGTTTGAGTAGGACGCGTAAATGTTTAGGTGACATGGAATACCTTTATGTACTCCATTTTAATTACAAAAACTATTTTGTAACGATTTTGCTTTTTATAGACTTGTCCTTACTATAAATTAACTAGGTGTTTAATTGAAATCTAACAAAAATAAAATAAGTATAGACTATAAAACTGGATTTATAAAGTCTGTACCTTAATGCTTTTTTTTCGTTTCATGATGTTTTCTGGTTTTTTTCAATAATTTAATTGGCAATGTTTCTGACCGAAACAAATTATTTTTTACGCTATAAATAAAGTACTACCAATATAACCAATATCTACAAAACCTAGTATTGATTGTAATGTACTTTAACTAATCTAGCTGTTGCCCACGACTTCCAGACTAGTATCTTTTTCTATGCCAAATATCATCTAGATCCGTTCAGCTGTTCTGGCGTGATTGAGTAACAAACATCCATCAATTCCGACTTTCGCATTTATAATATTAGTAAGAAGTAAGAAATAATATTATATACAGGGTTACATTTCAAGTTAAGTAGTGACAAATTTTAAAAATAAGGTCTATAAGAGAACAATATTACAAATTCTAATTTATCGCAACTAATTTAAGTCGTCATATTTCAGGAGCAACTAAAAATTTCAGAAAAAAAAGTAAAAAAAGGTGTGCCGTTATATAAAAAATAAGATCTAGGGAACAATATAAAGAAGCTTCTTAATCGTTATTATTTTTAATAATCGTATGTTACGAAAAAAAATTACTTTAATATATCCGAAAATAAAGTCAATAGAGAGACTACGAAAGCCGCGCGGTCATTCATCAGAAGCGTAGGTACGGCGAGCCAACAAGGACCTTACCCAAATGAGTAAAATTATCCACGCATACGATTTTTAACAGCGGATAGGAATAATTAATAGAGAAAAAATTTTTTTTTGTTCTTAGCATAGTTTGATTAAGTTACTGATTCTGAGCCACTCCTAAAGATTTGGCACCCCTTTGCAAATGTAACCCTGTATATTTTAAACCAAATTCAGTAATGACATTTTGTTTCATGCTACTTAGTATTTTGCTACGGGACTTTAGTGATTTCAAAACTCGTAGCAGCGCCGTAGCATTCGTAGCAGAAATAAATCTACTTTAAAATAGCTTACTTAAGCAAAAAAGACGATTTACGATATTAATTTTAAAATTATTGTTTGTTAGTATGTAATTAGGAACCTAGAATATATTTATTATAGTTTTTTATGTTATAATATTAATAAATCCCCCAAATATTGTTTGTGAAGATGACCATTTCATAAACTTATTCTTTATTGCATTTAATTCAGTCAGATAACAATATTTTATTTACTAAAAAATAATTTAAGTATTCTTAATAAGTAAAAATATTTCAAACAAAAACTTGGTCATCATACTAAGTAGTAATAAATTCATTTTCAAGTCGTAGCTGCGTCATAGCTCAGCCGTAGCATTCGTAACAGCAATGTTTTATCTAAACTTGATTGACTTTGATCTTTTGTCCTATGTTGATTAGAGGTATTTTCCATTGATTCTAATCAATTTGTTCTCTTATTCCAGGACGTGGCGTTCATCAACCCGGCGAACGTTGTGTTCGTGTACATGCTCGTTCGCGAGCTAGTCGACGGCGAGCGCATCGGGCGCCCTCAGGACCTCCAAGCCGTCGTGCTCACCTGCCTCTACCTCTCTTACTCCTACATGGGCAACGAGATCTCCTACCCCCTCAAGCCCTTCCTCGTCGAAGACTCCAAAGACAAGTTCTGGGACCGGTGCCTACTCATAGTCGACCGACTCTCCTTCAACATGCTGCGAATCAACTCCGAACCTGGATTCTTCACTGAAGTGTTCACCGAGCTGAAAGCGTGTGGTGTGATAGACAGCCAGCCCCCGCCTCCCTCACACCCCGCCCCTGCACCCCCCCACGCACTCACCGCTGCCTGACACACAGAGGTCGCGGTCCTCCGGTTAGCGCTCACCGACCGCCCCAGCAGGGTCTGATGTCGGCTTTATATGACTGGAGTACTTGATCAATCCTCATTCAAGTGGTCGAACTAAAAAGTTAATTTCAACGAATGTGGGACAGCAATAAGTAGGTTTAGAGCTATTTTTGGATGCTCTGTTTTGTCCAAAAATCTGGGTAGAGGGAATTGGATGCTTTGTTTTAGTATCTAGAAATTATCCTGAATTGTAAAAACTTCCATAGATGAGGCCTTAAGCTGTCAAAATTTAAACTATAAAAGAACTATTTTAGATTTAAAATCTGTTAAAAAAACAGATATTTTGATGAAATTTAAACACTTTTCAAAGATTAGGCAAGGAATTTTCGACTTAAGATGCTTAATCATATCTCATTCAAAGTTTTACGATCTGAATTCCTATTTACTTCTGCCAGCTTGAAACCTATACGCTGGTACCTACGTTAGAGTCGATATAAATATAGAAATTAAATCAATTTGCTCAATGACCATCAATTAATTAACACACGATCACAGACTTGATGATTGACCAGGAACTGGCAGTCAGGAGGAAAAGCAGAAAACCAGAGGCTATGCAATTGTACCAAAATCATATAACCCTCCTTTTGGCTTCGCCGCAGTCTGGTGAAGGAGGGAAGATTCAGCAATCCGTAATCAGATTGCGTTCCCGTCAATATTAGATAGGACGTGATAAGATGAGGAATTATATTTAGTAGTTCAGTTGATATTTGATATTCAGCCCTAAAAATATTTTTCAATGACATTCGATATGGTTCAAGTTTGAGAACTTGAAAAATTATCTTGTAGAATGAGGACATGACTCGCTACCTCTCGCCGCGCGGTCATTGGTGTTCAGCGGGTCTAAAAACGCCATTTTGGTAAATCATGTATGATTCAAACTATGTATGAGTAATGTATGAAATGTTTGCATGATAATTTCATACAATTCATCCGACTTAAGGATTTCTATGGAGATTTAAGAACGAGGCGTGTGAATTGACAGAATCTCTATGGAATTATAGAATCTATTCTGTGAAAGCGTTTTATACACCGTAAGCACCTACGTATGAATTTTACCGTTTGTTGAATAAACGCATTTTTTCATAGTATTAATTTTCTCCGTCTGCGTAGAGGCCTAGCCTAATGATTTGGGAATTAAAATGATTAAATATATTTCCGACATTCCAGTCTATCTTTATTAGTGAAATATAGAGTAATTTTTTAACAATTACAAACACGTAAATACTTCGTCATATATTCGTGTGTATGTGCATAGCTTTAGGTACTTTGTTGCAAAATATGTAATTTTAGTTAAATTCTAGGAAAGGGACAACCCCAAAGTTTTCGCCATTTTAAAATCATGAAATGGACAAAACGGTTCAAATTATGGTCTACGATAGTAGAGTGCCGGTAACGGAACATACAAACCAGGCGAGGATCTAATTGTGGTATTTTGACTGTTACCAATAAAAAAATCTGCGTAGAAATGTCGTTAAAATGAATTGCTTCAAGAATTATTGATTAATGTGGCGCTTTTAAACCCACAGATGACCTAGTGCACACACGCCGTGGTACACCCGTGGTATCGCGTTGGTTAGTTCACGTTGCACTTCTGTGTCTGTCATGTATCATGTCGTACGTGGTTGTCTGGTTACTTTATCCGCTGTGACAGCGGTATTTTAGTCAAATAGACAGCGGTTAACTAGGTTAAGAGTTTCGTCAAGTAGTGAAATGATCGTATTGCCATATAGTTAGATGATAATAGCGAAATGTCTGGCAGGCGGGAGGGTGCAATAAGCGATATCCAAATAAATTTAATTATTCCGGTAAGCCCTTCAAAGAAGAAGTGTACGTAATATGGCCGGCTAAAAGCTCGGGAAGTTCGACGCAACGGTATATAATAATAACAAATAGGACAAATTTTGCGAATGAATAAGCGTTTTGTACAGTAATATCGAATAAATATTACCTTTTAAGTCTATAGCATAGTTTAGAGAAATGGATTGGTCGGCACTCGGAACGTGGATGATTTTGAAGCCCCATTGTTAGTTTAGACGTTTGAAACAGCCTCAGGCACTTCTTATTTAAGTTAAATAGTGTCACAGTCAATAGCTGCCTAAATTTCAGGCCCAGAGGTGTAAACGCTTCACTTTTATAAGTGGGGATTTCTCATGTAGGTACATAATAATACTATTACTGGTAGGTAAATGGGAAGCGTTAGTCCCATAGAAATCATACACGCGCCTTCGATGGGTCAATTTCTTAGACATGTAATACCTACATACTCGTGTCTACGGGTTTTTATGGTGTGAACTGAGAGAAATCTTGGCATCATCTACTCTATAAAAGTGGACTTAGTTTACCGCGTTTCAAGTTTCAGAAGCACCTGACTTAGCGTCTAAAAACCTGTTTGTGTTTTCCATTGTTTGTTGGATACGATTTGTAGTTATTTCCAATTAATAATCAAATGATTTTAGCGCTCTGTGACAGCCCATAAAAAGAATTACATTTATTTTAGTATCAATCCTTAAATTTTATTTTATTTGTATAGTTTTGCCACGCTGCAGGCTGATTTTTGTTCCTAATTATAATTTGATGCCTGGCTGGGCAAAGATGATTACTGAAGCCCGATTCCCGTAATTTAACAGTAGTCGCAATCCAATGTAGATCCGGTCCCAGTAACATAACTAACAAAAACGGTATTCTCGTAAACTTTTTATTTGATGTAAACTTATCAAAACTATCCCAATATGACTAAAATTAGAAGAAATAATTCTTTTAATTGCATTTTTTGGGTTTACGAGAATACCGTTACTGGAAGCGGATTGACACTGGCTTGAGATTTATCTTAAATTACGGGAAGGGCCTTTGGTTTGGGAACCGAGTGCCATAGCTATGTGAAATGTTTAATAGTCAAGTGAATTTGCAGGTGTAAGTATTTAATGATATATAAGGAATCTCACTAAAACGTTCCAGTCATTTATGGTTAGGTAATGTAGATGTCTGTGATGTTTATTGACTTTTTCATTTGTGATACACATTATGTTTTGTTATTTACTTTATCTCAGTGATTGTTGTAATACTATAAGTCGTATGTTTAAGGTGGTTAGGAAGATTAGGGCAATAAAATCAATTCTAAGGTTTGTTTCAAGTTAGATAACAATTTCGATGCCGTCTGTTTAACTAACACTTGTCTAGAACCTAATTTAGAAATTTCTGAAATGTGGTTAACATTTTTGACCACTTAATAGACGCTTTATTGCAAGTTGGTTAATTGAACTGTTGCTTTTGACTTGTTATTATTTATTTTATGTAATTAAGTTTTTATTAATTTATAGTTTTCGTAACAGGCTTACATTCCAATTACTGAATTACTAATTAACTTAAGTCCGATCCCAAAGATCTCTGATATTTAGTGTATTTGATATTGAGTGTGAATGTTCATTACGAAGGTATTGTCGAATACATCTAACATTATTCATGTAACTCACGTTTGTTAATTAATCTATTGTAAATATACCCAATTATTAAAAAAACTTTCGTATATACCATTTGTAGTTTTATTTAATCAAAATACCTAATTTAGTATTATTTGGTTTGTTGTTGTTTATTCTGTTGTTGTTGTTTCAAGTAAAGCGATCTGCCATAAATGTAAATGACAACCGCATGAAAATCCATCAAGTACCTAGACAGTTTGTTTGGGGTTGCACACACGGACTAACCTTTGACTGAAAATACTACTTAATAAAGTAAGTTCTTATTAAAATAGGATTATTTATTATAATAGGAGAACAGTTACTTGTAATAACATAATCTCTAAGGTTGTGGTTGTGTTCCCTAGTTGGTGCGTATTTTTTAGATGATAAAAAGTTATAAGTAAAGCCGGTGACAAATTGCAACGGACGCGTATCTGGACGCGTCTTGACATTGTGAGGTAAAGCGCTGCCATTGGTCTATCCTTCAGTCAACTTCTGCCAGGCCAAGGATCGACCAATGGCAGCGTTTGACCTTACAATGTTAAGACGAGTCCGGAGCCGCGTCTGTCGCCATTTGTTACCGGCTTAAAACTCGCACCAGCCTACTGCTAGAAGGTACTAAAGACGTAAGTAGATAATTTACCAGAGCATCTAGGAAACCTCTACATTTATAAATAAATAAATATTGGACAACATCACATATAATGCTCTGATCCTACCTACAAGACGACCTGGCAAAGGTTGGAGGAAGCGGCTGGATGCGGGCCGCCGCTTCCAACCGGTCAATCTGGAAGTCACTGGGGGAGGCCTATGTTCAGCAGTGGACGTCCTATGGCTGAAAATAATTAAGAAATATTTTTAACAAGAGTGATCACTTTAATGTAAAATGTATAAGAAATATTTTCGGACTTCCGATAATAGGATAGGAGTTATGTAAAAAAATGCAACGTATATCAGTGGCTACAAGCTGCGAGCAAAACGTATTGTTCGTTGTGATGAGTTTATTGACCTTCACAACTATCGCTAGTTTTCTAGCGACAAAAAAGTAGCAACTGTTTATGAGACAGTAGGTAATGTACAGCGTCTCGAGTAAGAGATATCAACGTATCGCAACGAATTGTGCGAGTGAACACCTACTACTTAAGCTACGGGGTGTTTACTTAAGTGCGAGGGAGACAAGTGTAAGGCGGCTCTTGCTTGATTTAAAGTTTATAAGATTTGATTGAAAATTTGAAATATGTGACTTATTTCGAGCGCACGTTATTTATTTCATATGAAATCTCAATTTTTCATTTTCGTTCTATACTTTTGACCTTGACATCTTATTGTTTTCGAAATGTCTAAAAATACCGTACCTAGCTAAATGTATTTATTTCGTTGTAGCGCAATATTATTGCGCTATATTTTCGCAACGTCATACTAAGACGTTGCGAAAATAGATAGTTGTCGAAAATAGATAGTTTTTCCAACGTTATCAACCGACGGATAACGATTTCGTTGCGTGATTTCAACGTCAAACGAAAAACGTCAACAACACACCTTCTGACTTACAAAACTGTCTTTCATCTGCACAAAGCTACCACTAATCAAGTAAAACTATGAAAGTTACAACAAAGTAGAGAAAAAAGGAATAGTTTATTTTTATGACGTTACTAAACTAACGTAGCGTTAAGCGTTATTTAAATGAACCGGTACCGTTACTCTTTTGAAGTTTTTAATATTGCCCTAGCGTTGTTACAACAAAATTAATCTGTCAATGTCATTAGTGAATTAGTGACATTGACAGATTAATTTTGTTGGTTGGTTGTTAGAGGTTATGTTTACGTTTTTGAATCGGCGATTTTAAGTTAATAAAAACAGTTTTTACAGTATTGTTATACATTTAACCAATCTGTCGTACGTAGATATATCTAAGTTAAAATAAACTCATAATAACATACACAATTTGCCTTCATACATCGATATTTCGTATAAAAATGAGTGACTACCCAGATCCCGATGAAGAATATGAGCTGATGTATGCAGATGATCTTGAACTACTTAAAGAGCAAGAAGATCATATAGGTAAATATCTTAGTGACTTAACGAACAATGATTTCTACGTGATCAAATGTATAAATATGAACAATCAGAATGTTTAATTACACCTCTTTCAGAGCCCAATGTCGTCAAAAAGAAGACAATAGCAGCGAAAAGAAGCTTAGATTTCTCAAGTCCTGTTCCTAAAAATACTCAATCAGCATTGGAAAATCGAGAAACAGATAGTCCTTCAACGAGCTCTAGTATTGCTCCTGTGATAAACAGTACGCAGATTTCATTTTCACAAAGCTTGCAACCTGTTGAAGAGCTATTAACGCAAGCTGGTTCCAATAAGCGAACTGCAGAAGACTTGTTTGGTGATATTGGTGATATAGACTATGATAATGTGGAGATGCCAACTAAAAAACAGAAGACTGAAGAAGAAAATGACTTAGATCTGATCAACAAAATATTGGAAAGTAGACGGCTTAGGCAGCTGCTACTAGAGCCTTCCAGAGCTCAAGCAGAGGCTAAGCCGTTATTCAATACTAAAGATAATTTGTCATTGAACATTCCCAGGTATTTTTTTTTTGTTTCTATATAATGATTACTAATACATAAATAAACATAATCATTGCAGTAAATTTTAATGTATTGTCAATTGCTAAACATAGGCCTCTATCAATCTATGCCATAGTTCCCTGTCTTTTTTAAGTATTCTGTATTTATGTTATAAGAAAAATATGCATCTTGAAAATTTCTATGTAACATTTTTCAGGTGGCCATTCATGCCTCTAACAAACTCGGACGGTGACCGGATCTATGTAAAACTGGAGTCTGAAAGTTCATGGGATAAATCATTAGATGTTGCTACAGAACAGCCCACACTGCAGTCTATGTATGCCAAGACATGGGAGGAGGCTAGGAAAATTGTATGTTCCATGATTAAGTAACTTAAGATAAAGAGTGGGTTATTATCACATATTAGTTGTAACATAGATTTATGCTTTAAAATAACCATCGGGATTTTTTATTCAATAAATCTATCTTAAAACACTTTGAGACAGTAATATGTTAATTCTTTAATCGGCACATTTAACAAATTTTATTGGCTCCGTTGATGTGATTGGGTAACAAACCCTCTAACATTCACATTTATAATATTCTGAAATCAGAAACAATTCTATTAAAGTCGGCTGAAAACTGCATAATAGGTACCTGGTAAAGGTTGTAAGAAGATGCTGGATGCAGGCCGCTTCCAACCAGCCAATCTGGAAGTCAATGGGGGAGGCCTATGTTCAGCAGTGGACATCCTATGGCTAAAATGATGATGATGCATACTGCATAATTCTGCTCTCCCAAAAATGAGATGCACAGTAGCACTAGAATATGCACTGAAAGCAAAATGTTTAAAACTCGTTTACTCTAGAGAAAAACCATAGAGAAAAAAAGATTTCGTACTAGTACTATCTTTTTAAAGTATTATCTTCTAGGCTTAATATTATTAAAGTACATTTTTATACTCTTTCCAATATTTACTATCCCTTTGCTAAAGAGCAATCAGATATGGACCCGGTGCAATGACGTATACAAACCTGACTTGTAATAATTTACAATACTGACTAAGACTTTGACGACCTCCGTAGCCGAAAGGCGAGCATACCGGACTTGGTGTCGCTATCTCTGAGGTTCTGGATTCGAATGCCGGTCAGGTCAATGTAGAAAAAGAACTTTTCTATATTGTCTCGGGTCTGGGTGTTGTGGTACCGTCGTTGATGTTGTCCAATATTTATTTATTTATAAGAATTTAATAAGAATTACTGACAAAGAACTGACCAAGAATAACTTGAAAGTGACATGGTTTAAATTTTAATTATGTTAATTAAATTAAATCTATATTTGTACCAAATTACTGTAATAATGACAATAACAATTGTATTATTATTTATTTTTCTTATTCTTATTAATATCTGATAATATTAATTATTATTATAGCCTTTTAATGAATCAAACCCTTACCTAGTGTTTATTCCTATCAATTTCAGTTAGAAAAGAAACAAGAGGAGGCAATTCTCCGGCAATCACAAGAGCCCCTACCTGACATGGCATCGGACATTAACAGCAACAACCTCTGGGTGGAGAAGTACCGGCCGCATTCATACCTGGATCTGCTCAGCGAGGAACCTGTGAATAGGGCACTGCTACACTGGCTGCATTTGTGGGATAAAGTTGGTATTTTTTAATAAGCCAAGTATATTAGCACTCATCATCATCATTTCAGCCATATAATGTCCACTGCTGTACATAGGCCTTCCCCATTGACTTCCAGATTGGCCGGTTGGAAGTGGTCTGCATCCAGTGTTTTCCTGTAACCTTTAAAAGGTCGTCTGTCCTCCTTGTGGGTGGACGTCCTATGCTGATCTTGCCGTTACGTAGTCTCTATTTTCCAAATTAGCACTCATTCTACCTAAATTAGTAATTTTTTGCCTCAGATCCAACTAAAATATAAAAATAGACTAAACAAAACCGCTAAATGTTATGGATTCGAACTTTGAACAATAAAATTTGCCAGCTCACCTAGATCCAGGCCAATTTAGAAAAGTTCGTTTTCTGAGTAGACCCATTATTAATATGACTGTAGAAAAAAAATATATTTATGTAAGTAGTATTGATGCAAAGCAAGCAAAATACTTTGATTGAATTGACTTAATAATATAATTACTGAATAGCCTAAAATAGCAGGTGAATGATGATCATGGCGTTATGATTTCGATTTTTGACCCATAGTAATAGTTGTTTTTACCAGTGATCGGAATAGGTAGATTGATTTGGGGCTAATGATCTCAAACATTGATGTTAATATGGACATGCCTCCCGGATTTCGGAATTTATTTGTATCAGTTTTAAAAAAAAGACATCCATATTATGCTAGCACTACCAAAGTACATCAAATCAATCTACCTATTCCGATCACTGGTTATTACCAAAGATTTATTCATCACCAGTAGATTACATACTTGCAAGGTTCTATCTTGACATAACTTACTTACCCGGTATATTTAACCTATGAATTCCAGGTGGTTTTCAAAAAAGAGGTGAAAACAACAGAACCTCAACAAAGGAACAGTTTCAGCAAGAGAACTGGCCAGTTTCAACTCACAAACAAATGGAAAGGCAAGAAGGAGGCCGGACCGGAAATTGACGAAGATGGCAGACCACACCACAAGGTGGCGCTACTGTGCGGGCCCCCTGGCGTTGGGAAGACTACACTAGCGCATCTTTTGGCTAGAATAGCTGGTGAGTCTTACTTAGATGGATAAAAAGTATGCTGATATACTCAGTCTCACTGCAGGGCACAGGCCTCACCTCAACTTTAAGGTGGTTTGGGCCATACTACACCACGCGGGCCCATTGCGGATTGGTGAAGTTGGTGGGGTGTTGAAGGGGCAGTGACTTAACCTTACTGTCAGATGTTATTAAGCTGCCCTAAAGCCTCTGACTAGCCTTGACAACTAGTATCAAGCGATATTAGCCGGGACCAACTTTCAACCTTCCGAAGCACGGAGATGCTTGTGATAAAAGTCACTAAATATGGTCGGAATAGTCACCTATCCAATCACAACCGCGGCGTAGGTGGCTTACCTTTGGTAAACACTACCAAAGCACTTTAGATAGATACTCTTAGTGATAGATACTCTTTATTGCACACCATACAAAGTAATTAAACATGTTTTTTTTAAAGACATAGAAATTAGTCTATCGCCTGTAGCGATCTCTGTCAGACAAACTTTTTGTTTATATTAAGAGTATGGATTATAATTATGTATGACTAATTAATCATATTGTTTTGAAACGTTTCATGTCTGTATTTTTTGGAAAGATTCCTTTAAGAGTACGTAACTATTTGTACGTGATGTAAAGTTTACATAGTATAGGTGGGCTGGAATAGCAGAAGGAGCAAGTGTTTGTGTGATGAGCACGAGCATTTGTGTCTGTCATGGAAATTATATAATGTATATGACTATATCTATCCGTCGTGTATCTAGTCGCCATAGTAGCTCTACTTAGTTAGATACAATTAGTATGATTTAAAATTCAAATTATTAATACAAAAATAGGCATCAAATTAAATTTGATCTAAGTTGATATATCTCCTAATTACTCGTAACCCAACTGCCCAATGCCAGGCAATAGCACCCAATATGCTAAAAGCAAATGTAAGACTATGTTTATGTATGTGAGAGTTCTGCTTCAGTTAATTTCCCGTCAGGCCATGGAAACGTGACACAATAGAAGCTTTAATGTTACGCAGCCACATGTAGGTTTTTTGAGCTGGACAGATTAAATAACTTTTTATTGGCTCAAAGACATTACAGAAAATCATTTGTCATTTGACCATTGCTGTCGGACCGGAGGATCTAAACCGGTTAGTATTTATTTCAGTATTTATACAAAACCCATTATAATATTTCATAGTCATCATAAAACTAGATTTTCCATAGCTAACCCGGTAGTTGGAGTATATGACTAATAATTTAGCAAAAACCATTATTATTCTAGTTTAGGTTACATAGTAAATAAACTGGTTTCAGGTCCTAGGCAACTAGGTATTCCTATTTAAAATCTATCAGGAAGCGCAATTTGGCAGCTCAAAAAAAATACGTCAATTATCAGGGGTGTCCAATATGATCCTTATTATTTGGGGGACAAGGGTTAAATGATATCGTGTATTTGTCACCGTATGATTGTAAACACCGATAGTTCATTAACTATCGCGCGCGATTGTAAACTAGTTTATAATCTATCCACGAAAAATCGTAAAATTGAAAATAGTCCCTGATTGGTCGGTCTTGGCGGTAGCTCGTTCTGTGTCAGTTCAGTTCAGGCCCCCGATTCAGAACTCTTCAATAAAAATAAATCACGTGACATTATTCTTCAATCCCATAGTGTTACGTGGTTTCCGATTAACAATTTATTATCAAAGGCTTCTGAATCAGGGCATCGGAAGGCAGTTCCTAACGGTAATGTCACCTAAAAAGTTATTTAACTCTATGGACGCAGAACGAGCTACCGCCAAAACCGACCAATCAGAGATGGTTTTTAATTTTACGAGTGATACACTCGGACAGATTTTAAACCCTGTCTGTATCGTGCAGGCCCCCGATTCAAAACCGTTCGATATTTAGTTGACGACCGGAAAACGACGTGACCATAGGACTAAGCATTAGTGTCACGTGATTAGTCGGTTGTCAATTCATTATCTGAATCAGGGGGTAGATTGGTTAACAATTAGAATGTTTGAAGTGGATAGATAATAAACTATCGACTATTGTGAGCAGTACGGTCAGTTCACAATTTATCGTCAGTTTACAATCTCGCGCGATAGTTGTTATACGGTGACACATCGTCCAGGCTACAGGCCCGTGGAGCTGAACGCGTCGGACGAGCGCAGCACGGACGCGTTCCGCAGCGCGCTGCACAGCGCCACGCTCATGCGCTCCGTGCTGGACGCCGAGAAGAGGCCCAACTGCCTCATTTTGGGTAAGTCTATACCGACTAGAGATGGGTCGTCGACGTTTTTACAGTCAACGAAACTAGACCGTTAAATTTCGTTCATGGACGGGTCAATCAACTAGTTAAATTCGTCGACTAGTTAACTACTATTACCTGTTACTCTTGTCGACTATTACCGTCTTATTAAACGTTAGACTTGACGATTAACTTAGACTAGATGACACGTACGTTGCGGTTGGCTTGGTGTCCTATCATCTAAGAGCGTTTATTTTAATAATAGAAGCGTTTTACCTTACAATAAAACGCATATTAAATACTTACCTTATTCAAAGCTTAATAATAATGAGATAGGCCCCCCTTTTTCGCTTGTTTCCTACCCCTTTCTTCTCCATAGTTCTGTCCCTTTTTCCCCTACTACAGGCGCCACCTGGCGCCTACCACCAGGCAGTGTTCGCGATTTGAATTTTGTCGCGGACTTCTAGCGTCATTGCGTAATGTTATCCAACAGGCAGGATTAAAAAGTAAGCTTTGAATAAGGTAAGTATTTAATATGCGTTTTATTGTAAGGTAAAACGCTTCTATTAAATAGCTTCGCCTTATTCAAAGCTTAATAATAATGAGACGTGTCTGTTATCGCCTGGTGGTGGAAGAAATGCCAATGTGATAATAAAAGTGTATGAAAGAAAGTAAGTATAAAGCTGCAATTCATAAGGTGAAAATTTAGGTAGCTATCATTTTATTTATAGAAGATAAGTTGTCTATTCAGGTAGGTACATAATTAAATATAACCATGACTATTTAAACATAGAATAGCTACCTGACAGTAGTTTAAAAATAATTTAGTAAATAAAACGGAAACTGTGTTAAAAGCATTTATTTTACATGTACCCAAGCAACATCAATACAATCAATCACTTTTTATGTTCAATAAAATACAAACTTAATAATAACCAGATAAACTATATAATTATACCTTCATGTAGATGTACATATAAGTGATCAAAAAGGTTAGGCTACAGGCTCAAACAGATTCATAATGCTGCTGCTTGAAGCAACTGGTATAATTTCTTTTCTATAAAACTTTTTAAAAGTATTTTCTGATCTCCAATTACCTTTCGCGAGAATATCGTCAATTGGTTGTTTATTCGACCAGCTTTTGGAAGCCACGGCGGATCTACAACTACCTGGAGATGCGACCAGCTTTTTCGAGAAGAGACTTGACCCAACCTGCTATTAATGTTCGTGACGCGGGCTTAGGTGTACCTTTAAAGCTAATGAACAGATTGTTACATTTTGCTTCATTACGTCTATCATTTAATAATTCTTTCGTACGAATCAACCAATAAACCGGATCTAAATTCTTATTTACAGGATTATGTATAATTTTCCAGCCTGATTGCCGATATGTAGCTGAATCTGTTTTTGAACCAAAACTTGGCCATAAAATAATATTATTATTTGATTTTATCATATGTTTTGAATCAACTCTTAATAGGGTCAGGTCATGTATTCTTCTACCAGAACACAGCAATAGTAATATAGCAGTATGTCGCAAAGTTTCAAACATATTATTACAATCAATTGAACTGTTTGCTAAATGTAATAAAAGATCATCAATATTCCACACATCCGATTTTCTAGTTACCGGTTGTTTGAGAGCAATTGATTTTAATATATGCTTAATCAAGGGATGGTTACTAATTTTTCCTGACTCATTAGGGTTGCAAAGGGTTGATATCACAGATTTATGTAATAAAATGGTATTATAGGACAAATTCTCGACTAAGAAAAGATCGGCTAAAAACTTCGCAACATTGGACGCCTCTGGGGCCATTGGATCAATACCCTGAGAACTTGCCCATTTTAGCCAGCGACACCAGGGAGCTTTATAAGTTTTTCGGGTTGACAAACGCCAGGCTGACTGCAGTAGCTCAACTTGCTCAGGTTTCCAGTCTTTTAGGTGTTTAGCCCAGCCCCACATTTCCACACTTCCAATGTCATCTCTTCCACTTTGGGAGGAGGTAGTTGGGTTGCAGTGTCCACCAGACAGTTCGCGAGGTTCTTTATTGTGAACGGGGGCGCAATCGCTCTCTGTTTGAGATCGGCCCGCCAAAAAACCCGTTCCCATCGAGGGACCACTAGAATGTAGCATCCCTTTGCTTGATTTAGGTGAGTGAGAATCCTCGGTATTAGGTAGGGAGGGGGGAAAATCCAAGCAAGGTGATAATCCCAAATTTTGGAAAAAGCGTCGTGAAACATCGCCTGATCGTCGGTTAGATCGAGCGATACATAATTGACAACGACATGCGCCATTCTTGAGGCAAACAAGTCGATCAATGGAATGCCGAATCGACCGAAGATTTTTTCTGTGCAATGGGGCAGTAGATGCCATTCTGTAGTCTGCTGATGACGGGAAAGGGAGTCGGCCTGAACGTTGAATCGGCCGGGCAGATAATGGGGAATCAAATGTATATGGTATTGGTCTAGAATCTCGTACACCTTGTACGTCAAGTCCATTAAATAGGGAGATTTGGTTCCGCCCTGGTTGCGGAGGTAAGCAACAGTTGTCTTGTTGTCGCATTGGAGTAGTAATGTCGAGTTTATTAGCGAGTGATAGTTGTTTTGTAGGACTTTTAGGACAGCTAGCAATTCTTTGTAATTGCTGTGTAGGCCTTGTTCCTGATCGCTCCATGTTCCTGAGAGAGAACAATTGTTCAGTTTGGCACCCCACGCTACATTCGACGCGTCTGTTGTTAGATAATGACTCGGTGTGGGATAGTGAATTGGGGACCCCATTTTGTAATTTTGAAGCCACCACCTTAAATTTATCAGACCCTCCTCGGGCAAGACATTTTCCTCCTGCGTGGAGGTTTTGGGAATAGAGTTTAGAAACCTGAGTAGGTGACGATAATTTAGTCTGCCATTCGGAACTACAAAACTTACAAAATTGAACAAGCCCACGAGGCTTTGAAGCTCTTTTAGAGTTACAGTTCTTTTCTGAAGAGCCTGTACAATTTTGTTGACACAACCTTGATGTTTCTCCTGAGGAAGGCTTTTGTGGTTCAGCCAAGGGTCCCAATGAATGCCCAAATAAACAATTTGTTTTTGGGGTACGAGCTGGCACTTTTTTGCATTGATTGTCCATCCTAAGTATTGGAGACTTTCTACTACTCTGAACACTTGACTTTTTAGCACAGTAACGTCCTGGTGTGCTAGTAAAAAATCGTCTATAAATACGATTACGCGTATCCCTTGCTCTCTTAAGATTTGGGCAATCCAATTTGTTATGGATGCAAAGACTTTCGGGGCTGTGCTTAAGCCGAATGGAAGGCACGTCATTTCCAAAAGTTTGCCGTCGTAAATTAACCGGAGGAATCGTCTTTGGGCCTTGGTTATGGCCACGTGAAAGTAAGCCTGGGAAATATCGATTTTGCATAGCCAGTCGTGCGGTTGTAGAAAGTCGGGCACACGACCCATATTTATGAGCTTGAAGCGCTCTGTCATTACATACGAATTTAGAGTCTTCAGATTGAAGATGGGACGATAGGAATGCGAGTCCTTCTGAACTAGGAATATTGTTGAAAGAAAACTTGGAGTTGGCTGTTCTACCGCATCCAAAACTCCCTCTTTCTTCATCTGATCTATTACTCGTGACATGGCAGGCGAGGGTGGAATGTTTAAGGTACTCTTTTTTAGATTCGGGACAGCGAGAGGTGGTTTTAGAGCAAATGGGATGCGATATCCTTTTATGATTTGAAGAATATAATTTGGAGCTCCCATCTCTTCCCACTGAGCAATAAATTTGGTTAGTTGTCCTGCTTTGAAACCCCTGACTCGCTGCGACGAGTCAAAATTTTTTCTTTTTATTAATAGTGTCGGACTTAGAGTTTGGGACTGGTGCCGCAAACCTTCGATTTGGCCGGAATTGATCACTAGGTCTATTTTGTCGTCCTGGACGAGAGCGAAAGGAGCCTCTAGAGTTGTTTGCTCCTCTACGATAGTTACTAGTTTGTCCTTGCGGAGGACGCATTTGATCACCCTGCGAGGGTCCATAATAATAAGGTGGTTGAAATTGAGTATAACAATTTCCACCCATAAAATTACCCTGCGAGGGTACAAAACGATCACCCAATCCCTGCGAGGGATGGGGAACGGTCCTGTTTATTGATACTGCTGCCTGCGAGGCGGAAACATTGGACCTATTAAGTGGCATAAAGGCCTTTTTCACACCGCCAGCTTTTTCTAGAGTAGCGGTTAATTGATCAGCATTAAAAAGATGTTCATGCGATGGTGCGATTTTTCTTACCGCTGCTTTGACTAAAGGGTCCCTTATGCGATTAGTGACGCCATCCCTACGCATTTGAATAATTTCTGCCCTGTGACCACAAATCAACTGTAGAAGGTCAGATGATACTTTTGTAAAATCACCTTTTTGAAATAAATCGATTACCTTATCCTGAATCAACTCATAATTTAAATTTTCTGGGGATTTTAACCAACTTAACAAATCTTTTACTGCATTTAGTGAACATTCTCTTTGTTTTATAAGGCAAAAAGACATGGCAGCATATGCTTTTTCAGTGTGAGCCAGGTGGCGTAATGTGTCGTAACCTTTAATTTCATCATTTGCGTCTAGCTCGACAAAACCCGGAGATCTACAATAACTCTTTTGAGTATCTGCATACCTCACTTCACACCACTCACTCGTATTGAAATGTTGAACATTGTTAAGAATATTAAGATAAGCGTCACTAGACTTCGGCACTGTTGGATCTTTTAATTTTGTTTCGATATCAAATAAAAAGTCATTACTATCTGAGGTACCCGCAATATTTTCTATAGAATTGACAGTCTCAATTACTTGCGAATTTTGAGGAAAAAATTGGTCAAATGATTCATGGTCAAGTGATATACAATCGTCTAAATCAATTTGGGGTTCCTTATTCTCTAAATGGTAACGTAAATTGCTCACTTCTTTAAATAACTGTTCTAACCTGGCATCAGACCGTCGAGCTCGTTTGCTGCGCTTATGGTGTCGGTGTCGACGTTTACGTTTGCGCTTTGACACACCTTTAGAGGAATCCGAACTTGAAGAATCCGTGCTTGACGAGCTGCTTGACGAAGTCCTTGTCCGGGACTTAGACGTGCCCGGCTCAATTAACGCCTCCTTTTCTCTTAAATCTTGCACAGTATTGGAATCATCCATCCTACAATGCACAATTAATTAGAACACAAAAAAAAAAAAAAAAAAATTTTTCAGCACCTTCGATAGTGAACCCTTGTTCAGGGACATTTTACATTTTGTTAAACTCAAGTACAACGAAATTATAAAAACCAAAACAGGAGAAGACAATTAAATTTTACACTACACGAACGTTTAAACGTTAATAAAAGTGTTTCCAAAAGGAAAAGTGTACATTTTTTAAAACACTTACGTGGTAGGTAGGAACAAATTGGCGGACTGCTGAGTTTTAGTACGTAGTACGTAATTGAGTCAGACTGACCGCCCTCGGCGAAAAACAAAAAGCCAATGACGCTAGAAGTCCGCGACAAAATTCAAATCGCGAACACTGCCTGGTGGTAGGCGCCAGGTGGCGCCTGTAGTAGGGGAAAAAGGGACAGAACTATGGAGAAGAAAGGGGTAGGAAACAAGCGAAAAAGGGGGGCCTATCTCATTATTATTAAGCTTTGAATAAGGCGAAGCTATTTAATAAAGATCTTATTTCTCTAAGTTTAGAGTTTACTTTAGATTGTTTCAACTGGAACATCTGACCCGTCGCGGCGACCCGTTGATTTGTGATGATAACGTACTTATTGCGTTAGAGTTAGAGTTTACTTTAGTTTGTTTCAACGTGAAGTAACGTAATAAGCGGCCACGTTAAAGAGTCGACGTTGCATTGCGCGTTGATAAGAACGTGGAGACTACTCGTTTCGTAGTTTACGAATTTAACTAGTAGATCAGAGAACGGTAGACCGTCGAAGCGTTGATTGCACGTCGACGGTTAATTTAACTAGTCCGTCTATTTAACGCTCATGTCTAATACAGACACGAATACACAGGGTTTTAGGTGTAATATTAAACAGTAGCCAAAAGGCATCGAACCTTATTGGTATACCTAAAGTGGCAAGTACCTTAAATTACGTTAGTTTGGTGTACACCTTTGGAATATACGCCAATCGACAGTGAAAATAATTACGAACAACAATAACTCTTTGACAAAATGTCGTTAATGATATACCTACTTAGTTTAGAATTTTAGTTAAAATATTATGTAATATTTATTTTTATTAGTATATTCAAACTGAAATTTTGAACTGAGTATATCATTTATGACATTTTGTCAAAGAGTGTTTGTTGTTTGTAATTATTTTCTCTGTCGATTGACTAATGTTTTAAAGGTGTACATCAAAATAATATGATCAATGATGCTCTTTGGTATTTCCAGATGAAATCGATGGAGCGCCCTTGCCAACTGTGGAGCTACTAGTTAAGTGGTGCACCGCCACCGGGACCGAGGGGAAGAAAAAAGCCAAGACACAACCGCTGAAGCGGCCCGTTATAGCTATTTGTAACGACTTGTATGCTACTTCATTGAGGCCTTTGAGGTACGTGAGGGTTTTTAATTAATTCTGAATTCCAAAATACAAAACGCGCTTATTATAATCTAGCCACTATTTTTTAAAAATCGATTCAGGTAGATATTGGTTGAAAATGTTTTGAATCTTATTACGAGTAGTGATTAAACTTTTTCTCTAAGTACAAATAACGGCAGGTCAACCAAAAAAATAAATGAAGGTCATGCAACCGATTATAAACATTAAGTCTAAAGCATAAAGATTAGTATCAGTTGAAATCTTTAGATTATGTGAGAGTCTCGTCCCTGTCAGATAGCTGTAATATCACACCTATTTTAGGTGATAAATTAAGGTACCTATCTTGTGGGGGGGGGGGGGGAGGTAGTCTTCCCCCGAACTCCAGCGAACGGCGTGCTGGACACACTCAACGTCGTCACGGGCCTCCTTCAGCGGAGGTCCATCGAGAAGGGCAGATTGGAGGCCGTAAACTTTAGATACCTCCTTTACATTTACTGTAGAACCTTTGTTATTTCCCGACCGTTGCAGGCCGGTCGCGCTCATAATCCAAGTGGGGGGAGTGTCCTCACAACGGCTGTCGTCCCGGCTGGCGCGCGTGTGCGCGTGCGAGGGGCTGCGCGCGGCGCCGCACGCGCTGGCGGCGCTGGCGGCGCGCGCGCGGGGCGACGTGCGCGCCGCTATACACGTGCTCAGCTTCATCAAGGCCAGGGCCGAGGCGCAGGTGAGACGGCCGATGTATTCGTATTTAACTAATTGCCACAGTCTATTGCTGAACTGCCTATGTATAAATTTCAATCGCATGTCAAGATGATTTTAAAAAAGTTATTTAAATTTAAAGTAGTTATTTACACTGTAAATAACTATTGAATTTATGAAAATGTATAGAATTGAATACGACTTTGCTCGCACAGGTACATTTATTATCTTGTAATGTAATCATACTGTTTAAAAAGAGGCTGACGATAGTGATCGTCTTTTTGCGCTGCTTCTTCTCGGCCCTAGCTCACATTATTGTCCCGAAGCGGTGGTAAGGTAAAAAAAAAAGACGTGTAAAATTTAGGCCTATTTGCAAAAATCTATTTGTTTCAATTGGTTCTATCGATTTATACATAAACGTCGTAACGGTGATCGCTTTAGACGACTGTGCTGTGAATACAGCGTGCTATGAAAAGGGCTATGCTCGGTGTTTCTTTGTGAGATCGAATCAGAAATGAGAGAAAAGTCGCGGACATAGCCCAACGGATGAGCGAGCTAAAGTGGCAGTGGGCAGGGCACATAGTAGCGGCCGATAGGACAAAGAGGTTCTGGAATGGAGGCCACGTATTAGCAAGCGCAGCGTAGGACGTCCATCCACAAGGTTGAAAGACGACCTGGTAAAAGTTACGAAAAGCCACTGGATGCATGCCGTTTTTAACCGGAAAATCTGGAAGTCTTTAGGGGAAGTTTATGTTCAATAGTGGACGTCCTATGGCTGAAGTGTTGATGATGACGAACTGTGTTGCAAAGCCCTTTTATTTTTGACACATTGTTGTCGAATATTTTATATAGTACCTAATTTGTATATTTTATTGAATTTATTTTGATTTTTATCGACATATTGACAATGTGTATTTACCTAGATAATTTTTTGACGTTTTTCTGTATTGACCTATATTTTGTTTCTTGTAAACTAGCATGCTTGCTTTTTTGGATAATTGCTAGTCAGCGTGTAAACTGTATTAACAATAGATAAATGAAAGCACACACAGTGCTTGATGTAAATAGAGTAATAATTAGAGAACAAATTTGAATTAGATATTATGCCCAGTACACGTTTTACTAGAAATAATATACTGCGCATCCATGTTAATATAATAGTTAATAACTACTTCAAATCGGATCCCAAGTAATAACGTATTTTTATGTGTTACACTTGGTAGTACATAACAAAATATATACAAACATTAAAATTGGTGTATTATTTCAAACCAAGAAATTAACAAAAAATAATAAAAACCATTCAAATGTGAGTCGAACTTGTGTTAATCCTTATCACTGAAGTAAATAAAAGCTAATAAGATAGTACACAACCCTCATATAAAGTTAGTCCATAGACAGTTATTTAATTAATAAACTTTATTTAATTTCAGCTAAGCATGGAAGACGTAGAGAACACGTCGGTGGGCACTAAAGACTGCAGCAAGAGTATGATGCAGGCACTGACTGCGATCTTCACCATCAACGATAAAGACGAGAACGCTATCGTAAAGACGGTGCACGCCGCGGGCGAGTACGAAAGGTATGCTATACTACATTGTCCTATAGTGTGACCTCAAGAGTTGTGGTGCGCCTTGGCCACTACAACTTTTTAGTTAGGCGCATCTTTTACCTGTTTACATTGCAATTTTGTTATGTTGGCATTTTGGATATACTACATTGTCCTATAGTGTGACCACAAGAGTTGTGGTGCGCCTTGGCCGCTACAACTTTTTAGTTAGGCGCATCTTTTACCTGTTTACATTGCAATTTTGTTATGTTGGCATTTTGGATATACTACATTGTCCTACAGTGTGACCACAAGAGTTGTGGTGCGCCTTGGCCGCTACAACTTGTTAGTTAGGCGCATCTTTTACCTGTTTACATTGCAATTTTGTTATGTTGGCATTTTGGATATACTACATTGTCCTATAGTGTGACCACAAGAGTTGTGGTGCGCCTTGGCCGCTACAACTTTTTAGTTAGGCGCATCTTTTACCTGTTTGCATTGCAATTTTGTTATGTTGGCATTTTGGATATACTACATTGTCCTATAGTATGACCACAAGAGTTGTGGTGCGCCTTGGCCGCTACAACTTTTTAGTTAGGCGCATCTTTTACCTGTTTACATTGCAATTTTGTTATGTTGGCATTTTGGATATACTACATTGTCCTACAGTGTGACCACAAGAGTTGTGGTGCGCCTTGGCCGCTACAACTTTTTAGTTAGGCGCATCTTTTACCTGTTTACATTGCAATTTTGTTATGTTGGCATTTTGGATATACTACATTGTCCTATAGTGTGACCACAAGAGTTGTGGTGCGCCTTGGCCGCTACAACTTTTTAGTTAGGCGCATCTTTTACCTGTTTACATTGCAATTTTGTTATGTTGGCATTTTGGATATACTACATTGTCCTACAGTGTGACCACAAGAGTTGTGGTGCGCCTTGGCCGCTACAACTTTTTAGTTAGGCGCATCTTTTACCTGTTTACATTGCAATTTTGTTATGTTGGCATTTTGGATATACTACATTGTCCTATAGTGTGACCACAAGAGTTGTGGTGCGCCTTGGCCGCTACAACTTTTTAGTTAGGCGCATCTTTTACCTGTTTGCATTGCAATTTTGTTATGTTGGCATTTTGGATATACTACATTGTCCTATAGTATCACCACAAGAGTTGTGGTGCGCCTTGGCCGCTACAACTTTTTAGTTAGGCGCATCTTTTACCTGTTTACATTGCAATTTTGTTATGTTGGCATTTTGGATATACTACATTGTCCTATAGTGTGACCACAAGAGTTGTGGTGCGCCTTGGCCGCTACAACTTTTTAGTTAGGCGCATCTTTTACCTGTTTGCATTGCAATTTTGCTATGTTAGCATTCTTATGAACTATTGATAAAATGAGCTGTTGGTATTCTAAAGTGTTGCGATTTTGAATTGTTGACATTTCGGGGGTGATATTTAAATTTTGGGATTTTGAATTGTACCTAAGTCATGGATGTTTATAAAAGTAAAAGTACTTAGGTATGTTTATCCGTTATCTAGTCGCCATAGTACAAGCTTTGCTTAGTTTGGGGCTGGATAGTTGGTGTGATTGTGGAAACAATTTTATTATTTACATATTCATTATCATCATCATCGTTTCAGCCACAGGACGTCCACTGCTAACATAGGTCTCCCCCAATGACTTCTAGATTGGCCGGTTGGAAGCGGCCTGCATCCTGCGGCTTCTTGCAATCTTTACCAGGTTGTCTGTCCACGTTATAGGTGGACGTCTTACACTGCGCTCGTCTGTACGTAGCCTCCATTCCAAAACTTTTCCACCCCATCGGCCTTAAGTTCTACTATCCTCAACCACTGCCGCTTCAGCCGGGGGGCTGGGGGGCATGACCACCAAAACATGGCATGATATAGCCATTTATCGACACCGACTGCAAAAATATGATAAATATAGCCGCCATGTTGAATCACCGTGTCGGTGACGTCACATGTTATGATCGCTGTTTTGATAAAAAATCAACATAATGTTTATATCTATGATATTTAGAAAAAAAGACCGTTGGTGTCGATAATTCGTTATATCATATCATATCATGTCGTGTTTTGGAGGTCATGCTAGGATAGCTTGCTAATCCGTTGGACTACATCAGCGACTTGTTCGGTAACGAATCTCCTCATTCCTGATTCGATTAACAGATTAGTGGACGGTATATTCGAGAACTACCTCCTAGCCCGCGTAGACGCGCGTTTGCACGTCGCGTGCGAGACGCTGTCGTGGCTGCGGCTGCACGACGCCGTGCTGGGCTGGACGCTGCGCACGCAGAACTACTCGCTGTACGGGCTGCTGCCGCAGTGCATAGTGCGGTGCCACAGGGTACTGGCCTCGCGGCACCCGCAGAGGGTCAAGTTCCCTGTGCAGGCGCAGGAGGTAAGTGTTTAGATCAGAAGCCCGCGTAGACGGGCGTTTACTGAAGTCCGCCCGTAATATAACAGTATTCGTGATCATGTCCCAGTAACAATAAGACGAAAAGAGATTCTCGAAAACTCCAAAAATACAATTAAAAGTTGGATTTAAAAACTGAAAATGAAACACACCAAAATCCAAGTTCAATCATTTTCCGTACAACAGTTTAGCTTTTACCACAAAAAATAACATATGTCCTTTCCCTAGTTATAGTCTATCTCTATATCAAATTTCATCAAAATCGTTTCAGTAGTTTAGGCGTGAGAGCATAACAGATATACAGAGTTACAAATAGAGGCACCGATAGAGGCGCTTGGCGAAAGATGCGCAGAAGACCATTACGATTACGTGATTGTCCAGACGCGTCTGAACCGCCGGCCGGCATTGGTGGCTTGCTCCGCGCACTAAGCCTCTGGAGACGTATTTTTGAATCATGCGAATTCCAATCAGAATACGAAATCACAAGATTCGCATGCGAATTCCTTAAATCACAATTAAAAAAATATATATTCCGTGAATTCTGCAACGAGTGGTCCTAACCACTCGTTTTTCGTTTTCTACTAGTAGAAAGTACGGAAGAATGACATTGACAAGTAAATATAAATGATTGACAGAGATTTTACATAACAACTTTTTATTTACGTTCGATAGTGAGTTATTGCTTTATTGTTTAAAATATTTTATGCTTGAAACAAAAATAGTTACAAGATTTCAATTTAATAGCAACACTTATTTCGAGTGATTAAAAAATCCCTAAAATCGGAAGCAATAGAAACCATTTTCATACACGAATTGTTTTCGTGTTCGAATTCAAGATTCATTTCTAATGCTTCAAAAATACGTCTCCTGATACGATGATCGTCTCGTAAGATGCGCAAAGCGATCCCCACTCTTTCCTCCAGCGCTCAAGATCCATGCCTGAGGGATTGTACTTTCGCATTTATAATATTAGTAGCGGAGTAGGGATTGTTCAACTGTATAAATAATGTACAGACGACGGCTCGTCAACCTACCACAAAACGTAAATTTTTCTCAATTGTTTTTCCCTAAATGTAGGACTTAAAGTTGAAAATCGATTCAATGACCTTTAACATATTGAGTAACCTGCCGTACCGACTGTACAATGTTACAATTAATAATGTTTTTCAGGCGTTCCGCAAGAAGTCTGAACTGGACAGTATAGTGTGGTCCGTGTGGCGGTACAGCACGCCGGCCGTGGCGTTAGCTCGCCGCGCGCTACAACTGGATGTCATTCCACTTCTGCCGTACTTGTTGGCACCTACGGCTAGTGTTCAGGTATACATAGATAGATTGATACTCTTTATTGCACACCATAAAAAAATTATACATGATTTTTACAGAAAGACGTACAATTTAGGCGGTCTTATCGCTACATCTTACTTTAACACTAGACAGAGATGCACATGTTACTCTAAGTACACTAGAGAGGGATAGAGAGAGAGTGAGAGTTCCTTTGTGTCAATTGCGGGGTTTACAGGGCTGCACTAAAAGTTTCAAGAATCTAATACTTATAAAATCAGATATCAACCCTCTTTGCAATCACTAAGGTTCTACTTACTTAAACAAGTAAACTAAAAAAAGAACTATTAAAAAACAATTGAAAACATTTTTTTTCACGATTATTTTTGACAGTTCCACTTATTTGTATTAAGTGAGAGCCGTTTTGTGTCACATTGTTAAAAATAACTGACAAATAAAAAGTGGTTTTACAATATGGTCAATTAAAAAAAAATTATGAATCTAAAATCTATCTATTATAATATGCTTGCTTGTTTTATTCAAAAACTATAAATGCTGATATGTAAGGGTCACAGTTTTGATTTAACTTTATTCTGGAAACCCAGCGCCCTCTGTTGAAAATAAGTTATTTTGACAGCTAAGATATCTATTGATTACATTTTTTTTTATCTCAGCTGTACAGAGAATCGGAACGCAAATCATTGCGAACGTGTGCAGAAGCGATGTGCGACTACGCGCTACAATACGTGCAGCAGCGAACACCCGAGGGGCTGTACGCGTTCGTGTTAGAACCGGACATTTATAAAGTCGCTTTCTTTGGTGAGTTTCACTTATTATTCAGTCATTAAATCTTTTTTATTACACTAACCAAATGTTAAAATGCAGAGAATCAAGAAAGAATGAGGCCCCCTCCGCCAGTCCGACAAGCCATAGCAAGAGAACAACAGTTAGAAATGATCAAGAGGAGCGAAGAAATGGTGAGTTCTCAAGGAGCCATGTAAAATTTAAGCCACATCCCTACTGGGTGATATTTGTCGAGCCACATGTGTCACCGGAGACATATGCGATATCGCCCCACGTCTCCGGTGTCTTGTTTCAGTCCATATCAGTTCAGTCGAACCTATCATAACTATTTATTTATTTAAAATTTTATTGCACAAAACTTATAAAAGTGTACAATAGGTGGACTTAATGCTAAAGGCATTCTCTGCCAGCCAACCTTAGGGTCATGCAGAAAAACATGTTATGGGTGCGGTACAGGTACTGTATTTTTAAGTAGCTTACAATATTAAATACGTAAGTTAATAAGATACACCTAAATATGAATAGCATAAATACATAATATGTATATATATATAATACTTATATAAAAAATAAATAAACATACATACAATAAATAAAATATATTAAAATTCGCTCGACTTTCAGCAATACGGCTAAGGTACATGTTCCTCGATGTCGCGAGACATGTCGGGCGAAGTCTGGCAATTTCGCTTATGTCTCCGGAGGCTGATGTCGCTCGACAAATGTCGCCTAGTTGGACAGGGCTTAATCATAGAATAAAGTCCTCAAATTATTACATTAAACCTCGTGGTCCTTTTCGGACCTTTATAAAATTTGGCAAGTCACAATTCTAACTCGCACTGCCATAATGCTTATTTTCAATTATTGATGTTTTTATTTAGTCTCTGAAATTATGACAGCCAAAGTTATCTTTGATAAATGTCAACTTGACTGTTAGCGTACGGTGATTTCATAATATCGTACGGTGATTTCATAATATCGTACGGTGATGACAGCAGCAAAATTATCATACAAAAACTAAAGGGATATCACTTCTTAGTCAGGTGGTCTGCAACCTCCCGATTCAGAACCCTTCGGCAACGAATCGAAAACAGAAAATTTTAGTGACACTAATGCTACATCATATCGTGTTACGACGTAGTTTATTGGTTGATAGTGTAGTGAAAAGTGTGCCTATTTAAAGGACGCACAGGCAAAGCTTATCTCAGATGGCGCTAGTGCGTTTGGTCTTGTCAAACAATGTCAACGTTCTGCGCCATCAATCGAATGAATAAAAACAGGAAGATTTTTTGTGCTTAAACAATTTTGTGTCTGAAAATTCACATATTTGTATCCACACTACACTCAGGCATTGTTTTGAACAACTACAACAGACTAATGTGATTTATGTGTTTATAATAAATGTGTTTGACGCAACATTAAAACATTTTAACGTAGTTACTACATGTTCTGTGGAAAATATAACAGAACCAATGATCAAATAATCACCATGAGACCAAACACAGTGCGACACCTCTCGGGATAAATGTGCATCGTAGTTTCCCATTGGTAATTTGTGTTATGTCATATCTGTGGCCTTGTAGATACTAATGTACATTTATAATCCAGGCAAATAGAGTCAGCAACCCCAACAAGGGAGACAGCAAACGCAAGTCCACAGAAAGCAAGGAGAGTACCGTCAGCAAAGAAGGGAATCCCAGCAAAGACAGCAAAGGAGTTAAAGCGAACCGACTGCCGAACCACTTGCAGAGGCTAGAACCGAAGGAAGTGGTGAAAACTACGCCGCAGGTAAGAACTAAGCTAATTTAAGTCCGATAAGACCTGTCATAAGGCCGCTTTTTATATGACATTAAAAATTATTAATTTGGGCCTGCTAATCAGTTGTCATGTCAAAGTAAATGAAAAAAAAAATGGTGTCACCTGAGTTAGATAGATAATCGCATCGCATAAATCGATCGAAAAGTGAACGTGAATTTGTATAGATTTTGGATTAGCGCTACCATTTTTTAATTAGTTTAAAAATTACACAACCAAAATTTGTTAAAAAAAAACTATTATTCCAACTGCTAAAAAGCGAATTAGAAAATTAGAAAGCAACTAACGTAGGTAATAGATAGGTGCAGACGGCTGCGACACTTGCTACATGTATGCCTCTGACAGCAATTAAAAGAAACTTCGTTATCTATCTGTCTGTTTGTCTGTCAAGACAAATTTTCTCAGGAAAGCGATGACGAACGATTGTAGTTTATCAAGTTGATATGAATATTAAATACTCAGATATGCAGCTGTAAAAAATCAAACTTCTAAGGCAACGCAATCAAAAGTGTGAAAATATTTATGCCACATATTTTCACACTTGCAAGGGAATCAAAACCTGCATACTTTTAACCTAGAATCATGATATTTGGTAACAAGCAATTTATTTTAGCACAAGTAAAGGAAAAAGGCGAAAGCCGTAAATTTTTTGATACGCATTTTTTTGCGATTACCAATAAAAATATTTGCGCATACTCAGAAAAAGCTGAGACTCGATTCAAGTGATGAACGATTTATTTACATACCTACAAGTTTGTACGGAACCCGCTGTGCGCAAATCCGACGACTTCGACCGACAACGACGATGACGGAGGTCGTCAGCCGAGAGGCGAGCATATCAGACTTGGTGTCGCTATCTCTGAGGTCTGGGTCTGGGTCGATCCGGTCCCCGGTCCCGGTCGGTCAATGTAGAAAAAATTCTTTTCTTTTTTGTCTCGGGTCTGGGTGTTGTTCTACCGTTGTTGTTTCTGATGTCTTTAACACATTTTAGACAAGTGATTTGGCTGCTTACCATAGGATCAGAGCAATGTATGTGATGTTGTCCAAAATTTATTATTTATTTAATTTAGTCCGTACTCGTACTTGTCCGGTTTTTATCATATGAATTCTAATCTAAACTATTAAAGGCGATCTTTAAATAATAGTTACGTCATCAGTTTTAATGAAAAGATAGCGAGTGTAGTACAACGAAGACTAATGTGTGCGCTAACGCGTTTCTACTAAACTTCGCAAAATAGCTCGTTACCCGCTGAATAGGCGCGCAGATTGGAGCTCATGCCGAGATGGAATATATCAACGCGCTGGGCTTATTGAGACGGGCCTACTGATACAGGGCTGCTCATTTTTAAAATAGTTTTTTAAATTAATTAATTAATTAAAAGTTGCCTTAACGAACGTTGTCTTGTCCTTTGACAATGTTAAGAGTTACAAAACATTGTAAAGATAAGAGAAAGTAAGATGTTACAAAATTGCACCGTTATTATAGAACGCGCGATTGTGCATCGTAAAAATAAGAATTAAGGTGAGTTTTCATGTTTTTCGTTCTAAATACTGTATTGTCAATAAAATTGCGTGTTTCGGTAAATAAATATCAAAGGTATTCTGACTCAAACTGGTTGTAAACAGAAATCCGTAGTAAACCAGTGCCATTATTTGGAAAAATTTACAAATTGTTTTAATATTTTTTTGAGATTTTGTTTAGTATTTTTTATAGCAATTTTAAAATTTAAGATTTAGTTCTTTAAAGTTGATATGGTAAACCCTTTATTTTAAATCGAGGTGGCGGGATAAAAAAATAATAATTTAAAAATGGTATTATGTACATATTTGCAAATGTGAAACATTAAAGGTATTGAAACAGAAGATTGGGCTTTTCTTTGCATGTATATAACAGTCTTAAAATCTTTTCTAAGGTCACAAATTAGGCGCTGGAAGTATCGAGCTGAAAATGTGAAATGGCTATAAAACGACATTTGCAAGTTGCCTGTAGTTTCAAAAATCCCGCAGAAAAAAGACGTTCAGATTTTCCCAAATTTGTCAGGGATGTAGTAGGTGATCTCCGTAACGACTCAATGGATTTAAATAAGTATTCAAACAATAATTATAATTAACGTTCCCTGAAGAATGCGTGATAAATATTGAATGTGAAAAAGTTATTATTTACTACCTGTATTCCACTCGGGCGAAGTCGCGGACACAACCAGTTCTTTTAAGAGTTTTTATATAATGAAAGCATTTAAAAAAAAAACATCTTCATTTGAAATGCCTTTCTTATATTAACCAGTATTATTCCAAAAAACAATTTCTCTTTAAACAAGCTTATCAAAACCTCAATATGTCATATTTGCTCCACCCAGCCCATCCCGTATTTGCCAGCACCCTGTAGAGATGGTGCACTCTACGAATCCCGCTAATTAGAACTGTGTTTGCGGAATCTGCATCGCGTATTGTGAGAGCGTGAAAGCGCTGGAACATTTCCAATAGACTAAAAGAATACTGCAGAAAGGTCAGTCTGTACAAAACTGTTGGAAGGCAGTAAACTGCCTATTTGAGAATTATATTGATAACACAATTGGCAATTATCGTAAAGTATGATGCAATTAATACATCTTACGAAATTTTTTACGCTATCAATTTTGTTTTTATTATTTTTTGTGCCAACCGAGCTATTATTCAGCGTGCACAAAGTAAGATCCTGCGTACCATAGCCAACGGTCCATGGTACACAACAAAACAAATGTAGAAATCCACGATTACCTGAAAGTCCCGTCCCATCTGTAGACGAGGAAATTGAGCGCAGAAGACGCAACTAGGTGGATCGTCTGAAAAAGCACACACAACCTCTTGCTCGAGCACTGCTGAGTACTATCGCTACTGGCAGGTTGAAAAAAAGACAGGTCATAGGAATAGATTGACTGTAAAGAAGGGCATGGGTCATTAAAAGGACTCAGCCCTAAACGCCAAACTTCTGACAACAAATCAGCTAAAACCCATGATGACGATCAGTCATCATGGGTTTTAGCTGATTTGTTTTAGCAGATCAAGTTAGCAAAACAAAAAAATAAATAAAAAAATAGATACAAATTATAAGATTATTTTACCAGATTACTGCGAATATATGGTGTGTGATTTAAAAAAAAAACTTTTTGTTGCGATTTACAATGTCAATACCACACATTTTATAACGACAATGTCAATAACAAACGTTTTACAGACACGGTTGACACTTTTCAAATGAAAAGTCAGCTTAATCGGGCTCAAGAATAGGGATCAACTTTTACATATGAGACCAACACTAACCATGAAAATAATGAATACTCCATATTATCGTAAAGAATGAATGATAAATAGATTAATAAATTTATAAAATAACGAAATGAGTAATGAGTTATGGATATTTTCGTATGGAAAGGAAAAAAACAATCACGATGACTTCGATGTTGCTCTCTTCATAAAAGTTGTTATAAATGATAAGCTGATACTTTCAAGGAAACTCACACTCGTCTCAATTTAAGAATATGCATAATTTTTGCACCAAACTTATAAGCAAGCAGCATTACATGTCTTGAATTACAATTTCTACATTCTCCGAGAGGCAACACGCATGTAGGTATTTAACCAATAGTCTATGCCTATGATAATCTCTAGCATCGCGCAGTCGCGTAATCACGGCAATCTCCCGGCGCGCGGCCGCACAAAAAGAAATAATTAACCCATGCCCGGCTCGCACTCCGGTGTCACGTCTCACTGTGCAACCTTTTATACCTTAACTGATATTTCAATGGTACGACTTCATTCAGCATTTGAAAATAGAATAAATACATACTATAATAATACAAAATACAGATCCATCGTGAATATACATATCGTTAACAACGTTTAATTATTTATAACTAAGAAATGATAAGAAATCCCACAAGAATACAAAATCGAGATGAAATTTCCTGTGTTAAACTAGATCAATATCTATTCTATATGTGTGCCAAATTGTATTTTATTCCGTTTAGCCGATAAAACGTGATTGAGTAACAAACTACCGAACATACAAAACTTTTCCTTTAGAAGTTTAGTAAGATAATAATTTGTGTTAACACGTTATATTCTGTCCACAAACAAAGAACAAAGTAAAAAGCAATTTCGTAACACCTTTAAATAACAAAGCTGCGTTTTCTCCTTTTTTAATAACCAACTTTTCAATCTCGTAACGTTACTTTGCTTAAGATGTCAAAGCTTTTCAGTTAATTACTGGCCATTATTTAAAGAGCCCTTCAAAAAATCCTGTAAATCATTAATGGGTGTCTCGGCTTGTGATTTTTAATTCCCGACAGAAGCGAAGTTTTGTCAATACGCCCCTTGAAAATGCAATAACTAATCACAACGAAAGGGTTGCGGCCGGCTCTCTATTAAAAACTCAGTAAGAATTCCATCAGAGGGTAGGTTAGGAGCGACGGACACTGAACGGTTTTCCATAAAAAAGTATTTAATAAATAAATATAATTGACGTAGCTTCGAAATAAGGAATTAACATCCTTGCGTTGCGTGTGAAGTACCAGAAAATGTATTTTTCTGACGATGTATTTTTCGGTATTTCGGAAATGTCAGGAAATGAATCAAAGTTTTCTTTAAACCATCCTGCACAGAATTTGGCAAAACCGAAAAAATATTTAGCGCATCCGTACTAATAAATACCTACCGACCTACTAAAATATTGTGAAATACCTAATCGGTCACCTGAAAGCGGACCCTGGGCTCCAAAGCAATGGCTTTGGACGCAACCGGGATTGACCTTATAGATGATGACCTAATCGGTCACCTCAAAAGTTGCTTTCTGTGTTTTTTTTTTCAAAATAACCCAAGATCCCAATGTGCGTTGCGCCCTAGCTATTTTTTCTACAAAATGATTCTTGCCATTAAGACGGGCGGGGCGCGCTTCTATCATTTAGCAATTTGTAACACAGTATATTGTCCTCTTGTTTATTATTATTAGTTTTATATTAATAAAATATAAAAAATATCATTAAGTACTTAAATAACAAATAAATTAACAAGAACACGTTGTTACACGTTTAGATGAGACATCAGATTCCAAAGAAGATGACCTATGTGAATATATTTAGGAATACTAAACTTAATTATGTAATTGATTTATGAAAGCAAAAAAATATTTATTTGGTTCATATCACAGATAATTACATACAATAAATTAATAACTGCGAAAAGAAATGTGATATGATACTAAAATGGTTGCCACTCAGATATTTTGCCATGGCAAAGGTTGTCATGGCGCTGTTTTTGTGTGGAAACCATTGAGGTAGCCATCGACTGACTACAAAAAATAATATATTTTTTTCTAATAAGGCTATATTTACCCAAAAAATCTAAGGGTATGTTTAGACAAAATCGGAGGGTATGGTACAATGCATAGAGTAATTTTTTTTTCTTATATAATATATGTATAATATTAATAATTATATATTTTTTTTCCTATAAATTATGAAATTTAAGCAAGCAAAATTTTTATATATATTTCTACTACGCGTTCTTAGAGAAAACGGGTTAACACGTTGCGATTCAATTCAAATGTACCTAAAGGGTTACCCCAAGGATTAACAGGCAGAGCCTCTTATATTCGTCGCTTAGCCCACGTTAGTACACTGCTGGACAAAGGCGTCCCAATGCACGCCACTGAGCTCTATGACTATTATTTTCCATCTACTGCTAGTGTAGCGACATCTATCTCGCCACATACGAACTAAAAACTAAGTTATCCTACATCGCGATATTAAAGTTACCGGAGCGATTATTAAACCATAGATACAAGGACCCGACAACAACCGACGGGCAGTAGCCCACCAGACACAACACCCGTCTGGTCGGAGGATCCTTCCTTTTCAATGGTGGGTGAACTTAACACCCTGTTCCTCAATACCCCCAAACCAGAAGCAGCTGTTGTATTTTTATTCATGGCTCCACCTTGTCGAAGGACGCTCTATGTTGCGTTTGCATTTCTTTGCGACATTAAAAATAAATAAATAAACTGAAATCCAACTTTAATTGCTTTATATAATGTTAAGGATCATCACGGCCCCTTTTTGAAGTTGTCTCAATACACACTTAAACGATAATTAACACGATCATTAATATCTATTACCATTTATTTGCCTGACGAACCCGTTTAATGTATTAATCATGCAATGCGGAAGTTTGAAAGTACTTGTTGACTCAATACTTATATAACCTGTTAGTGATCTTATAAATCCACAGATAAACTTACGAATCTCTCTATTTCTACTGCACACTATATAAGAAAACAGGTTAATATCCCAGCTATTACGTGAAACCAACCCTAAATTGGTACATAAAATCTGAACGGGCACTTAGGGCCCAGACGGGCAGTCGCGTGTGGGCGAGTTAACAGTGGGTAAATTTATTACAGGGGCGTGAATCCCATTTTTGTGCCCGCTAGCATGTGCACAATTGACACTGATGTCTGCAGAAGGGCTACAAATGTTTTTGTTTTTTTAAAAAATTATAAACGGGAACTGAACAGATGAAAATATTTCTTATTATTATTTGACTTCCTCCGAGAGAAAAGTACGATAAACTTAGCGTCGACATTTCTGAGGTCATATTGCAGATACACTGCAGGAGAGTCGGCTACGCTGGTACGGCCATGTTTTGCGGAAACCGGCAAGCTACGTAGGAAACAAATGTCTGACCATGCCGCCATAGCCAGATCCTGGCAAAAGGGGACCCCTATGCTGAATAAGAAATGCTGGCTTGACGTCGTGATGGCTGACATGCATGCCAATAATCTCACAACTAGAGACGCTCAGGACCGCGCGAAGTGGAGGAGTAAATCGAGGAAAGCGGACCCCGGGCTCCAAAGCAATGGCTTTGGACGCAACCGGGATTGACCGTATAGATGATGATGATGATGATTCATGAAGAAGAAGAAGACATTCCATTGATCTAATAATATGGTGCCAAAGTACTTTTGTTACAGAAATCAGAAACAACGACGGTACCACAGCACCCAGACCCGAGACAATATAGAAAATATCGTTTTCTACATTTACCCGACCGGGAATCAAACTCGCCTCTCGGTTATTCAAGACTGTTTTACTAAGAAATTATCATCCTTTTTAATTTTGTAACCAAATACGATATTCTAAAAATAATTTATGAAAAAATATTTTTCTCTCATTTCTACCCAAAATTATTTTCCCACTTTGGTTCCCGGAAAAAGGTTTATTCCCCAAAATGGCAAAAAAAACTTGCTTAGTGGAACAGATGTCTCTTTGCGCGCAGTGTGTAATGAGACCTCTGCGTCTCTCCCCATTATCCCGACTTGGAGCTCTAATACACACTAATATATCTCTCTCGTGTTTTCTACTTTGTTAATCCCTTAAACGCTGCTGTATGGCGGAGCGTTTGGGAGCGTAAAAGTTTTCGCTTAATCAACTATTGCGGGGATTAAGAGGTTTCTTTGTGTTTATAATGGAGATGCTTAACTTATTTGCGACGGGTCTGAGGTTATGGTACTCGAAATTATATATTCAAATGACATACTTAGCGTGTATATTTTTTATTTATTTAAAAGATAATCGGGTTGCGCATGATATCCTAAAAGGTTATAAAAAAATTATCAAAGTAAAAACGGTGTCGAAGAGGTTTACTTGCGCCGCGCATTCACAATCCTACCACATTTAAAAAAAAAAATCTTATATTTATCGTGACGAACGATTTTTATGAATAATCTGTTAAGCTCAAACAACCCACATATGAGGCTGCCTAAAATAAAATTTTCGTTGTCTCGTTTCTTTGGCCTGGTTACTATAGTATCGCGACTTTATATTTGTCTAGTAAATAAGTAAATTTGTGTGTGATTATTATAACCTACAATTTGCTAAGCAAAACACGTAGGTATTGATACCATAATTAGATATAATTTCATTGCATTTCATAAATAAAATAGTCTTACATAAAATCAAAGAAATTCTTTTTCCAAAACGTTTTAATAAAGCTTAGAAACTGTAAAAACCAAATTGCTATTTAACCCTGCATTGCCGCCCGCCCCACACGCGATCATGGCCCACGAAAAAGGTTGAGTATGGCTGCCCTAACCAAATAACCCTTCGGGGGGTAGGGGGCCGCTCTCGCTTCCGATTGGCCCCTCGTAGGAAGGATATGACCTATAGTTTTTCTTCTTAAGAACTTCCTCCGGCCATTGTACCTTGATTTACGAGCGGGCGGCGGCGAGGGCAGATTGATGATGCCTAGCATCCGTAGTCGCCATGCGTACGATTTTGGTGGGACAGTCCTGTTTGATTAAATTGGTAATTTGAGTTTTTTTTTTGGAAATTTTAAAGTTGTGAGAAAATAAGATTTTCGTTCCTACTGATAGTTATCTGACGTGGATTCGGTTTGTAACATTGTTGTTGTAAAATAATATAAACCTCCCTTAAAACATATTTTAGCATCATTATTAAATTTGAACTTTAGCGGTTAACCGGACAAATACTTTAGCACAGTGTGTTATTTAAAAAAAAATTACAAATTGGATAAAAAAATTACAAAACTCAAAGAATAATCACTGGAAGTTTACACAAACACTTTAATAGTTATGATAAAAAAAAAAAATTACGAAGTAACAATACTATGTAAAATTAAAAGAGAGAGATAACTAAACTTTACTTTACTTTCAGTTAACCCTGAGCCTAGACTGAGCCCGGCAAAATGAGACAGAAGAATGCCTAGAAATTTCATTCTTACGCGGCCTTTTAGCGACCGCTCAGCATCCCATCAGTTATTTCGATAGAGTCCTAAAACTTGCGCTTGACCTTAGCCTCCGTCCTTGACCGCCTTTTGACAAACTGTACAAAACGATTAATTTGTAAACAAGCAGTTGATTCATAAAAATATTTGTTTATTTACGGTAGTGTTAGAAAAATGATTGCCTGCACGAACTTATATTTACAAAAACTACTTCGGATATATAACGTTTTTATTAGTTTTCATTATTTTGGACAGAAGCCAAACTTAAGAAGATTCGTTTCCTTCGAAATCGAAATCGTTTTAGCTGTGATTTTCCTTAAACGCTACGCTAATCGAGTCATCGAATGGCCTATAGTATTGTCTAAATCCTAGCCTAATCAAACTTAACCCGCTCAAATAAGTCTACACTTTTGTCCTTCTCAAAAATAACCTGTGGTCACACTTTAGTCCGGGCTCCAATCGCATCTGCCGTGCGATTTCCCCGCATATTCGTTTACTTGACGCATTATGGGAGCTCTTCCGCGCTAGTGTTATTGCCGCTATTAACTCCGCGCTGAGACGGTGATAAAGAAACCAGTACCATTGCTTGCTTTAATTGAAACGACAATTAGGTTCAGTTATTCAATCTTCTAGATTTAGTATAAATCTAATTCAATCTCTATCATGCAATATTTAAACTTTCGCTTTCAATTAGGTACCACTGACAGTCTGTCAAATATACTAATTTATTTTTTTGTTAGCATAGCTTGGTTTAGTTGGATCTAAACCTGATTTAAAACATTGTTAGACGCAATCTTTTTAAATTAAAATTAGACCTAATCCTAGTTTTAAATGTCATTCTATATCAGTTTGAAGCTGAAAGGCCTACAGTAAATAATAGGCCTAAGTGTAAAGCCTACATACATAGGCACTTAATAGTCAATCAGCAGCATAAAATTCTATTTTGTTTTAAGAAATGGATGTTGGGCCGTAGTAAAAGTTCGAGCTATTTTTACCGACTTAAAAAAAGCAGGAGGGTTTGTGACCGACTATGTTTTTTTTTGTATGTATGTTACGTTTTAATGGTTCTTTTTTGTTTGGTAGATAGTGCGGTCCTTTATAAATTTTATCAAATTCATTTAGCGCTTTTTGAGAAAATAACAAAATGTATACTCAGATAATGTTTTGGTTCGTGGTTCTAGTATCTATGTTACCCAATATTTTTGACAAATGTGAACCGATTTTGATGTTTCTTTTTTATTGAATAGCTTAAACTTCAGACACTATTGTAAAAATTTGCGAAAAAAAAAACCACCCCTAAGGGTGGAAAAATAGAAAATGAAATCAGTGTTCAGTGTTAAGAGGCCGTGCACCTTTTTTCAGTGCAAAATTGAAATACAGTTCTATGCTTGTGTGCGTCTATGATGCGGGATAAAGCGTTAACAATAAAATAAACAAATAAATAAATAAAATATTTACTGTCTTTTCCAGAAACATTTTACATTTTAAAAGGTATTTTGGTTAGTGGTAGAAAAATAAATGATATCAAATAAAAAATTCTTAAATTATGTTATTTCAGCATTTTTTTTCCTGCTATATTTTGTCAGAAAGTAAAAAAAGTATTCAACCTATGTGCAAGTAGATCATATCTTCAATTAAATGATAAAATCGGATTGTCAGGATAACTTGTCGTCAGGATCGATTGTCAGTCTCTTGTAAAACGATGTTCAAACGTTACGTCATTTTTCGGAAATAAGGGTAGTTCTTTTGGTTTACCTTTACTTTTGAAATGATATGAAAAATCCATTTGCGATACATGCAAGAATAAAAATTGTTTCAATTATCATTCACGTCTTTACAATCAGAGAACAAAATGTACGAAAATACATCGATTTCTAGGACGGCCTCTTAACATTTATTTGCACTCTAATGATTGGTTTTGAATAGGATTTATCATTAAAAATAGATGAAATAAGTAAATTTTATACAGATCGGTCCAAAATGTGACGCCCAAATATTTTTTTTGGTTTCTTATATCCAGGGCTATCTAAATATACCCTACATAATATTTTACCCGATTTTTCGTAGTTTTCGATGTATACATTTTTGAGAATTTTCGTTTTAGTCTGCTTTGAAAAATAGTTTCTCTACTTTTTATTATGTTATGTCGGTTTTTTTAAGTGTGATCCTATAAATTAAACTTACTTAGATAAAATTATCAGCTTGCTACGAATAACAACGTTCCATACAAAAAAAAAACGAAAGTCAATAGTTTGCGTTCAAGCTAGTCAGAGCTTAATTTTAAACTTTAAATTGAAAAAATAAAAGTAGTTCTAGTTTCCTTAATCATTTCAAAAACTTTTAAAAGCCTTAGCTTTTAAACTAACACAAAAAAAAACTGGTACTTAATTTTTATGCGAGCGGTCGTGCAGCTTCTAATCATTAAGCTAGTTGCATTAAGGGGCGTGCATTCCATATAGGCTATTATGCAGAGCCTACCTTCATAAAAAACCGACAGCTAACCATAATTATTAATTACGTATTCAACAATAAACAATAAATATTCTGTAACCATTTTGTCGTCTACCTGTACTTATTCCTTACTATAGCGCGCAACTTAGATCGTTTCTGTGCAATTTAACCAATGTTAGGCTGCCGCGAGATCGCCTACTGTTTCACGCAAACTTACTCCATTTTCACTCACAGCCTACCCCCATCTGAAACCAATGCACGCCCCTGGTTGCACTATATACTTCAATAATAAAAGTATAATAAATTAATGATTTTATATCGTTTATCTATATAAATAGCACCGATTATAATCGGCATATTTTACCAAATAGTCAAGTCACCGACTAGTCATCGACAAAAGATGCCAAATAGTCGGCTTTCTGGACTAGTAAGACCATCTCTAGTAGACGCTAATATTATTGTTTTTATATAAAATTTTGACAACTGTACAGTGAATAAGCGAGATCTACATCTACATCTATCTCGCATCCCTTGGGATATGTGTTATATTTTGGGATAGAAAGTATACTTTGTCCATCCGAAAGGTTTATTATAAATATTGGTCAAATAATTATTTAATCAAATGAGTAGTTCCGGAGATTACTTCTTACATCCAAACAAACTTTACCTCTTTATAATATCAGTAATAAACAATATCAATCGCTGATATTTTAGTAATTCGTTTAACTCTGAAATAAATAAATATTCTGACAACCATTGATTTAAAAAGCAAAGATACGGCTGACAGAACAATTCACATTTCACTTTCGCCATACATGACACACTAACATTTTTGGTGAATTTTCTGTCGTAATTGACACAATTCTTAAAAGAACATCCAGGCATATCATTTTTTCTTAGGACACCGGCTCCCGATGACAGCCGACTACTGACTACGTCACTTCGGCCCTAGGTAGGGTCAGAGCAGGGCCCGGTTATAGGCAACAGCCTGACGTGCGGTCCGCCCTGTCCTTACGAAGTAATATATAAGTCAATGCTGACAACTCACCAATTCTGTCACTGTCAAGGGTATTCCAGTATTTATTTTGCTTACCAAGTGTGTACAGATATTATGCTAGATACAATTATGCTTAAGACTTGGTAACCTTATTTATAGGTGTTTAAATTTTTATGGGGGGAGAAATTAACAATAATAAAATAATACATTAATAATAATAGAAATATGAGAGTACGCCATGTTTTAAAAAAGTCGTTTTGTAATATAATTCGTATCATTAACTTATTATTATTATTATTAGTAGTTTTATTGAGGGCCCTAAGTAAAGAATTTACATCCATGTGTTACGACGTACAGACAATGTATTTTTGACTGAAGCGTTTCCCAGCCCACCCAGCCTCGAGCCAATCAAGAAAACCGGCCAAGTGCGAGTCGGACTCGCGCACCGAGGGTTCCGTACAAACCTGTAGGTACCGTTATGAGTAAAAGTTCACCCATCACGACAATCGAGTCATAGTTATGGTATTTTTATTGCAAAATGAAATCCATAACATAACGAAAGTTAAATTGCGGTTTACGATTTATGACGTATTAAAAAAAAACTAATTACTTGATCTCGTTCAAACTAATTTTCGCTGGTAGTTTTTATGGTAATGTACATTATATATTTTTTTTAGATTTATCATTCTCTTATTTTAGAAGTTACAGGGGGGGGGGGGCACACATTTTACCACTTTGGAAGCGTCTCACACGCAAACTATTCAGTTTAGAAAAAAATGATATTAGAAACCTCAATATCATTTTTAAAGACCTATCCATTGATACCACACGTATGGGTTTGACGAAAAAAAAATTTCGAGTTTTAGTTATAAGTATGGGGAGCCCCCAAAATTTATTATTATTTTTCTATTTTTTTGTGAAAATCTTAATGCGGTTTACAGAATGCATCTACTTACCAAGTTTCAACAGTAGTTCTTATAGTTTCGGAAAAAAGTGGCTGTGACATACGGACGGACGGACAGACGGACAGACGGACAGACAGACAGACAGACATGACAAATCTATAAGGGTTCCGTTTTTTGCCATTTGGCTACGGAACCCTAAAAACTAGTTTTCTGAATTCAGATCCAATTGACCCGAACCGGGAACCGAACCCGGAACCTAACCGCCCCACTACACCAATGAAATAAGCGGACCTTAGCTCTAGCAAGGTTAGGGCGAGATTTTTCTACGTCGTCCGTCATCGCGGGATTACCGTAAGGCCCGTAAGCCACCCTGATAGGGCCAGACGTGCTCGCTGAATTATTTATTTTGATGAGTGTGCCGGGGTGTATGCGGATTGGCAGGTTTCTACTGACGCGGGACTGATATGGTAGGTGATCGTATTTTGAAGATTTTTTTTACTTTTTTATGTTTTTTATAGCTTCAGAACAGTTGGGTTTGATTTCGCATTTAATAACGGCATAAGCCATGGAGCACATACCTTATATAGAGTAAAAATAAATGTTATTTAGTTATTTCGAAAACAAATCCACCATTATTTTGATTAGTGACGTATAGTTTTAACGCGCAGGCGAGAGTTGTCAATTTATTTTGCTATAGGTACAGTCAAAGGCAGTCAACCTAACCAAAAAGTTAAAGGTCATTTAACCGATTTTCAACTTTAAGTCTGACATGTAGAGTTCAACATCCATTGAGAAAATTTTATGTTTTGCGGTTGGTTGGCTATTTGTCTGTACATAATGGCGGCTTTTAATAGGACTTGTGCACTGTTTACATTAATTGGTTAAAATATAATGTATCAGGTACAATTTTAAGAACAATAAGCATTAAAATTCGCCTTCATATTTAGCAGTTTTTTGTATGTACGACGCCTCAAAAACACTAAATAGATTAAGAAATGCTTAGGTTTGCAAATTGAAATAGAATTACACATACATATAATTTTTTATTCAAAATTTTACTAACGCTTCGTCATTCTGGTCTTCAAAGAACATTAAGCTCCGAATATCGCATTACGAATCTCTATCCGAACGCGTTCATATTTGGAGCGTTCCGAATTTGAAAATTTGAATTTAGAAGCGCTCCCCGTTGGCGCGAATTGTGAATAGAGCCCGAGGCGCGCGCGCTTGTTAGCTAGTTTTTACGCGCGGCCCCTTTGAGCGGGCGATTGCATCAATGACAGAAAAAATTGAACAGCCATTTAAGTTTGAACAGGTTTTACGCATCAGATGATATTGAAATAAATGTAAGGCTGCTGCTTGATTTTTAGGTACGGCATTTGCATTTGTTTACTTTAGATACAGATTTGATACAAATTCAACATTGAGCGCCTTTTGATATTCACGAGTTCTAGCTTATTAGCCCCTCGCTACCGTACAGTTTTCGGTATTTAAAGGTATCTATCAAAGACAGAGAGCGTACGTCACTTGGTGCGCTCTGACAAATTTTACAGGAAGTATTACACACTAAGAACGGAGAATTCAGCGAAATACCGAATTTTACTCGTAAAATGACAACTCATCGATAAATCAGGACGTGGCCTTATTAAATTGTGAACGTTCCTTTCCCGTACCGAAATATGCTTAAGTTAATAATGTCACCTATGCCGCTAAGATCGGCAACTTAAAAGTAAAGGTAGTGAACATATAGTGGACGTCAACGACACCCACCACCACCTAACAAATAAATGACACCTTTTTAAAGTTTACAAGCTGTTTAGTTCAGGCTGTGTGTGAGTGCGGGCAATTGCATCAATGCCGCTAGTCGGCGGTTATTTAGACGCGCCCGCGTTGAGATTGTTATAAAGATTGTTCGGAGCGTAGTTGCAAAGAGGTTGCTTTGGTGGTGGCTGCAGCTTGTAATTTTAAATGCTGTTGGATAATAGTTTTATTTTTAAAGACTGAAGCGGTCTGCGGCGGCTAAAATCACTATGAAAAAGAGACTTAAGTATGTAGGCTGTTAGCTAAAATGACTACTAAAGTATTTGTCTGCAAAGTAACAAAGACTTATGTACATTTGTGATAACGTAATTTGTGCTCACCAAACGGGATTTGACAGTGAATAATAAACCAAATATCCAACATTGCAGCAAATGCTTTGAACCTGTCGTTCTTGACATGTCGTGCTATTAAAAAAAAGAAACATTTTCTAGCAACTCAACCAAAACGCTCATTAACCCCCAACAGTCTTACGTTAAAAAGCAACATTTGCCGCGCCCGGGGACTCTGTGTTCAAACATGTGGCATATTGCTTCCCGCTATCTTATTAACGCAAACAACGCTGAAAGCCGTTGGCCAGGGCTTTGAACAGAAGCCGGGGGCCAAATGACCCACCGCAGAATAGAGCGGGTTAATTGCAATTTGTTTGACGGAGACCCCCTTTTATACGGTTGCGTTTTTTAATAGAGTTGCTGGAAACCCTCTGTTTGGTTATGGAAGTAATGGAATAGTAACGGTGTAATTAATGTTGCTTTTGAAGTGGGATTCCATTTTTTGTTATTCGAAAATGAAGGTACTTGGTTCTTCTCCACGCTTTCTTAAGAAACTATGCGTATTATGGATGCTTTTATACAATATTCTTGCTGAAACTTAATTAAATCATGGTCATGTTATCTCTCAAGATGATGTAACTAGAAAAAGTAAACTTCAAGTGCATACCTAAACAAAATCAAATCAGTTATCTTTTCAAATTCCAATCACGTATAGTAACTTTTCCTCTAGTTCTTAGATTTTAAGTGGTTTTCATCGCAAACGTTATTCGTTTCACTTAGTCAAAATGAATAATCCATAAACGTCTTCCAATCTTATTCACTGAAATGAAAAATGAAAGAACCATTTTGGTTCGTTTGAGACGTAATTTCATGCAAGTATGATGCGTAATATCAAAATTATTTTATGAAAGCGAAAGAACGTATAACAATGTTGGCTCAGTCTCAGCGGGATAAAGCCAATAAAAGCGTTTATTATCCTTTTCACCCTATGAATACGCTCGCCCGTTTAACTCCTTGCGTATCCGAACGGGTGCGACGCTGCGGCGCCAAAAAAATATATCCTCAGGCGACACACATGGCGCGGTTTCAAATTCAAAAATTACACGCGTGTTTAAATTTCGAACCGCATTATTTGAGCCCATTTGAATTCGGAACGATTAAGCTTGTTTGAATTTGGAACCGCACCATTCGGTAATCGGACTAGGATTAGTGACAAGATTAGTTGCAATAATAGAGTGAGTGGGGTTGGAAAATTGGGACCGTAATCCCGATAATACGGAGCGAAATGAAAATTACAGTGTGTTATCTCGTAAATTATTTAACGTTAAATTGTTAGGCGCGTTAACCTGTCCAGTTTAAATCTGATAATGGCAATATATTTTAGATGTTTGTAGTTTATTTATTGGAACGGGTGATGTCAGATTTGTTTGTTAGCGTAAATTTATGTCATTGTAATAAATGTAGTGAGTCCTCCCGTCATGCAATTTAATTTTTTTAAATAGAAATATCTATATCAATGTTATACCACATAGAGCTAGTGTCAAAACAAATAATGACTTCCACATTTACATTGTATAAAATTCTAACAAATAATGTTTATTTAATGTCTTTCACTGTTCCAATGAATATTTTTTTTCTTACCATACACATTTATTGCGAACAAAGTATGATAAAAGTAGACAGCCTCACGTCATGTTTTTGTTATAAAACCTCAAACATTATTGAATTAAAAAGAAACGCACCACGAATGTGGCTCCCTGTCTGCGCGGATTAGCGGCATGATTGCACCGCGACGATACTGGCTGGCGCGCTCGTTACTCCATTATTTGAATTTGGAAAACGAACGGCCCACGCCCCCCGGGCTTTCGCGTGCTCTATTTGTTGCCAGTGCCAATAGTTGTGACTGGATCATTTCTTTTTAAGACTTTGAGGCGGTATTACTTTTTCTTTCTTTAAAATGGATAATCGTTGATTATAAATGGACAGTATTTAAATGCTTTTTATACAAATTGAATAAACCTGCCTTATTTTTTTTTCTTATAAACCTAAATGGTAGAGATGTCTCTATAAAACTCGTATTTCTTATTTATTTTCAAAATTATTCAATATCTTCCTACGTAAATATATTCGGTTAAAACTATTTTTTTTATAAGCAACTAGCTGTCCCGGCGAACTTGGTACCGTCTCATTTTTTTTTCGTGAATTTGCGTGAATGTTTTAATAGTTATTCTGCTATTCGGGACTAGGGTAACAACAACAAGGGTTTTTTGCTGCCTCAATACCATTGTATGTAGACAAATAAACAATTTTCTTTAAAGCGAACACCGAAGTCTCTAAACATTTTTTTTACTTACCTACCCTCGCCTTATAGTAAAAGTAAAGGCCTAATTTCTGTTGCTTGAATACAGCAAGTATTAAATAAACTAGTAAATAAATAAATAAATAAAAATATTGGAGAACATCACATACATTGCTCTGATCCTAAGGTAACTAATAGGTTTCACCTGTTTTACAAGTGTGGGGGAGGGGGGGGGGGGGCAGTGCCAAGCAGTTGCAATTTCAAAGAAAGCTAATTTACCAATCAACTGCTTTTCAATTTGCCCGACCATGACCGACATCTCTTAACATCGATATTGATAACCCCATTTCTCCAAGGGCCTTCATCGCAACTCTCAATTGATTTCTAATAACGCATTGACGATAGACGATCGATCATCGAGTTAGCGCTGGAATCGATTAGAGAATACTCGATGCTTTTAGCTATGACGACCAATGTTACGTTAGCAAAATTTTAGTTAATATTTCAAACAATTTCCTATAAAAATAATATTTGAAAAAAAATTGGCGCCATTAAATTTCTGTTTAATACAAATTCCGAAAAACAAGTTGTCACGAAAAACCAAATGAATATCGAAAACACGAGAAAAAATCTAAGTAAGTACCTACATTAAAAACAAAAGAAGATCAGGAACACGATTTTTTATTACCAATGGCGTTAGAAATAAGTTTTTCCATACAAACAGTAATATTAATGCAACGCTCAAACGCATCACGCTATTTTTGCGATCTTTGTTTGTCATAGGTCAATTCTCCATACAATGGTATTGAATATATTATGTTCAGCAGTTGACTTCCTATGGCTGAAATGATGATGATGATGATGATGATAAATATGCACAACATAGAATTAACAGACACTTTTGACAAAGGCTACCCTCCACACAACCGGACCAAAGAAAAATTTGAAAAGTTCGTTTTCTGAAATGGGAAAACACAGGCAAAGGTAATCTCAGATGGCGCCAGTGTGCTAGGTCTTGTTGTCAACCAATGTCCACGTGAATGTCAATGTCCGTTTTTTTGTGCTTTTTAAATAAACACAAAACGTATTTGCTAATGACTTTAACTAGTACAGAGAAGCATCGATTTGAACAGAGATGTAATGATTGTTTTTATTTTTTTATTTATTATTTTTTAATCCCTGTCTCCCGCTCTTAAAGCAAAGCCCTGATTCTGCCAATGTCGGATGTATTCTTAATTTAAAGCTACTCTTCCCGTATAAGCAGGTTTCAGGACGCTACCGGGTCTAAAGCAAGTTGTCTTGAGACAAGTCACTTGACACTCAATGCGGCGTTGAATACAATGATATTTCAAAAGTTTCAGATCTTTTTAACTTCACCAAACATTAGAACATAAACTACATCAAACTTGCACTCTAAAGCTCTTTAAATGTTAAATAAAAACCATTAGAATAGATGAACCATGCTTTTCGTTCGACTACCCCCCACCGAAATCCTTTAATGGACTCAATCCCGCTATAAGAAGAGCAGTGATTCTGCCAATGTCGAATATTTTCTTTAATAGTGTTCACACAATAAATAACGGTTGTTTAGTTTTTATTGCTTTCATGGATTAAGATATTGTAATTTATTTGTCGCAAGTTTGTCATACGTTTGACAACTTAGCAGTACCTATAACATAGTGAATATTTGATCAGTGGCAGAACCACTGAATAAGTGATCAAATAATCACTACGGGCAAGACCGAACACAATGCGACACTTATTGGGATAAATGTGCAGTGTGGTTCCCCATTGGGTCAATTTAAAAATTGAACGTTATCGTCTAAGGCAAATCAAAAACTTAAAAAAAATAATCACTCATTTTCGAGTTGTTAATCGCCAGTGCAAAAAGCACCACAATTTATAAGCGATCATTCACAATTTACCATCGGGTAACAAATCGTGCTAGTACAATGTAATTTGCGTGAGAGCATGAAGGTAATTCGCCTTTCTTATGGGGCGTTTTATCATTTTTATGCGGATAAAAGGGATCTGGATGTAACGCGCCTTAAAAATATTGACTAATAAAAATAAGAAATACACCAATTAGGTGTTATTAGTGCTTATGTTGCGTTTTTTTTATCTCGCTTCACTTGTAACTAACAAACAACTAACTAACTATGCTAACAACTTCCGACTCGTATCTCACCGAGGGAGTGAGACAAAAAAGCGACGTTGCCATTTTGCTCAGTGTAAATAGCTAGTTCCTATTCCCTATTACGATTTTGGTTCTAAACATGGCATTTAAAATTTTATGCAACTTTTTTTTTTGATACTTAAGAATAATATATTAAGAATATATTAAGAAACAAAAATTTCTTTCTTAATATATTTATTTGAATATGTTTAATATGTAAATAAACGGGCTTAAGGGAACGCCCTCTGTTAGTTTACATACTCTCATCATCATCATCATTTCAGCCATGGGACGTCCACTGCTGAACAGAGGCCTCCTCCAATAACTTTCATCGGGGGGATTGCCAATACCCGCCACGTTTGGCAGGCGGGTTGGCGAGCGCAGTTTTTTATAACATTTCGCACGCAGACGCTGCTGCCCGTCTCGTGCTACAAGAATTGGTCGCCTCTTACGACTCGCCTCCTGTTGGCGGTGGAAAAGAGTATTCTTTACGGCCGTCCCCACACGGCACATACTGTACATACTGTATTGTCATAGAAACATAGATATGTACTTAGCTAGTGTATGTTAAGATAACGACCATAGCCTTATTAGATTGTGAATAATCAAGTAATATTTATTTATAAAAGCTTTACATTGAAGAAAAACAATATTCTGAGAAAGGAAAATTGTACCGTCAAAGAGCAATTAACTGAATAGTTTCCTGAAATCGTATTCTTACCCACAAGCGCATTTACGCAAACGATACCGCAAAAAGGAAGCAGAAATAATACTTTATTACCCATTAGTCTCCGGTCTTGAATAGTTTATGGGATGGCGAACTGGCGACTTCGGTTTTATTGTCTTATTGTCTCGGTTGTCACGTTATTAATAACCAAAATACAAAGAGTGGTGGATGATCAAATATATCATGTGGTGCTACAGATTGCCCTGCTTAAACCAATACAAATAAAAGCAATTTATTTCTGCAAATAGGACTTCTTCTGTCGTGTCAATGGCGACTCTAGACTGACTTCGACCAAAACTTGGCAACTTCTACAGCGTTTCGTGTCGCTCTGTTTAGGTCATCTCTCGTACAGGTGGTAGGGACACAAAGAGCAGGAGATTAGGTGAGCCATAGTTTGTGGGTCCGCACCACAGTCACATTCACTTTGCCTCTGATTTAAGCTCTTTTATACGTCCTAATATTTTTTACCCTACTACTCCTATGGGACAATATTTTGGGCTGGCGCCGAGAATAAGCAGCGCAAGAAACTTGGCCACTATTGTCATTATTTTTTTAAATAGTGTGTTCTATGTTAAGATCTTTTTCAATTTATTAGTTATCTGTTAGGATCTTGTTTAACTATAAAAATAAATCCCTATTTCCCTTGGTCACGCCATAACGACTTTACCGATTTCATCTATCTTTTATTTTAAGTTTTCTAGTACTATGTAGAATGTTCTTACGGAAAAAAAATATAAGAAAGTTGCACAGAAAATTCTATAGCAATAAGCTAAACTGCTAAAGCACAGATTAGAGAGAGTATGAGCTAAAGACCACACGAACGAAGTCGCGGGCAATAGCTACTTACAAGATAAGATATCTTGTGCGAGCTGGGCAGTATTTGCAGACGACCTCTGTAGCCGAGAGGCGAGCATACCGGACTTGGTGTCGCTATCTCTGAGGTTCCGGGTTCGATTCCCGGTCGGGTCAATGTAGAAAAATAACTTTTCTATATTGCCTCGGGTCAGGGTGTTGTGGTACCATCGTTGTTTCTGATTTCTGTAACACAAGTGCTTTGGCTACTTACCACAGGATCAGAGCAATGTATGTGATGTTGTCCAATATTTATTTATTACTAGCTGTTGCCCGCGACTTCGTCTGCGTGGTCTTTAGGGGTATGAAAAATAGATGTTGGCCGATTCTCAGACCTACTCAATATGCTCACAAAATTTCATGAGAATCGGTCAAGCCGTTTCGGAGGAGTACGGGAACGAACATTGTGACACGAGAATTTTATATATAAGATTTATTTAATCCATAAATTTTATAAATTAAATAGTCACTAAATAAATAGTGAAATTACCTTTTTTTTCATTAAAATCATTTAGACATGCAATTAAAATTTATATACTATTGTTTTATTATGTAGCTCAGCAATAGACTGTGGTAATTTGTAAAAAAAGATATTAGATGTTTCTTTTATCCTGGTGCATCAATTCTAATGCACAAATAAATTATGTTTTGAAAGACAATAACTATCTTATCTCTATTTTAATACGCTGCTTCATATTTTCTGTTGCCCGCGACTTCGTTCGCGAAGTTCGATTCAATTCCGTAAGATTCTATGATGTGCGCAAAATTACATTAAATTAAATCAGTTTTGATTTATTCGTCAAAACTCAATGTAAGACTCCCTGTTTGTTTGCCTGTCCATGATTTTTTGTTATTACAATGTTCTTTACTATACCCACTGCCTATCCACTAATGGCGTTCTTTACTCAACGCTCGTTTCTTTCGCGGGCCAATAAATATACATATCGGATAGGTTAATGTAGGGCCGGACCGAAGTTACGAAGTAAATGGGCAATTTGCGGATAAAGACGTCGCAACATATATTACTAGCTATGCCCGCGGCCTTGCCCGCGTGGATACGGCATGCCACGCCCTATTTTTTTCCCTTAGAATGTGGATTAAAAATAGTAGCTTATGTCCTTCCCTAAGGTAACACCATTTTTGTACAAAATCGGTTCAGTTTTCGCGACAAAAAGTAGTCTATATCATTCTCCAAGGTCTAAACTATCTCTTTAGCAAGAATCATTAAAATTCGTTCAGCGGCTTAGGCGGAAAAACGTAACAGACAGACATACATATTAGTAAGTATAAGAAAAAGAATATGTAATGTGCGCTATGGTAGTAAATTATGTTTTTGTGAAGTTGTAATATAGGGTGGACATGATTTAGGCGTACTTACCCTTATTAAGAAACAAAAGCGAATAGTTTTTCTTTGTTCTTTGCATTATGTACATAGCTTGAACTTGAGCTTGGGTCTTGTTATGAAGTATTATTACTTAGCGATAAGACCGCCTAAATTGTGCAGCTCTAAGTGTATTTCCAGTAACTTATTTGCTTTGTGGTGGTGTACAATAAAGAGTATGTATTATTTACTACGTACTAGCAAGCGCAGCGTAGGACGTCCACCCACAAGGTGGACAGGCGACTTGGTAAAGTCATCGGGGGAGGCCTATGTTCAGCAGTGGACGTCCTATGGCTGAAATGATGAAGAATGATGATGGTGTATTTATTTAGGTATTCATATTAATTAACCTCCTGTACAGAAAAATAAATGCACAAAAGGCAAATAAATTTTATTTCTCTACAAATAAGTATCTAAGATATAATTATTTAATTAGTTGATACAAAAGTGGCCATAACAGAAATAATTTATAATATGGTAGTTTACTAAAAAAAACAATTCAATTTCAAACAACCAATGTCTTTTCTTTCAATTTAGATTCCCAATCCGCTGAACACCTACTTCGGCGTACGCCTTGCAAGTTTTTTTCAACTTATTTTTCAATTTCCACCTTATTTCGTCCTAATACGAAACTTGAATAGTTTGAAACGCGTCGTAAATACGAACTCTTGTAACTAGTTACAAGTTACACAGGGCCGTATTTACGGGCGGGCACAAATAGGGGGGCGGGGGCCGGACCGCCGCGGGCTTCGACTCGGAACAATGAAAATGACCGGCGGAAAATTGCGCGGATTCGAGTGGAATCCGCCCGCGTTGTGGCGCGATACTACTTAAGAAATTGGCAGGGACGGAGTAAGGATGGCGTTATTATTTAAAAAATATGTTACCAGTCTAGGCTTACTTTTTAAAACAAAATTAACCAATTCTAAAACCAATAAAATCAATTTATTTCCTCAAATAAGCCTGATTCAGGTACGTTTACACGTGCATGGAAGTCGTCCAAAATACGGGTCCCCATGCATCATCAACATACGTTGCGTGGTACACCGCAGGTTTTTTAGTGGGTGATACCTCGTCGGGGAACGGTTGCGAAAGCCAGTGTCCTCCGACGAGGGAGTCCTACATAACCTATCGCTGCCCCCGCGGCGGTAGGTATGCGAAATGCATTTTTCCTGCGTCAAAAAAAAAAGGTACGTTTACACGTCTCAAGTCCCAACCTTTACCTTATACTTTTAATTAAACTAGATTACCTGCGACTTCGTTTGGTGGTTTTCAATTCAGATACCTTTTAGGGCGTCCTTAGAAAATAAAAAAACCATCAATGTAACTTTGTTTGTCCTCTATGCACTCCTAAACTTTGGTAGTACTATTGGTAGGTTCTAATGTAATAGTAGCATACGGAACAATAAATAATAAATAAATAAATAAAATAAAATAAACAATAAATTATCATAATAATGTTGTCTTTATGATAGACAGAGTTCCTAAGATCGATACTCAGACAATGTGTTGCCAGTCGCTTCTACTTAATGAAATAATTCATCCCCGAAATATGAATAAATACCAATTACCTCCTTCCTCCATGATCGCCGGAGGCGGCCCTGTTCAGTCGCGCACTCTATTTTCCTATTTGCGCGGCAGATTGGCTCTGATTGTATTGTTTGCGGGGTATCAATATACCTACCACAAAGCAAAGAGGTACAGAAAAACCGCCAGTGTATGTACTATCTTTATTTTAATCGCTGCACTCTCAACGTATGACTTGGGCGAGTAGAGACAATTGTTATCTTTACATCGAAGCGATATTTTAACGTTCTTGTCTCTTTGCATTTCTTTTGCCTAATCAACCCGTTAAGCGACCGACATAGCCATCAGATTTAATGTCGACAGTCAATGAAATAGCCATTTAAATTAAACAACTGACATGGTACATTCATTGTAATGTCTCGTGAACCAATAAAACACAGTTTTGAATCCTCAAGTGGAGATATGCTTTGCGAAACACTGAACTGGTGCGCATCCGACTACGGCTGGTGAGCGACTGCAACGCCCATGCGCTTGCGCATACATTACTTTCATCATCATCATAAATTTAGCCACTCTGATCCCTCTGCCAATAGGCCTCCTACTTCAAGCTCCAGTACCAAATCCAGCACCGGTCCTGTGCCAATCTAATCCAGCCTATTAGCTCCGTTCCCATGATATCAGCCGCCCATTTAGCTGGCTATAATTAGAAATATATTTAAAATTATAGTTGTCTGGTTTTGTAGAGTATCGCCTCTCTTATGTGCGTATGATTGGTGTTTCTATAACATACTCGGATGCGGGCCTACTGTTCCAACTTTTATTCCGTAAGTATCTACCACCTACCCCGTCACCCGACCGGAAAAATGTTATCTACCCGCGCTGTGTATCACCGATAAATATTTGAGAGCGGAATGAATGTTTAAAGTTGTTTTCGGACCATTTGTTTTTTGTTTTTAGTAAGTTGATAGCCTGGGCGTAAGCGGGTTTAGTTTGATACTAGGATTATGTTCGATTGTTTGTCAATGTAGGTTAGCTCCCTACCTCCATTTAGTCCACTGATGATGGCAAATTTTTTTTATAAAATGTTTATGGAGCCTCTTAAATCTTATTTAGGATCGATTTTTCAATAGTTCGTTTAGTTGTAATTGACGAATAAGTTTGATATGTTGACAGCTTTTGTGTGAAAAATTTGTCAAAACGTCAATTTTATTCGTCGAATAAAATTATCTAGCATTTAAAAAATCGTCCCTTAGTTAATTTGTCGTGGAAATATTATTGCTATGGTGAAGAGATAACAAAGTAATAATACCTACAAAAAAATTAAAAAATGAATACTTACACTAGTACAACAATCCTTAATGTAAAATGGATGTAGGTAGAGCAACAAAATTTTATTTATGTTCAACCATAATACTTGAAATAGAAAACACAGAAACACTATTAATTCCAATTGTCAAGAAAACTGATTACGCTAGTAATATCTTGTGAAAGAGATAGACCATTTTTCATAATACTAAAGTTATATTACCGAAAATCCTTTGTATCATTTTTGTATTAAGAAAATAAGTCACCAACTCCCCTCTCACTCTGGTTTACGGCGAAAAGAATTCCCAAAACAACGTTACCTCAAATAACGAGTCAATAACAATTTCTTTCGAGTATCACCTACATTGATTGACTATACGAGTATATGTCTTCCCCCCGTACCGTCGTAACGCGTCATCCCGCCGATAACTTTTATGAGTGCGAAATTGTGTTTATGCGGTGTGTTCCGATTTACCGCGCGCCCGCCTAGAGCCGTGTAATCGGAAATATTGTGGGCGAACGAAGTTAGGTTCTGGGACAAGTTATAAGAGGTAGCGGGGAGAGTTTATGGCTATAATAAGAACACACTAAAACGCAACGGAATTAACGCGATCATGCCAGGTATTTTAATTTTTATTTGCCTGACGTGTCGGCCAATTTGCGCCGACCGTGGTCACAGTTAGACTGGAACAGCGACGTCTTCACTCCCTATAAGTTAGATAAATTCCCGTTTTTAACCGACTTCATAGAGTGAATTAATCATGCAACGCAAATATTTTAAAGTAATTATTATAAGAACTCTAAACTTGCCATGCCATACAGACAATAAAGTGCTTCGCTTCAGTTCAGTTTCGTTAAAATGATATACTTAGCGATACTAGCCGCTACGCTAACAAGAAATTGTTCCTTAATACCACAATTTCTCGTCCAGACCTCCTTTTAAGTTTTAACATTCTGTTTGTACTAAATCTGTTATCGCTTGGTATACTTAGTAACTTAGTTACAACTATTGTTATTTGTTATGGAAGAGCGGGGTATACATTACTTAAAAGAGAATCTCAACATATCTTATGTTTTTGTAATTCTAGTTACTGAAATAAATACATGTTTGATTTGATAACCTACAAATGTTATATTTTCGTATTTTACGCTATTAGAAACCTTAGTAAAAACTTTGACGTATTGGTCGAATTACACCTAGCTTGATTATTTCTCACCAATCATTGGTTCTGTATTTCTTGTAGGTATATCGTGCCACATTATCGCACAAACATACCATTCTTGCGACATTTCAACGCTGCAACAATCCATATACTATTTTTGTGCGAGTATTATCCGCATTATACGATCTCTTAGACCACATCGCCAATCTAGCTCGTAGATACGCTACCGCTGCCCGCATTATTGTCGAAGCCGGCTCTGCGACGACTCTAACAAACTAGTAATTGGTTTGCTATTGCCCGTGCTATTCTTATTGATACTGTTTATCTATTCGTTACTCCTGTTTGTTCATTCTTATTGGTATTAATACCCTTAAGAAGATCTAACGAACGTTCGAAGTAAAGATATTCGCTAAATGGCGAACTAACTTCTTTTCTAATGATCAAGTGAATGATCATAGTAATGAAAATATAGGGAAATTCTTATTTTTGTCGTGACACCCAAAAGGTCAACAAGAAAAAGCCATTAACATTTTGGCCTATCAAAAAGCATGCAAACTGTTCTGTGGAAAAAAACACAAATGAAGGCCCTTATCCATAGAATTGAGGAAGAGATGGACTAAGACGGATAGACTCATCATCATCATCATCATGACAGCCTATTGCAGTCTACTTCTGGACTTAAGCGTCCCCCAAAGAGAGCCAAAGAGAACGATCTTCCGCTTTTCCATCCAGTCGCTGCCAGTCATCTTCATAAGCTCGTCGGTCCATCGAACAGGGGGTATCCTAAACTACGTTTGCCAAGGCGCGGTTTCCACTCAAGACCTGCCTGCCTAGCATGACTACTAAAAACACGATATGATATGATATGATATGATATAGCGATATATTGACACTAACTGTAGTAGTACACCGCCGTGTAGAATCGCCGTGTCGGTTACGGTACATCGGATCGCTGTTTCGATAAAAAATGGCGGCGATATTCATCATATTTTTACAGTTTGTGTCGATATATCGCTATATCATATCATATCATATCGTGTTTTTAGTAGTCATGCTAGGCAGGCTGGAAAAACTATCGCAACATAAACACAAATGTATATAAAGCTGCTACGAGAAAGTGCTACAGACTAGTGACTACGTAACTACGCCGTAGCACTGCTACGTTGTTTCTACGAGACCGTGTGATGTCTGAAACGTCATCAGGACGCGTTTTAAATTGCAATTATTTTTTCTTTGACTCCGTCTCCTTAGCTCGTTAGCGTAACTATGTTTTTGTCGACTCGTTAGCGCGTTTGCGGCGGCTACGCAGCTCGAGTGACGTAAAGTCTTAGTTAGGTCAAGGCTACAATGTTCACTGCTACAATTTATCGATGAGTTGATAATCACAAATCTTTACTGTAACGTTTAGTATGTGCGAACGCACCCATTGTTATTATTCCATTATTTTTGGTTTCTGAAAACGTATACGGGTATAACGGCAATTTTCATCATCATCATCATTTTAGCCATAGGACGTCCACTGCCGAACATAGGCCTCCCCCAGTGTCTTCCAGATTGGCCGGTTGGAAGCGGAACGCATCCAGTGGCTTCTTGCAACCTCTACCAGGTGATCTTCAGGTCGTCTTCAAGTCGTCCTTGTAGGTGGACGTCCTACGCTGCGCTTGCACGTGCTCCATTCCAGAACCTTTCTGCCCCATCGGCCGTCAGTTCTACGTGCTATGTGCCCCGCCCACTGCCACTTCAGCTTGCTAATCCGTTGGGCTATGTCAGCGACTCTTGTTCGTTTACTGTTCAATTTTCGGTCTCGACATTTTTTATTTTTTAGTATTTTAATAATTAATCATCAATCCTCAAGAAGGCTGAGATCATTTAAATAAACAATAATATAGGGAGTTTTTATTCTTTAGTATTTCTTTAATTAATCATCAATCCTCAAGAAGGCTGAGATCATTATAAACAATAATGGAAGGAGAATCATAGATGTGGTCAAACGTAAACGTCACCCAGTTTGGCAAAATGTAGCTGTCATGTCTGACAGTTGATACTGTTACATATAATTGTAAACCTCATTGAAATCTTTGTAACCTCGTTAAAAGTCCAACATATTACCACTATTGGTTTCCATTCATGTGATTCACCTTGAACGCAAGTATTTTTAATCGGATTCGATTACCGGTTCAAGTGAAAAAAAAAATTCCGGGTATGCTGGCAAAAATCATTGTCTGGTTACTCGTAACACAAGATTAATTCCTTACCTACAAAGCATGGTAATCGTTGTGTTGCATATATTAAGCCTAAGATGCTTGCGCTAGCGTTAAAATCCCAATGATGAAATGCATTGGTATATTGGCCACCAACAATTGTGTATTGGTGGCCAATATACTAATGAATTATACGTAATAAATTATAAATACCATTATTGGCCGCATGTTAGTCTATAAAGTATTTATTATATGGGCCTTTTCTTATAATGTCATATGTAATAATTAAGATGCCTGAAATAAGTATTGTTATTATCATTATTTTCTTTTAGACACTATTGTGTTTCAGCTGTAAGCTGGCTGTAAGAGTCCAATTGAAGGCTAAGTATTTGGATGGCGGTATGCCAGTGTAGAGTGTTAATAATAATAATAATTATTATTATTAAAACATTTGTGCGAATACGGCTAACATGGTGACCGCGGCCTAAGAAGCAGTCGCCGCCGTCGTTAGCGCCGCGACGTGCGTCCTTACGCTGCGACCTGCGAGTGGCCGCTCTCGGCACGCGTCGACGCTTAGAGGATTTTACTTTGTGTAATTAAATTCACACATTTTGTATTTGTGAATTATTTTATTTTATTAGAAAACTTTATAAGAAGATGATGTTACTGCTCAATTGAAACAACTTCTAAAATTTTTTGAATTTTATTATTAATATATAAATAAAAAATAAATTAAATAATAAAATAAATTAAATAACATTGAAATCGCAGACAAAATGTTTTATTTTACTAAATCGGCATTCATTTTTTTCTTCTTCCTGTAATTATATATTGATTTTATGTTAAATTATATGTCGTTGTGATGTCCATAGTAATAAATTTTCCTTTCTTAAATAGCCAAAAAATGACGATGTTTCTTATCCATGTTATGCTAAACATATAATTTTTCTTACATACTATATTATTTAAACACTGGTATGGTGTGTATGTATGTGTATTTATTGTATTTGAGCAGTGAAATCACATAATAAGAAACCGACCCAGTGCGTGTCGGGCCACGCGCAGTGTAGGGTTCGCGTCGGAATATGCGGTACGTAGTTTTCCGACGTAATTTGCAGTAGTTGCTACCTGTTCGAACATAATAACAACATCATCATCAAATATATTTTCTTCTCAAAGTAAAGGCAACAGTTCATCGCAAAAAAAAACCTACCATAAAACGTCAAATTTTCTCAATTGATATTGATATCTACGTGTCGGACTTAGAGTTGAATATCGCTTCAATGACCATTAACTTTCAGTTTGTTTGACCTGCCGTTGTCTGTACATTTTACATGTTAACTCGGTAACTTTAAATCCTACCTAGCTCGTGATTGTTTTCCTTTTAACTTCGTTATACAGGGTGTATCAAAGAATAGGACACTCCTTAAAACCACGTGATCAGTTGCTCATATGCAACAACTTTTACTATGGGAGCAACATCGAAATCGTGATTTTTTTGCGGATGCTTCATACATTGTCATTGAGTTAACGCGTTAGTTAGTATGGAGCATCTCATTTTTTTTTCATTTTCGAAGTTGTTTCCATAGAAAATGTAGTTGTATATGAGCAGCTGATTACGTGGTTTTAGGGAGTGTCCTATTCTTTTGTACACTCTGTATATGTCTGTACTGTGTACTGTCGTAAATTTTTATATACTTCTTAGAGCCAAATATAGTAGTAGGTACTATGTCTCTTGTGTGATAAAAGCATCTTCATGTTAAACAGCTGCTCTGTTCTTATTTGTTACAGGTTCACAAAGATTTCTTTGGGCGCATCGTTCCACTGTCGCAAATGCAGCGATCAGGTGAGAGAATAAAAAAATATTATATCTTGTTTATACTTTTACCCACATACCTATATTTCAGTAGAAGACGACCCGTTTACCCAACTGTAATTTCATAATAAGACGTGAAAGGATATATCTCCAGTCTGTCGGCTAACATTATTTGTAGGTTTTACAATTAAGTATTATTTAATTATCAAATTTGCTATCCCGCTAAGACTTGCTGCAATCGAAAAGAGACTGGCTTTGCCAAACTTAACTCCGTCAAAATATCGGAGATGAGACACGAAAGGCACAAAAATAAATTAATATGATTATGAGCCATTTTACAAAATCGCGCCGTTACTATGGAGCAGCCGCTTGTGCATCGAAAATGTTGGATTTATAGGGTGAGTTGTCAAAGGCCCATAGTGAGAGGCCACGTTTCAGTTCCATATGTCATCACTGGTAACACACACTGGTTGTAGACTTTCGTCTTGAAAATCACCTGATTGATAATTATGTCAATGAACAATAAAATTACATTTTTTGAATAAATTTAGCTGGCATCCGCAGAATACCAGTGGTCGCGACGTGCTCTCTGCCGTCACGGCTTTATACTCAGCGGATACCATTTTGGTACCTGACCGTATTAATGTACTTTATATTTTGTAAGACTCATTGTAATGTCTGTCTTGTACCAAATAAATTATTTTCTATTTCTATTTCTAAATAAAGATCAAAGGTATTGTGGCATAAACTTTTGATTGTAAATATGCTTACCTAATTTAAAACAAAACGCCGTAGCGCCTTTAAAAAAAAATACAAATTGTTAAATTGTTTTCAGAGTTATTGTGATAAGAAATCTATATTCTTGTACATTAAACGTCGACAAAACTGTATGTCTGATATTTTAGCGTATTTATTCAGCAATTATAATGAAAGATTTAGTTGCTTGGAATTGACAAGGCTTACACTTTTCGTCAATAGAGGTCTCGGGATTGACATATTATTTATGAATAAAAAATGGTGTTATTTTCAAATGTGCTTCAAACATCTACGACTAAAGATTACGTTTGCTTTTGCATGTATTTAGGATTCTTAATTTTTTTTCTAATTTCGCAAATTAGGCGCTGGAAATATTAGATTTTCCGCTAAAAATGTGAGACGGCTCTTAAGGCAGATCAAATTGTGGAATCTACTTTAACATAGTTTCAGGTTTAATCATTCCTACACAATACGTTAATGTCTTTGTAGGCGTTGTTTAGTCTAACTAAACTCTAACTAAACAACGCCTTCCTAAGTACCAATTTGAGTTTGAAACCATTTATCAAACAAATACAATCGTACAAATTGCGAACCGCCAGAACTAGGTATTATCGCGTAATGTTAATCTAGCGTCGAGCAGTGGTGAACTAATAAAGAATAGAAGCAGCTTACTATACATATTGCGAATAGGGAATATGCATGAAAAAAACATATTGTTTTTACTATATTTATAAGAAAATATACGAAATTATAGTGCTTATAGTAAAAACTAAATTTTAGGTAAAAAGTAACCGTAATGTAGTAATTAGAAATTAAGGTCTATCTCTTTCTAAAACAACTTTTACTATGAAAAATGTATGGCGGAGGTGTAATGTAACGTCATGGTACATATCGGATCTCCTTGTCTAACACGCGACTTTAAGGCGCCAGGTAAGGAAAATGCACGTAAAAGAGGTGTTTTTGTACAAGTTTTCTGGCGAAAATACTGGATATAGGATGTGGAATTTAATATATCATGTAACTTATATATGTTAAAGTTTTTCCTGATGTATCTAAATACTAGTTATTATTTCTTATAAACACTAAAAATATTTCAAAGTACCGCAAATATCGCGAGCTTTGTACACATTTATATTTTAAACGTCGTTTTTGTTTGGCTTCAAAGTTGGTTTAGTTATTTATAACATTCGTGCCTTTAGGGCGAAGTTTTTTTTTCTTTCAAATAGTCAACCAATTAAGAATTATACGGTTTTTTAATGGATTTTACTCTTAGCGGCTACTTTTCCATGAGCGGATATTTTGCTTGCAATGATAATCTATTTGCACAGGAGCGCAACGGATGGATGTTTAGTCTGCGAGAAGTATTTGTATTATCTTAGGCACGTAATAAAAGTCGCATTAGTCGACGCTTAATTTTCAAGGTCACTTGTCTGACCCGTCGCCTTAATGGGCTGTAAGTCAGGTATTTATCAATATTTTTCGAAAATTCTTAAAGTTTTATTAATTATAATTAGGTACTATTTATTTAAGGACCAAAAAAAACATGCATATTCCCCATTGGTGCTCTTTCAAATATGGCTCAAAAAATTAGAAGCAGCTTACTAAATAATATGCGGTTTGAAATAAGGCTCTTTTAATTAATACGTTTTAAATAAGTAAGTCATGCACACTAACTATACAGGGTGTCCCGTAACTCGTTGATAACCTTGTAATCACATACTCTATACATAATAGTAAACAATTGTTCTATGACTTAAATATATGCATGATATAGTTTTTTAGTTTTTCTGTATAAAGTCAGCCGGCTGTTTGGTAATTTTGTAATGGGATGTCGATAAATAGTTTTCGTGACAAAAAGTAGGCTATGTCCTTCTCCAAGGTCCAATTTATCTTGGTATTATCTAGATAACGGGTACACATATTTAAATATTTTTTTTGAAGTTCTATGACATAGCATGTAGTGGTATAGTTTTTAAAATTTTTGTCTATGAGACTTGTAAACATTTGACGACTCTTGTTGCTGATATAGTTGATATATTATGTACTTGTAATTTTTTTCAATACATTTTTAAACATCCATGACTCAAGTACAAATGCTCGAGCTCATCACACAATACTCCACGCTTAACCTAAAAGCTGTAAGTGGAGTTTGCATTAAAATATAAATATATACCGTGTCGTGTGGGGACGGCCATAAAGAATACACTTCCTCACCGCCAATAGGAGGCGTGTTGTAAGAGGCGACTAATTCCTGCAGCACAAGACGGGCAGCAGCGTATGCGTGTGAATCTTATAAAAACTGCGCTCGTCAACCCGCCTGCCAAGCATGGCGAGTATTGGCAATGACCCCCTTTTTGGGGAGGCCTATGTTCAGCAGTGAAATGATGATGATGATGATGATATATCGATGCTGTGGGAATGTCAAATCATGCAAACCATTTTGTATGGTCGAGAACGTTCTACGCATTGATCGCTCACCGGCGGGCACAGCAAGCCTATTATTTTCAATTACGCCTCGCAAAAGGGTTGTTAATATTCATTCCTCGACGGTCGGGAGTCGAACACCTGATCCCACCATAACCCCCCGCCTAACCGATTGTCTACCATTTTGATATTAATCGCGTATAATTTGGTCGCGGATGAGATATTTTAATAGATCCGCCCGAATTATGTTTTGTTACTTAAGGTTTAAGTTACACTCACTGAGGTGCTTGTAGCTCAGTGGCGACAGCGCTTCGGAAGTGACTACCAAAGTTAAGCCACCTACGCCGCGGTTGTGAGTGGATGGGTGACCAACCATATTTAGTGAAATTTATCACAAGCATCTCCGTGCTTCGGAAGGCACGTTAAAAGTTGGTCCCGGCTAATATCGATTGATACTAGTCGTGAAGCCTAGTCAGAGGCCTAAGGGCGGCTTAATAACATCTGACAGTAAGGTAAAGTCGCTGGCCCTACAACAACCATCTAACAATCCGCACTGGGCCCGCGTAGTGGAGTGAGGCCCAAACCACCTCATAGTTGAGGTGAGGCCTGTGCCCTGCAGTGGGACGTAATAAGGCATACTTTTACACATACTAAGGTGCTTTTAGCTTGTAGCATAAACTAAGTTAGGCAACTTATGTCGCGGTTTTGGAGTGGATGGGTGACCAACCATATTTAGTGAAATTTATCACAAGCATCTCCGTGCTTCGGAAGGCACGTTAAAAGTTGGTCCCGGCTAATATCGATTGATACTAGTCGTGAAGCCTAGTCAGAGGCCTAAGGGCGGCTTAATAACATCTGACAGTAAGGTAAAGTCGCTGGCCCTACAACAACCATCTAACAATCCGCACTGGGCCCGCGTAGTGGAGTGAGGCCCAAACCACCTCATAGTTGAGGTGAGGCCTGTGCCCTGCAGTGGGACGTAATAAGGCATACTTTTACACATACTAAGGTGCTTTTAGCTTGTAGCATAAACTAAGTTAGGCAACTTATGTCGCGGTTTTGGAGTGGATGGGTGACTATCCCGACTATATTTAGAGGCGTATCTTAAAACTTAGTTTCCAGAGTCCGACTCACCCCCAGATCGGGCCCGCTAGAAAGGAGCCCGACAGCGGTCCGGCCTGTTTCGGCAGTTCCGGTCCCGTCGGCGCCACCACTAGCGGGTTCGCCGCTTGGTAGGGTGCCTTTTGCACTCCACATTGGCCCGATCACGCCTGCTAGTATGGGGCTCGACAGCGACCGCTAGCGGGGCGGACCTAGGCTGTGCGCCTTCAGCGCACGCCACAACTGCCCGGGTTAAGCTGACGAATGTCTTCCTCAAAGGCACTCAGCGATAAAAAAAAAAAAACTTAGTTTCGACTAATATGGTCTGGACCAAGGTATTAGCCCTACCTGCACTATCTCAAATCTTTGCCTTACCTAAACCTGGTTTAAATTCAATTTAATTGGCCCGATTCGACCAAACAAAAAGGTAAACCAGTTTAACTGAAACGGGAATAACTTTACTCCTTAAATTTACTCTTGGATAACTTCATTTACGTTTTTCCAACTTACTTAACGAATATACTACACTTGGTATTGATATTCTATGGTTCAAGTGTGAACGATAAACGAATGGATAAACCAGCTAAAAGTCATGTTATATACGAGTATTTCTTCTAGGTTGAATTGAAATAACACAACAATTTAATTTTGTAGGATAATTGTGTCAATGCTATTTAGATAATGACATCTTGTCAGCTTCTAGGTGACATGTGTGGATTTGACATGTGACAACTTTGAAATAAACTTTTTCTCATTTTATTTTTTAACTTATAAGGCTCCATCATTAAAATAACTACTCGAAATAATCAAAATAATCTTGCCGTTACGAGCTCCAGACTAAAATCAATAATACTGAAGTAAAAATACCACAGACATTTGTTGTACCCGTTCATGAGTTCGTTCGCGCCGTGTGGGCGACCCCACGGCCGTAAAGAATACACTTCCCCACCGCCAACAGGAGGCGTGTCGTAAGAGTCGACTAATTCCTGTAGCACGAGACGGGCAGCAGCGTCTTCGTGCGAAATCTTATAAAAAAAACTGCCTGCCAAGCGTGGCGAGTATTGGCAATCCCCCCCGATGATCACAGTCATTGGGGGAGGCCTTTGTTCAGCAGTGGACCTCCTATGGCTGGAATGATGATGATGATGTTCATGAGTTCAAAATCTTAAACGAATGAGTCAAATGAATCCTTATGAAAGAAGCATATTATAAAGAAGACGGTTATTTAAACGAAAGGGGCATTGTTTGTGTTTATGTGTGTATTTTTATTAGTGAAGTATGTAGTTGACATCGTTACCGTATCGATAGGTCGAGGTCGTTAATTGAGGAAAGAGTTATATGTGACCTGAAATACATGGTCTTGGATACTGCAAAGAAAACTAGCGAAAAGGCTCTGAGGTCAATTATAAGCATTGGGACATTGGAGTGACCTGTAATGATAGTTGTAATTTTTCAATGAAATGAAATGAAATTGTTTATTTCGGACACATATGATATCCATATAAGTTGTTAGTATGACTTAATAGCTATGTTAGTAATTATAATATACATATATTACATGTATATCCTATCCTATCCTTGCACATTGGGTGTTACGTGGATTGCCACCCAATGTGCAAGGATAGGGCCATCAGGTTTGCTAGCAATTAATTCAAAGTCAATTCTGACATTGATACAAGTACGATAAATTTTTGTCAAAAGTTAAAATTGGTCGTTCTAGTCGTAATTTCAAAACTAGCTAAAAATACTTTTACCTGGAGCTAGCACTATTTTATCCTTCAAACGGCGGTTAAAAGATGTTAAACTGGAATATTAGATATAATAAAAACAAAACTTTTGACACACATACCATTTTTATCATAATTTTAGATTCAAAATGGCTAAAATCGACAACTTAAGACAAAAAAAAACGTGTTTTGGTAAATTTATATCGAATTTCAGAGCAATTTAGAATTTTTATTTTTTGTAGAACGACCTTGTATATTTACTAAATAAATTATTGTTACAGCATTTACATAAATCGTACATAACAAATTATTATTCCATAATAACATACTCGTTCACAAATGTAGACCTGTCCTAACTTAAAATTGGCTACCCCCCACCCGCCCCCCTAGATTCTCGTTAAGGTGACTGTTTAATAATCTCAACGCGATTTGTAATGGGATTGGGCGAAATTCGCCCGACTCTGAATCCATATTGTTACTACAATTGGGTACAGTCGACGACGTTATTCTTTTGTTTCGAGTTAAGCTGGGAATATAATTTTCATTACCATCTCTAAGATCTAATTTCTGTTATTCAGTACTAGAGTGTTAAATTATTAACTGAGGATTTAAAGTACTTGCACTGACAGTCAGACAAATGAATTATTACACTGTTAGTGACTAACGCAGCTTGGAATTGAGTCTAATTAAGATACTCGATAATTTTCGTTGTATCTTTGACGAATTTCTTTAAATGTTCATAGCTGTTAGTAAGCTAGCATTGTTTCATCAATGTCTTGGATTTTATACCCACAAGCATCCGAAACACAAACATCGTGGGTTCGAATCCCACCATGGGCAATTGAAAATTTTTTCAAGTATAAATATTTTTCCATGTTTAATAAATTAGCATATATAATGCAAAAAAGAAAGTTTAAATTTTGTTTGTCATTTTAATGTTGTAATTCCACTATGATTCAAAGTTCAAAGTTCAACTTGTTTGATTCAGATTTCTAAATAGACAAATATGAAAATACTACGAAGCATAGCCTGTGTAGCCACGACATGCTACGAAACTACGATGAAAATCGTAGCACTGCGTAAAGTTGCTACGATTAGAATTGTGCGCAATTTTTTTATATTTTTTTGTGTTGATCGAATGATCGAAAGCAACCGGTAAATTTTAATTGTAACCGTTTTCATATAAATAAAAAATATAATTGAATTTCAACCTTATAATGCTACTGCCGGCCAATCTGGAAGTCAGTGGGGGAGGCCTATGTTCAGCAGTGGACGTCCTGTGGCTGAAATGATGATGATGATGATGATGAATGCTACTGCGTCAGAGAGAATCTAGTGCTATGGTCCTCGTAGTATTTTGCTACGAAATCGATCGTAGCGTTACGGTCTTCGCGCTACTCGCTACGATGCTACGAGCAACGTATTTGTAGTATTCTCAAAGAATTTAAAAAAATGGTTGTAGTGTTGATTGTATCTACTCATCAAACCACAGCAGAAAGACAAGTGGGTACTTTATTATTAAGTGCTTAACTTGTTTGGCAGTGAGAGTAAACATCTTGAAAAAAGTTTTTGGCACAACATATTTTGTTAACTTTTTATCTCTACATGTAGTAATAGGCTAGTTTCCAGGGTCAAAAAAAGATTATTCTAATTAGTCCGTCATTTGGATTATCAAAAAATCTTGGACTCATATTTTGTCTTTTGTCAACCAAACAAAAAATGACGAAGATAAAGCGCATAAAGTGAGTACGTGTCGTCAAGCCTTGCTTTAAAGTGTCGCAAGGCGTGACGTTACGCGGAACTTAACGGGCTATATCTTCATCATTTTTTGTTAGATTGAGAAAAGAAAAATATCTACGTGTCCAATATTTTCAGTTAATCTAACTGACGGACTAATTAGTTTTTTTTAAGAAACTAACCCATTCTTTGTGTCAAATAAAGATTATCTTTTTTCTATATCTAAAATACAAAACCCTGACTGACGGGCAAATTATCACAATATACTTTTTGTGGTCAGAAAATTGTTTGAATGCGAATTTTACATTATTGTGCTCTAAAAAAGCTACCTATGATTTGCGTCTTCTCTGAACCGAATCACTGTTTGTGAAACTAAAAATTAATGGAAGTCTGGCTTTAGTCACACTCAACTCTATCCAAAAATCGAAGTTGAGACACGCAGGTAGTCCATATTGTCTTGTCTCTTGTAGAGGTAGAATCTACTAAAATGGATATGCATTTTAGTAGATTCATAGCATAGCATAGCCATGCTCTTACGAGAATCACCATTCGTGAGTCGAAGGACTAGAGAAATGTAGTGATGGTATTATCTTTATTCGTATTTAAAGAACTTATTACAAATTAAAATCCGGTATTATGGTTCCGATTGTCCCCGGCATGCCGCCGCTAGTTATAATGAGCCGGTTGTTTAAACCGATTGAGCGCGCGCCGCCGGCGGCTCGGGATTGACTTACTGTTTGATTTCACCTCCCGGGTTCCGGGCCCGAGACAATGAAGCCCGACTTATGTAACAGATAATAGAGTTTAGCCGTTTTTGACGTTTTGTAATCTGAGGATAGATGAATGTGACAATAGGTATAAATTAGTAGCATGTAATTGTAAAACTATTTCATGTGGTGGTCACTTTTTACGAAATTATGGTTTATGGTTTAAAAAAAAGTTTATCTTCTCATAAGAATTACATAATTCACTAACTGAGAAACATTTTTACAAGATAAACTTATATTAAGAGACTACAGAACGCAATTTAAATTACTTAAAAAACAAAAAAAACATTATTGCTATTTGAGCAACAGAGATGTCACCAACACGCGTCGCAAACACTGATCCAAAGCACAAAAAAAACTGTATCTTCAGAAACGTATGTTTATATAATTTAACAATATTGCAGGTTCATTTCCTTTTAGTAGAACATGATATTATTTTGAAGTCATAGTTTCTAAGTCTGTCTTTGATGTTATTTATAATTAAAATTATAAAGATTAGTTACCTAACCTACTCGAATTACTATTTGCCAATATATCACAGAATGTGTTTCATTTAGCATAGTTCTGAAAACTAAATGACTTCAGAGCAACCGATGGTACCTACTTTAATTCGAGTTAGTAATTCGACACTTCTGTAAGCCAAAATATCAATTCGATTTCTATTGTTTGGCAAACTAATTCACTATGTTAAAAGCAAATCTTTAACGTAGCAATCTTCACAAAGGACTGGGGGAAGGGGAGTAGGGGTTTCCACCTAGAAATCTAATAAGGACTTTCAACATTTACTAACTATGCTAGGGACAGGCATACTTAGGTTCCTAGAAATGCTTAATAAGAACGATTCCTTGGAATAGTTGTCAGACACTCATTTATATACTGGAAAAATATGAATAAATTTTGAAAAACCCCGCCTAAACAAATGGTTTTTACTTATTATATACCCGATGACCTTCTGGTGTAGTGGTTCAAGCTCCAGACTAAAAAGCCCGGCGGTTGAATCCCGCAAGGGGCAAATGTTTGTGTGATGAGCACGAGCATTTGCATCTAAGTCATAGATGTTTATAAAACGTTATAACGCAAAGACGTTAACGCAAACGTTATACAGCATACTTTGCCTATGTGGAGTCAATCCTACGATATGGCCTCATCATATGGGGCAATAGCACTGACATTAAAAAGGTATTTCTTGCACAAAAAAAGTGCATCAGAGCAATCTGCGGTGCTCCACCAGACGAACAGTGTGCCCCGCTGTTTAAATCAATAGCCAAGTTTGTAAAACAAAATCTACATTACTTCAAACAGGCACGTGATATCCACGAAACACAAGGAATGGAAATAGGTTGGTGTCAGAATTTGTCCCAAAAAGTGCTCGTTTAAAAAAAAATGTCGCCTGGATGTGTGTGGTCATTTATAATAGATTGCCTGAGACAATTAAAGAACTATCTGGTAAAAGGTTCCAGGCACATTTGTTTGAATGGCTAATTGCACATGTCTTTTATACTGTAGACGAATATATAAAGCACAATTGTCACAATAATGCATGTACCTTGTGAGGCTTGGCTATTAACACCTGTATAAAGGTAACTAGTAAAGAAGAAAATTAAATAGCTGTTCTACACTGTTTAAACTTTGTTTAGGTAAAAAAACAAATTGAATTTGTTTTACTAGAACACATACTTTGATCTAGTTACTAGAACACATATTTGTTTATCTTTAATATTGACATTAAGCATGATTGATTGATTTTATAAAATTGACATTTATTTACATACAGAATCTAATGATGAAATCTAATTTATAAATAATGCATGTTTTTAAAAAATATTGAATTAAATAAGTAATTATGTATTGTAGTTAAATTGAACATAATAATATTTGTATGCAACACTGGTTAGCTGAAGAAGGGGATCGTAACTCTATGTACCTAACTAAAAACTAAAATGTACCTTCTTCAAGGACAAATAAATAAATTTCATTTCATTTCGTATTTAAGTACGTTTATCCGTTATCTAGTTGCCATGGTACAAGCTTTGCTAGTTTTAGGGCTAGATAATTGATGTGATTGTGAAAACAATTTATTGGGCCGCAGCACACACTCGCGCGCAGTTTAAATGTGTACATCAAATCGTACACATGCTTACATTACATAAGCTAACATCGTTTACAGCGCGGGGCGGGGCGGCTCGCGGAACAATTAGCCGCGGCAAACATGTCGCGGTAATGTGGGGGTAGGGTGCCTACTGTGAGATCTTAATTCAGACTGTGTTTGCTAAAAATCTCTATGTACGAGTCAAACTGTTCTCCAGCTGTATAAAAGTATTGAGAAAAATGTCTCAATTTATAATTAAACAATAAAATTACAAGAGTTTAACACATTCATAAGTCATTATTGCGTAAGCTGTGGAAATTTTTAGTAACTTAAACTTAACTTTTTTTTTACTTCATTGCTTTGTCTCAAAAGGTAACGATAATTACTTATTGATACTTGTAGTTTTATTATTTTATAGAACATAGCGGCCTCTTAATTTTTTTTCTTTCAAATGTCTACTAATCACCAAATAACTACATAACTGTCTGCTTAAAATATGACATCCCTGACTCAGAGACAAATACCCGTCACAATGTGAATATCATTTAATTAGAATTAAGTAGAAAAATAAATATTTAATACACGTCCGATAGAATTTAAGCAAATGAAAAACGTATTCGCCTTTCTCAGGCGATTTGCCTATATGCATACATTACACATGTAATTGATATTAACAACGTTGCGCCCGCGAGCAGCTGTGGCCCGCACTAAATCGCACCTAATAGCTTATTGTGAGATATGCGATTACACTCTTCGCGAGGAAATTATTTTTGTACCCTATGGTACCCTTCTGTCTATATGAAGATTATTCAATATTGTAATACTTGGCCTTGACACGTCAGTGAAACAGATACGTATTTTATTTTATCATTATCATCATCATTTCAGCAGACGTTTTCTGCAGAACAAAGGCGGTGGCGGCCTGGCCTATGTTCAGCAGTAAAAGTCTGCTGAAAGTAATTGCTAGATATTTTATTCGCTACTGACAAATCTTTCTTTTTAAAACTTGCTATTGCATGCAACTTCGTTCAATTCAAGTACTTCCCTGTTTGAATCGGATTTTGTTTACAGTTTCATGGGTTTTATTTATTTATTTATTATTTATTTAAACATATTTTTCTTGTTACACGTTAGTACTGTATTGTATACTTTCATATGTATTTAGTAAAATACTTGTATTTTGATATAAAAAACAAACACCTATTTATTTGTATATGTAGATGTATAGACGAGAAGTTGATTTATGATATTGCACATATTACAATATAATAGTATAATATAGTATAATTTAAAAAAGGTCAGGATAATTTTAAACTAAAAAATATAGATATTTAGATGCTAATACCTTATTATATCATATCATAAGCAATATTTCTTTAAAATAAAAACGTACTGACCTAGTTTTTCATTATACCAATTTACAAAATTTTTATTAAATTGGAAAATTGAACTACGAAAGGGACTACTTAAGGGGGTAAAAACGTTTTCACTTTTATCGAAAATGTATGTATTTCTGATGCAAGCGTCATAATAACTTTCCATCGGCTTTAAAACTAATAATATTTGTTCCCAGACGCAGTTCCAGACGTGATCTCGTCCAGCCGCGTCTTCTACCAGTACCGCGAAGGATTCAACAACGCGGTCCGTCGGAATATACGAACACGTGATTTGCTGTAACATAAATGAGATCTTATAAAATAACTGAAATTTTTCATCGGTTGTTCTTTATCCAAGCGCTGTGTCCCGTACGTAGATATGGCGTGTCAGTTAGAAGTCGTCCATTAATCACGTGAATCTCCAAAGGGGGACGACGATGAGGGTTTGGAAAAATCACAAATTATCTCAAGGTTGGAGAGGGGGGGTAGTAGTAGTTGTAGTGAGATTAATATTTTTGTATAAATTTACACTTGATTTTAGGTAGACCCCCTCTACTAGTTAGTCTTAAAACTCAACAGGGGGGAGGGGGTTAAAAAGTTTAAGAAACCACGTGTTTAATGGACGACCCTTTATTACATTGGAATCGATTGCTATCAGCCCTCCGTAAGCGCATTAATGCATTTGCAGCATTTGTGGCTGTTGCCCGTGCGCCGACATTTAATGTCGCATCAATGATCTAAAAAATTGTAAAACATGCATTTTCACAGTTACAGCTTTCTCAGTGAATTGTTCATAAAGATCACAAAATATTTTTGTACTATTACTGTTACGTTTAAATATTTATTAAAATAAGTATCGATTAAATTAAGCTATCGATTATAAAATGTTGTTTTATTTGACATACCTACTACATCAGATTTACATATTTATCTTAAACAGCATTATTCAAATTTTCATAATATTTTGTCGACGGTTGGACAGGTATTTGGTTATTAACACACTCATATAAGCTTTACTTGTAAAGTATCTTGGAGGTAGTACCTACTTCTAACTGACGTATCGATTTAAAACTTTTTCAACTATATTCATATTCAATTAATCACTTCATATTGTAACAATAATATAATAGTAATAGTAATATGTATATTTAAGTAGAAAAACCGTGTACATCAACTAACGTGATATTGGCGGAATTAAGCGGTGAGGTGACTGTGAACCGATGATCCTCGATTAGGCCATAGACAAATGAAGAAAAAGAAGAAGTATTTGACATTCGGATGGCAATACTATAATTTAACAGTCATGCTGATCTGATGAAATCAGGAGGAAAATCAGTAGTAGGTAATAGAACTCGTCAATTTATTTATTTATTTAAACTTTATTACACAGATAAAGATCGTACAAAAGGTGGACTTAATGCCATGTGGCATGCTCTGCCAGTCGACCATTTGGCTAAACAGAGATGTTTTGTGGGCGGTGCGACATAATCAATAAATAATAATAATAAATAAATAATAAATATTGGACAACATCACATACATTGCTCTGATCCTATGATAAGTAGCTTAAGCACTTGGTTACAGAAATCAGAAACAACGACTCAAGAGAATCAATGACTACTTGTAAAAAACTTTGTGCTTGGGCTCATTCTATTCGTTTTAACGAGATCATTAGATATATGTGTGTTTTATATTTTTTTTAAACGATGATCATCATCATCATCATCACTTCAGCCATAGGACGTCCACTGCTGAACACTGGCCTCCCCCAGTGACTTCCAGATTGGCCGGTTGGAAGCGGCCTGCATCCTTCTGCAACCTTTACCAAATCGTCTGTCCACCTTGTGGGTGGACGTCCTACGCTGCGCTTGCCGGTACGTGGCCTCCATTCTAGAACCTTTCTGCCCCATCGGCCGTCAGTTCTACGTGCTATGTGCCCCGCCTACTGCTACATACATAACAAAATCTTTAAATACAAACAGTTTATTGGTTAAGTCTGCGTTGAGCAATAAATTGTAAACTTTGCGATTACATCGCACCTGGGACAGCAAGTTTATGCATAAATTCTTAAAAACCTACCGACTAAACCTGGTTCTGCCTGCGGGTAAACAGTCCCATCACTTATGATTTTAAATACAATTTTACTGTTTGTTTGATTGTCTTTCGAGGGTCCTTTGCCTAAAGGCCTCTGCGTAAAGGTAATTTGGAAGACATGACTACTAGCGGTAAAACAGCCACATTGTCAGCTCTAAAAGTATCTTCTGTACCACATTTATTTATGGTGGCGTATATTTCTATTCTATTGGAAAATACCTAGTATTTTATTATATAGAGAGCGTTGGGAAGAGAGAGTGTAACAGAAACAGAAGCAATTGCGATATGGTTTTTGTAAGGACGGGATAGATTTACAAAGTCGAATGACTTGTACATCTTTATATAAAATAATTTTATTTAAAAAAAAACTACTTAAAAAAACTAAAACGCTAAAAATAAACGAAACAAACGATCGGTGCAAACGAAAACATAGAATCTCTCATCGACTGGCACCGACTCCAAAAGTAACCGATTAGGTACTTAAGTGTTAAGATTATTTTTAGCGTTTTAGTTTTTTGACGTCGGTTTTTATGTTTTTTATAAAATTAACTTATTTCATCTATTTTGGTGATAAATCTTACGAATGCAAACATAATTTAACTGCTAAACACCGATTTCATTTCCTGTTTTTCCACCCTTATGGGTAAATTTTTTTCCGAAAATGTTTACACTATAGTATGTTTGAAGTATAAGCTATTCATTAAAAAAAGAATCATTCAAATCGGTCCACATTTGGCAAAGATATTAGGTAGGATAGATACTAAAATCAGTTGGCGTCGTACGGAGTTCATGCAGTTTGATGATTTTCTTATAGATCCCATCATCAGAATTTAACCAAATATATATGGGACATTTTGAAAGTATTACCTTTCAAACAAAAAAATAATTATCGAAATCGGTCAACGTAGTAACGAATGATCGCTGAACATACACAAAAACAAAAAGATTCCGACGAATTGAGAACCTCCTCCTTTTTTGAAGTCGGTTAAAAATACTTAACGATTAGATTAACATAATCTGTAATTAACTTACCAATATAACTGAATGACATCGAATAATTTATACTAGTGTTAAACTTAAATCTTCATTATTAATTGACAATAGTAAAATAGCTCGAAGTCGTGCAGCTACAAAAAATTTTTACACAAAAAAAAGACAAAACTTATTATTAATGATAAATAAATAAATAATAAATAAATCGTTTATTTGCACAAGACACGGTATAAATGGTAACATTAAACAATAAAAAGAGCTCATGTTTCGCTAATAAAAAATAGCATGCAAATTGATGAAATGATTAATTTCAATAGTCAATATTGGATTTGTCACTAAGTCTTTGCAAAAAAACACAAATTACCTTAGTGCTTGCTACGAAAATGCTACGAACTCACTCGTTTGAGATCTCGTAGAAGCGTGTGCTACGATGCTACGACATTAGAATTACTTCCAGTGCTATTAAACTATGTAGCTGCTCCGACTAACGTTGTCTTGTTGTTGTCCAAATTTACAATGCCAAAAGACATTTGTGACCACAGTAGCAACAATTTTCCGTTCAGCGTTTCCCGATTTTTAAAATTTTCTGTGAAACTTTTCCAGTATTAAATACATCTCAATAAATAACATCAATATACATGCACAGATTCTTCGCGTCTTCAATATCTTATAGTCAATAGTACAATAACGCAAATTGGTCGACGACTCAGCTCATGATGGTAGAAAAATCCTTGCATCCTTCGATTTCAGTTCGATTCTCGGTTAGGCCTATGTAGAAAACGAACTTTTCTATACTATTTTGGGTCTGGGTGTTGTGGTAACGACGTTGTTCCTGAATTCTATAACACGAGTGCTTTAGCTTACTTACCTTAGGATCTGAGAAATGTATGTGATGTTGTCCAATATATTTAATATATAAGTATATATTGGCAATATATATACAAATCGTTGGTAACAGTTAATAGGTCAGTGCCAAAAAAAAAAAGTATTATTCTGTCGTTACCTTAAACTAATTATAACAAGTACATAACTGTTTTGTATCTAAATGAAACATTAATAAATTTTTAGGAATAATTGAGACGCACTTAACACCCTAAACATTTACAACAATATTTGACTTGTTATGTGAAGTGAGCATTCTATGAAACTTTCTCACTCCTAACAATGACCATAAATATCTCTGTGTCGCCATTCTAGTACTTTATACTAATGATAATGAGTATAACACACAGTTTAGCGATGCCATATTATTTCAAACTTCCAACATAAATATATCAGAAGACATTTTCATTGTAGCGAGTGGGCCTTAAAATGCGATGACAAACGATTAAACTTTGAGTAAGGGGTGCATGAATCATTTGGAAAAGTGAGATATGGCGTAAACTTGGCATACGTGAAAAGCGTAGAAACGGTTTAGGGTATAAAATCCGTACTACGTCCCGCTATAAAAAAAATAAAAATCTTTTATTTCAGGCAAATTAACCCACTTGGTTAGTAACAATTAACTTAAAACTATGTTAGTAACTATGACAAAAGGGTCGTCAAAAACAAACCCTTGTCGTGAATCTGTCTATCTATTAGTAAGACCCGTATTTATCATTTCAGCCATAGGACGACCGTTGCTGAACATAGGCCTCCCCCAATGACTTCTAGATTGGCCGGTTGGAAGCGGCCTGCATCCAGCGGCTTCCTGCAACCTTTACCAGGTAGTCTGTCCACCTTGTGGGTGGACGTACTAAAATTAATTCCTATTAGCTACCTTCCTTTTCCTATTCCTATTAACTACTATTAAAATCCTCGAAATTAGTTTCGGAGTTTAGCCAAACGCTGCGAGGAACTTTAAAAAAAATTAAAGTGTAAATGTATGTATGTAAAAAGTATAATGTGAGGAGTATGCTTCTCTGCTTTTGTCATTCGCCGCTTAAACTCGTCAAAACTTTGGGAAATACTGCTTATTGTTGTAAAATTTCACAAAATATGATTCGAGTTTGTTTTTAGATACTCCCATTTGGTGTTTAGGACATATTTTATTGTTGACAATTACACCTGAGATGTGCTGAGATATTGAACAGTTCAAGATATCGTCAGAAATGTCTAGATTGAATTAAAAGTTTAATACTTTATTCAGTTTTTTTTTATTACATAGTAGATACTTTTAATAAACAATTATTTATTAGCATGGAAATAAAACCACAATATCAAATAAGCTATTTTAACTTAAGCTAAAAATCATAATTAAAATATATGATTAAGCTCGCTGTTTTGGGGAAAGGTGCCCAAAAGGCTGGCCACACTGCCTGAATAGCTAAGCTAACGCGTCGGCCCTGGTACAGACTTGCCTTTAGTAGCCTTGGTGTCTTGGGATGCCTTAGTCTACCGCTTAGCACTATATGAAAAGTTTGTGGGCACTCGATCCCCACGGGCCCAGAGTTGTTTTTTTTTTAAGTCGAATTGATGGAGTAAGTCCTCTATACTTATATATTCTATACTTATTATATTCGCCAAATTTTAATACTAATCAAATGTGCTTCTTCTTGTTTTTTTTCCACATATCTTCTCTTATCTTTTCCTTTCTATTAGAATAGAATAGAATAAAATAGAATTATGTTCTTTCTTAATAATTACTATGTATTTTTTTGTTTGTACTTAAAGTAGCTGTATGTAAATTACTTGTAAAAAAGTCAGAAAGAGTTTACTTTGCTGTAAACGCTACATCCGTTTATAGTATGTTTAAATGTCGTATTAAGTGGCTAAATATATATCCTCTTTGGTATTTGATAGTGTCTTCGATTGCTTATTTTATAAGTTCAGCTACACGCCGAAACCTAAAGGCGTCAATTTCTTTTTGCTTTTTTTTAAGCTGACTTTGGTCTTTTTTTGCTTTACTATGGACCACTGTGTGTCTGAAAGAAACGCTTTGAAATTTAATTTATCTCTAACAATTTGTACATGGGGCACACTAAAAGTTTTGCACTTCTAGCTAATCGGAACTATTTGAATTTCGAATGTTATATTTTTTTAAACGTTGCAACCTTCTTAGTAATAAAAAAAACAATTGGCGGGAAATGATTTGTCAATTGTTTTTTATCACACATCAAAGTTATACGTACGCAACGAAAATGGAATTAAGTCGAAAAGATTTTAGAGCGATGATTTTTTATGATTTTAAAAGTTCTCCCTCTCCGCAAGACCGAAGTGCCGCTCGTCTTCGAAATGCTTTTGGGAGAGAAGCACCCGAAAAGCTTCCGAAAAGGTACAACTCGTCACCTATCCTGCGCATAGCCCTGACCTAGCACCCTGTGATTTCTGTATTTTCCCCAAAATCAAAGATTTGATGAGAGGTTTTACTTTTACCAACTCCGAAGAGGCAGTGATAGCGTTCAATCAGCACGTAGAAAACATGCCTTCAGATCTGTGGTCCTCCTGTTTAAAAAAATGGTTCGATAGCATGAAAAAATGTTTAAAATGTAAATGAGAGTATTTTGAAAAGCAATAAACATAATATTTTGGTTATAACTTGTTGTTTTCTTAAGTTACGCAAAACTCATAGTGTGACCTACGTAGCACTTATTCATTTCAGTCCAACTTTTACTTTTCGTTAAGTATACTCTTTTTTATAAAAATAGCTCAAATATGTTAATAAAACCTTGAGTACGTATATGCTCGTTTAGTAAGGGCCTGTGCATACTACAGACAGACTTGATCGGCTGATAATTGGATCGGTATTTGAAACTTTGAATGTCGACTGATTACAAATCATATTAGTAGCGCATTCACTTGTGTATTCATAGTAATTAGCAGAACATTCCACAGGATATTCCCAGAACATAAACAACTTCTCCCATGGGACGAAATCCCAAAAAAAATATCGCTTTAAGATACTAAACCGCCGAACTGCAGGAATCAGTTTTTATTTATTTGAGATTTCGATGATACGCCTCCCCCAGTAACTTTCCGATTGGCCGGTTAGAAGCGGCCTGCATCCACCGGCTTCCTGCAACCTTTACCAGGTCGTATGGCCACCTTGTGGGTGGTGGTCCTACTCTCTGCTTGCTGGTACGTGACCTCCATGCCCCAGTGTGCCCTCCAGAACCTTTATGCCCCAGTGTGCCGGGGCTCTTAGTTAATTATAAAAATATATACCTACCCTATCCGTGTGCCTTCTCGTTGTAATGATGAAGGAAAAAGTTTGAAAACCGTAAATTTGTAGATAAGTATCTACCTACCTACAAAATTACGGGTTTCGGACCTTTTCATTACTTATGCTTGCTAAATTTAATGATTCAGGTCAACTGGAAGAATCCCAGCAAGGGATTCTTCTATTATATCTAGTTTATTAAAAAACAAATTTTTATAAAAAAATAACCGACTTCAAAAGAAAAAAAAAGGTAAAAAGTTAGTTATCCTCCAGGAGGAGTTTGTTAGTTTCGATGATAGGGCTTTTTAGTGTTTTTGAAGTCGGTTATTTTTTTAAATAAAAATTTGTTTTATTTGACTGTTTTTTGTGTTTTTTTACATTATAAATGGCGACTTGTGATGTAATTATAGCTAAAGTGCTTCTCATGACGATTCAAATAAGTCCAAACACGGCTATCATACATTGTTTCATCACCGAGTTCCGGTGCTTACCTTCCGCCTTCTTCATCAGATCAGTTTGATGGTATCATTCTCACCAGAATCATTTATTAAAATTTGATTTGTCGACTATGCCAAGGCTTAACTGTCTTAATGAAAATATCTTATCGCTACTCGTGGAAGACTATTGTGGCCAACTATGGTCTCCTTCATCAGTTCCATCTCATCAAATGATACTTTCTGAATGCAAATGCTTGACTTGTTGTTAAAAATACTAAAATCGCTATATGTATACCTATAATATTTTAGGAGTTCCCTCAATTCCTCATGGATCCCACCATCAGAATGGAATTTTGAAAAAAATGGGACCAATCTGGAGGTATACCCTTTCTATTGAGAAATGTTTTTTTCAAATCGGTTCATTAATGGCGCAGTTCTGAGGTAACAAACATAAAAAATAAAAACATACAACCGAATTGAGAACCTCCTCCTTTTTTTGAAGTCGGTTAAAAATGCAGCAAAACAGCCGTATCTTTTCTTCTTTTTGACTTGGAAGATTGCAGACTTGAGTACTTGATATTAATACTTGATACCTTCACGCCTTCCTCGTAAAAAGGGTCTTGACAGATAGACCGACGAAGAAACAGAAGACAGACGGACGACGAAGTAATCCTACAAGGGTTCATTTTTACCTTTTAAGGTTCGAAAACCTAAAAAACAAATCGTCCTTTTTCAAATAGGTTCAGGGAAACTCGTCTTTGGGGTTAGCTTATAAATAAAAAGTCAAAAATAATTGTTACATAATGTTTTATTTCATAATAATTAAAACAACTAATCACGTGTAACTAAGGTACGTATTGCATTATTTATAATATTGTACATGCGCCCGCGCCACCAATTCCCGGTATCGTGCATGGTGCAGTGGTCACCTCTCTCGCTCACACATATTTACAAACATGGCGCGGGCGTGTAGTAACTATTACTAATTTTAGTAATTACTTACAGTAATTTTGGGAATCTCATAAGACTGTTTTAAGAGACGAACAATTACTCTATCTCAAAAAAGAAGACATTCTGAAAATCCTGATTTATACAAATCGTTTTGCAATAACAATGATTTATTTTATAGAGAAAACAATAGAATTTTAACTTAACTATTTAAGTATAGTAACAAGTTATTAAGGGCACTGACACTTTAGGCGCCATCCCTATAATGTAGGGGGGGGGACCAACATTGAAATGTAAATGTGTTTTTTTTTACGATTTGAATGTTGGTACCATAGAAAAAGTTGTTGTATTTAAGCACCAGAATCAGCCCCTAGGAAGTTGTTGATATTTTACAAATAACCCTGTATAGCGCTACATTCGCACTATTTAGGTTCTGACAGCAAGTGTGTGCCCTTATGGATTTATTGAACTATCTTTTTAAACATAATAAATAATTATGTTTAAAAAGATAGTTAATAAATAATTTATTGTCTGTAATTCTGTTTTGTCTGTTATCCTTTGCTTAACTCTGTTAAAGAAATATATATGTAGTTTTTGGATTTTGGATTATATATATTTCTATTCTGTTGAAATGTCTGAAAACTGTTCAAGGCATACGTGTTTCTTACTATTTTATCTATATTTGTTATACAAATGCTGTTTATTTTCGATTTAGAATAAATAAAATAAAATAAATAAATAAACTTAAATCACAATTGAATGCAGAATTTTTTTGAACTAATTATTTTGCAATGTTAAATAGATAGTAATTGTTTGGTCTCTTAAGTATGACTTGATTCCGCATGGAAAACTTTATAATTTTATCTAATAAGTAATGCTATGTACAGGGTAAACTACTGACATTACGAACACCGAATCACTATAGGTTATATGTTTTATATTATTTAATTATATTTACATAAACTTGTTTCTATCGAAATGATACGTTAAAAAATATTCACAACAGATTTTGGTCGAATACTGCATTGGCAATGTTAATTAGTTATATTTACAAATGAAAGCTATCAATTTCTATAAAAGTTAACAATAATAATTAATTACATCGTAGATAAAATAGATTGTAAACTAAAATGTCAACACAATTTGTTCTTTTAACTTTACTTTTAATTATTATAGTTAATATTTAATTTATTATTGGATGTTAAGCTTTTTGACAAGAGTTCTGTTTAACTATGTAATAGTCTATATGTATACAGGTGTAATTAATTTTAATTTAATTTATTTAATACTGAAGTATCGTCATTTAAGTAGACATCTTTTACTATACGTAAAACCAAAAAGTCGCAAAACAAGAAAACTGATGTACTTATTAATTAATTCAAACACTATGTATATTGTTATTAAATAAATGAATAGAATGGAATTGATGCTCCACACATTATCAGGTAAATGACTATTTTGTATGGAGATACGAACTTATTTCTCCCGATTTCGGTATCAGTGCCATAGTAAACGTTGTTCATTGAATAGTCATCCTATATAGCAAGAATGACGTTATGGGAATATTATGGAAAATTCAATAAAAATATTTTAATTAAGGTTAATGAAATAGTTATCTACATAAACCTTTATTATCCGGCTACAGAACGGAATGTATTGTTTTTTTGAGTTTTATAATAGTACTTATTAGAAAAATTAAGTGATCAGTTTACAACGAATTTATTTTTTAAATTACTTATTTACAAATTGAAAATACTTAAAATCTATCAAGTAGGTACCTTAAATCAAAACAATTAAAATTATAGTATGGCACAAGACATTGGCACGTGAATTATGGCACGTTAGAATTCACTGGTTTTAGTTTAATATAATATTTTACACGACTTACTGTCTACAATTCATCAATATTATAAGCGTTTTAAAATTATTGATGGCTCTTAACGAGCGATTGCTTAATTATTCATAGTCATATACGACGAGTCATTTAAGAAACGGGTGACACCCTGTCCCATTGAAATGAAAAGAGGTGCTAAACTTGTGTAACTTCAGCTGGTACCGAATATTATACCATCCCATATCCAACAAGGTGGGGCGATGACATACCTAAGCAAAGCTGCTTGCAACGGATGGAAAAGAATAACCGAGACTTGGAGTCCAGTTAAGGTGCGGGGCATCGTGCGGCAGCAATGCTCGCGACTGGAAGCTTGGAGCCAGCGCAGAAATACCGAGGAGTTGTTGTGTGGCTGCGCCTGAGATCGAGAAGGAGATCGAGAGGGGGTGGGGAACAACTTCCCCAGTCAAACTCGACGTGTTACCACAGCAGGTACCAAATATCAAAAAAGATGAGCAATGTCACTAACTCACTACCTAAGCAAAGCTGCTGGCAACGGGTAGAAAAGATTAGCCAAAGTTGGTTTAGTAGAGACCTTGGCAACGCCTACGTCCAGCATTGAACTCATAATGAAGAATAGAGAAATGAATTACAAAAAGATAACAGTCACAAAGTAAACTTGTCGTCGCAATCATTTTCAGGCGAACTATTCTAGATGTTTCGGTGGGTCTGGCGGTTGAGGCGCGGGCTGCGAGTCGTGCGGCAGCAGAGAGAGCGGCAGCGGGGGGAGATGCAGCGGCAGCGGCAGCAACGCTCGCGACTGGAAGCTCGCGAGCGAGTGCAGCAGCGCCGCAGAGTGCTCGTGCGCCTTGCGCCTGAGTTCGGCCACGCTGGTAGAGCGCGCTTCTTCTTTGGGGCAGCATGGGCAGGGCGCGCCCCATCCTGGTGGAAAATTATGTTATTCAGTTTGGGTAGATGGATAGATAGTACTCTTTATTGCACACCATACAATGAAGAGAAGAGTCTACATTTGATTCTTACAGAAAGACGTAGGTACTTTTAGTTAAAGATGTGGTCTTTGACGATCTAAAAGTACCAAATAAATAATACTTTGTTGATTGTATCGTTGCTAATGCAAATATTTTTTATTTATTTTATTCAGAACGCCAACGTTAATATAAATAAAAAATACATAAGTATTTACATTTGCTTTTTTATATAATATTAGATCGTAAAATCAATCCATTACAAAGACTACAAATAATAAAGAATAATTATACAAACAAAATACCAAAATGTTTTATCTTGCTATACCTTGTTACACAGTTTAAAAAGATATTTTAGATACTCAAAAACCACATTTAAAAAAATATATGGACTCAATCCCTTTCTATAAGAAGCCTGCCTAGCATGAGCACTTAAACACGATATGATATGATATGATATAGCGATATATCGACTCCAACTGTAAAAATATGATAGATATAGCCTCCGTGTTGAATCGCCGTGCCGGTTACGTTACATATTATGATCGCGGTTTCGATAAAAAATCAAAATGGCGGCTATATCCATCATATTTTTACAATTGGTGTCGATATATCGCTGTATCATATCATATCATATCGTGTTTTAGTAGTCATGCTAGGGGGGCAGAGCAGTGATTCTGCCAATGCCGAGTGACTCTTGATAATAAATATAATAATATTAATAAATCTTGAAATAGTGTTCACAATTACTAAAGGGTATTTAGTGTTATTGCTTTTGTTAGATTCAGTGAAGGCTACTCTTCCCGTAGAAGCAGGCTTCAAGACTATCGAGTCTAAAGCAAGTTGTCTTGAGACAAGTCACTTGACACTTGATGCGGCGTTGAATACAATGATATTTCAATAGTTTCAGATCTTTATCACTTCACCAAACATTAGAACACAAACTACACCAAACTTGCAGTCTAAAGCTCTTTATATGATAAATAAAAACCATTAAAATAGATCGACCATGCTTTTCGTTCGACTACCCCCCACCGAATCACCAAAGTCCACATAAAATCGGTTCAAATATGCAGTTTTGTGCCTGTCACTGACTTTCATTTTATGTAAACTCTCTTTGATTGTTCTACCTAGGTAACGACTTTTAAAAATATACCAAAATACCTTTCAAAGGGAAGAAAGGCTGCGACAAGTGGTTGAGATGCTGCGAAAGATGCGACAGGTGCGGGGGCAGGAACAGCGGCGGCGGGGGCGCGGGGGCAGGCTCGCTCGTGGCGCTGCTGGGGGACGACCGGAAAATGCCAGAACTAAAACAAATAGGAAACGGTTAATACTATTAAATGACAAAAAAACGTATATCATACAACTAGCAAAGCATGCTTCATCAACATCATTTCAGCCATAGGACGTCCACTGCTAAATAAAGGCCTCCCCCGATGACTTCCATTGTGGCCGATTATAAACGGCCTGCATCTAGCGGCTTCCTGCAACCTTTACCACGTTGTCATTCCTTGTAAGTGGACGTTCTACGCTGCGCTTGGCGGTACGTGGCCAAGATTTATAAGAATTTCATTAACGATCTATATTGAGCCATCATAGTTTTGTGTCATCAGAACTGACAGAAATACCAGGTAGGTAGGGTGAAAATAGTTACACTCTTCAATCAGTAGGTACGTACTTTAGTCTTCTATGATTTAGGTTAACTAATAGTACCTAGTCTTTCAGAATCAAAAGTTCAAGACAAGAAGCAAGAGGTGTATCTTACGTAATATAATTATATATTTTTATAAAATAATATATTTTTTTTACCAACAGCTCGGTTCGCCGAAAGAAATACTTGTCATTCTTTCGGCGAACCGAGCTGTCGGTAAAAAAAATATATTTGTATCGATGAACGATGAACAGTGATTTCTATGTACAATTATATCGTTCAAGGGTAATTCTGTAAATCATTCAGGGCTCTTATTTTTCTTTGTTAAGGAAACAAACAGCATAAAATTCTACATACTACACAAAAAAACACTAAGCATAAAATTTTTCACGGTTTTTGTGATCGAAATATACATATTTTTAAATCGTATAATTTACTAAAAATTAATGAAATAATGGTAAAAAAATTCTCAGTAAAGATAAAAGATAAAACTATACACAATTAAAATTATTAAGTTCGTTTAGGTAATTAATTGTTTTTTTTCAAAAAGCGACAAATTCTCGCCAAATCTCACATGGAATATATCGAGGGTTATTACATTTTACTGTAGGTACCTATTTGAGTCAGTTTTTTGGCCACAAAACTATAAAAAGCGAATTCCAGACGATGTATAAGAAGCTCTTACTTTATATTCAATCGCTTTGATCTAAGCTAACTCTATTTGCGACCAGAGAAGCGTGGCGGGCCAGCCATCGCCTTTGCCGTTTTATACAAGAGAAAATTTCAATGATCTTGTTAAGAGAAGATCTGGTTCGATTATTCTTTATTTGGGGTTGGGTGCTGTAAAGTTAGTTGTTAAAATAAATTAATGAATGATTTCTAATATTTACAGAAACTTCTTTATTGAATGATTATTTGTCTTCTATCGTCCTTAGATAAACGTTTCGACACTTTACTCGTCTTCGTATATTTGGACATATTTACGTAACTATTTATGATTTAAATTAAAATGATAATTTTATTTATTAAATAAGACATTGACAGAATATTCAGCCTGATTGCAATTGATCCTAAAAATAATTACATATTACATAGACATAAGTAGGTAGTTCAGAATGAAAAATCGACTGGAATGCATTGGTCAAAACCAAGCTTTGAATAGACAAGTCTGACTTTATCATATAAATAAATAAGTTTCACAAAAGGCTAGCTCAGAAATATTAAGAGCAAAAATAATACTTCCTGTACATCTGCACCCTGAGTTTCATACAACTTATTCTCTTTGCAAAACAATGTTTAGCATACTCTACAAGATGAAGCGTCCAGTTCCGTATTACAATGCTTTTATGCAGCGCTATGTACGTGAGAAATGAAATGTTATATGGATGCATTCAATTTTCAACTTTAACGCTTTGAGTTAGGAACAAACTAAGTACCTATATTGTTATCTGGTACAGTCATGAACAAATATGACGAATAGGATCCACATTCATTATTGGATGCATTGAATTTTCAACTTTAACGCTTTGAGTTAGGAACAAACTAAGTACCTATATTGTTATCTGGTACAGTCATGAACAAATATGACGAATAGGATCCTCATTCAAAATTTAATTAGGGTCATGTAGTAGTAGTAAACGGAAATCGGTTGGTCACTTGCCGTAGAACCGATTTCCAATGGAGTACCTAGAAGTGTTTTTGATCGTGTAGAGCAGCTTTTGGCAACCTTTCAGCAAGCGAATAAATAAATAAATAAATTGATTCCACAGTCACACCAATTAGCTAGCCCCAAACTAAGCAAAGCTTGTGCTATGGCGACTAGATAACGGATAAACATACTTAAATACTTTTATAAACATCCATGACTTAGGTACAAATGCTTGAGCTCATCACACAGATGTACGTATTACCTATACGTGGTATTGGGCGTTTTTATACTACATGGAAAGGTGACGGCGACAGCATTGTCGACTGCGACATCAGCGACAAGATAAAAGTATGCCATGCTGTCATCGTCGCCAGCAAGTGGAAAACATTGTTCACATAATTTCATACATTTTTACCGTAATCTGCAAAAATTAAAAGACAGACGACAAATCGAGCTCGAAAATTTCAAAAAAAGGCGTAAAAGGTAAATTAATTTCAACATGAGAACCAAGAACATACACAAAGCGTGTCCAAAACTGTCGTCGTGTCGTTTAAAGTTTTATTAGGTTTATAGTCTCCATTGAACAAAATTAAAACAGCGCAGAAAAAAAAGTGATCGTGTTTTTTTTTCTGTCTGTTCTTAATTTTGGGGCAGGCAAATAAAACACCAATTAAATGGCAAAAGTAGAGGCAATAATTTTTTAAGTAGCGGCGTTGCAGCCCGCAAGAAGCAGAATAATCACAGCTTCAAAACTCTAAAACTGGACTATTTATGTGATTTTATTTAAACTTTTGTAAGTAAAATTTGTGTTATAGATTCTTATTATACATGACTAGTAGCACTCAGGACAGCAGTAGTAGCACTCAAGAGAACGAATTTAGTAGGCGAGTGTGAACACCCATAAGTGAATTTACAAATTTGTCTCTGACTGTACAGTTTATAAGGGGCAGCGCGCACTAGTGCAATATACATAAGCGTCGCGGAAACAATGAAATGCAGAAGTACAACTTTAATTATGTTGCTCGGACATCTTCGCCTTCCCGGAGTATTGTAAGCGGTATATTATGTTATGCCGTTTGGAAACGTAATTTCAATTAAGTACATTAGGTATTATGAGTGGTTGTTAAATAACGTCTTTGTCGTCATGAGTTCGAATCCGAGCATACGTAGGTACCTAAGAGTTTTTTAGAATCAACGCGGCATTGAAGTTTAAAAACGGCAAAGAACAGGGTTACGGAGGTAACACCACAAAATACTTTTGACCAGTTAATGGTAATACTATAAAACCTCCTAAAACCTCTATCAACTATAATGTAGTATTTCCTACCTAGTGGCACGTCTGTACACAGACAACACGATGTCTAGCTAAATATAATAAACAACATGTATCAAACTCAAACGTATTTTTGTAAATAAATGATATTTTATTTTATTCAATTTTATTCTACAACTTTTTTTACTTTTTAATTACTACCTATTTGATTATTCTTAAGTTCTGTAGCTAATATAATAACCTGCTAAACTATGCAGCCACGATCAATTATCATGGACAATAAAACCAATTTATTTCTGCAAATAGGCCTAAATTAAGCTCTTTTACACGTCCCAATTTCTTTTTACCCTCCCACTGCTTCGGGACAATTGTGGGCTAGCGCCGAGAAGAAGCAGCGCAAGAAAATCGGTCACTATTTTCAGCCTCTTTTTAAATAGCATGTTTACATTACAATATAATATGTACCTGTGCGAGCAGGGCAGTATTTAATTCCATACATTTTTATTATCTAAATAGTCATTTACAGTGTAATAACCTTTTTTCATTGAAACCTTGACATGCGATTAAAATTTATGTATAGGTAGCTCAGCAAAAGACTGCGGCAATTTTTTTTTATCGACAAAAATGTCTTATACAGAAATCGGTGAAAGCGTTAGTAGGAAAACATGTCAAACCAAAATCAAACCGTAACATTTTTATTCTAGTACAATAAACAAAACAACGAATGTTTTGTATAATGTAACTTTAGGGTCCTCTTTTAAGTAGTGGATACCCATGACATGACAGAGGGGCTCTTAAATAACATAATATCAATTGTAATGTTATTTAATTAACTTTAGGTACCAAGGTGTTTTTTCTTTTCAGAATTACTAATATCAAAAATCATTTTTTAAGGCACAACAATGTATGTGATGTTGTCCAATATGTATTTATAAAATTCTATTTTGAGTTCAATAATACATTTCACAATTCCCATAAGTGCGACTGTTTATGGCAGAAAGGTAACAGAGTAGGTATACTTATACCTACTACTACTACCTAGTAGTATATATAAATTGTCACTTGAGTAGTGCGTGCACAATCACACATTACAAAGTAGTTTCAGCTTGTTTGTAAGGGCAGCGGCTGTGCAATATTCATCGTTCGCCGGAGAGCAGAGACAATGAAATGAGCGGGAGGTGTCGCGCCGCTTCCGCATTCTCTCAGTGCATACTTGATGTATCGCGACGGGCGGGGAGCGGGGCACAAGCGGCAGCGGGTACAAGAGCGACCATTCCAGCCGACAGCATTGTCGTTTTTATGACAAACTAAATAAAGAAAAAACAAAACACGGTTCAAGTAATAATAGATCTTGTAAACTGTATTTGACAGCAAAATTCAAACTCAATAGCACTGATCAGGTAAAACTACGTTAGACTAAATAGCATCCAGCATTCATTTTTTCATAGCTAGTGATTAAAATCTTTAAACCTTTCGTATTATAGCATTTAGTTACAGAGCTTAGAGAAAAAGAGGTTTTATATAGAATGTTTATATTTCACGAAAAGATGCTAATTTATAGTTTTTAATGTAAGAATTCAAACTTCTATTTCCATATTGCCGGAACAAACTCGTTTTCGGTGACCGTACCTGTAAATAGTTCGTATGTTAAAGCCTTAAATGATTTATTAATTGATTTAAACTTTATTGTACAAAATAAAATCGTACAAAAGGTGGACTCAATGCCATGTGGCATTCTCTACCAGTCGACCATTAGGCTAAACAGAGATGTTTTGTGGGCGGTGCATATGACGTATGATAAGCTACGACTGTTCAACAAAACTTTCACAATGGTTCTGTTCCAATTGATATATCCTATTAATAAAATATATTCTTTTGTTACATTTCTCACGTTGAGGATACACTTAAGGATACGATTTCAATACTTTACAAAGTCAAACTTGTCAAAGTTACAGTAAGTATACAAAATCGCTACCGCTTGTGGCTTGCGTCCGAATTCCCTTCGGCACTCGTTCAATGGAATCAAAGGATTTGCGTTCATTACAAGTGGTAATAATTGATGGAATGATAGGTGGCCGCTGGGTTTCAACCACGATACCGCTATTGACAATTTTTTCTGTGATTCTTAATGTTTGCGAGAAAAATAATGTTATTAATGACGCATATAAGTTGTTAGCTAGATTAAATAAGTAAGTAGGTAAGTATCGAGTGCTGATCGAGCGGCATTTTGAATAAACGTATTTTTGATTCTTTTCAATTTGACGACCCGGCTGGACCTGGTGTAGCGGCGTCATTGAATTAAATGCAAAGGGTCTTGGGTTCGATTTCTGGTTATTGGGTCAATCCAGTTTTTTTTAAAAATTGGGTGTGGATGTGCTGGGTGACTCCTATAGCAAAATTTATTGACAAGGATGTTGATTCCTTACTTTGAGACCACGACATTTGGTGTGTAGGTGGTATGAGTATTTTATATTTTTGGCCAGTTGGAAGCGGCCTGCACCTAGCAGCTTCCAATTTGAATTTCCAAACTCCAATTTGAAAGTCACTGAGGGAAGCTTATGTTTAGCAGTGGACGTCCATGGTTAAATTAACAGAAAAAAAGGACAAAAAATTATGATGATTATATTTTTTATTAAAAGTAAAATATAGTTGTGTGTGTGCGTAACACAAATGTAAATACAAACTACAGAGTCTGTAAGTTTTAAGGTCTCCAAAGCATACCTACTCATAATATAATCGACTTCAACAATGAGACCAATTTGTAAAAAGAAAAGTATTCTATACGACTAGACTGGTCTCCATACGGTTTTGGTTGGGTAGTTATAAAAAACAAAGTAAGTATGCCACAGCGTTGCCAGAATGTTACTTTTGTAACATTTTACGTTACTTTTGACCCTCTTTATGTTACCTCCATGTTACATGACATAAAATGTTACTTTTAGAACTAAATATTTAAATATTTTCCAGAATGGTATGGTATGCCAATATACGTCCCACTGCAGGGCACAGGCCTTACCTTAACTATGAGGTGGTTTAGGCTAAGTATAATCAACCACACGGGCCCCAGTGTGGTGCGGTGGAGGGATGCTGTAAGGACAGTGACTAAAACCTTACTGTCAGATATTAAGAAGACCTCCGACTAGGCGTGAGTAGTTAAATAGAACCTTTTTTGTATGAGCTAACTCGGCATGAGAAAAATTCTATTAGGAGTAATTTTTTTGTCGTACAATAAATAAAAATCCTTCATTATTTCTTTAATTTAAACAACAATCCCAAATGTCCTTACGTCTTACCTCCGTAATTTTAACTTGCCTATCTTCTAGTGTTCCTAAGTCCCAATCAACCTAGACCTAGGTAAAGAGGTGTACTGTAGGTATTTGCGGCGCCGAGGAGGGTAGGGCGGCGCTCGTGTCGCTATAATCAGTTAATTACATGAATAATTGAGGCGTCATTAGGGCCGCACTACCCGCCCGGCCGACAACTAGGGTAGGGGAGCTAGGAGGTGTTTAGAGCAACACGACCGTTACTTTAAACATTGGCGATTGGCGATTTTGTGATTGGAACGATATAAAAGAATATCTTTGAAAAAAATTCAAACGCTAAATACGCTAAGAACTAATTAAAGAAATATGTTTTCATATGATGTGAAAACCTGTAATAGTAAGTTAATGATCAAAAATTTACTTAATTCGTATTAGTGACTGTCAGTTTATAGCTACGAGTACTGTAATTTATATTTTCTTTGCATCTCATTATAAGTGAAACTTAATTTCAATTTTAAGTTCTTAAAACCTATATTTATCATCATTGTTTTCGCCAAAGGACGTCCACTGCTGAACATAGGCCTCCCCCAAAAACTCGGTCGGTTGGAAGCGGCTTTCGGAAACCTTTACCAGGTCGTCTGTCCAATTTGCTTGCCAGTACGTGGCCTCCATTCTAGAACCTTTCTGCCCCATCGGCCGTCAGTTCTACGTGCTATGTGCCCCGCCCACTGCCACTTCAGCTTGCTAATTCGTTGGGCTATGTCAGCGACATTTGTTTGTTTAAGGATCTCCTCATTTCTGATTCGGGTTTGAATCAGAAGATCAGATCAGATCAGCAAGGAAACATCGAGCATAGCCCTAGCACGCTGTGCGACCTCGAGCTTTCTTATGAGGCCCATAGCGAGTGGCCACGTTTCAGTTCCATATATCATAACTAAGGATTTTATTTAAGTAATAGTTTATTTATGCACTATTTATGTAAGAAACTAACATCCTGTTAAAGGCAAGGATCCAGGATGTGTGTAACACAAGGATGACAAGACCTTGTCAGTTTTATATGTCAGTAAAAATATTAATAAATTGCCACATAATATAAAAAACGAACCGAATATTTAAAATAAATCAAAGACTTAAATCTTACCTAGTATCTAAGTGCTACTGCTACCCAGTAAGTAAATACTTAAAAAAATTAAAAACATTGAAATTATCAGTACTAATTATTACTAAACTTTAATAAATAATCTTTGCTGGAGATTTCAGAGGCTTCATATTTTATTGATTGTTTAGAGTTAGACTATAAGCTGCTCTCACCAAATTATTTGCAATACCACCTAGGTAGCTAAGTTTTTAAGCTCTGTTACATAAGCCTACCATCAATGTACACCACTTAGTAAGCAATAAAGAATTGAATTGAATTGAATTTGTGTGTTTTAGCACATGGATTTAATATTGAAACATTAACTCGATATAAATAATGAATACCGTTACCCAACCGTGGGACAGCTCGAAGTCTATTACTCAGTAAATAAATATTCAGATGTCCTCAGACGCTAATAGCGAATATCTCGGCACTCAATTCTGGCGTTAATTAAAACAATAATTAGTTATTTAGTGTGATATTAATTCTCTTTGTTCTGGAGCTTCTTGTATTCAGTGAATATTAATAAAGACAAAGCTCCTTATTCCGGGGACTGTGTTTCGTTATTTACGAATATTAGAAATATCATTACAGATGGCAATTTTTATGCAGTTAAGAGTTATGTATATATACTTCATTATCAACTATATTAAATATCTGGTAATTTTGGTTAATTATATTCATTAATGGTATTAGCATAAGTCCACCTTTTGTACACTATTAGTGTAATAAAGTTTTAAATAAAAAATAAATAAGTAAATGGTTAATTAAAAATCTGGTTATAGACTTCGAACTGAAAGTATTTGATATAGCTTAAACTAAGCCTTAAAGGATCAGCAAGCTGGAAGGCTGGTCAGGTCACATTTGCCCTAGAGAACAGATAACCAATGGTTTCGACCCATGTTTATTTACCTAAACACTTGGTCAATTTCACAATTACTTACAAGCAAGTCGAGCAAAATGGCGGCACGGCCGTTTAACTACTTATATTCTGAAATATTGATGGACCTCTATCTACGGATAAACATACTTAAATACGTTTATAAACTTCTATTACTTAGGTACGTACAAATGCTCGTGCTCATCACACAAACATTTGCTCCTTGCGGGATTCAAACCCACCACCGCTTGGCTTTGAATTCCGGAGCGCGAACTACTACACCAGACGGTCGTCATATGAAATATTCTTACTTAAAAATTAAATACTACAGAAAAAAAATTCCAACATAATATTTAACGGTAATTAACTGAAAGTAAAATAACAAAATAAAAACCAAGTTTACCAACATTGAAAACTCGAATAAGGAGCTAACTGTATTTTGAATTTAGAAGGAGTGGAGTGTCTCCGAGTTACGAAATCAATTAATACGTTATGCTTCGTTACCGGCCCAGCCGGGTTGACCCTTCTGCCAGTAATATCATTTGCGTAGTCCGCCATGCTGATGTTGTAATACACAGATTATATTAGGGAAGAAAGGCCTGGCTAGAGCGGGAAACATTTTGCTACTGAAAATTAAAATCATTTATTCATATCTGGCTAGAATTCGCACTATGAACTGAAAATATCTGTGTTAGGTACCTAATTTTTAATAAACTACCGTTATATCGGTAATATTGAATGTAAGTAGGTAATTGTAAGGGTACTTATTCAAAGTTGGTAAAGTAAATAGTAAGTACTTTTTATAAAATTCAAAAAAATGAATAAAAATACAAAAACTTTAAATTAATTTACATTATATAACATCAGTGCGAATGAAAAAAACATGTCACACAACTCACCATGGCTGGCAGTGTAATTCACTGTAGATTCCAGAAATAACTAACTGAATAACTGAAAAATCATCATTCTATAGCAAAGGTAATATTGCTCACAAAAAACAGTCGAATTCCTAAAAACCTTCTATTTTCAAATTCAGTTTAAAATGATTACACCATCTCAATCCAGTGTACGAGCTCAACACGATTACAAGCACATAACCCGACATTAGCATACGTTACAAGACGGCACACCCTCCAAAATTACTGTCAATTTATCATTATGCATAGTTAATTTTCATTAGTTGGCGCAAGTGTGTATCCGGTTAGTGCTCAACTATATTTTGATCATTAATTCATGGAGTGTCAGCCCAGACGGGATATCAAAGGAATCGAATCAGACGCAGGCGTGTAGCGCCCACGTTAATATTTTATAAGCAAATATAATATACATATTAATAGTGCTGCGAACGTGTTAATTACTCTTTGATGGGTCATTATGGGGGTGAGGGTGATGACTAAAGCTGGAGCAGCGGTTGGAAAGGAGTGGCCAAGAATTGGGCTTAGTGAATTAGGATTTAGAGAGGATGTCTAGCAGTAGGCTGCCGTGGGCTGATTTATGAAGAGTGATAATCTGGATTAGGTTCAGGCAGGCTTCACGTTATGTGTTAGTCTGCTTTCGTCATATTCTCAGCTTAGATAGATAATTTTAAAGATTTCATCAATTTTCTTGATACGTTCTTCAAAAGTCTTATAGAACTAATTTTATAACACCGCTTAAATCAATAAGGCGCACTCAAACAGTCTTAAAAATAGGCGGGCGTCCCTAATTTGGCGGGGGAGGCGATTAAGGCTATTAAATATGCAATAACGAATTTTTCTCGTAAAAAGCTGAAAAAACGGTAAGGATAAAATTGGCAATTAAGCGTCTCGCCCGCCTTTCGGATGAAATTGAATTTGCCTCTTAAGTATACAAAGTGACTGTTGGTTGTTTAATATTTCCCGTTATGCGTAAGCTGGTAATTACCTAATTTAAATGTATACGGTATGTCTGAATAAGCCCTTTTGTACATAACACAAAGCAAGGTTCCGTCGACAATTTCTTACTCCAACATCATCTAGTTGCGTCTAAAGCCATCGCTTTGGAGCCCAGGGTCCGCTTTCCTTGATTTACTTCTCCACTACGCACGGTCTTGAGCATCTCTAGTTGTGAGATCATCTAGAAATTTGAGTAGTTACTATTGTTAGGCAAAATAAAACTTGTTAGCAAGTGTGTTGAGTACGCATTAGTATCAGCGTCGCAGCTGTGGCGTGAACGCCCCTGGCAAGATTCAGATTTTGCGCCTCCTAAGACGTATTTTCTCGGATCTCAAGCGGTCCGAAAGCTGTGGGTCTGCTAAGTTTGCCCCTGGCAGCCTCCCGCTTGGTCAGTCCCCAGCAACGACCCTGTATATTTTGGATTGCGAAAATCTTCAAGTTACCTAAGTAGTTTAGCATCGGATACGTTGTACAAAAGGGCTTAAATATGCAAGAAAAATATTGGAAGGTTTAAGCAACGGTAGAATGCTTGATTGATAGATTTTCGGCAGAAAAATATTGTATCTGCTGACATGTCTCTGCTTATTTAGTTTTTGTCTGATAAAGATGAGACATTATATTACTAAATTATTTTATGTAAATTCCCCGTATACACATATTCTACTATTGGACAGGCATACAAATATACAAACATAGCTTAAAAAACCAAGAAACCTTATGGAACGAAATAAAATTATTCCTTTAAAATTTAAACAGCTTGCAGGTAAAACCATTTGGGAATGGAAATGAAATGCAAAATATTCTTTGTGAGACTACAAAACCTAAAAATAAATTAATGAAGATGAAATAACATATTTTGAACAATTTTTTTGCCTTTTTAACCCACTTGCCTTGTATTTTATAAATATATACTGGGTGTCCCATAAAGAGCGTGCCAAACGAAAACTGTAGATAGAACATGAAAAGCTGTATCTCTTGTCCAAAAATAGTCCTAGTAAAAGTCGCACCGTTTTTGAGAAAATTGAGATTTTCTGAAAATAATTTCTAAGGAAAACGACCCGAAATCGCAATTTGTGCAAAAATGGTTCGACTTCTACGAAGTCTAATTTCGGATAGGAGATCGAGCCTTTTTTGCTCTATATATGGTTTTTGTTTGGCACGCTCTTTACGGGACAACCTGTATATATATACATATATTAGATACCTATATTATTATATTGTTGGTGTGTCTTTTTATAAGTTTTAACGGTCTCATAGCTAAATGCAATATCATCCAGAAAAAAAAAATTATGACAGTTGGATCACAATTTAGATGTGATAGAATGATTGACCGTTAGGGGTTTCTACCGAAACATGGATTTACTAGTACCTACTTACTAACAGTTTATATATTTGTCTTAAAATCTACTTACGGATCTTAAAAATTCTACTGACACAGAATAGAACCTGTATTTAAATTTGACAAATATTTAAAAACTACCTCACTCATTCATGTTCATAAGATCTTTAATCCAATAGTTAGTCCCACTACAGTCTCGCGAAGGTTCGTTTCCCAAAAACTAGATATACCTCAAAAGAAAACGGCACGCATTACGTGATTAGGTAGAGCCGTGGCCTACCCTCGTAATTCCACAAATGGCTGTAACTAGAGCCGCGGCTTTAAAATTGTAATTTATATGCGCGCATTATACATGAGCGCGGGGATTACCTTCAAAGACGCGGGTAGGTGAAACGCGGGTAGTGCGCACTGCACTAGCGAATTGGACTTTACATATTGATAACATTATCACTTTACGTTTTATGTGGATGAAACTACAATTTGGATAAAATTCAATATAGGGTAGTTGACACTCACATCTTCATATTCAGCCCACGTAAGTCCTCTGTTGGACGTAGGCCTCTCCCGATGCATGCTACTGAGCCCGATCCTCGGCTATACTTTCCCAGCTACCAGCTTTGCGTATATCATCCATCTTGTTGAAGGCGTCTTTCGCTGCGTTTGCCAAGTCGCGGTGTCCACTCAAACACTATTTGAAATACTTAATTATACAACTAACTTCAAGACACCGTTTCTATAAAATAATAGCTTAACAAGCCTAGGGCAATTTATAAACAGTGTTGTTTTAGGCCTATACAGAAAAAAACAAAACAATGTTGAAGTAATACTGTTTCCTAATGGACTAGGTTTACTCCGTCTATTAATTTTAATGAATAATTAAATAGTTGAGTAAGTAAGACGTTATAACATGGCCCGTAAGATTCCTTAAGATTATTGTTTTTTGACAGCTCGTTCAAAGTGTGTCAACTGAATAATGATACCATAATGATATGATAATGATGACGACCGTCTGGTGTAGTGGTTCGCGCTCCAAACTACGAGTGTAAAGCCAGCAATTGCGGGTCCGAAATCGAATCCCGCAAGGGGCACACGATTGTGTGATGAGCACGAGCATTTGTACCTAAGTCATGGATGTTTAAGTATTTATGTATGTTTATCCATTATTTAGTTGCCATAGTACAAGCTTTGCTTAGTTTGGGGCTAGAAATTGGTGTGATTGTGAATACAATTTATTGTAATTATTTTTATTAATTAGGAAGACCTAAGAAAGTGGAACAACAGCACTTATTGAAAGAGCGATTGCGGTGTTTTTGTCAAACAGGCACTCCTTCTATCATATCTACGGAGCAGCTGGTATACGCGAAAATCTTTTAAGAACACCGTATTAGATAGACGCCATCAGTCTAATCGTACTATGCAAATTATTAAAAAACGAGTAGTATTTTAATATGAAATGCAAGTAGAAGGAGACCATTATTCAATTGACATAGGTACTTTGAACTAGCAGTGAAAAATACCTACCCTATGTAACACTTAGACCTAAAAATCTAAGAGACGACCCAAGTGCCACTGCAGTTACAACATGGATAAGAATAGCTTCAGGATATAAACTATCGAGGTATCCTACCTACGCTAAATACCTACGCTACAAAATAAAACAATTGAATTTCCAATTATTACCAAAGTATATGTAGGTAAATTGTAGGTCTACTTAATTGGTTATAAAGGCTTTTTGAAAGACCCAGAAGATGGTTTTTCTTTGGATAAAATAAAGAACACACAAGCCTATGTTTGTAGACTTCTTACTGCAGGGTTGAACGGAGTTTTTGTGGAGTTGTTTCCGTACCAACAGGGTTTTTAAACCGCAGTAAGCAGTTTAAAGTCCGCCGGGAGACGGCTGCATTAGCGGGCTGGATTTGAGCAAATGTTATTATTTCGCGGCGGATTAGCGGTTGCCTTTTACCCTCAGATATATGGGGTTCGATGACGCTCCCCTCAGGATTTTTGTTTCGATTTTGTATTAACAATAGGTACTTAATATTACAAAAGGTTAAAGTTTTGTTGAAGGTCAAGAATTTTGTGATCTTCTATCAGCTCCTGTAATTTGTTCTTGTTATTTGCGAGGTGATATAATTGGGCTGTTGCTTGTTGCTCGATATTCCTGTTCATTCCCAGATATTTCAAAGCCATCAGTACTTCAAAACTACCTACTGTAAAGTAAAAGTACCTACTAATAAAGGTTGCAGGAAGCCGCTGGATGCAGGCCGCTTCCAACCAGCCAATCTGAAAGTCACTGGGGGAGGCCTATGTTCAGCAGTGGACGTCCTATGGCTGAAATGATGATGATAATAATAAGTACTTTAACGACCAACCAAACAACTGCTAGATGGATAGTTTGCGCCTATATCACAAAATGTCCAGCTTCTTCAGTTCTCGTGTCAATTAAAATTTATTTAATTTAAAGACCATCTACTGATGCGTGACTCGGAGCATGAAACCAGCGGTTTTGGGTTTGAATCCCGCAAGGGGTAAGTAATTTGTGATGAACACGAGCATAAGTACATGAGCCACAAATATTTCAAAATGTATTTTAGATTGACGATTCTTTATTTAGCTGCTAACGCGCATCTACAAGATTTGCTAAGTTTGGGCTAGATAAGTATTTGGTGCAATTGATGGAAGAATTTATGTATTATTTATTAAAAAGGCCTTTTTTTTTTAAATTGTTTTTATAATTTTTTTTTATTGGAACAGATTCACCAGCAACATATCAGTAAACATTACAATTCAGAGTGATATGAGTAACAACATGTGTAAAAGATATATACATATTTATATATCTATAAGATTTAATATGATTTTAGCGACCTTTATAGCATTATTTGTGGCTCTTCTGAAATCTTTCTTCGTATTGGCGTTTTGAAGCAATAGAACTCAGATTTGTATAAACAAAACCCTAATGCTGTAAAGAATTTTATAATTTGTACCCAATTTTTGCTATTTTAAATGCGAATTAGACTTCTCTAAACGCATTTAAGTATGTTTATCCGTTATCTAGTTGCCATAGTACAGCTTTGCATGGTTTGGGGCTAGCTAATTGGTGTCATTGTAGAAACAATTTATTTATTATTATTTATTAGAGGCCGCGTACCGGCAAGCGCAGCGTAGGACGTCCACTCACAAGGTGGACAGACGACCTGGTAAAGGTCGCAGGAAGAAGATGGATGCAGGTCGCTTCCAACCGGCCAATCTGGAAGTCAATGGGGGAGGCCTATGTTCAGCAGTGGATGTCCTATGGCTGTTATTATGATGATGATGATAATGATTTAGTTAATGAGTCAAAAATACATCTGAAGGGTCCAGAGAGGAGTCTGAATCTCTAGAGATGATTCAGACTTGATTTGAGAACCATTCGATTCAGTTAATCCAGTTAGGCCACGCATTATTCATCTGACATTCAAACGCGAACAAACTGTTCTCATAACAATAATCGAAACACATTTGTTCAAATTACGCGTATGAATTGAGACGACACCGTCGCTCGCGCGGTCCAAACACCACATAAATATCAATGAAACGCCGCGCGTGTTATCAAATTAGAAAAATTAAAGTGATAAATAAAGACCAATTAAGCGTTATTGCGTAAAAAACGCATAAATTAATGCGTGGAATGGAGCGTTGGACAAAAAGCGCGGGAATTGGTGTAACTGTCAAGTGGCCTAGGGGTGCGACACGACGACAGATCGGGTGTCACGATGATTTGTTTTGGATTGGATTAGATTTTGATACAATTAAATTGAAATGAGTATTGATTGTTCAGATGTAGGCTAGTCATCATCATCATCATGTCAGCCATAGAACGTCCACTGCTAAACAAAGGCCTCCCCCAATGACTTATCATCGGGGGGGGGGGGGGGGGGATTGCCAATACTCGCCACGCTTGGCAGGCGGGTTGGCGAGCGCAGTTTTTTATATGATTTCGCACGACGACTCTGCTGCCCGTCTCGTGCTACAGGAATTAGTCGCCTCTTGTTGACGGTGGGAAAGTGTATTCTTTACGGCCGTCCCAACACGGCACCGCTAGTGTAGACTAGTAAAGAAGAATAAATATTGAAATATATTTTACAACTTATTCTATCAGACGTATAAATTCTGATTGAGACTAAACGAATGCACTCACAGTTGTAAAAAAATTAAATAAAAAATTAAAATTGTTTATATGCTGGAAATAGGTAACATAAGTTAGTCAGGTACAAAGTCAGATCCTTGTTTCGCTTTACATATAAAGCATGCAAACATTGTAAGGATATTAACCAACAAAACAAAATATATTCTGTTAAACCGTAAAATTTTAATAATCTTTCAGTATAAAAGTATGTTTTAGTAGCCAAGCAGGTATCCATTGATAACCTGTCCTTACTTTGCAAGTTATACTGTGTAGAAATACTCGGAATTAGAGAAAATGCTAACATTTATTGTTAACAATTTTAGCGACATAAATCCGTGATCTGCCGCAGCTTCGCATGAGAATTATTGTGGATATATATTAGTAAAAACTGCATTAAAATATCTACAATGTTTTCGCAAAGTAGCCAAGACAGAATGACTGACGATAGACAAATGGCGGCGACCTCATTCAACAAATAGCAATGTCATTATACTGACTAAGAGGCGAAAACTATGGGTTTGCAGAAATTTTGTTGTCATAACTTTACACCTCTTATTTAATGTTTAATGTTAAAATAAATAAAAACGAGACGTTATACAACAGAGTACCTAGGTATAAAGTTGTTTATCGATAATCGTCATGCGACATCACTACACGCCACCACACGTGGTTCTCTAATTACGCGCTTAAATTGCGTTAATTAGAGCGAGACTGAAAGGGTTCGCTTAAATTGAGGCGAGTTGTTGCCACGACTCCATCCGTCATTGTCCCAGCCATGGGGGTAATATATATGCATAATTTTATCGCCTTATTAATTAATTATTATGGATGCTATGATCGCTTTATTTGTAATTTTACTTAAGTTTGTTTAAGGGCTTCACTTGTTTAAAAAATAGCAGCGCTTAACCGTTATCCTGTCAACTAGTCGGTATCCGACCAATAGTATGTTTCCCTATTGTGTCTACTCATTGTGAATTTTTATGATTTTTTGGATTTGTCTCCGTCCCAAATAGCAGAATAATTATTAAAACATCGAAAAATTCACGAGAAAAAAAAACGAGGCGGTACAAAGTTCGCAGGGACCGCTAGTTATGAATATATTACAGACCACGCGAACGAAGTCACGGGTAACAGCTCGTATTAATATAAAATAAAAAGTGTGCGGTGTACGCTCTGCCCCCATAGCATGTCTGCCAAAAAACGATATGATATGATATGATATAGCGATATATCGACACCAACTTTTAAAATATGATAGATATTAGCCGCCATTTTGTTATTTTTATCGAAACAGCGATCTTAATATGTGACGACGATTCAACATGGCGGCTATACCTATCATATTTTTACAGTTGGAGTCGATATTTCGCTATATCATATCATATCATATCGTGTTATAGTGCTCATGCTAGGAAGGCTGGCATCATTTGTCGTAGTTTTCAAATAAGTAATTAAAGTAAGTTGCAAGGTTCCAGACAATGTATTTGAGAAGACCATTTCCCAGCAACCTAACCCGAGCCAATTTAGAAAAGGTAGTTTTCTAAATTTACCAAAACCGGGAATCAAGCCTGGACCCTTAGTCTTGAAGGCAAATTATCGCGCACCTAAGCCTTCAGGCCGTCATAAAGGATGCTATTTATTATGGAGGCTAGAAGTTAAGGTCTCTATAAACTACTACATCTATTTAAATATTTTGCTTTGCAAGTAGTATCCAAATCTTAAAGCAATGTAAGTAGGTACTTACTATTACTACTTACCCCAAAAACGTTAATGTCTAATAAATCAACATCAAAAAATCAATTTCTTAAAAGCTATTACAAGAAATAAAAGTTTTTACAACGTTTTTGTCATAGGTCTAAAATAAATAAATTAGTAAATAATTGACAAAGTTGCGAGACCTAACTGCTAATCATCATCATCACAGCCATAGAACGTCCACTGCTGAACATAGGTCATAACTGCTAATGAAAGCAATAAATTTATTTTTCATAAATTTTTTAAGATAATCAATATATGATTGACAGTTGGATTCAAAAATCTATTCGCAAACTTTGTATATTGAACAAGTCGCTATTTTAAATAATATTCAAATTCCCAATTGTGATTCTTTGAAGCATCTACACCATGGATAATCTAAAACAAATTGTTACGTTCCCAAGACACTCGCTCAAAGGAGATAAAACTAAACTGTATAACATAAAAGGTAGATTCACAGCAGTGGAAACATCAAAAAGGGGCTATTATGAAAAATCGTAACGCATTTACGGGGCGGACTTGTGTGTATTATTCATGAGAGAAATTGCTCCTCAGATACGTACCTGCTCCAGCGGCGGAGCCGTTATTTATACGTGTTCCGGGCAGTAACAGTCGAGTATTGGGGGTGTGCGCCCCGCCCTACGCGATGTGTTAAAGTTAGGTGGATTATTCTGTACCGTTTTACATAAAAAGATAGGGAATATTGGATGAGCGTAGAAAACTCGTGTAAAATAAATAAAGACTTCTTTTTGACGTTGTCTTGCTTGTAGTTGTTTTCAGCAAAATACATTACTAATGCACTAGCTTTAGTAGCATATTTGGCTACCTACATAGCCTATATATCTACCTAGGTATCTTAATATTATACTAGCTTTTACCCATGACTTCGCGTTGTGTTTATTTCAAATCAAAAACCTTTCTTGGTGTATACATCATGGAAGGCACAGAAACACAATCTGAGTTGTAATACTGAAAGCTTTAACTGGATACATTAGTAAGGAAATAATATAAATACCTCGAAACTACATTCTCAATCTTATTAGTTAAAAAAAAAGTTAGATACCTAGTAAAATTTATGATCATTTATAAGATAAAGCGTAATTGACGCTACTTATTTGGTTTGGTAAGTTATAAAAAACTATCCTGCCAGTAAATTTATTCAAGTTTAAATATAATTTTATACAAGTGTATATAATTTACTTGTACATAAAAATAGTATGTAAAACTTGGTTGTAGTACTACACTGTACGGTTTCTTTTGTAAATTGTTACAGAATTATTGTTATAATTACTATAGACTAAGTAACTTTCTCTATGTAATTAGTTTCATAAAATTTATATTTGCTGCACCCTAACAGGGTTTTGTACTGTATTCAATTGTATTGATAATGTACATTATTGCAATAAATAAATAAGTTATGTACAGACAACAGCACGTCAACCTACCACAAAATATCAAATTTTCTCAATTGATATTGATCTCTACATGTCGGACTTAAAGTTGCAAATCGGTTCAATGACCTTTAACTTTTTTGGTAGGTTGACCTGCCGTCGTCTGTACATTTTTAGTCGTATACTGAAGTGCAGTCCATAATAATAAAAATATAGGAAACAGTAAACTATTTCGTTTGTTATAATAAATTGCAAACACTCTTGACCTTGCTGGTAGATTTGACTCAAATTCAGATATCCACTATGTTACATAATGAAATTAGAGATCAGTAAATAATCATATTTATTAATTCAATGACATTTTATGACATCAACAACTATCACCATGGTGACCAGTTGCCATAGTGTGGAGAAGATATATCACACTAGCAAGCAGATACAACTTTAGAAAAGATTCTTAACCATCACGTCTAAAACTGACTGAAAACATATAACAATTCAAAATCAGAATCTAAATCATTTATTTTTGCAAATAGGCCATTAAAAGCACATTTACACGTCCCAATTTTTTTTATGCCCTACCACTGCTTCGCTACAATTTGTGGGCTAGTGCCGAGAAGAAGCAGCGCAAGAAACTCGGTCACTGTTGTCAGCCTCTTTTAAAATTAATATTTCTACAAGTTTTGGTGCGAGCTAAGCAGTTTTAAATCCACACATTTTTATCATTTATATAATCACTAACGGTGTAATAACCCTTTTTCATTAAAATCATCTTAACATGTAATTTAAGTTCAAATACTGGCAGTTCAGCAAGGGATTGTGGTAATTTATTAAAAATACGAATACATTTTCCCATGAATGAACTTCCTACCTTGTGCAATCTGACTCTGCAATTTAACTTGTTACCATGCAAGCCACAAGAGAAAAGAAACAAATGACTACTTAACAAGTAATTACTTTAAAAGATTCGCCATTTTCACCAATTACACATATTATACTTTCAAAAAATTTAAGTATCGTGTATAATATGTGTAATACTTAACAAGTGTTTTAAAAATCAAAATCTGTTATGTTAAGAGATAGCCGCAGAGTACTAGCCTTCTATCTTCTACATTCAGCGTTACAATTCCATACACGTATAGATTCAAACGCATTACATTACCCAAACCCATAGTTTCATAGCCCCCAGACAGATAACAAATACGTCCCGTCGCAGCCGTAACTCCGGACATTTATCCTCAAACCTGGTCCCTCTTGTTAGCAATCAGGGTGTTTGTGAGTAAAGACGTTAGGCGACGCGCGCGTGCCTTGCCTGCCGAGTCTGCGGCTGGCCTTAAGGCTCTGTTTCACTCATAAACACATACTCTGTAGAGTAGAAATGTCATTTAATTTGTTCGCTAATATTTTTCGCCATTTTTTAATCTGTATCCATCCGAAAAATAGAATGCGTAGAAACTTTACGTTTACTCAATTAAATTGCACCGTATGTGCACTGCATGAGGTTCTTGTTGGAGCGGCGTCGGCGTACGCCTGTGATCTCTGATGAATGACGGCGCATCTCGCGTTTTCTTTTTTTTTTTGGGAAGTAATACGGTATTTTACGCCACTAATCAATTGACATACTTTTTAAAAACTGTCTTAACGCTACTCTTCTATATAATTTGTATGGCGATTGCAAACTATGACGTCATTGTTTACCTAACTCAACGGACAATTTTTTTATTACTTTTGGAACAATTAAAAATCGATTTTTTCAAATTGATTATAATGTGCCGGGTAAGGTGAAAGTTTTAATACATTGTTGTCTTTAAATTATTTAAGAATGGTGTAAACAAGCCTATTAGAATCCTTGTGTTATGAGGTCTTAGACAATAATTTACCAAGGACTGCCAGCACATCCAGACCCGAGTCAATTTAAAAACAATAGAGTTCATTTTCTGAATTAAAATGTTGATGATATTGGAACTTAACCTTTGTCGCGCGAATTAAAACCTATGGCTGCGTTGTGAACCCAGTTTCGTCGTTATTGGGCGGTGACTAGGGCGTGCGTGTCTTGCATGCCAGGACTGTAGCTGGCCTTATGTGAACAGCCAATAAGGTTTCCCTTAATCGTCTAGGCCAGGGGTCCACAACCTTTTGAGTCAGAAAAGTCAAAAATTCTAATTTACAAAATTACAAGTTTTAAAGAGCCATAACTTTTTTTGGATTAGGATTATTTTTCAAATTGGATTTCGTTACTATTTGTGTGGAGAGGATTTACTATGATTGCTTAAGTGGTTTAGTTGGTTTTGAATTGCTTGAGAGATAGAGATGGTGCCTAATCCTCGTTAGATAATATAACGACATTTATTGTTTTTTTTTTTAAATTAAATAATATTTGAGTATGGAACTTAAGAGCCGCAGCTTCACATACAAAGAGCCGCATGTGGCTCGCGAGCCGCAGGTTGCCGACCCCTGGTCTAGGCGACAATATGGCTGCCGTAATTTACGGTTTTTTAAAGACGATTAGTTTGTTTTTGAGCTTTTATTCGGTTTTAAATTGTCTTGAACCTTCATGTTTTAAAGATAGGACTTAAATAGTTTTGGGTGGCCTGCGAAATAATTTAAAACAACCTTTCTTAGTTTGACAGTTAGTTTAAATGCATTTAAAAAAATAACATCATCATCATCATTTTTCTAAAATCAAATAAGTTATCCTGTTTTTTTACGCTTAATTCTTCACTACTCAAAGTATTTTGATAATGGTTAAGAGATAAAGAATTCTGATTTAGATCTTGACTTTTGATCGGCCGATACGGTCTTTGAATTACTATGAATATCGGCCAATTATAAATCAGTTTAGTATGCGCATTCACTTGTGATTTGTGTTTATAGTAATTAGTGACGAAAAGACCGAACAACTCTACCATCAGCCGATAAAGTAATATGTAGTCTCTAACTAAGATAGACATTATAAAACAAAATTATACGACTGAAAATCATATTTTTGCGACTCCTTCGCCAATCCAAATAAAATACAATCACATAATCAGCAGTTTGAAAAGAAAAATCTCTTCGGCTTACGGTCGCATTAAATAATGTCACCTTCACTCGCTCACTGGATTTAAGTCCGCTCTCAGCTCGCGGCGCGCGCAGAAACTCAATTATCATATTTTATACCTCATAATACTTACGAGAGAGATATTCAATAATATAATTTTTCCTCTGAAAAGGGAATCCCTTTTCATTTCTCATTTGGATTTTTCTCTTAAACAATTATGGAGTCGCCTCAGGTATTCACGAGTATTCTAATTTATCTTTTAACAAGGAACGGAATGCTATGTTAACTTATGCACGGACCGCGTTAGCTGTTTTCGTTTATTAAAAGTGTGTTCCGCGGATGATTTTATGAGTTTCGACGAGTTATGAATTTGTTTGCGCGCGGAATAGAAATGAGCTCATTTCATGCTCCTCGCTTGGTTTATTCTTGATTTATATGCGAATATTGTATGACTTCGCGATTGCGAAATTGTTAATCCGGTACAGCTTGTTAGAAAAAATTCTGGCACAAAATAAAGAAAAACAAATCTGGTACGCGATACTCATTTGTTCAAAATAGTCGACAATAATTTCATATTTGGAATCATGCCGAAGCAAATATAATTTGAAAGCAATTCCAATTCCGAACGCGGCTTCTCCCAAAACAACATAATTGTAATCTTCGCTTTGACAGAATCAAAGTTTAATTCGCAGCATAATTCAGACAAATGAAGTTCGAACAACTCGATGCTCAAGCGGTCCGAATTCGATTCTTGAAACTGGCGGATCGGATTCCGGGAAACTCGGGTAATCGTATCGCGCGGCCGGGAACACAAATTATTCGTGAGCCGAAACTCGCTAACTTCGTCAACCCTATAAAGGAGGCGAAGAACAAAGAGAACCACAATTGGAGTGAGCCGAACCTCTACCTGGGTCGATGGAAGTTTTTAAAATGGCGGCTCTTTGATAGCAAACTCGATAAGGGCGCGCCGCGGGACGCGAAAATGCAATTTGCTAGAATCGCTCCGCCTTTGACGACGCTCGCGACGAGGATTTGCTTGTTTTCCTTTGCCTGTGCTGTTTACACGTGAATAAACTAAAAATGTAGGTACTACGCTAGATGGAAGTTGTACGCAACTAACGATTGGGGGAAAATAAATGGATGCCTGCAAACATGATTCAGATTATGCTAGATTTCTAATTTCATTTTGTAACTTATTTATGTACCTATAAACAATTTCAATGTCCAGGTACTTGGTAAAACATAGATTATGCTATTTACTTAAACACCATTTTCTAAAACTTTATCTCTTTTGAATCTAGAGCGTCCCAACGATTACAAAAACAACGCTATTGACCATCCATGTACTTACAATCGACTAAGGTCCAAGAACCGATGGAATAGGTTCTTGAGTAGAGACCATGACTTGGCAAGCGCAACGTAAAGCGCCTAGGACAAGGTCAAGCGATGATATAGGCAAAGCTGCTGGCGGCGGATGGTCAGGCTTAGTGGCGTGCATTGGGAGAGGCTGAAGGTCCAAGAATAAAACCAATAAAAGCAATTTATTTCTGTAAATAGGCCTAAATGAAGCTCTTGTACACGTCCCAATATTTTTTTTACCCTACCACTGCTTCGGGACAATATTGTGGGCATTATGAAGGAAACGAAATATCAATAAAATTTTATAACTATCTACTCAAATCAGTTGCAGAAAAAAAGCCTTTTTGAATTAGGTAAATTAAAATTAAACCATATTTACCTACAAAATTAAATAAGGCGACCTTTTGAGAACTTTCAGTTACAAACCATTTCCCTAAGTAGGAAAGAGAAAGAAAACAATTCCAATTATGAACACCATTTTATAATACGTCGACTCGAATTCGTCCAAGATGGACGGCGCGACGCAAATGACTAAAGTTGTAAATGGATCAGCATAATTTTTATTGGGTAAATCATTCCGGGGGGATTATTATAACATGCCGACTTTTGGAGAAACCCGGACTGCTGAAGTGTAGAAACACCATGATCTCTAAAAATTTAGGACGTTTATTCTTGGAGTTTTGGCAAGAAGTAACAAAATTGGATAAACATATTTCAAAGAAAATAATTTATTCTGTTATCAAAACCAATTAAAATTGTGACTATTATAGAACTATAATAAAGTGTCACATTATATTTTACAAGATTTGGTGAATTTTTCGTAATGCTTCATGTTGGGCGCCAAAATATTAAGGTTTGAAAAATCGTGGCGCAGCCGTATTTTCTTTCATTTAGCTAATTTATCCTGAGTTAGTGTAAGATAGAATTGCCCATCTTATACTTACCTAATTAATTTACATTTATTTTAACTACAGTGCCTGTATTATAATACAAAGTACGAGTACTAATCGCAACAACTATAGATTATTTAGTATTACGGAGTTTTTCTTTTTTGAGTTATTGATGTTGATTGATCCCATAAAGGTTGTTGCATTTGAGAAGGAGAATATGACTTTTTTCTATACAGAAAATCACCGTGTTTATTTGATGTCGTATTCGGGATTTTATTAAATAAAAACCAGACATCCTTAAACAGGGGGTGTTATTTGGTCCCCCCAGAGTCGCATTGCGATGCAAATTGTGAGAATGATAGCGCAACTCCCTTACAAATTACTTTCCAAATTTTAATTTGTTATTTGGAACCACAATTAACTTCCACTTCATTTTGAATATAACGTTGTGGAATAATTTAATGCTAATCATGATTATAATAACGTCTTGGTAAGTATAATTAGGTAGACAAATGACTTTGATAATAGATAGATGTTTTAAGTTTACTTTTTAATAACATTCTGTGACTGTTTTTTTTTTCATTTGTTATGTATGTATTGTATTTTATTGTTTCCAATGAGTTATGATCTCTAACCTAATACCTAATAAAAAGCAAAGTAATAAATCAAATTTGAAATAACAGTGCTAAGTTTTCAGTTATTAGTTTGTTGCAAATGTAAAGTGACGCATTTGACATAATGTAATTTAAAGAAACAATGTATCGAACATTTTGTGGATAGGTTAAGATGAAGTAAGAAATTCTTGTAAATATAACTTCTTTTTACAAACTGTTTACGAAGATAATAGGATTTTATTTATCTGGCCAGGCTATGGCATCTTTTCCGAAATATCGGGATTGTGATTTAATTTATTTATTAAAAACACATTTCAATACCATTACAGCAAAGTCTTAATGCGGCAGTGAAGTAAAAGTGGGTACAAGCTTTACAAATTAACAATAAATCCATAACGTGAGATGTATGTCTCATTCTCTTTATGAGTAGTATAATGGGCTAGTTTCCTAAAAAAATCGAGTTAGTCCGTCAGTTAGATTAACAGAAAATATTAGACACGTATTTTTTCTTTTCTCAATCAAACAAAAAATGATGAAGATATAGCCCGTTAAAGTTCTGCGTAACGTCACGCCTTGCGACACGTCACGTGCTCACTTTGCTGCACTTTATCTTCGTAATTTTTTGTTGGATTGACAAAAGACAAAATATGGGTCCAGTATTTTTTGATAATTTAACTGACGGAATAAATAGAATAGTCTTTTTTTGACCCAAGAAACTAGCCCATTATTGTAATGTCTTAAAATTTAATGATTTTTTGTATTTGTTGCGTACTATATGTATTAATAAGAATGATAATAATTGTATTTATTTGGTACCAAACATAGGTAAATTACATTGTTATAAGACAAGTGCTTTATGATCAGAGGAATGTATAATGTATATGATGTCCGATATTAAAATCTAAAAATTATTAAGTATACATATATAAATATGAATCTCTATTTTCCTTGGTGATCGGATCACGCGTAAACGGATAGAAAAATTTCGGTACTTCGTTTTTTCTTCGTCAGACAATGACATAAGTAGGCAACTATTTTTAATTCACCTCCAAAGGAAGTGAAATAGAAGGCGAAAAGCCATGCCACGCGGACGAAGCCGCGGACACAGCAAGTTATTATAATAGTAAGTATTGAATGTAGAGATCTCGGTGATATTGATAACGTTTTTTAAAGACTAAGAATTTAGTATAGAGCGCAACTACGCAAATCATCGAAAATAGAGGTGAAAATTACACTAAAATAATATCTATTACTTGATGGCACATAACCAAAATATTTGCTGCTTATTTAACCCCAATGTTGGCACACACTGGCGAGTACTCCAGAAAAAGGTTTATTACTACTAGCCAACACCGGCCGTTAACTGCTTTCATCCAATCGAGTCCGCTCGTTAACGTAACGAAACTAACGGCAACGGTAACGGAACCTAGAGGGTAACGGTACGTAACGAGAATAACGATGTTACCGCGCGTTCGTTTGTTGGCTGAAAACTCTTTTCGTAGCCGCCTGGAGTCATTTGAACCTTGTAGTGTTGTAATGGAGTTTATTTTAGCAGTCGCAGTGTGGACATCGTTAACCCAGGATAGGGTTGGCGGAAAGCGATTACAGTAACCGATGTAACTCGTTTGATTGGCTCGCGAATTCCGCAAACATTTTGGTAAGATACGAAGAACTTCGTGTAATGTGCGTGGTTGGTGAAATCAATGATAGAATTAGTTTACATCCGGCATCGTATAGCCGATAAAAAGGTAGATTTAGCATCTGTAAATATAAAAAAAGGGTTAGTTACTCCATTTATAAATCAAGAAGGGCTGGACCGATTTATTGTCTTTGATTTGTTAAAACCGCCCGTGTGCAGTGGCACGTATACTTTACTTTACTTTACTATTATTTAAGTTTGTTGTGTTTTTGTACTTTTGTGCTGTCACCAACCGCCTAAAGACGACCAATATTTAAAAATAATTTCATTCCCAGAAATCTACTCAAGTATCAAATCGAAAAGTCACAATAATTACCCTGTTTTTCACGCATGATTGCGTTCGCCCGCATGCGGTCAAAGGGTTGAGGTCGCCACTCAATCCTTGCTCTATGGGTCGCCACTCAATCCTTTCTCTATGGTCCTGATTTATTTTTTATGGTCACTCGATGCTGGCGTTACTAATCTGTGTAAAGGGCGTCACACAATGGCAGAAAAGCCGTGTCTTTTTATAGGTTTTGTTGGTAAAAAATGCTATTATTTCTAAACGATTTGGGTGATGGTTAAACCGTAATTTATAAACTCTACGAAACTATTCCGTTACTTTTTTAAATACGCGTCCATTCAGAAAATATTGACTTAGCCACTCGTAATAATAATATTAATAAAGTTATTCACATCTCTAATAGATTGAACTTTTTTCTGGTGCAATGACATTCACACTAAAATGGTTTAATTAACCAAAAACAATTCCCGCCCATACATCCTCCAAACAAACATACTTGACTCGCTATAAAGCTGGGTCGACACTAACGGGCCGGCACGCGCCCGCCGCGTGTCGCGTCAAAATATCACAATATTGCCGACGCCCGCGGCGCTCAGCGGGCGAGCCCATTGAGACGGCAATCTGCTCAGGCGCGAACAAAATGTGTCCTGATGCTATTGTAAGCGATATACAGAAGCGGTGTGATTATTTTCGGTTTATTACTGTTTTCGGGGTGGTTAGAGGACATAGCTACTGTATTTTTTTAGGCAAAACGTTTGCTTTTGCCCAAAATTTGTGCTCTGGAGGGCTCTGTTTTTTCCACGCTGTGTGACAGTGTGGACGTAAACGCCACCGTAACTTTAGATAAATTAGATAGGTGTAACATAACTAGAAGTAACTAAAAGTGCAGTAATTCCTACTATCTAATTATTAATAATATTGTTTCTTGGATTTACTATTGCTATAAGTATTTATGTTTGTAAATATATAAAATAAGTAGAAACGTTTCTGCTATTGCTATGCCCTGACAGGGGGTGAGGTTACATTGTATTTTTAAAATATCATGTGACTACTATGTGTACACCAATGTAGCATGCATAAATAATTGAATTGAATTAAACGATTTTAACTTTATGGTGATGCAATTTATATTAGACATATATAAATAAAATTAGATGCTGTTAACTACTGTTGTTCTAGTCCGTATTTATCATTAATAGAAAATAAAAGCGGAACAGAGATGATAATATCGGGACCTAAAAAAATTGGTTGGTCATAAAGAATATTGAAAAAATTCCTAAATACCTAAACGTAGACACTATGTACTTAGGCTGGCTTAAGGCTTGCATCTTTCAAGATATCTTTTGTCAATCTCCAAGTATTCAATAATAAAAGACAGTTCCCCAAATGACTGGGCAATTCAGCTTGCGGAAATCAAGATGCAATTACGGTACATTTGGCATGAATGCGTCCACTCATGCTCACACGCTTCTCCAGTCACGTGCCGTCAGCATAGTGTTTTGTTTATACGCCAGATACGAGTCAATTTTGCGTACGGTGATCGCCCATTGCGCTATGGGGTGGAAAATAGGGTTACCGCATGTTATCAAGAAAAAATAGAATGTAAAAATTATTTTCAATTATGGGTAGTGAATACCTAGTTAAATAAAAACTGGTACCTAAGTAGGTATGATTGGGTAAAGAATTAATTCAGTGTTCAGACAGCCTAAAATATTTTCTTCAGGATATGTACCAACTGCTACAATACCTATTAAATTCTTAAACGGGAAAATTAAAAGATACATATTGTACAAATGCTTTCAATAAAATGATAGGGTCATTAATTGGTGACCCTATCAATTCAAACCACCCCTGCGGCTATTAGGGCGTTTTTTAAACGCGGCGGGTACTCGCCGCCCGTGTAGACTCGCCTCATTGTCCACTGATTGCGATCGGTTCCGTCCCGCCATTAAACTGATATTTGTGACATTTTTATTTTTTCCTGAACCGTTATTAATGAGTGTCGATGGTAATAGCTTTTATTGATGCCGTTTTGATAGACTGGAGCTTTTTTACTGATTTAAGTGGGTGGAGTGCTTTGAATGGAAGCTTAAATAAATAAGGTTTCAATTTTGCCTTTTTTATTTTTATTTATTTTATTTTATTCGGAACACCAACAGCATTGATACAATCTATGAATACAGAGTTATCATATAAACGTAGCCATTAACAGGCATTCGCATATAGAAATACAGTATGTAAATAGACCACATAAGCCATTTATAAAGTAGTCAAAAATATAAGTAGAGAAAAAAACAAAACAAAAACAAAAACAGGTCAGGGGTTTGCTGCACCCTCGGAGTGGGGCCCGAAAAACTCAGAATTAAACAATTTGTTTATAGTTAACGGTTTAGTCCGAAATAATTCCAGCTCGCCGTTGCCTTTTGACAGGTCGTTAAAAAAGTTGCTCGCTCGGATAAAGAAAGAATTACGACGATAATTCGTGTTTATCCTGGGTATTGCCAGAGGTTGAGTACGTCTGGTCGGTAATTTGCGTGGTACCCAGATGTCAACTTGTTCTAATAAAGCAGGACAATCAATGGTACCATTTACAATTTTTAAAAGACACTTAATATCCGTCGCTTGTCGCCTTTTCTGTAAAGGTAAGAAGTGGTATCTTCTACATCTAGCCTCATACCCATGATCCCGTCGTTCACTTTTGAACTGCAAACACCTCAAGAATCTCTTTTGTATGGACTCAATACGGGAGACATATACGTTATATTGTGGATTCCAGACCTCAGAGGCGTACTCAAGGATACTGCGCACATAAGCACAGAAGAGTACTTTAACCGGTTTAATAGATTTGAATTCATGTGTTGACCTTATAATAAAGCCAAGAGCCTTAGAGGCCTTTTTTACAGCGTGATCAATGTGCATGTCAAATAAAAGCTTTGAGTCTTGTATTAGCCCCAGATCTTTAATGGACGTAACTCTATTAAGTAATGTATTATTCATAATGTACTGATAATTTATAGGGGTGTGTTTCCGAGTAAAAGTCATTGCAAAACATTTAGAGATATTTAAATCAAGTTTGTTCACAATACAGTACTGCACAAAATTGTTCAGATCACGTTGTAACCGGTCACAATCAACAAGACTCTTGATGGCCATAAAAATTTTGGTGTCGTCTGCATATAATAGGACTTTCGCATGATTGAGGCACGAAACAATATCGTTAACAAATACAACGAATAACAAGGGCCCTAACAAAGATCCTTGAGGCACGCCAGAGGGTATCGACATCCACGCCGACGTAAACCCATTTATTGCAACAGCCTGGGACCTGTTACTGACGTATGACGAGAACCATCTAAACAAATCACCGTGGATGCCAGCTTTGTACAGCTTCTCGAGGAGCAGCAGGTGATCTATACGATCAAAAGCTTTACTGAAATCGGTAAATATACAGTCTACTTGTTGCCCTGAATCCATTTGTGACGTGGTGTAATCATTAAAGACTAGGAGGTTGGATACAGTCGATCTTCGTTGCAAGAATCCATGCTGCTCCGGCGTAAAAGATGGCTGTAGTGCGGCATATACCTGACGGTAAACTATTTTCTCAAATATCTTTGCAAATATACATAATTTAGAGATAGGCCTGTAATTTTTTATGTCGGACCTATCACCGGTTTTATGCACGGGTGTTACAAATGCAGATTTCCAGGTGGCTGGTACTGTGCCTTCACTTAAAGATCGCTTGAAAATAATGCATAGGGGTGGGATCAAATTATCTACGCACTGCCTTATGAAGAAAGGGGTTATACTATCAGGTCCCGCGCCTTTGTTTAAGTTTGTGGTTTTCAGCAATGTTTTAATTTCTGTGGGGTCTATATTTATGTTGCTTATACTAAAAATATTTTGACAATCTATAAGTTTAGGAGAACAGATGTTGTCGTTGGGAGTAAGAAAAGTGGATTGGAAATATTTTGCAAATAAGTTACACACAGACTCTCCAGTATCAGCAGTCTGATCATCGTATTTCATCACAGAAGGCAGCGCATATGAGGGACGATTTAGTGATTTTGTGTACGACCAGAAAAAACGGGGGTTATCAATAACTGAATCTTCCACCTTAGCTATATATAATTGGTAACATTCAACCTCCAATCTTATGGCTCGTTCTCTAAGAAAAGAGTACGTTTCGTAATCATACCGATTGCCATACCTTTTATATTTTTTAAAATATTTACATTTTTCTTTTAAAACCTTTTTTAATGCCGAGTTATACCAAATAGGAAAAGTGCTATTACAAATATTTTTATGTGGTATAAACGCATCACGAAGATCAGTTAAGATATGGTAAAAAGTACAAACACAATCATCAATAGAACCCCGCGATAAAATATTATTCCAGTCCATTTTAGACAAAGTAGCATTAATTTCATCGTAATTTCCCTTTTTGTAGTTAAACAATGTTCGGTTATTTACACCTAGAAAACTCGGTATATCTAAAATTAATTCAATGCAGATTGACTTATGGTGAGAATCTTCTGGGACAAGAGGGTTGTCACTGGGACCTATATTTACAAAATGGTTACAAAAAACAAGATCCAATAGTCTATTGTTGATATTACGTACATGATTGTATTGGTCGAGATTACATTCAACTATTGTATCTAAAAAACGAATCTGGCTTTCATTGTACGTACCCGTAGGCTCTAATTGGCCGCAAGTCGATAAATTCCAGTCAATATTCGGCATATTAAAATCTCCCACAACCAAGAACAAGTTATTAGGAGCGGAGTGAAAGCTATCAACAAGCTTGTCTGTGAAATTGTCAAGCTGAGCATTCATTGAGTTGCCCCCTCCTTGATTACATAAATAAATAGTGCATAAGTGTAACGTAAGAAGGCCGCTTTTAGTACGAAGTGTCAGGGTAACCCAAATATCTTCGGCGGATGAGCGCCAGGCTGGCTGCTCGGCGGCGGCGAGCTCGCGGCGCACAGCCACCAGCACGCCGCCGCCGTACCGCTGGCCGGTGGAGTCATAATCTCGGTCACGTCGCCATACTATGTACCGCTCATCGAACAGTTCACTATCACCAATACCGGCCAACAACCAGGTCTCCGTTATTGATATTATATCAAAGCAATTCAAGGCTACATTTCTTCTAAATAAGCTGGCTTTCGTGCGCAGCCCTCGGGCGTTTTGATAAAAAATATTAATAGCGAATTTTACGGTAAACTATAAATACGCTGGGTTTACTATTTCTTAACGTCTTGGTCTGGAATTCACAACAATCACATACAAAAAAGACACTGGATCTGCTTAAATGGCATATAAGCACGTCTATAAAAAAAAAAAAAAAAAAAAAAAAAAAAAAAAAAAAAAAAAAACGACGGTATACGTTTCATTAAACGGCTGAGAGTCGCGGTAATTCGGAGACAACGACATTGCGCGAACAAAAAGCAACACTTTCAATAACATTATAAGCGTGTCCTCTGAGAAAACGCAGGTATACGTTTTATTAAGCGGCTGAGAATAGTGGCGGCTCGTAGGTAACGACAATGCGCAAACAAAACGCATCATTTTTAATAACAAGTATGCAGCTAAGATATTATTTTCGAGCCCGTTCAAGATGCAATGGAAAGTGACTTCTATGCAAACGTAGTTAGGGCAACTATACACAAAAGGACATTTACTAATGACCGTCAAGTGTAGGTAGTGAGATGCGATAAGCAATACAAAAGAGTCAGGGCCTCCCACACCGCGGGCGCAACAAGTACAGCATTTGAAGGAGTTATAATATTTGCTCGGACAGTATGCAATGAAAATAACTAGAAACAGACAAAACATGAGACTAATTGACACTAGGCGAACTTTAGCAGATCCCTTTCCGATTTTATCCGAAACGTCGGTGAAGTGTCGGATTTTCGGGCTAGAATCTTGCAATGTTTTATCCACACGTATTTGAAGTTTTTTGCCTTCGCTAAATCCTTAGTCTTCTTAAGAAGAGTTTTATTATGGAGTGTAAGGTGATCGTTGACATAAAAATTGCCCTGTTCAGAATAACCCAGCTGAGAAACTAGCAGTTCCTTGTGTCTACGTGCGGCTGCTACAAACTCTTCCTTGCAGTAGCGGTTGTTGAGTGCAATTATTATAGACTTTAGGGAATCCGATTTGAGGCTGGGAACTCGAGCAATATAATTGATGTCCTCTTTGCGTATAGGATATTGGATTACTTTGCAGATTTTTTCTACAATATCGTATAGGTTCTCAGTTTTTTTAAGTGGAACTCCCTTTATTTCCACATTATTAGCCCGTGCCCATTGCTCCCTGTCCTGTAGATCATCCTTAAACTTGTTCATGTCCGCTCCCAAAGTATGAATCAAATTGGTATGTTCCTCGACTTGTGCAATTCTTGTCTCCAACAATTCCACGGTCTTCGACAATTGGCTTGAGGTTTCATGAGCGAATTCAACTGAACTCTTAAGATTTGATATGTCCAGCTTTATGGCCTTTACATCCTCTACAAGTGACGCCAAAGGTGCGAGTTGTTTCGTGATATTCGCTAAGGAGGCCCGCATTTCACTCAGTTGTACGGCTATCTCAGGGCTATCCTTAGACGTAGATGCAGGGGACTGGGTATTCCGGCAGTCGGTACAGCGCCAGGCAGATCTTCGCTCTCCCAGTTTGCGAAAATTTGTCTCCGTAATGCCAGCGCAGGGGAAATCAAATTGGCGTTTGCATAAACCACATGATGGACCGTCCGACACTTTATTTCCACACCGTGCGCACGAAAACATTTTGGTTGTAGCTATATTACGCGAAGCGGCCCCGACATTGACAATCACTGGATAACAAGTAAAAGAACGAGTACGCGCACCTTTGACCGTGGTTAAATGACGACTATGATTTTTATTTTATTTTGATTTTTATTTTGAGAAGTAGTAGTAATTTATACTTAACCCAAATTACTAAATAAATTTAAAAAATTGGAATTTTAGATTGGAAAAACTCTATGTTGTTTTATTTATAATTAAACTATTGGGTGTTTGGGCTATAATCTACAAGACGGGCCTAGTGTGGGTTTATACAAGGCTATTGTAGTAAGGCCTATATATTTTTCCTTACAGATGTAATCAAGCCGCCTTACCCCTAAAGCCTAGCCTGCTGATATTTTTAATTAGTTTTCAGTTTAGGAACAACGTTCGAAGTAAAGTAGTCACTATTTTTCCACGGCTTGGTTGCGACTACGAAGCGGAAAATTTGTGGGTCTTGAAATCTAGCCAGAGACTCACGACTAGTATCAAGTGTTATTTGCCAGAATATAAAAGCATCGCAATCTAGCGAGGTAACGCTGCCCAGCACCTTGGCTACCAAGAGGACCATTTTTATAATTTTATAATTTCGTAGTTTTTACTTGTAGGTATATAGTATTTCATAGATGTTTAAATAGTATAAAAATGTCTGATTACTACTTTCAGCGACCCCCTGAAAGCATTCCTAACAAAAGCATAAATATTCTCGTTACAAAGCTAGCGTTTCGCGTTGAGTCACAGCGCAGAACAATAGACCGGCTCTGTGTTCATTAGTGGCATTAATTAATGTTTAATTGAGCCAAATAGAGTATCAATTTAGCGACGGCAATTGGATCATGCATCCCGCTCGGTACTGCATACTTATACGTGGTAGTTATGACGAATTGGTCCGGCGAATACTTAATAAACGGAATATTAATTTAGTTTTCTGGGTGTCAGAGCAAATTCTTGTACCATAACTAGTCTCTTTTAAAACTTGTCAATGGGAAAGCACAGGTAAAGCTAATTTAATTTAATTTAATTTAATTAAAATTAATTAATTAATTTTTTTATTTTTATAAATAGTGTTCAAAATAAATAACGGGTGCTTAATATTTATGGCTTTTCATGGATTCAGTATAGCCTACTCTTCCCGTATACGCAGGTTTCAAGACGCTATCGGGTCTAAACCAAGTTGTCTTGAGACAAGTCACTTGACACTCGATGCGGCGTTGAATACAATGATATTTCAATAGTTTCAGATCTTTATCACTTCACCAAACATTAGAACACAAACTACACCAAACTTGCACTACTCTATTGCTCTTAAAATCTATATTATTTTCCTTGGTCAGCGCATCACGTGTGAACGGATTTTTTTTTGTTGTCAGGAGAAGGTTTTTTTGAACGAACAAATGAAAAAAAGACCAAGCGAACGAAGTCGCGGGCAACAGCTAGTGATAAATCCATTAAAATCATAGACTTAGAATACGATAATAGATCGACCATGCTTTTTTGACTTCAAGTTTACAGACCAACGACTCGTATTTGGTCTTGTCTGCAACACATTGTCAACCAATGTCCATGTAAATGTCAATGTCGTGTTTTTTGTGTTCGTTATACAAACACAAAATGTAGGTAGTTGCTAAATGATTATAAATTAGTACACAAAGGCATTATTTTGAAAAGATCTATACAATTATTGTGTTTTATTTATTACAAGCTGTCCCGGCGAACATTGTACCACCTCTTGATTTTTTTTGAAAATTTTTCCGATGTTGTAATAGTTATTCTGCTATTCGGGACGGAGACAAATTCAACAAATCAAAGATCATAAAAATCGGTTCAGCCTTTCTTGACTTATAAATGGTGTAACTAACCCGACTTTGTTTTATAAATATACTAGCTGTCTCGGCGTACTTTGTACCGCCATACATTTTTTTTTGTGAAATTTTCATATTTTTATACTTATTCTGCTATTCGGGGCAAAGACAAATTCAACAAACCAAAAATTATAAAAATCGGTCCAGCCGTTCTTGACTTATAAATGGTGTAACTAACCCGACTTTAAATATTGGACAACATCACATACATTGCTCTGATCCTGTGATAAGTAGCTTAAGCACTTGTGTCACAGAGATCAGAAACAACGACGGTATCACAACACCCAGACCCGAGACAATATAGAAAAGTTATTTTCCTACATTGACCGACCGGGAATCGAACCCGGAACCTCAGAGATAGCGACACCAAGTCCGGTTTACTCGCCTCTCGGCTACGGAGGTCGTCAACTTTGTTTGGTCGTCAACTGTGAGGAGGACTTTGTTTTATATATTAGAGATAATAGAATAGTATGTGTTTAATACATGGGTTTAGCACTCTTTCTAAAGTGCTAAATCCATGGTTTGATCAGGTTTGATACACGTTTGACAATTTCGCAGAACCTCTAACGAAGTGATTGATTGATCAGTTGAAGAACCAGTGAATCAGTGATCAAATGATCAGATCAGACCAAGCACAATGCGACACCTGGCGGGATAAATGTGCAGGATGGTTCCCTATTTAGTCAAAATATTTCTGTCGTCAGTTTTCCTTACTTCTCATTTTCTTCTTCTTATTTAACGTTAGTTTATTGTTTTCATCAGCTGGTCAATTTATGCATCCGTCAGTTTTTATTGTTTGTATATTCACTTAATGTTCAAATAATGTTAATTTCTAGTCTACATAATTTGTTTTCGAAACACGAAATAAAGTCTGGTTTATTAGTTTTTATGTCGAAGAAACAAAGGTTTTTTTTATAAACTAAAAACAAAAGATACTACGGAAATGCTTTACATTCAAATTAAATAATAATAAATAAATATTGGACAACATCACATATATTGCTCTGATCTTATGATAAGTAGCTTAAGCACTTGTGTTACAGAAATCAGAAACAACGACAGTACCACATCACCCAGACCCGAGACAATATAGAAAAGTTATCCTACATTGACCGACCGGGTATCGAACCCGGAACCTCAGAGATAGCGACACCAAGTCCGGTATGCTCGCCTCTCGGCTACGGAGGTCGTCAAATAATTATATAAATAGTATTAGTGTCGGTACTTACGCATGTATGTATATTCATGATTAGAATGTCTCTGTCAAACTGTAATTTAAGTTAATAAGAAAAACAAGAGATGTGTTAAAAAAGATGTGACCTTTTACAATCAGATAAGAGAAGTCTAAACTTACTCGAACTTGAACTTTTCTAAAACTAACTTAAAAATGACAATTAAAAAAAATACAAAATATCAAAACCGTTTTCTCTATCAGGCAACTTTGAGGGTACAGAGTCGTTTAGCTCAGTCAAAATTTAACAGAAAGTCGCTTGGAAAGCAAAAAGTCGTGGGTTTAATTCCAACCAGAGGCAGTTGATTTCTTTTACAAGCATTAAATTATTTTCAAAACTTTAATATCTATGTTAAAAGCTTTTCATGCTTACGTTAAGGCGAAACATCTCTGTAAAAACTTGTTGTGGTAGTGACATATGTAAGTGAGTCAGGAAGCGTCGCAGGCGCAGAGTGCGTCGCAAGCCGTTTCATTAACTCCATTAATTAGCGGAATTGACTTAAATAGACAAGCAATTACTTTACGCGGCAATCAACGCGGTTAGCTCTGTTGTGTTAGATGAATACTTGTCATCACAATGTTTTCTGAGAAAATCCTGTAAAAGTAAGCCAACTTTCAATTGACATGAAAAGATATTTGTATACTGATAATCATCATCATCATCATCATTTCAGCCATAGGAAGTCCACTGCTGAACACAGGCCTCCCCCAATGACATATCATCGGGGGGGATTGCCAATACTCGCCACGCTTGGCAGGCGGGTTGGCAAACGCAGTTTTTTATAAGATTTCGCACGCAGACGCTGCTGCCCGTCTTGTGCTACAGAAATTAGTCGCCTCTTACGACGCGCCTCCTGTTGGCGATGGGGAAGTTTATTCTTTACGGCCGTCCCCACACGGCTGATAATACTGATATATATAAATCCGTAAAGTCGAGGTGCTGGTAGCTCAGTGTCGGCAGCACTTTGGTATTGATAAGATAAGATAAGATAATGTTTATTACGCATAAAATTGGTTTACAAAGATAGGTTGACAAAATTGAATAAAATACATTTAAGTTGTAGGCACGATTAATGGCGGTCTCGCACTAGGTTATACCTGTATCGCGAGAACCATGTTTAACGACTGTATTATCAAAAAGTTTTGCGTTACTTATTATTAAAGTTTGGGGGGTGGTGAGAGGAACAGGGTGTTACGGTCCTCAATCCACCATTGAAAAGGGAGGATCCTCCGACCAGACGGGTGTTGTGTCTGGTGGGCTACTGCCCGACGGTTGTTGTCGGGTTCTTGTATATATGCTTCAATCGCTCCGATAACTTTAATATCGCGATGTAGGATACGTCAGTTTTATATGTAGCGAGATAGATGTCGCTACAAAAGTGTTATTAATTACTAAAGTTGAGCCACCTACGCCGCGGTTGTGATTAGATAGGTGATCATTCCAATCGTATTTAGTGACATTAATCACAAGCATCTCCGTGCTTCTGAAGGCACGTTAAAAGTTGGTCCCGGCTAATATCGCTTGATACTAGTCTTGAAGCCTAGTCAGAGGCCTTAGGGCGGCTTAATAACATCTGACAGTAAGGTTTAGTCACTGGCCTTACAACACCCCTCTACCGCACCGCACTATGCCCGCGTGGTGGAGTGTGGCCCAAACCACCTCATAGTTGAGGTAAGGCCTGTGCCTGCAGTGGTGGATGCGTACACTTACAACTTTTGCTATTATACCAAGTCTTTATCACCCTGGAACGAGTATATGATAAGCCCCCTGTGTTGACCGGCAAGTCACGTCAGTAACCTTGTAAATAAAATCATCTTTTCGACTTGAAAATAACATTTTATTTACATTAAGGTTACACACACGTTTCACTTCGGCAATTTGGTATTGAAGCGAAGGTGAAGTTATACCGAAAAACTGTACACTCTTGGGAAGAAATCCTTTCCAAGGTCACAGAAGCTATATTTTAACGTAATAAATAAAATAATACAAATAAAAAAAGCACTTGGCTAAAAGAATTTGGTTTCAAATCATTAAACCTGCGTTAATATTTTTTTAAATGCTTTTAAAAATTAGCTACAAAACGTGCTCAATGTTTTTAGTCTAGGGATTGCAGATTGTAGCATAAGATTCTACGATGTAATTTCGCAAATGTGATAACGTACAGTGGTGCATGTTCTTAGCTAGCCAAGCATCAAAAAGATTTGCAAATCTGGTAAATGGTTACAAATCATCAACCAAATTGCCTGGTAGATTAAGTCCAAATTGACGTACGCGATAGGCCGCAGCAATGCGATTAACAATGTGAGTATTAGCGGACGCGTCATGTCGACAAACGCGCGCTAACTAACTTAGCTTGGTCGTATACACCCGTTTCGTTTATGGCGTTACACGGTACGCTTCGACATAAATACAGCCACGAAATGTCAAATTTTCTACAACGATTTTGTACAGTAATGTTAACACGAAGAGTTCAATATTAATCGATAAAATTTGAGGTTTTGTGGTAGCCTGGTGAGCTAGAGACTGTAATAGCACGGACGTTAAAAAATATTTTCCATGCATTTAAGAGAAGACAACGTCTGGTGGAAGACTTACTAGTTAAATCAATATGTCTAGAATTTAATTTCCACTTAGTTATGTGTATAATAATAATAAACTTTTAATAGGTTTTATGTAAAAATAAATGCCTTATAGCGTTTTAATAAAACTAACCGCTTAATATTTAATATCATAATTTACTTTGCTTTTCTAGTTCTTAATCATTATCGTACAAGTTTATTTAAGTACTATATATTTCTCGGAGTAATTCAATTTTTCGGAAAGCATCTAATATAATTATGATGCCTTAGAAGGTCATACTGTAACAAAACGAACATCTATACCGTATGGAAGTTCAAAAATGAATTATGATGTCCCTGCTTAATATCATTTTAATTACGAAGCAATTTATTAAATTTGATACCTCTTTAGCCCTTTGAAGTGTTATTAAGCTCAATGTTATCATCAAAACACTGATAGCATCTATATCACTGACCTTACGCCGATCATTGTATACTGTGCAGTCTCGAGCAATGAAATCTTAACAAAAAGTAAATACGATTTTGAACCTTAAAACAATGACTTAAGAACACATCAGACTACTCGTAACTGTAGGGGTGAAACCGGCCGATGTAAATCTATTTGTCATATTAATGTGGGCAATTAGGCCGCATGCGGGCGCGCAAAGGGTTGCCTGCCAGTCGACGTGCGAATCCGCATCGGGTTCGTTAAACCCGCGCGGGTACTCGAATTTGAGTGACAGAAATGACACAGCATCCAACGCACTGTGCGTAATAGGGAATTTGCACGAAAACAATTTATTGTTTTTACTATATTTACTCACTTATTTAAAAGTGTTGTATGCATCTGCAGAGGCTTATCTTTTGGACTTGTATTTTCTTCACAAATTGTTTATTAAGTAAGTACGTAAAATGATATGTTGATGGTGTATCTTATTCAATAAATAAATATTTATAAGAAATTAAAATGTAATGAATTATAGTGCTGATAGTAAAAACAAAATTGATATTAAGTAAAAAATCTTTCCGGAACAACTTTTACAATGAAAAATGTATGGCGGACGTGAACTGTGACGTCACGGTCCATGTCGGATCTCCTTGTCTAGCACGCGACTTTAATAGGTTGTAAGTCAGATATATACAGAGTGTAACGAAAAGGTGAAATAAAACTTTAAGGGGTTATTCTACGGCTAAAGTACATCAACTTTTTCTATGGGACCAACATCGAAATCTCAAAAAAAAAGACGTTTCCATACAAACTGATGCCAGCTGGTCGCGTTTTAGTATGGGAAAGTGTTTTTTTTTTGCGAGTGAACGTTTTAAAAAAACAATTATAATAATGTACTATTACTTCCTAAATAGATTTTCTTTAATGTTTTTTTAGGTGCACATGTCTTTTATGGGTTTAGCTTTTTTTCTTCTCTTTATTATCACTTATAAGATATTATAAAACATTTGGTACCTAAGTAGGTGTTTAAGTTAGCATAGAAAAGCACTTAAGTTTGTAATTATACTAAGTATTAAGTTTACATCGACAGATTAATAATTAAAACAAAAGTTTAATGTAGGTAGGTAGTATAGATAATAATATTATTAAAAACAAACAAAATACATATTAATGGCCAAATTACAGTTCTTGGCTTCGGATAGTAGATTAAACTCAAAATTTTTACACAAAATCATTAAAAATAAGTTATGACCTGCGTTCGTAACGAAGAATTATATTAAGATGTCATTAGTATCATCAATATTTTTAAAGCAATTCACCCAACACTCATATGTTTTATGCCTACGGAATTTTTCCTTATGATTTAGCTCGCTCTTGTCCAATTTTTTCATCCGCTGCACAAACGCAATGTTGTTTTAATTGACGCTTTTAATTAGATTTAACTACGATACTGCTTTTAAAAGTGTATTAACTAAATGAACAATTGTATGCGGTCCGAAACAATTACGGCCAATGAGTAAGGTTGAAACTACACTATAGTACAGTATTGTACATGGGGCACACTAAAAGTTTTGCTCTTCTAGCTAATCGGAACTATTTGAATTTCGAATGTTATATTTTTTCAAACGTTGCAACCTTCTTAGTAATAAAAAAACACAATTGGCGGGAAATGATTTGTTAATTGTTTTTTATCACACATCAAAGTTCTACGTACGCAACCATACGCAACGAAAGTGGAATTAGGTTGAAAAGATTTTTAGAGCGATGATTTTTTATGATTTTAAAAGTTCTCTTTCTCCGCAAGACTGTGCCGCTCGTCTTCAAAATGCTTTTGGGAGAGAAGCACCTAGTTTGAGCACCGTGAGGCGATGGTTTGCTGAATTTGAGAGAGGTCGAGTTTCTTTACATGATGAATTTCGTGAAAGGCGGCCTTCAACTGCCGTCAACGAAAATAATGTGGCTACTGTTAAGCGGCTAATTGAAGAAAACCCGCGGATTACCTATGAGACAATTCGAGGACTATTGGGGATTGGTATGAGCCAAATTCAGAAAATTTTACACGAAGAATTGAAAGTTCGGAAACTTTGCTGTCGTTGGATCCCTCATGAACTGACAGCGGAGCAGAAGCGGGCTCGCGTGGAATGGTGCTCACAGATGCTAATGAAGTACGACCACGGACATTCTAATGCTGTTTATGACATTGTCACAGGAGACGAAACGTGGATTTATTGTGTTGAACCCGAAAAAAAAACAGCAATCTTGTGAATGGGTGTTTGAAAATGAGAACAGGCCAACAAAAGTGAGGCAGGCGAGAAACGTTGGTAAAAAATGATCGGGTTTTTTTTCTCAGCTACGGGTCCCATCTGTACAGTAACACTTGAAGATCAAAAGAGTGTTAATGCTGAGTGAATGGTATTCTACTATTAGTTTACCCAGGGTGTTAGAAAAAGTTTGCGAAAGACGACCCATAAGCCGCGTTCTCCTACATCATGACAACGCTTCTTCATACACGGCCAACAAAACAAAGTTATTTTTAGCTTCCGAAAAAGTACAACTCGTCACCCATCCTGCGCATAGCCCCGACCTAGCACCCTGTGATTTCTGTATTTTCCCCAAAATCAAAGATTTGATGAGAGGTTTTACTTTTACCAACTCCGAAGAGGCAGTGATAGCGTTCAATCAGCACGTAGAAAACATGCCTTCAAATCTGTGGGCCCTCCTGTTTTAAAAAATGGTTCGATCGCATGAAAAAATGTTTAAAATGTAAAAATGTTTAAAATGTATTTTGAAAAGCAATAAACATAATATTTTGGTTATAATATGTTGATTTTTTTAAGTTACGCAAAACTTATTGTGTGACTTACGTATCTGTAAAACTGCTTGTAATAGTGTCAAAGACTTGACAACCCAATTGACTTAGTAGTGCGGTGTATTGCCTTGAATGCAAAGGGTCCCGAGTTCCCGAGTTTAATAAAAACAAATGATAAAAGTCGTAACTTTGTTAACAAACGTTTATAAGTACCTAGTTTTGATAAAATATACGTATTAATTACTTCGCCTTGTTATGCTTGGTCATATTTATAAAGTGCAAGTTATTTGATATGCATTTTAAGGCATTGTTTAAACAAATTAATAAATTCAGTAGATTCTTACGTAGTAGTTAGCTACGGTCATTGCACACAAATGATATGCTAATAGCAAAAAGAATTGGTACTAAATTACACATTGCATGACAATAACAAGACATTTAATTAGAGCTTTGCTTAATTAGAACTCTATACCTAGTGTTAATGTTAGCAGAACTATATTTTAAATAGTGTTATTGCAATCAGTTGGGAATCGTACCCACGTCACTCAAGTGTAATACCTATTATCTTTGATAGGTCTAATATTGAAACTATAATTTAACTCTCGTTTCCTTAGTAATATTGTGTTGAAACTTTGTATTTTGCCATTTTTCGAATAACTTTGGATACCTAAGTCTGGCCTAAATTTTGAGCTTAAAAATTAATAATAATAAATTCTTCCGTGTCGCCCACACTATCATTAATATATTTAATGACTTCTGAATATCATAAATATATTCACTATAGGTACACATCTAAATAAGTGATAATAAGAACATACACTTCAAATTATATGACAAACATAACTCAGATATATGCTTAAGCTAAGCAGATGCCTCTTGCAGGTGTTGAATGAAATACGGCTTACAGTTTTGGGCTTGAGGCTTTTGTGATCACTGCCGGAAGAGAGAGCAAATGTTTCATAATACCTTATATATTAAAATAATTTAAAAGTAAAAAACTCTAAAGAGTTATATTTTATTCGAACTAGCAATCGCTAATTTTGTAGTCTGAAATGCAAACCACTAGATGAGACAGTGGGTATATACATACAAACAAATACAGAATCAGAAATATTTATTGTGGATCATAGGTTATTGCAGGTACTTAGGTATAAGATTAGTAATAGTATCACTATGTTCCGCCTGATAGGCATACAATAATTTCTTACTAATTATTTAAAAATAAAAAACTGACAGTCCGGCCGGCATTCTTGAATAAAAATAAAATTTAACACACAAAATTGATTGTTAATTGGCAATTATTAAAAATTATACATGTCAATATCTTAAAAGTAATAAATAAATTTCAAGCTATACAATATAATGTCAATAATGAATTATTATAAAATTTAATAGAATTTACCGGTTAGAATGTCAAACAAAATTGCAAAGCAAAAAAAAACCTATATATATAAAACAAAGTCGGGTTAGTTACACCATTTATAAGTCAAGAACGGCAGGACCGATTTTTATGATCGTTGATTTGTTGAATTTGTCGCCCCGAATAGCAGAATAACTATAAAAAACCGGACAAATTAAAAAAAAAAGTATAAAGGGGTGGTACGAAGTTCGCCGGGACAGCAAGTAAATAATAGTAATCAAATCAAATTGTATCCTTCAAAAATCATTAATACTGTAGTAACCCTTTAAAGCTTGGTTAATTTTAATTTAACTGCATTTAGTTCTTATAACGATTTTGTAATTTTATTACATATAGTGGGTACCATACAGAGAACAACAGTATCTGTCTTAAAGTAGTAGGTAGCGAGTACAATTGTAGAATTGTGACAACTACGCATTTATTATGATAATGCATTGCACCAGCCACACTGATGCAATTGGTATGAGACTCCCGGAGATAAGAATTTGGGGCACTGCAAAGAGACTACATACGTGAATACATATATAAGATAGATATACCCCGGAAAACTTACGTCATACACAGGCTCGAAATAAGGAATTATATCCTTCTGTTGCAATACAAGGAGACAGACATAAATTTTTGCCAAAGATGTATTTCAGCACACCAAGACTCCGAGCCAATTTTTAACTGTCCGTTTTCTAAATTGCCGGGAATCAAACCGGAACCCTTGCGTTTAAGGCGAGTTACCTCGCCTCTGGGCCAATTGAGTTGTGAATCGTGAACAGGGTATTAATAGTTACTGTTTTTACACGACTGCCTAAAAAATAAGTGTAACGTTTATAGGGTTCATTTAAGTATGTATGTATTTGAGTTTATTTCACCGATCACACTTTACTATTATGTATTTTATAATATTTCATTTATATAAATTATATGACACAGAATTAAAAATACAAAAGCCTTCTCCAAGCTCAAATCTTCACAGTTCCAACGTAACAATTGAGTTGCGCACGCGCTCCCGTTCGAAATTCAAATAACAGTAACAGTTAACTAAACGTATTGCCGCCGGGGTTAGAGCATAAAGGGCAGCGCCCTACAAATAGAGTGGCATGGAGTAATTGAACCTTCATGGTTGAGGCGCATTCATTCGGAGTGACAAAATGCTAGTTTATGGTAGAAGACCGATCGAATCAGTGATTTAAAAACCTATATTTTCTTATCAACCAGCTTCGACCAAGTACAGTCAACAGCAGGTCAACCTATACAAAAACTTAAAGGTCATTGACCGATTTTCAACTTTAAATCCGACACATAGAGATCAATATCAATTGAGAATATTTGACGTTTTGTGGTAGGTAGACATGCGGTTGTCTGTACATAATATCTAGACGGACTCTGGTCGTTAAATCTCTTCTCAGCATGTGTTCCATCACAAAGACGTACATGCCGCTAGGCAAAATTGACGTGTCCTATATAAAGAAACTATAAAGCAAGACAAATGAAAACGTAAAATACCATCGCAGAGTACCTAATTTTCAACCAATGTTGACCTGTTTTTTTTTAGAATTCAAGCAGCATGCTCAATCTAGACAATAGGTATAACATCATTGTCAACCAGTTCACTTGATCAAGAAACGTTTATAGCAAATGGTTAAATGTACAAGTCTACGAGTAATAAAAAGAAGCCTTCTGTGCGTTTAATTTTATCCGGTAGTAAACATAATGATAATTTTATGATAAACCTATGTGAACGTTTTGATTTATAGACTGTAAATAAACTGAGATATTTACATAACTATAATTCCGATTCATCATCATCATTTCAGCCATAGGGCGGCCACTGCTGAACATAGGCCGCCCCTAATGACTTCCAGATTAGCCGGTTGGATGTGGTCTGAATCCAGCGTCTTCCTGCAACCTTTACCAAGTCGTCTATCCATTAACTCATTTTTCATTAACTCAGAACCGGCAAATAAACTTTGCAGTCTTGGCCAGCTGATCGCACCATTTTGCATCATATCGTCAGTGTTAAAATCTGCGAAATACGCTTTCAAACTGACTTCCACAATCTTTTTACTCGTATTAATGTTATCACACATCTATAACTGGAATTAAAGGATGAAAAGCACATTAGCGTGGTATTACCGCACTGGCGGCGCCGTAAGCCGAAGGCGCAGCTTCCGGTCCGGCCGGAAGCGCCGCCATTTTGTTCTAAGGCGGCCATGATGTTTTGTTGCTCGCACACGTCCGAGTTATCTGATTGCAGGAGATAATATAGTTTGTTCTGTAGCAGAGTGGTATTGATTGCTAAATCGAGAAATTGATTACCTAGTTGTTATGTATATAGAGTAAAACTTAGTAAAATAACCAGATAACCTCAGTAGCGTAGCGTGTTTTACCTGTTAGTACCTCGAAGTAAGCAATTAACATTCGAGTGTAACGACTGGTTACGAAGTACCAGATTATGTTTTTTTGACAGCGGCTGGGGCGTCCCCGAGCACACACTTAGGTGAGCCAATTTAAAACAGTTCGTTTTTTTTACCAAAACCAAAAATGGAACGCGCGTGACCCACTGTGCCAATCACTACAATATTTCTGTCTTTTCTACTTGCACTACTTACTAGACATAATGATTCTGTGTATCAAGTTTATCTCACGTTGTTTTTCCAAGTTTTTGGGAGATTTCCAATGAAAATATAAGTAATGGATCGTGGAGAAAATAAAAAAATGTTTTTAACGATTGTTGTTTAAGTGAAGTTACCATTAGGTACATTACATTCGTTTTTTTAGTGTTTAGTGAACAGTTTTATGAATATATTGTTTGTACATGTATAAAGTAACACTTTTTTAGGGTTTAAGTATATCGTATAGTTCACAAAATATTCTATTATAAAAGAAACTACATAATCCTATCGTAAAATGTCGTAAATCACTAAAACATTTCTAAATAAGCCATTGTTCTCTTCCCGTGTCTTGGTCCAGATGAAAATTAACTTAGTATCGAGAGAGTTTCTTCAAACTTTCGTGATACTAAATGAATTACACCAAGTCTCGGGCATAATAAATTAACGTTAACGGAAAAGTTAATTTCCCGAGCGGAACCGAGTTAACCCCAATTATTATTATTGGCCATTACCCCCAGATTCGATTACTAGCAATCTTGCGAGTTTGACAGCCCTCGCAACTTTAAACTTAACGATGTTTAAGTTGGGATAAATCTACTGATGAAATTGGCAGAATTTAAGTAATTCTGTTAGCGAAGGCTATATTGTACTGTTCGGTGTGCTGAGATTCTAATAAAACGTAATTACAATACAATTCATTCATGTATTGAGGATGCGACTTAATACTTCAATTTTAAAAACCGGACAAGTGCAAGTCGGACTGGCCCACTGAGGGTTCCGTACAAACTTGTAGGTACATATTACAAATAGTTCAGGAATTGATCAAATCTCGCAATTTTTCCGAGCTTTTCCCGAAACTTTAATAGACTATATTTTATATAAATGTATACTTTTTAGATTTTTTCCTTCTATTTGTAATATAAAAGATTCGTGGAAAATCCTAGTCTGACTAGGGCTGCCTATCTTGGTGTTGCCAGCTGGTCGGCGGTGTAAAATTGTAAAATGTTTTTTGTTTTTTTTGCGATTTAAATGTTGGTCACATATAGAAAAAGTTGCAGTAAGTATTTGAGCATAAGTTATTATTAAATTAGGACCTAACATAACTTGAGTCAACGATTTAAACCGTAGTTTTTACCAGCACCTTCAAAGCAAACTCAACTCAACCGGGTTTATTGGACCTATTAATTAACCTAAAGATGTGTTTTAAGTTTTTAATTACCTCAACTAACTCGCTCATACATATTCGAGCCCTTCGTCCATAAAAAATAATTTAAAACACTACAAAAGAGTAATCATGATTTTTTTATTCTTTGTTATAATTAAAATCAATTCGAACGACCTCTCAGCAATTGGGTTGCTCTACCGCATCGACAATTAATACCCAGGCGCGTAATATCATGTTGGTGCGCAGTTCTTAATGCCATACGAATAAGGTACAAAATTGTTAGGAATTTTGTGATTTATAAATAAATAAATATTGGACAACATCCCATACATTGCTCTAAACCTATGGTAAGTAAGAGGTAACGCTATGTCTGAGGTCCCAGGTTCGATTCCCGATCGGTCAATGTAGAAAAATAACTTTTCTTTGTCTCCGGTCTGGGTGTTGTGGTACCGTCGTTGTTTTTGATTTCTGTAACACAAGTGCTTAAGCAACTATCATAGGATCAGAGCAATGTATGTCATTTGTCCAATATAAAAAAAATATAAAAATACTAAATATTTTATTTGTCTGTTTGAAAAATGGTATCCAATTTTCTGTTACCATCGTTAAACCTAGTAAATATAATTTACCATTTTAAAAAGTTACAATTAATGTTCACAGAAAGATGCACAATTTGGTCTTATCACTAAAAGCGCCCGTCTAAAGAAAAGGGGGAAAGTGGTGCAGAATACAAATAATAACCTACAAATACTTATAGCAAAAACTAAGCTAGGTAGTATAAAACATGTGAATAACAAAATTGCTCATAAACTGCCGATAAACAATTTTAATGAAAAAAAGTAATTAATAAATCACAAAAAGCAATCTTCTCCAGACAACCTTCAGGTGAATGACGAAACGCCCAGTTCACTCAGATTCAATTGGTCGTTAGTGTATCAATCACGTCCTAAATATCGATAGCAATTCGAACGAACACTCAATCGATCGCAATTGGATTTATTAGCAACTTGGCAATGAGATATTGTCACAAATTGTTGCTGTTAATTTGTGTAACATATTTATTGGCAGTTCAATGGTCAAGATTCGTTGGCAAAGTTAATAGTGGGACGTTTCAATGAAAAAGTAGACAAATCAATGAATTTATCTCGCACACTTTACTCACTATAATAATAATAATTATAATAAACTAGTTATTGCCCGCGACTTCGTTCGCATGGTCTCTAGTTTATTCATAATTTTCTGCGCAATTTTTTCTAAAGAACCTTCTCCTAACGTTAATTAACACAACAAAAAAAGAATTAGCGAGATTGGTCTATCCATTCACGCATGATGCGATGACCAAGGGAAATAGGGATTCATTTTTATATATAACGATATACTGGGTCTTAAATTTCATAATCATGACTTGACCTTGTTTTGTTTTTTCTCTAAACATGGTTTGACGTAAAAACAACACCTTCCGAGGCGTAGGCGCAGCGTAGACAGGCCACGGAAGTGGCGCGGACGAGGACGCACCTCTCTTACAAAACGTACTCGCTTGCGCTACGCCCGCTTCACGTCTGCGCCTCGCCCGCGGCACGCCTGCGCCTTTTATTGCTCACTTTAGAAGTTAACGCTCTTTATGATTGCCAAACTAAGTAAGATTTCATGATAGCAAATAAATATTTTTTTACGATGCCGATTCAAGGAGGTTGCAATCGCATAAATTGTATAAAAAGGAAGCCAGTAATAGTGTAGATCCATGCAATTGCTGTTTACTCTAATTAGCAATATAAACACCCATATAACTTTAAAAACAAATAGTAACAATTCATTAAATTCTTATATCTTGTAAAACGTACCTACTTGGTACTACTTACATTGTCAAAAATCATGGCATACCTATCTATTTTGATTGGTGGTTTAAACCACCCTACCATAGATATGTAGGACGACGATTGAACCATTTAAAGCTATGGTTAACAAATAATACCTACGTTAAGAGCCAAAAAAGGCCTAATTAAAAACAAATCGGTACCAATTATACGGCTCAAATTATTCCATTAGCAAACATGATGAGACTGATGATGATGCATGAAAATGCTTGACTAACAAATGAGATAGTGAACTTTGGCCGGCTGATTAATCGAATAAACTGAATGGCGCGCGATTCCAGCGAGTTCGTCGTGGTTGCTAGGGTTGACACAACTGACAAATATTTTAGCTTGGTGTGCGCTGATAATACAGCTGTTCATTTCACACTAAGCTCTTCGCACCACTTTCCCCTTTCTTCTTATCTGTCCTCTATCTGAAGGTTGTCTGGAAGAGATCGCTTTTAGCGATAAGACCGCCTAAATTGTGCATCTTTCTGTTAACACAAATTGTAACTTCTTTGTATGGTGTACAATAAAGAGTATCTATCTATCTATCTATCTGTTGTTGTTGTTGTTGTCGTTGTTTTTGTATAAGTTTAATCGTCTTTGTGTATGTGTTGTTTTTGAATGTATTACCATCTCTACCAGATTATGACTACGATGGCAGAATAACATGGGTTTGTGCTGTAATCAAAGACAGCTTGTGACTGTTACTATCATTCGTATTGTTAATAATAATTTGAATGATCCACTAAGAATGGATAATTATTATTGATGTTGATGACGAGGTGTGTCAAACTATATCACTTTTTCACAGAAATCAATTTCTGTTTTGATGGCACAATTTGTGCGCTGAAGTCCAATGGTTCCGCCAATGTCAGAAGTTTTTTTGTACAAACAGATTGCTTTTTAGACATCCATAATTCGTATATAAACAGCAGCAGTAACACAAAAAAAACACCTAAAAAAATGATTTTCTTCGAAGGAACTAAATCTAAGCCTACAGCCTAAGTCCAAAGAAGAGAGCAACTCTTTAGGCAAAATTGTTTATTACTGTAGAAATACTGTAGAATTTTTGTATGTAATTTATATATGGTTATATTTGATTAAATGCTACACTTGCTGACGTTTAAACGATAGACCGGATGTGTCACATTTTTCCACAATTTTCCACAATCAGATGTAGGTGGGTTTACCATTGGATGCCGAAATTCATTAGACCGCTGAGCACAAGACCGATAATACTTTTGGCCATTGTTTAGTTGATCGATTTAACATTTGACCGAGTGAGTTTGGTCGAAAAAATTACTAACCTAACCTAACCAATATTTTCGACTAAAGAAAGGCCAACAGTTTTATCGGTCTTGTGTTAAGCGGTCTAATTAATTTCGGCATCCAGTGGTGAACCCGATGTAGGCAGCCCTGTGGTCTGATCACTGGTGCGCGCGATTACTTCGTTACACTGCCGCCACTAACGCTAATGAACCGTAATTATATTGCGTCCAATGGACCACTCGGCACTGCCGACTACTTCTTCGAATTAAAACGATGCGTGGTTAGTTGCGAGTTAGTATTTGTAGGGCGGAAAATGCCACTCATTTATACAATAACTACATATAACATATCATCCTCATGATTTTCCTGTTTAAATACAACAGCTTTTCTTAATTCAACATAGAATCGTGTTCACCAACACCGTGTGAACACGCCACGTGGCACCAGCGTGATTGGTCTTAAGTTTTACACACGTTTGACAGCTTAGCATAACCTTTAACGTAGTGATTATTTGATAAGTTCCCATTTTATATCGCCGTCTGAACACCTTCCTCCTGGGCATGAACAGCCTTGGCTAACCTGGAAGGCGTTAAACCGTCTCCGTCCAGAGTTTGGCCGCTGTAGACTAAATTTGGTGAGGTGGGGTATGAGGACAAAGTGAATGTGACTGTGGTGCGGACTCATAAACTATGGCTTACCTAATCTCCTGCCCTTTGTGCCTCTACACCTGCACGAGAAATGACCTAAACAGCGACACAAAAAGCCGTAGAAGTTGCCAAGTTTTGGTCGAAGTCCGTCTAGAGTCGCCATTGACATGACAGAAGAAGAAGACTTGATAAATGGCTGCAGTGTTAGAAACACTAATCAAATAAACACTACGGTCAGAACAAAACACAAGGCGACACCTTCCGGGGTAAATGTGCTGTGCTAACCTTACCTTGACCAGTCGTCAGTTCACTGTTTATTGGGTTTATCGTTGATACCTAATTTCGAGTGTTTTTAATATAAGTACATTATTATTACGAAGTATTGTACACCACAGGAATTTAAATCAAGTAGATACGAGCATAAAGAAGACACTGTAATTTAATCACTAAGTTTACATTAGATGGCCATATAAAGTCATCATTACAATTGGCAGCATTCTTGTCTGTGCACACAGGTGCAAAATAGGGATGACGACTGGGTAAAGAAAATAAAATCCTATTTAGTCGGTCAGTTAGATTAACAAAAAATAATGGACTCTTATATTTTCTTTTCTCAATCAACCAATAAATAACAAAGATAAAGCGCGTTAAAGTTCGGGAGTTCGTAACGTCACATCTAAGTAAAAATTGTACCTAGGCGCAACGTTATGCGACATTTGTTAATCAATATCTCTGTAATATTTTGAAAAGAAGTGTCCTATACTTTTTGATAATTGATAGACGGAGAAAAAAGTTTGTCGTCATCCCTATTATCTCCAACGAGCACTAGTGGTAGGTGGTAGGTACTTACTGGTCGAACGGCGAGAACAGGTGGTGGGGTGGGCGTGTGTCCGTGGGCGCGTCCCTCGAGCCCGCACTGCCCACTGAGGGCGCTGGTGACGTGCAGCTTGCTTCGGATCTGGAGAAGAATTTACATTTACAATCATACAGCATTTTTCAATCAAGGTAAAGCGACCAAAAATCCTTTTAGAATCATTTCAGTCTTAAGAATTCTTGTATTTAGAATTCGGGTTTTGTCTGCCGTCAGAAGATTTAGAAGGATCATCATCATCATCATTTCAGCCATAGGACGTCCACTGCTGAACATAGGCCTCCCCTATTGACTTCTAGATTGGCCGGTTGGAAGCGGCCCGCATCCAGCGTCTTCCTGCGACCCTGAACAGGTCGTCTGACCACCTTGTGAGTGGACGTCCTACGCTGCGCTTTCCGTTACGCGGCCTCCATTCTAGAACCTTTCTGCCCCGTCGGCCGTCAGTTCTACGTGCTTATATTTAGAAGGATAGGTATAGGTAATAAATACTTTTTATTACACAATGAAATATACAGGGTTATTTATAAAACATCAACCACCTCCTAGGGGCTGATTCTGGTGCTCAAATAGAACAGCTTTTTGTTCTTTGTCGGCGGCTTAGGATTCCATATTAAGCCGCCGACCAGCGGACATCAGTTGGTATGAAGCAGTGTTTTTTTAAAGATTTAAATGTTGCTCCCATAGAAAAGTTGTTGTATTTTAACACCAGAATCAACCCCTAGGAGGTTGTTGATGTTTTACAAATAGCCTTGTATAATTAGCACAGGAATTACAAACATTTTATTAATTACAGGTCTTTCCCCTTTAAACTGTTGACAGTTACATTTATAATATCAAAACACTTTTGGACCGACGACCGTCTGGTGTAATGGTTCGCACCTCGGACTACAAAACGGGAACCCGGGGCAAATATTTGTGTGATGAGCATGAGCGTTTGTACCTGTCATGGACGTTTAAAAAGTATTTAAGTATGTTTGTCCGTCATCTAGTCGCCATAGTATAAGATTTGCTTAGTTGGGGCCTAATAATTGGTGTGATTGTGAAAACAATCTATTTATTCTTTCGTTAGTTTTCGTCTTTAAAGTCAACGGAAATCCACATTGTAAGAGCAATTAAAACAAACCGTTCATTCCTAGGAGATCTATTTGGCGACCGGTTCGGCGACCGGTGCGGCGACCGGCGGGGCGAGCCCGGCGTGACGGGAGGAGAGGCGCGGGGGGAGCCCGCCGCGCCTGACACTGGCGACGCCTCTGCTGAGCCTCGGGACATACCGCACTCTGAGGAACCCTGGAATTTTTGCTGATATTAAAATGCTGTCAATTATATAAAAAAAAAACAATTTATTTACACAGGATGTTACGGTATGACCCTTATAGCCGATACAGGTACAAACAAGCAATGGTAAATTTAGATAATCTAACTAAAGTCAAAGTTAGAGTTATGATCAAATCAAGAGCGGTTTTTGTCTCTTTTCAATCGATTGTTTTTCCTCCTGAAAAACGTAACAACTAACTAAGAGAAATTGAAAGTCAAGTCGAATTTTTCTTCTTCTTGTCGTACACTCCTGGCGAAGTGGTCGTGATTATGGATCGTCATTAGTTGCGGCTTTTAAAAGACTTCTTCATCTCTCTCTATTCGTGGCACTGCACTGCGCTTCGTACAAGATTTTATGAGGTCTGTGCATTTGTGGGTGACCGCGGCCGCGAGAACGTTGACCTTCTACTCTACCTTGTATCACTAAGTATATATCCAAACATCGTAAAAATTCACACTTGCACAATAGGCTTGTTTCCTGGGTCAAAAAAAGTTATTAAATTAAATTATTCTATTTAGTCCGGCAGTTAGATTATCAAAAAATATTGGACCCATATTTTGTCTTTTGTCAATCAAACAAAAAATTACAAAGATAAAGCTCATTAAAGTTTGGGAGTGACGTCACGCCTTGCTAAAAAGTGTCGCAAAGCGTGACGTTACGCGGTACTTTAACGGGCTAAATCTTCATCATTTTTTGATTGAGATAATAAAAAATACGTGTCCCATATTTTCTGTTAATCCAACTGACGGACTAATTAGATTTTTATAGGAAACTAGCCAATTGACATTAAAGACATAAAGTCTAATATCGTGATGAAATAAACTATAAGTTACATATAAAGTTATCAGTAAGATGAATAAATAAACCCAAACACGAGGTAGCTGCTATAAACCGGTAAGAAGTCCTCTCAACTGTCTTCCGTCTCCGTCATCAACTTCAGGTCTTCGTCGTGATGTAGTGTCAATAAAATTACATGTGTGTGCCAAATTTCAACAGAATTGGATCACAGATGGAAGTTCTGTGGGTAAACAATCAATCATCCCTTTTTTTAAATTAGTATCTAAATTATTTTCTTAGATTAATATGGAACCCGCATCAAAAAAAATAGGACCTCCTTTTAAAAAGTTGTTCGTAGTCATACATAAAAAAATATAATATACGGGTTGAGAACCTCTTCCGTTTTCTCGTCGGTTAAGTTTTGTATAAAAATTAAATGCTGCAAAAGTCACATTTTCGTGGTCAATAACAATTATTTGTATGGTCAAACATTGAAATCATAAATAAATAATTTTCTAATCAAATCGTGACAGCTAAACGTAGTGGTTTACTTGGTCAGTGGCTAATAGGTTATTTTGTATGGGGAAGTGAATTTTGTTATGAGATTTCTATATTGGTCCCTTGAAAAAGTTGTAAGTATTTGAGCAGGTAATTGTGACTTCTGCGGCTTCAAAACCAACGAAAATTTACTGTGTATATTTATTTCATATACTGTCTGTGTGTTCCCGTATACACAACATACCTTGTCATCGGAAGGGTCCCTCTTGGTAAGGATTTCAGCGCCCTCCCTCTTACGCTGTTCCTCTTTTAATCTCTCGGCCTTTCGCCACTTCGCTCTACGGTTTTGGAACCACACCTGAAACAAAATAACGCTTTAAACACAGTTCTAAAGTACCACCACCACATATTGGTGCAAACAAACAATATATCCATGGATTCTATAAATTCTGAAGTCAATTGTTATGTCCACATGATTTCTTTCATCTGTAGCGTTATCATGTTTAGTTTGGATAGAGGGGGTAAGATCAATATTTAGAACATACCTTTAAGATATTTTATTGCGTAAATAATTGTGTCTTTCTTAAGCCTTTGATTTAGTATCCATCAAAGTTCCTGCTAGCGTGTCGCCTCGTTCCAAGTCAAGTATAATTGACTATAATCTTAGACGAGGCGTTTCTCGCTCAAAAGTTAGTATATATAGTAAGACTCATTAGCCAGCAGTTTTATTTTCCGAAATTGAAATTAATGTTAGTGCTATTTTTCCAAAAAAAAAGAGTTAAACATTACTTAATTACGTTCTACTCAAATTGGTTTCACAGCAAGAATGCCTAATAAAATTGTCATAAGGTGTGTAATGTAAGATAATTGAACCTGCACCCTGACACATCCCAAAATATGCTACAAAAATTATTAAGCCCATTTCCCCAGTAGTACCATAAATAATAAACTGAGACCACAGTAATACAGCTGTCGTCGCACAAGTATTTTATATCACGTCATTACCACCCCATTTTGTAGCTCTAACTCATAACATGAAGATTACAGATCATTCGACGACCAACTGTGAGGGTAAAACCACCAGCATACCCCGGCCTTACGTAGCATTACGATAGTATGCTACGAGAGCTCAAGATAAATTGGACTATACTTGCAACGACCAGTCCAAAAGACCGCTGTCAAAGAAGAGTTGCCAAGTAAAAGAAGGTCAAGTTATTCCGGGTGGTATAAGTTGGTTACCGAAGAGGACAGGGCCGCATTTGCAGCGCAATTTTCGCAATATACTTTTAATAAGCCGGGTTGGTTGGAGTGCTCTGAAATCTTGTGGTGATTAAGCGGGAATTTTCGCGCAGATGCGACAAGTGGGTAAAAAAAAATTTTGAGTCAGTCTATTGATGCTACTGCCACTAGGGCGTATTTCGTTGGTTCCATTCTTTTTTTTACACATAGGCTAAATGTGTTTCATCATCATCATCATTTTAGCCATAGGACGTCTACTGCCTGTCCTTCCTCAGTGACGATTAATTAAATGTGTTTATTGTACGTTTTTTTTAACTTTAACTATAGCATACGTAACTTTTTTTTTCATTGTCGCTTTGTTTCGAATTATATCTTAATGTGAAAATGCACATGAATCGTCTAATTTATTCGAATTTCCTAGCACCACACTAGACAAAAAAATATGTATTGCTGTTACAATATTCAAATAACATGTAACCAAACTTTAAACGAACTATAATATTGTAGATCACCTTTTCCCACCTCAAAAATTGGCTTCCATTGACCCTTCTGTCCCAACTTAATCTTTGCCACCCGCCGTCCCTTAACGATCGTAAGCTAATTTCGTTAAAATAATAATCCGGCCATAATCCCCGCCGCCCTAATAGTTTTTATGTCTTACTTACAGGGGTTGTGTTAATATTTGAGCGCGTTTCGCCCGTCCCGTCTGCGCCCCTTTATTCTTTGCTGGTAAATTTTTGGTGTTTGCATTAAAATATTTTAATGTGTTTTGGTAAGATTGGTATAAGGAAAATCCAACTTGTAGAACCTTCATAAATCTAGATTTAATCTAAACTTAGATTTAAGATGATTGTGCAAGTGGGTTTTAGTTTGTCTTAGAAAGAGTTTTAACGACTACAAAGCCAGGCGGTTTCGAGTTCGAATCTTGCAAGGGGCAAATGTTTTGTGTGATGAGCACGAGCATTTGTACCTAACTCATAGATAATAATTAATGTATATAAGTAATTAAATAGTCGCCATAGTACAAGGTTTACTCAATTTGGGGCTAGATAATTGTTGGAAGAATTGATTATTTATTTCAATTTGGAAGAACTTTCATATATCGTTCTCATAACATAGTTACTTACTTCTTACCTAACATTTTTTGACATAATATGATCGTTAGCAAAATTAATAGGAATCTAATTTTGCAATAATGTCACTTTCTACCATTCAAAGACAAAAAAACAAGTAATAGATGAGGCATCTGTAGGTATCTTCTAATTTCAGCATTTGTACTTTGTTGTAATCGTTTGTAATAATAAAATAATAAATTAATAAATTGTTTCCACAATCACACCAATTAGCTAGCCCCAAACTAAGCAAAGCTTGAACTATGGTGACTAGATAACGGATAAACATACTTAAATACTTTTATAAACATCCATGACTTAGGTACAAATGCTCGTGTTCATCACACAAACATTTGCCCCTTGCGGGATTCGAACCCGCAACCGCTGGATTTGTAGTCCGGAGCTCGAACTACTACACCAGACAGTCGTCAAAGTTGTAGTTTTTATATACCTTACTTTTGCACATTATTAAGAACTCCCATGAATTTGAAATTAAGTTTATTTGCTTTTGAGTAGGGTATACTGAAGATGATCGTATAATGAATATTTCACCCATTCAGCTATTATTATTAATAACATGCACATTTCGTTATAAAAATACCAATTGTCTGGTTCAATACAATAAAATTGTTTAGTTATAGCCTCGATTAATGAAAATGTATTTTTTTTTGCCAGAACAATACAATTTTCCCAAAATTTGTTTCTTGTATTGTATACATGGAGCACATACCCTATAAAGTAGAAATGTCATATGATTTGTCTTCTTCTTCTTCTTCTCTTTATTAATGGCTAATCCGCGTTGCCACGTTCGCCAGTGTCAAGTGAGTCATATGATTTGTTCGACGAAATTTTCCGCCATTTTAAAATCTGTCCTTTTTTATGGGCGAGAGTTGACAGGACTTGTCATTTCATACTAAATGTAAGTAAAAAATCACTAACTAGTTTCGGAGAAAGATGGTTCGTATTGCTACTCTATAGGGTACGTACTCGATGATTGTATAAAAAGCCTTATCACTAAGCCAGTTGTATAGGGTGCTTTAAAATTTAGTTGAGGGTAGGTCTGGCCGCTTTGGTTTTTCTGTTTTTATTTTAACTCTAAAATATTGTTGTTATTGAGTAACATAACGGCTTAAACTTTTCGTTGTTGTTTATAACGAGCTCAAATAAACGACGCTTATAACTAATTACGAAGCGACAGCCGGAGCATCGAAAAAAAGAAATTACTTAATATCTAATTTAATTAAAAATTAAAATTACAATAAAACTAGTTCCTAATACTAATTGACTCGATCGATGTTAGATACGAAGTGTCGGAGATGGGATGTTGGTGGCCTGATGTCCGCTGGCTTGGTCACGTTGATGGTCCACGAGCGCGCCGTCAGCGTTTCCGTGATCTCGCAATAATTTCTGTGTTCTAGTTAGGCGCCCGAGGTCAGCGGTAGGTATTCGTACCGGTAGAGTACGTAACTAACTACAACCAATTATAAGGTGTGTTATGACTTAAACCAGTAGGTTCTTTAAGAACAATACACACGCACACAATATTAACATCTATCCTCGCATTAACAACTTGACATAACGCTCTTCATCAAATCCCTATTAACCAAACAAACGACCTCCCTCCGACAAGGTTGCATCGCTCAACAAACCATGTTTACGTGCAACTTTGTCACTTTTAAATTACTTGCCAAAATAATGAGACCTCCTGCGCTGTACTTGTTTAGATAATGTAAGCTAAAGTGAGGGGTCAAGTTTAATCTGTCGCTGTTGGAAGTAAGGGGTGGTGCAGGATCGAGCAGGCATGGGGTGAATTAATTGCCTGCAGTACTGAGTGTCGATTGTTTCACATTGTTACATGGTGCGGTGAGCACTCGGCCTACAATAACAAAATAACGTTTAGTGTTGTTAGTCGAGCGACTCATTAATTGTTTTTTTTTTTGTTATTGTTGCAATGTTTGTTAATGGAACGCTTTGGCTTTGTTATTTTTGAATGGTTGAATTGGAGAGGCGTATTGTGTGCGAAGTGCGATACCTCTCAGCATTTATTAATTTGGTGTAAATATTAAATAGTTTGCACTTAAAAATGAAATTAGGGACCTTCGTACTAAATTAAAAAGGTGTTTTCAATGTCACCGTTATAAGATTCAGTATCATAATTGATTTTCCTTTGCAAATAATTCAAATTATTTAATATTAAAATGAGGATTTTGTGATTTTTTATTATTTGTTTAACTGCTAATTACTTAATGATTTTTTCAGCAAAGTTCTTAAATTAATTAAATATGTAAACACTTTCTTGCTCATCACACTAATTAAACATTTAGAATGGTACAATTTAGGCATTGGTATAATATTAAAATGATATATAATATTTACCTATTAATAGTACTAATCATTTGATCTTTTAAACAATTAATTACTAAGAAATTAAGACATCCACTAGACTATGTTTCTGTTAATAATTAGGAACGCAAAAATTATTCCTGAGTTAAAATCCTGACGAAGACCAACATTTTCCGAAGTTGCTCCACACATAACGTTTATCAAATTAAATTGTAAAATCCCTCCGAACTCGCCACTTAAGTCACACGTCCTCTAACTTCTGAAAAACCTTCACCAGCCACTTAGGAGTTGAGGTAATTGCGTCAGCCAGCCATAATGTTTTAAAACACTCCATACGGGGACTTAACGCAACGTTAACGTTAAGTTAGTGATGTGAAAGCATGTTAATATCGAGGACGCAATTACCTATCGAAATCGTATTTATGCATAGTCATTACTGCCATGTTTGAACTATTTCAGGTAAAATTTATGACTTAAGTAAGCACTTATCTCACTGTATATACTAAAAGTTTGTAATGTTATCAATGAGCTAATTTTCCTAAAAAAATCTAAAGAGTTCTTCAGTTGAATTAAAAGAAAATATTGCACACGTATTTTTTCTGTTCTCAATCAAACAAAACATGATCAAGATATAGCCCGTTAAAGTTTATCACGTCTCGTGCGCATTTTAATGCGCTTTATCTTCGTAATTTTTTGTTTGTAAAAAAGACAAAATATGGGTCCAGTATTTTTTGATAATCTAACTGACGGACTAAATAGAATAATCTTTTTTTGACTCAGGAAACTAGCCTATTAATTAATTAATTAAATCTATAAATAGTGTTTTATAAATGTGTATACTCTAATGTTGTCTAAATAATTGATAAAACAAACTACTATCATAATAATTATGATTAAATTATTCAAATCTATACTTAAAATCCTCCGTAGAAGATGTATTCTTTATTTTTTTTAATTAATAGGTACGTGACAACGGTAGCAAATCTTCAATATAGGTACTTTACATTTTAGGTACTGCTCAGTATTAAATTCAGTCCTAATTATTACTCAAAGCTCGCAATTATGATTTAAACTGTCAAAAAAAAATTGTAAAAACGTAAATTTGAGTCAGTTAAATCGTAACGTCACTATAGGTAACGTTAATAACCTATGAAAATGTATTAAGAATGTGAGGGGAAACTCTTTAAGAAGGGAGGAATGTGAGGCTGACAGGTCGCGAGGGAGGGAGCTAATGTATTGAAATTTCCCATCGCGAAAACATATTTGGTGGGGATTTTTCTAAATTGTTTCTAAGTATCTACAAGTTTATATAAGTTACCTTAAAAATTATGAGATTATAAAGATGATTTGTCTTGGACTAGGTGTCGCTATCTCTAAGGTCCCGGGTTCATTTCCCGGTCGGTAAATGTAGAAAAAAAAACTTCTATATTGTTTTGTGGTTGTGGTACCCTCGTTGTTTGTGAATTCTGTAACACAAGTACTTAGGCTACCTATCATAGGATTAGAGCAATGTATGCGATGTTGTCCAATATTTATATTATATTTATATTTATTAAGTCTTGAAGTAAGGAATTAACATCCTTGTTTATACGAGATACCAGACAATGTATTTTGCCAGTGGCGTCTCCCAGCACACCCAAATTCGAGCCAATTTAGCACCCAGACTCGAACCTGGGACCGTTTGCGTGCAAGGCAAATTAACGCACCACTACACCAATCGGGGCGTCAAGAGTCAATAATCATTTATTTGCTTTTGAATATAATAGTACATAAGCTGCAAAATCATAAATCAAGGATTGACAAAAAAATATATTGCAAACACAAACTTCCGAAAAAAACCTGGTAGTTTTACCCATTTATGGCAGCACGCTTAAAGTTCGACAGTATACGCGAGTAACAATGTAAATCCAATTGAACTATAGTAATAAATCCCATAACAAATTATATAATTAATATAAATTTATTAAAATATATTAATGATAAGTTACGATGTCGAGATCGTGACAGTAGATACACATTAATAGAATTACTTACCTAAAACTAACTTATCCCATAAATTGGTAATCAGCTAACCACATCAAGCAAGTTGGTAAGTTTTTCAGCTCATAATTAGGGCGCATTACCCCCTACTCTCTCCTGGGATGCGGCAAATCTCTCTTTATCCCACTGGATGCGAAGCTTCTGAAGACAGGTCGTGGAAGTTGGAAGGAGAGGATATGGTATATATTTACGTGTATTATTTTTTCCTTAAAAGTCCATTTGAATAAAACTAATGGGCAATTATTGCTACCCATACTGTCAAGGTAAGTATAGACTAAAGCATAAACTTGTAACTAAACATCAAGGATAATATATATATATTTTTTTATCAACCTTTTCAATCCCACTGCTGGGCAAAGGTCTCCCCCAGACTCTTCCATCGATCTCTATCTATCGCCAATGACTCCCAATCCCTCGTTAAGTTAACCAAGTCGTCACACCATCTTTTTTTGGGTCTACCTCTTCGGCGACCGCCGTCTATAGGTACCCATCGGGTGACGATTTGGGCCCACCTGTCTGGATGCATTCTGCACACGTGTCCTGCCCACTCAATAATAATAATTTTAACTTGTTTTTTTTCCAACTGGCTCTTCTTTCTTTAGGATGATATTGGGTATAAATAAAATCTAATACATTGATGAAACAACGCTGGCTTAACAGCTATAACTACTTGAAGAAATTCGCCAACATTACTATATCCTCCGTAGCTCAGTTGGAAGAGCAGTCGCCTGGCTGGATATCGAAAGGGCGTGAGTTCGAATCCCACTAGCATTATTGTAAATGCAAAAAATAAAAAAGTTTAAATTGTAACTGAACAGCCGCTCTAATTTTCGCTGCAGTAATCTTTTTGTTACAACCTGTTTTACAAACCAATAAGCATATTGGTGTAACATTTCATCGAGCAAAGGCACGAGCTAGGCACGTAAAGTGAGGTATTGCGCAAAGTGAGGAATAAAGAAATTTTACAGGTAAACGCTCATTTTCCGTGAGCATTGCGTGCGTCCAACGCAGCGTCGATTATTTGCAGTAACGTTATATTACATGGAAATGCTTTGAACTGAGCTTGTATCAAACCATTCGTACGAACGTTGCAATACGTAAAAATGCTCTAGAAAATACCTAGTCTACACTTTAAAAGGCACGAAGCCACAAAACGCTTGAAGGAAAAAGAAAATGTGAAATGACGGTTAAAATTATTGATGATTGGGTTTATTTCCTAACTCTTGGAGTTAGTGCCGACCTTCAGTAGTTCCAGATTATATATTTCATGGATTTTGATGTATTTTTGTAGTTAAAGTACACTCGTGCAAAGAAAGAGCGGGTTTACATAATACAAAGACTTACCTGCATCAAGGTATCGAAAATAATCTGGTAGGTAGGTATTGCTGTTATATTGTTATTATTTACTTTTATATTGTTTCTTTTTATATCGAATTCGAAATCGAAGTTTTATTTTTTATGTAAGATAGGCAAACTTACAGTTTTGGCACATCCAATCCATTTTTCGTACATCACAGTCCTAATTAGATTCTCGTCTGAGTGGTGTAATTCGCGCAAAATGTAAGACGTATCGGAGTAACTTGTTTACGTGGAATTATCCAGAACACGATCCTGCTCCGGTATTCATGGAGTATTAACGGAGGATTAATTTGCCAATTAATGTGTAATGTGCTTAATAACGTTTTTGTTAAGTGGAATTTTAGTCTTCGTAAAAGCGATGCCTGTCGCGCGAAGTGTGATTTCTATGCAACGATAATCATCAACGACCCTTTGCACTTTTAGCATTCTTTACTAATCTATTCATCAATGATTTTGAAAAAAGCCTCTAATTTTATTAATAATAAACTAAGTAGTAAAGATTATGTTAACATTTTTGGTCATATAAGATATGATAAGGTAAGATAAATTTTATTTCTGTTTATATGATTGTCTCCACCCTGTATATACCATAGAGGTCACTAGATTCTGATTGGAGTCTATCTAAGAGCTATAGACACATATTTACTTCAAAAAAATATGGTCAAGAGTACTATGAAGAAATAAAACGCTATACTTACAAGATAATCTGTTAAAAACAAAAATATTTTTTCCAAGTAATGACTCTATCGCATAACTCCATCCAAAAATAAACTCTATGATATTTGCAAACATAAAAATTGGTGTCACAAATTAGCCAATCACTCGCAACCCTCGACCCAGAAGGGTTGCACCCCTCAGCCACTCATCCCACGCGTCTCGCGTTACTAGAAATGACGACTGACATAATGCAATTAGTCGGTACGAATGTTATGACGCCGATGAATTTGGGTTATGACTTCACAAGTATCTTCGTGCTTCTCGAAGGCACGTTAAAAGTTGGCCCCGGCTAATTTCGCTTCATATCAGTCGTGGAACCTTAGACGGCTTGATTACATTTGGCAGTAAGGTTTAATCACTGGCCTTACAACACCTTCCACCAATCCACACTGGGCCCACGTGGTAGAGTATGACCCGAACGAACCCACTCGTGGTTGAGGTGAGGCCTGTGCTCTGCAGTAGGACGTACTTACTTCTACTTTTGAATTGATCTTATCTCAGAACAAATCAACATAAATAAATGAAATGTTGTGAATTTCACAAACACCACAATTTTCAAGCATGATTGGCACAACAATGGAAGCACTTATCCTTGCCACCACAAGATGAAACAGAGACATATTTCATTGCCACCCTGATTCAATTTCTCGCAGACAGCCCTGATGAAGCGTGCTTCAAGGCATCAAGATGAGTGCCAAAAAGAGGATTTCTAGGGGTTGAAAACAGGTAGGGATTTCAAGCGTGAGATACATGACAAATATACAACCAAAACAAAAGCTTTTGTCATGTAATTTTTCTTGCATTAAATTTTTCAAATCGATTTACTGTCTTCATTAAATCTTACGGTTGACTGGTTTACCATCTCTGAGCCCCAAATTTAACTTTTTTTTGTTTTTTGGTTTAATACTGGATTCACGCCGTATTTCTAGACACTTTTATTATAGTAGCCTATTATCTATAAATATAAGGCAAAGTCGGGTTAGTTACACCATTTATAAGTCGAGAACGGCTGGACCGATTTTTATGATTTTTAATTTGTTGGATTTGTCTTCGCCCCGAATAACAGAATAACTATTAAATGTCGGATAATTTAAAACAAAAATTAAGGCGGTACGAAGTTTGTCGGGACAACTAATATTTAATAGAAAGTAGATAACTCACTTGACATTAGTGTACGTGAATTAGCCATTATGAATAAAAGAAGAACGAAAATAAGTAAGTAGTATTCTCCAAAAACCTATCTTTTGTATCTAAGCTTTTTTTAATTCAATTCTATAATAACAGTTCTGCTATATATAATTTATATGTCCAAGTCTACAGAAAATGTATTTAGGTAATATTATGTGCTTTTAAAATAAACACACGATTCACAAGGGCAATATCATCTGAAAGACAGATAAACAAAAATACGATAATCTACGAAACGCCAGTATCATTAAGAAATACTTTTGTGGTTAAAAAACAACATTGGAACGACCTGTTATGTGTCTGTACTTCTGTAGTCCCACGAAGATAGGGTTGCACGGAATCCCTTGACGCCGGCCATCATTACTTTGGTCCATTTGAAACACAATCCTAATGTATCACGGCGAAATAATATCAATAGCTGTAATTTATGTTCAAAAAGTTAATGTTACATTTACAGATCTATTTAAAGTACTTTTTATTTTTAAGAGTTTTATTTTAACTACGTGACGTTTAATCGTAATCCTAAAAAGTTCTGAGCAAGAGAATCTAAATTGTAGAAGTAAGGAAAACCTTAACTGTCATGCAAACTGACAGTTACCCCTCCGTTACACGACACAATAAAAAATATATTTTTACGCGGTCTCATGTAAGTTAAGATAACCTAAGAGGATGTATAAACCATTTAAAAAAGTCTAATGAAAAATTACGAGGTGAGCCGATCTTGCACCATGAAACGGCAACTATAACTATAATCTTTGTTGCTAGCAACAACCAAAGTAAGTAATAAAAGTAAATTAAAAATTAACCTACATTTAAGTAGTATGGGAACAGTTTTAATAAAAATAACAATATCAACAAAACGCTCAAGCATCCTCAAACCCTGGACACAACATCCAAACAAACAATCATTAGCTGAACCCTACTATTCTTGAACAATTAAAGCAATTAAGTAAGCGTAATCGACAGCCCTAGCCCCCCAATTTGCAACGTTCAAGCTCCATTGTTCCGCAGTGTTTGGTTGACAACCCTATTGTTTAGCCAATAAGAAAAGAGCTTTTGTGTGACGTCACAGATATAAAGAGCAGGCGATTTGATTGGCATAAAAGCGGGCGAAATAATTGCTTGTTACTTGTGCTTTAGTTAACTTAAATCCATGGTGAAATATTGTGACAGTGAAGAAAGGGAGTCTATTTCTGATGATCTCTTTCTTCATTATACATAAATGCCGAACGGAGATGGATGTGGTAAAGCCTAGATGCTAAGACCAACAATTAACAGGTCCCGAACTGGCAGTGATCATAGACTTGTCCAAGGCTCTCTATATTAAATACAAATTTGGACACACTCGTGTGATAAGATCCACACTCCAACATAATACTCTTCTCTCTACTTTCGGGATATCAAATCAGTTCTTCAAGGCAGCTTGCCTTGGAGAACTGATTTGCTATCTCGGTAACCACATTACATGTTCACATTGACCAGGAACTTGAGAATGTGGTAGAGATTCTCCGTGAAGAGGTATCTAAATTTTTTGAGTGTGGTGAACCGAAAAAAAGGTTACGAAAGAATCTCTGCAGCTTATCAAGAGGCGATGATAAAACCGTATATAAGTAGTGCTTACTGTGATAACTGAATATCATTTAAAGCAACCTAAATAGAACGCAACGGGGACCTTAAAAACTCAATTACTTTAGAAGCCAATTTGTCCCAAACTTCGTAGGATATCTCATCCCAGACGTACCACTAAACTGACATAAAACACCTCCGGTCAGGGCATCGCTTAATCGACCCAATCGACATAACTTCCCGATAGACACGTAAGACAATATCCAATTTGATCGCGTCGATCCGGGCGCCATTAGTTAACAAGCATTGTCAAAATCCACTCTAGTTCGTTGCCAAAACCGCCAAAACTGTTGCGAATTGAATGGCCGTTCGACCAGCGTAGATTGACCTTTAGCTTTTAATACAATTGTCCTGAAAGTATCCGACCTTTACATGCTTCGAAAATTTCTTTTACATTACAGTTACAGAAAGAAATCTCCAAACTTACAGCAGCCATCTTTCGAAAACAAGACCGTATTATTACCGTACCGTATTATTAAAATAATATTACATTCACATGAATGTAATCTCATCTTCGTTTTAAAAATTTGGAGAACCTCTAGTACTAACTTCAAAATAGTCATACGGGTCTAGGGTTCAAGTTACGTTGGCTATCGGTAACGCGTTTAAGTCGCTCATCTCGGAATGGCATTACGGTATGAGGCTGTTACCTTTCCCCTCCCGCGCCTCGGCACGCGTGGCTTAAGGGCTGCCAATATACTGAATTTAGAACCAGAGAGATAAATACTTGACTACTTGGTTTTTGGTGAAAGATCCACTTATTGGTCACCCGACGCAGTGACGTATGTGAGGGCAAAGGGTCCCGGGCTCAAATTTCAGTCGGGTCTATTTAGAAAAACGTACTTTGTAAAATAATCTGAGACTAAAACACAAATCGCAAGAAAGTATTGACTTTATCGTATTAATTAATTGCTTTTTTTTGCAGGGTCATCTCTGGTTAACTTTAGTCAGTCCCAAAAGCGTTGATAGGGCAAATGTATATTTTGGGACTATTGTATGTTATGCCTGAAAGAAAAATGATTACATATGAAACAGAAACGTGGCCTCTCTCTATAGGCCTCATAAGAAAGCTCAAGGTTGGACAGCGTGATATGAAAAGAGCTATGCTCGGTGTTTCCTGCGGAATCGAATCAGAAATGAGGAGATCCGATAAACGAAAAAAAGTCGTTGACATAGCCCGACGGATTAGCAAGCTAATGTGGCAGTGGGCGGGGAACGCAGCACGTAGAATTGAAGGCTGATGAGGCACAGAGGTTCTAGAATGGAGGCCGTACCGGTAAGGGCAGCGTAGGACGTCCACCCACAAGGTGGACAGACGGCCTAGTAAGCCGCTATATGCAGATATCTAGAAGTCATTGGGTAGGTTTATGTTTAAAAGTTGACGTCCTATAGCTGAAATGATGAGGATGATGCCCGGAAGAGGGTATTTATATTATGAGAAATCTAGAACTCGGCCAATCTAGAAGTCATTGGGGGAGGCCTATATTCAGCAATAGACGTCCTATGAAATGATGATAAATTAAAATTCTGGATAATTCCCTTTCTAACTTCATCGCTTGTATCTCAAACGTACAGCCCTAAGCTGCTCAGTAATATAATTGAGTCGGCTTTCAATTTGATTCGCATCCGCCGTCCGGCGAGTGTCGGTGATAATTCGGCAGAAAAATATAAAAAGAACCCGCCGGGAATACCTGTCAGCCGTATTGGATTACCTGAGGTGCGCACGGTATTTTAGGCTACTTTATCGAGTTTTACGACGATAGTGTTTATTGCGAAATAGGGTTCCTCTTGTCTCCTAGCAATTTGTCCAGTTTGTAGTTCTACCTGAAGGTTGTCGCTTTTAGTGATAAAACAGCCTAAATTATGTATTTTTTATATATTGCATACATTGCTTTGATCCTATGGAAAGTTGCTAAAGCCAGAACCAGAAACAGAAACCAGAAACAACGACGGTACCACAAGACCCAAACCTGTGACAATATAGAAAAGTTATTGTTCTACATTGACCGACTGATAATCAAACCCGGGACCTTAGAGATAGCGACATCAAGTCCGGTATGCTCGCCTCTCGGCTATGGAGGTCATCGAATTGTGTAAACAGTATAATCTATCTAATTGGGGTTCTTTAGGACATCCTTCTCAATCCAATTTGTCCTCAATATGAAAGTTATCTGGAAGAAAGTGCTAGCGATAAGATCACTTAGTAGTGTAGGACGCCTCCCAGCTCGATGGACCGGCGACCATACGAAGATGGCTGGCAGTGGCTGGATGAAAAAAGCAGGAGATCGTGATCTTTGACGCGCTTTGGGGGAGGCTTACGTCCAGCAGTGGACTGCAATAGGTTGACATAATGATGATGATGATAATGAAGATAACATAAATCGTGCAGCTCCAAAAATAATTCTAGGTTAAGGTTATCAGGCTGTTCCTTCTTCTTAAAATTCTTGGTAAGACACAAACAACATGGGTCACACAAATACAGAAGTCATATAAAATACCTACCTACTGTTATGTAAGTAACACAAAGACCTTCAATACAGAGTTACAAAGAAAAATACACAAACAATACAATATCCTTCTCAATTGGGTCGCCTCCGCAGCCAATAAGCAAAACCGAAACAATACCGGAACCGATTCCCGAACCGTAAAGGCAATCCCATCTACAACACATAGGGTAAAGGGTGTAGCCAAGTTTTGTCTGTTTTATTTAAACAAGACAATTTTCGACATCCGGTGAAGGAGTTTTTAGTGGAACTTTAAGATTTTCAGATAGATTTCGGACAATAAATTATTGTCCGTTATTTTTTGTTTAGGCAATACCTCTTGACGGCTCATTCTGGTGCTCAAACACAACATTTTTTAGGAGGAGGAGAGCATCGATTTAAAAAAAAAAACATAATGTAATCCATCCAAACCCATTTCGACAGATTTCGACAAGTACAGGCTTGCAAAACCATTACACGATTGTTCTAACTGAAAGTTGATCTCCTCTAAATTGTGCATTATGAAATTTATTTTTCCTGTGCTTAGGTTTTTTTTATGTAGTGTGGAATAAAGGGTATCCATCTATCTATGTACTACTGAATTTTCGAAATCAGCACTTGCTAGCGAGAGATTAGTGTTGAACTCCGCACTTGTAGTTCACAATAGCATCCGATAGAAATTCTATAGAAATACTAATTATCGCCTGCGAGTAATAACGTGCGCAAACATGTGGCAACCCACTGAACAATTACAAAAGTTCCAGGCTCACCCAACTTGGCTAAACCTCTACCGGGCGGCAAACGCTACTAAATTGCGAACGTGGCGCGCCGTAGCGGCGAATGGCGCAATTTTTTATTGGCACATAAATAAAACACGCCCGGTTACGCCGAGCAATTTGCCTAAAACCCGCCGATGACTTTCGTAGGGCTGACCCGGATCTGGCAAACAAGTTGAAGTTATATATTTGCAAATTGTATTTGGCTTGTATAGTTAGTAGTAGACGCCAGTTTATGAATTTACATGTAGGTAACTATCGTACGTAGAGCTGACAGCCGATGGGGCAGAAAGGTTCTAGAATAGAGGCCACGTACCGATAATTACAGCGTAGGACGTAGCCCTCCCACAAGGTGGTCAAATGACCTGGTAAAGGTAGCAGGGAGGCCAATACAGAAATCACTGGGGGAGGCCTTTTTTCAGCAGTGGACGTCCTATGGCTGAAATAATGATAATAACATGAAATAAACTGTTATTTGTTTATGGATGGATATGAATATATGGTTTTGGCCATACTTCACAACTTGGGCCCAGTGCAGTGCGGTGGAGGGGTGTTGTAAGGCCAGTGACTTAACCTTACTGTCAGATGTTATTAAGCCGCTAAGGCCTCTGACTAGCCTTCACGACTAGTATGAAGCGATACTAGCCGGGACCAACTTTTATCGTGCCTTCCGAAGCACGAAGATGCTTGTGATAATGTCACTACATATCGTCGGCATGTAGGCACCCATCCAATCACAACCGCGGCGTAGGTGGCTTAACTTTGGTAATCACTACCAAAGCCCTGCCGCCACTAAGCCAAAAGCACCTTAATTAGCAAACATTTTTAGTAACCTATTTGATGTTTTCTTAGATTGAATCAGACTCATGAAATGTAGTTCGTCTCCTTGGTATTATTATCCAGTAACATGGATATAATGTGCACGGTACAATAAGTCGGATCAACTTTTATGTCTAAAGATACTGATAACACCCAGGTCAACCCTAAACCGCCTTTGGCAGTATATCGGGTTATCCGTGTATGTGAACAGTAACCCGGGAAGGCAGGTTGAATACTAATGTTATTTACGGTGCTATCGCGGGCACCGCCTTCAATATTTACAGGTTGGGCGACGTGAGTGAACTTTGACAAATGTAATGCAACGATATGAAGAAATGTATGAGATTTAAGTAAAATAACCTTGGTTAAGATTCATTGTCTTATAGTGTCATATTCTAAATAAGATATACAGGATTACAGGGAAAGTCGTACAGAATATTAAAGGACGTTATTATTCAGGTCATTTCTGATCGAATTGATCCTATAATATGGTATCCGAAACCTAACCGTTATGGAGATATTGAATTTGAAAAATATTTTTTTAAATCTTTTTTCTTTTGGCTTTTCTATCGATTTTATTGCAAGCTACTAGGGCCCGTTTTTTTATGTATCCAGTTAGAAGACATGTCAATTAATTAAAATGATCAACGAAAACTGAACCTATTATTACTAACAGCTTCATAAAACTGCTCGACAAAGGTTGAAATTAAAGAATTTTCACTAATTGTTTTTAAATTTGAAGACTTTTTTTTTAAATTATGGTAATTATCCTGCAAGTAATTTTAAAAACTTCTACGTTTTTTTAGCTATTCAACATAACACTTAACTTAACACTTGCTATTAAATAGGCCAAACATTGACAAAATAACAGTTAAGGTAGCAGAGGGTACATTTTTAGTTTGAGGTAAAAATTGCTAAAATGGTTAATAAAACAAAAAAAATACAGTAATACTTTTATAATTCGTCTTCCATATGTCCGCCATTATTTCTTACACACATTCTCATTCTTTTTCTTAAATTACTTTTTACAACAGAAGTTCGCAGGTTCCGTATTTACTCTTTATTGCACACCACACAAAACAACCAGTACAGTGGAAAAAAGTTACATATTTCAGAATAGTACAATTTACTACAATAACTTTGAGGATAATATCCGAAACCGTGTAAACATCAACGGTAACTTCTTTTTAAAGTGTGTAAGAAAGAGTATCTATCTATCTATCGAGTGGTTACTTACTGGCTAGGTCTTGATTAAGCTAGCAAAAGTCAGATGCGTCTAATTTCATTTCGTCAAACCATTCGTGTCTTTGACGACCTGGGACTTTAGTAAAGATTGAAAAAGTGGAGAAGCGTGCGCACTCATTGATTGTTCACCATGGCATTGCCTGATTATGCTGATACAGTGCACAAAAAAAATTAACATTTCATAGATTTTTGTCTAATGACCATGACATAGAAAGTAGACCATCATCACCATCATACATGTAGTCAAGTAGATCACGATGTTTTGAGATTGCGTCGCGTTATAGCATTAAGCAGCAGACAGGGGGTTAGAATACTTAGATAGTACCATGCGCTTAAAACCGGCCAAGGGAGATACTCGCACACCAAGGGGTCCACCCATACCCTACTTTGTTTTATTTAGTTAGATTAGCGCAAGCTTGTTTCACACTATGGAGAAATGGAGGACATTGATAATAATTTTGACAAGTGTGCAAGAAATCCTGAAGGAACCCTGAATATCTTAGGGGTTTTTCTTGGCTAGAGGCCTCTTTAGATTCATTGGTACCTATTGCGTTCTAGGCGGAACACCGGTGTTTTGCCAAACACCAAACGTACAGTCAAAAAGTAAAGACTCTTTACCAAGTTCCAAACCAAAGAGCCGTTTGAGACAATCCCTTTTTAAAAAAATTGCAACAGCGTAATGATTAGAGCTTCAACAATACCTAATTAGTGTGGAGAGCTCTGATTGGCCGAGTCTTTACCCAACCAGAATTAACTTGTTAATCTGCTTAGCAGAGTTCTTAGTCTGTATAACTTGTTATAGCTTTGTTCAGTAATCCAGTCTACAGCGAGTTGAATACTAAGTGGAAAATTGAGGCTACTTTGGACTTAATATACTGCCTATTCAACAGTTACCTAATTAATATTAATTAAGTAGTCACAGTGAATCTATAGCGGTGGAAAGAGGTAGAATCTGATTAGTGTCTTTGCACGTTGATTAAATAATATCCGCCATAGCACATAGCAATAGGCTAGTTTCCTGGGTCAAAAAAAGATTATTCTATTTAGTCCGTCAGTTAGATTATCAAAAAATATTGGACCCATATTTTGTCTTTTGTCAATCAAACAAAAAATTACGAAGATAAAGCGCATCAAAGTAAGCACGTGACGTCACGCCTTGCTAAAAAGTGTCGCAAGGCGTGACGTTACGCGGAACTTTAACGGGCTATATCTTTATCATTTTTTGTTTGATTGAGAAAAGAAGAAATACGTGTCCAATATTTTCTTTAAATCAACTGACGGACTAATTCGATTTTTTTAGGAAACTAGCCTATTGTCATGGTCTTGAAGTAAGAGGATGAATTTTCGCCAGAAATTTTTCCAGCACACTAAGACTCAAGTAAATTAAGGAATGAACCCGGAACCGTAAGCGTGGTTCAAGGTGCAAATGTACTGCCTATCTGTAGCGCTGGATGGCGATAGAGACAGACTAATAGTTTCAGAAAAAATGGTCCGGTGTGATCCAAATTACAAATTTAATATCTAATCCATAGTCGGATCGTCGTCCAGTTCGTCTAGTGGTTCACGCTCCGGAATGCGGATTTAATCCAACTAGTGGCAAATGAAGATTATAATGTTTTATGCGATAACATATTTTATTAATAATGTTTTCGGGTTCTGTATTTTTTTAGGGTTACGTACCTCAAAACGTAAAAAAAACTCTGTATATAAGATCACTTGGTTGACCATCTGTCTAACTGTCCGTCTGGCAATACCCTCTTCATTAGAAACGCGTGGAGGTAGCAAGTTAAAACTTATATCAAATAATCAGGTATGCAATCTCTTGAAACTGTGGAAAATCAAACTTAGATGTCAACGCAATCAAAAGGTACGGCTAGTTATGCCGCATATTTAAAAAAAATACTAAAAAAGCGGTCAAAATCTTCGAGACTCGATTATTACTTATTGTATAACCTACGTTATAAAGCGTACGCACTTTATCACATAGTTATTTAATCACAAATTTGACTTTTCGTGCTCAAATGCTGCTTAGAGGTCATTGAACTATCAAACTATGTTATGACCAATCCATTCCTACAAGACAGTGTATCATTCCTCATAATAACAAGCAGGAGAGTACCTCGCTCAAATTGCATATACCACTAAAGAAGACGATTTACAAGTCAGCTCCCGTACCGCCCGCCACCCCGAATAAGGCACAGACTACATTACCGAAGAAACGTTGTAAAACATATTTTTACGGCGTAAACGTCAAATATGAGTTAAAGTTTCACGAGAGGAGACTTTTATTACAGAATTGAGAAGTAATGAGACATGTAAGATTTTGTAAGGGTTGCCATAAGCGTTGAATATGTACTGCAGGTTAAGAAAATTCTGAAGGGGTATTTTTGTGTTGTATATTTTGGGTTTAAGTTTTGCTTTATAATAACGTAAGGTGGTAAGTACCTAATTGTTTTTTAACTAACGCCTGTGAATTTAACAGGATAACTTACTGTAAAGCAGATACTTTTATTACCTAGAAGTAGTGACTGAAAACCGTATAGTAAGAGAAAAAAAATGGTTAATCATTGCTTGCACAATTCTTTGTAATAACTAAGACTACGAAACTTTCACAGGGCGTGCGATTTTGATATTTTCTCTCCAATATCAAAAGATATATCAGCAGCTGATTATGTCATCATCATCAACATCATTTCAGCCATAGGACGACCACTGCTAAACTTAGGCCTCCCACATTGACTTCCGGCCGGTTGCAGCGGCCTGCATCAAGCGTCGTTTATCAGGTCATCTGTCCGCCTAGTGGGTTGACAATGCCGATTATGTAATTTCAAGGAAATACACCATTTCATATTCACCTTGTATAACTAGAAAATTGTTTACAGTATTCATGTGTTATCATTTGTACTGATCTAACCTGCACTCTTGCCTCCGTGAGGTTGATCTTGAGCGCGAGGTCCTCTCGCGTGAACACGTCGGGGTAGTGCGTCTGCGCAAACGCCGTCTCCAGCTCTTCCAACTGAAAATAAAACTAATTAAGGAAAGACATCTATACTTAGCAAACCCCCAAACTAAGCAAAGCTTGTACTATGGCGACTAGATGATTAATAAACATACTTAAATACGTTTATAAACATCTATGACTTAGGTACAAATGCTCGTGCTCATCACACAAACATTTGCCCCTTGCGGGATTCGAACCCGCAACCGCTTGGCTTTGTTTTCCGGTGCGCAACCGCAAGCCAATACGCAAAACGTTCGTTAATGAAACTTTTTAAGAAACGATAGTCATTAACTGAGACGTGCAGCTAAGTTTTTTTGCCATTTTCAGCATGAAGTGATTTTAAATAGGGTGACCAAATAGAAATCGGGACAGTACTCACTTGCTGCAGCGTGAAAGTGGTACGGTTTCGCCGTTGCTTGCGGCGAACGAATGTGTCATCGTGTATCGCCGGGTGATACGAGTAGCTCGTATCTGAGGACAAACATTCATGAATTAGAAAAAAAAGTTGACAGTCCACAAAATGTTTTTTACACAGTCTAATCTAATCTAACTATCCTGGACTGAAGCTTTTATTCCCCTTCTCCAATTAACATCATCTCGTCAACGTCAACAAACAAAATCCATCACTCACAGTAGACGTAATAATAAATACTTAAATCTTAGGAGCGCCGTCATTGGGCGCCTTCTGTCAAATCGTAAAGACGGTGTTCTTAAAAATGGTTTTACTGTTGATGTAATCAATCAATGTGACTTCATCATTTTAAGTAAATACATAGGTAATTATCATTTTCCACATCACCAATTCGAATGGACAATTTTCTTATGCTATTTATAAGTATCCATAATAAACTTCCAAAGAATAAAAAAAAACTAACAGTTATTGGCCGTAAACGGTCGTTTGCAGCATTCCAGTACAAAGAATATCTATGGCTATCCATAGAGTAGTCGGAAATGCGAGCCATTACGGGAGCGCCGCCCCAAAGATAAAGCGATCGGATAGTGTCTATGGGAATTGATGAGGTGGGGACACTGTGCTGTGGGGTGTCCATGTACAAACGGGGTAAAAACACATGCTAATTTTATTTTTGATAAATTTTAGTTCACAGCAAATAGACGTGGCTATAGCTATGTGTAGTTTCATGGTCGGAAAATGTGTAGGTAATAATAATGTGTAATCAGCTGCTAAATCTTACACTTTTTACATAGGAATTTTTTACACTTTCCGAAAAAGAACCTATCATCTCCTAAAAAAAGATTAGTTTTTTTTTACTTTCAATGTTAATGTAATAATTTCAGCGTAAATTCTAACAACAGCGTATTCCATCTACAGTCTATAGGAAATTTGGCCAATACTAGAGTAATTCGTGTAGTTCTGAAAATTAGATTCTGATGGACATAATAAAAATGTTATACGATTTAATTATATGATTTCAAACCTGAATATTGGAATCTCGCTGCTATATTGAATGCTTTAATTCGAAGTTAGTACTACGGTGCTACGAATGACGTAGCAAACATTTTGTTTGTTAAAAGTTTTTAGCTAAGTTGTAATTACCTATTTTTTTTAAAATTTATTCTACAAAATTCACAGCTCTTGATACAAAGAAGAATCACAGTCTTACATTCTAGAACTTACAGTCAATAATGAATTTTCATTTTATAATAAAAAAAATATTTATAAAATCACATTAACACGGTGTAAACAAGACACTACTTAAACCTTGAAGCTAAACATCTGTGTGTTTTTTATTATTATTTTCATTTCTACATTTATTTCGTTTGCACTCTTGACTTTGTAATTAAAACAAATAAAAAAACAAACACGATAAAAATTGCTTCTTCGTAGTTCATGTTGTTTGATTCGTTCCTTTTTAATATAAAATCAACGTCACCCTACACCAAGCAATTACAGATCACGTGACAAATGCTAGGGCTCAAGCGGCCGCCCTTAACATTTCTATTATTCAGCCTAATGCGATTCCATTCGTCGGAATTACTGCTAATAGCCAATATAGCCCGGTCTGCGATTGTAACGATGTTATTGAGTGACAGGATTGTAGGATTAGGTTTTGTGATGTATGAAATATAAGTTTTGCGAACTTAAGGTGATTTATCCTAAATTTATCTATTGATAATGGTATGGCAAAGATTGTGGCCACCAAACTTGTTAGGGATTGGGATTGAGGATTCTGTTTGTGGAAATCAAAATGTAAAGGCTTGCACACATGCAGCCACACAAATTCTGAGTCCAATCAAAAAAAAGTTTTTATTTTACGAATAGATAACGAATAGGCATCTATAAATACAACTATACTTACACTTAAGTTCAAGTGGTCCTGTCCATTAAACAAACACGGTAAATCTCAGCAACTACTGATTTGAATTAAAAAAATATTTTTGTGTTGAATAGTTTATTTATCGAGAAAGGTTATCACCACGCTATAACCAGTAGGAGAGGAGCATCGATGAAAAATGTTGCAGAAAAGAGGAAAAAATATGCCTTTTGAGCTGCGTAAACAATTAAAGTTACGCAAAATATCAATTATTTGCGACGGAATTGTTCCCCTTTAAAAGTTTTAGAAATAAGTCTCATGACAGCAAATGTCTATATTTTAAGGTTGAATTACTATACTTAATCTTTAAGATAGTCAAAGCTCTTTAATAATGCATTATTTGTTCGTTGTTAAAGACTTTAAGTTTCAAACCTAACTCCACGCAGGCGAAGCCGCGGCTGTAAGCTAGTTAATAATAAAAGATTGAATGATTTATGTATCTAGAGCTACCACAAATATAACACAAAATATAGCACAGAACTTTCCTATTGCCTGAAGCTATCAATTTAAAACTTAGGAAAGGTTATTTTAAAAGCATCACACTCACGTATTTTCGGACTGCAGTCTAAATGGAAGATTAATTGAACCTATTTGTATCATGGCAACTCACTCGGATTAAATTGTAGCTTGTTATGAGTTTTTAAAACTAATTTGTCTTGGTTGGGTTTTGACGTAGCCAACTACGTAGAGTTGTTTGTTTTCGAATTAAAGAAATTTAACAGCTAATTGTATGGGTTATCTGTTAAAACAAGTGCCAGATAGGTTATCCGGAACTTATCAGCAAGTGGTGAAACTGGCCCTAAGACTTGTTTCTGATTCAACAAAAAAAAACTTTTTTTTTGTTTTATTGTATCCTGAACTACCCCCTAAAATTTGGCCCGTTCTTTTTCAGCAGCTCCAACAAGAACCTCATGTAGTGCACATACGGTGCAATTTAATCGAGTAATCGTAAATTTTCTATAGAATGAAAGAATTAAAAATAGAAAAAGAAACGAGTTTGTTTTTTACGTAGATCGATTTAGTTACGAATTCTGAGTAATCCCTGAAAAATTGGCACTACCCTAAAATGTTACCCTGTATACGTAAGTAAGTAATTTGAAAATATGTTAATATAAAAACTAAGTACTTCTGTTTTGTTTTCCGAACTTGGTGCTGAAAGGAACAGAAATTGGCTCAGATCTGGGTGTCAAACGCCCCTGTCAAAATTGTTTGTCTAGCACCTTGTAACACAAGGGTGATAAGGGCGGTTATAACTTTTTTACTTTAACTCAAAATACTGTAACGTGTGTGCGTTATGTTTTGCAAATAAACTGTTTATCTATTTAATTCCTTACTTCGAGAAATTCGAGATCGTAATACCTGATGTGTAGGCGCTTATTTATTGCGCGCTTCATAGCTCTTTATGTACTTAAGTATGTTGACTGTTTTAGGTCATTTTATAAATAAGTACTTCGTCCAGGCTTGGCATACTCAAAACTATTTATTGATTACTTTTATCACGGACACATTTTTTAATCTATTACAGCGTCTGGGGAGGAGAGTTAAATGAACGATACAGAGACAAAAAGAGCTGTTCATTACAGACTATATACACTATCATAGACAACTTGTGTTGCTAGCAACACTTATCATATTCTGTACAGACTCTTCTGTTATCCACGCTTCAGGCTACTAAATCTCTATATATATATAAAAAGACAAGTCCTGACTCACTCATTCATTCACTGACTGACTCATCAACGTCCAGCCCAAACCCTTGAATCTAGAATGATGAAACTTTGCAAAGAGGTTCCTTCAATAACATAGACAACGATTAAGAACGGATTTTTGGAAATTTTATCTCTAAGGGGGTAAAAATGACGATTACAGTTTGTATGAAAGTTCGTCATTTCTGAAATTAGAAAGATTTAAATTCGTATTTAAGCTACTAATTGTAAATAAAAACTTGTTTTCGGAACTTTTGGGGGAATGGGCGAATGGGAAAATTTGTATGGGAAAATATTTTTTTTGTAATCTAATACTTACTAACAAAAATAAATGAATACCTGTTTCAGCATTTGTCAACTCGTATTCTTTTAAGAGTGTCAAATGGGAGATGAAAGTATGTATGTAAAATCTTCATCCAGCCCAAATGGCTTAGGATAGAGAGTTGAAATTTAGTCACAAGCTATAATTTGTGACTTAAATGCTTAACAAAATGGGATGGTATTGACATGGGTTGAATTTCAATACAATCCAAAGAGAGTAAAATAGAGGTAAGAAATCTTAAAACAACTTACAATACTGACTTTTTTTTTTCAAAAAATACACATTTTCTGAGATATGCGTGTAAGATAACTCTGGCGTACCAGGTGTAAAGCTTGGTGCGAGATTTCAGGCTGCGTGGGTACCCACATCCTGTTAATTTCTACTATAAATTAGCTTACTTTTGTTTCGAATAAGAGGGTTAGATAGGGACCGTATTTACTTAGTAAGGGTGATCCACCTTGGACTTCATCATGATTGAAGTCGGCCTAAAACCTTAGTCACAATTAAAGCAAACCTAAATATAAAGGTCTGGTGTAGGTATATTTTGTTGTTTATTCCGAAAAACTTACTGACATTACTAAGAGACGTTAGGTAACGAATTTCTGTGACAAACTAAATTACATGCGTGCGAAGCCGCAGGGAACAGCTAGTATAATAATAAAATTATTATTCAGTATTTATTCCCATTCGAAATTCGCGCATATGAGTTGTCAATTTGTGCATAACAAAGCGCGAAGCGATGCAGGCGGCAGAGCGTGTAACATCATCGTTCTGTTAATTTGATGTGAGTAATTAGGCCGCGGCCACACTGCTGGAGCCTTGCTTAGAGCCAGGCGAGTTGCGAGGCCGCCGAGCGTGCATTACAGCTAGTACCGTGTTTATTTTTTTGGAATCTCACAAACATTCACCATTACAGAAAATAACGATAGTTTCAGCTTTATAATTCTACTACAAAATAACCCAATTAAAAATATTTCCAATAGAATACTACATCACTTAGTAAGCAAGTAAATTGAATTAAATAGTTTAATAATAAATATCAAATTAACATCATAATCATAATTTAATCATTATATAATAGTAATAGTCAAGTATAGTCAAGTCAATATATTAAATTAATAGTCAAGAAATTAAAATTACTACAAATGCTTAATAAAAAATTTCGAATACGAACCTAAACATTCTTTTAAACACGTTAATCACTGAAAATATAATATATATAATATAGTAATCTATGTATATAAAAATGAATCTCTATTTCCCTTGGTCATCGCAACACGCGTGAGCGGATGGAACAATTTCGCTAATTCTTTTTTTGTTGTGTTAATTTATTATTGTCAGGAGAAGGTTCTTTTAAAAGAAAAAATTGAGAAAGTTGCGCAGAAAATCCATGACCACGCGAACAAAGTCGCAGGCAACAGCTAGTCTAGCATAAATAATAATAGACCTCGCCCGTCTTCAAAATGATTATAATTAAGTACGAACCTCTTTTTAATTAAAGAGGTTTTTTGTAAAGTTTTAGCGCTGTAAAATAACATAATATGTAGAATGTCAACTATGTTCGTATTCTTCTCTCTTGGCGATTTACCTAGTCAGACGCTTGGCTCTAAGCAAGTCATAATAACAGTAAGGAGCGAATAGCGTTGAAGAAGGCAGGAAAAAATAAGATTTTCCGAAAAAACTAAAGATTTTGAATAAAACGAATATAAATTCTGGTTTACAAAATATAATTATGGCATAATTTCAGGTACAGCACGAAAAAAATTGGGTACTTAGATGGAGTTTTGGTACTACTTCATAATGTCAATAAAACCAGCGTTTTAAATATTTCAGTGCAACATTTAAAAAAAAACTCGTTTCTTTCAGTGTTCATCATCATCATCTTTTCAGCCATAGGACGTCCACTGCTGAACATAGGTCTCCCCCAGTGACTTCCAGATTTCAATGTTATTTGGGAAAAAAACAGAAAAAACAGATTATTGTTTTTTTTTTCGTTTATATTAATAGATTAAAATAAAATTATAAATGTACAACAATAAGCATAAAAAAATCTAAATCCAAAAGTAAAAAAATAAAAAAAACAAAACGACTGTTCAAAACCAAAATTGTACCACGGAATAGTAACTAGCCTAAAACAATGCGCAAACCGGCAACGTTGCTTTTCTATCTTGCTCGCAGGGTGAGAAAAGGGTTTAAAATTGAAAAAAAATATATATAAAAAAAGTTTTTTTTTATAATGTATCGACGCAATAGTATTACCGGTTAACGGTAACGCCTTTCGTTAGTTAACATACTATATAATTCTCCCTCTTCGTTGGCGTGATTTATATAATAATATGTATACCCACCCAAGCAAAAATACGGTTTTCTAGTTTTAATTGCTAAGCCGCGGACAGACAAACAGACGGACGGACATAACGAAACTCTTAGGGTTCTGTGTTGACAACGGAACCGTAAGCAACCCTAAAAATAATAATTCAAGGATTACACTCTTTCTAAGCTCGTGGGATAGACCTTTGTTTAGCAGTGGACGTCTTAGCTATAATGATGATGATGACTTGTTCTAAATTGGGTCGGGTCTGTGTGTGCTGGGTAGGTTTGGGTGACGTCACAGGCAAAAAATACGGGTGTTGTCTGGCGCATAATTTTTATTTAATTACTACCTATTTAGTGCAAGCCATAAGTAATGTTTTTCAGTAATAAAAATAGGCTAATAACTTTCTAAACAGCAAAATTCTAAAGCAGCGTCCAGATTAAGAAGGCTTATAAATATTTTCATTAATTGAATGTTAATAATTGAACCTCATCAGGCTGGTAGAAAAATCCCTCGGAGGCGGAAATTAAAAAGTGTTGACTTCCGCCGGAAGCTGCCTGAGTGCAGCAAAAAGTTGCCGGGATTAACTAGCTTTGCCTCTTTGTGCTAGGAGGTAAAGATTGACCGTCAAATGTATCAATATTCTGAGTTGGATTTATATAAGATCATTTAACCCATTCACTGTCAGATTAGATAGGTACAATCTGCGAAAGCATTTTCATTGTTTACATAAACAATATTAAACTAAATAAATCACACGATTTATTGGACAGGAAACTGGGAATTACCAGTTTATCGATGAGTAACGTGGACTATAAACAAAAGTAACTGAAGTATCTGGTGGTAATAAGAGTTGCCAGTTCTACAAAATGTATTACTTCGGTATCTATTGAATCCTATTATATCAAACAGAAATATAATGACTGAAAACCACAAAAAATTGGTTCATGTTTTATCGTTAATAAATTAAATAAAAAACAAGAACAATATTTCCACAAAATACTAGATAAATCAAATCAAAAAATCAACATTTGTTAATCCTGTAAAATGTAATCAAGCTATCCGGGCCTCGTAATACAAGGACTTCAAGACCATGACAATTGGTGTATTGTGTTGCTCATATTGATTTATCTAAAATAACTACATCATTTTACGTGAATCTGTTCTCACTGTAGGCCTCAAGAGAGAGCTCAAAGTTGCACAGCGTGCTATAAGAAAGGGTAATGCTTGGTGTTTTCTGGAAAAAATCTGTAAACGGACAAAAGTCGCTGACATCGCCCGACGGATTAGTAAGCTAAATTGGCAGCAGTAGAACTGATGGCCGATAGGGCAGAAAGATTCTAGAATGGAGAACACATACGGGCGAGCATACTGTAGGACGTCCACCCACAAGGTGGCCAGGAAACCTAGTAAAGAATGCGGGAAGCCACTAGATGCAGGCCGTTTACAACTAATCTGCCAATCTGAAAGTCACTGGGGGAGGCATATGTTCAGCAGTGGACATCCTAATTGCTGAAATGATGATGATGATGTTCTATGATTCTAGGAAAGCCTTATCTAATTACTTTCGTGAAGTTTTTTTTTATCTTGCAATCTAAATTACGCAGCCCTAAGAAGGAATGTAGTCCACTGGCTGCGATGAGATTGCTGCTATCCGCTAACGAGCGCCGAGTATTTCAGCCAGCTCAAATTGCCTTATACATTTTTAATAGATTCGTTTAAGCCGCTTTTTTATTCACTAGCCGCCGACCGCTTTTTAAGCCCCCACCCACCCCAGTCTAGCAATTCGTTAATAGATTTTAAAAATTAATACATTTACCCAATCATCCGACGGCGCGTTTCAAACGAAATAACGCTAACTCGATTTAGTGTCGTCCTTTGATCGTGTTTTTAAAAAATTACGTGTCGCTAATCAAAAGTGACATGATCCTTATTAGGTTATCCGGTGTAACAGAGTTAAAGCGACCGAGCGGCGCGACTCAAAAACTATTTTATGAATAATAGATGGCGCTGGCTGCGACCAATCCCTGGGGGCCCCGCCCACAGCGCCCCTCCGCCCCGGTCTGCCTTCGCTATTCATTAGCACATTGCCACCCCTTGGGCACAGCAGATGGGATAACGCGAAAGAAACTGATTTGTAACGTTTGAGGTTATTCTCGCCCGCTAATCCACTGTGCAGTAATGCGAGTTGAAAAACAGTTTTATTCATAACTTTTTTTTTTCCGTGAAATGTATTGTCTTCAAAAATTATACTTGATATCTATACACATAACAAAACAAAATATAACATATGACAAAATAAAATACAGTTCTCAAGCTTTGTTTATGATCATAAAATGATATCTAGGTAATAATTTTATATAGAAGTTTTGTTATTGTAAGGCATCGTTATAAGTATTTTTAAGCTAATGCTAAATAAGTGGGTAATTAATAGGTTCATACTCTATGGCCCACGCAAAACAGGGTTTTAAAAAAGGTTTGTATGAAAAAAAATATGGAAAATTTTCCCCAAAATTTATCAAATTCGAAATAACTGAATATCCTATGGAAACTTTGCTTCTACGGGTGCAAATATCATTTGACAGTTGACAACGTCTGCCAGGACAGCTAGTATGCAATAAAATAAATAAGGCGCAGGTACACTATAACATAAATACCTACCTAATTATTATTTTTTAAATGCCGATCAAGCTACATATAGATACAGATAGTCATAATAGTCATTTTTTCTGTTTTTAGACCCTCTTCCGGGCAATTATACACTTCCCAGAATATAGCTGTGCTCACCACCGCTTCGGGACTGCATATCGACCTTTGTCAGCCTATTTTACAGGAAATACAAGACAAGACAAGACATGTAATTAATGCGAGCTAAGCAGGTTAAGTCCATACACTCTTCTCGTTTAAATGATCGGAGCGAAGTTATGAAGTTTTTCTAATACGAGGTGAAATTGTAGTGGTTGTTTTCCAGCGGGGACGTGATTCCGCTCATAAAAACCAAATAACTCTATTAAGGAACCAGCTTTGAAAATGCTAAAAACTAAATATTTCATACATTATAGTCGAGTAATTATTGTTAAGTTAAGTTTTTTTTTCGCGTTTCAGAGTTGGTTCCATATAAAAGTTGATTGTTTTTATGAGTGGAATCACTATTGTCCTTTTGTTTGTCCTATGGAGCCAACCAAACGAAAGTTTATAATTGTTTCTAAGAGCTCTAAAAAGGAATATGTTTATGCAAAATAATAAATATAACTATATAAGTGTTCATATAAGTAATAATTATTTCCAATCGCAATCGTATTGATTGATATATCTAATTTTTGTGATTCAAATTCATCCTAATGATATTTTCTTGTCCTCTCTAAGGAATACTTAAAAATAAACAATATTTCGGTCATTTTCAAAGTATCGGCTAGACGACATTAATACCAGGCGAAGTTCCTCTAAGTCCGTAACTCGATTCTCTGCGTTAGCTCAGTTAAACCTTCTCCTTGTTTCCGCCAACTCGATTTCCACTAATTAATCGATTGAAGGCAATCTCTGGCCGCTGATGTTTTAATTTTTAAAAGTTTCAGTTGAGATCATTGTAATATAAGATTGGAACTTTCTAATTATTTCTATAATGAGAACGTTTCAATCTTTCTTATTCTTTTTATGAGTGGAATCACATCCCATAATCGAAAAGAACTATTATAATTTTACCATGTGTGCTCCCCACTGCAGCAGGGCACAGGCTTCACCTCAATCATGAGGTGGTTTGGGACGTACATTACCACGCGGGCCCAGTGCGGTGCGGTGGAGGGGTGTTGTAAGGCCAGTGACTTAACCTTACTGTCAGATGTTATTAAGCCGCCTGATGACCTCTGACTAGGCTTCACGACTAATATCAAATGATATTAGCCAGGACTAACTTTTAACGGGCATACCGAAGCACGGAGATGCTTGTGATAAATGACACCAAATATGGCTAGAATGGCTTAACTTTGGTAATCACTACCAAAGCGCTGCTGCCCCAGAGCTAAAAGCACATATGATAGCAAACAATATTATGGACATTAGTTATATCATATGATTATTTTTATCTAGACACAATAGAACATCTATTGTTGGGGGGTCACATGTGAGCCACATGGCGTTGAAAGTGTTAACAGACACGTCAAAACCAGAGAAAACGAAAGAGAAAAAAATTAATCGATAACGCATATAGTAATATCCATATAATATACAATAATCTAGCTAGTTTGTCAAAAACAAAGAAAAGCGGGCGCATTCTAGTTAAACAGTTTAACAACATTACCGGCGCGACTCCAACCGAGTTACTAAAAGTTGCTCTGCCGATGGAAATGTTAGTTTAAGGTAAATCTAAAACTACCTTCATTTAACACTTACAAATGATATTCATTCAAAGTTTTTAAAACTATTTTTATTTAAATTATTTATTTTGATATCCTCAGTTCCAAATTGTGACAGACAAACATTATTTAAATTATACTTTTTTGCAATTACATGTCAGTTATTAATTAACTTATTACTCGCCCGGTATCCCACCTAAGGCGATCGATTTTATTTCAAGTCTTAAATTACCATCGAAAAACATTACCTTTTAAAGGATCTGGACCCAACTATACGTAAGTCACACTATAAGTTTTGCGTAACTTAAAAAAACAACATGTTATAACCAAAATATTATGTTTATTGCTTTTCAAAATACTCTCCTTTACACCTCCTTTGATTTTGGGGAAAATACAGAAATCACAGGGTGCTAGGTGACGAGTTGTACTTTTTCGGAAGCTAAAAATGACTTTGTTTTGTTGGCCGTGTGTGAAGAAGCGTTGTCATGATGTAGGAGAACGCGGCTTTTGGGTCGTCTTTCGCGAACTTTTTCTAACATCCTGGGTAAACAAATGGTAGAATACGATAACGGCATTAACACTCTTTTGATCTTCAAGTGGAATTGTACAGATGGGACCCGTAGCTAAGAAAAAAAACGCGATAATTTTTTTACCAACGTTTCTCGCCTGCCTCACTTTTGTTGGCCTGTTCTCATTTTCAAACACCCATTCACAAGATTGCTGTTTTTTTTTCGGGTTCAAAACAATAAATCCACGTTTCGTCTCCTGTGACAATGTCATAAACAGCATTAGAATGTCCGTGGTCGTACTTCAGTAGCATCTGTAAGCACCATTCCACGCGAGCCCGCTTCTGCTCCGCTGTCAGTTCATGAGGGATCCAACGACAGCAAAGTTTCCGAACTTCTAATTCTTCGTGTAAAATTTTCTGAATTTGGCTCATACCAATCCCCAATAGTCCTCAAGTTGTCTCATAGGTAATCCGCGGGTTTTCTTCAATTAGCAGTAGCCACATTATTTTCGTTGACGGCAATTGAAGGCCGCCCTTCACGAAATTCGTCATGTAAAGAAACTCGACCTCTCTCAAATTCAGCAAACCATCGCCTCACGGTGCTCAAACAAGGTGCTTCTCTCCCAAAAGCATTTTGAAGACGAGCGGCACAGTCTTGCGGAGAGAGAGAACTTTCAAAATCATAAAATCATCGCTCTAAAATCTTTTCGACTTCCATTTTCGTGGCGTACGTAGAACTTTGATGTGTGATAAAAAACAATTGACAAATCATTTCCCGCCAATTGTTTTTTTTAAAACTAAGAAGGTTGCAACGTTTAAAAAAATATAACATTCGAAATTCAAATAGTTCCGATTAGCTAGAACTGCAAAACTTTTAGTGTGCCCCATGTATACTCTAAACAGTATTGTAGGAGTTTTGTAGGCTAAGCTCTAGGTATACAGAAAAACAAAACAAAACAAGGTTGATGTAGTACTATTCTGAATGCTAATACGAGTATGTACAGTGTGCAGTTCCATTTTTCACCATGTTTATTCAGGGGTTTAACATGAGCTCTTGAAACAGTATTACTTCAATCTTGTTTTATTTTTTCTGTATAATAAAAACAATATATAATGCTTAGGTAGGTATCTACTAGAGTCATGATTATGAGGCCCCAGGTCTGTGGTCTCTTTAACTGTAAATATCTACTGTGGAAAGGATATTTATGTTAAAGCTCCATGTGCCAAAATGAGTCAAATATATTGTTTGGTTGGTTTATTTCTTGCTTCACTTTCTTAGCGTTTTAGCATTTTTTAAATGTAGGAAATACCAGTGCCCATTTTTATTAACTAAACCGACCGTTAATGCTGATTTTGACACATGGGTCGCTTTTTTTATTTTCCATAATAGACTAGACTTTTTTACTGTCAAACTGATACTGATACCTAAAGTGTCTAAATTATATCGAAGTTATAATTAGTTGAAGTTTTTCTGATACCATTTCTTGGAAAACTATGCAGGCTAAGAAAATGATCAGTAGGTACTAGAGATGGGGTGCTCATATTGAGACTGTCAGGAAGACTTAGTTCAGCTGCTTATGCTGTGAGAAAGATAAGACAATTGACTGATGTTGGAACGGCAAGATGTATTTTAGCTACTTTCATAGTATAATGTCATACGGAATATTGTTATGGGGCTCAGCAGCAGATATTGAGTCTATCTTTGTACTACAAAAAAGAGCTGTACGGGCGATTTACAACCTTCGACCCCGAGACTCGTTAAAAGAACTGTTTAAGGAAATTAATATACTTACAGTGGCCTCTCAATTCATTTATGAAAATATTATGTACATTCGCAAAAACCTGCATCTTGTCCCTAAGAAAAGTGACAAACATAATTTTAATACCCGGAATAAAGATAAACTTGCTGTTTCAAATTTCAGACTGCATAAAGTGAGTAATTCGTTCATGGGGAAATGTATTCGCTTTTTTAAAAAAATACCAGAATCTATTGTTGAACTACCCATGTTTGAGTTTAAATTGCATGTTAAGATTATTTTAATGAAAAAGGGTTATTATACTGTTAATGACTATTTAAATGACAAAAATGTCTAGAATTAAATACTGCCCTGCTCGCACAGGTATACATTATTTTCTTTTCTTTTTTTTTGTGGCAGCTAGTGGTGACTGAGTTTGTTCCGGCGTTTCTTCTCAGCGCTTGCCAGATTGTCTGTGTCTTGTCTCGAAGCGCTAGTAGAGCCCAAAAAATAAGGGGACATGTTCTGCCCCATATGGGCCAATAATCTTATTATTGACGTTCATAAGTGGCAATTTTCTGTCCAAAACTGAATAAATGTTTTTTGACTTTTGACTTTGACTTAGATGTAAAATGACTGAATCTGACCGGCCATTTATTGTCAAATACGGCCAAATTTACTCAAATATTAATGTCTTATTAAATATAAATTAATATGTCAATATTATTTTTATTGTATATTATGAGAAACTAAGGAACGGATGATGATCTGCTTACATTATAATATTATTAAAGATGTAGTGATTTGAGTGAATGATTGATCCTAACAAAATTGCTGTATACTTTAAAGCTTCTGGCTCATCTTCTTCTTTTGGTCATCCATCGTATTTGACCATGGTGTCTGGTCAGATTCTGTCTTTTCACATATCTAATCAGTACTTACAAGGGTGTGAGGCTGTGAAGGGGTACTCTAGCGTGGGCAGCCTGTGCTGGTGAGGAGGGAGGCTCGGCGGGCAGTGGTAGCAGAAGAGACCGCGCCCTCCGCCGCCGCCGCTCGCCAGCTGTGGGCAACACAATTTTATTCGTAAACATTATTTGGCGACCTCTGTAGCTGTAAGTCGATAGACTCGATGACTTGGCGTCGCCAATCACCATCTCTAAGGTCCCGGGTTCGATTCCCAGTCAATGTAGAAAACTAACTTTTCTATATTGTCTCTGGTCTGGGTGTTGTGGTACAGACAATAGATCGTCAACCTACCACAAAACGTCAAATTTTCTCAATTGATATTGATCTCTTCATGGTCGGACTAAAGTTGGCCATAAAAAAATTTGGGTAGGTTGACTTGCCGTTGTCTGTACCGTTGTTGTTTCTGGTTTCTATTACACAAGTGCTTCGGCAACTAACTTAGGATCAGAGCAATGTATGTGATGTTGTCCAATATATATATAAAAATAAAAAACAATGTTTATATGAGGTGCTTTAAAAATATCTGCCACGGCTGAAATGGGTGAAAGTATTGCTTATGTAGATTACGATAGTGAAGGAGTTACGTGCCCCGGATCGGTTATAATTGTTTGAGAAAAGACAGTAAAAGACAGCAACGTTATCATTTTGGCGGTAACATGAACGAATTCGTAACCGCAACGCGTGGGACGTAGTACAAGCGGGCTGGTTAGATGAGTGTGGACGGTTTGAAACTCAATAAAGCCTACTCATTAATTAATACTATTTTTAATGAAAAAATTTAATGATGTTCTAGACATAAAATATCTTTACTATCGTAATCTATATAAGGAATAATTTCACCTATTTCAGCCTTGGCAGATATTTTTAAAGCACCTTATTTATATACTTACAGTTATAGAAATATTATTTTTTTATTTTTGAATCAAAAAGTATCTACATAATTTAGACTTGTCTAGAATTAAGTACTACAACTCATCGACAGACAGGCTCTACTCCCCTCCCACCCCTTGACACACCATGTCACACTTCGTCAACTCCCCTTCCCCCCCTCCCGTAACCGTAAGGATGGACCCTATCCGAGATTCGCAATTCTAGTCATTTGGAGTGATTGCCATCAGACCTCCGTAATTCTTAACATTAGACACCACAAACACTGACCATAATTTATATGTCGTCTTCTTTTTTTGTTAAATGGTAGTAGGTATTTATTGTGCTCTTTATTTTATTATTGTATTGTTGTGTGTGCCTAAAAAAAACTCTCTCTCCCTTAGATAGAGAGGAACTTAGATCTGTAGTCATAGTCCAAAATGGTCTAGCATTTTTGACCTATTACTATCTGCATGTGCAGGTTTCGTAGACAAAATTGGCTAATACATAAATTATAATCTGAGACAAAGGTCCTCAATGATAGTATAATTTGTATGTAATTATAACACAATACATTCCCGCCAGAAATTAGCCAACTATGTCAATCTCAAACAACGCCGCATTAGAAATCGAGAAACTATAATCACGATCGATCTAATACTGTCCCGTATTTGCATAGAAACAGCGCCGCTGTAATCATAAGGCGCTCGAGAGCCTTGATCGGCGTATGCGCAGCATACAAACTATACGACAGATCTGCGCCGACGATAGTGTTGCCAGTAACAAGCGAAAAAGTCCTAGATTTTAAAACTAAGAGGCATAAGTACGTACTATAAACTTTGGAAAGCAATTTTGTTTGTGCTTCATCTTAGAAGAGAAGAAAGTAAAATTAACACTATAAACTTAACTTTGGAGGTATGTGTTGCATTAATACCCCTATAATGTACCTATAGAGTTAGTTTCAAAAATGCAACAAGAAAGTTTAAAATGTTATAAAGAAAATTAAATGTTAAGTAAAAGGTTTAAACAAATAAACGCACTACAGGCTGGTTGACTCTTATTTTAAATTATTGGTTAATTTGTTGTTACAAATTTTATTTAAATTTTATGAAGCTGTTAAATCTGTAAAACATTTTTATTTCGGGTTTTTGAAATTTGAAACGCCGTCATCCTTGCTGTATCTGGTATGGCATCACTAAATTGTAATATCATTGACAAATAAGTAATTTTCCATTGAAATTGAAATGTTTTAATGCACTGTTAGGGAATGCATTAAAATACCCCTGCCTGCATGGGCCACGATTGCATATTTTTGAGCGTACGTCGCAAACTTGCTTCAGAAACACAGTTCTGGTGCGTGACCATCCTGTCACTGTTGGACTGTCAACAAACTTATTACCATACTAAAACTTCTATTTTTTTACAACATAATCAGGCAACGAGAGGTAATAAGTATTTTAATTTAAAAAATACAAAATAAAATATTAGGTTTCCCCTAAAAACGGGACGTCCCACAAAATTTTATTTAACTGGCAAACCTATTATGACAATTGACGTAGGGCATTGTATCAACGTTGATGTGTAATCATACGCGCTTAATGTTAGCGCTTAGTTTTATCGAATATTAAGTTGTTGTATTCGTGTCATGGCTTAATAACCCCTAGATGTACACTGCAACAATAGATTTGCTTTTAATGCGTACTGCTTTAAGGGTTCGTACTCAGCCCTATGATATACCTAGTTTAATAGTTTTAGTAGTAGTTTAAAACGAACATACATAGCGCCACCGTTGAACCTGACAAATAATAATTGAATTCAATGTTACAATTTATAATGAGCAATCAAATACACACACTCATGCATATTTTAGCCTATAGACATCAAACCTAGGCTATCTCGTCTAATCAAAGGCAACTAAGAGCATTATAAAAACGGGAAAAACACAATAATACTAGTATAGTAGTAGCCGAGAGGCGAGCATACCGGACTTGGTGTCGCTATCTCTGAGGTCCCGGGTTCGATTCCCGGTCGGGTCAATGTAGAAAAATAACTTTTCTATATTGTCTCGGGTCTGGGTGTTGTGGTACCGTCGTTGTTTCTGATTTCTGTAACACAAGTGCTTCAGCAACTTATCATAGGATCAGAGCAATGTATGTGATGTTGTCTAATATTTATTTATTTATTTTATATTACTAAGATATTATACAAGATATCATAAATAAATAATAATAATAAATTGTTTCCTTAATCACACCAATTATCTAGCCCCAAACTAGGCAAAGCTTGTACTGTGGCGACTAGATAACGGATAAACATACTTAAATTATTTTATAAACATCCATGCATGACTGAAGTACAATATAATTATAATACTATTTATTTTAAGGCTAGAATAAAAATATCTGCATATTCCCTATTGACCGTACCACCTCTCCTTTCTCTTCCCCTAGCAAAGCAAGGTCAAAAATCACTGACAGCCTGTCACCCTATGCTGTCAATTAAACTGCCTTCCATAATCCAGTGATAATAATCGTCTAATTGTTGTAGGTTCTAAAATTATAATTTGTACTCACTACTACCACTTGTAACACTTATTCCCCCTCGCCGGCTCAGACTGCAAAGGACACAGCGCACATAAATCAATTAATTTCGATGAGCAAATTGCTAGATTGCAGCCGCATCGTGCGACTGCAACTATGCGTTCGCGATACCTCGCAAGTGGCTACACGGAATAATAGTCTATAAAAAGATAGAGTACTTTGAAATAAAGGTACTCGAATCATCGTCGTACCAATATTCCGCGTCGCGAAAAAATAAAACAGATTCGCTAAATTTCGATACATTGTCATCGAGGTAGAATGTTAGTTTGTATGGAGCACTAGCTTTTTTTTCACGATTTTGATGTTTACCCCATTATAAAAGTTATTCCTATTGATATTTAAAATGGGCTAGTCTCCTAAAAAAATCTAATTAGTTAGTCCGTCAGTTGGATTAACAGAAAATATTGGACACGTATTTTTTTTCAATCAATCCAACAAAAAATGATGAAGATAGAGCCCGTTAAAGTTCCGCGTAACGTCAAGCTTTACGACACTTTTTTGCAAGGCGTGACGTCACGTGCTCACTTTGATGCGCTTTATCTTCGTCATTTTTTGTTTGATTGACAAAAGACAAAATATGGGTCCAATATTTTCTGATAATCTTACTGACGGACTAAATAGAATAATATTTTTTTGACCCAAGAAACTAGCCTATTCACCTTCTTTAATTTGATGACCGTCTAACAAAAACAACATATTGTTTATAGGGTGAATAATTCTACCAGATATTGAAGAGTTTTTGTAGTTCAACGATTGCAGTGTGCAATGATTTGCAGCAAGTGCATATTCGAGTTCTTATTGCGGCTAATTGTGTCTTACTGCATCACTTAGTTCCAGTTCGGTAGTGCTACTGAAAAGTTATTTAGATACGTCTGTGATTAATACTATTGAGCTATTCAAAGTATAGGTAGATAGATAGATACTCTTTATTGTACACCATACAAAGAAGTTACAATTTGTGTTTACAGAAAGATGCACAATTTAGTCTGTCTTATCGCTAAAAGCGATCTCTTCCAGACAACCTTTAGGTAGAGGACAGATATAGGTATTTGCAAAAAATACAAAAATGTAGGTATGTGTTATGTATGTTTTATGGTTCAACCACCTCATAGTTAAGGAGAGGCCTGTGCCCTGCAGTGGGACGTATACTTTTCTTATCATTGTGGACTTGGACAGGATCTCCTACTTTTTTCATCAAGCTACTGCCAGCCATCTTCCAAAGGTCATAAGATCTCATTTCATTTCTAAATGTATTTTACCTTTTAAGAAACTTCTCTTTATTGTCGTGTGATAAGACTGTGTAAAAAATCACAGCATCTTACATACTAAAACTGCTTTTATTAACATATTCGCTATCTTAAAAAACTGGACGACATTGCTCCAGTAACAATTTTATAATTAAATAACCGTCTTTATTACATCCACAACTCGCTTGATGTCCATCCATTCAGTCTCAATTCACGCAATCAACGCGGCTAGCAAATCATTTCCAGCATTCCATCGTAACAATGTTTGCGAGAGGAAAATGGCAATGAAATTCAATTGTAGAGTCACCGATGCCCACGTGTTGCCCGCGTCGCGCCGCCCGTGCAAGTGACGCTAATGGGCCATGAATTTTGCAAGCGTGCGCATGCGCATATGATTTAAACAACTAGCAACTTCGAAAAATTAAGAGGTGGTCAATTTGTCAAATATGTTTTTAGTCTTATAGTGTTATTTAGCCTACTGATTTACTTTTTTTTGTTTTATTTTATAAATATACTTATAAATATATATTGGACAACATCACATACATTAGGCTCTGATTCTACGGTAAGGTGCCAAAACACTTGTGTTATAGTAATCAGAAACATTGACAACACCCAGAACCAAGACATATTGAGAAGTTATTTTTCTATATTGACCAACCGGGAATTGAACCCAGGGACCTCAGAGATAGCGTCACTAATTCCTGTATGCGGTATGGCCGTTTTTTTTAACGTACACGAAGTTTAATTTTCAAAGCTTCAAGGGACCTTAGACCTCAGTAGTTATATCGTTTAAATTTTAACGCGTTCCCGCGATATTAGGGTCTTGACGGACTGGCCTGGCAGACAACCAATTGATCCTATTGGTTTCGTTTTTCCCTTTTGAGGTACGGACGGAACCCTAAAACCAGTCCTATTACTAACAGTTACAGTAACACGTAATATAACGTACGTAGCTTTACACACGTAAGCAAAATACTTTTCGATATTATTAATAAGAAAAAATCTCGTCAGGATGGCGGACTTAAACCACACTAAAGCATGCTGCACCATATTTTTGTAAATTATGTAAATCACTAGGTATTGTTTTCCCTGTCACACTTTTTATCTTTATTTATTTGATGTATGTGAAACGCTCACTTCTCAGATTATAATTTATTGATAGCCACAGCACTCGTTAAAAACTATGAAATCGTATTTTATTCACAGAAACTCTACACAAACACGTACTTCTACACTACTTCTGCGTCGACTCTCAGGTGGTAGCAGAATACCAGTATCTTGCTTCAAGAGCAAATTTTTACTGAGCTACCTCTCTTTCGTAATGCAGCGGTACACACACTACCTACTCGGTTTTAATTACGAAGTTTTTGGCAATGTTTGTTTTTATTTTCATATTTAGTTGTTGTTAATCTATATTAAATTATATTCTGTCTTGTTTTTGTGTGTGTGTCTGTTTTGCGAAATAAAATTTCTATCTATCTATCTCTGTAGAAATCTTCTACTCAGTATTTATGCTTACTTCGATTCTAGTGGTATCCTGCTCTGAATAATGGCTAACGGCCGCGCAAGTGACGCTAATGGGCGATGAATCGTGCGCCCGCGCATGCGCTTTGGTCAGGGAGTTGACGTCAGTGGCACTCTACTTATATATATTTTACTTGCTCTTTCAATCGATTGATTGTGGTTGATCTGATACAACTGGCTAAAAACGTCTCAGGAGACGTATTATTGAAACATTAGAAATGAATTTCGAATTCGAACACGAAAACAATTCGTGTATGAAATTCATTTCTATTGCTCACGATTTTACGCATTTTTGAATCACTCGTAACTATTTTCGTTTTACGCAGAAAATATTATGAAACGGAATGCAAAATATCATTGATTTGAAAAACCGGTTGTGATTCGCTATAACCGGAACGTAAATAATAGGTTATTATGTCAAATTTCTGTCAAACATATGTTTACTTGTCAATGTCATTCTTCCGTAATTTCTACTAGTAGAAAAAGAAAAACGAGTGGTCGTTGCAGAATTCATGAAAAGAATTTTTAAAAATAGTGATTTTAGGAAAATTCATTCCGTGAATTCTGCAACGAGTGGTCTAACCCACTCGTTTTAGACCACTCGTTTTTCGATTTCTACTAGTAGAAAGTACAGAAGAATGACATTGACAAGTAAACATATGTTTGATAGAAATTTGAAATAATAACTTTTTAATTACTTTCGTGAATGAGTTTTTGCTTTATAGTTATATAACTATTTTTTGCGTGAAACAAAAATAGTTACAAGATTTCAATTTAATAGCAACGCTTATTTCGAGTGATTCAAAAATGCGTAAAATCGGAAGCAATAGAAACCATTTTCATACACGAATTGCTTTCGTGTTCGAATTCAAGATTAATTTCTAATGCTTCAAAAATACGTCTCCTGATCTGCAAATGATGCTTGCTTGGACAGCTGCAAAAATAAGCTAAAAGATACTTGGTATAGGTCTGAAGAGGACCATGTTGGACAAAGATTACGACTAATTTTACCCTAGACGTCGCTACTACTAACGTCCAAACAAGACAACTTGGAAGTAGTGAGCAGTAAAATTTTGAGCAGCGTTTTCAACCGTGAGTTTCATTGGAAGAGAACGCAAGACCGATTATCGACCTCTGTAGCCGAGAGGCGAGTACGCCGGACTTGGCGTCACCATCTCTGAGGTCATGGGTTCAATTCTCGGTCGGGTCAATGCAAAAACGATTTTATTCTATGTTGTCTCTGTTTTCTCACAAGTGCTTTAGCTACTTACTTTAAGATCAGAGAAATGTATGTGATGCTGTTCAACATTTATTTATTATGTATTTATAAGATCCACTTTAAAAAATATTTAAATTTAAACTACAAAAAGACCTCAAAACCAAGGTCTGTGACCGTCAAAACGTCATACCCGTACTCACATACGGTGCAGAAACGTGGACGCTTACAAAACATAAAATATAAGGTACTTCATAAATATCTGCAACAGCTGAAATGGGTAAAAGTATTGCTTATATGGATTACGATAGTAAAGAAATTTTATGTCCAGAACATCAACAATTTTTTCATTAAAAAAATTATATTAAATAAAGATTAGGCTTTATTCTGTCTCAAACCGTCCACATCTGTCCAAAAATGCTAACGTTTCACATTATACCGCTCCCGCGCAGTGTCAAGGGCGGATCGCGAAGTGTGTTATGCAAATTGAAGCAAGTAACCATTTATTTACTGTCTTTTCGCAAATAATTAATTACCGATCCGGGGCTCGTAATTCCTTCACTATCGTTATCTATATAGGCAATACTTTACCCATTTCAGCCGTTGCAGATATTTGTGAAGCACCTTATATGTATATAAAATAGCTGTCACGCATATAACCATGTTAGGTTAGGTTAGGTTAGCGTGGCATGCTTCAGATTTATACCCAATATAGAGATACGTCAAAGAAGGAAAGAAGAAGGTCGAAGATCGAAAATGCCGCAGAACAGTAACAGCGGAGTGGCGCCCAAGAAAAAAACGAAGAACAGTAGGAAGACAGTCAGCCCGCTGGTCCGTCGATATTGTGTGAGTGATTGGGACAAACTGGGAAAGATTGGCACAGAACCGCGAGAGAAAGTTTATTGTTGGGCGTGAAATAGAGAAGAATTGGAAAAAAGCACTGTCAAGATCATAGCACTTAAATTCTTGTTTAACCGCACCAGCCCAGCCAAACATACCACAATAGAAATTTTATTGTTACATGATTTAACCCGACCGGTCATAGCCAATAAGGAAAGACTTTGAAACCTAGTCCTTATCAAACCAAAGTTAGTATTTTAAGTATTTTAAAAATAAAAATAAAACATTATAAGTATGACCTTGTCGCATAAATCAGCATTTTCCAAGTTCCAACGTGAACGTTCACCAGGTCAAGGTTAGTTTAACAACGCGGATACGGCGTGGTGGTAATGTTAAAGTAATAATGGCAAACAGTAAAAATAATATCTTTGAAAGGAGCACCACGTGATCTTGTCGCAAAAATCAGCGTGTCCCACGTAAACATTCCCCCGCGTCAAGGTTAGCGTTGCAGCGCGGATGCGGCTGTGGGTGTCGTAATGCGGTAATGACACAATAATATAAATAGGATTAGTCGGATAGGGACCCCACGCGCGCAGACAGGACGAGCCAATACACGCATTCGTCGCTGTATCATCTCTATCTACGTAAGTGGTTGCTATTTTTTTAATAATTTCGACAAAGTAGAAATGGTCTCAGTTAACTACAAACAGAGTGACAGAAGATTGTGAGAGTGAGCATTACAATAATTACTTTTTCTTTATCGTTTCAGTAAGTAATTTCATTTACATTAACTCTGTAGCTTGTATGTCGTTTAAAAACCTGCTATAAATGTAATTGCTAACGCCAGAAATAATCAACACGACTTCTTCGAGATTTCCACAAAAACTATAGAAAAGTAATGTTGCTTAACTTCGACCCCAGGATATTCATAATTGTTGAGCGACATGATCTGCAATATGTTGCTAACAAAAACATTTAAACTCTAATCAGCTGACACCGACTCCAAAAGTAACTGATTAAGTACTTATGTGTGAATATTATTATTAGCTGTTTAGTTACTTGACATCGTTTTTTTTAAAATGAAATTTACTTTTTTCATCTTTTTAGGGTTCCGTAGCCAAATGGCAAAAAACGGAACCCTTATAGATTCGTCATGTCAGTCTGTCTGTCTGTCCATCTGTCCGTCCGTCCGTATGTCACAGCCACTTTTTTCCGAAACTATAAGAACTATACTGTTGAAACTTGGTAAGTAGATGCATTCTGTGAACCGCATTAAGATTTTCACAAAAAAATAGAAAAATAATAATAAATTTTGGGGGCTCCCCATACTTAGAACTAAAACTCGAAATTTTTTTTTTTCGTCAAACCCATACGTGTGGGGTATCAATGGATAGGTCTTTATAAATGATACTGAGGCTTTTAATGTCATTTTTTTCTAAACTGAATAGTTTGCGTGTGAGACGCTTCCAAAGTGGTAAAATGTGTGTCCCCCCCCTGTAACTTCTAAAATAAGAGAATGATAAATCTAAAAAAAATATATAATGTACATTACCATAAAAACTACCAGCGAAAATTGGTTTGAACGAGATCAAGTAATTAGTTTTTTTTAATACGTCATAAATCGTAAACCGCAATTTAACTTTCGTAATGTTATGCATTTCATTTTGCAATAAAAATACCATAACTATGACTCGATTGTCGTGATGGGTGAACTTTTACTCATAACGGTACCTACAGGTTTGTACGGAACCCTCGGTGCGCGAGTCCGACTCGCACTTGGCCGGTTTTTTGTAATAAGTCCTCATCAAAACGAATGATAACAGTGCAAACAAAAGTCAACGGCTGAACACCGATTGAATCCCCTATTTTTCTATCATTAGGGGTGAAATTTCCGCAAATTTTAAGTACTTAAGTATACTATCTTTGAAGTATAAATAAGCTATTCGATAAATAAGAATAATCAAAATTGATTCATATTTGTCAAAAATATTGGGTAACATAGATACAAAATCAGTTGTGGTATGGAGTTCATGTAATGTTTGATGTTTTTCTTATAGATCCTATCATTAGAACATGACCAAATTAATATTGACCATTTCAAAAGTATTATTATTGGAAAAAAAAAGAATCATCGAAATCGGTAACAAATGATCGCAGAACTTACATAAAAAAGATTCCAACGCATTGAGAACCTCCTCGTTTTTTGAAGTCGGTTAAAAAAAGGGAAAATAACAACATTTCATGACTTAAAAAGTGGATTATACCTTTCGCATTTCTTTAACATTAAAAACCGCTTCAGGCAAATGAAATCGTAAATCCAACTTCAAATTCCATCAACTTGTTTGCTCACAAACATCGAAGCTCAATAACGAGAGCAAACACAATTTGCGGCGAAATTATATCGATATCGAATCGACTACGCTTAATCAATCGACTAATTCGGGCCAAATCGAGTAATTAGGTATCGATGGCTAATGCCGTTTAATGTCTAGGAGTAATTGATCGGCTTTAACGATGTAGATAGGGTTAATTATTTAGGAGCTCGATTAGCGTTCTATTTGTTTACATAATTAGACTAAAGCAATCACATGTTACGCATTTATCTTCTTCTGTCGTGTCAAGTGCGATTCGTGATAGACTCTGACCAAAACCTGGCAACTTCTACGACATTTTGTGTCGCCTTATTTAGATCCTCACTCGTGTAGGGACACAAATAGGGATAGTAAGGCTCGGACTACAAGCATCCGGAATTTTTCAAAACCCCATACAAATCGGATTGAATCCGGGCTTACCCGGAGCCGTTTTGTATGGAGTTCTGAAAAATTCCGGATGCATGTAGTCCGAGCTTAAGTGGTTCAAATTTTATGGATCTGCACCACAATCACATTCGCTCTGCCGCTCGGTCTTCTATCCTCATTTTACCAAATATAGTCTACAGCGGCCAGCGATCTTTTAGAACGCCTCCATTTTTATAGCTATTGATAGGTAGAGAGGCACGAGGTAATTAAAATAAAAGAGGTAGAAAATTTCGTTCTCTCTTATTATCTTCTCTTCTTCTTCGTAATTGTGACCCGGAAATCTTAGCCTGGGCCCTCTGCGATTGAGGCAAACTAGCATTTCACTCACCTACTGGGTCGGCAAATAATATACCATATAAATAATATGTTTATCTGTTACTAGCGTGTCCCGCCCCAGCTTCGCACAAGTGTAATTTTTTTGGTGACTTGATTACGAAATTTGTCTTTATTGCCTGGCTTTGTAGTCCGAAGCGCGAACCATCACACCAGACGGCCGTCAAATCGTTATTTATACGTCAAACTTTTTACCTGTATATTCTATTAAGAATCCATAACTTAATGTTAATAACACACACACACACACATATTATGCACATTGTTGATTGTATGGTGTAAGTTCACGTTCCCCTCTTTAACACGTATTGTATAAAATGTAACAAAATGTAAATCCAATGTAATACTGGCTGTCTGCTTTGTCACCAAGAAAATGTATTCTGTACTTAAGAGCTGTGGATTTTGTAAAAAATAAAATAAATAAATATGTAGCAGATTATTCCGTATAAAGGTAAAAGGTAAACTTAATAACATAATTACCTAACTAGTTATCAATTTTCTCCCTCGTTTACGAACTAATAGGTTTATTCAACGTAATCCCCATCAAAACTAAGCCTTAACAAAACTGAGTACAAAACATGCCAGCCACTTCATTTCTCGCTAATAGAATATTCGTGGAATTAAATAGCTTAAGCCTGCATAAAAGGGTTATAAGATAAATCATCGGTTCCCACATTTTGTCGGCGTATCACAAAAGGTACTCAGCCCTCTTTCCTCTAAGAGTGTTGTACTGGTGACGATTATATCGCCTCGGCGGAGAATGGGCACTCTTTAACAAATAAAAAAACAACATAATACAGATTCACAGCCGTGGTTCTGTGTGCTTATTAGATGCGAATTAGCTAATTAAATGCAACCGGAATTCGTTTTTTTGGGTGGCGAAGTTTTTACGATAGAGAATTCAATTTATTTGTGCCGTATGTGAAATTTTTAATAAGGAATCGTTGATGCTTGGGATCGTGATAATGGATGAAATCTGGAACGAGGCAGAAGACCAATGTGGCAGTGGGCCGACCACATCTGTCGGAGAACCGATGAAAGGTGGAGTAAACGGGTCTCGTGTGGAAAACACGTCTCTGCAAACGTACTGTAAGACGCTCCCCAGCTTGATGGACCAACCACCTTAGGAAGATGGCTGGCAGATGTTGGATAAAAAAGTGAGAGATCGTGCTTTTTGGCGCCTTTTGGTGCGCTGACGTCCAGCAGTAGACTGCAAATAGGCTGAGATGATGAGACACTTGTACACGTCAATATTTCATATTTTTCTTTATAGGCTGAGATGATGAGACACTTGTACACGTCAATATATCAATATTTTTTCTTTATGTAAATTTGACACTATAATAATTTATGGAATAGGAATACCATGTGTTTGTTCATTTTTGTCTTAATTATTGAAATCAATTCGAATGTAAGCTCATTTATTATGCCACAGAACACTAATGAATAATAAAAGCGCCAACCAAAACAACATGTCACAACGAAAAAATGTCATAGAATTAAGTTTTTGTTTAAATTTTCAAATGTTTTTTTTTTAACGGAATAACTGGCTGGATTGATTTTAATCACAGATGTATTGAATTTAGCGCTTAAAATGAAAAGAGGTCAATTAAATAAGTCAACTTCAGGTAGGGTTCGACCGGCGGCGTTACGAGGCGTAATGTGTAACATGTTAACGAGCCGGATTTACACAGATTTTATTACCATACCACGCGCCGCGTACATGCTCGCTGCGAATGTTACATTACGCTCCCTAATGATAGTAACCATTTATTAAGATGATTATTTAGATTGATAGAAGATTATTTAAGGGTGGGTCTACCACCCACCCTTATGGAAATAAGTCCATTTTGGATCATGTTACCTTTTTCATGGAACAACCAAGTATAAGAATGTGTTTCCTTACAAAAAAAAACATTACAAGCAAGTGGTGGTATAAGTCCGTACATATTCTGTAAATCTAAAGGCACTCTCTGGTATTCGAACTTACTACTACTGACAATGTGGCCGTATATGACCCAACAAAACGTCATATTTACCTACTCTGTGCAATTAATGTCAAAAGTTCACATCCAATTACACGCAGCAGCTAAAAATACGCGCGAATAAAAATTAATACTTCAATCAAGCTCGTTCAACTAATTAGTATTAATGAAAATAATAATTTCATATCGCGAGCGTCATTAACGAGTGGAATGATCGTTAATTCGAATCGCGATACCGAATTCGGCTGATTGAGTTTGCCGAATTTGAGGCATTTGCAGAAATTCGTCAGCGCAGGGCTGTCACAATTGGAATTGATTTATCAAAACTGTGTTATAAACTTGCTATGATTAGCTGTGCGTTTCAAAATGCTTTAAGATCATTTTAGTATTCTCTATTTATACATGATTTTTACATCAAAATAACGAGGTATCGCTATTAATAAACGTGTCACTGTAACGCTATTGAAGCAATTGATTAATCTTATTTCTTTTAAAGTAATATTTCGGAATGACCTAGCAGTAACTATTATATTTATTACCTAATTATTTTTATTAAAATGAAAAGCAACAGTCTTCCAAACATATTCAACCTTAAAAATTAATATAAATTGCATCAATGTATCGTCGTCAAACAAAATCGAAACGCAATTGAAATAAATTATTTTACGATGCAAACCCACCCGTTTACGATTGAACAATCAATATTCGATATGCCACTCGTTCATCTAATAACAACTTTTACTAACTGTAATCGAGATCAATTGAACAGTATTAACTATTAATAACAATGGTTCAATCTGGGAGGCAGACGGATCGATTTAAAAAAATGCGGGATGAAAGATTTTAAGGTTATAATTTAAACCAGAAGTCAAATTCCTGTAGTTTAAGTGTTATCAAATTCCAGTTTTGGTTTGCTCTCAGTCTTTTTAATTAAGAATAAGAATGTTTATTGACAATGAACATCACGACAACAATTATTAATAACGATAAATTTAACCTCCGTATCCGAGTGGCGAGTATACCGGTCTTGGTGTTGCTATCTCTGAGGTTCTGGGTTCGATTCCCGGTCGGTCAATGTAGAAAAATAACTTTTCTATATTGTCTCGGGTCTGGGTGTTGTGGTACTGTTGTCTCCGATTTCTATAACACAAGTATGTCAGCAATGTATGTTATGTTGTCCAATATTTATTTCTTTACTAGCTGTCCCGGCGAATTTCGTACCGCCTCTTCATACAATTTTTTTTATTAATTTTCCGATCTTTTTATAGTTATTCTGGTATTCGAAACGGAGACAAATCCAACAAATCAAAGATCATAAAAATCGGTTCAGCCGTTCTTGACTTATAAATGGTGTAACTAACCCGACTTTGTTTTATATATAATTATATAGATTTTATGTAAAGGCTCGCGTACATAAAAGCAGCCCGTTCCGCGAAAATCCTCTTACATCTCTCACATACTTCCGTAATTAGATATCAGATTTTTCCGGTCCTTGTGAATTAAACGCCAATTTTTACTAATGGGTTCCGGGTTCGATTTCCGTTTCTGATCAATTCAAAAACGAACTTTTCTAAATTGGCTCGTGTCTGGACGTGCTGGGAGACTAGAAATTCAATGTCTGGTACCTCGTACCACAAAGATCCCTCCACCGCACCGCACTTCGCCCGGGGCTAGAGTCTTATGACCCAAACCACCTCATGGTTGAGATGAGGCCTGCGCCCTGCAGTGGGACGTATACGCACACTTTTTTTGCTTTTACTACAGGGATGTTACTTCTTACTTCGAGACCATCATGACAATTGGTGTCTGGCCTATTCTTCTTCTTCTTCATATACGGTCAATCCCGGTTGCGTCCAAAGCCATTGCTTTGGAGCCCAGGGTCCGCTTTCCTTGATTTATTTCTCCACTTCGCGCGGTCTTGAGCGTCTCTAGTTGTGAGATCATTGGCACGCATGTCAGCCCTCACGACGTCAAGCCAGCATTTCTTGGGTCTACCCCTTTGCCAGGACCTGGAGGTGGCGGCATGGCCAGACATTTGTTTCCTACGTAGCTTGCCGGTTTCTGCAAAACATGGCCGTACCAGCGTAGGCGACTCTCATGCAGTTTGTCTGCAATATCACGGACACGAAGGCTACCGCGGATGCGCGAGTTCCTCACGCGGTCCATCTGCGTGACTCCGCACATCCACCGCAGCATATTCATCTCCGTGACACGCATCTCCTGCTTGTGTCGCTCAAGTAGCGGCCACGCTTCGCTGCCATATAAAAAGACAGGCCTAATGATGAACTTATAGTATAAGTACTTATAATTGGTGTCTGGCGCATTCTCTACTATAAATTGTTTGAGTTGAAAATTTAAATTTAGCGCAAGTATCTTAAGACATTGTTAACCCTACACCGGCTATAGCAAGTTGTCAGTCATCGTTACTGTACCCGGCCCGTCTGGCCCCTAATCGTTTTACGCGACAGCGCTATTCATGCTTGATTCAATTTATTTGCCTTAACTACCAATAAAAAACTATGCTCTTATTCTGAAATGGGATACTTGGGCCTGTTGAAAGTCATCGCAAACATTTAATCTAGACATACGGACAGTGTTCATTACAATAAGTTATAATTACTGAATCATCATCGCAGCTTATTGCAGTCTACTGTCGGATGTAAGACTCAAAGAGCACGAAAAACACGATCTCCCGCTTTTTTCATCTAGCCATTGCCAGCCATCTTCCTAAGGTCGTCGCTGGCTGGCTAAGCTGGAAGCTTCCTGAACTACGTTTTCCGAAACATAGTCTCCACTCGAGAGCCCGTGACTCCACCTTTCATCGGTTCTGAGACATATCGGTCATTCTTCAAATAAGCGTTCTTCGCCTAATTACCGTGATCTTTTTCATTTTTGACTTATTTGTGTTAAATACATTAAAATATAAAACATATCAAAGATTCAAACATAACAATTAAAATGGCATTAAAATATTTAAAAGCGGTTTTCGAGTTATTAAGACTTGAAAAAAAAAAGTCTAATACTTAATGTAGCGTAATATGATAAGATCAATAAGCTCATGTAAGATAATTAAAAATTATATATTATGCATTAATAATTTGTAAAAGGAAACACGAACTAATCGTTTAAGGTTAAACAATTTTTTTAGCGACACACTGACTTCGACGCACTAGGTTACAGAAGTGGAGGAAGTTTATGAATAATTTTCATTCCAAGTATTTCCAAGACATTACATAATACCTGCAAGGCTCACTTTATAACGTTATCATGGGCTAATGTAAGACTACAAACGGTAGTATGGACCTGGTTGCAGGAAACAGGGGATAAAAAATCTCGACAACTTCCTGGAGAAAGAGTGTAAATTGGCTTTCTACTCCTTAATATGATGAATAAAGTAAATCAAATCAGTATGTCATAAAAATTACAGGCAAGTTTTAACATCAAGTTGGTGTGACACGTTATGGTAATTAGAGAACAGACGTTTGTAAAATTAATTTACCCACAACTACTTAAAACAGAGGCCTATGGTTTTGTCTACTATCTTTTAAATAAAAATATTTGCATTTACCGAATTTGACACGTAAAACTAGCTGCTCGGAGAATGGCCGATATGTGGCCAGTCTACTGTCACTACTGGACAGCTAGATTTACAAAATACTTAATTAGTTACATTGTTATTGATTAATATAATAACGAACATCTGGTATTGTAGTTCGCACCCTGGGCTACAAAGCCAGGCGGTGTGTAATGATAAAAACGATCATTTGTACCTACCTAAAATCATTGTATTTGAGTGTTCAAAATATGTTTATTTTATTTATTAGGCTCTGCATAAGCACACTATTACAAAACTAGAATTACTTACAATGCTCGTAGCATAGTGATCTATTTGCATCATAAAAAAACAACACTACATCTACCGATAGACGTGTAACGTTGTTACTTAATGTTTATCCTTTAGCTAGTCACCATCGTAGAAGCTTTGATTAATTTGGGACTACGGACGTGTTTGACTAAATCTGCAATGATAATTTATAGAAAAAAGTAATCTAATCTAAGATTGAATTTGATTGAATATCATGCTATATCGTCAAAAATTTATACTGCAAATTTAATTTTTGAAAAATCATAGGCAATATTGACTTTCGAGGTTTTGCAAAAAAAGCAAACTATATAATATTATCAATCGATGATGTTGCTATTGAATATCCTTATTTTTTTGAGATGTGTTATCATTTTGATATTTAGGTTAAATCTCAAGTTAAGAAGCTTGTGCAAGTGAGCCTTAATTTGCTCTACTCGTACTCCATTTAATCCGTAGTGCTATCTCAAACCAATTATGCCATTAGAACCATCAGTTTCGGAAACTATCAAGTTACCGTTCGCAAGTTAACAGAAACTAATAACACAATTTGTAACTCAACAACTCACAGCCGATGTATCCGTCTGAGTTGCCAGTTACGCGTTTAGTGCTTGGAAACTTAGGTCTTATGACTGGCAATCTTCAACCTTTAGTGATCAACAGTGTATCAGATAGATTCACCAGAAAGCTATTGTAGCGCCCGGTATTTTTTTATTATATTGGACAATATTACATACATTGCTTTGGTTCTAAAGTAAGTAGCTAAATCACTTGTGTTCTAGAAATCAGAAACAACGATGCTACCACAACACCCAGACCCGATCCAATTAAAAAGCGTCAAGCCTTTACTCATCATCATCAATTTCAATTAAATAAAATACCTCAGCATTAAGAAATTTACAAAGAAGAAGAAGAAGAAGAAAAAGAAGAAAATAATTTTGCAGTTTAGATAGCAACAACCGACATCAACATTTAAAAAAATTATATACAAATAGTTAATAGACATTAATATACTGTAATAAATAATACACTTAAAATTTTGGATTAACTTATAATTTATTGTAAAATATGTTTGGTAAAATGACGTATCTAAGTGTACTGTATTACCTAAAGATGAAATAAATGAATATTAATGTGAATATATGAATATATAGGTATTATAATTTAATCAATAACAGAGACATCATTTATTTGTCGGTCTGTCAGTAATAGGTACTTGGAATTCCCTGTCTCTGTTAATAATTTAATCTTGTGTTAGTGAACCTTGTTTTAATGATATTTTAACTAACACTACACGAGTATTTTACTCCGATAAGTTTTGGTCCGTCAAGTTTTGGCCTAATTGCAGGGCCCACGGCCTTGACGAAAATCTTTGTGCAATAAGAGGTAGTTACTTATGTTTTGCATTAATACTTACCCGTGTACTGTACAGTATTGATTTGAATGATCTTTAGTTCTTATTATCTGTCCTCTACCTGAAGGTTGTCTGGAAGAGATCGATCTATCTTATTCTAAACTATAAATAGGTAAAACAAAGAAACAAGTTATAATTCTAACAAACATTAAATTATATCACTTAAAACTCGTATGCGAACAAAGTTCAACTCGCCAGAGACATCCTTAATACCATCAAATGAAATCGTATAACCAGGTACAAATATTAAATTCCATGTTTACATCTTCCTTAATTCCGGGGAATATTATGCAAACACGATTAAAGTGGCTACATTAGAAACGGCTCCATACCATCCGAGTTAATATTACATACGTTATAACGTATAAACTGTCGCGAGGAGCGTTATAATTTTGCATATTGTGATAAATAACGTTAGTTAAGAGATGAAATTTTACGTGAGATTAATTTGACGTTATACTGTGAATATGAAATTGCTGTCTTGGATAGATTAGGTTACAATATCTCATTTCTCCTAACGCTTTGTCTCGTTGCCAGTAAGGGTACTATGAAGTGACTTAGATGCAGCATCTCTAGTTGTTACATTTGGAGCAATAGGGAATATGCATGAAAAAATATATTGTTGTTTTTACTATATTTATAAGAAAATATATTAAATTATAGTGCCAATAGTGAAAACAAAATTGATTTTATGTAAAAAATAACTGTAATATAGTAATTAGAAATTAATATCGACGTCACGATACATATCTCCGGATCTCCTTGTCTAACATACAACTTTATTGGGCTGTAAGTCAGGTATTTATCAATATTTTTCAAAAAATCTTAATGTTTTATTAATTATAATTGAGTACATTTTTTTTAGTACCAAATAAAAAATATGCATATTCCCCATTGCCACGAAATACCGATTATCTAACCCCAAACTAAGCAAAGCTTGTACTATGGCGACAAGGTAACGGATAAACATACTTACTTAAATACTTTTATTAACATCCATGACTTAGTTAAAAATGCTCGTGCTCATCACACAAACATTTACCCCTTGCGGGATTCGAACCCGCAACCGCTGACTCGTACGAAACGTACCCAGGGCCGCCCCGCTCCTATGTGCGAAGTGTGCGGCGCACACAGGCGCCAAGACAATAGGGGCGCCGGATGAAATGCCAGCGCCTCCTTTATTTTTGAAGCCGGTTAAAAATAGGCGCTTCATAGGTTTCGCACACAGGCGCTGCTAGGGGTCGGCGCGGTCCTGAACGTACCTAAAGTGCGGCCTTAGGCAGGGGATGAAAACTATTTTGAACCATGGCTACACATCCATTGAAAACTAAATATGCAGTGCAGGTTTCCTCACAATATTTTCCCTCACCACCAAGCTTGTGGTATAAATCTGTATATATTTTTAGAAAAAATCCAAAGATACAGTCAACAGCAGGTCAACCTACCCAAAAAGTTAAACGTCATTGAACCGATTTTCAACTTTAAGTCTGTTACGTAGAGAAAATTTGATATTTTGTGGTGGGTTGACGAGCTGTTGTCTGTACATAAGAGCGGGATTTGAATTCACAACACACAGATGTGAAGCGAGACTTCGACTACTGAAATATTAACATTTCTTCTTTTTTCGTGTCAATAGCATCAAATAGAACTTGGCGATCTCGACTGCGTCATTCGTCGCCATATTTAGATCAAAGTCTGTGCAGTTGTGGGCACACAGGGCAATCGAGAATCCACTCCACAGTCACACGCGCTTTGCGCTCCATCACTCAACCCCCATCTTACTAGGTTTTATCTGCAGAGGCACCCGGCACCGTCTCTTGTTTAATATAGTAGTTGATAGTCTTAAAGCCCACACACTGTTAACCACGACCCACTTATCCGTTTGTGAATAGCGGAGTGGCATGAATCGAGTTGTTAAATGCACTACGGTGCAATGGCTCCGATGGCGGTACGCACAATTATTTCATATCCACCAGACTAAAGATAAAAACGGAAATCCTAATGCTGCCACTCGGCCATACATCCGGCCTTTGGGTTTTGTAATTTGTAATTTAAAACGTTTAGTTATTTATATTGTCTTCTAATAGTTAAAAAACTAATTAACTGATGAATTAACCTGCTAGTTGAAACCTGGACTGGACCGATAAACTTGAAATTTGCACAGAGGTTCCTTGAACTTTCGCAATTAACTTTCGCAATTCGAACTAAGGAAATATTTTTGAAAATTCAATTCTGAAAGGGGTGAGAACTTTGTTTAAAATAACATTATACTTGCAATCAGCCTACATAAAATGACGTTCCCCGACCGATTTTAAACAAAAGGTACAATATTTAGATCAAAATTAAGGTTTTACAGTTGATTACTGAGTTGTTGACTATACACGTCACAAGCATAAATATATATAAATACATTTTTAGCACTTAGATACTCGTACAACTGACGGAAACCACAAGGTGAACAGACGACCTGGTAAAGGTTGCCGGAAGCCGCTAGATGCAGGCCGCTTCCAGCCGGCCAATCTGAAAGTCATTGGGGGAGGCCTATGTTCAGCAATGGACGTCCTATGGCTGAAATGATGATGATGATGATAACATTTTTATTGGACTTATTACAACGGAATTAGTCTCTACATTTCATTGCTCGTGACTGTACACAGACCAGCTGGTTAAAAAAAGTGATTGTTAAACATCGTTCGTAACAGATTAAATTAATGACATGAGCTTTGGTTCAGCTTGAGAGAGTACATTAAAGCTATCGATAATAATATAGTAGAACAACATTGCTTCCATGAGACACGAGTACAATTGCGTGATATTAAACACTCACGGAGCCAGCATTATTTTCGTTTGTGAATAGTGAAGTGGCACAAATCGAGTCGTTTGCGTGTCGCTGCCGTCACACTCGTAGGTGCATGCGTAGCGTAGCATAAGCTAATATCACGCTTACCTATACGCACAGCATATGTGTGAGTCACTATTTTCAAAAGTAAAATCTCAATATTTTCTTTATTATTATCACTGACATTTACGAAAAACTTTGTAACTGGTAACAGCCGATTTGTTTTATTTGCGGAACAATATTATTTTATTGATCAAATACCCATCACATGATAGAGCAATCGAATCGCGTTACCAATTGTTTTATTAAAAACGTCAGTTGGTGCACATCGTCCACGTTTAATACAATAAAGGCCAATAAGGCAGCTCGGACAACCAGCTCAATTATTGACAAATAAGAATCGTATTGATATGCAATCGCGGCGGCGCCTGGCTCAATTGTTCCGGCGCTTCGAGTTGAAGCTCCACTCAGTGGAGTCAATCAATATTGAAGTGCTTATGATATGAATATAATAAAGATTTTATTAGTGATTTTCATTATAAGACTACGCCAGGCCTTCTACCCAAGCTCAATCCTTGACTATTCTTCTTCCACCGCCCTAAAAGCTTTTTGACACCTACCTACGCTCCACTGTTTGGAGCCTTATGGGAGCTGTGGTATGTATTCTAAAAATTCATTACGGAATCAACATCAGTTCCACAATTTAGTCGCTGAATGTTGCTAGTTTTGTAAAGAAAAATCAAATCAAATGTTAATGTTGCTTTGACTCTGTTCATAGCTTAGGCTTTGAACTCTCATATTCGATGTTTCAAAAAATAAAATTGATAAAACCGCCATCAGGGTAAGTCCATCCGCAAAAATCGCAAACCGTAGTTAAATAGTTTTATCATTACTGTATTTATTACTATTACAATAGTTTAATAAATTTAGTTTATAAAATGGAAAGTATACAAATGAACCAAGTGTACATACGATTAAGCACTTTTGTACATACAATAATTATTACTTGCTACAGATAGATCGTGCTACGAGTTGCTACGACACTGCTACGGATGTGCTACGCGGCTTATGCCGTAGAAACGAAAGTAGCTTAAGTATTTATTTATACATATTATTGTAAGAGTTTAAAAAATTTAAAAGTTACTCAACTTTTTAAACAAAACTCAGAGTAAATAATCCTACTATGAGTGTGTATTATTAATTATTCTTATTTTACGGTATGTAAAACGATAAATAAATATGTCTTCAGTCACGAAATTCTGAATATTACTTCTTCTAAATAGTAGAAAATGACTTAATTAACTTAGTAGGGCCACTTTGCTAACGAAAAGTTTAGGTTTTTGAATAATTATATTTCGTAATGATATCAATATATGCAATTAAAGCGTTAAAATAAAGGGTAGTCGTCACATAAGTATATTTAGCAACGGAACATTTCTTGACCTGTTCTTTTTTGTAGAAATATTTTTGATTCGGTTAAGCGATTGTTTCAGTTCTATTTGATAGAGACATTTGATTTAGAACGATAAACATCTCATTTAATTACAATCTTGTTTACTGTAAAAAAAAAAAAGTAAACTTATCGTTCTTAATTAGTTTTTTATTTATTTACTCAAATTTTGCATTTCCAAAAAATCGCAATGTTTCACTTTACAAAAAAGTTTTTAAAAAATTCACAACTCTCGTAAAACTGAACATCACTATTTAAAATTTTCCATTTACCTTATTAGCGTCCGAAAATATTTTGTTGAGTTGCGGCGGGAAGTTTTCCCGCCGAAATCCACGTGCGATAAAGCGCGGTCACCGAGCCGCCACTGTCATCCCGCGACCACTTACGCGTCTGCTCGCGCGCGCGCCGATCACTCGACTGAGAGTAATCGCTCAGAAACCGCCCTCGCCAAACAAAACCCCACCCGTAAAGAGCATTTTAGCACGCGCGCCTCCCTCCCGCGCCCTGATTTAATAGCCAGCGCGGGCACTGATTCACTTAGCCGAACGCTACTACCGACTCCTTCTCTCTCGCTCCTACTCCGACACTCATCCTCTCCACATCGCCCCTCCCGCTCCAACGCCGCCAAAAAACTACGACCAGAAAGAGACAGCGCCGCGCCCGCGGACACTTCTTTTCTCCAACTCGATTTGCATGCGGGGGTCGCGCCGCAAACTTTATGTCCTCGTTTCGTAAATTATTTATACGTTTGAAAATACTTTTAACGGCATGCCAGGGAAAAAGATTGCTTTAAAACGAGCCGAATTAAGTGACCGGCCGGCTGGATTACCGCGCGTGACGCAATCATACAAATCTAATTTCATCTCGCTCTTTGATGAGCTGGAAATGAACTTTGCATAACTTTTTAAAATGTTACAAAATACAAACTTTTTAATTAAACTCTACATTTTGATTTTATCGTATTTATAAATATTTTATAATGAAAGACATAAAAACTCTTCTATGACTACTTTCTTTGATATTTCTTCGTCTAAAACGATCCTTTTTATGAATTTGTTTTATTAATATTTTGTAATTGTACATAAACGATGTCGGAGAAGCAAACCAACTTTCTTAAATGAGACTGTAGGTGATTTTTAAACTGCAGTAATATCTATATTTTAGACTGATGGGTTCATGTTCAATATTTGCACAGCTTCACTTGGTATTTTGGTTCTAAGCCTAAAAGTAATATTTTTTTAAGATAAAACAATCATTTCGTTGCTGGATACTATATATACTATGCAATTAGCAATACTAAAATGGGTGCACGCATATATTTTAAGGCAAAAAAAATACTGAAAGCAAACAAGTCAAATGCATCACTGATGTAATTAATTAACGCGCCCTTGACCGCTGCCTGTAAGTTCGTATTGTACTAATAAATTAAAAATGTGAAGTAGTTAGTTATAATTATGCCCAATGTATGAATACAATTAGATAAACCTATACCTGTATGTTCTTGTTTGTTTTTAAAAGACCATAGACTCATTAACGCCGGTTATTCCTCCTAAGAAGTAATAGAGGAGCAAAAACGCAACAACTTTTCTTGATAGACTAACTTAGTAACTTCGAAATGCTCCTTTTTTATTAGACTAATTTCTAAGAGTAATATATCGAATTACAAATCAGTAGTAATTTGTGGTATAATAATGACGATAATGACTAACCTGAAAGTAATCATCTTCGCAAATACAAAGCTTGACCGCTGTAGACAAAATTTTGTCAGAAGCGAAGGATGAGAACCGGACAGAGTGGATATGACTGCGGTGTGGAAACCATGGACCAATTAAATATTATCTTGCTCTTATATCTGCACGAATGATGACTTGAATTGAGTGACCGAAAATACCGCAAGTTTTACTCTAAGTCTGTCTTGAGTCTAAGAAGAAGAAGAAGACTACTTTGCTAAAGTTCGATTATTTACCTACTTACCTTAGCTTACCTACTTCTCAAGGATTTTAAAGAATTAGTCACGCAATATCAGCTATGCTTTCAGCACGGAACAGCCTTTTACCAATCCACCCTTTTATCTAGCATAATGGAGTATGGCCCAAACCATTGTTAACGTCAGAACCCCTGGACCACATACGATATTTTTTGTTTTGAAAATATCAATATAGTTACAATATCTTTAAGCTACTATTTGATACCTAAATTCAATTCATGTGGTCCAGGGATTCTAACGTTAACCAAACAATGTCCATAGTTACGGTGCGGAGGCTTACTATTTTTAAGTCAAACATAATAAGAACGATTTAACTCGTTCTAAATTTGAACAATTTTGATAGTTTTTTCTTTTTAATTAAATAAAAGTTGTCTAACTAATTTGTCCCAAATTGCGAGAACAGTTGACCTATCTAATCAGCGTGATCGCGTTAGAAGCAAACCAACAGCTAATGGCGGGCGTGACCCTTTTGCTAACTTCGAGCTCCGTGCTCAGTTACCGATAGCCCCTACCACCGGTTAATACAAGACACTATAAACTTTGCAAAACATCAGAATATTTAAACAACGATTTTGTTTGTTCCATACCCAAAGGGTAAAAACGGGACCCTATTAGATACTAAGACTCCATTGTTCGTCTATTTGTCTGTCTGTCACCAGGCTGTACCTCATGAACCGTGATAGCTAGACAGTTGAATTTTTTACAGATGATGTATTTCTGTTGCCACTATAACAACAAATACTAAAAACATAATAAAAAATATTTAAGACGGGCTTCTCCTTGAAACAAACTTGATTTTTTTGCCGTTTATTCCTCGATATTAATAACGGCAAGAGGTAGACGCTTGAATTTTTTGGCGTTTTTTTTTAAATGTAGTGCATCTCTGTTGCCCCCCTCTATTATAATATAGTGTCTTATGTTTTTATAATGGTACACAACCCTTCGTGCGCGAGTTTGACTCGCACTTGTCTGGTTTTTTTTAATACAAAATATATAATACACACAAAACCAAGTGATATAAGGGGTGCAAAGAAAGTAACACATATATTAAATTAATTTATAGTTTATCTGTCCAAAGATGTAGTTTACTTTAAATCGCATGGTCTTCTAGATCGGCGATACTCAAAGTGTGTTTCGTGGAGCCCTGGGGCCCTGCAAGAATCTGCTGCTACTTTGCTCTGCAAGGGCTCCGTCAATAATAATAGCTATTTATCTATAGATCGAATTATATTAGTGTTATAACAGAATAGGCAAAAAATAAGCAATACTGAACTAGATTTTCAAGACACTTCTCTCATATACACCTTAAACATGAAAAATCTACTTGATTGCATGTATGTAAAGTTATTCATTTTGTATAAATTTTATTGATGAGTAAACAAACACAAAAGCAGGTTTTTATCAATAAAAAAAAAAGTGCTCTATACAATAAAATATTTAGTATCTCAAAAGTGTTTCGTCATCACAAAATTTTAGAACCGCTGCTCAAGCTAAGTGATCATGAAGCTGTGGCACACCTAGGTAGAGTTCTTTGTCCAACAGATAAAATAAAAATAACATGTATACTTTTATTGTATTATCGCATATTAAAAATATACACGTTATTTTTATTTTAGGTAATAGCATAATAATATACTGAAAATCAGCGTCGTAGCACTCTGTGCCTCAGCTATGCTAAGCCTATTTGGTACATGACCATTTCTGAATGTAAAATTTTGTATGATCTATTACAGTTTTTTAATTGTGCCAAATAATGTTTTTCAATCATTCATAATTATTTATAGTGATAAAGTATCGAGAATGTAGAGTTGTGGATGTTTTCCAATAATCCGTTTAAGATCTAATTCGCTAATTTGCTCCGATATTCGTTACATGATAACTTTATTATTATCACGAAATAACGAGGTAAATATCAATGGGCAGAAAGTGAGGCTAATGCCAAAAGTGCTTATCTAAAAATAAACAAGTAATGTATAATTTAACTGAAAAGCTTCTGTTAATGTTCCGAAAGCCTTCAAGGTTGTAACGAAACAATAAGAAGACATTATCAAATATTCTCGGACAATCCAAAACAAGCATGTTAATACTTTATAAAGCAATCGTTTCAGCGTCTGATTCTTTAATCAGAGCACTGATTTAAAATTTACTTGTCTTGTATACTGCGCCGCCACGATAGGCTAGCGGTTCGGAAAAATGATTCTAGCTCTTATAGAAACTGCGGCAAAGATTGCCAGCGGTACAATATTAGAGGTAAACAAATCTTGGGGAGGTGTAAGTGACAATAAAACGAGGGCTTAGCTCTCGGGGCCGTCTTGAAGTGGAACGGAGGCGCGTGGGGCGCGGGGCGAGGAAGGGGGAGGAGCGACTCGCGCCGTCCCGCTCTCGCGCTCAGCGCTCGACTCGCGCTCATCCGTTTTATTTCTTGTTTGTCCGCGAGCCGTCTTCCCTCGCTACATAATTTATTTTGAGCGGGTACATTTAAAAAATTGGCTGAGCCGCGTACGAGTTTAGGCGGCGAAATGGAGTTTGCGGGCGGGCGGGGGTCGGGGCGTTTGCAAATGAAAATAATATGGTAAATGATTTCATTTGAATTGCCGTTTCGGCGTAATCGTCGAGGGCGGGTAATGGGCCGTGGAAAGACCCGCTTCATTGTCCGCGCTTTCATTTACGCGCTGAATTTATTTTGCGAGTTTTATTGCCATACTTGACTTTTATAGCCTTTATGCCGGCATACATATTCAATGGCGCTCGCTGCGTCCTGTCTGCCATCCGAAAACTATTTGATACAGTGTTTGTGACGCTGTAAGTACTTTATTGACAACGTGTGATGTGATATCGAGTGGAGGCCAATAAATATTTATGAGTATATTCAAGCACAAATATTTTTTGACATATTGTATTTGCAACTTTGATTTTGGTGGATGAAAATGGACGAGTGATTTATCAACATATTTAACCTAAAATAATCACGAATGAAAGGCATATTTTGTCGAGTGCGTGAATATTTAGTTCAATTACAAATTTGTATTACATTCATTGACTTATATAAATCAATGATTACATTACTAGGTCCATATCGCAAAAGAAAAAAACTTTCCAATACTAAAGATCCTACCACCTCAATGGCTGTTTTACGTGGTATAGGAAGGAACTTAACTTTCTTTAGGATTTCAATTGAAGGGGGAAGGAACCAGCCTATAGTAAAAGTTGTAGTATTTGAGAAGTTAAATCATCAGCCCCACAAAGAAGTTAGGTAACAAAATTGGACCATTTGGCCTAATAAAGTCAAAAGTACTAGACTTTTGACTTTTTTTGGTAACGTAACTGCTAAGTCCGGTTTGGATTCAATAGTACAGATATCTGCAAAGTTCTGGAAATAAATGTAGAGTCTATTTCTTCAAAAAGCATCAAATAGACTCCAATCAACCCATAGTAGGCGACCTTGATCGTAACATTAAAATAAAAAATATATAAATTTGTTTTCACAATCACACCAATTATCTTGCTTCAAACTAAGAGAAGCTTGTACTATGGCGACTAGATAACTAATAAACATACTCTTATAAATATCCATGACTTAGGTACAAATGCTCGTCGTACTTATCACACAAACATTTTCCCGTAGCGGGATTTGAACCCGCAACCGCTGGCTTTGTAGTCCGGAGCGCAAACCATTACACCAGACGGTCGTTAATAATTCTAATATTTTGTTGCAACCTCTTTGCAGGTCTTAGGGCATAGACGCGAACTAGGAGATGACCCATAATCTAAGGGGTCCATGGTTCATACGTGCGCAGCGCTTCTTCTCCTAACCTAATCATATTCCCAAAAATGTACTCTACCTACGGAAGTCATAGATACAACAACTACGTACTTTCTTTCATTGAGAGCAACCTCATCAATAATCGTCCAATCAAAATCAAATAATCAGCCTACGTCTGTCCACTGCTGGACATAGGCCTCTCCCAATGCACGCCACTGAGCCTTAGCAGCTGCGTTTGCCAAAGAGAGCAACCTACTCTGTTAAGTTTTATCTGCACAGGACAAACTCTGAACAGAAAGAAAATAAACCAGGTTGGCCACGGCTGTTGAATCGTTCATGGCTGGTAGTAAGTGGGGGAAGACTTTCCACTTACTACCGGCCATGAACATGCATTGCAGAAGAGTAAATATTTTTATTTTCGTATATTCTCTAGGCTTCCTGCAACCTTAACCAAGTCTGGATGCAGGCCGCTTCTAACAGCAGTGGACGTCCTATGGCTGAAATGATGATGATGATTCTCTAGGCATCTAAGGAAGACCAGGGATAGCTGAGATACTTCACATATCAGTCACCACATCTCAAAGCCAAATTGTAATTTAACATCCTAGCGTCAGAGGTTCCCGCCGAAAATCAGCGTCGTGATAAGGTCCGTGGCTGTCACGACAAATGCTTCGACAAATCAAATTCGTTTGATATTGTTTTATGTATTTTTCTCTTGTGTGACGAATAAACGTTTTTATTTATATTTTCCATTTATTTTACTGACAACGAAACGGAGAAGGTATACTTATATGCGTTTAGGGTAAAAGGTTGTTTGTTTGTGTGTGCACTCGAATGTTGCCATTTATCTCCAAAACAGTTCGACCCATTCAGATGCGGTTTTCTGTAAAGGATTGAGTTGAGGGATGAGTCGTCAACAATGGTTCAGATAAGACAGTGTCAAGGTTTTAACCCGCCAGTGGGCGCTGCAGCATTATTTTTTTCTTATTTTTTGCTCAATAGTAGAGGGTTTGATATGTTGCTTGCAGAAGCAACCGCAGCATTATCCGCACAAATCCTCCACGTGCGTTATTCTATTCAAATGACGCACAGCCATTAATATTTGTATTTTTTTTTAAAGATTTCAATGTTGCTCTATCCTAAAAGTTGTTATATTTGAGCACTAGCATTAGACCTAAAGAGGTATTAAATTTAAAAAAATGACACAGTAAAAAATATATTCTGTTTCTGTTCACTTTTACGAAGCAAATTCACAGTCAATTCAAAATAAGACACTTTACCATAACCAATAATGATAGAGCAGTCAAAGGCAGTGACTAGCAAAACCCTTAATAGCTCTATAATAACTACATCAATGGTTGCGTAATTGTATTCTGTCTTTTGTACGAAAAAAATCAACCCCTCTAATGCTCGGGATACTTTGGACCCCTCGCGAACGAGTGATTTATTGAAGAAAGCTTTTAAACCCTTGCGGTCGCTATTGTTGGGTCGTCTTCACCACGGGTCATTACGGCCATAGAGTGGATTTGCTCTGATAAATATGATATTTTATTGTCTTTTGTTTCGTTTTATTAATTAGTTCTCGAAAAAAGAGCACGTCGAGATATTATAATCGGGACTTAATCTTTGGCTCTACCGAGTATGAATGGATGTGAAATGCAATAACTTGTTTGTACAAATTATTGTTGAATTGTTTAAAAAATCTCACTTTCCTATACAATCGTAACAGCTGATCTTGTAATTAGTAACTGGCTTTTTAAGGGTTCCGTAATCAGCATGAAACCTATGTCATGTTTAGATTCGCCATGTCCATCTGTCGGTCTGTCCGTCCGCGACTTTGCTTAGATACTCTTAGTACCTTCTAGAAAGCTGTAATTTGGCATGGGTTTATTAATCACGACGACAGTCGCAAAATAAAAGTTCTTTAAGGGTACCTCTTCTACACGTAAATTGGTGATATCATGTTTTCTCGTCTACCCTATGGTGTAAGGTTATAAACGTCACATTTTTTTTTCGCGGCTCGCGTTGCATTTTTTCCTTTTGTAATAAAATTTATCATCATCATCATCATCATTTCTGCCATAGGACGTCCACTGCTGAACATAGGCCTCCCCCATTGACTTCCAGATTGGCCGGTTGGAAGGTTCTAGAATAAAATTTATAAATATATGGAATTTCTTCATTAGATTCACTCATTTTTATAAATTGAAAAACAAATGAAAAATTGCTAGAAACTAGTTTGTTTCTTTTTAAAAATACGTTTTAATGACATCAAAACCAGCGAGATACAAATAGAAAAGACAAAAAGATTTTATTATAAGTTTATACAAATTATATTGGCTTCGCATATGCAAGCCACAGGAAAAAAATCACTAAAAACATTATTCAAATTTTTGGGCAGTCGTGTAACGTAAATGTCACGAGCTAAATTTTATAACAAAACAGCAAACATATTTGCAATTTTCATAATTACATTCGTCGTTTCTGGACCGACTTTTAACGATCTTTGAATTGTTGGATTTGTATCCGCTCGAATATAGCAGAAAAACTTTATTTTTTATTTATTTAACTATAAAAACGAAGGTACGAAGTTCGCCGGGACAGCTAGACATAATCTATAAATCTTTCTTTAAATAAATACAATTAAAAAAATATTGCCGAATGTAGATATGTGAGTGAGCGCATCACTTCACAACGGCTGCTATTTAGCTTATGTTTTTGTTGTGTTCGAGATTATCTGAAAAAAGTTTGTGTGAAAAGAAAAATGTATTGTTTTCTATACTCGTTTAAGTAATAAATAACTATTGATACATTGGACAATAATGAAAATATCGTTATAAAAACGTCGTAACGTAACATTAATAAGATTAATTTTAAATTGTCGGTGTACCTACTAGTCCCAGACGACCCATGGATCCGAAACGTGGAACATGATAGTAAAGCTGCCCCACCGACTTCACGTCACCGACGCAGCGCCTGTGTGCAAAACCTATGAAACGCCTCTTTTTAAGTGGCTTCAAAAAAAAAGGAGGCGCTGCTGGCATATCATCCGGCGCCCCTATTGTCTTGGCGCCTGTGTGCGCCACACATTTCGCACATATGGGCGGCGCGGCCCTGCTCAAGAGCTATTGAAAGGTCGGTGCTTGGGTGAAAAATCCGAAACGAGGCTATCCGGCAGAAGGTCAAAGTAATGGACATAGTCCAAAAATGTAGCAAGCTAAAGTGGCAGTGAACGGGTCACATTTGTTGGGGAAATTTGAAATGTAAAGTAAACGGAGACCACTTGTAGGAAAACGTGTGTAGGACATCCCACAGCTCGATGGGCCGACGACCGTATGAAGATGGCTGGCAGATCGTGGTCTTTGGCACATTTTGGGGAAGGGAGGGGGGCTTAAACACGTCCAGCAGTGGACTGCAATAGGCTGTGATGTGGTACCTACTAACCTTTCACAACTCGTTTTGAAAATATCTTACAACTGCTACGTCGGCGTCGTAGCAGCTACAGCTACGGACTATAATACATGAACTTTTCGTAGCAGGTTCTTTGTGTTTGAAAAATAGTAGTAATTCTTTGCAAAGAACGCAATTTAAATATTTGTTAGAAATAAACAATTACAAATACACAACTACACCAATCCTATCTAGCCCTGGGTCTGGGTACATCATCGTAATGATACAGACTTAGATTGCAAAGGGATGCCAAATCTTTAGGAGTGGCTTAAAATCAGTAACATAATAAAACTATGCAAGGGCGTACCCAGGGGGGGCAGGGGAGGGCAGCAGCAGAGCAGCAGAATTAGCTTAGGTACTAAAAAATACTATGACTGACAGAACAATATTTTTCTTAACAATTTTAATTTAAATGTGCAGCTGCCGACTAATGTAATTGTTTAGTGTAAAATGTCATGTGAATGTAAGTGTCGTGGTCTTTTGTAAAAGGCACCGGCTAGCTACACATGAAACTATTATACTATTGAGGATAGAATTTACGTTACAGTTTCCTAATCCTACAGGCTTTAGTCCCTAGGCCCTAAGTTCCTAAGTCCCTACAGCCCTAACCTACAATATAATAGTGTGATAAATAAATATATAAATAAGTACAGGATGTCTGCACCATGAGACCTAAGGTGGCAGACGGAAAGTGGTGAGGAATAAGGTGAGGAGTAGGTTTTTTCACTGCCAGTCAAGCAGACTCACAAGACTGATCAGGGACTGATGGCTAAGGGTGTCTTGGCCACAGTGAGAGGAATATAGTTACCAGGTGGCAATGAGTTATACAAGTCGTCTGAGTAGTGGCTAGGGAGGTGGTTTTGTCACCGTCCTCTGTCCCTACGACGACGAGCACCGGACACCGAGCTACCGCTGGAACCGACTGACTCGATCGAGTTGTACCAGCTGGACTCCTGCATCTTGGAGGCGCCAGGATGTTCCGACGAACATTGACCACCTGGGTCAGCGATATGCTGGCCTAATGAGCCAAATCAAGAAACTGCGTTTCAGCAACTTACACGTATAAGACACTAGTTTAAGGTTAAGAATGTGTGTGTTAAGTAAATGTAGTATATAAACAGATTCAAATTGTAAATAAATTTCTTTTGACTCAGACGACTTGGATAACTCATTGCCACCTGGTAACTATATTCCTCTCACTGTGGCCAAGACACCCTTAGCCATCAGTCCCTGATCAGTGTCGTGGTCTCTTGTAAAAGGCACCGGCTAGCTACACATGAAACTATTATACTATTGACGATAGAATTTACGTTACAGTTTCCTAATCCTACAGGCTTTAGTCCCTAGGCCCTAAGTTCCTAAGTCCCCACAGCCCTAACCTACAGTATAATAGTGTGATAAATAAATATATAAAAAAGTACAGGATGTCTGCACCATAAGACCTAAGGTGGCAGACGGAAAGTGGTGAGGAATAAGGTGAGGAGTAGGTTTTCTCACTGCCAGTCAAGTAGACTCACAAGACTGATCAGGGACTGATGGCTAAGGGTGACTTGGCCACATTGAGAGGAATATAGTTACCAGGTGGCAATGAGTTATCCAAGTCGTCTGAGTCAAAAGAGATTTATTTACAATTTGAATCTGTTTATATACTACATTTACTTAAGACACACATTCTTAACCTTAAACTAGTGTCTTATACGTGTAAGTTGCTAAAACGCACTTTCTTGATTTGGCTCATTAGGCCAGCATATCGCTGACCCAGGTGGTCAATGTTCGTCTGAACATTAAACAATAACAATAATAAACATTAAAAAGTCAAAAGTATTAAAAGTATTGTACATTTATCAAACACATTAATAATATCACAGAAATTTTAACAATCATCTTATGTTAGTGTTATCTAACAATAATAATTAAAAATACTTACTTTAATTTACAAAAAGTAAATCGCCTTATTACCGGTTCATCTTCGTAACAGTCAAAACATAGTAATTCCCATAACCCTTAGTCAGTCAGTCATTGTCGCAGATTAACATTTATGGTCATTGGTCATTGTGAAGTCACTTAACGCAAAAAGCCCAGGGGCTGCTCGACTGTTAGTAATTTGGTTAAAAATGTAAATCTCTTTCTTTTTCCGTAATTTGACAATAGCCGCAATCCGGTGTCGATCCGCTACCAGTAACATTACGATCAGAAACGATATTCTCTTAAACTTTGAATTTAACGTATCTAACATTTACAAAACTATCCCAGTACGACTGAAACAGAGCAAATCTAATTTTGGTTTCTACCATTTTCAGTTGCATTAGGAACTATTTGCGTTTTTTGGGTTTACGAGAATAATTTCAAGTGATCGTAATGTTACTGAGAACGGATCGACACTGAATTGCAGCTGTTGTCAAATTGCGGGAATTGGGCCTCATTAAGTACCCAAAAAATAATGAAATAGAAATAGAAATATTATTTATTTGCAAAAACATGGTAGTACATACTTAATAAAGAAAAAGAACTCGTTTCTTGATTATTTGACTTCTTAATTTTCTCATGTTTCTTCTTGGTTTCTTCTTAAATTGACTTCTAGTGCCATCTTGTGATTATTGAAAGTACTAAATAACTAATGTTTATTTTTTAAAGACTATTTTATATTTAGTTTAAAGACCTAAGCAGACTTTTATTGATTTATTTCTGGCAGAAAAACGCATTACTCTTTAATAAAAAAAGTAAATTTAACTTATTAAATTCTGAACGAAATGAATTTTATCGGCAATGATTCAATACTTTTTCGCGTTGTTTTTTTGTCTGTGGCCGCGTCGGGACTGTAGCGGCACCTACCGTATTAATGACAAAACATGCGAGAAGTCGGTAAAGCAGTACGGAAATGGAGTTAACATTTTCAACTTATTAATTAATATGAGGTCAATTAATATTTATATTAATTCAAAAATGATTCTTATTTTTTTTTTGGAATTTTGTCATATATTTTTGTGATCAAATATCTTTAATTACAAAGTTATGAACAAAACATTGTATTTACCGCCATCAATCGGCGGCGTTTCGGCCATTTTGCGAACCCCGCTACAGGAAGTGAGTGTTATAGGTGCTACGCAGGCGCAAATTGACCTTTCGGTTGAAGAACCCGTCGGTCACATGTGAGTGTCGATAAATATCTTAGTTTTATCGTGATTCTTTTATAAATTGTTGTGAATATCGTTTTTGTAAGTATTTTCTGTGGTGATTAAGTTTTTGTGAAAATACTGCTGTACGGCCATGTGGATTATGTGTAATAAATAATGGAAATGAAATCGCACCGCGGCACCGGCACGTTTGACAAATTGCTATTTTTCTTTCGTTATCTCTTTGATTTGGAATAAAGATCAAGTTCATTCCAAATCATTTTAAATTTTTACCTGGTTGAATCTGCTGTGTAACTACATAACTCGGTTTTTGGTTTATTATTTTCGTTTTCTGAAGACATGACAAGATGTCCCTCTGAAGCCACATGTTCGTATACCACAGGAGGTCACCACCACGTCGCTTACAGACTTGAAATTATCAGTTTTTCTGGTATTACATTGTAATTGATAACAGTTTTGCTAATGTCTATCTAGGTATGTAGCCTACCGATACAAAGAAAGGATGTGTGTGCTCTCCTGTCGGTAGGTGGGGTTAGTTATGGCAATATTGGCAGTGCAATCCCTAAAACATATAACATGTACAGCAACTAATCATTAGTCCCTCCTGCTCGTCTTGATACTGTAAGTGTTGTGCTTGCATTATTTTATGGTAATATTGTGGTATTTAGGTGTGTGTCCTCATTACAATGATAAGTGTTGTACCTGTTTTTTGACATTCTAAATAATTAGGCGCACGGACACGTGGAGTTTTCACTTCAATTTTTAATTTCCTTATCAGTGAGTGGGAGTGACAAATCCTCAATGAACTTGCAATTAATTTTATTGAATTTCCTTTTATGTCTGTCTAAACATATGTTTTGTCATGTCATTTTGGTTTATCATGTCATAATGCTCCAATTTACATTAGTTTTCTTGAAATGATGCAGAATACATGCATAAGTGGTCAGCTGCTTTTTCATCATGGAATAAAAGTATCATAAAACACCATGAAATTTTGACTTAAAAAGTCACAGTGTATATTTTAGTCAGAGATATATTTTATGCCGAGAAATAGAAATTTAATTTGTGTGTAAATACGTCCATTGAAAACCATGGTAAGCAATAAAAATGTATAATTATCTTAGGATATAATATTCCTTAGTGAACCACCAGCTTTAACAACACTAAGTTTTTATTAATGAGCATAAATCTTCCTTTTTCTTTTTTTTTATGCCAGAATGCCAAATAGAACCTCTTGACAACAGTTTCTTTCTGTTGACTATATTCCATGTATATAATATTTACCAGTTATAATTCTCGGTAATTAAAGTATTTTTTCAACCACTTTATTCAAAACTAAAAGATAAGGGTTATTTGTTACACCTTTATTATTTACATTAACTTCAACAATTTATCATGTTCTACACAACATTTTAAAGTTATAGATTGTTAGTTTAATTATAAATTTAGCGTTTTATCGAGCCCATAGAGTCGCGAATGCAGTTATATGCTGTTTTCGTGCTGCGGGTACTCGTAAATCATAGACCAGGCCCGACTATGCGTCTCATTATACAATTGTGTCATGAGATCACCGTACAGGGGTACATAAAATTTTTGATCGCAATTACATGCTAAAATCTATAATAAATCTTACATAAAATAGATTAAAGTGTTATATTATCTTAGGTGTATGTTACTAAGTTTTACTGAAAGTATCCATAGTTAAAATCAATTCATTTGTGCCAATAGGCCTTAATTAACTAATTTACACATCTAGCAATTTTTTACCCTACCACTGGTTCAGGACAAAATTATTGTTTTCAAGTATCTTGCACAAGAAACTATCAAATTTTGGTATCTCACATTATTATTAGACTAAAAAAAAATATTTTTCCCTTTTAAAACAGTTGAAAAAGAGTCCCTGTGACTTACAGTATATGATTATTAAAATAAATAACCCTTTTTTTAAAAGAAGTTACTGTTATCATTAAAATTTTATGACTCATTAAAACATTTAGCAAAAGTGCACAATGCCAACATTCTTTGATGTCTCAAATTAATTATAAAGAAAAAATTAATCAGTAATTCATTACTTTCAGCAGAATCACTTTCATAAGCCTACTTTGTAAAGTTCAATGACCTGGGGGTCAACAGCCTTGTTGCCAATTTTTTTCTCACTTGAGTATGAATCATGATGACTTAAGCTACAGTTATGGCCAAGGTTTCTTTGATTAGTGATATTTTGTAATTGTGTTCTATTCAGACAATGAATGTGAAGGACTTTTGTACTGAGGAGTTTTGGACTAGGTCAGTTCTAGGATGTTAAGGTGATTGAGGTTTTGTGTGTTTTACCATCATCAAATTAACCTGCCAAGTCAAGCCTGGATGAAACAACTGGTTTTATCCAGCAGGTTGATGATGCTCAACAGGCTATGAAGTACTCAATCACAATGATAGACCTAGAGGGTGTTTTTTAATAAGGCTTAATATTTTGAAACGACAGGTTAACATTTTTGTTAGGGTAGGTTGTTCGTATTCAAGACCAGCTGTTACCCATGATTATGAGATATGATGAGTGATTATTTTCTATTTGTCTGCAAAAATGTAGGTAACGGCTTGTGGTTTTAAAGTGTCGTTAGATTTATCTTTATCTTTAGAAGTCGAAAAGATGAAATTTTAACAAAATCTCTTCAAAATGTTGGAAATCGGTTTCTTTAATGCTACAAGAAAGGCTTACATTAAACCTCAAAAGCATACATAAATGAGACACATAAAAAAACATTGTCATGCGATCTCATGAGACTGCTTGGATGTTAACGGGTTAACAGCCCAAGACTTATCAAGGACCAAAACAAAAACTATAATTAATTATCATTGTCCTGACCGTAATAGTTTAAAAATAAAAACCATTTTAGTTACAAACTCGACTTCTCCCTAACAATATTCCTTTCCACCCACAGATCACTCCTGACCGCAGTTGACTAAAACAACACAATGGGTGACATTGAAGATACACATTTTGAGACCGGCGACTCCGGGGCGTCGGCGACATTCCCGATGCAATGTTCCGCCCTCCGCAAGAACGGTTTCGTCATGCTCAAGGGTCGCCCATGCAAGATCGTGGAGATGTCCACATCCAAAACTGGCAAGCACGGTCACGCCAAGGTCCACTTGGTTGGCATTGACATATTCAACGGAAAAAAGTAAGTTGATATTTTTGATTTTATTTTTTACTTAGCAAGCCATAGGGCCATTGCAGTCAGCCAGGGCTACATTTGGACTGCTAGCCAACTAAAAAATTTGCAGTTCTCAAAACTGCCCACTGTGCAGTCTTAACAACTGCACCAGCCAGCAGCCACACAACCGCATGCAATTTTGCAAGTGGCTTGCAGTACGAATGCTGTCTGTCTGTAACGGCCCTTACTTTTGAGTGCTCTTGCAAAATTTCTCTTACAGCTACAAGACATCCTGTAAGTTTAATTAATAAAGGGACCACCTTTATAGCTAGCTATAGTTCAGCAAGTAATAAATATGTAATATAGTTTGATTTGGAGCCCAGTGTATGTAAGTAAACAAACTTGGAGGGAATAGGGAAGATAGAGCTTGAAGAACACATAAAAACATAATTCAAAAAAATATATAATGTTATTATTTATTATTGAACAAATTATAATTTATTTGAGGATATTTGATATACTGCAAAGAATTAAATCTCAAAGATTGGCTAAGTTTTATAACTAATCTAGGTTCTATTTTTGTAATATTATCCCCTTCAACAACAAAAAATTAACCAAGATAATTATAATTTATAAAGATCGTTTGTAGGCGTAAAGTGCTCCACGTAAGATGAACTACATCCCCTCACAATGGGAAGACTCAATATTTATTTGTCATCTAATCATTAGACTTGGATGTTTGTCAAAAACGTCCATGTGCCGAATTCATATTTTCTGTAAGAAATACAATAGGTAAGTCAGATTCTAATAATACTATTGTTTTGCATTATTTTCTAAAATATAATATATCTCTAATCAAATTGCCTAATTCATTTTCTTCTACTTGAAATCGCAAAATTATTGATCCTTTAAATAGGGTTCTGCTTATAAAACATTCAATCAGAACAGCTGTAATTAATCCTACTAAGATATGCATGAGTCATGTGACGGTAGTTGAGTTGACGCCTTAATTTTCTTGGAAGCAATTCTATCTTTGATAAAAAAATCTAATCATTACTTTAAACTCGCTACGCCATCAGAATACGACTATTGGCTCTTGGTAGGAGGATTTAAAAAACTAGTATGTCGTTCTTTAGTGTTCAAGCTGGCTCCGTATAAAATTTTATCAAAATCTTTAGGATAGGACTTTACTTGTTGTTTCTGAAGTTTGCACAAACCTCAAGTTATATTTTTATCAGTTATTCGCTATGTGCAAAGTAGTGGGGGCCGTCAAATCGATCGCAGCACGCAATGTAGCAGAAATGTGAAAAAACTCTGGACTGTCATGAGTCAATATGCTATATTTCCATAGAATTCCATACTAACGTTATTAAGTATTTTAAAGTGAAAACATTTAAATTCGCGATACGGGTCATACGTGTTCTGTTATAAAGTGTAGAAACAATGGGAAAAACATTTCATACATGTTTTATTGTTTCTAACATCAAGATGGAAATTGGAGCAAAGAAATAAATAGATAGCTGCAGCTGTGAAAAGAAAAAAGTTTGTAGGTAATTTGTGTTACAGACATTTGTCTTATGATCACAGATCTTATTAAGTAGCTTTGTGCGTTGGTTCTGAGCTCTTCAAAATCTCTCACATGCTGTGCTAATACATTTTTTTCCCTTCTTGCACATTTTGAGGTTGGAAAGTTATATCATGTATTGATTAAAATCCCGTAGGTATTATAAAATTCGTATTTTAGTTCAAGTAATAAAATCAGTTATTATAATATGCTCAAACTTTTTTGATATTTTCATCTAATTTCGAAGAAAAACAATCCGAAAATCATTCTCAAACCATCCAGTTGTTATAGTTTGAGAGACTCAAGTCCACAACAATTGTGGTCATTAGGGGCGCTGTCATCGCGCACACAGCGAATACGAACGAGCCCACAGAGTCGCGAATGCGGTTTCGTACTGTCTTCGTGCTGAGGGTACTCGAAAATAATACGCCAGGCCCGACTATGCGTCTCATTTTACAACTGTACTATGGGATCACCGTCCAGGGGCACAAATTATGTACTTTTAATATTTCAATTGTCTAAGTAAACACTATTGTCAATTTGATTTGAAAATGACGACCTCCGTAGCCGAGAGGCGAGCGTACCGGAGTTGGTGTCGCTATCTGAGGGTTTTGACGCAGATGGTCATTTTCGCAAAATGTCATTTTCTCAACTGGTCACTTTCGCAGAATGTCATTCAGAATTTTTTGACGACAGCATAACCTTAACACCGCGGCACCTTATTTAGTTAAATAGGTGTGATTTTGCAATAAAAAATATAATCTGATGTGCTGTACACACAACAGCTCGTCAACCTACCACAAAACGTCAATTTTTCTCAATAGATTTTGATTTCTAAATGTCGGACTTGAAGTTAAAAATCGGTTCAATGACCTTTAACTTTTTGGGTAGGTTGACTTTCGGTTGACTGTACATTAAAGTAAAGAAATTCTATGAACGAAATAGGGTAATATACATTCATTCAAGACATTATGCGAAAGTGACGATTTGCAAAAGTGACTAGTTGAGAAAATTACATTCCGCGAATGTAACCAAATTTTTCGCGCTGACATTTTGCGAAAATGACCATCTGTCAAAACCTCTCTGAGGTCCTGAGTTCGATTACCGATCGGTCAATGTAGAAAAATAACTTTGTTATATTGTCTCGGGTCTGGGTGTTGTGGTACCGTCGTTTTTTCTGATTTCTATAACACAAATGCTTAAACTATTTGATGTAGGATCAGAGCAATGTATGTAATGTTGTACATTATAATTTGAATCATTATGATCGCCACTCAACTCTAAAGCTCGCGGTTGCTAGATGCGATATTCGCTGCGGCAAACGCAATGCGATTAACGCGCCCTATTTAGTGAATGACCAGAAATTACTACGCATTGATTCCTACAATGACCGCAGCGATAATCGCAGCGTAAGACAAAACATAGGCGTTGAGCAAACGAGTGATTGCCGCATGTCTTCCGCAGTGAATGCCGCATTAAGTAACCTCGCGCTTTATTCAGCTGTCCGCGATTTAAAAAAAGTTGGAAAAGATCTCTTTCGTTACTTTTCAAACTGTACAATCACACTTCCATTACACAGGAGCGGCGATCAGCGAACAGCAAACTATCCTTTTATACATTAAAACTAGCTGTTGCCCGCGACTTCGTCTGCGTGGTCTTTAGGGGTATGAAAAATAGATGTTGGCCGATTCTCAGACCTACTCAATATGCTCACAAAATTTCATGAGAATCGGTCAAGCCGTTTCGGAGGAGTACGGGAACGAACATTGTGATACGAGAATTTTATATATAAGATATGCCATCCAATAAATGAAATCTAACGACGACAAGTTTGTTGTCCAGTCTCGAAAGTGATTTTGTACCTCATAAAATTTTTAATCATGGCTGTTTTCATCAATTTCGACCGTCTGGTCGCTCCGGACTACAACGCTGTACGGGTTCGAATCCCGCAAGGGGCAAATGTTTGAGTGATGAACGAGCACAAGCATTAATTGCACCTAATTCTTGGATGTTTATATGTACCTGTATTTATGTATGTTTATGCTATCTAGTCGCCATAGTACAAGCTTTGCTTAGTTTGGGGCGGTAATTGAGAAAACAATTTATCCAAATTGTCCATAGCCGTATCTGAGGACCCGGGTTCGGATTTAAAGAAAAAAAGTTGTCTCGGGTCTGGGTGTTGTGGTACCGTAGTCATTTCTGATTTCTGTAACACAAGTGCTTTGGCTACTTACCATAGTATTACTTACCATAGTCCAATATTTATTTATATTAAAATGTTTTGCAAAAGTAAACAAAAGAAGTACTCACGAATTGCATCTCTCCTATCCAGATACGAAGATATCTGCCCATCCACCCACAACATGGACGTACCCCACGTGAAGCGCGAAGACTACCAACTGACTGACATCTCTGACGACGGTTACCTGACCCTCATGGCTGATAACGGTGACTTGCGCGAGGACCTCAAGATCCCGGACGGTGACCTCGGCACCCAGCTGCGTTCAGACTTTGACAGCGGCAAAGAGTTGTTGGTGAGTAATCTTTCGTATCGGTGTCTTTAAGTAAAACGTCCTTTGAGCACATTTCCTAAAAGCAAAAAGACCTGTGAGCAGCTTGTCTTATTAGCAACATGACCTAATCGTTAGACTTTTTTTTGGCGAATAATTTGGCTCGTATTTAGATTAATCGCTCTCGATTTTGGGGGCGGGAAGGGGTGAGAGAGGACTATCCCTCTCACTTGAGCGAGGTTAGGTCCTACCAAATTTCAATACATCATATCTTGTAAACTAAGCATTTCCGAGATGGTGGAGTGCCGGAGGGTAGTCACCCCTCCTCTCCCCTTCCCCTCTCCCCTGATCTTCCTAATCGGGAGGGATTCCTCTAAGGACCATCCTATAATTTAAACTTTAAACATACCTCATCTCATCTCATAAACAGCCTACGTCTGTCCACTGCTGGACATAGGCCTCTCCCAATGCACGCCACTGCGCCCGATCCTCGGCTATTCTTTTCCATCCACTGCCAGCAGCCTTGCGTATATCGCCACTCCACCTTGTTGCCCGCCAAACGCTGCCCTTGCCTAGTCGCGGTCTTCACTTAAGAACACTTCTCTACCCCATTGGTTCTACTCGGTAAACATACCATTAAAGATTATTTACTATAATTATGTTAACCTCAGTGTATTCAAATTTCAAAACTAAAAATTCTCATGCACCTTGAAAAAAAATATCAAAGTTATGAAACTTAATAGCCCACTCCAAGCTTTAGCTAGAAGCTTAAAGTGAAATGTGCATTTAAATAAATTAATAAAAATCTTATAAATTGTAAATCTAATTAAGTTTTGACAAAAAATATCTAGGCTACTTTATTTTAATTTGAAATTAATGATTTTATTTCATTCAAGGCCGATTTTTCAACAGTTATTATTTGAAAAATAAGTTTGACATTTTGACAGATTTCGTATAGAAAATGAGACAAAGTCTCACTGTTATTCGTCGGATAAAAGTTATCTAGCGATTGAAAAAGCGGCTATCAAGTAAATTAGGTTTTCTACAATACATAATTATGTACAAACATGTATTATGTATGAAAGACTTTGATTACAATATAAAATGTAAGCTGTTCCATATATTTTGCTTGAGTAGCACTTACATTTGAGTATGTCGCATCGTAAAAGTTGTTCTTATTCATGAAACGAAGCCTTTATTAAACCCTTCATTTTTTGGTAATAATTTGTATGCTTATTATAGCTGAAAGACTGCCAAAAGCAATTCTTCCAGCACACATTAATATTTATAACGTGATACATTTGAATATGTATTGTGTATTCACACGCAGGTTGGCGTATTTAAATAACTTGACATCGAAATTGCGTGTATTTCGAGTATTTGTTGCGGAGAGACATTTCGCACATTTGCTACAACGCCCAAAACACATTTTTTTAATGATAAATAACGAGCCGCCTTAGCTTACGAATATGTTTAAATTATGCACATAATCTTTCTTAAAGAATTCGGTAAATTATGGTAATAACCGCCTCCAATTCCATCGTAGAAAAAATATTGTGTTTTACACTCACTGATTGAACTTCAGTAAGAGTATAAACACTATATTTTATTCTACTGGCCACTATGTGTTTCGTAAATCTATAATTATTAGCAGTAATCGAAATAGGTAGATTGATTTGGGGTCAATGATCTCAAACATTGATGTTAATATGGACATGCCTCCGGGATTCCGGCATTTCTTGGTATCAGTTTTTGAAAAAAGGCATATCCATATTATGCTAGCAATACCAACGTAAATCAAATCAATCTACCTATTCCGATCACTGATTATTAGGCTTAAATCTGCGTTAACGACGTGAAACCTCGAACGGTTCCATGAGACCGCGTAACTATAAAATTTCTATAGTGTTTCGTTTTGTTGTGCTAAGGAGTAACAACATTATTTTATTGTTAAAATACATACAATCTGCCTGCCTAGCATGAGCACTAAAAACACGATATGATATGATATAGCGAAATATCGACACCAACTGTAAAAATATGATAGATATAGCCGCCATGTTGAATCGCCGTCACATATTAAGATCGCTGTTTCGATAAAAAATTAAAATGGCGGCTTAATCTATCATATTTTAAAAGTTGGTGTCGATATTTCGCTATATCATATCGTGTTTTTAGTACTCATGCTAGGCAGGCTGGCAAATACAGAACGACATTTAAAACCAGGTTTAGGTAAACCCCCGATTTAGAGAAGTTTTTTTAAAGTAGATCTAAGTATGATCTGTTCCTTTTTGACAACAAAGAAATATACAGAGCTACGGTTGCTAACACGAAGCTATCGTTCACAATAAACGTAATTTAATCTTTTATCAGTTGATGTTTCAAGTGATTCAATCAATAAAACAATACACATGAAACTTGTTTTTATTGCTATTACATATTACTCATTAAATTAAATTCTATGACAATACTACCTTTCTATGAGTAGTTAAAAAAATTGACGACGATTCCCTATATAGGTCGATTATCACAATTTCGGTTTTACATCGCAAAATGCGAAAATAAATGCACGCTTTGAAAACTGCTTTCCAACCGATATGGCACAAAAATAAAATATCAAGAGAAAAATCGGATATTGCATTGAGTTTCCTGTAAAAGGTATTACGCCTGAATAGATTCGTCTATAAATTCTAGGAACATCATTTCAGTCTATCTTTAGCTAAGTTGGATATTGATTTTATTCGCTTCAGTCACCCACACGGGTGGGTAATTATTAATTTAAGTATCTATTTGCTTGACTACCGACGTAACTACACCTGTAATAAAAAGAATGATCTTTTCTAAATATTCCAAGTCTGGGTATCAATTTTAGTTTGGATTTTAGCATTCGGATGAATAGTTTTGATAAATGACAAACTATCTTGTGACGGCTAGGCTTATAACGCCTAATTATAGAGTTAACCCTAATCTTGATGGTAATAAATTGAACCCATCAATAATTTTTGATTACTTTAGGAAGCTTACAGACGATAGTTCGTCAGCGACTGCTTGCGACTGTCGCAGAGTAGGCTGATTTTCAAAGTATTTTTTTTGTTGGATTTGGATTTTGTTTACCATTAGTATGTTCAAATATGTCACCCAAATAAATACTTACTACTGCGTGTCGTCGTCTCACGGCTACGTGTAAAACATGTAATGAAATGTAAGAGGAGTTTTGTGGTGCAGGCCACCCAAGTATGCGCCAGCTTTTGGATTCGGTCGCAAACATGATGACATGACTACGCGTGGTGACATGATGGCAACATTCGCTAGCACGTTGAAGCTGATCGTCAGCAGTGAGTCTGTGACAGTCGCTAGCAGTCGCTGAGAAACTGTCGCTCGTCAATAAGCTGCTTTAGGCCGCGGCCGTACTCGCTTAGCGCCTAGCATTTATCGGATCATAGATGAAACAAATACATAAGCGTAATAACATTCAATGTTAAACTTGTTTCGTTTTAGTTAAAAGAAAATAAGGCGTATACCCTACTAATAACGAGTATAGAGTCTCTGACACATTTTGTAGTGTGTTGGTGCTAAATCCACTCGAAGATTGAACTTCTACCTGTAACCTGAGCTTGTTTCGATGACTTGCTATATGGACGATTTGGGTTTGAAGACATGTCTTAACTGATATTGGGCTTATTTTTTCCACAACTTTTCTTATATCCACTTATCTATTTCTGTCCTTGAAAATATTAAATGAGACTCAATTTTTCTGTGGGTGCTGGTTCTTAAAATTTTGTTGTCTCTTTTCTTTCTTCAAGAATAGAAAGAGACAGGTGAATTAAACCTAATGTCGACTTAACCCATAATTAATGTGGCTCCGCCTAAACACTTGCGTTAAAAACGTATGACGATCCGTCGTGCGCATTTATTTATGTTACGCTGCTCATACATTTCTTAATGGAAGCCTAATTTCTTAAGGTCGTGTCACTTCGGTCATCATCATCATCATATCAGCCATAGGACGTCCACTGCCGAACATAGGCCTCCCCCAGTAACTTTGGTCACTTGGTTTTAATTCCGATTATAAATAGGTCAAATCGATATCACATTTATCTGTTCATTTAAATGAACTTGAGCATCATTTGTTTTGTAAAACTTATCTTTAAAAATAATTTTATTATGTCAGAAGTGCGTTTCTTTAATTTTAGTGATAATGACTAATCTGTGTCGGTTGCTAAGTTAAAATTATAAGGATGTCACTTGTTTTATTAATCTATACATATATATAAAAGAAAGTCGGGTTAGTTACACCATTTGTAATTCAAGAACGGCTGGACCGAGTTGTATGATCTTTGATTTGTTGCATTTGTCTCCGCCTCGAATAGCAGATAACTATAAGACACGGAAAAATTCACGAAAAAAAATGTATTAAGGGACGGTTCGAAGTTCGCCCGAACAGTTAGTATCATCATCATCATCATCATTTCAGCCACAGGACGTCCACTGCTGAACATAGGCCTCCCCCATTGACTTCCAGATTGGCCGGTTGGAAGCGGCCTGCATTCAGCGTCTTCCTGCGACCTTTACCAGGTCGTCTGACCACCTTGTGAGTGGACGTCCTACGCTGCGCTTGCCGGTACGCGGACAGCTAGTATACGATAAAATATATAAACATGTAATTCTTTTTGTTTCAGTGCACCGTGCTGAAGTCGTGCGGCGAGGAGTGTGTCATCGCAGTGAAAGCAAATACAGCTCTCGACAAATAAACCAACTCAGCATTTATAGGGATATAACAAGCGTATAATTTTTTTACAATCAACAACTCTTACATAAATGTAAAACATAATATTATGTATAATTTAACGTAAAATATTGCGGTTTGGCGCGGTGCTCGGGTCTCTCGGCTCGGCTATGGTAGAATGATATTAATATAACTTTTGCAATCATACAACGTTAATGCGGTACTATTGTATTAAGGATTCGATTCTAGAGACTTGAGATCGTTTTATTGTATGTATAAGTTAGGCGTCTCTAGTTCGGCTGCTGAAAACGCGATCGTACAAAAAATTTGAGTCGATCGCGTTTTCAGTAATCGAAAGCGTTGGCCGACCGACATTGTTGTATCGAGTGTGTGATCGTTGTAAACAAATGAAATATGTATCTTATGAAATAGCGCGCGCTGTTCATTAATTTATTTTAAGTGTAATAGTGTGCCGAGAGAGATAGCCAGTGTACAGAAGCACAAGTAACGTGGAGACGCAGCTATGACCTTTCGATGAGACAATAATTCGTGAGCTTAGTGCTGCTGTCTCGCTCGCACTCGGGCCGAGGCCGCGCCCGCGCCGCCGCCCAGACTTCACGTTTGTTTTGTTTTGTTTGTTCTCTTTTCGCTTCCGACGTCTACTTAACGTTAACGTTACGCTGCGCTCCGCGGATCGCCGAAAGATTGTTGATCGACATCGGTGATAAAATTCCTTGTGGTGGATAATTAAATGTGTTATTGTGGTTTATAATCTGACGAAAAGATGGACGCAAACTTGAAGTTATTACCATATTTTAATGCTAAATTAATTAATACATATAAAAAATCAAGAAAATAAACAAAAAAATAGAAATAAAGGAAAATTCTTGAATGTGGTGTGTGATTGATTAGTCCTCTTCGGGGCGTCCCCACGCCTCCTATCGCCGAGGCGTTATATCCCATCGTGTGTAACACTTGCCATCTGTTCAAATAGTGTTCTGAGTTCGTTATAAGTCCCGGGCTGCGCGCCCGCCGCTAACCTTACATGTGCTAAATCGTAAAGACTGATGGGCTGTCACTTGAGAAACGATATCTTCAGTGAAGACTGAAATGCATTTTGTATATGAAATAGATGATTTTTGTATATCTTAACTATTGCCTCGACTCGGCCTTCCTTTGCTCTCTTGTTTTGAATATTTGAACACATGAAATGTTACACATAATCGAGTGGCTTATGTTTGCCTAATTCCATGTTTGTAAGTATAGTAGCGCCACGGTAACAGCGAGTGTTGCTTTAGGGGGCTAGTAGGGTAACATTCTAATTTGTATGTCAGTGGACTTATCAACGGTAACATCAAATTGTCAAAGACGATATGATATACGAAATTAATGTAAGGTAAGGCCCTATGGGAGAGATATTTTTTTATGCATTCAAAATTCGTACATCGCAGGTTTTAGACATAAATTATGCTGTTCCTAAATAACAGCGACGTCTATCTGTACATTTTTTTTTCTTTCTCGAAATTGCATAATCGTTATTGTTGGTCAAGTTTTTATACTAGCAGCTTGTAATCAGGTTTTTATTTAAAAGCCTAAAGTATGTGTAAATACATCGGGAGGTGTAAAATAAAATACTTTAGTAAAAATATTAAGTTTTCTTTTGGTCGGACTAGTCGTTACTTCCCTAAGATCTTTGTGTAATACTGAATGTGTCTTGTATGATATCCGATGCGCATTAGATGTGAACTAATTTATTATTACCCGTAGAGATAATCGTCGGTGCACACATAAGTTATCATTAGGAATTGATATCCCTGCACGGTCGGATGCCGCTTACTGTCCTTACATTGTTAAACGAGCTATAACGTTGGAACCGCACACATATCGATTGGCATTGCATTTACTTTTCAAAATCAACACCGGCCATATCCGTAAAGTAACCACTTCATGGCCAAAAGTATAGCTCGTAACCTATGTTCACTTACTATTAAATCGTCAATGTATATCGTAGAAGCCGTTAGACCTTGTGATCGAGAGATGGGACTTGATATTTATATTCTATAGATGTGCGGATTTTATTTAGGAATCTTAAATTATTTTTTATATTGGGGCGAAGGACAAGTAAATAACTGAGGATTGAAACTCTGTATATACGTAAGAACATGAATGGTTGATACTTAAAACTCCACTCTTACAGTTTCTACGTATATTTTTGTCAAATGTGCAAAAATCCAAATTAAATATAGCAACGGCCAATAAATAAATGTAAATGCAGTAATAAGTATTTAACAGTCTGTCGAATTAAATCTGTACAAAATGAACGACCGTGTCTGTGATTCATCACCTCTTTATGTAGTTTTTTTTTTTCGTAGTATTTTTCGTTATTTTATACCCCCAACCTATTTGTGAGCGTGTAGCCAACTTTCTATTCAAATTGCTGCTACCAAAAGTAGTACTAGTCTTTAGAAATTCTTTAAATGTTTACATATTGGTATAAGTTAGTACTACAGCACATTTTTAAAATCAATAATAAACCAATTTTTGACAATCGGTCGACAAATGATCGATTTACTCTTTACCGAGAGAACCGAACTGATCGAGTAAAATACCGTCTGTGTGAAGTAACTTTTAGGATAAAAATACTGTACCAACACAGTTGTCCGATAGTAACACGAAAAAATCGCCTTTTTTGACAAGCATAATACTCTAGAACAGTTCTCGAGTATTATGCTTGTACAAAAAGGCTTTTATTCCGTCCAAAAGCAAAAATTGTATTCAGATGAAGAAAGTTTTTTATTCTACGGCGATGCAAGTTCTCATCGTAAACCACAAGTGGGATTTTGTGTAAGTATTGTTACAAAACTATTATTTTGGGAATAATATTTAGGTAGGTACTAGGATTTGAGTACCTGGGGCGCGTTACTCTCATACTATCTAGATAGTACGTGCAAAAAGCACACTTAAGGGCCATTTCACACGAGCGATTTTAATCGGCGATTCCTCGGCGGAGCGAGATCGCGGCGGCTCGCGGTGTGCACGCAACGATATCGCCGCGAGTTATTAACCGCCGCGTGCTGGCGGCTAGTACCTGCAGACTTCGCACAATTATTTGTTAGTAGCAATCTACCCTCATTCTGACACTGTTTTGTAGTCTTCTGCACAGCGTTCCTTAGATTACATTGTAACATTTTTTTGGATTATTTTTGCGATAAAGCACAAAATAGTTACTTTCAGCCGAGCGGTTATTCCACGTGGGATCCTCCCAAATTTTAGGACAATTCTTTTTTCAATAGCTAGAACTAGCTCCTCGTCCGACTCCATTTTGTAAATGACGAAAGCCGTTACCGACGGTACCGAATACCAAGCGCGAGTTCGCCACGTACTCGCAGCGAGCACGCGCCGTTATCGCGGCGATATCGTTGCGTGCACTCCGCGTGCTCGCTGCGATGTCGCTCCGCCGAGGAATCGCCGATTAAAATCGCTCGTTTGAAAGGGCTCTAATACCCAGGTAGAACTACTTAACACTACATTGAAATTAGAAAGAAAAATACATGACTTACAATAAATACGTTTTTATTTTTACTTCCACTCTTATTAAAACTATGAATATGTGCTGACGAGTTTAACAATTTTGGAGTCTTACTGAAGTCTACGTAAAATATGAAGAAAGCAGCATAATAATGTAAAAAACATGCTCACAACAAGTACAACAACAAATTAAAACTAATAAGTAAAATACATACTAAAACAACGTAACGTAATTATTATCACAAACGGAGCCTGGTATATTAGTAAAATCATCATCCTCATCTTCACTATCTGATGAAATTTCAACAACTAGAAAGGGGTCTTCAATATCTATAACTGTTGCCGTAAAATTATTACCTAATTTATTTAAATCTTCCTGTATATCAACAGGTTCTTTTTTAACTTCATTTAAAATATGCATCTTATTATCCGTTTCGTTCGTATTTGTATCACCTTTCTTATCATAGTGGGAATCCGTGCAAACAATATTTTTTACATCCAATGAATCCGGTAAAGGAATTCTTTGCAACACAACTTTAGTTATCAAATTAAAATTGTGATTTAAAATATTTCTAGGGTCAATGTTTGATAAAACTTCTGGTCTTCCCGTTGAAGAGTTCATAAATGCGCGTCTCCCATCATCATCATCATCTAATTTGATAGGAGTACACCTTTTTCTTATAACATGAGATCCATAAGTAACAAATTTAGATGTATCCTCTACTCCATGTGTTTCTGTGAGACTGTTTGGATTGGCAGTTATTTTATTAAGAACAGCATTCACAAGGTTTTGAGAAATAACTTCCATCGCCTTGTATTTATCAGCTGTACACTGATCTGTAACACTAGTATTATGACAATGTTGACTTGTAATGTTATTTGCTGTATTTTCGATAGGTGTGATTTCTTGTTCAACTTCATTTTCAGTTTCATTTTCACTGTCGGAATGATATGAATCATTTTCATTGGTGCATTCTGTTCTAGGCGGCAAGTAACTTATTTCGGTGTACCTGGAAATTACATCAATAATTTTATTTAGATAAATACAGGATCTACAAAACAATAGGACACTCCCTGAATCCACGGGATCAGCTGCTCGTATACATTTTTTTCTATGGGAGTAACATCAAAATCGCAAATAAATCATTAGATGCTTTATACAAACCACCTTGATGATAATTTAGAACATCTGAAAAAAGAACATCATTTACGATTTCGATATTGCGCATATAGAAAAAGCAGCTGATCACGTGATTTTAAGGAGTATCCTATTATTTTGTACATATAAGGTAGTGAGACGCAAAATATGTAATATTGCCTTAGCCTAGCGAATATCGTCGCTACACCCTATCGGAGGGCGCCCCACACTGCGTTTGCCTAGTCGCGGTCTTCACTCAAGAACACGTCGACACCATCGGTTATCGGTTCTATCTACGTCAAATGTTACCAGCCCACTGCCACTTCAGCATACTTATCCTTTAAGGCGTGCGCAGACAAGGGACTTTTGTCGGCGGACTTTTTTGTTCGCCAAAATAGATCGCTTACAATTGCATCGAGTACCGCACACGAGAGAAAAGTACCGAGTACAAAAGAGATTAAAAGTACCGAGTACAAAAAGGCCTTTAAGGCCTGCGCAAACGAGGGACTCTTGTCCGTAGAGGACGAAAATCCCTGAATCGTGAAATAAATGTTCGCCGAGAACTTGCCACGGATTCAACGCACACGGTGTGCGTTCATTTGTTGCTCGGTCATTGTGCATACGAGCGTCACTCTCGAGCGCGCAAACCAGATTAAATTTCGCTGTTTGCGTGCGTTGCTGCACTTAGTCACATGAGTTCTATTTTTTTGGGGGAATCCCCCGTACTTTTGTCCAGTCCGATCTCTTGGCTTCCTTGATTATTCAGGGGACTTTTTGTACGCGGTACTTTTAATCCCTCGTGTGCGGTACTCGATGCAATTGTAAGCGATCTATTTTGGCGGACAAAAGCCCCTCGTCTGCGCAGGCCTTTAAGCTATATGTACTGATTTGAAACTAAGCTTGTAGGCGATGGTAGCCGCGACTCATAGTTAGATACGTATTTCCGTGATGTGACAGCGATATCTAGAAAGTTGATTCAAAGTAGCTATTACAATATTAATGAGGATATGCCCAGTACAATTTATTAAGGCCGGCGCAGACGTGGGACTTTTGTTTGCTAAAATAGATCGCTTACAATTGTGTTACAAAATACCGTTACTAAGTAGCGTTATCATCTAGTTATCGTTTCCGTCATTCCTTTTTAACTGACATCTGTTATAAAATACCGTTATTAACTATTATTACAAATAACGATAACATTGGCAGTTATCGTTATTTCATTTTACTGGCAACAATTGCTCCCCTCCTAGAACTCAACTTGGACTCTACCGGTCCCTAGCTCGGCATTCAATCACCAGGGGTTGACTTGTGCGGTTGTGAGCAACTAAAAGGAAGTGTAATATTTTAAAAGTTATTTGGATAATTGTGGTTACAAATAATAAGTGATAATAAAGATTGAATTCTGAAAGTGGAGTTTATTTGATCGACCCTGTCACATCTCAGAAGTGAGATAACGGTAACAAGGTACGTAAAATCTTTTTTTTTGTTTATTTTGCCCTGTTATCGCCCATTTGCCCACTAAAAGGTTTTGAATTGTGTTTAAAAAGCTAGCGTTTCATGATTTATATCTTAGGGCATAAATAATCTAGAATCTCTGTTGCATTTGGCCGGGATAAACCCGGTAATGTGCTCGAGTGACTATATTATTTAAACGGAGTGTAATTTACTTAAAATACATAGTACACTACAAATAACGACCAAAAATGAGAAACGAGGCATGCTGACGTTTGATCTCTGTACACCTTGATAGTGCCAACTTATCTATTACTTACTACAAAACAATGCGGTATCACTGCTATACATTGGCCGAGGCACTCGTCGATAATACGGTGGCGTGGCTGGATTATTTAGTCACATCATACTCTTTAACATGTAAGGTCTCGCTTATTATATGGTTGGAGGGCCAGAGTACCCCCTGGTAGTGTAAAAATTTTCTTATTAGGTAATTTATGACTTCCATCTTAATTAGTGAATCCGATTAGATTACTAATGTTATAACTAGGCCAGCTAGTCAATGCTTACTTAGTTAAGGCTACACGATAATGGTTAGAACTTTTTCAAACTATTTATTAGGGCATTGATGCGTGTAACATTTTACAGCTTAGTGATGCAACGTGATCGATCACGTACGCCTAGGCGCATTAGAGATGGCAGCTGTGACAGTGATGGAAGGCGCAGCAGGCGCACCACGGAGCGTCACACCGAACGACCAAGCGAGCCACGCAGTCATAGCCGAAGTTCGTTACGTCGATACAGTCGGCGTACTACGAAGCATCGCAGCGAGCTACGCAGTCGTAGCAGAAGTGCAACACCGCGCCACAGCAGGCGCAGTACTGAGCGTCGCAGCGAGCGGCGAAGTGAGCTAAGAAGCCGGAGTCGGAGCAAGCCACGCAGCAATCGCAAACGCAGATTAACCAGTGAGCGTCGCGAGGACCGACACTGGGAGAACGACGGGAGAAAGAGTCGAGAGCGAGATCACAGGTGTGATTCACGGCGTGAAAACCGCGACGTGAGTGACGAACCTTCTAATTCATTTTTAGAGTCTTTTCTTAATGCCGTTAAGTCAATTAAGCCTGGTGGAAGTGAGAGGCTTTCATCCTTGCACCAAGTCGTACCTGAATTTGATCCTATGATTAAAGAGCAAACTATTGACGCATGGCTTAATAAGGTTGAGGAATGTAGGCAAATTTACGAATGGTCTGAAAGAGAAGTTATTCATTACGCCCTACCTAAACTCACGGGCGTCGCCAAGACGTGGTATCATAGTTTGCCAACACTTTTGCACTCTTGGGAAGAATGGAAGACCAAACTTATAGAAACCTTTCCATCTAGTCAAAATTATGGCGAGTTACTTACAGAAATGCTTATTAAGAGGCTACGTTTTGGCGAATCCCCCGAGTTGTATTACTATTCTAAAATTAATTTACTCAATCGGTGCAAAATTTATAGTAAAAATGCAGTTGACTGTCTGATCTTTGGCATTGAGGATCGTGGTGTGAGATTAGGTGCCCAGGCTGCTCAGTTTTCCGAACCAGAGCAATTGCTTAAGTTCTTCAAAACCATAAAACCCGGAGTTACTAAGGAATCGGATAGATCACTAAAAGATAAAGATAGGCGTCATATCCCCAACGATCCCACTAAGGTAGTTGAGACTAGCAAGCCCGAAAACAATGACATTACATGTTTTAATTGAAACCAAGTAGGACATCCCAGTTATCGATGTAACAAACCAATATTAAAATGTAGCCACTGTCATTTGTTAGGCCATTTGTCAAATGCGTGTCCAAAAGCTGAAACATCCCAAAAATCTGACAAAGAAAATAATTTCCTCAATATCGTTAGTTAAGTGTCATCAAGTATATACACTTTTCCGTTAAACGTTAACGGAAAAGGTGTACAATGACATTTAGACCTAGGTAGCAAATGCACTTTATTACGTCAATCCGATGCCTTGAAGCTGGGAATCGAATGAAATAGTAGCAATAACCTACCATTTTTGAAGGGACTTGGTAACATACCATATCAACCTATTATCGGTGTAGCTAATTTTGACATTTAGATACAAGACGTTATTGAAACAATGTTGCAGTGTTAATCGTTACTGACAATTTAATTAACTACCCAGTTCTTTTGGGATACCTTCTCGGTCCCGAATAGTCTAAATATTACCAAAAATGACAACACTAAAGTACATCTGACATGTGTTGGTGATACATGCAATAGGCGTTGTAAAATAAAACCTATCCAGGTAAAATATACCACCAAGTTTTCAGGTAGCATATTTATTATAGGTGGCATTCGCGGCCAAATCAGTTCCGATTTATTTTTATTTTTTCGGGAAAATATGATCTGGATTTTATTCTTAGTAATAAAGATCCTAACATTAAAAAAAAAACTAACTAACAGTTACTCACGCGTAGTAGGACCACTGATGGTTGAAATATGTGTATGATATGAAGTCAAGTAACAATACTGAAGAGTTCGAATAGGACTATCTTAGCTTCGTTAGGTGCAATGACTCACGGCAAAGACCCTCGCACTTGGGATCAGCATCTCCTAGACGTACAGTTAGGCATTAACACTACAAGCAACGCCGTTACAAAGAAAACCCCAAGCGAATTGCTATTTGGCCGCAGAGTAATTAATCCCTTGCAGGGAATTTTAAATGAAGTTGTCTCTGACGTCAGAAATGGTTTGACTGAAGGTATCATCGAAGACATAAGGTCGAAGCCAGTTGTCTGATGGAAGAGCAAAGTAAGAAAAGATATGATAGCCATAAGAGGGACGCAAAACGCTACAAAGTTAGTGTCATAGTTACAATTGTGCGAGCAATTGCATCAGCCAGTGGCGGAAGCTGGAACCTAAATTGCAGGGCCCATAATATCGCGAAAAGGGCGTCGGTATGAAGCCATTATAGCAGCAGACAAAATGTATCCCTGGTTGTCTCTGGTTGTCTCTCAAATAGATTTCTGACAGTGATATAGATACCAGCTCAGGTATACCTGAGCTGGTATCTAGCTCAGGTTCAGGTAACAAACAAAATAATAATATGATCCGTCAGATGGCGGCTCCTCTCACCATACTGATTAATAAAGAAATAAAGTCCTTGTGGTTATAGTGGGCATGAAAGGATTCAAGCCTAATGTAAACATACGGCATGGATTTTAGGCTGATTATTGTGGGCATGCCGGGCACAATGATGTGTCGCCTAAGGATAAATCAATAATCAGTTCTAAAGATAGTGATAAACGCGGGATAGATCTAATAATATAGGCATGCCGGGCACAATGATGTGTCGCCTATTAGTGATTTAAGTGATTTGTGTTCTGTTATTGTGGGCATGATTGGGACAAGGATGTCCCGCCTAAGGAAAAGCAATAACTATTTACGTAATTAAGGAGCTGAAAATAACTGAGTAATTAGTGATTTATAAAAAAATGCAATTGTGATTTAGAGATAGTGGAAAAAATGCACGAAGAATATTTATTAACTTATTAAAGAAATGTAGTAGAGATTTAGTACTTAATGGATAAGATAATTAATTATTCTGAGTAAGATTGTAATACACATATAATTGCATTTAATTCATATTTTCACTCATGTTGTTCAAGTAAACATTATTATAATTAGAAACAATCGAACCAAAACTTTTTATTCTTATTTTACTGTTGTAACGTAAATGTCTAATTTTAAACAACGTTCGATATTATTCTTCGCAATTATGTTTTTAAATTATCTAGAAAAACTGTCATAACTATAATTTTTCCACATTAAATAGTGTTAAAGACTCGTTAATTGTACAAAGCAACGAAGGGACTCGTTGGTGATCGGATGGCCGAGTTGTTACAAAATACCGTTACTAAGTAGCGTTATCATCTAGTTATCGTTTCCGTCATTCCTTTTTAACTGACATCTGTTATAAAATACCGTTATTAACTATTATTACAAATAACGATAACATTGGCAGTTATCGTTATTTCATTTTACTGGCAACAATTGCTCCCCTCCTAGAACTCAACTTGGACTCTACCGGTCCCTAGCTCGGCATTCAATCACCAGGGGTTGACTTGTGCGGTTGTGAGCAACTAAAAGGAAGTGTAATATTTTAAAAGTTACTTGGATAATTGTGGTTACAAATAATAAGTGATAATAAAGATTGAATTCTGAAAGTGGAGTTTATTTGATCGACCCTGTCACAATTGCATTGAGTATCGTACACGAGGGATTAAAAGTACCGCATAGAGAAATAACCGAGGAGGCCAAGAGATCGGACTGGACAAAAGTACGAGGAAGTCCCCGAAAAAAAATAGAACTCATGTGACTAAGCGCAGCAACGCACACAGCGAACTTTAGTCTGCGTTGCGCGCTCGAGAGTGACGCTCGTTCCGGGCAACAAATGAGCGCACACCCTGTGCGTCGAATCCGTGGAAAGTTCTCGGCGGACATTATTTTCATGTTTCAGTTTGTGCAGGCCTCTAGTCTTGTAACAAAACTGGTACTGGGCATATCCATATTTATTAATATTTTTTTGTGTGTGTTTTGTGTCCACTGATAAACATGGGCCTTCCCCAACTCCCAAACGGGAGTTTTCTGCAACCTTTACTAGGCCCCCCAATTCAGAACCATTTGAAAACAAATTGTCAACCGGAAAACCACGTGACAGTATATGATTTCACATTAGTGTCACCAACTATTTGTTGCTGACGGGGTACAGCCCCGTTGGTGAGCCATGAGGGCCATTACCTGTCAAGCAAGTCCTTTTCTTTCTTCACTGCGGTCTGCTTGTTGGCTTGCAGTCTGGCCATTAAGTTGGGGTCGCTGTCGGCCGGGTCTTCTATCAGCTCGGACTTGACTAGACTGAGCATGTCGCGCCACTCGCGCCGCTTCCGGCTCTCTTGTAACGCGCGCCCGCAGTATGTGAATAGAGTATTCGCTGTAATAACATTTGAAGATAATCAAGACTTAAAATGATCAAAGATATCGGGTTCAGGAAAAACGCATTATATAAATAATAAATAAATATTGGACATCACATACATTGCTGATTCTAAGGTAAGTAGCTAGCTTTAGCTACTAACCTTAGGATCAGTTGTCATACTTGTGTTATAGAAATCAGAAAGAACGGCTGTACCAAAACAATTAGACCCAACCCAAAATAGAAAAGTTGTATACCCAGAAACTATTTTTTTTGGGTATTAAGCTGGATAGAGCAACACGCATAAACGGCTAACCGGCTTTTATACAGTGTGTAACGAAAAGGTGAAATAAAACTTTAAGGGGTTATTCTACGGCTAAATTACATCAACTTTTTCTATGGGACCAACATCGACATCTCAAAAATTTTGACGTTTCCATACAAACTGATGCCAGTCGCGTTTTAGTATGGGAAAGTGTTTTTTTTTTTTTGCGAATTCGATGTTGGTCCCATAGAAAAAGTTGACGTAATTTAGCCGTAGAATAACCCCTTAAAGTTTTATTTCACCTTTTCGTTACACCCTGTATAAGACTCAGATTCACCAGGTCTTAGACTAGAGTATAGGCTTAAATTGTATCTGCCTATCATCAGATTAAAAAGTCTGTAGCGCATGCGCCTAAGGGATAACCCTTTCTTTAAGGTACTGACAGACATGCTCATAAAAGAGCATGCTTATTACTGGCATGCTCATGTCACTGTTCACATTTGCTAGTAATAAGCATGCTCAAAGCAAACAACTGTTCACATGTGCCAGTTAATCGCAAGCTATCGGACAAAATCGAAGCTATGCATGAAAATATAATAAAATCAGTGGTTCTGTACAATGTAAAAAAGTAAAGTATGCCTATCTATATACGTCCCACGTCAGGGCACAGGCCTCACCACAACTATGTGGTGGTTTAAGTCATACTCCGCAACGCAGGCCCAGTGCGGATTGGTAGAAGGGTGTTGTAAACGGATCGGAAACCGGTTATTTTACTATGGAACCTTAACCGGAATAATAAAGGTTTTCGCTAAATTAACTCCAAATAAGGTTTAAGGTTTAAAGACATTTACACGCCACTTACATGAGAACATAAATAAAAAGAAATAAATAAGTATTCGTTGTCGTGTACATAACGTTTTTTTTTTCTTCAACTTTCCTCTACCTGAAGGTTGTCTGGAAGAGATCGCTCTTAGCGATAAGACCGCCTAAATTGTACCATTCTAAATTTATTGTTTCTCTGTACTGTTTTTTTGTGTGGTGTGCAATAAAGAGTATCTATCTACATTGACAACAGAAAACAAACAGTTACAGTAGTTAAATACCGACTTAAAACCTATGGCAAATTTAGTTTTATGGTCAAATCTTTACAACAACTATCAAATATTAGAAATGGGTCTTATACATTCTGAAATAAATATTAACCGGTTTTGATCCTTGGTTGTAAAGCCGCTTGGCAGTGACTAAACCTTACTGTCGGATGGTTACCGCCCGAAAGCCTCTGACTAGGTTTGACGACTGGTATCAAGCTATATGAGCCGGGACCTACTTTAAACGTGCCTTCCGAAGCACGGAGATGATTATGATAAATGTCACTGTTTATGGTTGGAATGGTCACCCATCGAATTACAACCGCGGCGTAGGTGGCTTAACTTTGGTAATCACTACCACAAGACGGTGGGTAGGAGGATTCGTTATCATGTGGGTCTCACATGGCGGAAAACTCAAAATAACATTCCAGTTAATTATTACAGACGTCTATTTTCAATATAGATTCGGATTACTTGGTCGAGAAACGCGGTAAGTACGTTAGAGCGACGCACTTACAAAGTAACAACCGTTCGGGTCGGGGCTCGGGAACAGAATGATGGCGGATATCTTTATAGATAATTCCAAAAAAAACTAAGGTAAAACGTTATAAATTAACATTTAGGCCAAAAAAATCTAATAAAATACTTAACGTGTTAGGTATTCCAGACTCGAAATGGTTTTCAAGTTTTTGCACCAGACCCAAAAATGGAATGTCAATTGAAAGCATGCTTATAAGCAAAGGTGTTCAGACGTGCTCAAAGCACGCCCCCCTCCACCCGCGCAACAGGTGGCTTGCTCAAAAATCAAACGACCGTTGTTTTATCAGCATGCTCAAATTAAGCATCAAAGCTGGCAGGGCGTGTTCACACATGCCACTAGGTAGCAATTGCTTCCTAGTGGCATGCTTTTGTGCCACTAATGAGGATGTGTGTCAGTACCATTCTATTATGTCAAATTGTGTGGAATAACTTAAAATGGGACACAAACCTTCTCTTAAGACCTCATTTCTGTTCCATCCCAATTGTCCTTCTTTATTTGCTGCCCTTACACATTGCAGGACATCTTGGAAGTCTGGGAAGTGGGGGAGGCCGTCATGGCCGATGTTGCTGTTGATCAGACCCTCGAGCTTGTCGACGCATAGCTGAGACCTCGTGTTTGCAGCCATGAGTCTCACCTCACGACGCTTCACCGCTCGTTCGCCGGTCAATTTGCACAGTTCTTCGTATAACTTCACAATTTTCGCTTTGTATCTGAAATGGTTAAAAATCGAATGGAGCACTGTAAATAGATTAACAGGTCAATCGTCATCATATCAGTAGCTTTGAAATTGAGCAGCTACTCAAATTTCGGGCACATTTACTTCAGGTATGGCACTAATCATTCGAACCTAGAAAAGAGGTATCATTTTGCTGGAATTAACGCACAATCTATTTTTAACGCACACCTTTAGGCCTCCCCCACTCTAGCATCTTTCGAGGTTCGTCGTGTTGCCAGCGTCGACTCGGCGCTAGCACCGCGACGCCAACGCTGAGCAGCTACCGAACGCCGGACTACACAGCGCTGGCGTCGCGTTAGCGTTGCGCCTGTCGGGAACAACGAGCTGATGGCCGGGGGGTCGAAGGGGTTACGTTGAATATTGTACGTGTCCGAAAAAAACGCTGCGTAAATCCGGCTTTCGGCAGCCGCCCAGCGTTGGCGCGTCTACGCTGCGCCGGCGCCAGCAAGACGACGCTAGTGTGTGGGGAGAATGAAAAAAAGACCTTAGAGATCACCAATCGGTTCAACACGTCGAGCTTAGTGGTTTATTTATGTTAAATTAATATTTACCATAATATAGTCTTTTAATGATTTTCAAGTGCGCTGTTCGCTACCAGTGAGGTATTACAAGAAGATAAACTTATAATAAAAGTTTATGTGACGCGTGCAGGGCTAATAGGTTTGGACCTTAAATAGAAGTCTAAATAATTCCTACACTACCGAGGCGTAATTCCTGTTATTTATCTTCATTTTATTCATCTTTATCTAATACTATCAAATCATTAACCACAGAATCGGTGATGCTTTTTATACGAAAAAACCGTCAATATGTCAAACTTATTAGTCATATTAGAGTTAACACTATTGAAAAATCGGCCCTACAAAGAATAAGTTTGACATATTTTCACACTTTTGGTATAGAAAATGTATTAAAACGTCAGTTTTATTCGGCAGTTAAAAGCCTGACGGTTCAAAATGTGCTCTTATTTAAATTACGGGAATTAGGCCTCCAAAATATTAATCTGTTTTATTTTTAGTTGAACATAATATGTTATGGCTTTTAACCAATTACAACATACATTAAATTATTGGTTGCTATAAATAAAATAAAAATAATTAAGTAACAAACCAATAATGGGAGGCAGTCAAGACGGTGAAGAACCAATAAATATCACATATCTTCACTATAAACATTTTAGAGATATTAGTACATAATAGGTTCTTGAAAACAGTTAGTAGATAATGAACTATTATAATTATTTATAGTAAAAATAGATAGGTGCTACATTGGAAATGACTAATAAGATTAATTATATTTTATATTATGTGCTAATAATAAGTCCCAGGGAAATTTATTGCTTCAACTAAATATAAACAATGAAACCTATGAAGCATTGTAGTTCGGTCAAAAAGTATATCATAAACAAACCACAGATACTACTAATGTTTGTAATGGTTTACATTATTTGTGCTACAAAAACCACTAATTAAAACTTACTTTTCACATTGTATGTAAGGAGACCACATGGTATCATTGTCGACTTCTTCCTCTTCCAGTGCTGTGATTCTACCTTTATATGCTGATATTTCAAACTCTATCCTCTTTATTTTCATCATAAACATATCCTCAGTGGTTCCTTCAAATACTATGGCTTTGTGAGGTACTAGAAGTTTGTTATCTCCATTAATTGGCGAAGAATTAGGTATACTCAAATTATTATTACAAGCATTTTTTTCCGAATCATCTTCATTATCTATGATGATCAAATTATTATTTTGAAGTTCTTTGCTTATACTATTGCATTTTCTTTCTTCTACAGAAACAGAATTCACATTCGATTTTAGTTTAGTATCTTTGTTAACTGCTACAGTGGTTGTAACAATTCCATTTTCTTCATCTTCATCTAATACTATCAAATCATTAATTACAGACCCTGTGATGCTTTTACCATTTTTGCAATCAGTTAGGGCTGGAACAGTGACTTTTGAGCTGATGTTATTAGCTTTATTATTTTTATTTTCTACAACATTTCCACCACAGAGTTCTTTGGTTAGTTTATGTGTATCATCTTTATCTAACACTATCAAATCCTTGTCCTCGGTACCATCAATGCTTTTTCTACATGTATCATTAGCTAAGACAGGGATAGTACTTAATTTTCTATTAGAACACACTACTTCATCAGCATTTACGTTATTTTCTTCTACATTATCTTTTTGGGTAGTTGTAACTAATTCTTTTTCATCTTGCTCTAATACTATTATATCACTGTCTTGTGAACCTTCAACATCTACATCACAATTATCAGGTCCATGAACAGTGCTTGATATTGCTGTGGAGCTAATTTCAGTATCAAATTTTGGTGTATCTTTATTACTTTGTTCTCCTAGAGGTTTTAAATTATTATCTTGTATAAGTAGTTTTGCAGTAGCCTGAAGATTTGAGTTCTGTTTCTTATTATTTATATGAGCCTCAGTACTGTTTACAACAGATTCTGTATTTTTTGTTTCACTTTTTAAGGTATATTGTGAGCTGTTATTTTCATTAATGTTTTCTTTACCTAAATCAGTACTAGATGTTGGACTATCTTTCTTGACATTTACATTAACTTCATTGGTTGATCCTGGTTCTTGAATCACATTATCGAAATCTACCTCAATGAACGCAACTTCTTGATTCAATCTGTTACAATTTTCTAAAGGCACACCAGTGATAGTTGCATGAGATGCATTTTCATCTAAATTAATTATAGGCACTTCAAAACCATTTGAATCATCTGACAGAATAATATTGTCTATTTGATTCAGTTTCTGTTTCTTTCTTGTGGGGCATTTGATTTTCTTTTTTCTTTTAGGATACTTCGGTTTATCTAAAATTAATAAAAATAGTTGTAACGTTAAAAATGTTGGAAATCCACCAGTTTATAAAATAATTCGTAAGGCCCTCTAATAAATAATGTACTAGACCACAAATGTATAAGAAGTGCTAAATAAAGTAGGCATACATTTTAGAAAAAAAAAAGATGTGCCTGCCCGTGTCAAAATGGTCTTGTGAGAATCAGAATAATTAATTTATTTCGGTTAAAAGTGGTACAAGGATGTCAAATTAGTTTAAGATCCTACATTTCACCATAGTATAGCATGCAAAATATAATATTAACTTGAGTAATTAATTAGTACTTGAAATGTCACTTAACATAATAATATCATGTCAGTCATGCATTTGCAAAATAAATATTTACATTTAAATATGAACACATTTATGCATCAAAAAATCACAGTATTAATTATAATAATCAAATGTAAGCCTGTGCATATTCTACAAATACAGGAGTTGCATGCCTGTAAAGGGCATGTGTGAATGTTTTACACAATTTATTTAACAAATCAAAGTGGTGTTTTTAAACACTTGTAGTTTACTTAAAGTGCCAGCAAGTTAATGTGAAGCTATATCTATTCCTTTATGTGTGCCAAATTTCAGCTCATTCTGCTCAGCAGCCCAGAGATTGAATAACCAACATAAAAAAACTTTCACATTTACAATGTTAGTGTAAGATAAAACTTCATAACTTTATTTAGTTTATTACTTACTCAATAATTTTAATCTCGCTTCGAATTTCTGTGATGTTCTCTTCATTTCATCACATAACTCTTTGACGTGAGAAAATTTATGGTCAGGATCTGAGTCCAGTTTACGTATTGATCTTGACATGATAGTTGTAAAGACATCAGAGTCGCGATAAGTTTGGGATGTACTGTGGTATGCCGGAATTAGAGATCGGTTAATGACCCTAGCCATTCCCTTCGTGCTTTCCAGATCGAAGCATTTTTCAATGAATTCTCCCAGCATCTTACTCTCTTTGAATATACTGTCGTACTGACCATCATTCTTGCAGTCGTGTATCTCACAGATTTCAATGACGTCGTCACTCTCTTCTCCCAAGTCTATAACGACGCTTGAACTTAAATTGTCAGATAAATCTATTAGCTCCATAGTTGAAGTTAGTACACTGAAAAACAGATAAAACTAAGTCATTAAGTCCAAAGTCGGAGCAAATTTATTAAGCAAATTAATTAATTTTCAATTTTATTATTTATTATTATTATTTAATTCTTTTTAATCAAATAGCAATTTTACTAATATTAGACGTAAGAACTATGTTACTAACACTATGGGGATCTAGTTATCCGAACCGAAATAAATAAATTTTGAATTAGGTAATTTCTGCGTAATGTTATTCGCGTTACTCAAGTATTGGACACAGTGTATTGTCATGTCATGAAGTACTGTATTACTCAAGCATTTGGCACATCATGAAAATGGTATTACCATCGAGTGCAAACAATAAACTGAAATTAAACCATCAATCACATCACGTTAGGATAATAAATGAAAATTGAAAACTATTTTTTTTTTTTTTTTTTTAAGTTTATGGCTTGCACGGCTTGTGCTCTGCCACGACGACGTGAAAGGTAGGGAAACGAATAATATGAATATACCGGGTTACAGGATTTAGGATAGGATCAGGAAGGTAGAAATAGTAATAATAGGATTATATGAGAGAAAACAGTAGTATGAGAGATACAAATAAATAAGCAATATTAGTATTTAAATAAATTAAATTTTTATGTCGTTTTTTGATAAAAATACAGAGATAGATTTTAATATAGAATGGTCATTAGTAAATAAAAGACAATTTATACAGGTAGGAAAAGGGACACGGAGGGATATTAAAGACGATACGAAAGAGGATCGATCATATTTCGAGCAGGAAAAAAGAATATGGTTAATATCACCTACATCGGTACCACAGTCACATATATCACTATCTACAATATGAAGTCTAGCTAAGTGTGCTGGAGTACATGTATGTCCCAGGCGCATGCGAATGAGACTAGAGGTGGCAGTTTTATCTAGCGATGTTCTAAAGAACCAAGGTTTTATTGGAATCTCAGGCTGGATGCATTTATAATGTTTCCCTTTGATTAGACTAGTTGTGTTCCAATCTTCGACCCAAGACCGGCGAAGATGAGATTTGGGAAGAGCAGCCAAATCATGACAGAAGTTTTTATATGGAAATGTATCACCAAACATTACTGCATCATTTGCTAATTTATCAGCAATTTCATTACCTGGAATACTACTATGAGAAGGAATCCAAGCAAAAATCACCTGAAAACCTCTACGTAAACATTCATTAAGTAATTCTCTACATTTAACAATTATAGGAATACTAGAATTGGATTTAAAGGGGAATTTCGCTAAGGCTTGTAATGCACTTTTTGAGTCAGAAAATATTACAGTCTCTTTTAACTTCATTAGTAAGACATATTCGAGAGATTTAAACAAGCCGAAGCATTCACCTGTGAAAACAGAAGTTTCTGGAGGAAACTTAATCTTTTGAGTAATTTGGTACTGATGATGATACACTCCAATGCCCACGTTACCTTCTGGGGAGTGCTTAGATGCGTCACAATATAAATGGTGCCAATGATGCCACTCATTTATATCCAAAATATAATTGAAATTAATATAAGCAGAACTACCAAATTTCGGAATATCTAAATCTAGATGAATATTGGGAGATAAAATTAGAGACTCATAATTAGTACAAAAAAGGGGCAGAAATGAAGATCTATGAGTAGGAGCTTGAAGCGAAATAAATTTACGAAAGCTTATGACTAGGCATAGAGGAGATTTATGAAACCAATATGGGGAAGAATCAACATACTCTGACAGATGTTTTAATTTGGGATAAAGAGGGTGATTGAGAAATTGTAGCGCACGAAACAGGAATTTATCACTTAAGAACTGTCGTCTAAGATTAAGAGGTGGTTCAGCGCATTCAACTTGCAGAGCATTATTAGGACTAGATCTCATAGCGCCAGTAACAATTCGAAGAGCTTTAGTCTGAACTACATCTAATTTACGCAATCCTACTATGCTGCAAGGTTCCAAGAAAAAGGTCCCGTAATCAAGGACGCTTCTAATAAGAGCGTTATATATAAGTTTTAGGTTAAAGGGATGGGCACCCCACCAAACTCCCGCTAGACATCTTAAAATATGCAGTAACTTTTCGCATCTAGCTATTATGTGATATAGATGTGGAAGACCTGTTAATTTCGCATCAAAAATTAATCCTAAAAATTTAGCTTCATCTTTACAAGGTATTAAAAGATTATCAAAATACACAGAAATAGGAGGAGGGCACCGCTTTCTAGAGAACAGAACTACTGAACTTTTATTTACTGACAGATTTAAACCATTTTTATCCAACCAAACTTTTAAAATGTTTAGAGCAGAAGATAGGGAAACACACAAATTTTGTATATTAAAACCGGAAAGGTACATGACAAGGTCGTCGGCGTATTGTAAAATATTAATCCTGTTAAAAAACAAATCTTCTAAATCATACGTGTAAATATTAAATAATAGTGGGCTTAATACAGAACCTTGCGGTAAGCCCCTCCACACTAACCTAGACTTCGTGGATTCTCCACAAGGAACATTTATAGAACGTTCTGACAGTATGTTCATAATAAAATTTACTAATATAATGGGAACTCCAAGCAAAATAAGTTTGTTTCTAAGAATAGGTAATATAACATTATCGTAGGCTGCAGTAATATCTAAAAAGGCTGCAAGTAGAGATTTATTACAAGACAAAGCTAACCGGATATCACAAGTAAAAATACCTAAACTGTCAGAAGTGCTTCGGCCTTTTCTAAACCCATATTGGTTTTTACACAATAAACCCTTACTTTCAATAAACCATTCTAATCTATTTTTAATTAAGTGTTCAGCAATTTTTGTGAGAACAGAGGAGAGAGCTATAGGTCTATATGAAGCAGCATTGTGAGGAGGTTTATTAGGTTTTAAAATTGGGATTATATCTTGGGACTTCCAAGCAAGAGGAACAGGACCATTAACCATGACAGAATTAACAAGGGATAAGTAATATTTTAGACTTGTGTCACTCAGGTGGGTAAGGAATGAGTATGGAATACCGTCACTACCAGGAGCAGAATCTTTCACTGCGGAAAGGATGCCTTTAAGTTCATCAAGATTGAATAACGCAGATAGACCACTTTGATCCATCACAGAGAATGAAGTAACGGAAACAGGTAAAATGTTATCTAAGGGGACAAAAGGTGGAGCAAGATTATCTAAAAAGTCCTCTGCTACATGATCCTGTAAATTAGAAGGACGAGATTCTTTAAAAGCCGACCTGAACTTTCTAATATTGGTCCAGACTATAGAAGGAGAAGTATTAGGTGAGATGGACGAACAAAAAGATCGCCAGCCTTCCCATTTTTTTTGTTTTAGTAATTTTCGCGTACTAGATAGGGCTTCTGTTAGAAGATAGTAATTCTCATCAGTTGAATTGGCACAATATCTTTTCTCGGCTTCTTTTCTTTTTTTAATAGCCATTGTGCACTCACTATCCCACCAAGGGGGAGAAGGGAGATTAGGATTACGGTTTCCCTTAGCCGGAAATATTTCTTTGGCAGTTTCTACAAGAAGAGAAGCTAATGCTTCAGAACATTCCGACTGGTTACTTGCAGTTATTTCAGGAAGAAACGAAAATTTTTCCTCAACTTTCTTTTTGTACAAAAGCCAGTCAGCATTAGCTAATTTAAATTTCATACGTGGAAGGCGAGGTTGGTTTGATTTGGCTATTGTAGGGAAAGTAATGTAAATTGGATAATGGTCACTTCCAAAAGTAGAACTCAATGTAGTCCAAGTCAAGGAAGAAGCTAAGCTGGGAGAACAGATAGACAGATCAGGTGCACTTACACCCTCATGAGGAGGAGTTCGGCGAGTTCGAAGCCCTGTATTAAGAATACAAAAGTTTTGGTCATCTATAAAATCTAAGACTCTACTGCCATAGTGATTTGATTTAGTACTCCCCCATGCCTGGTGCTGGGCATTAAAATCACCTAATATTAAAATTGGTTTAGGGAGACCTTGAATTAAGATTTCTACTTCAGTATGAATAGATGAGGAAGGGTAAGGTATATAAATGGAAACATAAGTAATATTATCAATTAATACTGCTATAACAGAGAAGCCACTATGATGTTGAGGAATAGGAATGTTAGAAAATGAGACGGAATTATGAATAAGAAGTGCAACACCACCATAATTATCGGCTCTATCTTCTCTAATACAAGAGAAGCCAGAGACTCTGAATAAGGAGTCGGGCGCAAGCCACGTCTCCTGAAGCGCGATAACAAACGGACGCAACTTATTAATTATAAAAATTAGGTCGCTTTTCTTGTTGGAAATGCTATGGCAATTCCACTGAATCACCGCGGACAACTTTGCCATCTTGGGAATTTAAATTCAAAATATTCTTAAGAGGATGGGCAACGTTGGACGGTGAAGATATGAAATTGGTTTGGGACAAAGATTTAATAAGAGTAATAATCAATTCTCTAATAGACAATCCTGATAGAGGGTTGTTTATATCATTATTTATTAGGACATTTTGACTTGGAGAGAAAGGAGTATTATAGTCCTTGATCAATTCATCATGAATGGAACAGTCATATCCTTTGTTTGATTTTTGGGGCACCCTAGGTTTTAAAAACACTGTCTTTTTATAAGAGTTTTTACTCAAAACATTATTGTGTGATCCATTTTGTGATATATTTTGACTCGGGGAGGTCTGTTGGATAGGAGAAGAAATTAGAACATCAGCATATGATCTTGTGACTGGAGGGTGTAATTTAATAGCTTCGGCATATGTAACACATTCCTTTGCCATAGTTTCCTTAATATTCCGTTGTCTAAGAAACTCTGGGCACTTTTTGCTGGTAGCAAAATGTTGACCAGAACATAGGCAACAGACAATGTCATCTTCATGTATTGAACAGCTATCCCCAGAGTGGCTTTGACCACACCTAAAGCAACGAGGATTAGACCTACATTGACTTTTAATGTGGCCATACCTACAGCACTGGAAACACTGTATGGTAGGATATATGTATAAGTCTACAGGCAAAGAGGTAAAACACATAAACACTCTCTTGGGCAGAATCTGACCATCACAAGTCAAAACTATTGTTTCAATCGGAACAAACTCAGACTTACCATTGATCACATTTTTCCTCTTAAGTCGTCTGGCTTTTATAATATTTCCGCAACCCATGGGCACTGAGATATTGCTAAGAATGTCATCATCAGACCAATCTATAGGAACACCACGTACAACTCCCATACGGGTGACATTAGAAGCAGGGATAAATGCCTTGTACTTGTTTAAAGTTAAGATATTGTTGTTTAAGAATGAATTTGCGTTTTCATGAGATGAAAAAGCAACTGACAATCTATTTCTTCCTATCTTTTTCAAACTGCCATTAATTACATTGTGAATTAAATTCTTTTTCAAAAAGTGACCAAATGTCACTGGGTGCAAGGTTAAATTCTCGTTTGGGGAGGTCTGCTCTTTCTGAATGTGAATAACATATGGTGCTAAATCCGTGGCCAGATAACACTGCCTACCTATAGGTTGACGAACAGAATTATCATTAGATATATTATCAGACTTTGGCACAGAAGGAGGTATGTTAGAGTCAAAATTATCAACTTTTTCGGTTAAAGTTTCACACTGACAATCACTTTCATTTACTTTACCCGATTTATGTCGTCTTCTTTTCTTGTTACAATGTTTGCAAACTCTACGAGAGGCAGAAGTTCGCTTACGATTTGCAACAGTACTAATTCCATTACGTTCAGATCCGTCCGTGTCTACCACTGAACCTTCAGTATCCATGTTTACATTGCAGCTTGGAATAGTAACAAAGTTAGAAGCGTTGGGAACACCTCCACCAGGATCATCAGAAGCGTCCATTGGAAAAAATTATAAAGAGATAACTTACCAGACACACGTGGAAAACTGATTAAACAATAAAATATATACAACTATTAGTTTAAAATATATACACTACACTACTTAACTGATCCTATTTATCTATTAATATAATAAAATTTAACAAAATCGAAGAAAGACGTCTCCACCGCTTGACGTTTCCCGCGCTTTTTTCATTGAAAACTATCTCAACAAGAAATCATCACTTTTTTTTTAAGGCGCAACAGATTATTATTGCCCAAGACGTCATCTGTCTGTCTTCTTTCTTCTTCTTCTTTTTTATAACTGGCAACCCACGCCTCTCAGTCTGATTGACTGAGGATTATACCGGTGACAGATGGCGGCGGACGCGGCTCCGGACTCGTCTTGACATTGTAAGGTCAAACGCTGCCATTGGTCGATCCTTGGGCTGGCGGAAGTTGTCTGAAGGATCGACCAATGGCAGCGTTTAACCTTACAATGTCAAGACGAGTCCGGAGCCGCGTCCGCCGCCATCTGTCACCGGTATTAGCCATTTTCAAGTTTTGAGGATTTTGATAAAGGAATAATGGGTAAAACAGGCAGGGATTGGGATGGTGAACGGTATTTTATATAATTATACATAATACTTAGTAGTATAGAATTATAGTTTAATATTATCAAACTTTAAGAATTTTATGAGAGAATAAATATATTTTTATTATATAAAGATAAAATGGATGAAAGATTATACGGGAGAGGAGCTTTTTTTGTTCATTAAAATATTATGAAGGTCCAATGAGTTATATAAGGGACATTTAAATAAAATGTGTTCAATATTTCCTTCCTCCAAACCACATTCACATATGGAAGAATCCAAGATGTGTAACCTTGCTATATGAGAGGGAGTAGAACAATGTCCAAAACGTAATCGGGAAATAGTTGAGAAAATTTGTTTGTTTAAACGAAGTTTTGAAAACCAGGGTTTCATTGCTATGTTAGGTTGAAAATCGTGATAAAATTTTCCCTTGGACTGACTGGAAATCTGCCAATTCCGATTCCAATCTTGAATGAGTATACTATGGGGAACAGTTGCTAAATCTTGGCAATAGACTTCTTTACAGCTATCATTGCCCTGACTAGCAGCCAACTTGGCCAAGTTATCAACAAGTTCATTACCCTGAATACCTGAGTGACCAGGTATCCAGGCCAGTTTAATATGTAAATTATTTACATCGCATTCCATTAATTTGCTTTTAACTAACAGTGATAAAGGGCTAAATTTGTTGTTATTAAAAGGATTCGCAAGAAGACATTGCAAAAAACTTAAAGAATCTGTCAATATAACAGAGTAACTTATTATATAATTTATACACTAAGATGGCCAAACCTTCGCCGCAGTAGTTTGTAGTAAGGCTAGGATATTTAAAAAGTTTGAAATATCCTGAAGACTGCTGTAAGAAGGCAGAACCTACGTAATTAACCGAATCGAGAATAGAGGCTTGATCTGATATAGTTTTAGATGCATCTGTGAAAAACAGTTCTGAATTCGAAGCATACTTTTGATTATAATCCAGGAGTTTTTGATTTGGATTACGTGTATCTTTATTGATACCTATAGATAGTAAAATATCTGGCTCGAATATTAAGACTTGAAAATCAAAGTAGAACAGTGGATAACATGGAAATTTTATAATTTGACAGTCAAGTTCAATAATTTTTCTGTAACTATTTATTAAGTAAGGGATTGGTTTGTTACGCCAGAAACTGTTATTAATAGTAAGTAATCGCATCATTAAGTAAGCCAAGTTTATTTACCATGGGATGATTAGCTGATTGATACAGTTTTTATAGATATCTATCAAAGAGGTATTGGCGTCTCAAATGTAAAGGAGGATCTGCACTTTCGACTTGCAAAGCATTAACTGGAGTGCTACGCATCGCACCTAAAATGATTCTGAGGCTTTTATGTTGTATAAATCTAATTTTTTAAGAGCTGTCTTGTTAGCTATACCGATCGCAAAAGAGCCATAATCTAAAAGACTCCTAATTAAGGCATTATAAACTAGTTTTAATGTAAAAGGGTGAGCACCCCACCAAACTCCTGCAAGATCTCGCATAATATTTAAGTTCTTTTCACACTTATTAAAATATAATTAACGTGTGCTAATCCATTATGTTTACTATCAAACTTTCTTCCCAAAAATACTCTCCGTCCAAACTAGAGTGAAAATGTTAAATGTATTTATTATGAGTACATATATTCTTAAGTGTTGCCACAGCTTAATAATTAAATTCGCAAATGATTGTTGACAGTGACAAGTGACACAACATTGACAGTGAGGTAATGGTTTTTCTATTCCATTAGTTGAGCAAAGGAATCAATAAGTTAAGACAAGATAAAAATAGTTAAGATAAAATTGATTTCTGTTTATAAACATAGCCTAGAACATAAAACTTAAGTCAAGAAATATCGGTAAAAATATTATGATGTTTATACCTAAACTAAGCAAATTGTTTGCTTGTATCTTAGGTATTTAAATCATAAAGTAGGTTAGTGTTTATTCAACAATAATGTAAGAGATACACAAAATCAATTACTGACTAATAAATAATAAATAAGTAGATCTACTTGTTTAGCAGTTTTTACCTAAGTCTTAAATAGTGTTATTTAAGTAATAACTTATATCTAAAAATTTATTCTACGGCGCTTTGGGCGCTCTCGTAATTAATTGAACTAATATATCTAGCCTGTGATGGCTAGGTTTATTGAATCGCCGGCCAGTAGCACAGTTTGCTTGTTTAAGTTTCTTTGAGCATTCTTTAATTGAATGGCCAACGCAGTCGCAGTGCCCACAGGTAGAGTCAGCCTCCCGAAAATATTTTGCTGAGTGGCCATATTTTTGACACTTGTAAGATTGTAAGATGTTACACTAACACTGACATGATGAATGACATGACTAACATGACGTTAACTGATGTAGTTACAACTCACAAGGGCGTACTGGTGACACACGGCAGCCGGACGCCAGTTTCGGAACAGAAAGGGGCGGAGTCTTGCTGAAGGGCTGGCGAAGTTGAAGAAAGGATCGACCAATGGCAGCGTTTGACCTTACAATGTCAAGTCCGGAGCAGCGTCCGTCGCCATCTGTCACCCGCTTTACTTGGCATTAAGTCCATTTGATGAATACCCTTTCTTGCTCAATTAAAAGTTTTAAGGTCTGATGGTAGCTCCAGGATAAAGTTGCAGTAAGAGAGTGCGCGCACGGGAGACTTGTCGCTGCAACAAAAAAGTTTTTGTCTCTGTCGCGTCGCGCGCAAAGAGGAGTGCGCGCACGAAGGAGACAGTGACGAAACTTTTTTTTAATTCGAAGCGTCATTCGCCTGAATGTAGAATACATTTTTTTTTTTTTTTTTTTTTTTAATTGGGTTTTACGGCTCTGGGTTCTAGCCCTTTTAAGCCAATCGTTGTTTTCATGCAAAGAGTTAAAAGTTTAAACAGTTCATTTTTAGATAAAAATTATCCGCTTGGAAGTGTGAATATGTTCAATGTTTTTCATAATTATTGTTCAATCATTTCACTGAAATTCACTTTTTCACCGAACGAATCACAGAGTACCGAGAGATGATACTATGAATTTGTAGAGAGCCTTGAAGAATTTGGGATCACTAAGAAGTACGTGCAGATTCTGAGGCACAGCCTTACACACTTCTTGAAGGTCGTTGATCATTACAAGTCTTTGTATGCCGAAGCTTCTACATTTCATAATTATGTGTTCTAAATCAGCTGCTGGTTCTTCATTACAATGTGGGCATTCGGCACTCGATATCAGGTTAAGTCTCTTCAGGTGAGTGGGAGTGTGACAATGGCCAAATCTTAGCCTATTGATGATGGTTATAAATTGTCTATTATCAATATAATCATTCTTGCGATGGTACCAAGGTTTGGCGGGCGGGCTTCCTTGGATCTTTGCATACCATTTTCCCTTTTCTGCACTTTTAATAGTCCAATACTCATGCCACAACTTTTTCAGATCCTTGCCGATCAGTGCTTGGTAGTCAGTATGAGGAATTTTCATCAAAGCAGAATGATCGATATCAAAGCCATTTCTCGCAGCGCAATCCACTATTTCATTCCCGCTGATGCCACGATGCGATGGTACCCACAAGAAGTGAATATTTTTACTGGTAAGTCTTATTATATCATACATTAGTTTTTTTATATCATAGATTAAATAATTTAAGCTAAACTTTTGTGAGTTGCATTCTAAGGCTAGAAGTACACTTTTAGAGTCAGTCAAAATAATGATATCTGTTCGTGTTTTAGAACTAATTACATGTCTTAGGGCTAAAAGTATAGCATAGCTTTCAGCTGTGAAGATACTACTGCGACAATCAATTTTATAGCTTTTGACTAAGCGAAGTTGAGGATCATAGAATGCTGAATTTACACTATTGTCTGATTTAGAACCATCAGTATACACTTTGTAATAGGGCTTACTGTTTAATAATTGGTCTAATTCAGTTTGATTATTTACTTTATCCCATATAATATTAAAATGTTTGCTGATAAGAACCTCGAAACTCACTTTATAAAGTGGCCATGGCTTATCTATATACATATTTAAGCAAAGATTATGTATGTACATAGCAATTCTAAGTAGTTCAGGTGTGTGCCCAGATATTAGTTCAGAACCTGATATCTGCGTAGGAGGAGTTGAACTTATTTCAAATGATTGGGGTGGTAATATTTTATGAATTACAGATTTGTTATCAGAAGAAATAAGTTTAAGACAAAAATTGTAGGCCAGTTGTATGCGTCTTACAATTAGTGGAGGAATACATGATTCACACTGCATAGCATTGATGGGAGTTGAGCACATAGCTCCTGTAATTATTCTAAGTGCTTTATTCTGGATGACATCTAATTTTTTTAACAAAGTTACACTACAATTCATGTATGCCAAAGAGCTGTAATCAAAGTGACTGCGAACAAGACTTTTGTAAAGCATGGATAGTATTTTAGGGTCTGAGCCCCAGTTTACACCAGCTAGTGAGCGCAAAATGTTTAAAGCCTTAGTTGAATTTTTAATGAGTAGATTTATGTGATCTGCAAATGAAAGTTTTTTGTCCAGGCACACTCCTAAAAACTTTTTCTCTTGAATCCAGGGAAGAGGATTGTTATTATAATAAATTTGAGAGTCACAATCATCATATTTTTTGGAAAATAACATAGCACCACTTTTATTAGGACTGATGTCAAGTTTTAGTTTATTGCCATAAAAGTGATGGATCTCAGCTAAGGCTATATTTAAACTATGTACAGCAATATTTACATTCTTAGTTACAGTATAAATTAACAAGTCATCAGCAAATTGAAGAAACTTTACATCAGTCTGTTTTAAATATTGATTTATTTGACTAGTATACAAATTGTATAGCAATGGGGAGATAGTAGCTCCCTGCATTGTTCCTTTATAAACATGCTTCGGTCCATGAAGAATATTATTGAATTTAACATACATTGTTCTATTATATAAAAAATTAAAAATCCATTTACAGACATGACCTGGTACACCAATATCGCTCAAGATGCTAATAAGAATTGAGGGATTCACATTATCAAAAGCACCTTTCACATCAAGAAAGACACAAGTTGTTGCAGAATGACAGTGGAAAGATTTCTTAATATCAGAGATCAATGATGTAAAGCTTTCTGAAGCACTTCGACCTTTCCTAAATCCATATTGTTCATTAGGTAAGATGTTATTTGATTCGACATAGTGATCTAATCGAATTTTTAACATGCATTCAAATATTTTACCAATACAGGATGTTAAAGAAATGGGACGGTATGAGTTACTGTCATCAGCAGGTTTATCTGGTTTTAAAATAGGAATGACACATTGAGTTTTCCACGACTCTGGAATGACCTGTTCTTGCCAAAGTAGATTATATACTTGTAATAAAAGTTTTTTAGCATTAATATGGAGGCGACGAATGAGTTCATATGGAATCTCATCTAATCCAGGGGTTGTGTTCTTACGTAATTGCAAGGCTGTGACAAATTCTTCCCAAGTGAAAGGTTGAGAGAGAAATGTTGCTTTTGTATCACCATTTTGAGAAAAATACTGTGTTAATAATGAGTTGTTTATATCTTTTTCAGGAGGAGATGAAGGGGCATACTTGTTGAAGAAAGATGGAATCCATTCATCATTCTTTGGCAATTTCTGAATAGACAAGCGTTTAAACTTCTTCATGTAGTTCCATACTGTGCTAACAGGAGTGTATCTATTAAAAGATTCACATAGAGACTTCCAACTAATTTTCTTTTTTTCATTTAAAGTTTTCTTTTTGATGGCATCCAATTTCTTGTAGTTAACATAATTGTCAATGCTTGGATTACGTCTATAAAAATTTAAGGCTTGTTTACTTTCTTTTACTACGCTACTGCAGTCATTATCCCACCATGGTACTGGTTTTTTAATTAAATGAGGAGTAGTTTTAACAATTTTAGGTACGGACATGTCTCTAATATTAGTTAAATGATTGTAAAAATTATTGTATGTTAACATAGGATCAGAAGTATCAAAGTTAACACAATCAGACATTTTTTCTGTTTCAAAATGGAATTTAGACCAATCAGCCTTACTATAAACATACCTATGTACCGGATCACCAATTTGATATTTATCTACAGATGTCTGAATGTCGGTTATAGTGGGATAATGATAACTTCCCATAGGATCGTCGTGAACCTTCCAATCACATAATGGAGCCACTGATGGACTGATACAAGTTATATCAATTGCCGAAGGATTATGAACAGACCTACCTACTGTGGTTGGCGCACCTGAGTTGAGGATGCAAAGGTCACAGTCGTCCAAGATGTTATAAACTTCATTGCCACGACTATTGCAGGAAGCGCACCCAAATGCTATGTGGTGCGCATTAACGTCACCACAAAGCATAAGTGGTTTCGGTAATCTTTGAATTAACTGTTTAAGTTTATTGGCTTTAAAGCGAGGACGACCTTCTTTAGGTGGAGGACAATATATACATAAGATACATAAGTTTCCCATCTTCGTCTGGAGATTTATAGCGACAGATTGCAAAAAGTCATAGTATGGAACATCTATGATGGTGTATTTAAAAACGTCCTTTATCAGGATGGCTACCCCACCCCGACCTTCCTTTTCTCTACCTATTTGATTTATTATATTGTAATTTGGAATAAAATAATTATTGTAATTTTTAAGCCATGTTTCATTTAATAAACAAATGTCAATGTCGTTTTCACATAAAAAGTTACTGAGCAACGGTTTTTTATTTATAACACCTTCGACGTTGTAATGTGCAATCCTTAAAAAACTTTTATCCATCTAGAGAACTTCCTCTGAAAATTTTTATAAGTATCTCTTGTATCACAGTATTAGTGATTTCCCTATTTTCGTTGCCGATAGCGACCAAGGCGCCGACCAATCCTTTACGGATGTAATCATTCGACAAAATTTCTTCAATTAACTTATGATTAGGAATCTTTTCCTTATGTTCCGTATTACTTACAGAAGCAGTTGAGACCGGGGGGGTGGGAGTTTGTGTAGCGGAGACAGCTTGTGTCTTCCTTGGTGGCAAAGGCTTTAAGTTTGACTTTGGTGCCGGCAGTGTTGGAAAATCATTTTTGTAATTTTTTGTAATGATTGCACTATTTGAAGTATTTGAGCTCGATATAATATTTGCGTAAGTCAATTTATTTTTCTTTTCCTCGATTTTTTTGTTTTTAATTGGACAGTCGCGTGAAATTGCTAGGTGAGCTCCCTGACAATTAATACACTTAGCAACTTTGTTTGAGGTGCATTCGCTAAAGTGATGCTCCTCTGAGCAAATAGAGCATTTTTGAGAGGATTTACATATTTTTGCACCATGGTTAAACTTAAAGCATTTGAAGCACTGTAATAACGGTGCGTTATATTGAAATACACGGAATCTGAACAGGTCCAAGTATACATAGTCCGGTAATGACGTTGATAGGAATGTTACACTTACAGTTTGAAAGGGTTTAATTTGACCGTTTTCTCTCTTTGTGAATCTACGTACACCTATTACTTCAAATGAAGAGGAAAGCTTTTTGAAAAGCTCCTCATTACTGACGCTTGTGGGTACAAAACGGAGCACGCCGACCGTCTCCACTGCTGTTGCCGGGATGTATGCTTTCAGTTGATGTTTGGACAGGAAGGTGTCGTGCTTTAAGAAGTTGTTAGCATTGCTGGACTGAGAAAAGGTAACGCAGATCTTATTTGCATTTATTCTCTTTATATTGCTGATTCCTTTTATATCGTTTTTAAATATGTTTGTTGTCACTATCGGGTTGTTGTTTCCAATTTTCTCATTCTCTTTGGTGCTCTCTACAAAGACGCAAAAATCCCCACTCACCGAATTTTCAGGAAATAGCCTTTTGTAGCCTTGTTTTACATAGGGTTTGTAGAAATCATCTTCCGTTGATGTAGTATCTGGATTTCGATTTGGAGTTTTTCTTTTTTCTGTTCCCCCAGGCGGGTCCTCGCCGTCCCCGTCCGGCATAGTTATTAATTGCTTAACTTTACAACTTTTAGTGCAAGAATAAGCAATTTGACAACAAAATAAATAATTATTTGAAAATTGCTTTGAAATTCGCGCCTAGTGCGTTCAAAAGCCCGCCAAAAAGTCATGTAGAATACATGGAGAGCAGTGCTGCCAGACATGGGATAAATAAGCTAGATTCACGATATTTTTGAATGTAATGCATTATAAAAAATATTAATGTATCGCACGATAAATCTACGAAAATCCGTGACATTTTGCTCAGAGTAAAAGATAATTTTATGAAATTTTTATCTGTGTATTTGAATACATTTTACCTTTTGGACAACTTTGACTCCGACAGCAGGATAGTAAATATAATTTCTTTGCACTACGAAAGAGATAGACTTTTAGCGTAAAAAATTCTGCTATTTTTTAAATCTGTATCTGTACTTTTTTATCTAGGCGATAGTTAATAGTTGTCATTTCATACCTCTCTCATAAATGTAAGTGAAAAATCACTTACTAGTTTCGGAGAAAGATGGTTCGTATTGCTGCTCTTTATGTGCTCGATGCTTGTGCAGTAAGAAGTTACTGCAGTAATTTAGTTAACAGAAACTTGTCCACTGATCAGGTAAAACTTTATTTTATCACCCGTGCTGGTCGGCGAACAAAAATGTCTCCCAGTTGTCGCGTCGCAACGTGCGCGCACCTCCATACATAACAGAGGACTTGATAAGAGAGACAAAAACGTCGCAGCGACAAAAGTTTCCCGTGCGCGCACTCTCTAAGATGCGTCTTTTTTACCGGATTTGTGGGCTTGTGGCTTAGTTTGATTGCGTCTAGGAACTTTCCGCGTTTAATAGCTGATGTTTGAAATGTTTTGTTCGTATAGCATATTATTCGAGTACCTACTTCCTTATCCGTAGTATTATTCGGTACTCCTAACAGTATAACTTTAGGCTCACGTTTCGTAGTCTCTTAAGCTTTTAGCCTAGATGTTATACTTAACTGTTTTTTACTGCTTTAGCTTTTTATTTTATTTATCTTTATTAAGGAAACATACAGCATTTTAATAATACATAAAGCTAACATTAAATTAATTATACATGAGCATTTAAAGTTTCCAATGCTAATTGGTACATTTTATGTTGATATAGAGACACATGCGGGAAAAAAACAATCGAGCAACAACAACCAAACAAAACTACATCGATTAAACAATAAGACATGCTTAACTTAAATAGAAGGCAGAAGAAGGTAGGTGTGCGGTTAGGGCTTACGTGGATTTCAAAAGATGACGAAACCTCGCCATACGCTCACTAAAAATGTCTATGTGACTGAAAGCTGCATTGTATTTGTTTGTAGCTCTTACAATAAAACTATTTTTCCGGTACTTGGACCTACAAACGGGTGCAACAAAAGGTTTTAAGGTCATCTTTTCCTTCGGTGCTTATTATGACGCCTCCAGCTTTAGTTTTTCCTAATCCAGGGAAATACTGCTTTTTTAGTCTTTTCACTCGACTTATCTTTGCTTGCTGGGTAAATAGTAATACTACTGGTGTTTTATGGTCGTATTGTAGAGCCTTCGCTTGTTCTTACCACGTCTGCAAAAGATGTGTTTGATGGTTGGACTTTTGCCATCAATGCCATACATCCATCCCACTAATGTAATTATTTCGTTAATTTTATTTTAAAGGCATTTAATATTGCTCTAAAATAGATGATTTATTATTAGATTTTAAAATTATCAGTTTAAAAACGATTTTTGGCAGTGTTATCTTCGTTTAATCGTGCAAAAATAATAACGGAATAAAAAATATCTGGATTTTAAATATTTATTTAAAATAAAACAGTTCTTTAAAAATGTTTTTTGGTTTTGCAGACTTTAAATCAAGCTAGTGTATATGACAGATGGCATCTGCTCTGCTCTTGATTACAGTTTATATATGTCGTAGCCAGATCGTAAAATTGACCAATCCATGATGTGACCGATCATTTCATAAAATGGTGGTATTTCATGATATGACCAACTAAAACTGACCATATCGTTTATACGTCAACATTCGATGAAATGTCAATCCACGTTTGGCCAAATCTTTGAAATAAAAATATGTTCACAAGCTACGTGAATTTGTTTAATATTTGTAATCTTGGTCCATAGATAGTTAACATTTTAAATAGTTATTAAGTATTTTTAAACAAAACTAATAAATAAAAACACTTGAATAGCTAAATAACGTAACTAACCTCTCAAGTTACGTTCCGATCTTGATTTTTTGACGTTGCGCTCGTTTTTTGAGTGACATTCATAAAAATCGCCTAGCTTGGTGTCGTAACGATATTTCACTGCACTTTCACCTTCAATTTGCACATTATTATTCACTGTTAGAATAAAATATTTGTCCGCCGCTATTACTCACCACAAAAACAAAGCAACATTAGCGCCTCTACCGGTGGGTAATGTAACGGTTTTACGATATGATCACTAAGGTTTGACCATTTCATGAAGTATTCGTGCGATTAGCTGTTTATATCGTCAAACGCTGAGTATTCATTGATCTGGTCAGACCATATCATGATGTAAGCAGCGTGTTCTGTTCTATATCATAAAATACCACCATTTTATGAAATGATCGGTCACATCATGAAATGATCAATTTTACGATCTGGCCACGACATATATATTTACTGTATCTTGATATTGCTTGACCTAGCCCCTACCCTTGCTTCCGGTATAACACCCACCTCGAAGACACCCACACGGATGGTGGTCGACTTTTTGCTTCTTGTTCTGAATTATTGAGCTGACATCGATTTTATGATGTTTAAGCTCTTGCTAAATGGAGGACTCCTCTTGTCATTGCTTGAGTTTGCCCCCTACTGCTTTTCTTGACGTATATTAGGGATTTTAATCGAAACTGTTCTACTATCATTTAAAAATATGGATTTAGCACACAAAGATTACTAAATCCATGTATAAAACACACCAATTAAAAAGAAATTGTACAGATAAATATTTATTTATTTAGAGAGGCCAATTTAAAATAATTGTTATTATGAAATTATTCGCAACATTAATAGAACATTGGCTCATTGCTGTTATAATTAACATTACTATACTTTATAAGTGTTCTCTTACTTATCTTAATTTACAAATACAAGATTTCTAATTTACATTAAATTAATACTAAATGTAAGCAATAAAAATGCAATCGCTGATGAGATGGATAACATGGGCGTAAAAATTACGAAATCATACACAAAATAATGAGATTATAGTACAATTTTGACAAAGGTGACATAGATTTTTATCTTACAATTTACACAATTACCAAGTTCTCTTTGAATAAGTCGAAAATACAGATATATTATGGACAGGATTATGAAATCGATTCCTTCGAAGGACGTAATCAGCTGCTAAGGACTTAGTGTAAGTTTTTTTACTTTTAAATCAATCGAAATGGAAAAATTAAAAATTCGTGGTGGCGCCGCCTGGTAGTATATTAACAAACTATATTGTTTTATACGATTCTGGTTATAGTTCCTAAAAAGCTATCGAGTAAGTCGGAATAGGCTGTCAGTTCGACACTCACACACCTTTTACTAAAAAAAAAAACATTATCATGTCCGATTGCAGTCCACTGGACGTAAACCTTGAGAGCACGATCTCCCGCTTTTTTATCCAGCCGTCTTCCTAGGTCATCGGTCCATCGAGTTGAGGAGGGTGGGTAGGAACATTACGTTTGCCGAGGCGTGGTCTCTACCCAGGAACTCGGCGGTCAGCGGTTCTGAGACAAATGTAGCCGGCTTGCTATATTATTGGACTGTGCCCTTTACTTTCGTCCTTTGCCGGATGACCTCGTTTCAGATTTTATTCCTTAGCGAGAATCCAAGAAAAACGTAAACACGATTTTTTTTTCACCCGATAACATTTGTGATTTTGTACAAATATCGGCAGGTGATTACGTACCTCTAAAAGTAATCCCGATATCATATCCACCCTGTATATCTCAAAGCACCACAGTGGTAGCATTGACACCTATACTAAAAATAAATTTACAATTTTCAATAGAATTTACTATTTCTAATTTTTTACGTAGTCATAAGTTTCCGTAGTTTTCTATAGACTGATAATCACAAGTATGCTTGTGATTAAAACTAAGAAATTGTTACAAGAAATTCTATTTTTATAGTATTGCCCGAGTTTATCCATTTTTTCGCTTCACCTGAAACAATAATCATTAAAGTTAACATATATATTGGATAAATACAGAGGGCTTAAGAAACCGACGGAATTCGAAACAAGGATAATATTGGGATCTAGAATAGTAAGAATATAGTTTAAAGAGGCACTCATTGATTAAATGCACGTAGATTACCTGGTCTCAGTTCCTACACACGTGAGTCATATGTGACTCATAAACGGCAATAGACAAAGAACCATAGAAAGGTAATCCGAATGACATAATAAGGGAAAACTGTAAGCCTACTACGAAAAACCAAATACGATGTTTCGGACGAAACAAAAGACAAACGATAGGCTTATTGACGGATTTCGTTTTTCGTAGTAGACCCGCTGGTCCGCTTACTCTCGACAAGCGTGAGTCACATATGACTCATGGATATTTTAGGGTCTACCTACACTGGTTAGTCGTGGCGCGCCACGTGCCGGCGCTGGAGCGCGAGCGCGAGGTCGTGCTGTAGCGCCGCCGTGCGCCGCGCCACGTCCGCCGGCACCACGGAGCGGAGACCGTTCACTATGTCCTTGGTCTTGCCTGTGAAAATGTGGTTATTGATCATAGTAATAGGGAATATGTACGAAAATAATATATTGTTTTTACTATATTACTAGCTGTCCCGGCGAACTTCGTACCGCCCCTTCATAATTTTTAAAATGATTAAATTACTAAAATGGCTATTAAAAAATAGGGTTTAGTGATAAAAGGGTAAAAATTTAGGGTTGTATGTATTTTTTAATGCAACATAATAAAAAAATAAAGAAATTAAAAAAATGACAAAAAATTAAAGAAAAATGTTAAGGGTGGACAACCCTTATCACTAAGGGGTATAAAAAATAGATGTTGGCCGATTCTCAGACCTACTCAATATGCTCACAAAATTTCATGAGAATCGGTCAAGCCGTTACGGAGGAGTACGGGAACGAACATTGTGAGACGAGAATTTTATATATAAGATTTGCGTGCATTGTTCCAAAAAAGAGGTCAATCGTCGAATCTAACTCGGCTGGGCAGCGTTCGGAAAACTACGCAACGTCTTCTCGTCCAAAATACCTCAGTGGCTAAAGAAGAATGTCTACAACCAGTGTGTGTTACTAGAGATGACATATGGAACTGAAACATGGCCTCTCACTATGTGCCTCATAAGAAAGCTCAAGGTTGCACAGCGTGCAATGTTTCTTTGCGAGATCGAATCAGGAATGAGGAGATTTGTAAACGAACAAAAGTCGCTGACATAGCCCAACGAATTAGCAAGGTGAAGTGGCATTGGGCGGGGCACATAGCACGTAGAGCTGACGGTCGATGGGGCAGAAAGGTGCTGGAATGGAGGCCACGTGACGCAGCGTAGGACGTCCACCTACAAGGTGGACAGACGACCTGGTAAAGGTTGCAGGAAGGATGCAGGCCGTTTTAAACCGGCAAATCTGGAAGTCACTGGGGGAGGCCTATGTTCAGCAGTGAATGTCCTATGGCTGAAATGATGATGATGATGATGATTGTTACCGTTGTCTCTAGTTTATTCATAAATGATTTTCTACGCATGTTTCTAATATTTTTTTCCTAAAGAACCTTCTACTGACGATAATTAACAGAACAAAAAAAAAATTTGCGAAATTGTTCCATCCGTTCACGCGTGATGCGATGACCAAGGGAAATAGAGATTCATATTTTTATATAAATACTATAGATATAGATTATAGTGCTAATAGTAAAAACAAAATTGATTTTAGGTAAAAAATAACCGTAATACAGTAAATAGAAATTGAGATATACCAGTCTCTTACTAAAACACCTTTGACAATGAAAAATGTATGGCGGACGTGTACTGTGACGTCACGGTACATGTATTATTAATTACAATTTGACACCAAATAAAACTATTAGCATATTCCCCATTCGCTGTAAATTTTGTGAATAAATATGATATTTACACCGTGAACGTAGGTTTTTAAACCAAAATTCATATTCTCTGCTTAAATACAACTTTTTTAAGGGACGAAAATCAATAGCCAACTTGAAATTGCAGAAAAAACTTACCGAAATAAATATCATTGAGTGTATTCCTAATCTTGTTTTCCATGTCCTCAACCATGCGGCCAATGTTGATGATGTGCGGCGTCACGTCACTGACAGCGGAGTCTTGTTCAGCCTGGAAGAGTTCGATTTGAGTTTATGTATTGTATAATATGTAAGTGGAAGGGTATATGTTGTAATTTAAGGTAAATATTATAATCCTAATTATTTAAGTGATATACGTTACGCCATCTAGTAATTACTTTGAGAACACCACCCCCCCGAGCTGTCACTATTTTTGTGTTTGCTTTTCTCTGTCTTGTCTATAGGTACCTTGTACTGTAAGTCATGGTCGTCCCAAAAATATAGCAATGTGTGTGATTAACTAAAGTTGTCTTTATTTTAACAATCCATTTCAACAGTATAAAAATAAAATTGGGACATGTAAAGGACCTTTATGTAAAACCAATAAAAACAATTTATTTCTGCAAATAGGCCTTATTTGCAGAAATAAATTGCTTTTATTGGTTTCTTTACTAACTTTTTACTGTTCGCTCATGCAAGCGAGACACAATCGAAGAGAGAATCTCAGAAAAACTATCAAAAAATTTACTAAATAGGTATCTTGAGAGCTACCCCTCTTTTGACCTCCACAGGTAGACCAATGAAATAGGATAACAACATTGTACATGTGGCAGGAAAGTTGTAGATGAGAGTAGCAACAAACAGAGAGGTATGGCCCATGTATTATTGAGCTCTATGTAATATTACTTATTCTGCTGAGACGGTTTTTCCAGGTCATATTCACTAGATTGTCATTTGGTCAAGGTCAATCAATTGTCATACAACACCAAGAGAATTAGAGGGAGACAACGAAAGAGATGGTCAGATGACATTAGGAATGTTGCTGGAACAATCTGGCAAAGACTGGCGAGAGACCGAGATGAATGGAAAAGCTTGGAGGAGCTATGTGTCTCTAGGACACGCTGATTTACAAAAATAGAATATAATTATAATAACCCAATTTTATAACATGTAAATTAGCAAATAAGGCTAAAATAAAAATAACAAAATAATCAATTGTCATGGTCTCAAAATCACATCTTTATCTTACAAGGAATCAGATAGTGAAATTTGCCAGGGTCATCAACCAGCATGTTTGGTCCATCATCATCATCATTTCAACCATAGGACGTCCACTGCTAAACCAAGGCCTCCCCTAATGACTTACCATCAGGGGGATTGCCAATGCTCGCCATGCTTGGCAGACGGGTTGGCGAGCGCAGTTTTTTATAAGATTTCGCACGAAGACGCTGCTGCCCGTCTCGTACTACAGGAATTAGTCGCCTCTTACGACACGCCTCCTATTGGCGGTGGGGAAGTGTATTCTTTACGGCCGTCCTCACACCGCACTACGGCATGTTTGGTCCACTGTTAGACAATTGCCTTTTTAAGCTCTCTTTAGCTAGTTAGTGCTGCGACTCTTACCCTGCACAGTCCTGCCTTCTTTGTCTAACAGTTGACCAAACACTTATGCTGAAGAAGAAGACAGATCAAACAGTGTGGCTAGACTCGAGCTAATTTAGAAAATTTGTTACCTGAATTGATTAGAAAGGACCCTATGCGTTGAAAGCGAATTACCGCGTCAATAAGTCAATTGTGTCATTATCTATTTATACTATATAATATTATAAAGCTGAAGGGTTTGTTTGTTTGGTTGAATGAGCTATTCTCAGGAACCATTGGTTCGAATCGAAAAAATCTTCTTGTGTTGAATAGTTCATTTATTGAGGAAGGTTTTAGACTATTTTACATCAGGCTACGACCAATAGGAGCGGAGTATCAATGAAAAATGTTGCAAAAGCGGGAAAAAATATTCCTTTTGAGAACTTTCGTTGCGTGTGCTGCGTAAACGGTTAGAGTTACGCAATAACCATGGTCTATCTTTTAAGGTTAGTCAACCTTAGTAAGTCACTATAACCTTTTTTATGGTAGATGATCGCCGATAGCGTCGCTATTTCTTTTATTTTTGCGAGTCATTGATATGGTTTATTGTATTATTTGATTATTTTGAGCTGTGAAGTGACATGGGTTGATAAACTGACAGATAGAACTCCACGCGGGTGGAAGCTAGTTACACATTAAAATAACGCACCTGTCTAGTAAGACTGCCTCCCAAGTTCATAGTTCCACTCCCTTCCTTGTTAGTCTGCAGCCAGAGCATCGCAGTAGAGGTCAACTTATAGTGGGCATTGCGTCCGGAACTTTTCTCAACTACTTCCACCACATGGATGGAGTCCCAGCATCCTTTGATCTTCTGAGAACCATCACCTGCTTTCTTTATCAAGATCACTCCTGGAAAACAAATATAATATAATAAAAGAAACAAATATAAATATTGGACATCAATTCATTGCTCCGATCCTATGTTAAGAAGCATAAGCACTTGTGTTACAGAAATCAGACAATGACGGTATCACAACACCCAGGCCCAAACAAATATAGAAAAATTATATTCTACATTGACCGACCAGAAATCTAACCCAGGACCTCAGAGATAGCAACACCAAGTACGGTATGTTCCCCTCTCGGCTAAGGAGGTCATCACAATTGGTTTCTTATACACACACTACAGTGAATGATATTATGTAAGTTATGATACTTATATAATATAATAAAGGGGCCTTAAAACCCTTTAGAAGCTGAAATCGAAAGTGTTGGAAAAGGTCAAATTCTGGCTGGCTGAACCAACATTTTATCACTTTTCAAAGAAAGCATTGCGTCACAAACGACGGAACCTTGGTAGATTGCCATCATTTACGATTTGTTATCCACCTAGATATGCGAGATCTCTGTAGGACAGGTGTCTCAGACAGCCAGAACTACATCCTGATTAGGTTAATTATAAATAACCACTATGTGGCTAAATTACTAAGAATATGCAATTTAGGAAATTTAATTAAATAAAAGACAGTTTAATTAACATGTGACCTACTAAAACAGATCATAATTAGTGCATAACTTAGCAGTTTGTAGTATTTATTTTAAAATATACAGGCTGATCGGTAAATTGATACATTCCTCTCAGAAGGTGATAGAGGAGCAAAATGGCAACAGTTGTTACCAATACCCTAAAACCTAAAAACATTTTTGATTCTAAATATAACTACACAATCAGTTTTTAAGATTTGTTTGGGGACTTGTATTTTTAAGAACAGTTGTTGCAATTTTGCTCCTCTATCACCTCCTGAGAGGAATGTATCGTTTTACCAATCATCCTGTATATCGAAAGGCAAGATTAGGTCAGCTGATTTTTTAAGGAAGTACATAATGATAAATAAGGTGATCAAGCTACAATTTTTACTAAACCAACCTGCAAATCCATGATCCATATCCCATAAATATACCGAGCTCACCCCACCCTCGAAATACATTTCTCTATACTGATCAAAGGCATAATTGGCCTCAATTTCTAATTTCCTTAACTTTTCGGATGGCATAGATCCATCTTCTAACGGAGGATCGTATGTGTTAGACCACGGGGACCTGTAAGAGTCTCCATCTCGGTTGTAGTCGCACAGAAGGTAATCTTTCCCGTTGCTACGGTCTTGGGCGATCTTTAACGGCTGGTCGACAGAAGACAACAAATCCTCACACAAATTAGGCACGAGGTCGATTAAGTCCGTCAAGTTCTTCTCGATCTGTTGGGGAGGCAGCCTCCGCATCAAGTCCAAAGCACAATCCATTTGTTGTTCAGTCTGAAATTCGAAGAAACAGGTCATAATCTACACAAACCAGATTATTAGTCATCCTTGCTGTGATGGCACTTTCGCAGCTAAAAACAAACGACAGTAACAAGAAATAATTTTACCATATTATTTTAGATGGTACAGAATGCGATAACAAAATGAAAGTAACTGAAAACTAAATTTTTGTAGGAAATAATTTCGATAAAAATTGTAGTGCAAAACAGCTTGAATTTTGACAGTTTTGACAACTGACTGCTGCTGCGCTGCATTACGTCACAGTTACAGATCAGTTAACGCGTTTAGTTTACAACGGGCAAAAAAAGTTTAAAATCATTTATTTATTTGCTTACATTTTACCTATGATTATTTGTGTAGAATACATAAACCACATAAATGTAGACGGCTTAGAACAATCGTTTCACATCAAAATGAATAGTTTCTGAAAAAAATTAGTTAGCGGAAACAGCTGGCAACGTCATAAAAGTTTATTGTAATAATAAGTTGACTTATCCATTTTAAACGATGTACGCCGGTATACTTTTACTCGTCACACTCAAACCAAACTGCCTATCACAGAGAGAGATAAAAACTGTTTGAATTTTTATTGTGTTGCGCTGTCTGCTTCCTCCCAAACGTCAAGTTTTGTCAGAGTGATGTTTTGCTAAACTTTTGTTGATATTACTTTAAAATAGGGCTGGAATTTATCGGTACACTTTTACTTTTGTATCAATGGGATTGCAGTCCTAATTTGTGGTTGTGAAACGTGACTGTGCTGAACTAAACATTCCAAAAGGTTTGTACTTTATCTCGTCAAACAAACAATGATTCACGTTATGAGAATGTCTCTAGTAATATTATACCGTAACACCCATTGTAGCGCCTAAATCAGGAAGCAAATTGCTAGTGGTATGAGTTTTATGAGTAAGGGAGTGATTATAAGGCTTTGTTAAAGGTTTTATGTTGCAGAGGTTATAACCAAGTTACGACTGACTGAAACCTTACAAAGTGCATAATGCACATAATTTGCATTTACACTGATTGCAGATAATTGTTTATAAAAGGTGCATAGTAAATTTGATACATCTGAAATCAATTTGTTGTGGTGAATCTGAATCAGTTTATTCCATCCCTTTAGTAGTACCTTAACCTATTTTGGCAATAAACTAAAAGAAAAACAAGGAGCTTATTATCACTGTAACACCTCATAGAACTTCTTGATAGATGTGATTCAAATCTATTTTATAACATATGGTATTCCCATTCATATTTTACTTACATTACAGGTGCAAATTGTTTCAGCAAAAAGTAATTTTAATTTTATGCTTGATCTCATTACAGAAACCTACCATTCCACTAACATTCCATTTAAAGATAAGTACGGGAAACTGTCATGATGCCGACTCAGTTGGTGAGCCAGGACAACCATGCGAACGATATACGTGTAAAAACGGTGTATAGCGGAGATGTCATGATTACATACATCAACCATAACATCACACTGGAGGAGTTTACGCAGGAGATGGTGGCGATCTGCCGTTTCCTCCCTGATCAGGTTAGTTTTATACAAACTATTTACTTGAATAATAAGTGGAAATTACACAAGAAATAGAAAAAGTAATTGAAGACGTCAGTTAAGACGTAGGGAAGATGAAATTTAGACAGTTGCATGGAAAATATGGACAAGAACAGCGGAACAAAATGGAAAGCACTGGGGGAGGCCTTTGCCAAAATAGGGCAAACGAAACAAGAAATCTAAATTAAGAATTAAAACTATATGTAACTTGTAACACTTTATCCTTAAAATTATTATGAAGAGTAATGCCATGTATTTACTGGGCAACAGCTTATGTGCATAATGTGACGGTAACATGTTTGTCAAGTTGAAAAAAAGTATGCAGTTGGATGCTCCTTGGCATTTTTTCATGGCCTTGCAGACACTAAAGACAGAGACAAGAAGTCCAGTAATATAAGGCAACATAAGACGCTGTTGTGGTGTAGTGTTAAGGCATGTCTAAAAAATGCATGGCTTGAGCTACCTAAAAAACTAGTTTTTTTTCTGTATGTAACACATATGATTTTTTTAAACTTCACCAAAGTAAAAACCAATCCAGCCAAGTCTAATATTATTAGCTGGCCGATAGGGCAGAAAGGTTCTAGAATGAAGGCTTCGTACCGGCAAGCGCAGCGTAGGACGTCCACTCACTAGGTGGTCCGACGACCTGGTGAGGGTCGCAGGAAGACGCTGGATGCAGGCCGCTTCGCCGCGCGGTCATTCATCAGAGGCGTAGATACGGCGAGCCGACAAGGACCTTACGCAGTGCACATTCGTTGCAATTTTTTCATGAATGAGTAAATTGTCCGTATACGATGTTTTACAGCGGATAGGAATAAATTAATATGAAAAAAAGTTGTTTTTGTTTTTGTTGCATAGTTCGATTGAGTTAATGATTCTGAGCCACTCCTATGTATTGGGCACCCCTTTGCAATGTAACCCTGTATATTTAAGATCTTATGTATGTAATGAGTGCCAAAGAGCACGACCTCTTTGGCGCTCTTTGGGAGAGGCTTACGTCCAGCAGTGGACTGCAATAGGCTAACATGATGATGATAATGTACTATATTCAAAAGCAAATAAATGATTCTTGATTCTACTATTTTAAAAATAAAATTATAAATAAACAGACCAGTGAAGTTAATTTATGGTTTATTTATTTTCAGGTGTTTACCATGAAGTGGGTAGACGAAGAAGGCGATCCGTGCACTATATCAACCCAGTTGGAGCTGGACGAGGCGTTGCGGTTGTACGAGCTTAATCGGGATTCGGAGCTGACTGTTCACGGTGAGTACATTTTTATTGTATGAAGGTTTTGCGTATTATATTAAAGAAATATAAAAAGAAGAAGAATAAAAACAAAATCTAAAATAGACTTTAACAATCCACTGTTTGGAAATTGTCATTAATGTATGATTCATCATACATCAATCATGATTATCTAAGGCCTTAACGCTAGGCGGCATGTTTCTTACTTTCGTATGACCATCTAAAGCGCAGTCGGGAACAGCGAGATACGAGCCTGTCTGATAATAGGTAGATAGTAAAAATTATATATGCTCTGCAATGCAATTAAAACATTTTCACTGCAATCTCACTTTACCGAATTTAACTGTTGCCGACGACTGCCACTATATGATATTAAAATGTTACTTGGTATTGTCGGCGCCATATTACCATTGAAATGTGGCTCGTTTAAGAGTCACGGATAACGAAACGTTTTCGGCGAAATGTCTGAGATCCCGAATTCAATTCCCTTTTTACGTAGAAAGTGGACTTTTCTAAGTAAATTGTTTTGGGTCTGGGTGCTGTGGTACCGTCGACACCGTCGTTGTTTCTGATTTCTATAACACAAGTGGTTTTTTTACTAACCGTTTCGGATCAGAGCAATACACAAGTTGTTTTGTTACTTAGTACTAGAGATGCGCCGAGTAGCACTTTTGCCGTGTAACAAGTACCGAGTTTTACTCGGTTATTTTTTTTCCAACCGAGTACTCGTCGAGTAACTCGGTTCAATCAAATTCCTGTACCCTAGAAACATGCCTTATAACTGATTCTATACCGCAGTTAAAATAAAACATAAAACAAGACAAAACTCCTAATTTATTAGTTAACTTTCTTCTAGGGAAGCCTCTCTCATTCTTTTTCAATGGGTCTTTTGCCAAATAACTATAATGACTTTTCTTGTGTTCACGGACCCCAGTAAGATAGGTCGGTGGGTCCACTGAGATAAGTCGGTGGACTCCACTGAGATAAGTCGGCGGACCCCACTGAGATAGGTCGGCAGACCCCACTGAGATAAGTCGGTGGACCCCACTGAAATAAGTCGGTGGACTCCACTGAGATAAGTCGGTGGACCCCACTGAGATAGGTCGGCAGACCCCATTGAGATAAGTCGGTGGACCCCACTGAGATAAGTCGGTGGACTCCACTGAGATAAGTAGGCGGACCCCACTGATATAAGTCGGTGGACCCTACTGAGATAAGTCAGCGGACCCCGCAGAGATTGGTTGGCGGACTTCACTGAGATATTACACGGTCATGCGGTTATGACCATGATCATAGACGACGGGTGTCCATAATCATTGATCTTGTTTCTCAATGACGGATGAAGTGTAAAGTGGACGTCCGTCTACTCAGCAAATGATTTTGAAATATTTAACACTACCCGTCTCTGTCAAACACACTGCGATGACATTTGTTTTAGAGAGTACAAGGCCTATCTCACTATTCATCGTGTCTTACGCATAACTGCCCTAAAACGACCCTTTGTGAAAGGGTAGCCGATCAATTAGAGTTACGAACCGGCGAGCGAAGTTAGAATAAACAGACGCCCTACAAGCGGCTAGGATCTTAGGATCTAAATTTGTTTGAGATCATTTAGCTGTGCCTAGGGTTGCCAGGCCCAAAAATTGAAGCCGGACTTGGATGCTTATTTAGCTGGACATTTAGCCTTACGCACTGATTTTCTATCTGACTGTCGCATAATTAGTTTTAAAGTATTTTTATAATGGTATTAGCACGTAGTGCATGTGTTTTGCGTATTTGTGACGCAAAAGCCTAACAAAAGCCGGACAAGCCGGACATCATTTATTTTGGCCGGACACGCAATCAAAAAGCCTTACTATGTCCGGCTGTATCCGGACGCCTGGTAACGTTAGCTGAGCCGCACACTAGCTCACTTGGAGCGGCCAAGTAAAGAAACGTAGAAGCTATTTTCTTTAAGATCTATGGCCTCAATGTTAGGCTGCGTTTCCACCATAGCTGAACGAGTAAAAGATTTTTTTTTATACAAATGACAACCCGAGCGAGTCTACTCGGCTGGTGGAAACCAACCTTAGGCGTGGACCATAGAACACAGATCCTATAGAGTAGAAATTACATTTATTTTGCGCAACAAAAAATCTGCTATTATTTAATCTGTGACTGTACTCTTTTTGTACGGGCGAGAGTTGACAGGACTTGTCAGTTCATACTAAATGTAAGTGAAAAATCACAAACGTGTTTCGGAGAAAGATGATCCATATTGTTGCTCTATAGGATATGTGCTCGATAGCTCAAATACAACACCTTTTTCTATGGGACCAACATTGATATCGCAAAAAAAAACACTTCCTCATACTAAGCCGCCGACCAGCCGACATCAGTTTGAGTGGAGCAGTGAAATGATTATTTTTAGATTTCAGTTTTGGTCCCATAAAAAAAGTTGATGTATTTGAGCACCAGAATCAGCCCCTAGGAGGTTGTTGATGTTTTACAAATAACCCTGTATATTACATCCGACTGCGTAAATTCTACATTAAAGTTAAATGAATAAAACGAATACACATTAGACGCGGCTTTATGTAGCTTATAGAATTGTAAACAACTTGTGACAAGGACAACTAAAAACTCAGTATGCTCCACAGAAGGTAGCGGAGCGTAGCGTTTCTTACGTGTTCTGTGAAACCACCACTGTGAAATGTTCGAAATATTTAAATGCTTTTCATACAGTTGACTGCAAAGACTGTATCCACTTTTAACAATTCATCCACCTTGCTTGTGATAATTAGAGTCGACATTCTCATAACTGGATGCGTATTTTTGCAGTCGTCTGTACAAATAAACACACAACTAAATCCAACTCATTAAACCGGCGTATTATCTAAATCAGTGAACTGTTCAACTGTTCTGTGATGCAACACGCACGAACAGTTCGGTTCACAACAATTGTCATTTGCAAACAGCCTTGAGATACAATTTATGTCACAGTACGTTTCATCTGTGTGACGTGACTGCCTCCATTTAACAAGATATATAATTACCGTTAATTTTAACAGCACAAAACAATACGACACTTAATTTTGTTGTTAATAGATATGTTTTCTTATGTCATCAGGAAACCTGCACGTTTAGTTATCACTGGATTGTAACTATGGGCGAGAATGGTCTGGAGACTTATTTTTGAAGCATTAGAAATGAATCTCGAATTCGAACACGAAAACAATTCGTGTATGAAATTCAATTCTATTGCTCACGATTTTACGCATTTTTGAATCACTCGAAATAAGTGTTGCTATTAAATTGAAATTTTGTAACTATATTCGTTCTACGCAAAAAATATTAAGAAACGGAATGTAAAAACTCATTGATTTTAAAAACCGGTAGTGAATCGCTTAAAACGGAACGTAAATAAACAGTTATTGTGTCAAATTTCTGTTAAACATATGTTTACTTGTCAATGTCATTCTTCCGTACTTTCTACTAGTAGAAAGAAAACTTTCTACTTGCGATTTCGTATTCGAATTGGAATTCGCATGATTCAAAAATACGTCTTCTGGTCAGTCTTAGGGTTCCGGAGTCTGATGTTTATCTCTCCGAATGTAATAAATAATCAGACTTACTAAATATAGGATAACCGTTGAGCAAGCCTACCCTGATTAGGAACGAGACAACAGCGCTAGGAAATGACGACACCCAGACCCGAGACAATATAGAAAAGTAATTTTTCTACATTGACCCGACCGGGAATCGAACCCGGGACCTCAGGGATAGCGATACCAAGTCCGGTATGCTCGCTTCTCGGTTACGGAGGTCGTCGAACTTTTAGACTTATGAGTATGAGTGGACTCCCTTTTCCGCCCTTAGACTAAAATTCGGTCTTTTGTGAGTGGTTGATGTGATGGTGACCGGTGTAAATTAGCTCTGCCCAGAAATGCAAAAGTTTCCAGGGTTTTTGGGCATGTTGTAGACTTATAGTTTAGTTTTAAAGTGATTGTAATTACAAAAGATTTAGTTGTCGAGTTGATTGCTAGTTTAGTAGTGCGCAAAGGAACACTGTTGAACTGACTAATGCTCCAGTTTAATGAGTTATATTAACGCTTACAAACTATGTACTTAAATACTAGGTGCATTTGGGGTGAAGTAGCTACACTACAGTATATTTGAAATTGTGATGCTTGGTTTTTACATCTAGCAGTTGCTATTATGTAGCAATTGATTTGAGCAATAAAGGCATTGAAACATTAATATACCCACAAGTCATTCTTTGGTAATAAAAATAAATTGATACGCATTAAACATACTACTATACTATATTCGTCTATTTTTGCTTTGATAGTGCCAGTTCTAGTTGACTTTGTAGGACTTTTCAGGCTGACATCGCTGGCATTTGGCCTGTTAGCAAAATAATACAAATAATATCAAAATCACAAACCTATATTAAAGACAGACTGTTTCAAACTGTATAAAAGACAAGTGTGTACATTTTTTATACATTAATCATGCATTCATCATCATAATCAGTCTACGTCAGTCCACTGCTGAACATAGACCTCTCCCAATCCACGCTACTGAACCCGATCTTAAGTTATTCTTCTCTATCGGCTCTATCTCTATCTTATTGAAGGAGAAAAGAGTTGGACACAAACCAGAGCGATGCGAAGCTTTGCGTATATCATCGTTCCACCTTGCCGGACAATAAAGGTCCATGATCATTTTTGTTGAAGCCTGTTTAGTTCTTAATTGGTTGGTGTTCAGACAACGGCAGGTCAACCTGCCCAAAAAGTTAAAGTTCATTGAACTGATTTTCAACTTTAAGTCCGACACGTAAAGATCAATATCAACTGAGAAAATTAGACGTTTAGTGGTAGGTTGACGTTCTGTTGTCTGTACAAATAGCAACGCGAACTGAAGCCGATTTAATAGATGTCAGAGTTAAACAACAATGCCAGGTATTAAGTATTTTACGATGTTTCATTAAATGTTTTTGTTTTTTCCAGTTCCCAAGTACCCGACCTGAACATATCCTTACCTAGCCTGAAATCCGTTCCCGAGTATCCTACTCCTTAAAGATCTTGACCAACTGTAAAATCGGCTAAGTGCGTGTCGTATTGCGCGAAGTCTAAGTAAACAGGGCAGGATCCGATGTGTCTGCCAAGCTCAAACCACCTACATGAATTGTGTCTTGTTTCCGTGTCCTGACAGGTTAAGTAGTAAACTTGCATTTACTTGCCATACGATTTCTATGTAAATTTTCTTAATTTTTAAATGCAATAACTTTTTGTAAGAGATCAACATCGAAAAAAAATGTTCCTATACAAATTATAACATGCGACCGGAAGTTAGTATGGGACATTGTTTTGTTTCAATTTTGGTCCCATAGACACAGAATAAATAATAGTTACGGGGTTTTCAATTCAATTCAATTCAATATATTTATTGCATTCTATAATGTTACACAGGTGTTATAATTATATACATAAAATATATCATTATAGACCCTGTAGGGCACAACAATAAGATAGGTATTGTGGGCAGAGAGGATGACGCCATGCATAATTAGATCAATTTGTTTATTTTAAGAAGTTGTAAAGAATTAAAATAATTAAGAAATCATATGATAATTATTGAATAATTTATAGAATAACATAATCAAATAAATAGTATTTTTAGGCATTTAAATATTTATTTATCTTTGGATTTCATTAATTGTTTTATATTGTTGTCATTTAAGTATTCGTTTATTGTGTAATAACATTTTTTTATTAACATTAATTTTAATTGTTATATAAATTTTAAATCATTTACTTCATTATTCATAAACTCCGGCAATCTGTTATAAATTCGTATGGACATAACGTATGGGCTGGAAGAATGAATCTTTAGACGAACAGTAGGTAGAATCAATTTATTTTTATATCTTAGCGAGTAATGTAGATTAGCGCGGTTTTGATATAAGTTTGGGTGTTTCCTAACAAATTTACATATTTCTAGAATGTACATACATGGCAGGGGGAGTATGTTAAACCTTTGAAAGTATGGTTTGCAGCTTTCAGTCTGTTTTATATAGGCTAAGATTCTAATAAGCTTTTTCTGGAGAATGAAAAGGGTAGATGCGTCGGTACTATTTCCCTATAGAAGTTAAGGGTTCAGAAGTTAAGGTTCATTAAACGCGCATTCCCGCAACGCACACATATTCTATGTGTGCGTTCGAGATCGCATTGATTCGATCGGTCTCAATTGCTCACGACCACGAAATCTCGGAACACTCTCGGGCTCCATCTACTGTCAGCGTGTTCCGAGATATCGTGTCCATGAACGATGTCTATGTGTCTGTTGCATGAGTTACACGTTTATGTTTGGTAATAAATAAAAATCTGTCAAATCGTGCGTGTTTTATCGTCAATTAGTATTTAAAGGTGGAAATAATAATTGCAGTGTGATTATGTAAATCCATTATTAACACAATTTGTTTTGAACTGTCACATGTGAACCGCAAATTAATAAATACACTTTTCATTTTATATTCGCGTTCATTCGTGATTTAATACAAATACAGGGTTTAAACAGGCTTCATTAATATTCTGTTTGGAACGTTATTTGTATGTTCCTGTTAAAAAGCATTTTAACGTAAGTAACCAGTTTTGGAGTGTACTTAAAATTTCAGCAACTGTCGTGTGCTGAATAATGATTATCTAACTTATAAAAATGGCGTTCGATAAAATAAGACTTAAAATTGAAATAAAATTAATGACGTTTTATTTGAATATAATACCAACAATAATAACTGTATTTTAGAAAACAGTCAAATAGCCTATTCTATGTGCGTGTTTTTAAAGTTCTTTATTCTAATTCGCCACAAGAAAGGAATTTGAGGCAGAAGTGCAAAAGAAACAACAATAAGGTTTTGAATTTGACTCAACTTCTGTAATAATCGAAGGGACTACACACGTCGAACAAATAACACAAACAACGTTAATCCCATTCGCGCGGGCCACGTATTCAATTAACAGAATAGGACCCTGAATTGCCGTTCATAACGCTTGCAAAGTTAATTAAAATATCCCTAATTGCGCTGCGACATAGCACGAACAAACTCAGCCCCACGTTGGGCGCCACTGCTCCGCAATGTTTGTACTTTATTAGAACAAGTTTCCCGCCCCTGTTTGCATACAAGTTTGGCCGCTTCCGTTTTATTTACCCTCAGTGTGGGCCAACTTGCACGGACGCCTTACTAAATCCCCGTATAGAACTTGCGATGCCGCTGCGCAAACATGAATACAACTAGAACCAATGAAGCTATTACCATTATGGGCATTTTAACATTGATGCTTATTATCAATGGAATTTGTTTAAAACTTCGCGAAGGTATGATCTTGTTAGAACTACCCATCATGATTTTAGATCATATGATAAAATGAACATGGCTTGACATTAAGACGGTTACCAATTAGTTTTGAATTTACACTGACCTTTGCAGAAGGTTTCACGGCGGTGTGCAGTGGTGATTACCGTCGGATTCAATGCTCATTTATTATTTTCATATCAGTTCATCAGTAACCGAATTTAATGCGAATTAATGAGGTGGGCCTTCATTAGTGCTTACTTTGATAAGAAATAAGCTGTTTAAAATATTGCAGTACGTCTTCCATAGCTCTTGATTATTTGATACAAGGTGTAACATAAAGGTTTAGCCATATTTCTGAATATTGTTGTATTCGTAAAATTGAACAAGTTTGCAAAAGTAGGAGTAACCGAAACGTATAAAAAAATTGGGCCTTTAAAAATGAAAAGTATAACTGCCCTGTAAACTGATCGTTTTAGTATGGAAGGTCGTAAAATATTATTTATATTTCGGTCCATGTTTCTTTAGCAAAGTTGATTAGTTTTATTAACAAGACAAGTCACACACACTATCGTAACTAAATTAAAACACTTCATTTTCCATCGACAAGACCACTTCTGCTGTGCGATTGGTTTCCATATTTAACCACAATAGTAACTGGCCTCTGGTATCATTTGTAACGTATCATTTAAAAATCACCGCCAGAAAGAAAAACGGAAAATACCAACCGCCAATCTGAATATGGAAATGGCTGCCGGATTCGCAATGCGGGTAGATAAGGTTTTTATGGCGGGAGTCTACAGCAACCGCGCGGGCAAACAGGGAGAGCATATGCAAAAATGGCTTCGATAAGTGAAGCCAGAATACAGGGTGTTATCTGAAAAGTGTGCTGATAAACCAACCTCTTATTATGCCGCAATCAAATGGACACGAATGACAGGACTCCGCCAACAGTAACGAATAAATAATTTATTTGCGGATAAATTATTCATTTATGGTAATCTGTGATACCTACGCTGACATGATCTGAATTTGGAGTTTTCTCTACGTTTTCGTCGGCGGATCTAAGGATTTGCGGTGGAACTGATTAGATAATAAGTGGGATTATCGAAAGTCTCGTTACTAAGAAATCATCAACATATATGCGAGTTGTAAATGGTCTGAAAACCTGAAATTTTAATGCTCTCAAAGTGCGGGAATGAAATGGAAATGAAACGGAAATGGGGGATCTAGTAAATACGAGATGAGTAATCTGTGTATGTGTGTGCGTATTATCTATAATAAGCTACCAAATGATTTGAAAATGGTAGCTAATAATTTATTTAAAAGTAGGCTCTATGGGTGTAAGCGTCGTTTATACGATATAATCGGCTTCTTTTTTCCATTAAAATTACTCATTTCTCACAATCTTCTACATAGATATTGCAATCTATTAGTTTTCAGTTAATTTAATTTATTGTCATTAATTAAATTTTACTTTTATTGTAATTTCATCATTGATCATCATATTATAAGAAACTAAATGTTATTCAAGTTTGCATGCTATTACTATGTAGCAAAAGATGAAGCATTTTAAGTGAATAAATAATTAAGTCTTATGCTTATAATATACATTTTTGGCTGTTTTGCCTATTTTTTTTCGATTAGGGGAAAAATAAAGATATGGCATTTCGTTGCCAACATTATATTTTCTTTCAAGTATAAATAAACCTAGAAAAGGTGAGACGATTCGGTGAATTGTTCAGAACACTATATACGGTTCAAAAAAATATATTTTGTTGCATCGGGCCACCACGGCTTCGTAGAGACAGTTGGGAGCTTGCAAGTGAAATAATAGCCTTCTGCTAAACACATTGCTTTCGTTTCTCCTCTATGATAGAGATGTAACGAGCGTTTCGTTTTCACTTAACTAATTATCCGTTACTTTTCCACATTATTCAGCTGGTTCTACAGCCAGCAAAGGAAACCAAATGACTTAATGACGTTACGAGAATAGCTAATTATTTTCTAAAGGTCTAGTAAAAATTAGTCAGCGACACTTTCACTGAGGAAACCATGCTCCGGCTTGAGACGAATCTATTTCACTTCTGACATTATTATGGTCATCAAGTTTTTTTTTATCGACTGCTTTTTGACACATCGCTATATAAATATTAAAAGCTAAAGGATGTATAAGCTTTTGTTTTGTGTTAAAAAAATATTAGAATAGTAAAAAAAATTAAAGGCAACACACCAAATGTCAATGTCTTTCAGAAGTAAGGAATTAAAATCCTTGTGTTAACAACCGTTACGAGGTACCATTTACCAGGGGTATCTCTCTGCAAACTCAGGCTCGTGCCAATTTTTTTTAAAGTTTCTTCCGGTTTCGATTCGAACTATTAGTTCGATTCCCGGTGGTACGGACTGGGAATCGAAACCGGAAGAAACTTTTTTTTAAATTAGCGGGGGGAGACGGGATTTTTTGCTCTCAAAGCGTATCTCCGCGCCACTATGGGTTAGTGGTTAGGTAACTAATTGTTAAGATTTCGGAATTATAGATTAAACCAGTTCTCAGTACGTAATCACGTTCCTGCAATATTACCAGACACCTGAGTTAATATACTGCATACCATACACATAATACATTACACATATACATGTACATACTTATGGGTAGCATAACGCCATCAGGAATTCGTGGTAAGACGATGGAAGTATGAATTTAATATGGCGCTAGCTACAAAGTGGCGCGAAATTGCCAGGCAACATTAATTAGGCAAGTTAATCCACCATCGTATCTGTGACCTACCTGACACCAGATTCTGTTACGAATATAATTTATGGATATTATAGTCTCTTAGATTTATTTAACGAATATGCCACAAAGATTAATGTTAGAAATTCTTACCACAATTATTTTTTTGAATTGATAGAGATATAATACAAATGGTCTAGTGTTGTGATGTTATTTATGCACTAGAACAAAACATAAATGATTTTAGCAAAAGTTTCTTAACAAAAGTTTTTACAGTATATTTCTTGTGGTCCTTGAATAAATAACACGAACACGTAATTAATCAAACTTGCCACATCTAGGATCATTGTTAAAGCGTACCGTGACTAGTCAAAGCGTAACTTCACTAGTCAAAGCGTAACTTGACTAGTCAAAGCGTAAACCGTATTTAGCTAGCTTGAAAATTTCCAGATGCATCAAGTCCGTAATTTTTTTTATTTAAGCAGGTAATTTCCTAAATTCGTACCTTGACTAGTCAAAGCGTAAACCGTTTCTAGTTAGCTTGAAAAATTCTAGATGCATTATGTCCGAGCCTTAGAAACAAACTTTAAGTAAACCGATCACTGTTTCCGTTTTCCGCATGGTTCGTATAATCTTAATCACTAATCTGTCCATAAATTGCGTTCTGCGTGTTCCTATTACCTTAGGCGACAAAAAGTTTTATTGAACAAGTAGACACTTAAAAGACGGTGTTAAAGTGTTCCTAGAATACTCTTGAGAAAGTTTGTTTACCTGCATTTATGGACAACATCATACAAATACGAACTAGTTACATAGCGCATAGGTCTTTTCCCACTGCAGAAATATTTTATTTTTAAAATCGTACAACATAAATCTGTTTTAAGCGGTATGCCCGGAACTGCATTATTTGGTTATTACAACGGCGTGACTCGAAATTAAGCGGGATATATTGGCAGTAAGATATTTAGAGGAGCCTTTTCTATTTATATCAATTGCATATAGATTCAGGGTAATTGTTCCGGTATGTGCCTCGTACATAATGCACGAGCTACCAAAACAAATACAATATGGATTCGTTTTTCGTCTTCCAAGCCATGAATATCATTACACGAATATGAACGTACAATCGGTGACAAAACATTGTTACATCGATTTCTATTTAGACAACTAAACGTGTTTTGTTTTTTACAAAAAAAATGACTGACTTTATGCACAACTTTCTTTGAATAAAAACGTTTGTTGACAATGGACATCACGACAACAGCAGCTATACAGTCAGCACACAGAATATTTATAGACTTATTTGCATATAATTTACTAAAAACGTACATGCCATTATCTAGCTTTTGTTTTTTTATCAACGGATTTTGGTACAATTATTATAGCGTTATTATGAACCCAAATAATTTTAGGTTCAATTAGTTTAACACTAACTTTTTTGATTTTACGGCACTACAAACGGAGCCAGCTTTTCAATAAAATAGTCTTGGAGTGGACTAACAAGAAGCTAAAATATGTAAATTTTTACAACGTATTGACGCTTTTGTAGCAGCTTTTAGTAAATGAACCCTCTTTCTTTAAGCTAATTAGTTTATTTTAAGTCTCAACAGCAACTTTGTCTAGGGTACCAACCAAAGTCGATAATTCGCTGTGTGCGCGATGACAGCGCCCCTAGTGACCACAAGTATTGTGGACTTAAGATCTCTCAAATTATGGCAACTGAATGATTTAAGAATGATTTTAGGATTGTTTTTCTTCGAAATTAGATGTAGATATCTAAAAAGTTTATGCATATTATAATAAGTCATTTTCTTACTCGAACTAAAATATGAATGTTATAATACGAACGGGATTTGAATCGATACAACATGATATAACTTTCCAACCTCAAACTGTCCAAAAAGGGAAAAAGAGACTTTGAACCAACAGACAAAGCTACTTAATAAGAGTTGTGATCTTAAGACAAACGTCTGTGACACAAACTTCCTACAAAACTTTATTCTTTTCACAGCAGCTATCCATTTAATACTTTACTTCAATTTCTATCTTGATGTTAGAAACGAATAAAACATGCACGAACTGTTTTTCCCATTGTTTCTACACCTTAAAACACAACACGTACTGTGACCCATATCGCAATTTGAACGTGTTTACTTAAAAATACCTATTTGTAAGTATGAAATTCTATGAAAATATAGCAATTTGACACATGACAGTCCAGAGTTATTTCACATTTCTGCCAGATTGCGTGCTGCGATCGATTTGACGGCCCCCACCACCCACTTTGCACATAGCGAAAGAAAATTACTTTATTTTATGGGTTAACAAATTATGGGATGTATGGAAACATCAACTTCGTTTGAGATTTCAAATTTGGCTCGATATAATATAATGTACCCATTGTTATGAAATAAATATTATTTATTTATTTATTATTTATATTGAAAGTTCTATTTGAGTAGTAGAATAATAGTATACAAGGAAGTTAATAGAAATAAAACATTTGATATTATTTATAAAAGATTTCTAAGGAGTTATCTACCTGACTGTAAAAAAATCTGATGGATTCTGCACTGTCATCAACTAGAAATTTAGTTACTATTAGCTAACTAACTATTAGTTTTGAGAATAAGACCGATAAACTTTACCACTTTTCTTCATATCAGTACTTGTATCCTGTGACTGCTCAGCCGGGTAATATTCCAAGGAACTACGTAATTGTATTTTCGCTCCAATTTGCATGTTTCGACTGTTCTAACCCGCTTTCCAAGTGGTTATAATAGTTAGGCAATCCATATTTCCATACGCTTTAATTTCCAAATGAAACTGCTGTTTCTTGACGAATTGATAGTAAGGTTCTAGCGAAACGGTGTGGTTAGGAGAATAATAACTGGACCTTTACCTTTACCTTTCTTCCAACAATCAGACCTATTTTTTATACACACTTTATCGGCCGATACACTGCCAAGGGACAATATTGTGGGCTAGCGCCGAGAACTGAAGAGAATGTGCACACTGAATCGCTTTGTCGTAGGTAATCTGTCGAAATGTTTTTGTAAAAACTTGCATAATTTTATTTCCTTACACTTTAATAATACTATAGGCCTTAATAAATATTACTTAGCCCATTGAATTCTGGACAAGGTACAAAAAACTCAATGTCAAAAGCAAGGTCATTCACACAAAGAGTATTTGACATCCTTAATAAGAGTCTCAGTGTTATTGTTCGATATCAATCGCACTAAATGGAAACTAGTTTATGGTAGGATGTTATGTGAGTTTATTATGTCGATGTGTTTGTCGCGATATATCATATAGTATGGTGGGAGTAATTGGTCCAATCAGCGAGGCGATCGTGCCATAGCGCTCTTGTATGTCTTGAGTAGACTTAGGGCTGGCTAGGCATTTTAACTACGACCAGTCCTTGCGTTGGGAAGGTTATGGTCTATGCATGCATGCATCAAAATGTTTTTGGTAGGATTAAGCTTGACACTACTTGGCAGTTAGATTAATATCCTGTATTTACTACACTACACACTGTAAGTACCAGACAAACTAGCAGTTTTAATAATTACCTAAATTTTAAAATACTTTTCAACTTTCTAAAATCTATTTACTTGTGTTATTTTTGATCTCGCACTTTTCATATATTATCCAGTGTATGTTTAGGTATTATTGCAATAACATAAACATAAAATTAAATAAATTCTTCAATCAATATCTGATTGTTGGACCCAGGTATTTAATAATATATTAATTAATCAAAATGTTAATATATGCAGTATCCTCAAAACATAGTTAGACGTCTATTTTAGCTAGTTAAATTTGGTTTTCTACTACATTTTCTTTAAACGAATTATTTCTTTAGTTTAATTAAGAACTTATTTTAATCACTGCTCACCATGGTTAAAAGCACGTTCATAAACATAAAATATCGCCTGCTTTAAAAGTAAATGCTGGTAAGCGAGTTTGCACTTCGCAGCGACCTAAATGCAAATTTTCACCCAAAAAAGGCAAAAGCCTCGTGTGGTAACCCTAGTACTCGCTTAGCGACGGGTGTGCCCAATTGCACTAGTTGAATAATCAGATGGCTGGCAATATTGAAATAGTTACCTGCCCTTAACTATAAGGGCCGTCTTTCATTGAATAGACCGTAGCAAGTGGATGCCTGGGCCCATTTTCCATTACTCAATAGGAATATTTAAAACTCGCTGAATATACGGCCGCGGCAGCACTGCTGGATGCCTTGCATAGCGTCTGGCTACGGTCTCTCTCCAACTCCAACTCCAGACGCCAAGAGAAGAAACGTACGAACAGGCGTACTAGGCACACTCAGCTGTTTTCAGTTACGCACTCGTCTTCTAATTATGCTCAAAACTCACTCGATAGTAGACTACACAGAACTTACAATAAAAAGTTTGACTCTGGACATATTTCACCTTTCAAAAGGAGCCTTTAAGCGTGAAATAGTGAGTGTTATTGTTGATGATGCTGATGATTAGTAAATTATATTATACATAATACACACACATTCACCACACACACACACATACACATACATACACACAGATAAACACACACACACACACACACACACACACACACACACACACACACACACACACACACACACACACACACACACACACACACACACACACACACACACACACACACACACACACACACACACACACACACACACACACACACACACACACACATAAGACACATATTAGACTTAAATATTATTTTGTAGTTTTGTTATGTGGTTAGTTAATAAGCTTGCATTTGTGTACGTATCGTGAATTTTCTGTCGGCCGTTTGATTAATTTTTATATAGTGTAAGTCCTTTATTGGCTGTAAGGTAGGAATTTAGATTTTGTTAAATAAATTAAAAAAAAAAAATATACCGGACCGGCCGCACTGCTATCCTGTACAACAAGCACGTCAACCTACCACAAAACGTCAAATTTTCTCAATTGTTATTGATCTCTATGTCTTGGACTTAAAGTTGAAAATCGGTTCAATGACATTTAACTTTTCAGGCAGGTTGACCTGCCGTTGTCTGCCTACATACTAGAATTATTACGAGTATATTAAAAATAGCGACGACTGTTTGGTGTAGTGGTTTGCGCTTCGGACTACAAAGCCAGCGGGGTCGAATCCCGCAATTGGCAAATGTTTGTGTGATATACACAAGCATTTGTACAATTAAGGTATGTTTTTCCGTTATCTAGTCCCTATAGTACAAGCTTTGCTTAGTTTGGAGCTAATAGAAAAGATAATTGGTGTGATTGTAAAAAATACTATTGTGTAACTATTAATTAGTTAAGTTGCACTTCGGAGTGTTTGAAAACTGTTGCATTAAAAAAATAATTATCTCCATTACGGTGAATTTGACGAAAATACGTATAAAAGCGTGTTTCGTGGTTTTTCAAACTTCGATATAAAAAATATTATTGGTATTTTTGTCCGACTCTTAGCCACAAAACTTTTTAGTATCGTGCCATAGCTTGGACATGAAATTTGACTTATGTCGCCGCCTGAAGCTAAATGCTGTACAAACACTCCGAAGTTTAATTTAACTAATAACCTTGTCGTTAATTTTAGCTTATAAGATGTTCTACTATTGAAAGAATGTCGTTAACAATAAGTATCGCTCCGCCTGCCCGGTGTTGCTATAAAGGACTTCTTCAAGTGCCGTTCAAGCGAAATCTCGAAATAATGTTGACTTCTTCATTCAAACCTATGTCAGCTGATATGGAGTTATAGGTGATCTTGGTTCCTTAGAGAAAGTGGCTGTATTTAGAATTACTCCGCAGAAGGAAGTTAACTAATAAATATAACTTATATTATAGTAAGCAATGTTTTACGAGTACACAGGTACTCGTACCCCGTTAACAAGGTGGATAAAAAACGATTGGATGCAGCAGAAATGAGAATGTTAAGGTGTAAGTATGTGTAGGGTCACGAGAATGGACAAAGATACTCAGTAATCAATATTTCTATTGCATTTCATAGATTACAAAAGGTGTTACATAGTTTTATGGTATCTCTATGGACCTGATGGGCACAACCACAAAACAGGAATGACACGCTACGCTACAACAATATTATGAGGAACATTTATATTGTCTTTATTGTTAATTATCTATTTTTAGGAATGATGATATTAGAGAAAGTTTAAAAGTGGCACCTGTAACAGAAAAGATGAACGGAAACCGTTTGTATTGGTATGGACATGTGATGTGAAGGGAAGAGATGGAGAGTGATGGGTATGAGTATTGATTAGTTAGTGGAGAGGTAAAGGCCGACCTAAGAAGAGATTAACGGATTGTGTGAGGAGTGATATGATGACTGAGAAGGGATTGAATGACTTGATGACGACTGACCGGATTTCATGGATGAGAAAAGATCACAGATGACCTGAGGCCCAATTCCCGTAATTTGACAATTGTCGCAATCCGGTGTCGATCCGGTCCCAGTAACATTACTATCACAAACGGTATTCTCGTAATCTTTCAATTTGACGTAAAATTATTAAAACTATCCCAATACGACTAAAAACAGAGCAAAAAAAAATCTAATTTTGGTTTCTTCCATTTTCAGTTGCATTACGAACTATAATTGAATTTTTTAGGTTTAGGAGAATACCGTTTGGGATCGTAATGTTACTGGGAGCGGATCGACACCGGATTGCGACTATTGTCAAATTACGGGAATTGGGCCTCTGGGTGGGTACAGGGCAGGCGAATGATGAGTGGAGTTTACCTCGGCAAGTAGGATACCTAGTAAAATAATTCATATACCTAAGTAAAATAATTTACGTCAGTGATTTGTAATCCGAATAAAAGTTTTAACTTCAGTTTATAAGGATTACTGACATAGACAATGTTTTTTAGAGCTCTGAATTCATCTCCGCGCCAGTAAAGTAAATAGATCTTAATTTAGGAACATGACATGTTATTAATGTTTGAGCGGGCAACGGCCGCTCCCGTGACGTCATGCGTCGCCTGCGCCAATTTGAGGCCATCACACTAGTGGGAACTGGGATCTTACACTAACCAACTCCAGCAGTATAATTTCGACCTTGTTGTTTGGACAGTTTGACATAAAAAACTACCTATATTAAAGTAGGGACTCTTGACACTCTATATAAATATGCGCCAGTCATTACACCAACGTGGTCTCCAATTAAGGAATTTACATGCTTGAACCTAGTTGGCATACCTAAAGTTGCAAGTCATAAAATAACGTTATTTTGGTGTACACCTATGAAACATACGCCAATCGATAGAAAAAATAATTACAAACAACAAATACTCTTTGACAAAATGTCGTAGATGTTATACTTTGTTCAGAATTGAAGTTTGAATAATATGTAATATTAATTTGCATTTTCAAATTGAAATTCTGAACAAAGTATATCATTTACGACATTTTGTCAAGGAATATCAGTTGTTTGTAATTATTTTCTCTTTTGATTAACGTAAGTATCACAGGTGTACACCAAAATAACGTTATTTTAGGTAACTTGCGACTTTAAGTATGCAAGGCTCCATACAAAAAAGTTCCAAGTCTTTTATAATTGCCAGTACCACCACTCTCATGTGTGGCAATATCATATTTTTTCCTTAATGTTTAGGTTAATATGTGTTGAAGGGGTAAACATTTTTATTTATGTGGGCACTGACCTCAGATTACTGATCTGAGGTACTGACTAATTCGTAAGGCTTTGAAACTTTGGAAATGTAGGCTTCAACTTAGTGTTCTTCCTTGCCGGACAGAAGTGGTTAGGTTGAGGACAGATACTTTATTTTATTTTATTTTATTTCAAGATCCACAGCTCTAATTACAATTTAGATGAACTTATGAACTAAACTTACAGCCAATAACGGATCTACTTTTTAAGTTTTGAAACTTGTGTGTGTGTGTGTGTGTATGCGAATGTGTGTGCATGTGTCTGTGTGTGTTGTGTGTGTACATATTAAACATTTCCTTTAAGTATCTACTCTAAAAACTTCCCTCTAAAACACATTCTTACCTATATGTAACCTCTGTAAAATCTGTCTGGTTGGAGTTTGTTGCGAGATATAAAATAAGCATTTTAGATTATCATAAAAAACGCAACTTTGTGAACAGATCGCGAGCGTTGTTATGTAAATTTTCGCTTCATCTTACTACGGTTCATTGTTCGCTGTCCGGCGATTATTGTCATTTCGATCATCGGCCGTGACGGGCGATCGCCGCTGCCCGCGCGCATGGGAAACAGTGGCATTGTGAAAAGCGGCGCGCGTACGCGTGTTTTTCGCGGCGCGGGCGCCGATACGATCTGCGCTCGCGACAATATTCGAAATGCAGTGAACGTGTTTTGTTTACGATGGAAGCGTTGACCTCGAAGATCTTTGTTGGTGTTTGTGTTTTGTTTTTAAGTTGCCGGCAAGCCTTTGTTTATCTGTTCTGACCCAAATCTAAAGCGAGGTGCACATTTCACTCGCGGATCTACTACGGATTGTACCGATAAGAGGATTGGGCCGCACGTGCGGACAAAGTTTTGCCGGTGTGTTCCCGGATTACAATCATCGCCGTTCAATTGTATCGTACGCCGATTTATGCCCCAGACGTGTTCTATCTCGCTTTAGCAACGGATTTCTCTTGTTATCTCTAATGAATACTGTGTTTTGAGTTCCACGGTGAGCGCTAGATTCTTTGTTCGCTTATGAGCGCAAAAAACTGCCGAAACGAGTGCAGTCGGAGTAAATAAAACAAGTTGGGCCCATTAGGGAGCTGGACGCAAATGTTCTAGTACGTAAGTGCTTTGCTACATAAAATTTTGAAGTCGTATGGTAATATGACAAAGAGATGTAAACGAGCTGCGAACGATATCAGCATTAGCATATACCGGCGAATTTCTGCCTTCGGTTTAAGATAATAAGGTTTATTTCGTTAATTCCTTTTTTTTCTATGTCCAAGCTTTGAGCTTGGTATGAACAGTTGAGATGTGCGAGTATGTTTTCCTTGAAGCAGTTACATTAATTTGGCAGGTAACTAACCTCGTTTTCGGCGACCTTGATTTCTATGATTCAGTACCTAAGGTAGGGTAAACCTAGTAGTGATGGGCTACCAGAGAATCTCGATCAATTTGAATTGACATTTTAAAATTGCAATCCCAAATCACTTATGTTTTTATGAAATCAGTTTAGAGATAATAAGAGGGAGAGCGAGAATAAGAGGGAATGTGGTTGTTTAATAAAAGACATATCCGTCTGTTGGTGGTTCGCGCTCCGGACTACAAAGCCGAGCGGTTGCGGCTTCGAATCCCGGCCAAACGTTTGTGCACGAGCATTTGTACCTAAGTCATGGATGTTTAGAAACGTATTTAAGTATGAACGTAAACGTATTCCGTTATCTAGTTGCTATAGTACAAGCTTTGTTTAGTGTCGGGCTAGTTAATTGGTGTGATTGTGGAAACAATTTAGGTACCTATTACTTATATTATTATTATTAAACAAAACTATGTAAGTCAGTAACTAGCCACTGTGCTTCAAATTTCTCACAAAAAATTTACAAAAGTATACAAAACTTAAAGGAAGGCTTACGAACATTTCTTAATCTGAAAATAATAAGTACAACTTCTTTTACATTCCACACCTAAATCCAGTAACATATTAACAACTGCTTATTAAAATCATTAATTTAAAAATGACCTGTTACTTAGGTGGCCTATAATACCGTATTTACCCTACTTACATTAAAATAATTGTTAGTTAGTTACGCGTATCATAATCAGAATCGCATTACACCATTTTGCATTTGATAAGGGAACCTTGAGTGTATTTGCTCGTTATATGGTTTATTAAGGATATAACAGACGAGAACGAGTTGATTTATGCATAAAGTTTGTTAGGTTTTTGTATTTATAATTGAGATAATTATGGACCTGAGCAATTTTGTTTATAATTACCGTTTCCGAGGAATCAAAGATCACTATCAAGGGTATTATTCAGTCTTATCTAACACTAATCTAAAACTAGTCTAATAAATTCATTTAAATTAAAAATACAGCGCATTCAATCACTGAGAATCTCAGTTTCGTTAACTACACCGCTTATTTAAGCTTATTTAAAGTATAATGTCCAACAAAGTATGTAAAAAGCGTGTTAAAAACAAATAGCTTCTATGATCCAAATCTTTCGTCTACATCATTTCAGCCATAGGACGTCCACAGCTGAATATAAGCCTTCCCAGTGACTTCCAGATTGACTACTTTGAAGCAGTTGTTACGACAAAATTATTTACTCGTAGAAAAATTTCGAACATTGCATGTAGGATTGTAGAAGTATTAATATAATACTTTCAATACGGGAAATGAGAACTCGTAACACGAATTCATACATATTTCCGTAGTAATTTGAACTGTATTACTGATATGCAAGGATAGTTATTATTTTCTTATAATTATAGTTGATTAACTGTTTAGATTATTTTATCCAATTTTATCCATTTCATGTTGTATCAGGCAATTAGCCATAGCCAGTGTTATTTAAAAAAATGCTTCTATTTTATCTGTGCGCATTTTTTTATTGCTGCGTGGCCTAGATAGCCAGTCTTTTAGCCATTTTGCGGTTTGCCTCGGCCAGGTGCGGCATGTAATCAAATATTACTAAACCAATCATACACGCAGTATCACTCGGATACTGGCAATGGCACACTGAACTTTCACCGTAAGCCGAAAATAACCAATGCTGTATCGGTCTCCGGTTGTGCATGACTTGCCATGCATGCGATTACATGTCACTTTCTCGCATTTGTTGATTTATCGATGACAGAGCGAGACGGATGCGTAGGCACCCAAGAATCTAGACCCATCGGGAGAAAGTACTGTTTAGTCTCCGTGGATGTCAATCCAGTTGTCTTGAGCAACTCAAGTTTCTTCATATTAAAATTTGTTGGTAGGTAACTATAAATACAGTATACTTTATTGTACTAGTTCGGATGCCACCGTGCACCTTAAATACAAACTCATCCTTTTACATTGTAAATTATTTTATCTATTGTACTTTACAAAATTGCTTAAATACCGTATTGTATGAGGTTTTGCTTAATAAATAAATAATTATGAAATAAAAAAAATAGCTTACCAGATTCAAATTCAAATATTTTAGGTAGGTAAGGTTCAGTAGGTACAAAGAATGTGGTATTAATAAATTGGAAAATAATATTGGAAAAAGTGCATTAACTTATTTCGAATATCTAAATAATTCAGTCAATTAGGTAAATCAATATCATTCAATCTCATTCAATATGTAATTATTAATAAAATGTCAATTATCATTTCAAAATATTACATTTGTAATTTTTTTAAACATACATCGACCACATTTTTATGGTTCCTTTGTTTTATAAATTGAATAGAATGTCTTGTCCAACAACCACTTTCCCAGCGATAATTTTAAACTATTAACTGGCAGTTCCCTAATGCGAGTTGGTATTTATTTAATAAATAGTTTTGCATATATCATTGCTATTGGACATCAAAACTAGCAAATAAGAAGTTTAGGTGGTTTTAGGCGGGTTTTTTATTAGGATTAGGTTTTATGAGGTCTAAAGAACAGTGCAAGCAGTTTTTGTACAATCCCTAAAATTTACTTTCGGGAATACGTTTTAGGCTAAACCCTACTGGCTGTTGAATATTGAAATAGTTAACTAAAAAGTTCGAGAAATATATGCAATTTAATTACTTACAAAATAAGGAAATATATAACGCAAAAAACATATGTTTGTGATAATAACTAACAAATACCTACTAACTATACGATAAATCACTAAATTTAACTTCGACTACTGGTAAAATCTAAAACATTTTTACAGTTAGCGATTCTTCAATTATTTTTAGTCTGTGCTGTGAGTGCTGTGACTTACCTAAGTAGGTTGTTACTCCTAAAATTATTATGAAATATTGTGCTATGTGGATCCTGCTGCATAAAACAGTTGTGTTGCGATGTCAAGGCGAGTTTTCGTTGGATTTTATTACACATTGATTTTTATTATTTATTTAAAACTTTATTGCACAAACTTAATAAAAGTGTACAAAAGGTGGACTTAATGCTAAAAGCATTCTCTGTCAGTTAACCTATTGGTCATACAGAAAGCTTGCAAATTTTTATTTGTCAATAGGGAATATGCATGAAAAAAATATACTGTTTTACTATATTTATAAGAAAATATATGAATTTATAGTGCTAATAGTGAAAACAAAATTGATTTTAGGTAAAAAATAACCGTAATATAGTAATTAGAAATTAAGGTATACCTCTTTCTAAAACAACTTACTATAAAAATGTATGTCGGACGTGTAATGTGACGTCACGGTACAAATCGAATCTCCTTGTCTAACACGCAACTTTTTTAATGGGCTGTAAGTCAGGTATTTATCAATATTTTTCGAAAATTCTTAGTTTTATTAATTATAATTAGGTACTATTTTTTAGGACCAAATAAAAAAACATGCATATTCTCCATTGTTATACTTATTGCAATAAAATAATTAAATTACTAACACGTGCCGTTTTGGCACTTGTTTTACTAACAACTATTCATGTATTTTTCAGACAAATGAACTAAATTCTTTAGTTAAACAAATATCTTAAACCACATAACTTAACAAGCTATTATAACAATTTATCCATGATATTCCGATGATAACAAGAAATACTGAAATTCGATATTACAAGCATTCTAAACCAAAAAATAACATCAGAATTTAACAGAAATATAAATAACATAATTATTTAAACATACACTTTAAACTGGAATCATGACTCAATATCAGAATCTTTGCATTCTTTAAATTCACCTAACATACCCTTTTTCATTTTGCAAATACCAGCACGGTGTCTCGCTTTTTCAAAGCGTTTTTTTTTAAAACTCAACTGTAGTTTCTGAAACTTTATTTCTTGACATCTGCCTCGGAGTTTAGCAATTTAAGGTGATTTTTAACTGTTGGCCGGTTTTTAAAGAATGCCTTTTATTACAAAACTTAATCTAGGTACAGTTTCACATTGTCTCTTATGATGGAAGTTTAAGGTTGAGTCTTGCATAAGCGCGCATTTTATAATTTACTAAGAACTTAGTTTTCTCAAATAAAATTATTATGAAATATTGTTTCTCTGTATCTTTTAATTGTAGAATTACCAGGAGAAAATAAAAATTGGGACATTAAAATGATAAGTTTGTAATAGCTATAAACGGTTCCGATTTATGTTTTCCTTCCATGTGAATGTTCACACATTTATATCACAGGTCTTTTGTCTGTGGTACCCACTGCTACAAGTCAAGGTTGACTTTTCCATTGTAAGCTGAACTCTTACTAAAATAATCTTGAATAATTGGTATTATTCAACGAAAGTTCAGCTTAAATTGGAACGGTATAGCTTGACATGTAGCCAGATTGCCGGATGTAAGTACGTTTACAATTGTGGCATGCATTCTGCGTTCTTGACCTAGACTGGCGTATCATTTAGTGTAATGTTACAGATTCTCTTGGTAGGTCATGCTTGGTGGCTCAAACTGCGCGGCTCCAAGTTGCAATTTTTTTTTCTGTGTATTCATTTTTTTAATTTGTCTGCTTTACTTCTCTGGTGCATGCTTGTTTGACTCATTAAGTATTAATATAAATAGCTTTGAACGATGTTACCTGAAATATCTGTTTTGAATATAAAAATCAAATTTCGTTGTCATTCGTATATAATAAACAGTTAAAAATATAGTACATTTTCAAAATGAAAGTGAATACTTTATAAAGGACTTTCGGAATTGAATCGTCTTGTACCTCCTCAATAAATAAAAAGCGTTAATATGTGAAAGTAGTTTCGCCAATAATCGCGAGCGTCGTGTGGGAACTGCTATTGATTGCGCCGTGACGTCATCGACTCGATGTGTCCACTTGGCGCTCGATCTTGAGCTGGGTGCACACTATATTCTATATATATACAGGGTGTAACGAAAAGCTGAAATAAAACTTTAAGGGCTTATTCTACAGCTAAATTACATCAACTTTTTCTATGGGACCAACATCGCAAACGCAAATTTTGTTACTTTTCTATCCTTCTAAATAAGTATAATAGTGGATGATAAGTCGAAATCCACGCGAGCAAAGCCGAAGGTATAGTTAGATTGTCATAAGTTTCGAGATATGTGTGGAATTTCTTAAGGGACACGTCACATCTCTTATTGCTTCAATAAAACATGCGTTCATTCGGTGTACACTCAGCCTTATTGTTTGCAAGATAATTGGCCACAATTGAACGAACAACTGTGCTGATTTAGCGTATGGCGACTTCCTTCAAAAGAACTGCGATAATGTACCACTTTATGCTGCGATTCAAGGGCGAATACATAATACGAATTACCGATCTATTGGCCGAGTAGCGAAGACGAGAATAAATAGTCTATGGAATTTTTAGACGAGTTTCTCTTTCCATCGTAAATAGGCTAGTTTCCTAAAAAATCTAATTAGTCCGTCAGTTGGATTAACAGAAAATATTGGACACGATTTTTTTATTTTGTCAATCAAACAACAAATAATGAAGATATAGCCCGTTAAAAATCCGCGTAACGTCACGCCTTGCGACACTTTTTAGCAAGGCGTGACGTCATGTGCTTCCATTCCCAAACATTGATGCGCTTTATCTACGTAATTTTTTGTTTGATTTACAAATGTCAAAATATGGGTCTAATATTTTTTTCAATCTAACTGACAGACTAAATTTTTTTTTTTACCCAGGAAACTAGCCTATTAAATGGACAGCTCGGGTCAGTATTTGTATTCTTAAAAAAATTGATTGTAAATCAAACAAACTTTTAAAACTGAATTAAAATTGGTATTTCAATGACATAAAGGTTAGGTTATTCACATAATATTTTAGCAAAAGGTTACTATAATGTAAGAGTTCAATTTTACCGGACTATGTTGGGGCAACCGATCGCCGCTACCAACAAAATTAATTAAAATGACCAAACGATTGCGCAAACAAGCGGACACCAGCCCCCCTAGCATGACCGCCGAAACACGATGTGATATAACGATATATCGACACCAAACAACTGTATACATGTTAGGACAAAGTTTAGTAGGGGATTAGGATTAGGGGGTAGGAAAAATTACCATGAAATTGAAAATATCATTAATCACTCCCAAGTTTAGACAGAGTTGCCATAGACCTAATCATACATTACTCACACACACACACACACACACACACACACACACACACACACACACGCACGCACGCACGCACGCACGCACGCACGCACGCACGCACGCACGCACGCACGCACGCACGCACGCACGCACGCACGCACGCACGCACGCACGCACGCACGCACGCACGCACTCTCTCACACACACACACACACACACACACACACACACACACACACACACACACACACACACACATACACACACACACACACATACACACACACACACGCACGCACATACACACAAACACGACACTGCACTACTTGAGTTAGTACCAAATGTAACGTTTTAAAGGTTATTCTTTAGTCTTTAAATATAATACTGTCATGGAAGAGCGGTGCTTCCTAGCACAAGCAAATCATTTGCTTAAAAGGAAGCTTCAACCACTATATAATGTATATAGACTTAAGTTACGCAATAAAGAATTTGAGAATTTGAATTTGAATTTGGGATTAGGAGATCTAGGTACTAGGTAGAGAGCTAGGTAAATACGTCTTAACTTCTTATCATCATCATTTGAGCTATAGGACGTCTACTGCTAAACATAGGCCTCCCCCAGTGACTTCTAGATTGGCCGGTTGGAAGCGGCCCGCAACCAGCGACTCCCTGCAACCTTTAGGGCACAGAGTAGGACGTCTGTCAACCCACAAGGTGGACAGACGTCCTACTCTGTGCTCGCCAGTAATTTCTCAATAAATAAAACGTCATTACCATAAACTTGTATTTATCATCAATTTTATTCACATCCTCGTCGCAATTTGTATTTGTGTAAAAAAAAAACTTGCACAATGTATGGTCATATTAAATTTCATCCTAGTTACGTAGAGGAGTTCTGTGAAGCCTTTAAACGTATTTTTAAATGCTCTTCTAAAAGTTGTGAAATGAAAAACAAAAGAGTGCTCATTAATTTAAATTCCAACGCATTCGTTGCCTTAACAAAATTAAGTTTTTCAACTCGTACTTCGAATATTTTAGCTGTTTTTATCCTTGCCTTTTAGTCCGAAAACGGTCCCCATAGCATTTTGTGAAAAGACGCTCGCTGAATACAACTTCGAGATCAAAACAAACTCGTTAACTTGTAATAAATTAGATTAAAATCAACTTAACAACGTTAATGTAATTATTACATAAAAGTGAACTTTGTTTTGGTGGTGTTAATTTACAAAATTTGTAGAGGTACTCTTGCGTTATCTGAAAATTAAAAAATGCCTGCTTGATTACTTTAGATAGATAGATAGATAAATACTCTTTATTGCACACCATACAAGTAAAATACACATGATTTTTACAGAAAGATGTACAATTTAGGCGGTCTTATCGCTAATAGCGATCTCTTCCAGACAACCTTTAGGTAGAGGACAACCATTAAAGAAAGGGGAAGGTGTTGCAGAGTTCTTAAAATTCTTACCTGATACAAATAGGATTGCATAAATTTATGGCATAACGTATACATACAGTAATAAATAAATAAAAATAAAATAAAATAAATACATAACAATAATTATACATACATACAATAAACATACATACTACTTGATATATGCGAGGAGATGTCGAAACTAACAGTGACCAGTACTATTCTAAGATATAAAAGCAGTTTGTGTCAAGAAGAAAGAAAGTGTACTTTAAGCCGATTTTTAAAAATAGCAATCGATTCGGATTTTCTGATTGTTAATGGTAAGGAATACTTTACATGGTTTTATGATCACTGGATGATTTATTAGCTACATTTTTAAAACCCTTGCATTGATTGAAATCAATCTGAAACCAGAGTTTAGTTTTCACCCGCATAAATTTAAGCAAGTTTAGTGTTAGTTTTACTGTTATTGTGAATATAAAATAAATATATTATTTATTTATGAAAATGCATTCATATTTAAAAAAACTAAAACATTACTATAAATTGAAACCGCATAAATTGTGCATCTTTCTGTTAACATCAACTGTAAGAGTGTGCGCGCACGGGAGACTTGTCGCTGCGACTTTTTTGTCACTCATATGAAATCTTTGGATATCTCTTGATATCCAAGACATATCTAAGGATTTCATATGAGTGACAAAAAAGTCGTAGCGACAAAAGTCACCCGTGCGCGCAGGCTCTAAGCGTGTGGTGTGCAATATAGAGTATCTATCTATATTTTTTTAATACATATAGTTTGTATCCTTTACGTCCCCACTCGTTAAAAAAAACATTCAAACCAGAATATTATTATTTTTTACGCGCAAACCCCGTTCTCATTTATCCTGAGGCTGCAAGAGGGTGAACGCCTTTGAAGCCCGATACGCGGGAGTTAATCGGGGAAATTAAAAAAAAGTAAGCAACATGTTCATATTGCGACCCGCGCGTTACGCGTTTCCGTATACATTACGGTGACCATGAATGTACCTCTCTGTTTTTAGGGATATTCATTTTGTTAATGTCATGAATTTATTTTACTGGAACTGTTAAAGTTGTTATTTTATTGAAATTGCTTATTCTTTTTTTATACTACTGGCTTTCTGTGATTTCGTTGTAGTAAATGTCTATTCCCCATACTAACTTCAAACTTTCGAACAATCGTCTCTTGAGTTGAAAAATTGGTGGTGAAAATATCATCTTGTCAAAATGACTAAGTTATGCGTTATCTGTGTATCCGTCAATCAGGTAATACATTATTATCAATGAAGTCATAAAATACGTACATCATTTTTAAATGCATGCTTTGCATAAAACTATTTATTACTTAAACAAGTGTTAAACGCTCATCGTTAAAATTATATTTTCTGCATAAATGAAACCTCAAATATGTAGATATTTACTGCACATCATTTTCCTTTTCTTTGTTAAACACTATTTTTAATGTATTCACATGCAACATGACAATGTAATGGTTTATGTCTGTTCACTATATACAATTTGCAAAAAATTGGTATAGAAAACGTTTCACGTTATTTTGAACATTTCAAACATCGACCTAACAATGTATTGTCGAAACATTTGAACGTTAAAATATTTAAATATCTTAGTGCATACTTGTTTACGTTTGCTATGTTCTGCTGCGTTTATTATTGGAGCGTTCAAAACAATTTATAGCTGTTCTGATAGTAAAATTTTTACTGAAGTGAGATAAAACAGATGTCGGATGCACTTTATGTTTTATTTCGTCATATAAGCTTATTTTACACACATTCATCCCATGTTGAAGTAATTACGTCATCGTATATGTTTATAGTATAATAAATGCCTAATTAAAGATATATTCGTACATATAGGCACCTATGTCACGCTAATGTCGAGTAAAGCCTGGTTGTATTCTCATTCTACAACGTCAACTTAGTGTAGGTGAACATTTCAAACTTTCTTCAAGATTTTTATTTAAAAGTCTTACAAACAAAATTTTAACGTTCCGTGGTAGTTTAATGAGATGATATTTTGATTGTACCTACTTACCTACGGCTGCGTTGCACAGCTGCGGTGCATATTACGCGGTATATTTTTCTCCCGCTAATAAATACGAGCAATGTGATAGAAAAGAGCAATGTGATAGAAAAAAGCCATGCTTCTCGCGTCGCGTTTTTTTTTACTATGTACTTCAATAATATTTGGGTATTCTATTGTAATGTTACTAAGGCCTTTACCTTAATTTTAAAGCAACGCCCACATTGAAGTGAAGACTATTATTACGTATGTCATCGCGAAATGACATCATTGTTGTGAAATAATGTAAATAAAATATTGTAACTCATCTGTCAGTCTGTTCATATATTACTTTAATGAAATTGACAATAATTTATGTTGACAGAACGTTAACTTTACTAAGTATTGTTTCAATACATTATTTTATATTCAATACAATATATATTTGGCAGTTTATATCCATGATGATCTAGATGATGATAGAGTTAGGTAGACCATTGTCATTTTCTCTGTCATCTCATTTGACCAGTGCCGATCCTAAGCAACTAGACTCAAATAAGCCCCATGACAAGATAAACTCATGCAACATTTCTTTATTGACAATTAATCGGGAATTAAACTTACTGCGAAACGTAAAATTTTCTTAATTAATAATAAACTTTATACGTTTAACTTTAAGTTGAAAATCGGTTAAGCAAATTTGACAATTTGGGGTAAGTTGGACCATTGACTATAAAAAACATGTATGCATGACTGTTTTAACTTATTGGATGTTCACGTATTCATTGCGTAACAATAAAAGTTGTCATGCTAAGCTGAAAATAAAAATAGGTTTCCCATTAGATTGTTCGGAATATGTCCTAAATAAAAAGTCAGTATGGTCACTGTACTCCACATAGGACATCAAAGCGCCTTAACGATCGCGAATCGTTGGCGCACGAGTCGTCGCGACGCGCTAATAAATTGCCGTTTAAATTTTAACGACTCGTACCGAGCGCTGCGCAATTTTTTCTGAAGTGAAATGGAGGCACAGGCCTACATGTACCTACGAGTGTGTAGCGAGTCAGCTTAGACAATTATATGTAAAGTCCAGTAGACTAAACGAGATGACCTTAACTGGGCGTCGCAAAAGAATGCTGCAAAACCTGCTAAGTTTAGCGACACTAAAATTAGTAGTTATGGTAGAACTCTGTCTAGAATTGACATAGTCACAAATTAAAGACGAAAACTAAGTACCTACACTATACAGGATGGAAGAAGGCGAAGTACCTACAATACAGGATGGTTATGAAGTCATGTACTCTTCACGATGTGTTTATATAACATTTCTGTTTAGCTCAATGGACGACAGGCAGAGAATGCCACAGGCACATGGTATTAAGTCTACCTTTTGTATATTTTTAGTCACCGCCTATAAAAGTTTACTAACCACCGAGCAAGAGGTATAATCACATATACTTACATGGCACATGGTACGAAAAATCCAGAGATACAAGATTTGATCTAATGCCTCTCATCTTGACTCCAACCACTGAGCAACCTCTCCAAATCAGTGGTTCTAAACCGTGGTCTGCGGACTACTTGTGGTCCCTGGAAGCACCCGAAGTGGGCTGCACGCCACTCTAAAATTTTGAATTAAATAATTATTTATTAATTTACATTTACTTTATATTACCTTACCTCCAAACAATGGTAAGACGTAGACCATAGACACAACAACTGCTCCAAATAGTCGAAACTCAAGAACAACTTAAAAGCCAAAACTTGAGCTAGATCATATTCTCGCAACAATATATCAAAGGCCATAAAAGAATCCCAGTTCACACACTTAAAAATACAATCGTAACTTTGCAATCAAGATAAAATATTTCCTCTTTCAAAAAACAGCCAAGGCTCCAGCAAGGTGAACTCAGTTACATCATCCTTCTATCCTAATGACCTCAGCTCACGATCCAACAAGTAACGTAAACACTACTGACTTTTTAGTCTAAATGGTAGTTTATATCGACAAAAGCAAAGTAGGTTACTACATTTTTTTTTGTATTTGTAAATACGTCAAGGTGCAGGGCACAGCCCTCATCTCAACTATGAAGTGGTTTAGGCCGCGTTGCAGGTTGCGTTGCCCAGTGCGGATTGTTGTAGAGGTATTGTAAGGCCAGTGCTTATCCTTACTGTTAGAAGCCGCCCTAAGGTCTCTGAACAAGCTTCACGACTAATATCAAGCTATATTAGCCGGGACCAACTTTTACCGTGCCTTCCGAAGCACGGAGATGCTTGTGATAAATGTCACTTAATATCACAATCGCGTAGGTAGCTTAACTTTGGTAATCACTACCAAAACGTTGCCGCAACTGAGCACTTCGATACTGTTTTCAAAAAATGTTAGAAAACGAATAAATCGGATGAATAAAATATAGGGTTATAGTAGGTATTCGTTGTTGAACACCACATAAAGGTACATGAAATATATTTAAAGCTGCAGATTTTAAGCGGTCTTATCGCTTATAATCAAACCTGTTTTTTTTTTACAAATAAGCGTAGGTAACAAAAATTTGCTGTATCCTATATTTGTGAAAGATTTGTGTGTGGAGTAGGTTTCAAAAGGTAGCCGTTAAAGTAGGTTTACAAAAGTGTCTAAAACTATTAAATTGCTTTAAATAAAAAATACACTTTAAGACTTTTAACAGGAAGACGCTGGATGCAGGCCGCTTCCAACCGGCTAATCTGGAAGTCATTGGGTGAAGCCTAAGTTCAGCAGTGGACGTCCTATGGCTGAAATGATGATGATGATGATGTACTTGTAGATCTCGGTGCTCTCCTTTCTGTAGTTCTGTAACTATTCTTCTGCCTCCTACTACTGTCTTGTGGTCAATTGGCAGAGAATGCACATGGCATAACGACACTTGGTACGATTTTAATCCATGCAATGAAGAATAAATAAACGACGGATTACAAATGTTGAACAAAATGATTTAAATACAGTATTTGCCTTGTGGAATAAAGACTAATAAATAATAAGGTTCCATAAATGGGACCATCCATTTTATGGGATATAAATCACCGATATCACCCGTCGCCATAAATCGTTTTAAACTGTCACGTTCAAAGTTGTCACGTCAGCGAGGCCTCTAACTCCCGGGCCGGCGTTTTATTCCCGTTTCCCGGATCCTGCCTTCCCGCGGGAGTCGCGACTCGTTCGTCTTCGACTGACAATCGATTGAACATCACTAGAATATTTGGATCGTTATTCGATTTTCGAGTTAGTTATTAACTAGCGAAAACAACTTACATAATAATTATGCTAATCCTACTTCCTACTAATATTATAAATACTGCAGTTTGTGAGTATGGATCTTCTTTTCTCTTTCACGCAAAAACTACCGAACAGATTTTGATAAATTTTGACATACAGATAGACCACTGCCAGGATTAAAATTAACTTTTTATCCGGGTAAGTCGACGCAGTAGAAGTCGCGGGCAAAAGCTAGTAAAAATATCACACACAGTGTTGCCTGCGTTTTGTCGGTGGAGATTGATATGTTATATTTATAATGGTTATTCCTTACTTATAATTTAGGTTAAAATACGATATGACAATAGATAATAAATTTTTAATGCATGTTTTTTTAGGTTCATTATTTTTGACGAAATAACTATGAATTTTTCGTAACTTTCGTATCTCCTTTGTCGCACCCGCCTACAAAACATTTCTGTTTAGCCTATTAGTCGACTGGTAGCGAATGTTTTATGGCATAAACACTTTTTGTATATATTTTTGAGAATGTGCAATAAAGTTTTAAATGAGTAAAAAAATTGTTCTGTACATTTATGTCTATTAACGTCAAAGTATCTTAAAGTAGATTTAGTCAAAACTAAGAAAATTAATAATTGCTATGACTAGAAACAGTGTAAAAATCTGCCGTTTTAATTGCTAACTAATACTCTCTAATAATCAACTGTGTTGGGCTTTTAAAGTCTCATCATCATCATAATTTCAGCCATAGGATTTCAACTGCTGAACATAGGCCTAACAGAGAATGTTATTTTATTTAAGTAGCAAAATAGCCCCTTATTAACTCACCCGGCACGTATGTGGTGTAAATATACGAGTATGTTCGGCGCGTGTGTGTATTCGTGCCAAATATCGGTGCCTCCTGCGTGTAATCCGTGCGGCGCACACTGGGACCTGTCCATAGAAGGTCATGGTCAAAACACAATTTTTGAAATAAGGGTATTTTAATAAAATATTTTACAGGTTTATTTTTAAAACATTAACAACCTCCTAGGGGCTGATTCTGGTGCTCAAATACAACAACTGTTTCTATAGGACTAACATAGAAAAAACAATCAGTGCTTCATACAAACTGATGTCCGTTGGTCGGGGGCTTAGTATGAGGAAGTTTTTTTTTGCGATTTCCATGTTGGTCCCCTAGAAAAAGTTGTTGTATTTGAGCACTATAATCAGCCCCTAGGAGGTTGTTGATGCTTTACAAATAACCCTGTATAAGAGTTGTTCATAATACATTATACTCGCACCTCGTCCTCGAGATAAGTATCCTGAAATTAATATATTATTATACACAACATGTAGTAACGCATATTAGTTACCGTTCTTGCACTATGGTTGAGAGATAAAAAAAAAAAAAAGAGGTTTGACTATGGTCGCCCCGGCCCCCACTAGTGCGCCATTTTGTATCGCCATTCGCATTTTAGTGCTCAACCGTTCTACACGATCTCTCCCGCGTTCAAAATAAACGGTTAAAATGCCGAAACGTAAACGTGATGATTTTGACTACATTAGTGACCAAATCAAAAAATTAAAAAAGAAATTAAAACGTGCACGGAAACAAAATGTACTATCCTCCTCGGACAGCGATGCGGAATCTAAAAATAACCAAGAAGGTATGTACCTACACTTTCACTTTCATTTAACATAAACAAATAAAATAGTTTAAAATCTGATCGGGTTTACGGCACAATGCAATCGAGCTGATCACCGGACTGTCTCACTGCATAAAACATGTACCTACCCTTAAACTCATTATTATTAAAACTACATGATAATCGCCAATCATTAAGTAAACCGACACAATGCATTCGAGCTGATCATCGGACTGCCTCGCCGCATTTAAGGTGTCGTGCCTACCCACAATAAGCAATAAAATATTAATGTTTTACTTTGAAGCAAAAATGCAATTCGAACTGATCTATGGACTGTTTCACCGCATCTAAGCTTCCAAATTTGCAAAAGGATGTAATCGAGCTGCTCTTTGGACTGTTTCACTACAACCTGTAAACATAAATGTGTATTTACCTACTCGCTTTACTGGTCCTCTTTTCTTAATGAAATCTATAAATAGGCCTTATCCACATGCTGTCCAATTGACTATTTAATACTTTAACAAGTACTTACAATTACATATTCTGAAATAATCTTTCAGACGATGAGGTACTGGAAGGGCCTATTATTGAAGTCGATACTAATGACAACATCCTACAATCCGAACAATCATTACCGGAAATTGCTGATACAGCTCCAATCCCGTTAAACTCAGGGATGGACCCTGGATTGGACCCAACTAATCTAGACGAAATCTCAAGCGAGCCTGTTTGCGAGAACTCGGAGCTAGACAAAGATATCTTAGAGGTCCTCGGCGATGACCCCTCCAGTACTGTGCAGTATGGACAAGAAATTCACAAGGAACTTGCAACCCGATTGCAACATATCGCGACAACCGGCTTAACCAAAGAATCTAGGAAGGAAATACAACAAAAATACTTACTTCCTTCAAACGCGATTCTCCTAGGCGCACCTACGATGAATCCCGAGATAAAAGCGGCCTTACCAGAGACACTAGCTAACCGCGATAAAGCGCTTGAATCAAAACAAAAACTACTAGCTTCTGCCATCTCATGCATAGCATCAGCTACTTCATATCTTCTGGAACCACAAAACCAAAACAAGGAGTTACTAAAGAAACTGATGGACGCTAACAGACTGTTGTGCGACATACAACACTCAGACTCGAATACAAGGAGAATGTTTAGCACGTCAGTACTTAAAAAAGATGTCAAATCTCAAATACTCAACTCAAAAATCGATAAACTCCTATTTAGTGAAAACCTACCAGATACACTGAAAACTGCTAAAGCTGTGTCTAAATCAAGTGCCGAAATAAAATACACTAACATTAGGAAAGACTCCAAAAAACCTCAACAGTCAACCTCTAAGCCTGGCAATTTAAACGTGAAAAGCCAGGTGGCTGCTCAACCTCAGAGACCACCTGTGGCAGCGAGGAGGACCCAACACCAACAACCGATCTCTCACCAGAATCGGCCCGCCGGACCATCCAGGACGTCGTCGCAGCGGCAGAGGACGACGACCAACTACCGTCGATAGAAGAGGTAACCTATGCAGGACGTTTATGAAAACTGTATAACCAATGGTTACGTATCACTAACGATGAGACCATCCTGTCCTGGATTCAAGGCTACAAAATTGTATTTAGTAGTCCTGTACAACAATATTCGGCACCTAATCCTCCTGTTCTCTCAGCTAAAGAATTTACCCAGCTCGATGAAGCCATATCAGAGCTTCTCAAAGTCGGAGCTATCTCGACATGCAAACCCTGTCAAGACCAATTTATCTCTAGTATTTTCTTAAGACCAAAACCAAATGGTAAGGTGCGCTTAATATTAAATCTTAAAAACCTAAACAAATACATTGAAACCTCTCACTTTAAATTAGAAGACCTACGTACGGTTATAAAATTGGTTTCAAAAGACTCATTAATGGCAACCCTAGATCTCAAAGACGATTATCTTCTATTGAAAATACATGACGATTCCCGAAAATTCCTGAGATTCACCTTTAACAAAGTCCTTTATGAATTTAACGCCTTACCATTTGGTCTTAACACGGCCCCATATATTTTCACGAAAGTCATGAAACCTGTCGTGAAATTGTTAAGATCCGCCGGTTACTTATCATCCATATACATAGACGACTTATGCCTACTTTCGGACTTACACTTAACAGTTTGGGATTTATAATAAACATAAACAAGAGCGTCTTGACTCCTTCGTCACAATGTAAATACCTGGGCTATTTAATTGATACTAAAAAACTAAACATTTAGCTACCTCCTGATAAAATAACACGAATAACTATTGAAATTAGAAAAATCATGAAACTGCAAAAATGCAAAATTAGGTATTTTGCACAATTTGTTGGCCTGTTAGTATCTGCGTGTCCCGCGATAGAGTACGGCTGGCTACACACGAAACAGCTAGAGCGATGTAAACATCTAAATCTTCAAGGACATGATGATTACGACAGAACCATGATGATTCCTTCCTCATTACACCAGGATCTAAAATGGTGGCTACAGGCCGTCACTCACTCCGTAAAACGGATAAGAGACGACAACTACCAACTGGAGATTTTTTCTGACGCCTCAACTACGGGGTGGGGGGCTGCCTGTGGTACTGAAACCGCCAGCGGTCCGTGGTCCAACGAGGAACGCAATCATCACATTAACCTTTTAGAACTCTTGGCCGCGTTCATAGCGCTTAAAATATTTGCTAAAGACCTTACTGACTGTAATATATTGATGCGTATAGACAACTCCACGGCTATAAGCTACATCAATCGTATGGGCGGAATATAGTTCCCCCACTTAACAGAAATAACGAAATCAATTTGGCAGTGGTGTGAACAACGTAGGATTTTTATAGTTGCTTCTTACATCAAGTCCAGCGACAATGATATTGCAGACGGGGAGTCAAGACGAGCCCACCCTGATATTGAATGGGAATTGAAAGATGACGCTTTTAAAACAATAGTAGGCAAGTTTGGTCCCCCCCAAATTGACTTATTCTCAAGTCGCATTAATAAAAAATGCGACTTATACGTGTCATGGAAAAAAGACCCAGATGCGTTTACGATCGATGCCTTTACTTTAAATTGGACACCCTTTTTTTTCTATGCCTTTCCTCCGTTTTCCATTATACTGAAAGCTCTCCGTAAAATAATAACAGATAAGGCTAAAGGAGTCATGGTGGTACCCATGTGGCCAACTCAGCCCTGGTACCCAATATTCAGACGTCTCCTTATATCTGAATTAGTATTATTTAAGCCTTACGAAAATGTGATCATTTCTCATTCCAGCAAAGGCAAGATTCAAACGAACCTTACCCTGGCTGCCGGAATCTTGTGCGGACAGCGTTACTGAGACGATCCATACCTCCGTCATCCATAGAAATCATGCTGGCATCACTAAGTGACAACTCCATCAAACAGTATGATGTTTGCTTAAAACGATGGCATAGTTTCTGTCTCCAAAATAACCGTGATATTTTTGAGGCATCAATTCCAACAATAATATTTTTCTTGACTCAACTTTTCCAATCTGGAGCTCAATTTGGTACATTAAATAGTTACAGGGGTGCCCTTGCTCTTTTAATAGGTTCTTATATATCTACAGACGACAGAATCAAAAGGTTCTACAAGGGTGTATTTAGATTAAGACCTCCCGTTCCTAAGTACGATGTCACATGGGACACGTCGAAAGTCTTAGATACTTTAAGCGAATGGTACCCTAACGAAACACTTTCTTTGCAGAAACTTACCAAAAAATGTATTACCCTGTTGGCTCTTACAACAGCACATAGGGTACAAACCCTACATAAAATTGTTATTAGCAATATAGAACATCATACATTACAAATTAACATTAAAATACCAGACTTAATTAAGACTTCCAAACCAGGTAACAATCAACCTAATCTCTGCATACCATTCTTTAGTGAAAAACCAAACATATGCCCAGCTGCTACCCTACTGTTCTATATTAGAAAAACCGCTTCAATTCGTCAAACAGAGGCACTGTTTATAGCTTTCAAAAAACCCTATAAAACAGTCACAACCCAAACTATTAGTCGGTGGATCAAGAGCACCCTAAAGGATTGTGGAATTGATGTCTCCATATTCACGGCGCACAGCACCCGACACGCCTCCACATCTAGAGCATACCAAAAAGGGGTCAATATCGACATCATTCGAAAAACTGCAGGATGGAGTGGTACTTCCACAACATTCGGTAAATTCTACCAAAGAATAGTAAACAACGCCAATGATCAGACCACTTTAGCCAGGGCAGTCTTTGATCGCGACTGATTTTACTATTGTTAATCCTTTTTAAACTCTAATGTACTTGTTGCTCTAATTGATTGTAACAATTAACCAGCGATTTCCTACTGATTATATAAATATAATTAAGAGAGAAGTCCATTATATTAAATTTACTAAATAAAAGACAATATGTTGATTAATATAACAAGTATTTTCTTTATTAATCCAGTACACAGTCAATGTGATATTCCCGACATACAAATACTCTCAACCTCTACATGTTGTGTATAATAATATATTAATTTCAGGATACTTATCTCGAGGACGAGGTGCGAGTATAATTAATGATTAAACGAACTTGCCAAGTGAAGTTCTATCATAATTATACAAAGCACCTCGTCCGAAGAGATAAGTATCACCCTCCCATTCCCCGACCCAACAAAGGAGTCGGTAATATCAACAAGACCTCAACTCTAAACTAAATGACGATACAAAATGGCGCACTAGTGGGGGCCGGGGCGACCATAGTCAAACCTCTTTTTTTTTTTTTTATCTCTCAACCATAGTGCAAGAACGGTAACTAATATGCGTTACTACATGTTGTGTATAATAATATATTAATTTCAGGATACTTATCTCTTCGGACGAGGTGCTTTGTATAATTATGATAGAACTTCACTTGGCAAGTTCGTTTAATCATTAAATATTACATCCAATGTATAAGCATTGAGTGGCTATGAGCTATCGTTTGTCGAGTGCACAAGCTAAAAGTTTACTGTTTGCGCGAAAAATGCAATATTCGGCAACGTACGTGACTCACTAAAATATATATTTTGAAAATTTTACATTAAAAACAATGAAACTGTATTATGTGGGTGACTAAGCATGGTTTCTAGATTCTTATGCATTTTTTCATTTTAATGTTAGTGCATTGGTTTCTGATTTATAACTGATAATTTGTAGCAGTGTGAAATATTTTTTTGTGGACTAATCAAACAACTTTTTTTTCAAATGCCCAATGTTATATATAATACATGGCATGAGATACTATGTTTGGACTACCCTCATGTATAAATTATTTTGAAATACCCTCATTTCAAATTTTGGTTTTGAGCATTACCATCTATCGAGAGGTCCCAGTGTGCGGCCGTTAGCTCTGCGTCAATGCGGCCGCGCTACGCAGCGATGCAGCTGACATGTTTGCTGCACTACGACACCTACGTACAATTAGGGATGAGTTCCGAAATCGATAAAAATATCGATATATTCACGGTGAATTTCCGTTGGGTTTGGATCACAGTCATGCTTAAATACAACAAAATCGTTGTAAGCGACCAATTCAATCTGTTACGATTTATGGAACTCAACTTTTTTAAATGAGAATACGATGTTGGTACCATAGAAAAAAAAGTGTATTTGAGAAGTAGAATGTCACTTTTGCGGATATAAAATCAATGATTTCTTAATATTTTCTTTCATAAGAACCTTCCCCCGACAATATTTAACACAACAAAAAAAGAAATAGCGAAATTATTCCATCCGTTTACGCGTGATGCGATGACCAATGAAAATAGTTTTTTTTTAATATATACTAGCTGTTGCCCGCGAATTCGTTCGCGTAGTCGTTCCTAAAAAAATCTGCAACTTTCTTAATTTTTTGTTTCAAAAGAACCTTCTCCTGACAATAAATAACACAACAAAAAAAGTTTCGAAATTGTTTCATCCGTTCACGCGTGATGCGATGGCCAAGAGAAATAGGGATTCATTTTTATATATGTAGATAAATTAATATTTTGTAAATCAGGGGAAAACATGTACGTATGCTTTTAATTGAGTTTGGTTCGGGGTTTTTATCCTTTTGTTGGACTTAGATAGATTCAGTGTTACCTTGTAAAAGTTAAACCAGTCATACCAATAAATTGCTTATTCGAATCGAAAATTGATTTAATATATAAATCTAAGTATTTATGCCAGTTTAGGGATGTCTGATCGTAAACGTCCACTACACAAGCGATATCGATAATATTGTCAGCAACTTAAATATGTCGATGATAAATCTATTATCGGTTGGCCGATATCGTGCAACGTATAATTACAACAAGATTTCACTGCCCGATTTTTTGTTTACGAATACAATAATCAAAGAATAGATAGATAGATAGATAGATACTCTTTATTGCACACCATACAAGTGAAATACACATAATTTTTACAGAAAGATGTACAATTTAGGCGGTCTTATCGCTAATAGCGATCCCTTCCAGACAACCTATTTATAATAAAAAAAATAAAAACACGCTCTTAACTCAATGAAATGAATCAAATGAGACCAGAAACGGCAGGTGTTTTTATTAGCTATTAAAGAGACCCCTCCTGACTCCATCGTCAAATCTGCTTCATGGCATCAAGATATATCTAGAAAGATAACATATTTTACTTAGACAAATTACCTAAGAAAATAAAAAACAATATAAATAGTAATATTGCTTTAATGATGCCGTGTGGGGACGGCCGTAAAGAATACACTTCCCCACCGCCAACAGGAGGCGTGTCGTAAGAGGCGACTAATTCCTGTAGCACGAGACGGGCAGCAGCGTCTGAATGCGACATCTCATAAAAAACTGCGCTCGCCAACCCGCCTGCCAAGCGTTGTGAGTATTGGCAATCCCCCCCAATGAAAGTCATTGGGAGAGGCCTATGTTCAGCAGTGGACGTTCTGTGGCTGTAATGATGATGATGATGATTGCTTTAATGTACAGACAACTGCAGGTCAACCTACTAAAGGTTATTGAACCTATTTTCAACTTTAAGATCAATATTAATTGAGAAAATTTGTCGTTTTGTTGAAGGTTGACGTGCTGTTGTGTTGTTATGTACGTAGTTTTACTTGATCAGTGTACTGTACTAGTAAAAATTGTTTCTGACTTGACTACTCGTTTAGACATCCAACATTTTTGAAGTAATTTTTAGGTAACCGTCATAACAGACAAAAAAGCATTAATCAATGGGCTAGTTTCCTAAAAAAATCTAATTAGCCCGTCAGTTGGATTAACAGAAAATATTGGACACGTATTTTTTCTTTTCACAATCAAACAAAAAAATATGAAGATATAGCCCGTTAAAGTTCCGCGTAACGGCACGCCTTGTGACACTTTTTAGCAAGTCGTAACGACACGTGCTCACTTTGACGCGCTTTACCTTCGTCATTTTTTGTTTAATTGACAAAAGACAATATATGGGTCCAATATTTTTTAATAATCTAACTGACGGACTAAATAGAATAATCTTTTCTTTACCCATGAAACTAGCCCATTAAATAAATATCAAACAAAATAAAAATAAGTGGTTTAAAAATTATATTTCGTCATTATGACTTATGCAGTCGAACGTTAAATACGTTCGTAACGCTCCGTCTAAAGAAACGTCCTTTGTGCTCTAATAAGGTTAATTAATGCAAATTGGTTCATTTATTTTGTAACTGAGTATTCACTCGGTTCATCTTTTGTAATATTGTTTATGTGAATGTGATAAAAAAGGCTTTACTTAAAACGAGTTTATTTATAGCATATTTTAAATGTACAAATCATGACCTCCGTAGCCGAGAGACGAGCATACTTGACTTGCTGTCGCTATCTCTGAGGTCCCGGGTTCGATTCCTGGACGGTCAATGTAGAAAAATAACTTTTCTATATTTTCACGCGTCTGGATGTTGTGGTACCGTCGTTGTTTCTGAATTATGTAACACAAATGCTTAAGCTACTTATCATAAGATCAGAGAAATGTATGTGATGTTGTCCAATATTTATTTATTAATAAATTTATTAAATTATGTGCCTGATGATAACACACTAATTGACATGGTCTCAAATAGTCCGTCTTCAGCACATTTTTCAGACTTTACCCTACCCGGGAATCGAACCAAGGCTCAAGACGAATCATTACGCCACAACAACAGTCATTTCATCAAATTTATTATTACCCATGAAGAAACGAGAGTCACTTATCAATGTTTGTAACGATAAGAGCTAATATTAATAGAAAGTTAAAAAACGAGTTAAGTATGCTTTGCCAAAATAACTGTTGACTGTTGCACAATAGGCTATTTGACTATTTTCTGGAATAGAGTTATTATTGTTGGTAATATTTAAATAAAGCGTCAACAATTTTATTTTAATTTTTAAACCTTTGAAAATAATAAAAAATTGTATTTCATTCTTTATGTTTTTAAAAGCCAGCGAAAACGCCGTCGGTCGTCGATGTACTGGTTCGTGACGTCACGAGCCTTTACATACCCATTGAGTTATAAAGTACTAGAACAGGCATGTTAAAAACCTTCGTCGACGGTCACACTACTCATACAATGTGCGAGCGTACCGCATAATCTAGCTTTGGGATGTCAGTTCTAGTACAAAGTTAGTCAATGGTGACGTGCCTGTCATTGTTGCTGGCGTTTTTGACAATGTAAAATACCGATAAAAATATAACATTCGAAAATGTATTTTTTACAGTAATCATGTATTATTTTAAATAACTATTAATATGTTTCGGTTCCTTATGGTGCAATCTATTAAACTAAATAATTAGTTAAGTAAATTTTGGTACAAGGCAAATAGTCTATTCTTTTGACCACAAACGACAAAACGAACATGTATTATCTATGCACAAAACGTACATCACCTATGAAGGTGTATACTCCTGTATTTCAAGCCATCACGTCAAAAAGCGCTTTAAAAATTCCGTAAGCGCAACACGTCCACTGAACAAGATTACTGCAGAATCCGCCGGCCGCTTTAAGCCACTCTATAAAAAGACAACACCTAGACACTGATCTCGCTCGGTCTGGTACTACTAAAACTCGAAAAAATATCGCTTATAAGATCAGTCATCTTAACTAAAAAAAAATGCTTCGTTTATAATTTACGATCGCAATAAGAAACATTTGTTTATTTAGACTTTATTGCACAGATTAAAAATCGTACAAAAGGTGGACTTAATGCCATGGGGCATTCTCTACCAGTCGACCATTAGGCTAAACAGAGACGTTTTGTGGGCGGTGCGATATAGGCGATACAAATTCAAATGAAAGGTCCGTGTGAATTATTTTTAAAAGCATAAACTACATACAGTAAATAACGATATACATAAACTAAATACTATCATACATAGACTACATAGACAAAATACACACGTAAATAAATATGACGACGATCATGAGACTACAATACCTAAGGGTTCAAGATGATTATTTCCATTTATAAAGAAAATGAGCACGGGCAAGTTTCTTAAAAGAGAAAAGAGAGGATAAAATTCTGACGTTGTAATAGTGCATAATTATGTCTGTCTAGATCTACGAGTAAGTATTTACTTTAAGAATTTAGTGGAACATTTCCAAGTGTTACTGTGAGACTAATAGAGAAAAACATTGCTCAATGTCAATGTTACCCAAGATGTTACCAAATGTTTCTCAAAAAAAGTAACATATAATAAGCCACGAAAAAAATACTATCTCTTAATAATTAACGAGAATACTTGCGTCCTTCTTGGCTGTATGGCTCTGTACCATTCACTGCCTTTCCCATCGTGGATAAATATTACTATAAGTGACATGACTAATTGAATAAATACTTTTAGGTTGTCACTAGTACTTATATGGGAATCGTGTGATTTAACTGAATCGAGAACACTCTTCTTTAGTAAAAATTATTGTAGTTGCGTCAACATTTCAGTTCACCTTTTTACAGTTGGAATAGAAAAGCTGATGCGCTGAGCTTTTAGAAGTCATGTTATTCTTCTATTACGCTTCGAAATGTTATAAAAACTTTTATGTTTTAAATTAAAAACTCTTGTCGCGAATTTTTCACGGGATTATTTTGAACATTGCGACTTTGCAACTTTTATATTTATTTAGCAAAGTTTTGTTTTGCAAAAAGCAGCCATAGATGTCATTTAAACCTACTTACTTTTTAAAGATCAGTTTAGGTTGCTTGTCGTGCTTAATCTAGTTTTTTTTTAAATGCTAAAGAATTTGATGTGTGGTGGTCGATAAAAGTGACCGAAAACATCAAAAATAAACAATCTATTATTTTATTTGTTGTATTAAATAGGCTAACGAGAAAAAAAAACTGCAAGTTTATTTTAAGTATACACAAAAAAAAGTAACTTTGACAGTCATCATCATCATTTCAGCCATAAGACGTCCACTGCTGAACAAAGGCCTCCCCCAATGACATCATCGGGGGGGATAGCCAAAACTCGCCACGCTTGGCAGGCGGGTTGGCGAGCGCAGTTTTTTATAAGATTTCGCACGAAGACGCTGCTGCCCGTCTCAAGCTACAGGAATTAGTCGCCTCTCTTGGCGGTGGGGAAGCGTATTCTATACGGCCGTCCCCACACGGCACACCTTGACAGTGAAGTTATCCTTTTAGGGCCGGTTTTTCAATCGCCAGATAACTTTTATTTTACGAATAGGTTTGGCATGTTGACAGTTTTCGTATTAAAAATCTGTCAAAATATCATTTTATTCTTCTGAAAAGTTATCTGTCGTTTGAAAATTCCCTTAATCTATTTTTTTAAGATACAGATCAATATACAAATGTATCTTCCAATATACAAAAGTACTCTATGATACAGATTGGTATCCTAGCTAGAGCATACCAACGTTTTATTAAATCATCTGGTTGATTATGGAAATATTGAATTTGACGACCTCCGTAGACGAAAGGCGAGTACACCGGACTTGGCGTCGCCGTCTCTGGGGTCCGGGTTCGATTATCGGTGATTCTGATTTAAGTAACAACACAAGTGCTTTAGCAACCTACATTAGGATGAGAGCAATGTATGTGATGTTGTCCAATATTTATTTATTTACTAGCTGTTGCCCGCGAATTCGTTCGAAAAGAATTCTGGTAGAATACTAGCTAGCTAGCTAGCTGTATGAAATAAGCTTTGCGACCTTATACCTACCAAATATTACATTAAAAAACATAAAAATCGGTCGAGCCGTTTCGGAGTAGTGCGACGACAAACACCGTGACACGAGATTTTTAAATATAAGATTATTAATGTTCCGATGTTATTTTTATACCATCGATGTGTCGTTCTTTTAGTTGACTCACATCGATGTAAAACATCGATGTTTTTCGTCGTTTGTCTAACATCATCCCTATAAATAACGAACTAGTGCGGTTAATACAAGTCGGATTACCATTCCTTTATTTATTCACCTTCATACATTCTTGTCATGGAATCTGTTATGTAAGTAAACAGCCCAGTGTTTTCATCCCGCAACCGTCAAAATGGCGGCCGTCGCAGGTTATTCGCCGGCTGATAGCGGCTACGTGGTCGGCATCTTATCAGCCGCTTTGTTCTAGACAGATGAGACTCTGTCATCAGAACTTTATGCTTAGGGCTGCCTGCAGTGGTAATATTAAGGAGTTTGTCTCAAAGCAGATTGGAGATTTGTCGTTCCCGGGAACATTCCTTACGCGGGGAACACTCTCAACATTCCCCGTGTGGGAAATGAGGAATGTGGGGAATGTTTCCATCTGTCTATGTATAGATTAGAGATGTGCCGTTTTCGGGAACATTCCCCGTACGGGGAACACTCTCCACATTCCTCATGCGAGGAATGGGGAATGTTTCCATCTGTCTATGTATAGACTAGAGATGTGCCATTCCCGGGAATGTTTCCCATGCGGGCAATATCACATTTCCCATGCGAGGAATGGGGAATGTTTCCATCTGTCTATGTATAGACTAGAGATGTGCCGTTCCCGGGAAATTTCCCCGTTCGGGGAACATTCTCCACATTCCCCATTCCCCGCGTGGGGCTCTGTTATCAGGACTTTGTTTAGGGCGCCTGCTCTGAAAATAATGTTGAATGACTTTATCTCGAACAGATTACAGTTAGACCAAATTCTTTCTCCTAATAGCGCTTTGTACGTTTGACCATGATCATAGACGCGGCAAATTATTTATTCCATTTAGACAAATTTTTAGACGATGGCTTCACCTTCCAGTATTATCTGAACATGCAGGTTACCTTTTGATGTTTTGCCTATAAGTTAAGTTGTTTGGAAATTACTCTTGAAATTGTGAGTTTCGGTATAAAAATGAAACCGTTGACAACCCTGCGATCACACAAAGGGAATTATTCGAGTAGATAAGAAAGTCTTTGAATATTTACTGGGGGCCCAGTGCTTTATATTTTTACTATCGGTGACAGGTTGAATTCTTAAGATTCTCGTGAAACCACACTTATCTGCGTTATATTCGAACTTAGCTTATCTTTTTGGACCATACGTACATGAAATAGTACAATCATCATCATTTCAGCTGACTCAACTTTAATGGGCTGTAAGTCAGGTCATCATTTCAGCCATAGGACGTCCACTGCTGAACACAGGCCTACCCCAATGATTTTCATTGGGGGGGATTGCCAATACTCGCCACGCTTGGCACGCGGGTTGGCGAGCGCAGTTTTTTATAAGGTTTCGCACGCTGACGCTGCTGCCCGTCTCGTGCTACAGGAATTAGTCGCCTCTTACGACACGCCTCCTGTTGGCGGTGGGGAAGTGTATTCTTTACGGCCGTCCCCGCACGACTTAGTGTTAGACGAAATAGTACAATGCAATAATGTAATTATACATGAAATAGTACAATCCAATTATGTAATTATGCAATTAGGTACTGATTGTAAATAATATACCTCACACTGTTAGTATAGAGTACATAATATAAATAGACTACGAAATTTTAAACTAAATGTAAATCCGAATTATTTTAATCCGTTTTATCTCAATAATCATCAAAGTAATTAGTTTGTCAATTGACAACAGAAAACAAAGTAAAATATACAACATGTTGCTTTTGATTTCCCTTAACTTTAACCAACGATACATTATCGTAAAAGAATGTGTTTGTGAACAGAAAAATGTAAGTTATATGTTATTTTAAAGTAAAATAGATCTTGAGATTTTTTTGCTACCATTACAGACAGCGCCCTAAATCTCCCTTACAGTGTTGCATCGGTCAATATAAATAGTAAAAACCTTACAAGTTTACTTACTGGCACCTTAAGATGAACTTAGAAATCTATATATATATATAACAAAGTGGGTTTAGTTACACTATTTATAATGCCGAGAACAGCTGGACCGATTTTTATGATTTTTGTTTTGTTGAATTTGTCTCCGCCCCGAATAGCAGAATAACTATAAAAAACACGAAAATTTCACAAAAAAAATGTATCGCTATACGAAGTTCGCCGGGACAGCTAGTAGTTTTATGAAATTAAAAAGAAATAGTTAATTTCATAAAATCTAATAACATTTCGTTCTTTAATGCAGTTTAACTTATATCCTTAATTTCTATGTTTTGGCAAATAAACATTTGAACTCGACTTATGGGAAATAAAAAAAGTTGTAAAAGGTTTTATTTTAGCTTGGCTTGATTTAAAGAGATGATTCTACTGATCAAAAATAACTCTAACAATAGAAATCGCAAAAAAACTACCATATTTTTACGACATTAAATCGCAAAAAAAACTACCATATTTTTTATAAAGTTTAGAGAATGAAGCTATCACAATCTATATCATTGACACGCTGATTTGCATGTTAAATTTGCATGGATATTAGTAAAATTTGCACAAACTTATTAATATTTAATCACAATTCACTTTACATATTCTATCACGTATGAAATAACAATATGTTGATCTCATTAGAATTAACTAATTCGAAATTAAATTAGGGATTACCATTACCTTTCCATAATTTCGGCTCCCATCATCGCGGATGAATGATAGAAACCACAATAATTTAAAGTGTGGTCGCTTTTATCGATAAGACCATTGCGCATTGCGCATCAATGGGCTAGTTTCCTAAAAAATCTAATTGGTCCGTCAGTTGGATTAACAGAAAATATTGGACACGTATTTTTTCTTTTCTCAACCAAACAAAAAATAATGAAGTTATAGCCATTTAAAGTTCCGCGTAACGTCATGCCTTGCGACACTTTTTGGCAAGGCGTGACGTCACGTGCTCACTTTGATGCGCTTTATCTTCGTAATTTTTTGTTTAATTGACAAAAGACAAAATATGGGTTTTATATTTTTTGATAATCTAACTGACGGGCTAAATAGAATAATCTTTTTTTGACCCAGGAAACTAGCCCATTATCTAGCCCCAAACTAAGCAAAGCTTCTATGACGACTAGATAAAGGATAAACATTCTTATACGACTATACGTTTATTAAAAATATATGACTTAAGCACAAATACTTGTGCTTGTCACATAAACATTTGCCCCTTGCGGGATTCAAACCCGCAACCGCCTGGCTTTGTAGTAGCACGAACACGAACCACTACACCAGACAGTGGTCAACGTCAACTATAACCTATTTGAATGGTGTGCAATGAAGAGTATCTATACAGGGGGTTCCTGGTGTTAGAGGATGCGATTACCTATACATTTGACAGGGTTATATTTTGTAAAACATCAACAACTTCCTAGGGGCTGATTCTGGTTGTCAAATACAACAACTTTTTCTATTCCTAATCTAAAAAAAAAATTTTCACTTCCTCATAAAAACTAATGTCAGCTGGTGGCGGCTTAGTATGGGAACGTGTTTTTTTTTCAGATTTCAATTTTGGTCCCATAGAAAAAGTTGTTGTATTTGAGCACTAGAATTAGCCCCTAGGAGGTTGTTGATCAAAAAGTCAAAAGTCAAAAATATTTTTTTCAATTTAGGACAAAATTGCAACTTATGAACGTCAATAATAAAATGATAGGCCCATATGGGGCCAGAACATGTCTCCTTATTTTTGGGCCCTACTAGCGCTTCGAGACAAGACACAGACAATCTGGCAAGTGCTGAGAAGAAACGCCGGAACAAACTCAGTCACCACTAGATGTTTTACAAATAACCCTGTATATGTACAGTGACAATTAATAGTTCTCGAGATATTATTTTAGAGTGGATTTAGTCCTGATTGCGAATTGACTAGATTCGCCATAATTTTGCTAAAGTAGTCTTATAATGTATCTTTCTAAGTAAACCATAATTTAAACGTCTGCCTAAAGCTGTTTCGAAAAATAATATTACATTATTTTGTTAATTTCTATAATTTATCTGTTAAAAAATTCCTTATCAATCAGACTAACAGCTCTTATACATCGCGAATTATTATTTTCGCTGAACATACATCAGAGTCATATATTGTTAGGTAATAATGTCCTCTAACACCAGGCGCCCGCTGGGACAATCTTCTTGGGACTCCCAGTATATGTTGATAAAATTTTACTAATAACGTAAGTTAGTGTCTAACTGAGTGCTCGTAAAAACAATGACACATAAAATACCTTTTTTTCATCTTTTTTAAGGCTTAGAATCAGTTGCGAAGAGCAGACAAAATTTCGTTCAGGCATTGAATAAAAAATACTCTTTATCCCCCAATTCGTATTTCTATTCCCGCAACTTCCCGCGGCCTTCATAAATGCGTTACACATGAATCGTTAGCCTTTTTCGTCCTCATTTGTTATTTAACACGAAAGAATTCGGAGGTGGTGAGCTGTTCTGCTGATATTTTATTTACTTGGGCAGCCTTGTCACAGTGTAAAAGACGCAGTAAGCCGTCTGTGCCTAGCGATGTTTTGATCTAAGCATAATCATCATCATCATCATCATCATTTCAGCCATAGGACGTCCACTGCTGAACATAATAAGCATAATACATAGTAATAAATAACACGTAATGGCGAAAGTTCTTTGTAGGTACCTACTTAACAGTGCGTCCACAAGGTAGTTACTTTTTTGAAGCAACATATTGTAACAATTTAACACTAATTAACGTTCTAATTACCACGTTACTATTGAATGTTGCTCATCACATTCATATTGTCAAAGCGTAGATTCACAAAACAAAATATTGGAAATCACAAGAGTAACATTCAGTAACTAGCAGAGAACCTTAATTCAACCTTGTTTTATTCATTGTATTGGCTGTATAAAGTTTTACGTAAAAACTACTCATTAATTTATTCTTATAAACTATTTTAAGAAAAATACTTTGCATATATTATGGAATACATATTAAAATTAACGGGACTTGAACCCAGAACTCCTTACCAAATAAGTTACAGGGGTGTTACTCTGACTGAAATTGGCGTTCTTAATTAATTTTACCACACTCTCGCCTCGCCATCTAGGAAACGCATTATTCCCTTTTTCGAGTCGATGCCTGCCGCACCAAGTTCTTATTCTTATTCTTTATTCAAGGAAACAAACAGCTTTACAATATTTCATTTAGCTTAAAAATAATTTGATCATACATTAGCATTTTAAGTTTCCAACGCTAATTATTACAGCTATGCCAAATGGAGACATAATACAAAAAGAAAAACAGAGAATATGCAGTATAAAATAAATTGAGTTAATCGATTAAAATCCAGTGGGCCAAAAAAGACTCAATACTGTTAAATTGATCTCAGGAGATGACGAAACCGAACCAACCGCTCATTAAAAATGTCTATGTGACAGAATTTCGAGTTATACTTGTCTGTAGCTCTTATAATAAAACTATTTCTACGGTACTTAGTTCTACAAATGGGTACATCGAAAGTGCTCCAGGGCATCGAAAGGGCTGTAAGTCATGTCATCATTTCAGCCATAGGACGTCCACTGCTGAACATAGGCCTCCCCCAATGATTTTCATTGGGGGGGATTGCCAATATTCGCCACGCTTGGCAGGCGGGTTGGCGAGGAATCCCGCAAGGGGCAAATGTTTATGTGACAAGCACAAGTATTTGTGCTTAAGTCATATATTTTTAATAAACGTATAGTCGTATAAGAATGTTTATCCTTTATCTAGTCGTCATAGAAGCTTTGCTTAGTTTGGGGCTAGATAATGGGCTAGTTTCCTGGGTCAAAAAAAGATTATTCTATTTAGCCCGTCAGTTAGATTATCAAAAAATATAAAACCCATATTTTGTCTTTTGTCAATTAAACAAAAAATTACGAAGATAAAGCGCATCAAAGTGAGCACGTGACGTCACGCCTTGCCAAAAAGTGTCGCAAGGCATGACGTTACGCGGAACTTTAAATGGCTATAACTTCATTATTTTTTGTTTGGTTGAGAAAAGAAAAAATACGTGTCCAATATTTTCTGTTAATCCAACTGACGGACCAATTAGATTTTTTAGGAAACTAGCCCATTGATGCGCAATGCGCAATGGTCTTATCGATAAAAGCGACCACACTTTAAATTATTGTGGTTTCTATCATTCATCCGCGATGATGGGAGCCGAAATTATGGAAAGGTAATGGTAATCCCTAATTTAATTTCGAATTAGTTAATTCTAATGAGATCAACATATTGTTATTTCATACGTGATAGAATATGTAAAGTGAATTGTGATTAAATATTAATAAGTTTGTGCAAATTTTACTAATATCCATGCAAATTTAACATGCAAATCAGCGTGTCAATGATATAGATTGTGATAGCTTCATTCTCTAAACTTTATAAAAAATATGGTAGTTTTTTTACGATTTAATGTCGTAAAAATATGGTAGTTTTTTTGCGATTTCTATTGTTAGAGTTATTTTTGATCAGTAGAATCATCTCTTTAAATCAAGCCAAGCTAAAATAAAACCTTTTACAACTTTTTTTATTTCCCATAAGTCGAGTTCAAATGTTTATTTGCCAAAACATAGAAATTAAGGATATAAGTTAAACTGCATTAAAGAACGAAATGTTATTAGATTTTATGAAATTAACTATTTCTTTTTAATTTCATAAAACTACTAGCTGTCCCGGCGAACTTCGTACTTATTTCTACGGTACTTAGTTCTACAAATGGGTACATCGAAAGTGCTCCAGGGCATCGAAAGGGCTGTAAGTCAGGTCATCATTTCAGCCATAGGACGTCCACTGCTGAACATAGGCCTCCCCCAATGATTTTCATTGGGGGGGATTGCCAATATTCGCCACGCTTGGCAGGCGGGTTGGCGAGCGCAGTTTTTTATAAGGTTTCGCACGCTGACGCTTCTGCCCGTCTCGTGCTACAGGAATTAGTCGCCTCTTACGACACGCCTCCTGTTGGCGGTGGGGAAGTGTATTCTTTACGGCCGTCCCCGCACGACTTAGTGTTAGACGAAATAGTACAATGCAATTATGTAATTATACATGAAATAGTACAATCCAATTATGTAATTATGCAATTAGGTACTGATTGTAAATAATATACCTCACACTGTTAGTATAAAGTATAATATATAAATAGACTACGAAATTTTAAACTAAATGTAAATCTGAATTATTTTAATCCGTTTTATCTCAATAATCATTAAAGTAATTAGTTTGTCAATTGACAACAGAAAACAAAGTAAAATAACAACATGTTGCTTTTGATTTCCCTTAACTTTAACCAACGATACATTATCGTAAAATAATGTGTTTGTGAACAGAAAAATGTACGTTATATGTTATTTTAAAGTAAAATAGATCTTGAGATTTTTTGCTCCCATTACAGACAGCGCCCTAAATCTCTCTTACAGTGTTGCATCGGTCAATATAAATCGTAAAAACTTTAGAAATTTACTCACTGGCACCATATGATGAACTTAAAAATCTATATATATAAAACAAAGTAGGGTTAGTTACACTATTTATAATGCCGAGAACAGCTGGACCGATTTTTATGATTTTTGTTTTGTTGAATTTGTCTCCGCCCCGAATAGCAGAATAACTATAAAAAACACGAAAATTTCACAAAAAAAATGTATCGCTATACGAAGTTCGCCGGGACAGCTAGTAGTTTTATGAAATTAAAAATAAATAGTTAATTTCATAAAATCTAATAACATTTCGTTCTTTAATGCAGTTTAACTTATATCCTTAATTTCTATGTTTTGGCAAATAAACGTTTGAACTGGAACTTATGGGAAATAAAAAAGTTGTAAAAGGTTTTATTTTAGCTTGGCTTGATTTAAAGAGATGATTCTTCTGATCAAAAATAACTCTAACAATAGAAATCGAAAAAAAACTACCATATTTTTACGACATAAAATCGCAAAAAAAACTACCATATTTTTAAATAAAGTTTAGAGAATGAAGCTATCACAATCTATATCATTGACACGCTGATTTGCATGTTAAATTTGCATGGATATTAGTAAAATTTGCACAAACTTATTAATATTTAATCACAATTCACTTTACATATTCTATCACGTATGAAATAACAATATGTTGATCTCATTAGAATCAACTAATTCGAAATTAAATTAGGGATTACCATTACCTTTATATAATTTCGGCTCCCATCATCGCGGATGAATGATAGAAACCACAATAATTTAAAGTGTGGTCGCTTTTATCGACAGGACCATTGCGCATTGCGCATCAATGGGCTAGTTTCCTAAAAAAATCGAATTAGTCCGTCAGTTGGATTAACAGAAAATATTGGACACGTATTTTTTAAATGAAAAAATAATGTTGTTATTGCCATTTAAAGTTCCGCGTAACGTCATGCCTTGCGACACTTTTTGGCAAGGCGTGACGTCACATGCTCACTTTGATGCGCTTTATCTTCGTAATTTTTTGTTTAATTGACAAAAGACAAAATATGGGTTTCATATTTTTTGATAATCTAACTGACGGACTAAATAGAATAATCTTTTTTTGACCCAGGAAACTAGCCTATTGTCTAGCCCCAAACTGAGCAAAGCTTCTATGACGACTAGATGAAGGATAAACATTCTTATATACTATTAAAAATACTTGCCCCTTGCGGGATTCAAACCCGCAACCGCCTGGCTTTGTAGTAGCACGAACACGAACCACTACACCAGACAGTGGTCAACGTCAACTATACCTAACTTATTTGAATGGTGTGCAATGAAGAGTATCTATACAGGGTGTTCCTGTTGTTAGAGGATGCGATTACCTATCCATTTGACAGGGTTATATTTTGTAAAACGTCAACAACCTCCTAGGGGCTGATTCTGGTTGTCAAATACAACAACTTTTTCTATTCCTAATCTAAAAAAAAATGTTCACTTCCCCATACAAACTCAGCTGGTGGCGGCTTAGTATGGGAAAGTGTTTTTTTTTTCAGATTTCAATGTTGGTCCCATAGAAAAAGTTGTTGTATTTGAGCACTAGAATTAGCCCCTAGGAGGTTGTTGATCAAAAAGTCAAAAGTCAAAAATCATTTTTTCAATTTAGGACAAAATTGCAACTTATGAACGTCAATAATAAAATGATAGGCCCATATGGGGCCAGAACATGTTTCCTTATTTTTGGGCCCTACTAGCGCTTCGAGACAAGACACAGTAAATCTGGCTAGTGCTGAGAAGAAACGCCGGAACAAACTCAGTCACCACTAGATGTTTTACAAATAACCCTGTATATGTACAGTGACAATTAATAGTTCTCGAGATATTATTTTAGAATAGATTTAGTCCTGATTGCGAATTGATTCAGAAAAACACGTTAACAACTGCTAGATTCGCCATAATTTTGCTAAAGTAGTAATTCTAATAATGTATCTTTCTAAGTAAACCATAATTTAAACGTCTGCCTAAAGCTATTTCGAAAAATAATATTACATTATTTTGTTAATTTCTATAATTTATCTGTTAAAAAATTCCTTATCAACCAGACTAACAGCTCTCATACATCGCGAATTATTATTTTCGCTGAACATACATCAGAGTCATATATTGTTAGGTAATAATGTCCTCTAACACCAGGCGCCCGCTGGGACAATCTTCTTGGGACTCCCAGTATATGTTGATAAAATTTTACCAATAACGTAAGTTAGAGTCTAACTGTTAGACAAACAAGAGTGCTCGTAAAAACAATGACATACTCGTATAAAAAACCTTTTTTTCATCTTTTTTTAAGCTTAGAATCAGTTGCGAAGAGCAGACAAAATTTCGTTCAGGCATTGAATAAAAAATACTCTTTATCCCCCAATTCGTATTTCTATTCCCGCAACTTCCCGCGGCCTTCATAAATGCGTTACACATGAATCGTTAGCCTTTTTCGTCCTCATTTGTTATTTAACACGAAAGAATTCGGAGGTGGTGAGCAGTTCTGCTGATATTTTATTTACTTGGGCAGCCTTGTCACAGTGTAAAAGACGCAGTAAGCCGTCTGTGCCTAGCGATGTTTTGATCTAAGCATAATCATCATCATCATCATCATCATCATCATTTCAGCCATAGGACGTCCACTGCTGAACATAATAAGCATAATACATAGTAATAAATAACACGTAATGGCGAAAATTCTTTGTAGGTACCTACTTAACAGTGCGTCCACAAGGTAGTTACTTTTTTTGAAGCAACATATTGTAACAATTTAACACTAATTAACGTTCTAATTACCACGTTACTATTGAATGTTGCTCATCACATTCATATTGTCAAAGCGTAGATTCACAAAACAAAATATTGGAAATCACAAGAGTAACATTCAGTAACTAGCAGAGAACCTTAATTCAACCTTGTTTTATTCATTGTATTGGCTGTATAAAGTTTTACGTAAAAACTACTCATTAATTTATTCTTATAAACTATTTTAAGAAAAATACTTTGCAAATATTATGGAATACATATTAAAATTAACGGGACTTGAACCCAGAACTCCTTACCAAATAAGTTACAGGGGTGTTACTCTGACTGAAATTGGCGTTCTTAATTAATTTTACCACACTCTCGCCTCGCCATCTAGGAAACGCATTATTCCCTTTTTCGAGTCGATGACTGCCGCACCAAGTTCTTATTCTTATTCTTTATTCAAGGAAACAAACAGCTTTACAATATTTCATTTAGCTTAAAAATAATTTGATCATACATTAGCATTTTAAGTTTCCAACGCTAATTATTACAGCTATGCCAAATGGAGACATAATACAAAAAAAAACAGAGAATATGCAGTATAAAATAAATTGAGTTAATCGATTAAAATCCAGTGGGCCAAAAAAGACTCAATACTGTTAAATTGATCTCAGGAGATGACGAAACCGAACCAACCGCTCATTAAAAATGTCTATGTGACAGAATTTCGAGTTATACTTGTCTGTAGCTCTTATAATAAAACTATTTCTACGGTACTTAGTTCTACAAATGGGTACATCGAAAGTGCTCCTATGTCGAGTGCGAAATTTGGTACATTTAATGTATAATTTGCTTAGCAGATATGGACTATCAGTTGATAATAATATAGTTATATTATTAACAATTTTGTATAAAAATATTTGATCCCTTTGCTCTCTGCGGGTTACTAGAGATTGAAGTTTATCTAATTTAAAATTCTTAAATCTATATCTTAAATGTCTAAGGAATTTATTTTGAATGCGGTCAATAAGGTCAATGTACTTTAAATATTGAGGATTCCACACTACTGATGCATATTCTAACTGAGATCTCACAAAAGCGCTATACAATAGAATTAGGGTGTTAACGTTTGTAAAGTCTATACTTTGTTGAAAAACGAAGCCAAGCAGTTTGTATGCTTTTGAGGTGATCATTTTATTTTATTTATTTCTAAACTTACAAACTATTAAAAAATCATATTGATATGCGAATCAAAGTATAATCCACTATCTAATTGGACTCCCAGATCTCTGACTTCCTGGACCCTTTTCAAATGCTTGTCATAAAGTGTGTAATTAAAGTTGATAGGATTTGGTTTTCTGGTATATGTTATGGTATGACATTTGTCTACACTTAGGAATAATTTATTATTAGTACAGTATTCACACAGACGTTTTAAATCACTTTGCATCTTCTTACAGTACTCCAAAGATCTAATAACCGAGTAAATTTTTGAGTCATCAGCATACAGTAAAATTTTAGAATCCCTGAAACAGTTTATGACGTCATCTATGAAGATGTTAAAGAGCAAAGGTCCAAGATGTGATCCCTGGGGAACACCAGATGAAATTGGGACAAAACTTGATGTGAAACCCTTGATTGTTACGGCCTGCGTTCGATTACTAAGATAGGACGTTGTCCACCGAAGCAAATCGCCGTGAATACCGATTGATTCCAATTTATGCACTAACAGTGAGTGAGAAATTTTGTCAAAAGCTTTTGAATAATCGGTATACACAGCGTCCACCTGAAAACCTCCCTCCATAGAGTCGAGAACAAAGTCCAGGAATTCAGTAAGGTTAGGTCTCTGTAGAGCGCCTAGCAATAAAACCATGCTGATAAGAAGTCAGTAGTGGGCTTACCACGGGATACACAGAGTCACAAATTATTTTTTCGAAAACCTTTGGTAAAATGGATAATTTAGTGATTCCACGGTAATTACGTATATTATGCCTGTCGCCAGACTTGTGTATGGGAACCACAAAATATCTCTTCCAAACGAAGGGCACATGACCACTAGATAGAGATAATCTAAAAATAAAAGCAATAGGTGATGCTAATTGGTCGCTACAAGTTTTTAGAAATATCGGAGGTAGGCCATCAGGTCCACAACCTTTGGAAGTGTCAATCCATGAAAGATACCTCTGGACTTTTTCTTCTGTGATTTGAATATTATCGATAAGCACGGCACCAGATTTGTTTGAAACTGAGTTCGACGAAACTGGCGAGTCATCTTCAAACACAGACTGAAAAAAAATAATTAAACAGGTTAGAGATAGTCTGACCATCATTGCCAACCTCGCTATCTAACGTCATCGAATCTGGCATACTATTTTTTTTTTTTTTTGGATTTAATAAAAGACCAAAAATGCTTCGAACAACGATTAATGTCCCATTCAGACCTTGTTATGAATATATCATAGCAAGAGCTTACTAGCCTTTTGACAGAACGCCTCATGTCTGAAAAAGCTTCATAGTCCGCAAATCTGCCATATTTTTTTTAAACTCCATTGTGGCGTGTTTTTATTTTTATAAATTATTATTCTATTAAACTAGGTACGTATTATTTAGTGTCTATGGTAGGGCTTCACTTTCGTATAAACTCGTTCATAAAAACTATTAAAAATGCTTACTAAGAAATGATCCACACATGATACGTGAATCATTCTTCAAGCGCGGAAAACAATTCAGGCACCTGTTAACAATTACTACATGCTAGTGATCTCAAACGCAGGTGCGAAGCGTGCTTGCGGATGTAGCACATTACGCACTGCATGCTACTACCATAGTTTTATTTTAGTCTTGGGCCAAGCTTGTACTAGTAGGTAACTACGTAAATCCTTAGATCACAGAGTACGCGGTAAAAATATTATTTACTGCGAATTGGACCTTTTTTTTAGACAAGATACAAGCGTGTGTACCACTCTAGATAGATAGATAGATACTCTTTATTGCACACTACACAAAACAAACAGTACAGAGAAACAATAAATTTAAAAAAGTAAAATTTAGGTGGTCTTATCGCTAGGAGCGATCTAGATTGCATTTACACAAAATCAGTTGCGAATTTAATCCAGTATCTGCTCTAATTGCCATTCCATTTCTGTGCCTAGCTTAATCGGTATCGATAGCAAGCGAACATACTGTTTTCATTTTTATTTTGTGGCAGTGTGCTGTCGGCCTTTCACGAAATATTACCCAAAGCCTGGAATTTTCTAGACGCCTGAATAATGCTTAGTTCCCCGTAAAGAATGCATTTGCATACGTATCAAATGCAACGAAAACGACGCTATCGAACAAACATAACATTGAGTATTCCACTTTTTACTACAAAGTTTTAGTAGCTCTAAAACGAAAGAACTGAGAATAGAAATGAAAATTTATATTGGGGTATAAAATTTATGTATGACAAATATTTTATCACGTTTACGACATGATATTTCAGAAGCTGTCACAATCTTTGCGTTTAATATTACCAATGAAAAAATCGTCAACATTGAAAATTTTGAGGTCAAACGTTCTCCTCGTAACCAAATTAACAAAAATATCGTTTAATGTGTAGTGCACACTGAAATGAATGGGAATGCAGTGATGGAATGTTTAACAAGTGTTGGTGCATTAAAAACAGTGAAAATGTTAGTTCTATCCAACATGTTCCGTGCGCAAAATCAAGTCGGGCCGAAAGTTACTGAGACGGAGAAGACAGACGCCGATACTCACATATTGAGAGTAAAGCATCGGACAAAAACGTTAGACGATGCTGACGTCACGCATGATACAGACAATAAGTCTGCGCGCCGAGAAAAGTGCCTTTCTAATAGTGTTGACGCAATAGTTACGCGCGGTGATGTGAAAAGCAAAGTGATATGCAGTGCCAAAGGTTTATTAGAAACAAATTTGGATGATTTGTTTTGTGATGAACACAGTGACGGTTGGGATTCTAAATTCGGTGCTAGTGAGCCAACTTTGAGTTCTAACGAGGCTGATTTTAAGGGTTTGAGTAAGAGATCTCTCGCGTCAGGAGATGACAGCGAGGAGGATTCTGCTACTGACAGCGATTGTATGGATGAGGTGGTTCGGGAGCAAAGGATATGTCTGGGAGCGAGACGATTTGGGCATATGCTAAGGAGGGTCATATCTAGAAATGGTAAGTTCTAACTATTTACATCTACAGAAAAATACCCTAATTTTCACTTATTAATTATTAACAGGGGCTTTCAAAAGTACAAAATTTAAGTTTATACAACTTATATATGTATTTAATTTGATTTTAATTTATAAATCGGCGACGAAATATATATTTTTTCTAGTAAATTGATGAGCCACTGACATTTCCTCAAATGAACAAATCCTCTATTACTGATAATTTTTCTACAAGCTTAGTGAAATTGTTTTTTTGTTATGTGGCACTAACTGCGTTATCATACTGGCGATTTGCCCAATTTTTTTCTTGTTGATGTCCTTTCGCGCGCATCATTAACATTTAAAAACGATTGAGTTATCGCTCCAACCTCTATGAAGTATCTTTGACGCCTTCATTTCCGCGACCGTAAAGTAACAACAGATGTAGGCTTACAGTCATCAGCAAGATCTGTTTCGGACCTTTATTTCTGTAGAATAAGGGATAATTTACAACTGCTTTTATTGTATACAGTGTTCCACAATCGTTGATCAGTTTTGGACCTTTTTGTATGTTGGTATAAGGGGCAAATTACTCAAAGTTTTGTCGGTAACGGTACAGTTGTGACGCCTTCGGTCATTATTTGTTTTCAATTGCGTCAAATTGCGTCTCTCCTGATTGTGATGACCCTCGTAAAATCTCGGAGATCTTATCACGTGCCGGCTTTGATTCTTGCTAATTGTCTTTGTTGGTTTTTTATATGGAGGATGCTGACAGTTACTTGTGAATTTGAGAAATGATTTTGGTTATAAATAAAGTGAAGCTATACGTTCCACTGCATGGCTGCAACTCACCTCAACTAATAGGCGGATTGGGCCATACCATACCATACTTTACGAGAGCTCAGTATGAATTGATGGAGAGTCAGGAGAGGTGTTGTAGGGTTAGTGACTCAGCCTGCCTAACTGTCAGGTGTAATCAAGCAGACTTAAGGCCTCTGACTAGGCTTTATGACTGGTATCGAGCTAACAGCCCCAAACCAACTTAACGTGCCTTCTAAAGCACGAAGTACACGGAACTAGAATGTTACAGTAATTAGAACCATTAATAGTAGTTTTAGGGTTGACTGGGGATAAACCTTTTTTTCTCAAAGTATGTTATTGTAAGTCATGAGCAGTGATAGGAATAGGTAGATTGATTTAGGGTTAATGATCTCAAACATTGATGTTAATATGGACATGCTTCCCGGATTTCGTTTTTTTTTGTATCAGTAAAAAAAGACATATCCATATTATGCTAGCACTACCAAAGTACCTTTAATCAATCTAACTATTCCGATCACTGGCCATGAGGCCACACATAATATTATGAAATAATCATATCGTACACAGCACACCAAAAAACGTTAAAGTACTTTTTAGTTCTGCTTTAAAAAAATTACATCAATGGTCATTCAGTGATGCACAAGTAAAAAAATTAAATTTATCTAGATCAGATCTTGATTTTTGGTAGTGAATGTTCAAAAATGTTAATGATTAATGATGCGTCTCCACTTCAATTAGCTGAATATTTGACGGAGTCAATCACGTACTTGCTAGTGTATCTTGGTTGCAATCATGTGTCGGTAAATTACCACTCACGTTTCGTTTGCCAATGCGCAGAGGAAGTGTGACACTCGCGGATATGACGAATTGCGGGTACGAGCCCGGCAGGCAATTCAACCTACGTCTGCGTGCAGTAGATTACAGTTTAGACGAACCACACTCATGATTACACGGGTTGTTCAGCATGCTATGAAAAGGGCTATGCTCGGTGTTTCTTTGCGCGATCGTATCAGAAATGAGGATGATGAGGTAAATGAATAAACGTCGCTGACATAGTCCCGCGGATTAGCAAACTAAAATAGCAGGAGCACATAGCACGTAGAACTGACGGCTTATGAGGCAGAGAGGTTATGGAGGCTACGTACCGGGAAGTGCAGCGTAGGACGTCCACCGATAAGGTGGACAGACGACCTAGACCTCGTTTGATGGTAAAGTTGCAGGAAGCCGCTGGATGCAAGCCGCTTCAAAAAGGCTAATCTGAAAGTCATTAAGGAAAATTTGTGTTCAGCAGTAGACTTTTTCAAGGCTAAAATGATTATGATGATGACACTCGCGATCTTCAAACTTTTAACTTGACTCGATCAGCGTAGTAAGTCCCGCTTTCTAATAAGGAAAATGCATGAATAAAATATATTGTTTTTACTATGTTTTTAGGAAAATATATGTTATATATGTATAGTTAAAACAAAATTGATTTTAGGTAAAAAATTACCGTAATACAGTAATTAGAAATTAAGGTATACCTATCTCTTTCTAAAACAACTTTTACTATGAAAAATGTATGGCGGACGGACGTGCAATTTGACGTCATGGTACATATCGGATCTCCTTATCTAACACGCGACTTTAATGGGCTGTAAGTCAGGTATTTATCAATATTTTTCGAAAATATTAAAGTTTTATTAATTATAATTAAGTACTATTTATTTTAAGACCAAATAAAAAAACATGCATTTTCCCCATGGACCTGGTCTCATACCCTCACTGATTCTGGTTAATTCAGAAAATATCATTTACTGAATCAACCCAAATCGGGGATTCGGTAATCTTATCCGGGAGTGGGGTTTTCTAACTTTAAGTTAAGAACCAATGTACATAGACGTTATTCTCTTGACTAGTCCGAACCATCGCAGTCGGTTCCGTAAAAAATTAATAACTTTTTACCAAGAATGCAAATTAACTCTACCATCAAGTTAGACAGTTAAGTACACGGAACGATTAAATTGAAGTATAAAAACTTCCTGTTACTTGAACTAAATTCTGACTGAGTGACGAAACTGTCTCACTGATACTAAGGCGAAGATAATCGCGATTTTCCGCTGTGACACTTTCGAATATTCTACGGTGCGCAGCTGACATTACCACTATACATAGACGACTACGAATTATCATGACCAGACTTTCTACGCCTGTAATAACTATCTAACTACGCAACGGAATGTAATAGAGTTTTTATTACCAACCAGCTTCTGCTTGCGAGTTCGTCTGAGTTGACTAAAACTACAAAGAGAAATAAATAAGCACCTAATCATCCCACAAAAAAATATAAAACGGGTAAAAAAATACGCTTTATCAATAATTAAGCTTATCCTGTGTAGTAAAAGTTGTTTAAAATCACGGAAGAGTAGATTTTCCACTCTTCCGAGTTTATATTCCTTAGTATAACACTATATTAAAATGTATGTACTGTGAAATATTAAAGTATTAATTACCTAAACCTTGTTTTGTTTTTGTGTTGCCTTGTTTTGGATAGTGAAACTCATCAATTCAAGTTAAAGCTTCTAGGTAAACCTTTCAGTTTGGGCTCATTTAATTCGTTTTGACAAGTCGCAATAATATTAAAGAGGTTTCATTGATTGTTTACTGTAATTTTAGAATTATTTCTGAATAGAGTTGGACACTCGACACAAAACAACACTGCTTTTGTTGTTGGAGTTGAATGAGAGGTTCGGCCTTGGAACAACTTTAGCGATATCTGCACGGCAGACCCCGTCTCATAATACAGGTGTTCGGATTTTGGTTAGCTCGTTAATCCTGGCTTAGGTGTTGTTCAGTTTAATTACGTGGGAACGTTGCCACTCAATGAACCGAGCGGCTCGGTTTTTGCTAATGACACAGGATTTGGTTTAATTAAATTCAAACTTTGTACCACAAAATTAAAATACGCAATTAGAATTTTCCACGTTAAGTTCTGTTTTGGGTATAATCGATGTATCTTAATTCGGATTAGATTAAAATTTTATTAAAAAAAATAGAACCGACTCCAAAACACTAAAATGCTAAAAATAATCCTAACACTTAAGTACCTAATCAGTTAATTTTGGAGTCGGTGCCAGCCGATAAGAGATTCAATGTTTTTGTTTGCTTGTAGTGTTTTGAAGTCGGTTTTATTTTTTTTAATAAAATTTACTTCATCTATTTTTATTGATGAATCCTAATCTAACTGCTGAACACCGATTTCATGCCCTATTTTCCTACCCTTAGGGGTGATTTTTATTTTGCAAACTTTTATCATAGCATCTTTGAAGTATAAGTTATTCAATAAAACAAAAATCATCAAAATCGGCTCATATTTGTCGAAGATAGGTAACAGGAAGCACAACCAAAATATTATCTGGGTATATATTTGTTGATTTTCTCAAAAAAATTTAAATCAATTTCGATAAAATTTATATGGGACCACCTCTGAAGTATGATCTACCAAACAAAAAAAAAAAATCATTAAAATCGATTCATAATTGGCGGAGTAATAGCGTAACATACATACAAAAAAAAAACATTCAGTCGAATTGAAAATCTCCTCCTTTTTGAAGTCGGTTGAAAAGTGTACTCACTTTTGCCAAAACAATTTTGAAGGTTTACCTTTTTTACGCAAAGGGAATGCATTATACAACTGCTGCCGATAGGATGACATAGAGGAGCTGGTAATTTTTTTTTTGAATTCTTACTGGTGGTGCCAGTCGTCAAGTAACTCATCAAAACCTCTGCGACCTCTCAGGCCTCTCGACGACTCAGAACGGCTGAGGATTGCTTATCATATTCTCGCCATATCCTCAGCGACATTGCAGAATGGATGAAATGTGTAATACAAATAGCTATGGGCGACGAAGGGTATTTACCCGATTTCAACCCATTTTCACCCAAAAAAATGGGTAGAAATCCGTCGTCCATCGCTAGATACAAGTTCTTAGTAAATAGTATTGCAGCCTTATGAAAAATTCTGAACACGTTCCTTGTTTTAATATTATTATGCCTATTGTCTTAAATTCAGTAGGCGAACTTCAACAAAGCAGTTCTTCTATCCTACGGTACTTGGCTGTGTCTTGAGCCCGGCCAAGTTGCGAAGTTGTTTAACTTACACGCGGGTTTGCTTTTAATAATCTTATAAGTTCGGAACTCATTACATGCCCGCCAATTTATTTTTTAAGGCATCTTAAAAGTTTTCCTTGGGGCTTCTCAAGCGTCAAAGGAACGTGTCTTGTAACTTTAAAACCATCTACATGATCTTAGAAACTTATTATGATTTCTACTCGTGTTTAAACATCGTATTAATTTTGGTTTTAAACCGTCTTCAAAAAAAGAAAGAGGTTCTCAATTCGTCGGAATCTTTTTTTTTATGTATGTTCAGCGATCATTCTTTACTACGGTGACCGATTTCGATAATGTTTTTTTTGTTTGAAAGGTAATACTTTCAGAATGGTCCCATATATATTTGGGTAAATTCTGATGATGGGATCTATAAGAAAATCATCAAACATTGCATGAACTCCGTACCACGCCAACTGATTTATTTATCTTACCTAATATCTTTGTCAAATGTGGACCGATTTTGATGATTCTTTTTTTAGTGAATAGCTTATACTTCAAAGATACTATGATAAAACATTTTCGGAAAAAATTTCATCCCTAAGGGTGGAAAAATAGGTGTGTTATGTTTGCACTCGTAAGATTTGTTTTGATTAGGATTTATCACTAAAATAGATGAAATAAGTTAATTTTATTAAAAAAAACCGACTTCAAAAAACTAAAACGCTAAAAATAATCTTAACATTTAATTACCTAATCAGTTACTTTTGGAGTCGGTGCCAGTCGATGAGAGATTCTATGTTTTCATTTGCACCGACTCACAAAGTAACTGATTAGCAGTGATCGGAATAGGTAGATTGATTTGATGTACTTTGGTAATGCTAGCATAATATGGATGTGTCTTTTTTTAAAAACTGATACAACGAAATTCCGAAATCCGTTAGGCATGTCCATATTAATCAATGTTTGAAATCATTAACCCCAAATCAATCTACCTATTCCGATCTCTGCTAATTAGGTACTTAAATGTTAAGATTATTTTTAGCGTTTTAGTTTTTCGAAGTCGTTTTTTTTTTAATAATCTAAAACTCTGTTCAATAATGCTATAACGTAAAATAATGTGTATTTCGAAAGAAAAAATATGTTTCAGTGTTGCACTGTGTTGGATTTTTAAGATTGTGTAAAACTTTTTTATTAAATTAAACATATAGCGCCTTTGATTTATGCAAATTGTCGCATAAATGAATAGCTAAAATCACAGAACAGAGATGACACGCTACGCTCAATTCAGTGGTTAAAATCTTAGAAGTTGCCTCTTGAGGGAAATCAAGTGCATGGCATAGTTTTATGAAATCAGTGATAATTTTGAAAAATATCGTGTCGTTTCCTGGTATGGGATATTTCCTCAATTTATGGAAAATAAAAAAAACAGTGTAAATTTTAATCCGAAGTATCATCTCTCAACCACCAATGTGCCAATATTATAACATCGGATTTGTACATTTTCATTTATCTGCCCATCTGTTGATGAGAACGTCTCAAACGTCTTAACTGATTATGACGAAACTTTTAGGAAAATGACTGAACCTAAGTGTAGTTTAGGATACTTTTATCAAAGAAAATACTGACAATCGCGGTTAAAAGATTGTACGTTAGTGAGTATTTAGTACTTATAAAATATGTTTGTAGTCCAAAATTTTAGATTAATATCATAAAGTTACAAAACTTCATGTGCGCATTCGTATCATTTCTCTTAACTTAGTCGAATGAATAGTGTTTTATTTATTTATTTAGTTATCTCGACCTAAGCGCTCACTAAATTACTCAACTTTTTTGTTGTTCGGACACAACAAAAATATAAGCTACTAAATTTAGTAATTACTTGCACTTGACTCAAGTTCTCGTACTTGTCCGAGCTAAACTAATAACGATTCTTGATAATATTCCTAAAATTGCCAAAACATCAAATAGCGGTGCATAATAAAATAAGTCAGTCAGTGTGTTTTCCATAGTGATGTCTTTGTGACCGCTCCCGTGCCGGTCCATCAGGCAAATTGTCCGTCACTCCCGCGCCGCTACGTCACGGTAACGCAGTCACACGCAAGTTGACCCAAGCTCAGGAAGACCAAACATATCATCTAAACATAGTATAAAACAAATTAGCTTCCTATGTCTTTATTTATTTTTGATAGTACTCTTTATTGCACAGCACAAAAACAGAGTTTCAGAGAAACAATAAATTTAGAATGGTACAATTTAGATATTTTAACTACCCAACGGATCTTGATGCGGTATTTAACAATAGACAAAATGATTTCAGAGGAAGGTTTATATGTATAATACATATTATATCTTTATGAATAAACTCAAGACGCAAACGAAGTATCAGGCAGCAGCTAGTTCACTTATAATACCTGGAACGCTGACGCAGCGAATACTTCGATGGCGGCTGTCTATAAGTCTGCGCAGACGCCCCCGATTTTAGTCCGCGAAGGAAAAGGTCTCGACTCGACGCACGCAGTGTGTGATAATTTGTTCGCCGGAAGATTAGTAAAACGCACGGTGTGGAGGCGTAAATATTCAAAGATTACGTTATGTTGTAATTTACTTTTTAAGAAATCCGTCGTACTATTGAGTAGTCCGGTTCGTCGATGTCCACGAATGTCCGAGGTATTATGTACCTAGTACTTTTAGTCCCTCGTGTGCGTTAGCCGATGTAGTTGTAAGCGATTTTTTTTTAACTTTTTTTTACCCCGAGTACTGCACAGGCCTCAAGTGAACGCCACAGGTTATTTGGTTGCTAAATACAAAAATAAAACAAATTATCAATCAAGTCATATAAAACGACATGCTTGTTATCATATGCATACTATAAGTTAATCATTTATTTGATAATTAGAATACAAAGGAATAAAACAAATAGTATTCGATGTTCGGGAAACGTTTTTTCCATTAGTTACAGTTACTAGTATCATATAAGTTAACATCGTTGTCGTAGCACCTTGAATATCGGACTGGCTTTTCTGTTTGGCTTGTGACAAATATGACAATGCTTTGACGCTGAGAAATGAGACTGATTGCAAGTGAGACTTAATCACATGAACGCAGAGAGTGTGACGTGTCTCAATCTCTTTGACGGTGCACAGTGATGGAAATGATACAGTTATTCGGTATGTGCAAAGGTGGTGGGGGCCGTCAAATCGATCGCAGCACGCAATGTAGCAGAAATGTGAAAAAACTCTGGACTGTCATGTGTCAAATTGCTATATTTCCATAGAATTCCATACTAACGCTATTAAGTATTTTTAAGTGAAAACGTTAAAATTCGCGATACGGGTCATACGTTCTGTTATAAAGTGTAGAAACAATGGGAAAAATATTTCCTACATGTTTTATTCCGTTTCCAACATCATGATGGAAATTGGAGCAAAGAAATTAATGGATAGCTGCAGCTGTGAGAAGAAAAAAGTTTGTAGGGAATTTGTGTTACAGACGTTTGTCTTATGATCACAGCTCTTATTAAGTAGCTTTGTCCGTTGGTTCTGAGCTCTTCAAAATCTCTCACACGCTGTGCTAAGACTATTTTTTTCCCTTTTTGCACATTTTGAGGTTGATTAAAATCCCGTAGGTATTATAAAATTTGTATTTTAGTTCAAGTAACAAAATCAATAGATATTTTCATCTAATTTCGAAGAAAAACAATCCGAAAATCATTCTCGAACCATCCAGTTGCTATAATTTGAGAGATTCAAGTCCACAATAATTGTGGTCACTAGGGGCGCTGTCATCGCGCACACAGCGAATACCACAGATGTGCTACTGCTGCAGTACACTCAGCGTCAAAAATATAAAAACACTTCTGACAAGCATTGTCACTTAATATAAAGTAGGTAATATGGTTGGTGAAAAGCCAAATGTAAAAGTGTACACATATTTATAAAGCTGACTTTATCAACAAGCATTAATAATAATCTTTGAAAATTTGAACGGGTTACCGTTATAAAGAGCGGTTTTTGGCCAAAAAGCTCCATAGCTAGGACGGACCAAATAGAAAAGTAGAGGCAGTTTCTAATAAAGGCTGTATCATCATCATCATCATCATCATCATCATTTCAGCCATAGGACGTCCACTGCTGAACATAGGCCTCTCCCAAATACTTTTAGATTTGCCGTTTGGAAGCGGCCTGCAACCAGCGGCTTTGTGCAACCTTTACCTTCGTCTGTCTACCTTGTGGGAGTGTCCTACTCTGCCCTTGCCGGTACGTGGCCTCCATTCTAGAACCTTTCTGTCCCATCGGCAGTCAGTTCTACGTGCTATGTGCCGCGCCTACTAACACTAACTTGCTAAACGGCCGGGCTATGTTGTCGTCAACATCAAAATGAATAAAATATTTTTTTATAAAAAAAAATAACCGACTTCAAAAACACTAAAAAGCTAAAAATTGCTTTTAAACAATCATACCAAACAGTTATTTTTGGAGTCGGTGCAAACAACCACAAACACTCCACGGCTGGCAATCGGTTCATTAATGACGGAGTTCTGAGTTGTTACCTCATAAATAATCATACAACCGAATTTAGAACCTCCTGCTTTTTGTGAAGTCGGTTAAAAATTAAAAAACACTCCTTCATTCAAACTGATGTCAGCTGAGCAAATTAGTATGGGGCGGTATTTTTTTTGCGATTTTGATGTTGGTCCCTTACAAAAAGTTGATTTATTCGAGCAGTAGAACTATTTTGTAAATTATTTTATTTATTTAAGAACAGCTACAAAATACAAAGTAACACTATAAAATAACAAAAAAAGTTAGCAATAATGTAGCCCACAACGCTACTTACATGTTACCTACAATATTAAAATAAATTATCGCGGACTGCTGTGTTTTTCTTTCCAGAATCATTTGGTCTAACTAGTAATCTATATATATAAAAGAAAGTCGGGTTAGTTACACCATTTATAAGTCGAGAACGGCTGGACCGATTTTTTTTATCTTTGATTTGTTGAATTTGTCTCAGCCCTGAATAGCAGAATAACTATAAAAACATTAAATATTCACGAAAAAAAATTGTATGAAGAGGCGGTACGAAGTTCGCCGGGACAGCTAGTAGAAAATAATAGAAATAGACAGTGGACTTGTTAATAACATGAGACTAGGCAGCAAAAAAAAACAACAATAATAAAGAATAAGAGTCGACAGAACAACAAAATAATTTTTACATAGCAAGCTCCTCAAAGGTTATTGTCATAAAACTACTGATATTAGGACCCTATCATCATCATCATCATCATTCGCTTGCCCTGTTCCCAGATCATCTGGGGTCGGCGCAGTATGTCTTTCTCTTCCATGCATTCCAGTTACTGGTCATTGAGTCATTCACTCCCTTCTCAGACATATTGCTCCTCACACAATCCATCCATCTCCTCTTAGGTAGTCCTCTACTTCTCCACCCATCACTCTCCTCGTTACGTGCTCCTCTTCCCTTCTCATCACATGTCCATACCAAGACAATACCTTTTTTTTAAAAACTAATCCTATTGAAGCTGAGCATTTGTCATTGCGATAAAATTTATATCGTCCCCCGGCTCCTGATTTATCGCACACCTTGAATTGAAAGCGATATTAATTTATAGCTGCGCCTTTGTAAGACTGCCCGTTTCTTTGTTATCAATCCCTATTTGCACATTGAGGTGGTGAAAATAGATATTTTACGTTTACTTTGTAAATATAAATAAATATGCACCTCTCTACACACAAAACTATACTTTTTATTGCACATAACACAAAAGAAACAAAGTATAGAAAAAAATTTATCTAAAATATCACAATTTAGGATTTTACTTTTTTAATTATTAGGAAAACAAACAGCAGTTGAAAAACAAACACCTGAACAAGCTCTTATAGCGGTATTCATCACCTGTTTTTTTCACCAAAATCTTGAATCTGTTTTGTAAAAATATCTGTGACAATATTTGGAATTATACCATTTAATAGTTCTAAGGATAAAACGGTTATGCGCAAATTTAGTACGGCAAGTAGGAACAGAAAATGTACTTATTACACGATCGTTCGTTCGTTATGGTCGCGAAGTTAGAAATTAACATCCTTTTGTGATGGTACCAGAGAATAGATTTTGCCAGGGTCACCCCGCACACAAATTAATTAGATATGATCATGTTATTTGATACGAACCGGGACCCTCTGGCTCATGTCGAGCTACTGTGCCACCACGGCAATCAGGTCGCACTTAAAGATTGTTTGTTCTGTTACGTACTAAACTTAATCGGTTTTCTGTAACAGTGCAAACACAATAGGAAACGCATTGTTATGTATCATATGTGATACATCGGATAGGAACCTGTTAATTTAATTTTAAAAATAATCTCTTTCTATCTCTTTGTTTTCTATGTTTAATTAGCCATTTAATTTGAGAAAAGGTGGGAAGCTGACCCCTGCCGTCATCTTTCGCCATACACTTCAGTTCTGGGTCGTCATGTCGTTTAAAATTGTAATAAATATTTTGCACTTTAAAAAACATGAACATTGAATGAATTTACCCCATGAATTATCTTCTACAACGTCACTGCTCGATTGGATACTAAAATATTATTATGATACCATCAAAATTTTCTTCTAACAAAGAGTTTTCTGGATGGTGACCACAAAGCGTCAAATAAGAATGGAACCTTTCTGGCGGCAACATATTGATAGGCGGAAGCGGAACGCGGGTGCGAGAGCTTTAATTATGCTATTCTTTGCTAGTTGAATACTATTGCGAAAAATATTTGTGTCTTGTATCTCAACGTTAAAATCATTGATGCTGTGTCTACAAAAAAAACATTAAATACTAAAACTAATAAAAAGTTTACTAATAACATAGGCCTAACCCTGATCCCCGAAACATAAGCGAAACAGTGTGTTTTTAAAAACAAAATGGGGTTGAAGTAATACTATTATATGGGCTTGTTAGGCCCCGTTATAGAACGCTGCCTCAACTGTGCTATGTTGACCATTAGAGACATAACTGACATTGTCTTTTTATTTTCGTTGTAAATGTAACAAGTATCATATCGCCCGTGACTGATTTTGAACTATGCTAACTCAGTCGTATTCTTTTATTTTTAATTCAGAAATTGTACCGTAGCATATAAAATACAGATGTATGTGGAGTGGAGCGTAACATCAATAAATATTTATTTCCCTGAATCTACCTTAGGCAATGTTACTTGTTCGCGTTCTCCGCTGCCGCCTCCGCTCCGCTTATATGAAGGTTCTTATCCTAGGCAATCGCACAATGCCGAATGCCGACTATTGGCCATTCGGGAGATTGCGCCGCAAATGGAGGCATCTTCGGCCGCCTATGGAAATCGCGCCCATTGTTACTTCTGCGCTTTTCTACGCTCTTCTTAAAAGTTTGTAAGTGGAGGTCTGGTTTTTATCTAGGGCTTGAGATTAGTAATAACCGTGACCTCAATAAAACCATTTCTAGCAATTCAAACCATTTTATTAGGATAATAATGGTCTGGAACTGTCTGCCTCCTTTATGGCAATACGCATTTTACTACGAATTATAAAAGTAAATTCATGAGTGTTGTACTTCGTATTTTTTTCTAATAAAATAAATAACTATATGGTTGATTAGTAGCACATGATAGTAAAATATACAGGGGGTACAAATGATTAAAACACGCCTTAAAAACAACGTAATCACCTGCTGATATACAACAACTTTTACTACAGAAGCAAAATTGATAGCGTTAAAAAAATGGTCATTTTTCGAATACCTACATTACTATAAAAATAATAATAGTCATTTATTCAGTATATTATAGGCTCTCTTACGGGCACTTTACATGACCCAAAAACATAGCTTTGCCCTAACACCGCTTCGGGACTACATATCGGCTGGTGATGAGAAGTAACGGCGCAACATACTCCGTTACATTTGTCAGCCTTTTTTTTACAAGAAATACAGATACAAGACATTGTAATAACTGCAAGCTAAGCGGGTTATGAAGGCCATGCGCTCTTGTAGTTCAAATAATCGAGGAGGTGCGTGTTTAAACAAAGCTACTATAAAAAAAAAATTTTTTTTTGGACACCTTTACAACTATGTGACGAGATATAAAGATGAATATACTTATAAATTAAGAAAAAAATACTTAATTACGTACACAACACCCATGTCCAGTCCGCACTTCCCCAATTACGATGTGAATTATTTTTTTGGACACCTTTACAACTATGTGACGAGATATAAAGATGAATATACTTATAAATTAAGAAAAAAATACTTAATTACGTACACAACACCCATGTCCAGTTCGCACTTCCCCAATTACGATGTGAATTAGAAATTGCTTATCTAAGCGGTGAAATAATACCATCGCCTATTGTTGATCAGTACGCTGCCGAAGTGCCGATACACTATCGCACTTTCGCCATTGTACGTTTAAAACAATATAGCTGTGATTGCCGTGACTTGTCGCTTTTACTTGTTTAAATTGTAACTGTATAGTACCTACTTAATATGGTTGTGATAGGTATGCGCAAGGAAACACACCAATGGTCTGGAAGTATGAAATTGACATTGTTCTATCACCGTAGCCCAATACCTGTACCCATTTAACATTATTCGAAATCCAGGGTCGATCAGAAGCCCAATAGGGAATATGCACATATTTTTATTTGATCTTAAAATAAATAGTGCTTACTTAATTAAAATTAATAAGTCGCGTTCTAGACAAGGAGATCCGACATGTACCGTGACGTCCGATTACATGTCTGTTTAGCCTAATGGTCGACTGGTAGAGAATGCCTCATGGCATTAAGTCCACCTTTTGTATGATTTTTTATCTCTGCAATAAAGTCTAAATAAATAAATAAATTACACGTCCGCCATAAATTTTTCATAGTAAAAGTTGTTTTAGAAAGAAACAGATATATCTCATTTTCTAATTACTGTATTACGGTTATTTTTTACCCGATATCAATTTTGTTTTCACTATTAGCTCTATAATTTCATATAATTTCCTATAAATATAGTAAAAACAATATATAATTTTTGTGCATATTCCCAATTCTCGTAATTTAACTTTAATCGCAATCCGGTGCTGATCCGCTCCCAGCAACATTACTATCTGAAACGGTATGCTCGTCAACCCAAAAAATGCTATTTAAGTTCGTAATGCGACTAAAAATAGAAGAAAACAAAATGAGTTTTTTTTATAGGTACTATTTTCAGTCTTAATGGGATACATTTAATAATTCTACATCAAATTAAAAGTTTCGAATACAGTTTTTGATGGTAATGTTACTGGGACAGGATCGAAACTCGATTGTGACTACTCTTAAGTTACGGAAATTAGGCTTCTGGTATTTCCGGGATAAAAAGTAACCTATCTTTATTTATTCATAAAAACATTATTGCACAGGTAAGTACAATTAGCTGGCGGACTTAATGCTATACAACATTCTCTACCAGTCAACCTTGAGGTAATGCAGATACTGTAGTCAGTGGCGGAGTGGTATTCCAGACTAATATCTATTTCTGTGCCAAATTGCATCTAGATCCGTTCTGGCGTGATTGAGTAACAATCATCCATCCATCCACACTTTCGCATTTATTATATGAGTAAGATAAATAGATTAATTACCCATATCCGCTCGCGTCGTCTTTAAACAACCTGCACTTCAGACTTGAAGCACTGGACCATACCATAAAGATCGAACCACCTCAGTGGCGTAGCTTGCCTTAGAGGGGCCTTGAATCAAAATTAGTTGGGAGGCCCAAATGAAGGGTAAAGATTTCTCACAAAAGAAACAAAAATGCTTGCGTTAAATTAAAATACCTAAATATTTATTGATTGTAAGTTATCGCTTCCTCCTAGAAATTGAGCTAGCCAAACAATTCAAATTAAATATACACTTTTCTTGCCTTTTTTTCTGCAAATTGATTCATAAAATCATCTATAGCTAAGACGATTTCAGTTTTTTTATATGTTTTTTCCCGGAAAGCACGAGATTAAGTGACATTGTGAATAACATTTTACTAATTTCTGCATAAACACGTGAGGGGCTTCTTTAGCATCATTGATACGGCCGATACGGCGGTAGCTACGCCCCTGAACCACCTCCATATCCCATCGTTAAATATCTTAGGACTGAGCACGAAGAAAAAAAACAATTATTAATGCGCTTAACCTTTCACTTAAAAACGTCTGAGGCAATCCCTTCCGTTTTGTATTCTATAAAATATTTGTATTGCATGTAATCTTTAGTAAGAGTTCGCCATTTTTTTAAATAAATTAAAATATGTAACTTTATTCTTTCAGGTAAGTCGCCGGTTCCGAACCCTCCAGGTATCTGAATTTCTTTCTTTACCTCTAATTTAGGGTTGCCTGATACGTGTCGATTTTATTATCGATATAATAGCATGTCGATCTTAATTTGTAAATATATTGGGTGTCCCAAAAGATGGCACGCCGTACTGACAATGTAGATAGATAGATTAATACTCTTTATTGCACACCATACAAGTAAATTACACATGATTTTTACAGAAAGACTTACAATTTAGGCGGTTAAATGAACTACAGACCTTACAGAGAGAAGAAATCCTAAGAATAATCGAACGAAAAAAAAAAACGATTCTCCTATATAACCCGACACCCGTTGGTTACAAACCATCTGGTTTTTATAGGAGAATCGTCTTTTTTTTTCGATATTGGTCTAATTGCGATGTTGTTAAATTTTTGTAAAAAAAATCTTACTAAGTTAAACTAATAAAATACGAAGATAAGATAAGAACATAGGACGAAAAACATGTTTTCAGTATGTTAAAATGTTATAAATAGAAATAATTAAAAAAAAACATATTGTAATAAGATAAGTAATAAGACTTAAAATATTTCAATTTTTTGATTTCATCGTGCTCTGATATGAAAGAGATCTGGAAGAGATCGCTTTTGGCGATAATTCCGCCTGATTGTACATAACTGTGTCTTGTTTGTAATAACCTTTAATGTTTTTGTGCAATAAAGTGTCTATCTATCTTTATGAGTACAAGCAGTACTTATTAATACGCGTGTCGATACAAAGTGAAATTACGAACATCTCTACTCTAATTTGGAAGTCCGTCCGGGCACCGTACTTGATAATTATGTCCTTTAACGAATATAGCTTAATTGTCTTTTGAATTTACATTGTGCAAATGTTAAGTCAAATGTTACTTTTGACTTGTCATTATTTTGTTTAATGAGAACTGGATACTTGTCGTAAATACGATATTCTGATATCATATTATTGACTTATTTCTTAATACTCTATTTTTATATGGGGCTTATTTTATAATAATAATAATAAATATTGGACAACATCACATACATTGCTCTGATCCTATGATAAGTAGCTTAAGCACTTGTGTTACAGAAATCAGAAACAACGACGGTACCACAACACCCAGAACCGAGACAATATAGAAAAGTTATTTTCCTACATTGACCGACCGAGAATCGGACCCGGAACCTCAGAGATAGCGACACCAAGTCCGGTATGCTCGCCTCTCGGCTACGGAGGTCGACTTTTGTCAAAAAAACACTATTGTTAATATTGTTATAGTTTATCTATTTATTTTAACTAGCTGACCCGGTGAACTTTGTACCGCATGATAAGAGTTGTCTGAATTTATCTATATAAATAAATCAATCTCTGATTATAATAAAATATTATGAGTTTAGTCTCAAAACTAAATTCTGATAAGGATGCGTTCCATAATAATTTGACAGTAAGAACAGTTTTTTTTATCAACCTTTTCAATCCCAAAGGCAAAGGTCTCCCCAGACTCTTCCATCGATCTCTATCTATCGCCAATGACTCCCAATCCCTCGTTAAGTTAACCAAGTCGTCACGCATCCAGACAGGTGGGCCCAAATCGTCACCAGAGGGTACCTATAGACGGCGGTCGCCGAAGAGGTAGACCCAAAAAAAGAAAAAAAAGAACAGTTTTAATCATTGTTTTTTACTATTTATCTTGCAATTAGTTGCAGAATTGAACTGAACGCACCGTGTTTGGCAGGTACGAACAGTTTATATGGGAAAATAAAATAGTTGTTTTTACTAATTTCCTTGCAACTTCTTTATATTTTATCACCTTTTAAAACTACCTTGAGCTTCTACAAGTATTTCAAAACCAAAATTAGCCAAATCAGTCCAGCCGTTCTTGAGTTTTTGTGAGACTAACAAATGTCAATTCATTTATAATATATAGATTTATCTAGCACACTGCACAAGCTCCTAGGGCCTAGAGTATGTGCTCTTTGTATACGAGAAATAGTAGATAAGAATTTAGTTATTTTGAGTCTAGATAGAGTTTGTAAAACATCATTAGATACGAGTATTATCAATCATGAGTATAAAATGTTTCAACTAATTAACACGGTTTCGATCGTCATACTTGTATAGCTCATGCCCTGCTAAAATACTCGTATATATTAACCTATTGACAGTAATGAAACACCATTGTCCGTCCGTCCATAAGCGCATCCCTTTAATTTTGTCCCAGTAATTAAAATAGCCATTTGGAAATTAAATTGCTAACGCTTTGAACGTTTCAGGGTTAATCGCAGGTGAGCAACGCAGGTGTGGTTAATAAATGGAGAGATATTGTGTTTAAATGTCTCTTGTTAAAATGTTAAACTAAGGGCCACTTTCACCACTTGCTGATAAGTTCCGGATAACCTATCTGGCACTTGTTTTGATAGATAACCCATACAATTAGCTGTCAAAAAAGTGTCAGATAGGTTGTCTGGAACTTATCAGCAAGTGGTGAAAGAGGCCCTAAATGTTTTACTAGTTACCTTAGAAGAGTTCTACCTACTTTCCACATCCTGGCTCTATCTCATCATCATCATGTCAGTCCATTGCTGTCCATTGCTGGACATAAGCCTTCCCCAAAGAGCGCTAAAGAGCAAGATCTACCACTTATCATCTAGCCACTGCCAGTCATCTGCTTAAGGTCTTCGGTCCATCGACCTAGGGGCCTTCCTACACTACGTTTGCCAAGGCGTGGTCTCCACTCGGGAACCCGTATAGCTCGCTGAGTGACGTGATGTCGGTGGGCTAGCTTTACTGTCATGTTCAACGTTTCGGCTCCGTAGATCATTGCTAGTAGGAAGCTCTATCTCGATGGTATCAAATTATTGTATTATCATGATAGCTCACGTCAGTTCACTGCTGGACATAGGCCTCTCGCAGTGCTTGCCACTGAGACCGATCCTCGGCTATTCTTCTCCATGCACTTCCAGCTACTTTGCGTATACCATCGCTTTACTTTGTCGGAGGGCACGCAACGCAGCGCTGTGTTGTGGTTTCCACTTAGGAACACGTCTTACTGATGAGTTATGGGTTCTACGGCGAATGTAACCAGCCCACTGCCACTTTGCAGCCTGCTTAATATTTGAGCTATTTATATCGATTACTCTAGTACGAGTATTATGTCTGATGAACTCATTTCTGATTTTATCAACATTCAATCGATATGACTCATAATTATAGGTTATAAACCCTATTTCAGATACGGTAATAAAAGCGTGTTAAAAGTAAATAAATGTGAATTTTTATAGACATTCATCATCATTACCATATAGAACGTCCACTGCTAAACATAGGCCTCCCCCAATGACTTCCAGATTGGCCGGTTGGAAGCGGCCTGCATCCAGCGGCTTCTTGCCACATTTATAGATATTGTGTGTCCATAATTTATCGGTGTTGGTATTTCAAGATATATTGGCAGGTTTTGCTGAATCACGCTGTACTATTGATACGTGGTGAACGCAATTATGTAATTTTCACGGACACAAATCCTTTTATTAATAAATAGAAATAAAAGAAAAATAAATATTAATCACCCATGGAAACAAAAAAGTATACAAATTATCCTGTGATAAGCTAGATCAATCTTTATGTCTGCAAAATTTCAGCTTGTTAACCCATTTAAACCCTTAGGCGCATTATTATCAGACAGTAGCTTACCTATGTCTTTCCCTATAGTAAAAGCCTCGTTTGTACTAAATATCATCAATATCTGTTCAGTGGTTTTGTAATAATTGCGTCAGTTACTCTCACATTTATAATATTAGTATGGATTCCTTATGCTTCTATTATGTTTCACCATCAACGATATTTTCAGTGGAAAATCCTTGAATACCGCATTTCCCGCTGTAAAAATGCCATAAATTCAGTTTCGAAGATAAACTCGGTTCAGTGTAAAAGTTTTAGGTCGTGCTCTCTTGATAGCGAGGCGTACAGAACCGTGTAACAAATTTAATGTATCCGAGTCTTTTGCTTTACTAATAATAGGTAACTTTGGGTAAATTTTAGTTTCTGTATTATAATAAATAGAAATATTGGACAACATCACATACATTGCTCTGATCCTGTGATAAATAGCTTAAGCAATTGTTTTATTATTATAGCTTTTCTCCTGCCTTGGAAATAATAATTTTAAACTAATGTTATAAAGCTAAATGGTCTTACTACAAAAAAAAATAAAAACCGACTTCAAAAAACTAAAACGCTAAAAATAATCTTAACACTTAAGTACCTAATCAGTTACTTTTGGAGTCGGTGCCAGTCATTGAGAGACCAATGTTTTCGTTTGCACCGACTCCAAAAGTAACTGATTAGGTACTTAAGTGTTAAGATTATTTTTAGCGTTTTAGTTTTTTGAAGTCGGTTTTTATTTTTTTTATAAAATTAACTTATTTCATCCATTTTAGTGATAAATCCTAATCAAAACAAATCTTACGAGTGCAAACATAATTTAACTGCTGAATACCGATTTCATTTCCTATTTTTACACCCTTATGGGTGAAATTTTTTCCAAAAATGTTTTTATTATAGTATCTTTGAAGTGTAAGCTATTCATTAAAAAAAGAATCATCAAAATGGGTCCACATTTGGCAGAGATAAAGGTAAGATAGATACTAAAATCAGTTGGCGTGGTACGGAGTTTATGCAATGTTTGATGATTTTCTTATAGATCCCATCATCAGAATTCGAAATCGGTCAACGCAGTAACGAATGATCGCTGAACATACATAAAAAAAAAAAAAAAAAAAAAAAGATACCGACGAATTGAGAACCTCCTCCTTTTTGAAGTCGGTTGAAAAAAGATAACTAAGTTTAAGCCATGTCTAAAGAATAGCCATACAATTTGGAATATTGACACATCACACATGTCTCGGTTATGTTACCATACTTTTTAATTGGTTGGCTAATCTTTAGGCAGTGTTTAAACCTAGTCTATGTTTTTTGTAGTAAGGCCGAAAGAGTTTGTTTGTTTGGTTAAACACGCTAATCTCAGGAACTACCAATACGAGTGGTGTATTTTTTTTTCTTTTGCAAAAACGGAAAAAAATATTCCTTTTGATAGATTCCGATGCTTGAGCTGCGTAAACGATTAAAGTTACGCAAAAATCATGTACATGACGAAATTGTTCCCCTTTAAAAGTAAAAAAAAGTCCTTGACATTTTAAGGTTGGTTCACTATAACCTTTTTGTAATGATAATCAAATTTGATCTAAAATAATGATTTTGCGCTAGCGTTGCTTTTTATTTTTCAGAGCGATGCATTGATGTGGTTTGTCATATTATATGATTATTTTGAGCTGGAAAGTGACTTGGGTCGTTGATAAAAACTTTAAGTGACAAATTGACGGAACGGACGGAAGCTTGTAATATTATATGTGTGTAATAACTTAAAAGTTCAGGCATAATTTCGGGATGTTCTTTCTATAGCCAGCGATTATTATTACTCAGATTAGTATATTTTAGCCCGGTAATAGTACTCAGAAAAGTGTTAACTTTCTTCACTGCACCACCTGCCAACTCGTCCTCGCATGAAGCTACTACGAAGCTCTAGGTCCAGCTGTGGTGTCATTTTTCACAACTTCGCTGCCATCCATTAACCCCTTAGTTCACCCCAGACAAAGGCCTGGCTATCTGACTCGGCAATGGTGACTACATTAGCAAAACAAAGGTTTCTGCTCAGTGAAATGGATGTTACTATTTTCGCTTGTGATTAATACTGACGAGACTGTTAGACTTGGCGAAATTAAAAACTTATAAAAAATCTAGTGTTTTATGTTGTTTAATGTCTTAAACATAAGTTCAAACAATATTATTTTAATTAATTTGATTAAGTTTTGCAACCCATATTATAAATTACAATATTTTACAACTACTTACTTTATCCTAATCGGCCTAAAAGACACAGTAAAAAATCTATTTTTGGGGTTTATCGTGACGTGGCGTTGATTAAAAATGTTTTTTAACAAACAAAAAAAAGAATATTTCGTGGCCGTTTTAGAATATCCATCATTTCTCTGTTGATTTCAATTCGATCAGCTTTCCATATCCGGTCCCTATATTCAGTGATTCGTTTGCTCGGCAGAACAATAGAATCTACATTGTTTAAACAAAAGACAACTGTGGAACGCAATCTGCCCAACATAACAGCGCGAACGCGTTCCATATCTGAATACGAAATCGCGAAGTTCGCGGACGTAACGTTCCGTTCCACGAATGATTTATACGCGAGTGACGTAACAAAAGTTGAACGGATAAAACGGAACGCGATCCGGAATCATTGTGGCGCGCCCGTTTTCAGTTTCATAATTCAGACTGAGTTTGGCCATTATTCAGCCGAATTGTACAATCTAAGCTGTGGGAATAGAGATGTCATCGAGATGCCCAATTTGAATGAATCAAAGAATATTGCTGGCTCTTCGTGAAACAGTTTATGATAATTCTCGCTCAATAATAATGAATCCATAGAACCATGCACTAGTGTAGTAATGTAAAACTGCCCTAGTGGTTTAATAGGACTAACACGTTTCTATATTTAAGTTTTAAAATTAATGAATCATCATCATCATCATTTCAGCCATAGGACATCCACTGCTAAACAAAGGCCTCCCCCAATGACTAATTATCAGGTGGATTGCCAATACTCGCCACGCTTGGCAGGCGAGTTGGCGAGCGCAGTTTTTTATAAGATTTCGCACGAAGACGCTGCTATCCGTCTCGTGCTACGGGAATTAGTGGCCTCTTACAACACGCCTCCTGTTGGCGGTAAGGAAGTGTATTCTTTATAACTGTGGGATTGCAACAAATTAGTAAATTCCATAAGTAAATTTAGATAAAAAATAAATAAACTGACAGGGTAGTTGATAAGAAAAAAATATCTGTTTATGAATGGAGTTGGCACTTTAAGGGCCACTTTCACCACTTGGTGGCAAGTTCCTGATAACCTATCTGGCACTTGTTTTGACAGATAACACATACATTAGCTGTCAAAAAAATGACAGATAGGTTATCTGGACCTTATCAGCAAGTGGTGAAAGCGGCCCTAAACTTTAGACAAAAAACATATTTCACAGTTTTCGGATTTATATTAAACCCTTAAATATTTTGAGTTTGAGAAAAGTATCGATATCATTTTATCGATTGCCATCCCAACTCGATACTAAGTGTCCAGTTTGTACCACTGATTATGTGCGGTAACGAAAATAAAGCACAAATAAATGTTTGCTAATGTAAAATGGCGTCTGCGGTGGCGCGGTCGGGTGGGTTATCCGCGAACTACTGATAACGTTATCAACAAAATAGTCATTTTGGTGGTTTGAATTCGATACACTGTTTTGGTGGAAATACAACATGTTTAATATTTATAATAAAATCACGATAAAGCGTAAGCTAAACTCTGAATTATGTATAAAACCGTTTATCATCATCATTTCAGCCATAGGACGTCCACTGCTGAACATAGGCCTCCCCCATTGACTTCCAGGTTGGCCGGTTGGAAGCCCTACCCAGTATCCGTTGGGAGCTCTACTCTCGAAATTGTTGACAAATATGTCTACTTAGGACAAGTTATCTAGTTGGGTAGATCCAATTTTGAGAAGGAGGTAAATCGTCGAATCCAACTCGGCTGGGCAGCGTTCGAGAAATTACACAACGTCTTATCGTCCAATATACCTCAGTGTAGGAAAATAATATATGTATAATATATAATATAAATAGGAAATTAATATACTTACAGTGGCCTCTCAATTCATTTATGAAAATATTATGTACATTCGCAAAAACCTGCATCTTTTCCCTAAGAAAAGTGACAAACATAATTTTAATACCCGGAATAAAGATAAACTTGCTGTTTCAAATTTCAGACTGCATAAAGTGAGTAATTCGTTCATGGGGAAATGTATTCGCTTTTTTAACAAATTACCACAGTCTATTGTTGAACTACCCATGTTTGAGTTTAAATCGCATGTTAAGATTATTTTGATGAAAAAGGGTTATTATACTGTTAATGACTATTTAAATGACAAAAATGTCTGAAATTAAATACTGCCCTGCTCGCACAGGTATACATTATTTTCTTTTCCTTTTTTTGTGGCAGCTAGTGGTGACTGAGTTTGTTCCGGCGTTTCTTCTCAGCACTTGCCAGATTGTCTGTGTCTTGTCTCGAAGCGCTAGTAGGGCCCAAAAAATAAGGAGACATGTTCTGCCCCATATGGGCTAATAATGTTATTATTGACGTTCATAAGTGGCAGTTTTCTGCCCTAAACTGAATAAATGATTTTTGACTTTTGACTTTTGTCTAAAGACGAAAGTCTACAACCAGTGTGTGTTACCAGTGATGACATATGGAACTGAAACGTGGTCTCTCACTATGGGCCTCATAAGAAAGCTCAAGGTCGCACAGCGTGCTATGGAAATAGAAAGGGCTATGCTCGGTGTTTCCTTGCGAGATCCAATCAGAAATGAAGAGATCCGTAAACGAACAAAAGTCGCTGACATAGTCCAACGGATTAGCAAGCTGAAGTGGCAGTGGGCGGGGCACATAGCACGTAGAACTGACGGCCGATGGGGCAGAAAGGCCGCGTACCGGCAAGCGCAGCGTAGGACGTCGACTCACAAGTTGGTCAGACGACCTGGTAAGGGTCACAGAAAGACGCTGGATGCAGGCCGTTTATCATATTTTGTCGTAATTTTTATTTAAATGACCGTCTTCTTTATTTATGTTTATCTGTTATCTAGTCGCTATAGTACAAGGTTTGCTTCATTTGCGGCTAGATTACAAGAATGGAACAAACATTCTTAGTAAATGTTTTCGTCAACACTTATAGCAAAAAGAAAAAAATACTTTTTAGGGTTCAGTACCTCGCAAGGAATAAACGGAACCCTTATGGAATCACTTTGTTGTCTCTCTGTCAAGACAAGACCCTGTATCTTGGGAACGCGTGGAGGTATCGAGTTGAAATTAAAACCATATACTCAGGTCTACAGTCCCTTAAAAAAGACACGGTCGTTTATGCCGCTAAAACGTATATTTCGACACTCTTAAAATAATAAATAAATAAATATTAGACAACATCACATACATTGCTCTGATCCTATGATAAGTTGCTGAAGCACTCTTAAACTTATATGGTACTTTCCGTTAACCGAAAACTATGAAAACTTTCAAGTAATATCGTATTAAACTACAGGGATAAATCTAAAAACTATACATTTGTAAATAAATTTGTAATAAAACTGCGAGACTCGATTCTTGATCTATTTATAATATGTACCTACAATTTTCTACGGAACCCGCGGTGTCCGTTCGACTCGCACCTATCCGGTTTTTCATATTTCAATAGCCAGTTTTCTTTCTTCTATATTCTGGTAAATGTGATTGTTTTTGCGTTATCATCATGTTACGAAGGGTTTTTAAAATACCTCGGAAAAAAATTGTTTGCGAAAAATACCAGAATCGCCGCCTGCGCAATAAAAGCCAATAAGAGCTAAATGGAAGCCGATTGGAGGACAAAGGCATTGCAATTGTTTAGACATTTGAATAAAACAGCTCGGTGTTACACAATGAGATCTCCTGTGCGCGGTGTTGTAAGGGCTAGTCTACATATACTATTTTTTTTTGGACCTGTGTTTTTCCATCGACTTTATCGTGACGTAACGAATATCATCGTCAGAACTATTCTCGTCAACATCCAAGCGGTCTCATTAGACCGCATAACAATGGAATTTCTATTGTGTCCTAATTACGGATGCTTGATAAGTTAAGGCAGTCTTTTTCATAGTTACTTTAGTTAGACTAATTACAGTCAAATTTTAATTACGGCAGGTTTGGTTGATAGCTCGATATTAGGTTGTGAATGTATGTAAAAGTAAATTAAGCCTATACAATGTATTACATTGTTCACGATGAAAAATAAAATATTTATTAAACCAAAAAAGGGGCCAATCCTAATAACCTGACACATCCATGAAACTGAATTTACATACATTATTTTAACAGAAGATAATAATTAACCTGTTAATTGCCTAGTTTAAATATTATTATATTCAAAAAGGTTTGCAATCTCAATGGGAGTACTTTTACTGCAGGGCCTCACTATGAGGCACGTCCCTATGCAGAGATAAGAAGCCCAATTCTTAATAATAGTCGCAGTTTCGATTCGGTTCCAATAAAATTACTAACAGAATCAGAATTCTCGTAAACTTTTAGTATGAAATAAAATTGTCTAAACGTATAATGCGACTGAAAATGGGACAAAAAAAACTTATTTTGGTTTCTTTTGTTTGCAGTCGCGTTACGAACTATAATTGCATTTATAGTTTTCGAGAACGTACGTAACCCTAACCTCCCTGCCCTATTTAGCAGCGAAAAATATTCTTATTTATCAGAAGGTTTAATGTTAGTTAATTTATTCTCCGTTTTTGTATGTTTTAAACTTTTACTTACTTACTCTTACTTAAGATGGCGCAGTCACCCAAAGTGAGTCTTGGCCTTCAACAATAAGGATCTCCACTCGGGTCTTCTCTGCGCCACCTCTCGCCAATCATCGACGTAAAGCTCGCGCAGGTCCTTCGTAACCTCGTCTCCCCAGCGGTATCTGAAACGACCGATACGTCGTCGGCCATTCGGTCGTCCCAAGTACGCTTTCTTCACCGCCCGATCCTCTCTCATTCTTTCCATGTGGCCGAGCCAGCGAAGTCTGGAAGCTTTAATTTAACACCCCTCTCACTTAAAAAAAGTAATCGTTTTAACGTTTTAGTTTATTGTTTTACCCTCAGCAGTGTGATCTCTGCTTAACGTAGATAGGCTTCCGCACGTTCAACGCAAATGCCGTTTAGTTTTTCAGACAAATCCTGGTTATCTCCGGTAACTGTGATCACGGTGACTTGATGTTACAAATCCCGGTGGAGCCTGTGTTCCCAGAAATTTGAATTTAGAAAGTTTTGTCGAAAAAACAGCTGCATCATACTGCTACACACATAAACTAGTAAGTACTGACTTACACGTTTTTATGTGACAACTTCGTCTTATAATGTTACACTAGTACGTAAAGATAGTCAAAATATTAAAGCTAAGGGTAGTCTGCCATTATTGACATTAAGAATCTACGATTTGATTGCCGTGACTTGTCCTAAAATAAATAGATCACATAGACATCATTTAAGTTACCCTCATTTTGCAGCAGCCTTTTCAAACCTATTAATTATCTTAACCAACTCAACGCCAGAGCCATAAGATATATTATTCAGAATGCTCGGCCCGTAGTGATTATTTGGTCATTGGTTCTGCAACTGCTGCCACAGATTAAATGATTACTATGTTAACGGTTATGCTAAGTTTTCGAACGTGTTGCTTGATAACACATACAATATTACGTTAACAAAATAATTATTGTTTTAGAGTAAAATTAAAGTCAGTACAGTCAAAAATAAAATACCATTGACATTTACAAGACCGCCGAGGCCGTAAAGAATACACTTCCCCACCACCGCCAACAGGAGGCGTGTCATAAGAGGCGACTAATTCCTGTAGCACGTGACGGGCAGCAGCGTCTGCGTGCGAAATAGTATAAAAACTGTGCTCGCCAACTCGCCTGCCAAGCGTGGCGAGTATTGGCAATTCCCTCCTTTTCGGGGAGGCCTGTGTTCATCAGAAAACGTCCTTCGGCTGAAATGATGATGATGATCATTTACAAGACAATGTGTTGACGACGGTTGACAAGACCAAACACGGTGGCGCCATCTTAGATTAGCTTTGCCTGTGCATATTTAAGTCAGTATTTAAAATTGACTTTTGCGACTAACAAGGAACTGCGTCAATCCCGCGAACCCGATATTATTATTGTAACTTTCCTACTATGTCCACTATGGGTCCCAAATGTGTCAATAAAATTATCAAATTGAAAAAAATACTACATTTCTAATAGCCATCGAGCACTTTCCCTATAGGACATCAACACGGGACTATCTTTTTTCAAAATGCGTTATTGATTGTTTACTTACATTTAGTATGAACTGACAAGTCCTGTCAACTCTCGCTCATGCACAAATGGTGGTGTTTCATGATATGGCCAACTAAAACTGACCATATCGTTTAAACGTCAACATTCGATGAAATGTCAATCCACGTTTGGCCATATCATTAAAATACAAATATGTTTATAAGTTACGTGAATTTGTTTAATATTTGTAATCTTGGTAGATAGATAAATTAAACTTTTTAAATAGTTATTATTTTTAAGCAAAACTAATAAATAAAAACACTTGAATAGCTAAATAACCTAACTAACCTCTCAAATTACGTTCCGATCCCCTTGATTTTTTAACGTTGCGCTCGTTTTTTGAGTGACTTTCATATAAATCGCCTAGCTTGGTGTCGTAACGATATTTCACTGCACTTTCACCTTCAATTTACACATCATTATTCACTTTTAGAATAAAATATTTGTCCACCGCCATTACTCATCACAAAAACAAAGCAACACTAGCGCCTCTACCGGTGGATAGGGTAATAATTTTACGATATGATCACTACTGTTTGACCATTTCATGAAGTATTCGTGCGTCTAGCTATTTATATCGTCAAACGCTGAGTATTCATTGATCTGGTCAGACCACATCATGATGTAGGCAGCGTGTTCTGTCCTATATCATGAAATACCACCATTTTATGAAATGATCGGTCACATCATGAAATGATCAATTTTACGATCTGGCCACGACATAGCCACAGATTAAATGACATTTCTACTCTCTAGGGTATGTACTCCATGATGTTGGCAATGACTTCATGCTCCTTAAGAGGTAAACCCACTGAATCTCACTTCATTCAACTACAACACTGCAGGCTGCGCACGCATTGAATTTATGTGCCGGTTTTGACCCAAAAATTTACGTGTCCAGCGCCTAATAACTCTGGCGCAAATGGGACAGCGCGCAGTTTAGTGTTGAGGGTAACTTACGGCGTGCCAGTTAAATAGTGAGCGGTGGTCTTTATTTTCGCTCTTGATGGGAAATTTAGATGATATTTTAATACTAGCTGCTTAGACTTCAGAATTAGGCGATGAATAGGCTGATGATGAATTAGGTGAATAATCATTCAACTTCGTCTAAGAATGTTACACTCTAGTCTAGTCAAAATTATTATAGCTAAGGATAGTCTGCCATTATTGACATAATAAATATACGATTTGATCTCCGTGACTTGTCCTTAGATGCGTAGACTTTAGAATTATGCCAAAAAGGAGTGTATAATCATTCCATGGGGACACAAACTAAATCTATTTATCTATCTAAATACAGGGTGTAACGAAAAGGCGAAATAAAACTTTAAGGGGGTATTCTACGGCTAAATTACATCAACTTTTTCTATGGGACCAACATCGAAATCTCAAAAAAAAAATTGACGTTTCCATACAAACTGATGCCAGCTGGTCGCGTTTTAGTATGGGAAAGTGTTTTTTTTTTGCGAATTCGATGTTGATCCCATAGAAAAAGTTGATGTAATTTAGCCGTAGAATAACCCCTTAAAGTTTTATTTCACCTTTTCGTTACACTCTGTATATAAAAATGAATTGCTGTTCGTTTGTCTCGCTAAAACTCGAGAATGGCTAGACCGATTTGGCTAATTTTGATCTTGAAATATTTGTGGAAGTTCAGGGAAGGTTTAAAAAGGCAGAAAATATTAAAAAGTTGCAAGGAAAGTAGTAAAACAACTATTTTATTTTCCTATACAAACTGTTCGTAGGTACCTGTCAAACGAATTGGCGGAACGAAGTTCGTTGGGTCAGCTAGTGAAATATACAGGGTGTAACGAAAAGGTGACATAAAACTTTAAGGGGTTATTCTACGGCTAAATTACATCAACTTTTTCTATGGGACCAACATCGAAATCGCAAAAAAAAACACTTTCCCATACTAAAACGCGACCAGCTGGCATCAGTTTGTATGGAAATGTCATTTTTTTTTTTGAGATTTTGATGTTGTTCCCATAGAAAAAGTGGATGTAATTTAGCCGTAGAATAACCCCTTAAAGTTTTATTTCATCTCGTTACACACTGTATATGTGTTTAGCTCGATCAATATACAAGGTGTAATTAAAATACCGCAAAACCTCTGAGGGGCTGATTCTGGTGCTCAAATACAAGTTTTTTATGGAACCAACATCGAAGCATTTTTTTATTTCTATGTTGGCCCCATAGCAAATGTACCTGTATTTGAGTAGTAAAATCATTCCCTAAATGGTTTTGCGTTATTTCATTAACACCCTGTATATGTGTGCCAAATTTCAACAAATTCCGTTCAGCTGTTAAAATAAATGTGAAGTCACAAACATCCAAACACATTTATTAAATTAGTAAGATTATGTGCATTGATGCGGTCATAAGTCTTTAAGTCGCGGGCAGAAGCTATTTTGTCATTCATCATCATCATCATCATTTCAGCCATAAGACGTCCACTGCTGAACAAAGGCCTCCCTCAATGACCTATTGGGGGGGATTGCCAATACTCGCCACGCTTGGCAGGCGGGTTGGCGAGCGCAGTTTTATAAGATTTCGCACGTAGACGCTGCTGCCCGTCTCGTGCTACAGGAATTAGTCGCTTCTTACGACACGCCTCTTGTTGGCGGTGGGGAAGTGTATTCTTTTCGGCCGTTCCCACACGGCATTTTGTCTTAAATTTGATTTATTTATTTATCTTTATTAAGGAAACAAACAGCTATCAATGGTACATTTAGTTTACAAATAATGTATAGTACTAAATCATTACAAGGTTCCACCAGTAGTTTACAGTGATAATGTTGACGATAGTAATGTTGTTATAATCTTTAAAAATCTTGTTCTAAAATCTCTATCAATCTGTGCAAAGTTATCTATTTATCAAGCTTTTTATCTTCACCAGAATATAATCGTCCATTTCTACCGCATTTCTCTAGTAATCCGGCGTCCAATATCCACCAAATAAAGGCTCACGAGTCGACGTTCATCAGGGTTGTCGCTCGTAAAATTATAATCCGTGAATTGGGGGCGAGTCGATTCAATTCTGTCGACGTTTTTATTGTCCACGGATAAAACCTAGTATTAAAACTTGTTAAACGTACTACGGGAATGAAATAATAATTGATATCATAGTTTTAAAAACTGTGAAACACTTTTATACAGATTTACATTTCAAAGGGGTGCCAAATTTAAAAAATAAGATCGAGGGAACAATATAAAGAAGCGTCTTAATCGTTATTATTTTTAATAATCGTATGTTCCGAAAAAGTTTTACTTTAAAATATCCGAAAATAAAGTCAATATGGGGATTACGAAAGCCGCGCGGTCATTCATCAGAGGCGTAGGTACGGCGAGCCAACAAGGACCTTACTCAGTGCATAATGCATATACGGTGCAATTTTTTCGTTAAAAAGTTAAATTATCCACGAGTACGATTTTTAACAGCGGATAGGAATAATTAAATGTGAAAAAATAATTTTCTTGTTCTTTGCATAGTTACTGATTTTGAGACACTCCTAAAGATTTGGCACCCCTTTGCAATGTAACCCTGTATGTATTAAACCTTTCAAAACGAATCAAATGAGCCTGAAGGTTTTACTAGTACTTGTTTAAGAGTCCCACTATCCACCTCCTGACTCCATCATCAGATTACTTCCAAGATTTGATGAGATTGAGGTACATTGATAGTTACAACTATTAAAAGTGTGTTAATAAAAAGAAGACTGATATTTCGATTGCTTGTAATTCTCACAGGTGCTGTGTGGGGACGACCGTAAAGAATACATTTCCCCACCGCCAACAGAAGGCGTGTCGTCAGAGGCGACTAATTTCTGTAGCACGAGACGGGCAGCAGCGTCTTCGTGCGAAATCTTATAAAAAACTGCGCTCGCCAACCCGTCTGCCAAGCGTGGCGAGTATTGGCAATCCCCCCTAATGAAAGTCATTGTGGGAGGCCTGTGTTCAGCAGAACGTCCATGGCTGAAATGATGATAATGATGATTGTTCAGCAGTGGACGTCCTAAAAAGATATCGTTTCCTCGACCCCGGGACCCTTTGCGTACAACGTGCACTACCGCGCCACTATCCCATCGGGTCGACAAGTGTTCGACTATCTATAAACAGTTGAGTTGTTTTTAAGTATTGAAGGTAGACCATATTAAAACATACGGGAAATTTCCCATCCCTAAATCAAGGTTCTGATGTACCCTTTTTTACAGCGGCAAGCACAAGTCGTAAAATCCTTTTCTTTAATTCATAACGCCATTAGAATCTTCATTAGTACCATTCCATTGTTACCTGTTACCACTGGTTGTCCCGCGGGAAATTCTGCGGCGACACTAGCGCTGGAACCGGAAAATATTCATGGAATACTTAAAATAATAGTACCTTTAGCTTTGCGGTATGGCGGATCTCGAATGAGCTCTAGGGATAAGTTTGGAGGGCTTCGTTATATTTTGGAGGGTAAGAAAGGGATTTGAGCTACATTTTTATAATGTTTCTCAATGGTGATATTCACTAGTATTCAGAAATGAGTACCGATAAATGTTGAAGATTGTGTTCTTCAATTTGTAACAGGTATTTGGTATGAAAGTTTCGGACCAACCAAAAAAAAAAACGATGTTTCATAGGTACAACTACTTGGTCACGGGAATTCGTGTTTTGAGTATTTCGCCTTACACGTTGTATCTTTAACCACAGAGAAAAAAAAAAGTAGGTAATTAGAAACAGACAAAAAGTACACAATATGCATGTACCACATTAACGAGTCAATTATACGATAAAAAAACTTGTAGGTACTAATCTACTAACTTACGCTCATGTAAAGAATTATTAAGAATATTGTAATTTAGTCTAAAAAGCATGGATGTGGAAGTAAAAAATTATAATTATGTCAGAATCATCTTTCAATTATTACCTTCAAATTTGCATAATGTGGCATAAATTATGATTGACTGATCCATCAATTAAGCTTGACCATACCCTTATTAAGACGTCAATTAACCTATTGATCTTATTAGATGAGGGTTACAATCTGAGTAGCTATTATAAAGTCAAGATCTGGATTTGAAGAGTGCCTTTTAAAAATTGGTGTATTATATTTTCGTTAATGTGAATTTGCTAAAATTTAAGTTGAAGGCAACATAATTATAGGTGCTAAGCACATTGTGATTGTGCTGTGTGTGATGTGAGTTATTTTAAATGGAGTGTAATCATCATCATCATCATTTCAGCCACAGGACGTGCATTGTTCTAGTGATTAGACATAGGCCTTTTCTAGTGATTTCCAGATTGGCCGGTTGCAAGCGGCCACCTGCATCCAGCGGCTTCCTGCATAAAATAAAATGTTACTTAGTGAATTATTAAGAAACCCTTAAATGATTTTGACTTGCAGCAGATTTTTATGTACCAGCATTAATAGGCTAGTTTCCCGGGTCAAAAATAGCTTATTCTATTTAGTCCGTCAGTTAGATTATCAAAAAATATTGGACCCATATTTTGTCTTTTGCCAATTACACAAAAAATAACGAAGATAAAGCGCATCAAAGTGAGCACGTGACGTCACGCCTTGCTAAAAAGTGTCGCAAGACATGACGTTACGCGGAACTTTAACGGGATATATCTTCATCATTTTTTGTTTGATTGAGAAGAGAAAAAATACGTGTCCAATATTTTCTGTTAATCCAACTGACTGACTAATTAGGTTTTAATGTAATATTTTTAACTTACAGTAAGTTAAAGTTGTTTCGAGCTAGTTTATGCAGATAATATTCATATTTGCAGCTCTAGATACACTGCAGTAGCGGTTTAAACTAGGGATGGGCTAGAACAGGCAAAATTAGCAACCTGTTACACCTGTTCCGGTACCACTGAAAAAACAGGTCTAGTTAACTGTTAAAAAAGGTTGGTTATACCAAAAAACTACTAGTACATCGCAACAGGATAAATTAAGCAGTTACAGACTGTCTAGCGTGTTTCGAATGGGTTTAGCCTACAGTATGTGAAAAAGTTTCATGTTGTTACTTTTAAAGACCTGTTCCTAACCCTGTTCCTCGGTACTGCTTTGATAACTACACCTCACTTTTAGTTTAAACTGCAGTACCGCATCGAGAACTAAAAGCAGGTTGTTTTCAAATAACTTATTGCGCGGTACGTGCGCTGAATCAATTGGGGTGTGTTCCAGTATTATGCAAACAACGGGCGCGGGAGAATTCTGATGTTAAAAAGTTTAAACGGTTATAACGGTTAAACGGACTGTCTATTCCAGACGTATTAATAGCGGTTGTAGGTAGATTCTACCAAAACTTGGTAACTTTACAGCATTTTATGGACACAGTAGGATGTTCATGGGGATTGCCCATACTCGCCACGCTTGGCAGGCGGGTTGGCGAGCGCAGTTTTTTTTTATAAGATTTCGCACGAAGATGCTGCTGCCCGTCTCCTGTTGACGGTAGGGAAGTGTATTCTTTACGGCCGTCCCAACACGGCACTCAATAATATTATATTATTCATTATAATGTACTATTATTATTTTAAGCCATTAATGAAACTTGAAGTAAATCTAGATCTAGAATTTTAAGATTCTAGAATCTATCTAGAATCAGCTATAAAACAACTTTTCTATCCGTTTTTCGTCGTAAATATTCCAGTATTCTCCGAAGCCATGTTTGATAGAGTTTCAAATTAATGTTTGTGTAAAACAGTGCAGTTTTTTCCCAATGATAGGTTTGGAACAAGTTTCGCGCTAAGTTCGGTGTGAGGTGACCTATTTCGGACCAGAACTTGCCAAGTGAACAGTACAAACATCACAGCCTGCTCAGAAGGTACAAAATAATCCCATTTCAGTAAACGTTTACAGCACATAGAACTTGCTGAGTTGTAGACCGTAATTCTTACCGAATGGTGTTTCTTCTTCTTCTTCTTCAGCATAAGTTTTTCGTCCACTGTTGCGGCGATTCTTGTCCAGGTCTGTCCTGCCGTCTTTGTAATATCGTCCGACCATCTTGCTGGTGGTCTGCCCACACTTCGTCGTCGTCCTGTGTCTTCAGAATAACACCTTGTGGCTCCATCTTTCGTCGTCTCTACGACATACGTGGCCCGCCCATTGCCATTTCAGTCGTGCCACCTTTTTGCCGATGTCGGTGACTTCGTCGGTGGTGTTTATCTTATCATAAAAAAAGTAACCTAGGGTCATAAGTACTAGTTCAGTTTGCGGAAATAAATTTTACTGTAATGCACCACATACTAAGGTGACACTATAATACCCAATTTTCAATTTTCAGTTTTGGTTTCGAATCCCTCAAGGGGAAAATGTTTGTGTGATGATTTAGTTTTTCATTTTGGTTTAAATAAACATATTCTAAATTATTACTGTTTAAAAAACTGTCTGCTCTTGATGTGCTGTGACTATGTGTTAACTAATGTCGCCGGCCAGCCAACTGCAGCCGTCTTGTAAAATATCGGAATAATTTTATTTTGGAAGTGTGCGACCATTTCCATTTCAACCGATTTGGCGAGCCGTGGCAATGGCGGACTTGTTTCTCTTTTACATGCCTGCAGTAGGAAGGTTACATTGGTATATTTTCCTTCAGACTTTACGAGGTTATTTTAAAGACTCTCTTTTCTTTCTGATGAACTACGCTGGCTTGAGCTCTATTGTATAATCATAGTTTATTTAGTATGTGAATGTTTGAGTAATAATGTATCATATTGATAACAATATGATAACGTATCCTATTGTTATTCAACTATGTACTTAGGATATTTAGGTATGTTTGCATTGCAAGTTAAGTGTTGGCGTTAATATTGCATTTTAATGCGTCTAAAATTACATTTTTAATTATTAATTACTTAAAAAAATCTAAACCTGTGGTATGTAGTAGTACCAAACAGTATTGATTTAACGTCATTCTCTATACAGAACCCTACAAGTAAGAGTTAAATTCGCGTGGTGAGGGTTCCGTACATGTATTGGGTTTTCCTGTAATCTATAGGTAAATACTTATTTTTTGTATTTTTTTTAAACTTTAGGCTTGTAGTTTTGATGCATTGGAGATCAAGGGTAGGAAGAAGAAAGAGAATGGTGAATTTTCATCATTGTTATTTAATTGAAAACTATTTCAAAATGATAAATAATATTTGCAACACGGTACAGTACTTATTTAAAACTGGTTTATTTTATTTATAATTTGCCTTCTTTTGTAATCCCTGTATTCATAATTCATTTATTTACGTTACACTTTAGTGTTTGGGACACAGAAATGCATGACGTGTGTAAAAATTCAACTCAATCGGTTTAGTAGATTTAAAGCAATTATTATGTTACTGATCTTAAATAGGTCCCCTTTTTATTTGGGCGTCCCGAACTTTATAAGACAAAATAAGGTTGAAAGAAAGACTGTTATAAAATCTCATGGTTAACCCCTGCACCTGACATCACTTAGTTAACCTTTCACCTCACATTCCTCCCAAAACTGAGTACGTGCACCTGACAACCTGCTTCGCTTGCAGCGGCCCCGTGAATCTCACGCACGACTTGATCACCGGCTTAGCGCACTTAGGTTTCTCTTGCGCATGCATGAACAGAATTCGGAGCTCACCGGACAAACCTGGGCCGCAAACAACTATGCTTCTGGAGGATATCAGCATAATTATATTTTTATCTTGTATTTGAAATTCGGTCAATTCTAAAATTACATATTCGGCGTATAACGCATCCCTAGTCTCGATTATTAAACAAACGTACAGACAACAGCTCGTCGACTTACCACAAAACGTAAAATCGGTTTAATGACCTTTAATATTTGACCTGCCGCTAACTGTACAATAAGAGTTGTAGGCTTTTTTTCTTATCGGGTAAGGAACCCTAAAAACAAAAATCAAAAACCCTTTTCATCACGCTTACTTAGTTCGTGACTAAGTTTTTTACACTTCTCAGCAGATAAATATTTGTTGTTTCGTGTTAACGCCATGTATGGAGTCATAGTGAAGATAAATGATTGAAACTCGATTTCTCCAGCACCGAATAATCCATCAAATTGATTTAAGTAACTCATTAGCTATAATTTATTTCGGTTCTCATTCCTCAAGCCTATTTGTCATGATGTCTAAATATGAATTTATAACAAGTTACAAATGTATAAGCAAAATAATTACATTTTCATTTATTCCATACAAATTTATAGTAAGTTACTTTAAAAATAAAAAAAATATGTTAAATAAAAAATATTTTATCATACAATAATCCATTTTTGTTTTAATCAAAACCAACTTTTAATATCCATCTCTGAGGTCCCGGGTTCGATTCTCGGTTAAGTCTTTGTAGAAAACGAACTTTTCTGTCTTGTCTATGGTCTATGTTTTGTTGTAAGTACCGTCGTCGTTTCTGATTTCTGTAACACAAGTGCTTTAGCAACTTATCTTAGGATCAGAGCAATGTATGTGATGTTGTCCAATATTCAATTTAATATTAAAATGACTATGACTACACATGGTAAATTTTCTTCTGTCATCTATTTTAAATATTAAATTCACTAACATTAGCAAAACCTTATATCATCATCATCATCATTTCAGCCATAGGACATTCAGCTGAACATAGGCCTCCCCCATTGACTTCCAGATTGGCCGGTTGGAAGCGGCCTGCATCCAGCGACTCCCTGCAACCTTTGCCAGGGGACGTATTTTTGAAGCATTAGAAATGAATCTTGAATTCGAACACGAAAACAATTCGTGTATGAAAATAGTTTCTATTGCCTCTAAATGTACGCATTTTTGAATCCCTCGAAATAGGTGTTGCTATTAAACTGAAATCTTGTAACTATTTTTGTTTCACGCAGAAAATACTATAAACCATAAATCAAAAACTCATTAACGAACGTAAATAATAAGTTATTATGTCAAATCTCTGTCAACCATATGTTTACTTGTCAATGTCATTCTTCCGTACTTTCTACTAGTAGAAATCGAAAAACGAGTGGGTAGGACCACTCATAGCAGAATTCACGGAATGAATTTTCAAAAATAGTGATTTTAGGATTTCGTATTCAGATTGGAATTCGCATGATTCTAAAATACGTCTCCAGATCGTCTGTCCACCTTGTGGGTGGTCCTACGTGGTTTTTTATATACAAATCCACATTTCCTTTTTATCGTGTAAAAGTAATGTTTCATACTGGGCCCTAGGCCGGAAGTAAGACCTAAACATAGCGAAGCAGGCAATGTAGGTTTATTTAAACTAGAGTTGAAGCCCGTATGTGACAATGGTTGGCTAACATAAACAAAGTTATTATGCTGCATCTAATAATTCTTTTTAAACCTGCTACAGCGTGTGCTAGGGAAAATGTTGGCTCTACCTATTGTATTTCTTTTTAGGGTACCGTACTTTAAATGAAAAACGAAACGATTTCAGTATCAACTTGGTTTCTCTCTGAGAATTAACTATAAATAAATATTGGACAACATCACATACATTGCTCTGATCCTATGATAAGTAGCTTAAGCACTTGTGTTACAGAAATCGGAAACAACACCGGTACCGCAACACCTAAAACTGAGACAATATAGAAAAGTTATTTTTCTACAATGACCGACCGGGAATCGAACCCGGGACCTAAGAGATAGCGTCACAAAGTCCTGTATGCTCGCCTCGCGGCTACTGAGGTCGTCAATATAACTAGGTCAAATTTAACTATGACTTCTTAAGGTAGCTTATCCTTCATGCGACTTCCCGCACGACTGATGTGACTTGCCGAATGTCGGCATCTTCGAATTTCAAAGGATTTTAGATAAAGAAATTAAGTTTGAAAGCAATGTATATTATGTCAAACTTTATAAAAATTAAATCAATATATCTTATCTATATGTATAAAAGAAAGTCGGGTTAGTTACACAATTTATTAGTCAGGAACGGCTGGACAGATTTTTATGATCTTTGGTTTGTTGGATTTGTCTCCGTCCCGAATAGCAGAATAATTATTAAAACATCGAAAAATTCAAGAAAAATAAAACGAGGCGGTACGAAGTTCGCCGGGACAGCTATTAAATAATAAATGTCAACTTCAAGAAAATTATCAATAAAGAAATTCGGCATGAGGCAACTTTTGATTTTTCTATCGAGTCATGTTTAGCTGATTGTGTTAGTGTGAGTGAATATGTATCTGTTAGATCCTTAACTGTAACATTTTTTTTAAATGTATGACTGTTAAAAGTGTTTTCATCATCATCATCATTTTAGCCATAGGACGTCCACTGCTGAACATAGGCCTCCCATTGACTTCCAGATTGGCCGGTTGGAAGCGGCCTGCATCCAGCGTCTTCCTGCGACCCTTACCAGGTCGTCTGACCACCTTGTGAGTGGACGTCCTACGTCCTACCAGTGTGTGTTACCAGTGATGACATATGGAACTGAAACGTGGCCTCTCACTATGGGCCTCATAAGAAAGCTCAAGGTCGCACAGCGTGCTATGGAAAGGGCTATGCATGGTGTTTCTTTGCGAGATCGAATCAGAAATGAGGAGATCCGTAAACGAACAAAAGTCGCTGACATAGCCCAACGGATTAGCAAGCTGAAGTGGCAGTGGGCGGGGCACATAGCACGTAGAACTGACGGCCGATGGGGCAGAAAGGTTCTAGAATGGAGGCCACGTACTGGCAATAGTGTTTTACCTGCCCTTAAAGCAGTATTAGTTTTACCTGGTTTGGTTTTTTTCTATACAGTGTTTGACTTATTAATAACTCTGCTTAGGTTCTGTTTAGAGTTGATGGTTCTGCCTCTACATCTCCCAATCTGTCCCTTTTCCTCACGCACAGGAAGAGGTATATTTTTTTGGAACTCGAGCTCTGCTTACAAATTACGATGGTACGGATCCCTCGGTTCGCGAGCCCGCTTCGCGTTTTGCAGGTTTTTAAATAGATAAACAAGCAACTGCGGTTTCATTCAAAAGCCCGCATGTTGCAATTTTAAAAGTTCAGATTCATATTTCACAACGTCGCTTGGCGAAAAAATGTTTGAAAGAAAATTCATAGCTTGGCAACCCTACAAGTTACAAAGACTAGCTTACGACCGCGACGTCGGCTGCATAGTAATGTTGCTCGTATTCAGTTTTTAAGATATGATTTGCGCGTTGGCGAAGTGGTTCGCCTTGAGTGCAAAGATTGTTTAAATAACAGTCGGGTTAATTAAAAAGAAACATGAACTTAAAAAAAAAAGGTTTTTTTAACTTTATTTTATTAAAATATCTGACGTTTCTGTAACATTATAATAATCATGTGACTTACAATAAAATCTGAATAACTGGTAAATAACCGTGTTATATTAAATGTATGAGTGCCGCGAACGTAAAAATTCTAAACGTATAGCGTTTTGTAAAAAAAACTTTTGATATCATTTTATGAGCGGTTCAGATTCCATATCATTTTAAAGTTTTGCAATATCATTGAAATTTATAAAATAATTTTCTGAACACTTAACGATAATCCTATTTGTTACTGCACCTTATGAACTATTTGTTAGGCCACTGGTTGACTGGTAGATAAGGCTTCTTAGCATTAGCATCTTAGTCCAGGTAAAAAGTAAGTTACGCCTGCCCAGCATGAGCAAACACGAAATGATATGATATGATATAGGGATATATCAACACCAACTGTAAAAATATGATAGATTTAGCCGCCATATTGACTCGCCATGCCGGTGACATCACATATTATGATCACTGTTTCGATAAAAAATTAAAATGGCGGCTATATCTATCTCATTTTTAATACAATTTACAATTGGTGTCGATATTCCGATATATCATATTTCGCGCTCTAGACTACAAAGTCAGGGGTCTTCGACTCGAATCCCGCAGGGGGCAAATTCAATTCAATTCAATTCAATATATTTATTGCATTCTATAATGTTACACAGGTGTTATAATTAGACACATAAAATAGATCATTATAGACCCTGTAGGGCACAACAATAAGATAAGTGTTGTGGGCAGAGAGGATGCCGCCATGCATAATTAGATCAATTTGTTTATTTTAAGAAGTTGTAAAGAATTAAAATAATTAAGAAATCATATGATAATTATTGAATAACATAATCAAATAAATAGTATTTTTAGGCATTTAAATATTTATTTATCTTTGGATTTCATTTATTGTTGTAGATTGTTGTCATTTAAGTATGCAAATGCAAATGTTTATGTGATAAGCACGAGCATATTGTACCTAAGTCATAGATGTTTTTGGATGTACATAAGTATGTTTATCCGTTTCTTGTCACCATAGTGCTGTACTTTGCTTAGTTTGGGGCTAGTTGATTGGTGTTACTGTGTAAATAGTTTATTTATTAATTTCTACAATTATTTTTTAATGTACAATAAAGTTTTTTTTAACATACTTGCATATCACACCGCAACAGCCAAAAGCTAATGAGACCACTATGAACTCCATGCCATTAGTTTACCCCGATCCCATCCCCTGTATAAATCACGCTTTGACCTACTTGGCTGGCGACCAAGTACCAACAGGGCGTGCGCGCCCAAAAACTGAACACCCTATACAGGGCTATTTGCAAAACATCAACAACCTCCTAGGGGCTGATTCTAGTGCTCAAATACAACATCTTTTTCTATGGGACCAACATTGAAAACTAAAAAAATTTCACTTCTCCATATAAACTGACAGATCTCTCATCTCTGATTCATCTGTGTCGTGTGGGGACGGCCGTAAAGAATACATATCCCCACCGCCAACAGGAGGCGTGTCGTAAGAGGCGACTAATTCCTGTAGCACGAGACGGGCAGCAGCGTCTGCGTGCGAAATGTTATATAAAACTGCGCTCGCCAACCCGCCTGCCAAGCGCGGCGAGTATTGGCAATACCCCCAATGAAAATCATTGGGGGAGGCCTGTGTTCAGTATTGGACATCCTATGGCTGAAATGATGAATCAAACTGATGTCAGCTGGTGGCGGCTTAGTATGAGGAAGTGATTTTTTTTGCGATTTCAGTGTTGGTTAAATATAAAAAGTTGTTGTATTTGAGCACCAGAATCAGCCCCTTGGAGGTTGTTGATGTTTTGCAAATAACTCTGTATATGTAGTGATGTTTTGTTGCAAATGCTTCTTCGACGATTCCATAGGTGTAATGACGCGTAATTCGCCTTGAACGCAAAGGTTCGACTCCTGGATCGGGTCAGTTCCGAAAACGATCTTTTCTAAATTGGCTAGAGTGTGGGTGTGTTGGGCTGGGAGACGCCCCTCATCATCATCATTCAGCCAGAGGACGTTCACTGCTGAACATAAGCCTCATTCCAGTGATTTCCAGATTGGCTAGTGGAAGCGGTCAGCATCCAGCGGCTTCCTGCAACCTTTACCAGATCGTCTGTCCACCTTCTGGGTCCTACGCTGCGCTTGCCGGTATGTGGCCTCCATTCCAAAAACTTTCTGCCTTTCTCTACAGCATGAGGTTTGAGGCTCCTTCTGAATTCATTACCTTGAAAAAATAAATTGTCTGGTACCGTGTAACACTAAGATGTAATTAATTCATGATTTAAACTTTAGCCCCAAACAGAGATGTCTCTTAGAACTTGCTCACCTGTGGGACATTTTCGTTCACTAAGAGTTCAAATATAACCGAATCTTTGATCACTGACCTGCTTTTTCGTACTATCTTAGTTGCTGGGCAGTTAAAACACAGGCATGTCCTATGACTGGTAATCTGGTATAGAGGTAGTTTTTTTAAAATGTTTAATGGTTTTCAATCTTATTTTAAGAATGTTAGGTTTAAAATACATGGCAGCTAGTAAGGTGCCTGGTTCTTTATTTAAATCTAAATATTTTAAATTGAAAATCGAACCAAAAGCCAAACGTCTATACTCCTTGAAATATTTTTATTCGTTTAACTTAAATGTGATATTGGGTATATCCGCGACCCACTTGGACGGCAACCAACAGAGCGCAAAAACGCGCCAAAAATGAACATGACCGATGAAAAACGCGGCAAACCTTTTTGTAATGGCACAAAAGAGAAATGTTTCAGTAGGCTCATTCGTAATTTATAACGTGTCATAGTGCGAGGTTAAGTCGCTAAGGAACTTTACCTAATTGTAATTCGGAGATGAACTTAGATAAAAAAAACTACTGATTACTATTTAGATATATCCGCGAAAATAACTGTAACGCGCATTTTTTTAAAAACAAAAAAAAATAAAATAAAAGCGAAGTGCCGTTAGATAAGTTGTTTAAAATATTTTAAAATTACTTTTCGATTTTTGGATCTTTGTGCGTAATTTTAGACTTTACACTACATTTTCTTTGTTAAAAGTGCTATAATAGCGTAGTTACAGGGACAACTCACAGCTGGGTAAGTAGGTACTTAGTGAAATTGTAAAATATACATGGAGAAGAAAATTACTTAGATGATATTGTTAATTATGTAAAACAGGTAGCAAATACCGCATTTTGTGCACGCACTTATTAGGATTTTTTTCCCTTAGTTTAGATAGAGAGCTGGCATTCTAGTAGTACTGGACCTATCTTAACTGTAGTGATATCGAAGCAATGTTCGTATTGTTTATTAATGGCTAGATGTGAAATGGTGCAATATCGAAATGGTTGCAGTTATCATCTGATAAAATGCAGTTATGATGTTACAAGCTGAATAAGAGCGCGGTATATTACGCCTATGTAGGTCCCACTGCAGGGCACAGTCCTCACCTCAAGTATAGATGGTTTAGGCCAAACTCCACCACGCAGGCCCAGTGCGGAGCGGTGGAGGGGTGTTGTAAGGCCAGTGACTACACCTTACTGTCAATCACTAATGATAAAGCGCTGCCGCCACTGAGCTACACTGAACTGAGCTTAGTCAAAAGTCAAAGTCAAAGTCAAAAATCATTTATTCAATTCAGGACAAAATTGCCACTTATAAACGTCAATAATAACATTATAGGTCCTTAGGGGGCCAGAACATGTCTCCTTATTTTTTGGGCCCTACTAGCGCTTCGAGACAAGACACAGACAATCTGGCAAGTGATGAGAAGAAACGCTGGAACAAACTCAGTCACCACTAGCTGCCACACAAAAAATATCAATCAAAATAAACAGGTAGGTACATCAGTTTAGTGCAGGCTGGACTGACCATACATTCTTGTCATCAAGATAGTCTTGAATTTTATAATACCCCTTAGACATCAGTGTAGTTTTGACATGTGACTTAAATTTATTAATAGGAAGTTTGGTAACATTGTGAGGTATATTATTGAAATAATTAATACAATTTCCCAAGAATGAATTACTTGTTTTGGCCAATCTAAAGTTTGGGACTACAAGTTTGTTTTTGTTTCTTGTGTTATATGAATGAATATCACTTTTTTTCATAAAAAGATCTAAATGTTTGCGTACGTACATGATATTATCAAATCTTAATTTAATCGGCTTGATTACATCTGACAGTAAAGTCTAGTCACTGGCCTTATATACCCCTCCACCGCACGGCACTGGGCCAGCTTGGTGGAGTATGACTTACACCACCTCATAGTTAAGGTGAGGCCTCTGGCCTGCATAAGGACGTATACAAGGTGTTAATAAAATAACGCAAAACCTTTTAGAGGGTGATTCAACTGCTAAAATGCAGTAACTTTTTCTATGAGGCCAACATCGAAATTGCAAAAATATACCTACACTTTCCCATACTAAACCGCGACCAGCTGACATCAGTTTGTATGGAAACGTCGATAGTTTTTTTGAGATTTCGATGTTGGCCTCATAGAAAAAGTTACTGCATTTTAGCAGTAGAATCCTAAAAGGTTTTGCGTTATTTTATTAACACCTTGTATAGGCATTATTTACTTTACTTCTGTGAAGTTCCAATATAAAATGCCACTAAATTAGGTACTATTATGTTGTTGCACTACTATTTTGCTTCCATTTCAACTAATTTCCAAACAAAAGTTGTTCCACTATCGTTAGTTTTCCCACGTAAAACTAACCGAAAGTTAGTCCCCAATTTAGGGAATTCGGGAAATTGCCTAGAACGAACGTCGGCGGGGTTCGTTAGTAAAAATGTCGCGGTTCGGGAAATTTGTACTTAACCCAAATCACTCGACATTTGCCTGATTGCTACCGATTTAGTAAATAATCGTAGTTATGTTTCAGTTTCTATGCGATTTAGAGTTAACCTGTTATATTTATAGATAAATGGTTAAGAACAAAACATTCTCCTAAACAACAGTTCTTGGTCTGGAGAAAGGCTTGCCAACATTATTACTGTCGTCTGTTAAGACACGTCATTTGAAAATAGATTGATTTAATAGCAATGTGTTTCAAATAAAATACTTTTGTAAATAACAGTGAAGTTAAAATAATAACAGAATAACAGAACTGACGGCCGATAGGGAAAATAGGTTCTAGAATGGAGGCCACGTGCCGGCAAGCGTAGCGTGGGACTTTCACCCACAAGGTGGACAGACTACCCGCGGCCCAATTCCCGTAATTTTACATTAGTCGCAATTCAGTGTCAATCCGCTCCCAGTAACATTATTATCTAAATAGATATTCTCGTAAACCCAAAAAATACGTAATGAGACTGAAAATGGAAGAAACCAAAATGAGTTTTTTTTTGTTACATTTTCAGTTGTATTGAGATAGTAAACGTTTAAGACAATACCGTTTTACATAGTAATGTTACTAGGAGCGGATCGGCATTAGATTGCGACTGATGTAAAATTACGGGAATGGGGTCTCAGGTAAAGGTTAAAGTAAGCAGCTGGATGCAGACCACTTTCAATCGGCCAATCTGGAAGTCATTGTGGGATGCATATGATCAGCAGTGGACGTCCTATGGCTGAAATGATGATGATGATCAAATATTATTTGAATACACAAATCGCCAAACGCACAAACACAAAAAATAAATAATCGTGGTACAAAACTCTTTTACAAACTGCCGAGACAGTTAGCTCTTCAGAGAATTGATGACATCTTGCAATGAAGTTCCTTGAAAAACTTGACTAATGCACTATCTCTACCACAGCAAAAAAAGGCACACAAGGTTCGTAAATGCAATATTTCCTTTCGCGTGTTTTGAATGAGTTGCGAATTTGTTTTATAAATCATTAAAGTTTTATTAAATTAATTTACATTTATTGATTAACGTTTAGCATTAATAGTCACTCATAGACAGATAGGTGATTACTCTTTATTGTACATACAACAGCACGTCAACCTATCACCAAACGTCAAATTTTCTCAATTGTTGTTGATCACTACGTGTCGGACTTAAAGTTGACAATCGGATCAATGACCTTTAACTTTTTTGGTAGGTTGGCCTGCCGTAGACTGTACACCACGCAAAAGTAGACGAAATAATACATTTAGAATGGCACAATAAAGGCGGTTTTATCGGATATTTCAGGATATTGTGGTGGTCATGAAGCTAGACAATTTTTCCTTTGGATATTGTTAACGCCATATAGTAAAAGCTGTTGTACTGAGCAGTGTAGGTAATAATTCCCTCGAAAAAAAGTTAATTATTAATGTATACCTTAACCGCTTGCGTGCCACTTTTTTTTTTAAAGTTTTTTCGGTCTATATCGGGTAAGTGGCACCTGTAGGAGTAATGAATGATTATCATATAAAACCAATTCTGGCGGTCATGTTGAGCTATTTAGGTATAATAATATGGTTTATAGCGATTTTGGAAATCTCAATGTGGTCATCGACTTTTCATTTTGACTGTACCAATTTGGGAAGAGTTTGAACACGCTAATATCGATTTCGGCTTGATTCGCAATGCACTTCATGTCTGCCGTTTGGTGTTTTACACCAAATGGCAGACAAGTCAGACGGAAATAGACAGGGACACCTAGTGCGAGTATTCAACGTATTAATTGATCGAAAAGTTAACGTGATCTATAACAAATCTGCATTTACGTTCTCATAAAGAGCTACCAAAAAAACTGCCAAAATTATAAGACCATACTACTGAAATGACAAAGCAATAAATTATTGAGTATTATGTGCCGTGTGGGAATGGCCGTAAAAAATACACTTCCCCACCGCTAACGGGAGGCGTGTCGTAATAGGCGACTAATTCCTGTAGTACGAGACGAGCAACAGCGTCTTCGTGCCAAATCTTATAAAAACTGCGCTCGCCAACCCGCCTGGCAAGCGTGGCGAGTATTGGCAAAAGCCCCGATTATAGGTCATTGGGGGAGGCCTTTGTTCAGCTGTGGACGTACATGGCCGAAATGATGATAATGATAATTATAGGCGCTTCAACCGAGCTCGTTGACTCTGATTAAAACACTAAAACCGATGTACCACTTTCGTAACTTATTTGTTCGTCCGTCTTCTCAATAGTGAAGATACTGAGTTTGCCTACTCTGTGCATTATCCGATAGTCTTCCCGAAGTCGAGGCTTAGATCTGTATCACCCGAGAAGCTGACGAAGCGAGCTTATCCTGCTATTCATTGGTACATCTAGCTTTTTAGCTTAGCGAGAAGCCAGCTAGTCTCTTCAGACATTAAAGCTCTTTAGTTAGAGATGTTGGCAGAAAATAAGCTCAGTGCTTTACACTTTTCAGAGCCAAGAAAAATAGCTTACACTTTTCAATTCCAGATTCTCCGTGAATACTTGATAGAATGAAATATTTATGATTTCACTCTCGATTGCAACATTTCAAATATATCTATGGTTACCTAACTATATAAATATTTCAAACAAAGTTGTTGTTAGTTAGCAGGAATGAAAGCCACGTACAAGCGCAGCGTAGGACGTCCACCCATAAGGTGGAGAGACGATGGTAAAGGTTGTAGGAAGCTGAATGCAGGCCACTTCCAACCGGCCTATTTAGAAGTCACTGGGGGAGATCTATGTTCAGCAGTGCTATGGCTGAAATGATGATGATGAGTAAGTTGTAGGTGAAATTAAAGTATGTCCGTTGAAAACCTTAACGTGGGTAACAAATGGCGTATAGCTACGTTGCTCTACTTGAACTTGTAGTTTAATTTATAACTAACTCGCTCTAGCAACTAGCTGTTAGTTGAGTTTGCATTTAAATGTAAATTAAATAAATACCTAACTAATATAAAATATAAATATAAATTGTTTCCACAATCACACCAATTGGCTAGCACCAAACTAAACAAAGCTTGTACTATTTGACTAGACAAGTTGACGGATAAACATACTTAAATACATTTATAAACATCAATGACGGTAGAAATGCTCGCGCTTATCACACAAACATTTGCCTCTTGCGGGATTCGAACCTATGGCACATGTCTAAGTACATGCAGTTTTTTATTACTAACAGATAATAATATATCAATGCGGTATTACACTATAACGCTCAACCGAATAGTGTCCATTCGTCTCACTTACATTCCCGGAATGTGCGGTTAGACGAGTCGGCGATCCGATATTTTCGGACAATTCGCGTGATAAATGCCGTCGGTTCGCAGGTGTCAAAGTGTTTTGTGTACACGAACGACGGAACAATTGTGATTAGTACTTGAGCTTTATTATAGAGTCAATCAACACACGCTGATTTTCTAAATACATAAATAACAAGCGTGAAATAAAATCTGCCTTTTTGTACTCTGTTGTAAAGTTACAACAGTTCATTTAAGGAGTTTTGAGTTAGACATTTTTAGTTCAAAGATTCAAAGATATTTATTCACAGAGACAAGGTAGTACACAAGTGATGTTCAAAATGATAAAGAGCAACTTATCTCACCAGCGCAGCGCAGCTAGTGTGTGATTTTTAGTGTAATGTCGATACAGATATTAATAAAGAATAACAAAAATTAATCATGTTTAGGCCCAAAAAACAAAAACAAATAGTAATCAATAATAACCAGTGATCGGAATAGGTGGATTGATTTGGGGTTAATATGGACATGCCTCCGGGATTCCGGCATTTCTTTGTATTAGTTTTTGAAAAAAAAAGCATATCCATATTATGCTAGCAATACCAAATTACATCAAATCAATCTACCTATTACGATCACTGATAATAACATACACCATACAAACTTTCAATATACCTAGTTATTAAGGTATGAAGGCAATTCTAGTGTTTTTTTTTGCAATCACACTAATTATTTAGTCTCAAACTAAGCGAAACTATATTGGCGACTAGATACGGATCATACTTAAATAAATTTTAAACATCCTTTAGTTTAGTACTTTATAATTAGTTTGAATAAAATAATGTACCGACCAGCCAGACACTAACCCTGAGAAACTAAATTTTTTGGGACAGTAAATATAAAACCATTTACAAATGAAATCGGATTCGGTTATTTTGGGATGTGATTGAAAAATCTTTCTATCACGGTCCGCAATTTAATCCATTACCTTTGAAAGGGTAATTTTGGCGGAACACCTTTAGGAAATGATGCACGTGATGTTTCCCGTGGGGGTTAATGAACCAAATCAATTTCAGATATAGTCTCTTATAAAGATTATTTGTTTTTCATTTTTAAAATGTTGAGACAAAAATTCCTTAAATATTTTTTTACATTGTAAAATTCGATTAATTGATGTTTTTTACTGCTTTTTCATTCTACTTTTGTATTGTTATGTAATAAACACGTTGAATGAACGTGTACGTAATTAGCTGCTGCTAAACAAAACAAATTTGGGCCAACATTTTAATTACGTAAATAATTCGAGGAAGATTATGTAAAAAATTATGGTATCCCGAAAAAAAAATCAATTAAGTACATAATAATTTATAGGAACCATCATTTATTAAACAAATAGAATGATTTATTACAGAAATCGTATCCAAAACAATGCCATGATTGCAGTACAGTCCGAACGTAGTTACTTTAGCTAAATAAATAGAGTACGTTTGTAAAATATTTCCATATTTTCATTTGCCATAACAGCGCAGTGACCGTGATATGAACGTGCGCTTTTTTTAAAGGACCGTTATTAGGTTTACTTGTAACTAACTAAATAATTAATTATTTAAATCTTGAAAATTGTTTTTAATTGTTATAATTGACGTATCAGTTAACCATTTTATAATATCTGACATTCGGATGACAATACAATAATTTCATCCATCGTGATGATCTGATGATGGAACTAGTAGGCAGATGGTGGAACTCTTCAATGGCTACTAGTAAAACATTAGTTTTTGGCATTTGGTACGTCTTGTCTAATTCAATCTGTTTAAAATTGTTAGTATATACTTTTTAAACTATGATATAAATAATTTTTATTAATATTTTTTTAGTTATGCACAATTAATTATTTTGATATTCATCATTAGCTTAATATCAATGTAGTAAATGCAGCTGCTGTTTTGTGTAAATATCGTAGATTTCTGTAAAAGTCGTCATTGTTTGCGATTGTTACACAAATGCTGTATTTTTCAACTCGCTATAAAGCCGACACATGCTGTAAACTATCCTATTTTAATTAACCTACAGAATGGCTTAGGTCTCTAAGCCTAGGCATGTTGCATGTTCAGCCTAGTACATAAAATATCTAGTACGTACCTAGTACGCTACCTGTTCCGTATCACATGTTCGGGATTAGGTCTGAGATGCATTGCTTGTGTCACGCGTCCTGTGGGAGCGCCGCACTACATTACTGTTTGTGCACTGCCTAACCTGTGGGAGTAACTATGTTTGGAGGCAGATAGCTACGCTAAATTGGTACTATAGGTTCAAGGAAAGTTAGATGTTAATTCAATAACTTGTACAGAATTACTGATAAATATAATAGGTAATTATTTGACAATCCGGATGACGTAATGGTGCGGCAATTTGCTGGGAGACGCTACTGGCAATTTTATTTTAATCGTAGTGACGTCTGGCGCATATTTATACAGGGCTACATTACAAGGTAGTAAAAAAAACTGTTATCGTAATGATTTTTTACCAATATTATTTAAAAAAAAAAACAAAACAAAAACAAAGCGGAAATTGTGCAATGTTTTTAATTTTTTATGCATATTTCTGATATTACTAAGTATAAAAAATATGTATATACCTAGTTTATACATGTACCTTTTTCGGTTTTACATCAAGTATAATACTCGTATGGTCTCAAGAAATACCCACATAATTTTATGTACAAAATCATATCATTCATTTCAAAATCAGTTTAACTTCGAATATGGCCAAAAATATCGGTTTCATTATCACTAAAAATCTTATTTATTTAGTATTCTATAGAATACAAAATAAATAAGATCTGGCTATAAATTTCAAAAAATTTATAGACACAATATTACATGCCTTTAGAATAGAATCCCGAAGTTGTTGCTAAATTGATGTTACAAGTTAAAAGTTGCCCATTGCACTTCGCTGGCGAATAATAGACAATACATTGCGTCTGCTGGGATTCGCGATATTGCACAAGAAACTCGATAGTGCACTTTAAAATACAAATGAGATCCCACAGGTGTAAAGTCTAACCTTACGGAGATAATAGGTTCTGTTGTAGGAACAATTTATAGTATACAAACTGACTTTTTAAATCGCAAACCTCAAATTCTCCTGTTTAAGTACTGGTGTGATATCAATTAGTAGACATTGTGATAACCACATGTTCTTTACATCATCGTGATCAACTTTTGTTGTAATTGAATCGGCTGGTTGGCAATTTTTTTAGCGTCAAAAGTTGGCGCATTTAGTAAGGATTCCAAAATGGTATGACACTCGATAAATTGTAGCTGCAAACGTGGACTTTTTTTCGTAAAAACCCAGTTTTTAATTTTTTTTTCTAATTGTGTTGAATTTTTTTTTGTGCCCATGGATTTTCTTAGTGTAATCACTTTAAGATTCTAGCTTGAGTAAGGCAAAGGACTCATTTTCACGGTCAAATCACACATTACTAATTACCCTTACACAACAACAAAAAAAAAATTGGAAAAAATATAGATTTGTGGCAACAGGAGTGAAAAAACTGTCAGAAGGCGTGGAATTTTTCGATTTTCTTTTAATGCCTATAGTTTTGAAAACATGCAAATAAAGTTTTTTTTTTACATTTTTCTGACGACCAACCATGACTTGCCTTTTCACCCGGTTTCGGGTTGACGTCGAGTTTTGGGACTGTATAATATCTAGAATTCTAGACGGACAAAAATTGTTCCAAACCCTGGTCGTTAAATCTCTTTCCAGGATGTGTTCCAACACTGGAGACGTACTTACATGCCGCTAGGCAAAATTGAGGTGTCGGAAATGGCGATTAGTCCTAATAAAGTGTGAAGAAAATATAAAGGAAGAAAAGACAAAAAAAAAGTAAAATACCATGTTTTTTTAGTCCGATTCAAGCACTATGCTCAATCTAGACAATATGACATCATTGCTCACATATATGTAACGCATAAAAAAGTCACACCAAAAAGCGTAATGTTTAAGCAAAACTTATTCCACTCAGAGCGTTCAGTCGATAGTCTCTTAATACGTACGGAGGTGTGTAACATTCAAAGCACGCGTCGCGAATGCTCCGCGTACCGGCTGCCTACAAACAAAATGGATTCCGCAACATTTTAAAACAAGAGTGAAAATTCAGCAATAGTTTTTTAATATTTTTTAAAAAATATATAAAAAATAACGTAGTATAATAATAAGCGCCAGACAACACAACAAAATGTCAAGACTCGAAGAAATTACAATCCTTGTGTTACGAGGTTCCAGACAATTTTTTTTTAAAGATAGCTACCGCACCACTACGTCAACTTTGTACGATTTTTAACATTTTAAAGTTAAGAAAACTTTAATAAGATGCGCATTACTGAAAACTCTCTCCACTACAAACATTAAATACCCATAGGTTAAAAAATAATAACTCACATTATTAATATCGGATTTTTTTTAAATCCTCTATAATGATAAACGACTAAAGAAAAATATATTTTCCTATCAAGGATACATTATTAAAAGCTGTAACTAGTATGATTGCATTTTCAAAGGGTAAAAATTATCACTGTTTCTATATTTGCGCATCAAAGAATAAAAAATTAAAATCTACTAAACCGTTCGCATTCCGGACTATAGGTAAAACCTGACGGTTGCGGGTTCGATTCTGGCAAGAAACAGTGATGAGCACAAGCATTTGTACCTGAGTCATGAACGTTTATAAATGTATATTAGTATTTACAGATAACCCTGTATAATTGTGTGATTGTTGAAGCATTTATTTATCTAACCCATCAACAACACAACAATGGTGATCACTTACCAGATCCTATCAGTAGCAAAATAAAGTAACAAACATCAAATATAACTTCAAGTTAACGCCTCGGCGCGAGCCAGCCTTAACAAATCGCCCTCCATCGGAGGTATTTTTCCTCCGTGAGAAAATGTATCGCCTCGAGAAAGGAGCGTACCTAGGGCATACTTACAGAGGAAATGTAGGGTAAATAGGTAGTGGGTGGATACTATTTTCAGTTCTGAGGTTTAACCATAAACTATAAACTTCACGTAAGCAGTGTTGTTAGTGTGTTTATACGTCAAACTTTATAGAGAAAAAACAAAACAATGGCAAAGTTATACAGATTTAAGAGCTTACAGTTAGGCTCTTGGCAGTGGTAAATAATCTTCATCATCATCATTTCAGCCATAGGACGTCCACTGCTGAACATAGGCCTCCCCCATTGACTTCCAGATTGGCCGGTTGGAAGCGGCCTGCATCCAGCCTCTTCCTGCGACCCTTACCAGGTCTTAAATAATCTTAAAAAGGGTTATTTATTTTAAAACCATTTTTGATTGTTTTCTAGCACTGATTTCGAATGCGTCAACTTTACAGTTTCATCTAAAAATCATTGATTTCAGTTAGTCAACTGTAGGAAAACCTACTTTTTGTTGTTTGGTATGCATATTTTTTTTACAAATATATTTAGGACAATCTAACTGCGGTTGCGTAAATTTAGGACACAGTCTTTTCTAAATTTGCTAGGTGTGCTAAGAGATAGCTCATCATAGCTCTCCGCGCTCTTTCTTATCTGTTCTCTACCTGAAGGTTGTCTAGTAAAGATCGCTTTTAGTGAGAAGACTTCCTGAATTGTACTTTTTGTATGGTGTACAATAAAGAGTGTCTTCATAACCAGTGATCAGATTAGGTAGATTAATTTGGTGGTAATATGGACATGCATCCTGGATCCCGGAATTTCTTGGTATCAGTTTTTGAAAAAAAGGCATATCCATGTTATGCTAGCACTACCAAAGTACATCAAATCAATCTACCTACTCCGATCACTGATCATAACACATGAATGCTTATTATTTAATTCGAGACTAGTATAATCGGTGTGTGGTTTATCTGACACATATTTATTCAAGACAAGCCAGTGGCGACCGGCCAATCTGGAAGTCATTAGGGGAGGCCTATGTTCAGCAGCTATAAGAAATAATAATTAGAATTTCTTCATAGCATATTATTTCATTCACCAGCCGCACTAGCATGACTACCAAAACACGATATGATTTAACGATATATAATATCTAAAATAATACTAAACTAACGGGCTATATCTTCATCATTTTTTGTTTGATTGAGAAAAGAAAAAATACGTGTCTAATATTTTCTGTTAATCCAACTGACAGACTAATTAGATTTTTTTAGGAAACTAGCCCATTCTTACACAGTGGACGTCCTATGTATGATGATGATAATGGAGCCAGTTGCGCGTTCTCTCCACACTGCATGTTTATTGTACTTACTGATTTCTCACTACGTCACTCTCCAACATATAAAACTATTTGGTGTTAAACTAACATCTAATAACTCCTAGCAAGGTATCGACCAATACCTCCGCCCAACAAATCGCCGTCTTTCGCTGGTATATTTCCTTTCCGAGAAAAATGTATCGCCGGGGAAGCGAAGGCACCTAGGGCATGCTTACGCAAGAAATATAAGCTTTAAGGAGTCAGTAGCGAACATTCCCTTTGAATCGATCTTTTAGGAAGAAGTAGAGCTTTATCTGGTAACTTAATGTGAAAACAGAAAGGTAATTTTTGTGGGAAATTGTGGTCGTAGCTTTGTTAGGGTAACATTGAATGCTGAGCGGGAACCTTGTTGAAACCCAAGATGCTCTTGATTGTGGTGTTTTTTTCGTGTGTCAAATAAACGTTTCTATTTCTATTAGTATTCGAAATAAAGCAGCGCTAGAAATTCAGTCATTATTGTCAGAATCTTTGAAAATAAGTACATAATTCGTTTTAAATAAACCAACCGATATGAGCTAGGCAGTTTGTTTTTTTAATTTACACATCTATATACTTAAACTTTTTTTATATATAATATGTTTCACTGCTGGGAAGTCATTTATTTTAAGTCCTTTCATGCTTTTCTGTTTTCGCCCAAGGCCTGTCAATCCTTGCTTCTCCAAATCGATACGCCATTGCTTCTTTGGGTTGGGAAACACCATAACTGGAGACCCCCAAACAACAGATATTCTATTGTGACTAAGTAATAGGCAAATCAAATCTTAATAAAATAAAAACATGAAAAATGTAGGTACTTATGTTTGTTATTATAAGCGTATGCGCTAAACCATTCATTTTATTGCGATAATGATGAGTTGTTATGTTCTTGTAAAAACGGGTACCGAGGGGTGAAAGGATTATCGAAAACAAGTACAAATTGGCAATTACGAGTACTCTACCGATAAGAAGACAGCTCCTAAATTAAACAGGCAAATCATTTCGCAATCATCGGATCTGCGCCATATTTAACAGTAGTATATCTTCATAAGTACCTGCATATGTTAACTGCAAAGTGCAACTTACGTTCGCAACAGATAAATTTATTTGCGCAGTTTTTCCGCATTGCCACAGTTTGGCTTTCACTGGCTGTGTTTACATATGACGATTTGTCTCGTCTAATCTAGAATCTAAGATGATACACTAGAGAAAAACGATTACCACTGCTAATCGGTCGTTTATTTCACTGTTAAATCTAGAGTTTGTTTTATCAACGCTGACTTTCACAGCTAAACATAACGGATTAACTAATATACTCAGTTGCTCAGTTGGAAAAGCAGTCACTGGACTAGCAAAGTAACGTAGGTTTGATTCCCATTTCCCGGCTGCTGCAGTCAAATTTTTTTTATGTTTAAAATTATCTTAGCATGCAATTTCATCAAAAAACACTCAATTTACGACATATGGTTAAAATTACAAGCCTCTAGGTTCTTTTTAACTTAAATGTATTTCCACTTCTGGGCAAAGGTTTCCCCAGACCCCCATCGGTCAACGGATCTAATCCATCGCCAATGACTCCTAATCCCTCGTGAGGTTAACTAAATCGTCGCACTCTCTTTTTCTATCACTTCAGGCTACTTCTTCGGCGATAGCCGTTAAAGTTAAAGGTTAACGTCAAAGGTAGGTAGGTCCTACAAACGTGACCTGCCCACATCCATTTTAGCTAGCAATAGATAAAGCAAGCGCAGCGTGTGATGTTCACCCTCAAGGTGGCTGGATGCAGGCGGCTTCCAACCGGCCAATCTGGAATTTATTGGGGAGGCCAATATTCAGCAGTAGACGCCCTGTGGCTAAAATGATGATGATGACAACAGATACAATTTATTGTTTAAGCAAAGCAAAGCCTGCGTATTTTCCTTTTTTTAACATTAAAAAGATGTAAACGTAAAAATCGCAAAATAAAATCGGAAACATAAAATTGATCTATTTATAATGATACCTTATAATAAAAACCAATAAAAGAACTATAAATATATGTCCCAGTTTAGGGAACTTCCCTCGACTAAGATTTGGGCCATATCTTCAACCAGGTTAAAGAAAAGTACCTTTGTGTAAATTAACCATTCGCCAGGCTCTAACCGACTTAGCGTGCGACTGAAACGCCACTTTTTGTGAAATCGCGTGATTTTACAATTTTATTCCTTTACGGATTCTATTCACGGGTTTATAAATTACATTTTATCGTGACATAAAAAATTTTTTCAACGGGTAATGTTCATCTACTTCTTACGTAAAGTAGGTCGTTTATTACTAGTGGTTAGTTGAAATTAAAACTTTCTTAGTTTGATGTTGGGATACCTTCCTGGTTTAGGCCTCTTCCATAATGTAAGAGTAATTTATTTTTTTCTATGTCTTCGGAGTTTTTCCCACTTTCCATGCCATTTTTGCGATAGCGGTGGACCGCCACCGCTAAACATGTTTGCCAATATAGGGTATTTTGCCTTCGGAGAGGATTTTATGGTGTTATTAGTCTACTTCTTTTTCGTGAGACGTGTGACATGACCTGCCCATTGCCATTTTATTTTAAAAGCGTTTTTAGTGCTTCTGTCACTTTTGTCTCACTTCTAATTATATCGCCTCTAAATCTGTGAATTTTCCTAAATTTTAAAATACTATCTCTATTCAACATTTGGCATGTCTTTCACGATCTTTCTCACACATTAGATCTGTCAATCTCACCACCCACAAATAGCCGCATACCAATAATATTTCGTCTATTCTCGTGGCTTGGCGGTTTCATTTGTTTTGAACGTCTTCATCATCTGTCTCTTTTCCTGCTGCTAGGTTATCTGCTGGAGTTATCCTATGCCCGAGGCCTGGCATGAGACGTACATGCATGGAAGTCGTTCTTACGGGTTCCCATATCGTCAACATACGTTGCGAGGTACACTGAAGTTTTTTTAGTGGTTGAACCTTGTCGGGAATCAGTTGCGAAAGCCACTGTTTTTGACAAGCAGTCTCACGTAATCATGCTAGTCCGTGTTAGTCATCATCCAGCCTTTCACTCTTTTCTCAATATCATTCCTTACAAAATATATCTATCTTCTTCGATTGACCTCTTTCTACGTCCTCAATCCACCAGCACGCATATCCTCCTCGTTGTGTCTTTCATCCCTCTTATAATCTTACTAATATTATAAATGTAAAAATTTGTATGTTTGGATGTTTGTTAAGAAATAAGCTTAGGTTGGACGAAATTTGGCATACATATGTATACCTAGCCTAAGTTTTATCAAACTAAAGTTCTTGTGTGGAATGTTTAATCATTATTTTATGCCCTAGCTCTAAAGTCTTAAGTAGACGAAATTGTGGGCAGAAGCTAAAATAATATTATAATATTAAACAAAATTATTAGTGTAGTGTAAACTTTCAGTCTTTTGTTCAAAAACTCTTCTAAATAATTAAAAAAATCATTTTTGGCAATTCGCTGTCCATTGTGGAGAACAATGTAAACGCGGCACATTTCAGGTTACCCCAAAAACTGTAACCCTGTATCTCCAGTGATTTGTTAACGGCAATTATTGTCCCCTCCCCCCACCCGTTTCCCCAATGGTTGATAATTACCTTTTCGGCGGTATTTATGGTATTGCCTCCTGATAAATATTTCAAAGCTTTGACATACAATATAGAGACACAGAAGGTCCGCTAATAACTTCTAGTTAACTCCTAGTGTCACCCTCTAGGAAGGACTGACTAGTGTCATCAGGTGGTATTGAAAAGTGTTTTTTTTTTGTTGAGATTTTTATATTTTAATTGAGCAGTAGAATCATCATCTAGAAGGATGATAACTTATTAATCAGGACCTAATTAAAAGCACTCCAAAAGATTATTATCGTGACTAGGACAAACGCATAATGGCCATGCAAACATTATTCAACTTATAAGTTAGAATAGGGAATATGCATATATTTTTATTTGGTCTTAAAATAAATAGTACTTAATTATAATGATTAAAACTTCAAGAATCTTTTCATCATCATCATTCCTTTCGTAGTACAGAAAAATTGTGGTATATGTTACTAAAAATGGTCAAAATAGCCACCCATCCACCTACTACCACGACGTGGGTTGCTTAACTTTTGATATAACCACTACCAAAGCGCTGCCGCCACTGCATCTAGATCTAGAAGCATTTGTCTTCATCATTTTAGCCATATGACGTCCACTGCTGAACATAGGCCTCCCTCAATGGCATAGGGCTTGTTAAAAAAGCGTTCTGCATCCAGCGTCTTTCTGCAACCTTTACCAGGATGTCTGTCCACCTTGCTAGAAGCATGAAGTCAATTTGCTCAATTCTAACCGCGAAAATTAGCCAAAAAATCACTGCGGTGTTCATGATATGTTCAACTCTTTAGCGTTTTCTATAGGCTTAGTCATTGCTACGTGGCCTCATGAGCCCGCTTAAGTGTTGACGAGTTAATACGTCGCGGGAGTGGGCTTACTGTTCCTACACGTATTGTTCCTCTAATCTGTACGGAGACCAATGTCACTGGAACGGCCACCTAATGCTAATGTCTCGTGTTCGCATTAAGGAATACCATTTTGGGATTATCTTGGATAAATTGGCAGATTTTGTAAAGCAGACGCTACAGGTTTTGTGGAATAAATACATTACTTAGTCATATAATGGCTCCACTGTGTTCGAAATCGAAGAAATGTTAAATCAAATTAAAAATAATTGCTAGTTAAAATTAAAAAATCGACGTTGTTAAATATGGTTCCATAAATTTTCATAGGGGAAATTAAATTATTGTGTTACTTATTATAATAATAAGAATAAATTCTTTCAACGCAACGCAAAGCTTGTACTATGGTTATTAGGTTGGATGGACATACCTAAATACCTATGACTCGGATATAAGACCGCCTAAATAGGAATGACTACTGATTAAAGAAAATGAAATTCTAGTTAGTGCGTCAGAGATTATAAAAAAATAATATACTCTCATTTTTTCTTTTGTCAATCAACCAAAAAATTACAAAGATAATGCGTGTCAAAGTTCGGGACAGAAGAAATCAATATAACTCTATAATATTTACATTATGTGAAAAGTTAAAATACGTGTATACTGAGCAAAAAAAGGTTTGTCGTCATCCCTATATTGTACGTCTTGGGGTGACGACTCTTTGTAAAAACCATGTGGTATTTACTTTGTATGGGTTCAATAAAGACTTATCTTATCTATATGTATAAATATGCCATGCGGGGTTAAATTGATCTTAATCTTAGTTAGTTAGGTAGTTCGGAAAGCAAAACGTTAGACCAAATCAGTAGTCTTATGTCATGTCTTGACATGTATCTTCACGTTTGTTTTGGGCGCATACTTTATCACAAAAATCAGACTAAAATGCTCTATAATTCGTTTATTTATTACCCTTAAAATGTCTATGGTGGGCGAACGGCCCCAGCTACAGATATTCGGTTTGATGAATGTCCATGATGGCGATGCGAAATAATTTCTTCTATTCATCCTGTAAAATATTGCCCTCTCTGACTAATGAATTCGTTTCAATGGCGCCCGAAGAGCTCAGACTAGTCAGTAAAATAGACACCACAAAAAAGTGTAGTAGATTTTAGTCATAAACATTTGCACTACGGTATACTACATACATGCGCATGTAGTGAACGTTAGTGCAAAAGTATATACGCTGCGTGTAGCGAAAATCGGGTTTTCGCCTATTTATCGATATCGAAATTACCAAAGAACCTGTTACCGTGCGTTTGTTAAGACTAACTTACGTCTATAGACGTTTTGGATTTGCGAGCACGAGCGTGTTAAGAGAACAACAATAACTGTACATTTGACAGGTCCTATATAAAACTGTGTATCCAATTCTCTGTCGTCACTCCCTTAACTTAATTTAGATTTGTGTCTTCTATTTTTCTAAGATTCTAACTTTTTGAACTAACTTTTTAGACAGCACTGCCAAAAATGACTGTTTTTAAAGTCTGGTGAAGATGGTCGGAAAGATGGATGTTTTTTGTATTTAACAAAAGAATTCAACTACAATGACAACTACAATGGCAAGCTAAAGCACTTTAACAAAAATACTTTTAGGAAATCATCATCATCATTTCAGCCATAGAAAGTCCACTGCTGAACACAGGCCTCCCCCAATGACACAACATCGGGGGGGATTGCCAATACTCGCCACGCTTGGCAGGCGGATTGGCGAGCGCAGTTTTTATAAGATTTCGCACGCAGACGCTGCTGCCCGTCTCGTGCTACAGAAATTAGTCGCCTCTTATGACACGCCTCCTGTTGGCGGCGGTGGGGAAGTGTATTCTTTACGGCCGTCCCCACACGGCACTTTCTTTTAGGAAATAAACTATTGAATTTAATTTGTTAAATTTAGGGCCTGGTTCACATACGAGTTGTGTTACACACTCGAATATACGATTAAAACGTACCTACTACTCCGACCAAAAAGTATATTGCGGTGTCTATCGAACTACGTGTAAGTTATCTGTGATAAACAGCGAAGATGACGATTGGCGACAATAATGCAAGGATTAGCAACGGAATTCTATGGAAATAATATCTAGCGATTGTCATCCCTTATCCTTTATGTAACAGTGTATAACTATATTCTACTTGAGAATTGATGAATTGTTTAATCTTCGTTTTATTTTTTGTTAATATGTAGGAATCTTAGAAGTATCTACGTGTTTATTTGGATTGAATTATTGTTTTGTTTGCAATTCTAGCAGTTAGGATATCTTTAGGTAAACACATTACGTAGAATCTTTAAAGTCTAAAAATCCTACCTTAAATTGAAGAAATATATTTTATTTAATTACGTATATATCTTAAGTTATCTTATAACGTTGTCAGCTTCTGTATAGTTTTATTTAAAAAAATGTTACGCCTAATAATATGAAAATAATGTTTTTTTTTCATAATTATCTTATGTTTCTGTAAAAAAACCTCCTAAATTGCATAGGAAAACTATCCGATGCTTAGGCAATCAGTGGAAGTAATTCGTGTAGATATGATGTACAGTCAACTATCAATGATCTCACAACTAGAGACGCTCAAGACCGCGCGAAGTGGAGGAGCAAATCAAGGAAAGCGGACCCCGGGCTCCAAAGCAATGGCTTTGGACGCAACCGGGATTGACCGTATAGATGATGATGATGATGATGTACAGTCAACGGCAGGTCAATCTACCCAAAAGGTAAAGGTCATTGAGCCGATTTTCAACCTTAAGTCCGATTTGTAGAGATCAATATCAATTATGATTTGACGTTTTGTGTTAGGTTGATGTGCTGTTGTTTGTACATTAAACCCTGATGAAGATACCTAAATTTTTGGCGTGTTTTTTAAGGTTGGGGCGTGAACCGACGGTAGAAGCAGGCTCCTGAAGGAAGAATGTACCAAATTTAAAAACTACACAAATCAACTTCTGCTGGTTTATGTATTGAAGCTATCATAATATCCTGCATATGCGTACTATGTTTCATTGAAATAGGTTTATACATTTCGATGATAGTGGACTTCAAAGTTTTATATAATGTCGGGCGGTCGTACGGTGTAAACCAAATTTATCACAATATTTCTTTAGCTTTTAATAAGCTTGTTTAGACAACGGTAGGTCAACCTACACAAAAAGTTAAAGGTCATTAAACCTATTTACATAGCACGTAGAACTGACGGCTGATGGGGCAGAAAGGTTCTAGAATGGAGGCCGCGTACCGGTAAGCGGAGGACGTCCACCTACAAGGTGGACAGACGACCTGGTAAAGGTTGCAGGAAGCCGCTGGATGCGAGCCGCTTTCAACCGGCCAATCTGGAAGTCACTGGGGGAGGCCTATGTTCAGCAGTGGACGTCCTATGGCTGAAATGATGATGATGATGATGAAACCTATTTTCGATTTTAAATCCGACACGGAAAGATCAATTGAGAAAATTTTACGTTTTGTTGACGTGCTGTTGTCTGTACATTGGACAAGTAAATTCGCAGTCGCAGTTATAGTAAAATCAAAAATAAGCTAAGTACAAACCGGTTTTTTTATTAGGTAATATCACCAAAATAACTTATTCCACAGCCATTTGGGGCAGATAAACTGCCTTGCTATTACCGTTCTTACCATACCTAACCTTTGAATGGCTATAAAAGCTACTTTCTGCGTACAATGGGCCGATAAAAATTGGAAGCACATTTGGGACATAATAATGATAAATGGTGACTACCGTCACGTGATGCCTCCCTGTTTAAATGCTCGAATAGTTGGGCCGATTTGAATGAAGGTGCGGTAAATAGGAAATATGACTCAGAATCAATGTGCAAACACATTAATATGACCATTTAAGGTGCCGTGTGGGGGTAAAGGATACACTACCCCACCGCCAACAAGAGACGTGTCGTAAGAGGCGACTAATTCCTTTAGTACGAGATGGGCAGCAGCGTCTGCGTGCGAAATATTATAAAAAACTGCGCTAGCCAACCCGCCTGCCAAGCGTGGCGATTATGGATCCCCCCCGATGATAAGTCTTTGGGGGAGGTCTTTGTTCAGCAGTGGACCCGTCCTATGGCTGAAATGATGATGATGATGATAAAGGTTAAATTTTCTATTATTATTATGCCGTTCAAATACAACATCTTTTGAAGTCGCTAAAAAGGCCAATACTAAATAGCCAATCAGCTGTTACAGCAATCGTATCGGAAATTTTAACTTTATTTTTCAGTAGTAGAATCACCTTTATGAGTTTTGATTTTAGCATGACAAGAGAAGAACCGGAACCCCTAATTCTTTTACAAAAGTGTAAGTCTCGTTAAAATCGGTTTCGGTGAAGCAAACAGGCAGATAGACAAAAAAAAATTAAATGTATTTTTTTATACATGTAAGTACTACAATTTAGATGCATTTAGTAAAAAAAGCTGCAATATCTAAATTACAAACAAACACAAAAAGGTTCTGGAAAGGAGGCCACGTACCGGCAAGCGCAACGTAGGGCGTCCACCCACAAGGTAAAGACAGACGACGTGGTAAAGATTGCAGGAAGCCGCTGGATGCAGGCCGCTTCCTATCAATCTGGAAGTCACAGTCACAAAACAAATACTTCAATAAGAATTTAGGTATGCAATTTTATAAATGGCATCATTATCACCTAGGTAGGAAGCTAGAAGACCTTGTTTTATGAGATTATGATGTTATCCTTACCGTTTGTAACCGAACCGATCGTTTCTTTTGAATTCCAAGTTTGACAGCGATTGTCGCTCGTCCGATCGAAAATTCCTTACGTGGTACAGGTATCAGGTAACTTGGCGTAATTCGGCCCACAAGTTCGGCAGGGAGCTAATTATCGACTCAATAGAGAGTCGCGTGACTGCGCGCTCCATTCATTTGACTGGCATAAGGCACCATTCAAAATCACTTTAATTGCCACGAGAGTAGGGCTGGGCGACTTAAACTACGCCTATACACGTCTTAAGTTGACTTTGACATTACATTTGAAAAATTGTAACAATTTTGCCATAAAATGTCATTTTTACTCTACAGAGTTTGGTAACACCATACATTCGTTCCAGGAGGTAAAAGAGGATGAGCAAAATTGCAACATTTCTTGAAAAAAAAAAAAAGAAAACACCTACTACAAATATTAATAAGTCATCTTGTAGTAAGGTGGAAGTAATTTTCTTATTCGGATTACGAAGTTAGTATAGATAGATAGATACTCTTTATTTCACACCATACAAGTAAATTACACATGATTTTTACAGAAAGACGCACAATTTAGGCGGTCTTATCGCTAATACCGATCTCTTCCAGACAACTGTTAAGGAATCTATTAAGGAAAGTTGTTGGAATTTTGCTCCTCTATCACGTCCTTCTCAACCTCTAAATGTCAAATTTTCAACCGACTCAGAGGAGAATCTCAATCCGACTCTTTTTTGTGCGTGTGTTTGAAACCAAGTAACAATTGTTGTGCTTATTACATTGATTTGAATTTGGGAAGACCTTTGTTCAGAGGGCGACATCCTAAAATAATGATTGAATTAAATAATATTTCTTTTTTTTAATAGACAATTTCTAAATCCGTGCCCACAGAGACAACAGCAACTAATAAATACGAGTATCATATGAACTATAATGACTTGTATTCACTAGCAGAAGAAAGTAAGATACTTCCAAAGGCCTATACTTTTTAACAAAGTGCTTATAAAAGACAAAACAAAACAAGTATATTTACTTAGGTGTTCGAACGTTTCTACTCCATCAACTTATGATTATTCTGTACTGCGCGTGTTTCGACTCACATTTGGTCTTTTTGTTTTAAGTTAACCCTTAACCAGGCCTAGTTATAATCTTTTTAAATTAGTTTTCGACTGTATTATACGTGGATAAAATTTATTTAAAGTATGGTGAACTCTTTTTTGCTACTCAATGGTTAAAGGTTAAATAAATAACTACTTTGACTAAATAATTATACGATAAATAAATAACTAACTGACGAATGTCTGGTGTAGTGGTTTGCGCTCCGGACTACAAAGCCAGCGGTTACGGGTCCGAATCCCACAAGGAGCAAATGTTTGTGTGATGAGCACGATCATTTATACCTAAGTCATGTATGTTTATAAATGTATTTAGTATGTTTATCCGTTTTATCCTGTGTTTAGCAGTGGACGTCCATGACTGAAATGATGATCCGTTACCTAGTCGCCCTAGTACAAGCTTTGCTTAGTTTGAGGCTAGCTAATTGGTATGATTCTGGAAACAATTTATTTATTTATTTATTTTAATAAATGTAATAATCTTGAGGCATTGTCAACCCTACTAACTCCTAACTATAACTAAAGTGCCCTCACTCCATCAGAATTTCTAACAAGCGGAATTAGAAACACGCGGGTAATGTAACGTTTGTTCTTTTCAGGTAAGTGGCGCTGCCTGTCGACGACCTACGACCTTTGGCAGGTAATCTGTTTGTTTTGGTTAATCTGACAGCGAACTGGTTACCGCAGGCTTAAACAGGTTATAGTCGAGTAGGTAAGTGGTTAATAATGTGTGTATCATTGAGCACATACAATAAAGTTATATTTAAGAATAAAGTAGTTCAAATGACATTTATTTTGCGCGACAACAATGGAGAACCGCACTGCTTATTTATGCCGATAGGTGTCATATTAATTCTTTACTTAATTACTTATTGTCGCATTAATTAATGTTTTATGCAAGTTTTTAACCTTCTCCCACCCTCCAGGTGATATATGGTGAGGTTTACCCCCCTTCACCCCTACCCAAAATCATGTTATTTTCTTGGTACCAAATAATGTAATATTTTTTTAAATATTATCTTTAAATACTAATTTAAGATATTTATTGCCCTACAAAAAAAAAAGTTCTTACTTTATACTTTGCTCATTTTATTAAACCCTTCAACTGTCGAGCGTAAAAAATGAAATAAGGCGGCTCATCGCAACTCGGGAACAAAAACTTTTCAACTCCTGGAATGGATTTAGGCGACCCCAGAGAGCTTTAAAGTGTCTACGGGAAAAGGGACGAGTTCCCGTGAAAAATCTTCAAGTATTTGTAATTTCATTTAGTTCGTCCGGGAATTCTCGGACTGAGTTGTAGTTTGATATTGAATTCCTTTGTTGGTGTCTCGGTGGACGAGATGGATTGGTAAAAATAATTGCTTTTTCTTTAAAATTGAACAAAATATTATATTTTCACATTTCTTGCAAAATCTTAGTTGATTCTCGAATGATTTTATTAGTGTTTGTATGTAATGAATTAAGGAGAAAATATTGGTAAAGTAAAAAAAGAAAAAAAATGTAGACTATAAGCCAGACTGCGATTAAAGGTTAAATTTACTTTTGAAAATGAAATGCCCTAGAAATCAATATGCTCCATACATTATCACTCAGATAGATTCATATTTTTGTTGTGTACTGAGTACATGCGAGTAATATAATTAATTCGCTTAGTCTGTGTTGGTGACCTTATCATATTTGACACTTAAGATTTTTACATGCCGAATATCGATAACACATGATGATACTAATAATACTTACATCAAGGAAAAAATCACACATGTTTCTGTAAATAAATATATCTTTATCTTTGTCTAAATAAAGCCCTAAACAGCACTCGTTGGTATATTCTGCCAAAACGTCAAGCGCACGATTTCACAGTTTAATGCATTTCCCGCTTGACCCGCCCACGTCCAGACAATGCACTTAGAAAGTCATTAAAGTTGCGGGCTCGTGCGACTAGTTGCGACACGGCGCGGAGCGGTGCGGTGGTCAGCGGCTCATTTAACTTACTCCTATGTCACGTAGGGATTTATAAAGAGTGTAAGCTAAATTTTGGATATACACGGAGAATGTTGAAACAGGTCTTTCTTTGAAAGTAGCTAAGAGTGGAATTAGACGCTCCAATCCCGTTCCATAAGACATCTTATTTAACCTGACTAATTATAGTCAGGTTAAATAAGATGTCTTATGTACCCTGTATTAACAGGGTGTAACAAAAAGGTGCAGTGAAACTTTAAGTGGCTTATGTACTCATATTCAAATACAAATATATGATTCTTGATTCTCTAAATTCTCAAATACAATAACTTTTCCTATCAGACCAACATCGAAATCTCAAAAAAATAAATGGACAACTGCTGCAAGTCGTCCACCAAGGGTTCTGTACAAAGTTGCAGGTACATATTATAAATAGTTTAGGAATCGAAAATATACATTTTGATTACCTTGAATGTTATTCGGTAAATGTATAATGTTTATTTGTAACTAGCTGTTGACCGCGACTTTGTTCGCGTGGTCATTCCTAAAAAAACTGCAATTTTCTTAATTTTTTCTTTCCAAAGAACCTTCTCCTGACAATAAATAACACAACAAAAAATGATTAGCGAAATAGTTTTACCCGGCGTTAATGATAAACTAGAGTTTTGCGCTTCGAATAAGCGTATTTTTATACCATTAACGCCTACTACCTACTTTGGGAGATATGATTTTTTTTGTGTCCACGTAGAAAATATTCCAAGAAAAAAAAAAAAATTGCTGCCACGTAGCTGATAAGTAGTTTGGACTTAACTATGTAGTGTATTTGTGTATTAGAATAGTTGTTCTAACAATCCTTAGAATCTCGCTAGTCCATGACCAGACACTGTAGATTGATTTTTTTATCCAAAAAAGTTTTGCAAGAAGTTGTCAATTACACTATTACATGCATACTACTGCATGTAATAGTGTAATTGACAACTTCTATGTATATCTAATCAATTAAAATCACAGACTTTATACATATTTAGTTATCCATACTCAAAATAATGTACGTACAATTTAGGTTATGTTGACTCTTATCTAATGGTAAATCATTGTTTATCGTCTAACTCTATAGAGTTCATCTTATAATCACAAGGCAAGGTTTCAACGCCATTACTGCCAAATACTCAAAACGATATTTTCCCAAACAAAGTATGAACAGTGGTTTCAGTTGCAATTAACTGAGCGCGGCCCGCTGGGCACTCATTAAAACTTCTTCATTAAGGCAAGAGAACCCATTCAGTAAGTATGCACCTTACCTCGCAGGTATAGTGTTCAATTTTAATTGCGAGGGCTGCGATAATAATGTTTTAAGTAACAGCAGTAATGAAATACCCTATCGCTCTATGTGTTAGTGTTGGCATGACGCCATTGGTATACATGTATCATAATCGTATGACCAAGCCAGTTTTTTTTGTATCATGAGCATAGTATCTCGATTTCGTTGCTTTCATTGTCAATGAACCTGCAAAGTCATATTATGTTAAAACAGTATTAATTCAGCCTTTGTTTGTCTTTGTTTACAACTAATGTACTTCTTGATGCTTGGATATGTCTTCAGTTATAGCACGGGTTACTTCTATGGTTCGTAGTCGCTTCGCTATAAGCGGCTGGACTAGTGACAAACCAACTTTTGATACGACCGCCGCATACAGAAGGTAACAAAAAAAAAAGTATCTTATAATTTAGCCTCTAGTGATATGGAGAGACAGGGTATTCACCAAATTTAGAGGATGATTCAAAGTCGAGTCTAGAACACAGCAAAAATATTTTTAGAAATCGATTGTAAAACCAAATAACTATCAGAAACGACAACGTCGTGTACTCGCCGTAAGAAAGGTTGAATTACTGATGATTTAAAAAAATACTAAAATATACTCGTTTCTTATTAAAAATACAATGGGTTTCTATTTATTTACGAGTAAATTAGAAGGACTGAGGCACAATTTTTAACAGGTATACACAAATAACACAAAAAAATCACATGAAGGGCTACACAGATAGAAATAGAGTAATTGAAAAAAAAGTTACTGCATTCTAGACTCGATTCTGAAAACCTGAAATTTAGCTCGTACTTTTTGATCACCCTGTTTAGTTTAAGTGCTTATGAATCCGGCCACAGTACGTAGGTGTTCATGCAATAGACGTTACGCTTCATTTTCCCCGCAGTCTCTTATAACAAATGCGTTCTGCGTACAGCACATATAAGTACTACCTACGACCACTCGCACAAATTGTGTTACATGCATATAAAAACGGCTAACCGAGGCAGATTGCCTCTCGGCGCCCGACTGCACTAATGAACAAGTGATGGCAGCACGCTATAATTATGAGGTGAGTTTAGCACCTGACGCCTACCAGGGCCATACTAAGGGTCACAATGAGGGTAAGGATCCACGGGAAAGTTAGAATAATACGAGTTCTGCTTTCTAGCGTTTTGTCCCGCTTTGTCGCCCTGTTTCGAAACTCATGAACCCCAAGTGGACGCAAGAGACCGAGGCACAAAGCTTCTCGGCTGCCGGCTTCATTAATGAACACGTGATGGCAGCACGCTATAATTACGAGCTGTGCTTAGCACCTGACGCTGCCAGGGCCATACTAAGGGTCACAATGAGGGTAAGGATCCACGAGCAAGTTATAAAAATATCGGTCCTTGCTGCTAGCGCTTTGTTCGCCTTTGTCTTCTTGTAAAACCCCACGTGGACGCAGGAGCGAAACAATTACATTTCCATTGTGACTCGTTTTTCTAGGCTAATTATCATCATTATTTCAGCCAAAGAACGTCCACTGCTGAGCATAGGCTTCCCCCAATGACTCCCAGATTGGCTGGGTGGACGCAGGCTACATCCAGCGGCTTTCTGCAACGTTTGCCACGTCGTCTGTCCACCTTGTGGGTGGACGTCCTACGCTGTGCTTGCCGGTACGTGGCCTTCATTCTAGAATATTTCTGCCCCATTGGCCGCCAGTTCTACGTGCTGTATGCCCCGCCTACTGCCACCTTAGCTTGTTAATCTGTCGCGTTAATTGATTCACTAAACTCGCCGCTTGCTTTAATTTAAAGCAATGGCTATCAGACCACCGTAACCCATGTATAACCAAAAGCTGATCACCTTTAGACCATATTTAACGAAGTTTGTCTCACTGCCAATCAAAAAGTATAAATCCTACTTTAAATCAAACATTCCAGAGGTAAATGCTTTTATTCGATTTCCCAACCAACGGGTGTGAGGCAAGAGCCTGTTTAGCCTAATGGTCGACTGGCAGAGAATGCCATGTCCCACTTTTGTGTGATTATTTCGAATCTGTACAACAAAGTTTTAATAAATAAGACTACAACCTCTGAATTAATATCGCTCTAAGAAATATATAGTTTGACGAAAAAACAATCGTGAAATGTGTGATAAAAGCTTAGTTTATTGTAACGCTCCTGAGTTTGGCTTGCAAAGAAGAAAATATACGGAAAATTTTATCGATAAAGTGTCACTGGCTGTCACTATCTCGACGCATCGGCTCTTTCTCGTGTTTCTTATTACCAAAATACAAAAAAAATATTAAACTATTCTTCTATCATGTCAATCGTACAGATTTTTTACTAACACTATTTATAGGCTGAGTGGTTTATTAACCTCGAGACTATATATTCATAATACTATCTTGAGAGTACATAATACTTTTTACCTTTCGACCCCATCAAATTAACTAGAAGACGGAAGTCCACTCCAACACGAGTATTATTATAATAACTGTCTGGAGCTGTCTCACCAAATGTTTGTAACTTTATTATTGAGAAATAAAACATTTTGTTATTAGTATAATATTATTATTATTATCATGCCGGACGCTGCATTTGTGACTCTATTAACCACTGTTGCTAATGTCATTATATCAGACAGTTGGTGTCGATCGCTATATCATATTGAGTATTGGTGTTCATGCTAAGGGGGCAGCAATAACATCCAGAAACCACTGCAGGGCGTGATAGAGCACACTAAAATTTTGATTAGAAAACACTGTCAGTTGTCTACTATCAAAACTGACAAGATGCAGCTGAAACCAACCTTCTAAACTCAAGAATTGTCTATGATACAAAAAAAATACTGTTTGTTTTTGGTAGCGTAAATTATACAGCTGGATAGATTTATTTAAGCCTCCTTTCTGTTCACGGTTACAAAATAACTTATACAAATTATTAAGTTATACCAACTTATACCATTTATTATTATTATTATTTGTACGCTCTAGGAGTTCACGGGCCAGAAGTAACCTGGTCCTTTATAAGGCTTGCGTGGGGATACTGAAACAACACGTAGAGGCCGTTTTAAGCGCAAATAATGAAACCTGAAAGTGTTCCACTGCTGGATCCAATCTCTAACTACATCATGGGTTATAATCAGAGATTATACCCAGCATGTGTGAAGGAACTATTGCTCGCTGGCAACTGAATGCGCCCCCCCCCCCCTCTTGCATCATGGGACATGCAAGACCGGACTGAGGGGCAACACTGTTGGCGGCTAAGAGTGGAGAGGTGGCTCTGGACTTTAAAAAGACGATCACTTGCTGCCCCCTGTGGGTCCGGTATCACGTGCCCACTCGCCACTTAGGAACCACATCCACCCTTCGAGCATTATGCTCTAGCGACTCCACTCTGGCCGGCCGGCTAAGGCGAGCCAGAAGTGAGAGTCCTGCAGCCCCCCTTGTTTGGTTTATTATTATTATTTACACAAGAGAAAAAGTATGGTTTATACAATGTGCTTTTCGGTATGCATAATAGCTTCTTAAACCAAATTATACTGTTCGGTCGTCGTTCCATTTAACTTCGTTCAAGTCTAATTGGATCTAAAATAATGTATAATCATTCGTTACAATAAAATAGGATTATTTGCATCATCATTAACACCAGTACATTAAAACTAAACAGGAATAAACAGCCAATTGAATTAATACCGTTCACTTGTTTAATTTAAATAACAATTTGAGCCAAACATTGAGCCAGTGTTGGCTGGTTTGCGAGCCAAACCGCGAGTTTCGGTTTGTGGCATAAATCATAAAATATTTCATACATATCAATGACGACCTCCGTAGCCGAGAGGCGTACCAGTGGTGTAGCAATCTCTGAGGTCCCGGGTTCGATTTCCGGTCGGTCAATGTAGAAAAATAACTTTTCTATGTTGTCTCTGGTCTGGGTGTTGTCGTACCGACGTTGTTTCTTTATTTCTGTGACACAAGTGGTTTGGCTACTTACCATAGGATCAGAGCAATGTTTAAGATGTTGTCTAGTTTTTTTTAAATTATTTATTTATTTATTTATCCTATTCTATTATATAATATATCCTACTAATGTTATAAATGCGAAAGTTTGTGAGGATGTTACTCTTTCACGCAAAAACTACTAAATGAATTATGATGAGATTTGGCATACAGATAGAACATGGCCTGGATACACATAGAATAAGAATAAGAATGTATTTATTTGTCCCAAAGCAGATTACAGATACAACAGATTAGTATGAAGCTTCATATTGTAAGACAAAATGGTCCATGACTCAGTGATGGCTGGAGACCCGCAAACTCTGTTATTCTGCCATAGCCTTTTATAAGTTTATCCAAACAAATACAACTGTGAAAACATAAAAATGATAGAAATATAAATCTTCATGAAAATGTGATACAGTCATGGTGCATATTATGGTGCTAAACGAACCAACTTCGGCAAGAATGATTCTTCAAATACTGTTTTGCCCATGTTTACTTATCCAAGTCATATTTGTCGATCGTATTATTTGCTCTTAGTACATTTGTCGGCTATGCGAGCCAAACCGCGGGCATCAGCGCGTGAAGCGTTCGCCGGGTAAATCATATGGCGTACTTGTCACTGCCACAGCTAAAGCGTGAAAGTACTGCATAATATTAACTGCGTTTAAATATACAGGGTGTCCCGAAAATACAGGGTTACATTGCAAATTGGTGCCAAATCTTTAAGAGTGCCTTAGAATTAGTAACTTAATCGAAATATGCAAAGAACAAAAAAATTTTTTTTTTACATTTAATTATTCCTATCCGCTGTTAAAAATCGTACGTGTGGATAATTTAATTCATTCATGAAAAAATTGAACTGTATGTGCACTGCGTAAGGTCCTTGTAGGCTCGCCGTAACTACGCCTCTGATGAATGACCGCGCGGCTTTCGTAATCTCTCTATTGACTTTATTTTCGGTCATTTTAAATATAAAAAAATGTAACATACGATTATTAAAAATAATAACGATTAACGATTCTTTATATTGTTCCCTAGATCTTATTTTTTAAATTTTGCAATGTAACTCTGTACAGCCAGGGGGAAGTCTAGAGATAGAGCTCATAGAGCACTTAGGGACTGAGCTTACTATATCGGGACGGCACGGCAAGGAATTTTTATTGCAGTAACGAATAGTATAGGTTCATAATATATTTCGGTATTCCTAAGCATACCACAGCTTGCTAAGACCGTTATCATTGCAATTTTAACTGTAGTTCTTAAATAATGTTAAGGTATAGTCAAAGGCAGGTCAACATACCCGAAAAGTTAAAGGTCAATAAGGGGGCGTTCAAATATTACATAACGCAATTTGGGAGGAAAGGGGGGGGGGTCTAAAACGTAACGATGCGTTACAAGGGCGGAATAACTACGAAAAATCGTAGAACATACATAAGGGTGATTCAGATACCTCTCAACACGAGGCACAATTTTTTTTTTTTTTTAATTTTGGACGTCACTCTTCTGGCCACCCTGTATCTACCTTGCTAGGAGGCTTAGGCTACTTTTTCCAAGTGCCAATCTCCATCTCCACAGAAAAACAACTAAATTCAAATTCAAAACAATAGTTCATCATCGCCTACTCTTACCAACGAAGTGGACTAGTCTCATATATATTTTTAAAACATTTTACATCCAACGTTACGATCCAATTCCATAGCAAAATCAAACGTTTCCTTAACTTTTAACCATCTACTACGAAATGCTGTTTCGTAGCGTCTACGGCGTAGCTCGTAGCCCGTAGCATTCCTTGCACGTAGCGCACCGCTTAGTGCGGCCTATCCGCTACGAATAGATTCCTTATTATATTTATTTCAGTGTCGCTTACATCTGTGCTTCGTTTCTTACGAAAATAAACCATATTACATGGGCAATAAAGGCGAATAGTTAGTTAATGGCGGCCATAACTTTTATCAAATAGATTTTTGCGTCGTTGCCGACTCGCGCGCAGTGTTGTCGTATTTCTTTGACAAGATGTAGATGGAATGAACAAATAATCCAATATCGAAGCTTGGCACATACTGGCGTTTGATTTAAATGCGAAATGTAATAATAATAAGTAACTACAATAAATTCATTCCACAATCACACCAATTTTGTGGCCCCAAACGAAACAAAGCTTGTACTTTGGCGATTAGATAACGAATAAACATATAATGTTTATAAACACCCTTGACTTAGGTATGACTTAGGCTCGTGCTTATCACATAAACATTTGCCCCTTGTGGGATTCGAACCGCTATGCTTTGTAGTCCAGAGCAAGAACCACCACACAAGACTGTCGTCATCTTAAGTTTTTACTGGATTATACATTGACGGCCAATGGGGCAGAAAGGTTCTAGAATGGAGGCCACGTACCGGCAAGCGCAGCGTAAGACATCCACCCGTAAGGTAGCCAGGCGACCTGGTAAAGGTTTCTGGAGGCCTCTGGATGCAGGCCGCTTCCAACTGGCCAATCTGGAAGACACTGGGGGAGGCCTACTATGTTCAGCAGTGGACGTCCTATGGCTGAAGTGTTGGTATAATATTTATATTCCTTTTTAAAAAAAAAATACATAAAGTCAGTGTAAAATCGGTTCGCCCTGGTATATATATAAGTATTTTTAGTGTTTTTTGGATTTGAATAATATAAAATATTTTAAAGTCTGACTTTAATGTACTGCATAACTAATTACCTTCTCACCTTGCAGTGATAACTTAAGCTCATATTATTTCTTAATTATTATTATCCAGTGATGTTAATTATTTTAATAGGCTATTTATTTATTTCTAATAATTTAGTTAAATAATTTGCACATTATGGAACCGAAACTTATCAATAGTTATTAAATATAATAAATGATTACTGTAAAAAAATAATTTTCAAATGGTATATATTTTTGTCTGTACGAGTATTTTTCATTGTCAAAAACGCCGGTAACAATGACAGGCACGTCACCATTGAGTAACTTTGTACTAGAACTGATATCCCAAAGCGAATTTTTGCGCTACGCTCGCACAAAGTATGAGTGGTGTGACCGTCGACAAAGATTTTTAACATGCCTGTTCTAGTATTTTATAACTCAATGGATATTTAATAGTTCGTGACGTCACAAACAAGTACATCATGGCCGACGGCGTTTTCACATGCTTCTAAAAACATAAAAAATAAAATGCAATTTTTTATTATTCTCAAAGGTCTAAAAATTAAATAAAATTGTTGACGCTTTCTTTGAATATAACCAACAATAATAACTCTATTTCAGAAAACAGTCAAAAAGCCTATTTTACAAAGGTAAGGTAGGTACAGAATGCATCATGACATTAAAAGTTCTCCTAAGCCTTTTTGTTAAGTGAAATAAAAACCAATTTGTGAGCCGTAGTTAGTTTTAAACTTACTTAAAATAATCCACATTTAGAGTAATAAGTCGGCTAAGATGTGTTCAGCTTTTTGTGGAATAGAGGCTTGTAACATACAATATTAAATCTGTCAGCATGTCTGTACGGCTTAAACGTCTACGTGGGATACACAGACAAAATAAAACAGCCATCAATAGTCTTTGTCGGACTCCTATCAGTCAGCGGTCACTTGATGTTAATTTTGAGAGTATTGACCAGTTTTGGAAACCGACTGGTCTCGTTGTTTGCGCTCCGACTACAAAGTTGGACCATTGCTGGTTCGAATCTCACAAGGGGTAAATGTTTGTGTGAGCATGAGCATTATACAGTTTATAAATGTGATTAGGTTAGGTATGTCTAGTCGACATAGCACAACTTTTGTTTGAGTAAGGGCTAGATTATTGTTGCAATTGTTGGAAGAATTTATTTGATTATTATTTACTTTTGGGTCACACGATAACCATTTTAAAACTACTACATTTGAACTTATTAACATAGTAAATTGAAGGTAAATAAAGTATTTTTCATTAAGTTATATCTAGTAATACACAAGAAGCGTCGGTCAAAGGCAAGATGGCGCGGAAATCGCGCTGCTTTTTTAATATTCCACACATTATGTACGAAGTGAAGTGACCCCAGAGAAACACAGGCAGCGCAGCGTGAATCATAATATGGTTTATTACATATCATACAATCTAACTTATCTGTATAAAAAGTCTAAATCGTAGTAGCCAAAGTCGAATGATCTGGCTGATTTGTTTATGTAGTGGCTCAGCGCCATGTTCATTTTAACACTTCATAATCCTCTCTTCGGGCTCATGTTATTAATTTTTGTTCTTGTTTGTTGGCAAAGAGTAAGTTTTAATCGTGGAACTGGGTGTAGCCGATTGCGGCATTAAAAAAAAACGAGTAGTTTTACAGCTATTTGTCATATTATGGTAGTTACTTTTCATTGAAATTATTTATTTTTGATTCTACTATACTACCTATTATATGTGTTATATGCTGGCACTAGTAATAAATATCCCTAAATAGGAACAGAAATATCCTTCGTCTCTTATTTCTTTTGCTACTTCAAGTTCATCATTCATAATTTTAGCCATAAGACGTCCACTGCTGATCACAGGCCTCCCCCAATGATTTTCATTGGGGGGATTGCCAATACTCGCCACGCTTGGCAGGCGGGTCGGCGAGCGCACTTTGTTATAAGATTTCGCACGCTGCTGCTACAGGAATTAAGTTGCCTCTTACGACACGCCTCCTGCTGGCATGGCGGTGGGAAAGTGTAAACCTCGAATTGCGTCTATGCAACTGTCCCACACAACAAAAACTATTGAAAAATATTACAATTCTAGTGTAATAAGGCTCTTACGAAATTTTCAGACCGTGAATACAATGATAGGTCGCCTAGGCTAATAGCTCGGATAGAACTCGTGGATTAATGTGAAAAGTTTAACCCTAACTCGGGGGAATTAAACAATTATGTGCCGTTGATGGCTGTTGTGAAGTTGGAGAAAAATTGCTGTTAAGTTCTGGTGTTGTCTTTTCAGGTGATAAATTGGTGTTGATAATTTTTGGAATCTTACATTTTATCTTACTTGATTTGATATTATAAATGCGAAAGTGTGCTCTTTTTGGGGCAGGCTTACGTCCAGCAGTGGACTGTAATAGGCTGACCTGATGATGATAAAAGTTTGGATGGATGAATGGATGTTTGTTACTTAATCACGCGAGAACGGCTGAGCACTTGACAGATTGTCTGTGTCTTGTCTCGAAGCGCTAGTAGGGCCCAAAAAATAAGGAGACATGTTCTGCCCCATATGGGCCAATAATGTTATTCGTAAGTGGCAGTTTTCTGTCCTAAATTGATAAATGATTTTTGACTTTGACTTTGAACAGGTCTGGATAAATTTTGGCACAGATATCGATTATAGTCTGGAATAGGACGGTAGGAAGGTAGGACTGAAATTTACGGTTCCCGTGGTATAGATTTGTTCTTGTTTTTTTAACGAGCAAGGGATCGACATTACTTTTTCATAGTGGTAGTATAGAGAGGTCAGAGAACGTCATAGGCTACTTTTTATCCCTGAAAAATTCATGGTTTATATGGGATAGCAAAAAAATTAACTGTATCCAAGCGAAGTACTAGACTACTATTTTTAATTCACCGCCTAGGGTAGTAAAATAGACGGTGATAAGAATTTTACGCCGGCGAAGCCGCGGGCACAGCTGTTTATAAATAAATGCAAAATATGACAAGGTTTATTAAGGTCTTTTAAAATGTATAGTCATCAACATATTTATTATAGTCATGGATTGAGGTGAATTAATAGAATTAATTTAACACTTAACTCTTACTCTGCCCTTCATTAGGTTTCATAATGAACAGTATTAATAGTTAGGTCTACATACATCTCAACTGTTAGGATTCGGCTTAGTCAGACATTTTAGTTTATTTCAGGATTTACACTAATCCTTCGGTAGTTTCTAAGTTTCTCTCATACACAAAACTAGGTAGGTACCACTGGCATTGCTCTGGTATCAGAGTGCAAACTTACCGCAGTCAATTTCCACTCCCGCCGAATCTAATAGGAAACGTCATAATCATATGATAGGCGCGGCGCAGTGCGCCCACCTGTCGGCACTCGCCGCGCGTGCGTCCGCCGTGACGTCACTGGGACCCGACAACACCCGAGCGCCTCCGAGCGGCCCGCGGACCGCAGCGGATTGATCCGAGCACCCGCCACGCGCTAATCAAATCCCTTATTGTCACTTTAACCCATTAAAAAAGTGTCGAAATCAAAAAATTACAGGCCTGATTCAGTATGTCTCATTTTCAGCAGCTTCGAAGCACCCCGCGACTCCTAATCTACTTTTTAATCCAAGATAAATATTACATCAATCGGGGGAGGTGACGGGCGGACCACGCAAGCGCGGGTCCCGCCGGCCCAGTCCCGCTCTGGCCGCGAAGCCCGCCGCACCTCTCTCGCGGGCCACGGACCCGGCGGCGACTCGCCCGCTGCCTTAACGACAACCCGGACAGTGAACACACCACCCTATCCACCTAACCCACTAAACCTCCAAGAACCAACCAGCCGACTCGAAACCGTGACCACGTGCACACGTTGCGTAAGTCGGAATTCGAAAGCGAAAACTTAGCGAAACCATCTCCTTTGGCACGCAAGAAAAACAAACGTAGTTCGATATCGATCATCGTGTTTATTATTGCCATGGCGTGCCGATGTGGTACGCCATGTGAGCACGTAACGAAATGCGAGGTTAGGAACGTCTTTTAATGTGCGGCCGCGCCCGAGGAGTTGCGACTTAAATCCTGTAGTACGCGAGAGCTAGTTGACCTTAAAACTGCGGGTCGGGAGCAAAGTTGTCCAGCCACAGCTTGTTTGTTTATGCAGCTGTAAAGCGAGCTGTGTTTGTGTTCGCTCGCCGGCACAGATACACCGAATCAGCTCGCTTTACTACGTTTATTTAAACCCTAATATCCGACGTAGCTCACGTATGTAATCTCAACATTAATATTCAAGAGCCCCTAATTTTCTCCTGTAACAAGTAATTTGTGTAACAACTTTGTTGCAATATGAGCACCCAAATTGTTAAAACTGTGTAATTACTTAATTTCTTACACTCACGTCTAGTAAGCGCTCAAAAGCGATTAAACTAAACACACTAAAGCTTGCGATGTTCGTTCGTTCGTGAATAATTGAATAGCCATTAGGTAATCTTATGTTTAATCTACGAAAATTTACCGTCATGTTACTTTATTGATATGACGTGAAGATATTACGATGGCATAAAAAATTACGATGTCTGAAAACGTTCGCGCTTTCTCGGGCTCAGCGTATTTATATTCGGCCCTTAACTTTTTTTAATCGTGTCTAATGACTTCTTCCCCTAATTAATGACGCTTGACAGCTAACGAATGGGAAATTTTGCCCACAAAAATTTAAATTAGCTGCATAAAGTTCGGTATCGTATGACGGACTACTGTGTCTGCTAACAGATGTGTTAATAAAAAAGATGTCTACCACGATTTCAATCTAATGTTTTTTTTTTTAATTTTACTAATTAATGGCTTTTAGCAGTGGTTAAATCATAAGATATTAATTTGTACCATACGTGTCGCATATTGCAAGGTTTTATGCCTTATGTTTTTAAACCATCTATGTATACCGTGAACATGTTTCTTAACTCTTTTTGTAGAAAATTTGCTAGAAATTTACCAACATGGGTTTATTGGTAAATTTACAAACCGGGGTTAATGTTAATATTTTGTCTTGATAATATCTGTTGAAGATTTTACAAAAAAAGCTTAAAAATATATAATACAACGTGTTCCTTTTGATTTCCCATAAATTAAGGATGAAGGTTAGACCGCCTTAAGGAACGACATGTTAAAAGATTTTTTCGAAATAATCCCTTTTTTTCTTTTTAATTGATTTCTTAAAACTAATTTTATGCACTTGATGTCTTATGACAAGTAGCAACTTCTGAGGTTTTTACCATTTATATTGACCAAGGCGACTATTTGCGTAATATTTAAGGCGCAATCTGTCATGCTAGCAAAAACTCAATGGAATTGTATAACTTGTATAACTCTAACACAGTGCGACTGAGACATTATTTTCTTTCGACAAACACTTTTTTTTTACGTTATAGCATCGTTGGTTAAAGTTATCGGAAATCAAAAAGAACACGTTGTATAGCCTTTTACTTCGTATTCAAATAAAAATTGGGTGTATTTTCTAAGTTTGTCTGTGTTAACGTTAAATTTATCTATCTCCGATTAAATTTATCACCGTGTCCTTCCTAATTTGTTATCTTACTAAGTAATAATATTGATGTAAAAGGTTATAATCATTGTATACTTTTTAATCAGTCGTGCTTTGATACATTCGCGGAGAGTATTCCGTTTCGATGGTCCCATTCATTGGTCCCATAACAAAGTAGCATTTGACGACATCCATAGCCGAAAAACCAGTACGCTGGACTTGGCGTCGCCATCTCTGAGATCCCAGGTTCGAGTCTCGGTCGGATCAATTTAAAAAACTAACTTTTCTATGTTGTCACGGGTCTGGGTGTTGTGGTACCGTCGTTGTTTCTGATTTCTATAACACAAGTGCTTTAGCTACTTACCTACTTACCTTAGGATTAGAGCAATATTTGTGTGTCCAATATTTCTTTAGTTGGTTACGAGAATCTGCCTTTTGGCTCCAAAACTCATTTTACCTTGTACAGTATGTATTATATATGTGACAAACCCACATAAATGCCAGGTCCTAACATAACGGTAACCATGCAAGGACCAATGTCATTGACTTTGCGTTTCGTGACTCAAACCGTAACTCATATTGGCTTGTTTCAAGTTTTACTTACGGTCAGTTGGCCCGATTATAGAAATTAGTTAAACGGCATAATTTTGCACTAACTTCCACATTCAGTGACCGAGCTAATGTTGAAAATAGGTTTCATTTACAACTAAGTGCGATTTTAGCCAGTTTATAAGACTGACGTTGTTATAGTAATTAAACCTGAATTATTACCATGTATTTTTATAGAGACTTCGTACGGTACAATCACTATGATTTAACAAAAACTTAGTAAAAAGTGGTTGATTGTACATTGTAATTTAAAAACTGAAAGATTGTCATGACATAGCACTGAAATGGCAACTAAATATAAAATTCAGTTTATTAATTACTTTCTGCCTTCCAATTATTTAAAATAAATAGAAGAAACTCTTCATTGCACACTATACAAAATATATTAAATACAGAATTTATATTTAGAATTGATCAAGTCAGGCGGTATTATCCCTAGATCCAGGCAACCTTCAGGTAGCCTTAAAAGTCGGTAACAGGGGCCTAAAAATCCGCTCACCATTACTTCAAACTTGTTTTTATGTTGTTTATAGAGTTTGTCGTAAAAACAACACTGCTTAGGTACTGTAGGTACAGTACTATTTGTAGTTAATACTCGTAGTTAGGCCACTGGTAATCGTTACCATGACGCAATTTACGATGCCCGTGTTTTCGAACCCATCTAGTTACAACCTCCCAACAGCAACAAGCATAAAAGTATTTAAGTACATATGTTTATCCGTTATCTAGTCGCCATAGTAAAAGCTTTGCATAGTTTGGGGCTAGGCAATTGGGATTATTGTGAAAACAATTTTATATGCAATCGGCTCATTAAAAAGCCATGGCTTACATATTCAACATTCTTTCTTGGTACATTTGTTACGATTCAGTTCAGCAATTGAGGTGTAGTTTTCTGATAATCCTAGCCTATCCAATGAAATTTTCATTTACATATGTTTTCGCGATACGAAACGATGCCTCACTCTTTCTCACTTGTTTCATGTATGCCCTACACGGTCCTCCTCTTTTTTTATCCTCCAGGATCGTTCTTACAAGATCATCGAACTATATTAATCCCCAATATCTTTAGTGTCATATATTTTAGCTGCCAAGTTCAACTACTTGATGACTTGGTTTGCGGTTCATTTTTCTCTATCATCCCCTAAAGATTTGATGTAAGCTAAAACCGTTTTCACATACCTAGTGCTCGTTGCTAAACCCGTATTCGCGTTATGTAATAGCAGCCAAGCTCGCTACACAAAACAAAAGGCAAGATTACATTCTGAAATACGAATGCGATATATGCCATGTTGACGATCTGACAGCCGCTCACTCACAGTACCTATATGTATAAAGTCAGTATAGTAACTTTAATCCTATGAAACGCTCTGTGAAGGAATTAATAATTTGTTTTTATCTATAATTCCTAACTACTACAGTTTGAAGGCTTACATTTCTAGCCTTATCTTAAACTAGCGACCCGCCCCGGCTTCGCACGGGTGCAATGCTGATACTAAATACACTACAGAAAAACTGTGAACGTTGTATATAAAAACATAGCTAAACATAGCGGATTAATGATGTATTGGTTAAAATTTCTTCGAAAATTAGCCATTATTTGTCGTAAAAAGTAAATGACTAAAAATGATATTGTGAGATATCCATAAGAGATAGACATATACCATTGCGGAGTTTTCTGTAGACCTTTTCAATGTGTACAATACTTAGTACATTATTTTGATAAATCTCGTAGGGTACAGCCTGCGTTTGCAATGTAAGCGGAAAAAAATTAATTATTTACGACATCACATTAGAAACCTCAAAAATAACAGTATTTCTCCACTATTTAATCGATGTTATTATACATATAAATCTTACTCTTCAATCACTCTATCTATTAAAAAAACCGCATCAAAATCCGTTGCGTAGTTTTAAAGATTTAAGCATACATAGGGATATAGGGACAGAGAAAGCGACTTTGTTTTATAATATGTAGTGAAGTGATACTAGTAAATAAATACATTATTGGTAAACTTGTATTTGAAAGATAGAAATAGGCTGGCTAAAATAGGTTTCAGATCAACGTAAAATAATTGCAGACGAATTGATAAATGATCGTATTAAAGTGACAGTTCAAGTTAAAAATATCGATTTATGTGTTCATAACAAGTTTAATCACTTTCGATCGACCTCAAGACGTTTTATTGCACCTTTTCTTTAAATAAATTCAATACATTTTTCATATTTTATATAGTTATAGTTTGTAAAAAATAAAACACACTTTATCGTATACTGAACTAATCAAATGAGCCCAAACACGATAGTTTTACTAGTAGCCATTGCAGAGTTCCACTATGCACTTCCTGGCTCCATCATCAAATCAGTGTCAAATTATTGTATTACCTCCCGGTTGTCAGATCTTTCTTCATCATCATCATTTCAGCCATAGGACGTCCACTGCTGAACATAGGCCTCCCCCAATAAATTATCGTCGGAAGTAGTCACTCCCGATTGGCAGTCGCCAATACTCGCCACGCTTGGCAGGCGGGTTGGCGAGCGCAGTTTTTATAAGATTTAGCGCTGCTGCCTCGTACTACAGAAATTAGTCGCCTCTTACGACACGCCTCCTGTTGGCGGTGAAATGTGCATTCTTTACGGCCGTACCGTGTGGGGACACGGTACAAAGTCCTTACAAAGTTTCAAAACGATACGTCAGTAAGAAGTAGGTTAAAAACTACTTCCACGATTTGATTACATAGTTAGTGATAATTAAAGCTAATGCTAATAAAAGTGTGTTCAAAATTGGTTCGAAATGCATACTGAAGGGGCATAGATTTTGAGACTTACATAGTTCATAATCAGCTCACGTCAGTCACTGATGGAAGTAGGCTTTAGGCCCAACGCCACTGAGTTCGATTCACGGCTAAACTTTTCCATCTGCTGCCAGCGACTGCAGCGTATATCATCGCTCCAATTTACTGTTTTCTAATTTCTACATAGGTATTTTTAGACTGTTTCAAAGACTTGAAGCTTAATTAATGTCATCGAAAAATAATAATTTAATAATGCAATCAAAATCCTAACAAAAAATCTGCAAGTTTAGATTCTCTCGTCCGACATTCTGTATTGTTCATCATCATCATCATTTCAGCCATGGGACGTCCACTGCTGAACATAGGCATCCCCCATTTATACTTGGTTTATTTTTAACCGACTTCAAAAAAGGAGAAGGTTGTTAAGTAGGGTTACATTTCACGGTAGTGCCAATTTTTCAGGGACCACTCAGAATCAGTAACTAAATCGATCTACGTAAAAACGAAATTCTTTTTTTTTTCAGTTTTAATTCTTCCATTCTGCATTTGAAAAATAGAATACTTAGAAAATTAACGATTACTCGATTAAATTGCACCGTATGTGCACTGCATGAGGTGTAAGCCTGTGATCTCTGATGAATGACTGCGCATTTCGCGTTAACTTTTTTTTGTTCGAAGGTAAGGTAAATACGACGACTGAAATTAATTACGATAAACTAGTATTCTAATATTATTATATAGACCTTATTCCTAAAATTTGGCACTACCTTGAAATGTAACCCTGTATAGTGTAATGTATATTAACTCTTCGTTTATACATTTGGCGTCCATAGGAAGGCCCCTGTTATACCCGATCAAGCAAATCTTAACACCTCTTAATGTTAAGACCTCGCTGTTCCAGTCAGCCTGTGACCACTGTCGGTGTAACCCGGTCGAAACGTCAGGCAAATAAAAAATATGTACCTATTGCTGATCGCGTTAATTCCCATTTTGTAGGTCTGTAGGTCCAAGTACCGGAAAAATAGTTTTATTGTAAGAGCTACAAACAAATACAATGCAGCTTTCAGTCACATAGACATTTTTAGTATTACCTCCTCTTGTGTCTCTTATCAACATAAAATGTACCAATTGGCATTGGAAACGTTAAATGCTCATGTATAATTAATTTAATGTTAGCTATATGTATTATTAAAAAGCTGTATGTTTCCTTAATAAAGATAAATAAATAAATTTTAGTGTGTATAAATCTTAACACGTATTTAAGTTATTTGTTAATCGCTGTAAATTGTTAGAACACTAGTTATACTGGCCGTCCAATTAACTTGGGATCTTGGCCCATAACCCTCACAGCTTGATGGGTTGTTTGCATTAGTGGTTGTATCCCAACTGTCGAGAACGAGCGATATCACATATATATGTCATATTTCCCGCCATAACCTTATGAAGTACTTTGGAAGTCACTTCCCCTCGATATCAAGGAGTCGGACTCGAAGATCATTTTCAGGAATAAGGTTAGACAATTCTTAAAATAGATAAATTGCACCTATATTATTAATTTGTATGTATTTATTGTATGTATTTTAGATATATCTGTATTTATTATTAATAATTTATTCAAGTATATTAAATTTAGTTTATTGTTGAATTATTTAAACTTTTATGTTATTTTATCTGTTATCTGCACCGCACCAATTGAAAACTTTCTGCATGACCCAACGGTTGACTGGCAGAGAATGCTATTAGCATTAAGTCCACCCTTTGTACACTATTAGTGCAATAAAGTTTTAAATAAATAAATAAATAAGTACCTACTTATGGAATTAAGTTGTTTATACGGCATAAATGCTTGATAATAAATAAATAATAAACAGTTTCCACAATCACAATTATCTAGCCCAAAACTAAGCAAAGGTTTTACTATTACTAGAAAACGGATAAACATACCTAAAAACGTTTATAAATATACATCCATGACTTAGGTACCAATGCTCGTGCTCATCACACAAACATTTGGCTCTTGCGGGATTCGAACCTGCAACCGTTAGGACTTGTGGACGATAGTCGGTGAACAGTCTTCACTTAGTTTATTTCTTTTGGATAAACATATTGTAGCCCTAAATCAGTTGTTTAGAAATATAAACACGACACGCCAGTCGACGTTGATAGTAAATACTTTAGTATGTAATAGTGGTACATACCTAGGGTGTGCACCAATGTAATCGTAAACTAAGGATTTGCATTTGAATTATGTGTTTTTGAGGATATTCCTTAAGAACTATCCTTCAACGTTTTAGTTACATTAAACACTACTGATATTGTCTGCACAAAATGATCGTGTAACTACGGGTAGTGGGTTCCATTCAGTTCCATTTCATATCCCATTACGTCGAGGCTGTAGCTCGGAGGGCCACCAAATGAGCCGGAAACGCGCTGATACGAGATAGCACAACACGCGTCCGATACGATTGATGGGACAAGTTTAGATACTTGCCACCAAACTGTAATACATATAATGGATACCGTTATTTCTAAACATATCTACACACTTACGTCACTTGTAACTTTTGAGAGAATAGTGGGGCAAAAGGGGGTCCACACTAATAAACATAACCTAACCTAACCTAAACCTAACCTAACCTAAAGTGATTATAGGGTGTGTAATGTTTCAAATAAATAAATATTTTATCAAATGTACCTATATATTTCATTTGATAAAATATTTTTTTCGTATAACAACTCAATATAATGAACGTTTCATATAATCTTACGTTCTATATCATTTAAGACAACAATCATTAACTTGTAACACAATATTTTTTTACCTACCTTTGCGGGATTCGAACCCGCAACCGCAGGCTTTGTAGTCCGGAGCGCGAACCACTACACCACACAGTCGTTAAATTAGTAGCCTGATGACCTGTAATGTAGGTACAATAATTACCTAGCATAGGCATCATTTTAACACGAAAGGAATATCTATTTGTTCTTAAAACTTTGTAATATTTTGCTTGTGTGACAAAAAATAAATATTTTAATATTTAGGGCCTCTTTCACCACTTGCTAATAAGTTCCATATAACCTATCTGGCACCTTTTCACAGCTAATTGTATGGGTTATCTGTCAAAAAAAGTGTCAGATAGGTTATCCGGAACTTATCAGTAAGTGGTAAAAGTGACCCTTAGTTTTCTAAAACCAAAAGATAAATCACTAAATAGCCAAGTTATTTTAGAAAATCTTTTCTCAATTTTCTCACCACTTGTGTCATTCCCATATATCATACCCAAGTGCGCTTGAGATTATTTAATTTTGTTGCCCTTTTCTCATATGGCGCCATAAATAACCTACGAAGGAAAAGCAAGGGCTTATTTTAAAGCTATACTGGACAAATAAAGGCAATTTCTTAATATAGGACCTGACGTAGTGCGGTAATTCGCCTTTAATGCAAAAAGATCCCATGTTCGATTCCCGGTTTAGGTCAATCAATTTAAGTATTATAGCCTGGCTCATATTTATTGATTTTTATGCAGTCATCTGCTGGGAGATGATCTCGACAAAAAAAAAACAATGTCTGTAATGTAATTTGTCACAATTAAGTTAATTCTAGGACTTAGTAAAGTATGGTATTATATGCTTATGGGACGTACGTCCCGCTGCAGGGCACAGGCCTCACCTCAATTATGAGGTGGTTTGGGCCATACTCCACCAGGCGGGCCCAGTGCGGTGCGGTGAAGGGGTGTTGTAAGGACAGTGACAACCTTACTCTCAGATGTTATTAAGCCTCTGACTAGGCTGCACGACTAGTATCAAGCGATATTAGCCAGGACCAACTTTTAACGTGCCTTCCAAGTGATAAATGTCACTAAATATGTTTGGAATGGTCATCCATCCAAGCACAACCGTGGCGTAGGTGACTTTACTTTGGTAATCTTTACCAAAGCGCTGCGGCCACTGAGCTACAAGCACTTCATTTTAAATTATAATACATAGATAGATAGATAGATAGATACTCTTTATTGTACACCATACAAAGAAGTATTTACATGTTTGTATTTATTTAAAACGACTTATTCAATCTCGCTAAACATTCAGGGGGTCAAATCGATAAGTAATTGTGTCTTTCGATCAAGAATACACTATTGATCGAAGATCGAAGCCACTAACACTAGGCGCCCGATGGGATGGATTGGGACAACCTGTATATTGCATTTCATAGTGAAAAACCAGCTTTAAAGCGTGATTAAGGAACAAACATAGAAACGTACAATCACATTCGACGACCTCTGTAGCCGAGAGGCGAGCACGCCGGACTTACTGTCGCTATCTCTGAGGTCCCGGGTTCGATGTAGAAAATGAACTCTTCTATATTATCTCGGGTCTGGGTGTTGTGGTGCCGCCGTTGTTTCTGATTTCTGTAACGCAAGTGCTGTAGCTACTGACCATAGTATCAGAGCAATGTATGTGATGTTGTCGATGTTGTTCAATATTTATTTGTTACAAAAGAATGCCACAGTGTCACCCCTCCAGCACTCAGTTACAGTTTGTAAGCTGTGACGTCACCCGGTATCGTTGCGTTCCGTTCTACGGAGCAAACGCGGCTTCAAAGAGGGTGTAGCGACATCTATCTCGCCACATACGAACTAAAATTGACGTATCCTACATCGCGATATTAAAGTTATCGGAGCGATTGAACCATATATACAAGAACCCGACAAACAACCGTCGGGCAGTAGCCCACCAGACAGAACACCCGTCTGGTCGGAGGATCCTCCCTTTTCAATGGGGGATGAGGAACTTTACTCCCTGTTCCTCTCACCCCCAAACTGGTGACCCTGAGCATGAACGTCAGCGCAGCCTTCGCAAAGCTACGTCATCATGACGTCATCATCACTTCCTCAAGCTTTCGAGCAGCGAGTCCTACAGCCAGCCAGCATCCACGACTACTACGGGTATCCTGACCACCAGCATGCAGCGGACGCGCATTCCTGGTCATCACCCACAGCCTTCTCAGCGACCTTGGCACAGCACACTGCACTTCGGCCGGTCAGCAAGCAGAGACGCACTTCTCTCCTGGTCGACGCAGCACTGCACCACTCCGACTCACTGGAGCATTTGCAGCATCACCCCGACTCACTGGGGCATCACCGCAGACAGTTCCGACTCACCGTGAACTATGCGGCATCTAGTTCCGACTCACTGGAACATTCCACTGGCCCGGCAAGCATCACAATGGACGACTCAACCTGCTATCGACCTCCGGTCTCGGAGGGGAGTGATGTAGCGACATCTATCTCGCCACATACGAACTAAAATTGACGTATCCTACATCGCGATATTAAAGTTATCGGAGCGATTGAACCATATATACAAGAACCCGACAAACAACCGTCGGGCAGTAGCCCACCAGACAGAACACCCGTCTGGTCGGAGGATCCTCCCTTTTCAATGGGGGATGAGGAACTTTACTCCCTGTTCCTCTCACCCCCAAAAGGGAATTATTTCCTCCATCGCGAGACATAAACATAATTCGTATCGGCCTCCGTGCTATTGAACCCCTGACGGTTCATTTACTGCCGCTGAAAATGCTAAGTTTGTGATTTTGGAATTGTTTCGAATACATTATTGATTTTACTAATGAAGGTCATTAAATTAATATAGTATTACGTGATGTGGAAGAAAATATCTGCATTCTGTCGGCTAGCTGTAGGTTCTTATGGTACTTTTACTCGTAACTAATATAACAACTAACCATTTTGCCACGGCTACCGATCAAAAACAGATTAGATTTAGTTGGACTTGAAAGACATGCAAAGAAGATGAACTCGTGGAATCTAATTATGAGGCCGTCCTAGAAATCGTCGTCTTTCCGTAAATTTTGTTCTCTGATTGTAAAGACGTGAATGATAATTAAAACAAAATAACACGTGATTTTAAAAGAATAATTTTTATTCCTGCATGTAGCGCGAATGGATTTTTCACATCATTTAAAAAAAAAGGTAAATTACACTAAAAGCACTACCCTTATTTCAGAAAAATGACGTTCGAGTTACGTTTGAAAATCCGTTACAAGAGACTACAAGTTATCCTGACAGTTAGATTTTAACATTTAATTGAAGATATGGTCTACTTGCACATAAGTTGAATACTTTTTTACTTTCTTACAATATATTATAGAAGAAAAAAAATGCTGAAATAACATAAAATTTTAGAAATTTCCAGTCAAATATCATTTATTTTTCTATCGTTATGATCAACTATTATTAGATTTAAACACTACACAATAATCTTTAGGTATACTTTTAAAATAATATAATTTTTATTTTATGTAAATAACAAAGAATTAAGTAGTAAACCTAAGTCAAAATTAACTATAAAATCAAGCGCGCAAAACCGATCGTCTTTCAATCCTAGGTAGGACGTCCACTACCCAATAAATTATCAATATTATCTTGTAAAGGATCAACATTGTTGACGCTTTATCCCGAATCATAGACGCACACAAGCATAGAACTGTATTTCAATTTTGCACTGAAAAAACGTGCACGGATTTTGGCACATGGAGCAAATGCTGTAGAGACAGAAAAGTCATTTATTTTGTTCCACAAAAATTCGACAATTATTTAATCTGTCACTGTACTGTTTTAGTATGGGAAGAAATTGACAGTACTTTTCATAATAATAATAATAGTCATATATTCAGTATTTAGCCCCTCTTCCGGGCACTTATACACGAGATCAGTCTGTCAGTTTATACTAAATGTAAGTGAAAAATCACTTACATGTTTACTGCTCTATAGGATATGACGTGGTCGATGTGGTGCATAAGGTGGTTCACCCCAATAAATATTCATAGGTTGAACTGTAGGATCCTAACCAGTGGTCCACGGATCATCTATGTGTTCCAAAATCGCCTCGAGCGGGAACGTCTTGCAGTTACTAATAACTTAAAAGATCAATTCGTAGAGTTCAATATTGATTAAAAGGTTTCGTGGTAGGCTTACGAGCTGTTGTCTGTACCTACTGTAATAATGATAATGAAGAATGTGCACTAATGTTTAAAACATTAGGTCTCCGTATTTTCGGTTGAAAAAAAAATTGAAATACATTGATTATTTTCAGAGATGTAGAATTTTAAAAGCGCTTGATCACGTGACGTCATAGTACAGCGTTCTCTCAGTCCCTTTTTTTCTTTAATTTATGTCAAATAAATACAAATTCTTGATAGGTATTATATTTTTAAATATTCTCTGCTAACCTACACCGCTGGCGCCTGTGTATGATCGTTTAAAATAAAACAAAAACTAGTATGTTTATGTACAAAGTTTACCGAGACAAGCGATTTTAAGTGATGTCCCAGCGAACTTCGTACCGCCTTCATTTTTTTTTCGTATATGTTATATATATTTTTTAATAGTTATTCTGCTATTCGGGGTAAATACAAATCCAACAAACCAATAATCATTAAAATCGGTCTTGCCGTTCTGGACTTAAAAATGGTGTAACTAACCCGACTTTCTTTTAATATGTAGATTAACATTTTCCATTTGCTGTTGGATTTACTCTCATGAAAACAAATTCGCATACACAACAGTGTCGTAGGTGCGGTCTTTGAGCGCGGAATCTCATCTCAACACCGTTGAACCGCGTTGCGCGTTTCCGAATTTAATTAGCGGCAAGGTTCCTCTTTAAAATCCGCGAAAAGGCGCGCTGCATAGGTAATCAAAGCATCGTGCATCATGATTAAGGTGAACGGTACCATGAATTATAATAACTTATACAGGGTGATTTGTAAAACATCAACAATCTCCTAGGGGCTGATTCTGGTGCTCAAATACAACAACTTTTCTATGGGACCAACATTGAAATCGCAAAAAAAAAACACTTTCCCATACTAAGCCGCCGACCAGCTGACAGTTTGTATGGAGCAGTGATAAATTTTTTTTAGATTTCAAGGTTGGTCCCGTAAAAAAAGTTGTTGTATTTCAGCTCTAGAATCAGCCCCTACGAGGTTGTTGATGGTTCACAAATAACCCTGTATAGGATAGTCCTACGTCAGCAATGTTGTTTTTACGTCAAATTATGTGCGATATTTGCTGATTCAATATTTTAATTTTACAGCTCAACTTACCTTTAACTATGGGACCAACATCAAAATTAAAATTGTAAAATTAACTTCATATGATTATTTGTGGGTTTGTGTGTGTATCTTACATCAAAAAGAATTTGTATCACCATCTTTCATTTATGGTTTGTCAGTAAGTACCTAGTTCAAACGAACAGAAGCATTTTTAAAATAATTACCTACTTGACTTTATGTCTTCAAGGGCCAAATAATGCATGCTAAACCGTTTCTAAGCAGTGTTGTTTTTACATTTAACTATAAACGTGTTCTTTTTGATTCGCCATAACTTTCGTCGGCCAATCAATTGGTAAAATTCTTATAAATTGTCACTTGACATAAAACATCAAGTGCATAGATAATAGTATGATAAAATAAAAAATAAGTGATAATTAAAAAAAATCTTTTGACATGTTTATTTTCTTAAAGCGGTCTTACTTATATATTATATCTTTAATCTATAGCAAATCAAAAGGTTGTTCCTTTTATAGAACAAAACAAGGTTTAATTAACAATGCTACTAGAAGATATGACTAAAGCACCCTAGCGTAGTGATATATTTATCGATGACGCACGACATATTTCACCCACCATATTTTTATCACAATAACGCTATACATCGCTATGACTGTTGTTTATCACTGCATGGGGCACATTGTAAAACCATATTATGTTACAAGACGGCACCTTGATGGTTGTGACAATAGGAAATACCTGGGATGAGGGATGAAAGAGGTAAATGATGTTCACTCACAATGTGTCGCTTATTATACGTTTCGTAAAGGTTCTGCTGATGTTAACGTACTCTTGTTTATGTTTTAACGAAAGAGACATATTTTTTGTCAATTATTTATGCTTTACGAATACGGGTAGTCAATAAAATTTGTGGGTATATATTGGGTCGCCTAATTTTTTGTTTTTCTAATTGGCAATGGCACACAAACAGTCAGCCTAAATTTTTTTCGCACAATTTCACTTTTCCTAATTGTGTTTAGCCTATTTTCACTTAGCCTAACTTTTTATCGCCATATTGTAACTTGCCAAATGTGACATAAGGCGGAACAATTTATAATCCCTACTAATTACAATTACTAAATAGTAATTCGCATTAAATTTAAACGCACAAAAGTATAAAACAATATATTATAATATATGTATGCAAAGATGCAAGCAAGCAAGCAGCATGCAAGCAAGCATGCAGCATGCAAGCAAACATGCAGCATGCAAGCAACCATGCAGCATTCAAGCAAGCATGCAACATGCAGCAAGCATAGTTTCTGTCACGGCTTACACTCTAGGGGTAGGGCAGACAAGACTGCGTGGAATCGGTTTTGCTTGGTGTCGGTTTTATGGCAATTCGTTTCTTAGGCCAATACATTTCTTACATTAGCTATTTCATATTAGAAATTCTAAAATTAGAGCTTTTATTATTGACGTGAAATCATCGTTATGCCGAAAGAAAGTTATGCTAATGTAGTTTAGTGCATTCAAAATTAGATGCACCAAAATTAGACAACTGAATATCCACATCAATGCAAATTTTCAGTATCTAAAAGTAAAGTTTCCATATATACGTCACACGCAGGGCACAGGCCTCACTTCAACTATGATGTGGTATAAATACTAGCTGTTGCCCGCGACTTTGTTCGTGTGGTCTTTAAATCAATTCCAAAACTACAAAATGAATGAAAAAAAAAATCTTGCTTTATTTTTTTTTGCTGATTGAGATCAATACAACAAATTAAAGATCATAAAAATCGTTCACGCTGTTCTTGAGTTATAAATGTTATTATAATAATAGATAGATTGGTCTAACAATTATATACAAAATCTCAAAACCAAATTTAATTCATTAGTAGTTCTTATTAATTCTAGATATTCTTCTTTCTTAAAAGGTCTATTGTATTTTTCAAATAACATTATATATTGATAGTAAATATTACCACAGAATAAAAGTAGCCATCCATTTATTTATGTGAATTATTTAATGTAAGATTAAACTGTTAAATAAACGGTGTGTGGAAATAAAAACTTTACATATATGTATAGTAAAAACAAGTGGTCCATTAACCTACAAATAAAAGCATCGTTCAATAATGTTTAATATGAAAACGTTCGTGTGATTTTGATAAATATTGTCAATAATTCATTCTTCCATCCAGCATTCCATAAATACCACATTTCCATAGGCGAGAACAAAAGCTTTCAATTAAATTCATTCTAGCTGTTAGGGCTGTCAGCTTCAAAACTGTTATCTGAAATTATATTTAATTTGTAATTCACATTTATATAATTATAAAGTATTTTTCTATGTTATATAATATGTACACTTGTTGTTAATTATTCTAAATAAAATAATATTTTAATAATATGTAAACAGGGTTAATAGAAGATATTGACGTTTTTATTGGAGTCGGCTAAACTAGTGCTTTGATAGAACAACTGTATCATATATCCCAATAAGTTTTAAAGTTATGATATTTTTGCACTTGTATGAAATTTCTTCACACCACCTAGACACGTATAGTCATTACACTAAATGCCGTGAAAATGTTCGTGTAAAAGCATGCTATGACTCCTTATAATTACTTTTACGATATTGATTCTAGGGTTACCTATCTTATGTTCGAAAGATTGTTTACCGAATTTTATTTCACCGAAAACTTTACGACAAATTTCGTTTCGCCTTTTTTTATTTCATCGAAATGACCTTTGCCACTGTATCAGTTGACCTATTATCAATTCGTTTATTGTTGTTACCCCGACGTTTCATTTGTTCTAAAAACTTATTACCGAACTTGGCTTGGCCGAAATAACATTTGTTCGAAGTATAATGTTTCAAGTATGTATTAAGTATTTTATTATGTTACATACAACATTTGCCCAAGCTATTAATGTTAGATGATTTAATTTCCAGCAAAATGCTTCCAATACTATAATAATTAATCCTTCATCCTTATCCTTAGTTTTATAATTTATTATCCTTATAATTTATCCTTAGTTTTAAGGCGCTGTGTATGGTAACTGTTCTAACCTAACCTAACCATGCTGCAAAATTGCGTGCAAGTCTGCACGCATGACTGCATGCATGCATACAAACAAGCAAGCAATGCATGCATGCAAACAAACAAGCAATGCATGCATGCGTACAAGCATGCAAGCAAACAATGCATGCATGCATGCAAACAAACAAGCAAGCAAGCAATTATCCTTAGAATTTATCATTAGTTTTTAAGCGCTCGGCGGCCGCTACCTCGGCACGCTCGCCTTCACGCTGTGTGTGGTCACTGTTCTAACCTAACCTAACCAATTTAGTCCTATTATATACGCAGTATTCTGGTAAATGAAAAAGGTTCAAAAGAGACTTCGGCCAACAGTAAAAAGTTATTCTGAAAATCGATGAAACGTAGTTCGATAAAATGATGCTTATGTCAAGAGATATTTCAATGGACTAAAAATATGTCAAATGATACATATAGCAAAAGAAATGTCGGTCTATAATTTTCGGACTCTCTACCATCTGCACCTATAAGCAACTGAAAAGCACTTGAAAGGAATCAATAAACTAAATATGTAGGTACAACAACAGCACGTCAACCTACAACAAAATGTCAAATTTTCTCAATTGATATTGATCTCTAATTGTTGGACATAAAGTTGAAAATCAATTCAATGACCTTTTACTTTTTGGGTAGGTAAAGCTACCGTTGTCTGTACAACAATAAGAGAGAGACAAAGATCCTTTATATACTTTCTATCATTCGTGAATGATTTCCAGTTTCAATTTTAAATTACATCGATAACCAGTGCCATTTAGTCGTTAGAATTCAAAAATATTTTCTATTCTAGAATATACTCTCAGACGCAAATTACCGTTCATAAATCACAGTTTTTTTGTATTGGTATCGCCACCCCTAGCGCAAGCGGCCAGTTACATCAGACAACACTGATTGGAAAATAAAAGCAATAGTTTTGCGAGTTTCATGATCATAACGGCTCTGAAATATGCAGGTGTATTAAATCAACAACACATTTACTGGGTAGAGTCAGCAAAAATATTGTATCTAGTATTTTAAATGTATTTGGTCGTTATAACAGTGTAAACTTAACAAGTAAATGATTATTTTATTTTTATAGTTTTCAATATCTATACACACTTAAACAATCGTTAATACAATGATTATTGTCGCGCTGTTAGCTTTACTTATTTATGCAATCATATGAGTCGATTGTAAACTAAATTTCAACTCTCTTCTTCTTCATCTATATGGTCAATCCCGGTTGCGTCCAAAGCTTTTGGAGCCCAGGGTCCGCTTTCCTCGATTTACTCCTCCACTTCGCGCGGTGTTGAGCGTCTCTAGTTGTGAGATCATTGCCACGCATGTCGGCCCTCACGACGTCAAGCCAGCATTTCTTGGGTCTACCCCTTTTGCCAAGACCTGGCGGTGGCGGCATGGCCAGACATTTGTTTCCTACGTAGCTTGCCGGTTTCCGCAAAACATGGCCGTACTAGCATAGGCGACTCTCCTGCAGTCTGTCTGCAATATCACGGACACGAAGGCTACCGCGGATGCGGTGGACCTGGCGGTGGCGGCATGGCCAGACATTTGTTTCCTACGTCGACCAAATTTCAACTGTCGCATCGATTTTAAACCTGATAAGTACTCGTATGTAAAATTCGGATGACTAGACAGTAATTTGACACCATCGAACTGATCAAATGATAGAGCTAGGAGGTATATAGTAAAATTGAATGGCTTTTAGTAAACTCTTAAAATTTGGGATCATATGATTTTAACAACCTTGGTTAACAGATTTATGAATATTATTACTTTAATAACGTAGATTATTTTAACCTGAGACTGAAACTACTTACATTCAAGACAAAAGAAGTAATCTACTTAAAAAATACATAATGGGTTTCACACTTCTAATATATTTTGACTGTATGAGGCACATAATTAACTTGGGTTAGGTCAAGGCGGACAAAAACAATCATATTAATCTATGACGACCATATTGATATCAGTGGTACGAAAAACGGATGAAAACGGAACAAACAAACACATTCCGGTATATGAATCGTAAAGTCTAATCGGCGCGCAGTTAAGTCTTGCTGACGCGTTCCGTGTCGTACTGGCTATATGAATTGGCCCTGACAGTGGTTCTCAATATTTGGATGCTGCTGCCCCATAATTTCCCAAATTGGCTTGCGTCTGGGTGTGCTGGAAGACCACCATTTATCTATTATAGCCATTTATCAACACCAACGGTCAATTTAAAAAAAGATAGATATAGATACCATGTTGAATTTTTATGATCGCTCTTTAGATAAAAATTCAACATGGCGTCTATATCGATCTTTTTTTTAATTGACCGTTTATGTCGATAAATCGCTATATCATATCGTGTTTTGGTGGACATGCTTTACCTCGTAATACAAGGATGTTAATCCCTAACTTTGAGTCCATGGCAATTAGTGTGTTGTCTGTTATGTGCACATATGTTTTTATCAAGTCTCTCTGCAATCAATTTTAAATAAATAATCGTTTACTTCAAGATATCATGAATAAATTATTTCGGTCAAAACATTGAAAGAAATTACCTTTTCTAAATAGTTTTTAGATGTTTGTTATTGAATAGACGCACATTAATTACAGTAGCATCAATTTGTTACTTCCTGCTGACAAAGTTGATATTTCTTTGCATATTTACTTTGTGTTTAAAAAAAATGTCTTTGTTTTAAAGAAGAACACAGAATTACAAAAATAAATAGTAGATGTAAACCATATCATGTATGTCACCAATATCGAGACATGTCTAACTTGTCAACGATTTAAATTGGTTTACTATTCTTTCATCATAATAGAAATATTGTCCTTATACCCCATAAATTGTCCCGAAGCAGTGGTAGGGTAAAAAATCATTGGGCCGGGTTAATGGTTAATTTGCAAAAAAAAATTTTTTTTAAGTACTGAATTATGAATCGGCGTAGTAGTAGGCTTTAAAGATTTTTAAAAAAAAAAACGTAATTCGACTAGAAGGTAATAATATTTCTGCCCCCAAAACTTTGAGAACCGCCGATGCATCGACCTAGCCCCCACAGTCGGGTCGTCTACCAATCCGATGGTTTTATGACATGTGTGCCTCATAAACTACTCTAAACGGTTCCGTCGGTTTATTTCCATAGTGTCACGTACGTACGTGACCGGGTACAGTCGGAAAAACAAGTGATATCGTTTAATTATATTAATTGGATAATAAAATGTAAAATGTGATGATACGTTGACATTTTGCGAACATGTCTAACCTATTGGCCAATCCTATCTGAGTTAGACTCAGTTGCAAGCAAATTACCAAAAAGAGATTTACAAAGCATGTAGTTTGAGAGAATTTTATTTGAATTTTATATTACTTTATTGGTGTACACAACAGGTAACAATCTTATAGGTATTAGGCAAACAATTCAAGAACTTAGATCTGGATTGTAACATTAAAAAAACATGTACACACAGCGTGCCCAACATAAGAAAACCAAACAATATGCTACTAACAATTCAATTTAAAAAATGTGTAAATTATGACAGTCTTTATGAATGGTATTTAGGTATTAAAGATTCGCCCTAAAATTTTACAAAAAAAAAACAATATGACTAAATCCTTTGACAAATGCAGAATAGCTTTTAACAAGATGGGGCGATGATTTCTATACGCCGCTTCGCTGACAGCGCGTGGCGCAGTCGCGTGCATTGGGAGAACTACGCAGGTTGATCTATCATGATCTCGACATTTAAAATGTATGTAGGTATCTCTTTTTAGGCGTAGTATAAACCGATACATCTTTATCCTACTTGATCAAAGTTTTCATTGCAGTCTTCAAATAATGTCATCATCATCATTTCAGCCATAACACGTCCACTGCTGAACACAGGCCTCCCCCAATGACTTTCTCGTGAGGGATTGCCAATACTCACCACCCTTGGCAGGCGGGTTGGCGAGCGCAGTTTTTATAACATTTCGCACGCAGATGCTGCAGCCCGTCTCGTGCTACAGGAATTAGTCGCCTCTTACGACACGCCTCCTGTTGGCGGTGGGGAAGTGTATTCTATGCGGCCGTCCCCGCACGGCACTGTCAAGTAATTCAAATAGTTCAAGTTTCAAATAATGTGTAGAAGTTAAAATCGAACATGTCAACAGAGCAAAGCCCGTGTCGTTTAAGATTTCTGTCATGTGCCCATGAAACTGGGCCGATATGTGGCGATTCCGAGACACATGTCAGCTGACGGTACAAGCTACAGGCGTTGTATGAGCTTAGCGTCGGTCTAGTTTAAAACTGGGTAAAACTATATCTGTTCGATTGTTGAGTATTTATAGATGAATAGCTAGTCGTGTACAGAGTGTAATCGTTAAGTATGCCCAGTCTATCATTAAAATACAAAATATGATCGATCGATACGATCATACATGGTACTAATATCAAATATTACATGTTTCTTTTTTATGTTAAACTCACATGTTGAACTTAAAAGAGAAAATCGGTCAGGAAAATATGAAATTTTGTGGCAGGTTAATATGCTGTTGACTGTACTTACGTTACTTTTTTTAAATAAAAAGAGAAATAAGTAAAACTTAATCATTAAACGCTTCAATACGTTATTTAGACATTTGAAAAGAAGATTTATTTTCTCTTTTAAAAGCTTGTTCGTAAGCTTACTGATATTAAAAGTAACTGCTATACCTTATTACGAAATAATTATCTTTTTATTAATTAAATAAAAACAAAGTGATGTTTATTTTGATCAAATAAGTAGGTAGGTACCTACAAAATGTTCTGTTCAGTTGTTCGAAGTGACTTCCATGTCGTAAAACGAGTTTTGTCAAAATATACTTTTGCGTGACTTACTCTGAGGACTTTATATACAACAACAAGACCGCACATTATATATGTCTCTCACTCTCTTTGTCTCATCGACAAATTGTGGTTTGGGGTAACAAAAGTAACTAAAGCAAAAAAGTCGTAAGCCGTAGAATAAGCCGTGTTGCCAAAGGAGATCAGGTTTCCTTCAGTTTCCCTACCACCCCGATTCTAAGTGCCAACCCCAACAGAAAGAGTCTTCCATTGTGTATGGGTGTGTGATTTATAAACTGCAAAATGGCGTGGGGTTACTGGTCTGCGTCCTCCGTGCTGCCCGACCGTGGGCGGAGTCCCAGACGAGCTGGGACTTCCGCGGTCCACGTCCACCCCAATCCACCCACCGCGAGGGAAGTAATGGAAACCCATGACGAGTCGATCATACACACTGCTTCAACGTCCAGAGACAGCCGCGACCATTCAGCCTCCCCCCACTCCTCATCCAACGGCGGTCACTCCCACCACCACGAAGTGCGTCACGCTGTGCCTGCGAGTGCGTTGTTCGGTGAAAGTTACGGGGAACTATCAAGAAGACCATCTCTAGACTTGGGGTCAGTGCGGAGCGCGTTAGCGTCTTGTTCGGGGGGTGGAACGCTGAGTGCGGGGTCTACTCTGACGCGGGGGGGCACGCTGGCTGACTACCTGCCCCCGACGCCGTGCCCCCACCACCACCGAGTGTATGTGGACCACCACAAGCATTACGAGCAGCCGATCCAGCCAGTGCACGTGGGGGCGCACCACGCGCACTCGCGCGCTTCCAGCACTCACCATACTGATGAAGAGGATGATCTTGAACCCACATACGCCACAGGTACGCTTTTAATCTATTTAAAATAGTAAAAATATTGATACATCGAATAACCTATTAGACATAGATTGTATTTGTACTGAAAGTTAAATAATTTGACAGAATTTCCCGTCTACAAACGGATAATTAAATATCTCACAAAATGTTAACTTGGACTTCAAAATCTCATCCCAACACCACAGCTCACCAAGAACAGTCACTTTACTTTCTTGACTTCACAATTAAGCTACTATGAAAACATTCTTAAATATTAAAACCCCTACCAATGTACATTATAATATGTCATGGTACGTATTTAATCATTTCTGTTGCAACAAAACAGCAATTGACAATTTGAAAACAAAAAAAAAATTCAAAACGGCAATTTGAAAATAAAATCAATAATACGTTCTGTATTTAAAAATCATTTTCTCAGCTTGAACCTCTGTCTTTAATCATCGAACGCCCGGACCGGTCGACGTTTGCACTGTTTGACTTATCTGTGCAATGCCATACTGAGTTGGATCTCCGTCAAAATTAGTTATTAAGTCCACGAGTATTGTGTTACATTAATTACTAAAGTTGGCCGTTTTATTTCGTTAATGTGTTGTTGGCGCGACCTAGTTTCGAGTTCCTTGCGACTTTGATCTAGGCTCAGTTATTAGTTGATGCGACATTTCATTTAGTATGCTTTTATGTGAAACCACAGAATACCTAATAGTACTAGTACTACTACGACTGGTGAAACTAGCTGTCGCCCGCGACTTAGTTCCCGTGGTCGTTGCAAAACCATAGTCTTAACATTTTATTTTTAACAACTGAATCTCACGGTAAGGAGCTCCATCAATAATGACAGTTATCTTGCATCCCTTGAAAACTGTAAAATTTTCCGGGATGAAAAGTAAGCTATTTATTTGCTGTTCCAAGTTGTTATCTATTTCTGTGCCAAATTTCATCTAGATCCGTTCAGCCGTTATGGCGTGATTAAGTAATAAACATCCATTCATCCAAACATGGGCGTTTATAATTTAAGTAAGATTAAACTCGCGTTACTCGCGCGCACCATGCGAGCATTTCGTAAATCACTATTTTTGAAAATTCATTTCACCGTGTAGGGACGACCGTAAAGAATACACTTCCCCACCGCCAACAGGAGGCTTGTAAGAGGCGACTCATTCCTGTAGCACGAGACGGGCAGCAGCGTCTGCATACGAAATGTTATAAAAAACAATGGGTTGGCGAGCGCAGGTTTTATAACATTTTGCACGCAGATGCTGCTTCCCGTCTCGTGCTACAGGTATTAGTCGCCTCTTACGATACGCCTCCTGTTGGCGGTGGGAAAGTGTATTCTTTACGGCCGTCCCCACACGGCATCTCAATCTTAAATCTTGCAGCCTTAAAAACTGTAAACTATAAACTATTTCCATACCCATTTTACGATAATTTGCTTAACTGTGTAGAAAATACACAGTAATTGGCCAATCACAAGGTTCGATGTTGCCTTGTTCAGTGACTCGGAGAATAGACTATATATGTTTAATAAGGCACGTGGAACTAGGTTACGGTAACTAGGTCTAGCAACATTTCCACACACCTGTATAGTTTGATACTCTGTACAGTGTGTTGATACACACTTCACACTTAAGGCGCCGGGTAAGGAGAATGCACGTAAAAGGGGTGTTTTTGTACAAGTTTTCTGGCGAAAATACTGGATGTATGATGTGGAATTTAACTTATATGTTCAAGTTTTTCTCTAATTTTGTATCTAAATACTAATAATTATTTCTTATAAACACTAAAAATATTTCAAAGTACCGCAAATTTCGCTAGCTAAACGACGTTTTTGTTTAGCTTTAAAGTTGGTTTATTTATTTATAACATTCGTGCTTTTAGGGTATTTTTTTTTTAAATAGTCAACCAATTAAAAATTATAAGGTTTTTTAATGGATTTTACTCTTAGCGCCTACTTTTCCATGAGCGGATATTTTCCTCGCAATGATAATCTATTTGCATTTGTATTATCTTAGGCACGTAATAGAAGTCGCATTAGTCGACGCTTAATAATCAAGGTCACTTGCCTTACCCGTTGCCTTAAACAGTTCGCATCGTCTTTCGATACTTCATAGGCTGAAATGCTACCATTAGTAGGTAACCCTATATCATCGAGTAAAAAGGCCTAATAAGCTTTGAAGATTCAGTATCTTTTCGTTTTGATAATCGTCTACTTCATAAGGATTTTTAATGAGGATCTTGAACTTACGAACAGGTAGTTAATTCAACAACAGTTTGTGGTAAGTACTTTATTGAAAAAGAAAGTTTATTTATTACTAATAGAGAAATGTGGTTTTATTTAGAAAATTCGTTCAAAATTAATTGTTTTTTGTACATATAAATAAACATCGATTGCCGAATGTATGTAAGCGAATCACTTCAGTACGGCTGCACCTATTTTGCTAATTCTTTTTTGTTGTGTTCGAGATTGTCAGGAAAAGGTTTGTGTAAAGAAAAAAAAACTGGAAATTTTTCAAATTTGGGTAAAACCAAACATCTTTTTAGGGTTCCGTAGCCAAATGGCAAAAAACGGAACCCTTATGGATTCGTCATGTCTGTCTGTCTGTCCGTCCCACTGTGTATGTCACAGCCACTTCTTTCCAAAACTATAAGAACTGTACTGTTGAAACTTGGTAAGCAGATGTATTCTGTGAACCGCATTAAGATTTTCACCCAAAATTATTTAAAAAATCTTTTTTTTTTTCATCAAACCCATACGTGTTGAGTATCTATGGATAGATATTCAAAAATGATATTGAGGTTTCTAATATAATTTTTGACTAAACTAAATAGTTTGCACGAGAGACACTTCCAAAGTGGTAAAAGGTGTGCCCCCCACCCCCTGTAACTTCTAAAATAAGGGAATTATAAAACTAAAAAAAATATGTGATGTTCATAACCATGCAAACTTCCACCGAAAATTGGTTTGAACGATATCTAGTTAGTAGTTTTTTTAATACGTCATAAAACGTAAACCGCAATTTCGTAATGTTATGGATTTCATTTTGCAATAAAAATACCATAACTATGACTCAATTGTCGTCATGGGTGATCTTTTACTTATATAGGTACCTACAGGTTTGTACGGAACCCTGGGGCGCGAGTCCGACTCGCACTTGGCCGGTTTTTTTCTAAGAGATTTTTGCTACAACGGGCGTAAACGTCGTATTACAGTGTCAAAAGGCATGGAACCTAAGTGGCATACCTCAAGTTGCAAGTAACCTTTAATAACGTTATTTTGGTGTAGGCACACCTATGAAACAAACGTTAATCGGTAGAGATAATAATTACAAACAACAAATAGGTACTCTGATAAAATGTCACGTCATTTTGTCAAGGAGTATTTTTTGTTTGTAATTATTTTCTCTTTCAATTAACGCACGTTTCATAGGTGTACACCAAAATAACGTTATTTAAGGTTTTTTGCAACTTGAGGTATGCCAGGCTCCATACAAAAAAGTTCGAAGTCTTTTGGACAAGACAACGTAGCGACAGCTAGTTTTGTAATAAATATTAAATAAACATCGTAAGGTTGCACAGCGTGCTATGGAAAGGGCTATGCTCGGCGTTTCTTTGCGGGATCGAATCAGGAATGAGGAGATTCGTAAACGAACAAAATTTGCTGACATAGCCCAACGGATAAGCAAGCTGAAGTGGCAGTGGGCGGGGCACATAGCACGTAGAACTGACGGCCGATGGGGCAGAAAGGTTCTGGAATGGAGGCCACGTACCGGCAAGCGCAGCGTAGGACGTCCACCTACAAGGTGGACAGACGACCTGGTAAAGGTTGCAGGAAGCCGCTGGATGTGAGCCGCTTTCAACCGGCCAATCTGGAAGTCACTGGGGGAGGCCTATGTTCAGCAGTGGACGTCCTATGGCTGAAATGATGATGATGATGATGTAACATCGTAATATAGCACTAAACCGTAAATACACTTCCCCACCGCTAAGCGGTGTGTCGTAAGAAGCGACAAATTTCTACAGCACGGGACGGTCAGCAGCGTCATCTTATAAAAAACTACACTCGCCAACCCTCCTGCCAAGCGTGGCGAGTATTAACAATCCTTCCCAATGAAAGTCATTGGGGATCATCCATAAAACATAAGGCCTATGTTCAGCAGCGGACGTTTAATGGATGATGACTAAACTATCAAAATCGTGATAATATCCCATTAAAACAAGTTTAGTGACAGCGCTTTGTTTACGCAAAGTCTTCATTTATCTTAACCCAACTAATACGAAGGGACCCCACTGAATCTTCCTGGTCTATGCTTGTCAGGCAAAGGCAGCACACGGTACATTAGGCGCTAAATGAAAAGACCTCTCGATCCCACAACTGGGTCAGGAAACTCAAAAATAGACTTAACGACGTCACAGCTGCATAAAGCCATTTGCATAGCATGCGTTTTGCGCTAGAACAAATTGCGAGTTTAAGAAACGAAGACCGGTTGTATGATAAATTATCTGGCAAATTGCATTGCGTAGGCTTTAACTCGAATCAGTGGTTGTTAAACTAAAATAAAAGAAGTCGTTGCGATTAAAAGTACCTTAATGTAATTACTAAAATTGTGCACCCTGATTCTGTTTCCTCATTATTTTAATGTCAATATCAAAAGTAGTTTCATCATTCATCATTTTCATCATTTCAGCCATAGAAAGTCCACTGCTGAACACAGGCTTCCCCCAATGACCCAACATCGGGGGGGGACTGCCAATACTCGCCACGCTTGGCAGGCGGGCTGGCGAGCGCCTTTTTTTAAAGATTTCTCACGCCGACGCTGCTGCCCGTCTCGTGCTACAGGAATTAGTCGCCTATTACGACACGCCTCCTGTTGGCGGTGGGGAAGTGTATTCTTTACGGCCGTCCCCACACGGCACGGCTACAAAGTAGTTTAGTGTTTGAATTTCCAAAATAATCTCATTCCGAATAGCACAATAGTCTGATAAAATCACTACGAAGAAGTCAGGTTATTGTAACATTAAGAAAAGTCTGAATAATTAATAATAAAGTATGCCTATACAGGGTTACATAGCATAGGTAGGTGTGCCAAATCTTTAGGAGTGACACAGAATCATTAACTTAATAGAACTATTTAAAAAAAAATTTTTTTTTACTTTAAATTATTCATATCCGCTGTTAAAAATCGTACGTGTGGATAACGATTAAGACGTTTCTTTATATTGTTCCCTGGATCTTATTTTTCAAATTTGGCAGCCCTTTGCAATTTAACCCAATATACGTCCCACTGCAGGGCACACAGGCCCCACCTCAGCTATGGGGTGATTTTGGGCAATACTTCCCCACTCGGGCTCAGTGCAGTGGAAGGGTGTTGTAAGGCCTGTGTCTAAACCTAACTAGGTCAGAATTTATTAAGCTGCCCTCAGGCTTCTGACTAGGCTTCACGACTAGTATCAAGCGATATTAGCCTAGACCAACTTCTAACGTGCCTTCCGAAGCACGGAGATGCTTGTGATAAATGTCACTGAGTGTGGTTGGAATGGTCACCCATCCAATCACAACCGCGGCGTAGGTGGCTTAACTTTGGTAATCACTAACAAAACGCTGCCGCCATTGTGCTACAGAGGAATATTTGAATAGTTTTGTTTTCACCTACTCCAAAAGTAACGGTTAGGTTTTTTTGTGTAAATGTTATTTTTAACTTTTATGTAGGTTTGTTTTATCTTTTTTGACGTATTGTTTAGCGGTCTTTGTAGAGTCAAATTTGCCTAAATCGTTATCAAAGGTTGTTTGTGATTTGTCTTTTTTGTAGGGTAGGTACTGTCACTGTCTGGTATTAATCAATTACCATAATGTATAGTTATTTAAAGATATTGGTTTTGTTAATTTAGTATACTACTTATAAAGAATCTATGACATTTCTCAATTAAATTAAACAAAAAAAAACCGACTTCAAAAAACTAAAACGCTAAAAATAATCTTAACACTTAAGTATCAGTCGGTGCAAACGAAACCATAGAATCTCTCATCGACTGGCACCGACTCCAAAAGTAACTGATTAGGTACTTAAGTATTAAGATAATTTTTAGCGTTTTAGTTTTTTGAAGTCGGTTTTTATTTTTTTATAAAATTAACTTATTTCATCTATTATAGTGATAAATCCTAATCAAAAAAATCTTAATTCTAAAAAAAAATTTAAAAAAAAAGATTCTGACGAATTGAGAACATCCTCCTTTTTTGAAGACGGTTAAAAATGGAGAAAGAAAATGTTTTGTCCTTTGAAATCGTTTCGTTTGTGTGTCTTCTTTATTGCCAAAATAGTTTTACTGATACTCTCAAAGTATTTAAAAAATATTGGTTCTATAAGTCTTTAACCTACATTTCTTGAAAAGCATAAAGTGTAACTTTTATGTGCATTCAGGAAAGACGACTGAACGATGAATGAATGAACTGCGCGGAATGTAATTATGCGTCTCATTCCCCCACCTGGTGCAACAACGACCCGACCCAGATTCAAATGAGGTACTATAACTACCCGAGTTATGACTTGTTCATTCACTGAAGGCAAATGGAGCATTTGAGTCTTTTGATTCTTTTATACAGGGTTACTGGATAAGAAACGCACTTGTACAGAGTGTTTTAATTATGAACACGTTCTACTTTCTATGAAATCGAAAGAATTGTGTTTAAATCTGTTATTTATTTTGTCTTAACTAGATTGTGCCCGCGACTCAATCTGCGTTGGCTTTAGATTAAGGCCAAATAGGATTTAAAAAACCTTCAGGAAAACACTAAAACGGTCTAAAAATTACCATATGTCACTTTTAAAGATTCGCGATTTTCACACATTATACTTAAACACAGGCTGAATTTGAAGGTAAACACACCTTTACCTTCAAACTTTAATTATCGTGATAAGACCTGTGTATATGTGTTACTACCCTATGTGTTATCTATCTAGATCAATAATTTTAATTTATTTAATTGATTTGCTTACAATTTAAACATATTCGTACACTAAGTCCTAGCTGAATGTATTTTTAGTAATCAACCTGGGGGTGGAGCACTTGTGACTTGAAATACGGCTTTTCCTGAAACCTGTATCAGGCATCAGTCTCTTACACACAATGTGCTACAAATTATGTACTCATTCACCATAAGACACACGTTGTAGAGAAAGTCTTTGGTCGATGACTTCCGAAACACTTTCGCGGTCGTCCCAACCACAGGCTTTCATTACTATTCTTTGCATGTGTGGTTTGAATGTTAGTATGTTAGTTTTCTTGTGTCAATGTTAGGCATTCTGTGTGCCTGCCAGCTAATTCCGTTTAGCATGATGTTTAAAAACATACGAAATTTCCCATTTATGATGTCTAAAAACATACGAACTTTCCGATTCCGAAATATTAGTAAAATTGGTTATAAATTATATCGAATATTAACATAAATCGTACGTTTGTTGACGTTGACGTGGGTCCAGCTGATATAGCCATAGCAAATTGTCGACATCTACGCAATCTAGTAATAATAGGTGTGGAGTGTTATCGAAAGCCACACTCAAATGAATCCGGAAGTAATACAGGGTGAAGAGATAACTGTACAAATATGTTCTGTTAAATAGAAAATGTTTCACGTAAATCAGTTTTTTGCACAACATTTTAGTTAGTCATGATTTATTATTTTAACTTCTAAATAGGGTTTATTCTACTACTCATTTGAGGTACTTTTTCTGTAGGATCATGTTATCAATAACAGCTAAGCGACTAGTTGTACGTATGGGGAAGAATTTTGTTTATTTTTAATTATTAGTCCCAAAGAATAAAATTATATTTGAACAGTAGAATCACTTCATATACGACAGATACCTAATAAAATATCATAGTTTTAACAGTGTATAAAAGTATATGTATTTAACTCGTCAGAACCGATCAAATTACCCCAAACACGAAGGTTTTACTATTAGTGGTTGAAAAATTTCACTAACCACCTCCTGACTCCATCATTAGATCAGCAAGATGATGTCAAATTATTGTAATGTCATCCGAATGTTAGACACTTATAAAGTTTCAAATAATACTATTAATGATTTACGTATCCAGCCCTATTTCACATATCTAGAGGTATATGGCACAGTACGCGGCCTCCATTCTAGAACCTTTCTGCCCCATCGGCCGTCAGTTCTACGTGCTATGTGCCCCACCCTGCCACTTCAGCTTGCTAATCCGTTGGGCTATGTCAGCGACTTTTGTTCGTTTACGGATCTCCTCATTTCTGATTCGATCTCGCTAGCACGTAGTACTGACGGCCGATGGGGCAGAAAGGTTCTAGAATGGAGGCCGCGTACCGGCAAGCGCAGCGTAGGACGTCCACTCACAAGGTGGTCAGACGACCTGGTAAGGGTCACAGGAAGACGCTGGATGCAGGCCGCTTTCAACCGGCCTATCTGGAAGTCAATGGGGGAGGCCTATGTTCAGCAGTGGACGTCCTATGGCTGAAATGATGATGATGGCACAGTAGCAGCCAGCATTTTTGAAGTAATTAAACATCTAAGTTAAGTAACTTTCACCTCAGTTTCAATAAGATGGGTGACCATTTTTCTAATTAATTTTCTTTTTATTTTATTACTTATTGTTCAGACAAAAACGTTCCTACTTGTAGATTCTCTATCGTTCCATAGCCTAGGAAAACAATATTATGCATACATGCACGGGTAAAATTAAGGCGGAAATCGGAACTCATAAGAACAGTTTTTACCTAGTTAATGTACTTTTTATATAAAGTATTGTGCCAACTCAACATTAACAATAATCCAAGGAAATTAATTAGACATTACGGCAAATGTCAGTGGTCATGCGCGTAGCGTGCGCGCGATATCTTTATGGACTGATTTCCATAAACAGTTATTATGCCTTGTAACGCACGGGGTACATGCGTTGGGCCGTCCCTGTGGGGTTTTCCGTAGAAGAATGTATACTGATTTCATGCTGGAACGTATTGTTTGCTAAACGGAAACCCTCAGTACGGTTTCTGTTCCCCAAATAAAATGGCAAAAGGGAAACTGCTCCGATATTTGAGAATAGTTTGACAAGTTCTGACAATTCAGACAAATAACTTTACTGGAGCAATTCAGTAAACATACTATTCTGGGGCAATTAAAAAAACGAACTTTTCTGGGGCAATTCAAAAAACGAACTTTTCTGAGGCAATTCAAAAAAGAACTTTTTTGGGCCTACTTCGAAAACAAACTTTTCTAAATTAGCTCTGGTCTAGATTTCTGGATATTCTTGGATACGCCTTTTGTTTAATAAATCTTTGTCTGATATTTCTTAATATTAACTTCTTCCTTACTTAAAGACCATGGAAATAGGAGTTTTGTCGGCCGCATATTTCTTTATATGTTCGTTCCGATTGAATTGAACGCAAATGGTCCCGGGTACTGCGCTTGGTGAAAACGATGTTATAAATCACAATATTCCAAAACGTATACTGGACTGGAACTAACACGATTTTATTACAAACACTTCCAAACCGAAGTTATCATAAAAATCTAGATTTTATCGAAACAAGATGTAATGAAAATAACAACCTGAAGAGTAATTACTGTTTCCGTGAATAAATGCTCTTGGAAACATTTACGTGACTTTGAACTTTAAACACTTGTGTTAAAGTTGAAAATCGCTTGACTTATGAAGACGTTAATTTCGGCAAATTCAAAGGCAAAGGTCTTATAGTCCGGGAGGCAGGGTGCATTTTTGTGTGTTTTTTCTGACTTGTTGCTGGAGCAATCAATGAATATCTGTGCTGACACTGCTGACACTCAAAATATTGGAGCAGATGGTTTTTAGTGGGGAGCCGCAGTTTCGATTGCATCCCCGGCGATTCCCGATAATAGCGTTCCGTGTCACCGAACCGTGATTTGGAACGTTTTCCTTAAACAAGATTTTTTTAAAAAATACATGAATTGTTTGAGTGTGCTTTATAAAGCGTAACAATCCTGGTGATATGTCATCTGACAGCTGTCTAAACATATTATATGATAAGGAAAAGTTAGCGCACAAATTGCACGTAAGGAAGTACAGTCGAATGAGAAAACATCTCTCTTTGCACATCTCAACGATCTCATCTCACAGAAATGACGAAGACATAAAATATGAACCTATTTTGGCTCGCTAGTGTACTTTTAATACATTTTTCTTAAGATTCAGTAGGCTTGTGTTGTGTTGTAGGCTTTTGGCTCTCCCACTAGTGACAAAATCATCAACTTCTTATTTTATTTAAATATTAATATATCAAGTGTGACTGATATTCCATACAAACTACGACTGGCTATAACTTCGATGCCCCGTTGATTAGCGGGTTCCAACTTGGGTTGGGCTATTTCTTGTAAGAAATCTAACCGTACCTGTCTTGTTCGTATCGAATTCTAAGTTGACATTGGGTATTTTCTGATACCATCTCCTTTAATTATTTGGTAACTTGGTAACACAAGGATGTTAACTTCTTCCTTCGCGACCATGGCAATTTGTTTTAATTTTATTTATTTGTTATGAGACTCGCCCTGTGCCGGTTGGAGCGGTCCTACTAACGCGATTTTTACTGTTCAACCCTCTTCGCAGGTAGACAAGTTTAGTATTCCAAGAGTGCTGTGTCGTTCGTTAACCGACCCGGTCTTGGACAGGGCTGTCATCTTTGAGATTTTTCCGAATTACCGAAAAATATTGCTGTTTATATTCTTTTTTGCGATTCCCAAGATGTGTTTTTTTATCCTATATTTCTGGTAGGGCTGTCGATTTTGTCTTTCTTTAAAAAAAGGCGCTGTTAATTGTGTATACATTTTATTTGATATGCTCCATGTGTAGTTGTTTTATATTTTAGTTGGTTTCGAAAATCATTTTGTGTTGTTTATACTTATTTATTTTTAATTTATTGCAATAATATTTTACTAAATAACTCTTTAAAAACAAATGAAGCCGTATAATACGTTTTGAGTGTCATCCCTAGCACATTTCGTTAGGTCACCATTAAACTTTCATGAAAGCACGGAACACGATATATAGTAACGCTTTTCACACTTTCTACCTTATTTATTTCAAAAGAAAAAAAAGTCTTCATTTGTGAATATGCCTTCCGTGAAAATAATTGATATAAAAATTATGTACAGACAACGGTAGGTCAACCTACCCAAAGAGTTAAAGGTCATTGAACCGATTTTCAATTTTAAGTCTGACAAATAGAGATCAATATCAATTGAGAAAATTTGACGTTTTGTAGGTTGACGAGCTGTTGTCTGTAATCTGAAATGCTTGCTTACCTGTACCTGTTTGACCGTATGTATAAGTCACAGTCAAAACTCATCAACAATTTACCACGATAGGTATTTTATTGTTTTATTCTTGCAACAATCACATCCAGTCATTTAGCCCTAAAACTAAAAAACTAGATAACGGATAATGTTAAATAATTCTATGACTAGGTACAAATGTACTTACGTGCTCATCACAAAAATACTTCTAGTCCACTCAGACGCGGGCCAATCCAGACAGGTTCATTTTTTTAATTAACCTGACTGAGAATTAAGCCAGTGTTTGCGCTCAAGATGACTGGCCGTGCTTACGCCAAAACCAAAAAACCAAAACCAAAACCAATTTATTTCTGCAAATAGGCCTAAATTAAGCTCTTTTACACGTCCCAATTTTTTTTACCCTACCACTGCTTCGGGACAATTGTGGGCTAGTGCCGAGAAGAAGCAGCGGAAGAAACTCGGTCACTATTGTCAGCCTCTTTTTAAATAGTATGTTTACATTACAAGATAATATGTACCTGTGCGAGCAGGGCAGTATTTAATTCCATACATTTTTATCAATTAAATAGTCATTTACAGTGTAATAACCTTTTTTCATTAATACCATCTTGACATGCGATTTAAATTTATGTATAGGTAGTTCAGCAATAGACTGCGGCAATTTGTTAAAAAAGCGAATACATTTTCCCATGAACGAATTACCTACTTTATGCAGTCTGAAATTTGGAACGGCAAGTTTGTCTTTATTCCGGGTATTATGATTATGAATGTCACTTTTCTTAGGAAATATATGCAGGTTTTTACGAATGTACATAATATTTTCATAGATGAATTGAGAAGCCACTGTTAATATATTAATTTCCTTGAACAGATCTTTTAACGAGTCTCGGGGTCTAAGGTCGTAAATTGCCCGTACAGCTCTCTTTTGCAGCACAAAGATAGACTCAATATCTGCTGCTGAGCCCCATAACAATATTCCATATGACATAATACTGTGAAAATAGCTAAAATACACCAATCTTGCCGTTCCAACATCAGTCAATTGTCTTATTTTTCTCACGGCATAAGCAGCTGAACTAAGTCTTCCCGACAGAGTCTCAACATGAGCACCCCATTGCAGACGGGAATCTAAAGTTATTCCCAAAAAGGTAGTGGAACTAGACGTATCTAGTCGTTCATCTTTTACAGTAAGATATGTTGGGACTTGCTTTACGTTCGGCATTGTGAATTTAATACATTTTGTTTTATTTGCATTGAGCATAAGGTTGTTGGTAGTGAACCAATGCAACACTTGCGAGAGAGCATTATTTACATCGTCAAATGAATGTTTACCTCTCTTGATTTTAAAAATCAGTGAAGTATCATCTGCAAATAACACTGTCTCACAGAGGTTTTTCGTGAAAGAAGGAAGGTCGTTAATGTAAATTAGAAACAACAGGGGTCCTAATATCGATCCCTGAGGCACACCCATGGTAAGAGGCGACCCAGAAGACTCAGTTCCATTGATACAAACTTTTTGTGTTCTGCCTGTGAGATAAGAGTTTACTAAATCTAAGGCATCATTTGAAACACCATAGTGCCTTAGTTTTTTCAGTAAGGTTTGATGGTCTACACAATCAAAAGCTTTAGAAAGATCACAAAAAACACCCAAAGCATCCTGCCTACTCTCCCAAGCATCAAACACGTGTTTTAAGAGTGCAACTCCAGCATCAGTAGTACTTCTACCTTTCGTGAAACCGTATTGATTGTTATGCAGCAATTTATTGAGGACAAAGTGTGATAAAAGTTGATTAAAAATTACTTTTTCGAAGACCTTACTGAGTACTGGTAATATTGAAATCGGACGAAAATTAGAAGGATCTTTTTTCTCGCCTGACTTAAATAAAGGAATAATTTTACTAAATTTCATTAGAGTCGGAAACTGTTTATTGTCAATACATTTGTTAAAAATAGTTGCGAGATGAGGGGCTATCGCATTTATAATTGTATTGATAATGCTGACAGAGATTCCCCATAAGTCCTCAGTTTTTTTCATGTTTAATTCCTTAAAAGTTTTTATTACTATTTCAGAGTTTATATGCCTAAAATTTAATGGAGTTTTACACTCATCAACACCCGACCTGAGAAGGGATTCAGCTAGTTCAGCAGAAGAAGCCAGTTCCTTAGTTGTGGAGGGAGCTATGTTTGAAAAGAATGTCTCAAAAGCATTTGCAACTTCTGCATTTGAACTAATTATTTTACCCCCAATTTTGAGAGAGTAATCGTGATCATTCGGTTTATGCCTACATGTTTCTTTATTTATGATTTTCCATGTGGCCCTTGTTTTATTATCTGAACCCATGATAATATTACGAAGATGATTTGATTTTGCAGTGGCACATACCTTTTTAAATATTTTAGAGTAATTTCTAACATGATCTATAATCTGTGGGTTCTGGGAATCTGCTTTTAGACTATACAACTCATATAATGTCTTCCTACTTTTGTAAATACCGGGTGTAGCCCATTCATTAAACTTGCACCTGAGTTTGTTTACTTTTATCTTCTTTTGTGTAAAGATTTTATCAAATTCCTTTTTAATTAAGCCAAAAAGGTTCTCATATAACAGATCAACAGTATGAATACTGCTAGGTTTTAGTGAATCTATACCGTCATAAATTTGGTCCTTAAATCTGTCTATTCTATTAACGGTAATAGGTCTATAAACAGCTTCTATAATGTTTTGGACACGATTGTGTTCAAATGATGCCCTTTGTCCACTATGGTCAGATCTTAAATAATTTATAATTGTTTTATCTATTACATTGCTATTACAAAAAATGTTATCCAAGCAAGTAGCTGATGTAGGAGTCACCCTTGTGGGTTCATTAAATAGGTTAATTAAATTATATGATTTAAAAAGATTAAGAAAACGAACTGAATTCTGTGAATTTACTAATATATCAATATTGAAGTCTCCACATACAACATTTTTTTTATTGGAATTGCAAATCTTTTTCAAGGCCCTTTCCATAGTAGACTCAAAAAGCTGGTAATTTGCAGATGGGGGGCTATAAACACTTAATATAATATACTGCTCCAGCTCAGCACAGGCTATTTCAATAGTTCGTTCAATAGAAAGTGACACAATATCTTTCCGTTCTTTACATTTTAATTCCCTGTTTAATAATACGAGTGACCCACCTCTAATAGCCGACTTCCTTGTGAACGAACTACCGATTTTATAATTTTCGATGTTTAACATTAATTCATATTGATTAAACCAATGCTCCGTTAAACATATAACATGTACATTTAAATCTTGTAAAAATAAGGCTAATTCTAACTCTTTGCCAGCCAAGCCTTGCATATTTTGATGAACAATATTAAAAGTAGACTTGGCTTTTGTCTTCCCTCTTAGTTTAAAATCTCAGAGGTTGTCAAGGGAATAATATTTAAATTAGTACTAATACTAATGTGTTGGTCATAGTTTGTCTCAGTTTTGTATTTTAAATTAATACAGTTAATATTATATGCTAGCAAACTAGCTATTCGTTTCTTAAATTTATAAGGCAGGTGTAAAGAGCTGCCAGTCAACTGAAAACTATTGTTAATAAATTTATTTGTGTCAAAAAACACAAATTTGTCATTATGACGTTGAGTCATATTATAAATTAAAGTATTCAATGAGTGAATACCTTCATTTTCATGCGCCATCTGATTTTGACAGAAAGGTAGGGCACAAAAGAATATTTTCCTAACATTAAGGTCAGACAAAATTGAATAATTTTGTATAATTTTTGTCTTAGTGAGTTTTTGGCTATTTCCTAACATTATTATAAGGATTGAGTCAGAGTTAAATTGACTATTTAAGACACAATTAACTATTTTATCAAGAGTTGCACCTGGCATACAGTTATTAATAACATTACATTTTAATTTCTTACTTAACAACGAACCGTAACCAACTCCTAACCTATCAGAAAAAATAATTACATTCGGTTTAGTTTTCTTATTATTATAGTGTGATGACGACATTGGTGGCGACATTGATGGCTGCTGGCTAACATTCACCGGATAGGGATTATCAGGCACCTGAGATATTTTTATGTTTGGTAGCGATAAAAAATCTGAATTGTGATTCTCTATTTCTAGAAGTTTATTTGCGGCCAGGATGTGTTCATTTATTTGTTCCTGGGCAGAGACATACTTGCATGTTATAGATTTTAATGACTCATGCAACTGTGAGATGTCAGCCTGCATCCGTTCAATATCAACATTGTATTTAGATCTACTTTCATACAGTTTATTATTATAGATCTCTAAACTGTCTACTAACTCTGCGCGTTCTTTCCTTAACTTAATATTGTCATAAAAGCATTTCTGTTTTTTAATTAATTTTTTTGTTTTTGTAATAAATTTATTTATTTTCAAATATTTTTTTAGCCTATTTTTACTAAGTGATTGAGTATCATTTTTACCATTAACAAATTGTCCACCACTTTGTGAAACCACTGCATGCCCACTAGGGCTCCCAATCAACTCCTCGTAGAGGTTCAAGGTCTGCGAGAACTTTTGTTGATTTTTTTCTTCTTCGAAGTGTAATAACGTCCTGTTGGCATCTCGGAGTTCAATCTCCAACTCATTATTACGCGCTAGAGTCTGTTCGAAAATATTACTGCACTGATCAAAGGTGTTGATGGTTTTCAGTAACTCGTCACGGTGTTCGGTGACTTCTTGAAGTTGGACATGCAGTTCAAGTAATTCTTTTTTAAGTTGAGAGTTTCTATCAATAGTAATTTTGATCTCTTCTTCACTTTCATCTCTTTCCCTAAGAAGTTGGTTACAGTTTTCCCTACTCTGTTTCAATTCCTCGAGTGCTGTTTTGAGTTTTATCTCGGTGTTCTGTGCGGCCATTTTACGGGTCGTAATTCCACCACGGGTAGTCATTTTGATTATTTAATATTGGCCTCACCTGGAATTATTCAGAGAGAAGTGTACAACAGATATATTGATACAATATTAAATGTATGATATAGTGAGCAGTGAAAACTGACAGTATAGGTACTTATATTATGTCAAATTTATTTATTGTGGATGGTGGTATTTAAGTTGTGAGTTAACTACAATCAAATCCTCAAATAAACTGCTAGTTTTTAAACAAGTACGGATTTACAGGGCAAATTTTTATTTATTTCTACTGGAGGGTATGTTTATTCACTTTTAAAATATTTTATTTTGATAAGTTACGCCAAATTATTTCAAATATCTATAAATATTTCCCACTGATAATTATATAAATGTCTATGATCAGTATAAGATGTAGAATGTCTGCGGCAAAGGTTGTTTTCGTCAACTTTACTTCCACTGTACGTCAAGTAAAGAGAGGCACAACTAGGCCGAAATGTGATAAGTTGTGACGCGTCTCACTTTCGTGAGGTTTGTGCAGTGTTAAATGTTGTGTTAACAGTATTACAGTGGGGAAATATTTGCTAATTAATTAACACCAAGTACCAAAGTGACGTAGACTTTGCTCACTGAAGTTATAACCTCAATTTAATTGAAAGGTACTTGAAAGTCTAGATTTATATAAAGACAACTTAACATAATATTATCCTTAAAAGAATAAAAAATGGTTTGAAAACAGTACTCCCCTGGTTTTAGGTATTCCGTTAAACTCCTTTTGAATTTCGTTGTCAAAGCCGGCCGGCAACTTTGTCCGATTTTACGTATTATTTTGTATTTGGGTGTATTTACACTGTCACATATTATTGCTAAGGCTTTATTTTAGTTATTTTAGTACAATTATGGTTTGTTTTAAACAAATTAATAGTAAATTGAAATTAAAATTACAACAGCTGTTTGAGCTGCGTCTGACAGGCAGGGTTGCCAGCACCAATCAACCGGTAACGTAGGCAAACATTTGCGAATATAAATTCTATTCCAAAAATTTAAGGTAGTATTGCTGTGCAGGTTAGCTTTAAACGATGAAAACTAGGGAAGCGATTAACCCTTCGCGTGCTACATACCCACTGTATATCGGTATATCCGTGAGAAAAACTGTTGCGGTATGCCAGAGAAGGAATTCAGGAATAACAAAAACAAATCTCAGAAACCGAATATTAACTGTTAAAAAAACATAAACAAAACATACCAACAGGTTTTAAAGTCCGTTTTTCTTTGCTTGTCCAATTTTGTAAACAATCTTGACATTCCTTTTTAACAGAATTATTTATTTAACAATAAGAAAGGGACAAAAATAATAACCTACTACTTTATCTAGATCACAAAAAATCCTTTTTTTCTAACAGTTCGTTGATTTTATAAACTGTTTTTTTGTAAAATGACTTGTCAAGATTGTGTATATTTGATAAGCAAAGTAACACTAACTTTATATAGTTACCCAAAGCTACAATCACAAATCACCGTAGTTCACATTCATCCGAATACTTAATTACCGCAGGCAACACGGCCACATCTCAACCTCTCACTTCTCAGTGCCTCAGTGGGCAAGGCCGCCACTAGTTAGTCCGACGAGCACCCCTGACCGGCAATTTATAACCACCCTGTTTGTCATGCTGCCCGTGAGACTACTCACTTCGCATGTGTTTGAAAAATGGACTCGAAATTGTGATGTGTGGGTGTAAGATTCAATCAGACCGGAATAAAATACAGGATGATTTGTAAAACGAAACATTTCTCTCTGGAGAGCATAATAGCAACACCTTTAGTTAAAAATCTTTTTAAAAAAATGCTTCTACATACTAACTAAAGTATCAGTTGTTAAGATTTGTATAGAAAGGTGTTTTATACATTTCGATGTTATTTTATTAAGAAATGTTTTTGCAATTGTGCTCCTCTATCATCTCCCGAGAGGAATGTATCGTTTTACGCAGCCTGTATACAAACATTATGTATAATACACACCAAAACGGGAATTGACGTGATCATTAATAGGTAATTAAAAATGTACCTATTAATGATCGTACCTATTATAATTCCTGTTTTAACGTGTATTAATCGGGCACCACAAAAGTTTAAGTAATTATATTACTATGTTATCTACTCGTAACCTGATTTTAGAGATCTACAGTTTTTCTACATTTTAGGTTCTAATAGTGATTCTTAGGAGTAGTGTTTGCATTTATAACAAACTATTTTGCTGTTGTCCACGTCTTCATCTGCATAGTGTTCAATTCAAATCAAAATCCTCTCCGGTGTGTATCATAATCTATCAAAGTTTCATCGTAATTGGATAAACGGTTTCAGAACGCACACGGAACAAACACACTATAATAAACATGTCTGCCAGCGTTAGCACGAATACATTTTTATATGTTCAACTATCGTCAGTTACTGGTACCAACGCTGGCTTCGAGTAATATTTAAAAAAAAACTATGTTTGGACCTTCCAATTGATCAGTTATTAGTTCGTCATGTTTCTCCTTAACCATATCTTAAAACATGGCTGAACGCTGATACGCTGTATAATACCAAAGATCTTATTCCTCATCCTTCAAAATTAACTTTGGTACTCACGTCAAACTTTTTCGTTTCTGTTACTGGATTTTTCCAACTCCCCAATTTACAAAATCTCCTTGATTTCTTACAATTAACGGATTATAATTACAGGGGTGGCACGTCGCGGGTTTACGGGCTAATCTACGGGTACGAGGGCGGAATTTTTGCGTTTCTCAAAGGAAAACAATCGCACCTGAACGATTAAGGGCTGATGGAAATACGCCGAAACGTCTGCTTCGACAGCCAATGAGGGTTTAAGATTGGCTTTTAGAAAAAAGGCTTTGGGAATCGATAGAGCGTAGACTGCGATTTGTATACAATCTTTTACAATTTGCGTATTACTTTTTATCATCAGATAGTAATTAACGTAGAATTTAAATTATAATAATTGTTATCATAGTTTAAAAACTATCAAACAAATTATTAAAAATGTATTGAACTCCTCAAAACGAATCAAATGAGCCCAAGTGGTTCCCCTATCTACCTCCTGACTCCATCATCAGATCAGTCAAATTACTGTATTGTCATCTAAATGTCAGATTCTTACAAAGTTTTAAATCGATACGTCAGTCAGAAGTATGTTAAAAACTACTTCCAAGGTTTGATTACATAGTTAGTTATTACTGAAGCTAATAAAAGTGTGTTCAAAACTAGCTTCTTCCCACCGCTCTGTCTGCATAGACTTCATAATAAAGCCAAATATGAATTAATAAGCATCCCTCGGAAACATGAAAACAGGATTAAAATGATCCTATGTGTTAAAGTAGATCGATATCTATTTTTGTGCCAAATTTCAGATAATTCCGTTCGGCAGCTTCAGCGTGATTGTAAAACCAATAAATAACCTTTCACATTTATAATACTAACTAGCTGTGCATGCGACTATACCCGCCTGAAATGAATGTCACCCCCTATTTTACTCTCTTAGGAGAACTATATTTTATCAAAAACGGTTCAGTTTTCGCGAAAAAAAAGTTGCCTCTCTCTTTACCAAAAAATATCAAAATTGTTTAAGCGGCTTAGGCGTTAAAACGTAACAGACAGACAGAGTTACTTACATAAGTAAGATACATTTACAAAAGCTGTCATTTAATGACTGTATTAATTAGAAGATTATAAAGGGTCTGTGACTGATACCCACGTATCCTTTTCAAGCTGCGCATAGACCGGCAAATGGGTTAACGAATGTTATCGAATGACTACAGCCGGGTATGGGGCCGACTGCTTAACTCGTCTTCTTCAGCGTGTAAATGAAATTCAGATATCTTCCTGTTTTAATAAACTGTACTTTGAGTACTTTACCTTAATTGGTATGTGAATAACGTAAAACTTTCTTGTATTTTTTATTATTATAATGTATCTTTTGTTAATTTTAGGAAAGAGCGGGGTCTTCAAACAAAAGTATCATACTTAAATTGAGACTCCAGCCACTTGTCGTGTACCTTTGTAAAAGATACGTAATAAACATTTTTATTATTTAAATAAATTTACACCCTATATATTTGTTTTTCATTGTACTAATGCTGTCTTCAGTTTTTTTAAATTCATAAGCTGTATGCTTAGACGGCCAGTCTCCTTTTTAAAAATAAATAATGTCTCTATTTATTTTGTCTATCTGTCGATACTTTCAGCCTTAGGTGAAAAGGAAGTCAACTCATAATATTATCTTAGTGGATGGCAGCAAGGACCGGAACCGCTTACCAATAAAAGGGTTTTTAATTGGGGATTTCATAGACTTGTTTCTACAAACCCTATCAATTCGGTAAGCATATCATCGACTTACTCCAACGAAAGGCTAAGCAAATGAATACAGTTAATTTGGGTGAGCACTAACCGTATCCGAAAACCCTATCGAGGCTTACCCTATGAAAGGGTTTTGAAAGCGCTCAAGCAATTTAAATCTCTACATGCACGCCATTCGACTCATTATTGCATTACCGTTTATTGTGTGTGGCTATCGCCACGGGCGAGCGCGCTGCACATTATCGCTACGTCAGATAATAACAAATCATAAGTCATTTGCACTAAGATTCATTTTCGTGTGACGTGTCAGTCAGTTCCGACCCTTCATTCGCACTTGCCGGCGCGTGCGACGGTGGAGAGTGTTTGTTTGTTTTTATTATTTCACTTGCAACTCTTGCAAGCCGTGAAGTGAAGTGCGTATAAAATCAAATGACATAATATGGCTCCAGCAATAAAGGACGCCATCCATCGGTACTTTAAATACGACAAAACGTCCAACACGAGCATATGTGAATTATGCAAGAATAAATTAAAGGTAAGTAAATAAGATTTTTTTTAAAATAGAGCTCCGAAAGTGCTTTTTTTACAACCCTAACACTGACATGCATGCCACTGACATGTCCCAAGATATAGGCCTAGTTTCTATACTGTATAGAATATATATATACTGTCTCTGTACTCTCCGATTAAATTGTCTCTAGGTAATTTTGGTCAAAAGCGTGATGTGTTGGTAAGAGGCTGAATGTAGCCAAATTATGCTAACAAAAGAAGGTTTTATAATTGATCGTATTTCTGACCTAATGCTCATTTCCAAAACATGATTCCACAAACTTCACTCGATGGAAAACATAAATTAATTTGCCTCTGAAAATACCTATATTCCAATTTTTCTCACTTGTTCTTATGTAGTAAGTAGTAATGTTAATAATCTTAGGCAAAATATTACTTTTATATTACTAAAGCAATTGGCTGCTTTTGATTTTTCCCGGAAATGGGCCTATATACTGAATAAATGAGTATTAATGAGTATTAAATAAAGTTTTTGTGGTTAGGCACATAAGCTCATTCCAAGCAGCACCTTCTCTGTCACTCCTACTGAGTTTGACATAATAGGTGGCTCTGCTGTAACGAACATTAAATGGGCATGTCTATTGCTTAAGGTCATTTGCTCTAGTCAGCGCCTTAATTGTTGTTCTTCCTCTGGGGCTGATTTTCTTAGCGCCGTATAAAAAAAACGAACTGAGAGCGTGTCAGGCCACGCCCAATCTATGGTTCCGTAGTTTCCTGTCACAACCAATATTTGCTGTTTTACATAATTTATTACTTCTTAATTTGTACACCTACACTTGTGTGATAAATATGTAGTTACCAGCTTCTTTTATTTCAGGGAAAACATACAACGAATTTAAAAAGTCGTCTAGCAACTAAACATAGTAATGAGTATCAAATCGTTAGTGATTTGAACAACAAAAGGGTCCACAAGTCGACTTCAAATGAAAGCAAAACAAATACTAAAATTGAAAACTTAAAGAAACTTTGTGGTCGACTCGTTACTGTTCACGGAAGGCCTTTGTCTATGATGGGAGATGAGGCCTTTCAAGATATTATAAATATTGCTGCTGCCACTGATTCTGCGAGTAAAAATATAAATGTGAAGGCAATAAAAAATAAAATTTATGAAGAAGCTAATGAAATCCGAAAAAAAAATTCTGTTGAGGTAAAAAATCAAATGATTAGTCTAAAGTTGGATGACGCAACATGTCTAGAACGCAAATTTATTGGAGTAAATATACAATATATATTAAATGCTAAAATTATTGTAAGAAATTTAGCCGTTCTAGAAGTGCACGACAGACAAACATCGTCTTTCTTGAAAGACACAATAGAACAGATTTTGACGGAATTTATGATTGATCCAGATCAAATATACTGTATTTGCACCGACAACGGTAGCAATATGATAAAGATGGTTAAATTGATGGGAGGATCTTATATTTCTGAAGGTTATTACAGCCTCAGTGAACAAGACGAAGAAGTCACGGACGAGAGTGACAGCGAAGAAGAAAACTATGAACAGGAACACGTTGATGACATTTTTAACTCTTATAACATAGACATTGAGAATTTTATCAATAATGATAGAACATTTAAAGTGCGAGGGATGTTGTGCGCGGCACATACCCTGCAATTAGCTGTCAAAAATGCGATTAACACGGATTTCGGAGTACAATCAACAATAGGGATGGCAAAACATATTGTTAACATCTTACGCAAGCCAAACAATGCGAACCGCTTAAGGCGCGCGAATTTAAGAAAACCCATCAAAGATTGTGCTACCAGGTGGACCTCAACATATAACATGTTGGTTCGTTTAATAGATCTTAAAAGTTTTTGTGTTGATTCACCTGAAATAAGTGATTTGGTATCGGATGAATTTTGGAATGAAGTGGAAGAATTATCAAAATGTTTACAGCCCGCAAATGAAGCCACATTAATTCTACAAAAAGAACAACTGACGATTGGTGATTTTTATATCACGTGGCTAAACTGCAAAAATAATATCGCAGCTATCGATCACAGTTTTGCAGTTGCCCTGCGCAATGCCATGGCAGACCGTGAAGCAAAACTTATGCAAAATGATGTAGTTCTGGAGGCCGTGTATTTAGATAGTCGCCTTAATGTTCTTTTGTCGATAGAGCAGTGTCAAAAGGCACGGAAACTTTTAAAGGAAGTATACCAACAAAGTAAAAATTTAAAAGAAAAGTACACAACACGGCAAGTTGACACTAATTTGAGTGAAACTAATAGTACTGAAGACGAGCCAATACCTAGTACCAGTACTGGCACGAATTTTTCTACGGTTGAGGCTATGCTACAAAATAGCGAAAGAGCGCGAGGAAATATCACGCAAACTACATCATTTGATATTTGTTTGCAAGAACTTAGCGTAGCCCCGCGAATTAATTTAAATGAAAATATTATTAACCATTGGCAAAACAAAGCCGTCGTTTTTTCGGAAATGGCTACCATAGCTAACATTGTACTAGGAGCACCAGCAACTCAAGTGTCAGTGGAGCGTCTGTTCTCCTCATTGAAATTCGTGCTACATCCTTTAAGAAGTAACATTAGTTCTATGTTTTTAAAAAATATAATGCTTGTTAGAGAAAACAAAGACCTATTGTAAATGTTTGTTTTCTGTTTATACTTAAGTACCTAGGTAAATTATTACTTACTTTTTGGTTTGATTTGTGATCTAAATTGTTTCATGTTATTTTTTGACTTTTGTTATATGTAAGATTATTATTTTACTGCCCTGCCAAAAACCGAAGTAAAAAGTATAGCAAGCTTACAGACATTTTAGATTAAAAAGTGTTCCATAAAACTGTGATTATACAAAAAGCTAAATTATTTTAATAACAACATGAAACATATTTTTTATCATTTAGGTACGCCTTTTTTTTAAGCATGTACGTACTAAATATATCGTTTTGGAATAAAGTAATCAAGGGAGTGATGATATCAAGTGCGAAATATTCTAAAAAAAATATTTAATATTATAACAAAAATACATAAACAAAGGACAATGCGCAATTTTTTAGTTTGATAACTTACATTAGTTTTATAGCCTTTAAAAGTTCGATAGGAGAGTCCATTTCTTGTTGTGATCATAATAATTAACTTAGTGTTAAAATTGTTACTCATAAATATAATAATGTAAGGTAAAATAATTTAATAAGACTGGTATTGTGATCCAAATAATTAACATTTATATATTAGTGTTAAAATGGGTAACCACCCATAATAATATAAGGTTAATTTTGTTTTAATATTACTGTTGTGATCAAAATAATGACAATATGTTTAAGTGTTTTTTAATTCTTACTCATTATTATGATAATTTGTGGTTAATTATTTAATGAGACTGATTTTGTGATCAAAATAATGAAAACATGTTTTAGTGTTTACATTTGTTACTTATTATCATAGTAACTTATGGTCAATTATTCAATGAGACTGATGTTGTGATCAAAATAATGAAAGTATGTTTTAGTGTTTACAATTATTATTGTTCCTCATTATTATAGTAATTATGGTTAAATATTTAATGAGACTGATGCAGATGTTGTCATCAAAATAATGAAAATATGTTTAATGTTTACAATTGTTACGCAATATCATAGTAATTTGTGGTATGGTATGGTTGACGGCCTCCGTAGCTAAGACGCAAGCATACCGGACCTGGTGTATCTCTGAGGTCCCGGGTTCGATTCTCGGTCGGGTCATATAGGAAACCAACTTTTCTATGTTGTCTGGGTATGATTTCTACAAGGTTACATTGCAAAGGGGAGCCAAATTTTAAAAATAAGATCTAGGGAACAATATTATAAAGCGCCTTAATCGTTGTTATTTTAATAATGTATGTATGTATGTTACAAAATAAAATAAAAAAACTTAAAATATCCGAAAATAAAGTCAATAGAGAGAATACGAAAGCTTCGCGGTCATTCATCAGAGGCGAAGGAACGGCGAGCCAACAAGGACCTGACGCAGTGCACATACGCTGCATTTTTTTCATAAATGAGTAAAATTATCCACAACATTTTTGATTTTTAACAATTTTTTTTGCATAGTTCGATTAAGTTACTGATTCTGTGCCACTCCTAAAAAATTGGCACCCCTTTGCAATGTAACCCTGTATAACACAAGTGCTACTTTTCTTACTTATCTTACTTACTTTTAGCTACTTATCTTAGAATCACGGCAATTTATGTGATGTTGTCCGATATTTATAAATTATTTGTTTCTTCATCTAGATGAAGAAAATAAATAATTTATCAATCAATCCCGGTTGCGTCCAAAGTTATAAATTATTTATTTTATTCTTAATTATTATCTAATGAGACTGATTTTGTGTTCAGAGTAATTTACAAAGATTATTGTGTTAGCAGTAACAGTTGCTACGATTTCAGGTTTATTATCTTCAGTCTTGTCAAATTACGTAGATTGTGTGTGGTGTAATTGTTACCAATTGTATTAATAGTGTAATGTGATTTATTGTATAAATAAAAATCATTGCAAATTTAAACAAAAACATTTATTTCGTTTTATTTGCTTATATTCATATTTCTTAATAAGGGCCTTAAGTTCATTAAAGCAGTTTTTAGGGTTCATATGCATGTTCCTCGTGAACATTCTGTTCCTGCTAGAAGTGAGGCATAAATATCGGATTAGGTATTTGGAATGGGTATTTACCGATACTAGTCCATACCTAATCCGAGACGTAATTTTTTTTCAAGTATTAGGTATATCATAAAATATTTAAATGCAAAAAAGAAAACTTGCAACAAACGCTATCTAGTCTTGAAATCCTATTTCTCTTGTCCTGAAATACATAACAAATACTTTTCTACTTTTTAAAAGTGACACTGTTATAACTGTGTGCTAAATTTGATGTCATCTAAATCCGTTCAGCCTTTTTTGTTTGAAAGCGTAACATACTTTTATCCAGCCTCACAAATTTTCGTGCTATAATAATAAATTGCAGTAAATAAATAGTACGAGGATCGCTAAGAACAACAATATAAAAATAATATATTTAATTTACGTAGTATAGAAAACAACAGAGAGTACATGTTATTTTGATAATAGATATTCAATCCAAATCCAATTCATACCTAATCTACATTGAATACACACAATATCGTAACGTCGTAAGTATTGGATCGGCGACACTGCATAAATATTCGGAACAGGTATTTGGATTAGGTATTTTTAAATATTAGGTATCGATTTTACCTAATCCGACCCATCTCTAGTTCCCGCAATCCGAACTTAATACACAGACAGGTTAAGACACATCACCAGAATGCGCGAAAAAGAGATAGACAATAGGGTAACCCTTTTAGTGGGTAAGTGCTTAAATATTGAAGTTACCAATACCCTATTTGATTCGGTAACCGCATTGAAAGGAGTTAACCTTATTCAAAAAGGTTTCCGTAACGAAAGGCTAACACTGGAGTAGCTTATCGATAGGGTAACCCTATCTTTGGGTAACCTTTTAATAGGGTTTCCCTAACAATCGGATTAATCAAAAAAAGGGGTTTTCCGGTCCTTGGATGGCAGTAGGGCCGGTGAGAGGCGCACTTTGCATATTCAAACCCTCTCGATGCGAGGGAGGGTGTCGTCATTCAACAACGCTTCACTTTTATTAAAATAACCTTGTTTTTCTATGCCTTTTTGTTTCAGTGTTAGATGTACCTTACTTAATATTTTTACACAACGGACCCGGTATTGTTTTTCTGATATACAGGGTTACATTGCTAAGGGGTGCCAAATCTTTAAGAGTAATAAACAGTAACTTAATCAAACTATGCAAACTATTAACCATTAATATAAGTTGCTAACAAAATGAATGTATGTTTTTAAATTGGCAATGTGAGTGCTTTGGAGTACTCTGTAAGCTCACTTGCAAATATTTTTAAAGTAAATAAGTAAATAAAATAAAACTAAATATTCCTATCCGCTGTTAAAACTCGTACGCATGGATAATTTAACTTATTCATGAAAAATTGCACCATATGTACACCGCATAAGGTCCTTGTTGGTTCGCCGCACCTACGCCTCTGATGAAAAACCGCGTGGCTTTCGTAGTCTCTCTATTGACTTTATTTTCGGATAATACATACGTTTGTTAAGAATAATAACGATTAAGACGCTTCTTTATATTGTTCCCTGGATCTTATTTTTTAAATTTGGCACCCCTTTGCAATGTAACCCTGTATTAACTAGGTAAAATTTACTATGACTATTACTTGTCAATAAGCTTGATTTGGACAGGCTCCCTTGACTTGAATAAATGTAAAAAATCACTACAATTCGCTACTAAAATATATTTTAATACGGGTAACGGAACAAATATACTGCTCTTTGTTTATTTATCCTTCTTACAGCCGACTCATAGATAAGTCGATAAGTGGTATAAATCCGTACATAGATGCCGAAAAATTCAGATATACATAGTACATGAGGATTTGAAAGACTACAAGACTCCAACTACAGAGTTACTCGCTAGGCTGTGTGTAATCATCGAGTACATACCCTATAGAGCAGCAATACAAACCATATTTCTCCGAAACTAGTAAGTGATTTTTCACCTACATTTAGTATGAAATGACAACTACTATCAACGCTCGCCCATACAAAAACAGCACAGATACAGATTAAAAAATGGTGGTAAAATTTGTCGAACAAATCATATGACATTTCTACTCTATAGGGTATGTGCGCCAAGTGTGTAATATAAAGTATATTTACTGACCCAGCGAACTTCGTTCCGCCAATTCGTTTGACAGGTACTAACAGTTTGTATAGGAAACTAAAATAGTTGTTTTACTACTTTCCATGCATTTTTAAAATATTTTCTGACCTTTTGAACCTTCCCTGAACTTCCACAAATATTTCAAGATCAAATTTAACCAAATCGGTCCAGCCATTCTCGAGTTTTAGCGAGACAAACGAACAGCAATTCATTTTTATATATACAGAGTGTAACGAAAAGGTGAAATAAAACTTTAAGGGCTTCTACGGCTAAATTACATCAACTTTTTCTATGGGACCAACATCGAATTCGCAAAAAAAAAACACATTCCCATACTAAAACTCGACCAGCTGGCATCAGTTTGTATGGAAACGTCAATTTTTTTTTTTGAGATATCGATGTTGGTCCCATAGAAAAAGTTGATGTAATTTACCCGTAGAATAACCCCTTAAAGTTTTATTTCACCTTTTCGCTACACCCTGTATAGATAGATATTAAATATAACACTTAAAAAAAAACGACTCCCTCAGGTGGAACTTTTTTTTAAAGTGTTATATTATCATAGATATAACAAGCATGTAATTGCTAAAAACTAAATTTAAATAAAGTATATTTACCAAATCTATCTTTGTTTCAGGTAAGATATTATCCAGCTCTACATAAGTGACCGTCTTTCTTTCGTAAGTAAAATAATCCGTCTTGGATTTACAGCAAACATATTTGTGGCCACAAAACCTAAGCACCGCCAGAAGATAACACTTTTATTACAATCCCTGAAGACGATCTCAGCTGTTACAATGCGTATGTGTAATCTAATTAATATTTATGCCAAATGCCGCATCCGTCCAATTACAAGGCATAACAATAAGGCTCAAGGAGTCGCACGGGGCCTATCACCCGATCTTAATTGCCGGAGCGGGCCAAACACAATTGGCATATGTCGCGATAAGGTCAAGCCAAGATCACTGGGCTATGACGTCATTATGTATAAGATTCGTCAAATCAAATCAAATAAGCCTATACTCGTGGATTTATTAGATGTGCTCCACTATCCACCTCCCGGTTCCAGCATTTGATCTGCTCGATGATCTATACTATAATAAAACTAAAAAGTCAATTCCTGTACATTGACTAACAAAAATAAAAAACAGTCCCCAGCCCCGTAACATAACCCTCAAAACACGATATGATATGATATGATATAGCGAAATATTGGCACAGCTTTTTAATTTTTTATTAAATATGAAAGAATATAGACGCTATGTTAAATATTTATGATCGCTCTTCTGATAAAAATTCAACGTGGCGGCTATATCTATCATATTTTTTAAAATATTGACCGTTAGTGTCGATAAATCGCTATATCGTATCATATCATATCGTGTTTTGGTGGTCATGCCAGGGGGGCTGGCTTTCTCTATGATCAGTAAAGTCTAAAAAATGCGTTTTTAGAATTCTTGTATCAAATAATAGGGAAGACGACTGGGTAAAGAAAAAACCCTATTTAGTCTGTCAGTTAGATTATCAAAAAATAATGGACACTCATTTTTTCTTTTGTCAGTCAACCAAAAAATTACAATGATATAGTCAAAGTCCCGTCAAAGCTCGTGACGTCAGTACGTCACTTCTAAGTAAAATTTTTACCCAAGACGTGACGTCGTGCTACTTTTCAAATCAACACAGGGTTACATATTTGTAAAACATCAACAGCCTCCTAGGGGCTGATTCTGGTGCTCAAATTCAACAACTTTTTCTATTAGACCAACATTGAAATCTGAAGAAAAAAAAATTTACTTTTCTATACAAACTTATGTCAGCCGGTGGCGGCTTAGTATGGGGAAGTGAATTTTCTTTTTGCGATTTCGATGTATAATATAAATAACCCTGTATATCTCTGTAATATTTGGATTATGTGAAAAAAGTAAAATACGTGTCCAATACTTTATGATAATCTGCCTGAGACAAAGAAAAAAAATGTCGTCATCCCCATTGTATTTTCATTCAGATTAGTCACATAAAGTTTCCAATCGATACGTCTATTAGAAGTAGGTCAAACTGACTTCAAGATTCTTATGCATAGTTAGTACCTACAGATGAAAATAATAAAAGTAAAAATTAAAATGTCACTTGGCAAAGAATCTATATCGAACGAGACGCGTCCGTCCTAGTCAAACATGATCAAACGTCACATGTGAAGTATGGCGCAAAACACTTCGAAATTTTTATGTGTAGAGCCTGGCATACCTAAAGTTGCAAATAACCTAAAATAATAGTTATTTTGTTTTCCCCCCAAAAAAATATCTATATATATAAATCAAAGTCGGGTTAGTTACACCATTTAAAGTCAAGAACGGCTAGACCGATTTTTATCATCTTTGATTTGTAAGATTTGTCTCCACCCCGAATAACAGAATAACTAATTAAAAATTGGAAAAAATCCCAAAAAAAATAAAGAGGTACGAAGTTCGCCGGGACAGCTAGTATGTTAATAAAAAAATACAAACAACAAATACTCTTCGAAATAATGTCGTAAATGATATACTTTGTTCAGCATATCAATTTGAATATGTAAATAAAAATAAATATTACATGTTCAAACTGAAATTCTGAACAAAGTATATCATTTACGACATTTTGTCCAAGAGTATTTGTTGTTTGTAATTGTTTTCTCTTTTAATTAGCATATGTTTCATAGGTGTACACCAAAATAACGTAATTTTAGGTACTTGCAACTTTAGGTATGCTAATTAGGTTTGATGCCTTTTCGAGCCATTTTTTGATACTGAACTATGATATACTTTATCAATATAATTTGAATGTTAATATGTCAATTACTGTTTACTGTACTTGAGTGATGAAACTGCTCTGTGTACTGTTTCATCTTCCTGTGTTTATTATACTTTTGGCTATTACAAAAAGGAGAGACTTGGTGCGTAAGTGTAGCGACACACCTGTCGATCTTTTGGTCGGGTAACGCGTCGCATGAAGTGGCGCTTGCTATGCAAAATATATTAAATGCGCCGCTAGACGTAGGTTCGGCACCACGCCGAACGCCTGTTAGAACTCTGTTGATGTATGTCACCTAAAACAGTACCAGCGTATTTAAGGCGAGTATAATAACATGTGGATATTTAAAAAATATGCTTAGAATTTCAAAACCTACACAACATTTTTAAACTCATTTGTTTTTAGTACTGATACTATAAAATTTTTTTTTTTAATTTAATTGAAAAAAAAAAAGCCTACAACACAACAGCTAACCCTTTCTTTCTTTTTAACCGCTTGATGGATTTTATTCGTTTATACGTCGATTGATAGACCAAGATGATAACTACAAACTGATGATATGGTTATTTAATCGTAAAATTGCGGCCATGGGAAGTTTTTTTTTTCTTCCTGTTTTCGCTGTCCAAAGACGCAGCGATAGTCGTAACAGTCAATTGTTATTGCGCGCTATTTTAAACCGTATCTTAATGAGTTTTCGTGCTATATTTGTACAAACAGGCGTCGAGTCGCCAATTTAGAAACACTACTCGCCTTAATAGAACTTTCGGCCTGTAATTTCAGCAGATGTGTCGCTACTTATAAGCAGTGATCGGAGTAGGTAGATTGATTTGGGGTCAATGATCTCAAACAGTGATGTTAATATGGACATGCCTTCGGGATTCCGGAATTTATTTGTATCAGTTTTTGAAAAAAAGGCATATCCATATTATGCTAGCACGACCAAAGTACATCAAATCAATCTACCTATTCCGATCACTGCTTATAAGACAGACTCTTGCTAGCTCGGGCACCAGTCCTTCGATCTTAAAAACCATAAAAAATACCTCATTTGATTTGGTTTTGTTTGGTTAAGAGCCGATTTTTCAAACGGCAGATAACTTATCCGACAAATAAAATTGTCAATTTCACACATTATCTATACGAAAACTGTCAACATGTCGAAATTATTCTTCAAATAAAAGTTATCTGGCTGTTGAAAAATCGACCCTTAATCAATTACCTTTTGTTATACCTCAGGTTGTTACAACCTTCGTACTCACCTGATTTGTGCCCGACCCAGGTTATAAAGCACCCATTTTTGATATTCCCAGCCTGCCTAGCATGAGCACCAAAACACGATAAGATATGATATAGCGATATATCAACACCAACTGTAAAAATATGATAGATACGGCCGCCATATTGAATCGTCGTGCCGGTGACATCACATAATATGATCACTGTTTCGTCAAAAATTTAAAATGGCGGCTATATCTATCATATTTTTACAAGTGGTGTCGATATTTCGCTCTATCATATCATATCATATCATGTTTTGGTGCTCATGCTAGGAAGGCAGGTTGTTACAGCCTTCGTACTCACCGGATGTGTGCCCGACGCAGGTTATAAAGCACCCATTTTTTGATATGCCCAGATTGAACCCAGGTCGTTCGCTCTAATATTAACATACCTCGCGATATCGAGCCTGGATTTGTGCCGTTTCCCTTCACGAATATTTAATTTACAACCGTTATTTATAAGCGTATGCGTTTACTTTTTGCCTTTTTGTGGAGATGAAATACGTGAGATATATTCTCTTTTTTTATTCGAAATAATCAAAAACTTTAAACCATTTCATACTAGCATATATGAGTACTAGCTGTTGCCCGCGACTTCGTCTGCGTGGTCTTTAGGGGTATGAAAAATAGATGTTGGCCGATTCTCAGACCTACTCAATATGCTCACAAAATTTCATGAGAATCGGTCAAGCCGTTTCGGAAGAGTACGGGAACGAACATTGTGACACGAGAATTTTATATATAAGATTTAGGAAGAAAACAAGGACCTACAGGCATAGTTTTTATTAAATCCTACTAATATTATAAATGCGAAAGTTTGTAAGGATGTATGGATCATTGTTACTCTTTCACGAAAAACTACTGAATGGATTTTGATGAAATTTGCATACTGATAGACCATGGCCTAGATTAACACATAAATAACATAACAAATAAATAAAGAAACAACAGATAAATAGACCACAAATTCAGTCGATAAGGATTTTATTTGTATTTTAATTCGGTTTAAAAAACTACGAAAAATTACGATACGTAAAATCGTAGCCAAGCCAAGACTAATATAATACTTTTTATCCAAGTAAGGTCAACGCAGATGAAGTTGCGGGCAAAAGCTAGTCGTAAATAAACCTGCATTTTTATAAAACTACTTCCTGTTTTTAAATAATTTGCAAAATACTATTATCAGAAGGCGGCCAAAGACGTAGCTCTCCTTCATTTAAGTGCATTATAAATCACACAAAACGTTATTATAAGAATGTCTTGTTTCTTAATTTCATTAAAAGATATAGACAAAAGCCTAAACCTCGTTATATTACATTAACAAACGCCCTCACGTAGTAGAACCCTTAGACACAGAATAAATAATAGTTATGAGTATACAGAAGTTAAGCTTTAACAATGCCCGCTGAAGCGACGTACACACACATCACTCACCGACACTGAAATCTCAGAACACACTGAAACTTTTCGCATACAATACACATTTGAGCTACTCTCATTTATACAAAAGACCACGTAATGTATCACCGCAATCCTCCTTGTAGTAAAGAACGCGGCCTTAGGCTTAGCATTTTACGGGCCTATACAGGGTTTCCCAAAATTAGCACGTCACACTGACACCGGAGGTAGATGGGCTTCAGATGCATCGAACAAGCCTAACATGTCCATAAAAAAGTTTTATGAGTTTTCAGATATGACCAATTTTAGTTATTTATCAAAAGTCACCGATTTTCAATAATATTTGTATCACAGTTTTTTTTATTGTGGTCTTTATTTTACTTTTTTTTAATTCTACGTCTGAGACAATAGTTACTTAATGATGAAACAACATTATTTAGTCGATAAAAAATGTGGAATAACGACAAATTGAAAGTCAATCTTAACTTTATTCTCACACAAAAACAGTGGCTTCGACTTTGAGCACCAACCGTGAATTTTTTTTACATGAAATGTAATGAACAAATACATTTAAAAACTTCCCTATGGAATGCCGATTCCAAAATGGTATAACACTTTATATTAATTGTGCCAGTTCAGACTCCAATTTGGTGTAAACTGAGGCGAAATGTATTAAACCTCAGATGTCTAATCCTCCTCCTCAGATAATAAAATACAGGTTACGTATGAATTTTGCATTTATTTTTCTTTAGAGCAAATGTTCAAATTGTCTTCCTCCAGTTCTTATGCACAAGTGACACCTTCGTATAAAATTTAGATTTCGCGTTTCGATATTTCTAGCGCGCATTGTATGCTTAACTTCTATTACACGGTGTTTTGTGCCTTTGGGATTTTCGTTCCAAAACAAACGTTAAACCCTGCGGACGCATTGGAGTAATCTTGTTGCAATCAACATCCAACCGCTTGGAAATCAGCCGGAAAATTAACGAGTTCAACCCACTTCGCGTTTAATTGTGGTTTCGGTGTGGCTCGTTTTAATAGGCTATATTTCCCGAGGCAAATTTTAATAAAGTAATAGCTAATTAAGGTAATATGTTAGTACTTTATTTATTTGGTTCTTAAAGCAGAATTACAGCAATTCGGTATAAAAGTGAAATATTACCCATGCTAATTCCAAAATCATTATGAGATTTTACGCTTATTTAAGCTAAGCTTTATTTTCACAAAAATACAAAAGTAAATTTGTCATTCAAAAGATCTCTAATTACGGAATAAGCTAACATTATACGTCACATCCGTGTACATTATTTGCGTGTGTGTGTGTAATGTCAAATGTGGATACGTAAGTGCAGAAGTATTTTTTTAACATAGCATGTTAGTATGTCAAAAATTAAAAAAAAAAGATTTAAAGAAATATATACCTACTGTTAAGATATAGTATTTGGTTTTAATTATTTAGCTACTTTCAGAAAAATAGGTACCTACTCTGTAAATCACGTTACCTAAGAAAATTAAGAAAAAAATAATTTGATTTGAGCTTACTTATCATGTGACACATGCTTTAGAATAATGTCTAGCTTGTAATTTTAACTCTTATATATCCGTGTTACTTCGATGTTATTCTGTTTTGTGTTCCAAATAAATAAAATAAATAAATTTAAATGTTAATGTTTACTTTTGAACCCTAAATGCAAACATGAATTTCAGTTTTATACCGGTTTAAAAAAGTAACTTCAACCAAACAAAACTTGCTTTATTTGGTTACCCACTTACCCGTGGAACAGTCCCCAAGAATGTGTAACTGTAATTTGGGTTTATGTGCCAGGAATTATTCTAAGAGGAGCTCACGGAAACCACCCGTCCCTGTCCCGCATGGCCGTCTCGCTCTGGTAGAATAACCCTTGGCGAGCGGCCAGGGTTCTGCAATATAAACGGAATGTCCTGGACAATGCTCCTAACAATAGTCACGGGATATATACGGGTTATGTCATACCACAGGGCGGAGATAACAGACAGCACAGTTAGCGCGAATGACAAGTTGTAAATAAATAAATAAAATATTATATTGTTATGTATGATGTTTACTTTATAAATTGTCCGAGCTATGTCTGAGAATCAATAATTTTAAAATTCACAACATTGACGTACCTAATTTAGTTGCAATTGAGTACAATATGTATATTTTTAATCATTTTAAATTAAGTTAGATTAGAACGTATTGGGTTGGCTTCTAATATCTAAACGTGTAAAATTAATACGATCAAACTCTTGCGTGCCGCAATTTTTTTTTAAAGGATCTGGTCTATTTCGGGTAAGTGGCACGTGAAGTAAATAAAATCTCAATTAAAAGTTAATAGAATCAGGCGTTACTTTACGGAAATCCATAACTAAATAATTATCAAAATATAATTATTTTGCTTACAATATCGGCTCAGTTACGCTGTACGTGTGTGATTGGGGGGGTGCCTATGCCAACGTAACTGAGCGGAAATTGTAAGCAAAATAATAACATTTTCAATCAGAAGTATTTTGCTGTGGTCTTAATGGAAAAAAACTTGTTTTCTTATTCAGCAATAATTGTCTATGAACTTAGCTTCGTCTTTTGTAAGAGACTGGCTCTTCTTTTCGTGCCATAGCCATACATATCTCGGCTTCGGAACGGTAATTGTGACAGTAATTTATTCCACAAGGGATTGGCGATTGTATGTGCTTTGTACTAATTCAAAACTTTATGTGTCCGGTCACGACTGTCGCAGGTTAAATACACCTTTGAATACTGTGATACAGTGTTTGACAACTTGAGGGAAACATCAGCAGAAACAAATCCTATGCGGGAAGGGTTAAAATAAAGTTTTACCACCCTAAGGGCAAGTTTTACCACTTGCTGATAAGTTCCGGATAACCTATCTGGCACTTTTTTGACAGCTAATTGTATTGGTTATCTGTCAAAACAAGTGCCAGATAGGTTATCCGGAACTCTCAGCAAGTGGTGAAAGTGGCCCTAAGTAAAGTTCATATTTACTGTTTTTTATTTTGTTACAAGTAACCCTTAACCAGGCGGGGGTAAAATAAGGACCACATTACTTTGAACCTTATTTAAATATGGTTAAGTCAAACTTTCTTAAAACACAAAATAAATTACTTAAAATAAATAATAGAGCCTTTAAAGTTAAGTCTAGTAAACACCATTACCTACCACAGCATCCTCCACGGGATTCCCCGTGCGGGAGGTGTAGGGTTGTCGCTTTTCAATCAACAATGACGTTTAATTTAACTCGAATCTTGTTGGCATACCTAAAGTTGCAAGTGTGTAGTATTTATGTAATGTTTATTTTCATTTATATATTCAAACTGAAATTCTAAACAAAGTATGTATATCATTTACGACATTTTGTCGAAGAGCATTGGTTGTTTGTAATTATTTTCTCTGTCGATTGGCGTAGGTTTATAGGTGTACACCAAAATAACGTAATTTTAGGTACTTGGAAGTTCAGGTATGCCATGCTCCATTCGAAAAAAAGTTCGAAGTCTTTTGTATGTATATTTTTTAAAGATTGTCTGAAGATTACGTGTTGCTTTGTTGGATCCCCAGACGTTTACAATGTACTGTAAGTCTCTAATAACCTTTTTCAATAAAAATGTTGTTTCAATTGCTTTCTAGTGCACTCCGTGATTCGGTGCTTTATGCTACAGTAAGGATAAGATAAAATGTGCAATATTTAATAAAATTTTATTTAAACATGTCCGTGTTTCAGCTAATAAAGCTTAATTATTAATCCTAGTAATTTGACACCCTTCACCAATCCGCACATGTGCAGTGAGACGTATATTATAAGCTTACTTTACTTTTTTACTATAACAAATTATTTAAACAGTAGCTTTTGCCCGCGACTTTGTCTGCATTGACCTTACCCAGATAAAAAGTATCCTATGTATTAATCCAGACCGTTGTCTGATGATTTTGATGAAATTTGGCATACTGATATGCCAAATTTCATCAAAATCTATTTATTAGTTTTTGCATGAAAGAGTAACAAACACCCATACATAAAAACTTTCGCGTTTGTTATATTAGTATCGATGTGTCAACCCTACGCCATCACTGATGCACGCTAACGATGTCTGCCGGCTGCGACCGCACGCGAAATGCAAACATCCGAATTTGATTCCAATTCTAATCAGCACTATCCGCCGATACATTTCATAGGGTTGTCAACTCTGTGGATGCGGTATGGGAGACTCGATAAGTACTTAGTGGCTCAAAAATCATACGTTGATTGTAATTAATTTGGTTACCCAAATTAATTGTAACATTTAAAAGGAGTGGTTCTGTTTCTGTATTTATGTTTTACTATTACAATGAATAAAATATTTTCATATTTTTTTCAAAATAAATAGAAAAAATGTGATCAAATGCTTTGGTTTTGATTTCAAACCATGATAAGTAAACAAGTATTCATTGCAAATATGTGCATTACCAACAGAATATTTAGGTAAGTCACTTCCCCGGTATCTCAAGTGAGTCAATTTATTAAAATAAATATAGAAGCCAAAAAAAGGTTGATTTGGGGTAGATTGCGTGTAGCACAGATCGTTATTATTTTTGTACTCTTATAACGAAGAAAAGATCCTTTTTAAACAGACTTAAGAGCAGTACCTACTAGCTTCCTTCCGTGACTTCGGCTGCATCTAGACTTGAGAAATTAGCCGGTATAAAAATTATGCTGTGTTAAGCTTGTGCCGTGTGGGGACGGCCGTAAAGAATACACTTCCCCACAGACATTAGGAGGTGTGTCGTTAGAGGCGACTAATTCCTGTAGCACGAGACAGGCAGCAGCGTCTGCGTGCGAAATCTTATAAAAAAACTGCGCTCGCCTGATCATTTATAATTTTAGTAAGATTACATTTAGGGATTTGCCATATTATGTTTTTACAACATTAAACGTAAGTATACAGGGTGTACAAAAGAATAGGACACTCCTTAAAACCACGTGATCGGTTGCTCTATCATGCAAGCAACATCGAAATCGTGTTTTTTTTTCAGATGTTTCATACGTTGTTATCGAAGTAGCGCGTTAATTTGTACGGAGCATCTCATTATTTTTTACGATTTCGAATTTGCTTCCATAAAAAAGTTGATGTGTATGAGAAGCTGAATACGTGGTTTTAAGGAGTATCATATTCTTTTGTATACCTGTATATTTCCAAAATAGTTTATCTACCGATGCCGTTTAGCTGTTTTTTGTCAGACAAACACAAAAAAAGATATCCTAACTTATTGTATTATTGACAACCTCCGTAACTGAGACTCGAGCATGCCGGACTTAGCGTCGCCATCTCAGAGATCCCGGATTCGATTCCCGGTCGGGTGAATGTAGAAAACAAAGTGTTCTAGGTTTTCTCGTGTCTGAGTGTTGTGGTACCGTTGTTTCAGATTTCTATAACATAAGTGTTATAACTACTTACCTTAGGATCAGACCAATGTATGAGATGTTGTTCAATATTTAAAATAATAAAAATAATGCAAAGTATTCAGAATGTCACTTAATAATAGTGCCAACCCTATCTTCGTTCATCTAAATAACGACTTGTATTTAACCGCGAAATTGACTAATTTGTATTCCATATCGGCGAAGCTATAAATCGTCTCTATCACCAAACGACTTGTATGCAATGCGATGCCGTTGCATCTGATAAAAGGATTTATGCACGACCACCCAGACTTGAGTATATCATATGACATGAATTTGCATATTATTATCTGGATTGAAGTTATTCTGTTTTAGATTATGTATAGTGGAGTTATAAAATTACGTCCGTCTGGTGTTCGCGCTCCAAATTGAGTCGGGCGATTGCTGGTTCGAATACCGTTCCAATGTTTATGTAATAAGCGTGCATTTGTACCTAAGTCATGGGTGTTTGTAAACGTACTAGCTGTGCACGCGGCTTTGCTCGCGTGGAATGGGTACATATATTTTTGGTAAAAGAGCTTAGGGTATCGAAGTATTTTCTGGTGGTCATAATATTTATTCCCTTTTAATAATGTAATTTAACTGGAGAATTTTAAAATTGTTTTATATTTTTATCACATATACTTGTAACATTTGCATGCTAATCCAAGTAGCCTAACATGTGACTCAGAAATGTACCTATCTATTGAATAACTATTTGTACCATGTTTGACGCAAATAAAATTTGAATTGGAATTTGAATTAAGTCAAGTCAATTCAGCCCTACGATGGTACATCTTGGGAGCTGTTGACTGCTTGTGTGTGTGTGTACCTTTCTATATTTCGATTTATTTTTATTTAGTTTACCTATATTTACTCGTAAAGAACACAGTCTAGTACAAAGCCGCAAGTTATTACATAACTTGTTGTAAAGTTTTGCTTCAAAATTTTCTCTAAATTATCATAATGGACGTAAATACAGTAACACAGACGTATATCGTGACAGCTTATCCGACTAGTATTCAATTCAATTCAATATAATTATTTTATTTTTTTATGATATGCCCTGGCATAGCAATGGCAGAACCGTTTGCACCTAATTATTATACAAAATAAACATAAAAATTAATCCCTATTTCCCTTGGTCATCGCATCACGCGTGAACGGATGAAACAAATTGCATTTTTTTTTGTTATGTTATTTATTGTCAGGAGAAAGTTCATTTAAATCATTGAGAAAGTTGCGCAGAAATAATGTACTAAAGAACACGCGAGCGAAGTCGCGGGCAACAGCTAATATTACAATAATAATGAATCCAAAAAGCAATATGATCAATAATTCGATAGTTCTTAAATGATGTTATGAGTGTTTTATGTGTACAATGTGTCGTGCATGCAAGTTATAGGTAATGGATGATCAAACGAACTTCTAAGTGAAGTTAATGACAGTAAGTACGGTGGCGCTAGTGAGGTTACCAGTAGAAAGACAAAAGTATACCTGTTTAAAAAATTCAAAAAAAGTATTTTTCTCTCTGAATACGTGCAATACTGCCTAGCAAGTTAAGGAAACTACCTGGTTATATATCTATATCTTCGAATGAAGCGACGAAATATAATGGCTGTTAGGTTATGATATGACTATAAAGCCCAAAAAAATACTGCTAACAATCGCTTGTGAATACGATGGTAATGTCAGAAATATGATATCATATCATCATTTTGAAAAAAAAATACTTTCCATACTAAATGTGACAAATAATCAAGTTTTGCATTGAAATAAACATTTTCAAAATTATTATATAAAACTGACTTTACTTTAAATGCATAAATGTTGATACATACTTCTTTTTGGCTTTATAGAGACAACATATCACTCCGTATTTGGGAAAACAATGACTCTGGTATATTTTTCATTGTTCTTTATGTAGTTTAACTTATATACCCGGATTGGTTTCATTTTACACCAATCTTTGTGATCGAATTATCATCAGTAAATGTCAATTGTTTCATATAGTTGTTTACTTTTAATATAAACTTTTTTTAAACAGTTAAATATATTTCGTTTTAAAAAAAAAAGAGTTCATATTATTCTAATTTAAGTGATCACCCGCCTTGATAATGGAGTGATCATGCTCAGATGAAGCCTATTCTCTAAGTGTTTTGAAGGCTTTTGTTTAATTTGTATGTATTTAGAATAACCTGGCCTGCTGTATGCATCTGCGCTGTGGACATTACGAACCGCAGAATCAAACAAGTGTACTTTAACGCTATAAAACCCTGAAGAAGTTAGGTAAGAGTTTAAATAACCTGCCCTTCGTCCTGAACCTTTCTCGGAAGTTTTTAGACGTGTTTTATGGTCAACCTAGAATATGTACAGGATGACCCACTTATAGAAGAGCAATAATATTTCTGAAGTAAAGCGCATCGTTACAACTAAACTATATTATTTGTATTTTTTTCTGTTAGAGTATTATTATAAATTTTACTTACTACTTTTTGTCGCTACCTTCTCCAAGATCCAATCTATCTCTTTACTAAAAACTCGATAAGCGGCTTAAGCGTGAAAACGTAACACACAGACAGAAAAATAGACAAACAAAAACGTTATTAGTACGTACGTTAGTAGTATAACCCCAAAAATTATCTCTTCGACTTGACTACACTAAATTAACGTCATTCAGTGCCTATTCCGCCTATTCCAACATCAGAACAAACGCTCAGATAAAGACAGAATGTGGGTTCGATTCCTACCTATTGCTGTCAATATTTTCTATTCAAATATATCAAATATATATATATCAAATTTATCCGCGTCTAAAAAAATATGAGTGGACATAAACGCCGGCGAACTATTCTAGCTTCCATACCTAGTGAATTGAAAAATATAATTGAAATACTTTCTTGAATATGTGGCATCATACCGGTAGCAATGCTTATTCTTATATCGAACTATGGGTTATTTCGAAGTGAATCGAATGCTTTCGCTCTTATTTAAAAATTCAATGCTGCACCCGTAGGATAGAACAAGGAAGACGGCCAGTTCACTAAAATATTCATGTTTCTTTTGATTTTTCACAAATTAGGGATTTGTAGTACCAAGGCCGCAAGGGTTAAAAAATACTTTGGTGACAGAACCTTAAAGAAGCGAATACCATACCTCCTTAATAGTTTGCCGGAAGACATCCGTCGAGAAAGAGACAAAAATAAATTTCAACGTAATTGAAAAAAATATTACTTGAACACCTTAGTTATATAAAAATAATCTGTAAAGGATTTTAAGTGAGACACTTGATTCTACAGACAAACTGTGTGAACAGTTTTGTAGGACTCTGTTGTAAAAATTGCAATATGTTGTATGCATAATAAATAAATAAGTTAGATCGCCTCAAGTAAATACAAAATATTTTTTCGAAATTATCACTATTTTTCTTTTCTTATTTTTGGTTTCATAACTAATGTTATGCACTTAATGTCTTATGAAAAGTGGTAACTACTTAGGTTTTTAATATTTATATTGACCCAAGCGACATAACATAAAAGGTACCATCTGTCGTCTAGCAAAAACTCCATACAAATTTGATTTTGTAATACATTTTTTAACTATATTACGGTACCCTTTCCAGGGTTCATGTTATGGTATCGAAGACCAGATGATAGAAATAAAAGATAAGAGTTTGAGTATCGGAGAAGAACTGTAGTATTGACGACCTCCGTAGCCAAAAGGCGAGCATACCGGACTGGTGTCGCTCTGAGGTCCCGGGTTTGGATCCCGGTCAGTCAATGTAGTAACATAACTTTATATTGTCTCGGGTCTAGGTGTTGTTGTTGTTGTTTCTTTCTGTAACACAAGTGCTTTGGCTACTTACCATAGGATCAGAGCAATGTATGTGATATTGTCCAATTATTTATTTGTTTATAGTTCTAGATGACCTGGCTTTTTCTTACTGGCTATGCCAATAGTTTGCGATCGCATATTCAACGAGCGAGAAAAGTAAAATTTTATTCTTTATTTTATTGTTCGACTAAGATGTCTACCGAGTTGATTTTATAACGTCTCTTTTAATTTCTGCCTTTAACTGAATTGCTTTTGTTTCATCCCGCAGCAAAAATTTTAACTGCTGATTTAGAAAAATGAAATGAAATGGTTGAAATAAAAGTAAACACTGTCGAGGTACAATTAGAGATAGTGCTTTTATTGTCTTTTTCATTTAGTTACAGTTTTATTAACATTTCTTTTCTTTAATTCCTGGAAATAAATAAATGAATTCACAGAAAAATCTCACTCACGCTCAAGTAAACTTGTACTATGACAACTAGATAAATAAATACGTACATAGATAAATATGCTTAAATACGTTTATAAGCATTTACAATTTGCGTACAAATACTAGTGTTCATCATTCGTGCTCAAACATTTGCCCCTCTCGGGCTTTAAACCTGCACCCGCTGGCTAGGTAGTACACAGTTCGACCCACTAGACCATCTGACAGTCATTGAAATTTATAGGAAAGACTAATTAAGATGAAATGCTCAATTCTCAAGACATGCTAGTATTTAGATCATCATCATCATCATCAGCCTATTGCAGTCCACTGCTGGACGTAAGCCTCCCCTAAAGAGCGCCAAAGATCACGATCTCCCGCTTTTTTCATCCATCCACTGCCAGCCATCTTCCTAAGGTCTTCTGTCCTTCGAGCTGGGGGGCGTCCTACACTACGTTTACCAAGACGTGGTCTCCACTCGAGAACCCGTTTACTCCATCTTTCATCGGTTCTGCGACAGATGTAGCCGGCCCACTGCCACTACAGCTTGCTATATTTTATGACTATGTCCATTACATTAGTATTTGGATTACAAACCAAATTTTAATCAAGCAGTGCCACGGGCATAAGCTAGCTATAAAGTTACCCCATAAACATATTATGACCCTGTACCGAAATCTTAGTTAAATTTCAGTTAATCGCATAGTTGTAGTTAACTTGCTTAAAGCTATTGTGCAACTTGCCCCGTTGTGTTCCGTGCGCCTTTGCCGCAATACCCATTATATTAGTTCATAGACATGTCAATTAGACAATCTATTGTGCTATTGGGATGGTACAAGAGTTGTGTAAGCCTATGGAATATGATTTATCAGATAATTTAATTGTCCGTTGGTAGGTGTCATAGAATATCTTTAGCTATTGTCTAGTTGAGGTGCTTGTAGCTCAATGGCGGCACACCGCTTTGGTAGTGATTACCAATGTTAAGCTACCTACGCCGGGGTTGTGATTGGATGACCATTCCAACCATATTCAGTTTATCAAAAGCATCTCCGTGCTTCGGAAGGCACGTTAAAAGTTGGTCCCGACTAATTTCGCTTGATACTAGTCGTGAAGCCTTGTCAGATGCCTTAAGGCGGCTTAATAACATCTGACAGTAAGGATTAGTCACTGTCCTTACAACATCCCTCCACCAATTTTTAAATTTGCATGGCACAATAAGCCAAACATGAGGAAATAATATTATGTTAACATCACTACTACTACCATGTTTAAAGCAAATAAATATTTCTGATTTCAATCCGCACTAGGCCTGCGTGGTAGAGTATGGCCCAAATTACCCCATAGTTGAGGTGAGGCCTATGTGCCCTGCCGTGGGATGTATATAGGCATACTTTTTTATACAGGGTTACATTGCAAAGGGGTGCCAAATCTTTAGGAGTGGCTCAGAATCAGTAACTTAATCGAACTATGCAAACAACACACACATTTTATTATTCCTATCCGGTGTGAAAATTAGGACGCGTGGATTATTGCACTCATTAATGAAAAAATTGCACCGTATGTGCACTGAGTAAGGTCCTTGTTGGCTCGCCGTACCTACGCCCCTGATGAATTACCGCGCTCGGCTTTCGTAGTCTCTCTATTGACTTTATTTTCGGATCTTTAAAAAGTTTTTTTTTTTCGTACCACACGATTATTAAAAATAACGACTAAGACGCTTCTTTATATTGTTTTTATATATTTTTTTAATTTGGCACCCCTTTGCAATGTAACCCTGTATAGTCAACAGTTACTGACTTGTAAATGCCTAGACTGTCTGTCCCATACAAAACCAAATTTTTTGTTCCCATCTGAAGCGCCACAAGTGAAGAGTACCGAAGACGAATTTTGACGAATACTGCATTATGGCTGCTTAACTTGCAGCCATTACTAATTTAGTTCCATAAAACGCTGGCATCTGCCTATACAGTGGCCTACAGCGCCAAAATGGCCATTATCAAATACGCTTAAATTTATTTTGACAGTAGCCAGTCCAGGTTATTACAGGTCAGTTTCAACAGCGCTGGTCAACCGATCATTTGACGACCCGATTGCTGTAGTGACTCGGTTATTCGCCTTGAACGCAAAGGGTTTCGGGTTCGTATTCCAGTTCGAGTCAATTCGGATTGGACCAATTCGGATGCGGAATTGTTCTATAGAAATCCATAAAACAAATGTAGAACTAAATAACCATCGCATTCGTTATCCCGCGGGACATGGTCAATCGCGAAGTATAGATAAATAATAATAATAATATAATATTAGACAGCATCACATACATTGCTCTGATTCCATGATAAGTAGCTTAAAGCACTTGTGTTACAGAAATAAAAAACAACGATGGTACCACAACACCCAGACCCGAGACAATATAGAAAATTTATTTTTCTACATTGACCGACCGGGAATCGAACCCGGAACCTCAGAGATAGCGACACCAAATCCGGTATGCTCGCCTCTCGGCTACGGAGGTCGTCATGCTGCCATACATGCTGTGTTATATTGTTAGAGTAAGTAAGGATATGTTAATATTAATCATAATTAATCGTTTGGTTAGTTAACTAAACCCCTAACAGCGTATTGTACGACTCGTCCGCTCTCCCGCGTCTGTATAATGGAGTTAGTAGAGCGATTGGTTCGTCAATTAGATCCATTGTATGTTCGGGATAGGTTTCTCTGTGTTTGCTCATTTGGCTTGAAAGCAGTTAACAAATGTTCGATTATACGCGTAATTTGAAAACATATCAATTCTAACAATACACGTATTATACATTGCGGCAGTTTAGTTTTGACGGTTGATTTTTCGTACTGTTGCATCTTACAATAGTTTATTTTAAAATTTCAACTACTTTGAAAGTTTGATGTGATACATAGCATAGTAGAGTCAAATTCTAAATATATTTATTTGTTAACAAACCATTTGTTGAAAACAATTTCGTGGTGGCATACCTAGTAAGTATACATACATGTATCAGGTAGTCACCGCCGCCAAATTAAAACAAAACTAATTGTTAGTAGGTATATTCACATAAATCATACCTAATACACAAATTAACTTTACTGTAACCACTTGCATTTATCAGTAACATTTACATTACTAAATATTTACCAATACTTTTTACCAAAAGGTTGAATAGATTTATAAATTTAGTCATAGACTTTATTTTAGAAATTAAGAATTGTGTTGAGAAAGATTTTGAAGATCTGGCCCCCAAAGGAAAAAGTATGGGTAAGGCAACAAAAAAACATTATTATTTTATGTCTGTGATGTCAACTGTCTGACATTATTGACATTGCTGACAACTGTCAGACTGCCAAATCTTAGTTTAAATGTCAATTTTGACAGTCACATGTGATATATGTAACAGTGACATTGCCATCTGACAGTAGTAGTAGCAATGTTTGTCCATGATCGAAAAGGCAATGGCACAGAGCCATACAGCCAGATTAAATATATTTTTATTTCTGTATTTAAGTCAAGTGTTAAAAGGCAAGAAAGCTATTTCTTCTACAATAGTACAATGATAACTGACAACTAACTCTTGACGTGTGTTATCGATTAATAGTTTGCCTGGAATTGTGGTTTGTGGCATGTTTTAAGGATTTAAAAAGTTAAATTAAAATATATTTTTTCTTGAACTCAGAGGTGTTTAAAATTGTTTGATTTAGTAACAAATGTTACTTTTTGGTTGCTATCAGAGACTATCAGAACAAGATAGACGGAACCTGTCAAAATAATCAAGTGAAGTCAGGTTGTTCGCGCTGTGTTCGTGAACTCCGTGTACGTACACGAATACTAATGTGTGTGTAATGTTACAATGATTAGATATCTTACCCCGATCGTGGGGTAGGTATATAACCGTGTAAACGGCGTAGCAGTAGATATTAGCCAGGACTTACTTTTAACGTGACTTACCAAAATACGGAGATGCTTGTAATGAGTACACTAAATATGGTACACGAACCCAGAAGTCCAGAATTCGATCAAAAAATGCATTAAACAATTTGCACAGGATTCAACTTAAACATGAAATGTTCGTTTTGTAAAATGTAAAACATTGCGCCAATGCCACAACAATTCCGGAAAATAAAGGCGAACCCTAAAAATATACCGGAAAACATAAAAAGGTCACAACAATGAGGTAAGGCCGTATTGACCGGAAACGAATTACTTATGGAAACAAATCCGGACCTGTACCACGAAACGTTGAGCGATATTCGCTGTCGCAGTTTGAATCGCTTATGTTTGTTTCTCTGGAGCCTAAACATGAACTGTTAACAGAAAATAAAAACCGGCCAAGTACGAGATGGACCTGCGCACCGAGGGTTCCGTATAATCTTGTAGGTATGAAAATAGTGTGTCCATAACGGGAATTAAGTCGCGAAGTTTTTATCTCGAGTTAGTTAAAAAAAAAGTAATGTATATACAAAATTACGGTTTTAGTACTTATTGCTTTTGCAAACAACAAAAAGAACCCTGATTTTTTTACAGCTCCAGCAGGGGCGTGCATTGGTTTCAGATGGGGGTAGGCTGTGAGTGAAAATTGAGTAAGTTTGCGTGAAACAGTAGGCGATCTCGCGGCAGCCTAACATTGGTTAAATTCACAGTAACGAACTAAGTCTATATACCTAGTCTTAATCTAAGGAATAAGTACAGGTAGACGACAAAATGGTTACAGAATATTTATTTTTATTGAATTTAGATTAAGAAATTTTGTTGAATACGTAATTAATAATTATGGTCAGCTGTTCTGTCGGTTTTTTATGAAGGTAGGCTCTGCATAATAGCCTATATGGGATGCACGCCCCTGGCTCCAAGGTATTGCAGATCTAAGTAATTTATATTAAATATTGTTAATGAATAATAACTTAGTAGTTAGTGATTTCATTAGGTTATTATTTTATCAATAAAAAATTCTAAATTATAAGTATGTGTATGTTGTTACTTTCAATGTTGTGTACGCCTATAATAGGCATATGTATAAGAATTTTATGACTATATCCTATTTGTTGCAAGTGTTGTATATATATGCTGTTGGTGTACCTTTTTAAATAAAATAAAATAAAATACAACACAAAAAAAGAATCTGGTAATAAGACACTATAAAACTTATGGTTAACACTTCGAATTCACGAAAATCTAAAAGTTACTTATCACAAGTCCCGACTGCCTTATTACGTAATACAGGGTGGCAAAGTTACAGAATTACGGCTCAGAAGCCATTAGAATTGTGCCCGCTGGATTAAAAACTGTAATTATTAATACATCAGACGGCCGCATTATATTAAAGGTTTCTGAATTTTTATGAGGGATCCTAATTGAATTTTAATAGGAAATATAATGTTTGGACCCAAGAATCGTATTTGATTTTGGAAATATTGTTTTAATTGTAAAGAAAAATGTAAGGATTTTGTTTTAGAGACTTCGCGCACTCAACACCCACGACTACCAACAGTTGTCGCCCATTAGCACAGTATACAAAGTATAGTATATATAAGCTAAGACAGTAAAGTAACTACGTAAATTGGGTATATAATAAACAGACGCACACCTCAACAAGAGCCCTAAGCGGTCGTCGCAGTGCTGTCAGTCGCCGCGAGTGCCGAGTACTGCCGAGCTGAAGCTAGTTGTCAGTTGTCACGCTTTGCTATTTTCTCTATAGAATGCTTTAAATAAAAAACAATTTACAAAAATTGAAAGGCTAACCCTAACGAAACGACCCATTGGAGTATAGGTATTTATGTCAACAAATAGGCCTAGTTTCGGTACTGTGTCAATGAGGAATCAAACTGTAAATAAACACAATACATAATTGTATTCATGTTATTATTTTGAACTAGTTCTAGTTGTTAGCAAATACATTTTGTGTTTATCACAAACCAATAACAAAACATTAATATTTTCGTGGAATTGGTTGACAAAACCAAACACACTGGCGCCATCTGAGACTAGCTTTGCCTGTAAATGTTTAGAAAAATGTAGAGTTTAATAAGAAACAAAATAAATACAGGGTGACTAGTTAGACTAGGAGATCGCTCTAACCTATCGAAATTGCAGAAAAAAACGTTTACCTACCTTTCTATCAAAAAGAATGCCACTTTCCTCGATGAAAATGATGTTTTTTTTTTTCTTGTTGCGAAGTTATAGTACAAGATGTTTACTGAACTTAGATTGATCTATGACTAGCTTTCGCCCGCGACTTCGTCTGCGTTGACCTTACCCGAATAAAAAGTATCCTATGTTAACACATAGGATTTATTCGGGTAAGGTCAACGCATCCAGAGATGGATTAACATCCAGGCCATGGTCTATCAATATGCCAAATTTCATCAAAACAATATATTCAGTCGTTTTTGCGTGAAAGAGTATCAAATCCTCATAAACTTTCACATTTATTATATTAGTAGGGTAGAATATAGTAATTATAATAATATAATATAATTATATAATATACATATGTATAAATATTTCATAGTATTGTGGCGCCACCTATCGAGAGCGATGCAAACGCATACCCGATTTGATGACAAATGGCTCCATTGTTTTACGACTGTTTGTCGGACAACAGCATAAAAGGGTAATGCTTTTACCAACTAATAAAATTATATGCGGCAAAATGCCGCTCGAGAAGTGGTTTATTTGTTTTATGGATGCCGTTAACAATATGTATAGTCGGTGATAAAATCAGCTTATTATGGTTTATCACTGTTTTGTCAAAACTATGTAATCTACTGCTATTGGAATGGCAAATACTGTTATCGCAATTGTAATATTGGTATCACATTTACCTTCGTTATTTCAGCTATAGGACGTCTACTGCTGAACACAAGCCTCCCCAATGACTCCGAGATTGGTCGACTCGATACGGCTTGCTTTCAGAGGCTTTTTGCAACCTTTACCAGGTCATCTGTCCACCTTGTGGGCTGACTGACGTCTTACGTTGCGCTTGCTAGTACGTTACCTCCATTCTAGAACCTTTCTGCTCCATCAGCCGCCAGCTCTACGTGCTATGTGCTACCCCCACTGCTTCAAAGAGCTAGCTAATCCGTCAGCCTATAGCAGGTGGTGGTAATTCATCATTTCAGCCAGAGGACGTCCACTGCTGAACACAGGCCTCTCCCAGTGACTTTCAGATTTACCGGTTGGTAGCGGCCTGCATCCAGTGATTTCCTTTACCAGGTCGTCTATTTAACTTGTGGGTGGAAGTCCTACGCTGCGCTTGCCGGTGCAAGCACATCTTTTATTACACCATAGTAAGCAAATCTGCACGTACAGATCACCATCATTATATCAGCTTTTTCATCCAGCAACTGCCAGCCATCATCCTAAGGTCGTAGGTCCATCGAGCTGGGGGGAGCGTCCTGCTTTACGTTTGCCAAAGCGTAGTCTCCTCTTGAAAACCCGTTCACTCCACCTTTCATCGGTTCTGCGACAGATGTGGCCAGCCCACTAGCACAGTACATTCAAAGAATAACACTGAATGTGTAGTTATGATCTTTAATGTTCGGGCTCCCCTGTCTAAAGGGTTACGGAGATCTGATAGCAATAGGCTAGTTTCCTAAAAAAAACTAATTAGTCCGTCAGTTGGATTAACAGAAAATATTAGACACGTTTTTTTTTATTCTTAATCAATAAAACAATTATGAAGATATAGCCCGTTAAAGTTCTGGGTAATGTCACGCCTTGCGACACTTTTCAGCAAGGCGTGACGTAACGTGCTTACTTTGATGCGCTTTATCTTCGTCATTTTTTGTTTGATTGACAAAAGACAAAATATGGGTCCAATATTTTTTGATAACCTAACTGACGGACTAAATAGAATAATCATTTTTTGACCCAGGAAATTAGCCTATTCTTAAGAGTACATTAAACATACATTTATTTTTTATTAGATACAATGTTTACAAAGAAATACTTGAACACCGTACCATACTCGTATTTACGTTAACATATACCCAAACAGGTATCCGAACGAAGTATGCTTTGGGAACATTTCACCCCAACTTGTTATTTCAGGTAGTCGGTAAAAATCCCGACCAGCAGTCAAAGCGTGCCGCGAAATCCACACGAAATTTCCAGAAAGCACCCTTAATTTGGTTAATCGTCGAATGAGACACAGTTCAAGGAAAAAAGCTAACTCATTTCCACTGCGCATTAGATCTATCTTCAATAAAAAAATATGTAAATTACAGGCAAACATAGGTCATATATTGATGACCAAGTCTTAATTAGAATGTAAGATTCGGAGATATATATTTTGTCTTGTTCTGCTGCAACATAGATCGATTTACCTTTATAAAGTTGGTCACATAAACTAATAAACTAGGAAAGTGCATTTGTCCGTCCGTAATGCATAAATAGCAACTTTATGATTTCGCTAATGCGCAAGTTAAAAAAACTATAATTATTATATTCATCATCATCATCATAACTAGCCCACGGCAGTCCAACCGAGTAACGAGCCGGGTCGACACGGATTTTGGTACATGACGTAACGAAACTGTAAAGTATGCCTAAATACGTCCCACTGCAGGGCACAGGCCTTATTTCAACTTATAGGTGGCTTGAACCGTACTCTACCACGCGGGCCCAGTACGGGTTGGTGGTGGGTTGTTGTAAGGCTAGTGATTAAACCTTACTGTCAGATGTTGTCAAGCCGCCTTATGGCCTCTGACTAGGCTTTACAACAAGTATCAAGCGATATTAGCCGGGATCAACTTTTAACTTCCGAAGCACGGGGATACTCGTGAATGTCACTAAATAAGGTCGGAATGGTCACCAATCGCGACCGCGCTGCTTAACTTTGTTAATCATGACCAAAGTGCTGCCGCCACTGAGCTTCAAGCACACAAAACATGCTATGATTTATAACGCCATAGTATCACCTATAAAGGTCGGCAACGCACCGACACTTTTCTAAATGTCCATGGCGACAATGCCGAATTGCTGACTCATTATTAAAGTGTAGCTTGATATCGTTGCTTTCTTTAAAAAGCAAAAAATAGCACCGTTAAAACATTATAAATCATCTTACCGACAATAAATGAATTTTGTGTGTTCTATTTGGGCTGTGGGCAAGGGAAAGAGCGATGCAGGGAGTTTCTCAGAACCGTGCGAGTTTGCAATATGATTAGCTTCACATGTTTCCTTCGAAGTACTTAAACAGTAAGGCGCGGCCTATGCGATGGGAATAATAAAAATAGTCTTAAGAATTGAAAAATGATTTCGTGAACTTCAACTTACATTACTATGGCTGCTTATAGCGAGAAGTGTGACACATACAGGTAACAATCCGATTGGCTTAGTTGCGCGGTGATTCGTGTTTATAGTTTAATTCCTGCCTCCCCATGAGCACCAAAATACGATATGATATGATATGATATAGCGATATATTGACACAAACTGTAAAAATATGATAGATATAGCCGCCATGTTGAATCGTGCCGGTGACGTTACATATTATAAATAAATAAATAATAAATAAATTGTTTCCACCATCACACCAATTATCTAGCCCCAAACTAAGCAAAGCTTGTACTATGGCGACTAGATAACGGATAAACATACTTAAATACTTTTATAAACATCCATGACTTAGGTACAAATGCTCGTGTTCATCACACAAACATTTGCCCCTTGCGGGATTCGAACCCGCAACCGCTGGCTTTGTAGTCCGGAGCGTGAACCACTACACCAGACGGTCGTCGATTATTATCGCTGTTTCGATAAAAAATCGAAATTGCGGCTATATCTATCACATTTTTACAGTTGGTGTCGATATATTGCTATATCGTATCATATCATATCATATCGTCTTTTAGTGGTCATGCTAGGCTAGGGGGGCTGGTTCGGGTCAATTTAGATAATGATTTTTAAATAGATTTAGACCTGGGTGTGCTCTGTGACGCCCTTGTCTTATCTCATCTTGGCCATCGCTGAGGTCCCGGGTTCGATTCCCGGTCGGGTCAATGTAGAAAACTAATTTTTCTATGTAGTTTCGGGCTGGGTCTTGTGGTACCGCCGTTGTTTCTGATTTCTATGACATTTTTTTTTAATTTCTATAACTACTTACCATAGGATCAGTGCAATGCATGTGATTCATTGTATAGTAACATCTATCTATCTATAAACAGGGTTACATTGCAAAGGGGTGACATCTTTAGGAGTCGCTCAAAATCAGTAACTCAATCAGACTATAAAAAGAACAAAAAAAATTTTTTTGCACATTTAATTATTCCTATCCGCTGTTAAAAATCGTACGAGTGGATGATTTACTTATTCATGAAAAAATTGCACCGTATGTGCACTGCGTAAGGTCCTTGTTGGCTCGCCGTACTTACGCCTCTGATGAATGACCACGCGACTTTCGTAGTCTCTCTGTTGACTTTATTTTCGGATATTTTAAAGTTTTTTTTTTTCGTAACATACGATTTTTTTAAATAATTACGATTAAGACGCTTCTTTATATTGTTCCCTAGATCTTATTTTTAAAATTTGGCACCCCTTTGCAATGTAACCCTGTATATAAAAATGAATCTTATTTCCCTTGGTCATCGCATCACGCGTAAACGGATGGAACAATTTCGCTAATTCTTTTTTGTTGTGTTAATTAATGTTAGGGGAAGGTTCTTATGAAAAAAAACGGATATTGCGCAGAAAATTATTGATGAATGACAACGCTAACGAAGTCGCGGGCAACAGCTAGTAATGACATAAAGATGTTAATCTTTTACTTTGAGACCTTGAAAATTAGGACAGGAACTAATTTATCATAGTTATTATAATTGTAACTTTGTAAAGCGAAATTTATTGAAAAATAAAAGAACCAGGCTTAATGCCTTAAGCACATACTCGTATTAGAGACAGGAAATCAATAGGTATTATTAATCATTCGTGTTTGTATAGACAGACAAAAGCACGCTAAATTACTACCAAAAACAAGCATTCATTCTTTTGTGTTGGCAGTTCTAAGCCAAAGTATAACTTCAGTATACAATCTGTCTTTTCCCTTCGCTTTCACTGTTGGTCCTGTAGGTCCTTTCACTCAGAAAAACCTAGCTAATTATACTTATTCCCTTATCAAGTGGCGTAAACGTTCGTTGCGTCACTGCCACTTACATTTCATACCGCTTGCTTTGTTATATTAGGCGGTTTTTTGCGTCCCGAAAAGGGAATAATGAGTTCTTTTTATGTTTTCCTCCATAAGTGAGATATACAGACGAGGTCCGAACAATGATTTTACCAAAAATGAACCTTATCACAAGAGAATTATGTTCTCACCAGAAAAAATGTGTATACAATTTCGTTCGTGACTGTACTCCTATTATCATCTTCGCTCCAAAAATATTACACCGTTTTGTACGGGAAATATCTATAAAATGGACTAAAGTGAAATCGTGCTCCGGTTTCTTAAGCTTTTAATGCTAAGATTGAGATGTTGAAGCGTGGAATCATATCATCGGATTGTGGCGTTTGGTTGCCAATTTCCAGTGTTGAATTTTGTTTCCGTCTTGCTTTTTTTTTTACTGGTTACACAGGTGTGTACTTACCGTTACGGCTCGTAATGTAACATGTAACAAAATATTTGTACAGTCAGCAGGGACTGTATATCGGTAGAAAATATTTGTATAGTACCAATACCAATACAAATATCAATAGATTTTATCACCATCATCATTTATGCCATAGGACGTCCACTGCTGAAGATAGACAGATAGATAGATAGATAGAAATTTTATTTCGTAAAACAGACGAATACACAAAAAAACAAGACAAAATAATAAAATATAGATTAACAACAACTAAAACACGAAAATAAAAACAAACATTGCCAAAAACATTCTTAAATTAAACCGAGTAGGTAGTGATAGTGGTAGATAGGCCTCCTCCATTGACTGCCAGATTGGCCGGTTGAAAAAGACCTGCATCCAGCGGCTTCCTGCAACCTTTACCAGGTCGTTTGTCCTTGTGGGTACTATATCGACGTTAAATATGAATGCCGTTCTATCTCGGCTGTCAATGGTCGCATCCATCACGTTGCACAATTACGTTAGGGATTAGTGGCGCAGATTGACGACGGGTCAAGACTGCGGTGGTTGCGGCTAGTATCAATCAAATTAATGACAGCTTTGGTGCGGATTCTGAGCAGCTTATGCGCATTTCAATTGTGTCCTAACTTACTTAGCAGCTGTAATTGTACATAATTCATATTATGCAAATAAATAGGGTATTAACTATTAAAAATATGTATTTTGACTAGATGACCCGGCGAACTTCGTACCTCCAATAAAAGTTGTCACAAGATTCATCATTACTGAACGCATCCTGTTTGACAGGTACGAACAGTTTGTATGGGTAAATTAAATTGTTGTTTTTACTACATTCCTTGCAATTTTTTCATATTTTCTCACAAATATTTCAAGATCAAAATTAGCCAAATTGGTCCAGCCATTCTCGAGTTTTAACAAGACAAACGAACAGCAATTCATTTTTATATATGTATTTACAGATAGATAGATATTGTATTCATAGTAAAATTTGTTGTATATGTTTAGCTTATCACTTGATTAGGAGCGTTCAAATATCTTATAAAGATTCGACAATGATCCTAAGTAGCACTTGTGTTACAGAAATCAAAAACAATGACAGTATCACGCCATCCAGACCCGAGACAATATAGAAAAATTTGTTTTCCAGAATGCCCCGACCAGAAATCGAACCCGGGACCTCACACATGGCGACGCCAAGTCCGTCGTGCTCGCCTCTCGGCTACGAAGGCCGTATATATTTAGATTGTAGTTTCTTTTCTACAAAAATGTGGTAAAACGGTCATAATTCTAAGTCTCCGTTTTTTTTAATGCACAAGTAATGTTTATTTTTTATTATAATACACTAAAGTTAATTAAAAACTATTCGGGGATAAATATTTTGTACATAATAAACAAGTATTGCTCAAAAATGTAATCGAAATGAAACGCGATGCAACAGTACATAATTTATTTCGTCTTCCATTTCTATGCAAATGCAACACTTCAAGAAGTACATTTGTGCTTTGCATTCTACAAAGCGAGCTTTTTACAATACTCCTGACAGTTAACGATAAAAGCACAGAAGTGTAATAAATCTTGTGAAACCACACCTTGGTATACTTTACCCGTCTGTGAATTATGTGATATAGCATGTGCAGTAAAACGGGTAATACCCGTTTTTTCTTTTATACTTAGCCTGACTAACAAAGAAAGAATTCGGACTGAAACTTAGAAATGCACAAAATTTTTTAGGCATTTTTTTATAGCATGCGATTCTGAGCACAACTACATCTTTTAATTTTTATTGATTTTACTTGTAACTAACTAACAGCAACTTTGTTATTAAATCTTGGAAGACGTTTATAATCTACTTCCAACTGTATCGATTTGTTACTTTGTAAATACATTGTGACATTTGGATAGCAATACAATAATTTGATACCATCTAAAATGTTGATATTAGAACTCTTCAATGGCTACTAATAAAGACAGCTGCAAAGCTGCAGTTTAAATGTATTTAGTTGACACAACTGCATTGAAACTGCATATCAAATGCGCAGTTGGCGTGCAATCCCAACCCAATGACTGCACTAGCTTAACGGTTAATTGTTCTAGCAGCTTGAATGCAGTCGCTGGGACTGCATGACTGCATAAAAATAACGGCAGCTAAACGGCAATTTTGCAGTAGGGTAGCAGTTTGAATGTAAACCGTCTGTAACGGCCAAAAATCGAAGGCAAACTTTAAATTCAAATAAAGAAATTTGACGTTTCGAAATTTGTTAAGAAGCAGTTGTCTGTAGACACTAAAGGATTCGGTGGGGGGTAGTCGAACGAAAAGCATGGTCGATCTATTTTAATGGCTTTTATTTCTCATTTAAAGAGCTTTAGAGTGCAAGTTTGGTATAGTTTGTGTTCTAATGTTTTGTGAACTGATAAAGATCTGAAATTATTGAAATATCATTGTATACCATATTTGACGCAAATAAATGATTGATTGATTGTATTCAACGCCGCATCGAGTGTCAATTGACTTGTCTCAAGACAACTTGCTTTAGACCCGATAGCGTTTTGAAACCTGCTTCTACGGGAAGAGTAGCCTCCACTGAATCCAAGAAAAGCAATAAGAACTAAACATCCGTTATATATTGTAAACTATATCAAGTATACACTCGACATTGGCAGAATCACTGTCCTGCTTAAAGAGCGGAATGAACCCATAAAAAAAAATAGACACTAAAGTCTCTGTATAATATGAATATGTATGCGTATTAATATGTATATATTCAATTCTGATTTTTTACGAAGATATGATTCTGTGCTTTGTTCGTTTGCTGATTCAGAGAGATTTATTTCAACGCGAGTTATTATAGGTTCTTTTGCTTCATTAATTATAAATGAGAGCAAAAAGTATGGCTAGGTGTAAGTGTAAAGGATTGCCTGTGAGCATGCGAATTATATTTATAGTTTTGTTTATTGTGCTTCGTGTATTAAGCATTTTTCTTTTTGTTACAGGTAAGTGATGCAGTGTGAAAATAGTGGAGAGAAGCGTAATGGTAAAAACTTTTATCCGCGCATGCGTGTAATACGGCTTATCAACCCCTCCCTTTTACTCCTTCCCTACCCCTTATTCGACTTGCTACCTGCACCTACCTAAAAAATACTATTTTACTTTTATAATTATACTGAATGAATAATTATTTTAAGATGTAAACTGACTTATTAAATATTAGAATTGGTTATTGATATTGAATTCAGTATAATTATGTAGATTTGCATACTATATCTTATGGCTAAATAGGTCTTTGAACAATTATCGTTTTCCACAGCCTATCACCGACCCATTTATTAAAAAAAAGAAACAACGGGTTGCACTCCGGAAGTGCCGGCAGAAGTGAAAACTTGAACATAAACGTGCATTTTTGATATTTTGGAATGGTTAGAGAATAAATTCGCTCGAATTGCTTTAATTATTTATCAGTATAAAAGTACTATCATTGATATGTAATACAATATTAATTTATTGCGCTATCGTACACAAACATGACAATTCTTCCTCTCCTACGCTGCGGCGGCGGTCTACTCTCCCTCTGTCTTATGAATTTTCGATCAGGTCACGTGTCCTGACGCGAGTTTAACATTTTTTACCCACCCCAAAAAGTGAACAACGCCGCTTAAGAAGTTTTCACTTCAAAAAAGAAATTTGAATTCTAAACTAACACTACGCAAAAATCATGACGATCTCTCGCTCCGTGAAAAACAAAAAAATCTATCCTACAGGAACTGTAGTCGTTTGATTGTGTCGATCACCAAACACTTATTATGAAGCTAAAACATTACGGTGTATCTAATAACGCATCAAAATTGTTAAATTCTTACCTCTCAGGCAGATTACAAACAGTAAACGTTAATGGTACTAACTCTTCTGGCGCCCCGCTTCAAATGGGAGTGCCCCAGGGCTCAATATTGGGACCGTTGCTATTTTTGATCTATATTAACGATCTCCCTTTCTATTCTAAAGACTCCTGTGAGATAGTTCTGTTTGCTGATGATGCTTCTTTAATCTTCAAATTAAAAAGAGGCAAAGAGGTATTTGACGATGTAAGCGGAGCTCTCTCTAAGGTATTAAATTGGTTCACAAGTAACAACTTACTTCTTAATACAAAAAAAACCAAATGTATTAAATTTACTATGCCTAACGTGAAACAAGCTAACACAGTAATTTTACTAAATGGTGAAAAACTTGATCTATCAAACTCCACTGTTTTTCTGGGCATTACATTGGATTCGAAGTTGCAATGGGGACCACATGTTGACACTCTGGCTGGGAGACTTGCTTCGGCTGCCTTTGCGGTTAGAAAAATTAGACATCTAACTGACGTTGTAACGGCAAGGCTGGTGTATTTCAGCTACTTTCATAGTATTATGTCTTATGGTCTTCTCTTGTGGGGTTCTGCTGCGGACATCGATACCATCTTTATTTTACAGAAAAGAGCTATTCGTGCTATATACAAACTTAGTCCGCGTGAATCCCTGAGAGATTTCTTTAAAGAAATTAACATACTCACTGTGGCCTCTCAATACATATTTGATAATATCATGTACGTACGCAAAAATTTAGATTTTTTTATAAAGAAAAGTGATATTCATTCATATAACACCAGAAACAAAAACAAACTTGTAGTCCCAAACTTTAGATTGGCCAAAACAAGTAATTCATTCTTGGGAAATTGTATTAAATTTTTCAATAATATACCTCACAATGTTACCAAACTTCCTATTAATAAATTTAAGTCACATGTCAAAACTACACTGATGTCTAAGGGGTATTATAAAATTCAAGACTATCTTGATGACAAGAATGTATGGTCAGTCCAGCCTGCACTAAACTGATGTACCTACCTGTTTATTTTGATTTATATTTTTTGTGTGGCAGCTAGTGGTGACTGAGTTTGTTCCGGCGTTTCTTCTCAGCACTTGCCAGATTGTCTGTGTCTTGTCTCGAAGCGCTAGTAGGGCCCAAAAAAATAAGGAGACATGTTCTGGCCCCCTAGGGGCCTATAATGTTGTTATTGACGTTCATAAGTGGCAATTTTGTCCTGAATTGAATAAATGATTTTTGACTTTTGACTTTGACTTTGACTGTACAGTTTTCCGGGATAAAAAGTAACCTATGTGCTATTCCAGACTATAATCTAACTCTGCGCTAAATTCTATTCAGATCCGCTCAGCTGTTCTGGCGTGATTGAGTAACAAACATTCATTTATCCAAACTTTCGCATTTATAATAGGACTAGCTGTTGCCCGCGACTTCATTCGAGCGATCTTTAGTTTGAATAAACTAAAAAATAAGAATGTCGGGCAGAAAATCCTTTATGAATATAAATTATACCTTCTCTTTACAATAATAAACACAACAAAAAAATAACTAGCGAAATTGTTCCATTCGGTTACGCGTGATGCAATGACCAAGGGAAATAGCGATTAATTTATAAACAGGGTTACATTGCAAAGGGGTGCCAAATCTGTAGAAGTGGTTTAGAATCAGCAACTTAATGCTTGCAACTTAAAAGAACTATGCAAAAAAGAAAGAAAAAAACACATTTAATTATTCCTATCCGCTGTTAAAAATAGTACGCGTGGAATCTCATTCATGAAAAAATTGCACCGTATTTCACAATTGTCCCGAAGCAGTGGTAGGGTAAAAAAAATGGGACGTGTAAAAGAGCTTAATTTAGGCCTATTTGCAGAAATAAATTGGTTTTATGGTATGTGCACTGGGTGAGGTCCTGGTTGGCTCGCCGTACCTACGCCTCTGATGAATGAGTAATAGTAAGAGTAATCTCTGTATTGACTTTATTTTCGTAAATTTTAAAGTTTTTTTTTTTCGACAAATAGGTTATTAAACATAATAACGATTAAATTCTTCTTCATATTGTTTCATAGATCTTATTTTTCAAATTTGGCACCCCTTTGCAATGTAACCCTGTATATATAGATTATACCATTTGTTATTATACCGTGGGAACACAGCAAGACGATTATTTAATATGACTCTGTAGCCTAATTCTGAAGTCTACTCATGCAGACGATAGGTTCGTAAATAATGCAAAATTTAATATTTGTTTCATCCATGTTAGCCTGTCCACTTATTTCAAACCCGCAGAGCTATGATTCCATTTGAATACCAACATGGCGAATGTAATATCTCTAGACTCAACATTACATCAGCACAGCTGCATAATACAATTCCCAAAACTCCTCTTGAATATGTAAAAGAGTTTTCATCCGAACAATAACTAGGAGTGAAAAGCACATACCCGACCCAAGCGTACTTGAGTTGAAATCTGATAGCTCTTCCAATGTAATCAGATATGCCCCTGGCGTAGCGCCAGCCATGCCCGCCAGATATTCGCCGCGGCTTGCAGGACGTCAAAAGAATGGTCAAGCGTGAATCTGGCATCAACATTCAACACTGTAGCTCTGAATCAGTAAATAAATATTGGACAACATCATGACATACATTGCTCTGACCCTATGATAAGTAGCTTAAGCACTTGTGTTACAGAAATCAGAAACAACGACGGTACCAAAATACCCAACCTGAGACAATACAGAAAAGTTTTTTTTTCTATATGACCGACCGGGAATCGAACCCAGGACCTCAGTGATAGCGACACCAAGTCCGGTATACTCGCCTCTCGGCCACGGAGGTCGTCTAAGCTCTTAAATCATTGTAATCACTGTTCATACTTCATACATTACACTGATTTAAGCTTTCATTAGGGTTCCGTAGCCAAATGGTAAAAAAATGGAACCCTTATGGATTTGTCATGTCTGTCTGTCTGTCCGTCCGTATGTCACAGCCACTTTTTTTCGAAACTATAAGAACTATACTATACTATAGGCCAGCCATACTCTAAGTGTGTTCCGCGGAACCCTAGGGTTCCGCGATACCCCTGTCGGAGTTCCGCAAGAAGTTAGAAAAAAAAATCAAAACACCTCTCTCTGGTCGACCGTTCTGTCGCGGCGTATCACGATTCACGAACAATTTTACTATGCCGCCACCGCCGATACCTACTTGTGACCGCGCAATCCTTTTGATAAAAGCCGCCTTTGAAATTAGACGCTATAATTGTGAACAAGCGACTTTCGGCTCTAACTTCAAAACGTAAAGTCGAGATTGCTTACACCACATTTTTTGAATTTCTATTTTTATATCGGCTTTTTATTTATCAAAGACGCCGACTCGAGTATTTTTGAGAATGTTCGAGATTGAGGCTAGGACTATAAAAGCGATGATCAAGCCTTGACACTAGTCAGTCGACGATTAGCGTTCGGAGCGATAAGTACCTACCTGCTAGAAAAAAATTGTGTATTGTTCTACTGCTGTTTTCTGATTGTATCAGTTTTGTACATTTCTTCTTTGGACTAAAGTGCTAAACTCTTCTACGCAGTAACGACCGTGCATTATTTTAACCTCACCATCCTGAAAGAATGGAACGTTGGCTTAAAGGCGTTAAACGTGTCGCAACAACATCTTCCAACGAAGCCGAATGTTCAAAAGCAGTCCGCGTGGAGTATACAGCAATTACCGATCCAGACGATGATGCAACGACGTCAAGTTCCACGGTTTCAAAGGCGAAAAAAAGGAAGTATGATGAATCATATATCAGTTTTGGATTTGTTGATTCCAACGGCTCACCTCTCTGCATGTTATGTAGTAAACTGCTTCCTAATAGTTCCATGGCACCTGCCAAGTTGCGCCGACATTTAGAAACTGTACACCCCGAGTCTAAAGACAAGAATAAAGAATTTTTTGTACGTAAAAAAGAACAGTTATTGGAAAGTCAAAAAACAATGATGCATGTAACCCAAACTATCAATGAAAAGGCCACGGAGGCATCATATTTAGTTAGCTATCGCATTGCACAAGCAGGAGAAGCGCACACTATCGCTGAGAATTTAATAAAACCATGTGTATTAGACATAACAAAATGCATGCTCGATGAAAAATCTGCAAAGCATCTTTCTACTGTGCCGCTATCTAACGATACTGTTTCACGGCGAATTCATGATCTAGCAAGCTACGTCAAACAAGAACTAGTTACACGTCTACAAAAAACACAATTCGTCTTGCAAATGGATGAGTCGACTGATGTCGCTGGTCTGGCTATCTTGCTGGTTATCGTGAGATATCCATGTGAAAGTTCTTTTGAAGAAGACATGCTTATGTGTTCACCTCTACCCACAAACACTACCGGAGAGGAAATTTTTAATAAAATAAATATATTTTTTGAGGAAAATAATCTCAGTTGGAACGATTGCATTGACATTTGTACAGATGGGGCCAAGGCGATGACGGGTAAAACAGCAGGAGTAGTGTCACGAATAAAAAATAAAGCGCCTAATTGTAGTTCCAGCCATTGTATCCTGCATAGACAAGCACTTGCGATGAAGCAAATGCCGTCCAATCTAAAATTAGTTATGGATGAAGCGGTAAAAATAATTAATTTTATCAAATCACGACCACTACAATCCCGATTGTTCTCATTATTGTGTGAAGATTATGGCAGCACACATAAAACACTGCTGCTCCATACAGAAGTGCGATGGCTGTCTCGGGGTAAAACTTTAACAAGGCTATTTGAACTTAGAGCCGAGTTACAAATGTTTCTTTCAGATACTTCTTTTAATTTGAAAGACCGTTTGTATGATAAAACTTGGTTGTTCCGACTGTCTTTTATGGCGGATATCTTTCAGAAACTGAACGAATTAAATTTATCATTGCAAGGTAAACAGACAACAGTGTTCCAGGCCTGTAACAAAATAACTGCCTTCAAAAGAAAATTAGATTTTTGGATTATTTGCGTTGGAAATAGAGAAATAGAAAGCTTTACGTCACTCAGTGAGTTTCTTGGCGATAACAACTCAGAAATATTTCAAGATGATGTATTTGAAGAATTGGTCCAATATCTCACTTCGATGCGCGCATCTTTTGAGCAGTATTTTCCTGAAGAACAGAATACAAAAATGAAACTGAATTCATGGATTCATAATCCTTTTTTACCCAACTTACAAAAGCCCGAAAGTATGTCAAACGAGATATATGAATCTCTTTTAGAAATGTCATCTGACACAAGTATGGAGTCACTGTTCAAAACGACGCCTCTCAACGATTTTTGGTGCAGAATCCGAAATGAATATCCAATGCTTGCCAAAATGGCTTTGAATATTCTTCTCCCGTTTCCAACAACATATTTGTGCGAAACAGGATTCTCAACCTATGCAGCCACGAAAACAAAATACCGCAATAGACTGGACGCCGAACCTGATATGAGACTTCAACTGTCCTCTATGAAACCTGATATCAACCAATTGATGAAAAATAAAAAACAGTTTTATACATCCCATTAGTTAGATTTTTTTTCTTTTTCAATGTTATATTTATTATTATACTTGTTATGTAAGTAAGTAATAAGTAACTGTTACATGGTACTCTAATTATGCTTATTAATAAAAAATACACTTAAAAACCATTGTTTTATTGTAGGGTTCCATCAAGTATTTTGCTATCCAAAAGGGTTCCGTCACCAAAAAAGATTGAGAACCGCTGCTATAGGCTAATGCCTTATAACCTGGAGTAAGTCTTAAAAATAAATAAATGTATTATAAATCAGAAGTTGTAAAAGTCTTCGAATCGAACCCACTATCGCTGTAAGTTACCTAGTTAGTCAACGGGGTAAACCGATCTTTTATCCATCTCTCGGAACCCCAAAAATCATAAAAGGAACGCGAATAACGAATACTGCAGTGATGGATGGATGTGAAGTGTAGCTCTGTTATAAATTCAACGGTATTTTTGGGACTTCCTAAAAAAATCCATTCCCGCGCAAGGCGACGCCGTGAAAGCCATTTAGAGAGGTTGTAAATGTGTGAAAAACGCGTTGAGGATATTTCACTTTGTCGTAGATTTTTTACCACGTCACGTGGTCATAATTGTCGATATCGATTTAAAAACAAGAAACAAGGAAGAATAGCAGTTCAATACTGATATGGGCAGTTGATCTTTCCACGCAATTGGCATTACTCCATTTTGGCATTTTGGTGATGTTTGAGTTTAAGCTCTGCCCTTTGTAAACGTTAAATCGTCGGTTCCAGCCTGACGTTGCTGGATGCAAGTCCGAAAGCCGTGTCAGAGGCTTAGGCTCGGTAACATCTGACAATAGGCTGAACACTTGCAGCTACACTTTTCAGCTTGACTTATACAGTGTGTTACGAAAAGGTGAAATAAAACTTTAAGGGGTTATTCTACGGCTTAATTACATCAACTTTTCCTATGGGACCAACATCAAAATCTCAAAAAAAAATTGACGTTTCCATACAAACTGATGCCAGCTGGTTGCGTTTTAGTATGGGAAAGTTTTTTTTTTTTTTGCGATTTCGATGTTGGTCCCATAGAAAAAGTTGATGTAATATAGCCTTAGAATAACCCCTTAAAGTTTTATTTCACCTTTTCGTTACACCCTGTATATCTTAACTCTTCACCGCCTCCCTCTCTCAACTTTTTAAATAATTTCCTCTGCCAGAAGGTTGTCTGGATGAGATCGCTTCTAGCGATAAGACCTCCTAAATAGTACCATTCTAAATTTATTGTTTCTCTGTGCTGTTTGTTTTGTATGGTGTGCAATCTATCTACAGCTAGGCCATTTTTAGTTGGGAGGCGTAATCTGTATCTTTGCTTAGTTGATGAGTGGCTTTTGATACAGGCCAAAGTAGTGTTTCAGAAAAAGAAAAAAACTATACTTTGTAAGATTAGGAAGAAAGTAGCGCGTAATGTAGGAAAAAGAGGAATAAAGACCTTATTCAGAGACAAAAGAAATATAGCATAGCAAGCCTAAACACGATCTCTATGACCCTATGGTTCACTGGTAGAGAATGCTTTTGGCATTACTGCCGTCATAAGGAGTAAAGACGTATCTGTCACTTTTTTACGAAATGACTTATATTCATATTCGGAATCAGTGAAAAAAGACGCATCTCAATCAGTATTTTTATAGTTAAATTTCGGAATGTTAGATACGTCTATTTTCCTTAAGACGCGATGATGGCAGAATTTAGGTCCACCATTTATAGATTTTTTTATAAGCCTGTGCAATAATATTTGTATAAAATAATTGAGTAAAAACTGTAAAGTACTCGTAGGTACACTGCTAATGAAACCTTTTGTTTGACGACCGTTTGGTGTAGTGGATCGCGTTCTTTACTACAAAGCCAGCGGTTGCAGGTTCGAATCCCGCAAGGGGCAAACGTGTGATGAGCACGAGCATTTGTACCTAAGTCATGGATGTTTATAAAAGTATTTAAGTACGTTTATCCGTTATCTAGTCGCCATAGTACAAGCATCGCTTAGTTTGGGGCTAGATAGTTTGTGTGATTGTGAAAACAATTTATTTATTTACCTTCATTCAAAAAATAAAACTGAGAAGAAATAGCAAATCTAGAAACGTGTAGCCATTAATCTGATCTGTCCATGGGTTACGGAATTAAGATGGCATTTGTTCCAATCTAATAACCATTGCAGATATGCCTTTAAGAAGATTATGACACAACAAAACGAAATGGTGCGAAAGCGCTTTATATTATCTTCAAGCACTTCGCCTAGACCAAATAAAAGTAAAGGCGACGAGCGATGCCAAAAACCTGCACGTGTAACTGAGAATGCATTAGGGTGTCCACACTTTATGTTGATTTGAGGACTAGGTTAAAGTTGAGCCAAATAGTCCCAACTAGTCGCCTTTTAATTATTTATTTAGACTAACCAACATCTGTTTTCACTAATACATTCGCATATACATTATATTAATTTAATAACTAAATGCAACAGATACCTAAAGGTTAGGTTCACATGCACTTTACTTACGTACTTCCTAAAATCTAGTGTTACTATTAACTAATCTTATTGGGCAGATTAATTCCTAATGGCGATAAGTCTGCCTGATTAGACAAAATAGTTTCATGTTTCTAAAAAAACCTTTGGAATTTATGTTTGTGTATAGATTCGTTGTCAATCTACTTTTTGAAGAGGTTATGGTTAGGCCTCTGATCTCGTAAACCGCACAATAGACTATACGACAAGATACAATAGCACATATTCTCCAAATGACATCAGATCTATGTTTTGCCCGAAACTGGACAAAGATGTTACCTAACTAGGTTACTCAAGATATAATGGTTGTCCCAGATAGTTATTTGTGTGGTCACCCTGTATGCAGCTAAACAATGCAAGTGAGGCTTCTAGCCAAATTGCATAACAAGTTTACGGCCGTAATGCTATTGTTTTCTTTAATCAAATTACTTTGGCTACGTACACGCACTTGTGTGTTTGCATTTAATTCCTGAGACAAAAGCAAAGACGCTTCGTAATTTTTCTAATCTTCTGGACCGGACAAATTTAAGTAAGTATAACAATCTGTTTTGTATGTTTTAAGCAGAGACAGAGATAAGTCTCGGTATTTTTTAAACTACACCCCCCCCCCCCTCCCATCATCTCAATCCATCCTTCCGCGTTTCGTTTCTCTTCTTCTTTTCGTGTCGATGGCAACCCTGTCTAACTCTGAAGTCCGTTGGTTTATCCCAGGAGCCTGGGATTGTGTTGCCATCGTGGTGAAAGGATTAGCCAATCTGGGTTACCGACTAAGCTCAGCTCAGCCTCGCTGCTGCCCAGGGTGCGCCAGGCTTATAGGATATTTAATACGCCGCTCGAGGTCTTCGGAGGTCTTGAGGGGATCGTCTACTTTATATTATATCCTTTTTTATAAGGATTTTGAAACAGGACAGAACAGGTATTGAACAAGAGCCTGTGATACTTTATTGAATAATTTAATATATTTATTACATTTAGGGTGTGGTAAAACACATTCAAACTTCAGCTCAGAAGCATTCGTGCGTATGTTGCAAAATTACTTTATACAACTTACGCCGGTATGCTTCTGAGGTAAACAGATATATTAAGTTATTTATAAGCGAACTAAGTTGACCGACTTTCAAAGTCCAGTGAAGAAGTATCGGGAAAAAATACACTACATTATTTCCGTCCACTTTCCTCGTGTACGTTGGTCACATAACAAACTAAACAGGGGTCTCATAACGCTCTTGAGTGATAGCAATCCGATATCTCTGTAATCAAACACGATATCTGCTACCGAATGCACATACCTATACAGTACTGAACATACATACTACATGCGAACATAATATTTCACATGTACTCGTATGTTGTTGCAGCAAATAATTTGCGTCAAGCAAAAAGTTTGTTGAAAGTATCGCTACTACAAGTATTGTTTGTTGAGTTTGTTTGAAAGCGTCTTTCAAGGACCGGTTAGTCAATACTAGTAAAAGATACTTATCTTGGGCATTAAAGCGTTAATATTTTTAAAGCAAATGAAAAAATCGTTTTGTAAACACCTCTGACTTGCTGTACCTACTTATTATTTTAGTACGACATGCGGTATTAGAAATATTATACACCTTCGACCTGCGCCATCTGTTATGATGATAACAAAGACTATAATTTGTAAATAGACTAAAAAATCGCAAATGGATTGCCTATCTAAATCGCATGTCGATGTTTTTACATAAAGAGCCTGCTGTGCTCTTGCCCCGCTTTGAATTCTCTCGCAAATCACCAATGTGATAACAGTCTTAGTATTATCACCGGTGGGTGGTGTAGCGGTGAAAACGTGACCGTGCACCTGTCAGTACCCGCACGCGCCGAAGTCATCGGATTTTAGAATTATTTGTATGAAATCGTATGGAACCGCGCTCACCGAGTCGCGCCGCAGCGGCCGCATAATGTACTGACTCTCTCAGAATGCGGATGGCGACATATCAGACACAGCGCGTACGCATCGGCCGCAGCGCACGCAGCGTTCGACAGTATCGAAATTCATAGCACTAAGCACACGTCCAGTCTGAACATAAATTATGTTAGAATAATAAAGTATGCGTTGCGGATATTGCGGATAGTTCCGGTACTGCTGCGCGTGTGCGGTTGCGGCGCGCGAAAAGTAGTAGTAGGCCAAAAGTAAATCCGATGACTGCGATGCGTGCGGGTACTGTCTGTACTGTCACCTTAAGAAAGCGCTTTTCCACTTACTAATACATTGATAATACCTAGCGTACCTTGTCCCTTGTTCAAGGGTCTGTCTGGGAACACGGAGGTTGGCCACGAATTTGTCAGACTATAATAAAAAATACAGTAACTAACTAACTAATAAAACTATCTACACTAACACGATCGGCTCACTACTCTCTTGTATTGCCCAGCAAACCCTTACGACTATTATATTACACTCTTGTAACACCTAAATACAAATAGCAAACTTTTTATCGCCCATTCCCGTCATTGACATTTATCTTTTCTGTAATTCATTTATTCGTCTGATAGATTAGAGTGGTGCCGTATGTGCCACTAAATGTTTTACGGCTTTGAGACAGGGATGATTGATGTGTGAAAAGGACGGACGAGTCGATGGTCTGGTTATCTACTTAAGATACAGTAGGTTCGCTGCCATATTACGCCAAAGCTATTTACTGCTATTAGTTTTAATCTCAGAAACTATAGTTTTTACACTATTCGATTAAGATATTTAAACATGCTGCTTCTACTTCTGTCGTGTCAATGGTGATTCTAGATGACTTCGACCAAATTTTTACAACTTCCACAGCATTTTGTGTGACTCTGTGCTTGAAAGCTCTGTTATAGGTGACGTTGACGACCTCTGTGGCCGAGAGGCGAGCATACCAGACTTTCTGTCGCTATCTCTGAGGTCCCGAGATCGATTCCCGGTCGGTTAATGTAAAAAAAAATCTTTTCTAAATTGTCTCGGGTCTGGCTGTTGCAAACTAAGCAAAACTTACTATAGCGAGTAGATAGGATAAACACACTTATTTAAACATAATGTAAACATCAATGATTTAGGTACAAATGCGCCTCATAACACAAACATTTGTCTTTCGGGATTTAAACCCGCAATTAAGCCTAATTAATATTGTCCGATGCGTGAAACTACTAGTCGGTCGTCAAACCCTACGTTGGAAGCGCGCTTACTGTTCTTGTGTTTATTGTGCTTTTGTATAAGTATAATCAATTCACGTTGTTGTGACGCAATAGAAGGGCGCTTTTATATTGAACTATTGTATCATGTGTATAATTAATGTGTCGAAACGATCAAATACAATTTTTCGAGTCAGTTACTGCGAGCGAGTTGTTAACTTGAAAATGGTAGCTATTTGTATAGTTGTATCATCAAAACGTGTGTTATTATGGATAAACGCAGTACTTTGACGCCGTCTGTCGAATTTGTCTACTGATAAGTAGTTTCATAAAAATATCCGTTTATTCACGATTGGAGAAGAAAATATATACTCGTACTAGCCTGTTTAGCCTTTTTCAACCGACTTCAAAAAAGGAGGAGGTTCTCAATTCGACTGTATGTTTTTTTTTTTTTTTTGTATGTTTGTTACGCGATTACTCCGCCAATTATGAATCGATTTTAATGATTCTTTTTTTGTTTGGTAGATCATACTTCAGAGGTGGTCCCATATAAATTTTATCGTAATTGATTTAGAAATTTTTGAGAAAATCAACAAATATGTACCCAGATAATATTTTGGTTGTGGTTCTTGTTACCTATCTTCGACAAATATGAGCCGATTTTGATGATTTTTGTTTTATTGAAAGCTTATACTTCAAAGATAATATGATAAAAGTTTGCAAAATAAAAATCACCCCTAAGGGTAGGAAAATAGGGGATGAAATCGGTGTTCAGCAGTTAGATTAGGATTTATCACTAAAAATAGATGAAATAAGTAAATTTTATTTAAAAAAATAAAACCGACTTCGAAACACTAAAATGCTAAAAATAATCCTAACACTTAAGTACCTAATCAGTTACTTTTGGAGTCGGTGCAAACAAAAACATTGAATCTCTCATTGACTGGCACCGACTCCAAAAGTAACTGATTAGGTACTTAAGTGTTAGGATTATTTTTAGCATTTTAGTGTTTTGAAGTCGGTTTTATTTTTTTTAATAATTTAACCTCAAAAGGAAAAAACGGAACCCTTACAGGATCACTTTGTTGTCCGTCAGTCTGTCTGTCTGTCCGTATGTTTGTCAAGACCCTTTATCTCGGGAACGCGTGGAGGTGTCAAGTTGAAATTAACCTATCATACAGTACTGTATCATACAGTCCCTTGAAACTGTGAAAAAATCAAACTTCTAAGCTAAAGTTTAAAAAGATAGGACTGTTTTTTTACCGCAAAAACCGTGCTATATTTCGACACTCTTAAGGGAATCAAAAATTATATGAAAAACTTTACGTTGACCTAGAACTATAAAATTTTGCAAGTTATATCGTCTTATACTACAATTACAGGGATAAATCTGAAAACTATACATTTGTGATTAAATGATTTATAATATGTACAGAAAACAACACGTCAACCTACCACAAAACGTCAAATTTTCTTAATTGAATTTGATCTCTACTTGTTGGACTTAAAGTTGAAAATCAATTCAATGACCTTTAACTTTTTCGGTAGGTTGACCTGCAATTGTCTGTACATTTTCTACCTATAAATTATAGGGCACCCACGGTGGGCGAGTCCGACTCGTACTTGTCCGGTTTTCTAAGACATAAAATGCCGAAACACAGACAGTTTGCTCAATTTAGTCGCAGACGTCATTCTAGCTAATAAATACAAGAGTTAGCTGAAACCAACCATTACACAGAATCTATTACTGTAAGCGAACTGAGTGAAACCCGTGATGCGGGCCGCCACAGAGTTACGACTGGCGATCGAGCGATTTGTAATTGATAGCTCTCGGACGGGATCGGTTTTGTAAGCTAATCGAGCGAGTGCAGCTTCTGAATCAATCGTGCAACCAGAGGGTAATATATAAGTGCTTAACGTATTTCGCTTAGTTGAACTGAAATAAATTAAGAAGAATTCTACAATAATAAAGTAGTAATCTACGCTTTTAATATATCGTAGTATTTGTTTATTTATTTAAACAGATTAAACAACAGATTTTACCCCAATAATACATCAACCAGTCAAGCATTTAAATTCAGAGAGTAACGTTATTTGAGGTGGAACTGAAGAAGATCACTTCTTAAGTAACAACTAAATATAAGGCAAGTGCAGATTCAGCTACATACCACGACAATAATAAAAAAAACTTTCTGTATAATAGAATACCAGATGTAAGAATAAAGACTCTTCCAACTGAGCCAGTTATCCAGAGGTCTTGCATCTAACCAACGGGATAATGTCCTCCTATTGTTTATTTCTTTTTAATACATCTTCCATGGATAGGTAACACCTTATTCAAATCAAACAAAAATCATAATTTCAACCCTGCGGTGTCAACACGATGACGATGTAACAATTTTGGGCTCGTATAAGTTTAATTTAGTTTCAAATAATAATAAAAAAACAGAATTAGGCTAAATTCACTAGTAATTAAAGTCGACTAGCTAATGCATGATTCCATATATTTAACTGTTTGTTGTAACTTACTGTTGTGTTTAATTAACAGTACCTAAGTTTACCTTTGTAAAGTAAATTAGATTAAAGATGCATCTTCATGGATAAACTTAAGTATTTCACGGACGCGCTCAGAGATGTAGGACCCAAAAAATATTGCGTAACGATTTAAACTGTTTCTCCCGAGACTGGCTCTTCACAGACGTTTCTATAAAACTTGCGGTCTTTGCCTATCAGTGAGACAGTATAGTCTTAGTTTGTATTTTTTTTATGCTTACGTGTAAAACACAAGTCTGTGGCGCACTTCCGCGTGACTTAAACTCTTCCTGTTAAACAATTCATAGCAAAGAGTAGCAATTACTCAACAGGACATCTGCCTCATGAGATATTCAGCTGACTCGAATGAACAGCGTTTGTCTATATCACACCTAAGAGTGGAACAGCCAGCTCATTAGAAAAGTAGCGCGACAATAGACCTGCCAAGTTTTTATGTAGTATCATTGTCATAGAAAAAAAGATATTCAGTTTACCAAATTTTAAATTTTATCGAAAAATTTAAGATTTTCTTTTCATACAAATGTTGTTTCTTATAGTTACCAAAAATGTTGGAATGTGTTTGCTCAAGCCATTCTAGAGTTTTTGGGAGACTTTCGCACAGCGATTGATATTTAAATATGCAGGGTTACTTTCACCATTAGTCGGTTTAATTGCAACGTATGTGCGTTGCAGGTCCTTGTTGACTTGGCGACGGCATATACCTGTGATCTCTGATGAATGAATAACTCGCATTTATTTTTCGAAAATTTTAAAGTATTTTTTTTCCGAAACATAAAAAGAATAAAAATAATTATCTACACCTTATTTTTTAAATTTGGCACTATCTTGCAATGTAGCCCCGTATAGATAACACAAAAACCGAGTCTAATAAATTTGTATTTTTGCTGCAGATCCATTCTGGCGCTCAATCATATTGAAATCGACATCATTTATAATGTAGCTATGCTTGTTCGAATACCTAATAATAAAATCAAAAAGCTAAAACTAAGTAAACTAAGAAATAGTTCACTTTTTATTTATTGCATACTAAAATATCATCATCATCATCATCATCAGCCATAGGACGTCCACTGCTGAACATAGTCCTCCCCCAGTGACTTTTAGATTGGCCGGTTGGAGTATAACAGCAAATAATAAAAACTAATCAAGTATGAGTCGGATTTTCGTTAAGGATCCCAAACTGAATGAAAATATAAACACATAGCACTCTCGGTATTCGTACCACAACAATCCCTCGGTGCGGGACTTAGCCGGCTTTTTATTACTCGCGTGATGTAGACTAACTATTTCTTGACTGTGCCTGTTTACCGCATTTACGATTTTGCTCGTTTTTAAACGGTTTACAGAGGTATTCGAGGGCTGCCACTTAAAGTACCTACATGGAATAGTCCAATAAATGATAAATTAACAGTACAGCCTGCCTAGCATGAGCACTAAAACACGATATGATTTGATATGATATAGCGACATATCGACACCAACTGTAAAAGTATGATGGATATAGCCGCCATGTTGAATCGCCGTCACATATATAGATCGCAGTTTAGATAAAAATTCAAAATGGCGGCTATGTGTTTCATATTTTTTAAAGTTGGTGTCGATATATCGCTATATCATATCATGTTTTGGTAGACATGCTAGGGGGGCTGTTTAGAATAAGGATCACGACTGTGTAAAGAAAATTGAATTCTATTATGCTTTTCAATGTTATGATTAACTATCATCAATATTGCTCGTGTTTTTTTTCCATATATTGTACTGTAACTTACAAAAAATGAGCTCGTTGAACAGACGACCCGCCAAAGGCTGCTAGTGCAGCTAGCTATGAGTACTAACGAGTAAGTGATAAATCACTTATTATTTTCGGAGACCGTCTAGTTAGATGTCGTTGATAGCCCTATAAATAGGTTGACGTGCGAGTCACTGCTTGGCCCGTTTACTGGGCCGCACAGGCCGATCGTTTAAAGGCGGTGTCGTAATATATCGAGCATGAGTTCCACCGCGCTTGAAGAGCGCGTTTCCGTTGTATCGGGCAGGTAACAAAACGTTTGACCCTTATTTTAATGGTTATTAATGGTATATAGTTATGTCATTTTGACGACCACCGTAGCCGAGAGGCGACCATACCGGACTTGGTGTCGCTATCTCTGAGGTCCCAATTCGATTCCCGGTCGGTCAATGTAGAAAAATAACTTTTCTATGTTGTCTCGGGTCTGGGCGCTGTGGTACCGTCGTTGTTTCTGATTTCTGTAACTCAAGTGCTTAAGCAACTTATCATAGGATCAGAGGAATGTATGTGATGTCGTATTTATTTTTTATAAATAAATAAATTTTTAAAATAACTTTTTTGGCTTCTCTCGCACGAAGTCATTAGTACACTTACATTAGTCATTAGTCCACACACATAAGTCTGTATCAGTGCAAATCACCGGACCCTTTTTGTACCTTACAAAGTTATTCTATGTTTTAATCATATTATAATATAAGGATTACTAATAATTAAATAATATTATCTAATTTAAAATAAATGTTTATTACACTAAAAAACACAAGAGCTAAGACAAATACAAGTTACTTCCCTGATTTAGAATTTAAATATTTTTAATCAGATTTTTTTTATTATTTATTATTGTAAAAGGTAAACACAATAGGCTAGGTTTAATTAAATGTCCCGAAATTGCAAAACGGGACATTTAATTAAAAGTTAGCCGATTATTTATCGTTCCGATATACCAATAAAGCGCAGTGGAAACGAAACGTGCTCTAATACTACATATCCATTTTTACAGCGCTTTGGTTCCAGCGCAACTTTGTGACAGCATTGTGTCGTCTCTTTCTGAAATATTTTATCTCTCTTGTTCGCTCTTTTGAAGTATATTTTTCCATTCAAACAGTTGCTACGAATCGGATTCGAAATCATGACGTGTTTGTAAATAGGTATGTAGTTTCAATTGTATTTTTATTACAATTGAAACTTCATATACCATGACGTGTTTGATTTGTGTTACAAGATAAAATACAATTTGTCATATATTTTATGTTAGTATTTATTTTATTGTATAAGATGCAGATGATAAATAATGATGAATAATCTTTTTATCTTGTAAAAATATTTACATTAAATTCTTATTTGTTGCTGAAAGTAATCTAATGTTTTTTTTATAATTTCACACTTTTAATAATGAATACTTCATATTTCCTCATTGCTATAAATTATAATAAACAAATTGTTTTACCAATCTCACCAATTATCTAGCCCAACTAAGCAAAGCTTTTCCTATGACGACTAAATAAAAATACTTTTAAACATTCGTGACTGAGGTACAAATGCTCGTGCTCATCACACAATCATTGCCTCTTGTGGTATTCGAACCCGCCTGGCTTTGTAGTCCGGAGCGCGAACAACTAGACCGACGGTCGTCTCAAGATAAAGTTCTCTTAATTATTAAAGAGCATAATAAAAATCCTATATTTTGATATTCAAAATAAAATCGTCATCATCATTTCAGCCATAGGACGTCCACTGCTGAACGTAGGCCTAGTGACTTCCAGATTGGCCCGTTGGAAGCGGCCTGCATCCAACATTTAATTTATCAGGTAAAATAACGAAGTCAGTTTCATTTTCGGAGTATATTCAACGAATCAACAGCAAATAACCGGAATACTAAAATGACTTTATGCTGGAAAGCAAACAATGATTTTATTTGTAAATTTACGGAAGAAATAATATATTACTCGCATACATTACGTTTGTATTGTATGTGCTTTCAAATTAATATTTAAAATCACCTTTTAAAAGGTATGTTCTTTTATTAAAATGAATAGTTTGCGATGGTAGACTGCAGTACAGTTATTAATTCATAGTTGCGATTGCGCCTATTAAAATGCGTTAACTCTTAATCATATTCTGTTCTGGAGCTGATAAATATATTTATAGAAATATTTGTGTACCTATTCTGACAAACAGTATTTTAAATCGTTTATTGAGACTGGACTTCGTATAATTTGTATTTTGTTCTTGCGAAATTGGTTACTTAGCTATTCGCTGGTAGAATTAGGGAAGCACTGCACTCTCAGATAGCGCCATTGCAGCGTGGCTGGTCTTGGCATCAATGTCAACACTTTTGTCAACCAGTACTGTCCACATAAAAGTCAATCCACAACCCACATCTGCCGAAGAACCAATAAAAATTGGAGTACACAGGTTTTCGAGTAAAGAACACGTCTTGGCAAACGTAGTGTAGGACGTCAATCCACAATCCACATTCTACAAGCTAAGTCAATCCACACGCCACATCTGTCGAAGAACCAATATAAGGTGTAGTAAACGGGTTTTCGAGTAAAGACCACGTCTTGGCAAACGTAGTGTAGGACGCCCCCCCCCCCCTCGATGGGCCGACGACCTTGGGAAGTGGCTGGCAGTTGATGGATGAAAAAGCTTGAGATCGTGCTCTTTGGGGGAGGCTTACGTCCAGCAGTGGACTGCAATAGGCTAACATGATCAGTCAAATGAACATGAAAAGTCAAATCTTGATATTTTTATGCTCGGTACATATATAAACTAAATGTATTTGCTAATGACTAGAACAAGTCTAAAACAATGATTATTGTGGTTAATTTCATAACATTAACTTATTAAGTAGGTTAATAATGTATATTATTTATTATGTTTATTATTATGAGTTAAATACATATTATTATCATGTTATCTGCTTTATTATTTTTAGACTCGTCACCGCCTCGCTTTCTTAACTTTTTAAACTGTCCTCTACCTGAAGGTTGTCTGGAAGAGTTCGCTTCTAGCGTTAATTCCGCCTTAATTATACTATTCTAACAGCTGCAAACGAGGGACTTTTGTCTGTAGAGGACAAAAATCCCTGAACCGTGAAAAATTAATGTCCGCCGAGAACTTGCCACGGACTCAACGCACACGGTGTGTGATCATTTGTTGCCCGGTCTTCGTGCATACGAGCGTCACTCTCGAGCGCACAACGCAGACTAAAGTTCGCTGTGTGCGTTGCTGCGCTTAGTCACATGAGTTCTATTTTTTTCGGGGACTCCCCCGTACTTTTGTCTAGTTTTGTCAGATCCGTCCTCGGTTATTCGGGGGACTTTTTGTACGCGGTACTTTCAATCCCTCGTGTGTGGTACTTGATGCAATTGTAAGCGATCTAATTTGGCGGACAAAAAAGTCCGCGGACAAAAGTCCCTCGTCTGCGCAGGCCTTAAATGTGTTTTTTCCTCTGTACTGTTTGTCTTGTGTGGTGTGCAATAAAGAGTAATCTATCTTAACTAACATTGTATGTTTTTGACGCAAGTTTGACACACGTTTCCAAACTTAGATAAACTAAGATACTTCTCAACACGAGGCTCCTAAAAAAATTTTGGCCGTCACATTTCTGGCCACACTGTATAACCTTTAACGCAGTGATTGTTTGATTACTGGCAGCCATGGCAGAACCATTGATCGAATAATCACTGCGGGCAGACCAAACACAATGCGACACCTGTCAGGATAAATGTGCAGTGTATTTTCCCATTCGAATAATTTAATTTGTCTCTATGGACCTTGTTCGATGCCGTTAATCAATATTTAAAAAAATACTGTAGTTCTTATTTGTTGTTTGGGTTGTTTGTAGCTCGTTGAAGCTCTCGCTCGGTAAAGAAAATGAAATTCTATTTAGTCCGTCAGTTAGTTTATCAAAAAATAAGGGACACATATTTTTTCTTTTGTTAATCAACCAAATAATGACAAAGATAGTGCGCGTCTAAGTTTGGAAATGGGAGTGAGCTCATGACGTCACTTCTATGTAAAAATTGTACTAAGATCGTCATACAACATTTCAAATCAATATAGGCATGCATGAGTATCTTTGTCATATTTTGATTATATGAAAAAAAAAAATTCGTGTCCGATACTTTTTGATAATCTACTCGATAGACAACGAAAAAAAAGATTATCATCATCCCTATTAAAATGATGACCTCCGTAGCCGAGAGGCAAGCATACCGAACTTAATGTCTATCTCTAAGGTCCCGGGTTTGATTCCCGGTCGGTTAATGTAGAAAAATAACTTTTCTTTATTGTCTCGGGTCTGTGTGCTGGTACCGCCGTTGTTGCTGATTCCTGTTACATAAGTGCTTTGGCTACTTACTATAAGATCAGAGCAATGTTATCACATACATTGCTGATTGTCCAATTTACTTATTATTATTTATCAATGGGCTAGTTTCCTAAAAAAATCCTAAATTTCTTTTCTCAATCAAACAAAAAATGATAAAGATATAACCCGTTAAAGTTCCGCGTAACGTCACGCCTTGCGACACTTTTTAAGGCGTGACGTCACTCCCAAACATTGATGCGCTTTATCTTCGTCATTTTTTGTTTGATTGACAAAAGACAAAATATTGGTTCAATATTTTTTGACCCAGGAAACTAGCCTATATAGTCAATAGCGACTACGAACTGCTACAAGCTCGTAGTCCGTTATACCTGCTCCATTGCTTGCTATTAATGCCGTAGCATTTGTATGCGTAGCATTGTTACGAGATCGAAGTCGTCTTGCTACGGCGATTCCGTTGAAGTTTGTAAATAGTTATTCTCAAGAAGTTGGTGTTGTGACAACAGGGAACTATTAAATTAACTAAGTTTAGTGCTTATAGGCACAATAAAGCCTTGTTGATATTGTAATCTTCTCTTTTACACATTATTTGACTGCGATCTGTCAGAGAATACGAAATAACAAACTGGGAAAACAATTTATTAAATGCTTGTATTTAGCTTGCAATGTATGTATGTAACCATCTCATCATCTTTAGCTTGTAATGTATGTATGTAACAAGCATTGCATGTCAAGATGATTTTAATGAAAAAACGGTATTACACTGTAAATGACTATTTAAATGATAAAAATGTATGGAATTAAATTAGAAAATTAGTTCTTTGCTTTCAAGGTTAATCACCGCGCATTTATTAGAAATCGAGTTCTTGTCTAGTACATACAAATATTTATTTGCATTTTATTTAAAAAATCGGACAAGTGCAAGTCGGACTCGCGCACCGAGGGTTCCGTATAAATGTATACTTATGTATATAGTCCGTCCATCACGGGAATTAAGTCTTGACGCTTAGTGTGCAAAAAAAATGAAGTTTTTCAACGGTTTTCGGATTTTTTTCTTTACTTATGCTATAAAACATTGATTACACAAACATTTGCCCCTTGCGGGATTCGAACCCGCAACCGCTGGCTTTGCTACACCAGACGGTCGTCTGTAAATGTAATATTGTTGCCAATGACAACTGCACACAGCTACAAATCAATATTTCTTCGAGTAAACTCGGCTCGAATGCTCAATTCATATCTAAATAATGAAATTGAAGTGTCATTCAAAGTAATTGCATATTTTATTCGCTTATAAACCGATATACGAGTCACGTCTCACCTCGAAAATATAAAACCTCTCTCCACCTAATCGTCCCCAGTTCAGACGGTTGAAAAATAAAGAAACTCCTTGCGATGCCCTCAGAGGGACCTCAAAAGTCCTCCAACGGTAGCCCGAGGACATTATTTTCACAATAACAGAGCATTTTTCTGAATATTAAGGTAAATACTTACTCATTTGTCCCCTTCGGGAGTAACTGAGTGGAGTGCTGGGTTTAATTGTTAGTTCAAAACGTTTTTTAGTCTTCAAACTGCTGTCTGTTTCGGTAAAAGTATTTATGTCGACGCGATCGGCTTCGTGGTTGTGATTTGCCAAGAACGCAATGGTCCCGGGTTCGATTCCCGAACTGATCCGGCGGTGGTGGTGTTGCTGTGATTCGTTTAAATAAATATACAGTCCCAGAAAGGCGCAGTGGAACTTTAATCGGTGATCATACTGTTCAAATACAAAAACAGTTATTCTTCTCTTCTTCTTTATCTATACGGTCAATTCCGGTTGCGTCCAAAGCCATTGCTTTGGAGCCCAGAGGTTCCACTTTCCTTGATTTACTCCTCCACTTCGCACGCCGTGGTCTTGAGCGTTTCTAGTCGTGAGATAATTTTCACGCAGGTCAGCCCTCACGACGTCAAGCCAGCATTTCTTGGGTCTACCCCTTTTAAACAGTTTTTGTTCTATAGGACCTTAAGGAAATCTAGAGAAAAACAATTGTTTTTTTTTTGAGAATTTTGAGATCGAAATTCTAACACACCTTTTTTAGTTTAAGACAAATAACAAAAAAAAGATTACACAGAAAATAATAATCAGCTCAGCATGTGCTGAAGTAAACTGCAGCGTTGATTTTCAGCTGGAGCCTAAGCTTTTTGGCGATAAGACTGCCTTCTTGTACATATTCGTTTTTGATTGTAAAAACTTTGTATTATTTTGTGCAATGAAGTGTATAATTGCGTACTAGACTCTCTAAAAATATATATACTTATACTACTGAAAAACCGAAATAATGCCTTTTTTGTAATATTTATGCATCGTAGAAATACATTAGGCTTAACCATTCAATCATCCCATGCAAATCCCTCGATTCACCTCTACACTTTATATTAAAATCCCCCAAAAAAGCTTCCCAACCACTCACCCTTGCAATAGGTCAGATGGGAGTTTTGATATTTACATTTTACCGCCCGCCCTTTTTCCTGTTTTATCTTAAACACAGGCCGCGTCACATCACTGGGCGCTAAAGTACACTAAATAAAAAAAGACATCTTTTATAAAAGTAAAGAAAAAATGTGCGCCCTGCTGATCGACGCAGTGGTGCGGTGAAAATGGTCATGAATTCGATTTCTAGTCGGGATCAATAGAGAAGACAACATTTTCCGAATTAACTTGCTTTGAGTGTGCTTGGGTTTTAAATTTTACAAAAATTATTTATTTCTTTGTTATTTTAAAAATTGTTTAAAGTGTTTTTTTGGGTTGATATTACATCGTACCTACATAAAATAATGTTCCACGTAATAGTTGAAATAAATCTCAATAATCTGTTCATTAAAAAAAATATAGATTTATACCTACATACATAACTACTACTACTATTGCACATTACACTAAATAAACAATGTACAGGAAAAAAACATTTAGAGATTTAGAATATTTCTCAAACTCAAACTCAAGCGTTTATTTGCCAAGAACACAGTAAATAAAGATATCATTTAAAAGGAAGTAGCGCATGTGTTCAGTCTGCTCGCAGGCATGCAAAAATTCAATTACAAAATTACACATAATATTGATGTCAATTAAATTACATTAGTATAATTAATGTTTGGTAGTTTGAATAAAGTTAAATATGAGTATGTTGTCGCCGATTAGAATATTCATTAAAACTATAAAAACATTTGTCCAAAAGCCAGTCAGTCAATCTCCTCTTAAATATTGATTTCCGACCTTATCGCTAGAAGCTATATCTTCCAGACAACATTCGATCAGAGAACAGTTGAATTAAAATTAAGAGAAAAGAAGTTGGCCAGAAAATATTTTGGCTTATAAAAACACCCTACAAAACATTACGGATAGATATCTAAAAATAAAACAAATGACTATTTCTGATATTTATAATTCTATTCATTCAGGGGCTATTGACTCACCCTGTATACTTCCGAGAGCGACACAAAAGGTGCTCCAACGTTTAGACGGACCGCGATGACATTATTCTCCCAGCTATAACAAAGAGAGCATTTACGTAATATTAAGGGCATTACAAGGAAAAGCTTCTAAAGATGTTTGCTACGAATCGCTCGAGAGCCACAGCCTGTGTGAAGGAGTCGAACCACGCCAAGCTAACATACAGGGCTGCATTTTAAACAGATGTGATCATTAATACAAATAACTTTTACGATAGTGTCAACATCAAAATCATAGAAAATTGCTGCTTTATATACAAGGTTATATGTAAAACAACAACAACCTCCTAGAGCTGATTCTGGTGCTCAAATACAACAACTTTTACTATGGGACCAACATAGTAATCTAAAAAAAAAACACTGCTTCATACAAACTGATGTCCGCTGGTCGGCGGCTTAGTATGGGTTGTTGATGTTTTACTAATAACCCTGTATATCTGCTGCTAAAAATATTTGCTGTCATAGCTCAATGGTTAAGCAAGCTGAAGTTGCAGTGGGCGGGGCACATAGCACGTAGAACTGACGACCGATGGGGCAGAAAGGTTCTGGAATGGAGGCCACTTACCGGCAAGCGCAGCGTAGGACGTCCACCTACAAGGCGGACAGACGACCTGGTAAAGGTTGCAGGAAGCCGCTGGATGCTTGCCGCTTCCAACCGGCCAATCTGGAAGTCGCTGGGGGAGGCCTATGTTCAGCAGTGGACGTCCTATGGCTGAAATGGTGATGATGATGATGAAATATTATCATCGAGGTAGAGCGTTAATTTGTAAGGAGAAACAAAAAAAAACGTGGTTTTGACGTTGACCCCATATGTTGTTTGTAATCATGAACAAATTCGCTTACTTAAATTTGACAGCAAATGTAACAGGAAAAATGATTATATTCATTTTGGTGATATCTGCTGTTAAAAAATAGAAAACTCGTCGAAATTGTACGATTAGTCGACTAAATTGCACTGCATAAGGTATTTGTTGGAGCGGCGCGTCGGCGCGTACGCCTGTGATCTCTGATGAATGACGGCGCACCTCGCGTTTTTATTTTTCGAATTTTTTAAAAGTATATTTTATTCCAAAAATCTAATTTTTCTATCATTATTTATTGTTCTATAAACCTTATTTTATAATTTGGCACTACCTTGCAAAGTAACCCTGTATACATTATCGTCAAGGAATGGCCATTTCGTGCAGATAGGTGTTTTTTTTTTCTATATTTCAGTATTGGTGCCATAGTGATTTTTTTTTATTTACCTAATGCTAAGAAAATTCTTTATACTGTCAAGCTCAAACCCAGATGTGGCCGCTTATTAATTGTGTCTTGTTTCCGTGGCCTGACAGGAAAGAGTTTTCCTCTGTCCATCCAGTAGTTACATATACATAACCAGTCATCCTGTAGTTACATATTATGGTGGATAGAAGATCAAGTGGCAAAAGTAAGAAGAATATGATTAATTTAATTTGACACCTCATCATTTCAGACACAGGATGCCCACTGCTGAACACGGGCCTCCCCCAATGACTTTCATTGGGGATTGCCAATACTCGCCACGCTTGGCAGGCGGGTTGGCGAGCGCAGTTTTTTTATAAGATTTAGCACGCAGACGCTGCTGCCCGTCTCGTGCTACAAGAATTAGTCGCCTCTTACGACACGCCTCCTGTTGGCGGTGGGAAAGTGTATTCTTTACGGCCTTCCCCCCACTTATGAAACAAAAAAATCATTAGAGAACAATAAAACAGTGCCAAAAAAATATCTGTGTTTGGGTGAAGTTTTTCTCCCGTACCTATACGAGTACTACTGTTTTAGAAATTATCCCCTCCGCTACGTGTCTATAGTATTCACAGAAGGCTGGCTTCTTTCTCTGCCCTATGGTTGTACGGTCTATGGAACCTCCTGAAACGTGGCTTTATCTTGGCCACAATGGCTGATACGGGCAAAAACTATTCAGTCGGTATCAACCCGGCGACACCTGTTGGCGGCAAACAAGCCTTATCTGAGACGTTTTCAGCGAAACTCCATTAAATAGAGCTGGGAGGTTTGAGGTTAGCAATATCGATACAAAAAAAACGATAAAATAAACTTACGAAAATACATACATCTTTTTCTCGTGTCGATAACATTTCCATTATTCTTTCAATAAAATACAATGAACATATTAAATTTTTAGCAAACACAATGAAAGAAAGGCTTTGTTGAGCCATTATTCATTGACTGTGTAAGTTAAAAATATCTTCTAACATCTAAAATGCGCTCTCGTCGATTTCGGTGAATCGTTTAATTCTGTTATTTGCCAATGCGCGCTGTCATTGAAATTTCAAAATTTCACTACCTTTTTTATTTATGTTATTTTACATATTCAAGGTTATATTCAGTTCCTTGATTTCACTTCCAGCACCTAGACAGGGCTCAAAATTGAATAATTTATTACAGAATTAATAAGTGAGTCGCTAATTCTTTGAGATCGCCAACTTTAAATTACCTTATGAATTAGGGCCTTAAGGGTCACGATGTTAAAAAGAAATCGTCACGCCTTGCAATGGAATGTATAGTCTAGTTATTTTTTTATTAAAGTGAAACTAACCACTACACAATACTCCACTACGCCTTGTGAAAGATCTTACAAAAGATTAGGAAAATCAATGAAGTCAAAGGTTTAGGTGCAGAGGTTAAAAGGGGTTTGATCAAGAAACAGTCAATATATACTTTGATCAAGGCACTTTGTAAGTAAATATGGTTAACCTAGCAATATCTAAATAATGTTACGGAAATTTTATCTAAAATGATCCTTGACAAGTACTTATAAAGTATTTTCTATTCGTTTGTGGGTTTTGAAAATGTACCTAAAGTAAATGCTTTTTAAGGCTTGGAGGCTTAAGGGTGACCTTTAAGGGATTATGGGCAAGTTAACCTGTTTTAACTCTTTCTTTCTAAAATGTTTTGGATTGTATAATATTTTCATTACGTGAAAAATATCCGTTGATAAAAATGCTTTGCACTTTTGTCGATACTTGCTTACACACGGCCATCACTAATTAGCTAGACAGGTACAAGTGCCCTCAAAGGATTCGTTTCGTTTCGGCCGGACTTCTGAGGGCTTATTATACTGGTGACGTTAACGAAATAATAGGATTCACGAATTTTCAATGTTAATGTTGTCTTTACAAAATAATTCTGGTCAAATGAAATACGGAATGTAAATCATTTTGCCAGTTTTGAATTTATTTGCTCGTTATAAAATAAGACATAATATTTCAAGATAATACGAGCATTTTGACAATTTGATTACTAAATAACATTGAGTACGAGCATACGTACCAATAGGGAGAAAGAGAGAAAAGGAGAGAGAGCGTCATTTTTATTAGTCTATATATATAAAAGAAAGTCGGGTTAGTTACACCATTTATAAGTCAAGAACGGCTGGACCGATTTTTATGATTTTAAGTTTGTTGGATTTGTCTCTGCCCCGAATAGCAGAATAACTAATAAAAATTCTAAAATATTTACACAATCAAGAATTACAAAAAGAGGCGTTACGAAGTTCGCACAGCTCGTTACACATAAAAAACAATTACAATAAAATAAGTACAGACAAAACTATATTATAAAGATAAATTAATTTTAACAAACAAAAATATTAAAAAGTTAATCCTTACCCTATACCCCAATTTTTGAGTTTACTGATTTTAATATTTACCAAATAGAACTGACAGGTTCAAATAAGGCAGATTGGTTCTAGAATGGAGGCCACGTACCGGCAAACGCAGGACGTCCACCCTTGAAGGTAGACAGACGATCTGGTATTTTCATAATACCAGATAAACATCATCATCATCATCATCATCATTTCAGCCATGGGACGTCCACTGCTGAACATAGGCCTCCCCTGGTGACTACCAGATGGCCTGTTAGAAGCGGCCCGCATCCAGCGGCTTCCTGCAATCTTTACCTGGTCGTCTGTCCACCTTGTAGGTGGACGTCCTACGCTGCGCTGCTATATCTATCATATTTTTACATTTGGTTTTTATTTTTACAACTTTGTCAACATATTTGTCAACATCTTTGTCAACGACAACAATGTCAAAATCTTAAGAATTTTCTATGAGGTATTTTGTCATCTATTCATTTTTCTGTCTTTACTGTTTCTTTAAGGGGAAAAAGAGACAAAGTTTTAGAAAGTGGCTGCAGGTAATGGAACTCACAAGATATTTCATACGCACTCCGCTTTTTTACCATTTAGGCACAGTGGAGACAATATATCTCGTAGCTAGTAGCATAGTAAAATCAACTGTCTGCCACTCTAATTAATGAGGGTAGCTTCTGACTAGAGAATGGGATCTTATAAGTGCACTCAGAAGCACTTTTGTCGCCCATTAAATACACTTTACTTATTCAAAACCTCGAATGAGTTTGCAAACAGACTAATTGCAGAACCCTCAACTAATTGTTGGCTACGATCCTTTGTCTTGACTATACTTTTTGCCGCGAAGCTCTTCATTATTCGGCAAAGAATATAAATTTGCCGTGAGCGCGCCGAAATTAATAATAGCGGGAGAATTTATCGTTCTATTATGAATCGTAAATTTTTATTATAAACACCGTGAGGGCTCGCAATTAGTTTAGTGTTTGGAGGCTGTTGCGATAAATGTTTCGTTGTCGTGTAAAACAGGCCAGTAGGCCATATTGCCTACAGAACTGACAACCGTTGAGAGCGAAAGGTTCTCGCTGAAAGCGAATAAAACTAACGGGTTGCTGGTTGGAATCCCACTAGGGGAAAATGTTAGTGCGATGAGCATGAGCATTGTGCCGAGGCATTAGTGTTTAAATTCCTGTATGTGTATCCTTTATTGAGTCGCCAATTCGCCATAGTACAAGTTTTGCTTAATTTGAGACTAGATAATTGTCGAAATAATTAGTTTGTTAACTTGTCTAAAGCTTTAGCTCCTGTATAGCTGCATTATGCATCACTTAGGCCAGGCACTGAGTAAGCCCGCTAAGTGAGATGCTAAGAGACAAGAAACATAGTTAAAACAAGCTAAACACGATATTATTAACGATAATAACGATATATATATTAATACCCGGAATAAAGATAAACTTGCCGTTCCAAATTTCAGACTGCATAAAGTGGGTAATTCGTTTATGGGAAAATGTATTCGCTTTTTTAACAAATTACCACAGTCCATTGCTGAACTGCCTATGTATGAATTTAAATCGCATGTCAAGATGATTTTAATGAAAAAAGGTTATTACACTGTAAATGACTATTTAAATGATAAAAATGTATGGAATTAAATACTGCCGTGCTCGCACAGGTTCATTTTATCTTGTAATGTAAACACACTATTTAAAAAGAGGCTGACAATAGTGACCGAGTTTCTTGCGCTGCTTCTTCTGGGCACTAGCCCACAATATTGTCCCGAAGCAGTGGTAGGGTAAAAAAATATATTGGGACGTGTAAAAGAGCTTAATTTAGGCCTATTTACAGAAATAAATTGGTTTTATTGGTTTTACGACTAACCCGCCCAAAACGGGTACATTCATTCTTTTCAGCCATAGGACGTCCACTGCTGACCATAACATTGACTCTCAGATTGGCCGGTTGGAAGCGGCCTGCATGCAGCGTGTTCCTGCGCCCTTTACAAGGTTGTCTGTCCACCTTGTGAGTGGACGTCCTACGCTGCGCTTGCCGGTAAGCGGCCTCCATTCCAGAACCTTTCTGCCCCATCGGCCGTTAGTTCTACGTGCTATAGGCCCCCGCCCACTGCCACTTTAGCTTGCTAATCCGTTGGGCTATGTCAGCGGCTTTTGTTCTTTTACGGATCTCCTCAATTCTAAATAAATAGCGGGTATTAAAGTCACTGATATAAGAAATTCTTGTACTATATCAGCGCATTCTCATAGCAAAAAGCAATATTACAAGTTCACAAGTTATTTTCAAGCTAAGTTTAAACTTCGCTGTTCCCAGCTTGTGACCGTTTCGTTACTGGAATAAATTTTCTGGACACAGTATGATTACATTTCAGACTCCATTCTTTTAAAGTTTCGAGAAGATGAAAGGATTCGCTGTCTGATTATAAGATTTTGATTTAGTTTGTAACGAGTTATCTATTTGGTTTCTTTTCTTTTATTTCATTATAACAACGTGTTTCTTTGTTATTTGATAAAGATGTGCCGTGTGGGGACGGCCGTAAAGAATACACTTCCCTACCGCCAACAGGAGGCGTGTCGTAAGAGGTGACTAATTCCTTTAGCACAGGATGGGCAGCAGCGTTTGCGGGCGAAATCTTATAAAAAAATACTGCGCTCGCCAATCCGCCTGCCAAGCGTGGCGGGTATTGGCAATCCCCCTCGATGATAGGTCATTGGGGGAGGCCTGTGTTCAGCAGTGGACTTCCTATGGCTGAAATGATGATGATGAATAAAAGATGCCATCGTGTTGCTAATTGTCATACGGAGTCAATTTTATTTTACTATAAAATCTTTAAAAAAAAAAAGTGTAATGTCTAGATTAACCCTTAAATCTTAAATTAAAAGTATCAGTAGCAATATAAAGTCGGAAATAAATTAATATTTTCATCTTTATTTAATAACTATTTGTGTCCGCGGCTTCACTCGCGTAAAATACGGTTCGTCACACCCTATTTTACTTGCTTAGGAGATGGAATAAAAATAGTAACCTATGGCCTTCCTATGTTTAAGCTTTTTCCGTACAAAATTTCATTTAAATCGGTCTAGCTATCACAAGAAAAAGTAGTCTATGTCCTTCCTTAAGCTCTAGTAGTTTAGGCGTGAAAGCGTAACAGACAGACAGTTACTTTCGCATTTATATTATTAAGTATGGATTGGAGAAAAACCCCACAATTTATGGTAGGATTTTCTCTAATAATGAGACTTTACTTTGCTACCGTTATTTTAAATTTGTGTTTAAAAATTAATTATAAAGTTGGAAAACACATTTTATTATGTTATTATTATACTAAAGCCTTTTTAGCTTAGTATTTAAGTTACTTAAGAACTGTCATTGGAGTAACAATAATATTTTTGCGTATCTTACAATAAGAATAAGAGCGGCTCAGCCATTTTAATATCAAAATATTAAAACAGGAGCTAATAATGACAATATAAAATTTTCCCAGTTCCAGTGCTCGTAAAAACTTCCCGGCTAAAACAATTAAAGCGAAATAAAATTTGGTCTGATTATAGAGTTTGGTTAAAGGGAGGTTTAGGAAGAGATCGTTAAGTGTTATCTGAAGTACTTTGGAGGGATTACACTGGTATATAGGCCGAATTTTTATTAGTGTAAAATACTTCAGGGGTTTAGTGTAAAATACTTGGCGTCAGAAAAAAGGGTTGGTCTACCCTTCACAAAAAAAAACGACTATTCTAAGTTTAGATTTTAAATAATTGTAAATTGTCATATTGTTTAAATTCTCATGCATTTTATTTGAATGAATTTATTTAAAATTTTATGTAACATTTTAACTTGACATACTTTAATTTATTAATCTGACGACCTACATAATATTGATTACATGTTGATATATTTATATATATATGAATTAACATGAATGCAATACAGGACCATCCTCATGAACCCTGTAACCCTTACAGGGTTCATGAGGATGGTCTCACACAATGTGATAACACCTTAATGTACACTTATGTCGCAATAAATGAATATGAATATGAATACTCATGTAAACAAACAACTTTGCCCAAGAAACTAGTTACCTATCTCCTATTAATTTTGTTTATGTACAAAAAACAGTATGTCTAAAAATGCGCGAACGACAAACGTACATTAAGAAAATGAAGTTTAGATATATGTTAAGTGATATGATAAGTTTCTTCAAAGTTGTTTGTTATAATGAGTATTTATACAAATACAAATTATTTATATTTATAATAATTTTGTGTTCATGCTTGGTTAAGTTTATGATAAACTAGCTGTTGCCCGCGACTTCGTTCGCGTGGTCTATAGTTTATTCATAAAGGATTTTCTGCGCAACTTTCATATTTTTGCATTTATAATATTATTAGGAAGTAGGATAGCTTTTAGCCCGCGACTTCGTCTGCGTTGACCTTACCCGGATAAAAAGTATCCTATGTGTTAATCTAGGCCGTGGTCTATCTGTATGCCAAGTTTCATTAAAATCCATTCAGTAGTTTTTGCGTAAAAGAGTAACAAACATCCACCCATACTCACAAACTTTCGCATTTATAATGTTAATGATGTATGTTTAATATTTTAAAATCATAGAGTATTTAATACTAATAAAAATTCACCAGTATACATGTTGTCCCAAAAAAAAGTATAAAGAAGAACTTCATAGAATGGGGTATCCGAAATCAGCCTGTTCCGCGATTTTTGTATCAGGTTTCAACTTTTGACTAGTAAGAGTTTAGAACTTGACAAACTGTTTTGGTCAAATATCGTAGGAATTTTGTATGTTAACCTAATTTAAAAGAACTCTAACCACTGTTAAGTACAAGCCCCTGGTAGAGTTGTAAATTGACGGTCATATGCTATAAGCGTCCGTCATTTATGATAAATGCTCGGTCACATTGGACATTTATTGTCACGATGGTCACATATTTTTTTTAGTATAAACTATAAAAAAAGAAGAATTCCTCTAAAGTAAGTCTTAAATGTTATGTATTTGACAATAAAAACATACAATAAAACATGTAATTTGATCTGGATTGAACAAAAACAATAACTTGCGCCTGACGCTTTTTAGCTATTCGTGAAGAAAGATAAATTAATTTTAGAAATTTCATTTCGTTATAGATCATTACTACTAAAGCCTGTCTTTCTTATAATAATGCACTTATTTGTGACCAAATTTTTTTTTCATAGTTTGTCAATAGAATTTATTGTGACGTTAGTGACAATAAACGTCCAAAATGTCCGGTCACATTGAGAAAATGTCCAATTTGCTCGGTCATATTGGTCAGACATTTATAACGTGACATACACTTTACAACTCCGCCCTGGCATGACTAATATTAATAGGTTTTATAAAAACCAATTTAGTTCTGCAAGTAGGCCTGAGTTAAGCTCTTTTACACGTTCCAATTATTTTTTACCCTACTTCGGGACAATATTGTAGGCATCATCATCATAATCAGCCTACCTCAGCAGTTCACTGCTGGACTCATTAAGATAGACTTCCCAATGCACGCCATTGATCCCAAACCTCGACTACTATTTCTTACTTCAAACTTCTAAGTTACCTTGTAAACATTTCTCGGGAAATAAAATATTCCCGTCCTGCTGCAGTGGGTGCAACCCTTAATGAGTATCCCGGGCGGCCGGGGAGACCGGGACACCTAATTAAGCCTAATCGCCTGCGGTTAGCGGACATTATTAAAGCCGATGGATTCTCTGTCGGTAATAAATCTGATACCGCTCGGAACAAAATTGTGTGTAAAAAGGTTGACAAGGATTTTTGTTGTGCATTTGAGAATGAAATGAAAAATATTTCGCAAACACTAGTTAACTGTGACATACAGGGTTACATTGCAAAGAGGTGCTAAATCTTTAGGAGTGGCTCAGAATCAGTAATTTAATCGAACTATGAAAAGAACATAATTTTATTATTCCCATCCGCTGATTTTAACTCATTCATGAAAAAAATTGCACCGTATGTGCACTGCGTAAAGTCCTTGTTGGCTCGCTGTACCTACGCCTCTGATGAATGACCGCGCGGCTTTCGTAGTCTCTGTATTGTTTTTTTTTTTTGTAACGATTATTAAAAATAATAACTATTAAGACGCTCCTTTATATTGTTCCCTAGATTTTTGCACCCCTTTGCAATGTAACCCAGTATATAAAACAAAGTCGGGTTAGTTACATCATTATAAGTCAAGAACGGCTGGACCGATTTTTATGATCTTTCATTTGTTGAATTTGTCTCCGCCCCGAATAGGAAAAAAATCACAAAAAAAATATGAAGGGGCAGTACGAAGTTCGCTGGGACAGCCAGTTAAGGATAAATTATGGTAAAAATTCATTCACTTTTACAGCATTTAAATTAAACTAAAAGACTTCACATTTCCAATACTTCCGATAGATGGTGTGACATACTCGTAAATTACGAAATTACGAATTTCACTTCTGAAATGTAAAAGTTGAATAACATTAAAATCGAGAGCAAAATATCGAATATCTTTGTCGTCTTTATTTAAGTAGCAGATTTAGGTCTTTAATAAAGCGTTGTACAAAAAAACATCATGCTTTGTAATAATGTAACAACTTTGTCGTATAATCTATACTATACGTCGTCGTAATATATACGAATATATTACGACGACGTTTACAATGTTTCAACTCACTGAATCCATAAGTTACCCTCACTAGAAACTACAACTTCATTGCGTTAACTTCAAAAACCACTTATAAATAATAACCTGACGTATTGTTAGTTCAAAGATTGCCGAGATTCGGCTTTCCAGAGACGAACGGATAATCCTGATCCCGGATTAGTCGGGCCTGGTAAACCCGACCACAGATGTTATGAACCGCTCGCATAGCATCTCTGCTCTCCTCTAGTACTACATTTTTAACAGAGCTGTACGAGGTGGCTATGCGGGGCGCGTCGGAAATATTATATTATCTTAATATTTTCTTAGCTTTGTATGACCCAACTCTAGTAAAAAATGTTTAGATGCATGAAGAACAAGCAAGGAAGTGTGTTTTCAATTTAATATAGGTTTTTCCCTGACGATACTTGCCTTGAACGTAAAGACTTCTGAGAGTTCTGGGTTTGATTCCCGGTTCAACCAATTTAGAGAACGATCGTCCGCCCACCGAGCGAGCCGCCGCTGGCCAAATTCATTTTCCGGTACTTCCTAACATAAGGATGTTAATTAATAGTTCAAGAAATCGAGGCAATGACAATAAAGAATAATATGCGTATTATTTTTATTAATTATTTATATTTGATCTTAAATAAAAAGTACTTAATTTTGATAAACTTAAATATTTTTTGTAAAATATTGATATATACCTGACTTGCAACCCATTAAAGTCGCGTGCTAGACAAGGAGATCCGACATGTACCGAGATGTCATGATACACGTCCGACATACATTTTTTATTGTGAAAGTTGTTCTAGACAGAGACAGGTGTATCTCAATTTCTAATTACTGTATTACGGTAATTTTTTACCCAAAATCAATTTCGTTTTCATTGTCAGCACTATAATATCTTACCATCATCATCATCATCATTGCAGCCATAGGAAGTCCACTGCTGAACACAGGCCTCCCCCGATGACTTTTATCGGCGGGGATTGCCAAAATACTCGCCACGCTTGGCAGAAGGGTTGGCGAGCGCAGTTTTTTATAACATTTCGCACGCAGACGCTGCTGCCCGTCTTGTGCTACAGGAATTAGTCGCTTCTTACGACACGCCTCCTGTTGGCGGTGGGCAAGTGTATTCTTTACGGCCGTCCCCACACGGCAATAATAATATCTTATAAATAAAGTAAAAACAATGTATTATTTTCGTGCATATTCCCTAGTATTATTTAGGCTTGAAAACTTTTAGAGTAACTCCGCTGTATCATCTCTAGTATGCACAGGTCTAACCCTGGATTAGGCGGCTTCGTATAATCCAGACCGCGGCCGACAATGACGAACCGCCCGTACCCTAACGCGCAGTAGTAGTATTAAAATTAATTAAACAAAGAATTATTTCATATAGTATGCGACTTTAGGAACCTAAATATATCGATTTCCATACTTAAAAGTAGAAGATGGCTGTAAAAATCAAATTTAAAGAACATTTTTTAATCTATAATTTGAAACTGAGAACGCTATCCGCCATAATCGCGACGTGAGTGACGTCAGTCATATGGTAAACGATCAAATGTCATTCGAGTAGAGAGAGAGAGAGTATTTTTGCATTCTCGAACGATACAGTAATGATAATTACTATATTTTTTGTGTAAACTATTAGAAATCATGTTTGATTAATTCAGAGAGTTTGTATTCGTAAAGACGTCTAAGATGTTTGTTTGTTTACTAGAGAGACTACGTCATGGCAGAGAAAGTCGATAGACCAAAATGGCTGACAGCTTTTTAATCTGTTTAAAAAAGTATATTTTAAAATTATAGTTTTGTAGTTTTCTGTCTTAAAAAAATGCATTGTTTTTTCGGTCTAATGGAACATTTATTAATAACTTAAGACCTCTTTAAGAAAAGTGTCAACTAGCCTATTAGGCGACCTGGTTTTACTTACGGGTTGTAAACAGTTTTTCCTGGGGCAAAGACAATTAAAATCAAAGTCTTTTTTAAGTAATTAGGTATGTTTAATTCAATTCAATATATTTATTGCATTCTATAATGTTACACAGGTGTTATAATTAGATACATAAAATAGATCATTCTAGACCCTGTAGGGCACAACAATAAGATAGGTATTGTGGGCAGAGAGGATGACGATGAGGATAGGAAACGTTCGTAGCGATCTGAATTTCTGTTTTAGGACAGCATTATTTAATTACTCACGCCAAGTATCATGTTAGCCTTTTGCAGGCCACTGCTGGACGTAAGCCTCCCCCAAAGAGCGCCAAAGAGCACGATGGGCGATTTTTAGGGTTCCGTAGCCAAATGGCAAAAAACGGAACTGTCTGTCTGTCCGTCCGTATGTCACAGCCACTTTTTCCCGAAACTATAAGAACTATACTGTTGAAACTTGGTAAGTAGATGTATTCCGTGAACTGCATTAAGATTTTCACACTAAAATAGAAAAAAAAATTTTTTTGGGGGTTTTAACTTAGAACTGAAACTCATTTTTTTTTTCATCAAACCAATACGTGTTGGGTATCTATGGATAGGTCTTCAAAAATGATATTGAGGTTTCTAATGTCAATTTTTATATTATTAATAATATCATTATACTAATATATTTTTTATGTAACTATTCAGTTTGCGCGAGAGACTTCCAAAGTGGTAAAATATGTGTTTCTCCTCCGTAACTTCTAAAATAAGAGAATGATAAAACTAAAAAAATATATGATGTACATTACCATGCAAACTTCCACGGAAAATTGGTTCAAACGAGATCTAGTAAGTAGTTTTTTTTAATACGCCATAAATCGTAAACCACAATTTACACTATAAAAACATCGGTCAAAGTTACAGCGAACTACAAAAACTTTTATATTATGTTACTTGCTGCTACGGAACCCTTTATGGGCGAGTCCGACTCGCACTTGGCCGCTTTTTTTCATCCAGCTCCCGCCAGCCATATTCCTAAGGTCGTCGGTCCATCGAGCTGGGGGGCGTCCTACACTACGTTTGCCAAGGCGTGGTCTCCTCTCGAAAACCCGTTAAAAATGTATGAAAGTTATATGAACGTCTTTTGTTTTTTTAAACTAAAGTTATTTTTATATATCTACCGAAAAAGTCAATTAAATGATCTTAAAGTCTGGCAATTACATTTGGACCAATGAATCTCTGACCTCCATCTGTAGCCCTTTGATAGGGGAACCAATTACCTAGTTAGTCAGCAGAACTGAGAATCAGATAACAATTTGAGTGTGTTGATTTCCTTACGATGTTTTCAGTCACCGAGTAAATGGTCTAGACTCGTATTTACTCGTAGTTTTCGGAAAATCCAAGGGTAATTAGAATTCAAAAGAATGCGTGGAGAGACGGAACACTAGCTTCCATTGCTCACGCTTGTCACGAGGTTAATGTTGGTTTTTTTTTTCTTTGTTTTTCGTAAAATTATGTTAGGGAGTTTTTCGCAAAATTATTTTCTTTTATTTAAACAAGTAGATGTTAGGTAGGCTACTTATCTGTCGTTAGTAACTACATGTGAAAAGTGTCACTTTAAGTATTTTTGTTTCTTAAGGCGACGGGTAAAGCAAGTGACCTTGAGCATTAAGCGTCGACTAATGCGACTTCTATTACGTGCCTAAGATAATACAAATGCTTCTCGCAGACTAAACATCTATCCGTCGCGCTCCTGTGCAAATAGATTATCATTGCCAGCAAAATATCCGCTTATGGAAAAGTAGGCGCTAAGAGTAAAATCCATTAAAAATCCTTTTAATTCTTAATTTGTTGACTATTTGAAAAAAAAATTCATTTTCAGGGCGCGAATGTTATAAATAATTAAACCAACTTTGAAGCTAAACAAGAACGTCGTTTAATATAAATGTGTACAAGCTCGCGAAATTAATGGTTCTTTGTTTTTTTTTGTGTTTATAAGAAATAATAACTAGTATTTAGGTACATCAGGAAAAATTTCAACATATAAGTTGCATGATATATTAATTTCCACATCCTATATCCAGTATTTACGCCAGAAAACTTGTCTAAAAACATCTATTTTACGTGTATTCTCCTTACCTGGCGCCTTAACGAATTTTGTGTTCTATTTATTTTATTATTACTGTGTATGTATAAATTGATTATTTAGTATAGATATAGTTTTTATGAACCCTGAATTGCATAGTTACTCAATCAAATCTTATCGCAGAGACCAAATCCGTATAAACTGCATAGAAATACCATATCGTCAACACATTGTAAATTTCTAGGAAGTAATTAGTAAATAATATTGCACATTGTATGTAAGCAACATAGCGTGACGCATTTTATTAAGTTGATTGATGTGGCTTTGCCTTCCGTTATCTAAATCGGTGTCGTTGTTCGACACAATAGGTGCTTAATAAAATCGGATATTACCGGTATTATTACACTATTATTATAATAATGTTCTTTAAGGAAGGTAGAATCGATGGTATCAGGCGCTACTACAATGGCATAGGATGCTATACTTAGCAACGTTAAGTGGCAGAAACATAATGATAATTTCTATATTGTCTCGGGTATGGGTGTTGTGGTGCCGTCGTTGTTTCTGATTTCTGTTACAAAAGTGCTTTAACACTCATGGATCAGAGCAATGTATGTGATGTTATCAAATATTTATTAATTATAGATAATGTATGATTTACATTAAATGTTTTCGTTCACATCGCGAGCGAGACAAATCATATGAATTATAAATAAAGAAATGCATCTCATATTTTGTGGTCTCAGTAATTTCAATATTTGTCGGAGGTAAGATGAAAATCGAGACTTTTTTTCTAGATTAACGATATCATGACGTGTGGCGCCATCTATTAGTGCATTTGATGGTTGTTTGACATTGTCTTTGACGGAAATGTAAAGATAGTCTCTTGTCTCTAGTCGATGGCCTTGAGAGAGGATAGTAGAAAAATGTTGGAGATAATAACGCTCAGTTTTGTTTTGTAAAATTGTTGTTTCAATCAAGGATTCAGTTATTCTCATGAGGTTAAAACTTGTAAAGAAGAGTAAATAGTCATTCCATCAAAAAAGACTGCTTGAAGAACCCTAACAATTGTCATCCATTTTGTGTCATATTTATTAAAAATCGTATATAAACTACCTAAATAATTTACAACTTGTCTCGCCTTCAAAGGTCGGCATAAAAATACCCCTATCATTTTCAAAAACTATTTCATTTAAACTTTTCTACTTCAGTTCCAATATTTTTTCAAAGCGAGCGCCTCTGCAGGGGAAATTAAAAAACTTGCATGCTAAACTTACATATAATAAAGCGTGGGTAAGTTTTCAAGACGCCGTAAGAGTGTTGGCTGAATAAATGCCTTTGTGGTAGGAAAGTATTTGTTAAAAGTTCTGCTAAGCGGTTTAGTTCTCCGGTGTCGTTGTGAAAGTCTGGTACAAGAAGTATTTATCTAGTAATAGTGTGTTTATACTTATATATACAGGGTCAAAATAACCCTAGGGCCTAGGGGTGATTCTGTTGCTTAAATGCAACAACTTTTTGTATGGGACCAACATCGAAATCGCAAAAAAAAAACAGTACCCCACACAAAAAGTTGTTGTATTTGAGCACCAGAATCAGCCCCTAGGGGTTGTTGATGTTTTACAATATAACCCTTCTATATAGTAACAGCTGTCCTGCCAACAAACGTTGTCTTGTCCAAATCATTTGTCAAAAGATAAAAGTTCCTATACCTCCATCGCAGCGCCACCTACCGGGTCCATTTATGTTTTAAAACCATTGAGGAACCAATTGAAATATACACACAAAATTTCAAATCTTAAATCGGTCAAGCCGTTTTGTTAGAATTAGGTTAACAAACACACGTACAGAAGATGTAAATATATAAAACAAGTCGGGTTAGTTACACCATTTATAAGTCAAGAACGGCTGGACCGATTTTTATGATCTTTGATTTGTTGAATTTGTCTCCGCCCCGAATAGCAGAATAACTATTAAAAAAAATGCACAAAAAAAAATATGAAGGTGGTACGAAGTGCATAACACATGCGTATCAAATTTTTTGTATCACTTTCAACAAGTCAATGTCTATCTTGTACATACTAAATCTATGCTTAAAACGCTTAACATGACAAGCCCCAGAATTGACCTTCTACTATGATAATCATTCAATTCTATTAGCCATTAGGAAAATCTGAATGTGGTCATCGACTTTTGATGCTGACCGTACCTAAGTAAGTGTGTACAATTTTTGTCGAAAAAATGAAAATTTTTGTCACTTATACTCGTGAACTTAGAAGACAATATGAAATATAAATTACGGAACCCTCTCTTAGGCATGTACCAGGCGTTCTATACTTTGGTATCAGAATAAAACGAGAATGAACTCTAAAAAGCGTCCGCAATTTGAGTAACGAGAAAAAACACATCATCACTTTTAAGCTCGTAGTCTTATACAAACAGCAAAAAAAGCAATCGCCAAATTGATTTAAGGGCATGATTGATAGTGCAGGATAAGGGTTCCAAACATAGTCATGGTAAGGCTGCCTGTCGACTGGGTCTGTGTCGGAAACACAGAAATAAAGATGTTTATATTAACGACCTCCGTAGCCGAGGGGCGAGCATACCAAGCTTCGATCGCTCGCTATCTCTGAGGTCCCGGGTTCGATTCCCGGTCGGTTAATGTTGACTTTAACTTTTTCATATTGTCTCGAGTCTGGGTGTTGTGTTACCGTCGTTGTTTCTGATTTCTGTAACACTAATGCGTTGGCTACTAACCATAGGATCAGGGCAATGTATGTGATGTTGTCCAATGTTTATATTCTTTATTGTTCTTTAATTCACACCAACACGTGTTAATTTCTTGATGCCAATAGTTTGCCAAATTTGCCAATGCCAAAGTTATAGTTTTCTAATCTTTCTCTCATACAGAAAGGCTGGCTAAATACCTGACTGGAAGTGGCTGTCGTCACTCATAGACATTTGTTTAATTGATTGACTTTTCTGGTATTACTTGGAGTCTCGACTATTGAAGAACTTAATGATAAACATCATAATTAACCCACTTCAGTCCACTTCTGGACAAATGCTTCACCCAATGCATGCCATTGAGTCGGTATCGGTATCAGCATTCTCGGCTATTCTTTTCCATCTGCTGCAGCATTACGTATATTATTAATAATATTAATGTACGCTGCTAATAAAACCAATAAAAAACAATAAAACCATATTATTTCTGTAAATAGGCCTAAATTAAGCACTTTTACACGTCCAATTTTTTTTTACCCCACCACTCCTTTGGGACAATATTTTACGAGCCTACCACATCACGGTCTCCACTTATGAACACATCTACCCCATCGGTTATCGGTTGTACAGCAAATGTGACCAGCCCACTGCTGATCAACTTGCTTGTCCTTTGAGATATACTGATTACTTTAGTTCTCATGTGTAACTGTTATCGCATTTTGGTCATATAATTGTGTTAGTTTCAATAAACTATAATTATGTGTTTTTTGAAATTACTCGAGGTTTGAAACATGGTTTTACTGAGCTCCCGCCTTGAGGCCCTCAAGGAAAAGCTGGTTCGGTATCCTCCCCTTTCCAATGTGTACTTGATCCCCCCCGATTGACAAAAACTGTATCCCCAAGAACTTTACTAGTAATTATTACTGTGTTTATTAAATTATTTATAATTATATTATACTATATTAATAATTATATTATATTAGGTTCGTCTCAACGTCTTGAAAAGCAATGTCCACTTTTTTTTTTTCAAAGATGATTGCTTTTATATTTCAGGCTTCGATTATCTAGTGATTTTTTCATAGCGACAGTGAACAGGCAGCCTTATGACATGATGAATATTCGCAGTAAACAATCTGAGATGTGTCGCGTTTCGCAAAAAAATAATAAATGTGAGCTATTGCTTCTGCCGGTAGGAGTTATCTGTTTTCTTCTTTGAAACAAAATAGTTTTCGGGGCATCGTATTAGATAAAAGAAAAAAAGGCAATGTGTAAAAGAAATAAATACGTAATTTAATTACTGACCTAGTGTTGACGCTATTGCGTTTGCACGACGTATTCGATCGGCATTTACGATCATTATCATCATATCGTATGGCATTTAGCTGATCAAATCTAAATTTAAATGTCAAGTGATTTTTGGTGTAACCAGTCCTTAGCGGCTGGGCTGAAAGATTAAGTCTCCGCAGGCCACTAGGAAAACAATAAAGATGGCAATCGTTGGCGATGTGCGCCAGGGTCTGGTCTGCGACACCACAATCACTCAATCACAGGTCGGTGACTTCTTTAGCCCCTACTTATGAAAGTGGTGATTAAACCGCCGTTACGTCATCCACGATGATTACGATTAGTAGGCCGACAATATAAAAACCGATAAGTCTCTTAGCCAAGCCAAGCCAAGCCAAGCCAGCCAAGTGTAGTCCTTTCTCTAAAAGGGTTGTTTACACCATTCTTAAATAATTTTAATACAACATTAAAACTGTCACCCCTATTTAGGGTTCACTACGTCACTCCAAAAAACCTTTCACCTAATAACTTTTCTACTACGAACATTTTTTTATTCGGTAATTCAATTTATACAATGTTTGATACTACGAAGTACGTTTGTTCTGTACTACGTTTCACCTAAATACATTTTACCAAATATACGTTTTGTCTTAGTACATTTTATCAAAACACGACTGGTATTGTTGGATTTTCCGTTTAAAAATATTGTAGGTGTGATAAAACCATTCGTCAGTTCAGAGATCCGTTTTGCATTGCTAGACAGGTGCCAAGTCATAAATTCAGTCAAGTGTGTCAAAATAATTACCAAAACTTCATTAATTCGTTCGGCTTGGGCAATATTGTGGTCACTGTTCTAACCTAACCTAACCCAGAGGATATCAACCAAACGTAACGTCGAATGTAATGAATATTGGCGAAATCTAAATATCAACAACGGGCGACACGCACTTAGCTGGTTTTTTAAAATAATTCAGAGTTACTCAGGAATAAAATTACTTCTTTTAATAATGTTACCTTACTTAAAGCTTTCGTTTGGATTTATTATGTAGTTGTTTCAGAATTCAGAAAATATTAATAATTTAAATAAGTAATTCAAAAGACAAGAGGAAGCAAGTTAAAGCAAATGGCATCTGGGTGAAACATCATTTGAATTAACAATTTAATACAAAACAAACCATGGATCTGTTGACATTAGATCAAATGAACCACCGGTGTAATGTCATTTGCTATAATGCATTCTAGTAGAAATAAGCATCCATAGAATCGTCAAAGGTGAAATGTAATTAGATAAAACGTATTTTGGAGTGACGTATGGAACCCCTTATTTAAGGCCTAATATACTCGGCACATTATAATTATTTTTAAAAATTCGATTTTTAATTGTTCCAAAATCAATAAAAAAATGGTCCGTTGAGTTAGGTAAACAGTAACGTCATAGTTTGCTATCGCCATACAAATTATCGCCATACAAATTATATGGACGATCACGATGTATGGCTGAACAGAATTAGCTGAAACGTGTAGATATTGATCTAGCTTTGTTATTCACAGAATTTTTATCCCGTTTCTTTAGTGTGTGTGTCTTTGAAGTGTTTTGTGGTGTAGTTTCAGGCAGAAGCTAGTGTTACTTATAATAATAAAAGGAAATATGTACAAGAAATAATAAAAAAATATACTTTTATTAATGAATATTTTACTAATAAAGTTTCTTGTCGGTTTTAAAAGGATTAAAAGTATCTTGCTTAAACATTATTTTAGTTATGCAAATTAATAACATTAAAATAAAAACAAGTATACCTTTGTAAGACTGTGATCCATTGCCTTATAGTTCTATTGTAGTTTACAAAAAAAACATATTTTGCAACACAATTTTGCTAACGTTTTAGAAGAGAAAATTCTCATCATCGCTCATTTCATAATTAAGACGTGAGCAAGCCCACAGCACGTGCCACTTAAGATATTAACGATATCACCATTATCGTTAATGACAAAAATAACAGAATATCGATAGCAAATTGATGAAAAACAACGATGACAGCAGCGCGTCGTCGCAGCCCGCCTCTTCTCTGTCCGGTGGCAAAAACGGGGCGCCGGACGGCAAGGCCCTGTCCGGAATAGGGTTGGCAACTAGTTCATAGATTATAAACCAAATAATCTATGTTAGATGATGATCATTAGGCTAAATAAATGATTTGTAGGTGCGACCAAGGCAAAAGTCTTATACAATGAATATATCTCTTTAATAGTTTCTAATCAAACACATTAATAAATATTCTTATGACGTGTTTTTGACCGATAAAAATATATTATGTAAGAAAATGACTATGAACGGTATGTGTATATGGCATTTTGTACTTGTGTTGTAAATTTATAATGTTGTAACTATTTATGGAATCGAATTTATTTTCAATTTTAAATCACTGTGATCCCCATGAGGTAGAACACGGCAGGTCTTATCAAATCAAAGATTACATTTTGTGAGACCTTTTCCTGTACCTGTGTTTCACAATAAAGATTTATGATTATTATTATTATTTTTGTTTCTCGCTTTCATCGCGGAACTCCGGAGTTCCGGTTCCGGTGTCTTGTTATAAAATAAACCAAGTGATGTTAACCTTCAAAAAATCGGCTCACGATACAACACGTGTTCAATTGTCTGCTTTTTGGATATTGTAGTAAGAGGAGATCTAGAGTATTTAAGCGGTTGCGGAGTAGATATGGTGTTATTATAATTATTATGAAAGAATAAGATTAGGAGCGCGACAACCCTAGCTTAGTCGTTTCTTGCCCGTTTTTAGCTAACGCGGGTTTAATACGGACCGGACGACGATTATTTTGAAATTTCGAGTCGCTAATGATGATTAGGTTTAGTTTTTAGCTTTTATTAGAAATAGGCTTTTATAACGACGTTCACAGATGTTTTAGTTGTGAGTCTGTTTAGTTTAGCTTTCCTGAAGCTTTTTTAGGATTAGGATTTAATTGAATTACTCGTAGTAGCGCTTAGTAGTAGGGTGAGGTAGGCGGTCGCCGAAGAGGTAGACCCAAAAAAAGATGGTGTGACGACTTGGTTAACTTAACGAGGGATTGGGAGTCATTGGCGATAGATAGAGATCGATGGAAGAGTCTGGAGGAGACCTATGCCCAGCAGTGGGATTGAACAGGTTGATAAAAAAAAAGTAGTAAGGTGAATCGTCCTGGTCGAAAGGAGTCCAGGGTACAGTTTAGGAAACAAACTTTTAATTTAAAAAAAAATATCCATAAACGCTACGTAGGTAAACGTTGCTTAGCTGAGTTTTCCTTTTTTGGCAGGAATGATAGTTTGCGCGATATTCTCTAAAGAAAATGATGATGAATCATCATTTCAGCCATATGACGTCTACTGCTTAATATAGGCCTAACCCAGTGTCTTCCAGACAACCTTTACCAGGTCGTCGTCCATCTTATAGGTGGACGTCCTACGCTGCGCTTGCCGGTACGTGGCATCTATTCCAGAACCTTTCTGCCCCCATCGGCCGCCAGTTCTACGCGCAATCTGCCCCGCCCACTGCCACTTCAGCTTGTTATTCCTTTGGACTATGTTAGCGACTTTTGTTCGTTTACGGATGTTCTCATTTCTGATTAGATTCTTGCAAAGAAACATCGAGCATAGTCCTGTCCATAGCACAGCACAGCATAACGCAGCATGCATGCACAAAATCTTGATAGCTAGAATAAAGTAAATTACACGAACGTAAACGAACAAAAGCCGCTGACATAGCCCAACGGATAAGCAAACTGAAGTGGCAGTGGACGGGGCACATAGCACGTAGAACTGACAGCCGATGGGGCAGAAAGGTTCTGGAATGGAAGCCACGTACCGGCAAGCGCAGCGTAGGACGTCCACTTATAATGTGGACAGACGACCTGTTAAAGGTTGCAGGAAGCCGCCGGATGCAGGCCTTTTCCAACCGGCCAATTTGGAAGACACTGGGGGAGGCCTATGTTCAGCAGTGGACGTCCTATGGCTGAAATGATGATGATGATGATGAAGCTAAATAATATGTATTAGAGGCCACAAGATTATGTTATAAGGTTAAACCTTGTCTATAAAAATCAAAATATCATCCAAACAGGTATGTTCCTGCGGGGGAAGGTCGCTAGCTAGATTATAAGATAAGATATGGCAAGAGGCAAGTTCACAACAAGTTCTTAATTTGAGAGCCTCTTACTGCGTGCCCTTTACTTGAGAGCCCTCTGGGCCGAAGCTAGCAGTACCGTGGCTATTCGAGAGGACATTTTTGTAAAATAATGAGTAGTAAATGTTTGAATTTTACCAATAGGTAAACGACGTTTTAGAATTTGATTGAGGTCTCTTTCAGGGGTCTCTCTCGTTCGTTCCCAAAACGAGTTTATAGTCAATAATGAAATTTATGGGATATGTTTAGATATTTGTCTTGTTGAATAGCCTCTTGAGCTACGTAAGTCTCATGTACTGGCCACATTATTATCAGTTTAAACCTTTGACTAATATTTTAAGCTACATGTGTTGCAATTTTTTTTTCGACAAGGTAGAAACTTATTGATAACCAATAATGATCTTGACATATTTCTTACACACTTCGAAAATCATTAAAAATATTGCCTACGCGATTATAAGTAAAACATTAGGCTGGCCACAATAGTCACACACCTAATCGTGTGGGTGAAATAAAACCAATTAAGCAATGGTTTACGCTCGCGTAAAAACTTACTCCAGTTTTTTCGAATCGGGTCGAAAAACTTTATAGTAGGGCAAACACACCTACAAACAAGCTTAAAATCCTAAAATTGTCTATGCCTATGCAAATACAGTCGCAAGTGACGCGTCGAACGTATGTTACCTTAACGTATATTCGGCGGTGTTTGTATTCGGTAAATAAATATTACACGTCGCAGGATCTGTTTTTTTATGGACCAATAACGGATTATGACCCTGACTCTGTGTACCTTTCAAATGGATTTGGGGCTCGACCTTTTACGGGGGTGTTTTACTGTAAAACGTATGTCGGCTTGGAATTGTACGTTTAGCAGTTTTGAAATCCGGTTCGAGTTGACGCAGCGATATTTTTAGCTTGTTTTGGTTGTGGAAACTTTTATTTAAAAGTATCTGTCAGTTTCTTTGTTTGTTACGTATGCGTCTAAACCTTTTATCCGATTGCGATGAAACTTTGGTTAGTTATGGTGCGTGTTAAATAAAATGCAGATTGAAAGAATAAAAATTTTCAATTTATTTAGCAAAGCACGACATGACACTTCATAATTACAAAAATGCAGAGAGAGCAAAAAATGGCGCTGTGTTGCTACACTTAAAAAACTGATAAGTGATAACAGTCATAGAAATTAAAAATTCCACATTAATGTTTAATACCATTATTGAACAGTGCGTACGCCGTAAATGTTTCTGCATTGTATTGAAGACCTTACGCGAATAAAATCGCGGGTAACAGCTAACAACTTTTTAAACGACGTGAAAATAAAATCGTATGTTATTGTTTTCTTTTGAAAATTCTCAAGCAGCATCTGATTTAAAACAATTTTCTATATTACTAGCTGTTGCCCGCGACTTCGTCTGCGTGGTCTTTAGGGGTATGTAAAATAGATGTTGGCCGATTCTCAGACCTACTCAATATCCTCACAAAATTTCATGAGAATCGGTCAAGCCGTTTCGGAGGAGTACGGGAACGAACATTGTGACACGAAAATTTTATATATAAGATATTATTTCTTTTTATTTATCATTATAGAATTAAAATTTATTTTGAAAGCAAAATGTTCGCATCCACAAAATTATAATTAATTTCATAAACTGTAATGTGTATCTTGTACCATGTGCCTCCCTCAGTGACTTCCAGAAACGTTTTGACTTTTACCTTGTGATACGTAAACAATAATTTTGTATAAAAAAATTCTTCCAGTATTATCTATTCCATAAAATTGTGATAAAAAACGTCGCCTTTGTAAGGAAGGTGTGGGCTAGTTTCCTAAAAAAATCTAATTAGTCCGTCAGTTGGATTAACAGAAAATATTGAACACGTATTTTTTCTTTTCTGAATCAAACTAAAAATTATGAATAAATAGCCCGTTAAAGTTCCGCGTAACGTCACGCCTTGCGACACTTTTTAGCAAGACGTGACGTCACATGCTCACTTTGATGCGCTTTATCTTCGTAATTTTTTGTTTGATTGACAAAAGACAAAATATGGGTCCAATATTTTTTGATAATCTAACTGACAGACTAAATAGAATAAACTTTTTGGGACCCAGGAAACTAGCCCGTTGAAATAACGCAAAACCTCCTGGTAATTATACAAAAACTTTTTCTATTAACCACTTCAAAATTTCTACAAAATAATAATCGTAACAGCTAATTTTGGGTTTTCTAAGTTCTAGAACTATTACTATTTATGCACTAGAATCAGACCCTGAGAGATTTTCGTTAATTCAATTACACCTTAGATCAGCCTAGTTGATAATTAAAGATTTCTTTTCTACGTAACATTTTAAACTTTCTTGTTGCATTTTTTAAACTAACACTAAACGCTACACGGGTATTAATGCAACTCATACCTCTTTTTTACAACGCCAATCATCCCGTGACCACGGCCTTTGCAATTAGGTCGAAACCTCGGTAAAACAATTTCGTAAAAACATGTATGTGTAGCGTAAAATGTTTATTTTCTACGTGACTCCCTTAAATAGTTACTTGACATTGCCAGAATCACTGCTCTACATATCGAGCGGAATTAAAATCCAGATAAAAAAAGACTTCTTGTTTACCAAAAAACAAAAGAATATTCGTTTGGCTTTAGCTTAGTAAACTTTATGATCTTTTGTACATTTTGAATCGAATTTAGTGAAACCGGAAAGTTTTAATTGGCCCATCACTGCTATCTAATGCTTCACGTAACTGTACAGTCGATCGCAGTTCAATCTACCCAAAAAGTTAAAGGTAATTGAAAGGATTTTCAACTTTAAGTCCGACACGTAGAGGTCAATATCAATTGAGAAAATTTGACGTTTAGTGGTAGGTTGACGAGCTGTTGTCTGTACGTGATTTTATTTTATTTATTTCAACGTATGTTATTTGTACTAAAAGCCTACCCACTAAATCGTAAAGCAAGACCCGTAAACCCTTCGTTTTATTGCCTGCACTGGGATGCGAACAGGCCTCGCCAATTTCTGGGCCAATTGCATGTTTCTGTGTGAAATTACACAGGTAGATATAAAAAGGCGCAGTTTCCGAAGGTGGAATAAAATCTCTCATGTTTCCTCTCGCTACAGACTACATTAACGAAATACGCAAGCGGGAAGTCTTTTTACATCGGCAGAGTCTGCGTTTTGCTGTGAAACATACAAAATATGCGACATTTACGGGAAGGTGGTACGTTGTTACAGGGGAAAAAAAAAGAATAAAATATTTTCTAATCGTTTTATTTCTAAACTAGCTGTGCCCGCGGCTCCGTCTGTTTAAAATACGACTGCCATCCCTTATTTTACTCCTTGGGGATATTAAAAAAAACCTCAATAATACACAGGCAAAGTTACCGTCGCATTTATTTTACTTACTTTGAATAATGAGTTTTATCGTAATAAAATTGGAATTCCAAGATCATAAAAATTATGTTTTTAATACACTCAAAACACGCTCTTATATTAAATTCGTTTTAACTTTGCATGTTAGTGACGCGCTCTAGCGGACTTCAGGAACTCGCCTTAGCTTTCGAAAGCATAAATCACAGTGTGGTATGGAATGCAATTCTGTGCATAAATCTTCAACACTATTATTTATTAGGGCATCAAATACAGCTATTTCTTTTATTTGAAAACAAATTCTATGGTATTTTTAACTTAACGCTCTTTTTGACATACTACATCATCCAGACCCGAAACAATACTGAAAAGTAATTTTTCTACATTTACCGACCGAGATAGCGACACCTAGTCCGTTATGCTTGCCTCTCGGCTACGGAGGTCTTCAAAAAAGTAATTGATAAAATCGTAAAATCATTAAAATATGCTTTACACAATTAAAATGACAAATAATTGCAATAATGGATCTTCAGTCTTTGCTGTAAAGAAATTTGAACTATCTTAAAAATAATAATAATTAAAATAAGATACCTACACCAAGATATATATAAAGATATAAGATATATATAAAAGGTACAGTACAAGTAGTACAGTACAAGTAAAGATATAAGATATATATAAAAGGTACTATTAAATTCATAGTTTTTTTCATATAACGTTGATAAAATAGTTATCAGGAGTACAAATTGAGATTCAATAAAACTTCGACTGTATAGTTTAATAATAATTGGTATATTAGTAATAACTGTGTAGTTTAATAATAATTGTAATTTTTAAAAAACAATTGGCGGCCTTTAGTAGCGCGCTGAACCCTCATAATAGGAGTTTAAAATAGAAACTACAGAAAATACACCAAAGTGAGTAGTGGCGCCGCCCTGGCGGCTATTTCATGCACCCACGCTTGCATTCCGCGAATGCATAAATACTGAACAGTGTATTATTTACGTCGGCTTCAAACCCGGCCCGTTAGCGTGTAATGGAGTTTGTTATTTTATTTACCGGAATATTGTCGAATCACGAAGCGCGGCTGATTGATGACACCTAACGTAATTAGAACGCTAGTGATGTGCTGGGGTTATAGCCCATTTAAAAAACCGATGAAGGCCGGGTTAATAATAAGTAATGAAAACATAAATTAGGTTTTTATGAAGTTTCAAGCTAACGTTTTTCATACAACATTAATATAGCTCGTCTGTTTTTTTAAATCTGTGTCTCATCATCATCATCACTATAGCAACAGGACGTCCACTGCTGAACATAGGCTTCCCCTAGTTATTTCCAGATTGGCCGGTTGGAAGCGGCTCGCATCCAGCGGCTTCCTGCAACCTTTACCAGGTCATCTGTCCACCTTGTGGGTGGACGTCCTACGCTGTGCTATGTCTATGGATTTATTAATACTACTTGCTCGGCGGTGAAGGATAACATCGTAAAAAAAACCTACACATTAAAATAACACTGTTAAATAAAGTAGTCTAGTTTCCCTTTCATAGGGTTTCAAAGTTCAGCCTCCTCAGATATATAGACACCAACTGTAAAAATATGATAGATATAGCTGCTATGTTGAATCGCCATGCTGGTGAAGTCACTTCTTATGATCGTTGTTTCGATAAAAATTCAAAATGGCGCTTAGATCTGTCATATTTTTACAGTTAGTGTCGATATATAGCTTTATCATGTCATATTATACGTGTTTTGCTGGTCATGCTAGGGGGGCTGATGGCAATCGCACCAAATGTAACCAGACTGCTTAATAACTTGACTTGCATCTAGGATCATGGTCAAAGCGTACCCCGTCTAGAAACGAAACGAAGCGCTGATAAGAAGACATTAAGATACAAACCAGTACCTGGTGCCTCTGTGGTTTACTGCACCTGCAACTGCAGTTTACTGAACCTGCGTCTGCGGTTTGCTGTACCTGCACCTGCGGTTTACTGCACCTACAGCTGCAGTTAACTAAACCTGCATTTGCGCTGCAGTTTACTGAACCTGCGTCTGCGGTTTACTGCACCTGCAGCTGCGGTTTACTGAACCTGCATCTGCGGTTTACTGCACCTTCACCTGCGGTTTACTGCACCTGCAGCTACAGTTTACTGAATCTGCATACTCGGTTTACTGCAGCTGCTGCACATGCAGTTGCAGCGTGGCTTGGAATGTTACACTATATTGTTCATTACTACGCAGTGAACAACTTAAAAAAGTAAATGAAGTTAAGGATCAAGGAGTTATTCTTGACGCTAAACTTAGTTTTGATAAGCATATAGATCATATCGTTCGTAAAGCATCAAAAGCACTGGGCTTTATTGTGAGGACCTCGGTGGACTTTCGAACTTTAAAAACTATAAAAAAGTTGTATTCGTCCGTAGCCACTTGGAATATGCATCGCAAGTGTAGAACTCACGGTACGCTGCATACACTAGTCGGATCGAAGGTATCCAGAAAATGTTTCTACGCTACTTAGATTACAGAGCTCACCAAAACAGTACTAATTATCAACATCGGTGTAAACGATACCATTTTCTGCCCCTAGGAGACGAGACTCAACATAAGTGACATATGTTTTTTGACACAAATAGCCACTGGTATGACAGATAGCCCAGATTTATTATCTAAGATCTCACTAATCACTAATCTGCTTAGGTTTCGATCGCGCTCGATTCTAAATATACCCTCTGCAAATACTAACTACAGACAGAATGCCTTTTTAATTCGTAGTTGTCGTAGTTTTTCTAAACTGTCTATTGATATTGATCTATTCTTCACCAGCATTGCCTCGATAAAGCGACAAATGACAAGGACATATTTTGAGATTCTCGAACTTTGACGATAGCCTGTTACATTTATTATTATTAACCGACTTCAAAAAAGGAGGAGGGTCTCAATTCGTCGGTATCTTTTTTTTTTATGTATGTTCAGCGATCATTCGTTACTGCGTTGACCGATTTCGATAATTATTTTTTTGTTTGAAAGGTAATACTTTCAGAATGATCCCATATAAATTTGGTTGAATTCTGATGATGGGATCTATAAGAAAATCATCAAACATTGCATGAACTCCGTACCACGCCAACTGATTTTAGTATCTATCTTCTAATATCTTTGCCAAATCTGAACCGATTTTGATGATTCTTTTTTTAATGAATAGCTTACACTTCAAAGATACTATCTACTACTTCAAAAATCACTCCTAAGGGTGGAAAAATAGAAAATGAAATCGGTGTTTAGCAGTTAAATTATGTTTGCACTCGTAAGATTTGTTTTGAATAGGATTTTTCACTAAAATAGATGAAAGATTCCAGTCGATGAGAGATTCTATGTTTTTGTTTGCACTGACTCCAAAAGTAACTGATTAGGTACGTAAGTGTTAAGATTATTTTTAGCGTTTTAGTTTTTTGAAGTTGGTTTTTATTTTTTTTATAATTAAGTTAATATTGCTTATTTTAACTTATCCTCACCTGTCTGGTTACCCATATGTGGAGATTTGTAATTAGTATTGAACCACACTATATTGTACTAGTTTACTGTATTATGGAAACTGTAAATCTTCCTAAAATAAAATAAATAAATTACAATGAGTCCATAAATGTTTTTTTTAGTAGGCCCGACATAACTGCTCACATTTACTTAGCCAATGAACGAATTTCAATCATTTTTACGCCATGGTGGCGTGCGCGATGCAACGTTATTTTTTTTGACATTGATCATACAAATATTTAGATCAAATTAACCGGTGGACTGACGACCTAATCAAGGTTGCGAAAAAGCCGCTGGATGCCACTGCCGCTTGATGTAGCGTTCTATAGAGGAAGCCTATGTCCAGCAAAGAACTTCCAGGGATGATAGTGAATATAGTGATACAAACATTTGACTCAGACCTGGAACCTTTAGTAGGAGACAAATTACCATGTCATCCTTTTTGCAAATAGAATCGTTTAAACATCAAGATTGATCTATTCAAACCTCAGCCCTTATGCTAAACTGTATGAAGTAAGTTCATTATTATAACTGCGTTAAATATATTTCATACCTTACTTCAAACCGGAAGTCTCAAACGTTAATCTCCTAGAGAAATAAGATTAATGGGGGTGGGGTATCCCGAGGGAACCCATAACATATTGCTTAGGAAAAGAGGATATAGCGCTGCCCACGCAAGACCAGCCTGGAAATTAATTTCAGTTTTTGTTTAAGTATAAAGTGAATATTGCAATGATTACAAGCAGATAAGAAGATTGATCTTCACTAAAAAAAAGAATTATCGTTTCTGTAAAGATTTCCTGATAGATTCGAGAAAGATGGGAATCACAGGAAACCTGTATTATTTACATGTTGATTAGGTAAATAAATATTTTCACATCGCAATATGCTATGACAGATATAGAATAGAATAGAATAGAATATATTTGATCAGTTCCCAGCCACTAACATTATGGTATCTACTAACTTTTATAAAAATATAACCAATAACAAGCTAAGATCACGACCTAATTTAAAATTTAGACTATTCGAGTAACTTTTTTAATATCTGAATATTCAATTTTGTTTTTATTTTCAAGTGGCCAGAGTTTTTAGTTACCACACATCATTTTAAATCAGAACCAAGCAAGGTCATGCATTTTTTATATTTATTTTAAATCTGCGTCTGCATCGCGACGAAGTAAGTTTAACTTGCACTATCTGAATGACTATTCCTATAGTTTTTTATGATAATGTTAACGCAGATTTGTGTAAAAAACGGGGTTCGTTGACGTGATTTTAGGCGGCGCCACCCCGAATGCCATACCGATTCACATATACTATTCGATCGATAAAAAAAAACTGTCACTATACTCTCTGATGAAATCTAATGAACTTTGATTAAATATCCCGTGCCAGCCTCGTATGAGTAATCATACTTTAACATGAAAACTCCTTTTATTTTTCATCAAGGCGATCTAGCTTCCCTTGCTGCAATTGAATTCCCCTCGGGCGAGCGTCAGCCATGATGGAATTATAGACAATTTCCTGCTATTAGCCTGCCTGTAACTCCTGTAAGGTACTCCTCTAAGTTCAGATTGCGAATTTTAATTACTATCTAATAAGTGAAAACCGTGCTTTAGCTAAAAACTGTTGGAGTGTGCGTTTGAATGTAAATAAATAAAATAAAAGAGTCGGAAGGTCCCCCCCATCCTCTCACAAGTGCGCGTGCGGCATGTGTTGCTTAGCTACCAAAACGCTGCCGCCACTGAGCTACGAGCATCATCTATTAATTGATTAATGTACTAAATCTGCTTTTCTTTTCAGGTAAGTTAGGATATTACAGTAAGTCGGCATCATGGTCGGTAATCTGCAGTCATCCATCACAGTCAACACACCAACAGTAAGTTAAGTCCAATAGCAAACTTATAGACAGCAAAAAAAAGTAGTTGTCGACATCCAGCACAACTATTACCATCGACTAAAGTCGAGTGGATTCAAATAAAGAATGTTCTTGCACTGCACCAGAAGGCATATTACGTAAATATTTCCTTCGTTCGTAAGTAATAACCTAATAAATTTAAATAACCATTCACTTGAGCCAATCCTGTGAAAAAGTATGAACATCTGAAACTAGCCGGGTAAAAAACACGACCGTTTTTAGTTGTTCATAAATTGACAAAGGTTTGACACAAGTAGATGGTATTTTAATTTGTTAGGCTTAAACGTCCGAACGATCTTGATTAGTTAATCAGTCCGAATCGAGAAATGTCAGATCGAAGTAGTAAAGATGCAGTAAAACCAATGTTGGTTCCAAAGAAAAAGTTGTTCCTTTTTTAGCCGACTTCAAAAAAGGAGGTTTTCAATTCGGTTGTGTTGTTTTTTATTTTTATGGAAAAAATAGACTGTAAACGACTTTAAGACGGTTAAAATTGCACGTTGTAAATTATCCCTATAATTTCAGTGGTCGTTTACGTAAGTTTCTAAAGTGTATAAGAACGTGATAGTAGTCTTTAATGGTGTTATAAATGCTAGTTATTATTACTTACAGCCAATGCCTCCAATTCGTTTTACTACCACGAAAGTCCGAACTTCGTCTGCAATCCGAGACACAAACTATGACGCACGTGATGCAGTAATTGCGCTGCAGTTGAACTATTTAACTTATTGGACCTGGAAATACGTGTGGTTAATTATTGTTTTCCTAGAATTAATGACTTGAAATTTTCCCTAATGTTAAAGGCTTCGTTTTTTTTTTATTATCGAAAAAAGGAGGTGTGTCTGTGACATCATAGCTCCCAAACCTCCCTATCTCTAAAGTTTTTTTTTCTTGCTCCTCCCCCCTCCAACTATTAAAAAGTCTGGATGTTTCAACATTCATTTTAAAAAGATATAAGCACGGCTCAAAGTATTACCACATTCGTCATGGCAATGCTGCGATTTCTCTCGAATGTTTACTTTGTGAGATATTGGGACAATCGCTCATTGTCTCCTCTCGTTCCAAAAAAGGCGTTGACTGTGAGAATTTTACTACGAGCATTCATCACTGGCGCTGGCTGATAGGACATTGTTCAGTATGTTTTTTGAGCTAGAACGATTCCTTACTTAAAGAAAGATGGCGAGAATTTATAAATGAAAAAGTTGACATGACAAATATCTTTTTATTAGCTTTATAACACACTTTTATTAGCTTCGCTTATAACTATGTTATCAAATCTTTGAAGTTGTTTTTAACCTACTTCTAACCAAATATCTGACATTCTGATGACAATACAATAATTTGACCCCGTCATGAAGACGATGATGGATCCAGGAGGTGGGTAATTGAATTCTTCAATGACTACTCGTGTTTGGGCTCATTTGATTTGTCTTGTCGAGTCCAATGCATTTAAAAGTGTGTTTTGTAGTTTTTAAACTATGATATCGATTATTATAACTAGACAACTAACCTTCGAAAATGTAGAGCGATGAAATATACGCAAAGCTGCTAGCAGCGGATGGAAAATAGCCGAGGATCGGGCTTAGTGGTGTGCATGAGAGTGGCCTATGTCCAGCAGAGGACTGACGTAGGTGGACTGATTATGATGATGTATGGGTAATTTTTTAGTACAATAAAAGTCACTGGGGTAGGCCTATGTTCAGCAGTGGACGTTCTATGGCTGAAATGATGATGATGATGGGCCAAATTTTGCTAGCATGTTTTAAACCTACCGTTATCGGATTCGACTAAAATATGATATACATTACCTCCGCAAACCCGATGTCGATTATCTGATTGTGGTGTCATACATTATATTATGAGAACTTGGTAATTTAAGGTTGGCTTAAAATTACCTAAAGATATAATATACAAAGATTATTTGTTCATATTCGTGTTACAGTAATGGCGTACATATACAGTTGAAATAAAACCTCGAGGATAGGTTGGAACTCTGTCAATATGTGCACATTTCTCACACCCTTTCCCCGATCCCTTTTGTCATAACTAAGAGAGAAAAGCCATCTTTTCGACACGATGTCAAGCTTTTACCTTATAGATAAATTTCATCATCATCATCATCATTTTAGCCATAGGACGTCCACTGCTGAACTTAGGCCTCCCCCATTGACTTCCAGATTGGCTGGTTGGAAGCGGCCTGCATCCAGAGTCTTCCTGCGACCCTTACCAGGTCGTCTGACCACATTGTGAGTGGACGTCCTACGCTGCGCTTGCCGGTACGCGGCCTCTATTCTAGAACCTTTCTGCCCCATCGCCCGTCAGTTCTACGTGCTATGTGCCCCGCCCACTGCCGCTTCAGCTTGCTAATCCGTTGGGCTATGTCAGCGACTTTTGTTCGTTTACGGATCTCCTCATTTCTGATTCGATCTCGCAAGGAAACACCGAGCATTGCCCTTTCCAGCTATGTTCAGCAGTGGACGTCCTATGGCTGAAGTGATGATGATGATGATGATTTATCTATGTTACTAGCGTGAAATATTTGTCAGCTTTGTTGTAGATTACTTATCATTTATTTTTATAGCCGAAAAACAGTTATTCCATTAGATTTTCCGCTATCATTGTCACCTTAAACTTGTGTATGATTGACATTGACTCAGAAAGGACGGCCTTTTCAAATTTAAAATAAAATTTGAAATGTATGTGTGTAATTAACTGGCTGTTTCACCATGGCATATACCTTTGTCTACCCCATCCCACCGCGTCCGCAAATACTTGCGTAATATACGCCCTTTGACACGTCTGTCCAATACTCGTATAATACAAATTGGCTTTAAGGTGTCGTCGGAATGAAACATTGTATATATTTGACACAACGTCAGCAAGTATTGACCCAGTGGGAAAAACGTTCGAAATTTATTAGACTACATTTAGTTCAGCTATTGTTGTTTGCAGTCTTCTTCATTAGTATTTCTGATATCATAGAAAAATATACGGATTGAGGATTTGCTCTTTTTTTACACTATTGGAAAAGTATGTCAAAATACTACTTTTACTCAAGGAACAAAGTCAATAAAAAAGAAAATAAATAGTAGCTTAGTATCTGATTTTTCAGAAGAACCGCATTTCAAAACAAATCACAACAGTCTAAAATAACCAGTTTGCAAAAGTGTAATAAATAAGTCTAAGTAAGGTTATTATGAAATTTAGACTTCTGGAAGCTACTTTTGACGCTGACTGTACTTACGTTTACCACACGTAAAATGTTTCAAAATATGAACCAATAAAAACTAATTTGTTTCTGCAAATAGGTCTAAATTAAGCTCTCTTACACAACTGCTTTGCAATTACTTATCTCTGACATGGTAGGTTTCTTACTACCCAACAACATAGCAAGAGGAACGTGCCCCTTTATCTAGGCTCAAAACTAGATAACCTCCTTTCAAGCGAGCCTGTTTATTGAAGGGATGGGTCATTCTATCTGGAGCTTGTATTCAAATTACCCCGTCCTCGCATCGTGGGAGATTACCAGACAAACGTGACATTCAAAACTATTCGTGTAAAAGGTTTCGGGAGTTTTATTTCGATACAGATTTATTCGAGTTGCCTATCTGACAAATGGATTAGGCAGATCAGAATATGTTTGGCTTTAGTCAAAAGCCAATATTATTATTTGATATTCATACACATACTTACAAGGTTAGGTACTTTTAGAAGGGGCCATAAACGATGATTTACTAATGAATACTGATAAGTTTCACTATGGGACTAATAGTAGAAATTGAGACAAAAAATACGCTGCTCCATACAAAAATTCTGGAATCTGAAGGTCACTGGGGGAGGCCTATGTTTAGCAGTGGACGTCCTATGGCTGAAATGATGATGATGATAATACAAAAAATCATGTGTCTTAACTCAACCATAATGAAACGCAAAGTAATTTTTTTTTAAATTAAATGTAAATATGTACATGTACAATGCTCGTAAGGAAATCAAAACCTACATGGTACTTCCCGTTGACCTGGAACGATAACACAAGTAAAAAGAAAAGTCAAAAATCCGTAAATTAGTAAATATGTAGGTACCTACACAAAAAAAAAATTACCATCTGAAAATGCGATAAAAATCTTCAAGACTCATTACATAACTACTAGTTTCTACGGAACCCTCGGTGCGCAAGTCCGACTAGCGAGTTCTTTTTGTGAAATAAATTGATCTAAACCTAATATTAGTGGCGGGCATTGGAAAATATTCCAGTTGTGGATTCACGTCTGTTGGTAAATAAATAAACCTAACAATATTATCTTAGGATGTAATGACAAACAAACGGAATAATGTTCAATTTATTTGTACATTACGAGAAAATTGTAATAAAATACAATATTTTTTTCCTTAAAAATTCGATTCTATGCCTTTTAGCGAACGCAAAACAGTAGTGTTGTATGTGACATCGACATTTCAACAGTCGATTCGATATTCAGGCTTAAGACAATGTCGAAGCTTTCCCCTCTAGAGAGACAGACATATCATTGGATAAATAAGAATACATCGCAGCTTTTATGTCGATCATAATCATAAATCAGTTCGGTTTTATCGATAACCCGGCGTAGGGACCGCGGACACAGTGTACTAGTTGTAACGGTATCTCAACTTGGTCATTTTATTTAGTTTTGTGACTCTTTCATAAGATTATTTATTGTAATTTTTTAAAGAAGACACTATAACATTGTACCGGCACTAGTTAAATAGTATCCAGGTACAAGGTGTAACGTACCTCTGTACACACATTAAGCCCTCTGGCTTAATGTGAGGAGCGATGGGCGATGAAGGGTATTTACCCAATTTCTACCATTTTTGAAAATAAATAGCCAATCGTTACATAGTCCTATAAAGTAGAAATGACATTTATTTTAAAGTACTTACTTAATATGGGTAAAAACCTTATTTGTACCCATTTGTATTCAAGATAGCGCCATCTGGTGGCACATTAACGAAGCCCTTTATCGCATTAACTTCGAGTAAAAGTCGAACTAGACACTCTAATTACTTTAGTTAACCTATCACGTATTGACTTTTCTTCTGACTGCCATTAACGCAGACGTATGTATATAGAGCTGCGAAAACGCAAGATTTCTTTGCGAAACACGACTGAGTGACTGTAAAGCTCTCTTTTAAGTCAAACAAGTACAAGTAAGGGAGCTTGTTTTAGCAAAAACATTTATAAATTTTAGCGTATTAAAATGAAACCCTCCATTGTGTCATATTATGTAACCTTATCTTGGTATAGTGCGATGCAGTGCGTGCGGTTTCTCCGGGCTCTAGTGACATTTCACTTTTCACACACAAAAGGAGAACCCAACATCTTAAAATAACGTACTGTTTTCATGGATATATTATTATTATTAAATGAATATTAAATATCATTATCATTTTCATATTATTTCCTTTCGACCATTTGTTTGCAGTTGGTGTACTGCTGTAGCTATGATCTGTAGCATAGGGACCGCGGTTTCATTCCATCTTTGTTTTACTGCTGTATTATTGAGAAATATGCTATTTTCTCCGATGTGTGAGAAGTCATGGATTCGTAATTTTCGTTCGTAACACTGTTACTTATAAAATTACTTATTCCTTATGTTTCTTGTTGTTCGCAATGGCTGCTTTTAGAAAGTAGTATGCGAGTTACCGCGTGAAGTGAGACATAGTGTTATGTTCATAAAAACTTTTATATTAAAAACGTTGCTGCTACAATGTCAAAGTTAGTAAAATACAAATGTTACTAAAACATCATAATTTAAAATACTAGATTAATAAATAAATGCCGAGCTCGCACTTAGGTACTACCTACATGTCTTGTAACTGTATTTCTTGTAAAATATGCTGACAAAAGTGATTGAGTTTGTTATGCAGTTTCTTCTCAACACCAGCCGACCTTTTTTTTATAAAAAACAACGGTATCCTAAAATATTGCCAAACCTTTATTTAACACGTTATATTAAGATAAAAATGTAGTGTATTTGATAACACAAGCCCTGTGGCTCAGACAAACTTCGCACGAATCAATATCAAACCAAAGGGCTGGGAAACTCCTCGAAAGTAGTTTCTTGGTTATTTATACGAGGGCACTTGAAACACTATTATTTTAATCTTAGTAATTATTTACAGCGTGGAAGTTCACTCCACAAAACAAAGAGTGAACACGAACGGACGGACTGCACTTGGGGTTTTGGCGTGTGTCACACAGCTCCTCCGTTTTGATGGAAACCCACCCTAAGGCATACCTCTTACGCTGACTGTCGCTCGCGTGCGTCTGTCGCTCGTCGAATCGAAGCACCACACCGCCGCCGCCAGTGGCGAAGTGTGGTGCTTCATATCATAGCGCACAATGCTTACATGCGACAGACGACAGCGTAAGAAGTTTTCAGACCTAATTCAAGTTTTAACCTATCCCTACCTTTATTCAAATCTTTTCTTTTAGAAACATCAAAATATCTTATGGCTTGCAGTAATTATTTTTCTGATCATCATCATCATTTCAGCCATAAGACGTCCACTGCTGAACACAGGCCTTCCCAAATGACTTTCATTTGTTTGGCGAGCGCAGTTTTTTGTAACATTTCGCACGCAGACGCTGCTGCCCGTCTCGTGCTACAGGAATTAGTCGCCTCTTACGACACGCCTCCTGTTGGCGGTGGGCAAGTGTATTCTTTACGGCCGTCCCCACACGGCACGGATTTACCTGATAAACTGTGTGAAAACTTTTTAAGGTTAGAAACAAAAGACGCACGAAGAAATTTTCTTCAGTATCAACCAGCACCTTCAATCTTCTAGTAAAGTAGATCAATATCGTTGCGTCGGTTGTGATTGATGCGAGAACGCCATCTACATATTAACAGGAAACTGGACCCTACTCGGAAAAATGATTCTCTCCAAGATAGATTTCCGTGCCTACTTCTATTTGGGAGATCAGTTTGAAAGTGAGTGATTCTTTGATAGTTGGAAGGTCCTTTTGATTTAGAAAATTTTGTTTGTGAATAGGGTTCAATTTGCGTAAAATGGTGATGTCACTAATTCCAGGAAACATTTTTTTAAAGTAACACCTGATTTGAGGACTGGATTTAAAACAAAATAAGCACAAACATACTTGTAGTCTTACACATATATTTTATCAGGTTTATAAGTATTAAATCGTTTGCCTGGATCAACGGAAAATGCAAAAAACAATAAAATAACTTTTTTTTTTTTTAAATTAAGCTGTGGACAGCACCCATATTCTAACAGGGTAATTTACATGCAACAAACTTAAAGTTTATAACAAATCAGCGTAGAGGAAATCTAAAGTATCGCAAATTTTAAGGCAACTACGTAAAGTAATTCAGCTGTACTTTTCCAAGTAACCATTAGTGACCACCCTGTATGAAAGCAAAAGCGATAAATCACGCTCCATCCCCTGACTGGTGATACATTATTAATGTGCCACATTCGGACAGTACGTTATTTTTGGCGGCAAGGGACTACTGAAACAAATCTCATGTTTAAGTTTTGTAAACAAAAATTTGAATATACGAGTATCAATCGTTTGGAAGACACAGCGAAACCTGTTTTTTTTTTTAGTTAATTTTATTTCGGTTATTTGATTTAAGAATCCGCAATAACCCTTTACCTTCCGGTGAGGTAATTTTAGTAATTTTTATTAAGCATTTGTTCAGGATTATATTTCACAGTAACTCAAAATCACTAGATTTAACTTTTTCAACAAAGTTTTAGTTTCATTTGTTTCGTATGCTATATAAATGTAAATAATCGGTATAATTTAAGACGCAGAAAATTATACAAAATTTTGAAGTACCTTTTTTTTAACGTTTACTTAGACATTTAAAATGATTGTAGCTACAATTTTAATAAAAATCATCGTCTGACTCAAGAGGAGATTTCCGAAGTCTCCAAACACTTGTATATTACTGTATATAGAGAGATGCTCTTTGTTGCACACTACACAAAATAAATTAACTACAGGAAATACGTATCAATAGATATTGATTAATATTTTAAAGTTATTATACCACCTGCAGCTCTGTACTTGCTTTGCCTTTGTAAAAATCTGGCCAAATTATCATGACGCGCTCGGGGGGTTTAAAATTACAAATTTAGTCCAAATAAACTAAATAACACCGAGTGTATACAACACTAATCACGGCATCTTGGCTCAAAAACTTTGTTAAGTTCGTAAAGTACACAAGAATCAATTTCGCGTGAATCATAGCGGTAGGGCTGTCTAGACAGACGAATTAAAAATACCAACAACAACAACAACAATTATAGGTGTACTTATTTATGTATGTGCCGGCCGTAAAGAACCCTGTGGCATGAGACGGGCAGCAGCGTCTTTGTGCGAAATCTTATAAAAAACTGCGCTCGCCAACCCGCCTGCCAAGCGCGGCGAGTATTGGCAATCCCCCCCGATGATAAGTCATTGAGGGAGGCCTTTGTTCAGCAGTGGTCGTCCTATGGCTGAAGTGATGACGATGATGGTGGTGATTTATGTATGTATGTGCTTTTACTTTCTTGCAGATAACTAGAATTTGTGTGTATTATATTAATCAGTCTATGTTAAAGCTAGTGTTTATTTCATTTGAATTAAATTAAGTTTAGGGCAGTATATATATATATATATATATATATATACCAAATCACCGTAATTGCATAAGATGGCAGCCATTAAGACGACGCTTAAAAAATATAAATACCTTCTCTTGTCATCATTGGAATTTTTAAACAATTAATACCAAAAATCTTATGATAATTGGCAAGACGTTGTTTTTCCTTCGCATGCGCGATTTGATGATTGCACGTTGTGGGTACTAGGTAACACTAGGTTTATTATTTTAACTATGAACTTGGGTTTATGTATTGATATATTGTAATTTTAAAAAAAATAAAGATGTAGAAATGAAAATGAATAACTCTAAAACTGTATTTAAGATGCCAACATCCCTTTTTGCTTGGCCAGTCGCGTTTTTGATTGAAAACACACAGTTATTTTATTTATCAGAACAGTACTAGTTCAACAGCATGATCGACAATTATTATTTTAACAATGAACTTGGGATTATGTATTGTTTTTTTTTTAATAAAGATGAAGGAATGAATGTGAATAACTCTAAAAATATATAAGATGCCAACGTCTGTTTTTGCTTGGCCAGTTGCGTTTTCGATTGAAAACTCACCGCTATTTTATTTGTGCTAGTTCAACAGCATGACTGACAACCCTGGCGCGGGTGGAGGGGTTAAATAAACAAATAGAGAGTACCGCAGCAGACCAATCAAAAAGTAATCTAATACCACTCAAAACTTGATTTCATTCTGAAATTAACTGTGTATTTTTTAGGCTTTGTTTTTGAATTCTTAAGTATAAGTGCTGGCCAGTATAGGAATGGCCGAATCTATTGTAATTGCACTACAATAGATTCGGAAAATGTTACAATTCGGCTAAAGACGAAAACTAATTTGACATAAACTATACTTATTAATGGAGAATAATTATTTATTTATTATATTACAAATAAATAATACAGTAAAAATTAAATACCTAATTAAAAGTACATATCCTAAAACTAAACTCTTTAAACAATGTCAGATATTTTATTCATAGGAAAGATCCTATAAATAAAATATCTATACTTATTTAAATATATTGTAAATATTGGGTTTATGTTGTCAGCTGCTTAGTTTAATGGCAGCTATGCTGTATTTTTTTTAAAAAGGTTACAAAGAAAACTACTGACTACAAGTTTTTCAGTTGTAAAAATCTTAGATTGATCATCATAATAATAAATATATAATTTTAAGATTGTTTTTTAATTTTATCACATATACTTACCTACTTAAACTTGTAACATTTGCATGCTAACCCAAGTAGCCTAACATGTGACTCAGAAATGTACCTACCTATTTAATAACTATTTATACCATGTTTGACGCAAATAAAAATTTGAATTTAAATTTAATTAGCCGCCGTTAGTCCACTGCTGGACACAGGCCTCCCAATGCTCGGTTATTCTTTTCTATTCACTTCCAGCAGCTTTGGCTATATCATCGCTCTACCTTGTCGGAGGGCGCCCTACGCTGCGTTTGACAACTCGTGATTTGCACTCAAGAACACGTCTACCCAATCGGTAAATTTGACGACCGCCTTAGCCGAGAGGTGAGCATACGCGACTTAGTGTCGCTATCTCCGAGGTCCCGGGTTCGATTCCCGGTCGGTCAATGTAGAAACATAACTTTTCTAAATTGTCTCGGGTCTAGGTGGACGGTACCCGTCGTTGTTTCTGATTTCTGTAACACAGCTTCTTACACTTTTTACAGGATCAGATCAATGTAGGTATGTGATTTTGTAATATTTATTTATTTATTCATAAATCTAGAAATAAACAGACCAATGGGCTAGTTTCCTAAAAAAAACTAATTAGTTCGTCAGCTGGATTAATAGAAAATATTGGACACGTATTTTTTCTTTTCTTAATCAAACAAAAAATTATGAAGATATAGCTCTTTGAAGTTCCGCGTAACGTCACGCCTTGCGACACTTTTTAGCAAGGCGTGACGTCATGTGCTCACTTTGATGCGCATTATCTTCGTAATTTTTTGTTTGATTGACAAAAGACAATATATCCAATATTTTTTGAAAATCTAACTGACGGACTGATAAGAATAATCTTTTTTTGACCCAGGAAACTAGCCTATTGTGTAAGTGCACTGAATTTTAAGTTTACAGAAACGTATTTTCATAATTTAGATTACCATATGCGTGCCAGAGAAACACAATTCGTTTTAGAGTAAATTAGAATGGCACTAAACGCAAATTTTCAATAAATATTGGGTTTCTTAGGAAAACAGCCGTGTTCATGAATCAGAGTTCATTATTTGTGTTTCGCGGAAACTGGGAGTTTCCAACTGGTGATTTGTTAGGGGTGAAATTTTTGCCATCGATTACATGCTTGCTTTATTGTAAGCGCAAAGTTGCGAATTAGGACTGCTTTTTATTAAAATGTAGGATTAAACCGTTATATCAGTTCCTGATAACTTACAACGTTATGCTTATATTAAATTAAACACAAAATTATTGCAATAAAACACTTTTGTGTTAAGCGACCTACGGTACTTATTTTAAAAAAAACTTTCTTACGAAATGTCTCATCAGTTGTTACGATTTGTATTTTATTTTAATGTTCGTTCCATAGTAAAAGTGATTATTTTAAGTTACGTTGTACAAAAACAAAGAAGTCGCAGTAATGCTGCTAGATTTAATACTCATTTATTCAGTATATTGGCCCTCTTTCGGGCACTTACACGTCCCAAGATATAGCTTTGCCCTACCACCGCTTCAGCCCCCCTAGCATGACCACCAAAACAAGATATGATATAGCGATATATTGACACAAACTGTAAAAATATAATAGATATAGCCGCCATTTTGAAACAGCGATCATAACATGTGACGTCACCGGTACGGCGATTCAAAATGGCGGCTATCTATCATATTTTTACAGTTGGTGTCGGTATATCGCTGTATCATATCATATCATATCGTGTTTTGGTGGTCATGCTAGGGAGGCAGGACTATATATCGGCCGGTGATGAGAATAAACTGCACAACAAACTCAGTCACCTTTGTCAGCATCTTTTACAAGAAATACAGTTACAAGACATGTAGGTAGTAAGTGCGAGCTAGGCAGGTTAAGTCCATGCACTCTTTTCGTCTTAATAATCGTCTACTTTATGATATTATCATTTTATCATAAGATTTTTTTAAATCTTTAACTCCTGACAGGAACAGGTAGTTCAACAAGAGCCTGTGGTACTTTATTAAATGTAATACAATTCCCCAAGAATAAATTACCAACTTTATGGGTGGCTCGGAACGGCAAGTCTATTTTTATTTCAAGTATTATAATGAAAAAAAACACCTTTTAAGCTAATCATAGTAAGCCCTAGGTATGTTTATTATAACCTTTCACGTCTTAATTCAGTGAGAGACATTGTAATAATTTAATCAAGGTACTCAACCGCGGGCTGCGTATATCCTTCCAAAGACAAACATTAATCACGTTCTGGCGCGAAAGTCGTAATTAAATATTATTGTTTTTGTTTCGCGCGTTCGGATGTGATATGTGTATTAATAAGGGTCTATACACACTGCATTGGCGATTCAGGTATTCATTAGAGACCAGCCCTATCTTAGGCATCTACGTTTTTGTACGAAACTACTAGTAGTCTATGTACAAGGGGAAATGTGAAGGTACACGTCATGCTAAATAAACTATTTTTGGGTTTCAATTTCATAAATAAGATATTGCATAATTTGGTTTTCAAAGAAAATCTTTTCTTCAAGTAAAGAAAACATAAGACTATTAAATCAAGTGCTTGTGATAAATGTCACTTAATATGGTTGGAATGGTCACCCATCTAATCATAACCGCGGCGTAGGTGGCTTAACTTTGGTAATAACTACCACAGCGTCGCCGCCACTGAGCCACAAGCACCTCTGTGCGAGTGTGTAAAAAATTAATAATGCGGGACAAAGAGTGCTGTCGTAATTACCGGGTCCAGGTGTGCGTCCGCTAATGAGCCTATAAATTGGGACCGGCTTACGGGCCGCGCGACATTTGAAGGTTAGGTTTCATGGGGCATTAGAGAGAACCACAGGCCATTTGTAGCGGCGACATCGAAAAGACGTGCCATTTCTTATAGTAAAAAATATGACATAAACACGGTAATCTTACTTTCAAAACTCTTCTGTTCGAATTTCAAAAGTTAGAAAACGGTTTGACGAAGTTTTGATTACCAGGTAGTTTTTTTTTACATAAAATTGTAAGTAATAAATTTATTTAACCGATGTTTCATTTTCCAGAAAAACAGATACCCGATTATCAAAACTTTTTTTTCCATTTACCGTTGCTTTACTTACAATATTTTTTATTTCTAACTGATTAGTAAATACTGCGTATATAATAAGAATAAATTGGTTAGATTAGGTTAGAACAGTGACCACACACGGCGCGAAGGCAAGCGAACAGAGCGAGCGTAGCGAGCGTAGTGAGCGTGTCGCGGCAGCGGCCGCCGAGCGCCTAAAAACTGATTAAGGATAAAGGATTAATTATTATAATATTGGAAGCATTTTTCTGGAAACTAATCATTTAACATTAATAGCTTTGGCAAATGTTGAGTAAGATTATAAACATATAGAATTAAAAATAAGTCCCAGAAAAAATTGGGAGTGTTGTAGTCGTTTAGGGGGGCGTTAAAAAGTAAATTATTTACAAAGGTAGACAAAATAAGCTTGATAAACTCCGGTTTATAGCTTAATATTACGTAAACAGACTTAATCAACACCATGAGATAGACAATAAAAACATTACCCTAAAAAAATATTTTGCCCATGCCAAATTACACTAATGAAATTTATAGTAAAATGAGTCTCTGAGCTAAGTAGCGGACAAACAGACAAACGGACGTATATATCGAAACTATAAGGATTCCGTATTGATTACGGAACCCTAATAAGGACTTTATAAAATAAAAATAGAAGTCGGCAATCTATTCACGTTCTGTCCGCCCACCCAAAATATCCCTTAACCGCGGAGGCATTCTCTGTCGTATCTTTTGTAATAACAATGACAACAATAATTAAGATAAAGCCTTGAACCAGCCTTATCTTTTAAATTTCCACAAAATTCACTTGCTAGAAAATGTAACTCAATATAAGGCGTCGTTGTGTGGCTTTGTAGCAAACATCGTGGTAAATGTAGGTACATACTAGTGAGTAAAATGCGGGATACTTCAAAATAAACGAGATGCGCACTCAACGCCTTGAATACAACAACCCGTGTAGCCGAGAGGCGAGCATACCGGACTTTGGTGTCGCTAACTCTGGGGTCCCGAGTTTGATTCCCGGTCGGTCAATGTAGAAAAATATTTTTTCTAGACTGACATGGGTCTGGGTATTGTGGTACCGTCGTTGTTTCTGGTTTCTGTAACACAAGTGCTTTGGCTACTTACCTTATGATCACTCACCATAGGGTGACTCCCAGTTCTCAGATTTTCAATTGTGTCTAGTTTCTAGGCAGTTGAAAATTAAGGCGCAGGACATTCGCACGAGTCGTCCGCATCGTGCGTGAGTGGAGTTCCTTTTGTATTTCATGAAAAATGTATAGATTAACCTGATGAACTGTAACATAGGCTTGCATAATGCATTTTTCACATACCAGTTTCTCACACAAATATTGTTTTGTAAGAAAAACAATATAGTCAGTGATCACCAATTAGTTTCATTACGGGTCCGTTTATAACAAATATAAATCTGTCGTGGTCCGTTTGGTACATGATAACTAGCAACCAAGATTTAAAATGTCATTGAATAGATATATCTAGGCTAGGTCATCCGATGAGCGGCAGAGACAAGACAAAGCGCGGGCTAAATTGTTAATCTTAAATGTTTATCGTAATATTATCAGATTTTTCTAGGTCCCGATCCAGACCGCGTACCACCATTTTGTGACCCGTGCTCTAAGTTTATTTAAGTCCATGTTACATGTGTATTTGTGTAAAAAAGATATAAATTAAGATAAAAGCGACGAGGTGCGAGATGAGCGCAGGCCGTGCGGCGCGGGCGTGACGCAGGCGAGGCGCGTGCGTGACGCAGGCGAGGCGCGGGCGAGACGTGTGTTACATGTGTAAGTCCTGCGAGTTATGTTATGGTTATGATCGTCCACGCTGCACGACATTTTATACAAACTTTTAGGTAAACATTTTTCGAAATATATAAATATATTCTGATGAAACTTACTACGCGCATATAAAATAAGTATTACGGCATAACTATAGCGATTTGAGTTCTCCATACCTAGTAGCAAGTCTTTTTTTTAATGGACCTAATGCAAATTATTTCTACTGTATTAGACTTAGTATCCTGCATATGCACAATAAATTTCATTGAAATTGGTTTATTCACAATAAATAATTTTGAATTATAAGTTTGTATATGAATTTATGCTCTTAGTCAATTAAATTTTACACAAAGTTTGTTGTGACTTTGTAGTAGTAGGGCGACGAATGCGTTACGTGATGTAATTAGAGTGAATGGCGTGATGCACAAAATCTTGTGTACGTGCGGTGACAGTACAGTCGTCGACAACAAAGATTACACAAATAGCTATTCTAGATTTACGCTTTGTTTACATCTTTAGATTTGAGACGCCCCTGGCAAAATTCACTGTCTGGTACTTTGTAACACGAGGATCGTCCCTACGAATAGCCTCGCTGAATCTACCTTGGCTTTCCGCTTTTTGTTTTTCGTTCGCTTTTTAAATTTTAAAGTTATATTTTTCAAAGTATTACGCTTTTTAGCGCGATAGGAAATTCTTTTTGGCATTTAAAGCTGGTAGATTAAATGAAAATTGAAGTAATGATACTTAGAGATCATGACAATATTCGCTGGCGCATATTTATTAGTTACTACGAGTATTTGACCCGACCAAAAATTGACAATCGGCTGTCTCTTACAATATTTGCTTATTATAGTCTCATAAAAAAAATACTTTCAGTTTTTCCCGAATTTATTTTTCCAATTTGTCCAGACAGTTACGAACACAAAAAAAACAACTTAATCGAACAAGGTCGAGTTATGATAGATGTGGTGTGATTGATTTTCATTAGTTGAGGTACTCAAAAAGGACTAAGCCGTATGAAGATAATGTTTTTTTTCTTGTAACCGATCATAGGCTTTTAATCAAGGAGTCAACTGTTAACCTTGGACGACTTGAAGCAATAAACCCACATCCGCTAAATAAATAAAGTTTATCTGATCATATCTATAATATGGGGGCAGAAAGGTTCTAGAATGGAGGCCGCGTACCGGCAAGCGCAGCGTAGGACGTCCACTCACAAGGTGGTCAGACGCCCTGGTAAAGGTCGCAGGAAGACGCTGGATGCAGGCCGCTTCCAACCGGCCAATCTGGAAGTCAATAGGGGAGGCCTATGTTCAGCAGTGGACGTCCTATGGCTGAAATGATGATGATGATGATGATGATCTATAATATTCAAAACGAAAATCCGCTGTAAATAAATAAAAATATTTTCTTCTAACAATAACACTAAACCTCCGTAGCCGAGAGGCGAGCATACCGGACTTGGTGTCGCTGTCTTTGAGGTTCCGGGTTCGAATCCCGGTCGGGTCAATGTAGAAAAATAACTTTTCTATATTGTCTCGGGTATGTTGTGTGTTGTGGTACCGTCGTTGTTTCTGATTTCTGTAACACAAGTGCTTTGGCTACTTACCACAGGATCAGAGCAATGTATGTGATGTTGTCTAATATTTATTTGTATTTATTTATAAATCATATTGTATCATAATCCTTTTAACTACTGTGCAAGCCACATAGAAGAAAAAAAAACTACTGTGACTAACACGCAACAACTAAAAATAGATCAGTGATTAAGAAAGCTAGTGATCTATTCGTTCTCCGTCGACTGTACGTCAACCAATCAATCTAAGCCGACCAATATAGCTCGGGAATTCCCTGGAAAATCTTAACTGAAAATGCATATTGCATTCGCTGTCTCTCTAGCCGATAGTCTTTGGAATGCCGTTTCACTCAGCAAAACGTGTACGTGCCTGTAGCGAATTTCATTAAGTAGCCGCCGGGGGGCGCCGCGTGCATTATTATGCAAATTCGGTGACTGCGTGCCGCCCGCTCGCAGGAATGACGCGCGGCCTCTATGTCAGCGGGTACAGATAGTGGTCGTCGTCGGATTTCTTCAGCCTCCGGCTGGTGCGGGACACGGGCTATTGCCCTTTACCCGGGCGTCTCCTCAGGGTGTCAAATGACACTACTGGTAATTGGTCGTTATCGTTACGTTGTAGTTTGTAGCACAGTTGTTAAATTTTTTTTCGGCCTGACCTATGATTGGCACGAGTTACAGATAGTGTCATCATCCACGAAGACGCGCCCCACTTTTTCCCCAATCGCTTACAGTACAAATGTTTGTACTGTAAGCGATTGGGAAAAAGTGGGGCGCGTCTTCAGAACAGCACCTAAACACTAGCGGAAGGTTGTATGTACAACCTTCCGCTAGTGTTTAGGTTCTGTCGATACACTAATTACCTTTAAGTGCACATGCGCACACCATGACAAATAGACTAATCACGATAGACCCTTAATGTCAACTAAATACTGTTACTAGGGCGCGTCTTCGTGGATACCACCTATCTGTAACAAGTCTTTAACAGAGAAACTAGACACAATTAAAGAGCTTGTTTAGGGTTCACCGGTGGGTCATGGCTTACAAGAAGGCAACTAGGTAAAGCACCTGCTTGTTTTCTCTTCTTTCTCTACGACATTGAACCTCTGGATCCACATGGTCAGCCACTGCACAGCTTTAGTTAACAAGCAGCCTTACAAGTTAGCAAATCGATTACTAAAATGTACACTCTTTATTGCAGAATATGCAAAGTTGTTACTGTGATCTCTTCCAGACAACCTTTTGGTAAAGGAGCTATGGAGACAATACGTTAAATTTTGGTTGTTAACTATTCAAAAGTAATTATAAAAAGCATGGATTCTTTTTTTTTTTTTTTTGTTTTAGATGTTCTGTTAATAAACCCAAAAGTAATCCGGTTTTAATTAAAAGTTAATTACGTTCTTTGGGACTGATAAAAGATCTTTAAATCCCGTCAGAAAACAAATCTATAAATATTGTTTGTTCTGTGTGCGTTCCTAAACTATTTTTTCGATTGTAATAAAGTTTGGTAAGTTGTTGTAACTACGCCAGAGTTTCTTATTCACGAAAATATATTCGTAGGTAATATTATTATAAAAACCAAAAAGAGCGCATACCTAATTAATGTGCCTATGTTGTTCACTTGATATTCGCAGCCGCAGGTTTTGAATTTGAAAGAGATAAATAAACATACAGAAATAAACCTAACTTACGTAAAAACGTAACATCCAAATCTTGCTCAAACAAAAATATCTCCCTATTCATCATGATTATGCAGACGTGATAGATAAGGCGCGGGGTTATAATAGGGTCTTCGGAGAATGTTAAAAATAGCTAAGTATATTTTATCCGGCTTAATGCTGCCTAAATCCGTTATGTACAAGATTTTGGTGGACTCTGTAGGCGATATTACGAAAATATATTTATCGTTCGAACCTAGTAAATTAAAATTACCAATTTTTCGTAATAGGGCTTTAGGTTTATTTCCCTTATTCTCTAGCGTGCCGCAACATTTTTTCTTATGGATTTTCCAGTCTAAATTGGGTAAGTGGCACGCAAAGGGATTGACTATCCTAACTTATCAGATTCCAAGAGGTCGCATGAGGCTGCGTAACAATAACTTTTCTATTGTGTCAATTTGTGTCTTTTGTCTTGTTTCGCTGCGCTGAGGGTTAATCAAAAATGTTACATTATTTTTGTAGACAGCATCAAGTTAATATTTTAAACATTTTTTCACATTATATTAATAAATTCTTCTAACAACTGAATATCCAGCCAAAAACTAAGCTAAGAGTGCATTATGGCGATGATATAACGATCATTTTTGAGATTCAAAACAATTATTTCTGGCACATTTATGCAAAAAATTCGCAACAAAAGACACGACCATTTTAAGATCTTAAAAGCATTAAAGCATCGAGGCGGTAACACAAATTGGCCAAAACAACCAAGACTCGCCCGCCACTGGTTAAGCCCCGGCTCTACAATATCTTCAGTCCCCAGTTTATGAAATAAAGCTAGAGCTTGCTCCGCTGAATCTACCTTGGCTTTCCGCTTTTTGTTTTTCGTTCGCTTTTTGAATTTTAAAGTTATATTTTTTAAAGTATAACGCTTTTTAGTGCGATTGGGGATTCTTTTTGGCCTTTATTAAAGCTGGTGGATTAAATGAAAATTGAATGCACATTGTTGGATGTCTGTTTTTTGTTTTTGATTTAGATGTTGTGTGTTTTTGTCACATTTGAGTGCTTTGTTATTTTATTTTGAAAATACGACAATGACTTGAACTTTAATTTAAACGGATGACTTCAGTTTTCTAAATTTACAAATTAGATGGACATCATGTGGTGTTAAACCCACAACGCAATAAGAGGAGTATTCTAAGATTGACGTCCATGCCATGTAAGTTTTTTTGTTGCATCGTAATTAATCTAAAAAAACGATTTAGAAACATTTTTTTTAATAGAATGAGGTGAGTGAGATCAGGTAAGTTGATGCAAATATTATATATTATTATTATTTATTTATTATAATTTTACCAAGTATGTAATATCTTGACGGACAGTCGATGCAGCGAACAAAACATTGTTTCAGACCCTGGTCTTTAAATCTCTTTTCAGCATGTGTTCCATCACTGGACACGTAAATGCCGCTAGGCAAAATTGAGGTGTCGGACATGGCGATTTGTCCTAATAAAGTGTGAAGAAATATGCTAGTTTCCTATTTAGTCCGTCAGTTACATTAACAAAAAATATTGGTCCTATATTTTGTCTTTTGTTAATCAAAGAAAAAATGCCGAAGATAAAGCGCATCCAAGTTTGGGAGTGACGTCACACCTTGCTAAAAAGTGTCGCAAGGCGTGACGTTACGCGGAACTTTAACGGCCTGTATCTTCATCATTTTTTGTTTGATTGAGAAAAGAAAAAATATGTGTCCAATATTTTCTGTTAATCCAACTGACAGTCTAATTACATTTTTTTTGGAAACTAGCCCATTATAAAGGAAAACAAGATAAATAAAAAGGTAAAAAAGGTTTCGACCAATGTTGTTCTGTTTTTTCAGTACGTACATAGTAATACAAGCAGTATGCTCAATCTAGACGATATAACATCATTGTTAATATATTAGCTATTTACATATATCTCTAATATAATATCCGTGCCGTGTTGGGACGGCCGTAAAGAATACACTTCCCTACCGTCAACAGGAGACGTGTCGTAAGAGGCGACTAATTCCTGTAGTACGAGACGGGCAGCAGCGTGTTCGTGCAAAATCTTATAAAAAACTGCGCTCGCCAACCCGCCTGCCAAGCGTGGCGAGTATTGGCAATCCCCCCGATGATAAGACATTGGGGGAAGCCTTGGTTCAGCAGTGGACGTCCTATGGCTGACATGATGATGATGATGATGATATATCTCTAAAACGTTTACACACAAAGAACCAATCTTTAAAGTACTTCCATCGTTTTTCGTTTCCAGTGTTAGGTTTCCATTAGAACTGGTTCCATTAGCTAGTGCATTAGCACTGTTTGTGCCGCAAACTTCGTTAGCAGCCGTTTTAGCGGGTAAAATTACAAATGCTGGACACTGTTTTTTTTTACTAAACTTATACAGGATGCCTTGTAACTTAAGGAGAGCAAACCTTAAAACCACATATTCTATTTATGGTGAACCACTTTTGTTCTATGGTTATTGGAAATTCGCATGAAAGTCGACTTCCTATACAAAATTACCAAACAGCCGATTGAATTTGTATAGAATGACAGAAAAAATTGTCATAAAACAAAAGTTGTTTACTATGATGTATACAGGGTTACATTGCAAAGGGGTGCCAAATCTTTAGGAGTGGCTCAGAATAAGTAACTTAACCGAACTATGCAATAATCACAAAAACATTTTTTTTTACATTTAATGATTCCTATCCACTAAAAATCGAACGCGTGGATAATTTAACTCATTCATGAAAAAATTGCACCGTATGTGCACTGCGTAAGGTCCCTGTTTGCTCGCCGTACCTACGCCTCTGATGAATGGCCGCGCGGCTTTCGTTGTCTCTCTATTGACTTTATTTTCGGATATTTTAAAGTCGTTTAAAATATTATCGATTAAGACGCTTCTTTATAATATTCCCTAGACTTTATTTTTTAAATTTGGAACCTCTTTGCAATGTAACCCTGTAGAATATGTGATAACTAGGTTACCTTGAGATACGGGACATCCTGCATACAGAACGAGGGAATTGAACAACTAACTATGGCACCAATATCGAAATCGGAAGAAAAAAAGCACCTCTCTATATAAAATAATCATACCTCGATGATAATGTATGGGGGATTGGTTTTTTTTTGTGTGTTGCCGCTTTGGGCTTGTAAAGTTGTTTATCTTAATGAATAAACTGTCAGGTCAATGTAGAAAACGACCTTTTCTATGTCGTCTCTGGTCTGGGTGTTGTGGTACCGTCGTTGTTTCTGATTTTTATAACACAAGTGCATTAGCTACTTACCTTGATCAGCCCACTAAAACACGATATGATATAGCGATTTATCGACAACTACGTTTTTTTTTAATATGATAGATTTAGTCGCCATGTTGACTTTTTACTGTAACATCGATCATAACATGTAACGTCACCGGCAAGGCGATTCAACATGGCGGCTATATCTATCATATTTTTACAGTTGGTGTCGATAAATCGCTATATCATATCGTGTTTTGGTGGTCATGCTAGGGGCAGAGGAATGTATGTGATGTTGTCCAAGATTAAATTATATTACTTTCTGGGCGTAGAGAAAAACAAATGTCAATATGAAAATAAAATAACTATAATGTATTCTAAAAATAATTCTGACCTAGGGCTTAACTGTGAATGCTAAATACTTAGTAAAAAGTTAAAGGTCACTGAACCGATTTTCAACTTTAAGTCCGATATGTAGAGATTAATATCAATTGAGAAAATATGACATTTTGTGGTAGGTTGACAAGCTGTTGTCTGTACCGTCAGCTGTTGTTTATACGGAATTATACGTCAAACTTTTTACAAACAATACAATTTTGGAATAACACTGTTTTAAGAGATTAGCTCTCTTTTCTTGTTCTGGCACGTAAGAAAAGAACAAAATCATTATTGAACAGCCATCGAATTACGCTTTTTACAATCAACCCCACATAGTAGGCTTGATTCAGGTTTAATACCAATCGTTTATAAGCTACTTACGTTCGAAAGTACTTCAAGCCAATCTGCAGTCGGCTCTAAGATTCTTAAGACAGTCCCGTTGCATAATTAATTGAATTTCAATGAAACTATAACGGGATCAAGTGCAAGTGGGGTCGAGGGTGAGACTTTTATTCCGGGTTTATCTTCGTTTGGGTTGGAAAATGAATGTAACCCCAGGTATGAAAATGAACGATGTCCGCTGGGATTGCCAAAGGTGATATTGATGCTTTCGCTCGTTAGTATCCAGGTTGAGAATTTCACATTCTGTTCAATACTGTTTTCTCACTTTAACATCATCATCATCATCATCATCATTTCAGCCATAGGACGTCCACTGCTGAACATAGGCTTCCCCCAATGACCTATCATCGGGGGGATTTCCAATACTCGCCACGCTTGGCAGGCGGGTTGGCGAGCGCAGTTTTTTTATAAGATTTCGCAGGAAGACGCTACTTTCCGTCTCATGCTACATGAATTTGTCGCCTCTTATGACACGCCTCTTGTTGCCGGTGTATTCTTTACGGTCGTCCCCACTCAGCACTTTCACTTTAAAATACATTATTTTAATAAACATTTTAAACTTTCTTGTTGCTTTTTTTAAAACTATACACTACACGGGTTATATTAATGCTCCACGTACCTATTTCGTTAATTAGTTTCCCCTACGGTTCGGTCCAATTGCATGGCCTGTCACGATATGACTCACAAAATAGGTAAGTAGTACGTGTTTCATAATCATTAATGATCGTGTAGTGTTAGTTAACCTTTTTTTTTTTTAAGCTGATTAGAGCAATCCGCAACGTTGCAGAAACCATGTATTCTCAAACTCTTAGTATAAACAAAAAAAAGTTGTGAAGTAATACTTTTCTAAGAGTTCATAGGGCCTAACTCCAGTTCATAATTAAATGCGATTGACACATCATGGCAGTTCCCACTGAACAAGTAATACTACGTTTTAGCAGTTCCCGCTGAAAGCGTTTAGTTTTTTCTCCTAAAAAGCCATTTCATGAGCATAGTCACTGGCCAGTGTCAAATTAGAAGTTGCTGATGTTGACTGGAACTTCTTGATGACAATCGCATTCCAATATTATAATAAAACGTTGTCAGAAAGTAATTCGGTGTTGTTTGATGTAGGTAGTAATCATACAGCACATAATGATATCCTATTGAGTAAATTTCATTCAATTCAATTCAATATATTTATTGCATTGTATAATGTTACACAGGTGGTATAAATACATACAAAAAACAGATCATTATAGATAATATAGACAACAATAAGATAGGTATTGTAGCCAGAGAGGATGACGCCATGCATAATTAGATCAATTTGTTTATTTTAAGAAGTTGTATATAATTAAAATACATTAAGAAATCATATGATAATTATTGAATAATATATTGAATAACATAATCAAATAAATAGTATTTTTAGGCATTTAAATATTTATCTTTTTTTTTTTTGTTTAACAACAAATCAGTAACGTACTGTCTTACTGAGGCCGGATTGATGATGACTTGTCAACTCAAACATAATTTAAGTGAAAAATCACTGATCTGTTTCGGAGATATAAATTTGGTCCGTATTGTTGTAGTATTATTGCACTCCAATTTTCTCTGTCTGATTAAAGTACTAGGTTCGTTTCCCCTTGTTCTGTAACACACCTAATATCCTTCCCAGAGATTCTCACTTCTGTACTGCCAATTTAATTATGATGTTGATCCCGGTTTCAAGAAAACGCAAATTAAAAAGTCGCCGTTGGCTATCGCTGCCAACGCCTTTGCGCCTTTTTTGAACGTCTAAAGAAACGCAATGAAAGAAAAAGTGAAAGCTTTTATTTGAAAAGAGCTTCAATTAATATACCAAAAGTCAAGAGAGTTGTTTATTGTATGTAATGATCGGGATCCTTAGGATTTAGGAGCCTTAGTATTTAATTTTAATAGAGTCATGTCTTTAAAAATCTTTATCATCAATTACGAAGACCCAATTGGTGGTGAATAACTTTTTTTCAATAACTTTTGAAAATTCGCATGAAAATTTATCGACTTCCCATACAAGACTACCAATTTGCCGATTGAATTTGTGTAGAAAGACAAACAATGCATATTTTAACAAGTCGTAGAACAAAAGTTGTTCAGTATGATGTATAAAACATGTGGTTACAAGGTTATCCTTAATTAATTATTTAATTATTTATTTTAGAAAGACCAAGGTTTAAAATTTTTCAAGTATACAAAAATAACACAAAAAAAAAACACTTACAGGTCCACACAGAGTAATTTAAAAAAGAAGGAATTATACAATTTGGAATTATACAGTACTTTAAGTTAAGCCTGACCCTGAATTATATCCCATAAACTGATAAAAATATCCATCTCACTTTTCTCAGCCCCATTAGCATAACCTCCAAAACGGGATATGATATAGCGACTTATCGACACCAACTGTCAATTTAAAAAATATATATGATAGATAGATAAAGCCGCCATGTTAAATTTTTATCGAAACAGCAATCATAACATGTGACGTCACTGGCACTGCGAAAACATGGCGGCTATATATATCATAATTTTGCATTTAGTGTCGATATATCGCTATATCATATCGTGTTTTGGTTGTCATGCTGGCTGTCATTTGACTGGGTGTGTGCTTAATAGTCAAAACGCGCGGACGCGACTGTTAAAAGAAATACACACAGATATGTCTGTATTGTCTGTGCCCTAATAGTGTAGTGTGTAGATACAGAAACTAAAGAAATATAAAACCGTTGTCGCAGTGCACATAACTCGTTGCTTCGCTAGCGGCGTCCTCTGCCGCAAACTTTTCCGTTAACTTTGCGGTGGTGAAATATTGCCACTCGTTATTCGGCTTGTTGCTGTGAACAAGTTTACAGTTCAGCAGTAAGAGTTTGTTGTGTGCGGTAATTTAGTGTTGTGATTTGGGTAAAGCTTATCGCATCATATACATATCTTACTAGTTCTACGTACTTGATTTCACTTACTATGTTTATGTTTCTGAATAAATTGGTGATGCGGTGGGGGGTAGTCGAACAAAAAGCATGATCGATCTATTTTAATGGTTTTTATTTATCATTTAAAGAGCTTTAGAGTGCAAGTTTGGTGTAGTTTGCTTTCTAATGTTTAGTGAACTAATAAATATCTAAAACTATTGAAATATTGATTCAATGCCGCATCGTGTCAAGTGACTTGTCTCAGGACAACTTGCTTTATACCCGATAGCGTCTTGAAACCTGCTTCTACAGAAGTGTTAGCCTTCACTGAATCTAAGAAAAGCAATAACAACTAAACACCCGTTATTTATTGTGAACACTTTATCAAGAATCACTCGACATTGGCAGAATCACCGCTCTGCTTATAGAGCGGGATTGATTCCATTAAAAAATAAGGTTTTCAACCGACTTCAAAAAAGGAGGAGGTTCTCAATTCGTCGGTATCTTTTTTTTTTTTTTTTATGTATGTTCAGCGATCATTCGTTACTGCGTTGACCGATTTCGATAATTATTTTTTTGTTTGAAAGGTAATACTTTCAGAATGGTCCCATATAAATTTGGTTAAATTCTGATGATGGGATCTATAAGAAAATCATCAAACATTGCATAAACTCCGTACCAAGCCAACTGATTTTAGTATGTCTTACCTATATCTCTGCCAAATGTGGACCGATTTTGATAATTCTTTTTTTAATGAATAGCTTATACTTCAAAGATACTATAATAAAACATTTTTGGAAAAAAAATTACCCCTAAGGGTGGAAAAATAGGAAATGAAATCGGTGTTCAGCAGTTAAATTATGTTTGCACTCGTAAGATTTGTTTTGATTAGGATTTATCACTAAAATGGATGAAATAAGTTAATTTTATAAAAAAAATAAAAACCGACTTCAAAAAACTAAAACGCAAAAATAATCTTAACACTTAAGTACCTAATCAGTTACTTTTGGAGTCGGTGCCAGTCAATGAGAGACCAATGTTTTCGTTTGCACCGACTCCAAAAGTAACTGATTAGGTACTTAAGTGTTAAGATTATTTTTAGCGTTTTAGTTTTTTGAAGTCGGTTTTTATTTTTTTTATAAAATTAACTTATTTCATCCATTTTAGTGATAAATCCTAATCAAAACAAATCTTACGAGTGCAAACATAATTTAACTGCTGAACACCGATTTCATTTCCTATTTTTCCACCCTTAGGGGTGACATTTTTTCCAAAAATGTTTTATTATTGGCAATCACTTGCTACGTTTAACAAAGATAATATAACACTTGAAACGTTGAGACATGACCATTGGTGTGTAGTCTGACGCATAAAGATATGTTTATTTACAACTAACTGTGCTGCGGCTTCGCCTGAGTGTAATACGGTATGTCACCCCCTTTTTTACTCCCTTAGGATGTAGATTGAATAATAGTGGCTCTTTCCTAGAGTTCAATCTTTTTTCGTACAAAATTTCATCAAAATCGATTCAGTTTTCGCCACAAAAAGTAACCTATGTCTTACTCCAAGGTCTAATATATCTCTTTACCAAAAATCATCAAAATTGGTTCAGCGGCTTAGTCGTGAAAACTTTACAGATGGACAGAGTTATTACGTAACCGATTATATTATCAACCGAAACTAACTGTTTGAGTATTAGAAATGTTTGCATATTTTTTACTATTAAATACACAATAGTGAACACAAATTGACAACGAACTACCAGCAAATTGGAGTTGAAGTTAACAGACTAAAACTATTAAAATAGACTCAAAAATAAAAGTTTTGTATCCAAACTCTTTCTATTTGAAACCCGGATTTAACTGGCAATACTGTAAACTACAAATATTTTATTTTAAACATAAGTTAGTCGATACCACAAGCTCTCAGGTACGAGTTCTACTCGAAACTGGTCGCGACGAAAATATCCGTACATTTCTAGAAACATTTTACAGCGAAACGTCGGAGGAACTTTCAGCTTGTGGTCGAGCTGGCTTGGAAATTATGATTCTTTACAATCTTAGTTCGACTTAGGGCCGATTTTTTAATAGTCAGATAACTTTTATTTGAAGAATAAGTTTTACATTTTACAGTTTTCGTATAGAAATTGTGTCAAAACGTCAACTTTATTCGTCGAATAAAATTATCTAGCGATTGAAAAATCGGCCCTAAATTGACGTTTTGACACAATTTATATACGAAAACTGTCAAATGTCATACTTAGGGCCTCTTTCACCACTTGCTGCTAAGTTCCAGATAAATTATCTGACACTTTTTTGACAGGTAATTGTATGGGTTATCTGTCAAAGCAAGTGCCAGTAGGTAGATAGTGACTCTCTCCACTCCTTCTCACCGCACTGGTTTTATTTCCAACTCTTTTCTCCTTCAATCAATTCGGCTTTGGAACTCTCTCCCCGAAAATATCAAACAAGCCCTTTGTAAATACTCTTTTAAGAAGAAACTTATAAATTGAAATCATCATCTTGAACCCTTAGGTATTGTAGTGTCATAATCGTCGTCATATTTATTTACGTATGTATTTTGCTTATGTAATCTATGTATGATAGTATTTAGTTTATGTATATCGTTATTTACTGTATGTAGTTTATGCTTTTAAAAATAATTCACACGGACCTTTCATTTGAATTTGTATCGCCTATATCGCACCGCCCACAAAACGTCTCTGTTCAGCCTATTGGTCGACTGGTAGAGAATGCCTCATGGCATTAAGTCCACCTTGTATGATTTTTAATCTGTGCAATAAAGTCAAATAAATAAATAAGTAGGTTATCTGGAACTTATCAGCAAGTGGTGAAAGTGGCCTTATTCTTCAATTATAAGTTATCTGACTATTTAATAATCGGCTCTTAGTAAAATAAACAAAAAAGTATTATGACGAATTAAAAACTTTCTCTTTATTTTAAGTCGATTGAAAATGAATCGATTTTTATGAATTACACATTATTTTAACCCTAAACTTACAAACAACGTGAGTTACGTACAAATGCTGGTGCTTAGAAATCGAGTTTCGTTCTATTCTTAAACCTACTTACACATTTTTTTATAATCCAGATTTAATTTTAATTTAGGGTTTAATTTATTTTCTATACAAGGTGTCCCAAAAATGACCAGACTGATGGACACTTCAGATAGCTGAGGTAATGACCTTTCATAAATAGTAACAAACCTTTAGCAAAAATCGCAAGTTTAGGAGACTTCCTCCTTATTTATCCGACTTTTACTAGAGACTACTTAAAGGAGATTATCTCCTAAACTCTGCGACTTCTACTAGTAGCATGTTATTATTATTTAAAAGGTAAATGCTGTATTCAGTGTCAGTTTGACGTATCATTTTTGGGACAACCTGTATATCTTTAACGTTAACAAAGACAATGATGATTTAAGAAGCCCTTATATTAAGCAAGCAAGCTAGCGAGAAGACGATCGTCTAGTCTAATAGTGCGGGAACCGGACTACAAAACATACAGTTGCGGGTTCGAATCTCGCAAGGGGAAAATGTTTGTATGATGAGCACTAGCATTTGTACTTAGGTATGTCATAGATTTATTTAATTTAAGTATGCAGAGTAAGCTTGTCCGTCATCTTTGACGTTTGACGATTCAATAGTGAGGTAATTTGCGTTTACCGCAAAGGGTCCCGGGTTTCATTTCCAGTTTGGGTCAAGTCAGAAAATGATTTTTTCAATTGGCACAAGTCTGGGTGTACTGGGAGACGCTTCTGGCAAAATGCATTATCTGGTACCTCGTAACAAAAGGTTGTTAATTCCCTACTTCTACCTAGCCTACTTCTACATTACCACTGTATACAGGGTGTATATTTGTATTTGCTCAATAGGTTTTCCTACACGCCAGTCGAGTTTGGCTTACCCTCTACCTAACACCCTGTATACAGGGTTATTTGTAAAACATCAACAACCTCCTAGAAGCTGATTCTGGTACTCAAAGATAACAACTTTTTCTATGGGACCAACATTGAAATTTAAATATTTTTTTTACTTTTCCATACAATCTACGTCATCTGGTGGCGGCTTAGTATGGGGAAGTGAATTTTTTTGCGATTTCGATGTTGGTCCCATAAAAAAAGTTGTTGTATTTGATCACCAGAGGTTGTTGTTTTACAAATAACCCTGTGTATACTGTAATATATACTGTGCCATTACAGTTTTTGTGATCTCGCTCATATTTATTTTTATTTATTTATCCAGTCTCTATAGAACAAGCTTCGCTTTGTGTTGAAGAATTAGTGTAATTTTTGAAACAATTAATTATTTTATTTCCTTTTCAACACACGCTAACATTCTTCACGTTAACTTTAGACATTAGCAGGCGAAGAATGTGCAAGTTAGTGTAAATACTATGGCTTAGTGCCTTAGCGCTAAGTGCTGAAACTTAGTGCCGAGATAAAGGCTAAGGTTGTTCTTTCTGCTCGCTAGATCCAGACCACTTAAGAGTAATAGTTAGTGGTAGGAGTTAGTTGTACTTGTAGGTCTTACTGTACTGCTTAACGACTTTATGCACTCGTGTGTGGAAATAGCTGGCGTACACGTGATCTGTAGTCATGGGGATTTTAAGTTTATTAGAGGTTGTGCTAAACAATATTTGATTTTAAATACACAATCTAAAAATTTAAGCCAACTAAGAGCGATTTTCTCTTATGGGCCCCCATATGGGCCAATAATGTTATTATTGACGTTCATAAGTGGCAGTTTTCTGCCCTAAATTGAATAAATGATTTTTGACTTTGACTTTGACTTAGTTGAAGGTAAATTAAATTACTGTGATAATACTTAAATCAATCATAACTAAACAGTTATAACAACATCTTTATCTGTGGTTGAACTTAACAAGTAGGTGCGTTTATTAATTCTAACAAGTACAATTGTTGTATTTACCATTCGTTAATTTGTTGCATGATTTGATCAATTTTAATAGTAAGCATGAAAATAATTATAAATATGTTCATTAAATCAATTTATTATTGACTAAGTCTTTACTGATCGTAGATCTAAGTAACAGAATCAATGATTATACCAACTAAGTATTTTATCTGAATTATTAAAAGTTTTGTTTTATTTAATTGTTCTATTTTTAATTTGTGTGATTAATAAATATTTGGTATTGGTAAAATAATAATTATATTTCAATAATCAAAGGTATCATCATTCATCTGAATTAGTTGGTATAATCATTGATCCTGTTAGTTTGAATACGATCTTAGTTATCGTAGTTACTTAGAATAGTAAAAGCAATCAAATACATCATATTGATGTATTTAACGTCTTGACAGGCTCGTATGGAGTCAAGATACTTTATCACAACAGTCACAATCTTGTTAGGAGCAACAAATTTGTTTTAGTGCACCGGCAGGTCTCAAACTGAATGTGACGGGTATGGATGAGTCCCGAAATTTATGAGGTCTTTCTAATACAAAATCAGACTTAAACATGTACTGGTGATGCAACTACTGATACTTAGCGATAAAACCTTTAGCTACCGTAAATTGTCATGGTTAAATTTTATTGTTTGTTTAATTATTGCTATTTCAGTTTGTTTCCTCGTCTTTTACTCGTTTCCCTCAATTATTCAGCGATAGCGCCTAAACAACAGACGACGTAATTACGAGTTCGACCATCGATCATCGCGATCGGTGGAACCATCACTCATTCCTTTCCCTCTGCCTCGAATACTAAATGAAGACGAAACTAAGTTTCAAATATAAATTAACTTCTGTTGGGTCGGGTTAAGTTGTGCTTCGTTAGTTGGACGTGTTTGATACAAACAACAGAATAATCAACCATATTACAAAGGCCATTCGTAATCTTTTATACAGGACAGTGTCGGATAAAACGATATACTTCTATAGGTTGGTCTTTCTTCCAATGGTTGTTCTTCTTATGAATATTTACATATTTTAATATGGGACTACCGAGGTAAAATTGACAAATGTAGTGAGAACAGCTGTTTTTTCTTAATTTCACATAGGACCGATGTTCAGTGGTCGCATAGATGTTATTTCTTGGTAACAAGCAAAATAATAGAGACTTTTTGAGCGTTAGTTTTAAGTTTTTTGTCTTCCATATATTAAAGTCTCCATTGTGTTTAATACGATACGAATAGACTGCTGATTATACGAACATGTACCACAAAGTTTTGCTAAAAGTATATGAGACGTCAGGGACAGTAGTCAATGGCAAATATCCTGCTTACAAAAATAGAGTTCCCTTCATACACTCTGTACTCGAAATAAACTCGCAAGTCCATTGAAATCTAGTCCCTTTGAACTAAGTGATCGGCTCGCCCATAAATAACACACTCCATTTTGTGTCCAAGCGAAATTGTTTTCGTGTCGCCGCGTCATCGCGTCAATTAAAAAAGTTGCCTAAATTACGGCGCCATGTTAGTTTAGCCTGTCAAACGTGCGCACTCGTTCAAGTAAATACGCGGGAATGCGATGACGTTTGTTTTTTTAAAATTGAGAATCATAGCTATCCTAAAAATGGAATTTCACGAGCGTGTTTCATACCGCGATAATTTTCGAAATGTTTGGTAATCGTTCAATACACAAAGCGAATCATGTTTCTCCGATAAGGTGGAGTGATGATGTACGCAATGGTTCTGGAAGCGGGTGGAAAAGAATAGCCGTGGTCTGGGCTCAGTTGTGTGCATTGGGAGAGAACTATTTCCTGCAGTGGACTGATGCTGACTGACTGCTGATTATGATTATTTTGCTCAACCACAGTTTATATAAATACTAGAATATATTTACTGTGGCTAAACGTAGGTACTATTTTAATTTCAATCTCTAGGAGATGTTCTAGGAAAGGGCAAACTTACTAATCACATTTTTATGTATTTAACAAAGTTATAAACAATTCCTAATCTCATGCAAAAACAAAAATGAGTTTTTTTTTTCTATAGAATTTAACCCTAGCCTACATTTCTCACAGATGACTGCTATAACAAATCTTTCCGCCGTCTTCCATAATAAGATAACTTAGTGACATGAAACACTTGGAAAGTTATCTAAGTCCGTTACTTAGCGACGGGATTGCACTAGCGGCCTCAGCCTTGACTACGACATGTGGACTCCCAAGAACAAGTTATTATCCCGCCAATATTACCCTGACTTGAGAAATGGCTAGCGACATACGGCCATCGAAAACGACAAACATACATATCAGCTTTTTTAAACTTAACTACCAATTAAAATCATTTATTTTAGCAAATTAGGCTATTGATAGCACTTTTATGCGTCCCGATATTATTATTTGCCTTACCACTGCTTTGGGACAATTTGTGGGCTAGTGTCAAAAAGAAGCAATGCAAGAAACTCGGTCACTGTATTTTTATTAATTTTAAAAGAGGTTGACTCTTTTAAAATTAATATGTTTACTAGTTTTGTTGAGACATTTTTAGATAAATATAGAAATGCTATAATGCGAGTTCCTCCTATTTACTCTATAACAAAACAATATAATAATGTATTAAATTCATAAATTATAAATACGAAAAAATGCGAGAATCGGAAATTCACGAGTTTCCGATGACAGATGACAGCTGTAGTGCAGGGCATCGTTCGTAGTGATGTCCACCGCAAACGATTTCTCGCTGTATGTGTTACAGTTAAAACTAGTTAGTAGATAGAACGCGTTTTTCCTAGTTAGAACTAGTTTTTACTTAATGCCTTTGTTAATACTAGAATTGACTAATGTCTGAATCGAATATCAGTTAAAACTAGTTTCAGCAAGACAAAACGCGTTTTTCCGAAGTGAGTCAGTAAAAACTGTTCCGACCGAGGTTAGAGTTCATCATACCTTATTCTGATTGGCTGCGAAGCATCACCTGATCATCGTACTTTATTCCGATTGGTCGCGAGATGTAACCTGATTCAACAAGTGCAAGTGCAATTCAATTTCTTCATAAATCCCCTTCGTGACAGTGGCTTACCTCTAAATATCAAAACATTATGGCAATAGATGATGTAAGAGTTGATATTCACTATACTGAGCATATCATAGAATATGCACATAGGCCACCGGTTGGTCTTACGGTTGCATGACATATGTGCACACATTTGGTCAAATGTGTCCACTCCACTTTTTGTGGCATTATAAAACTCTATCATAGATGGCTTTTTCGTTGTTTGGTTCACTGTGCCCTCTTCGTCACACGAGGACAACAAATATACCATCTTGCTTGGTTTCGGTTTGAACGATAAAAGTGTTAATGACCCATCATAACAGAACATAGACGTTCCAACCGCTCTTTCTCGGTTATTCTTAAATTCTTCTGGTATTTCTTTTTTGTTAGCACGCAACGTTCCAACTATTGTTAGTTTGTAAGGCTGTTGCAGCAGTTGTTTAGCTAATGGAACAGATGTGAACCAATTATCAGTGGTTACATTTCTGTTAGAGCCATGAATACTTCTCGTTAATTCCTTGACAACATACGCACCAAGGAGTTCTCCTCCTGTATTTGTACCTTTTCCAAGATACGGCATAGCATCAATCATATATCTGGTCCCACTGTCACACATCATCTCAATTTTCAGTCCGTATTTAGCTGGCTTATTAGGGATGTACATCTTAAATTTGCAGCGACCACGGAATGCCAGCAATTGCTCATCGATGGTTACGTTGGTTCCAGGAATGTAATTTTCTCGACATTGATTTATCAATAAGTCCCATATTTTTCGAATCGGCGTGAATGGACCAGATTGAATAGTTTGAATTCTTACAGCCCTATCATCAAACCTGAGACATCTTATAAGGAAATCAAATCTTTCTCGACTCATACACGAGATGTATCGTGTTCCACAAAAAGCTGTGTTGAACAATTCATCACTTGTGAGGTGATTATCATCCAAAGCGGCAGCCAATATTAAAACGCCAAATAAAGAATCGAGTTCCTCTTTGCATACGTTCTTTTGGGTAGATGTGACCGTCTCATACATTTCTTTTCTTATAAAAATTTCAGCATTAGTCCACTTCAAAATTTCCTCACAAATTTCATCAGTCATAAAGGAACGGAATATATATCTAAAGGGCTTGTAATATTTTTGAGTGAACGACCTGGCCCTCTAGCCGTGCGGACGATATTTATTGCAGAGGTTCGAGAAGAAGCATGGTCTTTTTTTGTTGACCACACATGACGATTTTTGCCTCGAATGTTAGCTTGAGTCAAGTTTATAATAAGGTTAGACTCTGATAAAGTAGAATCTTTATGAGACTCACCAACTGGAGAAACTTCTGAAGGTGACCTTTCATGTACTTCATCATTGTCAGAAGGTTCATCGTGAATATCACTCTGCACGTCGTCGACCAATAAGTCGTCTTCATTTTCACTTCCAGAAGAACAATCCTCACCACAATCTTCATTTTCTAATGCACGAATTATTTCTTCGTCAGTGATAATCGACCTCGTAGCCATTTTTCACAATTTATGTAATAACTAAAAGAAATAAAAGCAAAATCAACACACAGCATAAAACATAACAAAGAAACAAAAGTTACATAAAAGCTAACTATTCGTCAAAATGACGAGCATGCACCCAATATCTCGTAAACAAAATTACTTACCGGCTAAACACGACCATCACACGGCGCAGTCTAGCGGTCACTAAGCTGGCGCGAAAGCACAAAACCGTACGCACAATAATTAGAAAGAGACAGGATGATATTTGTTACGTGGTCGTCATTTTGACGAACGTTAGCTATCTAGGGTTAACAAAGTATCTTTTTAAAATTTTATGGTTGTGTTCTGTTGATTTATTTGATTATTTTCTTTACCTACTTATAATTAATATAGTCATCTTGGCAACTAAATTTAAGTCAATGTTCTGTAAAATGTTCCTTTAGTCTTAGACTATTATTATTTGGTTCTCAGTATCTTAGATCTTTTCAATAAATATTTTTAAAACTTATATCTTGTTTTCAATCCCAAATCCGTTTTTCTAGCGCTAGTTTTAACTATAGCTCGATGTGACAACTAGTTTTATCTGAAAATCAAATATGTCAGTGGTAAATTCTAGTTTTAACTGATTATTTCTAGTATTAACAAAGGCATTAAGTAATAACTAATTTTAACTAGGGAAAACCAGTTCTAACGAAAAATGGGTTTTAACTGTAACATATGTACTTAATCTAACTATCGTACTCCATAACCTTGCTTGCCACAAGGTTGCCCAAAGGCTACGTTCATGTCTCGTATAAAACGAACTTTAGCTACTGGCTAATGGATCACCATCGGGGTCTTGGGCTAAAATGTCATTCTATCTTAGATACCGTTTAACCATGACTACCCATAGACGCATAAAATGACTGGCTAGACGGATGGTCAGTCATTGATTGATTACACATGGATACTATATTTGCCCTTATCTTTTATAGGTATAACTGTAATTTACAAAAAAAAAACCCTCTAAACTTGAAATGTAATTCTTGACGAGCAGAGATGATCAGAATCGTCTCTGTTGCCGAGTATGAGTTGCTCATTAAATAGTTACCTACCAACATTTTTAACTCTTTAAAAAGTCAAATAGCTTTTATTTATATCATATTTAAGAGGCCGTGCACCTAATTTCAGTTCAAAATTGAAATACAGTTCTATGCTTGTGTGCGTCTATGATGTGGGATGAAGCGTCAACAATGTTGATACTTTACAAAATAATATTGATAATTTATTAGGTTGGCTGGTAGAGAATGCCCTTGGTCAGGAAAGTGGAAAGTCCACCTGTTGTACATTTTTAAGTTTGTGCAATAAAGTTTTAAATAAATATTAGGTAGTGGACGTCCTACGTAGGTTTGAAAAACAATTGGGTTTGCGCGCTTGATTTTATAGTTAATTTTCACTTAGGTTTACTACTTTTTTTTTTTTTTTTTATAAAATAAAAAATATTTTATTTTAAAAGATTACCTGAAGATTGTTGTGTAGTATTTAAATCTTCTATAGTTGTTCATAACGACAGAAAAAAAAAGATATTTGAATGGAAATTTCTGAAATTTTATGTTATTTCAGCATTTTTTTTTCTGCTATATTTTGTAAGAAAGTAAAAAAGTATTCAACCCATGTTCAAATAGACCATATCTTCAATTAAATGTTAAAATCGAATTGCCAAGATAACTTGTAGTCTCTTGTAAACCGATGTTCAAACGTTACTCGAACGTCATTTTTCTGAAATAAGGTTTCTTTTGGTGATTTACCTTTATTTTTAAAATGATATGAAAAATTCATTGGCGTCATATGCAAGAATAAGAACTAATCTTTAAAAACCATGTGTTGTTTTGTTTCAATTATCACTCACGTCTCTACAATCGGAGAACAAAATGTACGGACGAGAAGATAATAAGACGATTTCTAGAACGACCTCTTAACATTGACATAAAACCCAAATGAACGCTACAACAAATAAACAACTTTTGCTCTAGTTATTTGACAGGTTTTTGAGACTTGTATTTGTGTTTCAATCTAAATAGGTACTCTCTTGCTATTTAATTTAAAACGTCTGGTACCAAAAGATCGGAATATTAAAATCGACCTTTTAGACAACAGACAACAATTCCTTTGCAATGCGATTGATCAAAATGTAAATAGGGTAAACGGTCCAATGGTCGGACTTGACCCAATTGTTGGCACTTACTGTTGTTTGCTGAATTTATGCCTCACCAGGGAGAAGACAAGTCAAAATGTTATAATCTTTTGGAAAAATAATGCTCTTTAAAATGCAATAATCGACTTTTTCATAATGTAATATTATAATAATCGTGGATTCTCTACTAAGATGTAGAACCTTCTCTGTCTTTCTTTCTATTTTTCGCTCTTTTTCGACCCGTCTCCACCCAATGCCGAGTTTATCTTCCTTAGCGAGCATTTTTTGCGGTGTTGAGCCTTCCGCGTCCATCTCCTTCCCACTACCAGGTCGACGGTCCAGCTATGTCCGTGGCCTGCTTACGCTTCTACGCCCAGTGCCTTCTTCGTGCTTCATCCGTTATCTGTTCTTCAGCTTACCCGCCCACTTTCACTCATTTCTCGTTTGTTCTAGGAATATGATATGGCGGTCGTTCGTTTTTCTGTTTTCTCTGTGTGGTTTTAACAGAACTTAAACTTATTCATCGTGCTAATTTAGCTTGCTATCTACATACTTTGTAGTAACCACCACCTATTAAAACATTACCTAACAAATACGATAAACAAATTAATGGATTTGTTAGAACCAATATTGACAATTAGTCATGACGTGTAACTACTGACAAACTGCGTTTTACCGTTGCACTGCACGCGAAATTCTGTTTATCTAGTTGAAATTAATCAGCGCTTAGGCTTTGACACTATAAAAAACATATTATTTCAAATACTGTGTGAGGTCCTCGTAGGTCAGTAGTCAGCGCTGTCGTAGTGATGACCAAAGATAAGGTATCTACACCGCTGTTGTTTGACAATTTCGACATTATTTGGTGTTATTTTTTCTATCTCCGTGCTGTCAGAGGCACGTAAAAAAAGATGGTACAAAACGCCAATTGAACCGTGTCGATGGTGAATTATAAAATAACCCTGTATGTAGGAAAATATACAAACTGATCAAACTCCGCTGTTTTCCACGTAGTAGAAACAATAAAATGGCTGCCAATCCCAGGAGATGAGCGTTCAATTCCGGGATCCCGCGAGAGAGATGCGTTATTATTACGGCACTACTCGCGGGACTGATGTATTAATAATGGAACTAGGAACACACGACACAATTTAAAGTTTAATTCACTGCGGAGGTTTGTTTGTGAACTATGCGCGTTTACAGTCGAGTCTCGAGGTGGCAGCGTCTGTAGGCGCTCTGCTAATTTATGCTTCAAGCCTCCTGGAGCGATGCATAATTGTATGTTCTATAAAGATACCTTTTATTATAGTTTTATTTATTGAGTACAGCCAACAAAGCACACACACCTGGATAATTCAAAATACAATTTATAAATTTTAATTTTATAGTGTTGCCATCAATGAAAATTAAAAGGCTACCACGGCGCGGCAAACTTAAAAACAACACGTGAAAACTGACATATACCTTTCACAATACAATTTAACAGAATAATGATTATAACAGAACCTTTTTTGCTTACTTCAATAGAGTGATAAACACTTCCATCCATGCTGCTACGAATGCTGCTACAAATTTTTCGATGTTAGAAAATAATACCAAAAATGTATATAAGAGCACCAAAATCGGTCCATAGGAGGTTATTATTGTTTTTAAAGTAATCCTGTATAATGTGTTTATTGACAGAAATGACACAAATAATTCCTCCGATCGACCCGCATCGTTATTAACTTTGGATCTTGATACCGACTTGCCACGTCTCCTCAATGTCAATGACTCCCTTATTTCCTCTCGGCAGAGATATGCTTCATTTGAAATTATCGTTTTTGAGATTATATCTATCTCAAAAACACGTACGTGTGGGAATTGTTGATATATGACTGTCGTGAAAAAGGACAAAGATAATCCTAGGGTTGACAACATCACCGAATATGTTTTTTATTTTATTCGGACGGTCCTATCGCCTTTGAAAACTGACTTTCATTCTCAACTAAATTATTCATTTAAAAATAAGCTAGATACCAAAATTATAACCTACAATCATTTTATATTTTATACTTATTTTGTAAGTTCATTAATTTCTATTACTGTTATTTTGTAAAAAGACATGCCAAGATTGTACCCTACAATCTTTTTCAACAAAAGATGATCTATAAGAGGACTATAGGAGGCAATATCCGAAACTACTGATCTGATTTAGTAAAAATTTTTCCCGCGGAATGCGAGATAGATGTCAATAAAGATGGCGCTAATAAACATAGATGTCGCTGTTCAGTTGTCAAAAAATCATGTGCGGATAAAGCTAATTACGATTCGGTAGGGGAAGTCAAACGAAAAGTATGGTCGATCTATTGTAATGGTTTTTATTAATCATTTTAAGAGCTTTAGAGTGCAAGTTTGGTGTAGTTTGTGTTCTAATGCTTGGTGAAGTGATAAAGACCTAAAACTATTCAAATATCATTTGTATTCAACGCCGCATCGAGTGTCAAGGGACTTGTCTCAAGACAACTTGCTTAAGACCCGATAGCGTCGTGAAACCTGCATCTACGGGAAGAGTAGCCTTAACTGAATCCAAGAAAAGCAATAAAAACTAAACACCCGTTATTTATTGTGAACACTATATCAAGAATCACTCGACATGGGCAGAATCACCGCTCTGCATACAGAGCGGGATTGAGTCCATATAAAAAAATATAAACAAAACTAGTTAAGTACCTACAAAATCCGTAACTTTACCGTATGTTCTAGATTTGTTGACATCCTATTCTGCCTTTCTCTATTAGAGGGTGACATAAATAAGTAATTGTGTCTTCTTTTTCATGTCACGTACCAAGTTTATGTGACTTTCAAACTGTGGAATCAACCTGAGTGTTTTCTCCTGTTTTTTGCTAGATGAATAAAATAGTTCGTTTTGAAATTGGCTGGATGTAAACATATCTGCTAAAACAGGATTTTAATTTTGTGGCAATTATAATTGCTGTCCAACTAACAGTTGATTTCATAGTAAGATTGTATTGGAGCAGTAGAATTACCCCCTAAAGGGATGTAACTAATAAATAATAAATTGTTTTCACAATTACACCAATTATCTAGCCCCAAACTAAGATCTTGTTCTATGACAATTAGATAACGGATAAACATACTTAAATACTTTTATAAACATCCATGACTTAGTACAAATGCTCGTACTCATCAGACAAACGTTGCCCCTTGCGGGATTCGAACCCGCAACCGCTAGCTTTGTTAGTCCGGAACGCGAACCACTACACCAAACGGTCGTCAGACTAATAAAACAAGACTTTAATTTTATGTGGCAATTATAATTTATTTTTAAAGGTCGGCCAATGGAACTGTCCAGGGTAAGAACCAAAAAACAAAAAAAGTTGAACTTTTGTGTAGTCCTTGGACTCACATGACTCTGCATGATCCTTGCAAAAAATCGAATGCTAATAATTAGAATGATACACGTTTTTGTTTATCGTCTTTATTAAATTTCGGCGCTCTTTAAATATTGCCAACATAACTGAACACACATCCGGTCAAAATAACTACTGAAACCTACCGCCTATCTAGGACAGCACCCCTCCGCGCCCCTCTCTGCAGGTGAGATAAAGAAGGCCGGAACTTAGCCGCCATTTAAATATCCCGGGATCCGGGATTAAGGAGTGTGGTGCACCTTCCGGGATTCATTGGTTGTATTTTCGATGTAAGCGTGGATAGTGGAGGGTTGAATTTACTATGCTTAAGCTATAGTGTAATAGAGTGCATGAAACCCCTATTTATTTTTGGCGAATTCCCAAAATGTTTTAGCATTTATTGTACTAAATTCAAAACTTTAAAAAATATATTTGTATAAGTAAAATTCTCACGCGTAAAAACGGGTTTACTATGATAAAAAGCACGAAATCAATCGAACCGAATTTTAAAAAAAAATCATTTTTTTCAAAATCTTTAAACTCGAGAAGTAGTCTAGTGCGAGATATTAATGTAAACTATGAAAAGCAAAATTACTTCCTGAATGCAGGGATTAACGAGAGAACCGGCGATTGTTGCAACATTCACACCAATGGGCTAGTTTCCTAAAAAAATTGAATTAGTCTGTCAGTTGGATTAACAGAAAATATTGGACTCGTATTTTTTCTTTTTTGAATCAAACAAAAAATGATGAAGATATAGCCCGTTAAAGTTCCGCGTAACGTCACGCCTTGAGACACTTTTTAGCAAGACGTTAAGTCACGTGCTCACTTTGATGCCCTTTATCTTCGTAATTTTTTGTTTGATTGACAAAAGACAAAATATGGGTCCAATATTTTTTGATAATCTAACTGACGGACTAAATAGAATAATCATTTTTTGATCCAGGAAACTAGCCCATTATTTATAGCTCCAAACTAAGCAAAACTTGTACAGACAACGGCAGGTCAACCTACCCAAAAATTTAAAGATTATTGAACCGATGTTCAACTTTAAGTCCAAGTTATAGAGATCTATATCAATTGAGAAAATGTGATGTGAGAAATTTCCATTCAAATATCTTTTTTTTTCAATCGTTATGAACAACTTTTATAAGATTTAAACACTACACAATAATCTTCAGGTATTCTTCTAAAATAATGTAATTTATATTTTATGAAAATAACAAAAAATAAGTAGTTAACATAAGTCAAAACTAACTATAAAATCAAGCGCGCAAAACCGATCTTTTTTTTAACCTAGGTAGGACGTCAACTAGGTACCTAATAAATTATCAATATTCTCTTGTAAGGGATCAACATTGTTGACGCTTTATCCCGCATCATAGACGCACAGAAGCATACATCTATCTGTATTTCAATTTCGCACTGAAATTAGGTGCACGGCCTTTTAAGGAACCCTGTGAATAATGCTTAACAAAATTTTGTTTAATAACGCGATTTAAATCTAATCAAGAGATTAAGGACCTCTCTTTTAAGAGTTAATTAACAAAATGGCGTCCGTGTAACAGCTGACTTTTGATTCTCAGTTTTGATAAAAGTGTCAATATATATTTTTTAAATTTGAGATTTGGCAAGAGTAAATCTCAAACAGCCAGATTAATACCATTCTTTCCTTTCATTTCCAATATAAAATAAATAATTACTGGGTAAGGCTTAAGTTGTTACTTGTTTATCTAATTTATTTATTTATTTAATATGAGCAACCAACAAATCTTACACTAATAATACAATTAACAAGTAACAAGTTTAAAATATGAACTAAGCGCAGATTCAGTTACAGGCTGCCATGACTTGCAAATGTGAGTTATAGTTTACTTTTAAAGCAAGAGCTTACTTATAAAAATAAAATTGGAATAATATTTTTTTAGGTCTTAATTTTAGACAAGCAATAGCCAAGATTTTACAGATAAGAGTTATATGCTTAGTTCTTCTGTAGCCAATTTTTTAAATTTGGGCAATGTGTTGGAAAATATATCTATACTTGATTTCTTCTGTAACTCATTATATTGTCGTTGATGAATGAATGCTGCAAACGTATACATATGTTTAATATTATATAAAATGTCCAAAGCTTGTTGTAAAATACTTATGTTGCATACATACCTACTAAGTAAATTAATAAAAAAAATAGTAAAATTCTTTAAAAGCTACTGTTATTGTATTTAAGTTAATGCAATTGTTTTGTAATAGCTCAATAACTAAGTACTAGCACTAAGTCAAGAGCGAGTCACTCCGACACAAGTATCCAATTACTTCCTGGAGCTGTCTTACCTAACCACTTGTAAAAAATTATTGAGTAATAAAGAAATATTTTATTTATTTATTATTATTTTATCACCTGTTTATTAATGACGCTGAAAATGTTAAGTACATCGCTTCGATAAGCTAATAGAGCGATCTTAATCAGCCTACCTGAGCGCAAAGCGCAGTAATCCGCGGCAGCGATGATCATGTAATCGCGATACACCACACGGCTGGCTGGTTGACACGTCGCCATGATGGAGGCACATGTCATTGCACTTGGGGTATACACAAATTAACGCTACCTTTGTTAATGAAAAGAAATAAATTGCTTCATTGGCGCAAAAAAAGCATTCTCTCAAGGTTGTAACTAAAATATAATTGGTATTTCAAATAATCTTGCAAGACTAACTCATCTAGTCTTTATTATTATTATGTATTTTTTAACCACCAGAGGCAGTTGAGTTTATTTAAAGTGAAAATATTATTCTTGCTAAGTACAATGAGTCTTTGTCATCACACTCTACTTTACGGAGTACCTACGTCCCATTTAAAATGTATTTTATTAACTAATATGCTTGTTATGTCGGTCTCATATTGTTTATATCTTGTTCCTAATTTTCTATAATCGAATATGTAAGTACTAATTGATTTTTTCTTTTTTTTTCAGGTAAATAAATAATTTCAGTGAGACAACGCTGCAAATTTGGCTGCGAAAGAGGTTATGTAATTAATTAAGTATATCCTTTTTATCCGGCCAATCTGAAAGTCAGTGGGGGATGTTCAGCAGTAGAAGTCCTATGGCTGAGATGATGATGATGATCATAGTACTCATTTATTTTGTACATAGGCCTTCTTCCGGGCACTTATACACGTCCCAAAATATAGCTTAGTCCTACCACCGCTTCGGGACTACATATTGGCTGGTGATGAGAAGAAACGGCGCAACAAACTCAGTCACCTTTGTCAGCCTTATTTTACAGGAAATACAGTTACAAGACATGTAGTAAGTGTGAGCTAAGCAGGTTAAGTCCATGCACTCTTGACGTTTAAATAATCGTCTATTTTACAATATCCTTTTTTCATAAGGATTTTTTAAATGTGAATTTTGAATTCATGTACTGGTAATTCAACAAGAGACAATACTTTATTGAAAAATTTAATACATTTCCCCAAGAATGAATCATCAACTTTGTGTAGTCTTAAGCTCGGAACGGCAAGTTTATTTTTATTTCGAGTATTATATTGATGAAAATCACTTTTTAGGCTAAACAAACTAAGATTTTTTCGAACGTACATAATATTTTCAAAAATGTATTGAGAGGCTACTGTTAATATATTATATCTTTAAAAATCTCCCTCAGTGAGTCACGAGATCCAAGACAGTATATGGCGCGTACGGCTCTTTACTGCAACACAAAGATTGATTCAATGTCAGCAGCAGAACCCCATAACAGTAAACCATAAGACAACAAACTATGAAAATAACTAAAGTATACTAGTCTTGCCGTTTCGACATGTTCGAAACGGCAAGACTTTAGTTATTCCTTCGCGACGATCCTTTTAACGAAATAACCCTTCATTCCAACTAAACAAGATAAAATACAAATTTACGTTTACGTAACACGCGGTCTCATACGATCGCTCGGCAGCCAATAAGTTAAGTGGCAGTAACTGTGTCTCTATATGAAGGACATACAAAAAAAGTTGTCTTAAAAATTTGGATGCGGTCTGGTTTCCTGTCAGACTCCGTCATACTGCAAAAGCAGGCGCCAATCAGCGCGATTAAGTATCCTTCAACGTGATATAAAAAAAACATACAACCGAATTCTCCTCCTCCTCTCTCTCCTCCTTTTTTTGAAGTCGGTTAAAAAAGTAAAGTATGCTTATATTATATACGTCCCACTGCAGGGCACAGACCTCATATTAACTATGAGGTGGTTTGGGCCTCTCTCCACCACGCGGGCTCAGTGTGAATCGGTGGATGGGTGTTGTAAGGCCAGTGACAACCTTACTGTCAGATGTTTTAAACTGCCCTAAGGCCTCGTTAACGTGCCCTTTTAACGTGCCTTGCAAAGCACGAGACGACTTAACCAAAGATACCTAAACAGTAAATCAGTAGGTTTGTTAATAGAAAGAATGATTAAAGAAACCTTTATCATCTAACCGACGAGTTCGATAACTTTCTAGATCAAGGACACAGCCTTCGGTTATCAATACGAAACTGGGGCATCTGTACAGCTGAAAACCGTTGTGCCAAATCGAGGACCAAACTCCATTCGAGTGCTGATATTTGAGTTGCCAACATGTTTGCTTCGCGATTTATTTGACCGTGGCTGTTTCGATTTGAATGTGTTCTTTTTTCAAAGTTCATGTTCGCTGTCAGTTCGGTTTTAATTTCTTTTTTTTTTGCTGTCAGTGCGGGTCAAAGAGTTCCGATATCGATATTTTTTGTTCATTGTACTTGTGTTGCAGTTGAGAACTGTGGATTGAATTTTTTTTTGTGTTAACGTAAAGATGCATTGTTTACTGAGTTTATGATCAGCGTTGGCATCGCATAGTTCGCAACTTGTCATCACGGTAGTTAGTTGCTTCCTATTTTTAGCATAATGGGCTTATTAACAAAATCTGTGTCCTTGCGAGGGTTTATGTACCTTTTAATTGCAACTGAAGCATTTAAACAAGCTTTACAAATCATTCTTATTTTAATAACTCAACTTCAATAACATACATTCCTCATACAACAATAGATGAAGAAGTTCTTTTTCAACCGTAGACTTTTTTCCTCGATAAATCTCTACTTAACCGTCCACGAAACTTAGCAACTGTAAATACTCGGTTCATTAAATGATTATAACTGTTTCCAATTTACCGTTTACAGCCAAGCAACCAATTTAACCCTTATTATGACCATTGGCTACTTACCCATTCATCAAGGTATCTATCACCAAATGTATCGAAGAAAATGTTGACAATGTGCTGAAAAAGCGAATAAAGCCTCCAACCAAAACTGATCAATCAGTATATCCTGGCAATGGATTGAAAAAGTCAACCTTTTAGTTATAGCAAATCGAAAAGAAAATGATTTCGTGTGGCACTAAAAGGCGTACGAACAAGGAAACAACGAAATACTGTAAAGAAACTGGGAAAGAGATTAGTTTTGTTAGCCATTTGTGTGTAGCATTTTATATGTTTTTATTTTATTTTTTCACGTATTTGTAGAATTGCGCAGATTTTCTTTCATACTATTTTAAGTCGTACTATAAAAATGTGTAACTGTTTCAAATTCGTCATCGTTTTTATTATTTTACCAGATTTATTATGGAATATTGCGACATTTTTGAAATTAAAATATGAGTGTGAAATATTTATCTAGGAATAACATCATGTTATTTTAATAATAGAAATGTTTATTGCCTTCTGAAATATCGTTGTTACATTATCGATATTTGATAATGTAACGACATAAAACTTTGCATCCCTAATTTTTTAGGCCTCTTTTAAAGTTCATTAAAACCAAAAACAGGCAACGGTGTAAACACGTACAGCCTCGATAATGAACCGAAAGGTAAATAACGCGATAGTAGTCACCGGAACCCTAACTGCGCTGACCGGAACATTGTCCCTCGCCGTAAAGTAAAACAACATTGTACACTATCTATTTATAGTTGAAATTATATATGATCACAATGTCGTAAATTATAATCATTTAATATAGATATGTATAGACACTTTATTGAAAAAAAAAACATTAAAGGTTATACAAACAAGACACAGTAATGTACAATCAGGCGGCAATCAGGCATTATTATTAACGATCAAAGGTTAATTGGCTGTCGGGAAACTATCAGGTGTAAACGGTTTCACTTAAAAAAAGTCTGAAAACGTATTTCCTGGGAATTAGCTAAATAACGGCACAAAAAGTCTTTAACCTATGGCATAAGAATTTAATATGCCTATGGTTAACAGCCAAACAGTTAGGAACTTAGGACACGCCCTCCGCGTGCTAACCGTTGGCTTATTTTTAAAATAGTTAGACGATGTTTTTTTTTCTTATGGCATGCATGAAAGTAGCCAGTGTCTAGTTAAATTTCGCACTATATTAGGTATTTATGTTTTTTTTTTCTGCAGTCTGCCTTCCTTATCTCGTTTTGTAAAAATGGCAATTAATGCAAATAATAATGACGTTTAATTTTGTGGCGTTTAATTTTACCTAACGAAGTGTCAATAACTATTGAGTGTACTGTGAATCAGTGACGCTATATAAATGAACGATACAGTAATGGTGCACAAAAAAGACCACGACTGTTTCTTTGAACTGTTCGCGATACTATGCGACCAGAAGAAATCGACGCATGCGCGGAGAAAAAAGATCGAGGGAAAATCATGTAAGTAACAACTGACAAGCATAGACGACAAAGTGCTTAATACAAAGTAATTTTATGGAGATACACTGCTACTGGCGCTATCTACCCAAAAACACAAAATACTTACAAGCAATAAATTTGATTCTGTTGTTCCAATGTACTTAGAAATCTAGTCTAGTCTTAGAAATCCAGTTTTTTGCGAAACCGCATATTTTTTTGACATAAAGTAATAATAATATGGGCTAGTTTCCTGGGTCAAAAAATGATTATTCTATTTAGTCCGTCAGTTAGATTATCAAAAAATATTGGACCCATATTTTGTCTTTTGTCAATCAAACAAAAAATGACGAAGATAAAGCGCATCGAAGTGAGCACGTGACGTCACGTCTTGCTAAAAAGTGTCGCAAGGCGTGACGTTATGCGGAACTTTAACGGGGTATATCTTCATCATTTTTTGTGCGATCCAGAAAAGAAAAAATACGTGTCCAATTATTTCTGGTAATCGAACTGACGGACTAATTAGAATTTTTTAGAAAACTAGCCCATTCCATGTGATTGTTGATTTAAAATGCATTATGGTACAGACAACAGCACGTCAACCTACCACAAAAGTATTTTCCCAATTGATATTGATCTCTAATTGTTAGATAAAGAAATATGAAATATATATAAAGTTGAAAATCAATTCAATGACCTTTAACTTTTTGAGTAGGTTAACCTGCCATTGTCTGTACCTACCTACATAGTCTAGTCTTGGTTCGAAACATAAACTCGTAAATTATATTTTTGAAATACAGGTAAAAATCATATTAAGTCAACACAAAGTTCTACCCCGCTTTATCAATCATAACTAGGTCTAGGTGGACTAAAAACAAGGTTAATAATAATTAATTTATCAAATCGCCCTTATTTTTCATAAAACGGCTTATCGTATGGCAATTACGCATGAATCGTTAGATGTACTGTGTTTGTACACGCGAGTGTTTGCCGATCTAGATCTAGGTCAGGACGTGTTTTCTTTGCGATTGTGAATTATTATTTATTTTGTATTCTTATTATAGTATAATAAAACTGCATCTTAATGTATGGTTCACTCTAGTTGAGTCTTAAATCTACTCTGACTTGTGTTCCGATTCTGTACAAAGAATTAAAAAAATAAATATTCATTAAATAACATATACGAGTATTCACAAACTTATTTTAAAGAATCGGTTTTGGTGAGTATGTATGATTAACAGTGATCGGATTAAGTATTTTGATTTGGGGTCAATGATCTCAAACAATAATGTTAATATGGACATGCCTCCGGGATTCCGGAATTTCTTTGTATCAGTTTTTGAAAAAAAGGCATATCCATTTATGCTAGCACTATTATTACATCAAATCAATCTACCTATTCCGATCACCGATGATTAATCTCTGAATTTCTCGGTCCAAATATTATCAATAATGCGTCAAAATACTTCTAAATAAATATTTCTATGACTCAATCAAGTGTTGATAAATTTATTAGTGATTCAACAATTAAATTTTTCAGCTACTCATCAAGCATTCATAATCGAGACACAATAAAAATTCCATTGTTATGCGATCTCATGAGACCGTTTGGATGTCGTCGAGTTAAATTAAGCAAGCTTAATGTTTGGAATTGTTGCTAACAACTACCTGTCTAGGTTTTTTTAGTTTGAGAAGTGCTAACTGAAAAATATTCAAAATTCGATATCACCAACGTTCGTATCCAAACCGCTGCACTATCAGCTGTTCCACCTAATTGTGGGCGAGGCTTATCAACGCGATATCAAAGACGCTTATGCCTCGATAACAATAGACCAGTCACCTGCGACGCGCGTCCCTGGCTTATTTACTCTACTCCACTCCTGTGATATAATATTGACTTTGACAATCAAACTCCTTTGTTTCGAATTCGAGTTTTGAATTTAAAATGTTGAATTTTTAATCAGTGATGTGCCTATGACGCGGGTCGAGTGATCGATGGATAGCGCGGGGCGCAAACTGAGCTCGTTTTGGACCGAGTTTCTGCACGCCGCTGCTAGTCATCCTTTCCCATCGGTGCCTGGGGATGTGCTTCCGATACCAGTTTTTGATCGAGAAGATTGTATGTACTAACATAAACATGTTCCATTATTTTTGTCTGCTGCGATATTACAACAAATGCTTTGTTTCCAACAATAGCGATTAAGCTTCCTATTTGAATATTTAAAATGTGCATACGTTACCCTTATGTCAGATATTTACCGAATTACCCAGGTTCAATAAGGATAAAAGGTATCGTAGCCGCTAAAACCAATATTTACAATAATCAAAATGGAAAATTAATCGGTAACACTGTATCATGAAAATGAATATTGCTTACATGCAAATCTGATAGATAGCAAACATTTGCCATTAACGTACGGGTTCTAATTCGCCTATATAGCAAATCCCAGTAAATCGCTGTGCTAATACGAATTCTAATTGAGCAGAAACCAAACCAATTATTTGTTACTTGAGACAATCCATTTTAAATCCGCTTACATTCGCAAACCACACGTGCCTTGGATTTCCGAGAAATTTAAATTTAAATAGAAAATAATGGCTAGTATTTTTGTTACACCAATTTCAAATTCGAGAGCTAGATATTTAGTCGGAATACATTTACGTATATAATTTGAATGATTTGGTTTCGAGTACATTTTTAGTGAGCGACTCGCGATTTTTCTTTATATTTGATTTTTAAACCAAACACAACAGAAAACCTTACCGACGACTGGTGAAGTGGTTCGCGCTCCTGACTACAAAGCCAGCGGTTGTGGGTTCGAATCCCGCAAGGAGCAAATGTTTGTGTGATGAGTACGAGCATTTGTATCTAAGTCATGGATTCTTATAAAAGTATTTATCTATGTTTATCCGTTATCTATTCGCCATAATACAAGGCTTGCTTAGTTTGGGGCTAGATAATTGATGTGATTGTGGAAACAATTTATTATTATTATATATAAGAATAGGGGGGTCGGGGAGAAACTTATTCCGTAGTTATATAAGTCCCGCGAACTTACATCACACTTATATCGAGTTTAGGAAACTGTCCGAGCGAATACCTCTTTAAATTTAATTTCCGAAGTTATCAGAAGTTTCAGTTAGGTGGACACCGGTTAATAAACTAAATGCCCCAACTCCTCTATAAAGGGACAATTAGGAAGTTTTCGTGATTGTCTTAATATGTATCTTTTGAACCACTTCATACAAGACGCAGACAACAGTGCTCCCTAAACAAACACTCTTGTCTACTCAGGAAAAGTGAAAGCTTCCCTTTCCAAGTTCATAAAAAAAAACATGAATTTGTTACTGATAAAAAGGCCTTTGTACCTAATCCCACTGTAGTACAACAAAAGAATGGGTACTCACTTATCATTTATTTACTGATATTTGCCATTTATTATGGTTCTGATAACCATTTTTGTAACACAGGGCAACCTTATATGAGAGCAGTTCAACCAGTGTATGGTTCAAGTGTAATTAATAAAGACATTTTCATTTTCATTTATACTTTCCGAATTTACACTCAATTTATATTATAAAAAGTGTTTTGATCATTAATGAAACATTTTGTTCTTTATCACAAAAGCTTTAACTTAACGAACTGAAAATTTAATCATCGCGCTAGAACAATTTGAAACAATTGTTTCGAAGTGCAAAATTACAAAAAACAAAACCAATATCACTCTTTTGTTTATCGTCCGATAAACGTTGCGCAAACTCGCCACCTAATTTATCGCAGCGCTATCAGCGATCATTTTATCTTTCAATGCTAGATAATAAGCCTTCGTTCGCCCACGCTATGTGCCAGCTCTTAACAAAACCCAACCCCAAACACCAGTATCGGTTTCCTCACAGATGAGTTATCTCGTTCCATAGGATATCTTTATCTTATCGATGGTTCAACCCATCGTTATTTATGCTTGTTGAAATCACGCGCATCGGCGAATCGACTACAACCTTATCTAATCTCGCATACAGTCAAAGGAATGTGATCGAACAGAGCGTGTGTCTTTTAGTGTAATGTGAATCGGAGTGGTTTAAAATGTGTTGTTTGAATTCGATGTGAATGGTGTCGATATGCGAGTACCGACGGGATTTTGGTCACAGACAGTGGACTGTGTGCTCGAGTGCGCGTGGGAGACGCTTAAGTGCGGCCACAGGGCGTGCGAACAATTGGCGGTGGCCCATCACCTCTTAGCGCAGCCCTACCCTCATTTGGATGTGGTTATCGCCGCCCCTTCGTACGCCAGGCGACGTTAGTACTTTGATTCTCATTTCCGTGACATTGATCGATATCGATACCTACTTCAGTAAATGCTCGCACCTCACTTTCCCTTTTTTTTTGTTAATATGGCTAGCAATATAATATTTAGATTTTTTAGGTTGGGTTACTATTATTAATATTTATTTTATCAAATCCGACAATACAGGTCCATTTTATTAGTAAAATCTTATAAGCTACTAACATAAGTACCAACAAAAACAAAACAATAAAACAGAGAGAAACTACAGATGCGGCGGGTCAGTTTCGGCGGTCAATTTTGATTGCTTTTTACATACATTTTAAATATGTACCGCGAAACAATATTTACTACATAAGCTCGTTAAAACCACAACACAATATTATCTTACATTGTGGTAGTGATTTATATCACATCAACGAACAAACATTGGATGTTAATAAAAGTGAATATATTTTATTGCATACCGTTTACTGACACTATCTATCGATCTTTCGAATTGCATAGGTACTTATAAAACATATTTAGTTATAAAGTTATAAATAGATTTAATGATATTATCTATTTTTATTGTTTGATAAGAAAGTCCAACATTATTATTGCTGTAAATGTTGTGATTCATACAAAAAATACTTAATTATATTATTTACATTTAATTGTTGCACGAATCTTAATCAATAAAATTAATATTTTGATTAAGTACTTCTTGATAACTACATAGGTAATATTCTAACTAATTTCATTGCCATCTTCTATAAAAACTTTTTTTTTTTTTTAAATCGTAAATAACCTTATTGAAACACTGGCCAGTGTTTTAGAGGTAAGGCTAGTTGAACATGAACAAGTGTAGGCATTGTTGCAAGTGTAGGACAAATGGAGTTCGGCTAGTAGTGGAAGCACGCATTTTGCATTGTAATAACCAGTGATCGGAATAGGTAGATTGATTTGATGTACTTTGGTAGTGCTAGCATAATATGGATGTGTTTTTTTTTAAAACTGATACAAAGAAATTCCGAAATCTGGGAGGCATGTCCATATTAACATCAATGTTTGAGATCATTAACCCCAAATCAATCTACCTATTCCGATCTCTGGTAATAACGCTATCAATACACTTTCTGAAGTCACGGGTACTGGTAGGATTTAGTAATACTATAATCATTGGTGTAGTATGTATTGTTAAGCAAAAGGAAAAACATTAATAACCGATAACAAATTATAATACATCCCAAGCATGTCAAAACAACATTGTGACTTAGTAAACGTTTAACGACCCTATTGGCGTATTGGCAGAGTGATTCGCCTTGAACGCAAACGGTTCGATTTCCAGTTCGGTTCAAAATTTGTTGTCTGGTACCTCTTAACATAAGGAGGTTAATAATTCCGTACTTCGAGACCTTCGAGACAATTACCCAATTGGCAAATCGCAAACTACCCAGGTTGTCTGGCGCTTAAAATAAAAAAAATAAAGCCAAAAAATCCTTCAAACCTTACAAGAAAAAAAGAGCCTAGACGTGACGTGTGAAACGCATTACAAAAAGAAACCTTGTAAAAATTCTCAGTTTCAGAAAATTGCACCTTTTTTCTTATTTTTAAATTAATTATTTTCGGCCTAGATTCTCGTTTTTAATTTATAAAGCACGCGACATCGCTGCGTTCCAATTACAAATTTTTAAAACAAAACTTTGTCGCGTGCCGCGCTCTGCGCAATAATTGCCGAAGTTGGATAGGAGGACGCGCAATTTCGCACTCGTGGCACAACATCGAGACCGCGTGTTGAACGACGCTTTGAGTTTTCAACCGACTTCAAAAAAGGGAGGTTCTCAATTCGACTGTTTTTTTTTATGTATGTAACGCGATTACTCCGCCAATTATGAATCGATTTTAATGAATCTTTTTTTGTTTGGTAGATTATACTTCAGAGGTGGTCCCATATAAATTTTTGATGCTATGATAAAAGTTTGCAAAATAAAAATCACCCCTAAGGGTAGGAAAATAGGGGATGAAATCGGTGTTCAGCAGTTAAATTAGGATTTAAAAATAGATGAAATAAGTAAATTTTATTTTAAAAAAAAAACCTACATCATAACACTAAAATGCTAAAAATAATCCTAACACTTAAGTACCTAATCAGTTACTTTTGGAGTCGGTGCCAGCCGATAAGAGATTCAATGTTTTTGTTTGCACCGACTCCAAAATTAACTGATTAGGTACTTAAGTGTTAGGATTATTTTTAGCATTTTAGTGTTTTGAAGTCGGTTTTATTTTTTAAATAAAACTTTGTTACTATTTTACAATGTCTTATGTTTTTTGACTAAGCTTTTACTGGCCCTTTACTATGAGCTCTTCGGTATTTGCTACCTGATTTACATAATTAACAACATCATCTAAGTAATTTTCTCCAAGTATATTTTACAAGTTAACTCTGTAACTTGTACAGCCTACCAAGCTGTTATAGTTTTCCTTTTAACGTCGATAAATTTAAGAACAATTTTTTTCACATTTCGTAGCTATTTTGCTGGCATCCTAACGGACTTTAACAAAAAATGCACTTTAAAGCTTAATATTAAGCAAACGGATCCTTAAATCGAAAAATTGTGTTTTCAGCATTCGATGATACAAAAACGACAATTTGTTTTTATCTGTCAGCCTAAATTTTCTTGCATACGACTTTTACTTACAACAATAAATTACGTAAAAGTCATAGGCGTCTTTTTTTTTAATACTAGCTGTTGCCCGCGACTTCGTTCGCGTGGTCCTCAGTTTATTCATAATTAATTTTCTTATTTTTTCCTTTCAAAAGAACCTTCTCCAAAAATAATAATAACACAACAAAAAAAGAATTAGCGAAATTGTTCCATCCGTTCACGCGTGATGCGATGACCAAGGGAAATAGAGATTCATTTTTATATAATAGACTAGCTGTCCCGGCGAACTGCGTACCGCCCCTTACTATTTTTTTTTGTGAATTTTTTCGTGTTTTTTATAGTTATTCTGCTATTCGGGGCGGAGACAAATCCAACAAACCAAAGATCATAAAAATCGGTCCAGCTGTTCTTGACTTATTAATGGTGTAACTAACCCGACTTTGTTTTATATAAATAGATAAACACGTTAATTTAAGTATTAAGGTCTCTTCCTGTAATGTTATAGGTTTCGGTTCTACTCTCTATTCAATTTAAAAGTTCATATTCCAGCATTACAATCTAATACAATAACAATATAATCTCATAGAGCTGAGTCTTCAACAATGAACATTGTGGCACTGTGCGCTTTATTCCTTGATCCGTCTTTGATGTCGTAGAGAAAATACAATGCATTCCCGACGAGGGTGATTCAAAGAGCGCTATAAAAATAAAAATAGAGATGGATTCTATTATCTGCAATTCTAGACTGGTCTGGTATCTCTTGTCAACATTTTAGCGTAGGTAAAGCTTCAAAATAAAAATGAAAGGTAAGTTGTTGTGAACCATGAAATCTGATGCTGACGTTTTTGCTTTTTTTTATGTTTGATTTAACTTTGATTACCTATACAGTTTTTTTTGTTATCGCAGTATTTTTGGTATAACTTGTTCTTCTTTCTCAATTCATCTTTCTTCGCAATGCCCCAATGACTTGTAAAAATACAAAAAAACGAGAGTCCATACATATTATAAGATCTGAAAAATCGTTGAATTGAGAACCTCTTCCTTTTTTTAAGTCGATTTATGAGGAGAAAAATGCCATGATAACAATTTCTAACCTAAAATGAGAATTTAAATATTTGGACACTATTCAGCTTCGAAAAATATGTCTCTATTTTTCTAATACCCTGGCGCCTGCATCTCAAGGTTACCTTACAAACCAAACCTTACTTGACATACTATACACTAATTATAATTTAACATAATAAGAGATTAAGGGCCTCTTGCACCACTTGCTGATAAGTTCCAGATAACCTATCTGACACTTCTTTGGACAGCTAATTGTATGGGTTATCTGTCAAAACAAGTGCTAGATAGGTTATCCGGAACTTATTAGCAAGTGGTGAAAGTGACCTTTAACAATATTATTTACATACTGTGCAGCTCAAAAAAGCATGCGACTGTCAGGTATTTTTTTTTTCTGAAGACAACAATCTAATGTACCTAACAGCTTTTATCAAAAAATCTATGACTATAAAAGCACGAGGAAATAACTAAACTGCTGTGTTTCATGTTTAATCCATGTTTGTCGTTTTTAGTACGACATAATTATATTTTTGCGTGCTTAAAATCTAATGAAATCACGTTTTCTATGAGTTAAGGCACTGTCATTATTTTAAAGGCTGAAGTCAGTAAAAATATTTATAATTTTGGGCAGTAATTTGTGGTAGGGTTGTTACACTAGTACTCGTTCTAACAACAGTTTAATTAAAAGAGTTTAGTACATAAGATAGTTAAATACGATAAAAAATGCTTTTATATCTTTGTGGCTTACATGACAAGTTTAAAAAAGTTATATTTTACTGTTTATTCTGTTTTAAAGTAAAGGTTATTTTTTTTAAAAATATATACGTCAAAATTAAATGTTGCAGCTGAGTCGACTCCGGAAATAGATTCCAGAATTTTAAAACCAACATAAAATGTTGACAGGTGTAGGTCTTTATCTCACAACCAATCAACCTGGTTAGTTTTGCAAAAATCGCAAGTGATTCAATTCGTTTTGAAACTATACCACTTTACTTAACCAAAAACTAGCTAGGCTGGGAGCTCTACATATGGGGCCCATAATGATATCTTGTTTTAGCTACATAAACTGTATTATATCAAAATATGCAACAAAGAATGAATTAAAATGAAATGTAATTATAGCTTGGTTATAAAAAAAACCCTACAAGTCTACAACACAGCGCTGGCAAACTCGCGATGCCCGCGACCGCAAATTTGGCACGACGCTAAACAACTAATGTCATTGCCGGTTTTGGCGCCAAAATGAGCGTACGTGCTATGGAACTCGAGCTCGTAAACAAACTAATGCTTGCTAAATTATAGTTTAGCCAACTAAAACATTTCAATAAAATTAATTTTCTAAACACTAGCACAAATTTGAAACACGATTAATTTGAATGAATAGGTAACTCCTACATTAAAACATTTTTTTCTGCTTGTAATGATTTGAAAGACAAATGAAATCAAATCTGATTAATTTCTTTCGTTAAAAACCATAAACTGAATGAACTGAATGATAGTGCTACTAGACTAGAAAATAATTATAAATAGGTATAAAATAATTAGTGTAGTTGTGTTTTTTATTTCTGCAAGGTATACTTACGTCAAATAATGAATATATAACATAACATTAAATTGTCATTACATACCTAACGTATCTAACTTTGGTTTGACAGTAGTCTCCAAAACCGTTAAAACTACTATTACTTGTCTACATCTTCCGTGATTACTTCGTATTTTCCGGGCAAAGCTAATCAATGTCTTTAAACCAACAAAGCGGGCAATTGTAACTATGTTAGTACTTCCAACTGCTTCCAACAGTTTCTTTACTCACCAACAAAAATACTATTTAACGTTCCAACAAAAACACTGGCACTGTGTTCAAAACTCATATAAAGTTTTCGCAATAACAAAAGTATCTAGATAAGACTGTGTTATTCCGACTATCCAGGTAAACAGAACTATTGGTCCGGCGAATGTCGAGATAAACCGACTTTGCTAACTTTAACCGGAAAACTTGTTAAAAGAAAATCTATTAGTTTTTTTGTGCTTAGTCTGTAAATGCCGTTAAACACGCCATGTATCGGTAACCAATCGGTTTTCTTTAATCTATTCGTACTTATCTATTTAAAACTTTGTTTTATGGAAATGGAACAAACATACAAAATAAGAAAGTTATCTACATACAAAATAATGAATCGAAAATAATGTGAAAGAACTATTCCTTGTTATCATTTAATTAATTAAAAGCTTGTAGTGCTTGTATTTTTAAAAACATTCTAAATCAATAAGCCCACTGCTGGACGTGGACATAGGTCATCGGTCCACCGGTATACTCTTACAAGTTGATAAACATTTCTATTAAATTGTTAAAACTTCTTAAGACGTTTTTGATTTGAGCTAGGGCTATAATATTTTGCATCTTTGCTGTGATATAGAAGGGTAAAGGGGTTGAAGAAAAGGGAAGGATGAAGAAATCAAAAGATTAGGGATTGGGACTTTTGGGATTGGGTTCATCAGTACTGAGAGTATTAATCTTAATGCCTTCATTCAAATTTAATTTGGCGATATTGTATCTAGGTTTGATCATGTGTGTAATTTGCGTCTAGGCGTAATTATTTTTTATTTTAAAACAAGTTATAAGTAAACCTACAAAAATGCACTGACCTAGTTGGCGGTTTCCACGAAATTATGCTCTTCACACGAGCAACCAACTCGGCCATGAATACATTCGCTGAATAGCTCCTTCAGGCACTGTGTATTCTATTTCGCGCGGGAAACGCCAATGGCTCGATACGTGTTACTTACGACGACCTAGGGTTGCCACGAGGCACTAAGGTAGCCTAACCAAGAGTAGTTAGTACGTTTGTTACGGTCTTTCAGGTGAACAGGAAAAAGTCCTTGAAATCTTGATGATTTAAATACGTGAAATACGTACCTAATTTGCCCTAAAACTGTTACAGTAATCCTGTTGTACGCCATTTCTCTTGTTCAGTCAGTATTTATCATATCATCTAGTCAGTCTAAATCCATTCACAACAAAGTCAATCCTGATGTCTTCGCTGGCCAGTGAAAATCAATGTCAGTTATGAGTATTTTCCTAGCCCCTAGGGCCTAGGTATATAATTAGTCTAGGTAAAACTATCTTATTCCGTCATCGACCTGTGGAAAGAGGGTGTAAGGGTATCTTAAATGAATTTTGACTAACTGTTGGCCTGCCCCTAAAATAATATTCTCTTAAAACTAACTATAATAGTGGTAATCAATCTTAGTGTTTATCATGGACTCTATCATCAACTTTTTTATCACAGGGTAAAGATAAGAAATGATTCGGTTGAATCATTGACTCGCAGATCGACAAATACGGAAATTGAATGTTCTCAAATACCTTGAAATCATAATAGTATCTGTATATTTTTTGTAGCACAGTAGTTTGTCAAATCAGTATTTCAGTTATGAATTTCAGGCTCTAACTCGTAAAGAAATCTTTACTTAACTTACTTTTGTAACCATTTGTAAAATATTAACTTTTTATTTTAAATAAATTTTTAGTTCAATACATCGCCGCTCTATCCTCTGACCATCCATCGACCATATTTTTTATTAACTGTTGGCAGCCCTGTTCAGGTAAGGCACAGACTAGCCGTGGCCGGGCGCGGAAATGTACCGGAAATGTCCGACATTGGCCGTGTGTTACCAACTTTACGCGACCGAACGTACCCTCATATCGTGCCTACTTGATGTAGGTCTGGATTTTAACTTTGCTTTACTTCTATAACATTTAGATAATGTACGGGTTTCTTTGACCTTTAAAAGGTTACTTTAGCCTTTACCAAAACCACCAAAACCACCATTCTTAATGAACCAATATACCTAATATTTTTAACGTGGATTTAAAGGATGCCTCAACGAAATTATTGACCTTAGCCAAAGTTACCCCCCAGGGCTAAAGTAACCTAAAGCTAAAGTGTCATTTTAAGAAGTCAATTTAGGAAAGTTCTACATAAGTTGACCAACAACTTTAACAATGATACCATATTAAAATCGACAAAAGCAAATTAATTCATCCCATAAATATATTATATTATTTTCCATGTAATGACGTTTTGGAATTAACTGTTAAAATTAATTCTTGTGATCAAAATACTTTCTAGTTCTGTGTAGCCGAATTAACCGAACATAGTAAACAACATCTTCGGTTAATTGCCTGGTCTAAAACTTATTTTCCTGCCTTCATCATCATCATTATTTTAGCCATAGGACATCCACTGCTAAACATAGGCTTCCCCCAGTGACTTCCAAATTGGCCGATTGGAGGCGGCCAGCATTAACCAGGTCGTTTGTCCACCTTGTGGGTGGGCGTCCTACGCTGCGCTTGCCTGTACGGCCTTAGGTCGCTAGGATTAAAACGGTACCGATTCACTAACATGCAGGTAAAACAAGAGAAAAAAATTTGCAAGGAACCCCAAATTTGTTGAAAATAATTCATTAATCACAACAATCTTGTGTCAAAACAAAACGTAGTATCTACTCGTAACCCACTTTTGTTACTAATTTATCCAATACTATCTTAATACATTGCGCGATCGCGTTCGACGAAACGAAACGCAATCTAATTTAGCAGATAATTCCGCGGGAACAAAAATGGAACGGAATGGAAGAAGTAAATAAAATAGAGACAAAGGCGGCGGGTGGCGTCAAATCCAATCTCGTTGCCCGCGTAGCGACAACGCTGGACCACCACACTCGCAATATATGGGCTACTGTCGTCGCGAGAAAGTTGTGAGGCGATATACGATCGAGTGTTGCAAATTTTTAAGCTTGAGATGTTATTGAACAAGCTAAATAAGTAATTAATTTAAATACAAGATTTTTAGGTCGGACGACCTGATTGATAAAGGTAGCAGGAAGCCGCTAGATGCAGGCCGGCCAAGCTAGAAATCACTGTGGGAGGCCGATGTTTAGCAGTGGATGTCTTTTGGCTGAAATGATGATGTGTAGATAAATGAAAATAGATAGATACTCTTTATTGCACACCGAACAAACAAAGTACCTACTTGGAAAAACACATTTTTATCAGCATAATGTAGACAGTGTTAATCGCTAGAAGCAATCTCATCCAGACTGCTGGACGTAAGTCCAGAGCCAGTCCAGAGAGCCCAAAGAGCACGATCTCCCGCTTCCAGCTTTTAGCTGTCTTCCTAAAGTCGTCGATCCATCAAACTGGGGTCTGAGAGGCGTCCTACCCTACACTATGTTTGCCGAGACGAGGTCTCCATTTGAGAACTCGTTTACCTTATCTGACTACTAACATTTGAGATTCAAATAATATTTAGAAATAGAAATTCATTTATTTGGTACAAGACAGACATTACAATGAATCTTACAAAGTATAAAATACATACGTTAATACGGTCAGGTACCAAAATGGTATTTGTTTGCTTTTCAGAGTGCAGAAAGTGGCTATAAAGATGTTTTTTTTACATTTAGTACTATTCTTTAGTTAGTCATTTGAAGGTTTAAAGAAAACGTTCTACTACTCTTAATACTTTTTTTATTTTAATCTGCGATATGACTTTGAAGAAGGCTCAATTAAAGATTTATTCCAAGTGTGTCCTTCATTACTTCATTATTTAAAGATGAAGTTTCGATACGATGGTACCGCATCTATCTTTTTTTAAACTCTCAAAGTCTCAACCATATTCTTCGTTTTGTAGAACCCGCGTCTCAACAATTTGAGCCTTTGAGAATTACTCTGCTGACTCTACCACAGATTATATTTCCGGTTGTTTTACCGATTGTCCTGTGCAATTGTACGTACAAATAGGTTGAGCTGGCCATTTTACATTTTGCTTTATCGTTAATTTAAAAAGCACTCCGTTCGGATTCGCTTTGTGTTTGTATTCATTCATCATTTGGGATTTCTTTCTCATTATTGTATTGTTCCAAGCGGGCACTATTTATTAGAATGAAACACTACATTTTTCTCGTTGACTTTATATTCCGTTCGGTCAATTGGAATTTCGTATTTATTTTTCTTGGACTTGGAATTACTATTTATTGATGAGAAGTGGATGATAATAAATTGTACTACTACGAATTCCTTTGTTTGATTTTCCAAAATATTAGATAAAGAAAAAGATAGGCAAAACAAATTTAATAAAATATTGTGATTTTTTCCTACTCTCTTCGATCAAATCAATCAATTATTTTTATAACAGAAATGTTTGATTGGTCGTTTTCTCTTTTGTAGTTCCTTTTTTGGATGTTTGTTACATATCATTAGATAACATGTAACTATGTTCAGAGGCATCGCAAAAATATGAATAAAACGTTTGCTATACTGACACGAACCGGGAATGGAACCCTGTATTGTATTTTAGGCAAATCGCCTGCCACTAACCCAACTGGATCGTCGTTACATCATAGATATTTTTATACGTTTTAAGTAACATACAAATGTTATGCCATTCTTACAAACAAGATGGACTGAAGTTATTTCAGCATCTTCGAACTTGGAACCACTCGGAGCGAACGCGAAGAGACTCGTCTAATAGAAGTGGTAAAGAAATAGGAAACTGTAAGTAAATTAACTGACCAATTTCCAAATTGCTTTTGCGACATTAAGAGCCAGTTTCGCCACTTGCTGATAAGTTCCAGATAACCTATCTGGAACCTTTTTGACAGCTAATTGTATTGTATCAAACAAGTGCCAGATAGGTTATCCGGAACCTATCAGCAAGTGGTGAAGCTGGCTCTAAATCTTATTCCATTGCTTTGTACTTTGACTAGTTAATCTTTTTGTAAGTAAGAATATATGATCTGAAAATAAAAATTAATTTAATTTAATTTTATAAAAGTATGCTAGCTAACCCCTATTTTTTATTTTGTTTAATTTAGTAGACAAATGTGATTTCTTTTCTTTGTTTGCAAATGTTCTAATCACACATTAAAAACAAACTCTGTTCGAATTCACGTACTTAAGTTTGTAACATAAAGAAGTTAACAATGTTTAGGTTTACTCATTCTTCTTAGTCGTACGCTGTTGACAGAGCGGTCGTGGTCGTCACGGATTGTAGATGTGGGCAGATGTAACTCGCCTCACGATTTCTCGCCATTTGTTTCTGGTAGTCAATCTAGAAGATTCGTGTAAGGGGCCGCCCACAGTAGACTTGATCTGGTCCGTCCATCGCATTGGTGATCACCACGTGGCCTGGTGCCTTCCACTCTGCCGCCACTTCGCCTCGAGACGTGACCAAAGAACGTGAGGATGCGAGCCTGTACTAGTTCAGATAGACGCTGTTTGATGCCGAGTTCTTGGAGTATAGATTCGTTTGTCCGAAACTCAGTCCACGATACAAGCATTTTCCTCCAGCACCACATCTCCAGAGCGTCTATTTTCTTCTTCTCGATCTCTCGAAGTGTTTAGGTTAGATTAGGTTAGAAATTACATGATTACACTCATTAAGTGTAATCATGTAATTTCTAAGGAGGTAAAGTTTCTTTAACCTGAAATAGGAAAACATAAAATTTTTACTTGATTAAATTCGTTGCAAAACTTTTTTAAATGTTGCAAAATATTTTGTTAATCATCAATTAAGTTTTAGTTATACAATATTTATAGTTATGGGAAACCGCCAAGTATTATAGTTTGCATATCAGAATCGATTTTATAATAAATAAATAAGTAGGTACTGATTTTCAAATATTATAATAGTCAGTTTAAAAAAACGTATCGACCTTTTGCGTTTAATGTAATAATAAATACATTGAAATTGTTCTTATTAAGTATTTTAAACTTTATAATTTTTTAAATCTTTACATTTCACGTGTATTAATTTTATTTTATTAGGACAATCAACAAGACGAACAATTACTAGCAAATTGGTAAAACATTTAGATATTGGCTATAGACTATGTGCCGTCTTAATTACAGGTTAATGCAACACATACCTCTTTTTTAAACAAAATGTCTGAAAAATCCACAAAAGGAGGTTTGTGTTGCAAAAAATGTAACAAGAAAGTTTCAAATGATGAAAATTTTCAGTTTGGCTAAACCGCTATCTATTTACGTTGTACATTTACGTAGAGTCTTAGACTATATCGCTAAAAGCATTCCACTCAAAACAAAAGTTCAAGAATACAACAAACGCTATAAAAGCTGAAAGAAACTTGCCAATTTAGCAATTGCATTACATTCGGTGCATCGAGTAAAAACTTGGCAATAGACAAAGAGTGTGCCGCTCGACGGCTGAGGGCGGACTTCGTAACTGGATTTAGCTAGGTTTTGAAAATAGAATTCAGATATTTCGTTTTGAATTTTGTTAATGATAGATTAACAACTCCACAAACAATAGAATAAAACAAAAATCACGACAGAGTTCGAAATTCAATTAAATATTGGCCGTTATCTGGCCAATATTTAATTGAATTTCGAACTCCGGTCGATTTTTCGGCCGATTCTTTAAAAGCCAGATAACGTTCTATTATCCGACGAAAAAAATTGACGCTTGACACATTTTCTATACGAAAACTGTCAACATGTCAAGCTTATTCTTCAAATAAAAGTTATTTCAATACCCAGATCGAAAAATCGGATATAATTTGAATTTCCGTAGCAATAAATATGAAATAAGGAATATAGGTTGAATTAAGAACATAACACAAAAGAAACCTTAACAGTTAACATACACACACAAACATATTAAATGGTTAGGTAAAGTATATCACCAGAATGGGTCTGTAACTCTAAACTGTCTGAAGACGTGTCATTCATTTAATTAACCGCCTTGTAAATCTTTGGAACTACTTAAGAAATGTTGAACGTTTTATTAGTTAAAGTACTCATTTAAAACAATAGTCTAGAAACTTGTTTCAAAGTCACACTGCATTATTTATTTTGATGGTCTGGTCTAGTTCATGACGAAGGTCAAATGTTTATATGATACTTGCTTACTCGAGTTATGGGTGTCAGTACTACTATTTTCATTTCATATTTACACGTTACTAAGTCGTCAATCGGGAAACACAGGCAAAACTAATCACAGATGGCGCCAGTGTTTGGTCCTTACAACTGTTGTTAACCGATGTCCACGCAAATGTCAAAATATTATGTACTTTCGAATATAATTATTGAATTATTGGAGTTTTAATCTGACATAATATTTACTGACATTGGTAATGAATTTTATTTAATTATATAATTTACATTGAATTGTACAATAAAGATCTTTAGTAATTTGTTATTAAACTTAGTATAAGATGAATATTTGCATGCTTTATCTCATAGCTAAATAGGTCTATAAGCTACAATAACTGTATGACAACAACATTTACATACCCTATTTATGGCAAATAAAGAATTTGAATCTAAGTTTGTTTAGCCCAAAGGTGATTTTCATCATTATAATACTCGAAATAAAAATAAACTCACTTTTCCGAGCTTTAGAGTACACAAAGTTGGTAATTTATTCTTGGAGAAATGTATTAAATCTAATACAGTATCACAGACTTTTGTTGAACTACATGTTTATGAGTTCAAAATCCACATAAAAAACAAGTGTCGTTTAATTAATCGTATATTTTATAATATCCTTTTTTTTGCATAAGGATTTTTTGCATGGAGTTAACCTGCTTAGCCTGCACTTACTACATGTCTTGTCACTGTATTTCCTATGCCGTTTCATCTCATCAGCAGCCGATATGTAGTCGCGAAGCGGTGGTAGGGCAAAGCTATATTTTGGGAAGTGTATATGTGCCCGAAAGACGGCTTATTTATTGAATGAGTATTCTTGTCAAAGTGGGTTTTTTTTTCTGTGCTCACTAGTATGACGCAAGTTTGACACATGCTTGATAATTTATAATAACCATCGTAATGATTATTTGTCAGTGGCAACACTGACAGAACCATTGCTCAAACAATCACTACGGGCAAGACCAAACACAATTCGACACCTATCGGGGTAAATGTGCAGTGTGGTTCCTTATTATTGCGTTTGAGAGAAGGCATTTGTTGAAGTTAGATCAGGCCCCCCTTCGATAGCCTAAGTCACTTGACACTAATGCAATCCTTCGATAGCCTAAGTCACTTGACACTAATGCTAAATCATATAGCGTAACGTGGTATCCCGGTTGACAATTTGCTATCGAACGTTTCTGAATCGGAGCCTTGGATCCGGTTACAATCAGGCCAATTTCTATCCCGGGAATGCCATACTTAAAATCCAAGTCAAAGTTAACTCAGTCACAAATAAATACAAACAAACAAAAAACATATTTCTGTGATACCTTGAACGCGGGTGGAACCATATGCTGTATTAGAAAATGTAAGAGAACAATTACCACGCTTTACACTTTTTGAATTGTCTTACAAAACTATTTTTCTTCTACTATCGTGACCACTTATTCAGATCTAGATTTAACATCCTTATCTTACTTTACACTCCAGTCTGTAAAGCTTCCTTCTTTTATAACTACTAAAAACCAGCGTTAGAGGAAAAGACAGTTTAAAGTAGTTTAATAAAGTGAACTAACGCCCGGGTCGTCGAGACACTCGTCCGGGCTGTCCGGTTATAATATGGGGGTCTGTCCGGTTATAATATGGGGGTCTGTCCGGTGCTGTCCGGTGGCTCGGTCTACGCCGGTAAAGGTAGTTCTAACTATCAACGGATAGCTATTAGTGTTGAAATCCTAAAATATCGATAGTCGATATCTAGATTTGTTTATTGATGTTATCGTGAGCCATCTTGTAGATATTTTAGTTTTTTGTTTACAGTTGAAACAGCAATATCACGGAACAAAGTCTCAGAAGTAAAGCTCATGTATCTATAAGTTTATTTGTTATATGAACGTTCGGTGATCGCGCTAGGGCTTTTAACACTGGCTTATAGCTAAAGCAAGGTCGTGATACGGAACAATAAAAACTATCGTAGCGGTGGCACTCAAATAAAGTTATTTGATTGATTATTAAGAATGAAATAGAAATTAAAACCAAAAATAAAATGTTTATTTTTTTATTTATTTAATAAAATTGTTATCCCTTTACAGGGTAATTTGTCTCTGCATGCATTTTCTTGTCTAAATTTCTTTTCTTGTTAAAATAATATTGGTGGTAGATATTTTTTAAAAGTTAGAGTAATAACAAACAATAATTATCTCATATATTAGTAGTAAGTAAGTTATATTGGTAAGTAGTTACTTGAGCAAACTTGTTTGTTATCATGAGTATAAACAAACCCTTTAGTATTTTACACTTATAAAATATCATCCTTTATAATACACACTATTTTCTAGTTAACATACATAGCTACAAACTTTATTTCGGTTCTTTATTTGTTGACAATTCCATTGCAAACAAAGTTATCGATGTCGATAGTCACACTATCGATATAATATTTATTACTAAACGAGCACTAGTTACTAATGCTGATAAAATGGGAGCTCTGAAATGGCGCTAAAGATTTTAAGTGCAATATTAATGGCTGCATTTTTCTTTGGGCTAAGAACAATGGATAAGTTGTTAGTCTAATCTGTAAGTAGTTAGTTGTTGGATGCGCTCGGCTTAAAGATTCATAAAATGCATCTTCTAATTAATATTTAACTAGAGTCAATTTTTGTTGTTGGGAAACAAATTGGATCATGTTCAGAGATCAATAAGTTCCTCTAGTTTAAATAAAATCATCGTTATTAAAATGGTTTTTCTTGTGACAAATCCTTTCTTATTTAAATTATTTATTCAATGTAGTTAAATAAAACTTTTGTTTATCGCTTTATCTACTTTCCGGTGAAAATGTTGTACCTGTCATTTTTAATATTATTATTGAAAAAAACCCGTAGAAGCCATTGAAGGGTTCTACTATCCACCCCTGGGCTCCACCATCAGAACAGCACAATGGAATCAAATTATTGTACTGTCACAAACCTATACTTACGCATACGAACGTACCTTATCATCATCATTTCAGCATAGGACGTCCCACTGCAGGTTACAGGCCTCACCTTAACTATGAGGTGGCTTGGGCTCACTTCACCATGCGGGCCCGGTGCGGATTGGTGGAGAGGTGTTGTAAGGCCAGTGACCTAACCTTACTGTCAAATGTTATTAAAGCGCCCTTATTCCTATGAGTAGGCTTCACGACTAGTATCAAGCGATATTATCCGGGACCAACTTCTAACGTGCCTTTCGAAGTACGGAGATGGTTGTGATAATTGTCACTAAATATGGTTGGTTTGGTCACCCATTCAAACACAGCCGCTGCGTAGGTGGCTTAAATATATGGTGGCAAAAATATATAACCAAATACCCGAACACATAAGACAACTCACAAATAATACATTTATACGTGCCCTGCGGGAGTGGCTAATAACACACACTTTTTATTCAGTGGATGAATTTTTTAAGCACAAAAAATGACTCAATATTATTATTGTTGATGCATGGATTTAGATTTGCTGTAAAGTATTGATTCTTGTAGATTGGGTAACACTAATATAGATTTTTTGCACTTAATTTCTTCTTATGACTATTTACATATTTGCATGTCATAACCTATGACTAGATAGGCCTTAAGCAACTTGTAACTATATTCTATCTACCAACTTTGTAACCACCTATTTAGAGCAAATAAATGATTTTGATTTTGATTAACTTTGGTGATCACTACCAAAACGCTGCCACAAGCTAAAGCATAGGCAATTCTGACGAAAGTTAGTAAGAGCGTGTTAAAAAGATTGTTTAAAAATACCATTGTATCTTCAATATCAATCCTGCATTCGCTCATCCACCAATATTCACCTCCGACCATTCAACCATCAAAGAATAAAAACAAACACACCTTATATTTCGACAAAACGCAACGAAGGATGCCGAACGTGAAACCGACCCGACTTCGGATTCGATCGTCCAATAAAAGTGATGTTCGAATTAATCGATTGCGTTTTGTTTCGCGTTTCAATGGTTTTAATGAACGAATATTTTTTTGCAAACACATTCCAATGTGTGAAGTCGAGAGCAATCTATAGCATGGACAATCAAATGAAAGGTATTTGGAATAACAATAAAAATGATAATTAAATCCCACACATACATAAAAACACTTCACGAGTATTAGTAGACGACCTGCGTAGCCGAGAGGCGAGTATACTAGACTTGGTGTCGCTGTCTCCGAGGTCCCGGGATAAATTCCCGGTCGATCAATGTAGAAAAATAACTTTTTTATATTGTCTCGTATCTCTCTCTCTCTCTGGGTGTTGTGGTTACGTCGTTGTTTCTGATTACTGTAACACAAGTGCTTTGGCTACTTACCATAGGATCAGAGCTATGCATATGATGTTGTCCAATATTTTAAAAAAATGTAAAGAAACGATAATTGTTACCCAATGATTAGTGGTTCTGAAATTAATAAACTAAAAAGCAAGGTGGCAAGGCTCTATAAAGCTCGAGAATAACATTATATTATTCTTCAAACAACAGTACATGTCTTTGTAAATAAATAATAATCTTTGCATAAACATTGTTATCAGAAAATTTAAACAGCTAACCCGTTGCGATTTTATCAGACCTTTGTCCGAGGTGCATTTCGGTGCAATCGCAAAAACATCTATTCGACTTAACATAAGGATTCTTACACAAAACAACAATGTTGCATTCTTCTAGAATCTACAATGAATGTGTTGTCACCTACTTTTAATTCTGATCTAGCTACATAAATAAGAATATGATTTATTTAAAAAACCGGCCAAGTGCGTGTAAATATACTTACATACTTAAGTAAATAATTCTTCTATAACGGAAATCGAGTCTCGAAGATATTTACCGTGTATATGTACCATTGCCTTTTCTATTGCGTATAATATTTCATATGAAGGCTAGGGAGGGACCACAAACAAAAAAATCAAATTCGCTCTATTACTGCAGAAATAAAAAACTTTTGACTTCTTTTTTCTTAAGTTCTAAGATTAAAATTGATAACCCTAGTAGTAAGGGCCACCACAATGCAAGAATCAGATGTCCTAACTGCGAGCGAACTGCTTATTTTCCTTTTCCGAAAGGATGCAATGCAATTTGCTTCGGAAAATAAAGCTAGACTAGTGAAAAGACGAGATGGGATAATGTTTGATTTACTGTTACATCGAAACTCGACTGTTTGTGATAGAAACTAAAAATAAATAATCCGTGTTCCAAATATGATACCTACTGTTACTACTAATAAACAAACATTTTTGTTTATTTAATATTTTACAAAAATATCATAGATTTAAGTAGTATGTACAACCAACGGCCGGTCAACCTACCCAAAACCCTAAAGGTCATTATTAAACCGATATTTAACTTTAAGACCGACATGTAGAGATTAATATCAGTTGAGAAAATTTTACGTTTTCTGGTAGGTTTGTCTGTACGTAGCGATTAAGTCTAATGACCTAACCTACTAGCTTTACTTGACAACTGACTATTATTACTCGAGTATATACTCCTTAATAATAAACTCAGGCCATCACTAAACTTTTCGCATTCGTTTTTCAAATCTGTGTGTCGCTTGCAACAGTCTAGTTTTCGCGACTCGTGTCTTTGTTGTGTTGCGATGGGAGAGGTTGATCGAGATTCTCTGTTGCATTAATCTTGAATGTAGTAAACATTCAAGATTAATGCAACAGAATTGAATGTTTACTCATTTAACACGTTCTCGTGCTTCAAACGAATGCGGTTACATCGCATATGCACTGTAGTATGTCAGAACACTTACGATGTTTAAGTGGCATTTTTTACACATGAAATGTATAAGGAAACACGGGTATTCTGTAGACAGTTTATTAACGACTGGCCCGGTAGGTGCGACGGCCGGGCGGTGGCGCTCGCGCATACATACATAGGTATCTATCTATGCTTCTATACATTACATATCTTCACCCTTAATCATTACTACATACTAAATTACGTTACCTTAATATAAAGAATAAATAAGTACAATTATTTTGTAGAACTATAGCCTCTACTGTAACAAAATGATACTATCAATTTGACCGAAAATTAATTAACTTGAATCCAGATCTTTTACTTTTACACATCGAAATTAAACTAGGGCTTGAATCCGCAACAATTATTTATAATTAAACTGTAGTTTTAACTTAGTTATCTATAACTTTCTTAAGTTTCTCCTCTTACAACTAAACATCTTATGATATGCAACACTTTACTTAGATAGTAAACTAAAACCTATAACGGGGCGGATTATTTAATCTACACTGTCGCAACGGGCGAGACTGGGGCGGTTCAGGTGTCGTCGAGGGAGGGGCTGGTGGTGCGTCTTGTACGTTGCCTTCTATGCAATCTTGATACTGGTCTGTCATCTCATCATCCGTGATCGAAAGTGACTTATTAGCCGGACTAAGCAACCCCCGATCTTGTGAGGCGTGTACGGTATCTGTACTTTGAGCTAGAGGGCTGGAAGGACAGATTAGTGAACTGCGCATCCGGTGCTTAAGTTGATCAATATGTTTGTGTGACTTTCTACCTAACTCATCAATGACCCTGTAATCGGCACTTCCTATCTTTTCGGTAACTTTCCCTGACAACCATTTATCTCGCCCACTGTACTGACGCAACCAAATCTCGTCTCCCGGACTAAGTACACGGGTCCCTTGAGCCCCACTTTCCCGTTGCAGTTTTTGGGCCTTGTTAACTTTAGTACTCCTATCAGGCCTTAGTGCATCTAGTTTAGTTCGCAACCTACGTCCAAACATAAGTAAGGCAGGTGTTTCTCCCGTTGTGCAGTGCTCAGTGTTTCTATAGTGTAGTAAAAATGTACTTAAAGACAAGTCAATATCTGAATTCTCCCTAATAGCTTTTTTGATAGATTTCTTTACTGTTCGTACTGCATTTTCAGCAGCCCCGTTGGATGCCGGATGATATGGTGCTGAAAATATGTGTTCCACCCCAATAGATTTTAAAAATTGAGAAAATTCACTACTGGTAAAAGGTGGGCCATTATCTGATACTAACTGTTTAGGCAAACCAAAACGGGAAAAAAGATCGCTTAAAAATTTAACACTGTGATTCGCTGCAGTACTAGGTACCTGGGTCACCTCTAGCCACTTCGTTCTCGCATCGACCAAGACAAAAAATATTTTTCCTGATATGGGACCTAAAAAATCTACATGTACCCGGGACCATGGTTTATCGGGCCATGGCCACAGGCATGGCACGTGTCGTGGCGGTGAGTCACCCTCCGCGCCACATACCCGGCAACTGCGACACATGGCTTCGATCGCCTCATCCATGCCGGGCCACCAGACATAACTCCTAGCAAATGACTTTGTTTTGACCATGCCCATGTGACCCTCATGTAACTCTGATAAAACTTTTAATCTACATCCTTCCGGTACTACTACTCTGTGACCCCACATGAGACATCCTAGTTCTTCATATAATTCGTGTTTGCGATTAAAGAAAGGCTGAAGTGCTTTAATTTCATTCTCAGTTGGCCAATCACTGCGAATGTAACTCAGTATGCGACCTAACAAAAGATCTCGACTAGTCTGCCTTTTAACTTCATTATAATCTAACAACATTGCGTTATGAGCAAAATGCAAGTGCGTTTGTTCCGGTAAGGCCTGTTGCTTAACCGTCGGGAGCGCCGGTAAACGAGATAAGCCGTCCGCTCCGTTTTGCTTCGATGTTACATATTCTATGTTATAAGTATAGGCGGATAGTTTGATTGCCCATCTCTGTAACCTACTAGCCGCCATGGAAGGTATACCTTGTTTCGGCCCAAAAATAGTAACCAGGGGTTTGTGGTCAGTACGTAAAGTAAATTGCCTCCCATATAAATATTGATGTAGTTTTTCTAAACAGAAAATGATAGCCAACGCTTCACGTTCGATTTGTGAATAATGTTTTTCTGCCGACGTAAGCGCGCGGGATACATAAACTACTGGTCGCTCGCTCTCGCGTGTGCTGGCACCCGCTCTGTCTCGCTCCCACTCCCACTTTTGACTGAGTACACCACCTATACCACGCGCGCTCGCGTCGCATGTTAAGAACAACTGTTTGCTTGGGTCATAGTGGGCTAAAACATCAGTGCTAATTAATATTGATTTAATCTTCCTAAAGGCTAAATCACACTCACGACACCAAACCCAACTTATCCCTTTCTTTAATAAATTATATAATGGTGCAAGTATTGAGCTTAAATTTTGTATAAATTTGGCATAAAAATTAATAGTACCTAAAAATGCCCGTAACTCTGTAATATTACATGGTCGGGGTATATTTAATATTCCCTCCACTTTTTCAGGGTCAACTTTTATCCCGTCTGCAGAAATGATAAAACCCAAGTACTTGACTTCGCTTGTCATAAAAGTGCACTTATTCATTTTTATTTTCATTCCGTTATCATGAAGTCGCTTTAAAACTTTTTCTAACACTTTTAAATGTATATTTATATCGGGGGACCCTATAATAATGTCATCGAGAAAAACCTCAACATTCGGCATGTCATTAAAAAGATTTGACATTATGCGCTGAAAAATACCTGGACTCGAAGATAGACCAAAGACTAATCTTTTATATTTATATAGACCCCTGTGAGTGTTTATTACCGTTAAATTTTCGGGATCGTCCAATTCCACCTGATTGTAGGCCTGGGTCAAATCTATTTTTGAAAAAATTTTGCAACCATTTAACTTGACTAGTAGGTCATCGATTCGCGGTAATGGATATCTATCAATCTTAAGCACAGGGTTCAAAGTAACTTTGTAGTCAGCACAGATACGGAGTCCACCATCAGCCTTACGTACGGGGACCAAAGGTGTGGCCCAGTCCGCGCAGTCCACGGGCTCGATGACCCCGTCCCGCAGCATGGCGTCCAGCTCGGCCTCCAGCTGGTCGCGCAGCGCGTACGGCACGGGCCGCGCGCGGCAGAACACCGGCGCCGCTCCCTCGCGCACCTGCAGCCGAGCCTTGCCTCCCCTGAACCGGCCCAGTCCGCCCGTAAACAGCTCCTTATACCTGTCGAGCAATTGGGACAAATTAGTACTCATGGGTACATTATCATTTTTCTTGTTCTCTGTGACATTATGTAACATTGGTATTTGGATTCCCAATTCTGAAAGCCATTGTCTCCCTAGCAACGAAGTTGTTCCACCCTGTATTACAAACAATTCTAATTTTTTTGAGTTACCTCCATATTGCACAACTGGATTTATGATACCTAACGGCATAATTTTTGAACCATCATAGAACTTAAATATTAAGTTAGACTTTTCAATTGATTTATTATAAAAATATTTGTCGTAAGTTTTTTTACTAATACATGATACTAAAGACCCCGTATCAATCTCCATAGGTAACTGAACCCCATCTACTGACACAAGTAAGCTTACCGCGTTGTAACTATTCAGACTTAATTGATGTAAGTCTTCCTCCACATGCCAATCCTCTTCCTCCGAAGGTGATAGCTCGTCCTCCCCGGTCATCGCAGAACTTTTCTCTGTCGCTTGCACGTGAGCCACCATATTGTTACCGGTGGTCCCTCCTTGCCAATGCTTAACACCAGAACGGTTTGGACATACTCGCCGTAGGTGCCCCCTCTGCTTGCACCCTCCGCAGATGAAACTGCTATAACGACAACTATCGCTCTGATGGTCTTGTGCTCCGCACGCGTAACATTTGTGTTTCGAGTCGTCCTGTCTAGAATTCCGCCCGTGCCAAGTGGTTGCCGGCCTCCCGGCGTTCCCGGCCGCGCCCGCGCCCTGCTGCTGGCCGGCGGGGCCGCGCCTTCGCCGCGGTGCCATCGCGTGCAAAGCTGAGCTCTCGCCCTCGGGCGGCCGCTCCACCGCTGCTGCATCCCGCTCTGCGGCTTCCATTGCACACGAAATTTTAACTGCATTCGTGTACGATAATTTCTCCTCCGCGAACAACCGCTGCCGGATGGCCTCACTCCTTAGTCCACAAACTAATTGGTCGCGTAAATTTTCCTCTAACACGGCATTAAAATCGCAAAATTTCGATATCTTCTTTAGTTCCGAAATATATTGTAATATCGATTCACCTCCTATTTGCCTTCTTTGGCGAAAATGGTAACGTTCTGCCATAAAAGACGGTTTCGGTTGCAGGTGTTCCATCATTATCCTCACAACAACCTTATATTCTTTCGTACTAGGTTTGTCCGGACTTGTTAAGTTACTTAGAAGTTCATAGGCTTCGTCTCCCATCGCTGCAATTAAAGTGGGTAGCCATAACTCCTCTTTTACACCGTTCACTTTAAAATACATTTCGGCCCGCTCCACGTACATTGTCCAATTTCCCGACCTCACATTAAATTCAGTTAATTTTCCGATGGACATATTTTAATTTTAAACTGAAACCAAAAACACGCGACACAAAAAAAATATCCTCGTTAGCCAGTGAAATGTATAAGGAAACACGGGTATTCTGTAGACAGTTTATTAACGACTGGCCCGGTAGGTGCGACGGCCGGGCGGTGGCGCTCGCGCATACATACATAGGTATCTATCTATGCTTCTATACATTACAACACACAACCTTCAGAAAACATTATTTCGTCGTTCGGAGTCGAAATGATATTTTTGTTTATATCTACCTTTATTTTGAGTTTAAAATTAATTGTCATTAAGTATTGGGTAAAAATAAAAACACTTAAAAGAAATGATGTTTTTTTGCTGTGATATTACATACAAAGAACTGGCGGTAAAAGCCCAATCGTAAACACTATATGTAAAGGAACAGTACGCACACTTGTAGCGATTCGCAATCAGTTGATATTTTGAGTGTTTTAAAGAAAGACCCATCAAGTGTGTCTACCAGTTTAAATTGAGTTTTGTTCAAACCTTTCTTGACTCTAAGATCTGCGATCAAGGTTTCCATTTTTCATCTTTGGCCTATAAGACTGATGAATTGATGTTCCTTATTGTTTGTTTCAGTATTCCCCAATGTGCCGCCCGCGCCTGGGATGCCATGCGCCGGAGAGGACAGTAAGTATTGCGTTTTATTTAATTTGGCTTGAATCTGGGTGTGATGCCCTTACTTAGAAACCATGACAGTAACATTGATGTGTTGTCGACAAGTGTATGTGCACTACTAATTAAAAGGACTAAGAAAACGAACTTTTCTTCTTTATTTTTTTCCTCTAAGAGAGTGAAAGAGGTTTTTAGGACAAACTTATTTTACAGTACAAAAATAAAAGGGCACATTGACAAGACAGGAAAAAAAACAGTTAAAAAGCGTTAAGATGTGGTGTCTAATGGCGCTAGTTCAGCGTATCGTTGAATACTGCAACACTGATTCCAGTATTAGGTGTCAAAAGAGGGTTTAAATGTGTCTAAGAGTAAACAAATAATCCAAAATTTCCTTAGACAAAGTCGCAGTGAGCCGCTAGTTTGCTTATAAAGTTTATTTCGCCCAAATTGGAACTGTTCACACATGTAGAATCACACGATAGTCGCAAGCCTGTTCGCATATTGGCGCCGCCTGTTCGAATATTGCCAGTATTGGCTCTCCCGACTGTTTGCCAATTCTAGTTACGCTCACTGAGCGGTGTAAACCGATTTGGTTAGAAAAATAACGGGGCAAAGTGCTAGGAGATTGGTAAGCGAAATCAATTTGTTTATTAGGACCTTCATGGAACATTGCTTTCTTTATCTAAAAATAACTTTTTGAATTTACGTTTCAATATCTTATCTTGTTATTATTATAAATGTGAAAGTCAGTGGGTTTGGTTTGGATGTTTGTAACGCAAACACGATTTAACGGCTGAATAGAATTATCTGAACTTTGGTACACATACAGACATTTAGATGATTGATTATTAATTACTCTTTGACATAATTTTAAAGTCTACGCAAAAACGTCGCAGGCAGAAGCTAGTCTTAATATAAATAAGGAGATTTCGATGTGGGTCCTAGGTCCTACTATAGTAAAAGTACATGGTGAATTTACATTGTTTTTGAATACAACTTTTTGTACGTTCAAAGTACCAACATCAAATTCTCATAAAAATATTACTTCATACAAACAGAGCGGTTTTTATTAAATTGGAAACTACTCTAGCTAATGCGTTGTTAACATAATTCTTACACTTAGAAGCAAAGATTTTTGACGCTGTGTCTATTGACACTAGATACCCAATACGCGCGCAAAATTTGAAGCAACTAAATTGGAGCCGCAGCAGGCTCCAAACGCCTGACAACTCCTGTTAGATGTCAATCCGCTCGGAACGCGTCTCTTGGAAAAAATATAATATTGACGAGATGTGCTATTAAATAGTGTCAATGCACATTGGATAAATATAAAAACTGTGATAACTTCACTTTTCACTTACAAGCTATCAATATTATTTAGTATTTCGACCATAAAAGCTAATAAAATTAATCGCTATATTTTACATTTTGTAAAAGGTTAGTGTTGCCAGTTAAGGAAATTATTTTCCCATTTTATTTTTATATTATTGGCCCTATTGATTAATTTTAAAAGTACTAACTGATATTTTTGTCTGTGATAAGTAGGTGCAGTGTAATTTAAATATTAAATATTACATTATTATAATAATTTAAATATTACATACTTGAAAATATATTCGTTTAAAGTTGAAAAGCTTAAATGAACATCACTTGTTAAAATCAAAACATTGACATCATTTGTTTTAAGGATTCCACAACAGTAAAATAGTAAAAAAATATTTACGTCGTGCACATGACAATCTAGATGTAGGCATTGTTTGTTTGTCCCCAAGTTTGGGGAGAACTATTATTATGAGCAACCCTCTTTTATAGTGGTGTGCGTGTGTCTCTGTGTAAACGAACTGTAAAGTTGCTTCAAATTTAGAATCGCCGTAGGTACCGAATTATCCTTCTATGGTATTCTATGCTTAGGAGATATATAAACTATCTGCAAATAAATAAATGACCCATCAGCGGTTACGCCTACAATAGTGAAAGAAAATAAAGTTTTCAGTTTCTACATTCAAAAACATGTTGTATTTGTCTACAAATCCAACGAAAATTGACTGTTTGTTTGAGCAATTGAATCACCCTCTAATAAACAGAGGTTAATTATTAGGACCTTATATTTAGTTTAAAGAAGTTAATCATAATATTTTTTTTCTTTAGCTTATTTTTAAAAAGCAAGATAATAGAAAAACGTAAAGAACCTAAAATCTGCCAGTATCAGGTCAACGCCCACTTCTCGTAATCCGTCTGATTCAGTTCAATCGATAAGATAATATCGATAATTCAGTTTGTATCCGACTTTTGAGCAATAGTGTCGAACGCAGGGCCATGCCGCAACCAAATGTCTTGTTCGATGGAGATAGCGAAGTATTTGACAGGTGATTGTTTTTTTATATATACAGGTTCTGAAAGAACGCAATGAGCTGCAAACTGGTGGATTTAAAGTAACGCCCCTTGAAGAGGTCAGGGCAAATAAAACAATAACTTCTTATAAATGGCCTACATCAGAAATCTTTTTGTTCTATTTTACAATTAAATTAAATTATACCATATTTGGGCACATAGAACTGACGGCCGATAAGGCAGAAGGGTTCTAGAATGGAGACCACGTAGTAAGTCGTCCACCCACAAAGTGGACAGACGAGCTAGCAAAGATTGCAGGAAGCTATCCACGAAAGTGACGCGATACTCAGATCACTCAGCTACCACCCGCCATTGTATACCACAGATATATTATCATATGTAAAACAGATTATCAAGAAACTAAATTCATTTGTCTGTCATAATTATAGTATCAATGGGGACCCACATTGCACATTTATCCCGATAGGTGTCGCATTGTGTTCGGTCTTGCCCATAGTGATTATTTGATCACTGATTCAGTAGTTCTGCCACTGGTCAAATAATCACTACGTATAGGTTCTGCTAAGTTGTCAAACTTGCGTCAATCACATTACAATGGTACGTATTCAAACAAACAATAATTCCATCTCTCTTCAAAACTGTACCCTTGTGTACTAGTTATAGTAATGATAATATTATTTCAAGAAAAAAAAACTGACGTTGACATTTACGTTCTCGGTTGACAATGATTGACAAGACCAATCACGCTGGCGCCATCTGAGATTAGCTTCTCCTGTGCTTTCCCATTTATTAAAACTTTGTAAACTGTATGAATATTAATTAACTATTTGTTATTTACGATGAAGTTCTAACCAGTTTCTAGAAATAACATAGTCTTAACCTTGAATATTGATGTGAGTATTCAGGGATAACAGTTCATTGACATTTTATTTGGGCCTTCAAATTCGCCAATGTTTTCATAGTGGAACAGCTTCGCACACGCCACTCAACCTAATATGGACGGCCAATATTCCCGCGTAAACATAAACATCAAACATTTCGATTGGCACAGCAAATATTTGCAAGTAATGTTTTCATATAGGGTGAAATCGAATGAAAAACTTTAACTTAAGTAGCTGACGCCCGAATACCGAGACACTAAAAGTTAAGGTTCTGTTCGTCTGTTAAATCAAGACAACATATTTCGATGGTAAACTATCAAGTTATAATAAAAACATGTGCGATACATACCAATGGTTTTGAAGTAAGGTGTGAATTTTAGAAAATCTTTACTTTTTTAGAGGATCTCTAGAACTATTAGGTACCACAAAATTTTAAAACTCTTTCGCCTGGCTTAGGTTTTTCGTCGTATATCAGTCAGTCTGTCTGTAATGTTTTATAGGTTTAAGAAAGACTATTTTCATGTAGAAATTTTGACAATTTAACCATAGTCATCTTCTTGTTATCGTTACTCAAACAAACAAACACGAAAGGTCGTTAAGTTTTTACCCTGTATGTTAACTTAAGTGTTTCATTTGTGTTTCAGGGAGCATATACAGAAGAGGAGCTAGACGGTGGCGGAAACTCTACCGAGTCAATGGTCACATCTTCCAAGCGAAACGATTTAATAGAGTGAGTCATCATAGCTTTAGACTTTAGACCTCCTCTCACCAATATCTTTAAGCGTAACACACACAGAACGCGTGAGCGGAACGTCGACGGGTCGGGTCGGGAGTACGGTGGATCTATTAACATACGTTTAAATGGGCGCTAACAGAAAGCCGGCGTGCAAGACGCTTTAAACGTTCGACCCGTCGGCGTCCCACTCACGCCTCCTGTGTGTGTTACGCTTTATTGACAATCTGGTCTAGTGGTTAGAGCTCTGGACTGGCGGTTGCGAGAACCAATCCCGCAAGGGACAAATGTTTTTGTAATGAGCACGGGCATGCACCTAAGTAATGGATGTTTAGAAATGTATTTAAGTATCTCTATCCGTTATCTAGTCGCCATACAGGCTTTGCTCAGTTTGCATATAAATACTATGGTAAAGTCCGAAATTTTATATAATTATTTTGAAGTAAAAAAACGTACTCAACGGTTTCTAGTCTTCCCTTTTTGCGGGTTTTTAAAGTCGTAACCTAACACCCTGTGTTTCTGGGCGTGTTATATTTTTAATTATCATTTTTTAGAAAAACCCACTTAAACCTAATCTGTTTATTCCAGCGCGCATTCTGTGCCTTCTGCCAAGACCGAATATGGGGCCTCGGGCGGCAAGGGTTCAAGTGCATCCAGTGCAAGCTGTTGGTGCACAAGAAGTGCCACAAGCTGGTGCAGAAGCCCTGCTCCAACGAGCACGTTGACCCCGTCGAGGTCAAGGACGATGCCAACGGGGAGAGTACACTGGGCCGGGCGTCTTCTGTCAGGTATCAATCACACTTTCTTTGCCACCCTGTATGGAAAAACCAGTTACCAGATATGTCAGTCGCAATTATGGTGAAACCCATTAAATAACTTGTGGTCAAAAAACCTTGTTACGCTCTTCTAATATATAAAAATGAATCTCTATTTCCCTTGGTCATCGCATCACGCGTGAACGTGTGGAACAATTTCGCTAATTCTTTTTTTGTTATATTAATTATTGTCAGAAGAATGTTCTGTTGAACGAAAAAATGAAAAAAGTCGCGCAAAAAATTCTTTATAAATAAACTTAAGACCACGCGCTTTACATCATATTTTTATTAATTAGATACAAGAAAATGTTATACTAAAAGAGCGCTAAAACAGAATGTCATCATGACAAGTCTTTACTAGTGTTGTATATCACTTACATAGTGCTTTTACAATCAATACACAACATACACTGTTGAATCGTGAGAGTCACATGCGTATTTTGCATATGCTAGGCATTAGGAGATGTATTGCATCGGCATGCCTCTAGAAGTTAATAATCATCTGTTCCATTTGCCCCTTCTAGAGTAAGTTAAGAATTCATCTAGCAGATTTCTTAGTCCATCTCTCTTCTGCGATCACACCATCACGAGATGAGCGAGCATGAGCCCGCAGAAGTACACTGTAACTCTAAGTTAAGGGACTATTATCAAAATTAATAGTTTAACTGTTATACTGCAACACAGAAAGCACCCGTTTCATGCTCTTTGACTTTAAACCAAGCCGCACTTGATTTCTCTTTCAAAGTAGAGAACGGTCTCAATACGCCACAAGGCCAATGCTTTTTATACATCCCACCCTGTATTGTAAGTTCTAATAGTCATTAATAGCTATAATCCCTTTTAAAGATTTTAACACACGTTAGTAGTAGTAAAAAGTTGAAAATACTACTTGGCGGTTTCAGAGACATATCAATCAGCATAAAGCTGGAAGCTTGAATACTTAAGATTAGAATCAGAAATGTATAAGTTGTGAATCACACGTAATTTGCAGGTTCAATCATTAGTAAAAGTATCACTACGTTCAACCTGATATACATACAATTATTTCGTTATAAAACACTTCGTATCTTCCGAACCAAAGACTTCATGTTTAAAGGGTGCTGAAAAACGTAAATATACAAGTCCTATTGTTCTATTCTTCTAGATCAAGAGCAGAGCCCGAGCCGCCTCTCCCAGAGACTCCGCCGGCGCCGGCGCCCGCCAGCCTGGTGCCTCGTGAGGACCTGGAACCTGGCTCGCAACGCCAATACTCCCTGGAAGACTTTGAGCTGATCAGGGTCATCGGACGTGGGTCCTATGCTAAGGTATGTATGTTATAATATGTCTTGCGTTCAGCCCTTTTGTCCCTACACCTGCACGAGGGTTAGCCCAAACAGAGCTACAAAATGCCGTAGATGTTGCAAAGTTCTGGTTAAAGTACATCTAGAATCGCTATTTACACGATACAAGAAGAAGAACCATGAGGAATATAATAATACTCACCAGGTTAGTACCTCGTAAGGATCTCCACTGGCTCTTAGCAACATACTTGCTAGAAGACTTCAAGCTCGATAGGGTCATGAGGCGTGGGTTTACTCCACACGTGCGCACCTAGCTAGCACCAGAAGAAGAAGTATCTTAAGACCTGGATCTCAGCGCTAGGTACTTCTGTGAACACATTGACGTAATATGGTGTACTTGGTATTATGAAACAAAGTAATCTTGTGGCTTGCGTGGTCTCTGCTTGGAGAATCACGCCAGTCGCTATTGTAATTAACAATTTTAGTGTTCTTGACTTAAGTCGAAGGGCTTGAATTTTGATGCTGAAGAATCTGACCTGCCGTGGTCAATTTCTACAATACACCTTATCATCTACATAAGTATCTTTCCATCTCCAGGTGCTGATGGTAGAACTAAGGCGCACGAAGCGAGTTTACGCCATGAAGGTGATCAAGAAGGCGCTAGTAACGGATGACGAGGACATCGACTGGGTGCAGACGGAGAAGCACGTGTTCGAGACGGCCTCCAACCACCCGTTCCTGGTCGGCCTACACTCCTGCTTCCAGACGCCCAGCAGACTCTTCTTCGTCATCGAGTTCGTGCGAGGAGGAGATCTCATGTGAGTATAAGATTGCTTTGCAATAGAACAAGAAGAAAAAAGGGATTTTTACAATTCGACCCACGGGGGTCGAATAGGTCCCTATTTGCCCTATTCGCAGTTTTTCCCAATTGTGGTCGCTAGTCAAAAACTTTTTTTCCCAACGGTTGCGGGAATAATATGGCCAACCACTTCTGCTATGTCTGTGACTTTTTAGTTTAGTTCTTTTACGGATAACCTTATTTCGGATCCTATCTCTTGCCGCAAACGCCTTATGTTAGCAGTGTTGTACTATTATTTATTTGCCAAATAAAACAGTCCCATTATGGTACCGTTCTGATCTTGGCAGCCACGACCTGGCAAGGATTCCGTTAGTTTAATCAAAGTTTTAAAATAATGCATTATTTTGACGTTGATAAAGACCAAAGCGTAACACACACAGAGAGCGTGCGCGGGACGGGACGGGTCGGGTCGGTAGTACGGCGGGTCTAATAACTTACGTTTAAATGGGTGCCCACAGACAGCGGGCGTGAGCGGGACGGCTCGCCGCGCACAGCGGCTGTGTGTGGGCGCCCATTTAGACCTATGTTAATAGCCCGCCGCACTCCCGTCATGATCCGTTGCCATCCCGCGCACGCTCTCTGTGTGTGTTACGCTTAAGTGTCAGACCAAACCCCGGAAACTAGTCTATATAAGATGAAATTTTATTAGTGTAAATTACTTAAAGATGATAGCAAACAACTTTGCCTAAGAAACTACTTACCTAGCTTAGAGTTGTAAAGTCTCCGTCACGTTATAAATGTCTGACCAATATGACCGAGCAAATTGGACATTTTCTCAATGTGACCGGACATTTTGGACATTCATTCATTTTGTCACTAACGTCAGATTCAATTCTATTGACAAACTATGAAAAAAAAATATTTGGCCACAAATGAGTGCATTATTATAAGAGAGACAGGCTTTTTTAATGATGATCTATAAAGAAATGAAATTTCTAAAATCTTTCTGCACGAACAAGCTAAAAAGTGTCGTATCGTTACGCGCGAGTTTCTTTTAAGTTCGATCCAGATCCAATTACATGTATTATTGTATGTTTTTATTGTCATATACTTAACATTTAGGACTTACCTTAGTGGAATTCTTCTTTTTTTAATTTATACTAAAGAAAAAATATGTGACCATCGTGACAATAAATGTCCAATGTGACCAAGCATTTATCATAAATGACGGACATTATAGCATATGACCGTCAATTTACAACTCTAACCTAGCTCAATTTAATTTTGTTTTAATGTACCTCCAAAACTATCTTAACAAAAACGTGGATGGCACAGGTAAACCAACAAAATTATGTTGAGATAGGCAATAAGTTTCTTGGGCAAAGTTGTTTGTTAACATTGTTATAAACAAACCCCAAAGTATTTTTCACTATAGTTCTTTCAAGATAAGAAGGGTTTTGTGACACTTCACTGTTGACACGCATAGTGATGTGATGTGCCCTAACGAAATCTAATCGATGCTTTTTGAAAATCAAGAAAGTTTAATCGATTTTTATTTAAGTAACCGTTTTTTAAATAAGAGGTAGGGTCAAAGTTCTACCGCCGGAGTGTGTTTTGGCATTTTACTAAATAATAATAAGAACTTCACGAAAAACTCAACAAAATATGTAACAAAAGCCAAAACAGGAACTACGCGAAGCACAACTAAAACACCGCACTGCATACAAGGCAGACGCTTTCGTATTAGACGTCAACGCATAAGTTTTAACAAGACAACCGAACCGATTCATCGATTTCGTGTCGATTATGTATTGACACTTTTGAAGGAAATATTTTTTAAATCATTAAGGTATACTATTAGTTGGCGATAGAAAGATAATTGTGTTTTTGCAATTATATAAATTTAAAATGTATATTGCGCTGACCTCAGATGACCTGGGAACAGAGCAGGCAAATGATGATGATGATAATTCACGATATTGAAATATTTATTCTTCTTTAATTTCATGTCCAATAATAATTAGTTATAGTTAAAATAAAAATCCTTAATTAGTTATATTAGCCCAGAGACAATATTAAGAATACGATAGGATAATGTTTACAAAGGAATACCTACACCCGTAGGAATCGAACGCACGACATTCAGATGGAATTTATATGTTTACAGAATCAACGTTCGTAATGCTTTATCTACTTATTTTAATCGTAAAACTAATAAATCATTTAGGTACAAAAACTTCTCAAGTGACAACCCCGTGCCGTCGTTCGCAGCTCGGTCATAAAACTGGGGCGCGCAAAGAAAATTCACGGTTCGCGCGCGGTTATAAGTTTCAATTTTGCTTGCAGGCGGGTAGCTCTGGCGAATCTAGGTATATTTTTATACCTAAACCTGAGTTTCGTTAGGAAGTGAATCTTCTGTACGGTAGTAGTACTCGTATTAGGTATGGTATTCCGTGCCCCAGGTTCCACATGCAGCGGCAGCGGCGGCTGCCGGAGGAGCACGCGCGCTTCTACGCGGCGGAGATCTCTCTGGCGCTGCACTTCCTGCACGAGCGCGGCGTCATCTACCGCGACCTCAAGCTCGACAACGTGCTGCTGGACCACGAGGGGCACATCAAGCTCACCGACTACGGCATGTGCAAGGTGACCGAGCGGGCCCCCGACTGTACTTCGACGTCGACGTAGCGAATGATATTAGCCAGCTCCAGAGCCGAAACGGCTTACTCGCAGGACGTTCACTTCGCAAAATGTCTACCGGTCGTCGAATGTCTCTTTCGCAGAATGCCTCTTTTGCAAAATGTCGCGATAGGGACTTGGAGCAAATTTTGGATTTCGAAGGAAAACTTACAGGTTTTTTCAAGTAAAAATATTTTCCTTGAAAGGAAAAGTCATGTATTACCTACAGATATAAAGTAAAATACAGACATTACTCGCTATTTTGGTATTTTATATAATATAATAAATAAAAACGTACGTTCATACATGACTTTTTCTAATAAATCAAAAGTTTATTCTAAGTCCCTATCATGACATTGTGCGAAAGAGACATTTTACGACAGGTGAACGTTCTGCGAATAAGCCGTATAGGTTTATCTTTTTCACTCATTTACTATTATAATTATTATTGCATCATTAAATAATACATATTCAAACTAAAATTCTGAACAAAGTATATCATTAACGACATTTTGTCAAAGAGTATTTGTTGTTTGTAATTATTTTCTCTATCGATTGGCGTATGTTTCATATGTGTACACCAACATAACGTTATTTTACGTTACTAAGTATGCCAGGCTCTATACAAAAAAGTTCCAAGTCTTGGATATTCATTAATAAGTTACTTGTATAAGATCGAGCGATGTGGATAAGCTACAACTCGCGTTCTAAACAGGAGGCGTTGAATCAAATATCGCACTTACCACAAACAATAACAAATACAAATTCTTTATTCAGTACCAACATTTTTACATTTCTATACAAGTAGTAATTAAGGATTTTTTCAATGTAAATAAATACTTGTGTTAGAAACTCCCCCCCCCCCCCCCCCCCATATCAGCGATTTATATTAACCGTAGTAGTGATACTAATAGCCATAGTGATAATGATAAAGTAATAGTTTGATAGCAAATAGTTTTTATTAAACAGTTAAAAAATTATTTACTTACAAAAAATTACGCACTGGTTAAGTTCACGTATTTTTGCATACCACCATGATTACAAAACGTGTTTATTTATTATTTAAATAATTGTCATTTACAGTGATCGGAGTAGGTAGATTGATTCGGGGTCAACGATCTCAAACATTGATGTTAATATGGACATGCCTCCGGGATTCCGGAATTTTTTGTATTAGTTTTTGAAAAAAAGGCATATCCGTATTATGCTAGCACTACTAAAGTACATCAAATTTGACCTACTCCGATCACTGGATTTACCACGTTTTATGCAAATAAATAATTGATTTGTTTTGTTGTTTCCGTGTAGGAGGGCGTGCGGCCCGGGGACACGACGTCGACGTTCTGCGGCACGCCCAACTACATCGCGCCGGAGATCCTGCGCGGCGAGGAGTACGGCTTCTCCGTGGACTGGTGGGCGCTGGGCGTGCTCACCTACGAGATGCTGGCCGGCCGCTCGCCCTTCGACATCGCGCAGGCCGCCGACAACCCCGACCAGAACACCGAGGACTACCTCTTCCAGGTACGTGGGGCGCGAGACAGGTCCGGGTAGTTCGGGCGAGACTGATGATTCGATGTGAGTGGCGGCTCGGCCAGTGCATAAACTGAGGGTTTAAGGCGCTACTTTTCGAATAGGCAATTTTACTTGTAGCAAATTTTACTATGTCTATAATTAATAAACGTAGTTTGTAGCATATGAAACCGAAACAAACCGGTATTCCTAACTTCCTAAATGAGTACATAATATTATTCTACGAGAAAAACGTTAGCCGCCATGAGTACGTCACCAATGAGTTACGTTTTACTGGATCTGACATCCTGAAGCAAGATTTCGCTTCGCTTCGCTCGCACGAGTGTATGAGCAGTGTGTCGGTCGGTGGACGTATTTTGAGACGCCTTCTTTAGTACTTTGTAACTCAATGGATATTTAGCTATATAGTGACGTCACTGAACAGTGCATCTCGGCCGACTGCGTTCATGTCGCCTGCAACAGCTTGTCAATTTTTTTCACATTGAAAAGATTTTGCCAACTGAACAGCGACATCTAACGATACGAAGCGGCATCTATAATGAAATGACAGTTACAATAAAAAGTATCCTATCTTTTATGGCAGACTTCGGTCGCACCTATGATCAAATGTATACTTATTTTTGCATTGACTAACACACAAACGTCAGCACTAAACTCATACTAATACGTACACACGCACGTGCACACACACACACACACACACACAAACACACACAAACACACACACACACATACACACACACACACACACACACATACACACACACACACACACACACACACACACACACACACACATCCCCAAACACACACACTTACATACACACATACACTCACACTCATGCATCCATACACCACATACTTACGAGCATAGTCCTCTCATTTTCTGTATAGTACCATAGTTGTACCAGTGTTATTTTTTCACATTTTTAGCATGTATATTATTTCAATATGTCTGTTTTGCTTAATGAACCATTAGTTTAGATAACATTATGGGAAGTAGCGAGTTATTCCCACTACTAGTGTCTTTGACTACTAACCGGGAAAACTCTGCAAAATTATTGTAAACTGGTTTTTTTTTTTAATAAATGTTTTTTTTTTTTTTTAGACATCTATTTCTGTGCCAAACTTCATCCAGATCCGTTTAGTCGTTCTGACGTGATTGAGTAACAAACGTTCATGCATCCAAACTTTCACATTATCATAATATACCCTTTTCAAGATAAGAAGAAACTTATGACACATCACGTGATTTCCCTGTTGACACAAATAGTGATGTGCCCTAACGAAATCCAACCGATTCTTTTTGAAAATCGAGAAAGTTAATAAAGAAAGTTTAATCGATTTTTATTCAAATGAACTTATTTAAAATAAGAGATATACTGCAATGTTCTACTGCCAGAGTGCCGTATACAGCTTTTAGACAAGTTTTTTTTCTTTTTTGGTATTTTAACAAATAAAAGCAAAACAATAACGAAAACTTTACAAAAACAGTAACAAAAGTCAAAATAGAAACTGCGAAAAATAACGATAACACAAATCGCATACAAGGCAGACGCTCTCGTACTACTGACGTCAACGCATAGATTTTTACAAGACGACTGCATCGATTTAGTTCCGATTATGTATTGTCAATCCCTATAAGTAAACATTCCGTTTTACGCATCAAGTATTTGAAGGAAATCCTATTAATTTATTTGATCATTAACATATATTATTGGTTTGCAATTTTTGCTTAAATTTTTAGAGGCAAATATTATTGTGTTTTTTCAATGATATAAATTTAAAATTTAAAATATGTTTTGTAAAATATTATCGTAAATAGTGAAACGGAAAATGACAAGTGCCATAAGTTTCTTCTTATCTTGAAATTCAAAATTCAAAATATATTTATTGTGAATCACAGGTATAAAGGTCATAAAATAAAAAATACGGATCAGCTGTGTTCCGCCACACGGGCATACAATGTCAATTAAATATGCTATTAAAATAATTTAAACAACAAAATAGAATAATTTTCATTAATAAAATCGGATTGCACGTGGTTTAAAAACTTTGATCACTCAAAAAATCATTTGTCTTATAATAACATTTCTCTGTAAGGAAATCGTAAAGTTTTCGTTTGAAACAACTTAGTTCATCGGTGCTACGAATTGACTCAGGAATTTTGTTAAAGATATGAGGTGCGTTTCCAAAGATACTTTGGCGTAGCAGAGCTGTCCTACTCGCAATTGTACACAGTTTATGTTTATGACGCTCCCGTGTTTTAAATTTTAATAGATCTATATTTGTCCTAACAAAAATTGCACTCTCATAAATGTACAAACATGACATGGTCAAGATTTTAAGCTTTGACTATAGTAATATAAGTGCATTTGCTTACTTCAATACCCTTTAACTTGCAGGTGATCCTAGAGAAGACGATTCGTATCCCGCGCTCCCTGTCGGTGAAGGCGGCGTCGGTGCTGAAGGGCTTCCTCAACAAGAGCCCGGTGGAGCGGCTCGGCTGCGGCGAGAACGGCTTCCTGGACATCGTCAACCACCCCTTCTTCAAGAGCATCGAGTGGGAGATGGTACGTGTCTTCATCTCTTCCTCTCTTCCTAGCTTGTCGTAAAATTGGCTGGTGCGAACGAGACAGCCCTAGGACTGCCTCAGCAAAAGAACGTCTTCCTGGACATCGTCAACCACCCCTTCTTCAAGAGCATCGAGTGGGAGATAGTGTCTTCATCTCTTCCTTTCATTCTAGCGTGTGGTAAAACTGGCTGGTGCGAACTAGGCAGCCCTAGGACTGCCTCACCAAAAAAACGGTTTCTTAGATATCGTTAACCACTCCTTTAGAAGCAGCGAGTAGGATATAATGCGTGTCTTTATCTCTTTCTAGCGTGTAGCAAGACACGCTAGTGCGAACGAAACTACCATAGTGTTTGCCCCAGCAAGAGCATAAATTCATAGACATCGTTAACCACTCCATATTCCGTAGCATCGAATGGAGGATGGTACCTTATCTGTCTCTCTCTAGCTCGCAGCATTTCCGGCTTGTGCGTTTGAGCAGCAAAAGTTCAGTAGAGCGACACGGTTGCGGCGAGAACAACTTTTTTAGTGACGTCACGAAGGTTGTGCAGTAAGCGACTCATCAATCTATTGCAAAACGTCATTATTTCTTAATTTATATTAAACTTAATGACTTCGGTCCTTAAGTTGAAAGTCGGTTTAGGATTTTTTTTTCTTTAAGTTAGTTTGGCGAGCTGTTGTACATATTTTCATATTTCAGCGCGTAACGAGACGGAATAGTGCGAGCGAGATGGCTGCATGTCTGCCTCATCAACTCACCTTTTAGCGAAAACGGCTCTCTGGATATCTTTTTACTGATTGTTGCTTCAAATCTATAGACAAATTGACATGCATATGGCTGACAACCCGTGTGGTATCCGCTATACCACTCGTATGGAGGTACAATGAACAAATGGTTGTGGTGTGCTAATGGTGTTATTTTGATTGCAGCACAATTTGAGCTCTAGCTCCATAGCTTTAAGATGTATTATCGCTTGCAGCTGGAGCAGAAGCAGGTGGTCCCGCCGTTCAAGCCGCGGCTGGAGGGCGAGCGCGACCTGGCCAACTTCCCCCCCGAGTTCACCGACGAGCCCGTGCACCTCACGCCCGACAACGAGTGAGTTCACGCGGATTCCTTGCTCCCGAATACACTTACAACACTCACAGCGTTAAGGTCTAGAAGCATCGTTTGTTTTAACAGCTCACATTGCTATCGATACGGATTGACTACACGGTCTTACACCTTAAAATTCTACCTTCTCTTGTTTGATTGACAAAGAAAGTGTTTAAGCTTATTATGGCTTCTTCGCACTTCCACTGTAATGAATTTGAACAAGTATTTATTTATTTCTTGATGTTTTTTGGAAATATCAAGAAAAATCAAGGAAAATATCTTCGGTGGTTTGATGCAGGAGCGAAATCGTTATGAGCCCAATTACGACATAAACCACGTCTTTGCTAGGCAGGGCAGAAATATAGTTTTTTTTCTTTTTTCTTCTGTAGCACTGTGATCGCGGACATTGACCAGTCGGAGTTCGAGGGCTTCGAGTACGTGAACCCCCTGCTGATGTCCCTGGAGGACTGCGTGTGACAGCACGCCTGCCTGCTGCACCCCTACCACGACCCCATGCAGGTAATTACCATACACCTTTAAAATTCAGTCTAGTGAAAAAAAATGGAGGTGGTTCTGGGTTCAAAAGAAATGTTACTGCTGTGCTGATTTTTAGCTCGGGCCAATAAATTGTAAATTAATAATAATAAATTGTTTTTACAATCACACCAATTATCTAGCCCCAAACTAAGCAAAGCTTGTATTATGGCGACTAGATAACGGATAAACATACTTAAATACTTTTATAAGCATCCATGACTTAGGTACAAATACTCTCCCCTCTCGGACGCCACAGTGAGTGGTCGTGTGTTAGTGAGTTCGTGTGTCTAAATTAAATATTTTTAAAATTTTAAACGAAAATAATTTGGTGCGACGACTGTGGTTTTGAACTTGTATCTCCGTGCGTGGTGTGCGGATGTCTAGCCATTCCGCCACCAAAGCGATAACACAAAGTATTGAAATAAACTATCCTACTTGGCTGCCGACTGTGCTACAGCTACGAGTGACGACTACGGACGCAGCTACGAGACTACGAGTATACGACCTTTGTGCTACGGCCCTGCCTGCATACTGTGAACTACACTCGTGCGTATACTACACAATAACGTGCTACAAAATGCCTAATTTAATGCGTTCCTCGCCGCTTGACAAGTCGCACAGCATGTCGGAGACGGACGTGGCAAATGTAGACCTTAGAGACTGCAATTTTTCGTTTGAAGATAATGTTACACAGAGGGATTGTAAGCGTCCACGATTATCGGACACAGTCGTGGAATCTGAAAAAGATGATATTCGAACGATCATCCGAGATGAACTTCGCAACGTTTTGCAATCTGTTCAAACACAGCAAAACTCACGCTTAGATGCCCTAGAGCAACATATATTAGACATTAAAAATACAAACAATAACATAGAAAGCACGATATCATTCCTCGCTTCGCAGAACGACGAGCTGAAAAGAAAAATAGAACACCTGGAAAGCCAAAACAAGAAAGATAAAGAACATATAACTATTTTGGAGCAAAGACTGGAAGACATTCAGAGAGAGGGACGAAAGGCCAACTTAGAAATTAAAAATGCACCTAGAATGAACGACGAAACCAGAGAAACCTTAATTGGAATGGTGAAGACCCTCACAAAAACTGTTGGCTGCAAGCTTGATGAGGGACATATTTCAGATATTTATAGAATTAAGGGAAAGAAGGGTGCAAAGACTGACTCGCCCATTATAGTCGAGACCTCATCCTCGATTCTGAAAACAGAACTCTTGACCATGTGTAAGGCCTTCAACAGAAAAACTAAACAAAAGCTCTGTGCTAAACATCTTTGCTATAAGCACAACGGAGATATCCCTATTTTTGTTTCGGAGCAGTTGACCATCAAAGGTGCCCGGCTATCATTCTTAGCGCGAGAACTTGCTAAAACAAACAACTACAAGTACTGTTGGACTGCATACGGCCGGGTGTACCTGCGAGAGCACGATACGTCTCCCGTTATAACAGTAACCAGTGAAGCCCAAATTAACAGCTTGATGCAGAAAACCTGACTAGAAACTTACGTGCCCTATGTGGTAGGAATAGGAGAGTTATTTGAGTTATTTTCGTCTCTAGTGCATAATATTGTTCTTTATATTTTGTATACAGATTTAATTTTGTTTACATTACTTATAATTAGCTCACTGCAAAATATGTACATACACACACAAAACACAAAAACACTTATAAATCACATTTTTACCCAGATTAAGGTAAGTCTGATAACCCCAACACGACATACAATGTATATCAATGATGGTTTAAAGGTAGGTACAGTACTCTGCTCTTATTACAAAATTAATTATGAATAGTTCACTAAATAATTTACAAGAAATAGATGAAATTGAAATAGCACAATCAAAAGTAGACACAATACAAAACTTTATAAATATACCGCAATATGTTAAATCCACTGACTTCACTATAATTGCACAAAACATCCGTAGTATATATAAAAACTTTGACAGTTTATGTGTATCCTTGAGTAATTTCAACTTTGATACCGATTTACTAGTATTAAGCGAATGTAGGCTTGATGCTAATAAAACAATTCCTTTTTTAAATAATTATATATCGTTTTCAACTACAAATCACCTTAACCAATGTGATGGAGTAGTCGTCTATCTGAAGAGCTTACACAAAAGTAGTATCAAAGAAATTAAATTGACAGATGCATCATGCTTACAGGTGACTTTACCTAATTACACAATTCTTTGTATTTATCGCTCGCCTTCAAACACCAATGCTGACAACTTTATATACTCCTTGAGCAATCATTTAGAATGTATAAAAACCCACAAAAATATTATTATTACTGGTGACATAAATATAAATATCAACATTACTGAACAACGGTCTGCAAGTGCACAGGAGCGTACAAATAGACTGTCATATCTCAATATGCTTGCTATGCATGGCCTTCTTCCAGGCCACGTGCTGCCCACAAGAGAACTCGCTTGCCTAGATCACTTCATATTAAAAATGGATAATAGTGTGTTTTCAGCTTCTATTATAGTATTTGACAGCACTATAACTGACCATCGTATGATATTCTTAAAATTAAGCAGTACGATAAAACCTAAGATACTTAAAACAAAATATCGGACAATAATTGACTATGAAAAGGCAATCCTAAATCTAAAAGAAGGTAACCTACATGATCTTATTACATATGATAATCCTACAGAACTAACTAACACCCTTATAACTAAATTACAACAATGTTTAATTGATAACACTATAACAAAATGTATATCCTCTAAAGATCGCTTGATTAAACCGTGGATGACTCCAAGTATTTTAAAATGCATCCGAAATAGAAATGATATGCAACAAAAATTACGAGCTGATCCATCAAACGAAATCTTAAGAATCACTTACAGAAGGTACCGCAACTTTTGTGTTAACTTGATTAAAAAATTAAAGATCCAATATGAAAGGGAACTCTTAGCAAAAAACAGCAAAAATTCCAAGACTCTATGGCAAACAATAAATAACATAACTGGCCGAAACACAAATAAAACTAGTAACCTGGAGTTACTGGATTCGCGAGATACCCCACTATCAGCAGTTGACCATGTAAATATGTTTTTCACAAACATTGGCAAAAGACTGGCTCAGAAAATTTCATCGGGTTCTTCTTCACGAAAAGTCTATAACGTGAATCAGTCTCACAACTCACCTGCCACATCCTTTGTTTTTCTGAAAACTGACTCTGAGGAGGTATATAAGACTCTGATGAGCCTAAAATCGGAGAGCGCCTCGGGATGGGACAACGTGTCCACTCGATTTTTGAAATTAGCAAATGAAATGGTGGTGCCAATAATTTCTCACCTGGCTAATCTATGTTTTGAGCTGGGGATCTTCCCAGCTGCACTAAAAAAAGCAATTATCACGCCCGTGTATAAGAATGGAGACAAAAGCGACGTATCGAACTATAGGCCAATCTCAGTTTTAACGGCAATATCTAAAGTAGTAGAGAAGTTAGTGAACAAAAGACTAATAAATTATTTAAACAAAATTAATTTTCTTTCAAAATCACAGTACGGTTTTCGGCAAAACCTCTCAACTGAGGACGCAGTTACGGCACTAACGTCTTATATTGTCGAAAATGTTGATAGAGGTCAGAAATGTATTGCGACGTTTTTAGACTTAAAAAAAGCATTCGATACTGTCTCTGTACCCATTCTTATACAAAGGCTAGAAAACATTGGTATTAGAGGAATCGCCTTGTCACTGTTCGCAGACTATCTCAATGAGCGCAAACAACAGGTTAAAATAGGCCAATATATTAGTAACGAAAGCAGCGTGGCGTATGGTGTTCCACAGGGCAGTGTTCTAGGCCCAACTTTATTCTTGATCTACATCAATAGTCTATGTAACCTAAATATCAATTCAGGACAGGTTTTCTCATATGCGGACGACACTGCCATTGTCTTTGTTGGCGGCACGTGGGATTCTGTACGTCATCATGCAGAGGCGGGACTTGCTGAGATAGCCATCTGGTTAGAAGACAACCTTTTGACATTAAATACAGAAAAAACCAATTATATAGCATTCACAAATTACAACTCATCACAACCTGACATTAATTTTAAAATTCACATTCATTATTGTCCCAATCAAAACACGTCGTGTTCGTGCAAGACTATCAGTAAAGTGACTGATACAAAATATTTAGGAGTCGTGGTTGACCAAAGGCTCTCTTGGCATGCCCAAATCGATTTAATGATGGGAAGAACTAGAAAACTTGTGTGGATTTTTAAAAAGCTCCGATATATTGCTGATAAAAAGCTATTAAAGCAAGTATACGTTGCACTGGTTCAATCAGTATTGGTCTACTGTATCCCAGTCTGGGGTGGTGCTGGTAAGACGAAGTTTCTCGAACTCGAAAGAGCGCAAAGGGCACTTCTAAAAGTAATGAACTTTAAGCCGTACAGATTTCCAACCGAAACCCTATATAAAATAAGTAATACTTTGTCAGTTCGGCAGCTCTATATGCTGAATATAATCTTGAAAGTCCATAGAATGCTGCCATACGATCCTTCTAAATTATTCAAAAGACGTAAACATAACGTAGCTCCAACCGCTAGAACTAAAACAGTGTATGCTAGAAGACAATTAGTGGCACGGTCTGCACATTTGTATAATAAAGTCAACAAAATCATAAACATCTATCCTATGAATAACTATACTTGCAAAACCAATCTTACAGCACTGCTAAAAACATGGAGCTATGACAAAACTGAAACATTTCTAGATTAAATAAAAATAAATATAATATAAAAGTAAAAGTAACGATATTAGCGTCCTACCAAAACGCAAACACACAGATACACACACACACACACACAAATACACACACACACACTAATACAAACACTTCGTGCACACTTACGCACACGTGGACTTTTTATGGGTACTTGTCCTTAGGCATTAAGAAAATCATAGTATCTGATAAGTAGGTATTACCTGCTCTATTCTATGTAATTCGCTGTATGGAGAGCGGGGCTTTCTAACACAAGTATTTAATTACTTAAAAGAAATCCTCGATCGTAATGCAGAAATGTAAAAGCCTGATACTTAATAAATAATTTGAAAAAAAAAAAAAAAAAAAATTTGACTCGTGCTCATCACACAAACATCTGCCTCTTGCGGGATTGGAACCCGCAACCGCTGGCTTTGTAGTCCGGAGCGCGAACCACTACACCGGACGGTCGTATATCTTCTTCAAATGGGGGCTCTTCGTCAGAATCATCATCATTTAAGCCGGAGGACGTCCACTGCTGAACATAGGCCTCCCCCAGTGTCTACGCATCTGCTACCAACAACCTAGCAACACTGGGGGAACGGGGCGGGACGGACGACTCACGCTTCGCCTCTGTACTTGCCATCTATTCGTCGCATCGTTAACACATTAAAATCATATTATTGAAACTGTAACGTTAGGAAATAACAATTATACGTAGCTATTGAAGAAAAAGAAAAGTTTTATTCATCATCATCATCACGAACACCCAGTGACTTCCAGATTGGCCGGTTGGAAGCGGCCCGCATCCAGCGGCTTTCTACAACCTTTACTAGGTCGTCTGTCTACCTTATTTTACCGGCAAGGGGGCTCAAATCCCTACAAAATACGAACAATAAATTTAAAGTTCCTTATTGAAAAAACGAAAAATCGTGAAATCCCATCTGGCAGCTCAGTTAACATTAATTAAGATAACAAACTGTCGATTAACCCGACTGAAGTTTAATCAACGACTGGCTTAAAAGAACTGACCCAGAGCCCTGACCGATGTTTAAAAAAATAATAATTCTCGGCAGGCGTACGGCTACGGGGCGGGCGGGGGCGGGGGAGGAGTGGCGGGCGAGTCGTCGAGCTCGGACTACGACTCGGTGTGCTCGGAGCTGCCGCCGCGCCGCGCCACGCTGCTGCAGCACATGTTCTGCCTCCCGCTCAACTGACGCCGCCCCAGGCCGGCCCCGGGTGACTGACCTCGGACCTCTGACTGTGGACCGTACAAATAAGGAGTACTAGCTCTTATGGGTAGTTGAACAAGTGTCTAGCTGAAGCGACCTATGGAGGGTAGAGATAAGGAGTACTATATCTTATGGATGGAATGTTGAAAAAGTGTCCAGACTACATACATCCGAAATTTTTCAGAACTCCATACAAAACGGATTGAATACGGGCTTGTCCAGAGCCGTTTTGGATGGAGTTCTGAAAAAACCCGGATGCGTGTAGTCCGAGCCTGAAGCAACTTATGGAGGGTAGAGATAAGGAGTACTATCTTTTATGGGCGGAAAGTTGAAAGTGTCCAGCTAAAGCGACATTGCTGAGTAGATACCTTTTCAGTATCATGTATCGAAACCTCAGTTATTTATTTTCTATAAATTATATTGTATACATAGTGCTGAATAAATATTTTTCTCTTTTATTATATTCTGTTTTAACCAGTAAAGACCAGTTCCAAAACCCGCCAAAATGGCGCTAGCGTAGGCAAAGGGTGTGTTACGAATGTATCAGTTATTGACGGATTGAAGTATGCTGAGTAATGCCAAGTTAGAACATTTTAGTGAGTTTTATAAAACTTTTTAAAACATTTCAACAGTTTTCTCATTTGATTTATGTTATGTATTCATTTTTTTAATGTAAAAATAATTCAGGCGTTAAGAAATGATAAGAAATTGATTGTCTCTTATTTTGAAAAGTGCACCATAACGGAGCTTCTTATGTCCTTGTTTATTTTTTATCTTATAACTTTTGGCGCTTTCTTTGAAATTTACTCTGTTGCTACTGTGGCGCCACCTTAATGTAACGCAGTTTCACGGACACTTTTACACAACGAAGATAGTACTCCTTACCTACCCTCCATACCTGTCCCAGTGTAGGGCACAAGCCTCACATAAACTATGAGATGGTTTGGGCCATGCTCCACCACTCGGACTCAGAGCAGATTGGAACTATTCAGGTTTTTTTCATTAACGCGATTGAAGATAGTAAACGTGTATTTGTAGAAAAATCGGAATAGCGCCGCCTAGTGTCACGTCAACAAAACCTGATTTTTCTGAAGTCTGATCGCGTTGAAGTAAAAAAAAACTGAATGCTAACCTCTGCTAACCTTGACTTATAGATTAGTGTAGGCTACACGGTTGCCGCCGACCAGATAATACCCAAAACTATCTACTAATAACTTTTCGTACAGAAGTCGCGAGAAGAATCTCTGCCTTTTAAAAATGCTATTATTTATCTCGACAAGTTTTAGTTTTTTTTGCGATTTCAAACCCTAAGTATAAATTGTTTCGATGGTCAGTAAATACTGTCAATGTTTTTAATCCGATAAAATGTCAAACTTAAAGTTAATGGTTATACAAAGACCGGTCTGTGGCAACCGTGTAACGGCTAACCTCAAGGTCAAACAAGGTGACCACGTCCGAGTTACACACAATTGCAAAAAAAGGCGGATGGCATAAGTATCTTTTTAAAAGAAATGACGAGGAAAGAGGTCAAGTCACTGCGTCTATAAACGCCAATGCACCAAACACCATCAAAAACACATCACTGTAAGTATTTTAAAGTTTTTTGAGCTACAAGTCTGCTTGTATTTGTTTAGTAAAATTTACCTACTTCATTTTACCGATACCGTACAGAATTGTGCTTGTAATAAGTTAATTTTATACAGGGTTATTTGTCAAACATCAACTACCTTCTAGGGGCTGATTCTGGTTCTGGAATACAACAACTTTTTCTATGGGACCAACATTGAAATCGCAAAAAAAAAACATTTCCCCAGCTGCCACCAGTTGACATCAGTTTGTATGGAGAAGTGAATTATTTTTAGATTTCAATGTTGGTCCCATAGAAAAAGTTGTTGCATTTGAGCACCAGAATCAGCCCTAGGAGGTTGTTGATGGTTTACAAACAACCCTGTATTTGCGTTTTATGTTTAGTACAAGTTAAAACCTGAATTAGCGCGATCATATTATGATTATAGTAGTTTTGCTGGTCGAAATTGCAAAAACTTAATATGGTGAACGTTGAAATTCTTTTATTTTGAAATGTTACGCTATGCAGAATCTGCACGTATTTTAGCTTATTTTAACATCATAAAGAAATGTTTACATTGTTTTTAAAGTAAGTTTTAAAATGTAAATGCTACATCACAAGGGTAATAATGTCTTAAAGAATTTTATTGGATTATTTTTAAGTTTAATTGACAAATCGCACACCTAGACATAAAGAGAGTTAACTCAAAAAATATTTTTTTTTGAGTTATCACTCTTTTGACTTGATTTTTTAGTTAGCTGCCTTTAGATCTAGGTGTGAGAAATCATGAATTCATATTGAAAGCGGTGTGTCGGCGACAAATCGGTCACTATAGTTCAGTTTGTGATTGTGTGATGCACGTAACCTCTACTATTTCATATAAAAGCAAAGAAAACAGTAAAAAAATAACTCAAGTTCACATTCACAGGAAATACTACGAGTATCCTTGACTTGCATCACATAATTACACTGCAGGACACTGAAATTGGCTTCCAATTTTTATAAAAACAAAATATTGTAACTAAGTATTTAAGTGGTGCTTTCGTGCTGGTTCTTTCGTATTTAATCGTTTATTAGTATATCGAAGTTATTACTAAAATATGAGCACGTATTGTATATTTTTCTCTCATGTGACGTTTATCACAATTGTAATTAAATTCATTGTTTGCACGAATATTGTACTAAAATGTTTCGTATCTGTTTAAAATTTAGTATTTCCTCTATCAACCCACCGATTTATTGTACCTACTATTTACACTCGCATGCAAAAAAATACACAGTCATTTTTAACCCTTCATTACTTCACACCGGTACCTAACAAGCTTTATAGTAAGACAGTATTCGAAACTAATATTACAATCAAATATGTATTCGCATGGGCAGTTTATTTGCACGCGAGTACATTTAACTCTAAAATGGAATTGAGATTACGGACACTAATTCCCCAGTTTGTTTATCACTGCTTAATTGAATCTATTATAAGATTACTTGACAACTACTGACAATTAGTTCAAGTCGACCAATCGCTGAAACTGTCGATTAGTTTGACAGCGTGGTTAATCAGTGAAAAAGAAACTGGGAGTAATTGTTAAATGCCCATGTTTGGTGCTCGGTAAGTTACGATACTCAATACAAAGCTTCAACGTATGGTAGGGTGCAGCGAAGATACTGACGTCACACTTTACTAAAATTAATATCTTAGATATTTCGATCAGTTATAACAATTAGATGTTGGGTCACATCAAATAAAGTTCAGGAATCGTCGTAAAATATCATCAACCTTAAGTGACAGGTTATATGGTTTATTTTCGTGGGACAGTTTTTGACCAATACTTATGGAACCCCTCATCAAACTGTTATCGATCGAAACTTAGAACACTTAAATTATTCTAACGGATAAACCGTTGTCGCGAAACGCTTCTGTACATAAATAACGGAAATTAATAATTATGTACCATACGAGAAATATTATAAGACTTAATATTTTTGAAACTATTGTAGTGTCTATCTATCCTTTCTTTGAGAAAGGTCGGTTTAGTATGTTGTATTGTAATGTGGTAATTAAACGATCGCAACGATTCAACCGCCGAGTTCATTTGGCAGCGAGGTAGAATCATCTTTGTTTCAACAGAATAAAGCCTATTTTCCAATATCAAGGCAAAATAGTTTATATAAGTGTGATAATTTAAAATCGACTCTATTTTGTTTGTAATAAAGTATTTTTTACCAAGGCAGCCGTCTCGAGCGGTAGAATCCTCGCCCTGCGACTTTCGCGCTTCCCAAATTCCCTTTACTTGGGGCTGCGGTCTGCACGCGTTAATATTGTTTTGAGCAATAATTATTATTGTACCTAGTATATCTATGTGGATACCGAGACAGGTTGTCTACCAATGAAGGCACGTAAGGAATTAATCGTAGATTTTTGCAGCCATCGGCTGAAGAACATATTGTAGCCCTTATCCAAATTTAGTATATTCCCTAGACGCTTAGATTTAAGCTAGTTTCTCGGCATTTTGATGCGTGTGTCATTTACTTACAACCGTTTTTCGTTCGAGATACAAATGTTACTAAGTATCGAATACTTTTGTCGTGCGAACTGTAAATGGCACGCGATATTTTTATGCTTATGTAATACATTAATTGGCGTGGAAAAACATCCAATACTAATTAAATTAATCAAATGCATGTTTTAATTAAGTAAGTTAATGATAACGGCGTAGTAGATTTTGTTATTAAAAAATTATAAATATATAATGTTGGATAGTTTCCATGCCACTAAGTGTAAAGTATATTCCATTCCCTATTGTAGATCCTGTTGCCCTTCATAGCTAACACCACTCGTTTAGGTAGCCAACGAATTTTATAAAAAAAGATATTGAGCACTGAAACAAATTTAAAATCGTGTACATTATAAACAAATAACTCGTAAATGACATTGGTTATAAAATATTATAAACAAATTATTGTTAAATGTAGAAAAAAAAGACTTATTATATAAAGATGGTGATTATCGTAATGCGTTACGGCGTGCGGGCGCCGACTGAGCTCAAGTGTCCACAAACTATTCTAAATAGTGTGTAGTATCTATCTTAGACATTTTGCACCGATATTATAGTGACTCACACTCGCGCGTCGGCCCCTGGGATATCGTGTGTGCTCCGCCTTCGCGTCACTCGATATCCGTCATAACAACACTACGTCGCGCGTATTTATCGAGTGACTGTCGGAGGTCTGACTATTATTATTCGTGTTGTGGTTTGACAGCAGTGCTATGATAAGTTTGCATATTATTTTTGGGGAACGCTGACATATTAGAAAATGATGCCGTTATTTTGTCACTGGTGTCTTTTTAAAAATGGCGCTTTACCAAGATGGCGGTGTTAGTTCCTCAGAAATCCGCAGACAAACATAGCACTGTACCCGTAAAGTATTTTCTTGATGTGTTGCTGATTTGGAGTTACGTGTATGTTTGTCATGTGAATACCATTTTGTTTGACGGTCAGTTGTTTGAATGGACAAAAGATTATTATAACGTTAGAAACATCTGCAGCATTCGGCCAAAGCCTGCATTAGGGTTACACTGTATTATGTTATTTAAGTATTTATATTGTAAGCGGCAGTATTCTGGTACTATTAACGCTTTAGGTGTATTTAGTTTTAACATTCCAGTTTCTGAGCGCATTGTTATTTGTTCTGAATGTTTTCTCGTTTTGCAGTGTGCTGGTTTAAGCTATGAACCTCACCATCCAAATATATTCATAGATATAGCAAAATACCATTAATTAAGAAACCTACAACGCAGCACCCTGCATTATCGATATGTATCGTTGTGAATCAGACGTTAAGTTTGAATCTTATAGATGTTTTATTACCAAAAATATGTATAAAAAACCATACTAACTGCATGACAAGTGACAAACAAATACTATTAATTATTAATGTAAGAGGATTTGTTAAATGTAACATTCGCTGCATTAGAACAAAATCATGTGTATGTAATTAGTTTTAAAGTGATTTTAGTTAATGTTTACTCACATAAACACACCAGATATTGTAACGACGCAAGCAGTTGTAATATTGTTTACGATAGTTTTGTTGGCTCTACTTTGTGTATGTTACTTAAAGGACTTCGTTGCGAAGGCTTGCGCGAACCGTCAGTTAGACGGGCGAACTTGGGATACTGTATTCTATGCTTAACTGAAAATAAAGAAAGATTAATCCGAATACAGTTTTATTTCTATACCTTTTAGTTTGCAGTTTTAATCCGAAATAGTGCCTAAAACCATGAAAGTACAGAAAAGATAAACTCTACGCTACTAACGTTCGAAAGTGAAGAATTAAATATACGCTCAGTCACTCGCACATTTTACACGATATTGTGCTGATATGAAATGGTGGCCACAGTAACCAAGGACAAGGTAGGCCCTGCTAAATCCATCAACAACCCAGGAAAGACTGTTTTGACGCAAACTTTTCTCGTTCAGATAACGATAACAAATAAGTTTGAAAAGCCGCCATTTCATTGTTGAGCTGATTAGCGAAACAGATTGGCGTGATTACGCGCACAGTCGCAGCATGCTTTACTTGTGTACTATGTGACACTGCGACTATCAGTTTTTTTTTATGTTCATGCCAAGGCTAGGTATCACTTAATAACGATGGAATAAACTCCGGGGCTTATAAAAAGTTTTTTTTAAATTTATACCTTGGATTGCCGCAGGCTGCAGCACGCTCGGAATGAGGCAACTCGTTCTGAGGCGGCTCAAAAAAATGTTTTTTTAATAAATTTAAAAATTCAATTAGTAAATTTGCAGTTTCATTTAAGCCATTGTACAACCTAATCAATTTCCGCTAAAAGTAGGTAAGTACTAGGAGAGCATTAATCATGCGGAGTTTAATAAAAAAAAGTTTATAATATACCCATGTAGCCCTAGTACCGATTACTAGATATTATAGCCCTTAGTACCGATTATAACGAGGACTACATGACTTCGAAAGAAGACTGTTTAATTTCGAGGTCACTTTAGTTGTAATTCCACCAAAAAGTACTAGGACAACATAAATTATGCCGAGTGATTACCACGAATGTTGCGATAGTTAGAAAGAGACCCGATTATAGGCTGTCTTACTCCTCCGTAATATTAATGTAAGTAGTCGCGTATTGCTGGCTGGCGTAGAGCGAGACGAATATTAGGCTAGATATTTCTTATACAATTCTATAAAGGTAGGTGAATAAGGTATATACCACTGATCTTAAATAATCTCTATGGGTAGGTAGGGACGGTCAGCATCAAAATGGCCTAATATGATATTCACGCAATTCTGGCCCATGTCATGTTGAACGATTTATGTATAATATGGTACCTGTCATCACTGATTTTTATGCTAACCGTACAGCCAACAGCTTATTCTGCATACCACAAAATGTCATCTTTCTAAGATCGATTTAACCATAGACTTAGAAAACGCTACGCTGATTTAACTTCAACGTGTAGTTTCAATTAATTAAGAAAATTTGAGATACCTTGGTAAAGATAGATTAGAGATTTATGTAAACAAAGCAACTGTCATTTTTTATTAATGTGTAGTCTCTTTCACTCATATATCACTAATACAGAAGCGTTTAATTTAAAAATTCGTTAAAAAAAGATTGTAATTTTATTATAAATATTAAACAAACATCCTGATACAGCATCAAAACTATCAAAATCTTAATAATATCCTATTTAAAGAAAGTTTAACGACAGCGCTTTGTTTACGTAAATTCTTCATAAGTACATCTTCCTGTGAGCATAGATTTAGAGCTGTTGACTTGACTGATGGGAAATATGTAGGCACATAGGAGATCCAGCGCGAGTAATAGATTAGAATCAGCTAGAGATAATAAGTTTACGAGCTTGACGTGCACTGATATACAGTGTGTCCCTCGATAATTCTTGGTCTTATTTCTACCCCTTTTCGGTATTACGAACGTCTGGTGTAGTTCGCGCTCCGGACAACAAAGCCAGCGGTTGCGGGTTCGAATCCCGCAAGGGGCAAATGTTTGTGTGATGAGCACGAGCATTTGTACCTAAGTCATGGATGTTTATAAAAGTATTTAAGTATTTTTATCTGTTATCTAGTCGCCATAGTACAAGCTTTGCTTAGTTTGGGGCTAGCCGATTGGTGTCATTGTAAAAACAATTTATTATTTATTACACTTTACCACGAGACACACGGTTTGAATTAATATTCAAAAACAGATATTCCACTTTCAAGCTCACGAGTTTACAAAGTTTATCTTTATCAAAGCTGTTTTTATACTTTGTATGAAATCACATGAAACCTCAAATTCAAATTCAATCGTTTATTTGCGAGAATACATTATACATGCAATTTTATAATGCAGAACTTACCAACTTTGTCTATGTATTCAGCCTGCATGCAGGCTTATGCACTCGCTCACTTATCGCGCACCAAACCGGCCGCATTGCACCGGTAGAAAAACCAGTGTGAGTTTGCCTGAGGGTTTTTGTCGCGCTTTTGGTACAGAACAAAGGGAATTGACATTTTAAAGAGTTATAATAAAAACAGTGGTCCAATTAAAATACATAAGTTTATTTTAACACAAATTACACGTAGATCACTACGATACAGCTGAATTGCACATAAACCAGTTTCCCGCTTTGAAATCAACACATAACCTCAAACAAAGAAAATTAATTCACAGAAAATGCCTCATAATGGATAAAATTCGCCAAATTGTGAACACGTTTAACCTCTTTATATTCACGCAACAATTTGCACAAAAAAGGCATTTTATAAAACACAAGTCTATAGCAAAAACGCGGATTTGTATAGAAAAATAAAGTTTCCCTAATAAACCGCCAGGCAGCGCCACCTGTTAACTTTTTGATTGCGTTAAGTAAAATAAATCGAAACACCCTCTGTTCAACATTACTTAAACTTCGTAGGTTATGCTACGTTTTTTGTTTAGGGACTTCGACTGTTTAACCAGAAGCCCCATTCCCGTAATTTAACAGTAATCGCAATCCAGTGTCGATCCGCTCCCAGTAACATTAATATCTAAAACAGTATTCTCGTAAAAAAAATATTTGATGTAAAATAATCAAAACTAACCCAATACGACTGAAAATAGAACAAAAAAAAAACCTTTTGGTTTCTTCCATTTTCAGTCGCATTGAGAACTATAATTGTATTTTTTGTGTTTACGAGAATACCGTTTAGATAGTTATGTCACTGGGAGCGGATCGACACTGGATTGCGACTCTTGTTAAATTACATTGAATTAGTTCCATTCCAACGAATTGGGTTTCAGAACTTCAGTAGAGCGGTTTTAATAAAATGCCTTTTACTTGGAAACTTGTTAAATAAAAATAGTTTAATAAACTTTACTATTACTACTATTACATATTCTCTTCCAATAGTACGAAACACGAAAACATTAAAATCAAACTAGGTTTTTGGTTAATTTTATTCTTATTTTAATATTTTACTAAACTGCTAAGCTGTTAATAACAAAAATAAATAAATGCATTTCAATAACATCAAGTATACGGTTACAATACTTATCAATCAATACTGATTCGGATGACGGAGTCAGATCGGTGGTATTACATCTATAAATATAAAAAAATAACTAGTTTACATTATTTTACAAGTACAATCAGCAACACAAGTACTTTCCATGTAGTTAGTAAAATGATGTGTTTACACATGTTTTAAGGCTAAACAAACCCATATAAGGAAAACAGTAGTTAGTAAAATGAGGATGTGTTTACACATGTTTAAAGGCTAAACAAACCTATATAAGGAAAACAGTACTTAGTAAAATGAGGATGTGTTTACACATGTTTAAAGGCTAAACAAACCTATATAAGGAAAACAGTAGTTAGTAAAATGAGGATGTGTTTACACATATTTAAAGGCTAAACAAACCTATATAAGGCAAACAGTACTTAGTAAAATGAGGATGTGTTTACACATGTTTAAAGGCTAAACAAACCTATATAAGGAAAACAGTAGTTAGTGAAATGAGGATGTGTTTACACATGTTTAAAGGCTTAATAAACTTATATAAGGAAAACAATAAAATACTTGTTATTCAAGAAAATGTCATATGACGTGTGCTACTTCCATGCTATGAATAGGGACGATCCGTCTCCTCCTTCTGTAAGCTTAGATCTTCTAAACTACGCAATGGATTTTGATGCGGTCTTCAATAGACAGAATGATTCAAGAGAAAGGTTTATATGTATAATAAATGCATAATACTAAAAAACTAAAGTCCTCGCGAACGAAGTCGCGGGCAATAGCTAGTAATACATAAAAAGCAGTATCATATTCAGTGCAAGATCTTTATACAGCCATTTAATGTAAAACACTATTCCAAATAAAGAATGTAAATAGAATAATCTACTTCAAATTAAGATTTCAAAACTTAATTCATGTAATTTTTTAAATCATAAATCATCAGCTTCCCGAATATTTCGCTTTTAACAAAAATTCAAGATTTTTTTTCAAATGTTAGGTCTTCAAGTAGGTGATTTTGATACCATGTTATTCAACCTGGTATTAAATGAAGCGATTCCGAATACGATAAGCAATAACTTCAAAAATTCTAAACATTACCTCACTATGCCCTAGGATAAAGTTATATTGTAAATATATTCGAAAATACACTATTCAGATCATTTGACACATATACGGGCTAATTTTTAAGCCGTATTTGATATGGTCATGTACAGTCGGTCACAAACAATTTATAGACTTTATAAATAAACTAAAATATTTGAAAACCTTAACATTTTGTTACCAACTGTACATTCGCGTAAGAGCATACTACTGTAGCATTTTTTTAAATTTTTATTGTTTTAAAGAAACAAATGAATATAAGGTACTATTTTAATAGTTAACGTTTTTGAAACTGCATAAATAGAACAACTTTACATATGGGTCCAACGTCTAAAACATTAAAATAAATCACTTCCCTATAGATCCAGCGCAAACATTGCGAGACGCAGCAAAGAGACTAAAAAGATAACAATTTAAAACTGAACCCTATATTTTATGAATTAATGCTAAAAATGGCATGCCAAAGCTCAACCATAACGAACGACGACACAAGCTGACATGTGCTGCCATTTTCAACCGTATGACATAAATGTTTAGTTTATCATCTCAGACTCTTCGCCCCGCTTTGCCAGGTTTGCGTTGTCACTAAAGAGCTGTACTTACAGCCGAGTTGTATACTAAAACCATGTTTTATTTTACATGTTGACATGTCGATATTAATCCATAATAAAAGTAGTTTGATTTAAGCAGTATAATTATTATTTTCAGGCTATCATTACATCTACTATCGAACTATGCGAAATCGTGGGCTGTCATTGGCTAGATCTTTGATTTTGGGACAGCAGAGAGGGTCAAATCTTTGATGCCATCAAGCCATTTCTGTTTTCGACAACCTAGGTTAACTAATAAAATATGACCTTGTATTTATCAATCTAAACTGTCTCCTGCGCATTCACCATACAAATAACACGTACAATATATTCTAAAAGATACTTACCAAAAAATACTATCAAGGACCATTTAAGACACACCGGGATAGAACATTTGTATCGTTAGACGTATCACATACATCTAAAGATCACAAATACATTCAGACCTACCTATAAATAAATCGAAATACAATATAATCTGATAACATAAACTTGACATAATCAATTTTATACGAAAATATGTTTATAACAATTTAACTAATCACATAACTCATCACAGAATCGATACGAAATAAACTATGAAATTTATAAATACAAAAACAGATTTAAACTGATATTTTACGTTTCTACTAGGACATGTTTGTGATTTTATTGTGCTTTTAATGTTGTTACGATTATGAACATTTGTGTCAGTGCAAAATTGATCTATTTTAAATATAAAAATTGAAATCATTTTACAAGAGATTTAATGTTTATGAAAGAATAACTTTTTGGGGAAATATATATGGGTGTTTGTATATTTTAGAAACGTATAAATCAAATAATTTACTTCGCCAAGGGTTTTATTTGCTAATAATAGAGCATTTTTGCAGCTCTTCCTAACATCATTATCATCGAGGTAGTAGGATTGTATATTAATTTTTTCCCTATATAAACATGTACATTAAATTTATATACGTTTCTAGTATATAACTACTGTTACCTAAACACCGTACACCTGTATTTGAATATATATTATGATATAGGTCACTTTTGCACTGCTTTCTTTATTGTGAACTGGGTTTATTTCTAAATACACAGACAATGAAGTCACAAAAGCACATTTCTTGTACAAAATGTATTAAAATTAACATAAATCAAATTGATATAAATAGACTATCATAATATGATGATAAAATATAATGCTTGTAACAATTAACTTTGGATGTGTGTGAAGACATTGGTATATCAAGTGATATATGGCACTAAAACTAAGATCATAAATAAGGAGATTTTAAATTAGTATTTAAACTGACGAACAATAAAATGCGGCGCATTTATATTTCCCTTTCTATTTAATCCACGACAGATGCTATTTATAATAATTAAGACTTTAAAGGATTGAATAGCTAAGAAGTTGAAATAATGTTGGTCTTTTCGTTCTATTTCGAATTTCATTGCTCGTCAATGTAATTACGTATGCACTATGGCACATTTATATAAAATCCGATGCAACATTGTTGCACCTATCATCAACCATTTTTGAACGTAGTGTCAGCACAGTAAATATATGTATTTTTTTAAAATTATGATATAAATTCCTTTAAGTAATTTAATATTTTTTAGATTCTAGTATTACAAACTCTTTTTTAATCATGTTCAATCGTAATAGTATGTTTAAAAAATATAACTCATTAACCCCACAAAACCTCAAAGTTTCTCAATTGGCATTGAACTCTATGTGTAGAACTTTGAGTTATAATTAAATCGAGAAATGTTGCCACTTTCAGTTAGCTTAATAACCGGTTGACTGTACAATACTGGACATGACCTAAACTCCAGTAAAGTTAATGTAATGTGTTTTTTGTGTTTTATTTTTAAAAATTATATATAAATGTGCCGTAGTTCTTGCCTATGTGATCGGTGCTCATGTGAAATATGCTATGAATGAGTGCGAGTATAAATATGTTTTATGGCGATAGGTACAAGGGTCTACTCTGTAAAACGGTTTCGATTCTGTTCTATTCTTCTCTGTCTCTCATACTAGAGTAAGAGAGACGATAGAGACGAATATATCAAAATAGTTTTGCAGAGTCCAAGCCCAACTCTCTCTCAGTACTACTTCACCCAATTTGGCCGATTTGGAATTGGAAAAATGACAAAGAATTTTGTTAACGCAAAGATGCGTTGCGATATTTTTGATTCAATATTGGACTTAAACCAGCCTGCCTAGCATGACTACTAAAAACACGATATGATATGATAGAGCGATATATCGACACCACCTGTAAAAATATGATAAATATAGAAGCCATTTTGTTTTTTTATCGAAACAGCGATCATAATATGTACCGTAACCGGCGAGGCGATTCTACACAGCGGCTTTAACTATCATATTTTTACAGTTAGTGTCAATATATCGCTATATCATATCATATCGTTTTTTTCAGTAGTCATGCTAGGCAGGCTGGTTGTAAATATCCTTTTAAATGCCACTTATTTGGAGTTGACATAGACAGAATATTAATTTGATCTATGTTTAGGTTAAATCTAAACGTATGAAGGTTTCGAATTTGGTAAACTAAAATGTTATATATGAAATGTGTATTTTCATGTAACTATGTTATTTTATGTAAACCTTTACTTTTTCAATAACGATTCGGCCAAATTGGGATTAAGGGAGGGGAGGGGGGGGAGAAGAGATACATCAGCTTACTTGTCCCCGTTCTCGTGCGCCAGTTTCTGTTTCTTGGTGGGGGGCGACGGAGAGAACATGGCGCCCGAGTGCAGCTCCGACATTAGGAACGGTATCTGAAACAGATAACAAATATTGTAGACTGCTTCATAACTACTACGAACCTTTAAACATTAGAGATATTTTCTAAACAGTGAGATGAGGCAAAGGCGGTGATGATATGAAAGAGTAACAATAAATATATAGTTAGTAATTATAGAGCTATCTCACATCCACATTTACAAAAATATTTAAGGCTTTATGTGTGTTCTTCGATTGAAAGCAACCTTAAATTTTCAATCAAGGTTCTCATCCTACCTACCTAAATATTCGGCGATAAGGCGTTACTGTCAATAATATAGGACGCAAAGATTCAATGAAAATTTATTTGGTGTACCCCAAGGAAACTTTTTCGGACCGCTCTTATTAATACTTTACATAAACGATATAACGCAAATTTAAAGAATCAAGTGCAGATATTCCACTGTTGACCCAATTCCTTACCCATAAATTTAGCCGACACGCAAACGAACAAAACTATTGACAAAGTAATTTAATGCAGATATATTCGCCAATCGGGTCGTCATAATAGATATAAAATTGTTGATTAAGAAAATAAATAGCAATGTAGTGTGCCATGGCCACGTTGAGCACGGCTGGGGCTGCAAGTGTATCTCGGGCTAAGGGGTAATGTCACCTTGTGCTCCCACTGCAGGTGGTGGTTGGGCTGCAGGCCGAGGCAGGCCCGCATGAGGTTCTCGACGCCGGCTCGCTGCTTGAACAGCGCGTTCACAACGGGCGCACCCGCCGGGACTAGCGGCGCTTTTAGCAAATACGACAGTGTAGACATCACAGCGTGCATGCTGGTCCATTCTGGAATCAATATAGGTAAATTTAGATTGGGTTATGACCCTATAAAGCCGAAGGTTTGTGCTAGGATATCTATCGGGTGAAAAAAAAAGCTTAACGAAGCCGAATACAACTTTTTCTACCCATAATTACGATCTTTTTTTTTACACCATTATCTGGGAAATGTCTAGTTATCGAGTTATTGACGGTCAGTTTTTTTTAAAGATTTTTACAAAAAATACTCCGGTTCGTTATAACAAAACTGTTTCTCAAAGAAACATAGTTAAAATTTACGCGCGCTTTGCGGGTTAGAAATTAATATTTTCTTTACCCAAAAATAAAAGTAATTTCCCAGGAATATTTTTTTTTGCATACAACTTGGTTTCATGTACGGAAGGCCTGGTTTAAGGCTTCGTTATGCTTTTTTTACACCGTGTATATAAATACTATGGTGATTACTGGTGATGTTACGGCCAGCAGCGAGTCCTCGCACGTGTTGTGCTGGTCTGAACACTCACCGTGCGAGTCGTCCTGGCGGAAGGCGACCCTGGCCAGCCACTCGGCCAGCAGCACCAGGTCGAGGATGAGCGGCACGGCCAGCAGCGAGTCCTCGCAAGTGTTGTGCACCACGATCGTATTGGTGCCGTGCAGCAGGATCTCGGACGTGTACTCGTCCATTGCGCGTTTTGAATCACCTATAGAAAGATGGTCATGATCATGCTTTTTTTATTTTTATTTATTTATACTTTATTGCACCGACACAAAAATAAGTGGTACAAATGGCGGAATTAATGCGAAAAGCATTCTCTACCAGTCAACCATGGGGCTAGACAGAGACTTACTCTCTTAAAATCACGGATAATTTAATTAATTTAAATGCAGAAGTCGCAAATACTTTTGAGGCATTCTTTTCAAACATAGCTCCCTCTACAAGTAATGAACTAGCTTCTGCTGATCTAGCTGAATCCCTTCTCAAGTCGAGTGTAACACTCCATTTAATTTTAGACATATAAACCCTAGATATTTAGATTTTTTTTTACCTATTTTAGATATAGTGCTAAAACATTTAAAAAATAAAACATGAAAAAACTGAGGACTTATGGGGTATTTCTGTCAACATCATCAATACAATTATAAATACGATAGCCCCTTATCTTACAATTATTTTCAACAAATGTATTAATGATCTCTTTGATGAAACATAGTAAAATTGTTCCTTTATTTAAGTCAGGTGAGAAAAATATCCTAACACATATAACTGTAAAAGATGAACGTCTAGTTCTACTAGCTATTTTCACAGTATAATGTCATATGGAATATTGTTAAGGGGCTCAGCAGCCGATATTTAATCCGTCTTTGTACAACGAAAGAGAGCTTTACGGTAATTTACGACCTCAGACTCTGTGACTCGTTGGAAGAACTGTTTAAGGAAATTAATATTCCTACTAACAGTGGCTTCTCAATTCATTTATGAAAATATTATGTACATTCGTATAAACCTGCATCTATTCCCTAAAAAAGTGACATGCATATTATTAATACCCGGAATAAAGATAAACTTGCCGTTCCAAATTTCAGACTGCATAAAGTGGGTAATTCGTTCATGGGAAAATGTATTCGCTTTTTCAACAAATTACTACAGTCTATTGCTGAACTACCTATGTATAAATTTGAATCGCATTACAAGATTATTTTAATGAAAAAGGTTATTACACTGTTAATGACTATTTAAATGATAAAATGTATGGAATTAAATACTGCCCTAATCGCACAGTTACATTTTATCTTGTAATGTAAACATACTATTTAAAAAGAGGCTGACAATAGTGACCGAGTTTCTTGCGCTGCTTCTTTTAGCAGCTAGCCGCGAGTGGATCAACTTTTACCTTTTTTTTGATGGCGTTTTTAATTATTTATTGTAATAGCTGTTATAGTAATACCCACTGTAAAATTTTGGTGTGTACCTATAATGGTATTAAAAAATACAGCTCTATGATAAACGGACAAGCACAAGACGGCAAAAACAAGGAAGATCATATAATTTCACCAAAACATTTATAAGAATATACCTGTTAAAATGATTAAAAACAAAAAAAACATCAACTCACCTACATACGGCACGTATTTGATGACGACCACGTGATCGGGCTTCTCCCCCGGCTTGTACAGGATCTGGTTCGACTCCACCATATCGTCTACCACGTTGCTCTTTGTTATCTGCGAATATATAAGCAATATTTAGGGCCTCTTTCACCACTTGCTGATAAGTTCCAGATAACCTATCTGACACTTTTTTGACAGCTAATTGTATGTGTTATCTGTGAAAACAAGTGCCAGATAGGGTGTCCGGAACTTATCAGCCAAGTGGTGAAAGTGGCCCTTATTTAAAAGCAATCTAGAGTAAGGAGCTGAAAACTCTTTCTAGAGTTCTAGGGATCTCAATTAAAAGCCGATTAACTACATCATCTTTAAAGCACTGATTTAAGTTTTATTATGGACTTCAAAAAGTAGATTATCATGTTACTAACAGGTGTTAGTCAGATTTTTAAAGTCTGCAATAAATTGATTGAGTTGAATTGAAAAAAAAACTGGTAAATTTAGGTACAGTTGGATTGCCAAAAAAGTCAACTATGGAACGGATTTATTTATTAATTATGGCCAACCTAGATGTCACTTTAATTAAATTAATTTAGGATGAATCTTATTGGCGATTTTAGTTACCTCCTTTGAACGGAACTGCTTCGGAGCGGAGAGATTCTTGCCGTCATTGTTTCCGAGGTGGTTGTAGCTCACGATAGATACCGGTTTCAGGCCTAAAATTAATGTATAAAGGTACAGGGTTACATTGCAAAGGGGTGCCAAATCTTAAGGAGTGGCTCAGAATCAGTAACTTAATAGAACTTATTCCTATCCGCTGTTAAAAATCATACGCGTGGATAATTTAACTCATTTATGAAAAAAATGCACCGTATGTGCACTGGGTAAGATCCTTGTTGGCTCGCCGTACCTACGCTACTGATAGATGGCCGCGCGGCTATCGTTATCTCGTTTTTGACTTTCATCATTATCATCATCATCATCATCATTTCAGCCATAGGACGTCCACTGCTGAACATAGGCCTCCCCCATTGACTTCCAGATTGACTTTATCCTCGGATATTAAATTTTTTTTTTCGTAAAATACGATTATTAAAAATAATAACGATTAAGACGCTTCTTTATAATGTTCCATAAATCTTATTTTTTAAATTAGGCACCCCTTTGCAATGTAACCATGTATAATAATTTGTATTTAAATGAATAATAAATAATACGCGTGCTATGGAGAGGTCTATGCGCGGTGTTTCTTTGCGAAATCGAATTAGGAATAAGGAGATTCATAAACGAACAAAAGTCGCTGATATAGCCCAACGGATTTAGCAAGCTGAAGTGGCAGTGGGCGGGGCACATAGCACGTAGACCCGACCTCCGATGGGGCAGAAAGGTTTCTGAATGGAGGCCAAGTACCGGTAAGCGGAGGACGTCCACCCACAAGGTGGATAGAAGACCTGGTAAAGGTTGCAGGAAGCCGCTGGATGCAGGCCGCTTCTAATTGGCCAATCTGGAAGTCACTAAGGAAGGCCTATGTTTAGCAGTGGACGTCCTATGACAGAAATTATGATGATGATAAATAACGTATATAAATAATATAAATAAATAGTACCTATTCAAACTCAAATTCTGAACAAAGTATATCATTTACGACATTATGTCAAAGAGTATTTATTGTATGTTACTATTTTTTCTGTCGATTGGCGTATGTTTCATAGGTGTACACCATAATAACGTAATATTAGAAACTTGCAAATTTAGGTATGCCAATGTGGTTCGATGCCTTTTTGAAGTGGTCACTCACCAGCAGAGACCAAGAAGTCGACGAGGACCGACTTGAGCTTGGTCTGTCCGGACTTGAAGTCGTCCCCGGCCACGCACACCCCGTTCTTCTCTGCGCGCTCGATCACACCGGGCACTATCGTGTTCTGGGGCGAGCCATTTATATAGGAACACTGGGAGAAAATAACATATAATTAAGTACCTAATTTATAAGTATCGATCGCCAATGACTCCAAAAAGATTTTCTGCGCTAAATGTGGTCATAACAAGCCTAACACAATCCACTGCTGGAGACGTATTTTTGAAGCATTAGAAATGAATCTTGAATTCGAACACGAAAACAATTCGTGTATGAAAATGGTTTCTATTGCTTCCGATTTTACGTATTTTTGAATCACTCGAAATAAGTGTTTCTATTAAATTGATATCTTGTAAATATATTTTTTTCACACAGAAAACATTATAAACAATAAAGCAAAAACTCATTAACGAACGTAAATAAAAAGTTATTATGTCAAATCTCTGTCAATCATATGTTTACTGGTCAATGTCATTCTTCCGTACTTTCTACTATAGTCTTTTCAAGTTAAGAAGATACTTGTGACACTTGGCATTTTCCGTTTTACCCATACCATTTACGATAATATTATATAACATTTATTTTTAATTTTTAATTTATATCATAGCAAAAACACAATAATCTTTGCTTCTAAAAATCTAAGCAAAAATTGCAAACCAATAATATATCATAATGATTTACAAATAAATTAATAGGATTTCCTTCAAATACTTGATGCGTAAAACGGAACGTTTACTTATAGGGATTGAAATACTTAATCGAAACTAAATCGATGAATCGGTTTGGTCGTCTTGTGAAAACCTATGCGTTGACGTCAGCGTACAAGAGCGTCTGCCTTGTATGCGATTTGTGTTATCGTTATTTTTCGCATAGTCGGCTGGATTTCGTTAGGGCACAACACTATTTGTGACAACAGGGAAGTCACGTGATGTGTCATAAGTTTCTTCTTATCTTGAAAAGGGTATAGTAGAAATAGAAAAACGAGTGGGTAGGACCATTCATAGCAGAATTCACGGAATGAATTTTCAAAAATAGTGATTTTAGGAATTCGCATGCGAATCTTGCGATTTCGTATTCGGATTGGAATTCGCATGATATAAAAATACGTCTCCTGGACATAAGCATTCCCCTTATGAAACTTTCTCGCTGCAACTCAACAATATAAATTCGGCGCTTTCATTGAGTGTTTTTAGTATTATATTATTTTGCTCGTAACGCCCATAATTTTATCTAAGGCGGCCTTAGGACCTAGGTCCTAGAACCTCCTAGTAGTACTCCTAGAAATCTAGGTGTTAGTTGCCTTTTACGACACCCATAATTGTAATGGGTTAATGCTATTGTACTCTGTCGAACAGAGCAACGAGGATACGAGAGCGGATTTTTCGATATACTCGGTTGTTCGCAACGGCAGTGACTACACCTACCTCATCTGAGATCATAATCAAGCGTACTCCATACTAGGAACGGGGTTTGTTGTGAACTAGGAGAGAGAGATTTATTTGTAGAGACATGTATGTGTCGACCTTCGTGGTTCGCGCTCCGGACTACAAAACCAGACGGTTGCGGGTTCGGATCCCGCAACCTCCTGGTTGTGTTTGTGTGCTGAGCTCGAGCATTTTTATCTAAATGGATGGATGTTAAAAAAGTATTTAAGTATGTCTATCTGTTATCTTGTCGCCTTCATACAAACTTTCCTTAGATTGGAACTAAATAATTAGTGTGGTTGTTATAATATAAAAAATAATAAAACTTATAACATAATTGTTCTGTAGGTATTTGTCACCTACTTCCTCCCAAACGGCTGGACCGATTTAGATGAAATTTTGTGTGTATATTTCAATGGGTTTCTGGATGGTTTTAAAACACAATTGGACCCGGTAGATGGCGCTGCAATTGGGTTGTAGGAATTTTTACCTTCCGACAACTTATTTGGACAAGACAACTATTTTGTTTATAAATTATTTGCACTTACTCCTTCATCGACAGCGGCCAGCGCGAAGATAGTCGAGGGGGATATTTCAGGCTCGTTGTTGTGAAGCGCCTTCTCCAGGTTGTCGCTGGTGTCGTGGACGCCTTCACGGATTTCGCAGAACCTGCGAAAAACAATAAAGAAGTTTTTCATACATTTGCATCTGATGAAATCTAAAAATTCAATCAATATAACAATTATAACCTAACTGTACTTAAAATTTAGTATTTAAGCACCAGAATCAGCCCTTAACCTCTTAGCCCAGCAAAACGAGACAATAGAAATTACGACCGCTGGGCATCGAACAAATTAAGAAGTATTGCATTAACAAAAACAACGACGTATTATAAAAAAATTAACTTAGTAAAAAAACTTGAAACCAAATTATTATAATTAGGGAACGTGTTAAACATGCTGATAAGGTCTCACGTGCACGTAACGGTGATTCGATCACGCCACGGAGCCCGGAGGCAATGACCGTCTGATGACGTCTGACGGGTCGCCCAATCAGAGATATGGTAATGAGACCTCGTGTCTGGGGCTATTTGGCTGACTCAACGCGAAATCGGAAGGCTACATAGATAACATGAAGTCTGCCGGTTTATAGACAGGTAGTTTTACTATGTCTGGCTATGTGGCGAAATGTATGGTAATTTAAAACTATCGGACTTAAAATGTGGACGGCTTCCTATGTATGTTGTACTTTGAGGCAATCTCCGACAGCTTTCTTAGGGAACCACAGAAAAATATTTATTATTATTTGAAAAATAACTTGTTTTTCCGCTTATTCGTACTTCTCTTTACCTTCTTTTTCCTGTCCCATTCTGTCCGTCAGTCCCATTCCCTGTTCCGCCATACCTTTTTATCTGTTTGTGTGAAGTACGATGCGGCCATCAGCTTCTTTCGCATGCGTTCCTATTGTTTTGCTAGAAATCGCGAAGCAAGTGTAGTTTGAGGATGTCAATTGATTAGCAAGATTTGTCACCACATTAATAGCTTCGAAGTCTAGGAAGGCTTGCCCTAGAAACTGAAAAAGCTCACATTAATCTTTTTCTGAGCAATTAGAAGGTAAGTTAAAGAATAAAGAAGGTAAATAGGAGTACGAATAAGCGGAAAAACAATTATTTAAAAAATAATAAAAAACATATTTCTGTAGGCCCCTAAAGAAGTTTGCCTCTGGGCACTCCGAATAGGAATAGTTCCGTGAAGATAATTAAATGGGTGCCATCAAAGTTGTCTTTTTGCTACAAGGGGCCTATCTCAAAAACTAAAGTAGGTAGGAATTTGAGATTTCTATAAAATAAAAACCACATAATGTATACAAATACTGAAAACTTGGATTCAGAATGACATTTTAGTAAGTTGTGACCAAAACAAGTAAACAGTTGTGTGTCGGTAGACCCTGTAAGCGTGAGTCCAACTCGCACTTCGCCTGTTTTCACAGACATCATGTCATGACAAATCTTCTGTTACGTAAATTACTGAAATCAGTGCACTCGTTTTCATTTTGCTTGTGCGTTTAAGACTACGCGCTTCATTTGTAATACCTACTAAACTAAAACTACTTGATGGATTGTTAAGTATTTTTTATTTATTTTGTAGAGAATATTATCAGGTTTTATTTAGATAAAAAACATGTGACATATCAACAGTTGTAATTTTTACTAGAATGAGAAAAATAATTGAAAAATATCTTTTTTTATTTAAATATTTAGCCGCTATCTTTAATTTACTAAATAGTATATTTTTGTTGATTGGAAGTGTAAATACAAACTGTTTGACATCTCAATCACAAAAATCGGTGCAGCCGTTTTGATTGTACGATGCATCACATGACGTGCAATGAAGGCTTACAAAACCACGCGCTTCATTTGTAATGCGTATAGCTCGAAAACTACTTGACGGATTGTCAAGAATTTTTATTTATTTTGTAGATAATATTGTCAGGTTTCATTTAAATAAAAAATATGTGACCCATGTCATAGGATATTTAGTTGTTATTTTTACTAGAATGAAAAAAATAATTCTAAAATTAAACATTTTTAAGAATATTTAGCCGCCACCTTTAATTTATTAAATGGTATTCTTTTCTTTTGATTATAGGTGTACAATACAAATTGATTGACACCCCAATCACTAAAATCGGAGCAGCCGTTCTAATTCTATATATTTTTTAAATTATGCAGCCGCCATTTTGGAAAATGTCCGCCATCTTGAATTCCAGTGGATGAAATTTCCGTTTGCTCGAATGAAATCATTTGTATTGGTCCCTAGTACCACTGTGTGAAGCGGCTTGCTTTCTGCATAAAATGCAGTTTCATTTTGCTAAGCCCTATGACTATGTAGCCCACAATTATTGTTACGTGTGAAAAAAATAAAATGACTTCAAAACACTAAAAAGCTAAATAAATTATAACAATATTACACATAAGTACCTAATTAGTTACTTTTGGAGTCGGTGCCAGCCGATGAGAGTTAGAATGTTGTCGTGTACCGACGAATTGAGGACCTCCTCTTTTTTTGTAGTCGGTTAAAACGAGCTTAATTTAGGTCTATTTGCAGAAATAAAATTTTGTAGTTAAGTTTACTGGTTTTTATAATATTAAACGGAAGGTAACTTTAGCAAGATTTTACGTCAATTTTGACAAAATTACATCCCTGAACGGGGTGAACGGACAGTATGAATTAAATGAATGTAATAATTTTATAATGTGCGTAAGATAATTCGGAAACAGTTTTTTTTTTGGGATACCACAAGATCCCTTTTTCTTTTTTCCGTACTACAAGGATCATGTTGAATTCATGTCTATAGATCGAGATGTTATGACGGACGACAGTTATTTTTCTATCCCTCGGGAATAGTTTTTCTTTCTGGATGAAAGGTGCCGCCGGTAGCGGGTGTTAGTAGCTGAGGTTTACACATCATAGCCGCTAACTATTAGTTACTAGTTAGTATTTGCCCTACCCAACGTATCTAGGCAAGCAATGCTGTGGAAGTTGCCAGATTTTGGCACTAACACTATAAAGATCATGATTATCTTCTATAAGCTTACAGCTGGACAAAGGCCTCCTCCATAGAACGCCACAGCAATCGGCTTTGGGCCGTTCGCGTTCGTTTTTCCACATTGACCCGACCGAGAATCGAACCCGACACCTCCGAAATGGCAACGCCAAGTCCGTCGTACTCGCCTCTCGGCTACGGAGGTCGTCATTAACATTGATAAAAATGTTTTTCTACTTCTGTGTTGCTGCTGTTGGTCTGCTCGGAACTTAAGTAGAAGAATATCCTGAAAGGGTCTTCTTGTAACACTCACCTCTCAGTGTTAGCTGTCCAGAGGACAATGACCTTGTCCAACTTATGCCTGTCGCGGAAGTCTTTGATGTCAGCGCGTATTTGAAGGTACTGTTCGTATCTCGTGCCCCGGATGAGGTTGGTGGCTCGGTCAGCCTGGTAACAAGAAGTTTTTATCACTAATGATTAATTAATGTTACACATGTCTTGATGACTTAGACAATTTTCTCCAAGATTGGCAAGCCCTAACCACCGACAGGGATAAGTGGAGAGGTTTGGGGGAGGACTTTGCCCAGCAGTGGGACAGAAATGGCTAATAAAAAAAAAATTGTTACACAGTGGTCAAGCTAGGGTGCAACTAGCAAGAAAGATTTGTTGTAAAAAAGAAACAGCCAATTGCGAGTCAGACTCGCGCACCGAGGGTTCCGTACAAACTTGTAGGTATATAAATAATTTATCCCAAACGAAAATCTGTCTGAAAAGAGTCTGGGGGAGACCTTTGCCCAGCAGTGGGATTGAATATATTGAAAAAGAAAAAAAAAAGAAAATCTAGTCTAGTCTAGTCTAGTCTAGTTTTTTTTATGTAAGTAACTAGATATTTACGGTTGCGGTTTCTCAGCTGCAAGGGATTGCAGACCTGATATTAATTTAATTAATTTAAACTTGATACCTCTAGGGGTCTTGACAGACAAACAGACAGACAAACAACGAAGAAATGCTTTAAGGGTTCCTTTTTAACTTTTAAGGTACGGAATCCTAAAAACAGCATTAAGTCTAGCCTTTATCTGTCTAGCCTTAGCCAATAAGCCTAAAAGTCGGGCGATAGACAAAAGGCTTGACGAAATTGTAATGAACCTTCGAATTTAAACAGATATCGATAAGACGGTTCAGAAATTATAAATAATTTTATTATAAATCATTTCTCTTAACTTAGCTTTTTTACTTTTTGTAATATTTGCGACAATATTACACAGGGTGGCCAGAAAAGTGACGTCCAAAATTTTATTTTAGGTGCCTCGTGTTGAGAGGTATCTGAATCACCCCTATGTATGTTCTACGATTTTTCGTAGTCTTCGAGTTACGATTTATTAATGAATTTTTGCAACCGGTACAGTTTAATTTTTTTTTTAAAGTAGGTTTCTTCGTCTTTTTTTTCTTGCAGCTAAATCTCTATGAACTGTGCATTTATGCATAAAATAAACAGCCTCATAACTTTAATGGAAGTTACTACAAAATTGACCTAAAGTTGAGAATTTATGTTAAGTGAGTTATAATTTAAATTTTCAACTTAAAATTAAAAGTCTAAACTGATAATATCTTAGTTTCTAAGTAGCTTCAGAGAATGCGCTAGACTCTAAGCTTGCATAATAATAATAAAAAAGTAGTAGTAGCTTCATAGGTTATTTAAAAAATCGTAACTCGAAAACTACGAAAAATCGTATAACATACATAGGGGTGATTCAGATACCTCTCAACACGAGGCACCTAAAAAAAATTTTGGACGTCACTTTTCTGGCCTCTCTGTAGAAAGAGTGTAATAGATTTTTAGTTATAATCATAAACAGCCTAAGTTAGTCCACAGCTGGACATAGGCCTCCCAATGCACTCCAGTGCGCCCGATCTATAATATCTAAAAACTATAATATTAATTTTTTATAATGAGAGACGTGTTAAAATTTCTTAAAATTGACTTATAATCTCTATTGCCCCCTTATTTTTGTTGCTGAAATTGTTACTTGAAGATGTGATTGTTAGGACCACAATATTAATCTTTGTGATTTCACCTACAGGATTAAAATAGAATTGTTAATATTGTTATGGATCGTTTAAAAATAATTTTAGCAGTAATTGACGTAGTAGGAAAACGAGGAATTATTTATACTCTCTTCATAAAACCTGGTAATACTTATAATTCGTAACTTATTACAGACCATTCGTCATCATTATCATCATTTCAGCCATAGGACGTCCACTGCTAAACAAAGGCCTCCCTCAATGACATCATCGAGAGGAATGCCAATACTCGACACCAACTGTAAAAATATGATAGACATAGCCGCCATTTTGAATTTTTATCGAAACAGCGATCATAATATGTGACGTCACCGGCACGGCGATTCAACATGGCGGCTATATCTACCATATTTTTACAGTTGGTGTCGATATATCGCTATATTATATCATATCATATCGTGTTTTGGTGCTCATGCTAAGAGGCTGGTTGGCTAATAGGATTTATCCTATTATATCTTCTCTGTGCTGATAGAGGCTACTATTATAATTAAAATTGCTAATTATAGGCTTTCTATCCTTTATGGAACTGAATTTTTTAAATAGCACGAATAACTGAGTTATTAGGAGCACCTCTAAGTATAGGCGTACCGCAAGGATCAATACTTGGACCTTTTACTGTTCTCAATTTTCTCATAAATAAATACATGACATTCGTTACCTATAATTGAAAATATCAACAAAAACCAACGTCTTTTTAGGAAAGTTCAGGAAAAACACGCAGGCGAGAAAAACAAAAACAATTATGGAACGCGACACCTCAGCCAGACGCATATTTTGTAAACACGGTGGAAAAATGAGACCCTTGGGTGGTCATAGACAATGGGGGAGTTTGTAAACATGCGGTATTGTTCCGTCCACGTGGAGTTGACATGACCCTAACACGTGGAGAGGTAGGTTAAGAAAAAAACGACACACGTTGAGTCATGTGTAAATTGTGGTAAATTCCTATTGTGCATATGGTAGTTGCAATCGCACTGGTGGCCATAGCGATTGTTATCAGAAGATTTTTACTAAGCAGCTGACTATTAGTCATTGAGGTATGTATTTAGATTTACGTATGCAGCCAAACGTAACATTAAATAACACTTTTAAAGAAAAAAATACTTCACACTTAACCTTTCGTCGTTTATCTTATGGGTGAGTGTCGATATTGTGGGTGTGTAAACACCATTTTTTGGTTCAGGGATCCGTTAGCGTAAAGTGCAATTTTTTGTTAAAGTCAAAAGTAGCCCCCCCCCCTTTCTACCAGCTACATGGTTGTTTAAAAAGTAGCTTTCCAGGGTTCATGTTATGGTAGGTACTGTAAATCCCTTTGAACATCATTAATCACCACATGATTGCAATAAACAGTTTGAGTTTCAGTTTGAGTTTGACTAACACACTTGCGGTTGCATCGATTTCATTATACGAAATAACGAATACAAGATACCGTATACGGTCGTATGGTACCGAGAATCAATACACGCTTGTCATAACTTTAAAGGTAACACGATACAGAGAATACCAGAGTTAACAACAATTGAGGGAGATAACTAATATTATCTATTCAGAGATAGTAGGGAAAGGGACACGCTTGAATAATGTGGAATGATCCTTTTCAGCGACAAATGTTAATGGAGAGGGTGCATGGAGCACATACCCTTAGAGCAGCAATGACCATCTTTCTCCGAAACACGTCAGTGATTTTTCACTACATTTAGTATGAAATGACAAGTCCTGTCAACTCTCGACCAAAGGTACGGTCGGCCAAGAAAGTGGTCTACCAGTTTTTAAAAAAAATTATGTGTAAGTAAAATAGCGATAAGGTAGAACTCATAGACATATTACCTGTTTAATGATGAAAGAACAATCATGACGTTATTTTGTAGGTATTAATATAAAGAGAGCATTAGTAGCTGTCAGAATAATTTTGCATGGGAAAAGCAACGCGGTTGTTCTATGACGCGCAAATGATTTTCAACCTTAGGGTGATAGACCACTTTCTTGGCTGACTGTACTAAAACAGTACATTCACATATTAAATTGCGGAATTTTTGTGAAACAAAATAAATATCATTTTTTCTCTATAGGGTCCACCTATTTTTTTTTAACAGTGCCATAATGTTTAAATAAATAAGTCTAGTTGTAACATGGGGAGCGATTGCTGTCAGATCTACGTTAACCCTTAGACAGGGGAAACAAAATAGAATATGTATTTATATCTAAATATGGTGTACAGATGATCGACAATGAAAACAAATGGTCACCTGTCCAGCCATCAACAATAGCATGCAATAGAAATACGTAGTACATAGTTCAACTAATTTAAAATTTAAAACCATAAGGAAATCGTACTTATCAAGTATGTCTTGTATCTTTGACGCAAGCTAAGATTTTAAAAGCCACTAGAACAATGTCTTCTTGAATTGATTGAAGGACAGGTCTTCTATCATTGCTTTGAGGAATCTTATATATATATATTATAATTTTCGACAAACGTGCAAAAGCAATTTTTATGGATACGAGTACTTTTTGGGATTAAATCAAGTCAAGGACTAGTCTATTGCAATTCCTGGTATTTCCCGGTATTTAAAATGATAGTGTGTGAAGTGTGAAATAGTATAAAAGTGTCACCGTAAAATTTTTCGATATGGCAGACTAGTCAGTTCTAGCGCTAGTACTTATCGCCGTAGATAACTCGCCCATAAAACGATGGCTACATTATAGGAGCATTCCATATACGCACAGTTACGTAAACAAACGCGTGTCTGAGCACGTGACGACACCGTAGGAAAATACACGCAATTTAAAGCTCTACATGTACCAAAAGAGAGTTCAAGATTGCAGTCGAGGTTAAGGCTGACACAGGGGCGTGCATCCCATATAGGCTGTTATGCAGAGCCTACCTTCATAAAAACCGACAGAACACCTAAAAATAATTATTATTTACGTATTCAACAATAAACAATAAATATTCTGTAACCATTTTGTCGTCTACTTATACTTATTCCTTAATAAAGCGCGCAACTTAGATCGTTCCTGTGCAATTTAACCAATGTAGGCTGCCGCGAGATCGCCTACTGTATCACGCAAACTTACTCAATTTTCACTCACACTTAGATACTCGCTGCTTATATGTGAACAAACTGAATTTAAAAAAAAATGAAAGTCGCCTAAATTAAAGATTACACCCTTTTCATACATGACAATCGGACGGAAGGAACATTCCTTATTAGCAGCATAAACCGGATATAGGCTCGCCTACTTCGATCATTTGCACTTTAAATATGTCGTATTTTATTAAAACTTGACAGTGCAAGATATTGAAATGAATATTTAAAATGATAAAATCGTAATTATATTTATAGAAACGTTTGAAAATAATAAAAAAGGGTTACAGTTCCTTGAAAGGTAATGCAGGACATTGTTTTGATACAAAGTTTGCGTCAGCAATTTTTTCCATTAGTTTCATAGTTTGCCGCCGGCGGCTGTCATCTCGCGAGTTTTGATAAATCAGATTATAGTATTACTGATCTTTACACCTTTTTTGAGTGCTATCTTTGTTTTCGGGGTTAAGTGTTGTGTGGTTGTGTGTTATTCAATGGAAAAACTGCAAAGTGAAGTATTAATGCGAATTCTAGGTTAAATAAATTACGCGCCAATCCGAAGACAATCAAATGTGGATTTGTGTTAGTTGCAAAAACAAGACATTATCAACAGATTTTTCGTACATAGCCATTACGGATATCAGATTAATGACTTGTTTTAATTCCATTCATTGTGGTAAAATAAATCAACGACCCCATTCACCATTTTGCAAAAAGAAATCGACATCTGGGTAAGAAATTATCATTTATTAAACAATGCAATACCATGTGAATTTCGAAGTACCTCTTTATAATTTAGTTGAAAATCCTAAAGGTAAAATTAAAGTTTTTATCATTTTATTTTTTAAAACTCCATCTATTGAGTTTTTCACATAACTAATCATTACCCTGCTTTAGCAAAATCCACCAATTTATTAACTTATTCCAATCTAATTACCAAGATGGCGCTTGTTACGTGAACATGTCAATTTTATTGCGTTTTTTATTTAGTATTTACATTTCCTAAACCGCGAGATGTGGACGAGTACAATTTATATTTAAAAAGCATTAAGACGCGGTCCTTACTGTGACGTAGATATAAGTGAACAAAATACAGGATTAAATTTAATTTCAGTGATACCAGAAATAAATGTATCTATCATTTATTTAAACGCTCAATATGAATTACGGTTTAGGCTTTCGTTGTTCACTGGCTTGAAATGTGTATGTACCCAGCCTACCCCTATCTGAAACCAATGCACGCCCCTGGGCTGACACATAATGTGTAGTTTCGCTGAATTTTAGAATACGCACAAATTGGATAAAGGAAGTTTTTCTGGTCATTGAGGAAAGGAAAATATTCAACTTTGAATTACGTTATTCATTGATCGAACAAGTCATGTGGAGTAGGCTTCATCGTAATTTCTACGACCGTCTGGTCGGGTTCCGGACTACACAGCCAGGCGGTTGCGGGTTCGAATCCAGCTAGAGTCAATTTTTGTGTGACGAGCACGAGCGTTTGCACCTAATGTTTAGAAATATATTTAAGTAGGTTTATCTGTGATATCGTCTCTCGCATGACTAAGTGTCATAACTAGCATCGGTAAAATTTAACTGTTCTGTTTAGAACTTGATATCGGGAGCTGTAAAAAATGCTAGGCGCGTCTTACATACAAGTTTATTGTATACATATAGCTCTCTATAGAGAGCATCAGTGTGCATACAGTATTTAGTGCATTTATATATTATATGTATCTTTTTTTATTTACTTATAAAACCGTTACGTCACTGTGATAACTTTGTTTTTTATTTAGTTACGTCAGTTAGTCATGCGAGAGACGATATAGTCGCCATTGTACATTGTGTACCTAAGATTTAACTACACAGCTAGAGCGTTGCAAGTATGTCTAGTCTAATGTCTCCTTAATATCTAAAACAACGCCCCCCCCCCCCCCCCCCGATAGATTCTAGTTTTAGCTTTTATATACTTTTTACTGATTTTGAGATTAAAACAATGCGGCTGATGTACTCAGCTGTATGTTTGCAGCTAATTAGTTTTAATGTAATTACGAGCTACGAGTAGACCGCAACCAGTGATCAAGTTACAGGGGCAGGCGTGAGCGCGATAGGCAAATGGTTCATTCTATTATAGAAAACAAACAAACAAACTACAAAAGTTGGATACAAGCTGTCGGGCGAGCTTCGTCCCGCCTTCATATGTTTTTTTCGATGTTTTAGAAGTTATTAGACAAATTCAACAAATCAAAGATAAAAAAATCGGTTCAGCCTTTTTCGACTTATAAATGGTGTAACTAACCCGACTTAGTTTCATATATACAGGGTTACATTTCAAGGTATTGCCAAATTTTAAAAATAAGGTCTATAGAACAATATTAAAATACTAATTTATCGTAATTAATATTACATGTGCCGTGTGCCGAAACAATACACTTCCCCACAGGCAACAGGAGGCGTGTCGTAAGAGGCGACTAATTCCTGTAGCATGAGACGGACAGCAGCGTCTGCATGCGAAATCCTATAAAAAACTGCGCTTGCCAACCCGCCTACCAAGCGTGGCGAGTATTGGCAATCCCCCCAATGACCCAATGAAAGTCATTGGGGGAAGTCTATGTTCAGCAGTGGACGTCCTATGGCTGAAATGATAATTACGCGTGCTCCATGGGGCAACCAAACAGCACTTTTATCCCGATAGGTGTCGCATTGTGTTTGGTCTTGCCCGTAATGATTACTTAAAGGTTATGATAAGTTTTCAAACGTGTGTCAAGCTTAGCAAGCACAGATAAGAATCCAACTGTGTCGTTTACGTGGACATTAGTTGACATCGGTTGACAAGACCAAACACGCTGGCGCCATCTAAAATTAGCTTTGCCCGTGCTTCCACATTGTAAGAATTTAAAACAGCTCTTTTCCTATGCTTTGATGGAAACGAACTGGAATGACTACATTCTAATTCTATATCTATATATATAAAACAAAGTCGGGGGGGGGGGGGGTAGTTACACCATTTATAACTCGAGAACGGCTGGGCCGATTTTTATGATCTTTGATTTGTTGAATTTGTCTCCTCCCCGAATAGCAGAATAACTACAAAAAAACAGAAAAATTCATTAAAAAAAAATAAAGGGGCGGTACGAAGTTCGCCGGGACAACTGTGAATAATAAATAATGACTTGGCAACATGGTCGCAGTCTTGGCCAGTTGTGTTATAACCTTTTTTATTGTCACTGGTTGCTATGTTTGACAGATTAATGGTTTTACTCGTAAATTTTATAGTGTCTTAGCGTTTTCTAAGTCTATGGTCTTAATGGAAAAAAGAGACATGTGAACTTAAATATAATATAGTAACTGCAAGGAATCTTCTCATTGATTGATCATAAGCAATTTGACATTCATTCAGATGAAAACAAAACAATCAAATTTCCTAGCCTTTAAGTAGGATGTATTCATCTGTATTTCGAGAACAGTCTTTGACCAACTTTAGTCAAATCTCAAAATTTATTAGTATAGGTATTCTACTAATAAATTTAGTAGCAAGAAATGGTTTTTATCTTAGATCTGTTATCTCGTATTTACGAATAGCTAAGCCCGCAGCATCTGTCGCGTGGAATACAGTTTGTCATACCTTATTTTACCAGTTATGAGATGGAATAAGAATAGTAGCCTATATGCCATAGGGTTCAAGCTTTTTCCGTACAATCAAACCCGCAACGCTGGCTTTGTAATCCGGAGCGCAAACCACCAGACCAGACGGTGGTCACCTATAGACGATGATAGTAAGTTAAAAGCCATATACCGTGTCTCTACCGTGATTTTTTTATTACGCAAGAATATTTTAATTCAGTTTAGTATTTTTTATGTTCATTAAGTATTACCATTCAACTGGGACAGCATACATATAAAAATAAAAAGATATGGGACTTTAAAGTTATCCTAAAAAATTTATTAAATGCTTGTATGTACACCATATTCGTAGTATTTTTAACCGACTTCAAAAAAGGAGGAGGTTCTCAATTCGACTGTATGTTTTTTTTTTTTTTTGTATGTATGTTACGCGATTACTCCGCCAATTATGAATCGATTTTAATGATTCTTATTTTGTTTGGTAGATCATACTTCAGAGGTGGTCCCATATAAATTTTATAGAAATTGATTTAGAACTTTTTGAGAAAATCAACAAATATATACCCAGATAATATTTTGGTTGTGGTTCTTGTTACCTATCTTCGACAAATATGAGCCGATTTTGATGATTTTTGTTTTATTGAATAGCTTATACTTCAAAGATAATATGATATAAGTTTGCAAAATAAAAATCACCCCTAAGGGTAGGAAAATAGGGGATGAAATCGGTGTTCAGCAGTTAGATTAGGATTTATCACTAAAAATAGATGAAATAAGTAAATTTTATTAAAAAAAATAAAACCGACTTCAAAACACTAAAATGCTAAAAATAATCCTGACACTTAAGTACCTAATCAGTTACTTTTGGAGTCGGTGCAAACAAAAACATTGAATCTCTCATCGGCTGGCACCGACTCCAAAAGTAACTGATTAGGTACTTAAGTGTCAGGATTATTTTTAGCATTTTAGTGTTTTGAAGTCGGTTTTATTTTTTTTATGTACTACTAACACGCACGCACAATTCAATAATAAGTTTTTCAACAGCCGGTTTCTTGTATGTACGAGGTTGTTGTTCAATTTTTGTGTCAGTTGTGGACATTTTTAATTTAATATTTGATATTATTTTTGAAAAAAACATTAGAAATTATGATAATAATCGATGTCTAAACATATTGGTAAAATTTCTTGCGTAGACAAAATTTCACTGTGTATAGGGGAGGCTTATGTTCAGCAGTGACTTCCAAAGGCTGGTGATGAATGTATATGATCTACCACGTACCTGGTTAGCAGCAATGAAGTCCGGATCGTAGATGGCTGGACGTGGCTTCATGGCTGCCATTTCCTTCTTCAGCTTCTGCTGGAGGTCGTAATCGATCACCTTGGCGCGCACCATCGACTCGGCCAGGTTCAGAGGACTGATGTCCCATCCGTCGATAACTGTTGACAAAAAAACCTTTTACATCTGGTTCAAAAGGATTCGTTATTGTTCCCGCTCGACTACAAAATTGTTATTAACTCAGAATAATAAATAAATCAATATAAATAAATATTGGACAACATCACATACATTGCTCTGATAAGTAAGTAGCTTAAGCATTTGTGTTACAGAAACCAGAAACAACGAGGTACCACAACACCCAGACCCGAGACACTATAGAAAAGTTATTATTTTTCAACATTGACTGACCGGGAACCGAACGGATCTCAGAGATAGCGACACTAAGTCCGGTATGCTCGGCTCTCGGCTACGGAGGTCGGAATAGGCCCTTTGATTTTCTCAGTTTCTATATTTCGTCAGCAAGTATTGTAAATTAAGCTATTGTAGCGATGGCTGCCATTCAATAAGCTCAAATTACTTGAAAACTACCCTTTTCTCTCCAAATCTAGCTTCCAGCAACTTCTGGCTTTCTAACGCCGGCCGCACTTAGAGTGCGAACAATGAGAAACGTGCGAATAAAAACATTATGAAGTCGCACACGCAGCTAGTGTGCGAGCTCCCGTTTGGTAGTTAACGGACGATTCAAATTCGTACGAAAACACGTCTAACATAGGTCCTAGCAGTCCTATCGCTACTGTCCACTGTCTGGACAGTAAATAAATACTATCTTCCAAAAACAATATACAGTTTCAATTATCCCGCAACGAAATGCTTCTATTTAAAGACTTGGTTTCAATTATTATCAATTATAAACAAAGTGACGTTAAAATCTCGCGTAATATGCTGCCAATGCATGTCTGATGCATAATTGAATAAGTCAAGGTTGTTACAACCGCATACAATTGCTTATGCACGGTAAATATTAATCTTCGAAATTACTATCAATCTGCCGTGGCCACACCGGGCGCACTCGCACAAGGGAGCACTAATCAATTTGTATGGAACTGTAGTAGGGTTGCCATCTGTGCTCTAAAATAGAGTATTGTCCTTCTTTTTGTGTAGGTGTACGATACTAATAAGTACGCTATATACTTTATTTTTATATCTCTGATTGTGAGCCTAAATAAACTGGTATTTAATCCAACTCTTTCTTATGCTGTATGAGTGCGTGAGTCGGTGCAAACGAAAACATAGAATCTCTCATCGACTGGCACCGACTCCAAAAGTAACTGATTAGGTACTTAAGTGTTAAGATTATTTTTAGCGTTATAGTTTTTTTAAGTCGGTTTTTATTTTTTTAATAAAATAACTTATTTCATCTATTTTAGTGATAAATCCTAATCAAAACAAATCTGACGAGTGCAAACATAATTTAACTGCTGAACACTGATTTCATTTCCTATTTTTCCACCCTTAGGGGTGTTTTTTTTTCCGAAAATGTATTATTATAGTATCTTTGAAGTATAAGCTATTCATTAAAAAAAGAATCATCAAAATTGGTCAACATTTGGCAAAGATATTAGGTAAGATAGATACTAAAATCAGTTGGTGTGGTACGGAGTTCATGCAATGTTTGATGATTTTCAGATCCCATAATCAGAATTTAACCAAATTTATATGGGACCATTCTGAAAGTATTACCTTTCAAACAAAAAAAATATTATTGAAATCGGTCAACGTAGTAACGAATGATCGCTGAACATACATAAAAATAAAAATAAAAGGATTCCGACGAATTAAGAACCTCCTCCTCTTTGAAGTCGGTTAAAAATGTGTGGTGGTGTGGCAACCTTAAAGTGTGGACGTCAGGGTTTAACCTCAGGGGTGACATATTTGACTTTCTACAAAGTCGAGAGACGTATTTAGGGCCGCAAATCGCGGTTCTCCTTTCAGGTAGCGTGTAAAGCGTAGCTATTACGGCGGGACCTGTGTCGCCCCACGACGTTACACACGCAAATACTTATTTTTACAAAGCATAAAGCCGAGTTCAAATAAAGACAGGTAATAAATCCTGCCTACTGCCACTTTAGCTTTGCAATTCGAAAAGTTATTTACCTTTGGTTCTTCACCGGATCTTATCTCGCAGACAAATGCCATGGCTCTCTCTATAACAAGTTGGGTGACTTGGAGCTTCTTTAGGAAGCCAATAGTCAAAGACCACGACTCTCAGTGCCGTAAGTCATCACTGGAAACACGTCTTTAGACTTTCGGGATGTCGGACGAGAAGATAACACGTAGTTTCCCGAATGCTGACCAACCGAGTTGGATTCGTCGTGCTACCTCTCTGTCAAAGTTGGACCTACCAAGACGGATCTGCTGTCCTAGATAAATATATTCGTCCACAACTTCGAGGGTATCGTCCCCAACAATCCATTGATTGTACCCGTACCAGTGTACGGGTACGACATGGATGTTTGACATGACCTTCGACTTGTCCATGTTAATTTTAAGACTTCATCATCATCATCATCAGTTCAGCCATAGGACGTCCACTGCTGAACATAGGCCTCCCCCATTGACTTCCAGATTGGCCGGTTGGAAGCGGCCTGCATCCAGCGTCTTCCTGCGACCTTTACCAAGTCGTCTGACCACCTTGTGAGTGGACGTCCTACGCTGCGCTTGCCGGTACGCGGCCTCCATTCTAGAACCTTTCTGCCCCATCGGCCATCAGTTCTACGTGCTATGTGCCCCGCCCACTGCCACTTCAGCTTGCTAATCCGTTGGGCTATGTCAGCGACTTTTGTTCGTTTATGGAATCGTCTCATGCTCATGTCGAATGCCCATGTTGCGCCCTACCCAGTATCCGTTGGGAGCTCTACTCTCGAAATTGTTGACAAATATGTCTACTTAGGATAAGTTTTAAGACTTATCTATTGGGAAACTCTACAGAGGTCGCCAAGCATAACACCAAAATTCTCGAGCGACTCTGCCAGTATGACTATGTCGTCGGCAAAACGAAGGTGAGTAATGTATTCGGCATTGATGTTGATGCCTAGTCCGTTCCATTTCCAGAGCGTTGGTGAAGAGTCGCTCGCAGAACTCACAACTGTTGGAGACGAAAGGTTTTCGAGTGGCGACCACGAACTGGAAGACGCAGCGTGGGCAGGCCTCCCACGCGGTGGACTGACGATCTGGTCAAGGTTGCGGGCAGCCGCTGGATGAAAACGGCCCAGAGCCGCTCTCTGTTGCGTTCTATAAGGGAGGCATATGTCCAGCAGTGGACTTCGAGAGGCTGATGATGAAGCCGATGATGAAATAATCATGATGATTTATTGAAGAAGGTGAATTATTAAATATTATCATTTATTAAATTTACGTTCATTTTCCATATGTGTATCGAAGTCGGTTATATTTTTAGAATGATACATAGGTATCTGAAAATCCAGAGGCACGCTCTAGGATGCAAACTTAAGACACACGGTTTAATTTGCAAGATCTTTGACTCCCGACCTCTGAGCTACCCCCGCTTTTTTTCTTTTTGTTGTTAAAATATTTTCCAGACAAGAAAAAACATGGTTGACACCCCTGCACCTTTTTTCTACGACGACACGATGCCCGCTGTTGACACTGCCCTCAACAACGCCACATGAACGCTCACATCTGCAGCCATACGTTTGAATCACACGCGGCTGACAAAGCCCTGTGTGTCTAAATCTGGCCTGACTAAATCGTGCAATGTCGGTTTATACTTCTAGCGGAATATCCTTGCATTTTTTTAATATTTTTAATAAATGTGTTTATTAATTTTAAAAAAATTGGCAGTTCTTTCAGACATCACTTACCCAAATCATCCGGATGGACCAAAGGAAGAAGATGGCACATGGGCACATAGACATCATCGCCTTTCTCATCTATGCCCAGTCTGACGGTAGACGCCTGCGTGATAGAGCCGAACCTGATTAAAAAAACTGGAGTTAATATATTTTTTCAAACTATTTCAACAACCGAACATAACACTATAAGTATATTCTTATAAAACATAAACTCTTCAATATGGCAGCTGAAGGTTGTATGAAAGAAATTGCTTTTAGCCTGCCTAATTATGTGACTTTCAGTATATTTATTGCCCCCCTAGCATGACCACCAAAACACGATATGATATAGCGATTTATAGACACCAAATGCAAAAATATAATATATTTAGCCGCCATGTTGAATCGCCGGTGACGTCACGTGTTATGATCGCTGTTTCGATAAAAATTTAAAATGGTGTCTATCTCATGGCCAGATCGTAAAATTGATCATTTCATGATGTGACCGATCATTTCATAAAATGATGGTATTTCATGATATAGAACAGAACCCCCTGCCTACATCATGATGTAGTCTGGCCAGATCAATGAATACTCAGCGTTTGACGATATAAACAGCTAAACGCACGACTACTAAAATTTTCAAACATTAGTGATCATATTTTAAAATCGTTACATTAACCACCGGTAGAGGCGCTAATCCGGAGGTAGGTCAAATTTTGAGAAGGAGGTCAATCGTCGAATCCAACTCGGCTGGGCAACGTTCGGAAAAAAGAATTCCTTGAATAAAGAATAAGAAAAAAAACTACGTAACGTCTTCTCGTCCAAAATAACTCAGTGCCTAAAGACAAAAGTCTACAACCAGTGTGTGTTACCAGTGATGACATATGGAACTGAAACGTGGCCTCTCACTATGGGCATAAGAAAGCTTAAGGTTGCACAGCGTGCTATGGAAAGGGTTATGCTCGGCGTTTCTTTGCGAGATCGAATCAGGAATGAGGAGATTCGTAAACGAACAAAAGTTGCTGACATAGCCCAACGGATAAGCAAGCTGAAGTGGCAGTGGGCGGGGCACATAGCACGTAGAACTGACGGCCGATGGGGCAGAAAGGTTCTGGAATGGAGGCCACGTACCGGCAAGCGCAGCGTAGGACGTCCACCTACAAGGTGGACAGACGACAGGTAAAGAATGCAGAAAGCCACTGCACTTTCACCTTTATTTTCATTTCAGCGGCCCGCTGAAATGCGGGCCGCTTTTAACCGGCCAATCTGAAAGTCACTGGGGGAGGCCTATGTTCAGCAGTGGACGTCCTATGGCTGAAATGATGATGAATGATGAGAGGTGCTAATGTTGCATTGTTTTTGTGATGAATAATGGCGGCGGACAATGTTTTTATTCTAAAAGTGAATTATAATGTGTAAATTAAAGGTGAAAGTGCAGTGAAATAATGTTACGACGCCAAGCTAGGCGATTTTTATAAAAGTCACTCAAAAAACGAGCGCAACGTAAAAAAATCTAGGAGTTCGGAACGTAATTTGTGAGTTAGTTAGATTATTAAGCTATTCAAGTGTTTTTCACGTAACTTGTTAATGTATTAAAATTTTAATGATATGGTCTAATGTGGATTAACATTTCATCGAATGTTGACGTTTAAACGATATGGTCAATTTTAGTTGGCCATATCATGAAATACCGCCACTTTATGAAATGATAGGTCACATCATGAATTGGTCAATTTTAAGATCTGGCTACGACATCTATATCTGTAATACTTTTTTAAAAAATTACCATTGTTGCCGATAAATCGCTATATCATGTCGTGTTTTGGTAGTCATGCTAGGGGACTGTACCTTATTTCATTTGTGTTGTGTGCAATAAAGAGTATCTATCTATGCATAGTAAATTATAAGTTATTTCTTCCAACAATCACACCATTACCTAGCCCTAAACTAAGCAAAGCTTGTATTGACAATTAAATTTCTATTGTCTTGTTTTAATGGCTTGAGGGGCTACGGTGACTAGATAAGTTGTGGCAGCCTGTAACTGAATCTACACTTAGCTCATATTAAAGTATTAATAAATATTCGACGACCGTCTGGTGGTTTGCGCTCTGGACTGCCAAGCCAGCGGTTGCGGGTTCGAATGCCGCAAGGGACAAATGTTTGTGTGATGAGCACGAGCATTTGAACCTAAGTCATGGATGTTTGTGAAAAAGTATTTATGTATGTTTACCAGTATCTAGTTGCCATAGTACAAGCTTCGCTTAGTTAGGGGCTAGATAATTAGTGTGATTGTGTAAACAAGTTATTTATTACTAGTTAAATGTTGTATTATTGATCTAAGATTTGTTTTGTACTGATCAGACAAACATTTGTAGGATTTGAACCGCAATTTCTGGTTTTGTAGTACGGTTCATGCACCAGTAGACAAGGTGGTCATTGTCTAATAATATAAACAATGCTTACCAGTTAGAATCCATAGTGCCATTCTTGGTGTTCCATGACAGCTGGTGACGATTGGCCAGCACAGCTGCAGTGAATGTGGAACCATTGTTGCCACCCCATCCCACCAGCATCACGCCTACTTTGCCCACTTTCTTCGCAGTACGGATGCTGAGAGACTTGCGATAAGGCTTGGCCTATTAACAAAAATTCTAGTAAATTGAATGTGTCTGTATTAATAATTGCTGACGAACTAAACATATTGGTGTTAAATCGTCAACATCCAAGCAGTCTCTTATGAACGCATAACAATAGAATTTCTATTGAGACTCGATTACATACACCTGATGAGTTAAAGTTAATTAAAAAATAAATTAACTGATCAAGCATACGTTAACAAGACACGATAGAAATTCTATTGTTATGCGGTCTTATGAGACCGCTTGCATGTTAACGGGTTAAAGCATCATACTGAGGATATTACATAGGTTGTAAATCTCTCCAATCAAGTTCATTTATCCTGAAATTAATTTTGCAACCTTAGGAACCCTATTTCATCAGGAACCCATGTACCTTATATTTATTATTTTATTTACAGTGGCAAATGAAGGTAACATGTAAATTAAAAGAACTTGTTAATTTCATCAAGTATACATTCAGAATTTTATTTTTCTAGCTAATGCTAAAAAAATGAGAGCCGAGTAAAGATCCCTTTTATTCCAGAATTCCAGGTGAAAAGGATTTTAAGTAGATATTGATTCGCCGGTGGCCACCTGTCAAGTGAAAACAAGGGCTTTAAAAACCAAACCAGTACCTACCAGGAATTCATTTCCCGTTTTGGTCACTAGAGTTTCCTCGTACACATAATCTGAATAAATATAGTCGTCGGTATATTTAACATTAGGACTCGACACCACAAGGCTCGTATTCTTCTCCATGTTACACGAATTAAACTTTATAGAGAAACAGACAAAATTGTTTTTCGAAGAAGATTTAACTGATCTCTACGAAGAAACGCTATTTATCCTTAGAGACACTTATAGTGATCGAAGAAATTTGATTATTTTTAATTTAGCACAACGTGTAACCTCCACCGCAATTAACAACACACTGACAGTTACGAACGAACGAACACAAAACACTCGAAGAATGAAATATTGCTGAATGAGTGCCAAGAACTTGAATGAGTGTTTGAACGAATGAAAGTAACTCTTTACTCTATGCTTCTGTCAAAAAGGGGATAGATTACATATTAAATGACTAGGATCGCTAGTATTTTAATAGTGACTTTTAAGGGTGACATTGAGGTACAATTGCTTTTACATATCAATAAAAACAAAGTTTTAAATACGTATTTAATAGATGAAAATAAGAAAATACAAAGTAGCTCTTTGTTAGTTGCTACTTTGACAGTAAATAATTAATTTTTTATGAATTAGTTTAATAAAAATATATTAGCTAAGTACCTAATATATCGTAATTTAAAATTAGAAGACAAAAACACCTAAAACCATAAAATAATCAATCAATAAAATGCTGCACGGTATTGTGAAACGTATTTTATCTTAAGTTTTCTTAATTTAATATTCATGATTTAAACCGCTCATGCGCCCCTTCTCTTTGCTTGAGTCGAGTCGTCATAAAATAACTACAACTTCCTACCTACTATGTTTCCTATTCTACCACAATATAATAAGTTGGCTACTTGAGGAGATAGTAGGAAAAATACCAAATACTCATACAATGGTATATAAATTCAACATACAATACTAAACGCTAGCGTCTAGCTGGGTTTGTATTGTGGACTGTGGCTGTGGTGGTGAGTGAAGGAAGGAATCTTGTACAAAAAAAAACAACCTATCCCTTTCCTGCGTTGTGTAGGTATGTTTATGTGAGCACACACTACAAAAACACGGATTGAAGTACCTACTCAATCGTCTTTTTTCCTACCTTCACGGCAAATGTAACCGATGTACCCTTTTTTAGGCTTCTTTGTAAACATTTATGTATTTTGAAATTAGCAAAATACCTAAGATTAGGAAATTAATTTAGAACAAAGTTTATAATATTGTCTTGCACCTAATATTATTTGTATTATTCATCTTTATAAAATGCATTTACCGGAAAAGGTACATAGTCTGTTGAAGACAGAAATTGCATGTATCGTATTAAAATGAATATTTCTTCGAAACTAGTTGCTTTTATCATATTTAAACATGTACATTAATCAAAAATACAACTATAATTAGAATAATGTAGAACCATTCCTGCTTGGAATGTATGTGCTCTGTCTATAATACAATAAAGTTGTATATTAATTACGGTATAATAAAGCATGCGGGGGACGAGGGGGCGCGGCGCGCTCTCATATTCCGTATATTGATTGTGTGCGAGGGGGCCGGGGCAAGGAGGGGGCCACGGCGTGCCCCACTCTGTTTTTTACGACACGGCTTTCTGTGTAACATAATTATTGTATTTAATTTTGTGAAATGTTTCGGCGTTTTAAGTGAAAAATCGGGAAGTAGGAAAAGTGAATACGAGGTAAGGAAGTTGCACCGGTGTGATATAAAATCAAAATACTTCGTTGCCGAATAAAATAATATAAAATTTTATACTTCTAAATTCCGTCGGCGGCACGTACCTATAGTATATTACACTGTCATACCGCGTACGTATAGTGTTTTTTACGGGCATCGTTCTAAAAATAAGTTGTAATAATTATAATTTTATGTAGCGGTCGCAGTTGAGTCGGTTTTCTGTCGATTATTCAGCAGATGTGATTTAGTGTGATTTGTGTGTGACAAGTGTTTGTGCTGGTCCAGATGCAGGGGTTGGTGAGCGACAAGACGTTCCACTTGAAGTGGAACAACCACCTGCAGAACTTGAGCCAGCTGTTCACGACTATCTACTCGTCGTCTGCGCTGGCCGACGTGACGCTCTCCTGCCGGGACGGCACCCTCAAGGCGCATAAACTCGTGCTCTCAGCATGCAGCCCATACTTCGAACAAATATTCAGGTACATTACTACCATTCTTTATTCAAAAAATCGATCCTTTTCACTTTGTTTTTTACACTCCAATTTACGAATTGAGTTTCATTAGTTCTAAATGACATCATTATTTTTTTACGTGGAGTTATTTTTAAATTGTGTTCGAGTACTTTGTGTACAGCCAACTGCAAAACCAGCAGATCTATTTTAGCTCTTTGAAAATCTTTTTAGAATACTTATTGTGTTACGATTTTTTTATTGACACTATTTAATTGTCTGGCTTTTATGTTTCGAGTTTAATTATGTTTTTATCTTTATGTTCAGAAAAATAACTTTATATTGGAAAGATAATTTATTATTAAAATTATTGGTTCACTGATAAAATGCTTCAAAATAAGTATCTAGTTGAGTACATATTTATCACAAAATTATCATGAATGTTTTGTTTATCATAGGGACAATCCCTGCCAGCACCCCATCGTCATCTTGAAGGGGATTCCATTCTCAGAGATCAACCTCCTGGTTGAGTTCATGTACAAGGGGTCTGTTGACGTCCAGGAGTTGGATCTCCAGTCCTTGATGCACACCGCATCGGAGCTGGAAATTCGTGGGCTAGCATACGAAGCTCGGGATAACGCTGCCCAGATGTTGAATGTCAACTTGGAGTACCCAACATACTCTCAGACTCAAACTCCGGTGACAACCACTCCGCAGTCGTTCCCACAGTCAAGAACAGATGTTGAAAGGCTGAAGCAGGTGAGTGATTCTGACACACACACATTCCTTGAATATGAAGATTTACTAATCACCAATGTAATGCACAACTATTTTGTCCTCAATTCTGGCTGATCAATAATAGTAGAAGAATGGCTGCATCTTACCTGAAAATTTATGAAAGCTGCATAAGATTAAAGAATTCAACATTGATAAAATGAACTTCCATAAAATTATGGCATTTTTGGTAAAAATTTATCCTTAATTGTTTCCCTAGAAAGTTGTGTGTTATAGTTAATCACTTGTTTTTGTGACTTATTTGATAAAATATGCTGCTACTTAGCTCTAGTAAATCTAATTAAATTACATACAGTACTTATCAATGATAAATGCAATTATTATCAAAAAATGCAAGAGTAAACCTTAATTTTTTTAGAAAAAGATTTGTTTTTAAAGAAAACCGATGCATAGTGCATCCTCCAATTATTTTTACTTACATTTTGATTTACTAGCTATCATATTATTTGGTCTCTCATGCAGGTAGATCCATATTTTGAATAACTATACCAGTATCAAAGTTCATATAATCAGGGAAAAACCACAAAAAAAAAGTGTTTTGACGATTACACTTAACAAAGACAATAATTATATAAAATATTAATCGCAATACACATAAAACCAAGAGATGCATTCTCAAAACAGACTGATGGTTGATATTATAGCAAGTGCAATGAAGATCTCATAAAAACGAAATCGTCTTCTTTATTTAAGGCGATGAACGATTAAGGTCTACTTGCACATGTCAGGATTATAATTTTCTTCTTTATGGTGATAAACATAATAACATATAAACTATTATACTAGTAATAAACTACATCATTCTATACATATCGGTCACATCCTGGCCTTAAAAAAGTTTCTAGGTAGAAAGTTACATTTATAGGTAATTTTTAAAAAGAGATTTTTATAAATATATATCTTGCTATATTATGAATGAACGGACTAGGGCTGCCTGTTGTACTCTGTTTCCTCTACGGACACACCTTCAGAGATTCTTTGTTTGTCATACTATTTGGTCAACAGTGGGAAATTCACAGGGTTAGGGAAACAATATTTCATTTGAGTAAGTACAATTCCAACATCGTCATTTTAAAACAGGAAAATGCTCTCAGGAGTGTTTTCACACGGAGGGAGTCACAAGATGTTTAATATTTGCATTTTCCCATCATTACGCAAAGAACATTAAAATATAATTTGTAGCTATGAGTGGGATAGGATCAACGATATCTTTGGGTCTAGGGCCAAGTTATTAATTTAAATTTTAATGGACAAAATAAATATAGATAAAAGGTGGCCTTATTGCCATGTGACATTCTCTACTAAATATATTTTCTTACTTAAATATATCTTCTTAAATAACTTAACGGCTTGGATGCTTGTAAGATTTTGCCTTGCAAGTTGCCATTCCAAGGTGTCATTAGATTCTTCTTTATCTTCAAAACATAGATTATGGACCTGCTGTTTTTTTTATCATTTATTAATTACTATTCAAATTGTATAACTATTTCAAGCTATTAGCAAGTGTGTTAATGTTTACATTTTGCTGATTGCGAAACATAACAAACCGAAGTATATCATCACTGGTTTCTATTTTACTACAGAAGATTATGACACAATTTTGTAAGATATCATATTACATGAAGTATTTAAATAAAACAGCTATTTAATTAATTAATTATGAATCTTTATGATTTCATATGCAATTTAGAGTGTTTATGCATATTTTTACTCTTGGTCACCAAAAAAAGTAGGTAATTATTTTCATTTTTTAAACAATTACAATATTTTTGTACCTAGAGTTTATGATGGTTAAAAGTCTTCTCAATGCTCATCTCACGGTTTTTACTACTAATAATAACAATATGTACCTTATTATACCATTCATAAAATAATTTGTATGATACACAAAGATATGAGTAAGCTTTCTCTGAGTTAAGCTCAGGACATTGACCTGTTTCATTGACCTGATGTAAATTGGCTACTAAGTGTCTTCTTTAATATGAAGCAATTTACTTTTATTTATTTATGTTTTATTTTAAATGATGAAATTGTATTACCATTCAATAATTTTTCTGTACAGTTTGTCTCAAAATGTCAAATGTCCTTGATTAATTTTAAACTTAAAGTTCAAGTTGTAAAGCTCATTATCAATTGATAGAATTTGGGGCTTTGTGTTAGGTTGATGAGTGAGTTGTTGTTACATTGATTTATATGTATATTATTTCATTTGCATGTATGCACATGGAATTTAAAAGTGCATTTTGTATTTCCTAGAATTTAGATTTGATCATTAGTCCCTTTATAAGTCCCTTTGGATCTAAGCTACAAAAGATAGTTATAGATATGTGTACTGCATATAAATTAAATCAATACAACATGTACAGTCAAGTGTAGAAATATGTATCTACTACACCATTACAATTACATCTTGCATTATGTAATATTTTTCTGTTCATCAATATGTCTGCGCAAATGTTCTATTAGATACATATACTAACAACTTGTCGAACAAAAATATAATCAACCCTTTTAGCACTCTGTCGACGTAATATCTGCCCTTCCCCTGTGATGCCAACCCCTTTGGTCACTAGTTGCGCCGGCCAGACACGCTGCCAAATACACGTATAACGTATAACATACGTATACACGCGAATGATGAGCGTATAACGATGGATATGACTATGTGCAGACAGTGATGCGTTGAAAGCTGCAATCGATTTGAAAGCTTACAAATGATAAAAGAAATTGTATTCTTTGACCATTAAGTAATTTTAGTTTATTAATTGTTTGGTGTTTGCGATTAATTTGATTAAAAAATAATTTAATGGTTTTTAATACATTTTAAATTCGGCAAAGTAGTGTTTATAATCAATTATGTATTTGTAATTTTAATTTAAAATAATCTGATTGTCAGTGCTGTCATTCGCAGCTATGGTAGGTAGTTATTTTGTCAATTACGTAACCACAGCAGGGCTCTATAATGGCTCGATCTAAAGTAACTTTAACTGCAAGGAAATGCTGTATAGCATTATGTCCGCCAATTTTTTACTTACCTCTGCAGAAACGTTTAAACAAAAACGTACTCCTTATAGTAAACTGCTATAGTTTGCTAGTGTAGTAGTGTAAGTAATAAGGGCTGAGAAAGGTGACCGAGTTTGTTGCGTTGCTTCCACTCATCATCAGCCAATATGTAGTCCCTGAGTGAGGTGTGTTGCAATTTTGCAAAGTTATATTTAGGGACGCGTATAAATGCCCAGGAGAGGGTCTATATATACTAATTAAAAACCAATAAAACCAATTTATTTCTGCAAACAGGCCTTAATTAAGCTCTTTTACACGTCCCAATATTTTTTTACCCTACTACTGCTTTGGGACAATATTGTGGGCTAGTACCGAGTTGAAGCATCGCAAGAAATTGTCACTATTGTCAGCCTCTTTTAAAATATGTAGTATGTTTACATAACAAGATAAAATGTGCCTGTGCAAGCACGGCACTGTTTAATATAATACATTATTGCCATTTAAAAAGTCATTTACAGATTTATAATATTTTTTTAAATAAAATCACCTTGACATGCGATTTAAATTTATACATAGGTAATTCAGAAAAGTGAATACATTTTCCCATGAACGAATCACCCACTTTTTAAGCAAGCAAGCAAGTTTATTTTAGTTCCGGGTATTAATAAATAAATAAAAAAAACAATGTTTTTGGGAATAGATCCAGGTTTTTGCGAATGTACATAATATTTTCTTAAACAAATGAATTGAGAAGCCACTGTCAGTATATTAATTTCCTTGAACAGTTCTTTCAACTAGTTTCGGGGTCTGAGGTCAGGTTAATGAGGTTTATAAGTTTTTTATGGGTTTTGCGCGCATGATGTAGAGGTGACGAGACCTGAGGTGTGTGTGGAAAGGGTGAAACGAGGAGCGTGCAAATGACATTGCGAAATGAAATTGTCTTCACGTTTGACCCCTCCCGCCGCTTCTTTACCTCAAGCAGGAGACTACCAGATGTCTCACTTGAGCGGGACGTCCCGTTTTTCAGTTTCCTTATCACGCATCCCGCCAGGATCTTTAGCGGTACCCCTAAAATCCCGCTTTTTATCTAAGCTGCAAAAGTTGGCATCAATAAAAATATTAAGCAGCGAACGAAGAAGCGCACGAAGCGAGCAGGTTAAGACGGAAGATAGCTGTTTTACTACGTTTTGCCAACCTCCGTAGCCGAGAGACGAGCATACCGGTCGGTGAAGCTATCTCTGAGGTCCCGGGTTCGATACCTGTAGAAAAATAACTTTTCTATAGTCTCGGGTCTCGGTGTTGTAGTACCGTCGTTGTTTCTAATTTCTATGTGCTTAAACTACTATCATACGATCAGAGCAATGTATGTGATGTTGTCCAATATTTTTTTTACTACTCGTCCCGATATTTTGGTTCCTGTCCCGTTTTTATTACTATTAAATCCCAATATTCGGAAAACGGATCTAGAAACAATTGGTAGGACGTTACCAGCACACGCCAAAATCCTAGTCACTATCTTTATCATTTAAAATAAACATGAAGTTTGATAATATTTTGAGTCACAAACTGAACAAAGACATTTTTCCTCTACCTATACCTGCCGAGGGGATACCCTAGTGACGTCAACATTTGATTTAAATAGAGTTAAAACAGTTTATGGAATAATAACAAGAAGCAAGTTAATGCGTAATTGTGGTTAAGTTGCTAAACTACTAAGATTTCGATTATCCTTATAATATGCGATATGTTGGTGATGTTTTTTAATAAAAAATAGTTAAATTTCAAATGCCAAAATACTACCAATATTTAAAAAAAAATTGTCATGAAGTAAAAAATACTATGTAATATTACAAACAGAGACTGTGGACTGACGCAAGCGTGTTTGATAGCAAAAAAAAATCTCTAATTTTAATTGTACAATAAATAGTCGTTTTGCCATACACAAGGACAATAGATTATAGTATATTCTTTTGATTATAGGCAATTTGTAAAATTGCATTGTTAAGTATACGTGCGTATGCGCATAAAAGTGACAGGAAATGGCCATAGTACTTCTGACATGCATCTGACAAAATGCATAGTTGTCACAGTACTAAGTGCAGTCGCTAATAAAAAACCGGCTATGTGCGATTCGGACTCTTGTAGGCTTGTTAATAGTTAGTAGAGTCTTGTCATACAGACAGACATACTGACAGCAAAGTGATCCTATAAGGGTTCCTTTTTACCTTTTGAGGTGCCTAAAATTTATATTAGTTTAAAGTACAAAAAACGCTCACAGACCCAAGATATAATAGATGGTTATTTTCATAGAATCAGTTACGCGTATTTGATATTATGGTCCTGTCTACCACAAACAAAAATATTAGTATATGTATAGTATATTTTAATGACTACAGATACTTACTTTATGCTCCGCCACAAACTACATTAAGTCAAGGTTCACTGGTAGAGAATGCTGTATATCATTCAGTCCGCCATTTGTACTCGCTTGTGCAATAAAGTTTAAATTATTTAATTTATTAATTAAAACAGAAACTTTATGGTCGTGTTTTGGCAAAGCTTGATATAGAATGCCTTTATTTTAAACTGACTGTACCTGCAATGGGTTGTATCCCGTAATGCGTAAACCATTCATCCATGAAAATCATTAATGAAAATTTGGTGAGTTGTGTGCGCACGCGCCGCCGGAGAAGATTTCTGATTTAAATCAAAGACAACAAAGTCTTTTATTCTTCTACTTTATTTGTGGCGAGTGAACAAAGTCACATGCAACAGCTAGTAATATTGATAAATCAGAAAACCGGATAGACATTTTTGTCAACACTTGAATGATATTTACATAATGTGACTCCATTTTCGTGAAAGATAACTTGGTTATAGTCGTGTGTTATTAAAATAATACTATGTACTTGTTAAATGATAAATAAAATAACACTCGCGTGTTGTTTAATTAACAAAAACTGTTTGCTACATATGCTACAAAAACTGCAAATTATAATTAATGAATATCTAACTATGTTAATATTTAGCACTAGTAAAAAAACAAATGAATATTTTTACTCAGTATTTCTTTTTAATTTTGTCGTTGCGTAACATCTACGAAGCGTAGATTGTGTTGACTGTAAAGCCAATGCGCCGGATACGTAATATAAACAATCTAAATACACACAAACCACACCGCTGCACTGTGCTTGATGCATTTATTTAGTTTTCATATTTAACCCGACATAGAAACACGTTAAGCAGGGTTCCCCAACCTAAGTTCTGCGCATTATAGTTATTATTAGGTACTAAGGGTCTGCGGTCCGCCCTTGAAAAGAGTTGGGAAAGGCTGGCGTAGAGTACGCATAGGGCGACAAGTCAAATTCGTAATCGATACAAAGTAAATCCTAAAAATATATACCTAACTGGACTGCGTAATAAAAAGATAGAAACACGCCTCCAACTGCAATTGGTGCGCCTACGTCATCTCGTTACCTTCTTTTAGTTTGACCTATTCTGTGCTGATGATGTGACCGCTATATTGTATATTATGGTCGTCATTTTGTTGACAAACAAAAGAATTTCACATTCATACACAAAATTTACCAAATATCCGAAAAAAACATAATCCGGCATTTGCTGTCGCGCAGCATGGTAAAAATTTGAGATGAGCCGAGTACTCGGGTTTATATTCGGTACTCGGCGTACTCGGCGGGTTTTTTAATACTCGTACTCGGCCGAATAACGCGATTTTAATGCCGAGTATACTCGGTTTAAGTAGAACAATATATTTTAGTAGATATAATTAAATCAACAGTGTTATTCTTTTGTGTGTTGCATTTTATCATGATTTATCATTGAAAAGACATTCGTCCAACACCACTATGTGAAATCACAGAATTGCATAAGGTACATTTCACTTTGGTTTTATCTTCTTCAATCTCGTCGTAAAATGTCCAAATTCGATATATTTTACGTGAACTCATTATGTCAACAATCACCAGGTACTACACACTTCCTACAGACAATCTTGTACTTGTGTACGCGCCCGAAACAGGAATTTGATTGAACTGAGTTACTCGCCGAGTACTCGGTTGACAAAAATTGAACCGAGTAAAACTCGGTACTCGTTACTCGGCAAAAGTGCTACTCGGCGCATCTCTAGTAAAATATACTTGAAAATTATTGCGCCACATTTTTTTTTAAATTATGACAGTTTAGGTATCGTATGTCACGCACGGAAGAAAAAATATTGTAACGATACCAAAAACTTAAATCGGTTAAGCCTAGTTCGCACTGTATTAGTAATTTCATTGAAAAACTAACCATTTATTTTTACTAAATTAGTTAGAATGAAACTCTCACCAAACTTTAGTAGCAAGTTCGTGCGCGATACTCATCCGGGGCGACAGGACGACATACGCTAGGTATTATCAAGGTATTATATCGGCCTCATAAAAATGGTCAAGGTCCCTTCCCATAGTCCTCTATGCGCGGTGTTTCGTGCGAGATCGAATCTGAAATGAGAACAAAAGTTGCTGACATAGCCCGACAGATTAACAAGCTGCCACAGTGGGCGGGGGGGACAAATAGCACGTAGAACTGACGGCCGATGGGGCTGAAAGGTTCTAGAATAAAGGACGCGTACCGGAAAGCGCAGCGTGAGACAGACGATGAGACGACCTGGTATGGTTGCAGGAAGCCGCTGGCTGCTTTTGACCGGCCAATCTGGAAATCACTGGGGGAGGGCTATGTGCAGCAACTGACGTCCTATTTAAAAAATAATGATGATGATGATGATGATTAGATAGTAAATATCAGATTTCTTTGCGTAGTTTAGAAGAAATAAGAGCACAAACGAAGGGACAGGCTTTGTTTTATCGAGCACGTACTCACTCTACTATAAAGAGCAGCAATACCAATTCATCGAAACATGTTAGTGATATTTCACTTACATTTAGTATGAACTGACATGATCCTGTTAACTTTCGCCCATACACACAGTACAGTCACCGATGATACACACGTTCGTCGCCATAAAGAAAGAGGAAGATTAAATAATGGCAGAATTGCAGAATGTCTATGTTATTCTCAAAATGTTAATGTCCCATCTCTCTGTTAATGTTCAACTGTCGAAAAAAATTTATGAATTTTCTTCTATATAGGGTAACAAGAGATTGACAATAATAGATATTATTATGACAGTGTGACACTACTGACCACCCCTTATTTGTAATACTGTGAAAATTTACTATAAATCATTGATCTTTGATTTGTACAGGAAGGCAAAAAGCGCCTTTTAGCATAGTAGAGTTATGGGAGCGTAGCGTGTCATACATTCTGTGGTTATTATGTTTTGGTGCTTAAATTCAATTGTCTTAATTAGCCAGACATCTATTTCCGTCATATGTAGATAGTACCGTCATTAACATTTACAACGAATTTATCTGTAATTAACTAAAGGCAATAATTCATGTAATTTGTAAACCTTCAAAAGCCATTACTTTTGTTTAAAAACCTATAAAAACTAGCAATAGTTCATTCCGCAGGTATTAATATAATCAAATATTATCACATTGAATAGGTACATTAAACATTTAAATTACAAGATAAATATTAAATAGAGATAACTTTGGCTATAAAAATAAAAAATATAATTATTCCACGATAAAAGTATTTTTTTAGCGTTGTTCGTACCTACTTATTTAATATTATTATCATGATTATGTGGAATGAGTCGAAAGAATAGTTGCTTTACGCCATTACGATTATGTAACGTGTTCTTTTATTACTTAAATTTGCTTCTATTGAAACTGGCCCTATAATAAGTAATGTTTGTTAGTCGCATACAAAATGAGAATAACCTTTAAATATCTATGTAAGCATCCATACTAATAATATTATAAATGCAAAAGTAACTTTTCGTCTCTCTGTTACGTTTACACGACTTTTTATTTTATTTACTTTATTGGTGTACCCAACAGGTAACAATCTTATAGGTATTAGGCAAACAATTCAAGAACTTAGATCTAGATTGAAACCTTAAAAACATGTACACACAGCATGACCAACTTAAGTGAACACTATGCTACTAACAATTCAATTTCAAAAATGTGTAACTTATGATATGACAGTCTTTAAGTAATATTTTTCAAGTGTTATTTAATAAAATTTTTGCATGTAACTGAACGACTGAACCAATTTCGTTGAATTTTAGTATAAATATAAATGGGATATTGGAAAAAGGACATAGTATTATGTTACTTTTTGTCTTGAAAGCTAAACCGATTTGTACGGAAAAAGTTTGAATCCTAAGGAAGGACATAGGCTACTATTTGTAATCCACCTCAGCGAATAAAATAACGTGTGAAAAACCGTATTACACGCGGGCGAAGCCGCGGGCACAGCTATTCACTTCATATAATTTATATAACTCAATTTCTAATTACTGTATTACGGTTATTTTTACCTAAAATCATTTTTTTATTCACTATTAGCACTAAAATTTCATAAAAATATAATAAAAACAATATAATTTATTTTCGTGCATTCCTACACTAGTTTCGGAAATTAGCCTAGACAGACAGACAGACAGGACGTAGAACAGACAAACGAGGCGAGTGACTTTAATTATAATAATTGGAGAACATGCTTCTATTCAAACGCTAACCTGGCCCCGTAATTACGAAAGTTTCTTAGAATGTAGTTTGCAGAACGCACTCAAAATGGAAAAAGATCTTGAAATATGTATGCAATGACGACGAGGGATCTCTCCACGTTTTTGATAAAATCTATAATAGGCTCTTTGATCTGATACAATTAAACCTAACAAGATTCCTTATTGTTTTGAAGCCTGAACTTTATGTATTAGTTATTGAAACGTTATGTAATCACTGTTACATGATACAAATTAATTACAACACAGAAGAGTGTGTACTGTACGGGGACGTTTTGCTTATTATCATGACACAAAATAGTAATTTACTAGGAACAGGTAATACAATCTTCATCGTAATCTTTTATGACACTCATTATGTCTGTTAATTGCTGGACCTAGGCTAGATTAGAAAGCTTCTATCCTCCCTTTGAAAGAACAAAATAACTACGTTCTCCTGCAAAAGAGGTTGAAATATACGCTGTAATTTAACTGTTGTGTAGACAACAGCTCGTCAACCTACAGCAAAAATTCGGACTTAAAGTTAAAAAACGGTTCAATATTCCTTTAGCTCTTTGGGTAGGTTGACCTGCCGTTGATTGTACCTTTGTCTATGCGTGAGTTTTCTTCCTGCTTTCTGCAGCTTTCGTTTTCAAGCTGGTTAAGAGCCATCTCTATTTCGTGTAGGCTGACTTTTAGCAGTTCTTCAGTGTTATGGCGAATTAATTGGACTAGGATATAACGATATGCTTCCTATCTGTCTAGATCCACATGTACCAACAATCGATGATGCGAGCCGAGGAGATTCGCCGCCGCCGCCGCGATGACCCACCTGGCACCCACACCGCCGTGAACAACATCTTGGCGGCGGCTGCCCGCGAGATGGAAGAGGCCAGGCATGCAGCCAGGTCCGGAGATCGGGTGGCCGCTAGCATCCAAACGGAGCAAGAACAAGGTGAGTGACATTAAGTTTTAATGAAACTTCAAACTCTTTGTATTTTTAATTTCGTTGCGTCTCCTAACTCCTAATAGGTTTCTGAACTTATTGTCTGCCGAGCGGTTGAGATGAGACCGCAAAAAAATTTCATTGTAAGTAATTATTTTATGATAACCCAATCTTTGATGGTAAGTTCGCCAGCGGGAACCGGTAGCGACCTGCATCTAATAATTCAATGCAAACTCCGTTATCCCGTCCATCTATAGGACGCCGGGACATGATCTCCAATTTCACAGCGCAATCATATTGTGGGCCGTCGAGTAGATATAGGCAAAGTGTTACTGCCAGGCGAGAAGATGAAAAGTCTCCGGTATATGCTGCCCAAAATGCCCTGCAGTCTTTACGACCCCAAATAGTCTAGGAAATGGCACGGCGAAGAAGAATCCTTCTGAAAGAAATATAATCATTATCGGATAATATCATCATCATGGTATGATTATAGTGATGAAATATTTAAAAAAAGAGGAATGAAGAGTTTCCGACAAATGATGCCAAAAATGCCCTGCAGTCTGCCACTTCGACACTGACCCCAAATATTCCAGGATGAGGCACGTCAAAAAAGGACAATTTTTGAAAGAAAGATCTGTAGTATAGTATAGTATAGATAATGAAATATAGAAAAAAAGGTATTATCACTCAGTATCAGTACACTCAATATTTTTGTAACATTCTGTCACTGTCATATATTTCTGAATAGTAATTTGTTTGTACACGTTTATTTTTAAAGAAGCTCAGTCGTTGTTCTATTTTACTACAGTATAATGAATTATGATCTCACCGCTATGATTTTGGATTTTATTTTCTAAACAAAAGATTACGTCATGCATAATAAAATATCCGAATAAATCCGAAACAGAAAATTGGCATGAGTTTCTAAGAAATATCCAAATAGATTTAACATTAAACTCATTCCTGTTTATTATTTGAAAATAAATTATTGCTTGTCCGGCTTCGTCAAATATTTTTACGGTTATTGTGTACCTAAATAATTTATTGCTATCCGATGTTGCTGTGTGTTGGTTTATTATTTTTGCGGTTTATCATATATTTTGTCCTATTAGAAATATCATATTTTGCGTTATGTATTTAAATTAAACTAATAATCAAGTTAAACAATATCGAACACTTGTCACAGGCAGGCGAGACACTACAAATAAGGAATCCTCTAATATACATAAAATATTAATGCACAGAGAATCAAAGAACCTTGTCTACGTGAAAAACTAAAACGCTAAAAATAATCTTACACTTAAGTACCTAATCAGTTACTTTTGGAGTCGGTGCAAACGAAAACATAGAATCTCTCATCGACTGGCACCGACTCCAAAAGTAACTGATTAGGTACTTAAGTGTAAGATTATTTTTAGCGTTTTAGTTTTTTGAAGTCGGTTTTTATTTTTTTTATAAAATTAACTTATTTCATCTATTTAAGTGAAAAATCCTAATCAAAACAAATCTTACGAGTGCAACACATAATTTAACTGCTGAACACCGATTTTATTTCCTATTTTTCCACCATTAGGAGTGATTTTTTTTTCAAAAATGTTTGATTATAGTATCTTTGAAGTGTAAGCTATTCATTAAAAAAAGAATCATCAAAATCGGTCCACATTTGGCAAATATACTAGGTAAGATAGATAGTAAAATCTGTTGGCGTGGTACGGAGTTCATGTAATGTTTGATGATTTTCTTATAGATCCCATCATCAGAATTCAACCAAATTTATATGGGACCATTCTGAAAGTATTACCTTTCAAACAAAAAAATAATTATCGAAATCGGTCAACGCAGTAACGAATGATCGCTGAACATACATAAAAAAAAGATACCGTCGACTTGAGAACCTCCTCCTTTTTTGAAATCGGTTAAAAAATGTATTAACAACATTTTCGAAATAACGTTACATCGGACAAACAATAGTTGAAGAAACAAGGTAGGTAGGCAGTAAGATGTTTGATGTTCATATGTCGAACAAAAACCCGCGTCTATTTAAAAAAAACTGAATGCGGTTCTTAAGTGTTTACGCTTAGTTTACTGGCAGATATTACGTTACTAGACTGTATGTTATTGTAACCATGCATGACTAACATCAGTTGGCCAATAGGAATCATCAATTTAACCAATCAACATTTTAACCATTAGGAATGACTGCTTTAAGATTAGGACACGTTTATAAATAGCAATGGTTTAAATAAAACTGACTGCCAGCCAAGTCAAGCAGTGCTACCTGCACTAGCTGTACCTACTACAAGAGAGAGAGAGAGAGAGAGAGATATTATAAATATATTAGAGAGAGAGGTAAATAATAAACACACTAACAACAGGAACAAACAAACATTGTACTTTAATTTACTGATGTTAACGATGTTATTGGTATTTTTCAATAATTAAATAAAAGACGAAGTTAGAAATCAATGGTCAGCGTAACGATGTTGTGTTGTGTGTTTTTTTAAATAATTTAACCTGCGAACCCATTACAACAACACTGAATTGTTTTTAATACCGTGATATTTTAAGTCTTCCAGTATCGCCATAGGAAAATAAATCAGAAATTCTCCCATAGCAGCAGCGGCAGCAGCAGCGGCGGCCGCCGCAGCATCAGCCAGCTCAACGTCGATCGAAGTCAAACGCGACCCTGACGACGAACGCCCAAAGAAGCGCGTGTCCATTATGACGCCCGAAAACGACAATCTACGCGCCAAGAAAAAGATGACCGTGCGCTTCCTAGATGACAACAAGACTGACGAGCGCCCCAACAAAATCACCTCGCCAGGTATGTGCTAAACATAATCTTGCTAATATTATAAATGTAAAATTTACGAGTGCCCTAAGAAGCGCGTGTCCATTATGACGCCCAAAAACGACAAGCTGCGCGCCAAGAAGAAGATGACCATGCGCTTCCTAGACGACATTAAAACTGACGAGCGCTTCAACAAAATTACCTCGCCAGACAATATTAAAAATGAGGTAGTTAATCCTAAGAAGCGCGTGTCCATAATGACGCCCGAGGACGATTAACTGAGCGCCAAGAAGATGGCCGTGCGGTTCCTAGTCGACCAAGACTGACAAAGTCACCTCGCCAGGTATAAACATACTTGCTAATATTAAAGGCAAAAGTTTTGATGTTTGTTACTCAGTCATACTTACGATTACGGAATTAGCTGAAATGGCACACAAATAGATATTGATCTAGAGTCTTTTCCGATCTGGTTTAGGGGCGGACTAACCCCTTACGCCAAATAACTTTAATCCTCGGATCCCTAAAAAAGGTTAGGCCACAATAATAAGAACTTCTAATTTTACTTTTTATTCTCATTCTGGCCTCCTCTCTGGGGTACGTAGGCGGAGCCCGAGTTGGGAAATTCTGAGCTAGTAATTCTTGACCTTAAGTAGTTCAACGTGGCTACTAGGGGAAACCGGTTATTTTACTATGAAACCTTAACCGAAATTTAGCAGAAACCTTTATTAGGTTTTTGTTAAATGAATTATCACATACTCCAACTACCTACCAACTTAAAAGCTAAGGCAAATTTAAGCAAGTTTTATGGTCAAATCTTCACATCTACTGTCCTATGATGACGAATAAATATTTCATTTCATTTCAAATATTAGAAATGGTTCGTATATATTCTGAAATAAATATTAACCGGTTTCGATCGTTGGCTACTAGTTGATAAATGTGGCCAATACTAATAACTTAACATGGCTCCTAGCTTAACTGTGTCTACGTTATATCAACGCGAGCATACGTTATATCAACAATACGGACCATCTTAACCATGTATCTCTGAACTGGTGATTTTTTACTAAGTAAGAGGGATTTGTCAACTCTTGTAATTGTACTGTTTTGGAAAAGACTACGATTACGGACAAACAATCCGCTATATTATCTGATAAGTCAGAGATTTTGTCAAAAAATTTTTTTGTTAAAACATTTGTGTTATACAGGAAGGATGTCCCATAAAAAGCGTGCCAAACGAAAACTGTAGATAAGTCGTCGCACGTCGCACCATTTTTGAGCAAATTGTGATTTTCTGAAAATAATTTCTAAGGAAAACAACTCAAAATCGCAATTTGTACAAAAATGGTTCGACTTTTACGAAGTCTAATTTCGGATAGGAGATCGAGCCTTTTTTTGCTCTATCTATGGTTTTCCCGTCTATCTACGGGACACCCTGTATAAGAATGTGCTCTATGTTAAGTCCACAACACAAGGTCTATTTCATCTAAACAGTCACGCAAAACTTTTCGATTCTCGTGATGAACGAACTATTTACTACTACTAGTTTGTACGGAATCCTCGGCGAGCGACCCCGACTCGCAATTGACCGGTTATTTTTAAATTAAATTAGTGAACCCTCAATTTGGAGCAGCTTACAAATTTTATATTACAGAAAAACGAAACCTTTAATAAATATTTAATATGAATTGTTTTTTGTACAAAGTTATTTAGAATAACGCGTGGGCAGGATACGCCATTCAAGATTTAAAGATCATTAATAAATATCATTGTGAATCACTATTTAAAACTTGTTCCACCCGGGTTTTTCAACGGAAATATTAAAAAGGGTAATTATATGAAGCCGTTTTTTGTTTTAGTTTCATAAATAGGCACATATGAGCCACATATTAAAAACACAATTAAAATGGTAGGTACTTACATAAAAAACTATGAAAAAATGATTACAATAAATTTAGATTCAAGAAACTTTTTAGTTACTTAAATATTATTTTTTTCTATTATAAAATTAAATACGAACACTATTGAAACGTAAAATGGCGCTCGGTACATTTTACTATCCCAGAATTGCTGAATTAAATCATATTGTAATCATCATCATTATTATCATTTCAGCCATACGTCAACCACTGCTGAATATGACTGATATTGTAATAACTCCTCTGTAAACTATATAATTTCATTTATGTAAATGTCGGTTCTCTGTCATAGTCATATTTACACATTATGGTTACATCTGATCAACGCCGCTATTACTGCTATTAGCCTTATGCGCCTCGGGCGAGTTTCTATATCTCCGCCCATGCATGATCAAAAAAATGGTCCGGTCTAGTCATTTCTGCGGCCCTCCAGAGTCTGCGCTGCGCACTGTGCCTGCACCGCTGGCACAGCCCTAGATACGGCACTGAATACATACGAGTTTCTATATCTGCGCCCATGTATAACCCAAAAACTGGTCTGGTCTAGTCATTTCTGCGGCCCTCCAGAGTCTGCGCTGCGCCCTGTGTCTGCCTGTGGTACTGCTGGCACAGCCCTAGTTACGGCACTGAATACGTACGAGTTTCTATATCTGCGCCCATGTATGACCCAAAAAATGGTCTGGTCTAGTCATTTCTGCGGCCCCCCAGAGTCTGCGCTGCGCCCTGTGCCTACCTGTGGTACCGTGGGCACAGTTCTGGTTACGGCTCTGATTATAATAATACGTATATTAAGATTTTGCGAGATTTACAAATATCCTTTTTGGGGACTAAGGAAAAAAAAAAAAATTGGAATTTTCGATTCACTTTATTAAATTTTGATATCAAAATGCACCACGTTCGACTCGACTTCGCAATAAAAAACTTGAATTATTAGTTTATAAAAAATGAAGGAATCATATATTTTGCAAGAGTTGCAACCTAATGAACAGATTTAATTTATTGGTTTCGCTAAACATATATTAGGCAGTCTACCTACATATTTGTTTCTGCAGTTTATTAAGGTTTTGTAAGTTCATCTGTATACAGGGTTATTGATAAAAACGTCAATTCATTTTTAAATATACAGGGTTATTTGTAAAACCTCGAAAACCTCCTAGGGGCTGATTCTGGTGCTCAAATACAACAACTTTTTCTATGGGACTAATATTGAAATCGCAAAAAAAAAAACACTTCCCAATACTAAGCCGCCACCAGCTAAGAATTTACCAGCCGATATAAGTTTGTATGGAGAAGAGAACAATTTTTTTTAGATTTCAATGTTGGTCGAAAAAGTTGTATTTAAACACAAGAATCAGCCCCTAGAAGGTTGTTGATGTTTTACAAATAACCCTGTATATTTAAAAATGAAATGACGTTTTTTAGTCTTATAAAAACTCAAGAACGGCTGGACCGATTTGGCTAATTTTGGGTTTTGATATATTTGTAGAGGTCCAAGAACAGTTTAAAAGATGAGAGAATGCAAAGAAATTGTAAGAAAAGTAGTAAAAACTATTTTATTTTCCCATACAAACTGTTCGTACCTGTCAAACCGGATGTGTTCAGAAATTAATTTTGCTACTAATTTCAAGGAAAATAGTAAAAATAACAAATCTAACTTTAATGTAATTCATTAATTAAATTTACGTATACTTCAATGTGGTTATAATGTAACTATTTACCATCCTAATGCCAATGTTTATATTAATACTGCTGTCACATTATTATATTTATACTAGCTGTTGCCCGCGACTTCGTCCGCGTGGTCTTTAGGGGTATGAAAAATAGATGTTGGCCGATTCTCAGACCTACTCAATATGCTCACAAAATTTCATGAGAATCGGTCAAGCCGTTTCGGAGGAGTACGGGAACGAACATTGTGACACGAGAATTTTATATATATAAGATATATTTGTTTTATTTATATCGATACATTCAGACAAATTTTTTGGTGGTAAGGAGTTCGCCGGGTCGGCTAGTATTAAATGCATTTAAAGTTTTTTTTTTGTTAAAGAACCAAAACTAGGAAGTTAATTCTATTCAATATACTATAATTTTAACTTAATTGCAGTGGGCTGATGATATTTGCCATAAAACCTATAACCAATGGGGTAGAGTCGGTAGAGATAAAGATAAAGATAAAATTTATTTCTCTATAAAAACTTAGCATAAATTCATGAAACGTAGAGACCGCAAATTGGCAAACGCAGCGTAGGGCGCCCTCCGGCGAGGTGGGGCGATAATGTACGCAAAACTGCTGGCAACGGATAGAAAATTAGGGTGAGGGTGAAAGGCTTATGGCCAGCTTTGGACGCGACGTAGGCTGACTAAGATGTTGATGATATTTATTGTACCAAAAATACAGGATTTCCCGTAACTCATGGAAAACGTTGTAACCGCATATTGTTACATCACAGTGAAGATCTTTCTATAACTTTTAAAAATATGCATTTTTTCTCGCTTTTCAACCGACTTCAAAAAAGGAGGTTCTCAATTCGACTGTATGTTTTTTTTTTTTTTTTTTTGTATATTTGTTACGCGATTACTCCGCCAATTATGAATCGATTTTAATGATTCTTTTTTTGTTTGGTAGATCATACTTCAGAGGTGGTACCATATAAATTTTATCGAAATTGATTTAGAACTTTTTGAGAAAATTAACAAATATAAACCCTGATAATATTTAGGTTGTGGTTCTTGTTACCTATCTTCGACAAATATGAGCCGATTTTGATGATTTTTGTTTTATTGAATAGCTTATACTTCAAAGATGCTATGATAAAAGTTTGAAAAAAATAAAAATCACCCCTAAGGGTAGGAAAATAGGGGATGAAATCGGTGTTCAGCAGTTAGATTAGGATTTATCACTAAAAATAGATGAAATAAGTAAATTTTATTTAAAAAAATAAAACCGACTTCAAAACACTGAAATGCTAAAAATAATCCTAACACTTAAGTACCTAATCAGTTACTTTTGGAGTCGGTGCAAACAAAAACATTGAATCTCTCATCGGCTGGCACCGACTCCAAAAGTATCTGATTAGGTACTTAAGTGTTAGGATTATTTTTAGCATTTCAGTGTTTTGAAGTCGGTTTTATTTTTTTAAATAAAATTTTTAAGTATGCAAATTCAATCGGATTTTTGTAAGTTTGTATGGAAAGTCTATAAGTAATTTTTTAGGCAAATTTGCATAAGTCATAGAACAAAAGTTGTTCACCATGATAGAATATGTGGTTAAAGGTAATTCTTGAGTTATGGGACATTCTGTATAGGCATACAGTCTTACAACTACCACTCTAGTCATCTAGCTCCAAACTAATAACAGCTTATTTAAATACTTGAATGTCAATGACTCAGGTACTTGTACCAAACCTTCTTGCTTATCGCACAAATACTCTCTTACAGGGTTCGAACCCGCAACCAGGGCCGTCTTAACATATCCCCGGGCCCTGGGGCACACAAGCATTTTGGGGCCCTATTGCAAAGTAAAAACGAAATACTGTTGGTACCCCACCCTGGCGTCCAAAAATAATTTCATACCTATCTCTGTTAGAAGTAGTTTTAAATTTTTTCTTCTTTTTTCTAGGCTTTGACCCTTTTTTTCTTTCTTTTTCTTTTTTTTTAAGTTAAGAGTGTTTCTTAGTGTACAAACATATTTTAGTGCTTTGGGGCCCTGTAGTCCAGCCTCCCTAGCATGAGCACCAAAAACCGATATGATATGATACAACGATATAACGACACCAACTGTAAAAATATGATAGATATAGCCGCCATGTTGAATTGCCTTGCCGTTGATGCCACATATTATGATCGCTGTTTCGTTAAAAATTCAAAATGGCGTCTATATCTATCATATTTTTTTACTATTGTTGTCGATATATCACTGTATCATATCATATCATATCGTGTTTTGGTGGTCATGCTAGGGGGGCAGAACGATAGCAGAGTGATATACCAGACGGTCGTCATAAACCTTATAAACTATAAGCCGTGAACTGAAATTTTAATTTTAACTTTTTATGTAACATTTCGTCATAAATATTCATAAGGTAACTTATATACTCTTTGTTCTACTACTACTTATATGTTCTTTGTTCATGAACGTTTATCACAAAAAAAAACATTAAAAACAAACTCCGACCTACATACCAACTAATTTAAAGTTTTCGAGCTTAATTTTAGATTAAGAATGAAATACACATGATAAATGTCATAGTTTCTTCTGTTTCTTACTATCTTTTTATTTAAATAAAACAAAGTCGGGTTAGTTAAACTATTTATAAATCAAGACCGGCTGGACCGATATTTATGATCTGTGATTTGTTGGATTCGTATTTGTCCCGAATAGCAGAATAACTATCGGAAAAATACATTTAAAAAATTATGTAGTGTAAATATACATGTGTTAGGAAGATGCAGATGTTCCTATATGTACAATACATTGCTAATTGACAGCTCTATAATATTACATAACGTTGCACGCGCAATTACAAAATAAAAAATTGTTACTAGCATAATTTGCTATTGGCTACTGCTCTGTGTAACTTGTTGTAGTGACTACCTGATTGGCTTAGTAGCGGTGACTCGCATTGATCCTTCTATAGATCTAGGGTTCGATTTCCGATACGGGTCGATGTATAAACAAACTTTTTTTAAAGTATTCGTGTCTGGATGTTCTGGAAGACGCCCCTTGCAAAATACGATTTCTGGTACCTTGTAACATGATATTTCTTTAATTCGAGACTATGTCAATTAGTCTGCTGTCAGGCATTTATTTATTACAAACTGTGATATAAAAACAGATGCCATAGGCATTTGTTTCTTACATCCTTAAATAATTATTTAAAAAATATTTATTATAAATCTATCCCCAAATTAAGTATGTCTAAACCTAAACGCATTATATGACATCCATTACAAATGCTCATCACATAAACGAAAGGTCGAGCTTTTATTCCTTGGTTTAATATCTTATCGGTTAAAAAGGGTTTTCTGAGCGATTCTTAAAGTAGCTTTTGTATACGTTGAGTAGGGTTGCTTGTTTGCTAGTGCACCAAACCGGCACCCCTACCCTATTCTTAAATTCAGACAGCAACATTTAGTATCTTAAGGCACTTTATTGCCTTACAATAAGGAAAAAAACTGCAGCACAGTCTGAACGCTGCCTCGCGACGTGTAGAATTTAAACAAGACTAAAGTCATGATAAATCACAATGTCTACCCCGGACCGGTTGCCGTGGAAAGCGTGGCGCTCGAAGTTGTCAATGAGTATGTCTCGGACAAGTGCTGCAGTTAGGTAGAGACAGCTTTGAGCGGGGAATCGCTAGGAGAGTGCAGCTTGGCTGGGCAGCATTTAAGAAGTTGCGTCATATCTTCTTGTCGCCACTGCAAAAATGCCAGAAGAGCAAGGTATTCGATTGATGCGTCCTACCAATGATGCCCTAAGGAGCCGAAACGTGGAACATGACAGTAAAGCTAGCCTACCGACTTCTCATCACTTAGCAAGCTATCGAAGGGTCGATGCTTGGGATCTCGTTATGGGATAAAATATGGAACGAGGTCATCCGACAGAGACCAAAGTAATAAACATAATCAAAAAATGTAGGTAGCAAGCTAAAGTCGCAGTGAGCTGGCCACATCTGCCATATCGCAGAGACGATGAAAGGTGGACTAAACGGGTTTTCGAGTGGAGACCACGCCTCGGCAAACGTAGTTTAGGACGCCTGCTGACTCGATGGACCGATGGCCTTGGGTAAATGGCTGGAAATGGCTGATTATAAACACTAAAGTAGGCAGTAGCTGTATGAAAAAAGCTGGAGATCGTGATTTTATCATCATCATCTTCGTGATCGGGCTGACATGACGTTTGAAAAAGTCACGAGTGTCTTTTGGCGTCAATTAGTATACCATACCACAAAAACGGTGATTACAGTTGCGATAAGAATTAAGGTACATTGAAAAAAAAAACTAATTCTTATTTATTTAACTTGAGAGGAAAAACTAGTTAAACATAACCATAATGTACGTTTTACAGTTTAGTAATAAATGGCCTTTAAAAAATGAGAATAGCATTAACTGACAATACTTCAAACTACAAATTATTAATGTCTTAGTTGCCGATTCCGTGATGAGTAATGTTTAAGAAACAAAAAAATAATTGAAAGTAGTTGAATGGCCTCACAGCGGAAGGGGTTTTACGCTCTGCTACCTTGGACAAAAACTCTTGTCTAAGATTTAAAGGGATATGTATAAATTAGATCACCATCTTGACACATTTTTAATGACTAATTTAAAACAAATAAAATTAAAAACATTATAATGAAAATGTTTTCGCGAAAGGTGATTTACCTTTCGCGATTATTTGCAATCATTTCAATTATAGGACAAAATTATGATTCATACACATATCGTATAATATTGTTAGGAAAGCGTATTTTTTTCGCGATTTTGATGTTTCATCCACAATGAAGTTTTTCATCCTCAGCTTACGTAATATCACAGAAATAAGTGTTTCAATTCTCTATGACTGTGGCTTATTTTTTACATGACACTTATTGAAGTGCGGTGCGGACCTCAAATAAAGTTAAATAAATGTCCAGTAAATAAAGGAAGAAATCTTGCTACTATTATAAATGCGAAAGTATAGATGGATGGATGTTTGTTCATTAATCACGCCAGAACGGCTGATCGGATTTGGATGAAGCTTGGCACGGAGATGCATTATAGTGTAAAATACATATAAATTACTTTTTACCAAAAATTTACGGTTCCCTTAGGATAGATTTGTTTTTGTTTGTCATAGAGTATGGTATCGACATGATTTTTTGCATAGTGGTAGTTTAGAATAAGGGGTAACAAGCGGTATTCTACGCAGGCGAAGCCGCGGGCATAGCTAGTTAAAGATCCTTAACCGGATGCTCTTACGATTTTTCCAAAATAATTATAATGGTCATAAAATAAAATAATACTTTGGACTTAACTGCGCATAATATTTGTTAAAAGGCTACACAATTAGGTATTAGTCATTATTTTAAATTGTAAATTAAAATTGTTTACATTATAACGTTTATACAGTGACGTTATAGCTTATACAAAGACTTGAGTCATTATGTTTTATGTAAAAAAATGTTATATGTACGTTAATAATATTGAAATATTTTGTATTGAAACATTATCACTATTTCATCACATTTATCTTGCATATCGCTGATCTGCATCGTTTCGTTCGCTCTCAGCTATTTTGCCTAGCCCTCCTATTGCGTATATTTTTTCAGTCTTAGTGGTACCTATTTTGTATCTAATGTTATCTTTTTTTAAGGCATGATGTATAGTTTTTTTTATTCACTTTTAATAAAACGTCAGAGCTAATTACGATCATTTAGATCGTAAATATAAATAATATTGCAAATAAAATAATATTTTTTAAATGAATATAATATTGTGAACATTTATTATCAGATACATACAATTATTTAACATGCATAAATATAAAATCATCAGCATGACGATCTCCGTAACCCAGAAGCGAGCGTACTGGACTTGGTGCCACTATCTTAGAAGTCGCGGGTTCGATTCCTGGTCGGTCAATGTAGAAAAATACTTTTCTATATTGTCTCGAGTCTGGATGTCGTGGTGCCGTCGTTGTTTCTGATTTCTGTAACGGATATTTCCCAAAGGACCAGAACAATTTTATCAATATTTATTTATTACTTAATGATATTGCAAATATATTTAAATAAATATAAAGTTGTGAACGTTAAGTATCAGATACCTACAATTATTTAATATGCATTTGTAAAAATAAAATCATCAGCGTTATTATAATCACCGAATCGGCGTTCATTAAGTTTGGTATAAACTGCATTTAACCAAACTCAATGAATGATGGAACGAGAAATAATGAAAACAAACGAACATCGCTCTTTGCAGGAGACGCCGAGACATAAAAAGATGTACAAACTCGCGCCCTCGCGTTTATATAGCTGTATAACAGCCATATCATATCTCGTTTATGTATCTAGCCGCTGCATAACAGTGTAGTATGCACTTTAATCAATATTCAATAAAGTGAGACGGGGCGTGTGCCTGGGCTGCGTTCAAATCAGTTGCGAGCGCTACCTAACTGACGGATATATCTACATCGTCTAGGTAGCCGGTAGATAGATATACGCGGTGATGTTTTGTTGCAGACGGAGCTTTGCATGCTTTTAACGATACGCTCCGTAATAGTAATGAAAAAAATGAGATTGGAATATGGAAGCCGTAGTTTTAATCTGATTCTTTACGCATACATTGCATAATTTAGATATCCAGTCGCTACAGCATACGTTTTTCTTAGTTTGGGGCTAGACATTTGGTGTGATTGTTAAAGTATTTATTATTTGTTTATAATAAATTCGTTATGGAACAAAATCTGGAACGAGGTCATCCGGCAGAAGACAAAAGTAATGGACATAGTCCAAAAATGTAGCAAGGTAAAGTCTGCCACTTTAAGCCGGCCACATCTGTCGCAGAACCGATGAAAGGTGAAGTAAACGGGTTCTCGAGTAAAGACCACTTCTCGGGAAACGATAGAAAAGCGTAAGATCGTTTTGGCGCTATTTGGGGAAGGCTTTGTCCATCAGTGGACTGCAATAGGCTGACCGCCACAAAAACCACGCGTAAAAAGTATAAAAAGGTCAGGGGCGTTCATTGGTTTCAGATGGGGGTAGGCTGCGAGTGAAAATTGAGTAAGTTTGCGTGAAACAGTAGGCGATCTCGCGGCAGCCTAACATTGGTTAAATTGCACAGAAACGATCTAAGTTGCGCGCTTTAGTAAGGAATAAGTACAGGTAGACGACAAAATGGTTACAGAATATTTATTGTTTATTGTTGAATACGTAATTAATAATTATGGTTAGCTGTCGGTTTTTTATGAAGGTAGGCTCTGCATAATAGCCTATATGGAATGCACGTCCCTGAAAAAGGTTAATATCTGGAGCGAGCGAGATAAAACATTTATAACACGTCTTAAGCACACGATTTTAGACCTTTCAATTTGCGTAATAAATCCTTTAACACTTCGGTTACGTCACGTTACGTAAACTAAAATGGAGACAGTTTATTTAAAATTATAATATTTAGTTTAAATTGATAATAATTTTATTAATTTATCGACATCGTATCTTTTATAATGACGAATGAGATGTTAATTCTGAATTTATATACCGCAAAATAATTCTAGTTCGCATTTTAATATGTAAATTGATACGTAATTACAATATATTGCGCATCAATAGCAATGTAAAGCTTTTATCATATAAATAATTACGTTATTTTCTGTCACTAAAATATTTTACAAAGAATGGAATTCGCTCGGAACAATAAATCTTAATGATAACCTGTTAAGTTGTTCCCATTTCTATTTCTCAATTCAAAAATACCAGACAGGTATTGCATAGGAATTAGCAATGAATTAAAGCACATATTGATCAATCAATTTACTTACAGTTTTATGTGGATGTTTAGAATAACTATCTATCATTTTCTTAAAATATTAAAAAACCTACAAGTACAGACAGCAGCTCGTCAACCTACCACAAAACGTAAAATTTTCTTAATTAATATTGATCTCTATGTGTCGGACTTAAAGTTGAAAATCGGTTTAATGACCTTTAACTTTATGGGTAGGTTGACCTGCCGTTGAATGTACATACAAAAGTAAAGTAAGAAGCGTCTTATATTCATTTAGTACAATATCATACAAAATCTATATCTATAAAAATGAATTGCTGTTCGTTTGTCTCTTTAAAACTCGAGAATGGCTGGACCGATTTGGCTAATTTTGATCTTGAAATATTTGTGGAAGTTCAGGGAAGGTTTAAAAGGTGAGAAAATATTGAAAAAAATGCAAGGAAAGTAGTAAAACAATAATAGAATTGGCGGAACGAAGTTCGCTGGGTCAGCTAGTAGAATATAAATATCATAAATAGGGGAAACCCTATTTTGATAAATAGTCAAAATGAAAATGTTGACTTTATTATACATTATATGAAGTGGGAAGGAGAATCGAGTTTTCTTTTAGATTCATACTGATACTATAAGAAAGTATTTAAGGTTTCTTGTAAATAAAAAAATCCGCTGTATAGCTGAAAATTATATTATCCCCATCAAAACATTACTGGGAAAAAAATCCTTACTTATTTTCATGTCTTACGATTCAATGTCTCGTCATAATGACCTTATTACCTTCCCCAACGCAAATACAAAAATAATAGAAAAAGAAAATCTAAAATAACAGTCTAAAACTGTTAGCGTATAAAATATTCCGCCGCATACAAGCAAGAAACAACAATAGGTTGCCCGCAAGATGATAATTTAGTATAATTTCCTTCGGCAATTTCGCACAATCACCCCGGCAATTGCCGCGAACGCTACCAACGAGTATTTTATTTGTACGTACAGTCCACAGATCCTAAATCTACTACAGAACAGTTTTTTCAATAGACATTAGGGCAGATCGTTCGGAAAAAAACCTAAAACCGTAAATTTGTGTACAAAACAGAAAATAATAATTAAAAAGTGGTAAAAGTGGTAATGATTATGGATGGACTATTTATACGCGTACAAGTTTCTACGGGAGTTCGGTGCGCGAGTCCGTCTCGCACTTAGCCGGTTTTTTTAACACCGACTTGTTTACTGTGTATCATCATCATTCCAGCCATAGGACGTCCACTGCTGAAGATAGGCCTCCCCCAATGAAAATCACTGGGGGGGATTGCCAATACTCGCCACGCTTGGCAGGCGGGTTGGCGAGCGCAGTTTTTTTTATAACATTTCGCACGCAGACGCTGCTGCCCATCTCGTGCTACAGGTATTAGTCGCCTCTTACGACACGCCTCCTGTTGGCGGTGGGGAAGTGTATTCTTTACGGCCGTCCCCACACGGCATTACTGTGTATACTGATTACTTATTAAAATGTGTTTCGCGACTGCAGAAATAATAGTTTTACTGAAAAACAATCACTTTAATATTCAATTTTTACCTCATTGACTTATATTTTGGTCATCATATGTATGATATTTTCGACTAAATATTTATGGCACAATGAGGTAAATTGATTGTCTATGTGATTATTATTTTGTAAAAATATTATTGCTACAGCCGCAAATTACATTTTACCAGAATACAATGTAAATCTGAGACGTAAAAATGTAATATATTTTGAATTTCGAGCGTTGCCTCCCCTTAACTTATAATTCGGTTGAGGAATTTTTCATTTTGTGTAAGGTTCATGAGCTGATGACTGTACGATTCCGTATCATTGTTTCCACCTTTGAAAACTTTTGATATCGTAACGGCTGAAAAATAACATTACTCGTGTAAAAAATATTTAACAAAGGGAGCATTTTGTTTAATGTTAATTTATCGGCCAGTTTAAAAATTTTGTTTGTGAAAGTTCTAATTAGTGACGTTATTAAATAATAGAATAATATACTAAAGTCGTGAAATGAAATGAAATGAAATTTATTTATTTGTCCTTGAAGAAGGTACATTTTTGTTGTTAGTTAGGTACATAGAGTTACGATCTTCTTCTTCAGCTAACCAGTGTTGCATACAAATATTATTATGTTCAATTTAACTACAATACATAATTACTTATTTAATTCATATTTTTTTTTAAAACATGCATTATTTATATTAGATTTTATTATTAGATTCTGTATGTAAATAAATGTCAATTTTATAAAATCAATCAATCATGCTTAATGTCAATATTAAAGATAAACAAATGTCAAAGGTTTTTTAACCTAAAGAAAGTTGAAACTGTGTAGAACAGCTATTTAATTTTCTTCTTTACTAGTTACGTTTATACAGTGAAAATTATACCAATAACAAAACTAAGAATGAAAAAATATACTTTACTTTCTCTTATGGCTTGAATTTGTATGAGCATAAAGGCAGTTTTTTAAGTTAGGAACAGTGAAAATGATGAACCCGTGTTTATGTCATAGACAGTCTCATGAGTTGTATTTTAAAATACTTTTTTATTGTTTATGCCGTATCTGTTTTTTGTGCCTTTTAAATCTGAAAATAACTGATATTTAATTACGGTAGTTTCACTATTCGACACACCCGCTTTTCTCAACAATCTGGTTTTAGTTATGCCCATACATTATTAAGGGTGCGACATATCGAATAAAAACTTGTTATCGCCTTGTCATATGAAAAACAGTTTCTGTTCTATTTACTTCTGTCTTAAAATCTAAGTACATTGCTTTATGTTTCGTTATTTTCTTTGACGTTCACTGTTCGTAGATCTCAAACGTATTTAGACAAAAGTGATCTTGTCATTTTAATATCAAGGACGAATATCGGCTTCCATATTTGGAGAGTTGTTTAGCCATTTGAAGACGACGTGCCCTAAGTTGTGTTTTTACGTTTTACAAAACTGTTTATCTTTATAATCATTGCGTAAAATGGATAACAGATAAATTCATAACGCATATTCGCTGTTCCTACACAAAGAAGAAATGAAATATTTATTTATTAAGCAAAAACTCATACAATACGGTATTTAAGCAATTTTGTAAAGTACAATAGATAAAATAATTTACAATGTAAAAGGATGAGTTTGTATTTAAGGTAGCACGGTGGCATCCGAACTAGTTTAATAAATTATACTGTATCTCGCATGACATCGACCTTCCTCAGATGTAACAACAATTAGAAGACTAACAAAGGCAGAAAAAGAAAGACACGTCGTGTGTCTGTTTTGCTCCAATTTCTTTGTGACGCTTAGTTTGTTCAATTTCAATTATTATTGTCTAGTTTACAAACCTTAACTTTTGATCGTATCATTTTAAATTATGTATCACACGATCAAACTAGCTAATATAATACTATCACACAAACATACACAAGTAGGTTGTATTAGTAACAGATATTTTATTTTAATTTATTGGCTGATTACTGTTGCCTAGCAAAAAGCAAGTTATGGAGTATCAAAGCGGTTGACCAAATGAATGCTAAATGTTGTTGTTGCAGAATTTATAAAATATTCGTAGAAAGCGGTGGTTTTGTAATTAAAATAGTATTATGACTGTTTATTCTAAGAACTTTATTTAGGTCATTTGATATAGCCATCAAAATAAAATGTACTATTGCGTAAACTGATTAATTGTTTCTTTATGATATTATTGTTCGATTAAGGCCAATAACTTGTTGAGGTCGAAATCATCTGTTTAATAGATTTATAGATCGCGCAAAAGCAAAGTAAAGTATGCCTAACTAAGGTGTAATAATTTTATAAAAAAAATAAAAACCGACTTCAAAAAATCATAAAATAATCTTAACACTTAAGTACCTAATCAGTTACTTTTGGAGTCGGTGCAAACGAAAACATAGAATCTCTCATCGACTGGCACCGACTCCAAAAGTAACTGATTAGGTACTTAAGTGTTAAGATTATTTTTAGCGTTTTAGTTTTTTGAAGTCGGTTTTTGTTTTTTATATAAAATTAACTTATTTCATCCATTTTAGTGATAAATCCTAATCATATACTCTTGAATATGCAGACAACGGCAACCCACCCAAAAAGTTAAAGGTCATTGAACCGATTTTCAACTTTAAGTCTGACATGTAGAGATCATTATCAGTTTTGCTAATTTGACGTTTTGTGGTAGGTTGAGGAGCTGTCTGTATAACATATAAATTAATTACAGTGGATGTTTAAGAAATATGTTCAATTTATTAACAATGGATCTGAATCTTAACTGAATAAAAGAAACAAGGTGGTCCTGAACTCTTGGCACGCGAGCCCGACTACAAGTTGGACGGTTTGTTTCTCTTTTAGGGCCACTTTCACCACTTGCTGATAAGTTCCGGATAACCTATCTGGCACTTGTTTTGACAGATAACCCATACAATTAGCTGTCAAAAAAGTGCCAGATTATCAGCAAGTGATGAAATTGCCCCCCTAGTATGACCGCCAAATCACGATATGATATGATACAGTGATTTATCAACACAAACAGTATTTTTTTTAAAAATATGTAAGATATAGACGCCATGTTAAGTTTTTATGATCGCTCTTTCGATAAAAATTTAACATGGTGGCTATTTTTAAAAAAAAAACAGTTTAAATCGATAAATCGCTATTTATCATGTCATATCATATCGTGTTTTGGTGGTGCATGCTAGAGGGGCTGGCCCTTAATTTATAATTACTGCTGACACAACTTATTATATTACCTCCTCGCATCAGTTTCCTCAGTGCTGGGGGTCGTAGTTAATATACGCAAAGCTGCTAGCAATAGATTAAAAAGACCGTTAATCGGGCTCAGTAGCGTGCATTGGAAGCCTATGTTCAGCAGCGGACTGACGTGGGCAGATTAAGATGATAGTCGTTGCTCGATGGGGTTTCTTATAGCAGACTATCTGACGCTATCTGCTTCTGTCAGTTTCTGATTTTAGAGCATAGATGGTAGTGTCCAGGGTCTTGGAGTCTAGTCTGTCTATGGAGCACATATAGTGTAGAAATGTCATATGATTTGTTCGACACAACTTTCCGCCTTTGTTTAATCTGTATCTGTACTGTTTTTATATGGGCGAGGGTAAGTGATCAATCACTAACTAGTTTTGCAAAAAAAATGGTTTGTATTGATGCCAAAGATTGAATCCGGTTAATATTTATTTCAGAATGTATAAGACCCATTTCTACTATTTGATAGTAGTTGTGAAGATTTGACCATAAAACTAAATTTGCCATTGCTTTTAAGTCTGTATTTGGAGTATGTGATAGTTAATTTAGCGAAAACCTTTATTATTCCGATTAAGGTTCCATAGTAAAATAACCGGTTTCCGATCCCTGTGCTGCTCATAGGGTATGTGCTCGTTGAGTGTCCAACTCGTCAGGCTGGTTCCATATCGGTCTGCTGCCTTTATTTTCCTTTGATATCCAGGCAGTAATTATTATTTTCCCGACAGGCGCCATCAACGACACCCACAAACCTGACCATGAGGTGGCCAAGACCGGAGGCATCAAGGTGGTGCAGCTAGCAGTGCTGCAGAAGCCGACCAACAACGAGCACGATGATTCTGATGGTGAGTGACACTTAACGCGAGTCAGATATGATTCATGATTTTAGCGCCCAGACTTAGAATGAACATGAAGTTTTTTTAAAGATTTCAACGTTGTCCCTTACTTAAAAAATACATATAACAATGTATGTATTTGAGCACCAGAATCAGCCCCTAAGCGGATGTGCAATAATTATGATACACCTTGTATTCCGAATAATATTAAAAAGAATTATTTTTTTTAATTATTAATTCAATTTTTTTTTTATCTAAATCGATTTCTTATTCGTATAGTGGCTGTCTTAACCTAGAAGTTAGTTTTTTAGCAATAAAATTAGTGGTTTTAGGCTGTTTTTTTTTCCAATTATCTGTAAAATCCTCCAAGTAACGCTGATAATACCAGGAACCAACTTACATAGAAATAAAATTATCCAGCTAAAGTTGTCCCAGCCGCTCGCACTATAATTTCGAAGCAGCGCCCGGCTGATTGAAGGACTGCCTACTGTCCTTCCCTATTTGGCCAGTACTTTGGTCCGCGGCCATCTTCTCTTCTTCCTAAGAGCCACCCCAATTCGCTTACAAACGTCTTCTATCCTATCTTGACATTTAGTTTGGGATCATTAAGCGAATCGAATAGTAAGAAACAAAAATCTTAATTCATCAATAAAATACATTTTGTTCGTAGATATTTTCTGGTTTAATTTCACCCCCTTGGGTTTGCACTTTACACTGCATATCACTAAATATATTTTATAATTTTCAGAGAAAAACAAGCACATGATGGATGACGACGAAGAGACTGACTCCAGCGGTTCCGTGTCCGACTCGGCCGCCAACGACTCGCAGGAGGGCCGGCCTCACGTCTGTGATGTGTGTGACCTCAGGTAACGTTATACATTTTATATTTGGAAGCATATACTAATACTAATCCTTTGTTTGGTGGCTTGGTTATATTCTTAAGTATCTTTTATTACCATGTTAGTAAAGAAAGATTGTTATGTTTAGTCCACAGCCACCGTAAGGCTAGGCTAGAGGAAAAACAGTCTTTAAGCTAGAAATTGAAAGGCTTTTAGCATATACTTGACGACCTCCGTAGCCGAGAGGAGAGTACGCCGGATTTTGCGACGCCATATCTGAGGTCCCGGGTTCGATTCTCCTGCGGGTCAATGTAGAAAGCTAACTTTTATATGTTGAGTCTGGTCTGAGTGTTGTGGTACCGTCGTTGTTTCTGATTTCTATAACACCAGTGCTTTATCTACTAATTATTAAGCAATTTATGTGATTTTGTCCAATATTTATTTATATTTGAGTTATAATTCATGTTTCGCTAATATACAATAGCATGCAAAAGTTAAGACGGTTGAGATAGTTAAACAACTATTTAGTATGGCCAACATGTGGATAGGTAATTGCTTAGTTTGTCAACGTACATCTAGTATTCGCCACACAAGAGCCTGCCTTGTCTACGATCTGAGGTCATGTCATTGCATAGCTACTGCTGGTATACGAATATCCAGTATAACTTATGTAACAGTATACTAAATTTGGAAGTGTAAAAACGCTTGACTAGAATGCTGATACCATTCACATATAATTCAAAAAAACCATGTCTTTAAAATAACTTCTTATTTAAGACATTATTTCATTAATAAGTCTTAGTTATTTGTAAAGATCTATTTTTAATCGCATCGCCTTGTCATACAATGTCATATTAATGTTATTGTTCGACAAGGCCGAACACACTAGCGCCATCTGAGATTAGCTTTGCCTGTGGTTCCCCATTGAACGGTGTTGACATCATCAGTCTTCAGAGCCATTTCACGTTTTTAGCGCATATTCTAATATTTTTAGCGCTTCATTTGTGACCTTAGGAAATATTTTAAGAATGTTAAATACATGCAAAAGCAAGCCCAATTTTCAATTTAGACGTTTAATGTAGCATGATTTGCAAATAACACCATTTTTTTACCGCATCGCCGGCCGTAATCAGTCGCTGGCTCCGCGCACACGCGTCTCTGATACGATGATCGTCTCGTAAGATGCGCGAAGCGATCCCCACTCGAGATCCGTGCCGGGGATCGTAAATAGGTTCGTTTGTTCGTGCGCAGGTTCCAGCGCTCGTCGCACCTGTCGCGGCACAAGCTGACGCACACGGGCGAGCGGCCCTTCACGTGCGGCGGCTGCGGCCGCTCCTTCGCGCGCTCCGACAAGCTGCGCGTGCACACCAAGATCTGCGAGCGCGTGAGTCGCCTTTACACCACAGCATCATCATCATCATCAGTCCATGCAGCTAAGCTGGATGTAGGCCGCTTCCAACCGGCCAATCTGGAAGTCACTGGGGGAGGTCCATGTTCAGCAACGGACGTCCTATTGGTGATGATTAGATAGTAAAAATCATAATCCATTGCGTAGTTTAAGAGCACAAACAAATGGACACGCTGTTTTATCGAGCACGTACTCTCTATAGAGTAGCAATACGAACCATCTTTCTCCGGAACTAGTTAGCGATTTTTTTTCACTTACATTTAGTATGAAATGACAAGTCCTTACAAATCTCGCATATAAAAACAGAACAAATACAGATTAAAAAATGGCGAAATATTTTATCGAACAAATCATATGATTTGTTCGATAAAATATTTCGTCATATGATAGTGCTCCATGCATCAGCCTTATGAACACCACTGCTGGAGATAGGCATCTTTGAAATAAAACCAGCTTAATATTCTTCTTCTTCATCTATACGGTCAATCCCGGTTGCGTCCAAAGCTATTGCTTTGGAGCCCAGGGCTTTCTTTACTCCTCCACTTCGCACGGTCTTGAGCTTCTCTAGTTGTGAGATCATTGGCACGCATGTCAGCCCTCACAACGTCAAGCCAGCATCTCTTGGGTCTACCCCTTTTGCCAGGACCTGGCGGTGGCGGCATGGCCAGACATTCGTTTCCTACGTACTCTGTATTAAAATAAAATAAAACCAGCTTGATACAGAGTGTAAACAAAGCTTAACGAAACCTTAAACCACGCATTCTATACATCGAACTAAGTTAAATGCAAAAAAATAATTGCTGGGAAATGACTTTTATTTTATGGTATAAAATAAAACCTAATATCTTACCACAATGTATAGCGCGCACGTAACAGACAATGCCTGGGTGTGTGCACTTAACGAAGCCTTAAACCACGCATTATAGACATCAACTAAGTTGAATGCAAAATAAAAAATCCTGCTAAATGACTTATTTTAGGGTATCAAAAAAATTACTAATATCTAACCAACAAGCAATAGACTATGCCTGTGTGTGCAATCGGTCGGCGAGTGAGTGACCGCTACACAACAAACGCGCATTCACAGTTAAAGAAAATAACAGTGTAGGTAGTTGTGTGCGTGCGCACAAATCATTGCGGATTGTACTCTATAAAGTCTTTTTATGAAAAAAATACTAAAAATTTTAACTATGTTTCTTTGGAAAGAAGTTTATTTGTAACACATACAAGTCATTTTTGTAAAATGCTATCTATACAACAATATTTTTTGGAACTGCTTATTTTTTTTTAACAATCTTTTCCATGGTAAATCAGTTCCTATTCATGAATGGAACACTTTATCCAAATTTGGAAACTCATTAAAAACTCACGTTGTATAAACAGGAAGACCCGACTGTAGACATGGCCAACGAACCAGCCAACAAACGCGAGAACAGTTCCGAGGTGATGTCCGGGATGGTGCGCACCACGCACCGCGAGTCAGGGCACCTCGTGTTCACGCCCAGCGGCGACGTGATGCTGCCGCCGCGCGCCGCCAACAGCCTGGTCCTCAACTCCACCCTGGAACCTGTGCGGAACGAACTGCACGCCAACGACTTGGTGAGCACTACCTTACAACTAGTAGCTGAGACATTGCGTCTGGACTTCGGACACTGTGTTTATCCCTAAGGATGTGATGCTGCCGCCGAGTTCCGCCAACAGCCTGGTCCTCAACTCCACCCTGGAGCTAGAGTAGAACGAACTGCACGCCAACGACTTGGTGAGCACTACCTTACAACTAGTAGCTGAGACATTGCGTCCGGACTTCGGACACTGTGTTTATCCCAAGGGTGTGATGCTGCCGCCGAGGGCCGCCAACAGCCTGGTCCTCAACTCCACCCTGGAGCTAGAGTGGAACGAACTGCACGCCAACGACTTGGTGAGCACTACCTTACAACTAGTAGCTGAGACATTGCGTCCGGACTTCGGACACTGTGTTTATCCCAAGGGTGTGATGCTGCCGCCGAGGGCCGCCAACAGCCTGGTCCTGAACTCCACCCTGGAGCTAGAGTGGAACGAACTGCACGCCAACGACTTGGTGAGCACTAGCCTACAATAACTTTAGTGGCTGTTAGTGGTGTCCGTCATCCGGACCGAGACATGAGTCCGGAGTCCGGACACTATGTGTTTAACGCAAGTCGCGGTGTGATGCTGCCGCCGCGCACCACTACAACCTGGTGTTGAACTCCACCCTGGTGCCGGTGCGGAACGAACTGCATGCCAACGAGTCCAACGACTAGGTAAATACTACCAATAATTCTAGTGGCTGTTAGTGATGCCCGTCATCCGGACAGAGACCGTGTGTCCTTCGTGTTTAACGCAAGTGGCGAAGTGACGCTGCCACCACGCGCCGCCAATAGCCTATCTTAAGTTTTACTTTGGAACCTGTGCTGATTAAACTATATCCAATGCTTTGGTAAATATTGCTACTTTACAATAATTCTAGTAGCTCTTAATTTTGTTCGAGACAGACCGCGCGAGACTCAGAGAGTGGTGACGTGATGCTGTCGCCAACAGCCTGGTATTAAACTCCACCCTGGAGTCTGTGTGGAATGTACTACATGCCAACGACTTGGTTGGTAAAAACCTTTACTAAAGTTAGGGATATTAGTCGGGCAACCCTTGCAAGATCCAGACAGACGGAGATCGCGAGTCCGGACTCTGAACCTCAAGTAGCTAAGTTTTTCTTCCACCGCGCTGCCAACAGCCTGGCCTTGAACCCCAACTTGGAACCTGTAAGGAATGAACTACGCCCCAACGACTTGGTAAAATATTATCTTAAAACTGACTCCACTAACTAGTTTAGTGATATCCGTTATCCGGACAGAGATCGCAGATCCGGCGAGCAAGTAGTACATGCTGGGATGCGAACTCGCGACTCACACACGCTAAGACTCCGACCATTATCAATGTAATTCCACTTTCCAAGTAAGTATAATACTTTTAAAATAGCTATGTTAGTTAGTAATGTCCATCACAGTGCAGACTGTGTTCACGTCCAGGGATGGAATGCTTCCACAGCCCGCAGGCCCCTACTTCATTCGAACATTCCCAACGACTTAAACATATCACCGGTATTGTCCAGTCCCCCTAGCATGACCACCAAAACAAAATATGATGTAGCGATTTATCGAAACGTAACTTTTTTTTTAAATATGAAAGATGGGTATATCTTTCATGTTGAATTTTTATCAAACAGCGATCACAACATGGAACGTCACCGGCACAGCGATTCAACATGGCGGCTATATTTATCATATTTTTACAGTTCTTCGCTATATCATATCGTATTTTGATGGTCAAGCTACAACGGCAGACCACACACGAGCCTGGACAGCGAAAATCATGGCATATTTTGTAATAAATTCATGTTCGGGTTAACCGTATTACTTCTAATCTAGAAGTCCAGAATGAATTTTGTGAGATGCTGAAGTAATCATCATTGGGGTTCTAAAAATTGAGACTAACCTTCAGCACCGCCGCGGTATCGCGTAAAGACAATGAACTACAAATTGCTAACAAATGTCGAAAATATTAAAAAACATGGAAAAATCACAGGTACGGTATTTTTTACACTATAAATAAAATCAGCAAGTGTATCGAAAGAGCTTAATAATAAGAATATTAACTTCCTACCCATAAACATATTGAAATATTACCAAGCAATTCACATTTGGAAATATACATTTCAACTTTGACCAACTAACATTTGACTATTGGTTATTCTTTAAAAATAATTTAATTCCCTTTTGAAACTTATTTTCCACATATTGTTTTAATTAAGCATCAGTGATGTACAAAATATACACAATACAGAATTTCAACTAATTAAAACATTATATTTTGACCAGTAGGCATCACAAATATATATTATAACATAAAGGACTTCTAGAATAACTTACCCGCATATGAATTTTCAGAATTTGTCAATATTTTTGGGGCCCGCTTCCCCTGAAAGACAACTCACCAGCGATGACATGTTTGCACCAAGTACAGCTAATAGCCGACTCTCGCATTCCACTTTGGACCCTTTACGGAATGAATTTCTTCATAATAATTTGGTAAAATTATTTATTTATTTTGTTTTTTAAATATTATTTTAGTTTTTTTGTCGTGACATAATTTATTATTACGTATTTCGTAACAATAGAATGTCAATCACTTTACTTTGAGACCATGATATGATTCATATTTATTTAATTTATTTATTAAAGTTTTCGTGTTATTTTTCTATGTTAGCAAATATCTACAAATTGATGATGATTCTTTTTTCATTGTTTTATTTTTGATATCTCTATTTTATTTTAATTTGGGGTCAAAATCAATTGCTAAATTCTTATGTTTTTATAAAATAGTTTTCGAAATTGTATAACCAACATTATTATTTGTTTTAAAAATCCTTAATGATGTAAAAACCGTGAAAACCGAATGCTTAGCAGCACGTCAAAACGAGGCTGGCTTATTTTAATAAAACGAAAACTTAAGAACCGCTGGACATTCCGCCTCGGTAACCGCACAGCAAATGTAACATTATTACTAACTCACACTTCACATACTATGACTTCCTTATCACACGATCCAAAACTGTTTCTTTTCTTAGTCCATGTATGCATATACATATATAGGTGTATATGTTGCGTTAACAGTATCATCCAAAGATAGATAGAATACCTAGGAAAAAATATTAAATAATCCATTGTAACTTATTTATGACAAAACCTTAGGAGTGCAATGATCAAAATACCGGCTAATCTCTTCAAGGCCCTGTGTTCCACTATATAGGTGTATATGTTGCGTTAACAGTACCATCCAAAAATAGATAAAATACCGGTAAAATTATTTAAAAAACTATTGTAACCTATTTATGACGAAACCTTAGAAGTGCAATGGTCAAAATACCGGCTAATCTCTTTAAGGCCCTGTGTTCCACTGCTAGTGTGCGGTTAGCTGTTTTGTCACAGACTACAGACAATTATCTGTAAAATGACTGCAAGATTTTGTGTTTAATTCGAATAAAAATGTAGTATTTTGTTGTGTATTCGTTAGACATCGTCTACTATCCGTTGGTTCATTTTTAATTTCATGATATAACTAACAATGGATTGTTTTTATTTCTTGCCTACACAACTCGATTCTGAATCACCCTTTTAAAATTTAGCTACTACTTTTATACATACAACCCATAGCATGATCACCGAAACACGATATGATATGATATGATATAGCGACCAACTGTAAAAATATAATAGATATAGCCGCCATTTTGAATTTTTATCCAAACAGCGATCATAATACGTGACGTCACCGGCACGGCGATTGAACATAGCGGCTATATCTATCATATTTTTACAGTTGGTGTCGATATATCGCTATATCATATCATACATCGTGTTTCGGTGCTCATGCTTGGGAGGCAGGGCTGTCTAGATGTATGTAAAGAGAATCTCTGAATGAGATTAAAAACCCGCATGTATGTTTGTGTCAGGTGGAGCCCCCCCGCCGCGGGCGCGGCCGGCCCCGCAAGACGCCGCTGCCGCTGACGCCGAAGATCAAGAAGAAGCGCGGCCGCCCGCCCAAGACTTCGCTCGGTGAGTGTGGAGTTCGTATACGCGACATCGCTATATTACATTTATATTTAAGTTATATATTTACTCCGTAGCCGAGAGGCGAGTATACCGGACTTGGTGACGCTATCTCTGAGGTCCCGGGTTCGATTCCCGGTCGGTCAATGTAGAAAAATAACTTTTCTATATTGTCTCGGGTCTGGGTGTTGTGGTACCGTCGTTGTTTCTGATTTCTGTAACACAAGTGCTTAAGCTACTTATCACAGGATCAGAGCAATGTATGTGATGTTGTCCATATTTATTATTTATATATATATTATTATTATTACTAGCCGCGACTTCGTACACGTGGTTTTATATCAAATTCAGAAACCCTCTTTGTCTTAAGCCTAACGACTTACTTTAGAAGTTTGTAAGTTAGCAGTTAGCAAATCGCATAAATAGCAAAAAAAAGTTTAAGCTGTAACTGGATGCCGTATTATGCCCATCACTATTTGATGTACCCCACATTAAAAAATTTTCAATTTTATCATTATAGATAGATTAGCTTTAGATACCTGTCACAAAAGAAGATACGACTTGCTTTCGACTATTTTCTCACTCAAGATTCTTTGATAGATATAGATAGATCTGGTGTGAAATATGAACTTAGTTAATTGCCTATACTTATGGTAACCAGGCATGTCTGATAATGGGGGGAATAATCATTGGGGGAGGCATATATTCAGTAGTGGACGTCAGACGGCTGAAAAGAGGATGATGATGAACCAATAGATAGATACTCTTTATTGCACACCGTACATAACAAACAGTACAGAGAAATAAATACATTTAGAATAGTACAATTTATATCGCTAGAAACTAGCGCGATTCTTAGATTTAGGACCCCAACAGTATGGTTGGGTCGGCATTATCATCATATCGGCTGATTAAAACCGGCCTGCATCCAGAAATACACTTGGAATAGTACAATTTAGGTGGTCTTATATCGCTAGAAACTAGCGTGATTCTTAGATTTAGGACCCCAACAGTATGGTTGGCATAATCATCATATTAGCTGGTCGGAAGCGATCTGTATCCAGCGGCTTCCTGCAATCCTAGCCGTCTGTGTGAGTGGACGTCCTACGTAGGTCCTTGTGGGTGGGCAACCCATCCTTACCTGGTCGTCTGTGTGACGGAACGTCTTACATAGTAGGTCCTAGTGGCTGCGTACTCGCTGTGTGCGCAATGACAGCGCCCGTAGTGACCACAATTATTGTGGACTAAGATCTCTCAAATTATGGCAACTGGATGGTTTGAGAATGATTTTCGGATTGTATTTGTTCGAAATTAGATGAAAATATCTAAAAAGTTTGTGCATATTATAATAAGTACGTAATACGTACGGGATTTGAATCAATACAATATGATATAACTTTCTAACCTCAAACTGTGCAAAAAGGGAAAGAATAAGTATTAGCACAGCATGTGAGAGACGTTAAAGATCTTAGAACCAACGGACAAAGCTACTTAATAAGAGCTGTGATCATAAGATAAACGTCTGTGACACAACCCTCCACAAACTTTTTACTTTTCACAGCAGCTATCGATTTATTTCTAACCATCTTGATGTTGGAAACGAATAAAACATGTACGAACTGGTCTTCACATTGTTTCTACACTTTATAACACAACACGTAGTGGGTGGGACCCATATTGCGAATTTTAACGTTTTTAAAATACTTAATTTCTATGGAAATATAGCAATTTAACACATGACAGTCCAGAGTTATTTCTCGTTTCTGCCACATAGCGTGCTGCGATCGATTCGACGTCCCCCACCACCCACTTTGCACATAGCGAATAGTCGGCGACCCTAACTGTACCCCTCCACTTGTAGACATGGAGGGGTGCGTGCTGACCGGCGGCACGGTGCTGGGCAGCGCGACGCCGCACCTGCCGCCGCCGGCGCAGCAGCTGCTGCTCAAGCGCAAGCGCGGCCGCCCGCCCAAGAACTACCTGATGCCGCGCCCCGGTGAGGCTCCTACTTTTAATTATTACATTTTATATAAGTGATCATTTTTTTTTGCATTCACAATAGTGCTAGTATATTTCAAGCAGCGCTATCTTTTTAGTGATGCACTCGATCACACTTATTTCTACAGACACACACGCACGCACACACACACTCGAAAAACAATACTTGTAATATGAACATGGATACGGAAAAACTTATGAATGTAGTTACGTGACTCACATACACACGCACACACACAGACACCACCTACCCACACTCATCACAAAAATCACCACACACACACATACACTACCAAAAAAAACACCCAAAAACACAAACACACGTTTTTTGTTTTGATTATTTGTTATCTTATATCAGAATTCCACTTTAAACTTTACCCTATCCGTAATTTACTTTTATGCCTCATTAGAATAAATCAAACGGGTTAGAGCGAGGCATCCCCAACACAAGTATACAATCCCCGGCACAGATCTTGAGCGCTGAAAGAAAAAGTGGGGATCGCTTTGCGCATCTTACGAGACGATCATCGTATCAGAGACCCTGCACGGAGCCAGCAACCAATCCCGGTAGGCGGTGCGGGCCCGGCGCGCGGCTGGCTAATCACGTAATCGTAATGTGTTCTGCGCATCTTTCGAACGGTGCTATTAGTTATACAATTACTTTCTGGGAAGTCTCAACACATGTATACATAAATTTGAGCAATAAAACTATTTTTGATTTTAAATATTCTCTTTATTTTTGTCATATTTTCAGCTACTTATTCATGATCATGAAGTTGCATTTACATACTCGTAACTGTAAAAATGTCAAGGAATTACTGACACTGGAAATACAGTTTTTACTAGTTTCGATGTCAGGGGCCCACCCTTTTGATTCAACTAATTGATAAAACCTGGATTAAACATGTATAACATATTCAGTAAACACGTCACTGGGTTATGAATAAATTAATTTATTTATTATGTCAAAGATAATATCTTTCCTTTTAAAAAAATTCAACTGCCTCTGGTGGGAGGTTTACGACTTATCGCTATCCGGGCGACTGCTCTTCCAACTGAGCTACGGAGGATATGATAATGTTGGTGAATTTCTTCAAATGTTTACAGCTGTTAGTTAGCCAGCGTTTTTTCATCATTGTGTTGGATTTTATACACACAAACATGCGAAAGAAATATTTGCAATCTACCACTCAGTCTACCACTACACTACAACACCAACTATACTACACACTATACACTGATATAAAAAATGTAGCGCTTAATACCCAAAACCTCTTACTCAACAATATCCTGTATTGTCTTCTTGAACACGTGATATCACTTGTATACCTCTCTGACGCAAGGATTAAAAACCGCGCGCGACGTATATAAAGTTTAAAATCCGACATGTACCGTGTCGTCACAGTACACGTCCGCCATATTTTTTTGCAAATTTACATTTAGAACGAGACAGGTATATCTTAATTTCTAATTACTGTATTACGTTTTTTTTTATCTAAAATCAATTTTGTTTTCACTAGGTATTAGCACTATAATCTATATATATAAAACAAAGTCGGGTTAGTTACACCATTTATAAGTCGAGAACGGATGGGCCGATTTTTATGATTTTTGTTTTGTTGAATTTGTCTCTGCCCCGAATAGCAGATGTAGCAGCAAAAAACAAAAAAGACGAAAACTTCACAAAAAAAATATGGCGGTTTGAAGTTTGCCGGGACAGCTAGTTACATATAAATTTAATAAAACCGAAATATTATTTTCGTGCATATTCTCTATTCTATGTTTAGTGTAACACCAAGCAAAAAACTTGCATTAACGCTCTACGTTTGTCAAATACTGCAGTTGCGTCACTTAACTATAAACTACTGGTTCAATACAATAATTAATATCTATAAACTGAAACTATGAGCGTTATTTGTAATCCATTCAGGGTTGAGACTTCAATTTATGATGTAGGACTGAGTCATTCGAAAAAATACTTCTTGAGTGAGTCAGAATTCAATGAAGTACCTACCCATATGCTTGTACACTCATTTTGTTGTACATATATTTTTCTTTTCATTGTGTGCGTGTGTTTTTATTTTTTTATTGCCTTGGCTTCATCGCCTCGCTGGACTTATTCTCTATTTTTTGCGGTTCATATTTTTTGCGTATCTCGGTAGATATTATAATAGTCATTAGATTGCAAGCAATGGCCATATTACACATAATGTAATGACTGAGGACGTTATATCACAGAATACCTATTAGTACAAGTATACAGGGTTATTTTTAAAACATCAACAACTTCCTAGGGGCTGATTCTGGTGCTCAAATACAGCCAATTTTTATATGGGACCAATATGGTAATCTAAAAGAAATTTCACTGCTTCATACAAACTGATGTCGGCTTAGTAGTTTAGTACCTATAGGGAATTGAATACTTTAGTTTGCTAATTCGATGTTGATGTTTTTAAAAAAACCTTGTATACTTGTTCTAATAGGTATTCTGTGATATAACGTCGTCAGTCATTACATTATGTGTAATAATAAATATGGTGAATAGATGACGGTTAAAATATACTTAATACATAATATTCACGACATAGCTACAAATGTCCGTGTTCATCACACAAACAGTTGCTCTTTGCGGGATACGAACTTCCTGACTTTATAGCGTCTTTTTGTGGCGTCTCCCAGGATATCCAGTTTTTTTTTTCTAAATCGCCTCGATCCGGAAATTGCATTGCATTTTATGCAATTGCATTGCAAACCCTTGCGTGCATTTACGTGCGAATTACCGTGACACGTTACTACACCAATTAGGCCGTGTGACCAATTGATTGAAATGTAGCTTTACCTTCCTGAGAGCTCCTTGTAGCTCAGTGGCTGCAGCGCTTTGGTAGTGTTTACCGAAGTTAAGCCAGCTACGCCGTGGTTGCGATCGGATGGGTGACCATTCCAACCATATTTAGTTATATTTGTCACAAGCATCTTCGTGCTTCATATGGCACGTTAAAAGTTGGTCCCGGCTAATATCGCTTGCACTAGTCGTGAAACCTAGTCAGATAGCCTCAGGGCGGTTTAATAACATCTGACAGTAAGGTTAAGCCACTGGCCTTTCAACACCCCTCCACCGCACCGCACTGGGCCCGCCTGGTGGAGTATGGCCCAAACCACCTCATAGTTGAGGTGAAGCATAGTTGCAGTGGGACGTATACAGGGTTACATTTCAAAGTAGTGCCAATTAATAAGATCTAGATAATAATATGAAAATGCGTCTTTATCATTTTATATATCGTTCGTTCTGTATAGGCATACTTTTAATTTTTTTTAAGTTTTACCTTGCCCAAAAAATAGAGAATGCGTCTAGTTACCTTGGTTTCTGCCCCGCTAACAGCCAAGTCTGTTGTTTAGGTGTGGACATGCAAATACCGATGCAGTACGGGCTCGTCGAAGTGGCCAAATGTTGTTAGTATACCATTGGACAATGCATGAACTAAAATTGAATAATCAAAACCCGGGGGAAAATGTCGTACTAATCGGTATTAAAACCTGTTTTTGTAGTTAGATAGCACCTTTGTAGAACAATGTATGCACAACTCACGCAGAAAAAAGAAGGAAATCGCGACAGCTGTGATCACCTCTCGTTCTTTTATTATACAGCGAGACTGAGAGGTAACTACAGCTGTCTTTTTCTTTTATCTTTTTGTGCGGGTTGTTGTAAAAAGTAGTTAAGTAGATAAATGCTGATTCTGTGACGCTTTCTCTTAACTGAAATCATTTCGTTTAGTATCTATCCTGTTCACATATTTAGAATTTCATTTTGTAAGTTTCAAAGTTGTATCTTCTTAATACCTAACATTGGTGGAATCACACGCGACTTCGCATGCTTTGATTTAAATTCAGAAAAAAAACAGACGACGGCAGGTCAACTTACCAACTTACCTAAAAAGTAAAAGGTCATTCAACAGATTTTCAACTTTAATTCCGACGCATAGAGATCAATATCAATTGAGTAATTTTAACCTTTTGTGGTAGGAGACTAGAGACGAGCTGTTGTCTGTACATACGGTTTCGAGAATGAGTTGCAGAATTAGCAAATATTACACTGCTCAGATAAAGTTCGTAAACACATTGGTCGATTTAATGTCACTATTGTGGCTTAAAATCCATTTTAACTTTATGTACTAGTGTTATCTAATCTTTTAACATAACACGCTTGCTGTGTCACACTACCTTATATCTGTGGCAATATTGAACTAACTCAAACTCTTATCATAGTTTTTACTAATATCAGCATTGGAACTATATCGGATTATTTGTAATACATCAACAACCTCCAGGGGCTGATTCTGGTGCTCAAGTACAACAACTTTTTTTATGGAACCAACATATTTTTTTATCAACCTGTTCAATCCCACTGCTGGGCAAAGGTCTCCTCCAGACTCTTCCATCGATCTCTATCTATCGCCAATGACTCCCAATCCCTCGTTAAGTTAACCAAGTCGTCACACCATTGGGTCTACCTCTTCGGCGACCGCCGTCTATAGGTACCCATCGGGTGACGATTTGGGCCCACCTATCCGGATGCATTCTGCACACGTGTCCTGCCCACTCCCACTTTAACTTTGCAGTTTTCTCGCCTACATCTGCGACACCGGTTTTGGAACCAACATTGAAATCGCAAAAACTTCCCCATCCTAAGCCGCCACCAGCTGACATCAGTTTGTATGGAGAAGTGAAAATTTTTTTTTAGTCTTCAGTGTTGGTCCCGTATAAAAAGTTGTTGTATTTAAGCACCAGAATCAGCCCCTCGGAGGTTGTCGATGTTTTACAAAGAACCCTGTATAATAGATAAGTTGTAGGTACTTGTGAAGTATATTAGATGGTTGGAATATACTGGGATGACTGATTCAGATGACAAGTCTATTCGTCCTAAACAAACTAACTAACTCCATTTCCAGACGGCCGACCGAACGAGAACTACAACGCGACAAACCTCCCCTTCGGCGACTTCTCCTACTTGACAGAGATGATCTACAACCCACTCTCATATAATTACGGAGTAACAAGGTCGGTATTTCTTTCTATATTTATATAATGCTGTGTACTTTGTCCTCGGCTCATACCTAAATTGATTGCTGTGCCTAATAGGGTCTTATGATCTAATTTTAAGCCTTATATTCCATCTCTTGTAATATTTTGGTGTGCAAATGAATAAATGAATACTGATTACGAATAAATTTGGTACCATAAACTAATAAACCTATTTCTGTGAAAATTTTAATCATTCATAAAAAATCAGTAGAAAATAATGAATGAAACTTTTCGAACGGAACCTTTCGGAAAAGAGATCGCTTCATATGTTTTTGAAATAATTTACCACAGACAGTTAAACATAACTAACCAAAATTGAAATCACATATGTATACTAATATCATGAAGCTGAAGTTTGTTTGTTTGTTTGAGCGCCATAATCTCAGGAACCACTAGTTCGAAATGAAAAAATATCTTTGTGTTGCATCGTCCATTTATCAAGGAAAAAATGTTTTTTACTGATTTTTTTAATATTAAAGATTTTGAACTCAATAGTTTGTATATTCAACGCCGGGAGGTATATACAGTTTAACCGTTAATGTTTGCATTTTTTTCTGGTCAGTAAAATAACATAGGTTTAAATGGCGCCCATAGACAGCTGGCGTGGCCACTCACGCTGGCTGTCTGTGAGCGCCCGTACTCCCGACCCGACCCGTCGCCACACAAAGCGTTAGCGGGCGCTTTCTGTTTGTTTTTTATTTGAATGTTTGACGACCGCCGTAGTCCAAAGGCGAGCATACTGGACTTGTCGCTATTTTTCTCTATCGCTTTACAATATAGAAAAGTTTTTTGTTTTTAAAAGAAGCTGTCTCGGGTCTGGGTGTTGAGGTACCGTAGTTGTTTCTGATTTCTGTAACACAAGTGGTTTGGCTACTTACCATAGGATCAGAGAAATGTATGTGATGTTGTCCAATATTTATTTATTTATGTTTTATTATTTGTTTGTGTAGCGTGGACCCGGACCGGAACGTGGACCCCGACCAGGCGCCGGCCGAGCCCCCCGAGCGCACCATCGACGTCTCCGACTCCGACTCCGACGACGACGACAGCACCAAGGTGGGTTATGGTTAAAGAACTTTATTATTCACTAGCTGTTGCTCTGGACTTCATTCGCGTGGTCTATAGTTTATTCATATAGGATTTTCTGCGCAACTTTCTTATTTTCGCATTTATAATATTAGTAGGAAGTAGGATAGCTTTTAGCCCGCGACTTCGTCTGCGTTGACCTTACCCGGATAAGAAGTATCCTATGTGTTAATCCAGGCCATGGTCTGTCTGTATGCCAAGTTTCATTAAAATCCATTCAGTAGTTTTTGCGTGAAAGAGTAACAAACATCCATCCATACTCACAAACTTTCGCATTTATAATATTAGTAAGATTTCTCATACTCATAAGAATTACAAATTCATCATCATCATTTCAGCCATAGGACGTCCACTGCTGACGATAGGCCTCCCTCACTGATTTCCAGATTGGTCGGTTGGAAGCGGCCTGCATCCAGCGTCTTCCGGCTACCTTTACCGTCATTAAAAAAAAAACATTTTGTACCTATGCATTTTTACACGACAGACGAGCTTACACGGAACAAAACAATACTATTAGTAAGAAAGAAGGTGTACAAACATATATGTCCGACGAAGCGCGCTTGCAATTGCAACGTTCTACACCTCGCGAGTCGACTCGACAGTCATCAGAACAAAGATGTGCAAAACAGCACATAGCTGTTGTTAACGAATCGACAGATCGCCTAGTTTGCCTTTAGCGTTTACATCCCGGTTGAAGCGGTGATGCGGTCATCATCATTTCAGCCATAGGACTTAGGCCATAGGAATTCTTGAACATAAGCCTTCCCTATGGCGGGTAAAGGTAAAGTAAAGAGTACTATCTTCGATGTGTACAAGTGTCAGTCAAACTACGTTAAATTAAGGTGGCGCCACAGTAGCAACAGGGTAAATTTCAAAGAAAGCGCCAAAAGTTATTAGACAGAAAATTAACACGCACAGAAATTCCGCCCCGTTTGTACTTTTTTTAATAAGAAACAAAAAAACATAATCAATTTCTTATTTTTTCTTAAAGTCTGATTAGTTTTTATATTTAACCTTTGGTATGCTTAAGCGCTAATCTACGCGCACCCCATTGAGCGCTTAAAAATATATACATCAATAAAATGAGGGAATTGTTGAAATGTTTTAAAAAGTATTATAAAAGTCTAGCGTCTAGTCTACTAAAATGTTCTAACTCGGCATTACTCGGCTTACTTCAATCCGTCAACCACTGCTACATTCTTATCATACCCTTTTCATGCGCTAGCGCCATTTTAGAGGGTTGTGGAACTGTTAGTTATTGCTTTAGCTGGACACTTTTTCAACCTTCCGCCCATAAGAGATACTCCAACATATCCATAACCAACAGATCGCCTAGTTTGACTTATCGTTTACGTCTCCAGGATGTGAAATGACTGAATCTGACCAGTCACGATGGTCAAATACTACAGATGACCGGTTATTTACGCTCAAAATCAGTCAAATTGACTCAATCATTTTCGTCTAATTAGATATAAATAAATACGTAAATATAGGTTGGACCTATGTTGATCGTAATAACGATTATTTCAATTTAAATTACTCTTAGTCTGTACTGCGCTTAACCGTCTACCACCACATACTAATAAAATAAATACTTTTTATTTAAAAGGTTGAACCAGAAGAAAACGTACCCCCAGTCGCAATGGAAACGCAAATCATGACCGTAGGAGATTGCCAGATCGTCAAACTGCCCCCCACCAACGAGGAGAAGGAGGACAAGAGCGAGCCGTCCCCCGAGGCAGTGGTGGCCGCCCCCGCCCCCAGCGCGGTCACCATCACCCCCATCACCACCGTGGGGGACTGCACCATCCGGCCCGTCGAGAACACATAATACGGCTGGGTCATCGTCTACCCCGTGTGCTACGGTGAGTGAATCCACTTGCCGCCCGCCCGACTGGACCCGTTTTATCTAAATTTATATACGGGCTGATCAGTGACAAACACTTCGACTTGTTTTGATATGCGATAGGGTTTTAGGGATTAGGGTTTTGCTAACCTATATTATGAAGCAGTGATGGGATTCATTTAAAAATGCCCTATTACATGAAAAGAAAATTAACGTCTTTTTTAAACGTTACAAGCGAACTATGGAGGGTTGAGGTAAAGAGTACTATCTTCGTTGTGAAAAAGTGTCCGTCAAACTGCATTAATTTTGACGGAAGTTATTAGATAGAAAAGAAAAGAACAAGGACTTTCGCTCCGTTATCCACTTTTTAGAATGAGAAACATTCTTAACGCCTGATTAATTTATATATAAAAAATAATAATAACATAAACAAAATGAGAGAACTGTTGAAACGTTTTATGAAAATCACTAAAATTTTCTCGGCATTACTCGGCATACGTCAACAACTGCTACATTCATACCACACCCTTTGCCTACGCTAGCACCATTTTGAAGGGTTTTGGAACTGTTATTTACTGGTTTAGCTGGACACGCCCATAAGAGATAGTAGTCCTTACCAACATCTCATCCAATTTGACATATGATACTTTATTCGTGACGTGACATTGGCGGAATCGTGTACAACAAATGTCAAAACGCGGGTTTTTGCCATAATCAAAGAAGAAGAAGAAGATATCACTATTAATATGTCAAATTGGATGAAGCGCATAGAATGGTTGGTTCAAACTATCGCTATGTCACGTGACATATAACAATGATATTTTTTATAGTTATTTTCATCGTTTCAACTATTGAAGGAGGGGCACTTAGCTGGTCACATCTTAGCAACTACTTTGTTATGAACTTTAACGTTTATCGAAATTCGTCGAGTGTTGCACGTCAGTCTGTATATTTCGTATTTCATAATCAACTTTAAATTTGTCTCAGTAATCAAGGGCACAGTATTTGTGTAGCCAGGGTCGCTCGGGCTCCACGGGGTAGATGTTTGCCGTGAACATTCGCCGCTTGCCGCGAATATTATTGTGGTAGCATTCGCGCAGCTTCAGCTGTTACAATTGTGATGAGAGTATAGATTCATTGGTGGATAATGGTATATGTATACATAATATACCTATTCAATCGAGGTGGATATATATAATGGCCTTGTACGTGTCGCTATACTTTCTTGGTGTTAGAATGTCTTCCTAATCGACGAGTCGCTTGTTGTAATGCTACTACAATGATCGTGACTTTACATCGCTTTAAAATTTAAAGTATTTCAAGTGACTGTCGAAATATGCATTTAGATTGGTGGTAAAATAATTTATTTTAATGGAAAACTTATGTAACATAATGCCATAAGCTTTACATATTAACAGTGATACTCAGTGGGTATAGATTTGTCTGAACAAATGTAATGTCACAATTATAAACAATGTTCTATGTGTGAATTATTGTACTGATACAGTTTTTGAGCCAAGGCGTTTTCCTTGGGAGTATCTAGTAGTGTCCACCTGCCAATTGATCTCAACACTTATTTATTGTTGGATGCGAGTTAAAATTATAAAGACAGAACGATTTCATCACAAGAGTTCATAAAAAAAATATTACATACATGCATTTAACATTGAAATAGTATCGGTGTTGTGAAAAACATAGGTCCTTTTTATTAACTTATAACGGATGAAGAAAAAAAACAAATCAAAAGCTAATCATGTATTTAATTTCTTCAAATTTTTATGTTCTTTTTTTTTGAGCAGCAGATTCACCGAAGTAGGTAATAAAATATGACCTTCAAATAACCTTTACCCTTTCGCTCACTGGAGATTTTCACGTAGAACATTGTGAGCCATAGTCATATAATAGAAGTATAATATTTTGCGAATATCTACATAGAGGCAGCATATTTACGACGTCGATGTGGCGATCAAACATACATATTTAGGTATGCAATATATTAATCAATAATCATGTAAGCACTGTGACAATTCTTCCCAGCGGCCTGTATAACTGTATAAGTTGTGTATGAGATTCTACAAGGTATTCTACTCATGGGCAACTTTTACTATGGGATCAATAAAAAACAAGATGTGTTCTAGATTTCAATATTATAGTTTCATCTTATCGTAAGAATATATACGGGACTGGCCGTATTGAGCCAGTCGACCGTCATAAGGAAAAAAGACGTAACTGTCACTTTTTTTTTACGAATTGAGTTACATTTCATATTCAGAATCAGTGAAAAAAGACGCATCTCAATAAGTACTTTTCTAATTTGATTTTTGTAATGTCAGATACGTTTTTTTTCTTAGCAGAAAAACGTTACGTTTTTTTTCGCCGTAGCGCAGTCGTTCTCGTATTCGTTCATACGTTTCTTTTCTCTTGGCTTCTCGCCTAGACGTTATGCCCTATAAATTTTGACACTGGGCCTTGTCTCGCCGATTTCTCGGCTGTAGTAGACTCGTAGTATGTTGTGTTGAATGGAATAACTTGTAGAAGCATATTTTTCCTGTAATAGCTTGCACACAACACTATTAAATCAATTATATGGGTTGCAATGTAGATAAGAAACATCTCAGAGTTAAACTGAGGGTAAGAAGTATTGTTTTTCTGTTTACTATACAGAAACACGGAACACGGGTTAAAAATACTGCTAATAAGATCAGTTAGGCCCTGGTTCATAATTACCAAAAAAGACAATTATTTAGGTCAACAATGGTTACTGTTCCCTGTAGCCACTCTAAACCTTGTTATAAGAAACAAAGAAAAGAGACAGACCTATAAAAATTGAAACGTCGAACTTGAACTGGCAAACAACATCCATAGACAATCAGAAAGGATACTACACCGTCGCAGACAATATATAACTGAAACATATGACAAACAAAGTCAAATCACTTAGTTTTGGCAGTTTTAAATTCTACAGTCTGTCTCATTTTATTCTTGAAAGATTGAGAGAGATCAAGTTACAAAATTCGTTTTACTAAAACGCTCACTAAACTAAACTAACGTCTAATACTCGCCTAAGCTTAATGAGGTTAAGATAGTGGTGACAGAGAAACAAGCCTAATGGTTCCTCTTCTAGTGTTGTGTGCAGAGAATATGAAGGTTGTGCAGATACACGGGACTGCTCGTATCTTTTACTTCACATCAGATACACTGTCCAAAAATATTGTCGTATCCGCAGACTCCTGTCGGTATTGGATCTGATAATTATAATGCTAAGAGTTTCTGCCTTGTATCCGTGTAGTGATATTTTTGTATAGTGTATCGTATCAATGTAACGTAGCATCTGATTGGCTGTCTATTATTTTAGGTTCAAATTATTTTTATAGTTAGTACGACAATGTCGTGTAGTGTGTGCACACGCTATTTCGCCTTTCCATGTTCTTATATTACTGTATCAATCTCTGTGAATATTAGAACGTAGAATGTAGTGTCTTAGATAAAACTTAATATTCTAAATATTATAAACTCGGCAACACCACACGAACAAGTGATACGACGTTAGCTACTTATTTTTAGCAGAACATAATTGTATGGTCATATAATATGTGTACTAACATATATTTCTCTAAATCATTTTGCCTGTAAAAGCAATGATTAACGTATCGTAGTCTTATATGATATATTATAATATTATGGATAACGCAATATATGATATAATAAACCCCAAGGTCTGACAGCTATTTTGCCATTCGTAGAGGCTGTGAGACAGCCAGAATCGGCAAGTTATTACTATAATTTGTATGAAGCCATTTAGTTCCTTATGTTTATTTACTATAATCATTTAATCAATGCGTGCGACTCCCTGCTACCACTCTTTTAACCTTATTTTATATACATATATCTTTTTCTCTGCGGAAAGAAAAGAGTAAGCCTATCAAAATAAGAAAAAAGTCAGTCAAAAATCGTTTATTCAATTCAGGACAAAATTGCCACTTATGAACGTCAATAATAACATTATAGGCCCTTAGGGGGCCAGAACATGTCTCCTTATTTTTTGGGCCCTACTAGCGCTTCGAGACAAGACACAGACAATCTGGCAAGTGCTGAGAAGAAACGCCGGAACAAACTCAGTCACCACTAGTCGGTGTCACTATAGTCTGTCAAATATAGCATACGTAGACAATTTTAGAAGGAATATCATCAATCACGATTAAAATAAATAAAGGCACACACTATACTCACTTAACATACGATTAGATAATCAGTTCTAAAATGTATAGTCTGTCTCTTTCATTCATTAGTCAGAGAAAGAGATATCTGAATGTAAATTAAAATGATGAGAGTGGCAGCAGTGAATCGTATTCTGTTTTTTTAAGTTGTGCGCGCTATTCCGCGAACGTTTCTGATACTTTGCTACACTGTGGACTTTTATTGAAGTATTACATTATTTACACGCTACTGTTTCATTGTTTTCATTTCATATCTGTACAGTAGAATAGTTCCTAACTTGTAATCGATACAAATATAACCCTTTACATAATACATAGCGTAGCGATTACGTAAATTAATTTCTCCTTCGATCGTTTAGAGTTAAGACTTATTTTTATAATTCGATCAAATTTTAGTAATTATTTAGTATTTCACTATTAGTTGTATCAATTCGATTTGTTTTAAGGTTGATTTACGTTTATATTTGTCGTATTTTAATAGAAGACTGCTCGGATTCGTTTCTATAGTTTCCTTTTTATTGCTTATTTGGGTGTCGCTGGAGAGGCCCCTAGAGGCGTCCGATGGGTCAGGATGAGTCTCAGACGGCAAGCTAAGCTTATTGAGAATTATTTAATATAGGAATCTGTATTTTTATAATGATACTAAGCTAAGTTTACGACTATAACAGTAACTCCGTATATTAATGTAGTGAACATGTATCCCACACGTCGTAGTTTTAGAGTACGTCTGCCGAGTTATTTTGTAGTTCTTATCAACTGGCTCTGTGTTGTCGTTAAGTTTATATGTTACAGTTTTGCGTCCGTTCGACAGGTCAATATTAGCATACAATAAATTCTAGAACCTTTTATAAAGATAATATGTATACACAATGGTTTGAGAAACCAAACACACACAATTGCATTTTTAACTTGAACATTGAAACAAAATTGGTAAATAAATTAATATCAAAAATAATTACAGATATGCTAATATCGACTTGTTGACTGAAGTCTGATTAGTTTTGCAATACGAAAATTTTACTCTGGAATGTTGGACGAATGGATCGGTCGTTGAATGGTTGCATTTATACTTAATTTATATTAGTATTTTGTCACACCGGTGAAATAAAAGACGGTGCGAGATATATCATTTGAGTATGCAGCATAAAACCTGTATGAGTGTGGATGGTTCTTTTATTTTTCTGATGTGTTAAGACAATCATAGAAACGCCTTAGATTAAGACTGGCAAGCCATTTGTTTAATTACCTACGTGGGCCATTCATCAAACAATAAAGACTTCAAAGAAACCTCTAACAAAAAGAAACAAAAAAACCTTCACATTAATTAATACACCGCCTTAATCTATGTGCGTTTCTGTGACAATAATTAAATTATTTACGTAATAATCATTTAATAATTTATGTGAGAAATGTTGTCTACGGCCGGATAGTTGAGTCTTCGCATGTGTTTCGCGATAATATTTTAGTTTTAATAATTGTCAAACGTTTTTTTATTCCTGTATTGTGAAATGTTTATCATTTTACGTTGTGATCATGTGAGTGCAAAATTTTTATTATTTTATCCAGTTTCTTTGACGGTTCGTCAATTTAAGGGCAGCAGACATAATTATAGTGTTTCGTTCTGCATAGTCCGAGAGCAGTATTTTTTAGATGTAATCTTTATTATTATGAAACTTTTTTATTATTTTAACATTTGAAATTCGATCGTTAGTTAATTTCTAACAATGAAATATTTAATAAAGAAATCACAAAATTTTAATAGACTTTAATTTATAGTTTAAGTCACACCGAATAAATAAAAACAACCGAACTACCACAATATTTATTTATTTCATATAAATATAAATTTATTTTTGGATGACAACACTTTAGTATTGTTAGATTACAGCTAACTAACGACTAATTATTATGAGATAAATCTTATCGACGAGGGTGCGGGTTTAGGTCCCCGGCGGCGGGGGGGGGGCGCCGTGCGCCCACTGGGGCGGCGCGGGGGGCGCCGGCATGGAGCAGAAGGCGCCGAACAGCGGCGCGCTGCGGAAGTGCGGGGCGCCGAAGTGGAAGGGGGGCGCCGCGCCCCGCGGCGGCGGCGTGCGCGGGTCGAAGGGCGGCGGGAACAGCGGCGGGCCCGTGAACATCGGCGGGGCGCTGAAGGGCGCCGCGCGGTACTCGTGCCGCTCCTGCCGCGCCTCGCCCGCCAGCCAGGGCCGCGTGGGCCGCGGGAACGAGCTAGGGTTCCGCCGCGCCGCGAACGGGTTCCGCCCTCTGCTCGGCCCGCTGCCGAATCTACTACTGGACTCCGAGGGCCTGGTGTTCCCTCTCTGTGGCGGTTTGCGGCTCTTTGAGGTCTCGCCGTTGTCGGAGTCCTCTCTGTTGGCTTGCTTCGCCTCTTTCCTAGCTCTGTTCGCTTTCCTCTCCTCTTCGTCGTCGGAGTAGTCGACTTGGTGAGGCGGCGGCTCTATGTCGTGCAGCCATGACGCATCGGAGCCTTTCACTCTGTAAAATAAAATATATTACAGAATGTGGTGAACGATACATCTTTACCTGTAGTAGAAAAGTTAGAAGATTAAGTCTTCTTTGGAGCATTATATCAGAAGAAGGATTGTAGGCCTGTGGTCTCGCTTGAGAATACTACAGAGAACGAAGAGCTGGCGAACCGTTAGTACATGACAATACTGAAAGAGGTCATAAGAGGAAAAAAGATTCAGTTTGAAAGTACAGCTAAGGTCTCTCGTGTTTAATTTTGGGCTTTGGCTGCTTCTCCCCATAAGGCGATACAATAAATGAGTTGATTGAGCAAATTGCTGGCGGTGGGTGGTGCAAAGTGGCTTGCATAGGGGGTGGCCTATGTCAAGCAGTGGACTGTTTGTGATGATGATGATGATGATTGAGCAAGAATGAAATAAACGGACTTGAGGAAATTGGGATTGGCTACTTGACACGTATATAAGTTTGCGGATTTTGGTTGCCAGGAGTTTAAGATGAGGTTGGAAGGTTATTTGTTATTATATTGTCAATAAGGATATCCAGTTATATTTTATTAGATTTACCTACATATTATTGTGTTAGCCATGTATAAGTTTAGACAAGTGTAGGGGGGAAGGGAAAATAAAAGAAGTGAGAATGCATTTTAATGCAAAGGTTCGTAGAAAATTTCTGGGATGCTTTAGTAATGGAGAAAGGAATATATTGTAAATTGTGTCTTGGACATTTAGGGTAAGTAAATTGGGCCGGTGTTTTTTATTTCCAGACATCTCCCGTGAATAGAAGGATAGTAATATCAGCGAAGGATATTATCTTGCAGTAGGGTATTTCAAGAGAGCGTAAGTCGTTGATGTAGACTAAATATAGGGGCCTGAGGATACAGCCCTGGAGCACGCCATTTTTAGTGGAGAGAACTGATCAGGTAGGGCCATCTATCGTTACCTTTTTTCTGCGTTTAGTGAAATAGCTTAAAAATACAGAGTTGGTTGCCTCGCTATGCCCGAGTTTCAAGCTTATTTGACAAGATTGGCTGATTTCTGACAATATAATCTGTAAAATCATGGACTGCGTCGGCTGTCGATCTTCTCAATCTAAAGCCATGCTACCAGATGAAATGGCGAATGTTTTTTCTAAATAGCCATTCGCCGACAAGCCGAACTTTTCCCAACTGGCCCGCGTCTGGATGTGCTAGGAAGCGCCTTCTCGTTGTATGGTACCCCGTAACACGAGGATATGAATTCTTTACCTCGAGACCATGTTAATCGATGTTTTGTCTGACGCATTCTTTACATTTTACTAAGATCCCAGACCATTCCTTGTATAGATTAAAGCGTAACACACACGGAGAGCGTGCGCGGGCGACGGGTCACGACGGCAGTACGGCGGGTCTATTAACATAGGTTTAAATGGGCGCCCACACACAGCCGCCGTGCGCGGCGAGCCGTCCCGCTCACGCCCGCTGTCTGTGGGCGCCCATTTAAACGTATGTCATTAGACCCGCCGTACTACCGACCCGTCCCGTCGCCGTCCCGCGCACGCTCTGTGTGTGTTACGCTCAAGCGAACAAGTATACTCGCACATTTTCCCGGGCAGTGCGGCTCGGCTGGCCAGGCACTCGGGCAGGTACGTACTTGAGCAGTTCTGCCAGGAACACGTAGTTGGTGTGTCGCGTGCGCGGCGCGTAGTACACGTCGGCGCCCGCGCGCGCGCCGCGCGACGCCGCGTGCGCGCCCGAGTTGAAGCGCACGCAGTAGTGCGGCTCCGTCACCTGCGCACACGATCTGCCCATTCTAACTTATCATCATCATTTCGGTGGACCGACGACCTTAGGAGGATGGCTGGATGAAAAGGAGATCGTGCTCAGTGGCCCTCTTTGGAAAAGGCTTCCGTCCAGCATGATGATGATCGTTAGGTCGACCGGACATCCACTGCTGAGCGTAGGCCCCCGATGACATCTAAATTGACTGGTTAGATGCAGCCTGCATCCAGCGGCTTCCTCGACCTTTTCCACGTCATCGACTTATCGCCATCATCATCATTTCGATGGACCGACGACCTCGGTTTTACTGTATTCGATTTATAACAGAAAGCATTATCACTGATGATTAGAACTATGTTTTTATCTGATGCAAAATTATTACATTCCGTAATTGTTTTATTTATGACTTGACAGTAGGTATACCATTATCTTTGCTTTTCACTTAAAAGCAACAAATAATGAAATCGGTCGTTTAGCCACAGCACAAATGTCTTGACAGTACAATATGTAAAAAACATGGGATATCAAACATAGCAAAGATAGCCCCTTTATTATAGTTGCAATGAGTCATCTACTACAGTGTAATGGAATTTGGAATTAAAACCAATTAACTATCTGCTTGCATTGATAAATTTGTAATCAACAATTGCATTATCTTAGATCAAATTAGCAAAACGAGAATTCACAATCGGCACGGCAGCAACTGTTATTATGATCTTGTGATTGTGTACATGCATGCACATACCCTACAGACAAGAAATGTATAATTTATTCGACATTTTCCGCCATTTTCAAATTCTAATTCTAATCTTTATTTGCAACCATCTATATATATAAAACAAAGTTGTGTTAGTTACAAGCTTTATAAGTCAAGAACGGCTGGACCGATTTTTATGATCTTTGGTTTGTTGAATTTGTCTCCGCTCCGAATAGCAGAATAACTTTAAAAACACGGAAATATTTTAAAAAAATATGAAGGGGCGGTACGAAGTTCGCCGGGACAGCTAGTGTATGCATAAAGGTGATACAATTTTTAATCTGTATCTGTACTGTTTTTGTATGGGCGAGAGTTGACAGGACTTGTCATTTCATAGTAAATGTATGTGAAAAATCACTAACTAGTTTCGGAGAAAAATGGTTCGTATTGCAGTTCTATTTATTCATGTGCTCGATGTGTATAATCTATATGGCACTCACGGTTTTCATAGGTTCATGTTTTACCAATTAAAGTTTATTTTAAAAACAAAATTGTTACAAATATAAATTATAATTCAATGAAAATTTTTATACCTATACAAAACTTTTAAATATTTTCATAGATAAATGAAAAAACGACCTTCGTAGCTGAGAGGCGAGCATACTGGCCTTGGTGTCGCTATCTCCGAGGTCCCGGGTTCGATTCCTGGTCGTTCAATGTAGAAAAATAACTTTTCTATTGTCTCGGGTCTGAATACCATCGTAGTTTCTGATTTCTGTAAAACAAGTGCTTTGGCTACTTACCATAGGATTGGTGAAATGTATGTGATGTTGTCCAATATTTATTTTTATTTGTATTGGCAGTGAAATAAAGTAAGACTTACAGGGCCGAAAACATCGAACACTTTCCCTAGCGTTTTGGCTCCGCTATCCAGGAAGAGAACGCTGTCCAGATCAACTGCAGGCGTCTCAGGAAATGCACGGACTATTACTGCAAAAACAAAACAAAAATGGTTAAAAAAAAGCAATTCTAAATTGACAAATTCGAGTATCATTATAATAGCCTTAAGTTGAGATAAGAGAGAGAGAGAGTAAGTGCCCCAATGATCAAAATATTAAGGTATTTAAATATAATAGCAGTGATTAATCATTTTAAGTCAGTTAAGTTTGATTACGGTCTCATGGGCATTAGCCGTACACTTCAATAATATATATTTTGGTTAACTGGGCCCGCGGCTTCGCCCGCGTGGAATGCGGCTGGTTACCCTCCATTTTACTCCCTTAGGAGGTAAATAAAAAATAGTAGACTATGTCATTCTCTGACTACCACTATGCGAACAATCAAGTCGATCCCTTGCTTTGTAAAAAACGACAAATCAATCCCACGGGAACTGCGCAGGATAAAAAATAACCTGTGTGCTATTCCAGACTATAAAATAGTTTTGTGCCAAATATCATCCCGAGCTGTCTGGCCTAGGCATGATTGAGAAACAAACTATGGAAAGACGACTGTAATGTTTGAGGGAGCATGGCTATTTAATAAGCTACCAAACGCCAATAAAGAGTGTAAAAGCATAAATAAAACTCAATTTATTTCTGCAAATTGGCCTAAATTAAGCTCTTATATATACGTCCCAATTAAAAATAAGCTATTGTATTTAGAGTCGAGTACCGGCTAATTGTTTATTAAAAACTATAATATCTATCCCATTGTAAATGAAATGTAATTTCGTATGAGAATAAAAATTATTTAACCTTAACAAACATCCATCCATCCAAACATTTTAATTTATAATATTATTATTAGTAAGATAAGTTCGTCATATTTACAATAATGTGTGCTACCGCAATAGATCGACATAGTAATATTTATTGCGTTTGTAAACAAAAAGCCATTGTAAAATCAGAGCATTTATTTAATTACTTAATAATTTTATTGAATGCCACAATAATATTTTATTGTTTCTAACATATTATTACAACGAGAAAAAGATTGAGCAAGCATGCAAGAATATTTCAGTCTTATGCATTTTGGCCAAGCTGAACACGCATAATTTATAAAAATAATAAAGCCTATCGCTGTGATATAGGTGTGAAACCTGAGGCCCAATTCCCGTAATTTGACAATAGTCGCAATCCGGTGTGGATCCGTTCTCAGTAACATTACGATCACAGACGGTATTCTCGTAAACGCATAAAATGCAATTATAGTTCGTAATGTGACTGAAAATGGAAGAAAAAAAAATAGATATTTTTGCTGTATTTTCAGTCATATTGGGAGTTTTGATAATTATACGTCAAATTGAAAGTTTACGAGACTACCGTCGACACCGGATTGTGACTATTGTCAAATTACGGGAATAAGGCCTCTGATAAGATGCTGAATATATAAAACTTATGTATTGCCTATCTGCCTAATAATTCTAAATTCTATATCTTTTTTGAAATACGGGATTTCAAAAAAGACATAGAAGCACTAGAAAAGGTACAGCAAAGATTTTCCAAGGTCCCAAAAGTTTTGAAAAATAAACCTTATGAGGAAAGAAAATGTTGAAACTCACAACTTTCAAGAAACACAGAGAGCGAGGAGACTTAATGGAAGTGTATAAAATATTACATGGCCACTTCGATCACAATAACAAATTGCCAGTAGTAGTGGTGTCAGCACAACCTACAAACTAGTTTACTTGAACCGATTATACAAGTATCTGAACGAAAATAAATCTGGATCTGTATCCCCACGCAAGCCTTGACCGGGTCACTTTTGGCCAGTGAATTCCAAAGAGCATACAAATAATAACAATATTTTGTCTTAAAAGCGAATGATATGATGAATAGATATAGATAGGTAAATAATTTATACCTAGCCTGTCAACGATGCTAGCAATAGTCCCAATTTTTGTAGTCTCCTGCGCAGGCAGGCTGATGGCAAGATCCTCGATAGGTGGCAAGTCGTCCAGTTCGAGCTCCCCTTGTACTCGTGGAATCTCTGGCTTCTCTGTTCGATTCACATTCTCTTCATCACTGGAAACAAATAAAAATATTAAAAACTAACAGTCTGGAAACCATTTGACCACAAAAACATCAATGTTTTGTTTATTTAATAGCGGTCACATGAAAATGTCAAAATTTTATTCAGATAAATTGATTTAGTTTTATTCACAAACTAGCTGTTCCGGCGAACTTCGTACCGCCTCGTTTTTTTTTTGTGAATTTTTCTATCTTTTAATATTTATTCTGCCAAAATTCAGGACAAATCCAAAAAATCAGAAGTCATTAAAATCTGCCTATCCGTTCTAGGCTTATAAATGATGTAATAAACCCGACTGTTTTTAAATATATATAGGGTTATTTGTAAAACATCAACCACCTCCTAGTAGCTGATTCTGGTGCTCAAAAATGTTTAGCGTCAAAACCACTGTAGTGTACCTTTCTCTCTTTGATCTTAAGAATAAGAATATTTATTTGCGTGTCACGGAGATGGATATGCTGCGGTGGATGTGCGGAGGCACGCGAAAGGACCGCGTGAGGAACTCGCGCATCCGTGGTAGCCTTCGTGTCCGTGATATTGCAGACAAACTGCACGAGAGTCGCCTACGCTGGTACGGCCATGTTTTGCGGAAATCGGCAAGCTACGTAGGAAACAAATGCCTGGCCATGCCGCCACCGCCAGGTCCTGGCAAAAGTGATAGACCCAAGAAATTCTGGCTTGACATTGTGAGGGCTGACATGCGTGCCAATGATCTCACAACTAGAGACGCTCAAGACCGTGCGAAGTGGAGGAGTAAATCAAGGAAAGCGGACCCTGGGCTCCAAAGCAATGGCTTTGGACGCAACCGGGATTGACCGTATAGATGAAGAAGAAGAAGAAGAATAAGAATATTTATTTGCAAAAAACATGGTAATCTTCTCTCGGGTATCAACCGGTATGTAGTGGTTCTAACATTTACATTCTTAGGGTTTAGACATTTGTTTTGTGTCAGATGTTACTGTTTCTTGTTTTATCAACTTTCTTGACTTCAAAGATGCTTCCTTTCACTGAGCCTTGGGAAATGGCTTTGGATAAAATAGGTACATACAGAGCTATTTGCTTCTACCATTACAGATAAATATTAAAGAAGCGATAGATTGGATTACATTACCTAATATACATAAAATGTTATAGTAAGTAATGCGAAATGTTAAATTATGAAAAAATAGTAATAAGTGTTTGATTGTAGAAGACCTGTGGTTTGTCAAATATTGGTGCCATAGACATATGAGTGGAAATGTCTCTTACACATTATTTTGAAACTCGTTTGAACAAACTTTCTGCTTATTACATCACAATAACATGATTCACACTTGTTAATACATTCGCTTAACTGATGAAATATTGATATTTGAATTACCAACTAATAATAATAACGTTGAGTCTCTTCACTTTGAATCTTAATCAGTCATGCATACATAAAAAATTTGTTTATAGGGTTCTAGTCGCATAATTATTATATTCTGAAGTTATAATAGTACCTAGTAGGAGTCAGTTTAATTTTAAATTAATAAGTTGATTAATAAAATATTGCAAATCTAACTTTCAAGGTCTTCTGTTTGATAACTTCATTGATTTTATACCTATTAAGTAGGTATATGAAAATAAACAATCAAACAACACCAAGGTTAAAGCTAGACACATCTGCAGTGTCCTTGGAGAGACATTTGCAGCTTATCATCAATCGTGATCTAGACATTTACAATCACTTAATAAAGTTATCTGAAACAACTTACCCACTCGACAACTCTTCAACATCCTTGACAGAGTCCACATCGCTGTCGCTATCGCTCGAGTCGGAGTCGCTGTCCACATCACGGTACTCCGTCACCTCGTACTCCACCACACCACTCTCACAGCTGTCTATTATCATGTGCCTCGTGGTCACATCCTCCCGATCACTTGGCCTCGACAAAGGCCCATGAGCACACGCGTTTATAATGTTATTCTTCATCACCATCTCACTCAATTCCGCCGCGTCAGAATCCTCATTCCCAGTATTCGACTGAGTTTCTGTATCATCTGAATCCGAATCAGAGGCCCCGTACTCGGAAATTAAACTTAGCGACACGTTTTTATTATTGCTTTGCTCGAGGTTTTCCATTGTGACGAACGAGCGATGCGTGAATGCGCGACTACAGCTATCGTGTTATTAACTTATTATCCTAAGCGTACAATACCAAAATCTAGCGTCTTTTTACTAATAAATAAAGACACGTAAACTAACTAATGTGCTTGAGACAAAAGAAAATAAACGCAATGAAAAATGCGGAACTACCACCGCAGTAAGTAGAAAATGACAAGTGACATTTTGGTTAGAAATATTTTCATTTACATAAAATATGACACTTAAAATAATCGCGATTCGACCAATCAAAACACAGTATGAATTATTTTCCTTAGTCACGATTGGCCGTTTCAAAATATTGCTTGCAGCAATGCTGTGTTAATAACCATAGACAAGTTATGTTTAATTTTTTGTTTTTTTTAGTATCATTGCCAGTTGATAAAAATAAGTTACACAAAGTTACAGTTGTTTGAAATGCGGAAATAAATTCTCTATAAAATGAGGAAATAAAACCACTGGGAAATACGGACATTCGGTATAGACATAGTTATCGTCATCAATTGTTATTATGCGTATAGTACAAATAAAGTTTTCAGGTTAAATGGTAAGGCGGTCGGCAGAGCTTATTTTCTACTATGTACCTTTATAGTATGTCTACGGGGTAGTAGGTCATGTGTAATATAATATAAAATATTAGACATCACATAGACAGGCTGTATAAGAGAATAGGACACTCCTTATAACTGTGTAATCAGCTGATCATATTCAATAACTTTTACTATGGGAGCAACATCGAAATCGTGGTTTTTTTTCAGATGCTCTATACATTATTATCAAGGTAGCGAATAAGTTTGTATAGAGCCTCTAACATTTTGTTTTTCGATCTCCATGTTGCTTCCATAGAAAAAGTTGTTGTATATGAGCAGCTGATCACGTGGTTTTAAGGAGTGTCCTATTCTTTTATATACCCTGTAAAAACATTGCTCGGAATCTATGGTAAGATTGGTAAGTAGCCAAAGCACTGTGTTACAAAAATCAGAAACAACGACGGTACCACAACACCCAGACCCGAGACAATATAGAAAAGTGATTTTTCTACATTGACCGGCCGGGAATCGAACTTGGGCTCTTAGAGATAGCGACACCAAGTCCGGTATGCTCGCCTCTCGGCTACCGAGGTCGTAGGTAATGGTAACTTTTATTTATTGTATACTAGCTGTCCCGGCGAACTTCGTACCGCCTAATAATTTTTTTTGTGAATTTTTCCGATGTTTTTATAGTTATTCTGCTATTTGAGGCGGAGACAAATTTAACAAAACAAACATCATAAAAATTGAGCCAGCCGTTCTTGACTTATAAATGTAACTAACCCGACTTTGTTTTATATATATATATATAGATAGATTGTTGTAAATTAGCGAAACATGAATATTCGTTTGATATAAGTACCTTATAAAAATACCTTTATAAAAGTACCTTTTGCAAATAAAGATTATTCCTATTCTGCATTTATTTTTAGGAAAAACCTTGGTTTTCCTAAAAGTACACATACAAATTATCAGCAATAAAAGATGGTCGATAAATATTGCGACATGTTTTTATTTCAGCGACGACGAAACAAACTAAAAACAAATGTCCACTAAAAATGAGATTTCTCGATACATTATCGTCTACCGGCGCCCCTGCGCGGCGGCGGGGCGCGGCGCGCGCAGCGGGTGCGGCAGGCGCAGGTGCACGGTGCGCAGGTGCAGCCGCTCGCTGCCCGAGTGCCGGAAGCGCGCGCCGCACAGCCGGCACGAGTACGGGGTCGCGCCGGTGTGTACCTGCCAGACACATATCAACTATTTATTGCTAAGGGACATCACGACGATACTTTAGAACAAAATTTTGAAAGGAGAACTAAAAAATACAGATACAGGTACTGAAAAAGAAAAAAAAACTCATTACATTACTCGATAAATAAAAAACATTAACAGCCAATTTTATAAAAGTAAACTTTTGAAAAAGACAAATAATGCTTACAAATGTTTTTATTTTAAAACGCTATACGCTAAAATTCATTGCGGGAGGTGACTGGAATGCCAAGCACACTTACTGGGGCTCAAGAGTAATAACAACCCGGGGTAGACAGCTGAAACTATGCATTGACAACAATAATCTTGTCTCGATCTCGACTGGAAAACCTACCTATTGGCCCTCAGACTAGAAAAGCACAGCCAGTAGCTCAGATCACACTCCGGCGCTCCTGACAATTACCACAACCATAATATCCTATGAAAAGCCCGATACATTGTATAATAAACACACTGATTGGTATTAGTAGTGGCTTCAGAGAATATCTGGTTGAAAACCTAAACCTACACATTGCCTTAAAAACTCCCGAAGAGATTGAAGACGCTACGAGGTATATAACAAACACAATACAACTTGCATGCTGAATAAATTGCTATCAACTTCGAAGACTTCGACGGGTATGGCAGCAAACCAGGCATGGGAGTGATAAAACAGCCCTGAACAGAGCCATTAAAGAACTCAGAGACCTCGTGAAGAATGTAAGGAATGCTACAATGCAGAGCAGATTGGAAAACCTTACAGCCACTGCCTCAACAAACTACCCCAAGAGCTCAAATACCCAATAAGGACTAACTCTGGCTGGGCGAGAACTGAAAAATCGAAAGCTGACGCTTTTGCTAAACACCTAGCTAATGTGTTTAAACCAAATGAAAGCAGCAGTGCCGAGGGTGAAAAAGAAATTTATGAAATGCTTAGCCAAGATCTTCAATTGTCTCTTCCCCCAAAGCATGTGACTGTTAAGGAGGTTAAGGCAACAATCAGAAGCTTGCAGAATAATAAAGCACCAGGCTTTGACTTGATTACAAAGGAAGTGCTGGAACAACTCCCACACAGGGCGCTAGTATACCTTACAACACTTTTCAACGGAATCCTTAGAGTCCAATATTTTCCCAGGTTATGGAAAGTGTCACTAATAACTATGATCCACAAACCAGGAAAGCCTCCGGATAGCGTCACGTCTTACAGGCCAATAAGTCTGCTGATGACCATGTCTAAGGTGTTTAAAAAGCTATCCTCCATAGAATAACTCCTATACTGATGGAAAACAAAACTATACCCGAACAACGGTTTGGTTTTAGACAACACCACTCGATAATAGAGCAGGTACACAGGGTCTGTGAAAAAATCCGAAAATCACTGGAGAGCAAGGAGTACTGTTCGGCTGCGTTCCTGGACATCCAGCAGGCTTTTGATAAGGTTTGGCTTAAGGGCCTTCTCTGCAAGGTTAAAAGGTCTCTGCCCCATAGTTATTTCCTTTTGATGGAATCATACCTCTCTGATCGGATATTCCAAGTTCGTGAAGATGGGGACACATTGGAATTCTATAACATAATGGCGGGAGTGCCACAGGGTTCCGTGCTCGGACCCATCCTTTACACGCTGTACACATCAGACCTCCCAGCAGCTAGGGATACTACAACAGCAACCTTTGCCATGATACTGCGGTACTGGCAAGCAGCACAAACCCTGCAGTAGCTTCAAATACGTTGCAGAGGAGCCTATACCAAATTGATGACTTGCTAAACAAATGGAGAATTAAGGCAAGCGCATCCAAGTCAGTTCACATAACCTTCACACTGAGAAAAGGATACTGCCCGGCAGTGACACTGGGGGGCAACGTTCTGCCTCAAAATGACTCAGTAAAATATCTCGGCGTTCATCTTGATAGGAGGCTGACCTAGCAAAAGCACATAAAAACAAAAAAAAAAAAGAGCTGAATATGCGATACAGGAACATGTACTGGTTGATGGCTCGCAACTCTGTACTGTCTACTGACAACAAACTGCTTATATATAAAACCATCCTTAAACCTGTATGGATGTATGGAATCCAACTATGGGGGAGCGCATGTAACTCCAGCATAAACATCATCCAACGCTTACAGAATGGCATACTCCGAAATATTGCCAATGTACCGTGGTTCATAAACAACACAGAAATACATGATGCTCTAAGAATCAACACAGTGAAGAAGGAGATTGGACTAGTAGCTGAAAGATACAAAAGTCGTCTTACAAGGCATCCAAACAGACTGGCTGGTCAGCTGCCCAATATAAGCTACTGCAAACGCCTGAAACGGCATGACATCCAGAATCTAGATGCTAGGTTCCCAAATGAGTGAACGCTCCCGCTGGGGAGTTCTTACGGCACGTCAAATACACACAACAGACCTGCTTATAGTCAAGACGACTGATTGCAGATAAAAACCAGGAAAAAAAAAAACGCTATTTAAAGCAAATTAAACAATTAAGCTATTACTTTTAAATAAATGTCAAATAAAACAAAAATTTTTCCTTTAGTGATCTGATCAGTGGCTCTTCTCTTAAAGTTAATCAACAAAATAACGCCCTAAAGTGTCAATTTATTAAAGTGTCACGTAATTTGTCAGTTGTTGAAAACTTCTGAATTGGGGGACTGGTCCGCTTTCGTCTTTCAGCGAGTACCAATAGAGTGACTCAATTTTAATAATTACGCCATAAAATTTGTAGGCTACGTTTTAAACTCTCACCCGTTCGTGTCTGGTAAGGTTTCCTTTAAGCGCAAACGCACGGTTGCAGACGCGGCATGCGTGGGTGGCGCGCGGCGCGTGGGTAGCCGCATGTCGCGCGAGCGCGTATTTGTCGTGGAACATGCGCGCGCACGCGCCGCAGCGCAGCGTGGGGCTGCCGTGACGAAGCTCGTGGATGCGGAGCTTTGTGGCGTTCTGCGGAGAAATAGAGGGTCAGGGCAGGGGTGCCCAGTGTGCGACGTAAAAAGTAAAGAGGGGCGCCGTGAGTCGATCATGATTATCCGAAACCATAAGTATTCGTAAACCATGTAACAAGAAATAAAATAGAGTAGCAGTGTCAAGCCTTATTCCCTGCTTAGAGAAACTGTGTGGAGATCACCAAGCTCACCCGTTACATTGATTTGACTGAGTATCTATTTCATATAATATATATAATATATATTTCATACAGGGCCGGGCGTCGTGACAAAATACTAATCTTGTAAGTGCGCCGCGAACTAAATATTAGGAACCCCTGGGTTAAGGTATAAAGGGTTACTGATTAAGCAAGGAAATCGCTTTACCAGCTCCAATTAAAATGAACAACTTCCAATATCGAAATAGCAAGAAAAAAGTTCACCTTTCTAAACAAAATAGTAGTTTATCTCGACGATAATGTCTATACAGGATGTCCCGTAAATCTAGAAAATCTTGTAACCATGTATTCTATACATCATAGTAAATGTTCTATGACTTTTTTAAAAATGTTTTTCTATACAAATTGAATTGGCTGTTTGGTAATTTTGCATAGAAGAAGGATTTTTTATGTAAGTTATACTAAAAGGGAAACCCCGTAATTTCGTTCTCGTAAATGTTGAATGCCCTATGCAAACCAAAATTCGCCGTTTCCTTCAATATAAAAAAATCTGCACCTCAGCTACCTAAAACCTATTGTTTTTTTCATTTTAGGGCTACAGTCTGGCCATTGCTAAGCGTTATCTATATCAGTGGGTCAAGGAACACTTAAATCTAAAGTTTTGTTTAGGTATTTATTAGTATAAATGTATTAACAATATTTTTAATAAGTATACCTGAAAGCCCTTGCCACAGGTGTCGCAAACAGCTGTGATGACCGGCCGGTAGTGGTGGCGAAGCGCCGGGTGATCCCTGCGCACATGCCACCAGTGCTCTTTGCGGTTGTTCACTTCGCATCCGCACTGGATAGATAAAATACCAGCAATTTTTAGTACGAAGAAAATACTAACGTACGTCGGCCGCAAGGTTTTGGGTGACTACTCTAAAAGAAAAATCAAGAGAAAGACCTGCCTAAACGTACTGCTAAACTGGTTTGCTAGGTTTTAGATAGAATAGCAAGATAGGCAGCTAATTTAGCGAATTATCATACTGCACCGCAGACTTCATCATCGCTTATGATCAGGAGAGATTGAAGTCAAACGTAAAATAATTCGCAAGGAAAAAAAACTTCCAATAGCTGTTTTGAAGAAGTAGAAATATCAAAATGGGCAATTATCTCCGGCATTTTTCTAGTCAGATATAATAGTCACAGATGTGGGTAGTGGTAACTTACATGCTCACATTGAGTGGGGTATGAGTCACCGGGTAGTTTCCACGTGGTCTTCTTCTTGACTGAGCGACGATGTTCCGCTCTTGAGTGGTCGACTAACTCCTTCCTGGTCGGAAAGTTTATTCCACACTGTTTACAGGTCGTCTTGAGCAAGGGGTCGATTGGTCCATGTCTGTAGATCAATCGTAAAAAGGGTTAAAGAGTCCTTAGAGCCACCCAACCGCCATTTTGATTTACTTAGTTAAAATCTGGCGTTGCACGTTAAAAATAGATGGAGAACACCAAAATATAGGAAATGTTAATAATACATTATCAGATTTAGCCGTAAACAGAGTAGAATTTCAAAAAATTTTGATTTCTAGAAAGGTATTCGAGTGGAGTAAATAGATTTCTATGGTAGAAACAAATGACTTACGCCTGAGTGTTTTTTTCGTGCAGTTTGGAAGTGAGTACATGGACGCGTCGAGCTCCTTCCGATGTAAAGTTTATTCCACATTCCTCACAACGGAATTCGGTGTTCGTTGTTTCATTCTGTAAGAAAATTAGCGCTGCTGCTGTTAAAAATCTAATTTAACGCTCTTTAAGCAGACCACAGCAAGGTCACCGGATCGTTTAAGATTTACATTTACTATCGGATCGAACCAGTCGATAGTTTATTCCACTTATTTCCTCAGAAAGAAAAAAAACTTTTGGGTGTATTTGTTTGTACATCGCTGGACCAGAACAGAAGCCCAGACAAAACCAGGAGTCAGACGAACATTATACAACCTTTTTAAATCATTTATACCGGTTCATGTGGATGCAATATTCGATCAAACTCCATCCACTACAGATACTAAACAAGCAAAACTAAAGATTTGTCTGGTTTGACTCCTGCAGCTAACGCTTGAACTCACCTTATCCTCCCTATGCGCTGTAGAAGCATGCAGCGCCAGCCCTCTCGCACTAACGAACGCGTGTCCGCAGCGCGCGCATGCGTGCCTGTGTGCGTGCTGCGTGCGTGTGTGCTGCGCGAGCGCAGACGCGTGTGCAGACGCGAACGGGCAACGCGCGCAACGGTACACGTGCCCGGAGTGCCAGCGGTGATGCTTCTTTGCTACGCTTCTGTGGGGAGTGTAAATAAATACAGTCAATGGCAGGTCAACCTACCCAAAAAGTTAAAGGTCATTAAAACAATTTGCATCATTAAGTCCGACACCTAGAGATCAATATCATTAGAAAAAAATTGACGTTTTGTGGTAGGTTAACGAGCTGTTGTTAACAGTGTCTGTACAAACAAATCAATTAATAAAATAAATGAAAATAAGGAGAAACACAACAGACACAATGATTGTGATTGATCTACAATACAAATATAATAAAATAAGATAATAATATCATCCCAAAATAATGTAAGTAAAGCCATTTTAGATGAAACAATAGTCCAGCAGCCTACTATACTTTTTAAATGGTCCTCACTAAGCCCTATCTTGGGTTATTCTTTTTGTAGTGAAAAGATGGTAGACAGGGTGTTATTGTAAGTATTTTAAACTCGATTCTGAATTATTCCCTAAAATTAGGTTTGTAAATTGCTGTATAATCGGGATGTTTTGTTAGAGAACGTTAAAAATAAATGTGTAAGCGTATTTTCGTATAAATAAGCATAGGTATTTTAGTTTTTCTGAAATCGTTGAAAAAAAAACAAATTAAAAATTATTTAATTAAGTGTTACTTACACGTTGTTAAAAATTTTGGGGCAAGATTTGCAGTGGAATTTTTTTCCATGCGTACGGTTTGCATGAGACCTCGCAAGCACATCATTTTTATATCGGTGCTTGCACACAGGGCATTCGGCTACTCCACGCTTCTGAAAAAACAAGTAAAATAAATTGGAGGACAAATTATTTAAGAAATCCTATAAACTATATATTTTTAAACACAATACGAACTGGATCATGGCAGGTAACGTGAATTTCATATGCGTTTTTGCTTGCAAACTGTTTGGAACAAACTTCACATTTGAAGGCACTTTCAGTGGCAAACGACGGTTCCCTAGTTACTTTGTACCATTCTTCTATTTGTTGCTGTTCCTGCAAATAAATAGGAATATAATTTAACATTTTAGGAAATACATAACATCAAATAACTACAACTTACCGATAATTTGACAATTTTGAAATACTGTTCCATATCAACCTCATCAGGTGTTAGTCCTTCAAATCTTTTAGACCTTTTTTTCAATTTTTTATCTTGAGTTTTAACTAGCTGAAATATGTAGTAAAATAAGATAAAGTTTATCTTTTTCATTAGCAATACCAAAGATTTCTTTATATTGGTAGATTGACAACTCCATACAAACTTTTTCTCATTTCCATAAATTACGACAGATGGTGTTACCTGTCTCGCATTTTGCTTGTATGTAAAAAATATATTGAAAAAGGCGAAATATCGCATTTGTCGGTTTTGGTTTGTCATTATTATTAATTTTTAAGATGAGAACTGCTTTTCCTTCATTTATTTAAATTAAAATAAGCAAATTCGATTTCAGCTTAATTTATTTTTTGATGGTTTGAACATACTGATAGATAGCACGTATAAGCACAAGTTTGCATTGCATACAGTTATACTAAAATACGCTAGATGGCGCAAACTTGTTATTTTAAATAGAAGCAGTGAACTCAATGTTATATCTCATGCACTTGTGGTCCCGAGTTCGATTCTCTTTCGAAACTATTTTTTTACATTTTCAGTTAGTTTTGAGAATTACATTTTCAGTTAGTTTTAAGAAATCAAAAACCTAGATTCAATGATTCCCATATAAAGTCATAATTATTTATTTTTTGCTAATTGATAATTTGATAAACGTAAGTAGCTAGCTCACGAACTCAACTGATACCTACTATTAGAATAAATTAAGCGATAAGACCCCCTGAATTGAGCTAATCTTAATGTACTTTTTCCTGTTACCTTTGTTTCTTTTATCTACTTATTTAAAGAGTATCCAATTATCTTTTTTTTTAAATTAAAAAAATTTTGGAAATCATCATATCACATACATTGCTCTGATCATATGGTAAGTAGCCAAAGCCTTGTGTTACAGAAATCAGAAACAACGACGGTACCACAACACCTAGTCCCGAGATAATACAAAAAAGTTATTTTTCTACATTGACTGACCGGGAATCAAACCCTTGACTTCAGAGACAGCGACACCAAGTCCGGCATGCTCGCATCTCGGCTACGAAAACAAAAATGTTTTATATAGGTAGGCACCAAAGATATCTTTATATTAATTTTCTTTGGTAGGCACTAACAATTAAGTTGCACAATTATTTAAACTTATGTATGAGAAAGGTTTGTATTAGAAATAATTTATAACCATATATTAGGTATTACCCATATAACCCGTGCAAAGTTGGGGAAGGTTGCAACTCAAAACACAAAATACAACAAAGTTGCGAATACAACCCGGCATGGAGACGATTTAGACTTTATGCATGTTACGAGACGATCATAGTATCAGGAAGCCTACTACGAAAAACGAAATACGATGTTTCGGACGAAACGAAAGACAAACGATACGCAAACTATATGCTTACTAACTACGTAACACTTTTGAATGTCGATGTTTTAATCGGATCCGACATATTTTCGGAACGACTTCGTGAATGAATGAATAAAATGTTATTTATCGTATTATTTCAAAAAATCCGAAGCGTTTCGTAGTAAGCAATCCGAAAAACGATTATCGTATTGACGGATTTCGTTTTTCGTAGTAGACCTGCAGAGACGCGTGCGCGCGGAGCAAGCAACCAATCCCGGCGGCGGCGGTGCGGGCGCGGCGCGCGACTAGCCAATCACGTAATCGGAATGGTCTTCTGCGCATTTTTCGCCCAGCGCTCGAGATCAGTGCAGCTAGTTGGATTCGACTTGAGTGCTGCGCGATTTTAAACTTAATATTATAGAAAATAAGAGGTCGAATGCAAATGTGATCATGCGACGTTGCCAGTTCGACAAAGGTACTATGCGAAACGCGTTCTCGTACTAACATGCGTCTGGCGCGATTATACACCTTGTTGATATTGAGATAAGGTTCATTTCACATGTCTTATATGTCACACTACCACATACATTCGGTAATTCGTTTGTTCGTTCATATTCGTTGTTTGTTTACGCTTGCGACTAACGTGTGCTTCTGAGATTTATTTTTATAGTTTGTGATTGTGATCTGCCCAAAGGACTCTTGAAATTCTCTGCAAACCCGATTATTTGTGCTCGCCTCAGGATTTTGAAGATTGCCAAACCGCCGACCTTTGCTTGATACTGGACTGTTCTTTAATTTATGATTGGTTTTGGGCTACTACTTTCCAACAAACATTGCTCTGGTCCAACCAAATATAAGTGGCTAAAGTAGGTACTTGTGTTTGAAATCAGAAACAATTGATAAATGATTGTAATTATTTAAAGATAATTTTATACTTAACCTTCTTTTCCATACACAATAAAGATCTAACTTAACAACGACGACTTAACCTATCCTATCAGCCTACCTAAATCCAAGACAATACATTGACCCGACCGGGAATCGAACCTGAGCCCTCAGAGATGGCGACGCTAAGTTTTGCGTGCTCGCCTCTCGGCTACGTACATCGTGAAAATTAAATTATCATTAAGTAAGTGCTTCCTTAATTCAGTGAAAACTTATTATTATACATATGTCGCAGCATCAGCACGGTGCTGCCCCCTATAATGCCAGAAGTAATTATTTTTAAGCATAATCGGAAACGTCAAGTGGTTGACATTGATACTTGGGTGAGGTCGATGCCGCGCTGTCAGCTGTCAGTGTAACGTTTCCTTTGGGCGGGAAACAGAAATGACAATTAAACGTCAATCGCGTCTCTTGGGCATTCTGTTCCTGGCTGCGATAGTGGACGGATGTGCCTAGTTGGACACGGGGTATCGAACTTGCCGCGTTACCGATTTAAATCCTTTTCCATCTTTTCGATCTTTGATTATTTTGCTACTATTGTTAGTTCTTTGTTTAAATACACGCAAGTGATTATTAGAAAGACTATTATTTCGTGCCACCGACGAAGTCTGACCCTCCTGATAACGAAATTTCCGATCACCCTCCGTTACATATATCTTGAGATAGAACGTGAATATGAAACATTGCTAATGAAATGTCGACTATCGTTCCTATATTTAACATAAATAAATAAATATTAGACAACATCACATGCATTGCTCTGATCCTATGAAAAGTAGCTTAAGCACTTGTGTTACAAAAATCAGAAACAACGACGGTACCACAACACCCAGACCTGAGACAATATAGAAAGTTATTTTTCTACATTGACCGACCGGGAATCGAACCTGGAACCTCAGAGATAGCGACACCAAGTCCGGTATGCTCGCCTCTCGGCTACGGAGGTCGACATAGACATATTTGCCAGATCGGTAGAACTGTTTTCAAGTAATAATCTAACAAACTTCGTTTAATTTGTTTATATTTCTTAACACTATTGTAAGTACTAATATGTTATACTCAATCACCAATATCTTTAACACTGAAAATGGTATTTAATTCAACACCCATAACTTAAGTTACTTAACAACAACGAAATCCTAACTTTTTAATCTATAAAAGAGTCGGGTTAGTTAGCAAGACTGATTTTTATGATCTTTGATTTGTTGAATTTGTCTCCGCCCCGAATAGCAGTATAACTATAAAAAACACGGAAATATTCACAAAAAAACTATAAAGGGGCGGTAGGAAGTTCGCCGAGACAGCTAGTATATTAATATAAATGCGAAAGTAAGTTTGTTTTGTTACGCTATCTGGCCTAAACGAACTACCTGATCGCTATAAGATTTGCACACATATTGTCAGGAGCTACCTACTTTTTATTTTGTGTTACTCCGAATAGAACGCAGGCAAAGCTACGGGCGATCGCCAGTTCATATTTTACACCAATCCCAGTTTAATAATTTATGTCGCAAGCAAGTCGCGAATCCAAGTTTGCGCTTCGTAATAACTAAAATGCGACGTTGCCAAACCGTATAGGTACCATGCGAGTAGTATCGCAAGTTAAACAATACTCAACCCTATAACCTTTCCATAGAGCTGAAATTTCAAAACACTTTACTAGCGCTAGGTGTTATGTCTGTTGCCGCGCCGCTTTGAACCCGTAACATGAAAGAACGAAGGGCGCGTGGCAGCAATGCGTGTGTGAAAATTATTTTCGTCTTATGAATGGTAATGAAGGCAAATATTTAAACTATCGGTTGAGATTTGCACTTGAAAAACATCGAGTCCCACTTATGGCAGTCGTTTTTTATGTAGATGATAAGTACATGTAAATGCAAAAACACAAAAAAGACAAAATTTAACAACAAAACTTTCTCGTATTAGAGCAACCCCGAGAATAAGTTAGGGTATCATGCCGTTAGGCCGTACGTGCTTAAGCTAATGCGATGAATTTATCTGTACGTTGGTACTTTGTGACGCAAATAATTTAGACGTCACTTTATAAAAATCAGTATCAATGCTGTTTAACGCCATCTCGTGACACGTAGTATACTGAGTGTTGTTGGATGATAGAGTTGCATCAAGTGTTTGCTAGATGGCACGAGGTAAGCCACATTTCAGCGTGCACAGTAACCCCATCTAATATATTAAGTAGAACTAGGAGGTACCGGCGAAGATAATAAGTTTTAAACGAGTTCACTTGCGTACTATGGAGTTAGCATTCTACCTTTATTAATTTTCTTTGGCAATACTAAGCAAGCGTTTTATACTTTGTTGACTGGTGAGATGTCTTTGGTTTCTATATCATTGGTCTTTTCCGGTTTGATAGTGTCTTTATAGCTTAATGATGTACACAGAATCCTGTTTTCATTAGGTTCCATGTCAGATATGTTATCTGTCTCGTGAATGTCGCCATCTTGAAGATCATTATCATCAATTTTCATCGTAGTTTCTAGTACTTCGCTTTTCAATATAATATCTGTTTTTGTATCATTCAAAATGATGTTTGATTTACATTCATTACTATGATTTTTTATCAAATATTTTTGACTTTTAGATATTGTTTCATCTCCAGTGAAATATTTATTTTTAAGGCAAGAGATGTTATCTTCATCGTTAAACATATACTCGAAGAAATGACAAGGCATTAAAGAGTTATAACTCAGTGTGGATTGCAGATTCAACTGTTGTCTATCTCGTTTTCTAACCAAGCTTTTAGTAATCTGTAATATTTTTGTCGATTAATTCACAATAATTTGTACAAACATTTTAAATCAACTCGTATTACAATACCTGGGCATTATCTGCAAAAATATCAAGTAGGGTTGCTTGTGCTGTCATACTCTTTTCCATCAAATTGTAAAATTTGGTCACATGAACTGTACATTCATAGCATATAAATCTCGGGAGGCCTTCTATATTACACTTATTCTCCTAGAATAATAACATTAACATTTAAATAAACTTAAGTAAGAAATAAATAAAGATAAGTATTAATTTTAGACATTATTACATAAATTCCTGCCATAGCTTCCATGCAATTCTTCAGTACTCCAGTTTCAAGACTATACATCTTCACATCAGTAGCCAAACAAATTCTGCATGCTTCTATGTGTGATGCTTCAAAGTTGGAATTAGGCTACATTAAAAACAATAAATATTTTACAATCAAAGAGTAATAATTTAGATTCACAAATACGAATAATACAAACTGTAATAAGATTTCAGTTATTAAAAAAATCATCTTAATAACTTTATTACGTACAGGCAAAGCATTGACTGGATAGGCGTCCTCCTTGATTCTTGTTCTATAACCGTCCTGATTGATTTTGTCATTACTAAAGTGGACACTGCAAATGCGGACATGGTTTGGTGGGTTCCAAGCGGGTCGGCCTATGGCACGCAGCCACTTCTGCTTTAGGTCAAAGTTAGATGGAAACCTTTAAATAAATGTATAAACGCTTATCAAAAAGTTTTATCAGAGCAAACAATGGGTCTCATAAAATGTTGAGAATAACACAGTTTTTTTACTTACGCATGAAAAGATATTGCCCTTGGATCAATCTTTGCACTGTTGCTGTTATTATTACATCCTTTTACACAGCAATAACAAACCATTTTTAATTACTTCCAATAAAATCATCAAAACAACACCTTGTTTTTCTACAACTCACAAAAAAGATCAACGCGCCGTTTGACAGATACATCGGGATGCTAGGTTAAAAAAAGTTACATAATGTGTAACTTTTATTCTACAAAGCTAGCTTTGTCTAATGAATACAGAGGCAGACTATATTTTAAAGATCTTTGAAATTACTTTTCAAACATGATTTTGTTATGTTTCGCTATGTTTATAACATTTTTTTATTGTTAATGTTTATTTGCCATAGAACAACGTACATAAGATTACAATTTTAAATAAAATATACATCTATGAAATACTATATACAAATAAAAACTACGAAAATAACATAATATTATTTCTCTGGAACTTAAAATAAGGTTTAAATAAATTGGCTACAGTAAAGCTGTGTCTCCAGTTACATGTCACACAAAACATGACTATAAACTACGCGCCGCCTAGCTGAGGCCCAATAATCTATGGGCCCGACTACCAATATACGACCGACCGGACCAAACGTCACATCATACAAATTTATTTTTGCAATGAAATTTTATTAAGCAAACTTATCAAAATATTTGGGTATCAGGCAGGAGCCACTAGCGTTTTTGAAGTCTATGAGAGCCACCGACTAAATAATTAACATTATATCTCAAATAAAACAATCCTTACAGAACATAACAAAATTTTAATATCGTTACAAAAGCACAAATCCCTTAAAATCCCAATCACTCTTCAAAAGGAATAGCTGGGAGGAGCTTTCCTTCACACTTCCCGAACCCGATGCGGACTCCTTGCTCGGACACGCAGTATCCCCTGAGGGTGACGGTGTCGCCATCCTGGAGGAACTTCCTCTCCTCACCGTTGAGTAGGCGGATCGGTTTGGTGCCTTTCCAGGCAAGTTCTAGCATGCTCCCGTAGGAGTCCGGTGTCTGTGGAGGACAATCAGGTTGGTTTGTTAAGCGCAGACCATACTAGGAGCGAAGTGAAGCGAAGATAGGTTCGTTTTGCGTCATAAGTTGGGTTCATACTATAGACTACAGAGACAAACTACGTACGAATTTATTAGAAATAAATTATTTAAATAAACTAGGAGATGTAGGCAATATTTAAGTGAACTACGAGCATATCACTCGATTACGTGTTCATTTATTTTATTTAAAAATACTGTCTTTTATACCATACTGGGTTCATACCATAGACTACAGAGATAAACTACGTAACATAAACTAGGAGATATAGGCAATTTAAAGGCGAACTATCACTCGACTACAGTATTGGACAAATTTAAGTACCTACTTAACATCTTTTATACCCTTAAGAATTACATTTTTAAACAAACTACCATTACATTATGAAACTTGCGAAGCCGCTTTGTATTTAGCCACAACCGGTCAATCTGGAAGTCACTGGGGGAGGCCTATGTTCAGCAGTGGTCGTCCTATGGCTGAAATGATGATGATGAGTCACTACCCAAGGGTCCTGCGCTACGCACGTCTCTGTGGTCTCTCTACTAGTACTCACATCCCCACTGATGGTGCCAGAGCCCAGCATGTCCCCCGGGCGCAGGTTGCAGCCCGACACGGTTTGTTGCGCCAGCTGCTGCTTAACCGTCCAGTACATGTACTTGTAGTTGGAGCGGCAGATCGTGGACACTTTGTTTGACGTCTCGGCTAGGGACAGTAAAGATTCCTATGGTAAGCAGCTTCAGGTTATACAAGTCGATAGATCACAACCGAACCACAATCTTGAGATAGATACTGATTGCATTCCATAGAGCATAGACAAACACCATAGAGAAGATAAATAAATTTAGATATAGTTTTATGAAAAAAAAAATTGTTTATATTTAAATGTTTGTTGAGCAACTGGTCAGATGGATTAATCTTATCTAAGGGACCCTTAAATCATCTCATCATCCCTTCAATCATCATCATAAACTTAACGAATAAATCCTTACCCGATAAACAATGTGCTCTTTTTAATCATTGTTTTTCTACCACAAATATTTCCTTGCAGAACAATAAAGGTTTTGTAGCAGAAATTTTGCTCTGAGTGGCATATAAAGTGCAAACCTTTTTTTTTTGCTGGCAGTACATAAGGCACCCTAAACCTCACGCACATTGTCGGTATAATTGGTAAAATATTTCAATCGGTATAATTAGTAAAATATTTCAAAGTTGCCATTTTTCAGGAGGCATCAAATGCAAATGCAAAATAAAATGTGTATTACAAAATCTTTAAACATGTCTTACCTTTATATATAATTCTCATCAGAAAATAAAAAGAACACTTTGTATACCTAAGCATAGATTCAATGTACTCACGCTTCAAATCGACTTCCAATTTGATGTCAAAGTTGAAGTTATCGTCGTGCTTCAGGTAGGGGAAGGGCGCGGGGTCCTGCGGGTAGTTGTCCACTATGTAGGGGCGCAGCGCCTCGATGGTCACCACCCAGGGGGAGATGCTGGTGCCGAGGTTCTTGGCGGTGAACGGGCCGAGCGGGACGTACTCCCATTTTTGGATGTCACGAGCTGTAAGAAAGTTAAACTGTTGGGTGGCACACGGAAGGCTAATTCCAGGTGACCTTGTCTGACCTACAAGGCGGGCGTCACATCTGTAGTCAAAGTACAGTAATTTAATAGTAGTCAGCTTAGAGTCGAAACTGACTTCTTTTAATTTGAGAGTACTCGCTTCCATTCAAACACGCTGTGTCATAAATTCATCTTAATTTATTAACCGTCGATAAAAAATTGGTCCTTTACTTTACTTTTTTATGGAAAAAGGGTAGTTCTAAAGTAGGCCTGCTTTAAGTGCTCATAGTAAGGGGTCAGCAGGCACGATCGCTTGTGTCAAGCGTGCTACTCTTTATTAAGAGCTCTTGAAGCAGGCTTGCATTTAAACTGCCCTGCTTTTTTGTACTATCATAGTATAACATGCACTGTGACGTTTGGCATGACCCCCCATGATCGTGCGTGACGTAATATGTAAAAGATTTCAAAGCAGGGACGAGAATATCGAAATTATGTAAAAGAAAGATGCACTATTTACCGAGGTAGAGCGTCAGTTTGTATTTACTTGTGTTCTTTTTGATTTCCCATAACTTTAAGCAACGATGCTATAACGTAAATGAATGCGTTTGTCGAAAGAATAAAATGTCTTAGTCGCACTGTGTGTTGGAAATACAAGTTATACATTTGTATTGAGTTTTTGCTAGCATGACAGATAGCGCCTTAAATGTTACGCACATAGTCGCCTCGGTCAATCTTCTTCTTTTTCATCTATACGGTCAATCCCGGTTGCATCCAAAGCCATTGCTTTGGAGCCCAGGGTCCGCTTTCCTTGATTTACTCCTCCACTTCGCGCAGTCGTCTCGGTCAACATAAGTGGTAAAAACATTAGAAGTTGCTACTTGTCATAAGACATCAAGTGCATATAAATAGTTTTATGAAATCAAAAAAAGGTGAACATTTCGAAAAAAACTTTCTACATGTCGTTCCTGGAGGTCTAACTTGTCTCCTCTGCTTATGGGAAATCAAAAGGAACACGTTGAACCCGTAGAAAAAGTAGTTTGTATTGATCCACACTCGCCTCCTTAAATGCGACAACTGTTAACAACCCTGTATAGAGATCACTCACCGCTCCAGTCGTTCATGAGCACGAAGCCGAACAGGCGGTCCCCCGCTTGCCGCGCCGGCACCCGCTCGCCCAGCGCGGAGGGAGGCCCGCCCACGAAACAGCCCATCTCCAGCTCGAAGTCCATCAGCCGGCTGGGGCCGAAGTGGGGGGCTGCCCCTGGGTAACAATGAGGCTAGAAATCAGCTCGAGGCTAGGTGGCTTCGGGGATATAAACAAGTCATAATAACCATTTATTCAGTACTAGCTGACCCAGAGAACTTCGTACCGCAAATAAAAGTCGTTGTAATTAGTAGTAAGTAATTTCTGAACCTGAACGCATCAGCTACGAACAGTTTGTATGGGAAAATAAAATACTAGCTTTTACTACTTCCCTTGGCAATTTCTTGATATTTTTTCACCTTTTAAACATTCCTTAGACTTCTACAATTATTTCAAACCAAAATTACCCAAATCAGTCCGGCTGTTCTTGAGTTTTTGTGAGACTAACAAACGTCAATTCATTTTTATATAGATATATATAGGCCCTATTTCGGGCACTTAACAAAAATATTACTTTGCCTTATCACCGCTTCGGAACTACATATCGGTTGGTGATGAGAAGAAACTGCGCAACAAAGTCAGTCACCTTTGTGAGCCTTTTTTACAGGAAATACAGGAATTACAAGACATGTAGTAAATGGGGCTAATCAGGTTAAGTCCATGCACTCTTTTCATTTAAATAATCGTTTACTTCATAATATCCTTTTTTCATAAGAATTTTTTTGATGTAAATTTTAAACTCATGAACAGGTAATCCAACAAGAGCCTGTGGTACTTTATTATAAAATTTAATACATTTCCCTAATGAATTACCAACTTTGTGTAGTCCAATGGGGTACGGAGGTCTGCTGAGGGCAATGTAACCAGATTTGCTTGCTTCATCTAGGACCAAGACAAGACGAGCATAAACTGACTAGCTAAGGGACAGAGTGCTATGAAAAAGAAGACATTATGATGCAAATTACCAGACAACAGCTTTTTCAACAAGGCAAGGGCATTTCTGAGAACACGAAGAGTCGAGATAAAAACTACATACATACTTCTAATTTGTCATTACCAGGAATCGAACACGCTAGGCCATTGAGCGTATCAACGCACTGGTAGCTCCATCTTTTGTCGAGCTATAAACATTATCTTGTTCCTTTTTACTAGTCTTTCTACTAAACAGGCTTTAGTTAGTTTAGTTACAAAATTTTAGTAAACATTAATGGCGGCCGGAACGATAGATAATTGATAGAGTTGGGAACCATTGAACTAGTGAATGAACTCCAAAATAAGTCAACGAATGTTTTGTATAGATAGCATAAGAAAACTGAGTACTCACTATAACGTTATACCGTGTCAAAACTAAGATATTTTTAGCAACGATACTTTGAAAATAACGTTAACTGATATTTAATCAGTAAGTAGTAACGAGTTTTACAGTAGTGGTGGGGGTAGTCACGTTATACCGTGTCAAAAATAAGTTATTTTTAGCAACGATACTTTGAAAATAATGTTATTTGATATTCGATCAATAGTAACGAATTTTACAGTGGTGGTGGTGGTAGAAAGCTACATACCTTCAACCGGCAGAGTCTGTCCATAGGGTCTCCGGATAGGCGTGCCGGACACCACAATAGAGCTGCTGCGACCGTGGTACCCGACTGGTATGTATTTCCTGGAAATAAAAATAATAATTGGCAACATTAATACTGCCAATTGTCACGGTGTCGAAGTGTGAAATAAACATATATTACGAGGTAATAGACAATGTATTTTTCCAGGGACGGCTCCGAGCACACCCAGACTTGAGCCAATTTAGAAAAGATAGTTTTCTAAATCGGAATTAAACCTATAACTTTTTGCGTTAAAGGCGATTTACCGCACTACTACACCAATCCTGTCGGCAATTCGTCATAGTGTGCTATAAAGAGAGAGGTTGTCGTATCTTCTCGCGCATTTCGTAGAGACACATGACTGACGGATTTTATAAATTTTTCATGGACAGGCTATCTTTCACGATAATAAATCAGAAGTGGGATAACTGCCTGCCCTCCATGACAACTTATGTCATGGCTGACTATGATAGTTTCTGTAACTTGTAAGTTTTTAGGAGTTTACAGATGTTAACACTTAACAAATATCATTGATTGCCCAACGCATTAGAAAGCTATAATAATGTGGCAGTGGGCGGGGCACATAGTACGTAGAAGTGACGGCCGATGGGGCAGAAAGGTTTTTGAAATGAAGGCCGCGTACCGGCAAGCGCAGCGTAGGTTGTCCACCCACAAGGTGGAGAGACGACGTAAAGGTTGCAGGAAGCTGCTTTGACCGGCCAATATAGAAATCACTGTCAGAGGCCTATGATGAGCAGTGGACGTCCTATGGCTAAAATGATGATCATGTATCATTGTCCAATAGAACAAGTTACCAGTTGGGCATTAGAGCGTTCTCTTTGCTGCGGAACATGATGCCAACGTTGGTGGCGTGATGGATGGACGAGTAGAAGTCGGTGTAGTCGCCGACTTCGGCCGGGACGTGCATTTGCGCCTCGCTCTGTTGGACGAAGGCCCTGGAATTACGAAATTTTGCTATAAAGACCATACATTTTCAACCAAAGATATAGTTAATAAATAAATAAATATTAAATATTAGACAACATCACATACATTGCTCTGATCCTATGATAAGTTGCTGAAGCACTTGTGTTACAGAAATCAGAAACAACGACGGTACCACAACACCCAGACCCGAGACAATATAGGAAAGTTATTTTTCTACATTGACCCGACCGGGAATCGAACCCGGGACCTCAGAGATAGCGACACCAAGTCCGGTATGCTCGCCTCTCAGCTACGGAGGTCGTCGATACCGGAGTTACTTCGGTAATAAATTAGGGTTGGAAAATATTAAATTACAATAGTGCTACATCAACTTATATACAGGCCGTTATATCGATCAAAATTAAGGAAAAGTGACTGGCAAAACTATGTTTTTTGTGTAAAAACCTCAACTTTAAAAAGCAGCGACAGTTTTAAAAACTTTATTCTAGTTAGAAAGAAAAGAAAATTCCCAACAAATCCAAAATTTTCATCCAGTTTTTTTTAACTGTACAAAACAGTTTGAAAGCTATCTTAACCTTAACGTTGAAATAATTACGGTAAATATAAAGGTGCAGCCATATTTCAAGATAATATGCTCGTCCATTGTGGCTTTCATGTGTTCAATTTAAAAACTTTGCAGATGAAACATGTGAAATGTGAATAATATAATTTTGGTCTAAATTATTTTTCTTGTACCAACTAATCGATTTTGTAAGGAAGGACGAAATGTATTTTTCATATATCGGCCCTTGTTTCTTTAGAAAACTTGCTCAGTTTTATGGGTTTTATTTAACCTTTTCCTGAATGGCTTAATGTAACATGTTTTGTCAGAATTTTAAAAATTACCTCTGTCTAAGTTCATTGTCCTTTTGTAGTGTTGTGTTGGAGATATCGAGAAGGCTTTGTAATGTGTTTCGTGCTTCGACCCAGTGTGGCTTCGTAAGTCCCATGAACGCATTGAGTTTATTCTCCTAGAAAGTTAAAGTATTACTTAAGTATCATCATTATAATCATTTCAGCCATAGGACGTCCGTTGCTGAACATAGGCCTCCCCCAGTATCTTCCAGATTGACCGGTTGGAAGCGGCCCGCATCCAAAGGCTTCCTACTACTTTTATCAAGTCGTCCGTCTACCTTGTGGGTGTACCCGCGTAGAATACGATATACCACCCCCTGTTTTACTCCCCTGGGTGGTGAATTGAAAAACAGTAGCCTATGTCCTTTCCTAGGGTTAAATCTTTTTCCTTACTAAATTACATTAAAATCGGTTCAGTTTTCGAGACAAAAAGTAGAGAGAGTAGTCCTTCTGCAAAGTAAAATCTATCTCTTTACAAAAAATCATTAAAATTTATTTAGCAGTTTGGGCGTAAAAACGTACCGACAGACAGATAAAAGTTACTTTTGCAATAATAATATTTATTAGTATGGATAAGTACCAAGTACTTATTGCAAAACTTTAGTTAATATTGCAACAACACCAATAATAAACTTATTTCCATAGTAGAATTTACGCGTTAACAACTAATTTGCATTGTACCAGGTTAGGAACTGGTATGCTACTCGTAACGAGTTTCATAGATACTTGATCAAGCTTGTTTGTATGATATTGAATATTTTCTTATGTTGTTCCAAGTCTAACTACATTTAAGGCAAGTTTAGTCAGACTTTGAAAGACATTGGCTAGGTATAAAATGAGATTTCTAGGGTTTACAAAAATTGTATCAACGATTGTTAACAAAAACGAATCATCCTTTGTATTGTTACTTATATTAACTCTGTTGGTTACTTAATCACGCTTTAACGGCTGGACGGAATTAGATAAAATACGGTGCAAATACATGGTTAAATTGCAAGATAGTGCCAAAGAGTAGCGACTTATAATCGGTAAGTGATCCGATCTCCGTACAGAACAAATAAGTACTTTTTTTATTATGTCTATCTGCTGCAAACAATTAGAACTCGTGAAAAATTTACGATTACTCAATTAAATTGCACCGTATGTACACTGCATAAGGTGCTTGTTGAAGCGACTCAATCTTAAAGAAGCTATCATTTGCTTTTCTTTTTTAAAAATTTAATGCAAAATTTTTATCCTAAAAATTAAGTACCTACGATAAAGACTCATTCTCATATTGTTCTATAGACCTTAATTGTAAAATTTGGCACTACCTTGCAGAGTAGCCCAGTATATTAATAAAACTTCACATAAGATTTATTTTCCCCGTCAAATAAGTAATTATTTATTTCTCTTTGGTTTAAATTCTTAATTCTACTGTACTGGGCAGAAGCTAGTAGTTACTTTTGTAAATATTATATATTTATATTACCTTAAATACATTCTGTTTGTCCTTCAGTAAAGGTCCATCAAATAGGTGAGATACAACATTCAGATCCAAAATCAAATCTCCAATAGCGACGCCTATGTGTTTATCGGCCTGGAAAACAAAAATGGGTTACGCCACTAAAACACATTGAAGTACAATCGAAAGGCATTCCAACGAGTACAAAGACCTTTTCATTTGATTGTGTAATACAGATAAAGTTCCGACTTGTGTAGCCAAAATGGACTTTATGATCTTTGTACAGTAACGTAACAACACATCAACCTATTGGAAAACGAAATTTCCTCATTCGATTTTAGACTTAAAGTCGGGGTGATAGAGTACTATATCAATTGAAAAAAAACTTAGTTTATGTAGATGGTCTGTGTTGGTTGCCTGTACTTAGACCTAAATAAATAATCAAAAAAGGTTTTCTTACATTTTTTGGTGATGTAAAGACTCCGTACGGAAGGTTTTCGATGGGGAAGTCGGAATTTGAAGCGTATTCTATGTAGGACTTCATTGTGACGTGGTTCCTTAGCGGAGTCAACTGGTAAAGTGTTTATCTGACTGGTTCGAGTTGACTGGCTAGAATATGTTAATGTAGCCGGTTGTACGCCGGCGTTTTCTCCGTTCGTAATGTCAAGGTCGGCTGTGTATCAATGCTCGTTATCAAACTGATAAGTTTTCTTAATGCTTACTTAATGATAAGTTAAAATGCATCTCTCTTAAACTTACTTACTTATTTTTCTTTTTTTTTAAATATCTAATTGCTTGATACTAAGTAGTCAACAAGTTTATTTAGCCGGCTTGATAACATCTGACAGTAAGATATAATATCGGATTTACAACACTGCCTTAGTTAGTGCCTTACATCAATCCGCACCGGGCCTCAGTAGTAAACATAGTACATTTGTTAGTAGTAAAGTAAAAAAAAAAGTACCTACTTATGTCTATTATACAGGGTTATTTGTAAAACACCAACAACCTCCCAGGGGCTGATTCTGGTGCTCAAATACAACACCAACATTGAAATCGGGAAAAAAATTCACTTTCCCATACTAAGCCGCCACCAGCTGACATCAGTTTGTATGGAGAAGTGTTTTGATTTCAATTTTCAATGTTGGTCCCATAGAAAAAGTTGTTATATTTTAGCATCAGAATCAGCCCCTAGGAGGTTGTTGATGTTTTACATATAACCCTGTATACGTTTAACTGCAGAGCACAGGCCTTACCTCAACTGTGAGGTGGTTTGGGCCATACTCCACAACGCGGGCCCAGTGCGGTGTGGTGGAAGGTGTTTTAAGGCCTAACCTTACTGTCAGATGTTATTAAGTCCTAAGACCTCTGACAAGGCTTCATGACTAGTATCAAGCGATATTAGCCGGGACCAACTTTAAACGTGCCTTCCGAAGTACGGAGATGCTTGTGATTAATGTCACTAAATACGGTTGAATCACTGGTCATACGGTTGGTCACCCATCCAATCACAACCGCGGCTTAGGTGGCTTAACTTTGGTAATTACTACCAAAGCGTTGCCGCCACTGAGCTACAAGCACCTCCTGCTTAGTAGAGTATGGCCAAAACCACCTCATAGTTGAGGTAAGGCGGACAGGGATCGGCAACGCGAGCCACATGCGGCTCTCTGGATGTGAAGCTGCGGCTCTAAAGTTCCATACTCAAATATTATTTATTTAAAAAAAAAACATTAAAAATCGTTCTTAACGAGGATTAGGCACCATTGCTATCTATCAAGCAATTTAAAACCAACAAAACCACTCTAATCATTCATAGTAAATCCTCTCTACATAAATAGTAAAAATAACAAATAAATAAATAGTGAAATCCAATCTCGAAATTAATCCTAATAAAAAAATTGTGGCAATTTTAAAAATTGAATTTTTTTACTTCCAACTCAAAAAGTTTGCGAACCCCTGACCCCCCTAGGCCTAGGGCCTATTACTGTTGGACGTCTGAAGGCGTATTTTTTTTTAAAGCACTTTATATTAAACTGTCTATGCCCGCGTAAAATACGGCTTGTTTGTCCCCCTTATTCTACTACCTTATGGGGTGGAATAAAAATAGTAGCCTAAACCCTTCCTTATGGTTCACGATACATCTGAATCAATTTTCATCAAAATCGGTTTAGTGGTTTGGCTATGAAAGCGTAACAGACAAGCAAAGTAACTGTATATTGAACACAGGTATATAGTTTTCGCTAACGATTAAATGAGGAAGGCTTATGTACCACCTTTCTTTCATCCTGTATATTTGGGCATTATAGAAAAATAATGCATAATTATATACTTAATATTTTTAATGAAAAAGTAACTGTCTGTCTGTTACGTTTTAAGGCGTAAACAGCTAAAGTAATTTTGATGACTTATAGTATAGATAGATATAGAATGGGAAAGGACAGCTTCTTTTTGTAATGAAAACAAAGCAAACCGATTTTGATAAAATTTTGTACGGAAAAGCCACTATTTTTATTCTACCTTCAAGCGAGTAAAATAGGATGTGACAAACCGTATTCCACGCGAGCGAAGCCGCGGGTACAACTAGTTGATAATAAGTAGTGAACGTACCCTTACGTACGGTAAGTAACACGAACATATACGTAACCCTACATTTTATCATCCTACCTACAAAAGCAAAGACCGTTATAAAAAAAACCTTTATTACAAAATTATAACTAGCCTACGTTCCTAAGTACATTATGCATATTATTTACACGTGGAAGTTGACCCTAGGTGGAAGCGGGCGGCTGAGCGCGGGAGTCCTCTTGCCCAGCGCTGGGCTGCCGGGGTCCGCGACTGCCTGGAAACATACCGGCTGCATCATGCACTACCTAACGACCTAAATTCCTACTTAAATATGAAACCCTTATTAAACGTAGGACGGACGCCTCTTGAAATTTAAATGATAAAAATGTGTGGAATTAAATACTGCCCTGCTCGCACAGGTACATTTTATCTTGTAATGTAAACACACTATTTAATAAAACCGGCCAAGTGCGAGTCGGACTCGCGCACCGAGGGTTCCGTATAAACCTGTAGGTACCTATATAAGTAGAATGAAATTCATAACATTATGAAAGGTAAATTGCGGTTTACTATATTACTAGATCTCGTTCAAACCAATTTTCGGTGGAAGTTTGCATGGTAATTAATGTACATCATGTTTTTTTTTTAGTTTTATCATTCTCTTATTTTAGAAGTTACAGGGGGGGGGGGACACATTTTACCACTTTGGAAGTGTCTCTCGCGCAAACTATTCAGTTTAGAAAAAAATGATATTAGAAACCTAAATATCATTTTTGAAGACCTATCCAAAGATACACCCCCAAATTTACTGTTTTTTTTTCTATTTTTGTGTAAAAATCTTAATGCGGTTAACAGAATACATCTACTTACCAAGTTTTAACAGTATAGTTCTTATAGTTTCGAAAAAAAGTGGCTGTAATACGGACGGACAGACAGACAGACATGACGAATCCATAAGGGTTCCGTTTTTTCCCATTTGGCTACGGAACCCTAAAAAGAGGCTGACAATAGTGACCGAGTTTCTTGCGCTGCTTCTTCTCGGCACTAGCCCACAATATTGTCCCGAAGCAGAGGTAGGGTAAAAAATATTAATATTGGGACGTGTAAAAGAGCTTAATTTAGGCCTATTTACAGAAATAAATTGGTTTTATTGACATTGTGGGGAACTAACGCTGCCATTGGACGATACTTCCGTTCACTTCCGGAACAAGAAGCGAAAAAAGAGTCGACGGTCAAAGCAATGTGAAGAAAGCCATTAAGCTCGGATTTTTCATTCGAGACCTCTTGCCAGTTTTTAAACGTAGACAAGTGAGACGTCATATAGCGTCATAAACAATAAAACTTCTGTTATGTCTGGATATAATAAAATTAATATACATGGTTTCCTTGCGAGATCGAATCAGAAATAAGGAGATTCGTAAACGAACAAAAATCGCTGACATAGCCCAACGGATTAGCAAGCTGAAGTGGCAGTGGGCGGGGCACATAGCACGTAGAACTGACGGCCGATGGGGCAGAAAGGTTCTAGAATGGAGGCCGCGTACCGGCAAGCGCAGCGTAGGACGTCCACTCACAAGGTGGTCAGACGACCTGGTAAGGGTCGCAGGAAGACGCTGGATGCAGGCCGCTTCCAACCGGCCAATCTGGAAGTCAATGGAGGAGGCCTATGTTCAGCCGTGGACGTCCTATGGCTGAAATGGTGATGATGATGATGAACATACAGGGTGTCCTGTAACACAAGGATAACCTTGTAACTATATATTCCATACATCATAGTGAAAAACTTTTGCTCTATGACTTTTGCAATCGACTAAAATTAAAATTAACTGATAGAATTTGTATAGAAAGATAAAATGAAATATCCTTATTTTTTAAAAGTCATGGAACAAAAGTTATTTACTATGATGTATAGAATATGTGGTTACAAGGTTCTTCTGAATTACGGGACATACTGTAGATAACGTAAGAACGATATAATCCATATTATAGTTTGTATGTTTGTTACTCTATTGCGCTTTGACGGCTGAATGAAAATAGATGAAATTAGGCACATATATGGATATTAGTCTGGCTCCACACATTAAATATTCTTATCTCCTTTTCGTGTTCCCATAGGATGATTATTATTCAGACTAAGTCGCGGGCAGAAGGTAGTAATGATATATTCCAGTTATTGCGTTTATTATTTTTAATAACACCGAAAGATCGGAGATCTCGATACTAAAAATAAATGTACATGTAACATTATTAAAACGAATGAAATATACAATGCTACTAAAGATCTAGAATACAAAAACTATTGAACTATCACATCAGAACAACGGTCGGTATAAATTTCATATAAAATTCGGGATTTTATAAGATAGGCACTTTACAATTAACTAGTTGAATCATTATTGAAGTATGTTAATAACTAAATAAAGCTAATTTGGCTAGGTCAAAAGTTGTATTAAACACTAGATCCATCCCGAGCATTTGCGTCAATGAAGGCTATCTGTCGCGCTTGAATTCACCGCTAGAGGCGCTTGAGTAGGTGGTGTCTTTAGAAATGTTTAATGTCATAATGAACATAAACATTCATTGTTAGCAGGTATATTTGCGCATTTTAAGTTATTAATTTTGATTGTGCAATGATTTATTGATTTGTATTGACAAATAAATAATGTTTTTCTGTCAAACTTCAAGCCTATGAAATACTAATTTTGTAGAAAACATAGGTACAAGCAGATTTGGTATATTATTATTTTTATTACATATTTTTGTTACGATTAACAGCGCCTCTGGTGGTAGAATATAGAACTAGTGACTACAATTTGCTGCGGCATTTTGGAAAAGGCGCTCGAATCATCAGTTATAGTTTTTATGGACTATTACAAACTGACGAGGCATTTTACAATTTGCCTTGGAATTTTACAAAACAGCGAGCGTTTACAAACGGAAGCCCCCCCCCAACTTAAACACAAAAACGATAGCCCTCATTTATTAACATTTATACTTGTATCTTCAGCCTTCTAGTACTTTGTCCTCTGAAACTATTGGACAGGTGAACCAGACCGTATAGAACACGGACGCACAACACAACATAACCACCAAAACACGATATGATATCGCTATTTATCGACACAAACTGTCTTTTTTTTATATATATGATATATGATTTTTTATCGAAACAGCGATCATAACATGTGACGTCCCCAGCACGGCAATTCAACATGGCGGCTAAATCTATCATATTAAAAAATCGGGTGTCGATAAATCGCTATATCATATCATGTTTTCGTGGTCATTAACATTTTGTTTAAGGTCATATTTCATAAGATAACTTATTTTTAAGGGATGATTTAGGGGTGCTCAGATAGATACCTATGTTGATCCCATAGACGTTTATCTCTATGGGCTAAATATAAGAGTTGTACTTGATAGCAGAATCACCCTTAAGTCACTAATAAAATAAGACCTTGTATTTCGATATCATGAAGTTTAACAACTTCGTTTACTATTTTCAGTTCGGGGTCCGCGAGTATTTAAAAATACTGGGCAATCTACTGAATAAATTTATCAAATAATATCTACCCACAACAATGCTACACATACACAATCATGACATAAAAACTGTTAAATTTGATTATCATACAAATATGATTCACTTTACATTTTAGTAATACTAAAAAATCTAACTCAAATGATGTGTCTACACACTTAGCTCATAGTTAATTGAAAGAATCTCATCAAAGCATTAAAATTTAAATGATAAGGCGTATTTGCGCGTCTGCACTTAATAAGTATTGCTTTTTTATTGGATGTCTTAGCTGCTCTTATAAGAACATTATACCTATTATTATATTAATGGAACAATTTAGAGGTTTACTTATTTAAAACTTACTTGAAATAATGTTAACGGGTATAATTATAAAGATAAAAATGCGATTCGTATTGAACTAACGTTGGTTCTGTCATCTCTGCACAATGTACGGTCAGTGTTAAAAATCTAATAATACAGAAGGGATGTTATGTGACTTATGCATAAGATAATATGTACTTATATATTTGATTTCATGCGAAAATGAACACAGTTGTTTTTATTTCTACCACTTTTTAATTAGTATACAAATGACACCTCAAATGACAGCATTCTACGTCGATGATAGTAAATCATAAAAATATGACAATAGGTTGTCATATTTTTATGATTTACTATCGTCTGATAAATACAACCTTACAAATGCAAAGTTAAAAGCTCCTTTTTGATAATAAGTGCTTCTCCGCAGAACAGAGTTGCTTTATATGTGACATACTAAAAATCATGTAGTCCACGCGAACGAAGTCGCAGGCACAGCTAGTATTTGTATAAAAAGATAGCACTTTCGGACATAACGCCTACGCCTTGACTGCGCCTCGCCCGCGCCACGACTGCGTCGCACTCGTGTCACGCCTACGCCTCTTGTATCTTTCTATTCTCATCTCATCATTATTCTCTCTCTTCTCTTCATCTCTTCTCATCATATATCTCATCATTATTTTCTTATTCACCGGGATTTTTTTTTGCTTTTTCTTTCCTTAAAACCCTTATTTGGACTATTAGAAACATGTAAAAAATGCCGATTCACTGTCGAGACATTTTAATGCAGCGTTCGCCGAAGAGAGAAGAATTTCTGGGTAGTGTGGATTGCCACATTACCCAGATTATACGAGAGATACGATTGCGTCGAAGGACTAAATTCGTCTAACGCAAACGTCTGTCACGGTTACGATTATACTCGTACATCAATGGATAATAGGTACACACGCGAAATACCAAATGGCACTCGACAAGTACAGAATACTCGCTTCCACCACACAAACGATAATACTTCCATCGAAACAGCATGTTTCCATTTCTATCAGATAGACCAGGGGTTGGCAACCTGCGGCTCGCGAGCCACATGCGGCTCTCTGAATGTTAATCTGTGGCTCTTAAGTTCCATACTCAAATATTATTTAATTTAAAAAAAAAACCTTAAAAATCGTTCTCAATCGATTAACAAGGATTAGGCACCATTTCTATCTCTTAAGCAATTCAAAACCAACCAAACCACTCTAGCATTCATAGTAAAACCTCTCTACATAAATAGTAACGAAATCCAATTTGGAAATTAACCCTTATAAAAAAAAAATACGGCTCTTTAAAAACTGATATTTTGTAAATTGTTATTTTTGACTCTTCGACTCTAAAATACCCCGGAGATAGTTTACTCTTCTGCAAGTTAAGTGTAAAAAGTAGGTGATGTTAAAAGTTGAATATCGTCAACCGTTAACGTCTGTTAAACCTTTTTTTTTTAAATTTTTTCTTTAAATAGGCGAAGATGTGGGCGGCAGTATTTTATTGTGCGTCTTGGATGAGATTGTCGTAACCTCCGTGATCTCGACCAAATATGCTACATTCTAATGAATCTCCAAACCACTGTCTAAAAATAAAAACTACAGTAACTACATTCATTTTCGCAAGTTCAAACTACCTACGCATGTCTATGACTACCAAAGATAACAAAGTTCTTATCTACACAATGTGGCATCAATCTGTTGCAGCGAAGGCAGAGTGAGCTTCAGCTTCCTTCGGTATGCAGGGTCCGAAGCTACCGGGTTCCTCTCCAGGTATATCGTGGACAACTTCTTGTTATCTTGCAGGTAATCCACCGAAGACCAGTCTGATATTTGGTTGTCATTCAACTAGAATGAACATGGGAAGCGGTTTAGTGTTGCCATGTTGTAAAAATGTTCCATTAACATTTGAGAGGGCAGCAAGAGGCATAAATATAACTATTTTTGTAACGAGCACACATTTATAATTAGGTCAGTTGCTATTTTTTATATGGCTGAAGTTACACATGAAATGATAACACAATTGATGATAGTGATTGTGAATAATAAACTTTATTATGAATGAATTTGATCTAGCAACTAACCCATAATTCTTCCAAGTCACTCATATGCCTCACATTATCAATCACTGTGACTCTATTCATGGCCAAATCTAAGGTTTGAAGCTTCCCTTGACTTTCCATATTTTCCATAGTAGTAATTCCATTCTCAGATATGTATAGTTGCTCTAAGTTTGTTAGCAAGTCTAAGTTTTCTATTTTGGTGATACGGTTGCTCTGTAGGACTAGAATCTCCAGACTTGATAAATCATCCAGGTTTTGTATTTTTGATATCTTATTTTTGCCTAGGTACAGCTGTTTGAGTGTCTTTAGGCCTTCCAAATTCTTTATTTCCTGTAATATTTAGAACAGATTTGATTAGTATTTTGAGCCTCAAAAGAATAAGATAAAAAAAACTGTTTTACCAATTATGCTGTTAATAAAAACACATTTAACAAATGTCTGATATTATTTGCAAAATAATTTAATTGAAGTCTACATAGACTAACTAAAACTAACTCGCATGCAACAGAACAATTTTTTTTTATTGTCTTTGCTATTTACATTGGTTAATCGGAAATCAGTCTTATGGATTACATCAGTTAAACACATTAGATTTGGTCTAGTACATCAGTAGTTTTAGTTATCAGCGTGGTGTGTGACACAGGCCTCTTCTAGAAACGGAATGTCTGACCAGTGTTTCCTAAATGTTAAGGCTTACCCTAATACGATTGTCACCAAGCTCTAAAAGTTCCAACTTAGAAAGATGGTTGACATTCTTGATTTCCGAGATCTTGTTTGAACTAATAAACAACTTTTTCAAGTTCAGAAGATTGTCTAGTCCTGAGATTTCTTTTATCCTGTTGAATGATAGATCTAGGATTCTGTGAAAAAATTATGTGATTAAGCTTATCACTCACTTACATAATGAGTTTTAAGTGGTTTTCTGTGTTGATAGTATCCAAGTAAATTTGATAAAAATATTAAATATGTGTGAGCTATACTAGAAGGTAAAAAGAAACAATGTAGGTACTGTTTAGGCAAAGATTTATGTACTTACTTTAAACAATACAACTTTGTAACCCTTATGAAAGTGGTGTCTGGGTTTTACCATTGCAAAAAAGTCATTTAAGTACAAACAACACCAGGTCAACATACCCAAAAAGTTAAAGGTCATTAAATTGATTTTCAACTTTACGTCCAACATTTAGAGATCTATATCAATTGAGAAAATTTGATGTTTTGTAGTAGGTTGACATGTTGTTGTCTGTACTTACCTATCCTATTTGCAACAGTAGATATGTTTTTTCACTATTGCCTTACACATGGCAGTGTGTCGAACCAAGTTGGTAGACAAGTAAAGATGAATAATATGTGTCACACTATCCATATTACTTACTCAAGATTGACAAGGTTGTCCAAGTTCTCGATAGTAACAATCTGATTGTCATATAACTCCAATTCTACTAGTGTGCTCAAGGTGTCCAGCCCTTCAATCCTCTTGATAAGGTTCCATCTCAAATACAATCTGGGGATACAGTTCAGTGTAAATTTACAAGATGAAACCACATGCAACTTGACATTATACTTTTTTTGCAGGTAAAATAATAAGAATTTTAAATTATTTGATTTCTGTTCATCAAAATAATACAGTTGTAATGACTCAAAACTAGGCTAATCTAGAGTACACAAATTATCTTTCTTAGTCTAAACCAGTTTTCAGAAAATGAGTCATTCTCATCTTATTATAACATATTTTTTCCTTATTCTTTCTCAGATATTGTTGGTATTTCATAATGATTATGGCCATGTACTATGTGTTTTGACTTGTTTACTAATTATGACCAATTTTAAGTTTCTACTAAACATACCTACCTCTGCAAATGTTTCAGCGGTTCCAAATTCTCGATCTTTCCAATCCTTCCATGGTTTAGGTCCAGCTCTTCAGTGTTTTCGTTAACTACTATCAGTTCCTGGGTGTCTTCGTTGACTGGTGGAGGAGTCGCGGCTTGGGGAGGCGACCCGGTTTCATCATCCTTCCCTTGCTTTTTCTGACTTGGCCCATCACCTTTCGGCACTTTATCAGCCTCATTGTTGGCCATAGGAGTGTCTTGATTGTCTGCAATAAAAACAATGGGGCCGTGACTAATATCTATTTACTAATTTGCTAGAAAAAGCAATGGATTTAAAGGTATATACCGGCCATGATTTTTTATTATTTAATTTGTGCAAGACCCTATATGTTATTCTTGTAATATTAAAGTGTTATTTAAAGTGCCAATTAATGTAAACCACAAAAAGGACTCAGATGCGAACAAAATGAATCAAATTCCAAATTCTACAATGACACAACTCACACAATCAACTGTCAGTTTCAGTCAGTTTTTTGACACCACCCACAGTCCACACTCCACACCACCTGCCACCACAGATACACATCTAAAGCAGGTTGAATGCGTGCCTCCTAGTTTATGGTTCATGAATATTTTTATCACATTCCGTAACTTGATATTTATATCATGAAGTTGATGATGGCAGAGTACGTACTATCTCCTCACAGAGTCCATTTTGAAAAAGTAAAAAAATACAGCTGATTTTTGACATTTCTAATGAGTGCCATTTTGGCGCCATTTTACGTGCTTGTTTGGAGTTTGTAGGAATTTGGAAGTTTGTTTGTCCTGATTCTAACAATTACTTCATTTATAACTAAATAAAAATGGATGAAAACGATGAATTGTCACAACTGGAAGAACTGTTAAGTGCAGACTTAGAAGAAAGCAACGAAAACGGGAACGAAGTGATGAGCAATCGTGTAGAAGAGATTGATATTTTTCAAAGCAACAATGACTCTGATCCGAAAAATCAAGCACAATCCGAGAATATTACAAACTCGGTTATTCATAGTGGAGATACAGACTCTTCAGACGACGAAGAGCGGCGGAACTACACTGAACGCAAATATAACGACTATGGTTCTCAGGTAAAGAAAGCACTTGATAACAAAGCCCAGGAGCAAATGCACAAGAGGCTAGACTTTGAAACAAGACTGCGACAAACTAACATTGATTTAAAAGTAGAGCGAAACCAAACTTTCTTCAAAAAACCAGATACCTCCGAACAGACCAATAGAAATCAATTTTGTGTCCCAGAAACCAAAAATGGACAGCGGGCAGATGTGTACACAGACCCCATTTTTAGTATCAGGATCACTAAACCCCTCATATCAAGTGCCGCTCTGCTAGATAGAATGCAGGACCGTGAAGCTATAAATATGTTGAGAGTAAAACGTCATGTTGAAAATGAAGATCTTACAAAAGACTGGGTCATTGGTGGAGTTATAGTTAGAAAGAGTGCAACTAAAAAGTCTCAGAAGGGGAATCAATTTGTTATATGGACTTTGAGTGATTTAAAAGATGATATGAAGACAATTTCTATGTTTTTATTCCGGAAAGCTTACAATGATTTGTGGAAAACAAGTGAAGGCACAGTTGTTGCAGTTCTGAATCCAAATGTATTGGACAGATCACAGAACAGTTCTGACCAGGCATGTCTGAGTGTTGACAACCCTGACCGAGTCATGATTCTAGGACTATCAAAAGATCTTGGTGTTTGTAAGAGTAAAAAGAAGAATGGTGAGCCATGTACAGCATTTGTTAACTTGAGCAAATGTGAACATTGCATTTATCATGTTCAGCAGGAGTACCAGAAATATAGTAAGCGGCAAGAATTGCAGTCTTCAACTATGGGAAAAGGGCTCGTCAATCTTCAAAATAAAGTTTTGGGAAAGAATACAGTAATTTATGGTGGCAAGGCATATTCCGCTTTACCATCTGGTAACAGTAAGAAAGTGAAAGAAAAAGACCAAAACAGACTGATGTCTTTAAGCGACTACTACAAATCAGAAGGAGATCAACTCATGATGAATAAGGCACCATATGGAGCTGGCCTTATGAATAAGAAATCAGATATATTACACAGTCCAACATTACAAAGAAAATCAGACAGTGAAAGATTGAATAAACTGAGCAATTTGGATTCAAGTCCAAAAAGTTCCAAGTTATCTTCTACAGGGTTTAGTCTAGCAGCTAAAGTGGCGAGCTCACCTAAGCTGGGAAAAGGATTTGGTCTAAAAGGTAGTGGGATGATAGACCTCACTGTCCCATATGGTCAGAAAGCAGCAGAAAGAGCAAAGGCAAATGCTATAAGACTAATACAGCAAAGTGGTGGGATTTCTAAAATAGATCCAAATAATATCAAGGGCACAGAAGCAGGGAAAAAAAGGGTCATTGACCAGCTCAATACGTCAGGGAGTGATGAAAATGTTAGCAAAAAGTCAAAGCCAACTGATGAGGTGAAGAAACCAAAAGGAGTGATGTCAGAGAGGTTCAAAAAAATTCTTGAAGCAACATCAGCTCATCAGAATTTGATTGAGCAGCATGATGATGATGAACAAGAGAAATACTTTAGCAAATTGGAAAAGAAGGAGGCTATGGAGGAGAAAATGTTGAACACTTTCAAATTGGCCTGTAAAGCTGTCAGATGTGCCAAGTGCAAGTACACAGCATTCTCTGCTGCTCAACTGTGCAAGGATGAGAGGCACCCCTTAAAGGTCCTGGATACATTCAAGAGGTTTTTCAAATGTGCAGATTGCAACAATAGGACAATTTCTTTGGAAATAATACCACTGCATTCATGTAGCAACTGTAGTGGGTCTCGCTGGGAAAAAGCCCCCATGTTGAGAGAAAAGAAAGTCACAAGTCTCTCTGATGGGTTGTCTGTTAGGGGTGAAGAGGAAACGTTCTTTGGAGGACAAGTACATTCAGGAAAGAACATTAATCTATTAGTACCTGACAGCTAATTTTTAAACTACTTTACTAAGGTTAAAATGTGTTTCTTTCACTGATAATTTATACTTAAGTTTTAAAGGATTGACTCTATGAATATAAATAAAAAACAATATGAAAATAAAGCATAATATAATTTTTATTATGAAACTTCCAGTCAATAACACTGAACCATTCCATAAAACAGTGTCTTCGATTTACAAGATTCATTATAATAACCTTGTCGCGCGGAATAATCTTGGGCTTTTTATAAAATTTTACACAGCCTTTGACAATAAATTACTACGTACATGTTACAAAACCGATCAGTGGAGCTAACAACAACATGCGACACCAATGTATCATGTGTTACAGAAATGTATTTACAAAACTTCATTAACATTATACAAGCAGTGGTCCAAACGTTGCAATATACAATTGTGTTTTAAAATTCAGGCAAACTAAATGAATATATTTCTAAATGGGATATCATAGTGATAATAATTATTATAAACATTTACTAAAATTGCATTCATTTCATAGATGATACCAGTAACATTGTAGGTATCATTTGAAATTAAAAAATCATTATATGAATAGAAATTAATTAATTACATTTACTAAATCACGACACCTGATTGTTAAAGCGTACAGTCCCCGCAAACATCTTGCGTATTTGCATTTCCTAGTGCCTCCGCAAATTTCAGCGGGATCGGAGCGGATTTGACAAAAGTCATGTATCGCCGCTGCGTAATTTTTTCTATTAATTTCCATTAGTAATTGGTTTTCTACTAGACGGCACGGCAGCGGCATTGCAGGACGCAAAACGTATGTAATACGTATATGCACGCGTCGTCCATTGGCCGACGACCATGCCATCGTTCCCGTGCTGTCTACTTGATTCCTCCGACAATTTGTCTTTTGCGACAGAATTCTTCACTGGAAACCCGCTGAACCATGTGGAAGCACTCATAGGTAAGTAGATTATAAGAACATTGAAGACAAATGGCAATTTGCGAGATCGCAATATGCACGGCCGTTAGTGCTACAAAGAATTAGGCACTTTATTTTCTAAATACAATTTACCAATGATAACTCCAATCGTACACACAGTGAGATAGTCTCAGATAAACTATTATGTACAAATCCCTTATAAATTAACATAGTGTCTCCACGCCGTGCCTTCTGGGAGGTAGATAGTCAAATGTCAAATGTAATAATTGACTACAAAGTGTATCATTGATGCTTTAGTCAAGTAGAAATAGCGTCTGGATACTTAGCAGTTCTCAATGGTTTGATTTACCAGACGACACTTAAATAAGTCTAGCAGTTACAGTTCTTACGGCCTTGTCACTATCATCAGCGGTTCCTGGTCTACTATCATCTATGTCACATTATTTCTAAATTTATCTTTTTCTAGTTCTACGCAATGGCAGTGACTAGGCCGTCAGAATGTAATTTTGGGCTGCGGCCTGTTCGCTTACGCGCGGCTTGTTTGGACTGTTAAGCACGTGGAATATAATTTCTACAATCACTTCATACTCATGCGGTCAAAACTAAGAGGATACTGAGCGAGATTGCTCAAACGTTTATCTTTATTTAAAGACAATAACAATTGTGTGAACTTCAACCACCGACACGGTAAAAAGCGTTTGTTATGTTTAATTTTGAGATTTCTTCAATTTATGAATCAAAAAATAAAGACTCCTGGTAAAATGTATAGGCTGGAACCTCGTTAACTCGCTCAATGACACAACACACAATACAAGTTTTATTGTTATTACTGTCGCGGAAAGGGTTAAGATATTAATTCCCTACTAGGAGACCATGACAATCAGTGTGTTGTCTGGTGCATATTTATTTATTTATGAACCCAAATATTAGATGAGTTTGCTCTTGATCGGAATTATACTAAGATATGATGGAGCGAACTTGCCTAGAAACCTAACCCTTAACCAGGTCTAGCCTGTTGAAGTTTTTCTAGCCTGTTGAAGTTTTTTAATGTTTTTCGACCGTAAGACAAGTGAATAAGGTTTAAAGTGTTATGGTCACTATTTTCCACTGCCTGATTAATCGTTAATAACTCCCGGTTAGTGTAACCGTATTCGCGCTCCGTATCCGTGGCATTTCAGACCGCAGCCCATCAAGAAACAGAATGAACGGTGCAAAACAGGAAGGGACCACTGCGTACGGTGCGTTCGTTCAGTAAAAAAAGGTACAAAATGAGTAGTGTCGCGATCATTCCCACTCGGTGGTGGCGGGCGGCTTGGGCGTGAGGTCGTACAGCACGCGCGAGATGCCTGGCACAGACATTAGTTCCGCGCGCATTCTGTCTACCACCTGAGAAGAGAAAAATCATTATAAATATATTATACAGTAACCTGGAAGTCAGTTGGGACGTATAAAAGAGCTTAATTTAGGTCTATTTGCAGAAATAAGTTTGTTTTATTGCTACCAGACAACATGTTTGCCCTATGAGCCAAAATACATTGGGAAAACTAATCATAAAGTATTTTTTTTTGTGAATTTAAACAAATAATGCAAAGATGATAATGCGAGATGGCAAAATACTTTGCCTGGTACATTGTACAAGGACGTAAATTCTTTACTTAGAGATAGACCATAAGGTTGTCTGGAACATGTCTATATTTACTTATAAGAAGAGAATTAGTGTGGCGTGTGTACTCACGTCCTGCGGCATGGCGTCCGAGGCGGGCAGCGCGGCGACGCCGGTCATGAAGTCTGCGGACACGAAGGGGCGCAGCACGAGCGAGCGCTGGCACGAGGCGGCGCGTGTAGTGTGTACACACGTGGGGCATGTGTAGTGTGTGACGTGTGTACTCACGTCCTGCGGCATGGCGTCCGAGGCGGGCAGCGCGGCGACGCCGGTCATGAAGTCTGCGGACACGAAGGGGCGCAGCACGAGCGAGCGCTGGCACGAGGCGGCGCGTGTAGTGTGTACACACGTGGGGCATGTGTAGTGTGTGACGTGTGTACTCACGTCCTGCGGCATGGCGTCCGAGGCGGGCAGCGCGGCGACGCCGGTCATGAAGTCTGCGGACACGAAGGGGCGCAGCACGAGCGAGCGCTGGCACGAGGCGGCGCGCACGCCCGCGTCGCGGTCGAAGTGCACGGGGATCAGCACCACCGGCATCTGGGCGATGCGCCCCGCGTACCCGCTCGACACTAGCACCTGAACAAACACTCGACTATTAAGCCTTGTGACGGAACGCTAGCGTGACGCTGTTTAATGTACTGTAGTCTATAGAAGACGACACACAGGACCGTCGCGTTAGACGCGACGGCAGTCGTCGCCGTCCCACCGGGACGGTTAGATGTGTTGCATGATAAACGTACTTAGTAGTAACGTGGCGTCGTGACTGACTGACATACCAACCCACAGCCCAAACCGCTGGTTCTAGAGATTGCAAATTTGGCACGTAGGTTCCTTATAAGGTCTAGGGGTGTAGTATGAAAAGATTTTTAAAAATTTACCCTCTAGGGGGTAAAATGGGGGTCCAAAGTTTTTATGGTGTATACTATTTTTATACAATTTTATTTGAAACTTTACAGGAGTATTCCTAACGATAAATGAGTAAACAAGTGTTTCGGGTCTTTTGAGAAGTCAAACCCTAAAAGGGGAAAATGTAACAAAGTCTGAAAATTAACATGGGTATTGTTTCTATGGTTTATAGGGTCGCTAATTACGAAAACAACAACGATATTAAAATCTAACGTGGCGGACGTGAATTCCTATCTTCCCTCTTAAGGTGCGATGGGCTTTAAATGTCTAAATATTAATGTGGGTGTCGTTTTTATGTTTTTATTTGGATGTTAGTTACGAACATAGTACTAATATTGAAATTTAATATTGTTGACATAAACATTCTTTAAAATATTTGTGCCAAATTGCAATTCAAACGGTCCAGTACTTTCGGAGCAAATCGGTTCTAACAGATGGACTGACAGACAGCATCACGTGATTTTATAATGGTTCAAGTTTTGCTTTCGATATATGGAACGAGACCTGCGTTACCCGAATAGATTTTTAAATTTGTATTTTGATTTGCCATCACGATCGTCGTCAATCGGTACCTATGCGAGACACGGCTGTACGGGAGGTGTAGACATCAGGAAACTTCCTGCATTCCTTATATAATTTAATTATAATTTTATTTACCCCTTACAACCATTTATTCTATAAAACTTACGCAACTCACTGAGTAAATACATCATCTAGCCAACATAACATAGTTCTTTGTTTATCATAGTTTATTTTTGGATTCACTCTCAGGAGTGTTTAACGAGTTGAGTTATAGGTGCATTTCATGCTGAAGCTACAAATTTATCCCTGTTAACGAGTGTCCAAGGATGATGATCTGTTATCCCTTAGGGAGTTGACAAAAATAGACTATGTCCTTTCCTGAGGTTTAAACTTTCTACATAACTAATGCTACTAAAATCACTTCAGTAATTTTGTCGTGAAAGCGATTAAAGACATGGACGTAGGACCTTTTTCAGGCACTTATACATCATAACTATAGCTTCGGTGATACGAAGCAGCACAAGAAACTAGGTATTTTTTACAGCTTTACAAGAAAAACAGTTTCACTACAATATAGTATAAAAAAACTTAACTGCGGAATATCCGCGTAATTATATTGTTGTATTTTATAAATTTTCCGTCAACGGACAAACTACAAGGCTCAGACGACGCGTTTTTTCAATACATCAGGGCTATGTCACTGAATATCGTTGACGGAATTTCCGCGTAATGTAAAAGCAAGGAATATTTATATTTTACCTGTGTAGCGATGTCGTCCGCCTGACGTATGGTGGAGATAACCTGCTGTGAGAGGAAGGTGGGCGTGATGTCTGTCACTTGCTCCTTGATTATACCGCCGAAGGCGTAGCAAACCCTGCGAAGTAAATATACGGTCTTTTGCAAACATTTTGACATTATGTCCTTTGACAGCTATGAGCTGTTTGTTTTACTTTAGACGAAAAGTTGTGTCTTGTGTGCCATCGGTGCATGTGCGGGGTCCATGGGATATCTCTGGTTTCTGACGGCGCAACAGATACAAGTACGATCGTAGCTCGTATATATTGGAATCTTCAAAGGACGAAGAAGCATTTGAAAGATTCAGCTTCAGTCTTCAGCCAAATGGGCAGTGTTGCAGTGTAACTAATGCACGAGGTTGCTCGTACAGATAATATTTAAAAAACATGATAACATGTGAAAAATAAGGCAGAATGCAGAGAGAGATGGATAAGACCACCGACAAGAGTAAAGCTCTTAAATATGATGATGATAATAAAAAGGAAACAAATAATGTCTTTCATTCATAAGGATTTTTAGGAAATGAGTAATTAAAGTTATCAGTAAATCGTGTCCATATCCCAATTGCAATAAGCCGTAAAAATACATTGACAAATCTTCCATACATATCTCTGGCCTGAACAAAACATGAGTAACAGGATAAATTGCCCTTTCCAAAGCAGAGAAACCCCTTACTGATTAAGCCTTTGGATAACTTTTGTTAAAGATAGTATAACATTTAAATATTTTAAAGTTAAATCGTTTGTTAAATGACAGTAGTTTAGTAGCTGTAGTTACCTGTTAACATTGTGGCAGACCCGCGGGATCAGTTTGGCGAGGTAGTGCATATCTGCCCAGTCGGGCGGGTAGCGCTCCGTCGATAATGCTACCGCGTAGCTGTACGTCCGGCAGTCACCTAGACAGATATACATTCTTATTAACATTTAGTTTAGTTTACAAAGCTGGAGGCATACTTTGAAGCGTTAAATTTCAAGTAATAGAATCACTATTTTCGAAAACTCGTTTCGTAAATTCTGCAACAAGTCCTCTGTCGACATAAAAGCGACAAGAAACGAAGCGATGTGATGCGACTTATAAACATTTAATGTCAGTCAGTTCGAGTCTCGATCTACGCAACAACGGAGACCATGCATAGGCATAGCTACTCTGAAATTTTCAATGTGTCACGTCGCGTCGCATCGCGTCGGATTGTGCCTCACCCTGCACGCCGACGGTCCGCAGCGGTCACCTGCGACATGCTGTAGATACGCTCGAGGTTACTTTGCTTTTTACACGAACACCCCGTTAATGTCGGCTAGGTACCGGTCTGTCCCGTCGTCATAGGTGAGCGAATTAAAGCTACAAGTTGCGACGCGATGCGATGCGACTAATCACGATACCAACATTTTATATGTCAGTCAGTTTGTGTTGGGGCATAGCTACTCTGAGATTTTGAACGTGTCGCGTCGCGTCGCGTCGCGTCGCATCGCGCCGGCCGGTGGCTCACCCTGCACGCCGACGGTGCGCAGCGGCAGCAGCGTGGCGGCCACCTGCGACTTGCTGGAGATGCGCTTGAGCTCGGCCTGCTCGTGCGGCGTGCTCGCGTTCACGACGCGGCCCAGCAGCGCGTGCGACTTGACGCACATCGACGCGTACTCCACCATTATCTTCACTATCACCTGGGTTGGGTGATGAAAACGGGTTACAAGTTGGATTATGCTAGTGTTCGAAATAACCAGCGAAGAGGCTGGGCCAAGCGAGTGACACATAGTGACGTAGCAGTCCAGTCGAGAGGTGGCAGCGGTACCGGAGACCTGACCAGCCCTGAACCTCCTATTCCGATTTGTTTATCATACCTACTTATTTTAAATAATCACACTAATTATTTAGCCCCTAACTAAGCAAAACTTTTATCACGGCGGTTAGACAAGGAATAGTCATACTTGATATTTCAAGATCAATTTCATGAACTCTTAAAAAGATAAACTAAGATTTTCTGTTGATTTCTTAGTTTTTTAAGAAATTGATTGTTTTCTGTACTACACTTTATTTAATATTTCGTTGTAAAACGAGGAAATAAAACAGATTGTTTTTCTCTTATCTTATCTTTCTTCTAATAAAATGTTCGTCACTTTTTAGCTCGCGGCGCACTTACAAGTTCAGTGTTTTGTCAAAGTTTAGTATTTTGTCACGATGCTTATATTTATTTCTTTTATTTGCATTTATAATAGATAGTCAAATCAACGTGACAGGTTAATCTCTCAACAGTTTTTCTAAGCGGGGAAAGGGGCTTGACACTGCTACTCTCATTTCTTGTTGCTTTATACTAACTAACTAGGTACCCACAAATACTTATGGTTTCGGATAATCCAAATTCATTTATTTGCTCGAAAAGTGGTACATATTAAGATGGTACAAATAACAAAGATCGCACAATTAGCCAAAGGTTAGCATAATGACGACGCCCCTCTTTACTTTATAAGGTGCACACTTTGGGAACCCTTGTACCCCTAACATGAATACCAAAACACGATATGATATAGATAGATAGATACTCTTTATTGCACACCATACAAGTAAAATACACATGATTTTTACAGAAATATGTGCAATTTAGGCGGTCTTATCGCTAATAGCGATCTCTTCCAGACAACCATTAAAGATATAATATGATAAAGCGATATATCGACGCCAACTGTAAAAATATGATAGATATAGCTGCCATTTTGAATTTTTATCGAAACAGCGATTAGAAATGTGACGTCACCGGCACAGCGGTTCAACATACCGCTATATCATATCGTGTTTTGGTGCTCATGCTCATGCTAGGGCGGCTGGTGTAGTGTATCGTGTGTGGTGTCGTGTAGTGTAGTGTGGTGTGGCACCTGCGTCTCGGCGAAGTCCCGCTCGGCGTAGGGCTCGTCCTGGCACAGCACGCGCACGGCCAGCCCCGGGCCCGGGAAGGGGTGCCGCTCCACCAGCCCCGCCGGCAGGCCCAGCTCCACGCCCAGCGCGCGCACCTAAGGGAACGTGAACGTTACGTGTAGCCGATGAGCCCGACATTCGTCATCGTCGGTGATCGGACTAGGTATGCCTCCGGGATTTCGGAATTTCTTTGCACTATAATGGTAATGGCACTGACGTCAAAAATCTATTCATTGCCCAAAAACGATGCATTAGAGCCATCAGTAACATAGCACCAGATATATCCTGCTTGCCGTATTTCAAATCACTCCAAATATTACCTTTGCCATGTCTATATATATTGGAAATAGGTGTATTTGTCAAACTTAATACTCAGATTTTCAAACAAGCGAAGGAGATATATGTAAGATCAACGCGAAATTGTAATAGATTAGTACTTGAGGTAGTCCCGAAAACTCAAAGGTTTCAAAACAATGCTTACGCCATGTGTAAAACTATTTACAATAAAATACCCTAACAAAAATTAAAATAACTATTGACATTATTGCTATAAATACCTAATTTAAGTACTGATGATTTATTGATTATACGTAAAATGTTTTTATTGTCTACTGTTAATGTTTGCATGCTATGTTGTATGGCTAAGTAGGTCATGGCACTGTCTCAAACCAAAGACCACATTTTTTCATGTACTGTACCCTACTTAATAGCAAATAAAGATTTTGTATTTGTATTTGTATCAGTTTTTGAAAAAAAGACATATCCATAATATGCTAGCACTACCGAAGAACATCAAATCGATCTACCTATTACGATTACTGATCATCATCGTCGTCAACACCCTTCCCAAATTTAAATAGGCAACAAAGTAGACAACAGCAAGTCAACCTACCACACAACGTCAAATTTTCTCAATTGATATTAATCTCTACGTATCGGACTTAGTTGAAAATCGATTTAATGACCTTCATTTTTTGGGTAGGTTGGCCTGCCATTGACTGTACGCAGCATGTAACTCTTAGTGTGTTTTGGCTTTTAGCTTGTATATTAACTTTTAAAAGGGTAATTAAGTAATACGTTTTTATTTTTTAAGGTAAAATCTTGTTTTGTAAGTAACTTGACTCACCGTTGCAAGACGTGGCAGCAATAACTGAATCTACACTTAGCTCATAATAGATATTACTTATTAAACGTATTATTAGTGTAAAGATTTGTTATACTTAATAAGTTGCTCTTATTAAGTATAGCTTGTATAAAATTACCTCAGGACCTGGTATTTGTTCAGATCCTCTTCGGTTTTAAGCACCTCTGAAGAACTTACTCCGCCGGAGCCTGGCGTAAATTCTGAGGTCTCCGACATTTTATAAACTTTAGAATAACCCCGAACCATATAGCGCGCGGACCAGCTCCGTGTCGTTGTGGTGCGTCTCGATGGTGGCCGCGTCGTTGCCGCACAGCGTGGCCGTGTCTCGTTACCTCGTCCTTGTGGAAGTCCTTGAGGGGCTCGATGACGCGGCCCCGCTGCCGCAGCGCGCGGACCAGCTCCGTGTCGTTGTGGTGCGTCTCGATGGTGGCCGCGTCGTTGCCGCACAGCGTGGCCGTGTCTCGTTACCTCGTCCTTGTGGAAGTCCTTGAGGGGCTCGATGACGCGGCCCCGCTGCCGCAGCGCGCGGACCAGCTCCGTGTCGTTGTGGTGCGTCTCGATGGTGGCCGCGTCGTTGCCGCACAGCGTGGCCGTGTCTCGTTACCTCGTCCTTGTGGAAGTCCTTGAGGGGCTCGATGACGCGGCCCCGCTGCCGCAGCGCGCGGACCAGCTCCGTGTCGTTGTGGTGCGTCTCGATGGTGGCCGCGTCGTTGCCGCACAGCGTGGCCGTGTCTCGTTACCTCGTCCTTGTGGAAGTCCTTGAGGGGCTCGATGACGCGGCCCCGCTGCCGCAGCGCGCGGACCAGCTCCGTGTCGTTGTGGTGCGTCTCGATGGTGGCCGCGTCGTTGCCGCACAGCGTGGCCGTGTCTCGTTACCTCGTCCTTGTGGAAGTCCTTGAGGGGCTCGATGACGCGGCCCCGCTGCCGCAGCGCGCGGACCAGCTCCGTGTCGTTGTGGTGCGTCTCGATGGTGGCCGCGTCGTTGCCGCACAGCGTGGCCGTGTCTCGTTACCTCGTCCTTGTGGAAGTCCTTGAGGGGCTCGATGACGCGGCCCCGCTGCCGCAGCGCGCGGACCAGCTCCGTGTCGTTGTGGTGCGTCTCGATGGTGGCCGCGTCGTTGCCGCACAGCGTGGCCGTGTCTCGTTACCTCGTCCTTGTGGAAGTCCTTGAGGGGCTCGATGACGCGGCCCCGCTGCCGCAGCGCGCGGACCAGCTCCGTGTCGTTGTGGTGCGTCTCGATGGTGGCCGCGTCGTTGCCGCACAGCGTGGCCGTGTCTCGTTACCTCGTCCTTGTGGAAGTCCTTGAGGGGCTCGATGACGCGGCCCCGCTGCCGCAGCGCGCGGACCAGCTCCGTGTCGTTGTGGTGCGTCTCGATGGTGGCCGCGTCGTTGCCGCACAGCGTGGCCGTGTCTCGTTACCTCGTCCTTGTGGAAGTCCTTGAGGGGCTCGATGACGCGGCCCCGCTGCCGCAGCGCGCGGACCAGCTCCGTGTCGTTGTGGTGCGTCTCGATGGTGGCCGCGTCGTTGCCGCACAGCGTGGCCGTGTCTCGTTACCTCGTCCTTGTGGAAGTCCTTGAGGGGCTCGATGACGCGGCCCCGCTGCCGCAGCGCGCGGACCAGCTCCGTGTCGTTGTGTCGCGTCTCGATGGTGGCCGCGTCGTTGCCGCACAGCGTGGCCGTGTCTCGTTACCTCGTCCTTGTGGAAGTCCTTGAGGGGCTCGATGACGCGGCCCCGCTGCCGCAGCGCGCGGACCAGCTCCGTGTCGTTGTGTCGCGTCTCGATGGTGGCCGCGTCGTTGCCGCACAGCGTGGCCGTGTCTCGTTACCTCGTCCTTGTGGAAGTCCTTGAGGGGCTCGATGACGCGGCCCCGCTGCCGCAGCGCGCGGACCAGCTCCGTGTCGTTGTGGTGCGTCTTGATGGTGGCCGCGTTGTTGCTGCACAGCGACGACGCGGACTCGATCAGATCCGGCCGGAGGGTGCCTTGCCCTAGGAGCACTTGGTCCTCCCTAAACAGTGACAGTTTATTCAGAATGTTTCTCAAAAAAATAAAAACTCTTAAGGGGAAACCTAATCCTAACTGAAACCTAACTATAATTATTATTAGTCTTTGTAAATCGACTGCTGGATATAGGCCTCCCCCGTAGAACGCCACAGCTGGCTGTTATGGACCGTTTGTATCCAACGGCCTACCGCAACCTTGACTTAGTCTTCACCGTACCGGATGAGATAGGAGAGCATGCAGGTGCATACGCTCCATGTTCTGGTTCTTTGCCACTTGATAACCTTTCATCACCTTCCATCAACAATTGTCAGTTCTGCAAGCGATGTGGCCTAGCCATTGCCACTTCAAGCGACAAACAGACGCAGCTAACGGTAGCGGCTTACCGCAAGCCGCGGCCCCAGACACCACAAGATCACATCGCTGCGGTTGTGCAGCTGCGGCCTGGTAAACTATTTGGTGTCCACTTTTCATCATGAACGGACGTCTAAAGTGCTTTCGGAGACGAGGCAATGCTTTTGTCAGCGCTTTGTAAAATGTATTTTTGTATCCCAGTTATCCCACCACATGGTTCCGAAAGTATTTTATAATACGATTTTGTTTAACTTTCACGCGAGAAAAAGTCTGGCTCTCATGAAATGATTATGTTAATTGTATAATCCGCGTAAGCAGTATCAAGTAGCATTGGATAATTTCTTAGACTTAATAAAAAGTTATGTTAAGTTGTCTAACGACATTTTGCAAGCAAATGCGCGGCTCGTAACAAATCGCAACTGTCCGCGATGTTGCGCCCACCGACGCGGTCCGAAGTGGGCAGAGCCAGCGGCCGCGCTCTGGTTGCGTCATAGCCGTGTTAGTTTGAATAGTTCCCTAACTTCCAAACTACACAACAGACAACCGCGGCAGCCGCGTCTGTTTGTGACACGCTTAACTTTGAAATTAGAAGAGCTCTATCGGTGTCTTTGGTTTTCAACCGACTTCAAAAAAGGAGGAGGTTCTCAATTCGACTGTGTTTTTTTTTTTTTTGTATGTTTGTTACGCGATTACTCCGCCAATTATGAATCGATTTTAATGATTCTTTTTTTGTTTGGTAGATCATACTTCAGAGGTGGTCCCATATAAATTTTATTGAAATTGATTTAGAACTTTTTGAGAAAATCAACAAATATATACCCAGATAATATTTTGGTTGTGGTTCTTGTTACCTATCTTCGACAAATATGAGCCGATTTTGATGATTTTTGTTTTATTGAATAGCTTATATGTACTTCAAAGATGCTATGATAAAAGTTTGAAAAATAAAAATCACCCCTAAGGGTAGGAAAATAGGGGATGAAATCGGTGTTTAGCAGTTAAATTAGGATTTATCACTAAAAATTGATGAAATAAGTAAATTTTATTTAAAAAAATAAAACCGACTTCAAAACACTAAAATGCTAAAAATAATCCTAACACTTAAGTACCTAATCAGTTACTTTTCGAGGCGGTGCAAACAAAAACATTGAATCTCTCATCGGCTGGCACCGACTCCAAAAGTAACTGATTAGGTACTGGATTATTTTTAGCATTTTAGTGTTTTGAAGTCGGTTTTATTTTTTTTAAATAAAATTTACTTATCTTATGTAAGGTTATAGTGAGTCACGGACTTTTTTTTGAACTTTTAAAGGGGAACAATTCCGTCAGACACAATTCTTGCGCAACTTTAACAGCGCACGCAATGGAAGCTCTCAAAAGTAATACATATTTCATTGATGCTCCCTCCGCTCCTACTGGTCGTACCGTGATGTTGTATGGCCTGCCTAGATAAATCGACTATCCAACACAAAAATAATTTCTCCATTCGAATCAGTAGTTCCTGAGCGCGTTCAATCAAACAATCTCTTCAGCATCATAAAAAAAAGTATAATGAGCCATTTTTGTCCTACTGCTGGGCAAAGGCCGCTCCACTTATTCCTGTCGGCGGTTGCCTTGCCAATCTTTAAGAAAATTGTCGAAGTCATTACGCTATCCTTTTCGAAGTTTATATCTCTACATATATAAAACAAAGTCGGGTTAGTTACACCATTTATAAGTCGAGAACGGCTGTACCAATTTTTAATATCTTTGATTTGTTGAATCTGTCTCCGCCCCGAATAGCAGAATAACTATAAAAAACACGGAAAAATTTACGAAAAGAAATGTATGAAGTGGCGGTACGAAGTTTGTCGGGACAGGCAGTATTAGTATAGATTTATTCTGATTATTTTCTTAGCGTATAAAGTTTTGTGAAACGGTAGCATAGAGTATATAAGCATAGAGGATGTCTCACTGTAGCTCAAGGTCGTGGACGGCCTGCTCGGCCACACGGATGAACACGTCGCCGATGATCTTGCGCTTGTCCTCGGGGGCCGTGGCGTGGCACAGCAGCGGCGTGTGCCGCGAGCGGCCGCCCGCCTCGCGCACCGTCGTGCTGCCTTGCCGGAACTGGACATAGACAACACGGATCACGACTCACGACTCGGCAAAGAAAACTACAAATGGTATGACTGCGGCAGTTGTTGACGGATTGGAGTATGCCGTAGAACATTTTAAACTCGTGGAACATCCTATTATACATATTTCAACATTTCCCGCCCGTGTGCGCCCGTATCTCGCACCGTCGTGCTGCCTTGCCGGAACTGGACATAGACAATAGGGATCACGACTGGGCAAAGAAAATTATATTCTATTTAGTCCGTCAGTTAGATTATCAAAAAAACATCAATTCAATTCAATATATTAATTGCATTCTATAATGTTACACAGGTGGTATAAATAGATACATAAAACAGATCATTATAGACCCTGGAGGGCACAACAATAAGATAGGTATTGTGGGCAGAGAGGATGACGCCATGCATAATTAGATCAATTTGTTTATTTTAAGAAGTTGTAAAGAATTAAAATTCATTAAGAAATCATATGATCATTATTGAATAATATATTGAATAACATAATCAAATAAATAGTATTTTTAGGCATTTAAACATTTATTTATCTTTGGATTTCATTTATTGTTTTAGATTATTGTCATTTAAGTATTCGTTTATTGTGTAATAACATTTTTTTATTGACATTAATCATTGTCATTCGCCTGCCTTGTTCCCAGGTCATTTGGAGTTGGCGCAGTGTCTTTCTCTTTCATGCAATCCGGTCACTCGTCATCAATAATACTCATTTATTGGCCCTTTTCCGGGCACTTCTACACGTCCCAAAAATATCTTAGCCACAGACACATCTTGTTGAAGCTGTTTAAAAACTAATTTCAAACTTTGCATTTAAATGATACACCGTTTAGTGATTAGTGACGCCACTGTATAGCAAAATGTGCATTGAATTAGTTACCAAGTACTAGAAGAGGCGTGTCAAAATACGTTCACCGACCGACCACACTGCGCTCATACAGTTGTGCGAGCGTAGTGCGAAATCTTGCTTGGAGATGTCAGTTCCAGTGAAACTTAACTCTTTGGTGACATGCTGTCATGGCAGCTAGCGTTATCGTTGTAAAATAATAACTTATTTGACAATGAAACTTTTACAGCAATCATTTGTAATTTTAAATAATTACCAGTTTGTTCCGGTTTCATATGCTACAAGCCCGCTGGGCGCTTAACTAAATTACTAATACAATGCGAACAACGCTTTAGTTTCTATTAGGTCCTGGTTATGTCAAGTTGCGTACCTGATGTGCCGCATTGACGACGTGCAGGCGGACACCCAGGTCTCGCAGGCATCTCTCCACTTTGCTGCTCTCGTTTTTACGCATGAATCCTATAGGAAATAACAAAAAAAAAGTCGATACAATTTAAGGCAGTAGATCACGCAAGAAAATCTTCATTTAAATGTATTTTCTTTTATTCTGCATTTCTGTATGCACTTGAACATGAGTAGTTATTAAAAGTTATCGATTCAAGTCTAGCTTTTTGATTGAATGGCTGAATATCATTCAGACTAGTTAAATACACAGGGGCGTGTATTGGTTTCAGATGGGGGTAGGCTGTAAGTGAAAATTGAGTAAGTTTGCGTGAAACAGTAGGCGATCTCGCGGCAGCCTAACATTGGTTAAATTGCACAGGAACGCGCGCTTTAGTAAGGAATAAGTACAGGTAGACGACAAAATGGTTACAGAATATTTATTGTTTATTGTTGAATACGTAATTAATAATTATGGTTAGCTGTTCTGTCGGTTTTTTATGAGGGTAGGCTCTGCATAATAGCCTATATGGGATGCACGCCCCTGTAAATACAGGGCTATATTTTATCTCGCTTACCATTGTCGATGTGTAGCGCGATGACTTGGTCCTCGCGGAGGGCGGTTCTGATCAACGCGGCGCACACAGTCGAGTCTACGCCTCCACTTACCAGGACCTATACAAAATTGGTACTTTATAGTATAATTTACTAGCTGTTGCCGCGGCTTCGCCCGCGTGGAATACGGTTTGTCAAACCCTATTTTACTTACTTAGGATATGAAATGAAAAAAAGCTTTTTCTGTACAAAATTTCAACAAAATCGGTTCAGCTTTCACTACAAAAGGTTGACTATGTCTTTTCCCAAGCTAGCAAGCTACATCAAAATCGTTTCAGTAGTTTAGGCGTGAAAGCGTAAGAGACAGGCAGGCAAACAGAGTTACTTCCGCATTTATAATATTAGTCATCATCATCATTTCAGCTATAGGACGTCCACTGCTGAACAAAGGCCTCCTCCAATGACTTATCATTGCCAATATTCGCCACGCTTGGCATGCGGGTTGGCGAGAGCAGTTTTTTTTATAAGATTTCGCATAAAGACGTGCTACGAAAATTAGTCGCCTTTTACGACACGCCCCCTGTTGGCGGTGGGGAGGAGTATTCTTCACGGCCGTCCACACACGGCACATAATATTAGTAGGGATCTAGAAACATTAAACACTCTAAAGATAAGCCAACCAATTTAAAATTAAGTCAAAAAGTTAATCGTCATCCCTAAGGCTTGTGTCCTTTTTGGTATACTCACGAGAACTTTGTTCTCGCCGACTGTGTCGCGGATGTACTGTATGCAGGCCTCCCGCCGCGAGCGCAGCGTGAACGAGCGGGACAGCCCCGCGATGTCGAATAGGAAATTCGACAGCATCTGTTTGCCTTTGGGGGTTAGGTCCACCTGTGAATGGAAGTTTATGGTTTAGTTCATTAAGTATATTAGAGGAAGTATGAAATTTACATTTTTAAACACTTTTAAACACTAATCGATGCTAACGTAATATAGCTACGACGCTTCAGCACGATGATTTTGATTAAAACAGTTTTATTGCTCTCCTTGTATTATTAATTTTATGAAAGAAACGATATAAACGTGCGTATGCGCCGATTAAACACGCGTATGTAATCGATACAATATAACGTTTTTATTAATTCTGACGAGCGTCTATACCTGTACAATCGCGCGGTTGAAACGCCAAACGGTACATGTCACGATGGATGAAAGCGCGTTAGGTAACAAATATATTGTGAACAATGTCGTTGTAATGTGAAAGAAAAGAACAGATGAAAGAAAAGTGATTGTCCTCGAACAGACAAACGATATGTGATCGATATGAGTTCTTATAGATTTGATTAATCTGTCAACTTTAAACCAACTCACATGCAGCCACATAACAATTAAGGTCCAAACGCATAAGAGCTGTACTGCGCGATGCGGCGCGGTGCTGTCAGTAACTTTGTATGTGTCGCTCAACTGCGTCTTGCTCCATACAAACTCATATAAATACAATTTTGCCGCATCGTGCAAGGACGTGTCGCGTCTGACGTCTCGTAGTACAGCACAAGTGCGGTCTGACCTTTAAAATTCCATTGTCTTGTTTCCGCAGCCTGACGGGCCGTAAAGAGAGCTATTCTTGGCGTTTCTTTGAAAGATGACTGACTGCTTAGTTGAGGTTGCGAGAAGCCGCTAGATGCAAACGGCCCAGAGCCGCTCGCTGTAACATTCTATGCAGGAGGCCTATGTCTAGATGTCAATGGACTTCTAAAAATGATGACTTAGGCCCTTTCAAATAAGACGCTCTAAGGAGAACGTCTGTCGTGCGTTTGCAGGACCGCGCACCAACTTTTGGTATTTGTCAATTTTTCTTTCTTAACGCAGTTGTTATACAATTCCTAAAAAAAACCTTTTTTTTTTTTAGGAAGACCAAGGTTTACAATTTTTTAAATAGTATACCTATACACGAATAACACTAAAAAAATACACAGAAATTGAGGTATTCAAAAAGAAGGAATTGTACAGTGTGGAGTATCAAATCGAGCAATACATACAGCAAGCCTTTGAAAAAACTCTAAATGCGGCTTCGTCGATTGTGTACCGGTGTTCAGTCTCACCTCAGGGTGGAACTGCACGCCGTAGAGGCGCATCTGCTCGTTGTAGATGGCGGCGATGAGGTGGTTGGAGGACTCTGCGCCCACGCGGAACCGCTCGCCCACCTTCTGCACGCTGTCGCCGTGCGTCAGCAGCACGGGCTGCAGCTTCTCGAGGCGGCTGCTCGGACCGACATTATCTTAGTTTCGCTATTTTTCATTTTCATTTCATTTTAAAGTTCTTTATTAAATAATAAAATGATACAAAATTCATGCAAATTTTTACCTTAATTAGATGAACACGACCTAAACAAAAGTCACTTTTTCTGGCTAGCACACCATTTAAAGCTTCAAAAGAATGAAGATAATAAAACTTTTTTATTCATCATCATCATCATCATCATCATTTCAGCCATAGGACGTCCACTGCTGAACATAGGCCTCCCCCATTGACTTCCAGATTGGCCGGTTGGAAGCGGCCTGCATCCAGCGTCTTCCTGCGACCTTTATTATTCATTATAATAGGGACAATACGATGAACAGCTTAACTATGGACTTAAAGTACGAGACCATTTGATTACAAGATATCAACGAAGAAATTAATACTAATGTTTTACGCGAGGGTACATTAAAAGTGTGCTTCGGCCAATGATACTGGTCTGTTGCGCGATAAGCTAGAACGGTCAAGCAGGTTCACCGTAGGCTGGTTTGTTCGCTATGCGTTTCAATCTGTACAATGGATGACGTTGCACATAGTGAGTGTAAGTGTAAGTGTAAGTGCCGTAAGCATCGACATAGGGCAAGTTTTGTATTTCAAGTTTCGCTATTGGAGCGGCTTATCCGCAGAACGTCCACTTCGCAAAATGTTGTTTTTGCAGAATAATAGGGACTTGGAATATATTTTTGATTTACAGGTATAATCATTTTACTTGAAAAAAAAAAAAACAACTGCCTCTGGTGGGATTCGAGCCCACGACCTTTCGCTATCCGGGCGACTGCTCTTCTAACTGAGCTACGGAGGACATAGTGATGCTGGCAAATTTCTTCAACCACCAGAGGCAGGCATTTTTTTTCAAGTAAAATTATTTTCCTTGGTATAATAAACTAGCATTATTGTGAATGCAAAAAACAAAAAAGTTTAAATTTACAAGAAAAAGTCGCAGGAAGACGCTGGATGCAGGCCACTGCCAACCGGCCAATCTGGAAGTCAATGGCCTGAGGCCTTTGTTCAGCAGTGGACGTCCTATGGCTAAAATGATGATGAAGAAAAAGTCACTTATTACAGATACGAGTATAAACAAATCATAGATGTCTCCATTTTGGTATTTTAATTTTCTTTTGTGAATATAATGAAATAAAAAAAATTTGGTACCTATTTATTATTTACTATGAAACAATTGCGGATGGTCATTTATCAGTTAGTTATATGTAATTTATTTAATGATAATTTATTTTTCTACTTTGCCTTATTTTTTAGTTTTGTTTCACATTTTATAGGTATAAATATTTGTTTTAATTAATTACGAAAATAAATTTAAGTACCAAAATAGAAACATTATGATTGGTTTACTATAGTAGGTAATACTTGAACGACTAGATCTCTGGAGTGACTTTTTGCGACAGAGACATTTTAAGACTGGTAGACATTTTGCGAAGTGGACGTTCTGCGAATAAGCCATTGGATATTTTTATTCAATTCCACGTCACCACACCACATACCATTTCTGCATACGGTATGACGAATAATGAAAGTAATAAGTATATAACGCGGACATCCTACCGCAGTCAGGGAGTCCCCGCTTGCGTGGACTTATCACATAGTAGTCATTTATTCAGTCAGTATATCACATGATACTAAAAATACCCTAACTATGTAATCAAATCATGGAAATCTATAAAACCTACTTCTAATTGTAAATACGATTTGAAATGTTGTAAGTGTGGTTAAGTGTGTCTTGCGATGAAGTAGGCTTAAAATACGTGTTCAGAGTCATTTTTACTGGTACCTAGAACTATGTTGTAGTTTGTTGTATCGATGTAAGATGCCGTCCTATCAGTAGTTTTTTTATTTTATTTAGGGTAGGCACCTCGCATATGTTATCTGAGTAACAATTAAGTTTACCTAGTTACAAGTAAAGCGATAAAAGTGTGATAAGAAATTACAATTCTCGGCACCGATCTTGAGCGCTTCAGGAAAGAGTAGGGATTGCTTTGCGCATCTTATGAGACGATCATCGTATCAGAGACGCGTGTGCGCGGAGCAAGCAACATTAAGTTTACCTAGTTACAAGTAAAGCCAATAAAAGTGTGATAAGAAATTACAATTCTCGGCACCGATCTTGAGCGCTTCAGGAAAGAGTAGGGATAGCTTTGCGCATCCTATGAGACGATCATCGTATCAGAGAAGCGTGTGCGCGGAGCAAGCGACCAAACTGGGTAGTTCAGGCGCGGCACGCAACTAGCCAATCACGTAATCGTAATGGTCTAATAAGCATCTTTCGCCCAGCGCACAATCGGTGCCGCTGTAAACGAAAGTGAGCAACTTACTTGAAGAGGGGACAAGTGGTCTCAACCTCGACCTCGTACTGGCCGTCCTCGCGTGCGTCCTTGCGGAGTACGGACCCACCGAATTCCTTGTTCAACATCTGCATGCCGTAGCAGATACCTGTGGAATAATACACCATGAGAGAAATTAATTGATTGCAAAGACATTGCAAATTTCTTTTTTCTTTGCTTGGCAGGTATTGAAAACAATCTTGACAGTTCTTTTAACAAAATTATTCATTAACAAATATGTTAGACACAAAAATAATAACCTAATATATTAAATAATTATTTAATATGTTTATATTATTATTATTGTTATCAATTATTATATATGTGTTTATGGACCAATAATTTTTTTTTATATTCTATTCTATTCTAATACAGAAACCTTTTTATTCTAACAGTTTGTTTATTTATAAGTCATAGGACAAAAGTTGTTTGCCATGATGTATAGAATGTGATTAGAAGGTTATCCTTCAGATTCAGGACGCCCTGTATAAAGATTTAGGCTTAGGATTAGGATTTAGATTTAGGTAGATTTATAAAACATGCAAGCGATGCGAACTTTCGAGCTCTCACATTTGAGTGACATAAGTGACACAAGCGAAACAGACTAAACTTCGTTTAGCTTTAAGATTTAAAGATACAAGTTTTTGCTACAGATGGGCTACTGACATTTTGTATTTATTCAAGTAACACTCACCTAAAACTGGCAAGCCGATCTTGAATATGTCCGCGTCGTATCTCGGTGCATCCTCCGCATATACCGAGTTGGGCCCGCCCGATATGATGATGGCGCGGTACCCAGCCTCCTTTAGGTGGTAGGCGGGCGTGTCTAGAGGCAGTATGTCCGACTCCACGCATAGCTCACGTACGCGGCGGTCTATTACCTATGAACAGAATTTATACCCTGATCAGGCAAGCTCATTCTGATAAGATTCATTCTGAAGATATTCTCTGGAATATCTTCCTATTGTGGCCACTGGTTAAAGCATATTATAGTATTTAGATCATAATAAGGCAAAGCCTGGCTACGTACCATAATTACATTACATTCTAATACATTCTATAATTTGCAATTTGTTTTTGTCTATTATTGATATTTTGGCGAGAGTCTATAATGCGTACAACTTACAAAAGAAAGTCGCATAAACTTTTTAAATCTTTTAATAAGTGTTGTGATTTACATATTCTCCGATATCTTTAACTTTTTACTTAGTCAACTGTGATCTTCGATTTTTGGTTGGCCCTCCATAACCCAAGAGTGGTGGAGTGTGGTAAATAAACGTGACATCTTCTTTTACCTTTCCATACTGCGAGCCAGCGTCCAAGATGGCGACCTTGTCACGGCCGTGGGTGGAACCGTTGGTACCTCGGTACTGTCCCTCTGCACTGGCTGTGTGCATTTCGCCTCGTCGCCAGCAGCACTGTGGACAAACATCAATAGCAATTAGGTCTTTTTTTAAAGGCAAAATTTTATAGATTTCTTTGTGCTCGATTTAGAAATTATAATAGGGTATTTTTATTGAAATCTTCCGTCAATTTATTTAGTTAAAAATAGCACATAATTTCACATTTTAGCCTTCGTCGTCGTTTGACCACACTGTATTATTCGTTCGGCGTTGGGTGTCTTGTCGATACCTTTCCGTAGAAACCTCATATTGTTTACCTTACAATAATACTGGCACTTAATTGCAAAGTATGCAACATAGTGACAAATTTTTAGAGGTGACTCAGAATCAGTAAGTCAGAAGATCTACATAAAGAACAAACTTTTTTAATTTTTTTAAATTATTTCTATCTGTCGAGTTAGCGTATGAGTCGATTAAATTATACCGTATGGGCACTGAATAAGGTTCTTGTTGGAGCGGCGTCGGCATACGCCCTAGATCCCTGATGTAAGACGGCAGACCTCGAAAATGTTTTTTAAAAAAAGTTGATTTAAATTAATTACGACAAAGTCGTATTTCTATATTGCTCTATAGACCCAATTTTTTTATTTGGCACTATTTTAAAAACTAAACCTGTATGTAATAACAGAATGGAAGGAATTTACTGTTTCTTCTTTTCAAATTAACTAATTCAATGTTATATTTTTATCAGGGAAACTCACTAAGCTGTCTGTTAGAGTCAACAGCACCTAACAAAAAATTTAAGTTTCTTCAATCGAATTTCAACTTTATGACCAACACATAGAGATCAATATCAATTAAGAAGTTTTCTGTTAGGTTAAAGAGACTGTCCATAAGTGTTGGGATGAACAATTTGGGAACAGATCACTGGAGACCGACTTAGGACTTGTGACTGACAACGCAAATAAAATTGACCACAAATTGATATTTGTTTGACAATGATTCAGACAGGAGTTAGTTGGGTTAGTTATGGCTTGCGCAGACTGTGACACTTAAATAAATAAATAAATATTGGACATCACATACATTGCTCATCCTATAGTAGGTAGCTTAAGCACTTGTGTTACAGAAATCAGAAATAACGACGGTACCACAACACCCAGACTCGAGACAATAACAATTTATGATAGAATACCTAGTACTAAATCACTAATAGTAAGGCAGACATAGGACTTTAATATATCAAATACAAAATGTGCTGTACTAACAGATGGATAGAAATCTTCATTTTCAGTGACACTTTACATGTTCGAAATTACCAAAAATATTTTTTTGGTTTTTACATTTTAGCATTTTTGATAGCCTTATCACATCACAAGAACAAATTACAGATAAAAACATCATACAGTAAGAAAATCAAAATAAACACAAAAAATAATAATAAAGGTTTTAGCAATATAAAAATTAAATATACAATCATTTGACCATCATAATTATAAATGATTAATAACTGAATCCCGTAATTTTACATTGATATTTTTACATTATACACAAAGAAAAAGACCTTAAAGTAAAAAAATGCATGGCTAATTTTCCTTAAACTTATGTCCATTTGTTTAAAAAACATGCACAGATTGAAATATCATACAGAAGGTGGACCTAACCTAAAGTCAATGCTCTTTGTGTAATGTAAACACATTCTGAAACAATGACTACAACAGTACTGAGATTTACTGCATTTGACTATTTTCAATTTTGATTGAAATTATTTAAGACTTTATTTAAAAAAAATTAAAGCTTACTATTTTAATAACAAAGCTATTCTCTTATTCACCAAAAATTTTACCATACCTTGAACAAAAAGTTTCTAAAACCAAACATCACAAATCAATTGTAAAAAGCACACACAATCTGATAGAATAATATTTTTCATTATTGCAACAAATCACAAGTCATCAAAATACAAAAGAAGCCCTTAATTTTATTGAATGTAAACATTCATAGTGACTTTGTTGGGAAATATCATTGGACCGAACTGAACTACACTTGTGCGTCGACTGTGTTATTTATAGAAAGCATCCCACATGAAGAGTAAATATACACAAAGTCTTCACACATACTATCCATAGTTTTACTAAGCATTGTCCAATTGACACATATAATTTTATTTATTTATATGAGTGGTAGGTATTTAGAATAATTAAATAAGGTTTGTAACCAAAATTATATTGAATGTGAAGTGTTATATCAGTGAGATGACATTGAAATTGAAAATTAGGTCACTGTAACATCTAACCAAACAAAATGTATGTTGACCTTAGTCAAAAACTTTGATGGGAATAGTAAGTTTTATTAGGTCAAAGTAGTTATTTTTTACTGTAGTATTTGATCAAATAATACTTGTAAATTCTATATTTTTTTTTGAGTTATTTTGGATGTAAATAGTGTTAATATTTTTTTAATTAATTAAATGATTTATGATGAATGATGAGCATATTTTTTTAAATTATAAATTTGTTACTGATAAGATTGAATTTAGCAGCTCCATTATATTCAACAATTAAAAAAAAACGTTCCTTACCTTGTATTAAACCTGCAGACTGATCCCAAGTAGTTTCTTATTGGGACACATTGAAAGGTTAACATAATAAGGTTATCACACCAATAATTCACTTATCAGATTTGTCTAAACTAAACAAATGTGAGTAATGATGTAATTTTGATAAAATATCAATAGTATAGCGTATAGTAACACGATTCTTGAAAGCAAAAACTAAAAATCAACCATAGAGAGTTGAAACAAAGGGTTAAAGACATACCTTTCTGAAAATACAAAACATGCTCCAACTGGGTATGGTACCACTATCTGAGTATGGTATTTTGCCATTATTGCAAGAATCAAAGATGTACGAGATCGAATGATAAAATAAAAGATAACATTGAGATAAACCAAGCATTTACAAGCGGAGGACGGGACCGCGGGCCGGGCGACACGATGCGTTTGCTCTAACATCAGTCACACTTAAATACAACTCTGTTGAGCAGCGCGGTTTCAATATATAGCACCGATCACACAATTAATCTATACTGCTAATTAGCAGCCAGCTAAACTGCGCATAATTGTATAGAAATGCCGAATAAAACCGCGCTTTGACAATACTTTCTGGGTCATAACCGGAGACAGCTCTCAGCAGCCGCCCGATAACTTCAAGATACTTATATAAATCTATTTTTCACACATCATTGGGTTTTGAACTTACCTAAAAGAAAATATTCGTGATTTTAGGAGAAAATGTTCATGAAAAACACGAAAAAATGTGATTCTCCATTCAGCACTACGAATACAAAATTTTAGTACTGAATTTGACCGTCAGAGACCGCTTTCGATTTGACGATATAGTGCGTTCATGGTAGACATTTTTCACTCTTAATTTTATTGTAGCTTTTAGTTCACAATAAATTACACAGGAACCATTTCTAACAATGATCTACAGGTTAAAAAATAAAAAGTAATATTAGAATAACATCAGGTCTTTATTCAAAATAAAAAAATAATTTGTTTGTCTTATTTCACAAATTTTAAATTAATTATTTTAAGAACGCTACAGAAACTTTTGCTTGTCATTCCCACTGGGTAAGTTCCGTTCAACAAAAGATTAAGAAATTTAAAATTTTCGTATTATAGTTTTTACTCCTTCAGTTGATATGTGGAGGTGATTTTTAAAATAATTTTGATCATTGTCTTGTAATCTTGAGAAGTCTTGCTCAATATCTTTAGTTTTGATATTATGTGGTTAATATGATGAAATGCATTTTGCGTAGAATGGAGCAAGGTTACAGAGAATACCTCGTTCCACGCATTGTTTGTTTCATCTTTTAGATAAATATTCTGTCTGAAAGCTTCTTTTACGTGCTTTATTAACTATGGTGTAAGCGTGTAAAGAAACAACTTAAGTTTGGTGGATTGATGGATGACTGACTGAGAAAGATCAATCATAAAATCATTGTAAAATCTCAATTTCTTGTTGTATTTTGTAGGACAGAACATTAACAAAAATGCCTGATCATCTGGGAGATGATATGCGCAAAATTAAAGATGATAAAGAAGAGCCCGAAAAAGAAATCAAATGTGAGTAATTGTACAAAGACGGAACACTAACCTGTCGTGATCATTTTGTTTTTTGTATTACATACACGTTATAACTGTAAATGCCTGTGTTATTTCAGCTTTGGATGAAGGAGACATAGCCCTCTTAAAGTCCTATGTAAGTACAGTTTTACTTTAACATAATACACAAGCAATGACTGGCAAAATTTCACTTACATTTCAAAATTGCAGGGACAAGGGCAGTACACAAAAATCATCAAGGAAGTAGAAGATGGAATTCAGACTGTAATGAAGAGGGTTAATGAACTCACGGGTATCAAAGAGTCAGATACAGGTCTGGCTCCACCAGCTTTGTGGGATCTGGCTGCAGATAAGCAAACATTACAGAATGAGCAACCTCTTCAGGTCAGTTACTGAACGTACAGAACCTCTTTTTCTCTATCTTGATAAATTTAGCATTCAATCAAACATTGAATTTTAAAATGACAACCCAAATGGTGTAAGTAAGTAATTGTAATATGACTATGACTTCTCCTATTCAGGTCTCGCATAGAAAACAAACTTTTCACAATTAAATTGAGTCTGGGTGTACTGTGAGAATGAGCATACCCAGGATTTAATCTAGGCTAGAACAGTAAAAATTTAAGTTTCAATCTGAAAACTGATATGGTCAGGTACCTACATCATAACCAGTGATCGGGATAGGTAGATTAATTTGATGTACTTTGGTAGTGCTAGCATAATATGGATATGCCTTTTTTTCATAAACTGATACAAAGATAAGAAATAAAAAAATCCGGAATCCCGGAGGTATGTCCATATTGACATCAATGTTTGAGATCATTGACCCCAAATCAATCTACCTACTCCGATCACTGATCGTAAAACAAGGATCCAGTTTGAGAACATGATGACTTTGTTGTCTGGCACTTATTAAAATATATTAACTTGTCAACATCTAAGCCATGAGACGGCATAACAGTGGAGTTTATATTGTATCTTGATTATGCATGCCTGATGAGTTAATGCTTTCCCTAGGGAGAATTACACGAATCTGAACCAATGGACCTTTTAGTTTAACATGGAACATCTTTATCTTGTGAGATGTTACTTGATGGACATCAATTTAACTTATCAAACATGCGTAAACGAGACACAATAGAAATTCTATTGTTATGCAGTCTAATAAGACCGCTTAGATGTTGACTAGATAAATAATTATTCTAAACGTAGTATTTAGCTGGACAGAAGTCCAGCTAGCAGATGCTAGGTTATTGTATTTTTAGTTACTATTGCTTGGAAAGGGGTGCATAAGTGAGCATGTCTGTTAAAGATTGTTTAGTAGGTGTACAATTGTCAAGGTAACGGTATCACAATAGATTTGACAAACTTAACCTCTTCATTTAAAAAAAAAACTTTCTATTACATGATACAGGTGGCCAGATGCACAAAGATCATAAATGCAGACTCAAATGACCCCAAATACATAATCAACGTAAAACAGTTTGCCAAGTTTGTGGTGGACTTGGCAGACTCCGTCGCCCCCACTGACATTGAAGAGGGAATGAGAGTTGGGTAAGCAAAAGATACTAATACTGATAAATGAATGCTTGAGTAAAAGTTTAATAGTTTAGACCCCCTTGCATGAATAATTTCCAATAAATATGAAATAAATATTGTGATTGCAAAATAATTTGTTTATTTAAAAAACAAGTCACATTAAAAGCTTATATCTAGTTTTAGCTTCACAGTGTAGCAAAAACAAACTTTGGTTTCACCCTACACCGTGATTCGACATTGAGCGTTCGTAAGAACATTTTATAACAATACAAATTATTATGTGGCATAAACTGCACTACAGATGCGATAACAATAGCAAATATTACCTAATAGTTTTACATGTCGGAAGGCAACAAGTAGGCATAAATTTTGACTGCTTGGCTACTGCTCCGCCCAGGTAAAACTTGTTTACGAGTTAGTGAATACTCTAATAATAGAGTTTAGTCTCCTGTTATAATACTTTTTTAAACAAGTTTAATTCTGGTCATCTATCTTGCAAATATTTTCATGTTACAGTTTGTTACTCAATCATGCTTTAACACCTAAACGAAATTATATGTAATTTGGCACACATACAGATATTGATATCTAGTTTAACATGTAATAATATTTATAAATCTTGGTTTTGAGTTCCTGTGAACACAAAAAAGTAAAATACATATATATACATAATCTTTGGCTTTATCTAAAGACAGACAGACAAACTTAAATATGTATTATGTTTTTTTAATCTTTATTTATTTATAGAGGGTTTTATAAAACGTTTATAATGCCACCCTCATTGTAATTACATGTTTTTTATCTTCGTCCTTAGCCTATTTGGACCATCTTGTAAAGCGTTCTGACTTTCCCAGACAATGGCAAAGCCAGAAATATTTAACTTGAAGCAGACTGGGGATTATTCTGGGATTTGCTTTCAGTATTGCAAATCCTTTACACCTCCCCAACATTATTGTTGACTGAAACAGCTCATTCATTATGAGATGTTTTTGAATGGGTTATTACTTTGAACAACAGAGTTACTACAGTTATGTATAAAATCTATGTATTTATAATGTGGTATTTAACTATGCATCCTTTTTTAAAGTATAGATTGGAGTTATATTAATAATAAATTTTTATCTTTTAAAACCGGCCTAGACGTAGTCGGACGCGCTCCCTTAGGTTTCCGTAATAACCCAGGACGTTGGCGAGTATAAGTGCCCGGAAAGATATAAATAAATGAATCTCTATTTCCCTTGCTCATCGCATCACGTGTAAACGGATGTAACAATTTCGCAAATCCTTTTTTTGTTGTATTAATTATTGACAGGAGGAGGTTCTTAAGAAAAAAAAAATGTAGAAAGTTGCGCAGAAAATCATTTATTAAACTACTAATATTTTACAAAGTCGCAGGGAATAGCTTAAATAAGGAATAATTTTCAAAGTAAGCTTGATTAAAAGCTGTCAAGGATCCTCCTAACTAAATATTGTATTAAATTTTTCATATTCAGTGTGGACAGAAACAAGTACCAGATTCATATCCCGCTGCCACCGAAGATCGATCCAACGGTCACTATGATGCAGGTGGAAGAGAAGCCGGATGTCACGTACAGTGATGTGGGGGGCTGTAAGGAGCAAATCGAGAAACTTAGGGAAGTGGTCGAGACTCCGTTGTTACATGTAAGTTGTTGAGATAACAATATCTGTGAGGCCATGGCCTAAAATCCGGATATTTTAGTTAAAGATTTGTTTAAAGTTTGAATGCTTAGAGCCAATTTAATAAATTACGTTAAGAGAGAGGGTGGGGGTCGACGACGAGTGACATTGTGTGACAAGAGGCGGCAGGAGTCTTAAATTTCGTAATGTCACATTTCAAAATCTAATCTAAGTAGTAAAACACGAAATTATTGTTTTGTAAATTTTTTCAAATGTTTGTTTTGATGTTGATTTTATTAAAAAACAATTTAAATGGAAATAACTAATTTAGGAACTGCTGTTTTAATTTAATAGTTTTTAAAAATTTGTGACGTTTCACTAGGGAGGGGGTCTCCTTAACGTGACTAGCTGTGACAAAGACAGAGGGGTGGGCAATCATGAAATTCGTGTGACGTAATTAAAATTAAGGAGCCCTTATCCTTATAACGAAGAGGCATTCGGAGTAGCACAGGAAACTTTATTTTATATGTAACTAGTGATCGGCCCTGTGGATTTATCTCATAAAGTTTAGCTACCGTTCACAATGTAAGCGCGTAAAATATATTATTTCGACTTGATAACGAAACATCGACTTTTCTCTCCTTCCAATTAATATAATAGGTATTTATTGAATACTAGCTGACCTGGCAGACAACCTGTTCTTTAAATTAGCTGTCAGAATTGTCTTCTATAAAAACAATTATTGTAGTTTTGTATAAATTATGTGACACAGACAGACTATTGCCTGGATTAACAAATTGGTTGAATAATCATAAACATCGACCACCTTTGATCTACAGAAGTAGTACGTGTGGTTTGGTTACTTACTGAACTTGAGTTTCATCCAACCACAGAGTTGTTTAACTAAATGAAAAAAGTATTTAATATGTTTTTATCTTGTCACAGCCCGAGAAGTTCGTCAAATTGGGTATCGAGCCGCCAAAAGGTGTTCTACTGTTCGGCCCCCCCGGTACAGGCAAGACACTTTGCGCTAGGGCTGTTGCAAACCGCACTGACGCTTGCTTCATCCGAGTTATTGGTAAGTGCACTGATTGTTTATGTTCTTTTCTTTGCTCAAAGTGATAGGGCGAATATACACATACTGCCCCAATGCCAAACAGGAGGCGTGTCGTAAGCGGCGACTAATTTCTGTAGCACGAGACGGGCAGCAGCGTCTGCGTGCGAAATATTATAAAAAACTGCGCTTGCCAACCCGCCTGCCAAGCGTGGCGTGTATTGCCAATCCGCTCCTATTGATTGGCACAAAAAGACCAGGCCCCCAGTCTCCGGTGGTCCCGCTGTTCCTGGCTACGGTAGCGGTCAGGGTGACGGCGGGGCAGGGGTGCTAAGAATCCAGGGAGGCGGATAGGTCTTTGGGGGAGACCTATGTTCAGCAGTGGACGTTCTATGGCTGAAAAGATGATGATGATAACTGCCCCAATGTAAACGCAAATAAGACATTTGTTTAGTACAACACTTTTTATACGGTCATTTCCCTGTTTATTGTTGTCTGCTGTGTTTCGTAATAAATCAATAAGGTTCTGGTCATTATATTGCAACTGAGAACTGATATTTTTGCTCTCATGTCGATACAAGGCAGCCCAGAACCAGGGGGGTGTCACTCCGCAGTTTAGGTATTTTCGGGCAGCGCGCCGCCCGAAGCGGCGCATGCCAGTGGGCTGTCGCTCGGCTCGCACGACAGTCGCAGTCACGTCGCGCGAGCGCATACTTGATAATATTTTTTTGATTTTGTAAATTGACCCGCAATGTCTTCTACTTAGCCTAAACGTCAATATAATAATGCGTATAAAAGATGTTGTTGGTTTACCGGTTGTCTGAATAAAACGAATAGTGAATCACACCATATTGAAATATTTATTCTTCTTTAATTCCATGTCCATAATAAGTAGTAATAGTTAAAATAAAAATCCTTATTTAGTTATATTAGTCCAGAAACAATATTAAGAATAGGATAGGATAATGTTTACAAAGGAATACCTACACCCGTAGGAATCGAACATACGACATTTAGATGGAATTTATATGTTTACAGAATCAACGTTTGTAATGCTTAATCTACTTATTTTAATCGTGAAACTAATAAATCAACTAAGTACAAAAACTTCTCAAGTGACAACCCGGTGCCGTCGTTCGCAGCTCGGTCATAAAACTGGGGCGCGCAAAGAAAATTCGTGGTTCGCGCGCGGTTTTAAGTTTCAATTTTGCTTGCAGGCGGGTAGCTCTGGCGAGTCTAGGTATATTTTTATACCTAAACCTGACTTTTGTTAGGAAGTGAGTCTTCTGTACGGTAGTACTATTAGGTATTCTGTCTAGACTTTAAAAGAAAGAATGCTGATTTCGAGCATAGGCAGCATACAATACAGCCTAAAACCTCTAGACCTTAGAAATACTGGGAAGTAAAGAAATAATGCTGATCTTGAGCATAGGCAGCATTTTGATACAACCTCCCTAAATTAACACTACAATCTTATCTGCTTTGCCGTTTCTAGATTTTGGCAAAGTACTCGTAACACAGTTTGCTCGCGAGTTGAATGCAGTTGCGGTAAGAAGTGCGCCTCCCTCGCCACTCACGCCGCAGTGTAGTGCTACCCTTAACGTATGTAAATGAATAAATGATTAAATAATGTTTTATCACGGCCGGAGCATTCCTTACTCAACTCAACTGCACTCAACTCGCGCGCGGACTGTACCTAATGTAGAACATATTTTTCGATACAATGGTCACTTTCCTTCTTGTTTACTTGGATAGTAGTAAGCTATACTATTATCGCAACATGGTTTTGACAAAGGCACAGAGACGTAGTTACAAGGCGATTTAAATGAAATAGTATGCAAAGTCTCAAACATGTATTCTTTGTAATTTTTTCGTTGATTGACAAAAGAAAAAATAAGTTTCCATTATTTTTTCATAATCTAACTGACAAAAGTCAAAGTCAAAAATCATTTATTCAATTTAGGACAGAAAATTGCCACTTATGAACGTCAATAATAACATTATTGGCCCATATGGGGCCAGAATATGTCTCCTTATTTTTTGGGTCCTACTATAGCGCTTCGAGACAAGAAACAAGGCAATCTGGCAAGTGCTGAGAATAAACGCCGGAACAATCTCAGTCACCACTGACGGACTAAATAGAGACTTATTTTCTTTAGCCACTTGTCATCCTTATTAGTAATAATAAATATTAGATAACATCATATACGAGAAACATCTGGCGAACTTACTAAATAAAATAAAACGCTGGATTTCTTTAAAACTTAGGGTCTGAGCTGGTGCAGAAGTACGTCGGCGAGGGCGCGCGGATGGTCCGCGAGCTATTTGAGATGGCGCGAAGCAAGAAAGCCTGTCTGATCTTCTTCGACGAGATCGACGCTATCGGCGGGGCTAGGTGAGGCAATACAAACAACGGAACTACTTTTTATTATTTTAACTAAAGGGTTTTTCATCAAGAACATTGTTTTTAAAACAAATAATTTAGATGAATAGATTTTTTCTTATTGTATTAGAAAAAATAAGGTTTTGCAATTATAAATGAAAAATTATATTAGAGAAACGTGCACCATCTCCTCATGAATACAGATAATTAGAGATTTGTCGCTCCGATCCGCTGTCTGTCGGTTTCTCTGTTCGTCTGTCTGTCACAGGGTCATCTTCTAAATTGTAATGGGTAGACATTAAATTTTTCTAGTGTGTATTAATATGGCCGCTGTAATAACAAATGATAACAACAAAAAAAGGTCGAAAGTTTAAGAGTAGAAAAGTGCTTTTTTTCGGCATTTTTTTCTCGATTTTAATACCAAACTATAAAAAAACAATATTGTATGTAAGGTAGTACGGAAACCTTCGTGTGCAAGTCCGACTCGCACTTGACCGGTTTTATAATAGACTAAAATCGTGCGGCTAAGTCGCCTGTGTGAAAGCGCTTTATTAGTAGATCAATAAATAATGAACCCTGATTTTTTTTCTTATCTTGGGGAGTAAAGAAAGAATGCTGAATTCAAGCTTAGACAGCATTCTGATACGACTCCCCTACATCAAATACTGCAATGAACATCTTGGCCAATTTAAGATTTATTGGCAAGGCTACACATTATAGAACAAAAACTCTAAAAACAAAAAAAATATATTTTATACCTATTATAATTATTATCGTCACATATATTATGTAAGTTCAAATATTTTTATTTTCCATTTTCGCGTTAGGGGACCGCTAAAGTTTATTAAATATTTTACATACATAGTCGACGTTCTAAGTAATGCCTCGCGCCGCGTCACAAAGTGCGGCAGACACTTGAGGGGGTCAGACGACGTGGACGGTTGTGTCGATTTTGCAAATTTTTCAGAGTATTTTTTTTGTTGCAATCTGCAACTACACCTGTTTTTCTCACATAGCGGTCCCCAGACGCGACGAAGCAAACGATAAAATTAAAATTATTGTATCGAGTAAAATTATTTTCTTGTGAGTTTATATCGATAAAAATATCCGTTGTCTGCTGAGACCAGTTCCAGCATAAGGTTAACATTAGTTTCATTTTTCAAACTTTCGTAAATCTACTTCATTTTCTATCTCGTTCTTACCGCTTAATTAGCGATATTATCTATTAGACGGGTTAACCCGACATATATATACGGGCTACCCTAAATACGGCTTAAACGGAACGTCGGTTTAGTCGTCTAACTAAGCGGTTAACCCTTAAACCCGATTTTCGGTCAACCTGGAGTCATATAGACTTATAATAATAATTAAAAATTTAAAATTGTATTTACTTTTAAATAGGTTTACACAATACATTCAGTGCGTAGCTTAGTAAGCATACAGATAATACCTATAATGTGAGAGTCTGGTGCCTGACATAGGTATAAAAATACCTGTATTACAAGTCACCAGGTCCCACTCATCGGATTAGTGACAAAAATAAGCATTACAGTGCTAGTACAGACTTGATAAAGTAGAATTTATAAGATAACAATGTAATAATATAAACAACAATACGAGTCTGGTTATAATGCGATTCCAGAAGTAACATGAAGGTATTTGTAATTGTGTGTGTGTACTTATAATTCAGATTCGACGACGGCGCGGGCGGTGACAACGAGGTCCAGCGAACCATGTTGGAGTTGATCAACCAGCTTGACGGGTTCGATCCTCGCGGAAACATCAAGGTATCTTACTATTTGTATTCTATAAGATAACACAATATTAAGTTGATATTTTCTTGACATACTTTTTTTTATTAGTTAATATCATCATCATAATTTCAGCCATAATACGGCTACTGCTGAACATAGGCCTCCCCCAGTGACTTCCAGATTGGCCGGTTGGAAGCGGCCTGCGTCCAGCGGCTTCCTGCAACCTTTACCAGGTTGTCTGTCTGAAGAATTGTGAACATATTTGTGGTTTAAATTCCGGCTTTACTTAAACTCATTCAACTCGGTCGCGGTCTGTTCGGTAGACAATTACTAGCAACCAAGATTAATAAATAATAATTAAGAATTTTTTGTCATTTTTTGGTTGATATAAGAAAAAATAAATGTCCATAATTTTTTAATAATCTAACTGACTGACTAAAGAGAATTTAGTTTTCATCACCAGTCACCATCCCTATAACATGTCACTTAGCATAAATACTTTATTTTCTCCAGGTTCTAATGGCGACCAACAGGCCTGACACGCTAGATCCAGCCCTAATGCGGCCCGGTCGCCTTGACCGTAAGGTCGAGTTCGGCTTGCCCGATCTCGAAGGGCGAGCACACATCTTCCGCATCCACGCCCGCTCCATGAGCGTCGAGAGAGACATCCGATTCGATCTACTGGCTAGATTGTGCCCTAACTCTACTGGTGCTGAAATTAGGTGAGTATTGCCTTCGATAGATGTAGAATATACAATGTGTTAATTTTACACTTGATCAAACGAAATGTGCGGATACTAGATAAAAAATTATCGTTAAAAAATCGAAAAAAAAGAATTTTATGTAAACTATTTCAAAAATAAAGGCATTTTAATTTTTTTTTTGGTAAAATTCCCATCTTTCGGTTTTAAATTATTTTCTCTTTAAGTAAACGGTGTGATTTTTCAAAGTAGTTTTATTTGAAAGCTAGAAAGATTAGCTAGCAATAAAAATTAAAAAAGACCTACAATTCTGAGCAGAAAAGTTGTTAAAAAATAGTAAAATATTTTTTTTTGTTAAAAAAATGCTTTTTTTAAAAAAATTTTTGTCTGTAACTTCAAAACTAACACGTTTTATTAAACTGCATGATTTACTCTACAAGTTCTTCAAAATAACATGGGTTCTATCTCTTCTCGTTGTTAAGAAATAATTAAAATACCTTTATTTTTGAAATAGTTTACATAATTTTTTTTTTTTCGATTTTTAGCGATATTTTTTTATCTAGTATCCGCACATTTCGTTTGATCAAGTGTAAAATTAACACATTGTATATATATGAAGAATAGATAGATAGATATATGAAGAATACACTAGATAACGCCTCAAATATGGCACCGTCTTACTACAGGGTTACATTGCAAAGGGGTGCCCAATCTTTAGGAGTGATTCGGAATCAGAAACTTAATTGAACTATCCAAAGTTTTTTTTTTTTTCACATTTAATTATTCCTATCCGCTGGTAAAAATCTTACCCGTGGATAATTTTACTCATTAATGAAAAAAATGCACCGTATGTGCACTGCGTAAGGTCCTTGTTGGCTCGCCGTACCTACGCCTCTAATAAATGACCGCGCGGCTTTCGTAGTCTCTCTATTGACTTTATTTTCGCATATTTTAAAGAAAATTTTATTTGTAACTTACCATTATTAAAAATAACGATTGAGACACTTTGTATTGTTCCCTAGATCTTATTTTTTATAATTTGGCACCCCTTTGCAATGTAACCCTGTATAATATTGTGTAGAAAAAAGGACTATTAAAAAATCTATAATTTAGTTCTAACGTATGCCTTAACTAACGTTTAGGCGCAGTTTTGTTTATGTCGATATTCACACGCGTCCGTAAAATCCGGTCTCATTTTATTTTGACACATCCGAAGCACACACTACACTACTCATTATAAATACAACTCATAAGGTCTAAGAAATAAAGTACAGAATAACATTAGGTCGGTGGTTAACCGGGCTGAATGGGGAAGCATATGAAAAGCTAATCTCAGATGGCGCCAGCGTGTTTGGTCTTGTTAACTATTGTCAGTTGAAAGTATGGAGGTTAGAGGTAAGGAGTACTATCTTCGTTTTGAAAAAGTTTCCGTCAAAATGCGTTAAATTAGGTGGGATCGTTTGAAAGATTACATGTCATTTTCAACGCTAGTAGTCAACAAATTTTTTGGCCTGCTGAACAGAGTATTTATCTGTAAGTATGTTTAACACAAGCAAGCAAACAAAAACGGCAAGCGCAGCGTAGGACGTCCACCTACAAGGTGGACAGACGACCTGGTAAAGGTTGCAGGAAGCCGCTGGATGCGAGCCGCTTTCAACCGGCCAATCTGGAAGTCACTGTGGGAGGCCTATGTTCAGCAGTGGACGTCCTATGGCTGAAATGATGATGATGATGTTTAACACAGCTAGATTACGCGTACCATGTGCAGTCCGTGCAAAGATTTAACCTGTTGAGCTCGCACTTACTACATGTCTCGTAACTAATTTCTGTAAAAAAAGGCTGACAGCAGTTTTTTCTCATCACCAGCCAAAATGTAGTCCCGAAGCGGTGGTAGGGATAAGCTATATGTTGGGACGTGTATAAGTGCCCGGAAGGGGGCCTATATATATATTATAAAACAAAGTCGGGTTAGTTACACCATTTATAAGTCAAAAACGGCTGAACCGATTTCTAAGATCTTTTATTTGTTGGGTTTGTCTCCGCCCCGAATAGCAGAATAACTATAAAATGTCACAAAATTTAGAAAAAAATTAGTATGAACGGTTATTATATGAATTCTGAGGCGGTACGAAGTTCGCCGGGACAGCTAATATTGAATAAATGAGTATTATTGAGTATTATAACCAGTGATCGGAATAGGTAGAGTGATTTGATGTACTTTGGTAGTGCTAGCATAATATGGATATGTCGTTTTTTTAAGAACTGATACAAAGAAATGCCGAATTCCGGGAGGCATGTCCATATTAACATCAATGTTTGAGATCATTAACCCCAAATCAATCTACCTATTCCGATCACTGATTATAACCCTAATCTCTCCCACAGGTCTGTCTGCACAGAAGCGGGTATGTTTGCTATCCGCGCACGACGTAAGGTGGCCACCGAAAAGGACTTCTTGGAAGCGGTCAACAAGGTCATCAAGTCGTACGCCAAGTTCTCTGCCACACCCAGATACATGACCTACAACTAAACAATTTTATGCTTTGCCTTCGTAATAGAGTTCATAATACGGAAATATAACCGCAAGATTCAAAACCGAAGTGCGGGTTTAACACTGAAATGTTAACAACAATTACGAAGACAGGACATAGATAAATATGAAGTTATCTTTACCGTTTTTGTGTTTTGCAGATTGTGAAACTTAAAAATGGTGGGATAGGCTTTTTATTAGATGGTATTTAATATTTACTGATTTTTATGTAATAAATAACTATGTAAAAAACTTGTTTGTTTTTTTTTAATTGTTCTATGTAATTCTATGAGTTCATCATCATCATCATCATCATCATGACAGCCTATTGCAGTCCACTGGACGCAAGCCTCCCCCAAAGAGCGCAACACGATCTCCCGCTCTTTTCATCCAGGCACTGCCAGCCATCTTCCTAAGGTCGTCGGTCCATCGAGCTAGGGGGCGTGTCACACTACGTTTGCCAAGGCGCGGTCTCCACTCGAGAACCCGTTAACTCCACCTTTCATCGGTTCTGCGACAGATGTACCACTTTAGCTTGCTACATTTTAGGACTAATAAGGGCTGATTCGACCAAACACAAAGATATACCAGAATAACTATTATGGGTATAATTTTACTTTAATTCGATTACGTTTTTCGAGCAATACAGTATACTCGGTATTGTTATTCTATAGTTCAAGAGTGAATGATCAACGAATTGATAAACCTACTAAAATCCATGTAATCCATTTCTTTTCTACTTAACTTTTCACTTGAGTCTAGCTAGCTAACTTAACTATTCAAATAGGTCCTTAAATTCTGGATAGCTTAAAATAAAATAAATAATTCGTTTATTTTGTCTATGAAATTGTTTTTTCGTTCCAACTTTTCATCGAAGATATTTTTTTTTATTCCTGTGGGTTCTTACTTCTTTGCAGGCATTGACCACCATAATTGGAACCTTATGCACTTATCATAGGGTCCAAAACCAATATTCATTGGTTTTCATTCATTATTCAAGAGTATTGCTTAACGTACTGTTGTACTTGATCGGGGGTATTGCCTTCGAAAGATCCTAGATTTTTAAGATTTCTTTTGATATTTATAACATGTGTTTTGTTTGGTTAAACCTACTACTTATCTCTAAATTACTATTTATTTTACACGTAGCATATATTACCTACAATTTTACCTACAGTTTAAACGCGTGGAGCCAGATTACAATATTATGTAATAAATAAATTAAAATACATTATCCACATAAACATATCCAAAAACGCGACCATCGAGCCGTATGACTGCGTATTTTTATTGTTATCTATCACACAGATTTGCACACTACGTAATATCTTCTCATTCTACTATTAAATAAAGGCTGCCTACACATTAGGCATCAAAATACTGCAACTGATCTCCGGTTGGATACTAAAAGTAAGCGCACACTTGTCAGCGCCGAAGGAATTATTTGTCAGAAATCATATGAAAGTTCTTTCACCTATCCGCCGAATCGATGCCGCGGCAGGTAGAACTGGTAAGAAACATTTTCCTTAACCTTTCAGTCGTGTTGACAGAACGCGGCCAGCCACCGACTAGGCTTGCATACAGCGTGTCCAACGTGTGTAACTCAAGGATAACTTAATCACATAATCTATACATCAAGGTGAACAACTTTTGTTCTATAATTTAAAAAATATTTTATAGAATTATATTTGTGTCTCTTCGACTAGCATACTCACCATAACGTAGCGGTATTTTAGGAACGCCAATAATATGTGGTTACAGCTTTTCCATGTGTTAAGGGGCACCCTGTATATTATGTTCGACACCACTATAAAGTTTTATTGAATACTTAACGCTTTACACAAACCCAGACACAATAGAAGTTTTATTATTATCACGGCTATAGCCGTTTAGTGTCGCGGAAAAGGTTAATACACGGTAATCACCGCCATTCTATATTATAAAAACTCTTAAACTAGCAGGTTTCTTTTTTTATGACTCATCATTATCATATCATCATTTCGGCCATAGGACGTCCACTGCTGAACATAGGCCTCCCCTATTGACTTCCAGATTGGCCGGTTGGAAGCGGCCTGCATCCAGCGTCTTCCAGCGACCCTTACCAGGTCGTCTGACCACCTTACCGGTACGCGGCCTCCATTCTAGAACCTTTCTGCCCCATCAGCCGCCAGTTCTTCGTGCTATGTGCCCCCCCCGCTGCCACTTCAGCTTGCTAATCCGTTGGGCTATGTCAGTGACTAACATAATATATATCATAGGTACTGATTTTCCGTGTAACACACAGAGAGACAGCGTCACTGGCTAGTAATAAACAATACCTAAATACAAAAATATAAAATATGTTTTTCTTAAATAACTCTGACACTGTTAGACGCACTCAAATTTCGGGTACATTTACACCAGGTAACGCACTGATTTTCTACATCGTCCAATCCTTGAAAGGAGATAATATTTTTCTGGACTAGCGCACACCTCCAGACAAAAAACTAATGGTCACGGTCTCGAGTTAAGTAATTAACATTCCTTGATTCAAGATTAATTTTGTGGGTGCTAAGATAGTGTTTTTTTCAAGGTTCTTTTCCTACCACAGCCAGAGGGCCAATTCCCGTAATTTGACAATAGTCGCAATCCGGTGTCGATCCGCTCCCAGTAACATTACGATCCCAAACGGTATTCTCGTAAACTCAAAAAATGCAATTATAGTTCGTAATGCGACTGAAAATGGAAGAAACCAAAATTATATATTTTCTTGCTCTGTTTTTAGTCTTATTGGGATAGTTTTAATAATTTTACGTCAAATTGAAAGTTTACGAGAATACCGTTTGTGATAGTAATGTTACTGGGACCGGATCGACACCGGATTGTGACAATTGTCAAATTACGGGAATTGGGCCTCAGATACGAGCCAAATTCAAGAAGTTTATTTGACCCGAACTGGGAACCCTTTGCCATCAAAGCAAATCACTGCGCCAATCCACTGTCGTCATTATGAAGTTCTATTTCCGGACTAGAGAGCTTAAATCCAAATCAACCCAAGTTTACTATGTTGATGGGCACAATTTCTTGTTACGTGTTGCTCAGTGTGCGTTAGGCCTAAGAGAACGGCGTTTCATGCATAATGTATAATTATGTTGACGGGTTTTGCGCTTTCATTCTATTACCCGGACTAAGATTATCCAGCCGGCATTTGTTATTGCATGTCTTCAAGTCAACTCAAATACATCGATCAATACGAAGAAATCGTTTATCAAAGTTGTCTTGTGATTGACGGTAGATAAATATTAGTTAAAAGGTTTTATTTTTAGGGTAGTCAAACAATCCGATTACAGTGGCCTGTGAAGCAAGCGTGACTGTTTTGTGTTAATATTTTGTTACGAAAAAGAAAGTATTTAGTGATTAGTGGCGATTTTATGATAAGTGATAACGATGTCGGTAAATGTAAGTATTTTAAAGTGCACCTACGGTATCTAGTTACAGTTTATGATTAGGGTGACCGTTTAGTAATGTACTAAAATTTAGTACACCATTACACCATTAGTAACACCAGACACCATTTAGTAACTAAATGGTGTCATTAATTAATGTCAGCTCTATAGCTGGGACTTATTATTTATTGATTTGGCCGAATTTTCGAGGGGATTTTTATTAAGTTATGTTAGTGTCCCCTTTCGACACCAGAACTTTAAAACCCTTTTGTTTTTAATTGTGTACCATGTCAACTTTTAAGATTAATTTATTAATAAAAGGATTCCTTGTTCAACAACACAACTTACAAAATGTGTTTCGAAGTTAAAGAAGTAGGCCTATTCTTCTTCCTGTCAATAGCGATGATTCTAGATAGACTTTAACTAAAACTGATCAACTTCTACGGCATTTTGTGTCGCTCTGTTTGGATTCTCCCTCGTGCAGGTGTAGGGAGCGATACAAAGAGCAGTATCGATCAAGCGATGAAAAAGAAGAAAGAGAATTAGCATCTTTTTGTTTCTTAGGTATTTCAATGATTTCAATATTTTTTGTTCTCCTGAAATATCAAGTAAGTATTAAAAACAAATGCTATGCTCAAAATGTTGTGTGTGTAGGTTTTCAATACCTATTTTTCTGACAGTTTGGGTTTTAAGTATTAACAATTGACAAATATAAATGTAACCAACGCTACGCCAAGGTCGTCAATATCTGTCAAAGGGTGCGTTGTAGCCTTTCATTGCCTTAAATAGTGTTTCTATCTCAGGACGCCTACACGGACGTGGTGGAGTTGTGTGCCCTGCTACAGTGCCTCGGTTTTAGCGTCAAGTCTCTAGATACGAGTGAGGTGAACCTAAGTCAGGATGTCGGCATGAAGACCGTTGTTATTAACTGTCAGGTAAGCTACCTAGAAAACATTTAATTGTACAAACATATGAGACTACAAAACATTATAAGGCGACAATTATGTTCAATGAGGCAGTTAGGCATACTAATTATAATACCCCAAAGCTTGTATAGCGATTAGACAACAGAGGCCCAATTCCCGTAATTTGACAATAGCCGCAATCCGGTGTCGATCCGCTCCCAGTAACATTACGATCACAAACGGTATTCTCGTAAACCCAAAAAATGCAATTATAGTTCGCAATGCGACTGAAAATGGATGAAACCTAAATTAGATTTTTTTGCTCTATTTTCAGTCGTATTGGGATAGTTTTGATAATATTAAATCAAATAAAAAATTTACGAGAATACCGTTTGTGATCGTAATGTTACTGGGAGCGGATTGACACTGGAATGCGGCTATTGTCAAATTACGGGAATTGGGCCTCAGATATACCTACATAGGTACTTGGGTATGTAACAAATACCTATAAACATCCATAACTCTCTCTCTCTCAGTCTCAGTCAGTGCTCTAATGTCTAACCTTACAGTCTTCAGGACTTCACGTAGTACTTGAGAGTCCCGGCCTTGCGTGCTCGTGTCCCGCTACTAACCAGCAGACCAGCGGAGTCTGGCAGGTGTCAGGAATTGCTGGAGGAAAGCATCTTGATAAGGTAACTATCATCATAATCAGGACATAAACCTCTCCTATACAAGAATGAGCTCAAAACGGCTCTGGGCCGTTGATATCAGCGGCTCCCCGCAACCTTGACTAGATCTTTATTTCACTGGGTCCTGCCCTCGCTGCGTCTTCTAGTTCGTGGTCGCCACTCTAGAACCTTTCTTCTCCAGCGGTTCTCTAAGGACTACTAGAGTTTTTTAAATCATAATAATCATAATCATTTATTGTTGATTTATTTGGTTTACATGGTCTTACAAATAATTATAAATAATGTCCTCTAATGAGCCTTGGTAGGGCAGTTTTGAGGTTGTATTTATATTTTAATTTTAGTGTTTCAATAAAGACTTGTCTTTCAATAAATACAGTGATACTGAAAACGGGTCCCCCAAAAGTGAGAGCTGACATTTGTTGGTGTTAAAATAAATATTAATAATCATTCACCTATCCACAATTCCTCATGCTCCCCCACCCAGAACATTACAAATACACTTTTTTGGATTAATTTCTGATATTTCCTTCATTTCGTTAGGAGTTCGGCTGTACACTCCTCGGCTCACTCCCCAAGGCACACCGCGAACGCCTCACCAAGGAACTGAGAGAGATGATCCGTTGCATCAAGGAGAGCAACGACTCTGACCACGAGAAGAAGAATAAAGAAGCCATGAATAAGTCTACCAGCATCATCGAACTTAACACTCCAGAGAAAAGGTGAGGATAATAGGAATATTAGCCGGGATCAACTACCTTCCAAAGCACAAAGGAAGATGCTTGTAAATTATGATTTTGTCACAAAAAATGGTATGGTAGCCCCCTTCGTTTAAACCGCAGCTGGGGTTGCTTAACTTTGGTAATTATTACCAAAGCGTTTCCGCTACTGAGCTACAAGTACCTTGAAAACAATGGAAGATCTCCTTTATGTAAAGATACATTCAAAGCGTAATTTATACGTCCGGTATCTATCTAGGTACTGAACACATAGAATTCCTTATCGTTTTAATCCTTGTTCTGTAATTAATAAGTGTAGGTATCTACTTGAATTCATTATTAAATTTACCCGTTGCGAAAGCAGATAGATTAGATAAGAGAGAGAGAGAGAGAGAGAGAGATAACACCTAACCTGACACCATACAAAACAACGAATTAATAAGAAAAATTGGTTGTTTGTAAAGTAGGTTTACGATCGAGATGTTTACGTGATAACGTCTTATTGGTGATATAAGTTTTTGGGAAGTAAGGAATTAATGAAGATAACAATTTTTTCAAATTTTAAATTACATCTATCGTTTTATTCACACTTTCAATTCCATCTCCATTCGTTTGTATGCCGCTAGAGTGAGAGAGACGGAAGATCGGTCCACTCACTCGAACGCTATGCCAGCCTCCGCTCGTGAGGATTCCGCGTGACAAGTTTCACGGAATGACTGGCAGCGCTCGAGATGAGACGGGAGATCGGTCCGTCTCTCTCTCGTTATACCTGCGATCGCGCTCGTGAGGTTTTGGTGTGACACAAGTTTCTGAACATGTCACCCGACTAAAACGATTTTAAAGACGTTATCACGTCAAAAAAAAATAATTGCACAATTTAGGCGGTCTTACCCCGCTACAAGGAATATAAAGTGTTTTGCATATTTTCTCTTAAAATCTCTTCTTTATTTAATTATTAAATTTTATATACACTTGCCTTAGTCGCGTTTACCTTATCTTTTAATAATATGGGATCAAAACGTATAATATCGAAGCATACGGCATGAAGATCGTATCGGAACATTATTATTTGAAAGCCAGTCTTAGAATTTGGGTCTTTATTTTCATATAACATAAAGAATAATGTTCGATGTACGTATTTGTAGCTATGTTTATGAGATAATCAATCCACACTTCACTGCGGTGATTATTGTGATTTACAGGTACCCTATCATTAATAAGTCAAGTCATGAAACTTTAAATTGGACGTCTTTATTTTGTAGCTTAGTAAGTAAAACTAATAACTGTTTCTTAAGTTGGTAAATGTGTCGTTTACCCTATCATCTAATCCAATCGTACTTTCTGGAAGCCTTTTTGATTTGGCAATTTTGAAATGTATTAAACTATAAAAAAGGAAATACATTATTGGCCATTTGTCTTTATAGGTATGTATTATGTATGACTCTGTTATATAAGGGTTGTGAATATTATGTAATATAAAATAAAAGCCCAATGCATACCTACCTACTGTAGTATGAATGTATAATATTATGAAATAATACTAGTATAAACCACCTGTTAAATAAATAAGTCGCAGGGTCTGTGATTCGGCCTACTCGTAACTTGTAGCTTTTTTCTCTTGTAGAAGTAGGTACTAATAACAGCTCGTCAACCTACCAGAAATGGTCAAATTTTGACAATTGATATTAAACTCTACTTGTCGGACCTAAAGTGGAAAATCGGTTCAATGACCTTTAAGCTTTTGGGTAGGTTGACTGTACCTAGATATCAAACTTGACACTTTACAGAAATCCCCCTTAGTTCCTAGGCAACGTAGATAACTGGCATAACGTTTACAAAATCAGCTGCTCGCCAAATAAAACATAGTAACAAATTCAAACATCAAAAACATATCATTTTTATGGCTTCGCACCTCAAACAAAAGGTAGAAAAGAAACCTTATAGGATCACTTCATTGTTTATCTTTCCGTCTGCTTGTCCGTCTGTCTGTCTGCCTGCCTGCCTGTCTTTCAAGAACACCTGAAAAAGGTTATTAAGTATTTAAATTATCTATATATATAAAAATGAATTGCTGTTCGTATTATTAAATATTTGTGGAAGGTTTAAAAGGTAAGAACATATAAAAAATTGCTAGGAAAGTAGTAAAACAACTATTTTATTTTCCCATACAAACTGTTCGTACCTGTCAAATGAATTGGCGGATCAAAGTTCGCTGGGTCAGCTAGTATTATATATTTTTAAGATCTCAGTTGTACATTTAATTGGCAATAAACGCATTTGAATTTGAATTTGACCTTTTTTTACCAAGAACGCGTTGAGGTATCAAGTTGAAATAAGCATCCGATACTCAGGTCTGCAATCTCTTGAAGCTGTGAAAAAAACAATTTCTTAATATCAGAAGATGCGACTGTTTATGGCGCATTTTTCCATTCATTCATTCATTCATTCATCATTATGAAATCAAAACCTATACTCTACTTAACCGTAGGTACTCTTCGTTAACCTAGAATAATGAAGGCAAGATATTGTATCTTATAGCAGTACGAGTAGTAGGTAAAGGCAAAAAGTTAAAATCCGTAGTAGATTACTACACAATACACAATATAGATAGATAGACACTTTATTGCACAAAAACATTAAGGTTATTACAGACAAGACACAGTTATGTACAATCAGGCGGCCTTATCGCCAAAAGCGATCTCTTCCAGACAACCTTAGGGCAGAGGAAATTAAGTTTTAATACAGTGGGGTAACGTAGTGCGAGAGCAAAAGAGTGCGTAAGTCAAATAATCAAAAATAAAAAATACTTACATATAATACACAAAAATAGCAAAACAATAATAGTAGATAAATATGTAATATACGTATATATAATATATTTATTTTTTATCAAACTGATAAGTGATAAAAAGCTTCGGTACTCGTTTCCCGTTATGGATGAACTACTCCCATACCTACAAGTATGCACGGAACCTTCGGTGCGTGTGTCCGACTCGCACTTGGCCGATTTTTTACCTTTAACTACTTCACTACGCTGTAACTACCACAGGCTGTTCCAGTCCAAAATCGACACGCCTACCAGATACCGCTCACTAGACACCCTGACGGCCGGTAAAACTGATGCTGAGCAGCAGCTACCAGCCCCAGGGCCCCTGACGAAGCGTCTGCTTGCTAACGCTTACGGAGATGATGCTGGTGGAAAGAAGGTGAGGAAAACCACTAATGTAGTTAAAGCCAGTGCCGTAACTAGTGTTTTGTGCGTTCGGTGCTATAGTTGGGATGAGATGGATCAAGAATGTATGTAAACAAAGCGCTCTAACTTTCTTTATAGAGGATATTATTAAGATTTTGGTAGTTTTAGTGTTCTATCAGGCCGTTTATTAAATATTTATTAAAAATTACACTAAATTAAAAAAAAAAAAACGTAAATAAAACGCATTTTAATTAAAATAATTTTGTAAATAATGACGACTGTCTGGTGTAGTGGTTCGAGCTCCGGACTACAAAGCCAGTGGTTGCGGGTTCGAATCCCGCAAGGGGAAAATGTTTGTGTGATTAGCATGAGCATTTGTACCTTAGTCATGGATGTTTATAAAAGTATTTAAGTATGTTTATCCGTTATCTAGTTGCATAGTACAAGCTTTGCTTAGTTTGGGGCTAGACAATTGGTGTGCCGTGTGATTGTGGAAACAATTTATTTAAATAAAAAAAAAATAGGACGACCTCCGTAGCCGAGAGGCGAGCATGCTGTGAGGATTTTTTAAAACAATTATTGTATTCGTTTCAGACAACAATGTGCCGCAGGCAGAGCACATACACATTATCCTCGACCCCTGGTAGTAGTATTCGACGTCGAAACAAAACATCAAGGTAGGTTATTTAACTATTTTCGAATCAGAAATAAACGAAGAAAAGTCGCTGACATAGCCCAACGGATAAGCAAGTTAAAGTGGCAGTGGGCCGGGCACATAGCGCGTAGAACTGACGGCCGATGGGGCAGAAAGGTTGAATGGAGGCCGCGTACCGGCAAACGCAGCGTAGGACGTTCGGGTGGAAGGTCGCAGGAAGCCTACTACGGCAAAAGAACTACTTAGACCAAAAGATTTAATTCATATTAATTTTATAAAAAAAATAAAAACCGACTTCAAAAAACTAAAACGCTAAAAATAATCTTAACACTTAAGTACCTAATCAGTTACTTTTGGAGTCGGTGCAAACGAAAACATTGGTCTCTCATTGACTGGCACCGACTCCAAAAGTAACTGATTAGGTACTTAAGTGTTAAGATTATTTTTAGCGTTTTAGTTTTTTGAAGTCGGTTGTTATTTTTTTTTTAAATTAACTTATTTCATCCATTTTAGTGATAAATCCAAATTAAAACAAATCTTACGAGTGCAAACATAATTTAACTGCTGAACACCGATTTCATTTCCTATTTTTCCACCATTAGGGGTGAAATTTTTTCCAAAATTTTTTATTATAGTATCTTTGAAGTATAAGCTATTCATTAAAAAAAGAATCATCAAAATCGGTCTACATTTGGCAGAGATATAGGTAAGATAGATACTAAAATCAGTTGGCGTGGTACGGAGTTTATGCAATGTTTGATGATTTTCTTATAGATCCCATCATCAGAATATAACCAAATTTATATGGGACCATTCTGAAAGTATTACCTTTCAAACAAAAAAATAATTATCGAAATCGGTCAACGCAGTAACGAATGATCGCTGAACATACATAAAAAAAAAAAAAAAGATACCGACGAATTGAGAACCTCCTCCTTTTTTGAAGTCGGTTGATAAAAGAATCGGATGTTTTGCGCTGGCAAGTGTTCATCTTATTCTCACGTTACTCCTGCTGTTTAACACGTTTGAATTATTAACCCTATGGGCACAGAACCCTAAAAACAAGTGTTCTAAATTAACTCGGATCTGGGAGTGCTGAGAGACATCCCTGCAACTCGTTGTTCGGTACAGACAACGGCAGTTCAACCTACCCAATAAGGTAAAAGGTCATTGAATTGATTTTGTACTTTATGTCCAACACTGAGAGATCAATATCAATTGAGAAAATTTGACGTTTTAGGGTAGGTTGACGTGCTGTTGTCTGTACCTCGTAACTTAAGGATGTTGGTTCCGTACTTCGAGACCGTGACAGTTAAATAGGTGTGTTAATCTTGACTAGTGTGTATTTATTTGTGAATGCTGGCAAAGATTGTTTACACGGTTCACACCAAAGATCAATGGGAGAGGCCTGTCTTCGGTAGTAGACAGTATGCTAAACAATAAGAGATAAAAAAAACATAAGTAATGGACAACATCACATACATTGCTCTGATCCTAAGATAAGTAGCTTTAGCACTTGTGTTACAGAAATCAGAAACAACGACGGTACCACAACACCCAGACCCGAGATAACATAGAAAAGGACTTCTAGAGAGAGCGACACCAAGTCCGTTATGCTCGCCTCTCGGCTACGGAGGTCGTCAATTTTTGAGATGATCTAACTGGTAATATTTTTACAGTCCAATACAATCTTTACAAAACCCGCTACTGGAGACGCTGATTGAGGCAGAGAAAGAAGCCGAAGAGTTGAGAAACAAAATAGCATACATCAGGAAGGAGTTTATCGAGGAGAAAAACGACTCATCCATGTCTTCGCTTGCGTTGGACGTCTCCAAAATATCTGTATTGAAGGTAAAGTAATCTATGTACTTTTGTTTAAAGATAGTTTATAGGTTCATCTTCATAGGCCAGGCCGATGTTGAACGTTGACCTCATAATTAAAGTTGTTTGTATAGATTCGCCTCTCTAAAAAGCATCGAACCTCATGGCATACCTAGAATTTTAGTTTGAGTAATATTCGTTTTTATTTACTTATTTTAACTGAAATTCTGAACAAAGTACATCATTTACGACATTTTGTCAAACAATATTTGTAGTATGTTTCATATAAATGTATGTACTACCAAAATAACTTAAATATAGGTACCTGCAACAAAAAAGTTGCCACGCTCCATACAAAAAAGTTCGAAGTCTTTTGACTACTGTTCAAATCCACAACCTGTATCTTTAAATACGCCAAAACTCGTAGGGGCTGATTCTGGTGCTCAGGTACAACTACTTTTGATTTAGGACTAACATCTAATTTAATAAAAAATATTTCCCATAGGTACGAATGATATCACGTGACCAAGACGTTAAATGAGATTTTTTTTTTGAGATTACTTTCGATGTTTGTCTGAATAAATTAATGACTATTAAGTTCCCCCTTCAGGCCACAGCGATAGGCCACAGAAACGAGACACAATAAAAAAAATAATTGTTACGCGGCCAACATGTATGGTTTGAGCTTGCCAGATTACTAATTGCTTGCATATTTTTTCATACGTTGTATAGTTACTTACTTTCCAGACAGAGCCATCCAAAGCCCAATTTGCGTCCAGTCCAAATTTGTCCGGCTTAGGAACAGTACAGGAGGACTTCCCCAAGAGTCGTCTCAAACGCTTCGAGAGCGCGTCCACTTCGCACCTGGGCCCGAAGCAGCTCAACCCCGTCGAGAAGCCGTCGCGGCTGAAGCGCATCTCCCCTAATATATTCAGGATGAAGAAGGACCCGCCGAAGGACAAGCCGAAGGCGCAGGATAATAAGAATAACAATAGCAAATTGAATAGTAAGTGTTTTCACGAAACTAGTCTATGATTCAGATTGTCTGTTTTTTCTGACTGTGCGAAAAAAATTAACAGACCTGTCCCCCGATTCTACCGAACACGGCCTAGGCCTAGGCCCACTGCCTACTACGTAAATATTTCATTTGTTCTTAATACGTAAATTAAAATAACTATTCAATGTTTTTTTTAAACTAGCCGAGTAAAAACATGACCGTTTTCAGTTGTTCATAAATTATCAAAGGTTTGATTGACACAAGTAGATAGTAATTTTTATTTATTGGGTTTATACGTCCAAAGGAACGAAACATTTTCGTAGTAGGCTTTCAGAACCGTTCGATAACGAATTAACAACCGGTAAATCACGTAACACTAATAATTAATTTGTCGAACTATTCTGTTTGGAAATAAGGACGGCGCCAGGCCAGCCAAGGAGAGTTTAAATGTTTCATTCGTACCGACTTAAAAAATAAGTTATTCGTTATGGTTTAGTGAATTTTATTACTAAGCTTTTTTTAAATTGGTGCATGGGAGTCTTCGTATCGTATTCGTCAGTTGGTAGCTTTACTGCGACAAGTAGGCTCACTCCACCACGTATACCCACAAAAAGTTGCATCTGCGCTGCTACCATAACTTGTTTTGTCTTGTTTCAGATTTCTTCAGGCCGAAAATAGTGACACCGGTGCACAGTTCAAGAGCGACCGAGTCGAGCCCTAACCTCAGTAGCGGCTCTAAGAGGAAGTACAGCCACGTCAAATCGACCATACCACGACCGACACCCGTTAAAAAGGACTGACCAATCGCTTGTAACTTGAACTTGACTGTATTTTAGTGCGAACTTAACTTATGATATTTTTTAATTTTAGATAATAAATACGACGACAAAAGACCGGTGTTATAATTTTTGTGCTTTGATTTTTGGGAATCTACTAGTTGCTAGGACGTTTACGTCCACCTTGTGGGTACAAGGTGGACAGACGACCTGGTAAAGTTCGCAGGAAGACGGTGGCTGCAGGCCGCTTCCAACCGGCCAATCTGGAAGTTAATGGCGGAGGCCTTTGTTCAGCAGTGGACGGCCTATGGCTAAAATGATGATGATGATGATGATTAGTTGCTACTCCATTTCGAACGTTAACGAATTGATGTACGTCAAAATAATAAATTAGTTATTTTTGGAGTCGGTGCGAATAAAAACATTTAAACTCTCTCATTCAATAACAAGCTGTCGATCAGAAAACCACGGACACTATATTTAGCATTAGTGTCACGTGATTTACCGGTTGTCACTTCGTTATCAAATGGTTCTGAAAGCCTACTACGAAAGTGTTTCGTTCGTTCGGACGTATAAACCTAACAAATTAATATACCATCTACTTGTGTTGAGCCTTTGACTATTACCTATAAACAACTAGCTGTCCCGGCAAACTTCGTACCGCCCCTACATCATAAATTTTTTTTTTTCGTTAGTTAGTTTAGTTATTCTGCTATTCGGGACGGAGACAAATTCAACAAATCAAAGATCATAAAAATCGGGTAAAATTTTATATAGTTATAAAACTTTGGGTTAGTAAAACCATTTATAACTCGAGTGCGGCTGGAACAAAAAACAAAAGAATAGGCCCAAAGTATGATTATAGTATGACGACAACGTAGTGGTTTACTTGATCAGTGCTGACGACCTCCGTAGCCGAGAGCCGAGCATACCGGACTTGCTGCCGCTATCTCTGAGGTCCCGGGTTCGATTCCCGGTCGGTCGATGTAGAAAAATAATTATTCTATATTGTCTCGGGTCTGGGTGTTGTGGTACCGTCGCTGTTTCTGATTTCTGTAACACAACACATAAAATAATAACACTGTGGCTACTTACCTTATGATAAGAGCAATGTATGTGATGTTGTCTAAATCTTTTTTTTTTTAAAACAGACAAATACGAATCGGTTTTGCTTACCGAGGGTTCCGTACTAGGTATATTATAGACCAGGAATTGAATCTCGTAGTTTAATTACAAAATTTTATTACAAATGTATAGTTTTTAGATTTTTTCGTGTATTTGTAGGATAAGACGATATTGCTTGCTAAACTTCATAGTTCTAGGTCAACGGAAGGAATTTTTAACTCCCTTAAGTGTCGAAATATAAGTTTTTGTGGCATAAACGGCTGTGTCTTTTATTAAGTTAACTCAGAAGTTTAATTATTTCACAGCTTGAAGGGAATGTAGACCTGTGTACCTATTTTAGTTACAGGTTTTAATTTCAACGCCTCTACGCATTCCCGAGATAAACGGTCTTGACAGACAGACAGACAGACAACAAAGTATCCTTTAAGGGTTCTGTTTTTTCCTTTTGAGGTACGGAACCCTAAAAGTACCTAATATAGACGGTGTTATGCGCTCGTGACGTGATTTGCCAAAAAACTGACAGCAGGATCATACTGATTGCTCGAATGCTCGCTTTGTAACATGTTTCATTCCGCCCCTTAATTCCGGTTAGTATCCACCCTAAGATTACATGACACTGAAAAAAGCGTGTTAAATCTTTTTGCCACCGACACAAAGAAGAAGGAGAAACAATATTAATTTACTACGAAAGGCGCGACGATAAATTAAAGAACATATAAAAATTACAAAACATTAGTATATTTCTAATACTATGTATCAGTTAAATCAGAATTAGTGCAGGTTCTTATTAATTTTTCTACTTCTTTTTCTAAATTATCGTTCTTCTTATCCGTTGCCTTTTTAATATTTTTAGATTTAGACGAGTGTTTACCTACATTGCTATCTTTATCTCGCTTGTTAGACCTCGCATCTCCGTGTTGTTTGCATCTTTGCAGTGTCACTGATGCTGGATACATGACATTTTCTAAAAACTCCTTTGTACATAATTTTTCTCTATTCGGCGAGTGTTCGTGGCCTTTCCTCCTACTCCTTTTCACGCATTTCTCCATATGATAGTCTTCAGACGTATCGTTGTCACTTTGCATCGTTTTCGAATCTGAATCCTCATTTTTTTGTCTTTCATTTATAACTTTCTCTTGACTTTTTCTTGTTAGATCACGTAAAGTATACTTATCACTTTTTGTCTCTTTTTTCCTTTCTTTTTTTGCTAATTTTAAACAAATAGTAGCTTTGGGATACCCTGTGAACTGTTGGTAGCAGTTTCCCTTTTCTAATGAAACAAAACTGTTAAAGAATCTTCGCGGATGAATATCTTCACATGTTTCATTTAATAAAACGTAAGCTTTCTTTAGAAACAGTTTTTTGTCAATAGGGTTCTGCATGTGGAAGAAATTATCAAGCTGCTCATGCGTCGTCAGTCTTTTTAGAGCGTTTTTCTGGACTATGTTGTATGAGACAACCGCCATTAAAATAAATGCTGGCTCATTGCTGAGGATGTGATCCCAAAGGATTAACCATTCAGAACATGTCAATACCTCACTAAAAGCCGTCTCTAATATCTTCAATGCATAAGTTTGACTCGTGATCCCAACTTCACAAAAATGATTCAAAAGATGCTGATCATGCTCTGCTAAGATATTCTCTGCCATTGCCAAAATGCTGATTGGTGGAAACGGGGCATACTCGAACCACAACTGACAATAATTCAGTAGAACAGTCGCTACACACTCGAACAGCAAAAGCGGGTCCTTTTGCAGTACCTTCACAAATGGGAACACAAATCCAGGCAGAAATTTCATAACACCAAACAATGGACACCAGTGAGCAAGACAAGACAATAGTCTTTTCAGATTTTTCAACGTAACAGAACTGTGTATTGTAAACTGTTTTTCGATATCCCTATAAGTCGGATGTATACCTTTATCAATCAATGCAGCATACGCTATTTTATTTTTAGGTGTATTCAACAGTGATCTCCAAATGACGGACCTGAATTTATCAGGATATTCCCCATACTGCATTAAAATCCTTCTAAGTCTAGCACTGTCCATGCAACTCTTCATCTTCTGTTCAACTTCCACTTTCGACGGTGACAAGTTATGGGGAAGTGGCTTCTGTGTAGAAGTAGAAGGAACCTCGTCCTTCACACTGTCCCCTATAGCACTCTGTGCCATGTCCAGAACATGACCGGAATTGTAAATATTCACTTCTCCGAGTTGCAAGATACAGAAGAAGTATTTTCCACTGGGACTTACGGCGAATTTTCGTATGCCTGACGATTCAGGAGATATGGTGTGTATGACGGATACAGATTCCAAATCAAATAGGTGGAGGGTGCAATCGCTGCTCAGTATAGCCAGTATTTTGTTAGCTCCTCCATCAAAGACTTGTGGAACGAAAGCGATTTGTTGTGCGCCAGAAATGTTGTATTTGGACATGTCAATCGACTTCAAAGCTTTCCACGTGTCCATGCTAAACAAAATTAGCATAGGCGTAAGTCCAGCCATCGCCATCGCTCTTCCATTCATCGTGAACGCTATGCTCCTCATGTGTTTCAACTCACTCGGAATAATTTGCTTCACTGATTTCATACTTTCATGTTTCCATATTTGTACTGTGTCGTTTTGAAAGCAAGCGACGAGGTAGTCACCTCCAGGCATGAACATTATTTGTTGGATTTGCGCACCCAAATATGTGTTCAGAGTAAAATATTTGGTGTAATTTGTCAATTCCCATAAAATAGCTTCAACAGGACTAGCGGTTAGTAAGTTGTTGATTTTATTGTTTGAGAATGAAATGTGTTTCACAGGCGCAGTATGTCCAGATAGTGATAAGGAGACTTGTCCAGTCTCGGTGTCAAGAAAACTGACATCCAATCTTTTTGCACTAGCGACTATCAAAGTGTCTAATTTGTTCGGGACGAAATGGAGGGCCGTGCATGGTCCTATGCCTGTCAGTTTCCAAAACTTGAGGTCGGAGAAGTCTAAAATAAACAGGTTACCGGCATTGTCAGAGCACGCGAGCTTCTCCTGACTGTCGTCGAAGGTTCCCGTCGAGAACCGAATCCTGCGGCTCTCGCCATTAGACCCCCGGACAGTGTGATGCAGCTGCAGTATAACTCCATCCCTCGGCCTCGATTTAAGTTTGATATCGAATTTCTCCAAGCTCTCCTGGTCGCCTCTTTTCTCTTGTTCCATTTAATGATAATTCGATTCCATACGATGCATACAACATTATATATTTTTTTACACAATAATCATTATAAATCTGTTTGAAATTGATTTAAAATTTGGCAGAGTCAAGCTATCAAAACTAATACAGAGTTGTCAATATCCGTCAGCTATCGGACGTTGCCATGACAACCGCCACTACAAACAAAAGTTCTGAAATAGCCGAGGAATTTATAAGTAGGTACTAGTTGTACGTAGTACTTATAAATTCCTTGGAAATAGCATAGTGACGTTTGTTTTAGTTTTTGCTATAACGATTATAATAACGAAATATTATTAAGTTTAATTAGGAGAAAAAAAACAATAAATCCATTATGTTCTGTTGCTTGTGTAGGTAGGTACTTTTGCAAATTTATTAAACTAGTTATAATCGGAATAAAGTAACAATTAAAGGAATCAGAAACCATTCGCATTCCGATGTTTAACAATGCCGTTTTTTTGAGTTCGAACTACGAGAAATTAATATAAAATAATTACTTACAGCAATAAATATTCAAAACATTGTTTATACATTGTTGTGTTGTAACTTTCTACCTACTGCTCTTTTCGCGTAATGTTCACAAACTGTTATTATAATCTCGTTAGCTCACAATGTTGTTGCATTTACATTCACTCGTGGACGATTAAAGGCGTTTATCGAGTCAAGACGAAGCGTGATGGACGAAATGGAGCATTGGTTACGGCTTATGACCCTGATTATTTTCAGTCGCGCCGCATTTTCTCCGTAAACAGTTCCGTTTTTTCACCTCACGGGGAAATGCGAGCTAATTTGACGTAAAGTGATTACGATTACGGTCGCGCCTGCGCAGTCCACGCCACAGACAGTGCCGCAGCGGCCGCCACGCGCGCTCCCGCGCATACACCACTATGAGAGTGACCGTTATTTTGGCGCGAAATTCAAAATGTAACACCCGCTACGATTTTACGTTCGTTCATTGCTGACTTTTCCTAGGAAAGTTTAGCGTATGATAGACAAGACACGACAACAACAGCGTGCCACAGATTATTCAATATCGAGCGCACGACAGGACGGGAAATCGCCTATTAAATTACGTCGGAATACCTTGCTAACGAAGCGTTCGCATCGCGGCTTAATAGCGACAGTAAAATGAGTTGGTTTTCTCTGAGATTCCTCGTCCGCCGTTTCGGGTAGTCGGGCCTATGCCGACTTACCGGTTGGTAGAGAGTGCGGGCGTGGTAAGGAGGTTCCTTCGCGGGTTGAAGATGTGTTTCCTTAACGTGTTGCGGCTGCATGTGTCGCAGAGCCAGCGACAGAAGCGGTTGTACAAACAGTATATGGAACAGCTAGCCGGGGCGTATGTAGAACGATGTACCGACTTGAATACCCATTGGGACCCGCGGTACAGATACAGGATGCCATCCCCCGACTGGCAATATTCTATGTCTTGCGATGAACACTGGTACGGGTCGGAGGGGTCTAGGTCGTGCTGTGGCTCGGACTGTTCTGATAGTGGAAGATGTTCGTCCCCATGCTGTTCGGAGGTGATCTTCAATGGCGGGCAGCACTTCAGTGGCAAGAGGATGCCCGGAGTCCACGTTTGTCGTCGGTACCCCGTCTGTTATCCCGGCAATTTTGGGTAAGTATGACTTAGTTATTTGTTGTTTATGTTCTATTAGCATTACACAAAACTGTTACATTTTTACCAATATAAAACCATTTCACTTCTGCAAATAGGCCTAAATTAAGCTCGTTTACACGTCTCAATGTGGGCTAGTGCCAAGGAATCTCGGTCACTGTAGTCAGTCTCTTTTTAAACAGTATGTATGTGCGAGGAGGCAGTATTGAATTATATGCATTTAAAAGCGATTACATTTTCCCATGACCGAATTACACACTGTATGCAGTCTGAAATTTAGAACGTCAAGTTTATCTTTATTTCGGGTATTAAGATCACGAATGTCACTTCTTAGGGAATAGATGCAGGTTTTAGCAAATATTCTCTTATAATATTTTTGTAAATAAATTAAGAAGGTACTGCTATCTATATTTTTTTTTGAACCAGGTCTTTAACGTCTCTTCTCGCGGTCTAAAGTCATAAACAGTCATGTAGCTCTCTTTTGTAGTACAAAGAAGTTTTTTTTAGCAATTACATTCTAATTCTAACTAAGCTAATATAATTAGCATGTAATGCTGGCTTTGACAGCTAGAAACACTTGACAAATTTTGACGGGTTAGCTACCGTCCTCGGTAGCTTAGTTGGAAAAGCACTCGCCTGGCATGCTTTGAGTCGTGGTTCGATTCCCACCTAAGGAGGTCGATATTTTTCAAGTGTTATGTTCTTAGATTAATGATTAATGATCTTAGATTAAGTTTCTGCTGCTGAGTCCCATAAAATCGAAGGCATCATTTGACGCATCATAGTGCCTTAGTTTTTCAGAAAAGTTTGATGTTACACACAATCAAAAGCTTAATAAGACAAATCACAAAAACACCCTGCTTACTCTCCCAAGATTCAAACACGTGTTTTAAGAGTGCAACTTCAGCATCAGTAGTACAAATAAAGGTTAACAGTTCAATAATTCAGGGACGAATTACATAGCTTGTCTATTGAGATTAAATGAATTAGACCCAGAAGATAATATAGTAGGTAGGCAGGTAACCTACGAAACAATAAAACCAATTTATTTGTGAATATAGGCTCAAATAATAGCTCTTTTATACGTGGCACACTTAGTACACACAAAGAGTAGCACAATTCGAAATACACGAAAACACAACTCAAAGTACACGGGTGTCTTGGAAGTTAATAAAGGTAATGTAGTATGAGATTATATTATCAACGAGTAGCACAACTCAAGTACACGGGTGCCTTGGAAGTTAATGTAGGTAAGTAGTATAAGATCATATTATTAGAGAGTACACGGGTACAACTCAGGTACACGGTTGTTTTGGAAGTTAATGTAGGTAATGTAGTATGAGATCATATTATTAAAGAGTAGCACAACTCAAGTACACGGGTGTCTTTGAAGTTAATGTAGATTCGACGCAGATTCCGATAATCACAATATCTCGATTTTGTAATATTTCGAGTTGTATTACTCTTTATCTAGGTGTGCGACGTCCTAATTTTGTTTTTTTGCTGCTTTACAATACAGTAAGTACTTATTAACATAACTAATTTTCTCTTCCACAAAACAATGAAGATACAAACGAATGATTATTTTATTATATTACTTATTCATATTGTTTGTAATCATGCAACTGAAGAATTCAATTTATTATTGTAAATAGTATCTACACGCGTTCTGCACTATTTGTTATGAATTTAATGCAATTTGAGTAAATAAATAAACCATAATAGATTGCGTATTGTTTAAGTTTCTTCCGGTAACGTTTTCGCGAGAATTATGGCAACTGGATGGCTTGTGAATGATTTTCGGATTGTTTTTCTTCGAAATTAGTAGAAAATAGCTAAAAAAATTGTGCATATTATAATAGCGATTTTCTTACTTGAACTAAAATATAAAAAATTTTGAATCGATACAACCTCAAACTGTGCAAAAAGGGGAAAAAATAGTATTAGCGTAGCATGTGAGAGACGTTAAAGAGCTTAGAACCAACGGATAAAGCTATTACTACTAACAAGAGTCAAACGAAATCATAAGACAAACGTCTGTGACATAAACTCCCTACAAACTTTTTTCTTTTCACCAGCTATCCATTTATTTCTTTGATCCAAATTCCATCTTGGAACGAATAAAACATGCACGAACTGTTTTTCCCATTGTTTCTACACTTTATAACACAACACGTACTGTGACCCATATCGCGAATTTGAACGTTTTTACTTAAAAATACTTAATAACGCTAGTATGGAATTCTATGGAAATATAGCAATTTGACACATAACTGTCCAGAGTTATTTCCCATTTCTACAGCGCTGCGATCGATTTGACGGTCCTACACCCACTTTGCACATAGCAAATACATATAATATACTATCAGACTACACAAAGTTGGTGATTCATTCCAAGTCAAGTACCAAAGACTCTTGTTGAATTACCTGTACATGAATTCAAAATTCACATTAAAAAAATTCTTATGAAAAAAGGATATTATAAAATAGACGATAATTTAAACGACAAGAGCTGCATGGACTTAACCTCCTTAGCTCACATTTACTACATGTCTTGTAACTGTATTTCCTGTAAAAAAGGCTGACAAAGGTGACTGAGTTTGTTGCGCTGTTTCTTCTCATCACCAGCCAATATGTAGTCCCGAAGCGGTGGTAGGACTAAGCTATATTCTGGGACGTGTATAAGTGCCCGGAAGAGGGCCTCGTACAAAATAAATGAGTATTATTGAGTATTATGCTTAAAAGTCAAAGTTGGTTGCACCATAATAAACGTAAAAAGTATTCTTCACTCTATGTCTAGCTGTACCTGCATGGGAAACGTATGTTATTATGTTTTTTGCGGAAAGTCAGCGATAAGAACGACGCATCTTTTATTGCTCTACATTCCACTAATTAGTTACATATTACATTGTCTATGGTTTTCTAACACGCTAGAATTATATCTTAAAATTTAAGTCCAGTTCTTGGGATTAGAATAAAAAGTTTTCTTCATCTGTCTTTTACAACTGTACTTTAATTTATTTTATTTTAATTAAGTTTATTATCATCAGGCTCGACCTTTAGACCTTGGTATTTTTTATGTAGGTAAAGTTTTACGTAAATAACACTGCTTAGTTACTGTTTTAGCATTCATGTAGGCTTTTGTTTTGATTGATTGATGATTAAACAATATTATCCCTGTATCACATTAAAAAAAACGACAGTAGCGGCAAAAAAAATAAATTGGAAAAAGGAAGGAGAAATACCAATTATTGAAATTACTTAAAAACCCATCGTCTTCGCGTACAAAATACCTCAGTGCTTAAAGACGAAAGTCTACAACCAGTGAGTGCTACCAATGGTGACCTATGAAACTAGAACCTGGCCTCTCAATATGCGCCTCATAAGGAAGTTCAGCGAGCTATAGAAAGGGCTAGAAAGGGCTATGCTTGGATAGTGTCTTTGCGAGATCGAAACAGAAATGAGGAGATCCGTAAATTAACGGCAGCGCCTAAAACTTAGAACTGACGGCCGATGGGTAGAAATGTTCTGAAATGGAGGCCACGTACTAGTAAGCGCAGCGTAGGACGTCCACCCACAAGAAGGACAGACTACCTGGTAAAGGTTGCAGAAACCGCTGAATGCAGGCCGCTTCCAACCAGCCCATTTGAAAGCCATTGGGGGCGGCCTATGTTCAAAAGTAGACGTCATATGGCAAAAATAATGATGATGAAGCGCTAAAGACGTAGTATTACAGCCGAGAGCATAGTAATCTCGAGTTATGAAACCTTAGATTATCAAAAAATAATAAACATTATTTTTTTCTTTTGTCAATCAATCAAAAATATCAAAGCTTCGTCACTTCTAAGTAAAAATTGTACCAAGACGTGACGTAATGCGACGTTTCAAATCAAAATATCTCTAATATTTTGACTATGTGCAAAAAGAAAAAATACGTGTCCAATACTTTTTAGGGTTCCGTACCCAAAGGGTAAAAACGGGACCCTATTACTAAGACTTCACTGTCTGTTCGTCACCAGGCTGTATCTCATGAAACGTGATAGCTAGACAGTTGAAATTTTCATAGATGATGTATTACTGTTGCCGCTATAACAACAAATACAGAAAAACAGAATAAAATAAATATTTAAGTGGGGCTCCCATACAGCAAACGCGATTTTTATACCGTATTTTTTGTTACATATTTACAGGTAGACGCTTGGAATATTCACAGTTTATTTAATTAAGTATGTTTACATTAAAAATAAATAATTTCAATCAAATAAAATAAATATTTAAGGGGGGCTCCCATACAGCAAACGTGATTTCTTTGCCGTTTCTTGCTCGATATTAATAACGATGGTATGGAACCCTTCGTGCGTGAGTCCGACTCGCACTTGGCCGGTTTTTGATAATCTACCTGATAGACGAAAAACAAAGGTAGGTCGTCATCCCTACTGTCATTTGTCTAACATTTGTTGTCAAGTATTCCTAAACTAGTACACCCCATACTTCGAGATCATGACAAATTATTGGTGTGTTGTCTGTTGCATATTTATTTATTTAAGACTCAGTAGTGTTTCCTTTTGTAACATTTTCCCAATTTGCATGGAGTTCGATTGGATATTTGCGCGAAAGCGTAACAAATAAACAAAGTCGCTTTCTCATTCAATGTTGTGGATCTGGATGGTCGGATTTAAATTAGTTATTATAATTACAAGTACCATTAAAAATCTACGAGAAAAACCAGTAAAAGCAATAACAGTATTATTTCTTAGTACATTTTTCTTGGATCGTGAGATGAATAATAGTTATACGTTTTTATTCAAATGTTTAATATTAAATAGGTATGTATAATTATTTGCAATTTAGATTCATGTGCTGATTTTGTGCACTTTAAATCTTTATTGCAAGAAATAAATGTACAACTGTCGGACTTAATGATAAAACTAACTTCATATTTATATTTATATTTACTCTTTATTGCATACCAACCAAGAAGTAAAAGTTGATGTTTTCAAAAAGATGTACAATTAAGGCGGTCTTATCGCCTAAAGCTTTATATTTTGGCATAAAAATATCGACAAATAGTACACACAACAAGTCTTCCCTTCCCTTTTGCCTGTGTTACCGTTAATACCTTAAATGACTTAAATGACATGGTTAGGTTACTGGTCACCCCCATACAACAAACTATTGCATCTAGTTTCTAGGCAGTAAACGATTTAACATAGCACGTAGACACGGACGATGAGGCAGAACAGTTCTTGAATGCAGGCTCCCTACCCGAAGCGCAGTAGGACAATAGGACAAGGTGAATAGATGACCTGGTAAAGGTTGCAGGAAGCCGCTGGGTGCAGGCCGCTTCCAACCGGAAAATCTGGAAGACTTTAGGTTAGGTCTGTTCAGCAGTGGAAGGCCTATGGCCTATATAGGCCTGAAATAAATGACGACGAAGAAACGATTTAACTACTTTAGTACTCCTTGACGCCGACTGACTGATTGGCAGAGTGGTGCGGTGATTCTTCTTGAGTGTTTAAAACCCGGGTTCTTTTCCCGGTCAAGTCAATCTTAAAATGAACCTGTCAAAAGAAGAAGAAGGAATAGTCAGTGTCGTCAATTATTTCGAGTCAACATCCGATGTCAAAAGCTGAAATCATGAATTGGTCACGCGTGACGCTGTGGGATATTGCCCTTACTGCTCTTATTTTAAAGTCTATAATCAATTTGATGCGCGGTCGAAACGGGCTTGGCTGAGGATTCCGTATTTATAAGCAAATCCAAAGTTAAACGTGTACTTACTTCATTTATGCATGGTTAAACTTGCGTGACGTTTCAGTTCACAGTGATCTGCATTTCAACTGGACTATAAGTTTATTCTGTGCTACTCGTATAAGATAAAAGTATGTTTGTTTTCTTGCAAATGTTTCCAATTGTTTGAAAAAGCAAAAAACCTATTGGTGTAATGGTGCGCTGTTTTGCATTGAACGCAAAGGGTGGTTCGATTCCTGTTCGAGTCAATTCAGATAACTAACATTTCTATATTATTTTGGCTGGGAGACGCTGCTGGTATAATTCATTATCTGATACCTCAATGACATGGCACAAGGATGTTACTACCTTATGGATCGTTAGATTGATTACAGACGACGACCTCCGTAGCCGAGATGCGAGGCTGGACTTGGCGTCGCTATCTCTGAGGTTCCGGGTTCGATTCCCAGTCGAGTCAATGTAGTAACCGAACTTTTACCTATATGTTGTCCGGGGTCTCTGTGTTGTGGTACCGCTGTTTCTGATTTGTATATGACAAATGATTAAGCTACTTACGTTAGAATCAGAGAAATTGAATGTGATATTGTCTAATATTTATTCACATTAAATTCTATAAACTACTTACTATTATAAAAAGTAACTTCCAACCTATTTTTTATTCCGAACAATACTTGAATAATTAGAGGGTATGTACCTAAAACCCCTTAAAACCATACAACTAAATCAATTCATGCATGTATTTAGAACAGACCTGCATTGAAGACCTAAAACAAATATTTGTGATTTGGAAGTTATGGTGATATTTAGAAGAAATTCTCAAACAATACATAAAACGTGAAAACATACCACTTTTTATGTTTTAGGCAGTCATGCGGCTCCTGACAGTAATGTCAACGCTAAGTTATGTAACGAAGTCCGAAAGTGATCAACGCCGTAATTCATTAGGTTAAATGGGTGTCCAATTGGCGAAAAACCGTTTGCTTGTTTTTTTGTCACTTTAGACGCCAATTCACGGCTCATTAGTTCCCCGTGCTATTTTGTCACATTGATCGATAGAGAACGAGCGATGCGGAATAGCACCCAACGTTTATTCTCTTGGTTTCAATATTCATGTCCGATATTCGCGCTCCAATGCATGTTGCGCCGTTGCTTGCAAAAGGTTAATATACTGTATGTTGTTTTGAAATGCCAGAGATAAGAAAAACTATCTGAGTGGCAATACAAGATACATAATCAACGATGTGTTGCAATGTTAATAATAATAAATAAATATCTAATAAATTGGACAACATCACATACATTGCTCTGATCCTTTAAGCACTTGTGTTACAGAAATCAGAAACAACGACGGTACCACAACACCCAGACCCGAGACAATATAGAAAAAATAATTTCCTACATTGACCGACCGAGAATCGAACCCGGAACCTCAGAGATAGCGACACCAAGTCCGGTATGCTTGCCTCACGGCTACGGAGGTCTTTAAGGGTGTCAATTTCAGGGGAAAGCAATCTAATAAATCAATAAATGAATTGTTTCTACAATCACACCAATTATCTAGCCCCAAACTAAGCAAAGCTATGGCGATTAGATAACGGATAAACATACTTAAATACTTTTATAAACATCCATGACTTAGGTACAAATGCTCGTGCTCATCACTCAAACATTATCCTTGCGGGATTCGAAGCTCCCTTTGATTGTAACTCAATCGCGGCAGAACGGCTGAATGGATCCAAATGAAATTGGGCCAAATGAAGTTACTTTTTATTCCGGATAAATTTACGGTTCTCGATAGATGCAAGATGTCATTATCGATGGCGCTTCTTACCGTTATTATTAATCAGTAAGAAAAAAATTATTAATAAAAAATATATTTAAGTTACACTAGCTGTTGTTCACCACTTCGTTCGGGTTATTCTTTTATTTAGATTTACTATAGTTTTGCATATGCAAATATAGAGATCCCTTACTATGGGCCTCATAAGAAAGCTCAAGGTCACACAGCAAGCACAGAAAGGGCTATGCTCGGTGTTTCCTTGCGAGATCGAATCAGAAATGAGGAGATGCGTAAACGAACAAAAGTCGCTGACATAGCCTAACGAATAAGCAAGTTGAAGAGGCAGTGGGCGGGGCACATAGCACGTAGAACTGACGGCCGATGGGGCAGAAAGGTTCTAGAATGGAGACCACGTACCGGCAAGCGCAGCGTAGGACGTACACTCACAGGGTGGACAGACGATCTGGTAAAGGTTGCAGGGAGACGCTGGATGCAGGCCGCTTCCAACCGGGAGGGGACCAACATGGGGGAGGCCTATGTTCAGCAGTGGACGTCCTATGGATGAATTAATGTTTTGATGGTTTTGCAATAACAACGTGAACTAAGTCGCGGGCAACTGCTAGTAGGTATGTTTGTCAGGGCATTTTCAGAGCCCTGCTGATGCAGTTCAGAATGTTCGATCACTGTCGCTGGTAACATCGAAATTAAATCATGTTATTGCAAGATCCGAAGCCGAAACGATGATGAAGTAAATGCCAGGTACCATATTGGTAGGTGGTACTACCGTGTACTATTTAGGTTAAAACGTGGATATGAAATGCAACGCAATTTTATTGCTTCAGCCACTTTATAACTCTATCTATCTATAGTGTAAGAGATAATAAGTATTAGAAAGTATTTCAAATATACTTAGATTGAGTTACATTATATCATAATTATCATAATTTCAGCCATTGATGTCCATTGCTGAACACAGACCACTATTACACCCTATACCCTAATGACTTTCATCTGGAGGGATTGCCAATACTCGCCACGCTTGACAAGCGGGTTGGCGGGCGCAGTTTTTTATAACATTTCGCACGCAGATGCTGCTGTTCGTGATACAGGAATTAGTCGCCTCTTACGACACGCCTCCTATTGGCGGTGGGGACGTGTATTCTTTACGGCCGTCCCCACGCGGCACTACCTTATTTACTCACAAACAATATTGTCGTTTTATGAAAGTACTAGCTGTTGCCTGTGACTTCGTTCGCTTTAGTTTATTCATAAAGGATTTACGGAGCAATTTTCTTAATTTGTTTTTCAGCAAGAACCTTCTACAAAGTATCAGGAGACGTATTTTTGAATCATGCGAATTCCAATCCGAATACGAAATCGCAAGATTCGCATGCGAATTCCTAAACTCGCTATTTTTGAAAACTCATTCCGTGAATTCTGCAACGACCACTCGTTTTTGTTTTCTACTAATAGAAAGTACGGAAGAATTACATTGACAAGTAAACGTATGTTTGACAGAAACTTGACATAATAACTTTTCATTTAAGTTTGTTATTGAGTTTTTGCTTTATGGCTTATAATATTTTCTGCGTTAAACAAAAATAGTTACAAGATTTCAATTCAATAATAGTATCACCTATTTCGATTGATTTAAAAATGCGTAAAATCATAAGCAATAGAAATGAATTTCATACACGAATTGTTTTCGTGTTCGAATTCGAAATTAATTTCTAATGCTTCAAAAATACGTCTCCAGAAAACTTTCAAAATAAAGATGCATGAATTTAGTAATACCGTTCTTAAGTTGTGTATGTTGTGTATGGAGAGAGCTATGCTTGGCGTCTCTCTGCGAGATACTCGTAAGATCCGAAATGAGGAGATCCGTAGAAGAACCAAAGTTACCAACATAGCTATAGCATTAGAATAGCAAAGCTGAAGTGGCAGTAGGCGGGCCACATCGCTCGCAGAACCGACGACCGTTGGGGAAGAAAGGTTCTCGAGTGGCGACCATGAACTGGAAGACGCAGAGTGAGTAGGCCTCCCACGCGGTGGACTGACGTTCTTGTCAAGGTTGCGGGCAGCCGCTGGATGCAAACGGCCCAGAGCCGCTCGCTGTGGCGTTCTATAGGGGAGGCCTATGTCCAGCAGTGGACTTCTAAAGGCTGATGATGATGATGATGATGATGATGATGTTCTTAAGTTATGGCGTGATCAAGGGAAATTCATTTTTATATCAGCTGTCGAACGCGACTTCGTTCGCGTGTTCTTTAGTTTATTCTTAAAGGATTTTCTGCGCAACTTTGAGCTACAGGAATTAGTCGCCTCTTACGACACGCCTCCTGTTGGCGTTGGGTAAGTGTATACTTCACGGCCGTCCCCACTCGGCACGGCACGGATAACCTAATTAATTTAAAAGCAGAAGCGCAAATACTTTTGAGGTATTCTCTTCAAACATAGCTCCCTCTACAACTAAATAACTAGCTTCTTCTGCTGACCTAGCTGAATCCCTTTTTAAAGTCGGGTGTTGATGAGTGTAACACTCCATTTAATTTTAGAGATATTACCCTGATATAGTACTGATATTTAAAGAATTAAACATGAAAAAACTGAGGACTTATGGAGTATATGTCAACATTAATTCTTCTTCTTCTTAGTCGTACACTCCTGGCGGAGTGGTCGTGGTTATGGATTGTCTGATAAGTTGGTTGCGGCTTTTGCACAATTCTCCATCGTTCTCTATTCGTGGCACTGCGTGCCCGCAGCAATAGAGAACGATTCAACAGAAAACGCTTCGTAGAAGATTTAATGAGGTCTGTCCATCTTGTGGGTGATCGGCCGCGAGAACGTTGACCTTCCACTCTACCTTGTATCACTAAGTGTTCCAAAGAGATTTCGTTGCGGATGATATGTCCAAACATCGTAAGGATTTGCACTTGCACAATAGGCTAGTTTCCTGGGTCAAAAAATAATTATTCAATTTAGACCGTCAGTTAGATTACCAAAAAATATTGGACCCATATTTTGTCTTTTGTTAATCAAACAAAAAATTACGAAGTTATAGCGCATCAAAGTGAGCACGTGACGTCACGCCTTGCTAAAAAGTGTCGCAAGACGTGACGTTTCGCGGAACTTAAACGGGCTATATCTTCATCATTTTTTGTTTGATTCAGAAAAGAAAAAATACGTGTCCAATATTTTCTGTTAATCCAATTGTCGGACTAATTTTTTTAGGAAACAAGCCCATTGACGAAAGTCTTTCTTTGATGCGAAGCTCTTTCAGAATAGAAACGTTAGTGCGGTGAGCAGTCAATTTTATCCTCAGCAAGCGTCTCCAGCACCACATCTCAGGGGCATCAATCTTCTTACGAAATTTTTGATGAACCGCCATGTTTATCTCCATACAGGAAAATAGGAAATACTAAGCATTTCATTAAGCGAACCTTGGTGTTTTTAGTGACAATAATTAACATAATATAAAAAGAATTAGCAAAATTATTCTATTAATATTTCTTTGCCGCAGATTTTATAATAGCACAAACCGTTGAATGAAAAACATTGCTTTTGCACATCACCAAGAATCAAAGATTTTCTTTCTCAGATTCGTATGTTTAGAATTACCAATATTTCTTGCTTTCACAAATATTTCGCACGAAATAGAGCATGGGCGTATCATGGAGTCGGCGCCAATCGATAAGGCATACATTTTTAGGGTTACGTAGTCGAAAACGGAACCCTTATTAGGTTAGCTTAGGTTTAAAGACATTTATTTACTATAGAACGAGCTTATAAATAAACTAGTTTTACATAGTTTACATAATTTACATTAATTAATATGACACATGGCTTTTTTTGATAAATTATTTTGTTGTAAATATATTGTTTTAATTTTGCTGTAAATACTGTCGCACTCCTTTTAAACATTAGGTAAATTGTTGTACATTTGTGCTCCTTCAAACATTTTATTTTTGTTTTTATAGCCTTATAGTAAAGGCTAAGTGAGGCGCCAAGAGAAAAGAAACATAATCGTATAACTATTATGATAACATTGATTGACCCAGATGGTGTAGTGGCGCGTTCACCGCGAAGAGTCCCGGGTTCGATTCCCGCGGTGGGTAAATCCAGAAAACGATCTGTCCTGAATTGGCTCCAGGTTGGGTGGGCTGGGAGAAGCCAGTAGCAGAATACATTGTCTAGTACCACATAACACAATGGTGTTAGATTCTTACTTCGAAGACAGTTGGTGTGTTGTCTGGCCCATATTTATATAATAGGTACTAGCTGTTACCCGCGACTTCGTTCGCTTTGTCTTTAGTTTATTTATTCAAATTCAAATTATTTATTCGCAAATACACGTATTTACAAAGAAATTGGTTTGTACAGAAAGAAACAGTGTATTTTACCCTGTCTGGCGTGTGAATGTCAATCTTATATAAATGGGATACATTTTATTTTGAACGTCAAATAATTAAATCTTAACATGTTGGTCATCGATTGTCACAAAATAAAATTTATTATACAATGTCAACGGTAAAAGGCTAAAAAAAATCAATAATGAGAAATACAATAAAATTATATGGTACAAAAAGCTCTGTTTCTCCTATTGGGTTGGTTACAGTTTCCAGTTTATAAAGAAATTACTGCCCAACTTTTTAAACTTTTTCTTTTTTAAGAACCTTCTCCTGACAATAATTAACACAACAAAAAAAGAGTTAGGTACCGAAATTGTTCCATTTTTCACGCATGATGCGACGACCAAGGGACATAGAGATTAATTTATATACAGGTTGGCCAGAAAGGTGACGTTCAAAAATTTTTTAAGTGCCTCGTGAAAAGAGAAGTGAGAGGTATCTGAATCAAGTTACGATTTTTTAATAGCCTATGAAGTAATACTTTTTTATTATTATTGTGAGAGCTTAGAGTCTAGCGCAGGGGTCCGCAACCTTTTGAGTCATAAAGAGCCATATAATATTTTGGATTCAGATCAACTTCCAAATTGGATTTTGTGGAGAGGATTTAGTATGAATGCTAGAGTAGTTGTTGGTTTTAAATTGCGTGAGACATAGAAATCGATTGTTAATCGATTGAGAATGATTTTTAATGTTTTTTTTTATTAAATGATATTTGAGTATGGAACTTAACTATGCTATGGAAAGGGCTATGCTCGGCGTTTCTTTGCGAGATCGAATCAGGAATGAGGAGATTCGTAAACGAACAAAAGTTGCTTACATAGCCCAACGGATAAGCAAGCAGAAGTGGCAGTGGGCGGGGCACATAGCACGTAGAACTGACGGCCGATGGGGCAGAAAAGTTCTGGAATGGAGGCCATGTACCGGCAAGCGCAGCGTAGGACGTCCACCTACAAGGTGGACAGACGACCTGGTAAAGGTTGCAGGAAGCCGCTGGATGCGGGCCGCTTTCAACTGGCCAATCTGGAAGTCACTGGGGGAGGCCTATGTTCAGCAGTGGACATCCTATGGCTGAAATAATGATGGAACTTAAGAACCGCAGCTTCACATCCAAAGAGCCGCATGTGGCTCGCGAGCCGCAGGTTGCCGACCCCTGGTCTAGCGCATTCTCTGAAGCTACTTAGAAACTAAGAAATTATCAGTTAAGATTTTTAATTTTAAGTTGAAAATATAAATGATAACTCACATAACATAAATTTTCAACTTTAGGTAAATTTTTAGTAAATTCCATTAAAGTTATGAGGCTGTTTATTTTATGCATAAATGCACAGTTCATAGAGATTTAGCTGCAAGAAAAAAATATTCGAAGAAACCTTCGACTTTTTTTAAAGTAATTTTTTAAATCGATCTGGTTGCTAAAATTTATTTGAAAAATCGTAACTTGAAAACTACGAAAAATCGTAAAACATCCATAGGGGTGATTCAGATACCTCTCAACACGAGGCACCAAAAAAACATTTTTGGACGTCACTTTTCTGGGCACCTGTAAATACAGATAGATTTATGCACGGAACTGGATTGAAATAAGAGCGTATACGCACGTATACGCTCTTATTGCACTCAGAAACAATTTATATTTGTATAACTTGAAGCCGGTACCAAAAGACATCAACGCGTTAGTTAGTTAGTTAGTAAACGTTTATTACGCTGCAAACACTACATAGAGTTCTTAAACATAAAAACAAAATTTTGGCGATTTAAAAAAAAACAGAGATAATAGCAGAGGCCCAATTCCCGTAATTTGACAATTCAAATTCAAATTCAAATTCAAATTCAAATGTTTTTATTGCAGAATGTAGGTACATACAGAGATCTTAAAAATAGTTTTGGGTCAGCTACATCTTACCTTATAGGCATGCAACATTATTTAATACAACGAAATAGGTAGGTTACTAACATTATATTTTAACAATTCAAATAATAAAATACTACTTAATTAGTGTCACAGTTCTTTCATTTTTATAATACCTACTTAGTATACGTTATTACTATAAATTAGTCAATGTCAATATCATTTCATTTAGTGTCAGAATTGCTATATTTTTGTGATGTCAAGAAAAGAGAAAATTTGAGATAGTTAATAATCACATTAATTGAGGAAATCTGTCAATTGTTCCTGCAAAACAGCCATAGTATAGCCATAATCAATTAAATCTATCCAGGAGGAACTCGTTGATTGAGTAGTATGCTTTGTTACTCAAAAAGATATGAAGGGTTTTTTTAAAAGATAACACGTCTTCCTTATTTCTTATAATTTGTGGCAGCTTATTGTAGATTCGCGGTGCCATACCAAGTATATTTTTTTTAAAGAGTGCCGTTTTATGCAGCGTTGCGCAGATTTTATTTTTGTTTCGCATACTATTAAAAGAAGTAAATAAATTTAAGTTTTTCCTAACAAAGAGACACATTTCCTGTATATAGATTGATGGCAGCGTAAGAAGATTAAGCGATTTGAAATAAGGCTTACAGCTCTCAGTGGGTTTAGTTCCGCAAATAGCTCGTACGCATTTCTTTTGAGCCCTAAAAACTATTTCTCTATCCGTAGAATTGCCCCAAAATATTATACCATAGCGTATAGTCGACGAGACGTATGCATGATAGGCAACTAGTACTGCGGATCTGTTTACAACTTTGGACAGTTTATATAATGCATATGAAAACTGGTTTAGTTTTTTGCATACGGCATCAGTGTGAGCCTTCCAGGTCAAGTTTTTATCTAACCAGAGTCCTAAAAATTTCGTTACGTCAGTTTCTTGAATTTTAAAATTTTTAAATTGTATATCCATATGAGTCGCAATCCGTTGTCGATCCGGTCCCAGTAACATTACTATCACAAACGGTATTCTCGTAAACTTTCAATTTGACGTAAAATTATTGAAACTATCCCAATACGACTAAAAACAGAGCAAAAAAAAAATCTAATTTTGGTTTCTTCCATTTTCAGTTGCATTACGAACTATAATTGAATTTTTTAGGTTTAGGATAATACCGTTTGGGATCGTAATGTTACTGGGAGCGGATCGACACCGGATTGCGACTATTGTCAAATTACGGGAATTGGGCCTCAGGTCGCGAGCAGTGCTCTAGCAGCAAAAACGTCACCGTCAATTCAATTCAACTCTTTATTGCATAACCATATGTTTAGTTACAGAGGTCTTAGTTTTTAAGTACAGGTGACATCTGGGGCATAGCAAATTAAAGTAGGTAGGTATTAATATTTTTTTCGTTTTAAATTTACAATAATAAGGTAATGCAGCATGTGTCACAGGCATGAAGCACATGCCCTATGGAGTAGAAATGTCATATGATTTGTTCGACGAAATTTTTCCGCCATTTTTTAATCTGTATTTGTACTTTTTTGTATGATCAAGAGTTGACAGGACTTTTCATTTCATAGTAAATGTAAGTGAAAAATCACTTACTAGTTTCGGATAAAGATGGTTCTTAATGCTGCTCTATAGGGTATGTACTCGATGGTCACAGGCTAACGCTTGGGCGCTGATTTTCAGACGGCGGCGGAAGTACGAGGTGCGGGGTCGCCAGCCACTTAGTAGCAAACGACAAAATATTTATACACTATTATAAATATAAGTTTAGCTGAGCTATCTCCGCACTTAGCCTCTTAGTTGGACCATTCTGCGTGCTAGTGTTTCTTACACCAGCCCAGGTCATCCCAGAAGGTTAGCAGCCTTTTCAGACTGCTGCAGGCTTACGGGAACGATCCTGGTGATTGGAGAATCCGTGCCCGTTGATCTGTCACGCTCCTACATTCCAATAGCACGTGCTGTGGCGTTTCTTCTGCCTCCATGCATCCTCTACATGTGGGGCTGTCTGTCACACCTATGTTAAACAGGTGTTTGTTTAGAGGACAAAACAAACCTGGTAAAGGTTGCAGGAAGCCGCTGAATGCGAGCCGCTTTCAACCGGCCAATCTGGAACTCACTGGGAGAGGCCTATGTTCAGCAGTGGACGTCCTATGGCTGAAATGATGATGATGATGATGATGACCGGTTACAACAACTATAACCTTGCGGATTTTGTCCCTTTCTAGTCTAATGAGGTTGCGGGCAAGATATTTTGATGCTACCGGAACTGCATTTTTTGTTTGCCTGCATACTTCTCCATTCTATTCTATTTCTCCATTCTGTAAGTTGTGTTTCTTCATTTCTTTTGCGCAACCATATTTTTGTTCAGTCCTGAGGTAAAGGCAGTAGTAGTTCCTGTCCGTGCCTTCGATCCTTTGAAGAATAGGACCGCCCTTAAAACTACGTAGTTAGCTGCTCATATACATCATCTTTTTCTATGGGAGCAACATCGAAATCGTTAAAGAAAAATTAAATACTCCATTCAAATTAACACGCTACCTCGTTGATAATGTATGGAGCATCTAAAAAAAACACGATTTTGATGTTGCTCCCATAGTAAAAGTTGTTATATTTTAGGTCCTTACATATGAAATTACCAATACTCAATACTGGCAACTTTAACATCAAATAGAATAGATTAGAATAAGAATGGAATGCTCCCAATAGATAAGATGTTGCTCTTATAGTAAAAGTTGTTGTATTAGGTCCTTACTTATGAAATTGCCGATACTCAATACTGGCAACTTTAACATCAAGCTGATTACGTGGTTTTACGTGTCCTATTCTTTTGTACTCCCTGTATAATAAAATATGTCTAAACATTAATAATGTTTAGACATATTAGTCAGACATTATTAGTCAGACAAAAGTTTCTATTCGATTACATACATGCGACAAGAATGATATAGATAGATAATATAATTACTTATTAATTTGCTAAGGAAAAGTTGTAACTAGATATGGAAGTTTATCATTTCCACTGACAGTCAATTTAATAGAAAGTTGCGGGGTTTTAAATAATAGATACAGTTTGACATTCCTGGGCGGTTTTATAGGTAATTGCGTGTCTCCCAGACTAGTAAATACTGGTTAAAGTGAGCCGATACCAGCGGTCGTTAATGGTAGTATTGACATCTAGGTAGGGCTGGCAATTATGAACTGTCAAATCATAAATGGCATTAGAAAACCTAATTCCTTTATTTAGATTATTATCGACTAAAATTCTCTTATTGGCTATGTCTTGAATATATTTTAATTATAATTATCATCATTTCAACCATAGGAAGTCCACTGCTGAACAAAGGCCTCCCCTAGGACAGCGCTAGAACATTCAAGAAAGAGAAAAAAAATCAGACAGAAATTATTGCTCTACTTACTTTCTATGAATTATTAAGGGTCATAGATAAAGAAGACGAGAGAGTAGAAAAAATAAGAAGAGTTTTCATACATCAATATATGGAAAAATCGGGAAGAATCTTGTTAGTAGAGCGTAGTGTTAGTAAATTCAGTAGTTTTACTCTAGAGAGCAGTAGATAACTAACTCCTAAAAAATATATTTCACAATTTAGTATTTTTGACAACCTTACTCGATTCTTAAGAGACACACTTTGCCAACATCCGTAACGCTGCGTGTTGGGTAAGTGTATTGCAAATTATACATTTATGTTATGGAGATTATTTCTATGAAACTTTATAATTTGTTGTTAACTCTAAGCCATAGTGGAGGTAGATTTAGTAGTCTAGCTCCCCATCTCTCTTCTCTCTCTTCTACAACCTATCTCCACTTAATACTGTGTGTGGGTATCCTCCATAGAACGTCATTTTAAACGATCTTAAGCCTTCCATCTATCATTTCATTCCTTCATTGGTCTACCTAGCTCACATCTGCCTATGCTTCTACGTCCAGTTCTAGGCTTCCACTCCAACACCTTTCTACCCCATTTACATCCACTTCTTTTGCTCCCCCCACGTAATCTCAAAATAGGACAGGTAAGAGGTAACACACTAAATATATTATGGCGTAATGAACGATAACTGTCGTCATAACTGTTAACAAGATCAAAATATATGTTGAGTAATTAAGACACACAGTTTTTTTTAACTATTGAATTTCCGGAAATAATTGACATTTGAGTTTACTTTTTGATCGCGTTTATGTAAAACAACTTACACTAGGCCCATTGATACTATTCAAAGACATATTTGTTCTAAGCTGTTTTCAAACGTGTCTTCTGCTAAACTTAACCTACTGCACTCGGTTTATGTTGTGTCTGTACTTAGACTTAGGTGAAAGATGGTTAATGCATACTTTACAACCTTGCGTAATCTTAAATCTAATACAACAATAAGAATTTCTCATCAGGTGTTTTGGTATTCAACGCGAGAACAATTCTGACGTCATTTCACTCGTTTTAGGGATCCGTAATGGTGTAATTTCTTTTGTTATGTGTAATTAGTTGGTCGTAATAGTTAGTAACTTTAATCTTTAGCATAATTTTGATTAGGCGTTTTATGTTGAGATATACAGGTTGTTTAGAATATAAAGAATTATAAATATTGGACAACATCACATACATTGCTTTGATCCTAAGGTAAGTAGCTAAATCACTTGTGATAAAGAATAGTATTCTATGTAGGACAAGGGACACATATCGCATTTGTTATGTTTATAAATATATTTTGGCATATACATATATATATGATGTAACTATGCGCAGTGGCGTATAGCGAGATATTTAAAAAATACGTTAATAGACTCTTTTAACCTTGTAAAATTATAATTAATAAGACCTTGTTTGTGCAGTGGCACAGTGATTAACATTGAAAGCAAGGGGCCCGGGTTAAATTCTCAGTCGGGTCAACTTAAGAAACGAACTTTCTTAATTGGCTAGAGTTTGGGTCAACAATAAACAAAGTTTGAGCAAAACAAAAATCTTGTTAGGTACCTCCCTTGTAACATAAAGTATTGCTTCCTTACCTACTTCTGGAACGTAAATAAAAGGCGCGAGTTTGCAACAGACTGACTTTAATAGTTCATGACCCCAAAAGTACAATTCGCGCCCGCAGATGGCGCTACTTCTTCGTATCATCTCTCCCCACTTAATCTACTAACTTACTTATTATTCTATTAATACAAAATTTAGGTTGGAACGTTTTTCTCGGTGGTATGCACGCAGTGCCCGAGCTGATGCACCCGGCGGCGCACCCGGCGACTCCGGCGCGCTGCACTCCGGCTCCGGTTGCGGGCCGGCTTCGGTCGCGTCCGAATGCGCAGGAGCCGCATCAGGCTCGCCACCGGTTGCATCTTCCCACCTTTCGCTTGCCAGTTCATCTTCACCTGCCTGGTTACTTACATTCGAGTTACTATTAGCTCCAATGCTTACACGAGACAATGAATACCTATTTTTATTCTCAGCGGAAACAATTTGGTCAACGTGTCTACGCCATTCTATTCCATTGCCTACAGCCACCGTATAGGAAACCGGTCCTGTCACCTTAGACACTTTACCTTCAGCCCACTTGTCCCCCCTTACTGAGTAATCGCGGGCCAGTACTTTGTCTCCTACTTTGAAATGTCGCTGAGCTCCGGTATCACGGTTCGTTCGCCTTTCTTGATCGGCGCGCACTATCGCTGCTACATCAGGCCGCAACGCATCCAGCCGGCTACGTAGCCGCCGTCCTTGTAGCGAAACCGCCGGTGACACGCCGGTCGTTGCATGTTCGCAGTTGCGGTATTGGAAAAGAAATTTACTAAGTGCTGCAGATATGTTTTCGCCTTCGTGTAATGCTCTTTTGATAGCTTTTTTTACAGTTTTCACAGCATTTTCAGCAGCGCCGTTACCTTGAGGTCTATAGGGAGCCGAAGTCACGTGTTTTATCACGTTATTATCGCAGTACGTTTTAAATTCGGCTGACGAAAAAGGTGGACCATTGTACGTTACAAGCTGCGATGGTAAACCAAATTGTGCAAAAATATTCCTCAATGCTTGGATTGTTGATCGTGCGTCGGTGCCACGCATGGCCACCGCCTCGATCCACTTAGAGTGGGCATCGACCAGGATGAGGTACCGTGTGCCCGCGCAGTCGGCGAAGTCCGCGTGCACGCGCTGCCACGGGTGCAGCGGAAACTCCCACGGGTGCAGCCGAGCGTGGGGCGGCGCGTCGCGGACCGACCGGCACGCTTCGCACGTCCTGCACACTTCTTCAATGTCCCTGTCTAAATTCGGCCAATATATGTAACTACGAGACAAATTTTTCATTTTATTTATACCTAGGTGTCCTTCATGAATTTCTGTTAGAATGTGTCGGCGCAAAGCTGGTGGAATTACAATTCTATATTTGTATATCAAGCATCCCTGGTTGAAGCTAAGATCATTTTTTCTATCAAAATACGGTTTTTCATCGTCACAACTAGATCCAGACGACGGCCAGCCGAACATCACATATCCCGCGATTCTACACAGCACCGGGTCACGGTTAGTTTCCTTTGCGACATCTTTAGAGTTCACTGGTAAATCATCTTCTACTAGGTTTAAATAGTCCATATCCTCCTGAATCTGGCTAATTTGAGGTAGTGGCAAGCGTGATAAAGCATCGGCCGGACCATTGTCCACCGATCGAATGAATTGTATAGAGAAATCATACGCGGCTAACCTTGCCGCCCAACGCTGCAGCCGACTAGCTGCGGTTTGTGGAATACCGCCTTTATCTCCGAAAATATGCGACAAAGGCTTATGGTCCGTTCGCAAAGTAAACCGTCTGCCAAACAAGTATTGGTGGTGCTTGGTCACGCCAAAAAGAATCGCAAGAGCTTCTTTGTCTAACTGGCTGTAGTTGCGCTCGGGCGCATTGAGCGTACGCGACACACAGCTTACCGGGCGCTCGCTGCCGTCTGCGTACCGGTGCGCGAGGACCGCTCCCAGGCCGTACGCACTGCTGTCCACTGACAGTACCAGCTCACGACCTTCTTCGTAGTGTGCCAGCACTCGTTCGCTCAACAATGTCCTCTTCGATTCGGCGAATGCCTGATCGCAGGCGGAGTCCCATTCCCAAACGATGTCTTTTTTTAATAAATGATGTAACGGATGTAACAAGGTACTCAAGTTAGGAATAAAACGGCCATAATAATTAAGCATGCCAAGAAAACTTTTGAGTTGTGATGCGTCACGCGGTTTAGGTGCATTAGCGATTGCCTCTAGTTTAGTGTTGTCGGGTCGCAATCCATCTTTATTTATTATGAATCCCAAATACTTCACACTATCTTGTAAAAATTTGCATTTACTTGCCTTGATTGTTAACCCCGTTTTACGCAATCTTTCCAGTACCGCACGCAAATTCCTAATATGACAACTGGTGTCAGAACCAGTCACGCAGATGTCATCCAAAAATACTACACAGCCCGGTACTCCCCGTAGAGTTTCTTCCATCAGTTTCTGAAACTTTTCAGGTATACTAGATAGACCGTACGGCGTACGTCTATATGCGAATGTCCCCATGTGAGTAGTGATCGCGGTGAACGCTTGAGAGTCTGGGGATAGTAAACATTGTTCGTAAGCGTGTCTAAGGTCTAATTTTGTGTATTTCTCCCCACCACTTAAATTAGCAAACAACTCATCTATACGTGGCAAGGGGTAGTAATCACGTTTAAGTTTCGGATTTATTGTGACTTTATAGTCGCCACAAATGCGTATATCTCCATTGCTCTTAACGACTGGGACTATAGGAGTGCCGTAATCCGAATAATCTACACGGTAAATAGTACCATCGCCCTCTAGACGCGTCAGCTCCCGTTCAACTCTTGCGCGGAGGGCTAAAGGTATAGGCCGCGCTCGGACATACACCGGTTCCCTATCCGTCAGCTGTAGCTGGATCGCTTGTTTACAAGTACCTAGTTTGTCACAAAACACCTCAGGAAACTCCTTAACTAATTGGTTCACGAATGCCTCCTCGGAAATTATATTGAGGTTTATTTGTTTCATATTTAACGCATTCATCCATTCCCTTCCCAGTAAAGGTCTAGCTCCGTCCTTGATAATATATAATTGCAGATTTTTATTAACGCCGCCTACACTTACCTCAACCTCAATATAACCTAAGGACACGATTCGTGAACCCGAGTAACTGCGTAAAACTAAGTTATCCGGATTAATCTTTTTATCAGAAAACATCGATTGATACAACTTTTCACTGATTGCCGATATACGACTACCTGTGTCCACTTCGCACTGAATGAGTTTACTGTCTATTAACACATCAATAAAGAAAGGTTTGTTGTTACCTTGCGCTACCGCTTCAATGTTGAACATACCATCATCCGATTCATCACTTATGTAGTTTTGCCGCCCAGCACTAGCGCTCACTTTCTTACACATCACCTTGAGATGCCCTTTTTTATTGCACTCATCACAATTGTAGTTTCTGAACCGACATTTATCAGCGGCGTGCGCCTTGCCGCAACGCCAACAGGAGGTCGCGGGCGGATACCCGGCCGGCGCGCCCGGCGCCCCCGTGGAGCCAGCGCCTGCCGGTCGGGGCGGCCGGCGCCCCCGCGGGCCGGCGCGGCCTCCTCGTGTAAAATGCAAGCCTTCGCTCGCCTCACCGCTGCCGCCGCCGCCCGCCGTTGAGTCTGCTGCCGTCGCTTTCCCGCTCGCGCTAACCTCTGCATGTTTTTCTGCCGCCTCTAGCGCTAAGGCTAGCTCCACTGCTTCTTTGTACTTAATTTCCTTTTCGGCAAAAATCCTCGAACGCATTGTGTCATTAGCCAGACCGGAAACAAATTGGTCTCGGAGATTTTCATCGAGAGTCGAGCAGGTTTTGCATTTGCCAAAGTTGCAGGTGGAAGCAAGATGTTTTAACGCTTGTAAGTACTCCGTTAGCGATTCACCGGAACGTTGTCTACGAAGCCGAAAGATATGTCTTTCTGCTATCTCTGAACGTTGTGGTTCCAAGTGATTTTCCACCAACTTCACCAATTCGTCGTAGGTTTTATTTTCGGGAAAATCCGGGGAACATAAATCACACATTAACGTGTATGTAGCCTCTCCAACGACCGTAATAAGCATTGGCACTTTGAGGTTATCTTCAACTTTGTTTAACAGAATATACTGATTCACACGTCGTATATAAGCAGGCCATTGTTTAGTACTTAAGTTAAACGGTTCTAATTTACCGATAGGCATTTTGAAACTAAAAACACGCGATTAATTTCGTCTAAAAACACCTCGTCGCCAGTGGAACGTAAATAAAAGGCGCGAGTTTGCAACAGACTGACTTTAATAGTTCATGACCCCAAAAGTACAATTCGCGCCCGCAGATGGCGCTACTTCTTCGTATCAACTTCAAGAAGTAGTGTGTTGTCTAACGCGTGCAATAAGTTGTTTACATTCGCGAGAAGAACGACCTGTAGAATTTTCATTTACGCATCATTCATTTTGCTCGTTCTACAAAACACTAACAGATAACCTTAATAAAAGAAAACTTAATAAAATTTAAGGCCCTTTTACACCACTTGCTGATAAGTTCCAGATAAACTATCTGGCACTTGTTTTGACAGATAACCCATACAATTAGCTGTCAAAAAAGAGCCAACTATCTGGAACTTATCAGCAAGTGGTGTAAAAGGGCCTTAAATTTTATTAAGTTTTCTGTAGACGAGATGAGATTGTTATGGAACACTAGCAACACACATACACAAGCTTGTATCCTTCTTATCCTATTGTGAGTTTGGCAATACGATAATAATAGTTACGACACGTTCAAATCCTTCGTTAAGTTTTTTTCACTTTAATCAAAATCGATTTTGAATTGCACTAGTTGCAATATTCAATGTTTAGGAAAGTAACAAAACCACATTACAGAATAGATTGAAATACCCCTTTTTACTTTTATAATGCAGAAAGTATAAAATAATGCAACCAATACCTTCGCAATACCAATACCAATCTTGTGGTCAAAAAGAAAGTAAACAACTAATGTTACGTCAGAAAAAATAGCGCACGAACGTTTTAAAGTAAATCGAGTGACTTTGACAATAATGACCGTGCTGCAATCAAAATTATCGGCAAATAGCTAAGAAAAGTCATAGAAAAGGCTGTTAAAACCTTTTTTATTAACATTTCAGCTGACATTATAAAACGATATAACGATACGAAACTGTAGCTACTACTACGAACGATTCTTTAATAATGATTACGCGCGATTGCGGAATCGCTGATTCAAAGTTTTCTTATTTCCAGTTTGATTCTTCTTCTGTGCTTCTGTAGATTGTAGACCGATTAAAAAATAAAAAGTTGCTCCAGTTATTGAGGCGACGTAATCAGTTTTAATCGATTAAATAATGTGATAAACAGAGCTAATCGATTCGGTAAATTGACGATCCACCGGGTTCATTTGTTTATTGAATCAAGCCAATGCCTTTTTAGTTTCTGTGGTTTTAACCTAGTTATTTATTTTTGCGATACAAATAGTATTTTTTAAACTTCCTTTTTAACTTTTATTGTTAGGTAGTTATTAATTGTAGACAAATTAGTTTATAAATTGATTTAAACTGATCGAGCATACGTGAACGAGACACAATAGAAATTATATTGATGAGCGGTGATGACCGCTTGGATGTTAACGGGTGGAAGCTCTTTCAAAGTAAATGTTGTTATCAAGGGTCTTCAACACATGTTTTGAGTTGTTTGTATTGATAGATAGATATTTATCAAATAACTTATGTTTAGTATAGCTTTTGGTTGATAACGGACTTCCCGGTTGTGTTCTTTTTACAACATTTTAATTAGCTTACAATGTGTATGTAACTATTTTTGTTCGAGTGGAATCTTATAATTCAATTTTAAAGCAGATAATATCTTCGACCGATTAAGCTGAAATTTTTGATACACGTTTAGTTTGGATGAGAATGCATGGTTAGCTGTGTGACGTCATTCTAAATCCAATATGGTGGAACACTTAAAAGATGGCGAACTAGTTATTTTTACTGCTCTCCTACAATATGGGTATCAAATGAAAGAGTTTGCTGAGAATAACTCTACAAATAAATAAAGCTTGTATTTAAAAAGTTTTTTACTTTATTAAACAATTTTCTTCACAGCGTCCAATCATAGTATTAACGTTATCGATTTCAATTGATTACACTACTGACTTGGTCTGGTTTCGAGAATGATTTCTGTTTTTTGTACTAGTTATATAAAAACATGCCGTTAGTTGGAACTAGTAACAAGGTAAAATAACGTAATATGCCAAAGAAAATATACTTAGTCCGTACCGAAATTGATAATTTAAAATTAATATCTATCAAACGTTAGCTCCTGAATAAACCTTATATTACGTTTTTTTTTTACGAGAAGTTCAATTGGCGGTTCTAATGTCTAAAATCATTTAATACAAAACTAGCTGTCCCGGCGAACTTCGTACCGCCTTGTTTTACGATACTAATGTCACTCAATTGTTTTGCCTTCACGGAACCCCTTCACTAACACATAAATTTTATAGTATAAAGTTCAAATTGGCTTTTAAGTATTATTACGAATCTTTTGTATGGGAATATAGAAAAGTGTTGTTTTTAGACATATTCTGGCAATTTAAAAAAAAAAATCTCTTCGTAAGAATCATCCTCGTACTTCAAAAGAATTAGCGAAATCGGTTCAGCTGTTCTCGAGATTTGCGCTTAGCAACACATTCAGCGATTCATTTTTAACCGACTTCAAAAAAGGAGTAGGTTCTCAATTCATCGGAATCTTTTTTTTATATTTTTATTTTTTTATGTATGTTCAGCGATCATTCGTTACTACGTTGATTGATTTCGAATGAATAGCTTATACTTCAAAGATACTATAGTAAAACATTTTTGGAAAAAAATTACCCCTAAAGGTGTAAAAATAGGAAATGAAATCGGTGTTCAGCAGTTAAATTATGTTTGCACTCGTAAGATTTGTTTTGATTAGGATTTATCACTAAAATAGATGAAATAAGTTAATTTTATAAAAAAAATAAAAACCGTCTTCAAAAAACTAAAACGCTAAAAATAATCTTAACACTTAAGTACCTAATCAGTTACTTTTGGAGTCGGTGCCAGTCGATGAGAGATTCTATGTTTTCGTTTGAAGTATAAGCTATTCAAAAAAAAAGAATCATCAAAATCGGTTCACATTTGTCGAAGATATTGGGTTACATAGATTCTTAAATCAGTTAGCGTAAACATACATAAAAAAAAAATAAAAAAAAGATTCCGACGAATTGAGAACGTCCTCCTTTTTTGAAGTCGGTTGAAAATTGTTAGATATAGATCATGAAAAAGTTAGATCTCAAACAAAGATAACAGTTTTCATAGTCATTTATTCAGTATATATAGGCCCTCTCCCGTGCACTTACACATGTCCCAAAAATATAGCTTTGCACTACCCTCGCTTCGGGACTCCATGCCGGCGCAACAAACTCGGTCACCTTTGTCAGCCTTTTTTACAGGAAATACAGTTACAATACAATACATGTAGTAAGTGCAAGCTAAGCAGGTTAATTCCATGCACTCTTGTCGTTTAAATAATTGTGTACTCTAAAATATAAATTTTTGTATGGATTATTTTATGTAAGGCGTAAGAGGCGACTAATTCCTGTAGCATAAGTCGGCCAGCAGCGTCTGCGTGCGAAATCTTATAAAAAATTGCGCTCGCCAACCCGCCTGCCAAGCGTGGCGAGTATTGGCGATCCCCCCCGATGATAGGTCATTGGGGGAGGCCTATGTTCAGCAGTGGACTTCCTATGTCTGAAATGATGATGATGATGATGATGATTTTATGTGGACTTTAAACTCATAAACCAAGGCCTGGGGTACTTAATTGAAAAAAATAATACATATCCCCAAGAATGAATTATCAACTTTGTGAAGCCTGAAACTCGGAATTGCAAGTTTGTTTTAAGTTCTCTTTCGAGTATGAGAATGATAAAAATCACTTTTTAAGCTAAACAAACTAAGATTATTTCGTGTACATAATATTTTCAAAGATCAAGATGTTAGATAAATCAAACGTGGCAGTTTCTAGCCTACAGTAATGTACTCAGACCTTCGTGGGTAATGATCCACGAAGCCAAGGGCGGTTGCCCAAGGAAAGTGCGGGACCGTTCGACCGAAACCTTTTCACTCGGTCTTCAATTATCATCAAGAAAGCGAGCTGCGAAAACATTTTATGATTGTTTATTGCGAATTAGTATTGCGTAATGCTGGCCTAATCAAACATAAATAATAATCAATGTAAATAGACAAAAACTGGAGGGTTTTCTATATGTAATTGACATAAAACCTCCTAGAGGCAGATTCTGGTGCTCAGATACAACAACTTTTTCTAAAAAAATATATATTTAAGACCACCAGAATCGCCCGTAAAAGATTTGCGTTATTTCAATTACACCAATAATTATTTTAAGTGCTAAGTACCTATCTAAGTAGATGTGGTGATAATGGTGGTGTAAGATATGGTTTACTTACAGACTTCAAGTCAGATTCGAGGTAGAGAAAGCCATTTTTTATTTCAATTTGATATCTCCTACCTTTTGAGTGAGTAATCTATTTACTTAGTACATAAATTAAGTTTAGCAATTTTCTTTGGAATAGTTTTCTAACCTAACCACTCATACAATCTGAAAAGTTTTTTTTGAACGCCATCTATGGGATGTTTATTGAACTACTATGCCAACATGTTTAAGTGTGACGGTATCACGTGGTATAGAAGTTTTATACTAGATGGCGTTGTTTGAGTACAAAATCTTTTACATATTTTGTAGAGGGCGCTCGCTCGTGATTTATTAAAATTAATTACATTATCAAGTCATTTAATAAGCAAAGCACTAAATGACGGATAAACATATTTAAATTCATTATAAACATCCATAATTCAGGTGCTCTGCTCACAATCATACCAATCGTCTAGCCCTAACACGCAAATTAGTGCCCAAAATAAGCAAAGCTTGTACCACTGATTTGGTCTTGTATTATGGCGACTAGCAGATAAACATACAACAAACGTACAGACAACAGCTCGTCAAACGTTTTTATTAAACAAATTTGTTAATTGATATTGATCTCTACGTCTCGGACTTAAAGTTGAAAATCGGTTGATCTTTAACTTTTTGGGTAGGTTAGGTTGACCTGCCGTTGACTGTCCCTATGGATACGAAACGCGCTTAATAAACTAGAAATGTAGGGTAGGTATTTATGAATCCTATCGTAGAGCATACAAACGCTATAATAATGGGCTAGTTTAAAAAAAAAAACTAATTAGTCCGTCAGGATTACCAGAAAATATTGGACACGTATTTTTTCTTTTCTCAATCAAACAAAAAACAATTAAGACATAGCCCGTTAAAGTTCCTCGTAACGTCACGCCTTGCGACACTTTTAAGCAAGGCGTGACGTCACGTGCTTACTTTGATGCGCTTTAACTGATTGATATTGATCTCTAATTGTTGGACATAAAGTTGAAAATCAATTCAATGACCTTTAACTTTTTGGGTAGGTTGACATGCCGTTGTCTGTACCTTTGTCATTAGTCCATTTCTCGGGTCTGCTAGTATCCGTCTTACCCTGGAGCATCACACACATACCTAGACGTAGAACAGTAATACCAATTGACCATCTATTTCCGTAACTACTTAAAAGGTGATACGCACATACTTTTTAATAATACTATTGGTTGATCAAATAACAGTGGAAAATTTGTCTAATAAAATAAATGATATTCTACTTACAGGAAATGTGTTCAGTCACTATAATAAGGGACACCGCGGTTTACGTTGCGCGCCGAACTTTTTATTGTACACTTAATTGGCAATAAACGCATTTGAATTTGAATTTGAATTTGAATTTATACTGTGCCTTACTTAATTAAAAAAGTTTGAAACCTCTTTTGTAGAGTATTTTTTTCTAACTGCCAAAACCTAGTGAATAACTAAAATCTGATCCATTGCACAGGGGTTCAGATGGGAATAGAGAATAATAAATTTAAAATCCTATTAATATATCAGTTCTTAGGTTTCAGACAGGGGCTAACTCACTGTTTAGGCCACAGGTAGGCTATGACAGCTGGCTGAAGAGGTTTATTGTTTGTACCTGTAGCCCAGTGTAGCCTAAACGCTTAGTTACTGATACCCTTAGAACCGAACCAAGTGGATCTGTTTCATGGTAAAATAGGGCACAATTCGCATACAATTATATCGAAACTATCTGTTTGAATAAATAATTAACAAAGTATCTTAATAGAAAGATCGTCCTGCCTGTCCAAAGTTGCTATGCCCTACTGGGTCCATATTACGTAACTGCCAAAATCGTACAGATCTAACATTATTAATTATGGTAAAGAAATTGAGTATGGAGTATCCATCAGTTTTTTTTTTAAATAACGATAAGAGTATACAGTTATACAGGTGCCAAATTTAAATTATAAGATCTAGGGAACAATATAAAGAAGCGTCTTAATCGTTAATATTTTTAAAAATCGTATGTTACGAAAAAAAAATACTTTCAAATATCCGAAACTAAAGTCAATAGAGAGATTACCACATCCCGGTCATTCATCACAGGCGTAGGTACAGCGAGCCTACAAGGACCATACGCAGTGCATATACGGTGCAAGTTTTTCATGAATGAGTTAAATTATCCACGCGTTCGAGTTTTAACAGCGAATAGGAATAATTCAATGTGAAAAAAATTGTTTTGTTCTTTGCACAGTTCGATTATGTAACTGATTCTGAGCCACTCCTAAGAATTTGGCACCCCTTTGTAATGTAACCCTGTATACTGGGTACAATCAACTTTCGCCAGCCCTCGCCACACAGGACGTCTAGACCAAAGACACCGCAGATTCTTTCCGGTCGTTTTAATTGCTGCTAATTAATTTTGTCGGTACATCGGTTCACCACTTTCTACTTGATCGAAGGAAGCCGATCATTTTGATAAATTATATACATGATCTGAAACCTGTCGTAAGAAAATTGTGGCTACTTTTTACAAAATAATTCATTAATCGACAGTAATGTCTTTTAATATGTTTCGATTAATAAATAGGCTAGTTTCTTGGGTCAAAAAAAGATTATTCTATTTAGTCCTTCAGTTAGATTATCAAAAAATATTGGACCCATATTTTGTCTTTTCTCAATCAAACAAAAAACAATTAAGACATAGCCCGTTAAAGTTCCTCGTAACGTCACGCCTTGCGACACTTTTAAGCAAGGCGTGACGTCACGTGCTTACTTTGATGCGCTTTAACTACGTCATTTTTTGTTTGATTGAGAAAAGACAAAATATGGGTCCAATATTTTTTGATAATCTAACTGAAGGACTAAATAGAATAATCTTTTTTTGACCCAAGAAACTAGCCTATTTATTAATCGAAACATATTAAAAGACATTACTGTCGATTAATGAATTATTTTGTAAAAAGTAGCCACAATTTTCTTACGACAGGTTTCAGATCATGTATATAATTTATCAAAATGATCGGCTTCCTTCGATCAAGTAGAAAGTGGTGAACCGATGTACCGACAAAATTAATTAGCAGCAATTAAAACGACCGGAAAGAATCTGCGGTGTCTTTGGTCTAGACGTCCTGTGTGGCGAGGGCTGGCGAAAGTTGATTGTACCCAGTATACAGGGTTACATTACAAAGGGGTGCCAAATTCTTAGGAGTGGCTCAGAATCAGTTACATAATCGAACTGTGCAAAGAACAAAACAATTTTTTTCACATTGAATTATTCCTATTCGCTGTTAAAACTCGAACGCGTGGATAATTTAACTCATTCATGAAAAACTTGCACCGTATATGCACTGCGTATGGTCCTTGTAGGCTCGCTGTACCTACGCCTGTGATGAATGACCGGGATGTGGTAATCTCTCTATTGACTTTAGTTTCGGATATTTGAAAGTATTTTTTTTTCGTAACATACGATTTTTAAAAATATTAACGATTAAGACGCTTCTTTATATTGTTCCCTAGATCTTATAATTTAAATTTGGCACCTGTATAACTGTATACTCTTATCGTTATTTAAAAAAAAAACTGATGGATACTCCATACTCAATTTCTTTACCATAATTAATAATGTTAGATCTGTACGATTTTGGCAGTTACGTAATATGGACCCAGTAGGGCATAGCAACTTTGGACAGGCAGGACGATCTTTCTATTAAGATACTTTGTTAATTATTTATTCAAACAGATAGTTTCGATATAATTGTATGCGAATTGTGCCCTATTTTACCATGAAACAGATCCACTTGGTTCGGTTCTAAGGGTATCAGTAACTAAGCGTTTAGGCTACACTGGGCTACAGGTACAAACAATAAACCTCTTCAGCCAGCTGTCATAGCCTACCTGTGGCCTAAACAGTGAGTTAGCCCCTGTCTGAAACCTAAGAACTGATATATTAATAGGATTTTAAATTTATTATTCTCTATTCCCATCTGAACCCCTGTGCAATGGATCAGATTTTAGTTATTCACTAGGTTTTGGCAGTTAGAAAAAAATACTCTACAAAAGAGGTTTCAAACTTTTTTAATTAAGTAAGGCACAGTATAAATTCAAATTCAAATTCAAATTCAAATGCGTTTATTGCCAATTAAGTGTACAATAAAAAGTTCGGCGCGCAACGTAAACCGCGGTGTCCCTTATTATAGTGACTGAACACATTTCCTGTAAGTAGAATATCATTTATTTTATTAGACAAATTTTCCACTGTTATTTGATCAACCAATAGTATTATTAAAAAGTATGTGCGTATCACCTTTTAAGTAGTTACGGAAATAGATGGTCAATTGGTATTACTGTTCTACGTCTAGGTATGTGTGTGATGCTCCAGGGTAAGACGGATACTAGCAGACCCGAGAAATGGACTAATGACAAAGGTACAGACAACGGCATGTCAACCTACCCAAAAAGTTAAAGGTCATTGAATTGATTTTCAACTTTATGTCCAACAATTAGAGATCAATATCAATTAATTGAGAAAATTTGACGTTGTGTTATCTGTACACTGATCTTGGATGCATAACGTAGACCTTGCTCTTACGCCTGTTGCATTTAAAATCGTTACTCGTTCTACGCTCTGCTGACCGGTTCTCGGACAGACCCTATCGTTTTCACTGCCAATTTAATTACGATAATTAACTCTTAGTTACAGCCCTGGGTTACATAAATATGCTCGACGAAGTACGAATAAATTATTGTGAATCAGTGACAAGTTTCACTTTCATCCGGGCTGGTTCGGATAATAAACAAATTATAATGTGAACTTGTTTGTTTCCTCTCTCTTATTGCAAGGGACATTGGTTACATCAATTTATATTTAAAAAAGCAATTGACGCAGAGACCAGTTGATTTGCCTAAAGCGCAGTTCGATTTCCAATCGAGTCAAATTAGGTTACGATTTTAGGGTGTCGTAACTAAAAAGGAAAAACAGAACCCTATGAATAATTACTTTGTTGTCCGTCCGTATTATCTCTTAATTGAATCTTTACTATTTAATATACAGATTGTGATCACAAGAAGCCGCTCCTTTTCGCTTATTTAAGGTTTTGCAAAGTACAACAGCTATCGTTTGCGATTTCATGTTTATTGTTTCGTTGTGAAAGTTTATCTAAACGTGAGTAAAACATCCATCAGAATAGTTACTGAATATTATTTATCATAGATCATCCATCACACAACTGCTCCCTTGTATTGTAAAAAAGAGCAAGCAAATATTAGAAATATAACAAAAACTCTTCTGTGAAGAGTCGAAAAGCAACGGTGCTTACACGCAATGCGTGTTCTGCGCATCCCAGTGACCGGTCTGCAAGGTCGCTTTCGATGCGCGGACGCACGCACACTAACGGCTGTCACAGTATCTTAAGGGGGCTATTAATTTACCAATTAGTATATAAGGGTGTTAAAAAAGTACAATATTTTATGGGGTGGTTCAGAATCTAGTCTAGAATTTGGTTAATGGTCTTTTTTGTCTTCATCCCACAAAACTTTTGGTCTAATATGCAAAATTCTTAGTAAATCCCATGACTTTAATGCTGTCCATATTTCATATTTAGCGGAGGCCATTGATGCGTGGAAGAACCTTACCACGGATGACCCCCCTCAAAACCTTTCGGCTCAAAGGCTTTGGGACGAGCCTCTCTGCAGAGTGGTGCGTAATAACCTACTTCAAACGTCTACCAATTCTGCTGATCAGGCTCGTCTCCTAGCCGTAACCGAATGGGAATCCGGTCTTTGGCTAAATGCTCTTCCGTCTCCGACCCTGGGTACCCTTATTGATAATGTTTCATTTAGAATAGCAATTAGTCTTAGGTTAGGTGCTTTCAGCTCTGTACCTCATCGCTGTTCCTGTGGAAAGGTTGTCGATCAGCTTGCTCACCACGGTCTCTCATGCTGCAGAAGTGCTGGAAGAATCTCCCGTCATGCTAGTTTAAACGACGTCATCCGACGGGCGCTTGTCAGCGCGCGTATTCCGGCCGTTCTTGAACCGAGTGGCCTCGTACGCAGCGATGGCAAGCGTCCTGACGGCATGACCCTCGTTCCATGGACGATGGGTAGGCCCTTAGTGTGGGACGCGACTTGCGTCGACACTTTGGCCCCTTCCCATCTTCCATCGACTGGCAACCGAGCGGGTTCTGCAGCAGCTTCTGCAGAGGCCCTAAAACGGCGCAAATATGAAAGTCTTGGTGAGACTTACATATTTGAACCATTTGGGGTGGAAACTTTGGGCTCGTGGGGACCGAGTGCCCACAAGCTATACCGTGAGTTGTCTAAGCGTTTAGTTGAGACATCTCACGATCCAAAGGCTGGCTTATACCTTGGCCAACGGGTTAGCCTAGCTATCCAGCGTGGTAATGTTGCCAGCCTTTTGGGCACCTTTCCCTTGAACGGTGATCTCAGTCAGATATTTTATTTATAGGATCTTTCCTATGAATAAAATATCTGACTTTGTATAAAGAGTTTAGATTTAGAATATGTACATATAATTAGGTATTTTATTTTTATTGGATTATTTATTAATTAAGAAATTTTAAAACAATTAAAATTAATACATCACGCAACACTTTTTACCTACCCTATTTCTGCAAATAAAGAAATTTGAATTTGAAAATAAAATATATAAAAATTGGTTCAATTAGAAACAAGTCTACACAAAAAACCATTGTAATTATTTAGTCAACATTAGAAAAAATAATTAAATACAAACCCATCTAAATCATCAATCCGAAGCTCTTTACGACGCGTGCACGATCACAACTACCTCTGGCTATTTCTGACTTTTTTTAAAAGATTAGTTATTTTGAATAGTTTGATTATTATTTCGAGTCTAGACTCGACTCTGAACCGTCCCTTAAAATTTTACACCCTGATGACCACCAAACACCACAGATAAAAACCCGAAATTACAGACTTCCTAATCCTTTTTGAAGTCGTTTGAAAAGGTAAATTCAGGTTCCATTAAGGTATATAGGCTTACTTTCAACTGGACCTTGAGGTCCAGTTGAAAGTAAGCCTGCTTTATTCTGGTTTAATAACCTCGGAATAGTAAATAAAACTGCTGTTTGGTACCTTGTGGGTGCCACGTCTGCCGAAGATACTGGTGACTACGTTCTGTCGACAAATCGCAGTATTATCTACAAACTCCTGATTCTTAAGTAGTTCTGTGGTTTTCATCATTAGCTCACCAGTATGATATGACGACTCCCAAACGCAGACACCTGAATAAATTATTGAAAGTTAACAAACACGCTCTACATGCATTTTTTTGGATATTCCTTAATTTTTCTGAGATTCCATCATCAGATCCTAACATGGTGAAATGAAACTACCTCAACAATAGACCCTTTGGTTCAAAAAATAAAATTGAAATCGGCCCATAATTGACAAAAAGTTCGGTAAACTTACATAAAAAATAAAACACATACAGCCTAACATCCTCCTTTTTGAAGTCGGTTAACATATCTAGAGTACCACTTACATAATAATATGGAAGCTTACGCATAATCTAAGAGAACATTCTTACTACCTACTTAGTCGTTAATGTCATCGGAGAAGCTTGCTTCCTTCAATACAAAAACCTCTATAACTGTCATCGTCTGTACTGTACTGTAATTCGCTGATGTAATGATAACATCCGCTCTTTATATTAATATCCTTAAACTGCATATTATGTAATGTAGTTATGTTGATCAACAACCATCAATTACCAAGATGTCACTTATTCACCTACTTATGTGTGTGATCCATTCAACTAGCAGTTTTGAGGTCGCGGGTTCGATTCCCGGTTGGGTTTATGTAGAAAACGAACTTTTCAATATGATCTCAAATTTGGGTGTTGTGGTACTGTCGTTATTTCAGATTTTTAAAACTTTGACTACTTGCCTTAGGATCAGAGCAATGTATGTGATGTTGTCCAATATTTACTTTGGAAGCCCAAAGCTGGGCATGGGCCACCCTAGAACGCCACAGCAATCGGCTCTGGGCCGTTTTCAGCCGCGGCTTCCCGTAACCTTGACTAGGTAGTCAATCCACCGGGTTGTAGGCCTGCCTACGTTGCTGCCCAGTTCGTGGTCGCCACTTGAGAATCTTTCTTCCCCAACGGTTGTTAGTTATTAATCTGTGCAAAGGTCTGTACGCACGGATAAGCAAGATAAAGTGGCAGTGGGCGGAGCACACAGCACGTAGAATTGATGGCCGATGGGGCAGAAAGGTTTTGGAATGGAGGCCACGTACGTCCACCCACAAGGTGGACAAACGACTGTAAATGTTGCAGGAAGCCGCTGGATGTAGGCCGCTTCCAACTGGCCATCTGGACGTCACTCGGGGAAGCCTATGTTCAGCAGTGGACGTCCAATGGCTAAACTGATGAGATTGATGAATAAGATCTGTATCGACTGTGTGCTAACAGTATTGTCACTTCAATTACATGCTATCATTTTCCAGCACAATTAAATTCAAATGTAATGATTTCCACTCCTTCGTGTCTTTGATTTAACGTCAGTTTTATCAACGTCTTAATTTGCACTGCTTTACGATTTTTGGGCAATCATGTTTTATTAACCGACTTCAAAAAATGGAGGAGGTTCTCAATTCGGTTGTATGTTTTTTTAAAATGTTTGTTACATCAGAACTCCGCCATTAATGAACTGATTTGAAAAATTAATTTTTCTATTGAAAGGGTATACCTCCAGATTGGTCCCATTTTTTTCAAAATTCAATTCTGATAATGGGATCCATGAGGAATTGAGGGAACTCCTAAAATATTATAGGTATAAATATAGCGATTTTAGTATATTTAACAACAAATCAAGCATTTGCATTCAGAAAGTATCATTTGCTGAGCTGGAACTGATGAAGGAGACCATAGTTGGCCACAATAGCCTTCCACGAGTAAGGTACGCAGGCCCCACCCACGCGATAAGATATTTTCATTATGACAGTTAAGCCTTGCCATATTCGACAAATCAAATTTTAATAATTGATTCTGGTGAGAATGATACCATCAAACTGATCTGATGAAGAAGGCGGAAGGTGAGCACCGGAACTCTGTGATAAAACAATGTGTCATAGCCGTGTTTGGACTTATATATATCGTCATGAGAAGCAATTTAGCTATAATTACATCACAGATCGCCATTTAGAAAGTGAAAAAACACTAAAAACAGACAAATAAAACAAATTTTTATAAAAAAAATAACCGACGAATTTCTATTAGTACTTAGAAACAATAATTTAATAATAATACACATCAGATTTATGTTTTTCGGGCTTAAGCCAATTTAGAAGTTCGTGTACTTAACACATTCGTGAACAGTATTCCAGACACAATAGAAGTTTTATTGTTATCCCAGCCACTGATTTCCCAGCTAATAGCAGTAAATCGTCCGCTAAAGGGTTAATTAAATGAACCTAACCTAATGAGGGATTACCACCACTGCGCCAATCGGGTCGAGATCTTAACCTATTTGACAACTTTTACTCGAATCTTGAAGGCCTTTGTTATTGAATAATTAAAAAACGTTCTGCAAATATCTCCAAACTGGATACGTAATATCAACTTCTTTTACATAAGTAAAAGATCTCACTGCTGACTAGAAAATTACGTCCATATATGTCACCATGACCGGCAGAAATAGAGAGAAATGGAAACGCATATAGATAGGCGTAGCTCTAAGAGCTCATTCACACGAGGACGATTCGTGTTTTTTTCCGTATCCTCATTATTCACGATTCTTTTTTTTGACAGTGGCAATGGTTTTTAAATGGCCGTGTTCACGCAATAGGCTATTTACCTTGTACCAAAATTGACTTATCTAATAATTTAGTTTAATCTTTGTACTAGAACTGACATACCAAAGCGAGATTTTGCGCTACGCTCGCACAAAGTATGAGTAGTGTGACCGTCGACAAAGGTTTTTAACGTGCCTGTTCTAGTATTTTATAACTCAATGGATATTTAATGGTTCGTGACGTCACGAACAAGTATATCATGGCCGACGGCGTTTTCGCAGGCTTTTAAAAACGTAAAGAATAAAATACATTTTTTACTATTCTCAAAGGTTTAAAAAATTTAATAAAATTGCTGACGCTTTATTTGAATATTACCAACAATAATAACTCTATTTAAAAAAACAGTCAAATAGCCTATTACGATCACGAATCGTTAAATGACAGAAAGGTCATAAATGACGTTCACGTTCTTCAAAAAACAATAATTGTTTGTATCTCGAAGTTCATCCAAGACTGACTTTATTCATATATCATTCATGTAGGTGTAATTAAAATAACGCAAAACCTTTATGGGCTTATTGTACTGCTCAAATATAGCAACTTTTTTTAATGAAACTGAAAATTCATAGAAATTGCACAAAAAAAAACACTTTCCCGTACAAAACCGCGACCAACTGACATCAGTTTGTATGGAAGTCATTCATAAAATTCTTTGGTAAACTCGATGTCGGTTACTTGGTTCCGTTGAAAAAGTTGTTGCATTTGAATACCAGAATTAAACTCCTCAGATGTTTTGCGTTATGTCAATTACATTTTATGAGATATTCGGATATTTTAACAAATCGACAAAAAACACGATTACGAATGCAATTTGAATCTGCATCCGTCATGACGTATCGTTTTTTGACGAATCGTCAGCGACGGGTCCCATGTGAATGAGCTCTTATATGTCTAGGTTTTCTAACTGCTAAATACAAGTGCGTTTTCCCCATGATGCGTAACCGCCTCGCATAAGTCAAGATCTAGAAACAGGTTTAAACAGTTGTTGTACGAATCTCAAAATAGACACAGAATCACTCTAGATTTGTAGCGCATCAAACCACTTGGTTACTTAGAAACTAAGTATTTACCAAAAGTATCGAACTTTTGATAAATAGTTTTCCTTGCATAGACGATAATTGATTCTGTAAAAAGATGTATTTATTTATGATCTGATTTAAAAAAACGATTTGAACGATTAGTTTTTTCCCCAAAAACTAAAATATTATCATAATATAGCTGTGGTTTGATATTTGCTAAGCAAGAGTCTAGAGGTTTGTCCCTTTTTTGTGCCAAGACAGTACACTTTTTGGACTCGGGCCGTCCACCTCAAAAATATATGACATGTGTTATTGTGTTAATGTCCCATGTCAAAGTTGCGGTGTCCTTTTCTGACACCGACCAATTTTCACGTTGTCCGTTTGTGGGTCATAGAAATTCAAATATAATATATTTCGTATGTACCAAACTTTAATCAGTCCAGTAGATTTAGAGGTAATTAGCTGTGGAACAAATCATATGACACTTCTATTCTATAGAGTATGTGCTCCTGGCTATGGCAGATGGACAAACAGACACACGAGTGATCCTAAACATTAGAACTAGTGGTTCAGTTTTTTCATTCGGACGTTTGAAAAAATGGTAAGTCTCGTAGAATCAATCATAGACCAAATCTGAAACTTTCAATGAAATACGTCAAAGAACAAGCCCAGTCTGATAACTGTAATAAATATTTCTAGTAACTAAGTACTAACTATCTGAACGGAAAGTAAAACGTTTTCGAATAGATTTAAAGCAAAAATTGTGTCGAGATAACGACTATGTACATACACGGCAGGTCAACCTACCCAATGTAGAGATCAATATCAATTGAGAAAATTAGTCGTTTAATGGTAGGTTGACGTGCTGTTGTCTGTACCTATCTGTGACAAGATAAAGATTGAGAAATCGCCATCTTACTAGAGAAGTTGGTTTTCTCACAAGTGCTTAGGATGTTGCATGAATAACAAATTGGTGATATTAGAAACCGATGGAGGCTCCGCTTTCGTACATCAATAAAACTCACTCGGTTCAATGACATCGGGACACTTTATTTTACGTTTGTATTTTATTGCCAATTAATCTGTAATTAAAATGAATGCCAGGTGTAACGGCTGTTTATTTGTATTTACAGATGAAAATAGTTAAGGCGATAAGTGTTACTAAATCATTTCGTAGAATACACATTAATTAATTTTTAACTTTACAAGGTAAGGTAATATAATTAACCAGCTTAAATGGCCACGTTATTCTTATATTATATTTAGCGTGTATAAATAAGACAGACATAGTAGACTTATTCCCTCATCGGGTGAAGCATTAGAGCCTTTCACAAGATCTTTTTACAAGTTCAGCTGTTCGTTGTTACATTTAACCTTTGTTTTGTTTTTTCAGAGATAAATATTTCTTAGAGGTACCCAAATCCCACACTCTTATTGAAACAAATCTACTGAGCTCAAACTCGAGGGTTTTACTAGTAGCTATTGAAGAGTTCTATTATCCATATCCTGGCGTTTAATTATTATATCGTTATTAATATACGCTCTTCACAGTAGACATTCTAAGCAGAGGGCGGAGCACATAGGACATAGAACTGACAACCGATAGGGCAGAAAGCTTCTAGAATGGAGGCCACGTACAGGCAAGTGCAGCGTAGGACTCACAAGGTGAACAGACGACCTAGTAAAGGTTGCAGGCAGCCGCTGGAGGCAGGCCACTTCAAACCGAAACAGTCGCTTCAAACCGGCTAATCTGGAAGTCACTGGGGGAGGCCTATGCTCAGCAGTGGATGTCTTATGGCTAAAATAATTATTTTGATACGTATAAAGTTTCAAATGGATACGACCAGTTAGTTAGACGTCGGTTAAAACGAGTTTCAACATTCGATTTATTAGTTATTAGTACTAAGTAACTGATGATCATATAAGCGTGTTTAAATGAGGTTTTGTTAAGTCATAACCTCAATAATACAAAGATTGGGATAGGACTCCAGGCGACAGTCATCATCATCATGGTCAGCCTTCGAAAGTTCACTTCTGGACCTAGGCCTCCCCTATAGAACGCCACAGCGAGCGGCTCTGGGCCGTTTGCATCCAGCGGCTGCCCGCAATCTTGACTAGATCGTCAGTCCACCGGTTGGAAGCAGTCAAGAGACAGGTAACGATGGTCGAAGCAGACATATCTGTTAGCAAGTTATGTTTAGTATTTTCTTTACGAATAGACTTTCCTGATTATTTCATAAAAAATGTCAACAGACTAACTTCGGTGTCCATATATGCGTGACGCGCTCATCGCTCCTAGTTAGAAGTGAACTAACTGATTAAGTACTCTATTGTGATAAATCTACAAATTCTTAGAAAATAGCGAATCTCACGTAAACGTGTTGCCAATATAAAATTGTTGCGAACGCCGTTAAAAATTTACGGTTGCAGTTTGATAGCAGCTTTATTTTAGAGATAAATATTGTCTAGTAAAGAAGACACTCGTTAATTAGACTTTTCTGGGAAAACCGTTGATCACCGACTGATGAACGGTTCGTTGGTCACATGTATACTCGTATGTGTCGTAGGTTGTTAAACAATGCCGCAAAAACGTTCAAAAAAAGTGACCGCTCGAAATATTCTATTTATTCTGAATCACTAAGCTAACCAAGACACCACTTTTTCCTGTCTTGTTATCTGTTATCTACCTAAAGGTTGCCTGGAAGAGATCGCTTTTAGCAATAAGACTGCCAAAATTGTGCATCTTACTGTAAACACCAATCGTAACTTTTTTGTGTTTCTTTGTATAGTGTACAATCAATCTACAAAGGGGTCTATCTTTTTTGTCTTTACCTTTTTAGGATTCCAACACGAAACCAAATAATCTGCGGACGGACGTCTGTCCGTCCGCAGATTAGCCCAGGGACTCTTAGTACAGAAAGCTGTAAACAAAGTGGTAAAATAAAATCTCGAAAAATCTTTTTTTCGGGTATATTATTTTTTTCTCGTCTATCCCATAGTGTGGGGTATTGTAGTTTGTAGTGTCGTGTTTAAAAAAAACAATAGTACTAACTAAGTTAAACAGAATACTATTACAGCTGGGTAGTCTTTACACGTTACCGAGTAAACTTACAAAATGTACTTGGGTAAGAAAATTACTAAGATGAAGTTGTTAATTATGTAAAACAGGTAGTCATCATCATTATTTCAGCCATAGGACGTCCACTGCTGAACATAAGCCTCCCCCAGTGACTTCCAGATTGGTCGGTTGAAAGCGGCCTGCATCCAGCGGCTTCATTGCAACCTTTAGCAGGTCCTCTGTCTACCTTGTGGGTAGACGTCCTACGCTGCGTTTGCCGGCAAGTAGCCTCCACTCTAGAACCTTTCTGCCCCATCGGCCGTCAGTTCTACGTTAGTACACAGACCTGGTAGTAAATACCGCATTTTATGATGGGCAACTACGAAACCTTATACGAGTATAGCGCGTGGCCCGACATGCACTAAAATGCACTTAGCTGTTTTTTTTGTTCAGAATCATCAGTCTACTGCCACCGGAATTCTGGCTGTTCTGCCAGAGTGGTGGCTCCTTCTGCCAAATAAATGTTAAACTACCGATTCAGAAAAACCGTTCAGAAAGCCGTCAGTTACACCCTAAGGAAGTGTTTGAACACGAAATTGCACAAATCGCATATTTCTAAAATACAAAAGGTTTGTCAACGTAATTGGCGATAAAGCCAGCGTTCTAATGAAGCGTATGTGTGCCAGCCATTGTTTTGAAACCCATCTTTCAGCGCTCTAGATTCGATGAAATGTACAATTGCTATTGTCTTGCGTTTGTTAGCTTGTCTTCTCGATGTTTATGTTTGTCTTGCGGGTCGATGATTGGAAAGGGTCAATGACATTAACGTTTATTTGGTTAAGTAATCCTTTTCATTTTGAAATCGATATGATCGTGAACAAAGGAAGTTAGGCTTAAATCTTTTCTTTTTCTTCTTTAGGTACCTTCTCCTTTTGAAGGTTGGCGATCATCATGTAATAAAGATAGCTAACAGTCGATAAAGTTATATATAAAGTTATCGACTGTTGCCCTGCACACGATGCTAAGACCGAACCATTGCCCAAAATTATAGATCCAAGAGGGTTTTCGTTTGCCTGGCGTCCTTTAATCTTCCCCTGTATTTTGGAGGAGTTTATAGGTACTTCTTGTTGCGTTTATGTTTCATATAGTTACATCTTCTTGATATTGATAGGATAATTACTTTTTTAATTTCGTTGTTTTCGACTGGTGAGATTTTTAAATGCAAAAATGATTATTTTTTAAACAAACGTTTTAGATTATGCGATAGCTGTTAGCGTAATGCTCTTTCAAAACATGCATACACATGTTGATCTTTCCAAAACATGTAAAAAATATTTCGGAAATTTCGCACCTAAAAAGTTGTCTTCGTAATTAAGTAAGTATTACCAATAATAATATCTTACCACTCGCAGTGGCGTTCAATGGAGGAGGCCAGGTCCAGCAGTAGATTTCCAAATGTTGATGATGATGATGATGAATATTGGGATAACATTGTAAAGAGGGAAATATTATATTTCTGTTTTTCTGACATGTAAAACGGACATCTGATAATAATTAAACAAAGCCTCAATAAGGAAATATGATCCACATTACCGAAGTCAAGCTTATTACCGTAATCTATCCGGGCCGACCGCAAATTTAGTTTTTTTTTGTTAAAAAATCGTCTTTATAATCTTAGTAATAAGAGCTTACGAGCTTTCAAGTTTCAATCGGTAAGTAACGTAACACACGTGATATCTGCGCACACGCATTCGTGAGCCGACGGACGGAACGGGCGCGCGCGTCGTCGCGCCATCTAGGTCAACCTGTGCATTCGTTTCGAATTCCGAATTTGAAGTTTGTTTTTATTTCTTGATGAGAAATAACTTTTTAAATTTGGACTATTTTGAGTGTTGTGTTTCTAACTGGACAGTGTTGTGATAATCAAAAAATTCCGAAAAATTGGATTGTGGTTTTCGTTTTACCGGTAAGTCATATTTTCTTGATAAAAATCTGCAAACTTGTTATTATAAGGTTCGAAATCGCGTGCGAGGATTAGAAGACCACGGTAAGTTATGGAAGCGTTAACTCTTTACGGTGCAAGCGATTATCATTGGAAATGGACCATGCGAGATTTCATTAGATGGTATGAATCTTTATTATTATGCTGAATGAGAACACGTGTTTGACTGTAGTAGTTAATTGTTAATGTCTGTTTTATCATGCGGCATCTCAGTGGACAAAATAATTGGAAAATGCTGTAACTGTAAAAAATATTAAGAAGTAAAACAACAATAAAATAAATTGAAACTCTTCAATTACGTTTTTATTACGTTTCTCTAATTTAAAAACGAAAAAAAAAGTTTTCTGTAGAGTCGCGTAGTTATCAATTCCATTAATAATAAGTGAGTACTAGGTACAGGTATTTAGGGTTTAAAAATATGGTGTTTGATGCAATCATCTAACAATTTTAGGAGATCTTTAAAAGTTTGTAATTTTTATCGATTTACTAGCTGTTGCCCGCGACTTCGTCTGCGTGGTCTTTAGAGGTATGAAAAATAGATGTTGACCGATTCTCAGACCTACTCAATATGCTCACAAAATTTCATGTGAATCGGTCAAGCCGTTTCGGAGGAGTACGGGAACGAACATTGTGACACGAGAATTTTACATATAAGATACGTACTCGTTTTTTAAAGTTTACCTGACATATTATGAAACCTACCTCAAATGGAGGGGATTTTTGTTACTATTTAAATTAGTTTAAATCTAGTGCAAGGAAAGTGTGAAAAAGGAAGTGATGTACATCACTAGTGCAAGGAAAGTATGAAAACGTAAGTGATGTACATCACTTACTTTTTTTCTTGCACTATACTTAAACTAATTTAAGTAAACACAAAAATTCCCTTTACTTAGCTACACTTCTATCAAACATACAATACCATAATAATATATAAGGTAACTTTCGTCACATTATAATTAGCGTCACATTTTTTAAGGGCGTTTAAGCATAAAATAGCGGGTGAAAAAATATACGAAACATCAAAATTGACATAAAAAACAAATCAAATTATAAATAATTAGGTTACAAATTTTCTAAACCCCCCTAAACATTACCAGGTTAAACTACCAAATGATTGGACTCTAGTGTCAAATTCCAAGTAAATATTGGTCGTGATACCACGGATGGACGTGATTGGCATATTTCGGTAGCTATAATAGTGTTTTGGTACTTTCTCTGACATTTAGATTATTGTTCAGTCTGCGTAATTAAGTCCTAGATTTCTCTAAGTTTAGATTCGCAATTTTACCTTTACTGTCAACGTTATTAGGTCGTATATACGCAATATACAGATTGTAAGTAATGATTGCAATACATTACTCACACACATCTTCAGCCACTCAGCAAAAATTAAGAGAGTTTGGTTGGGAGGGAGGTGTTAATACATCTGTCATAATAGGCCTGACCTTGCACTTTTAAATTTCCACCTGTTTTGGTCTCTTCAGAATTCTTTAAACAATGTCAGGTTGAAATCAAGAGAGGACTGACAAAACAACTTGATCATGTCACTACCACAAGATGGCAAAAAGTCATCGAACAAAATGGCACATATAAACTGTAGTTAAATGTAAATAAACTTTTAAAAAAGGTCTTGAGTTTTCATATAAAATGCAAAGAAACTTTCCTCAATCTAATATTTCGCACGCACGTATGCAAATTTAATTTATCATTAATACATACAAAAATGAACTTGGCCTTTCCTTGGTCATCGCACGCGTGAACTAATGGAACAATTTACTCTAATTATTCTTTTATTGTGATAATTATTGTCAGGAGAAGGTCCTTATAAAAGAAAAAAAAAAGAAAGTTGATCAGAAAATCCTTTATCAATAAACTAAAGACCACACGAACGATGTCGCGGGCAACAGCTTGTGTAAAATAAAATAGAACCCTTTGCTTGTAATAAGTAAGTGACTTCATTTCGATATAAATTATTGTCTTTAGCCAGTTGCCACAGATTATAACACTTATCACTCCTGTATAAGTCGTCGTGACATATTTGTCTACATAATATCCTGTTACCCATTAACTTAAATCACAGTGTACCACTTGCTAAATAATCTGTCAATTAACGCCCATTGCATGCGGTTACGTTACAATAAACTTTGCAGTTTGCAGCGTAACTGAGTTGCGTAATTCTCACGTGTCTGCATCAAATTCATTATTTGTTGATTGATGTCTTAATATGTAGACACTGATGAATTTGCCGATTAAGTTTTTTTATTATGTTTTATACGATACTTATTTCGTTTCTGTCTAGCCCAATTGTCGACTTGCAGAGAATGTCACGCCAGTAAGCCCATCTTATATAGAGTACACTAATTAAAACTTTCATTACCACTATCTTTAGAAATAACTAATTCGGTGTTAATACCGTTTAAATGAATAGATAGATAGATACCTACTCTTTATTGCACACAGTTGATGTTTACAGAAAGATGTATAATTTAGGCCGACTTATCGCTGAAAGCAATCTCTTCCAGACAACTTTTAGGTATAAGACAATTATAGAGACAGGGGAAATTGCTGCAGAGTGCTTATTGTGAAGTTTTACATACAGACAATTTTAATTTCATTAAGTATAAATCTAAACATAGCATACTGTGAAACATCAACAACCTCCTAGGGGCTGATTCTGGTGCTCAAATACAACAACTTTTTCTATGGGACCAACATTGAAATCGCAAAAAAATATCACTTCCCAATACTAAGCCGCCACCAGCTGACATTAGTTTGTATGGAAAAGTGTTTTTTTTTTAAAATTCTGCCACCCACATTAGTACTCGATAATAATACTCTCTCATTGTTTGTCTGTTAAATTATCTTACTACTACGAGTACAATGATAAATAAGTCAATAATGTAATGTATAGTTTTAAGTAACTTTTGTTTAAGTAGATGGATGGGTTGTTAGGGGCGAATTTATCCGACCACAGCTGTTCTCTGGCCGTAGGCCACGCTAAGTGGCTCGGTGTTACGCATAAAGCGGCGGCGACTCTTTAGACGTGGGTCACAACAACAAGTCGGTTGCGACAGATACATGTAGAACGGGGAGCAAATTTGAGGAGTCTTTTTTTGGATGACCGCATTCATTGACCTTGTGATGACTGCAGAAATCAAATCAGAATAGAATATAATAGAATAATTTATTTCGATTAAAAGTGGTACAAGGATGTTAAATTGGTTTAAGATCACACATTTCACCATGCGAAATACAATTTTAACTTGAATTTAAATTAATGAATTAGTACTTTAAAATTAAAATGTCACTTAACATACAATCAGTCATACATGCAAAATAAATAAATCAAAACAATATAGTGAATAATACCGATGAATGTAATGTAAATTGTACGAACCAGAAAGCCTACCACGAAAAATTTTACGTTTGTTCGGACGTAAACATAATAAATTAAAATTACCATCTATTTGTGTGAAAGCTTTGAAAATGTATGAGTAATTAATAACAGCCGTGTTTTTACACGACGAGTTTTAATTGTTCGTATTTTTTATGTGTTTGACACAAGTAAATGGTTATTTTGATATTCGGATCGGAGACTCATGAAAATAATAACCGAAATTAGTTTAAAAAAAATCTTTTGTACAGTTTTGTTTTTAGTCACAAAAAACTAACAGGCTTCTACTAAGACTATTTAACTGTTTTTGTTTTAATTAGTTCATCAGTAAATTACTTGGTTTAAATTAAGACATGCGTTCTCTAATTATATAAGTTAATTTCGAGTGTTCTGCAATCTACGCAACTTTGAAAGTCATATTTGCGTACAAAATATAATTGTAGTAGTACGCACTTACGTTACATTGTTGACCTCAAGGTTTAATGTAATTAAAATGATAGAATGTTTCTTTTGCATTATTTGTTTGTTTTTAACTTAAAAGAACTTATACAGTGAGGAGATTCTCAATTCAGAGCGTATGTTTTATGTTTTAAAAAACGCTAGAAGGAAGAATTATCTGGTTGCTATCTAAGCGGGCTGGTTTCGTCGGTTCGGCAGTATTTGTCGAACAACAAAGCCGACCCGAAGTTAGTTACTGCACTTGTTCGACTTCAATCGGCTTGTGCCGATCAGGTATTTCATTCGGGTCGACATATTCGTTTCGACAGTATTTGTGAAACAAAAAAGCCGAGCCGTTTGCAACTACTAAATCACAATCGGCTTTATTGCCGATCAGGTAGTTATAATATAATTTTAGTTAGATTATGTGAGGTAGCCGAGCGGTCAGTGATTCCCGAACATCATCTACACATACTCGATTTTACCGCCCGGCTTTGCCGATTAATGACGGCCCACTTATGTTTGTAGTAACCCTCACTTTCTTCTTGGTCAGTTTAGAATTTTGTTACACTTATGTCAGTGTCAAACATCATTTAAGGGTGGGTACAGACAGGCGTTACCAGGTGTAATGTCACATGTTACAAAGTACGCATAGAACGGGGAAATAAGCAAATGTACGAATGCTCGCTTTGTTATATTAGGTACCTAAGAGTTTCCTTTCTGTAAGTTTCGTATAGAAAGCCATCACAAAAAGGGACATGTTGATCCAGTGACCGTGTTTCTGGTCCGCTGACCAAGTGGTCGACCGAATTAGACGCGTAATGCTAATTTAATAGTAGACTGTTAACGGATAATTAAGGTTAAAATAAAATGGCGCTCGCGCACCGTAACATCATCTTGAAGTGTATCAAGGCTAGCTTCGTTGAAAGGACGGAAGGATTTCGGCTAATGTTTCTGATTGTATCGTATTTCCTTAAATAAACTACCATTAAAATTATTAATGATCGTCTGTTTTGATGCTACATGGTTTATTTCTATAATCTATGCCTAGGTACCTTTATACCAGTTTTGATTATAAGCATTGATTTTCTTCCCTTACATCTGTTTCAATGTCTTCAATGGTAAATCTCGAACGAAAGGTAAACGAAAGGTGATAAATATGTCCCATTATCATTATACCTAACATTGAAACGTTTTGGCATAAAAAAAATCTCAATTTAACAATGCGCATAATAATAACATAAATATTACGCTTTCTAGTTTTTTAATGGCATTTGTTTTAATCCTTGGCATTTAATTAGGCAAACCATTTAAACAATTAACCAAAAATTTGCATCTACTTTATTTATGCAACGTCCATACAGGGTGAATGGAATGACGAGAATATGGCTTTAAAATAAATAAATAAAAATAAATTGTTTTTACAATCACACCAAGCAAAGCTTGCTTGTCTAGCCCAAACTAAGCAAAGTTTGTACTATACTATGGCGACTAGATAACGGATAAACATACTCAAATACTTTCATAAACATCCATGACTTAGGTACAAATGCTCGTGCTCATCACACAAACACTTGCCCCTTGCGGGATTCGAACCCGCAACCGCTGGCTTTGTAGTCCGAAGCGCGAATCACTACACCAGACGGTCGTCGAACAGGCTACCTTCGCTAGGCAGGCGTCGCTTTAACAGGCTGTTCTATTAATTAAAATAAACAAATTTCAGTACCTATGGCACCAATATCGAAATGGGAAGAAAAAAGTTCACCTCTCCATACAAAACAGTCAATTACTTACCTCGACGATAATTAGTGTATGAGGTTTTTAAGGGTTCCGTACCTTAAAAGGAACCTTATAGAATCACTCTGTGGTCCGTCTGTCTGTCAACGTTATCTAGAGAAGGCGTGGAGGTATCGAGTATAAATAAACCATATACTCAGGTCTACAGTCCTTCAAAGCTGTAAAAAATCAAACATATAAGTTTACGTAAAAAAAGATATTAATTTGTAAAGTAATAAGTAATTAATTTATAATTAAACTGCGTTACTCGATACCTAAATTCTTTACCTATCATCATCATCATCATCATTTCAGCCATAGGACGTCCACTGCTGAACATAGGCCTCCCCCATTGAGTTCCAGATTGGCCGGTTGGAAGCGGCCTGCATCCAGCGTCTTCCTGCGACCTTTACCAGGTCGTCTGACCACCTTGTGAGTGGACGTCCTACGCTGCGCTTGCCGGTACGCGGCCTTCATTCTAGAACCTTTCTGCCCCATCGGCCATCAGTTCTACGTGCTATGTGCCCCGCCCACTGCCACTTCAGCTTGCTAATCCGTTTACCTATATTATGTACAAATTTGTACAGAACCATCGGTGGGTGAGTCCGACTCGTACTTATCTATTTTTTTTGTTCGTTTTGCGACTTTGGCCTAATAGTAAAAGCTAAAGTATACCTGAATAGGCAGAATGCCTTGTAAAAGCAATTCTCTAGCCTTATCAGTCACCCTGTATACAAAAAAAATAATCAAAATGTCGATAAACAAAATACTTAACAGGTATTTCATATCAATTTTACCGATTAGTTTGTTAGCACCTTAAATAAGTAAGTCTAAAAATAACTTTACATTAACTATTCGTACAAAACAAAGCGCTATCTATTTGCGCGCGCGCAGCGCATCACTTTCGGGAACTGGAGCGTGCTGCGCGCGTTTTTAGCGTTTACCGTATACGGCGTAATTGGCGCAAGTTGCCTCTGATATGTCCTACCTGTTTTTGCGAGCTGTGAAACCGAGTGACGTTTCAGTTTTCTTCTTCAATGGAGTTAGTAAAACACATTTATTTTGTATACGATGTGATCATAAAATAACGCAAAACCTGAGGGGCTGATTCTGGTGCTCAGCAACATACAACAGCTTTTTCTATGGGAATTTAAAAAAAAATAGGCATTAGCCGAGGCTCTTTCTAACATGTCAGAGACAAAACATAACAAAACCCAAGCTAGCTGGTCGTAGCCGAATTTCTTTCTTACCATGCCAAAAATCATCATCTTCATCTATATTTCAGCCATAGGACGTCCACTGCTGAACAAAGCCCTCCCCCAGTGACTTCCAGATTGGCCGGTTAGAAACGCTGGATGACAAAAATGACAGTGCAAAAATATAGCTATTAAGCTAGCGGATCATTAGAGGGATTGCTTTCTTAGCATGACAAAGACCCTCTGTAGTTGACAAGACTATTAACTTTGCATTCGAACACGAATGCGTCATAACATGTAAACAAATCTAGCTCCTTTTTCAATGACGTCAGTCTTTCATTTAGTTCTTGGAACCGTTCGCATTGTTTCACTTCAATTAGCGCTTTCGCTTAAAGTTTACCTTACTGCAGCCATGTAAAGAACGGTGTCTAAAAGTAAGCTAATTAGTTTAGAAGGTATGTGTTTCTTGTAAAATTGCTTTTCAGTTGATCTACCTACAAAAGTAAAAGTCACTTTATATCTGCCGAAGCATGCAAAAAGGTGAAGTCTGAACTTTTTATTGCTTTGCATTGCATTCCGTATGTTACATTGCTTATTATTTGTCTGGTTTCTTTTTGTTAAAATCGATTAATTAATTTTTAAGGTTAGTTCTGAAAAAAAAACATTACGGTCATGTTAAAAATAACACAAAAGTATAGGGTGAAATACAAATCAAATACATAAATACCTCTAATAACATTGTACTTAGAGATACTTTATATTGCATATCATACAAAAAAGTTAGTTGATGTTTACAATAAGATGCCCAATTTAGGCGGTCTTATCGCAAAAAGTGTTTTCATCTAGACAACCTTATTTAAAACATAACTATATTTTATAGAAGCCAATTTTTTATGATCTCTTGTACAAGTTGTGGTATTAACACAATTTATTATTATTATTATTATTATTATTATTATTATTATTTATTACAGGAAAACCAGGGTTTACACATTATAAAAAATATAACAAAATAGCAACTATTAAACCACTTATAGGTCTTCACAAGTAGTGACGAGCTAGAAATTAAAAATCATATCGAAACATAACCAAAAAGTTCAAGAATGAACAGACGCACAAAACTTATTAATATAATATAATAATAAAAAAACTATTTATTTTTTAAAAAAGCGCTCGCTTAACTGCCGCCTCGCCGCACCAACAGTAGTATGGTGAAGGTCAAACTTGCCATCTAGAACCACTTCATTCAACCTGCGACCAGCACGCCAGAGGTAACTATTTTGCCTATATTTTGCCTTAACTATTGGGAGATAAAGTGGAGCGTTACGACTACAATTATCACTACTACTTGAGGATTTATAAAAAAAACACATACATACCAAATCATGATTTATATGTGGGCGGGGGCACATAGCACGTAGAACTGACGGCCGATGGGGCAGTAAGGTTCTAGAATTGAGACCACGTACCGGCAACCGCGAAAGACGTCCACCCACAAGGTGGACAGACGACCTGGTAGAGGTTGCAGGGAGAGGCTGGAATCTGGATGCAGGCCGCTTTCAACCGGCCAATCTGGCAGACAAGAGGGGAGGCCTATGTTCAGCAGTAGACATCCTATGGCTGAAATTATGATGATGATGATGATCTTTAAGAGGCCGTCCTAGAAATCGTCGTATTTCCGTACATTTTGTTCTCTAATTGTGAAGACGTGAATGATAATTTAAACAAAACAATATGTGATTTTAAAAGACTAGTTCTTATTCTTGCATGTAGCGCGAATGGATTTTTCATTTAATTTAAAAAAAGGTAAATCACCAAAAAAACTACCCGTATTTCAAAAATTACGTTCGAGTTACGTTTGAACATAGGTTTACAAGAGACTGCAAGTTATCCTGACAATTCGATTTTAACATTTAATTGAAGCTATTGTCTATTTGCACATAGGTTCAATACTTTTTTACAAAATATAGCAGAAAAAATTCTAAAATAACATAAAATTTTTGAAATTTCCATTCAGATAAATGTATTTTTTTATCGTTATGAAAAACTATTATACTATTATGACACTACACAATAATCTTCAGGTATACTTTTAAAATATTTTTTAAAAAAAATATCTATAATACAAAACATTTAGTAGTAAACCTAAGTCAGTATTAACTATGAAATCAAGCGCGCAATGCCGATCGTTTTTCAAACCTAGGTAGGACGTCCACTACCTAATAAATTATCAATATTATCTTGTAAAGGATCAACATTTTTGACGCTTTATTTCGCATCATAGCACACAAGCATAGAACTGTATTTCAATTTTGCACTGAAAAAAGGTGCACGGCCTCTTAAGTAAGGAATTAAAAAATAGTAACGTTAACTGGCTTTCTAAGGTTTGCCAGTTAGTCTTTTTCTAATCTCTTATGCCATCTTTAAAGACTTTCTTTCAATAAGCTAGCCTGTTTGCGCTGAGCGATTTATAACGGTATTGTCTAGGTCTAGATTGCGTGATCAGCGCCATCACAGGCTTACGTTTACTTTCGCTTATCACAAAAGGTAACTTTATTTATAAATGGTAGGTAATTATGTCTGTTTCTACCACGTAGACTTGTTGGAGAACAAAATCTGGAAAAAAAATTCAAACTCCTTAAAATTTATATTACTTTATATATATATATATATATTAGTTATTATATATTACTCGTATTTTCGTCTGTTAACGACTGTATTCTGTTTCGTAGGTCTTCTTCTTCATCTATACGGTCAATCCTGGTTGCGTCCAAAGCCATTGCTTTGGAGCCCAGGGTCCGCTATTTTGTTTCGTAGGTATTTTTGTTATTTTTATTGAAATGATGTTAATTTTTTGTGGTATTTTCCAAAAAAATAAAGTTGTATTTTTCATACTTAACCAATACTATATAATACTAAAATAGTTTATCCATATTGAAGACCATCAGCCCTATCAAATTGCGTCATGTACACTAATTAACTACTGAAACAAAAATTGATCCTCTTTTTCATCCAATAGTCAACATGAACCATCGTATAAACTTTATGTAATTTTGTAGTGTATTTTGTAAATGTTGTAAATGCGTGATTCAGAGCATAATCTTCAAATATCGACTAATCCATTGACATAGTGGTGCGGTGATAAACCTTAAACGCAAAGGGTTCGATTCCCTGAATAGGGTAACTTAGGAAATTAATTTCTTTAAATGGTTCTCTAAATTTATAAGGAGAAATTATTAATCATACCTAAAAATAATTCAAAACATGTTTCTAGTTTGAATTATTTTAGAGGAACTTACGTATCATATCCGATCTCCTTTTACTTTGTAATACGGAAACTGCTGTTGAAATTAGCATTTAGTTACCTACTAAACTCATGAACTTTTATACTAAATCGTGGTAAGAAAAATTGTTCATCATCATCATGTCATCCTATTGCAGTTTACTGCTGGATATAAGCCCTAAAGAAGAGCACGATCTCCCGTTTTTATTCATCCACTGCCAGCTTTCTTCTTAAGGTCGTCGGTCCATCAAGCCGGGTGCCGTCCTACACTACATTGCAAAGGCGTGGTCTCCACTCGAGAACCGAAACCCGTTTACTCTACCTTTCATCGGTTCTGCGATAGATGTGTCTGCGAAAGATAAAAAGTCACGAACAGTTGTTGTTTCCAATTAAAAACAACAGCTTTAAAAATGTGTCAGATGAAAGTTTGTCTACTATTGAACACCCAATCCCGACCTAATCTCTCTTATCTATGAACCCCGATTTTTTTTAGCTTTCGAGTTTGAAGTTTCACGTTTTTGTTTTGAGTGTTTAGTGTCCAGGGTTGTTAGGTTGTTACTTCCCTTTCTGACAACGTGGCCGAAGTATTTCAGGATTCTTCAAAGGCCGATAGTAGAGAGTCTCGATTTTATTGTTAGTTTTTGTAAAATCGACACATTTGTTCGATGAGCTGTCCATCCATACCACATCACAAAAGCACCATATAGAAAAACACACACACACAAATACAAACGACGTGTGCACAAGTGTAGGTCTGCTTTTTATGCCGATTTCTTTGTGTTTCCATATCCTTTGCACTTCAGCATCTAATCTGATACCATTAAGTGATTTACATATTTTAGACTTCTGTTTGACACAATTTTTTTGCGACAACCTGTTTACGAGTATAAACAGTTGCTGTTGCGAAATTATAATTTAAAATTATACTTCTGTATTCAATAAGTAATCTGATTTGAAACGGTCTACAGTTTTCTTGATTTTCGTGCAAAGATGGTGTTCTTAAATTAGGCCGTAAAGTGAGTATGTATTAAATTGATAATTATATTGCTATAGTTAAAAAGATTTGTAGTCGTTAAAACTTTATTACGGTTTTAAGACATATTTTAATTAGAATGTTATTAACAAACGAACTCTTACTTTACTGTTTTGATGTAATTACTTTGACAAGTTTGTAACATGATTTAAGTTGAGGAAGCCTGGGAGTACGCGACATTGCCGACAAGATGCAGGGAAGTAGGCTGCGATGGTATGGTCACGTAAAGAGGAGGCCCTTAGATTACGCAGGGAATTTGGCACTGCAGCTTCCCTCCCTGGTCGAAGATCCAGAGGAAGACCCAAGACAAGATGGGAGAATGTAGTGCTAAAGGACATGAGGGTGCGAGGTTTTCGAAGACGATGTCAAGGACAGAGCGAAGTGGAGAATAAAGACACGGAAGGCACCATATGGGATATATAGCTAGTAAAAGAGAGAGAGAGTAACATTATTTAAGTTAACTTTTAATTTAATAAAGTTAATTAAGTAGATAGATATGAAAACAACTTTTTATTAGATCTGGCCACTGGCCAAATCGCCAACAGAAAGAAAATGTAGTGTTCAAACTTTTTTAAACAACATTTTACTTGCATAATTATTGATGTGTAATTTTTTTTCATTATTTACTTTACGAGAGGATTTAATATGTTTTAATACACATTTTAAACCTGCCTTTTTAGACAAAGCAATAAGTTTAGCTTGACGACTAAACTGCTAGCGGCCAATCTTCTATCCTGTAGTCGAATGATTGACTCAGATTAAATGCCAGCAGTCATTCTGTAGTAAGTGTACTACCTCACCCCAAACTACATAAGTTAGTATTTAGGCTTAGGCACTCACTAACCTATTATATCATCCGTATAAATCTAGAGTCGACACATTGCATGGCGACCCTGCCAGTACTGCCTTTCTAAAGCTTTGGGCAGTGCTGTGCATTGAGTCAAAGTCAAAGTCAAAAAGTCAAAGTAAAAAATCATTTATTCAATTCAGGACAAAATTGCCACTCATGAACGTCAATAATAACATTATAGGCCCTTAGGGGGCCAGAACTTGTATCCTTATTTTTTTGAGTGATTTTATGTCATATGTAATATACGCTGGATTCAGGCCGCTTTCAAAGGGCCAATCTGGAAGTCAATGGGGGAGGCTTATGTTCAGCAGTGGACGTCCTATGAAATGATGATGATGATGTGATATGTTTTTGTGTAAATATTTAAACTTATTTTTACTTTTTTTTAAATAAAAGGACATTAAAAAAGTTAACGGCTACCCATCTACTTACAATATGATAATACAATTAGTGAGTTGCGATATATAAATAAAAAATAAATATTGGACATCACAAACATTGCTCTGATCCTATGATATGTAGCTTATGCACTTGTGTTACAGAAATCAGAAACAAAGACGGTACCACAACACTCAGACCCGAGACAATACAGAAAAGTTATTTTTCTACATTGACCGACCGGGAATCGAACCTAGAACCTCAGAGATAGCGACACCAAGTCCGGTATGCTCGCCTCTCGGCTACGGAGGTCGTCATAAAACTGCGCAGCGATCACCTAGTCACTCTCGGGACCGATTAGCATTCTCTCTGCCAGAACTCGACCCTATTCTATAGTTGTGACCAACTACCTAATTATGGCTACCCTATTAAACTTCCTTATCATCCTCATAAAGCCTATTGACCGTCCTTGTAAGCGATCTACCCAATGTGCGGTGCGCGCGCGCCGCATGTCGCGCCAATTTCTCTATAACGGGCCGCTCAAGCTCATGCTAATACACGTACAGCTAGATCAAATTACTTGTGTTCATTATGTAGGCTTAATAAGTTTTAACCGTTTTCATAAGTCCGATAGTAAATTTTATACATAGAAAGTTTAATATAATGAAAATTCTTGCAAGTAAGCATTTAAAGCTGATGAATAACAAAGGGGTTCGAAGATTTTAGCACATTTATCGGCCGCCATTTTAATTTTCCGTGCTACTCTTTATCCTCACTTTTTCTTACTTACAATTTTTTACGAACGATATTTTTTTTTCTTTCTAAAGTTTTTGCTGAGCAACTGTTTGCTATTTTAGTAAAAGGACATTTTTATTTATTTATATATAACTAGCTGTCCCGGCGAACTTCGTACCGCTCCTTCATCCATGTTTTTTTCGTTTCCATGTTTTTATAGTTATTCTGCTATTCGGGGCGCAGACAAATTCAACAAATCAAAGATCATAAAAGTCGGTTCCGTTCTCGACTTATAAATGGTGTAACTAACCCGACTTTGCTTTATATATACATATAGATGATATTTTTGCAACTTCTTTCTTTTTTGTAAAATAGTGGTGTACACGAGAAGTTTTATTTTTAAAATATTTTCGAAGTAGTTATCATACTAAAACGGAAATCTGTCACATTCCTGGACAGTGCCATACCGACGTGAATTGGTCTATTACCAGACCGCAAGCCGTGATGGTCATACGTATGGTCGCACAGGACTCGTGCATTCTTCAATTTAATGGCACATTATGACGGGCCAGATCAAAATAACTCTCTTCAAAGCGTATTGCCAGGGTCCGTACACGGGTAGTCTATGGTTTCTTTGGCTTAAAACCGGCCAAGTGCTAGTCGGACTCGCACACGGAGAAGGGTTCCATACCAATTTCTATGATATTTTGTCAATATTTCAAGCGTCTACCTGTTGCTGTTAATAATATGAAGCAAAAAACAGCAAAAAAAATCACGTTTGTTGTATGAGCCCCACTCTTTAGTATTTGTTGTTATAGCGGCAACAGAAATACATTATCTGTGAAAACGTTTACTGTCTAGTTATCACGGTTGATGAGATGCAGCCTGGTGACAGACAGAAAGACACACGGACAGTGGAGTTAGTAATTGGGTCCCGTTTTTACCCTTTGGGTATGGAACCCTAAAATCACTAAATATCCAGAGTCCAGTACAATAACATTTTCAGGATGATGCTAGGACTCCCCTACTTCTGCACTGCACTTATATCTTAGATATAAGTGTAGATTTTTATGTTTTCACAGTTGTATTTGTTTGGATAAACTTATAGCACTTATACAGGGTGTAACGAAAAGATGAAATAAAACTTTAAGGTGTTATTCTACGGCTAATTATTCTTTCTAATTAACTTTTTCTATGGGACCAACATCGAAATCGCAAAAAAAACACTTTCCCACACTAAAACGCGACCAGCTGGCATCAGTTTGTATGGAAACGTCAATTTTTTTTTTCGTCTTACAATATTAAGCTTCACACTATTCTGTTGTATCTTTAATCTGCTTTGAGACAAATAAATACATTCTTATTCTTATTCTTATTCATTGTGTCTAATATGTTCGCACATGCCCAAACGGCTTTCATGCCCTGCGATGATTCGGAAGAAAGGGGCTTCACTGATGGGCATGGTGCGGGGGAGTAGCAACATCCTAAAAATGGTGGCAGAGGATCTGCATGCACCTATTGTGAGGCATTTCGTGCGAACGACGACTAAAATCGCAGGCGCGAGTAACCTCCTAGGTACAGACAACAGCTCGTCATAATACCACAAAAAGTCAAAGTTTCTCAGTTGATATTGATCTCTACATGTCGGATTTAAAGGGAAAAAAATACATAAATTCATGTTTCAAATACTAAAACTATCTCTAAGCGCTAAATCATAATTGTACTAAACACGTGGATCTATGTGTCCAAAGTAGATTATCTGAAAAAAAAAAGAGTTTGATGCTACTTATTAACAAAGTATTTACCTACAGACTGGTTATATGTTATACGATACACATTGCTTAATATTGTTTAAAATGTAGAATGAAGATCCATTGACGTAGTAGCGGGATGATTAACCTTCAACGCAAATTCGATTCCCGGTTCGGGTCGTCAGAAAAATAACTTTTTTAAATTGGCTTAGGTCTGGGCGTGCTGGGAAAGCCTTGCAAATTTCATTGCCTAGTAAAAAGTCGATGACCACATTTAGATTTTCGAAATCGAATACCTAAATCGCTCAACATGACAAGCGCTGAAATTTGATGATTATCATACAAGGCCGGTTGGAAGCGGCCTGCATCCAGCGGCTTCCTGCAACCTTTACCAGGTCGTCTGTCCACCTTGTAGGTGAACGTATGGTGACGCCAATCTGGAAGTCACTGGGGGAGGACTATGTTCAGCAGTGGACGTCCTATGGTTGAAATGATGATGATGATGATACAAGGCCAGTTCTGGCGCTTGTCATATTTAGGTATATTATCTTCATTTCAGCCACAGGATGTCCACTGCTGAACATAAGCCTCCCCTAGTGACTTCCAGATTAGCCGGTTGGAAGCAGCCTGTATCCAGCGGCTTCCTGCAACCTTTACCAGGTCGTCTGTCCACCTTGTGGGTGGACATCCTACGCTGCGTTTGCCGGTACGTAGCTTCCATTCCAAAACCTTACTGCCCCATCCATCGGCCGTCAGTTCTGCGTCCTATGCCCCACCCACTGCCACTTCAGCTTGATAATCCGTTAGGCTATATCAGCGACTTTTACTCGTTTGCGTATCTCCTGATTTCTGATACGATCTCGCAAAAAAAAACAGAGCATGGGCCCTTTCATATCCTCCTTTTCCTTATTATGCATAGTATAATATGGTGTACAGCGATTTTAAAATCTGAATGTGGTCATTTGATGTTGACCGTAACTCGTATAATGTTGATTTCTTACATTGACATTTACACCGACAAAGCCGCGGGGAACACATGAAAGGAACTGTTATTTTATCCAAATATTTTCCTATAAATCTGAAACACGGAAGTAGTGTTTAAATAAATCAAACATTCTACCAAACGTAATAATGGTACTTGAACTAAACAGCCTTTCAGTAATAATTTATTGGTTCTAATTACCATTCTGCACAGAAATTGCGACGAGCGAGAGCCGTCATCAAAATTAGGGCTGTCAACTTAAAAATCATAATGCGTTTTAATATTTATTATGTTTTTGTTAACCAGTTTCTTTTTGGAGGGCAGCATTTGATAACATAGATACATTAAGTAATATATATAAGTAATACTTTAAGTATAATAATTAAGAATGACTTTCTATAAACTTGTTTTGTGGTGTTGCCCAGTAACACTTGAAAACTTTGCGAAACATAAAGTATCTGCGGTGTAAACACACCGTGACATGAAAAATTTTTTTAAAATAAAAAATCTTGTCCAAAATTAATGCCATTTAAAATGAAACAGCTTTACACTTTCCGGGACACAACACGCTCCTTGTCGTGAAAACAATAAAACTCTATCGTCTCTAGCATTGTGTCTCGCGACGTGCTAAGTGTATCTTAATAATATTATAAATACGAAAGTTTTGATGGATGGATGTTTGTTACTCAATCCCGCCAAAATGGCTGAACGGATCTGGATGTAATTTAACAACAATAACCATCAGTTCAGTATAACGTTCATGTCCCGAGATTAGAGAGTGTTTTATAGATTTTGGGCTCCAAAGCCATGGCTTTGGACGCAACCAGGATTGACCGTATAGATGAAGAAGAAGTATAGAATATAAAACCTAATTGTTAGGTTTTTACGAAATCAATTAGAAAATGACAGAAAAAGAAAAGAAAAATTATTACTTTGGACATCACGGCGACACAAAATATAACAGAAAAACAATATAAAAACACAAGAGATATGCTTGGTGTTTCCTTGCGAGATCGAATCAGAAATGAGAAGATCCGTAAACGAATAAAACTCGCTGACATAGCCCAACGGATTAGCAAGCTGAAGTAGTAGTGGGTGGGGCTCATAGCGTGTAGGTCTGACGGCCGATGGGGCTGAAAGGTCTAGAATGGAGGCCACGTACCGGTAAGCGTAGCGTAGGACGTCCAGCCACAAGGTGGACAGACGACCTGGTAAAGGTCTCAGAACGACTAATGGTCGGCATTAAGTCCATGGCATTATGATTTTTAATCTGTGCAATAAATAAATAAATAAAGACGCTGGATGCAGGCCGCTTCCAACCGGCCAATTTGGAAGTCAATGGGGGTGGCCTATGTTCAGCAGTGGACGTCCTCTGGCTTAAATGATGATGATGATGATATTGAATATAAAAATAAACATAAACAGAGAAAGGTCACAATGAAGAAACAAAAATACAAATGTTTTTATGGTTTATGCGTGACAGCCCTAGCGGGATGGTATTTGACCTGCTATCTCATGTTGTGCTGCGTTTCCGGCTGGATATGCGCACGCGATTGACTCTTAATGCATTGGTTGGAATTTTTATGTGGCGCACTTGCTTTTTGTTTCGTTTTCACACTGTTCAGGTGTTCGCATAATATCGTCATGAAGTATTAGCACAGTGTTATGTACGGAACGTAGCATAAAATATTAAGATAGATGTACAGTCTACGGATCATAAACCTAATATAAAAGGTCAATTTGCAACAAACCCATTCTAAAAACTTGTCAAAAATACGTCGATTACTGTGAACTTCCTAAAACAATTCGTTGGATAATAAACAGCATGTAAAATAACAGAGGGCGTCTCCTTCAGCCAGTTTATCTACATCAGTAATAGATTAAAATTAAAATTTACAAAAATAAGCATTAAATACAAAAATAAAAAATTGGACGTAACATGTCATAGTAACTAGTGTAATTACCATAGGCTTAGAATACGCTACGCAAATCTAGTAATCATTACGTAAATGTACAATGCGCAAACTGGTAACTGGTGTCGACGCCCCCGGTCAGTTTAATTGACTTTGAATTTTTTTTATCAAATATACTGGCAGGCATAAAAAGCATAAGATTGTAATTTTATTATTATATCATAACGATTCTTACAAGAAATGCTTTTAATTGGATTTATGTTTAAAAAAAACTTTCAATTAATTAGGATCATATATTTGTTTTAAACTAATAAGTAATCTAGTATAATAATTGGTATTTAAAACACAGTTTTACAGTCACAGTCGCCCATATCAAGAAAATTACCGCAAATAATTGACTGATCACTTTATAACACGGCCAAATATTTGAAACTAGTTTATAATAACCACGCCATTTTGTTTAGGTTAAGGTACACTTTTGACATTAACTGTACTTAGTGCAAAAGCACAAAAAAAGGATTAATAAAATTATTAGAATCGGGGGCGTCGACCACGGGGGCGTCCGCCACTGGGGGCGTACGCCACGGACCCCCGCATTTTCACGTTCATAATTTTTTATGAAATTTTAATATTAAAAATATTTTTATTTTAAATTTTTTTTTTACTATGTATGGACGCTATAATATTACGGGTTAATGGAATGCCTTTCGTTAGTAAGTAAGTTAGTAATAATAAAATTTTATTTCAGAAAATTATTTCCATAGAGTGAGTTAGTAGTTACAAAAAAGTACTTATATGCTAGTTGTTAGTACATCTATAAAACTGGAAAAAAAAGTAATAACATAACAGTATGTTATTACTTTTTTTTTCCAGTTTTAAATACAGATTTATTTATTTATTTATTTAAAGGCGCAACTACAGAATAAAATTTAATTCTTTTTAACAAAATTGTGTGTAATAAGAAATTAGCAAAAATTCAAAAATATGCATTTACAGGGTGTCCCGTAAAGAGCAAAAAGGCTCTTTCTTCTGTGCGAAATTAGACTTCGTCAAAGTCGCACTATTCCGGCACAAATTGCGATGTTGAGTTGTTTTCCTTATCAATTTGCCCCAATACGGCGCAATTAAATTATTATAAATCGTTAATTTATTTTGCAATGAAGGTATATTACATTGTACTGTTATAATAGGTCTTTGGACTTGATAAACCTCAAGAAATCAAATCGTTTATACCTAGGAAAAATGTACACTAGGAACATAAGCATTTGTGAACATTTATTCAATGAAGACCTTTTCAAAATCCAAAAAATGTTAAATACATTTTTTGAGCAGGAGATAGAATTTTCTATGATCTGTCTACAGTCTTCGTTTAGCACGCTCTTTATGGGACAACATACAAACAAGAATAATTAATACACTCGATTTAAACTCATGTTAATATCACTCGACTACATCATCAAAATGTAATCATGAAGAAAGCGTAAAGGTGATTCGAACATTTTAATGAAGATTTATTTCAACTAAATTATATTCTCATACATTTAAAAATACCTGCTGAAGTGCCCCAAGCGGCCTCTCTTTGTAAAGATGTTTCATGCTCATGTGTGTGTGACAATATAATAATCTTACTATTATTATGAATACCGCATAATAATAGATAGTCAATAAATACGAAAGTTAGGATAAATGGATGATTGTTACTTAATCACGCCAGAACGGCAGCGAAATTTGGTACAGAAATAGATTAAAGTCTGGCATAGCAGATAGGATACTTTTTATCTTCGATCGAAGTGATCCTATCATCATAATCATCATTTCAGCCATAGGACGTCCACTGCTGAACATAGGCCTCCCCCATTGACTTCCAGATTGGCCAATTGGAAGCGGCACCTTGTGAGTGGACGTCCTATGCTGCGCTTGCCGGTACGCGGCCTAGAACCTTTCTGTCCCATGGGCCGTCAGTTCTACGTGCTATGTGCCTCGTCCACTGCCACTTCAGCTGGCTAATCCGTTGGGCTATGTCAGCGACTTTTGTTCTTTTACGGATCTCATCATTTCTGATTCGATCTGGTAAGGAAACTTCGAGACACCCTTTCCAAAGCATGCTGTGCGACCTTGAGCTTTCTTATGAAGCCTATAGTGAGAGACCACGTTTCAGTAACCCTACAAGATTAATTAATAGAATCAGGCGTTACTTTGAGGAAATCCTTAATTTTATAATCTAAAAACATAACTATTTTGGTTACAATTTCCGCTCCGGCATAGGCAAGTTACACGGGCATAGGCACCCCAATCACACCACCTGTACCCACACTTCGTGGACAAACACAAGCAAAATGCAAAGAACACCACCCGCCTTCCCTCAAATTGCATGTGACACAGATGAAATGAAAAAGTTAGTACCCAACACACGACCGAAACAATCACACCAATTATCTAGCCTCAAAACAAATCAGTGCCCAATCTAAGCAAAGCTTGTACTATGGCCACTAGATAACGGATCATCATCATTTCAGCCATAGGACATCCACTGCTGAACATAGGCCTCTCCCATTGACTTCCAGATTGGCCGGTTGGAAGCGGCCTGCATCCAACGTCTTCCTGCGACCCTTACCAGGTCGTCTGACCACCTTGTGAGTGTACGTCCTACGCTGCGCTTGCCGGCACGCGGTCTCCATTCTAGAACCTTTCTGCCCCATCGGCAGATAACGGATAAACATACTTGAATACTTTTTATATGGAGTCATGGACATGGATGTTCCATGACTTAGGAACAAATGCTCGTGCTCATCACACAAACATTTGCCTCTTGAGGCATTCGAAACCGCGGGCTTTGTAGTTAAACATATAGAGAGATAAATGAATATGACAGATTTTTGGAGTCCCTGAATAGTTTTTATGTGATAAATGTCATTATAAACTTAATGAATATTATACTAAATCGCAATAAATATAATATTATAATTTAAAACATGATTATAAAGTCAAATATTTTAATAAGTTAAATTTTAGAATCCATAATCTAATGTTAATTTCTTACGTGTTATTTAGTGTTATCTACTACTTAGCTTTAAAAATTATGTATAACTTGCTATGCCCTTGCAGGGTGCATGTGATGTACTGTACAAATATCTACCACCTGTTAACCACACATGTGATGCAAATAAATGAATTGATTTGATTTGATTAAACCTTAGTAGTAAATTACTATTTACTCTATCTACCCGTCTACTTATTTATTAGTCATGCTTGCAAACTTGCTTACAAAATACTTAGGTAACTTATTATAAATATTGTGTAGGTTCATTCGATTACAACAGTAAGAAGGTTAGCATGTTAATTACATAGTTTTTATTATTATTCATGTTTGAACCCAGCAAGTGTGAAGTTTAATGGTAGCCCCATTCACCACCCATGCAATAAGTAACGGTAATAAATGCAATTTATTTATTAGGTACAGAAATTATTTTCGCACTGACATAATGTATCTGAACAAGTTTTTCTTGATTTGTTAACGGTTTGCGTGTATCGTATTAAGTACTTAACATCTTTAAATAAATACTTAAACATCCGCCAGAAATTAAAGTACATAAGTATATGTCATAGTCTTGAAGTAGGGAATTAACAACATCATTGTATTAGAAGCATCCCACCTCTTTATTTTGCCATCAGATCTCCCTCTAGCCCCGCTAGCGTGATCACCAAAACACGACATGATATAGCGATTTATCGACACCAACTGTAAAAATATGATAGATATAGCCGCCATGTTGAATCGCTTTGCCGGTGACGTCACATATTATGATCGCTGTTTCGATAAAAATTCAACCGTGAGATTGCAGACAAACTGCAGGAGAGTAGCTACGTAGGAAATAAATGTCTGGCCATGCCGCCACCGCCAGGTCCTACCAAAGAGGGTAGACCCAAGAAATGCTGGCTTGACGTCGTGAAGGCGTGCCAATGATCTCACAACTAGAGACGCTCAAGACCGTGCGAAGTGGATGAGTAAATCAAGGAAAGCGGACCTTGGGCTCCAAAGCAATAGCTTTGGACGCAATCGGGATTTTCCGTATAGATGAAGAAGAAGAAGAACGTGTTTAGCAATTCTCAATTCTGTTTAATAATTGATTTTGCATTAATTACTTAAGTTACGAATGCATACTAAACTATAAACGCATGCCTTATCATGTTTTTTAGTATTTTTATAAAACACGACTGAAAGAAATAGCAATTTGTCTTGAATATATATTCCTTTAAAAAGAAGTTATTACAGTAATACACACATTCGAGTAATAGAAATGGTTTGTAGGTCAGTTTGTAGATAAAGCTGCCTTTCCAGTAACGAGCTATACGATATTAACAAAAATGTATATTATTAAAAGTGAACCCTATTTAAAGACGGCTAGACGAGTAAAAGAGTGTTAAGCTTTTAAAAAAACCACGTCCGAATTGGTCGAATGTTTTGGAACTGCCATGTCAAAGACAGACAGATAGACATAGGCAACTTTATAACTATATGCGTCTGGGGTTGAAAACTTATGCAGGCAGACAAATTGTTGTGCGAATAGTTATACGTACTCGCGTAAACAACTGTCGTACGAGACATGACGGGAGGTAGATGATAATTATCGTGTGCAGTTTTCTGATGGGACATAATTATCGTGTGCAGTTTTGTGTGTTTTTTACTTAGAAGTGACATCACGAGCCCCTACTTAAGAACTTTGACATGCTTTATCTTTGTAATTTTTTTGTTGATTGACAAAAGAAAATGTAAGTGTCCATTATTTTTTGATAATTTAACTGACGGACGAAATAAAATTTAATTTTTAAACCAAGTCACCATCACTGTTATTTTGTAGCATTGGTTAGCTTAGCATTGGACGAAAATCTTAACGTTGACGAGATAATCACGTTAATTGTCGGAAATCGCGGGCTTTCTTACTATTTTCTTGTCAACGCTTTGTTTCACCCTGATACGTCTGTCTCTAATGATTGATACGTGAACTAGTTTCGTAATTTTTTCAAAGGTAATATCTTATCGATTAAGGTAACAATGATAGATGATGATGTGTGAATCATTTATAGAGATTTACTCGTTTAAATTTCTTTAAATGATTTTTAATGGGTTCTTTCTACGTATTCGTTTTGCTGGACCGGTAATCCTATTATAGTTTATCATCATCATCATGTTTGCCTATTACAGTCCACTGCTGAACGTAGGCCTTCTCCAAAAAGCGACAAAGAGCACGATCTACCGCCATTTTCATCCATCCACTGCCAGCCATCTTCCTAAGGTCGTCGGTCCATCGAGCTGGGGGGCGTCCTATACTATAGTTTATGGATATCAAAAATAGGTCTATTACATGCGAAGAAGCAGGTAGTATTATTCAACATTATCGGGTCTATGATAAGCCTTTTACCAGAGCTTTAGTTACATTACACAATTTATAAGTCAAGAACGGCGAGACAGATTTTAATGATCTTTGATTTGTTAGATTTGTCTTCGCCCCGAATAGCAGAATAATAAACAAAACATCGGAAAATTAACAAAAAAAAAAAAAGGCGGTACGGAGTTCGCCGGGACAGCTAGTACTTAATAAAAGTAACTATGATTTTACACATTAATCTTTATTCATAGAGAAAAATAAAATATATTAAATTTTTATTTATATAAAAATTATATAAAAACTTAAACTCTGACCAAAAAAAAAGAATCATTTCTAGTGTCACTGTCGACACTGATCATCGTCACTGTATGAATTTTACTCATCATATTTTATGTATTTCGTCTTTTTAGTCTATTTAATAATCACATCACATATTAATTACGTCATCTTATTTAATTTATTTATTTAAATAAAATATGACCATAACTATTTAATATCAATTTAAATGGTGCACTGAGCTACCATCTATCGTAACACGCCAGCAATTGTTTGCAATACTCTATTGTCATGCGCGCGCGCATGTAAAGTGTAACACACGTTAAGTAATGAGTTTAATGCCAAAAGCAACCGTGAGGCGGCGCTAGAGTATCAATTGCTGTAAAGTTTAAGAAAAATATAGTTGTTGCGTAACAAATTGCTTAATAGTTGGTATTTTACTGAAATTTATTATTTTTTTACTCAAGAGCATCTTCGAAAAGATGGTAGAATTATTTCATTATAATTTTCGTAAAGTTTTTATAAGTTAGGCCTTTTTTTCGTTTTTCATTATCCTAGCCTTAAGCATTAACTGATAAATAATTAATATATTATATTGTTTTCACAATCACACGATTGTCAAGATTGTCCACGGTGCCGTCGACAGTCCATATATGGTTAAAAGTATCAAATTAAGTGTCCGATATCGCTACCCGAAGAGATTTTTGCCGCCCTTTATACCAGACTAACCTCGGCCTAAATTCACCAATGGTGCGCCTATGCTCGAATCACAACGAGGTCAGTGGCAGGATAGACATTTTCTCCAGCTCTTTGAGAGATTTTGCGAAACAGCTTGACGGTGTGTTGAAATAAATCAAAATGAATATTTTTTTTTAGTATTGTATTTTTCTGTTCGATAGTATTAGTATTATACTCTATGTTTGTTAGTAGGTAGTATTAGGCATGTTCTGTACGCCTATAATTGGCACATATATTAGAACCAATCTGCAGTAATTAGTTATTGTATTTTTTAATGTATGTGCTGTTGGTGTACCTTAATAAACAAATAAATAAATCACACCAATTATCTAGCCCCAAACTAAGCAAAGCTTGTACAATGGTGACTAGATGACGGATAAACTTACTTAAATACTGTCATAAACATCCATGACCTAGGTACAAATGCTCGTGCTCGTCACACAAACATTTGCTGCTTCCGGGATTCGAACCCAAACCGCTGGCTTCGTAGTCCAGAGCGTAAACCACTACACCAGACGGTTTTCGAAGATAAGATAAATTATAATTTCAGATCAAGAGCCAAAATTTAGTAAAACATAGTTTATAACAACGCACATTTTATGGCCTGAATGGGACACTAACATCGAAATCACATAAAAAGTCTTCTCCATACTAAACGTCCAATCAGCTGTTAATTTTTTTTATGGGGAGCGTGCCTTTTTAGGGTTCCGTAGCCAAATGGCAAAAAACGGATCCCGGATTCGTCATGTCTGTCTGGTTGTCCGTTCGTATGTCACAGCCACTTTTTTTTGAAAGTATACTGTTGAAACTTGGTAAGTAGATGTATTCTGTGAACCGCATTAAGATTTTCACACAAAAATAGAAAAAAAAAATTGGGGCTTCCCCATACTTAGAACTGAAACTCAAAAAATTTTTTTTTCATCAAACCCTATATGTGTAGGGTATCTATGGATAGGTCTTTAAAAATGATATTGAGGTTTCTAATATATTTTTTTTCTAAACTAAATAGTTTGCGCGAGAGACACTTCCAAAGAGGTAAAATGTGTGTAACTTCTAAAATAAGAGAATGATAAAACTAAAAAAAATATATGATGTACATTACCATGCAAACTTCCACCGAAAATTGGTTTGAACGAGATCTAGTAACTATTTTTTTTATTACGTCATAAATCGTAAATCGCAATTTACCTTTCGTAATGTTATGGATTTCATTTAGCAATAAAAATAAGATAACTATGCCTCGATTGTCGTTATGGGTGAATGGTTACTCCTATACAAGTAACTGGTACCTACAGGTTTGTACGGAACCCTCAGTGCGCGAGTCCGACTCGCACTTGTCCGTTTTTTTTTTCTATTTGCTGCCATCAGCTTTTAGTATATCATCGCTCCACCTTATCGGAAGAGCAGCCACGGCAGCGTTTGCTAAGTCGCTGGCTCTACTCAATAATTTGAATCCAAAAAAGTGCAAGTCACGTAAACACGTGATCGAAGCCAAAGGGAAAACCAGTCAAAACTGGTTAATTGATAGATACTTACTAAATGTTTACTCGTTAATTTGTTAACATTCGCATATAACACCGAACCCACGCAAAAGTAAAAGTCCTCGTGAAAGCGATATTTAAAAACCTGCTTCTGTTACATCTTGAATTATCTAATGTTATGCCAATATTACTCGACAGTTATTTTTGAATAGTTTATTGCGAATAATTAAAGTGAAATGTATATTTTTATTCTAAATTGAAAAATTTGCATATAGATACAATTTTTTTATTTCATCAATATGTTTAATTATCAAACATAATTTTTGTAATCAAACTTCAGATTAGTTAACCTTGTTTTTGAAACGATAACGGATACCGTTTACATTTTGTAATCATGTGTATGTTTTTTTTATGTAGTAAATATAATATATACTTTTTATTGGACACAACACAAAAGAAACAAAGTGGCAGGAAGAAAAATACATTTAAGAATAGCACAATTTAGGCGGTTTTTTCGCTAGAAGCAATCTTTTTCAGACAACCTTCAGGTGTAGAGGACAGTTAAACTAAAATCAAAAGAGGCAGGCGGTGAAGATTTAAACGTAATATTTATAGATAAGTAGTATAGTAATTTACAATCGTAAAAATAATAATAGAATATAACAAATAAAATCCCTACTTAATAATAATTTGACGACCTCCGTAACCGAGAGGCGAGCATACCGGACTTGGTGTCTCGATTCGATTTCCGGTCGGGGCAATGTAGAAAAATAACTTTTCTATATTGTCTCGGGTCTGGGTGTTGTGGTACCGTCGTTGTTTCTGATTTCTGTAACACAAGTCCTTTGGCTACTTACCACGGGATCAGAGCAATGTATGTAATGTGATGTTGTCCAGTAATACACACCTACCTCATTAGTATCTATTTAGGTAAAAAATATCTTTTATAAAATTTGCGAAGGTTTTGGGGTAAAAGCTGGTATTAGTAATAACGGTTTCTTGTTTCAATTTGTGAGTCTTAAAAAGTTTAAAATGTTAACAAGAAAATAAATATCATAAAGTTAATAAATATCTGTAAAAGTCTATATACCCGACGACTGCTTTGCCAAAATTTTCCAATTTTTTTTTCGTCTAAATATCTAAATTTTGACGAAGCAATAGTGTTCATAACTTTACAGAGATCGTTCAAAACATAAAACTTGTCATTACATGATAGAGAAACGTATATTTTCTAAATTTCTTTCCACTAATGATTAAGCTTAATATTCAAGGACGACCTTGCGGTTACAACACGCCAGATCAACTTATAAAAATTTGCATGATTGAATTTACATATTGGGCATATCAAAGAAAGTAAATAAGTACGTGAAACACCAAACTTTTACTTTCGATTTTCGTCTTTATTATCCTACACATACGTGCCATGAGCAGTGCAAGTGTAATTTAAAATTATGTATACAGTTTAGTAGTGTGGTGCGTATGCGCACTGGTGGATACGTTAGATGCACAGACTAACTGCGCGATAGAGAATTTGATAACATTCTCAGTTGTAGAAAATGGGTTTTTGATTAATGTTCTGTTTTAAAAAAGTAGTTAAAATTTTTAGTTTTAAGAGTTGAAGCATCGTATGAAAGACCGATATGAGGTGCCGTGTTGGGTCGGCCGTAAAGAATACACTTCCCCACCGTCAACAGGAGACGTGTTGTAAGAGGGGACTAATTCCTGTAGCACGAGACGGGCAGCAGCGTCTTCGTGCGAAATCTTAAAAAACTGCGCTTGCTAACCCGCTTGCCAACAGTGGCGAGTATTGGCAATCCCAATAAGTCATTCGGGGAGGCCTTTGTTCAGCAGTGGACGTCCTATAGCTGACATGATGATAATTATGATGAAATACCACTTACTTTATTAAATATACCACTTACAGATAAAATGTATCAGTTGTCGCTGAATTAAAGTAACAGATGATAATAATTTTAATAAGTAAATTTTATTAAAAAAATTAAACCGACTTCAAAACACTAAAATGCTAAAAATAATCCTAACACTTAAGTACCTAATCACTTAATTTTGGAGTCGGTGCCAGCAGATGAGAGATTCAATGTTTTTGTTTTCACCGACTCCAAAATTAAGTGATTAGGTACTTAAGTGTTAGGATTATTTTTAGCATTTTAGTGTTTCGAAGTCGGTTTTTTTTTTTTATAAAATTTACTTATTTCATCTATTTTAGTGATAAATCCTAATCTAACTGCTGAACACCGATTTCATCCCCTATTTTCTTACCCTTAGGGGTGATTTTTATTTTGCAAACTTTTATCATAGCATCTTTGAAGTATAAGCTATTTAATAAAACAAAAATCATCAAAATCGGCTCATATTTGTCGAAGATAGGTAACAAGAACCACAACCAAAATATTATCTGGGTATATATTTGTTGATTTTCTCAAAAAGTTCTACATCAATTTCGATAAAATTTATATGGGACCACTTCTGAAGTATGATCTACCAAACAAAAAAAGAATCATTAAAATCGATTCATAATTGGCGGAGTAATCGCGTAACAAAACTACAAAAAAAAAAACATACAGTCGAATTGAGAACCTCCTCCTTTTTTGAAGTCGGTTGAAAAGTAAGCGTACGTACGTCCCACTGCAGGGCACAGACCTGACCTCAACTATGGTGGTGTAGGCTATAGTCTACCACATGGGCCTAGCACATTGATGAAGGGGTGTTGTAAGGCTATTGACTAAACTTTACTGTCGGATGTAATCAGCTTGACGACTAGTATCAAGCGGTATCAAGCGGATGTAATCAGCTTTACAACTAGTAATCAAGTATCAAGCGGATGTAATCAACTTTACGACTAGTATCAAGCGGTATCAAACGGATGTAATCAGCTTTACGACTAGTATAGGGCGGTATCAAGCGATATTAGCTGGGACCAACTTTAAACGTGCCTTCTGAAGAACGGAAATAGGAGTCGCAATACCGGAACCTTTTCACAAAACCGGTATTTTCGGTATTACTTTTTCAACAGTACCGGTATTCCGGTATTTTCGATATTAAAAGAAAAATATCTAAAAAGTAGTAAAAGATTCGATTCCTTACAGTGGTCGGTTTGCAGCCTATTTAAGGCTTTCCAGATGAACAATGAAAATTTCCTAATTATAAATCAAAGTACTTCTTACTAGAAAATGTCTATCCCATCGGTTATCGGTTCTACAGAAAATTATTTATTGAGCTATATCGATTACTTCAGATTTCTGTCGGAATACCTTATTTCAGATTTTATTCTTCAGGGAAATCCTGGCTTCTCTCTCGAAGTGGTTTTTGTTACGTGTCTGCAATGTTTGCACGAGGTAAACACACTTTTGAACAACCTCGAGAGTAACCCCGTTAAGAACTATCAGGCCCGGAGTAACATGTTCATTGAACATAACCTTGGCTTTACTAAGGTTCACCCGGAACCAATGCGTTAGGAAGATTCAGCTAAGCCGTCTAACATATGTTGTAGGTATTCAATCATTTTGGCGATATCATGTGCGAATCGCAAGTGTGAGATGTTATATTCTCGCCATAATATTAATGTCGTAACAGTTTAGGATCTTAAACATATCCTCCAGGGCATTCGTAAACAACTTGCTGTTTTTATGTTGTCGAAGGACCATTTCAATTTCGTCTAAGTTGACTTCTGACAGCTCTTCGGTATATGATCCTCAACGATATGTTGGGGAGATGCTGATGCTTGTGAGGTAAATAGCCTTCCGTCAGAATCTCCGGTCTAGAGACGACAATTTTTTCATTTGAAGTGGTGAACTTCGTCAGATGGCTTCGACCTGCACGAAGACTTTTGACCCCGGTCTTGCTCTTTAGCTTGCTGTAGGGAATGCGTATTCGAGCACTGAAGGTCACGTCACGACGGCTCATCATCATGCAATTAAATAGGGGGTAACATGATCCTGTCGTTAAGGGACTGTCCATAGAAAAGGAAGAGGTAAACTACGACAGGCGATGATGGTGCGAACAGTGGTGAGGGTTACCACTTTTTTCACTTGGCAATACTGGAATGGGGAGTGGATGTCACATGCTAGCGTTTTAGACGGGTTCGGCTTAAGTGCATTTTGCATGTAGTGGTGCTCAGTGCCTTTCTCAGACTTACGTCAACCTGTTTTAAGAAAACAGCTTGTGAGGCTTTAGTCACACAATCATTAGCGTATAAATAGCTAAAAGTACCTCTCATCTACGCTGTGTTGTGTAGCTAGATGGGACAGTCATCTGCTTAGAGTAAAATTCTTTTGATGTTGATGATGAGGAGGGCTTGTAAGTTCTCTTTTGCGGTAGGCCATTTTTTTAAGGTTACATTGAGGGAAGCACCTGAAACCGGCGTTGTATGATAATTCTCTAAGAACTATTACAATGTTCTCGTATTTTTTAGATCAGCTACAACATTACAACAAGGAGTTAGGTTAGTTGAAACTTATGAGTTGTCTCCTGGCTTTCCGGACATCAGAGCTGCTATTACTTAAAATTTTTGCCACGACATGATTTTATCTAGCACCAAATAGTTGTTGAATAGTTATGGCATCCACGTTAAAACGACTGGCGCGAGGTTATTTGTACCACTGAAATATTATCTTAACTACTGAACCTTTACCGTAATTTTGAGCTGGTATAGACCTGGACTTAAATGGCCGGCTGATGGTATAGTTCTTGTGGGACGTGCCAAGTCTGATCGGTGATTTACCGCTGACAAACAGTTGGCTTACAAAAGTAAATCATACCCAGAAGCTAGCCTGTTTGGTTTTAGAAGCATACACGTTGTTATTACAACAAAACCTTGTAGATTGGTACCTACGATAAGGAGATTTCAGGTCGTTCATTGGCTTTTCGGGCTTCAGTAGTGTGACCATTTTGCTAGCACCAATTAGTTGTTGCCTTGTTCAAAAACTCTAAAGACCGGCGAAAAGAGGCTAAGACCTGTTTTCGCCATTCAGAGTCGAGCATCCCCTGCGGATCTAACCCTGATGGCAATCACAATATCAGACAGGTTAAACGGTGCCATTTGCTTGCTGTAACAACTATACAAATACAATCTATACTTAAATCAAACCACTTTCTTGCTATAACAACAAAGTGGCAAGTAGCAACCGCGTATACCGAAAATATCGAAAATCCCGGTTTTTGTGAATCTAATCCCGGTATTTAAAAGTGTCTATTATGGTCCGGGATCCCGGTATTTTCGGGATCCGGGATCCCGGTTTGCGACCCCTAAACGGAAATGTTTGTGATAAATGCACCAGTTAGATAAACGTAAAATGTATGTGATATTTCAGGGTTAATTCCCACAATAATTATAGCCGATTTTGGGAGAGTTATTTTGTGATCATAATATTTTGTTTCTCATTTTTCGAGTAAGTATACTCGTATCTGAGTTATTGTGTATAGAAAATACAGTAAAAAGTTTTTAAAAGTTGTTATTATTGATGTTAATACCTATTTAGTACCTACACATAAAACGGTGTGGTGGTGCAGTAGGGCCCAAAAAATAAGAAGACATGTTCTGCCCTATTTGGACCAATAATGTTATTATTGACGTTCATAAGTGGCAATTTTCTGTCCTAAAATGAATAAATGATTTTTGGCTTTGACTTTGACTTTGTTCTAGATTCGCAAAACAAACCAAAGGTGAAAATTATAAAAGGAGGCAACAAAAACCTATGTGTTTTCATAAAACCGCAGCATCCGGACTTCCGTCATCTCTTTTCCAGAGCCTTAAAGTGCACAACCACTACTGCAATCTCAACCCAACGGACAACCCAAATTGTAATTGTGGCTTGATATATAGGATCAGTTCCCTGAAATATTTGGGCATTATAATTGATGAGAACCTCAACTTCAAAAAACATATCAGCGACATCGACCAGGGTCCGTAAACTGATACATACAATGAGATTGTTAAGGGAATGTACAGACGGCAGCATCTTAAAATTGGTCTACCTTGCATTGTGTCAGTCCATACTTAACTATTGCATCCTGGCGTGGGGTGGCATTGCCCCTACCACAATGATAGTGCTCGAAAGGGCGCAAAGAGCGGTTTTGAAGGTGGCCATGGGAAAGCCAAGGCGTTACCCTACGTCAGATGTCTATAGAGAGGCTGAAGTGTTGAGTGTCCGTAGACTGTTCATACTGAGAGTTTTTATGTTAATGCATCGGGAAGTCTTGAAGTTGCCGACATACAATAGTCTCGTCACCAAAAGAATTTTTAAGGTTCCCAATAACATGATTAGAACAGCCTTTGCCCATCGCTTCAAAGTGTTTCTTTTTCCGCGTATTTACAACAAATTAGTCAACTTATGTGGTTTAAGAAGTCTTCAACTTCATGAGGCCAAACCCATAATAATTAACGAACTTTTGACTTGGGACTACAAAAAATCGGAAGAACTGCTAAGGGATGCTATATAGGTCTTCAACAGGTAGTGAATGGCAGTGGCGTCTGGCCCTGTCAGTCGATCCCAAGATATTAATCGTAGGGCTGCCTTAACCTATCCTTAACCTATACTTAATTACCAATGTAAATTCTTGAACACACACACGCACATACTTACACTTACACATTCACACATACACACATTCACACACAGAGGCGCACTTTAAGTTAAAATTAAATTAGAAACTATAAACTAGATTAAGAACTTGATCCTGTTTAGCTTCAAAATATTATACATAATATATTTTTTAAATTTTTATGTAACCATGGCAAATGGCCACTATGTTTGTTCTGGCAATCTATTCGGCTTGACCTAGCCTAGTGTGGGACGACACAGGCCTAGCCTAGTGTGGGAGTCACAGAATGTTTGTATTTTGGCTAATGTGATCTGTTTAAACATATTTTATTTATTTATTTACCTCGCAAAAACCATTCGTCATACACCCTTTGACTGATGACATCTCTATTAGTCAAAGAGTGTATGACGACACCCCTTATTCACATATAGATAAGACAGACAAAGATTACTGTGGCACCTACTTAAAAATAATGAATCCAAACAGAATCTTCTTAATTATATTGTTCATTTAGTATACACATGTAGGGACTGAAACAGATTAAATAAAAATGTAAATAAATAACTTCTTTATCCGTGTTTACTAGCATGATAATTGCCTCAGTTTCTCGGTTATCGCCCGATCAGACCATCTGACAATTAATGTTTGTTCCCATATCTTGATCGAATTTTAGCCCGCATCTTGTGGAAACACACCTTTTTGTTGCAAGAAAGTCTTCACTACACTGCGTACGGTATAGCGCGACACAGCTCACAGCCGCCATTATCATTCGAATATTAACCAGTATCGATACAAAACACTCGCAAGCATCGTGCTTTCACACACGCAGTATACGTCGATATTATTGTTCTAACTTCTCAGTAGTTCAGTCAGTTTACCATGTTCTATGTGAGTTTTGATCTGTTGGTGCGTTCTCTGTGACTTTTCGACTGCAATGTGGTACTTTGTGGTGACATTGTTTTTGGTGTGGCTGCTGGGGAACTTCCGGCGGAAGGCGGCGCCGGAGCAAGCGCGCGTGTCGCATGCGTGCGTTCAAATGTATGTATTTCACGTCAATATTAGGCAGTACGTGACGAACGACTTGGGAACGTATTTGAATGTATTTAGGAGCTAATTTGCAATATTAACAATTGATTTTTCACTTCAATATTAGGTATTAGCTGTCAAACGATTTGAGACTGTATTTTAATGACTGAAAGCTTCATTTTCAATTGATGTTTAACAGCAAGAGTGTAGTTTACTGCCGCAATCCAGTGTTTGCCAAAAAAACGTAATTTGTGATTTAAACTTTTGCCGAGAGAATGTATAATTTGATAATAAAATGAAACAATAAACATGTTTAACAAAGTTTAGTAATTCAGTCAATAATGAACTGACCTACCACAAAATACGAGATTACAAATTATTGTTTACGTTACCTACGTGAACAATAATTTGTAGAAACTTTTGTTTTGTTATTCAGAGGATAATTTCTGATTATCTGAAAACCTTTAGAGGGCTGATTCTTTTATATGTTTTTTGTATTTCCTTTTTCTAATGATGTAACAGCTGACCGGTTATTTAGTATAGAGAAGTATTTTTTTAACAGATATTAGTCCCATAGAGATTACGTGGTTGTATTTGGGCACTAAAAACAACCCGTCATAGGTTTGTAGTTATTTCAAAGTACCCTATGTTAGTCTGAGGTGAAGACGGTACTTCTTAAACTTTGAGTACCCAATCTCAACGCAGACTATTTATTTACATTTTACATCATCACACTACCTTTTGTTAGTACCGACGGCAGGTGAACCTGTCCAAAAAGTCAAAGGTTTTCATTGAACCGGTTTTAAACTTTAAGTCCGACACGTAGAGATCAATGTCAATTGAGAAAATTTGCCGTTTTGTGGTGGGTGGACAAGCTCTTGTCTGTACATTTATTTTATTACAATATTTAAGCTCAATAATCATATTCGAACAATAGGTCCCTCCAGTTCATTGAGCATTATTAAAATATGAAATGAAATTCTAATTCTAAAGGGTTATTTGTAAAACATCAACAACCCCCTAGGTGCTGATTCTGGTGCAACAACTTTTTCTTTAAGACCAACATCGATGTCGCAAAAAAAATCACTTCCCCATACTATGCCTTCGACTAACGGACATCAGTTTGTATGAAGCGGAGATATTTGTTTTTTAGATTACTACTTAAGCCAAAGTCAAAGTCAAAAATCATTTATTCAGTTTAGGACAGAAAACTGCCACTTATGAACGTCAATAATAACATTATTGGCCCATATGGGGCAGAACATGTCTCCTTATTTTTTGGGCCCTACTAGCGCTTCGAGACAAGACACAGACAATCTGGCAAGTGCTGAGAAGAAACGCCGGAACAAACTCAGTCACCACTAGCTGCCACAAAAGAAAAAGGAAAAGAAAATAATGTATACATGTGCGAGCAGGGCAGTATTTAATTCCAGACATTTTTGTCATTGAAATAGTCATTAACAGTATAATAACCCTTTTTCATTAAAATAATCTTAACATGCGATTTAAACTCGAACATGGGTAGTTCAACAATAGACTGTGGTAATTTGTTAAAAAAGCGAATACATTTCCCCATGAACGAATTACTTATGTTGGTCCCATACAAAAAGTTGTTGTATTTAAGCACCAGAATCGGCCATTGGGAGGTTGTTGATGTTTTACAAATAACCCTGTATAATTCTACACTCTATTTTCCACAATTTTCATTCCTAGTCAAAAGGAATTCAAATATCTAATAACGTGCTCGCAAATCGCAAAACTGGGTATTCGAATATAAGAAAGCTATTTGGTTAACACGTAATAAACAAGTTATTAAAATATTGCATGTTAATATAATGCAAACAATAAATTATAGTAGTAATAACATCGAATTAAAACAATCGGAATCCGCAGAGCAATAGTAGTTTGCGAGATAAAGCACTTAAAAAGTATCTGTATCAAATATCTTTACTAATATTTTAAACGCGAAAGTTTGTGTGTATGGATGTTTGTTAGTCTTTTACGCAGAAACTCTTTTTTTTTTGTTGAAATTTGTCATACAAATAGACCATGGCCTAAATTAACACATATGATACTTTTTATCCGGGTAAAGTCAACGCAGATGAAGTCGCGGGCAAAAGTAAATGTATAATATATTTCGATAAATGTTACTTTTTCACGCAAAAACTAGAAAACAGATTTTGATGAAATTTGTCATACAGATAGACCGTGGCCTGAATTAACACATAGGCATAGAGAGTAAAAATGTCATATGATTTGTTCGAAAAAGTTTTTCACCATTTTTAATCTGTATCTGTACTTTTTTGTATGGGTGAGAGTTGACAGGAGTTGTCATTTCATACCAAATGTAAGTGAAAAATCACTTACTAGTTTCGGACAAAGATGGTTTGTATTGCTGCTCTATAGGGTATGTGCTCGATGCACATAGGATACTTTTATATCCGAGTAAGGTCAACGCAGACGAAGTCGCGGGCAAAAGCTAGTAAATTAATAATCAAGCTGCACCACCTGTTGCTAGTGTCGCTTATAATATTTTGCGCACTTCGTCACTGTCACGTCTGTCAGTCACCATCAATACCACGTACGTACGTTACGGACTATAGTCAGATTTATCGCACTCGCAATACTCTGCCCCCCTAGCATGACCACCAAAACACGATATGATGTAGGGATTTATCGACACAAAAGGTTTTTTTTTTAAATATGATAGATACGATATGATAGATATACATGGTGGCCGGGGAGTTGACGTTCAAAGCTAAAATTTAGGTACCATATTAAGGTGTATCCAAATCATCCCCATGTATGTTCTAAGATTTTGCTTAGTTTAGGAGATAGAATTATTTTTATGTTTTTTTCCTTAATTTTCACCTATTATGGGTTTTTATTTTTTTACTCATTCTGGCGAATGTTCGTTGTTCACTCGGTGTTCGTTTTTTCAGTGATAATTAATAACAATACTTACAAGTACCACCCTAAAAACTACAATCTGTATGGATATTGCGGAACTTGCTTAAAATTTAGTCGCAAGTCCAAAATTACCGACCAAACTTGGTGCATGCACATGTTTGATGTATCAAAAAAAATGTTTAAAGGGAACCTGTGGATTCTAAGTATTGTTAAAAACTGTCTATGACATTAAGCAATAAAGTGAGGTCAAATTTTTAAATATGATAGATACGATATGATAGATATACATGGTGGCCGGGGAGTTGACGTTCAAAGCTAAAATTTAGGTACCATATTAAGGTGTATCCAAATCATCCCCATGTATGTTCTACGATTTTGCTTAGTTTAGGAGATAGAATTATTTTTATGTTTTTTTCCTTAATTTTCACCTATTATGGGTTTTTATTTTTTTACTCATTCTGGCGAGTGTTCGTTGTTCACTCGGTGTTCGTTTTTTCAGTGATAATTAATAACAATACTTACAAGTACCACCCTAAAAACTACAATCTGTATGGATATTGCGGAACTTGCTTAAAATTTAGTCGCAAGTCCAAAATTACCTTTTAAAAACAACGCCTTCAGGGGGCTGTTGGGGTTGCCCTGTAGTGCCTCGGGGATGTTCGCCAACTGCCGCACCGAAGGCTTTCACGCCGTGCTAAGCAAACGTGTGGCCTCTCTGTGGGGTAGAGTGCGGGGCAGCACCAACACTCTCCTGAAGGTAATTGCTAGCAAACCTACCACGTAAAACCCAATGTGAAGGATAGGATAGGATATACATGTAATATATGTATATTATAATTACTAACATAGCTATTAAGTCATACTAACAACTTATATGGATATCATATGTGTCCGAAATAAACATTTTCATTTCATTCATTTCATTTCATAAAAGCACTTTTACACGTCCCAATAGTCTTTTGCACTACCACTGCTTCGGGACAATTAGTGGGCTAGTGCCCAGAAGAAGCAGCGCAAGAAACTCGGTCACTGTTGTCAGCCTCTTTTAAAATTAATATTTTTACAAGTTTGGTGCGAGCTAAGCAGTTTTAAATCCACACATTTTTATCATTTATATAATCACTAACGGTGTAATAACCCTTTTTCATTAAAATCATCTTAACATGTAATTTAAGTTCAAATACTAGCAGTTCAGCAAGGGATTGTGGTAACTTATTAAAAATACGAATACATTTTCCCATGAATGAACTTACTGTTTGATACAAACTGATGTCAGCTGCTCGGCGGCTTAGTATGGGGAAGTGCTTTTTTGCGATTTCAAGCACCAGAATCAGCCCCTAGGGGGTTGTTGATATTTTGATTTTTGTATATGACACTTTTGAATTTAAAATAGTTCAAATAGTTGTACAAATGGCAAACTTGATACCAAATGGTATTTTCTACCCAGTCAACCAGTAGGTAAACTTGCTTTAATTCAAATTTTTTATACCAAATTATTATTATACTTAACACAGATTTATCTTAGCCAAAAAGTAAGTAGTAAACTTAATTAATACGTCCCACTGTAGGGCACAGGCCAGACCTCAACTACGAAACGATTCTACTTCAACAAACCCAGTGTAGATTAATAGGAGTTATCTGATGGTAAGTAAATAAATAGTCAGATATTATTAAGCCACATTAGGGCCGGATTCGACCAAGCTGGTGTAAGTTTTATGCTTGAGAGTATACCACTGCTTAATCTAGAGTAAGCTGATTTTTCATTCTACCAACCACTTATCTATGAAAAATATTAAAACGGGCGATTTTGACAGTGTATAAATTAAACTGAGAATAAGTAAATGTCAAAGTTGTCACTTGTCATATCCACTCCTGTCACCTCGAAATTGACATGCTGTCAACATCTAGCATTGACACTCTATTATCCTACAAAATTAAAATGTTGTGGCATTGCAAGTCAACCTAGAAGAAATGGATTACATGGATTTTGGTAGGTTTATCAATTCGTTGATCGTTCACTCTTGAACTACAGATTATCAATACCGAGTATAGTGTATTGCTCGAAAAACGTAATCGAAGTTATCCAAGGGTAAATTCAAGGTGTAAAATTATACCCGTAATAGTTATTCTGGTATAGCTTTGTGTTTGGTCGAATCGGCCCTAAGGCTTATGAGTATGACTTATCGAATAATATCAACCTATAAAACTTTGTTTTTATTTGACAATAGGGCGGTTCAAATATTAAGAGCCTCTTACACCACTTGCTGATAAGTTCTAGATAACTTATCTGGCACTTTTTAGACAGCTGAAATCTAGGTACTTTTTACGTGCCTTTGAAAGCAAAATCAAAGGCATAAGAAAGTGCACTGAATATAGGTAGATACTTTTTAACATCTTTACATTAAAGATCATTATAAACCTATTAGATACGTACTTAAAACCAGTGGATTCAGATTTTTATGGATTAAGTTTGAAATTTTATTTGATGAGTAGACAATAAATTATTAGTACAAAGTGATTTTCATGTTACAGTTTGTTATTAGGCCGGTCCGGTCAAATCCAAAGGTCCAGTTTTTGCCAGCTTTCTCGAGCTCAGATTTGCGTTGAGTGATTACAAATAATTGGCGGTTTTTGTGCCGCGTCTGCACAATGTAAATTAATTATCGTACATCGGCGTTCCGTAGGATCACCATGATTTGTGATTTTGGAAATCGAATCAAGAACCGATCCTTAGAAAAAAATTCGTCAAAAAGTTAGTATAACTTTTCCCATTTTCTACTGATGGATTTTCAAATTTTTTCATTAAACGTGCAGGTCTTAATGTTGTCGGATATAATAATAAAATTATGAACACGAAAAATAAAAATTCTTTAGGTACTTAATTTGTTCTTTGCATGGTCTGTCAGTTAATCAGTCAATAAGTAAGTCTGTCAAAGAATAATGTTGGAATTTTAATAAATATCTTCGTATTCGTGTAAAGAATTCAAAATGACAACAATGTCTGGCTATTATGTAATTATTTGTTGGGGTTAACGCAAAAAATAAAACCATTTAGAACGATTTATTTTAGCTTGAATCATTTATTAACTGAAGGTTTCCTAAATACGCAACTAAAGTGATATCGTGCAGTAATTGAAGTATATTTTTCATTAATCATCCAATAATCACATGCCAAATTTGTAATTCCTTGGGAAATCCTGAAAAATCGTATCCGATTGGTGGCCTTAGTTTTTTGTAGAAATAATTAAAGCTTGATTTATAGTTGTTTGATTAATTGAAGTCATTGGCTTTATTAATTTACATTTACATACTGGTTTTATTCATTAGAAATATATCATGCTAAATAACAAAAGTGACTGAGTTTGTCGCGCCCCATGTCTTCTCCAACAGTCCGTAACCCACCATGCGAAGGTTCTCTAACTAACCACGAAAGCGATGGTAGGGCAAAGTTGTGTTTTGGGTCGTATGTATTTTGTGTTCCGGGCGGTTTTTTGAGAGTTTTTTTTACATAGATAGGTAGTCGTAGTTTGTACATTTGAGCTCATTTCAATTGTTACACATTGATCCTTAGATTCTTCTTTGGTAGTTTATAACTACACTTTGTAAATGAGTTTTTGTTTATATCTTTAAAAATTGACTGTTATTTTGTTCTGTCGCTTAATATATTTGTCTGATCTCCCGTAAATTCTCCGTTTTTTCTTTAGTTATCTATAACATTAATTTTGTTATGTTATATAATACTAAATATTATTTTAGTGATTGTACTAAAATATTATTTTAGTACGATCACACATATAAGTCATATGAATTCTACCATACTCGTATTAATGTTTATTAAATCTTTTTAAACTTTGTTGTTTTACAACTGAATATTCTTATAAAATTTTCGGACAAAGCACATGACGTAATCTTAAAAAAATTGATTAATTTTGAACTTACTGAAAACAGTAAGTTCGAAATTGATCAGTTTTTAAATATTTTTCGTGCAACATATTGTTTAGTCTCATTTAAGTAGAAAATATTATAAAAATATAGTATTACTATACCATAATATATTGCATTTATTATTCGCAACTAACTGTACTATGTGTACTTAACATATACATTTTCTTTTTGGTATATTTAATTACCTCAAAAAGTCCTCAAAATATTCAATCGCATGCTGGCCTTAGCCTTTCGTGGAAAACAGCTGAAGTGTGACTTATTGTTGTGTGGCCGAGCGGAGACGCGGCATTAGCATATACACGTGTTGGGGTGGCGTGACATCGCCCGATCGCTATCTCGGACTTGTATTTGAAATACGATTATTGGCTTAATGTTATTTGATGAGACTACTACATATTTAGGTACAAAGTTATGAGTTAATCGTATATCATCCATAGGCAAAAGCCAGAACAATGCAAATTGCCTGGTCGACTAGATCCAGTGAAGTACAGTCAACGGCAGGCAACTTACCCAAAGAGTTAAAGGTCATTGAACCGATTTTCTACTTTAAGCCCGACACGTAGAGATCAATATCAATTCAGAAAATTTGACGTTTTGGGTAGGTTGTTGTAAGCTGTTGTCTGTACATCGCCTACAGTAGGGTGACTTAGCAGTCACGGTTAGTTTCTAGGAACAATTAGAATTTAAGTTTGTCTTAGCACTGTTCCTGTTATTTGGAATCATCGATGATTGATGGATTAATATCCATTATTAATCTTACATGTATTTACCATCTACCCACTTTCCTATCTACTCGACTATCGTCTTTAATATCAATTTTGTAAAGGTACTCTGAAAAAGATAGTTTTTATTGATATTATGAAATTTTATCAAAATCTACGTTCTATGTGCCCCGCCCTCTGCCACTTCATTTCTAAATCTCCTCATTTCTGATTCGATCTTGTACGGAAACACCAAATGCCCTGTCTAGAGCACGCAAAAGCGAGGCCACGTACCGGTAAGCGCTGCGTAGGACGTCCACCCACAAGGTGGACACGACCTGGTAAGGGTCGCAGGAAGACACATACATATGTTTATTATGATATTTTTCTTACAACTTCACTTGTGCTGGGTCAAAACTGAGTAGACAATTAGTCAAAATCATTTGCTTTTCTGTCGAGATGAAAAGAAAATGCAGAATACCTACTACTTTTCCCAAATTTCCTGGTTTTACATAATTTCTAAAGTGACTTACATAAGCCAATTGAACGTGAAGTTTCAGACGTTATCTTGACTGAAGAGAGCCTTCAATTACCTTCACGGTGTGATTGACATCGATCGAGGAACCGCTGGACTTGTGGTTCGCTGGTATGTAACCGCATTTCTGGTTTTCTACTTAATTGGGGAACTTGACAGTATAGTGATGTATCCTCCTCTCATATTTAGTTGATAATTTGGAGAGTCAGGGCAAAATATTTTGCTTTACGAAGTGTGCAGTAAAGAGTCATCTAAGTAATACATTTTTTTTAACATCCTGCAACCTACTACCAAATCTATTAAACCACAGTGCTAAGTATATCTGGGCATTATCAGAGTATCTGGAAAGTCCGTTATAACTGCCTGTCATCAGCACGTCGGCAAATATTTATTTATTTTAGGAAGACCAAGGTGTAATTTTTTAAAATATGTATACAAAAATAACACTTAAAAAACCACTTACAGATAGAAATTGAGTAATTTAAAATAGAAGGAATTATACAATTTGGAATAGATATATACGTTAGCGCATTTCCTTAGCCTCAAAAAAGGTCGACTTCCTTCAATTGGAATCGATCGGGTCAACACTCGACACAGACGACTCGGTGGCATTATCCCCTTTTATCTTTTAATTTTATCATCATCATCATCATTTCAGCCGTAGGACGTTACACACGACTCCAAAACCAACTGATTAAGATTTGGTAAGTTTAGGTACATACAGTTTTAGTACTTTTGAAAGTCAGTTTTAATATTGGTACACAGTACACACTAGAGGTCGTCTGTCCACCTTGTAGGTGGACGTCCTACGCTGCGCTTGCCTCCATTCCAGAACCTTTCTGCCCCATCTGCCGTCAGTTCTACGTGCTATGTGCCCCGCCCACTGCCACTTCAGCTTGCTTATCCGTAAACGTAACGTAAAGGTTGCAGGAAGCCGCTGGATGCGAGCCGCTTTTAACCGGCCAATCTGGAAGTCACTGGGGGAGGCCTATGTTCAGCAGTGGACGTCCTATGGCTGGAATGATGATGACGCACTAGAGAACTTTAGGTAATGTTCCTATCACCCCATTTAGGTGATCTAGGCTAGGAGGGATCCTAGCATGACCACCAAAACACGATATGATATGATATGATATAGCGATATATCGACACCAACTATAAAAATATGATAGATATAACCGCCATTTTGAATTTTTATCAAAACAGCGATCATAATATGTGCGTCACTGGCACGGCGATTTAACATGGCGGTTATATCTATCATATTTTTACAATATATCGCTGTATCTTATCATATCATATCGTGTTTTGGTGCTCATGCTTAGGAGGCTGGGGGCTAAAAGAGCTCTATTGGGGACTCGGGATCAGGTCTACACGAAAACTACGCTTTAATGTGATGAATTGGTTGACTATGAAATAGGTATATACGTTCTTTTATTTATTTTAATATATGCGAGTAATTTGGGAAAGTAAGGTAATAAATAACACGGTTACAGATTAAAATCTGTACATTTTTTTGTTTTATTACTAGAATTTACATTTAACTAGATAGTTATACAATGCCTTCAGGATGGTTACTGTCTCCAAATATACATAATTTTACTGCTAAGTAATATTATAATCATTAAGAAGATAATTAAAATAAGCACTTTCTTTAAAACTTTAAAGTTAGGTAAGATATTTTATTGAAATATGTATAAATAGTACAAATTGATATACCGGTCACAATGGGTTACAAAGCATTTAAGCAGCGATTTTTCATCTTTTTATCTTAGAAATGTATAAAAAAATGGTTGCTCCTACAACATTAAATAAAAAATAAAAAAAAAAGTTGTCAGAGAAGTTGAAATTAACGATGTAACCTTTTGATTACACATATATTAAGTAATTAGTAATTCTAACTTTAAAAAATGCTAAGAAAACTATTAATTTTAGTAAAAAGATAATTTAGATAATTTATGAAATAGTAATTAGCATCGGCTACACCCCCTGCGGGTGCTGTAAGGTGGTGATTATTGCGCAACTTTATTAAGACGTACGTAGTTTTCCACTAGTTTCAAGATTTTTAGTTTCCGCTCCAAAACTCTTGTTACGTTTTGCATAATTATATCATTAAAGAGTTAAAAATCTCACTTACGACATTGTTGCAACACACTAGAGATGCGAATATTACGTGCACCTACTTTCAATTAGGCTTAGGGTACCGTCCTCCTAATGTTTGGACGAAATCGTGAGAAAGTTCGTTGTTTTAAACCGTATCTCTTATCTAAACAACACTAGGTTATAAAATTAGGCCGTGAAGTGGAACGTAACTGACAGTTTTTATCCCGCCATTTTTTTTGTAAGTAGTCTAAAGAGTCAATAAAATTTGACACTTTTCCCGCCAAATTAAAAAGTGTTAGAAAACAAATTTAAAATGAATATGTATCAAGATATAAAACTAGGTCGTAAAATGTAAAACACGCGATAAATTTTTGTTTATCGCCGTATTAGATTTATTTTATATGAATACCTCAATTTAGAGTTTCGGAATGCTTTGATTTTTGTTTGTAAGGCTACCGGTTGTATTTGTTATGTTTTTCATTGATTAAGTTAATCATGTATTCATGTCTAAATAATTTTTAGTAATTCAATAAGAAAACTTAACTGATGAGTAAAAGGTGGTTTGATTTATCTAGAGTACTTAGTATGCAGAAATTTTTTAGTTTTTTTCGATACACTATAATTTATTAATCATATTAATTCAATCACTTTATAATGTAATAGCAAGTAATATTAAAAAAATATTTGTGATAATAAGTAACACAGAAAAAGTGTAATTACTGTGCCAAAATTCTCATTTTTAAGTATAATATTACTAATAGTAACGACTTAGCCATGTTTGAAATTTATTACCTCTAATTCTAAATATCTCCCTTTCTAAATCAGTTGCTATCCTATTAAATAATTTACATACTTATTATGCAGTACTTTCTTATCAGTTTCTTCTATTAACTTTTCACTTGCTCGATCACGAATAAATTATAATAAATCCTCAATACAATTTTGTTTGAATGCGGAAACCGGTTCGGAAGCACGTGAGCGGTGTCCATGGTGCAATGAACAGCTGTCAAGTGAACAATACATCGGAGCGGGTGCGAATGTTAATTTCCATCAGCAGACTGTATCATCATATCACTTATGTGGAATGGGAGAAAGAGCGAGGCCGCTGCCCGCGCGGCAGTCGCTCAACACGCGCAATTCGACATGGTCAACTCAACATAATTACACGTGGTATACGCGCTCAGTACTCCGCGCCCAAAATCGCGACCTGACTTCGCGCGTGAAAAAATAAAACGTCAAACTTTTGGCGCGAGTTTTGACACAACAAACTTTTATCCCACAGATCATGAATGAATTATCGGAACAAGTTTCGTGTAAGAAAGTGAATTAACATTTTACAAACGTGTCGTGTGAGAGTGAATGTGAAACGGTTATTGCGTAAGCGCAAAAATTCTTCAGAGATGATGGATATTTATAATTTCGACTGATTGTAGTGCCTTACTCTTCTGATTTGGTATGCTATGATTGGATCGTGGTGCGGCAAAAATGATTGATCGTGTCTTGAGAGTACCGAACGTTAAAAGTTTCGTTCATAAACATTGTTGACGTGTTTTTAGAGGAAGCATTGTACAATGCTTTCTTGGGAAAATAGTATCGCGTAGAAATTTCTTGGAAAAAGTTGGGAACGGAGTCTCGCATGCTCATAGCGTAATTACTGCCTTTCATGCAAGTGCTTTGTTGACTTTGTCGGCTCTTACTTTATTTACATACAGATGGATAGTCATGGTCAATGCATATGTTATTATACGTTTAAGATAAATGTAGTTATGTTTTATAAAAAGAAATGGCAGTGTTTTTGAATCTCTATGAGATTTATATCTTCGACTGTAGGTTTTGGATTGGCTATAGCAATAAACATAGAATAAATTGGAGTGTAGTTTACAGTCACAGAAAGTACTTGTAAGGTGTAAGGTACCTATGCTACTTTTTAAAATCCACGTAAGAAAGAACAAGATGCTTAACCAGTGGGTTTAATAGATAGATGTTACAAAATCATATTCGTAACTAAATGAGCAATCTCCATATTCATTTGACTTTTTGAGCTCTATCAGCAAAATGTTTTCCTTATCCATTACGAAGTATTTATTCAGTGCATGTCGCCAACATTAATTGTTCGAGCACACGAGCCAATGTTTGAAAAACGCTACTTTCCGTCACTTTGGCTTGATAATTAGTCTACGATGAATTAGGTCCATTCCTTTTAATTATCTAGGAACCCGGTAATCACGCAGAAACTTGATCATAGATAAGATTACGTTTTCGATTATTTTTTATGTAAAGCTTAGTGCTAACGAAATGTCAACGAAATACATACTTACCTACCATTAATTTGTTAAGCACCCGATGCTTGGTACTTTGCCTATGTGATACGCGGTTATTTGCCTTCAACTCAAAGGTCCAGGGTTCATTTACCAGTTTGGGTATTTTTTTCTGAATTTACACTGGTATTAGGTGTGCTGGGACAATTTATAGTCTGTACCTTGTAACACAGGGTTGTTTATTACTTACCTTATAACAATTACTGTATTGTCTTCCGCATATTTATTCATTCAGGTCAGTAAAAAGTTTAGAGTCTAAATTTTAACTTTTATTTTTACTTACATGGGGAAAATCAAAATAAATTAAGTGTACTATCAATGTCCACTAATAGGCATACTTAGGCTGCTCTCTAAAGGCGCCACAACTACCGGCCATCAGCCTTCTGTATCGAGTTTGTCCAATCATGATGATTATAATGCCCCCTTAGAGTTCTCACGTCTAGTGAGGTTCATCCAATGACTAAATGTTACCTGACTTGTATAATTATTTGCTAATCATCATCATCTCATTTAAGAGCTTTGCTCTTATCAGTGAAGTTATAACGCTTACATAAAACATCCACCAGCGTAGATATCTCACTGCAAGCCATTCAGAAACATTGTTCCCATAATCATTTAGTGCTAATTTGTTTCTCCAACTTGGCATGCAAATATAAAACAAATATGCAATGCAAAACAGTAATTGAAGCATTCAATTAATCAAAGTTGCATCAACTTTTGCTCGATTTGGTATTCGATTACGTAAAAAGAATGTAAATTGAAGATCAACTGAGGACCAGAATTCTAGATCTCGTCAAGGGCAGAGTCAAGTCAAGCTACCAGTTATCTCGTCCAGAACTTATCAACCTCAATCGCGTTGTTTGTCACACTAAACATAGTAACTACATAACGTTAAATTGAAGAAGGAATTAATAAGAATAAGAGCAACCGATTTAACGTGTTTGCGTAAATATAAACGACAAATCTTAAGATTTCTTTTACCTTATATATTTTAGACCTCTATGTTTGCGTAAGAAATTACATCGATTCACTGTACTATCGCAAATTCGCGAGTGAAAATTGTGAGAAAGTGAAATAAACGTACATTTTGGCTATAATTTCCCAAAATTCGTATTAAAAATGCTGTTACTTATCTGCTAGAAAAACTTCAATTTTTATTTTTTATTTTTCATGACTATAATGTTACTTGTAAGTAACATTAGTTTTGTTAGTATTGAGGTAGTAGATATTCATACTATATTTTTATTTATATTTAGCTTTGATATTGATTAATTAGAATAGGTTGTTTTTGGGTAATTTTTGTATTCACAATCAATTTTAACAATACTTTAGTACTTTTGAACTGTCGTTAAAGTCCTTCTGGGGCATGTGCAACGATAGTGTAGACTCTGCTTACTTTCGTACGTACTTACTTAATTTTAATGATTTCTGCAAAATTGCAATAAAATTTTGGTGCCAATGCAGCCAAACTGCACCTCTACTATTGCACTGACGTCTTGCAGTCGTGTCATCGACATTTTTAATCAATTGATAATCGCTTATAACAGCTTGTTCGACAAGCGTGGCAGACTAACACTTTCTATACCATGCGACATGCAAATTATAAAAATTACTTAGCTAATCACTGTTATACAGCTGATCGGAGATAAAGCTAATTGCAGGACTTCAAGTTATGTCCAGATAAGCAGATGACTGGTTACTTGCACTTACATTATATCAAAGAATGTGTACAGTATAGATAGATAGTACTCGTTATTGCACACCAGACAAAACAAAGTTCAGAAACAAAAAACATCTTGTTAGATGTTTCATCATCTTTTTTTATGGATGTCACGAGGTCTTAACCCATTTAAGGTGCACAGCAAAGCCATTTTTTACTTCAAAAACAAGTAATCTACAAGTACTTTTAAAATCTCTGATGTTAAAATGTAGGTATTTATCTTTTAATCACTCAAGTTTTGTAAAAACAAATTTGTTCGCAAAAGAGACTTTAATAAAGATAATATACTGTTTGAATTAAATAAATTATAAATAGCAGTAATTCAAGACAACCAACACTACAAAACACTCTGCAATCAGAGCAGTCTTTCTATTAAAGAAAGCCTGATTTAAGTCCAATAAAAAATGGTTGAAACCTTATCGTCAGTTTCCTTTTACTAATCAACTTAATTAAAAGATATTTTCGGCATTTCTAACGTTTTTGCAAGTAGGATATCGGTTATTTAGCATACGTTACAAAATATTTCCAAATAACTAATTATGTATGATAGCGTGGCGGAAAGAGGAAATAATAAAGATTCTTTAATGAAAGTAGGTTAAATCTTGCTATCATTTTCAACTGACCGAAATATGGAAGAGTTTAAGTTACCATTGGCCAAGTTTTATTTCATACGCACATTAACTTCTAATCCGTTCATTTACGCACTAATCATCGTGTTGTATAACTTTAACGATTCAATAAAACGGTACATAGCTCCCATTCTGGTATTACAAAGATTAGGTAATCGATCTAAGTAGTAAACACAAGTCATTGATGAACGTTCGCACCTCGTAGCATAACAAACACTTCTACCGGTATTTAGCGACGGTTCTCAAGACACGGTCACATTTCGGCATTACCTAACCGCGTCGTAACAAGGCGCCATTACGGAAGCAATCCGTCACTAATTAAATCAAAATTCCACATTACAGCGGACTGATTTTCTGTACTCTTTCTTAGTAGTGACAGTTAAGTAACGAACCTAGACGATCGAGAGATGAGCCCGAAGGAAAATGCCTAAGGGACGATCAAGGGATGACAGCTGTAACGCTATAGCTCGGCTTATTAAAGACTTCTGTAGTTGCTCGGAGAACGGCGCCTGGTCTCCTGATATGACATCAGACAAGAGAAAAGACCCGCTTCTGAAAAGCGAACTGACAAACATGTCAGCCATGAGAAGACGGATCATGACGATAGCGAAGAGAAAAACCAGGGAAATACCACCTCAACCGAGCAAGTTGAACTACGACAAAACTCTTGAGAAGAAATCTGAAACACTTACTTCAAACTTAATCAATACGACTATAAGTTCCGAGAGCAGTACGCTCAGGAGGAACATCGACAATTTTCTGCTCTCCAGAAGAATGTTTGCGCTTGAAGAAGATATTTACGAGAAACCAATTCAATACACGTTCAAAAACTCCACATGTGGGGAGAACTGGTCATTAAGTAAGGCTTGGAAGAACAACAATAGTGACTTTTTCCACCGTTCCCCTGTACTTGACTCTGATAGATTAGTCGACCGTAGTTATACTCAATTGGAGAGAATAGATGAGGTTCCTCGTAAAAAGAAAAGAGATAAGAAGTTGAAAGAGCAGATTCGTTATGACAGGAATATAAAGCGTCACATTCGTATTCGTGTGATGTTGTCTTTGAGGATGAGGCGTTATATGAAGAGGAGGTTACGAAAGCCTTTGCAGCTGGCTCAGAATGTCAACGTTCCTCCAAGGAGATTTCCTAGAGGATCATCTTTGAACTCCAGTTTTGGGACGCGGTCTTACAAAAGTGTTTTGACGGACAAATTGGGGGATGGAGCTGTGCTGTTTGATGTGCATGAAGCAAGGAACTCTACGATGGAGTTGTGCCACGATTACGAAGAAGACCTCGACACGCTAGAGATTGCTTTACGCGCCGGCAATTTTAGGTAAACATTTTACTTTTAATTAAGCAGAAATTTGTAAATAGAGAAGAATTTCGGAGCGAGCTGTAATCACTGTAACATTTTTATTTATGCATGTTTGGTACATAGCTGCATTGTAATTAGAAATTTTATGTTCTTTAACAACGGCACTCAAATACGTCAAGTGTTGGCACAGTCTTCATTCTAAGCGGTCGCGGACGCCAATCCCACCAGGGTCAAATGTATGTGTGATGAACACAAGCATTTCGTTTCTATTACCAATAATGTGTTTAAGTATGTATATCTGTTATTTCTGCGCCATGTTCGGGGATAGAGAATTGGTGTCATGTCATTGCTCTCATCCTATGATAAGTAGCCAAAGCGCTTGTGTTACAGAAATCAGAAACAACGACGATACTATAACACCCAGACCCGAGACAATATAGGAACGTATTTTTTCTACATCGACCGACCGGGAATCAAACCCGGGACCTCAGAGATAGCGACACCAAGTCCGGTATGCTCGCCTCTCGGCTACGGAGGTCGTCAAAGAATTTATTAATCTAGGCCATTAAGATAATGACGATCTGATTGGTATAGTGGGTCTCGGGCTCGATACCCGGTTCATGTCAATTCATAAAACGATCTTTTCTATATTGGCTCGTGTCTGGGTACGCTGGAAGAGCAAAATACATTGTCTGGTACCCAACAAAACAAAGATGTTAACGTTTTTCTTCGAGACCATGCCCGTTGGTGTGTTGTGTTGCGTATATTTATTTATTTTACCTCGCGTCAGTCCTATGTATACTTAATAGGCATTATGTAGTTCACATTACCTCTGCTGAAATACAAAGAGGATAAAGTAGGTCATAACCGGCTATTCCGCTAATATTGCCATCGATTCACAATTCGCATATGGTCAGTTCACTGACAGTTCAAACATCTATACAGGATGTGTATACTGTTTGTGAATATGTTACTTTACAAAGTGTGTTTCTAAAAATATGAGTAAGATAATAATGAATTAAGGCAATTTACATCATCATTTCAGCCACAGGACGTAAACTGCTTAACATAGGCCTTTACCAGATCCTGTGGCCTCCAGTCTAAAACCATTCTGTCCCATTGGCTGTCAGTTCCACGTGCTATGTGCGACTGCAGCTTGCTAATCCGTTGGGCTACGTCTGCGACTTTTGTTCGTTTGCGGATCTCCTCATTCGTGATTCGATCTCGCAAAGAAATATCGAGTGTAGCCCTTTCTATAGCACGCTGTGCGACCTTGAGCTTCCTTATGAAGCCAACAGTGAGATAATTTACATCTTAAACTTGAAATTAACATCATATAATTTGTCAATAAGTATTTTTTGTTAGATAACTTTGGATAGATACTGTAAGCAGACCTAAGACCTTTCCTGATATACTTTCCCTCCATAAAATATTAAAAAAATTACACAATTTAGTGTTTTTGGTAGTGGCACCACACTGTGAACCGCGCGTCACCACCGGAAGTTTGCGTACCGTACCATGACACCATTGAGGGCCCCTAGTTCGTTTATCATTAATATGCCCATGAATACACAAAGGATATTTCATATTTTATCAGTATTTTCTGTGAGGATGGAGAAGAATTTCTACGTAAAACTTTGTTTATTTTATTTAAAATAGCTGAGACTGCGCTAACAAAGTCGCGGTACTTTGTTCGCGCGGTGTCCAAAACAATTCAGAAACGTCCTGCAGATCGTTGAATCTATTCTCTATTCTGTTACCTTGACGATTGATAAACTAAACGTTTCATCATCATCATCATTTCAGCTCATAGGCCTCCCCCAATGACTCATTGGGGGGGATTGCCAATACTCGCCACGCTTGGCAGGCGGGTTGGCGAGTGCAGTTTTTTATAATATTTCGCACGCAGACGCTGCTGTCTGTCTTGTGCTACAGGAATTAGTCACCTCTAACAACACGTCGCCTGTTGGCGGCGGGGAAGTTTATTTTTTATTACTAAACGATTAGAAAAATGAAATTTAATATTACTAATTCAGTCAGTCATATTCAGTAATTTTTATAACTGTGTATGTATCAATTTATGTTGATCGTGATGATATGATACGTAACGATGATATGATACGTGTAGAGCCATAGGCGTAGGCCGTGTAGAAAAATTGTCTGCATATTTTTACGATCAAAAGAAACATACATAATTACCTACTTAGTTTTCGGCAAATTAAGACAGATCATTTATAAATAAATCAATACTGTCTTCAGATATATAATCAAGCTTTAAATTAGTTGGAAGTGGCCTGCGTCCAGCGGCTTCCTGCAACCTTTACCTTTTCCAGCCAATCTGGAAGTCACTGGGGGAGGCCTATGTTCAGCAGTGGACGTCCTAGGGCTGAAATGATGATGATGATGATTGAAGCTAAATTGCACAAGTGAGCACCATAATTGGCTGACTTATGGCCGATTTTTCAAAAGCCACATAACTTTTATGTGAAGAATAACTTTGATATGTTGACAGTTTTTGTATAGAAAATGTGTCAAACCGTTAATTTTATTCATTGAATCCGTTGAATAAAAGTTATCTGACTATTGAAAAATCGGCCCTTAATAATATGGTATAATATGCTGCTCTAACCAGCGTATTCTAAGTCTATGGCTCAAACATAAGTTGCAATAGGACCAAAAGTGAAATCTGTAAAAGAAAACCATTTGAAACAATTATTTGAGTTACTAGATCATATTTATTTACTTTAAGGCCGCTATCTTAATTTTAATGGAGGTCAATCTGTATTTCAAGCAATACATTTAAAGGGTGAAATCGCTTTAACAAATTATTGTGCCCATTAAGGTAGACAGCTTTTACTTTAGAAACAAAGTCACAACACGAAAAAAATAACTCATGCTCTACATTATCGTTAAGGTAAATGACTACGTATGGAGAGGTTTCTTCCTTATAGATCCATTCCGAAATTATAAGAGAAATACTTTCGGAGTGGTCCCATATAAATTTGGTCAAGTTCAGATCTTGGAATCGTTAAGAAAATCATCAAACATTGCATGAAGTCCATGCCAACAGATTTTTGTATCTATGTTACCCAATCTCTTTTATAAGTATATCGGCAAATGTGAACCGATTTGGTTGATTCTTGACTATTGAATAGCTTAACCGTTAAAGATAGTTTTTTTTTCTCTTTATAGGCACCTTTAAGGGTGGAAAAATAGGGTATGAAATCGATGTTCAGCAGTTAACTTGTGTTTGCAATCGATTAGTTTTGTTGAGGATTTATCACCAAAAATAGTAATTTTGATTTTAAAAAAAGACTTTAATAAACTAAAAAGCTATAAAAAATATTAACACAAGTACCTAATCAGTTACTTTTGGAGTCGGTGCAAACGAAAACATGCACAATCTCATCGGCTGGCACCGACTCTAACTTCTTTGTTTTCGACGTATATTTCAGCATATTTCTTAAATTTTCATTTACAAACACTAATGATCTGTTATGATCATAAGACTAATTGATTTATTTACTATCGACTAGAAACCTGACGCGAGAATAGCATCACGCACGCGCTTCTAACGGGCAATTTTGTCTATCTAGATTCTATCTATCTCTCATTTGATGTTAGTAATGATGCCATAATGCTTGGTATGCGAGAATCACTTTCAGTTATGATTGTGAACGGTGTATAGTGGGTGATTTCAATGATGGTTATGACAAAATTTTAAACATTACCTACATACACGGTGATTGGAACTGAACTCGTCATAGCAAATTCGTATTAGAGTAGGTAGGTCATTTGCTAATTATTGGACCTCACTTTCCCTAACTTAGCTTAACTTTGTTCAGTATGTTATTTTTTAAAGAGTAAGTATTTTTTTAAACTCTAGTTTCATGGAAGTTTCGACGTATTTTAATCACAAATGTTTATAACTACCAACAAATAATAAAAACATACTAAAACAATGAATATTTTTCCTCAATAACTCAATTAAGTATAAAAATTTACATATCTTCTAAACTATAAAACATTTGGTAGGAAAAGGTCTATAAATTAGCAAATGACATCTTCTATATGCGAATTTACAATGGCGGGTTCAGATCTAGCCATCCTGTATACTTATTTTATTTCAATGATCAGAATCATGCCTTACACCCATGGGTCTTCAGTATCCTATGAACCCTGCGGGGCACAGCATAGTTTAGTAGGAGAGAGGAAGAGTGTTTAATCTAATAATTCTATAAATATTTGTTATCAGTAAGGTTTTTTTTTGTAGGTAATGTTTTAGTTTTTTAGTAAAGGTATATTTCTGATTTCTTCCGCTAGATTTACGGACACGACCAAGGACCTAAAGAATACATAGGTAGTCTTGAAGTAGGTTTTTCGAAACCAATGTACAGATTTGTACCTATCTAAGATCAGAGTCAAGCGTACTTTCTTTATTTCTCTGTTTGAGCACTGATTGACTGGTTGAGAATGCTTCTTGGTATTAATTCCGCCATTTGTACAATTATTTTTAATGTGCAATAAAGTATAAATAAATAAAGTGCAAGGATGCAGATATGTATATGTATATTTAATGCTGGCTCTACACTATTGTAACTCCCGAACTAATTGCAGAACAGTCGATGTGTAGAGGGGTTTTTCAGACTCGTTAGGGTCGTTGGCTTGCGACCCTCCCTCTCTCGCAGTAAATAAAATATCAAAAACCCCATATCGAAAGAGTTCAGAACTTGCACAAACTGCAGTACACACATCAGTATGCGCTTAATGACCAGTTCGACTTGGACGTAATGATTATATGCACTAATGAGATGTAAAGAAGCCGCTGCTTTAATTCCACGTCCGCCATGATTAATTATAAATGACAGACGAGTTTGTCCAAGACTTATTTTTGAAGCATTCGAATTTTGTGCGTAGCCTTATTATATTAATTCCTAATAAGATATTGTGTGAATTACTTGGGATGTCGTGTGTAAATTGAAATTCAAATACTTTAAAAATATATCTCCCGCCCCCCTAGCATGACCACCAAAACGCGATATGATATAGCGATATATCGACAGCAACTATGAAAATATGACAGATATAGCCGCCTTGTTGAATCGACGTCACTTGCTATAATCGCTGTTTCGATAAAAATTCAATATGGCGGCTATATCATCATAATTTTTAAGTTAGTGTTGATATATAGCTATATCATATCGTGTTTTAGTGGTCATGCTAGGGGGGCAGGACATAGGCCATGCAACGAAAAATTATAGAGGGAAATGCTTGGAACACAAATTTTTAGTTCTTAACTTTGGACTAGTCAGGAAGTGAACATTAAAAAGGGGAAGGTTTGAAGGATATTTTTTTTAGTTTATTCAATCTCGAAAACTGTGTATCCTAGCGACATGATTAGTTTTACAAATAAAAGCTGATTTTATTTACTACAAGTTTTATTCAACCAAGTTTTTGATACCTTCTATATATCTGCCCTTGAAAGTATGTAATTTTGAAAAAAATTATATGGACACATTTTTTGCTCTTTTTGACCGGATAATTCTTCAACGATTTGGAAGATCAATAGAATTTGCCTTCGGTAGGATTAAAGTTAGGAGTTTGGGGTTTGGATGATGTTGTAGAGCCAGCATTATATTCTAGTGTGATGTATTGAAAATTGAATCTTCAGATGGTTGAACAAAAGTCGTGATTCGTATGTATCAGTAAAAAACTGGCCAAGTGCGTGTCGGGCTAGGCGCAATGTAGGTTTCCGTAGTTTTTCATCACAATATGCGGTATTTGCTACCTATTTTACATAACAACCAACATCTTCTAAGGAATTTTCTTCTTCGACTAGATTTTACAAGTTTACTTCTAAAGCCTGCCTAACTGTGATAATTACTTTCGACTTCGTTATGTATAAGTACTACTTCCGTGTTTTTTTTCACATTTCATAAAGCAACCATTTCGCTGGTAGAGGGGGCTGGCGGACCCTTGATTCTACAAAAAATTGCTCTTTAAAGCTTAATATTTCACAAATATGGTGTTTGTACACCATATTATAAAACTAACACACATACAATTTACGGCTTTGACTGCTACGAAACTAGACACAATAGAAACTGTATTGTTTGGGGGTCACGGGTGACCACCGTGGCGCTCAATGTGTTCCCTTCCAACGACACCACACACCATGCGATAGACGATAGTTTTTATTCAAGATTCTATTCTACCACTTATTCAGCGTGTTTAATAGTATCCCTTGGGATTACGGCTAATATTAATAGTCTTATTAAAATGACATAGATCAATTAAGTCTAAACACGAAGGTTTACTATTAGTCATTAAAGAGTTCCACTATATTTAACTCCTTGCTCCATCAATGCACCTATATACGAGTACCTAGACATGTCCTACCTTCATAAATTATTGAACAATCGCATTGACAGTCCCACTTTACTCAACCATCATGCCTACAATGTTCCATCGCGAATACCAAGATACCCATGTAAGTTGTTCAAAAATAAAATTTAAAGAACAAGCATGGTTTGCGCTTGACCTGTTGCTCGTTTGACTCGTCTGTATAATAATCTGACCAAAAAGTTACCGGAATGTTCACTTTCAAAGCCTTCCCAAATTCCTTAAAATAAATAAACAAATATTGGACAATATCAGATGATGCCGTGTCCAAGGCTCCCGCAGAATAGCAGTGGCCTATGCCACGACTAATGCTGAGCGGGAGACCTTTTTGGCAGTGACAATTCTGATAACCTGTATTTTGTAATTTAGATTGTTTCTGGTGCCAAATAAAATACTACTTACTTACTTGCTCTGATCCTATGGTAAGTAGTCAAAGCAAATTCTCAAATGTGATGATCTCAGTACCTTAGATTGCATGTAATTGTTATTTTTTATCGTTTTCAATTGATGTTTTAATTTATAATAGTATAGCGCCATTTCATTGTACCTAAATACAATACATATACGTATATACATAAATATAGCGGCACGCTCCCACAGCGCAGGCTATTTGTATGCTCAATGTCCTGATTGCTCAGGAGTCAGAAACTGACTTGTTTTATAATAGGCATAGACAATTTGTGAATCATTGTGTTAGTTTTTTAAGCTAATATTGATAGTATGTGTGTTTGTAAAAAAAATTATAAAACTGTAACTGGCTCACTCCACGCTTTGTCTATAAGCTGTTAGTGGAGTGTGCAATTGAATTTAAATAAAATAAAATAAAATACATAACGTAGATATTTTAATTATTAAACATCACAACTGTTTGATAACATTTGAAACGCAATAAATGCATGCTGTGGTTACTTAAAATTGTAAGAGCAGTTAGCTATAAGCCACTTAAAGTTATGTACTTAGATATAAGTTGCTGTTACTTATGTTGGTAATCCAAAAAATAAATAAATAAATGCACGTTAAAGTTGGTCCCAGCTAATATCGCTTGATACTAGTCGAAAAGCCTAATCATAGGCCTTAGGGCGGCTTAATAACATCTGACAGTAAAGTTAGTCACTGGCCTTACAACACCCTTCCACCTGCGCTCGCGTGGTGTTGTGTGGCCCAACAAACAACTTCATAGTTTAGGCTTACTTATGCCCTGCAGTGGGACGTATATAGGCGTAATTTACTGTTACTTTATTTAAAATTTTATGCTTTAAACATTGTTTACAAAAACAAAAATGTAACAGTCTGACCTTTACAGCCCGAATTGTCAATTTGTCGCAGAAAATTTTATCTTCTTTCGCGTGATCGCGAGTTTGACCTCTCACGCGCTCAAGGCTGTTATGCAATGGCGATTCGGTGCAATGCAGCTATTAAATGTTTATTAGTCTGTCTGTCCGTCTTTCGACAATTGTAAATTGATGATAGCAAAATTATACTATTTAGGATGTACTTGGCGCGTCGCTCACGTCTCGGGTCTGGGTGTTGTACTACCGTCGTTGTTTCTGATTTCTGTAACACAAGTGCTTATGCTACTTATCATAGGATCAGAGCAATGTATATGATGTTGTCCAATTTTTATTATTATTTATTATACTAACGTAACGAGACGCCGCGCCGCCACCACTGCGACGTCGCCTCGACTTACCAGTGAGCGACGCGCCTAATAACCGCCTAGATTGTTGATTGTATGTAACTTCTTTGTATGGTGTACAATAAAGACTAGGTATCTTTCTATCTAAGAAAAGGATTTTATCAAACGTTTTATCAATTTATCGATCGTTTATTTGTTAATTTAAAGGTGCTATGTAACATTTAACTTTCTTGTTGCAATTTTGGCCCAAGCAACTAGGCCGAAAAAAGGTATGTGTTGCATTTATACCCGTGTTGTGTTTAATGTGCAAACAAAGCCGAATTAGTGAACGTCCTTTCAATGATATGACATTTCTGTGCGGGCTCCAGATCGTTCGTAAGCTAACGCACGATTTAAATTCGTACGAAAACGCGTCTAAAGTGCGGCTCAACGAAAATGTATCGTTCGATCGGACGTATAAACCTAACAAATAAAAAAAAGAATCATCAAAATCGATTCATAAGGCGTAATGATTGCATAACATATATACAAAAAATATACAGTCGAATTGATAACATCCTCCTTTTTTGAAGTCGGTTATAAATAGCTATTCACTCCTTTGACGAAATGAGCAACTAAAACTATAAGCCGTGTAGAAAACACGGACAAATTGAATGTTGTATTGTCTGTAATATGTTTCATTATGTATTTTTGTATTTAATAAATTTGTAATTTAATTAAGTAATTATTCGTTGTAATATTAATTTGATTTGTAAAATTTACTATTTATGACATATGCATGCTATGTTAGTGAAATATGCTTGGATACTTATGTACGGTATTTTTTTTAAATGAATAAACTAATTTGAATTTGAACAGTAATTATGCCTAGTATTGTTTTAATCTATAATTTTACAATAAAATACGTTACTAGTTATTTTTAACCGTCTTCAAAAAAGGAGAAGGTTCTCACTGTATGTTTTTTTTGTATGTATGTTACGCGATTACTCCGCCAATTATGAATCAATTTTGATGATTATTTTTTTGTTTAGTAGATAATTCTTCAAAGGTAGTCCCATATGATTTTTATCGAAATTGATTCAGCAGTTTTTGAGATAATAACAAAATATATACCCTGATAATGTTTTGGTTTGTGATTCTTGCATCTATGTTACTCAATATCTTCTACAAATGTAAACCGATTTTGATGATTGATTTCTTTATTGAATAGCTTATAGTTTAAAGATACTATAGTATTTTTTTTACCCCTAATGGTGGAAAAAAGAGGATAAAATCGGTGTTCAGCAGTTAGATTAGGATTTATCACTAAAATAGATGAAATAAGTAAAATAATATTAACACGTAAGTACCTAATCAGTTATTTTTGGAATCGGTGGAAGCTGATCAGAGTTTAAATGTTTTCGTTTGTTTTATTTTTTTAAATTATTGAATCCACAACTCTAAGTTGTTACTAATTACCTAGCATAGTTTACTTGAAACAGTAGTACAAGTACTCTTTACCTCATTACCTGTTTACTGAACTATACACATAAATCTAACACTGAATACAGTTGCAGGTTCCATCTAGGCCATAGTAATGTGCAGTAATCTAAAGGATAAACCGGAGAATACATATTACTGTCACATAAAGTCCAATTTGCTATAACTTCGGACAAAACTGTAACACATTTGTAGCATTAAGTCCCGTTTTACAGACCGGTTGGATTTACGCAATTATAAAGATATAAAGGTTGTTTTGTATGTTTGTCAACTTATTTGGTTTAAAGTAAGTCAGACAAAAATTGTAATGTTACGCTATTCACACTAGATTTCACCTAGACACAACTTAAGTTTTAACTAGACAGTGGAGGGAGAAGAGAGAGGAAAAGTAAGGAAAGTTCATCTTCATTAGTAATGCAATAAAAAAAACACCATAGTGGTTTATTTTTTGAACTTTATTTCACAGAATGCAAAAAAAACTTACACTAGTTGGAATGCCTCTTATTATTATAAGGTCCCGCACTACATCTTGGCTATTCCTAGGGCCTAATTCGTGTGATTTAAATTTAGTTTAAATTCATTTTTAATCCGGTCCCATTCACATTAAAGCTGAAATGGCAGTGAGCGGGGCACATAGCACGTAGAACGGCCGATGGGGCTGAAAAGTTCTAGAATGGAGATCGGCAAGCGCAGCGTAGGACGGCCACCCACAAGGTGGACAGAAAACCTGGTAAAATTTTAAGGAAGACGCTGGATGCAGGCCGCTTCCAACCGGCTAATCTGGAAGTCAGGAAGCCTATGTTCAGCAGTGGAAGTCTTATGGCTGAAATGATGATGATGATGATGATTAGCAATAATATCAAAAACTGGTGTGTAAGGCAACGCACAATGTAGGGTATTGTAGTTGTTCGACACAATAAGCGGTATTTTCTACCTGTTCCATTTAATTAACAAATTTATCTAAGTGTTTTTCTTCTCCAAGTACATTTTATAAGATAATTCGGCAACTTTGAAAGCCTATATAGCTATGATAGTTTTTCTTTTAACTTCGTTTTAAATACTATTACTCATCATGTCAGCCAAAGGACGTCCACTGCTGAAAATAGGCCTCTCTTAATGACTTTAATTGGGGGGGATTGCCAATACTCGCCACGCTTGGTAGGCGGGTTGGCGAGCGCAGTTTTTTATAAGATTTCGCACGCAGACGCTGCTGCCCGTTTGGTACTACAGGAATTAGTCGCCTCTTACGACACGCCTCCTGTTGGCGGTGGGGAAGTGTATTCTTTACGGCCGTCCCCACACGGCAAATACTATTACTACTGTTATATTTTTTCACATTTCCATAAGCAACCATTAAGCTAGACACTTGGCTCTAACAAAAAATTACATTTTAAAGCTTAGTACAGTATAATTTAGGCGGTCGTATTAATAAATTATTAGATAAGATAAGATAACATTTATTTCCATGAATATAATTATAATGATCTTAAATTTAGGTACAAGTTCAACATATTCTGCCATAGTTTGTAGGCGTAGAAATATTACTTAAATATGTGTAGGTAATATTTATAGGTATATAATTAAAAAAGTAAAAGTATATAATTAAAAATAAAAATTGATTTAAAAGACTAATCCCGTTTATAATTCAAAATTATGTACTCAAATTTAAAATGTTATTAGGCATACATCTATATACATAAAAATGAATCTCTATTTCCCTTGGTCATCGCATCACACGTTAACAGATGGAACAGTTTTGCTAATTATTTTTTTGTTGTGTTAATTATTGTCAGGATAAGGTTCTTTTGTATGAAAAAATTAAGAAAGTTGCGCAGAAAATCCTTTATAAATAAACTAAAGACCACGCGAACAAAGTCGCGGGGAACAGCTAGTCTAATATATAAAATAAAGTCAGGTTAGTTACACCATTTATAAGTCAAGAACGGCTGGCCCGATTTTTATAATTACTGGTTTGTTGAATTTGTCTCCACCCCGAATACCAGAATAACGATAAAAACACTGAAATATTTACGAAAAAAAAAAATTATGTAGGGCGGTACGAAGTTCGCCGGGGTAGCTAGTGACTAATAAAATACAACAAAATGTCAATATTTATTCCTCTCAAGTCATCAAATTAGTAGTCAAACATGGATTATTTAATTTTAATGTCAATAAATTCTTTAATAGAGTAGAAGCACTCATTCAACAGCCAGTTATTCAACGTGTGTCTTAATTTATTTAATGTCAGTGCTCTAACTCTAATGGGAAGCTTATTTCTGATTGCATTGCAATACACATTATTAGTGTATATTTTAAGTCTTTGGCTTGGCACGTATAATTTACTTGTGTCTCTGCTATTAGACTTTCCAAGTACTGTGTCATGTAAAGGAAAGAGATGCGGGTGTTTTTTGACAAACACGCAGAAAGATGAACTGGCAAGGTAAAGGATATATTTTTAAGGCGCTTAAATAATGGTTAATATTTTAACGGATGATCCCAGCCTGCCTAGCATGAGCTCTAAAAACACGATATGATATGATATGATATAGCGAAAAATCGACACCAACTTAAAAATATGATAGATTTAGCCGCCATTTAATTTTTTTATCGAAACAGCGATCTTAATATGTGACGGCGATTCAACATAGCGGCTATATCTATCATATTTTTACAGTTGGTGTCGATATTTCGCTATATCATATCATATCGTGTTTTTAGTGCTCATGCTAGGCAGGCTGAATCGAAAAATAGTTAACACACAATATTTATAATGACTTATTCAACCACACCCCACACCATGGGATAGACGAGAAAAAAAACCATACTTACTGCACGTGTTGGGGAGGTAACATAAAAACTTTTTTAAATATACCAACCCACAAAAAAATACGACTTTCTAGTACTAAGTCTGAGTTGAGTCAGACAGACAGATATACCTACCTATTACCTATAGCCATACACTACAATGCAACAATATCTATGCTACAAAACATCTTTATGGTTTTCTACAATTTAGAACTTTAATGTATCACATGATTTATTTCATATACCTGATTGAACCTTGACCCCATTTTTAAGGCAATAATAAGTTATTGCCTATTCACTCACTAATAAGGAAGTCGTTTTATAAAGCAACAATTAGAGTTTATTATAAATCTATGTCGACTTATCTATTCCTTAAATAATTTGCGAAATGTCAAGATCAGTCATTAGTACCAATAAAAACGAATACTTGTTGATTTTATGGCAGATTTTGCGTATAATATAATTTATTTCATCGTCTTTTTAGGGTTCAGTACCTCAAAAAGAAAAAAGAAACCCTTATGGGATCACTTCGTTGTAAGTCTGTCTGTCTGTCTGTCTGTTTTTTTGTAGAGGTATGAAGGTGAAATTGATATCAAATACTTAAGTCTGAAAACTTTATAGCTGTGAAAACATATTTCTTAGTCAACGCAAATAAATTGATTATGCAGCATATTTTGACACTTGCAAGGGAATCAACACCTTTAGGGTAGGGACTTCTAGTTTACTTAGAATAGGCTAGTTTCATGGGTCAAAAAAAGATTATTCTATTTAGGCCGTCAGTTAGATTATGAAAAAATATTGGACCCATTGTTAGCGAAGATCAATGAAAGTCCAATAAAGTAGTTCTTCAAGTCACTGTTTAATACTTTACTCAATTTACTGGTTTATACAATTGAATGACTACAGGTATCAATTATTAATCTAGTACGCGCACTCTTTACTCAAGCTCAACTCGAACTGTCCGTCCCTTAAGATCACATACCAACGTCCTCCCAATTCCACAACTTCAAATCAAGTTACCGCTAAACAAGCTAAATACAAAGGTAATATCAGAACTCACACATGGGACGTAATTACATTAATATAAACAAACTGTACAAGGCGGCTCATATTAAATACAGGGAACCCTACGTGTATTGGTCATTATCAAAACATCTAAAGACATTCCGGGGGCCCGGCCGTAGACAAGGCTCGCCGTTGTTCCTCGGTTTGCACACGTCACGCGGTGCTCCGATTGCCGACACGGCCATCCTGCAGTGTGCCTGTCCTCAGGCACTTCCGCAGATGCACCACACCATGCTGCAATGTGTCTCTGACAGCCCCAGGCATGGTCACTCCACGTCCTGATCCTGATTCATATATTGCCATCTGTATAATAATTATGAAATTTTAATCTCTACAATAAAACATAAGCCCATCAGCCTATCATGATATTCCCGATTTCACAAGATAGACTTAACTACCACACTGACATATTATAGCCCCTGGTGCTTCCAGTAGTCCCTTTAGTCTTAGGCGACCCTTGCCGCCAGAACACTATAATATTGTAGTCCAATCAAATCAGAGGCGCCCCTTTAGTCTTAGAACACATCTCCGAGGATGGATTTCACTATCACACTGACATCATTATAGCATCCGGTGCTTCCAGCAGTCCCTTTAGCCTTAGGTGACTCTTGCAACCAGAACACTATAATATTGCCTTCCAATCAAATCAGAGGCGCCCCTTTATACTTAGGGTACGTCTTTGAAGATGGACTCCACTATCACACTGTCATACCGCTTTCATAGTCCTTGGTGCTTCCAGCAATCCTTTTAATCTTAGGTGACCTTTGCACCCTAAACACTATAATATTATTACCCAAGCAAACAGAAGCACTCATTCGGTCTTAGTAGGTCCTACAAGAAGGACTCAAATATCACACTGACACCATTATAGCATCCGATGCTTCCAGCAGTCCCTTTAGTCTTAGGTGACTCTTGCAACCAGAACACTATAATATGTCTTCCAATCACATCAGAGACGCCCCTTTATACTTAGGGTACGTCCCTGAAGATGGGTACCACTATCACATCGCACATTTGTCTTCCAATCAAATCAAAGGCGCCCCTTTATACTAAGGGTGCGTCCTTGACGATGGACACCACTAGCACATTGTGTATATTTTATCGTCCAATCAAATCAAAGGCGCCCCTTTACTCTTAGGGCACGTCTGTGAAGATGGACACTGCTATCTCATTGACTACAATCGTCCAATCAAATCAATGGCGCCCCTTTATTCTTAGGGTACATCTCTGAAGATGGACACCACTTTATACAATAAAACTAATTCTTCAGGCTTAAGAAATAATTATTAAATCGGTAAATCATCCAGAACATCAAGATTATTATCAGATAACTATTGTCCAAAATTTTAATTTGCAAACAATCCAGTCAATAATGCACTTAGACAATAACACTCTCAAAATCATTATGTTTAGTATTTATTACCAACCTTATCGTTACCCACATTTAGACAATAACACCCTAAAAATCATTCTGTTTAGAATTTATTACCAACCTTATCATTACCAACACTTTAACCGTAGACACTGAAAGTCAATCTTTAGTAACACAAACCTTGTCATTACCATTTTTTTTTAATTTATAATTGTAACTAATGTCGTGAAAAATACAGAATTTCATATTATCTGCATCGGCCAGCCCTGTATTACTTTTTGTACTCGCCTTTGCTTTTGTCGTAAATATAAATAAGATTGCATTGATAAGGTGTAACACTTCATATATGTATCGTTAATACAGACTGACCAATGATATACCAGGTAACCACTTTTGCCAGTAAAAATATTTATAAACAAGACTACAAAAATACAACATCGCATGTTTGGAAGTCTAAGGCACTGATGAATATCACTTCGCCAATATTTCCCAAAATAATTTAAATAATATCTGTAAATTTTAATTTACAGAAACTCTTTTGGATTTAAGGTCGAAAAATAATTAGTATTATTCGTACAAATTCAAACATGTTGCATTTTCTTTGAATACCTCTTTTTCACAACCAATTAAGTATTCTAGGTGTAATTGCATAACAAGGAATCGAACCGAGTTTTTCTAAGCCTTACTATATTTTATTTAGGGCCTGGTGAAGAGCCATGCTATCGTTTCATTAAAAGGTAGACGAGTCTATTACTTGTTACGAGACCACGACACAACATTATCAATGGGCCAAACTCTTATACCGTGTTATATAAATAAATAGTATTTGTACTTACAATTTTAGCTTCTTTTTTTTACCATTTACCCATTAGACTGACCCTCTTATGTTTCCCGAGAGGCAATATTGACATTGTCCAAACACTGCAGCTACTATCCGCTCGCTGTCAATCAAGCTGGCTTCTTTTAATGCTTTTCTCAAATCACATGGTATATTTCGTGAGATTCATCCCACTTCTGATGTTAGCGAAGATCAATGAAAGTCCAATAAAGTAGTTCTTCAAGTCACTGTTTAATACTTTACTCAATTTACTGGTTTATACAATTGAATGACTACAGGTATCAATTATTAATCTAGTACGCGCACTCTTTACTCAAGCTCAACTCGAACTGTCCGTCCCTTAAGATCACATACCAACGTCCTCCCAATTCCACAACTTCAAATCAAGTTACCGCTAAACAAGCTAAATACAAAGGTAATATCAGAACTCACACATGGGACGTAATTACATTAATATAAACAAACTGTACAAGGCGGCTCATATTAAATACAGGGAACCCTACGTGTATTGGTCATTATCAAAACATCTAAAGACATTCCGGGGGCCCGGCCGTAGACAAGGCTCGCCGTTGTTCCTCGGTTTGCACACGTCACGCGGTGCTCCGATTGCCGACACCATATTTTGTCTTTGGTCAATCAAACAAAAAATGACGAAGATAAAGCGCATCAAAGTGAGCACGTGACGTCACGTCTTGCTAAAAAGTGACGCAAGGCGTGATGTTACGCGGAACTTTAACGGCTATATCTTCATCACTTTTTGTTTGATTGAAAAATACGTGTCAAATATTTTCTGTTAATCCAACTGACGGACAAATTTTTTTTTTTTGGAAACTAGGCCATTAGTAAAAGAAAAATTTTATAACCTTAAAATAGTAATTGCATCACAAAAAAGAAACGATTCCTGTGATTTTTCTTAGCTTGGCAAATATTGTAAACAATATATAATTAATAATAATAATAATAAATAATATTTATTTCATAATAATGGGTACATTATATTATATTAGTGACCGTAGCCCCCTTTTAAGCTATTGAGCCTGTATCAGGGAGCAGCGCTCTTCCATTAATTTAGGTCGTTTTTAGAAGAATGTACAGTTTATTAGTTTAAAGTTAATTACATGATTTGAAAAGTTACATTTTTAGCGTGCATTTGTGTGCGTGCATGCATGTGTGCGTGCGTGTGTGTGTGTGTGTGTGTGTGTGTGTGTGTGTGTGTGTGTGTGTTTCCCGTTACTATTTAATTTTAATGAGTAATGCCTCAAGATCTTCATAAGTTTTATCTTCCAAACATATCTGTAAGCACTTCTTACAGTCGCGATATGTTTTAGTATATAAGTTTAGCTTTTTATTTATCATTTTGTAGATGTAGGCCGAGCGAGCTTTGTATTGTCTAGAAGCAAAAACAGAATTACACTTGAGGGTTTCCAACTTATGCCTCCTTCTTGCAGCATTAGTGGCATCGAATTTCAGGGTTTTGTGTTTACTAAGTATTGTATTTATAATGTAAAGCTTTCGGATTGAAGGAATTCGGGTAGTTTGATAAAGTTTTTCAGTTGAAAACCTTCGTTTTTTAAAATACATATATAATATATAATAACATTCCTATATTTATCTTCTTCTTCTTCAGTTTAAATAAAAGGCAACCGTTACTGACTGATTGATCTATCAACGCATAGCTCAAACCTCTGAACGGATTGCGTTGAAATTGGACACACATTTATCTTTTATGATGTAGGCGTGCGCTAAAAAAGGATTTTCGAAAACTTACTCTCTAAAGGGGTAAAACGGGGATTCAACGTTTATATCGAGCGAAAAACGCGCTAATCTCAGGAACTACGGGTTCGAATTAAAAGAATATTATTTTGTCGGATAGTTCATTTATCGAGGAAGGTTAAGGAATAACATTACGATACGACCAATAGGAGCGAAGTATCAATGAAAAATTTTGCAAAAACAAGAAAAAATATTCTCTTTGAGAGCTTCCGTTGCGTGCGCTGCGTAAACGGTTAAAGTTACGCAAAAATCATGTATGATGGAATAGGCTAGTTTCCTGGGTAAAAAAAATATTCTAATTTGTCCGTCGGTTAGATAACCAAAAAATATTGGACCCATATTATGTTTTTTGTCAATCAAACAAAAAATTACCAAGATAAAGCGCATCAAAGTGAGCATGTGACGTCACGCCTTGCTAAAAAGTGTCGCAAGGCGTGACGTTACGCGGAATTCTAACCCTTTGACCAGTGGTGAACATATAACTGCCACCATATTTTAAACTTTATGCTCTTGAAATCCAAAGAAAATAAAAAATGTTTATACCGATTAAAGGGTTAACGGGCGATATCTTCATCATTTTTTGTTTGAATAAGAAAAGAAAAAATACGTGTCCAAAATTTTCTGTTAATCTAGCTGAGGCACTAATTAGATTTTTTTAGGAAACTAACCCATTGTTCCCATTTAAAAGCTCTAAAACAAAGTCCATGACAGCATTATATATTTTCGGGTTGACTCACTGTAACCTTTTATATGGTAATCAAAGTTCTAACATAATGCATTGGCTCCAGCGTCGCTTTTTCTTTTAATTTTAGAGCGAGGAATTGATGTGGTTTATTGTATTATTTTGAGCTGGGAAGTGACATGGGTCGTTGATAAAGACTTAAAAGTGACAGATCTCACTCCACATGGGCGCAGCCGCGTGCGGAAGCTCGTTTCAAAATAATAATGGCACATAAAGAATAACCTTCTTTTGTAATAATAATTAATCATCTAACACAAATTATTAAATAATTGTTTGTACAGTTCGTTGATTTAAACACTGTTATTTACTGTGTTACCCTGTAAAAATACATGTCAAGATTGTTTAAAATATACGGCAGTCAAGAAAAACGGACACACCGACAAGTTTGTACAGAACCCTAGGTGCATGAGTTCGACTCACACATTTGCCAGTTTTTATTTAAAACAAAATATATAATAAATTAAAACATTATAATTTATTGCATCATTCTTTTTCGTAGACGTTCTATTTATAAATCCTGCCAATCAACTCTGATTCCATGGGTAGATCCCGGTTTAATGCTGGAATAAGGACGAGATACGATCAAAATAATTATCTACAAAAATACATATGATAATAATAATATTGTTACTTATTTGATAATTTTTAAAATACAAAGACAAAATGGAATTTTATTTGGGTGAGTTTTAATGTTGTTTCATTCAGAAAACTATAAATACTTTAGCTATATAGCTATGTGGCCTTATATGGCGAAAGTCTTTATATGCTAACAAGAATATTTATTGTAAATTGTAGAACAACTTTGCTAATTAAAACCTCTATGTTCACTTTACTAGCAGCGCCATCTAGTTTGTTGTTTGGACAACGATAACATATTCACAACGACGCTTTAGCGGTTTGAGTCGAGTCGAGAAAACTACTGCGCAGTAGCTAGTAGTACAAGAAAAAAAGATAGATGGCGGTATATGCAACAAGTTTTTACTCGAGTGAAGCGTTGCAATGCATGCGTTGATGTCTTTTGTATCGGATAAAACAGAAATTATACCTTGACTAGGTCATCAGTCCATCCGGTGGATGGCTATACAATTGCGTCTTCCTGTTCATCGTCGTCACACAAGAACCTTTTTTCAACAACGGTTGGCAGCACTGAGAGCGGTGTGGCTTGCCCATTACCATTATAGCTTAACAATTCGAAGCAATTTGACTACGACATTGTTTTTTTGGTATTAGCCATTACCATTTTAATTTCAGACAATTCTGCATCCATAGAGTACGTAAATATCATAGGTACCGATTATTTGGGGATCTTCTAAATTAAACAGTTTATTAAGGGGGTGCAGCGCGCTACCTAGCGCCGCCAATTAATTCTTTTTATTACATCTAAATCCACCTGCCAAGCGTAGCGAGTATTGGCAATCCCCCCTTTTCGGGGATGCATATGTTCAGCAGTGGATGTTCTACGGCTGAAATGGTGATAATGTTGATTACATCTAAATCAGACCAATTATTATAAAACTGGATCGACCTCAAAAAGTATCTTAGATTTTCTGAATATCTGTCCACAGCTTTTCATTCTGTCCTTTGGTTTTAGTCAGAATTTTCCTAAAAGTGGCTACTTATAGTTTTAATAATTGGTCTGATTTAGATGTAATAAAAAAAAACAATTGGGCCCCTGAACTAATTATGTATTTATAAGGAAAATGCGTGAAAGCAACCGATCATAGTGATGTCATTAGCAATCGAATCCCAGCAAACATTATCGCAAGTACTTGTTTTTAAGGGGTTGTCTCCACGGGATCAGGATTGAGTTAGTCATGGATCACAGCGAGTTAATTCACTGATACCGTAATCTGTTTTTCTTAAAAAACTAACAATATTTTTACCCTCTGACCTCGGTATCCATGGCTACAATAAATAAAGTATATTATTTTTGAAACTGATCACGGCATACAGAGAAGATATTATATTTATTTTCCCCATATTTGATTCCCGGTCAGGACAATTATGTCAGTATTAGAACAACTCGTTGCTAACTCAATCTGATCCCGGGGTCGGTGAAGACAAACCTTTTTTAGGGTTCTGTACCCAAAGGGTAAAAACGGGACCCTATTACTAGAACTCTACTGTCCGTCCGTCTGTCTGTCACCAGGTTGTATCTCATGAACTGTCATAGCTAGACAGCTTAAATTTTCACAGATGATGAATTTCTGTTGCCGCTATAACAACAAATTAATACTAAAACGACTCGCACTTGGCTGGTTTTTTAGTATGGTATGTAATAGTTAGTTGTATTCCAGGAGCGGTCGCCTAGCTGTCGAGGGGTGGTGGTGCGGGCGCGCGATGCCGGCGGCCGGCGGGCGCGCCAACAACGGCGCGCTCGCGCTGCACTACGCGGCGGCGCGCGGCTGCCTCGATTGCGTGCGTCTGCTGGCGAACACCACGCCCGATGTGTCGTGAGTATTCTCTAACAACAGTTGTCGCTAGGGATGCACGGCTACGAGTGCGCTCGCACTGCACTACGCGGTGGGCTGCCTCGACTGCGTGCGTCTGCTGGCAAACACCACGCCCGATGTGTCGTGAGTATCTCTAACAACAGCTGTCGCTAGGGATGCACGGCTACGAGTGCGGTCGCGCTGCACTTTGCTGCGACGCGCGGCTGCCTCGACTGCGTGCGCCTGCTGGCAAACACCACGCCCGATGTGTCGTGAGTATCTCTAACAACAGCTGTCGCTAGGGATGCACGGCTACGAGTGCGGTCGCGCTGCACTTTGCTGCGACGCGCGGCTGCCTCGACTGCGTGCGCCTGCTGGCAAACACCACGCCCGATGTGTCGTGAGTATCTCTAACAACAGCTGTCGCTAGGGATGCACGGCTACGAGTGCGGTCGCGCTGCACTTTGCTGCGACGCGCGGCTGCCTCGACTGCGTGCGCCTGCTGGCGATGATGGCTGGGATGGGATGCATGGCTAAATTTAAGACAAAAATATATAAATAAATAATTAATAATAAACTACGATTTGAGAGAAGATAGCTGAGTATAGCGGCGTTCAAATATTATCACCGAAGTATGCCTTTATAGCACTAAAACTGTCACTAAAATATATTCCCTTTTCCCACTTAACGGTGACGAGTGGAGAAACCGCATAGAAAAACCGAATTATATCCCAGCGGGTACCTAAACGGGGGTTATTTTCAACTACGTATACTGCACATGCACACCTATTATGCGCATACATTTAGCTGTCGCAGAAAACATTATTGAACTGTCATTTAAAAGCCATCATTTATCAAATTAATAATCATCCATAATCGAATAGCGATTCTTGTAACCACAAGTTGAAGCTCAAGCCATTAATTTGTTTGTAATGTTAAAGTTGTACTGCCTTAAAAATGATTAAAATTCATTTATTTACTTATTTACATTACTAAAACATAGTTCCGCTAAACGAACTACCATTGATTATGTATTTAGTGTGAATTGTTCTACTGCGCGTGCACATAATAATTTATCGTTTTATGCATTCGGTGCAAATTATTGGCTAACCCGTCACACGTCATTGGCCTGGTCTAATCAACCGAGCCATGTTGCAACCGGGAAGTAGGGCTACCTCTTAAAGCTTGGAAAGCCCCAACGGAAATAACTTAGGTCAGCCTACAGACATCCTACAGAAACTTTTGTCAATATAAGGCTGGGTGCAGACACATGTAACTTTCTGCAGCTTATCGAATGCCACTTCATTCGATAATATATTCTGGAGACGTATTTTTGAATCATTATAAATGAATCTTGAATTGGAACACAAAAACTACTCGTGTATGAAAATAATTTCTATTGTTCACGATTTCAAGCTTTTTTGAATCACTCAAATTAAGTGTTGCTGTTAAATTAAAATCTTGGAACTGTTTTCGTTACATGCAAAAAATATTAAAAACTGGATTGCAAAGACCCATTAATTTTAAAAACCGGTTAGAATCGCATAAAACGGAATGAAAATAAAAATAAGTCTAATCCCTGTCAACTACATTATGTCATTTATCTGTACTTTCAACTAGTAAAAAACCAAAAACGAGTAGATAGGACCACTCGTAGCAGAAATAACAAAATTGATTTTTTAAAATAGTAATTTATGGTATTCGAATGCTAATCTTGCGATTTCGTATTCGTATTGGAATTCGCATGATTCAAAAATACGTCTCTAGTGCCGTAACTAGCTTTTTATGCGCCCGGTGAGAGCTTCTATAATAACTGCGCCCATGCATTACTCAAAACATGATCTAGACATTTCCGCGCCCCTCCAGGTCCTGCGCCCTTAGGCTCCTAATTAATTCCCGTAATTTAACAATAGCCGCAATCCGGTGTCGATCCGCTCCCAGTAACATTATCACAAACGGTATTCTCGTAAACTTTTCATTTGACGTAAAATTATAAAAACTATCCCAATACGACTGAAAATAGACAAAAAAATAATTTGGTTTCTTCCATTTTCAGTCGTATTTTTAACCATAATTGCAATTTTTGGGTTTAAGAGAATAGTGTTTGTGATCGTAATGTTACTGAGAGCGGATCGACACTGGATAGTTTCCTGGGTCAAAAATAGATTATTCTAATTAGTCCGTCAGTAAGATTATCAGAAAATATTGGACCCATATTTTGTCTTTTGTCAATCAAACAAAAAGTTACGAAGATAAAGCGTATCAAAGTGAACACGTGACGTCGCGTTGCTAAAAAGTGTCGCAAGGCGTGACGTTACGTGGAACTTTAACGGGTTATATCTTCATCATTTTTTGTTTGATTGAGAAAAGAAAAAATACGTGTCCAATATTTTCTGTTAATCGAACTGACGGATTAAGATTTTTTTAGGAAACTAGCCCATTGTCAAACTACGGGAATTGGGCTTCTGGTTACGGCACAGCATTTAAAGAAGTGATAAAAGGGTGATTTTCCCAGCACCAAATCGTAAACGGCATGGCTGAAACTGCTAGTGCAGGATGGCACTTTTAACTTGTAATTTTTTTTTTTTAGATGAAAAGTGTTGTCTCTTACAGCAGCCTACAAATATTTTTCCATTATGATTGTCGCTAATAAGGAAAAAAAATATATAAACACCTAAGTTTTTCATACCGGTGAAGCGGCACAATTTGTTTTTCAGTATACTTTTAATCATATAATAAAAACAGTTGATTTTTTAGGGATTTCCTTTTTTTTATTTAAATCCTAAATAGTGGCAGTACTTTATTGCGGAAACTTCATTACAAAATCTGTTGTATTTAATGAATGGTAAGTACAAATTCACGTGTCCAAATTAGATTTTTCACCGCGGTGAATTTTCGTTGTACGCGAATATCTAGGCATCCAACAACACTAGCTTCTCGCTACTGCGCAGTAAACTTGCGCACCAGGGACGCCTAAGCGCTTGATGTGAGAGGACGCGTGCTGCTTGTCTGGTATTCCCACCAAAAACGTAAGTAGTGGGTTCCGGTGACTTGGGATCGCTTTTTTTTTCATTCACGTGAGTGGATAAAAGTTGTGATCCAATGATCCGATATGTCTATTAAATATATGTACTTTTACTTAATGTCGCCCGATCAAGTAGGTAGTATCAATTTATTTCTATCATAAATACTGTTCTTGTAGTGTTAACTTCTGTTGGCTGTTTTTCATGACGGTGATCTCATTCTGGTGAATTCGGTGACCTAAATTGACCACCGAAATGAGAAAAAATATCATTTCGGTGATTTTTTTTCATTTCGGTGAGAAGTTGTTCATTTCGATGATTTTTATGTTCATCTCGGTGTTTTTTTTTTTCATTCCGGTGACAAATTATTTCACTTCGGTGAAAAACAGACCATAATTTCTTTTGTTACATTTTAGTTGCACAAGGAATATGTATTTTTTTTGGGGACTAAAATGTAGCTACTAGATAAAATAATTCATAACCTCTAGTTGTTGCTCGCGTGGGCAATAGGCTATTTGAATAAATTATGATAATTAGTCCACTTTAAACGTAATTCAAAAATATTGAACCCGTACTTTTTTAGGTTCCGTACCAAAATGGTACGAAAGGAACCCTTATAGTTTCGCCATGTCCGTCAGTCAGTCCACGGCCTAGCACAGATATTGTTTGTACTAGGAAGCTGTAATTTTGCACGAGTATAAACATTAAACACGCCGACAGAATGGTACAATAATATCTTGAAAACAAAAATTCTAGGGTATCTCCCCTACACGTAAAGAAGGGATGAATTAATTATTTTTAGTCTACCCCATCATTTGGGGTATCGTTGGATGGGTCTTTCAAATATATTGCGAGGTTGTCACGACTATTTTTCGATTCAGTGATCGGTTTCCGAAATATTAACCTTTGTTGTTAAAATTCCGAAATATTTTTGCTAGAGTCGTGTCCCCATCCAAAAGATAGCTTTTGTGCTACCTGATTTATTAATGACTAAGTATAATAATAAGATTTTGTAAATGCAACTAACAAGAGATTACGTTTGTTTAATTGTTACATTATATATTATAGTATCTTTGTGTTATCAAAACTAATAATTAAAATCTTTTAAAATAAGAATCTGAAAAAGTTGTAAAGATATACAGGGTGTCCCAGAAACAATGGATAAACCTTTAACTGTTGATAGGTTTCGTCAAGACCTCTCTAATCTCAAATTTTGACTTTAGTAAAAATATCTCGGTTTTCAAGATAATTGAGTTAGTTTGCTTGTTTGTTAAAAATGCCAAAAATGGCACATTAATTTCGGTTGGTTTTTAATGTGCCATTTTTACAAATACGGACTTTTTCTAATTCAGTTTTTTTTATTTCTAAAAGAATAGTTTAGCTAACAATAACAATGGTTAAAATTGAGCTAGCTAATCACGAATTGCTTCAAAAAAACAATGTTAAAAAAAAAAAACAAAAAAATATTTTTCCTCATGTTTGGTCAACTACCATGTTAAAAAAATATATGGTGCTCATCGTGCCCATTATCTTGAAAAATTGCTTAGTTATTCTACTTTCCGAAAAGGTATAATAAGCTTATGTTTCTGTATCTCTTAAACTTTATGACTGGTTTTTATTATTTTTTTATTAAAATTAAAATAAATGTTCGAATTGGCGTCTTTGCGCTCTGATACACGCCCTGCATCTTTTTATAAAATAATGTTTGATGCGGCTCGCGTAACCAGACGTTTTTATGTATGCAACTGCATTTTGTATGCGAGTCCGCAACTCTGTTATTGAGGATACTGGTCTCGCGTAGACAAGGTCTTTCAGACAACCCCAATTTAAAAAAATCAAGGGATTTAGATCCGGCGATCTGGGCGGCCATAAAATAGGGCCGAGCCGGCCTATCCACCTCTGTGGGTAGTGTTGATTCAAATAATTTCTTACTACTATTGCGTAGTGAGCTGGGCACCCATTATTTTTAAGCCACATTCTCCGCCTTACTTCTAAACTGATATCTCCTAGAATGCCGGGTAAATCATTTTGTAAAAAATTAAGGTAAATTTCACTATCAGTGTAGCTGGATGTTCATATAGCCCGATCACCTGTCCGCCAATAATCCCAGTCCACAAGTTAACTTTAAATTGAACTTGGGACCGATCTTCCCTCATCAAATGTGGGTTTTCTACTTGCTAGCTATGTAGATTGTGGATGTTGAGATATCCATCTTTCCGGCATGAGGATTCATCCGTTCACAACATTTTATTGAAAAATTGCGGGTCCTCCCTTATTTTATTTAACATGATTCTGCAGAATGCAATCCTGCGCGAATAGTCAGCAGGCTGTAGAGTTTGGACCCTTTGAACATGGAAAGGGTGCAACCTGTATATTTTTATGGTTGATTATTACAATATATTTGTTATTTTTGTTGTTTTATTCACACACGTTCCTAAATGAATTTAAGTTTAAATTAGTTAATATCCATGTATGGTACATTTTAATTAATACTTTCAATACCATTATAGTATAGTCAGAAAAGGATAACCTGTACTGTGTGATAGCACTCTGTAAAACGTAGGTAAGTAATTATGGAACTTGGATAGCAGCATTTTAGGTGCGTTGCGTGGTAACAATTTAGTTTTATTCGGTGACTGCATAAGTAATTTCATTGCGGTGACTCGCGTTTTTCATTTCGGTGATGAGAAGTTTCATTTTGGTGAACTATTCTTTAATTTCGGTGACACTAAAATTTCAAAGTACTATATCTCCTAAGTATATGAACTCAATATGATGTCGTGTAAAGATTAATCATAACAATATCATAAATAACAATACTACATGATTTTATTTCAAAAAAAGTTATAAATAAAAAAGTTCACCGTAATGACAAAAAAAATGGACTTGTTGAAATTGACCCAAAAATTAAAAACTCGACGCATGGACTGTCAATAATGACATTTTATGGGTCCAGTTTTTGCGACAAATATAATTTTAGCAGTGTTTTACTTGATTAGTGATATTCAGTATAAAGTTTACAAGGCTTGAAAATTAATCTGTGTAACATTATAGAATGCAATAAATATATTGAATTGAATTGAAAATAAGCTAATGATAATTAGAATTTTGAAACTAGCAAACTTTATTCGAGAAACACTTATTTTATTTGTTAAAATAAGTCTTAAATGATTTCGAATCAAATAATACGAAGGCGTGTTAACCCTAGTTGCAACATGAGGGGTTTTTGTCCATCCATCTTGGTTGTTGGCCGGGACGTGTAACTGTCCGAGCACGATACGTGGACTTAACGGGCTGGGGAACCGTTGTAGATTAAACTGGTCTGGACATTGTTTGATATTGCATTATTAATGTGTTTGCTTGCTACTGGAAGTATATTATTTGACAACCTCCGTAGCCGAGAGGCGAGCATACCGGACTTGGTGTCGCTATCTCTGAGGTTCCGGGTTCGATTCCCGGTCGGTCAATGTAGAAAAATAACTTTTCTATATTATCTCCGGTCTGGGTGTTGTGGTACCGTCGTTGTTTCTGATTTCTGTAAGACAAGTGCTTAAGCTACTTATCATAGTATTAGATCAATGTATGTGATGTTGTCCAATATTTATTATTTATTTATTATCTGAAATACAATCATCTAATTGATGCATTCGACGCTGTTTAAGAAAGTGATGAGACTAAAACCTAACTAAAGTCTTTTTAAAGCAGAAATGCTGGAGCAGAAGCAAAAGTAACAATCTAGTCGTCTTCGACTCTTCTCCTTCTTCATCTATACGGACAATCCCGGTTGCGTCCAAAGCCATTGCTTTGGAGCCCAGGGTCCGCTTTCCTTGATTTACTCCTCCACTTCGCGCGCTCTTGAGCGTCTCTAGTTGTGTCAGCCCTCACAACGTCAAGCCAGCATTTCTTGGGTCTACCCTTTTGGCCAGGACCTGGCGGTGGCGGCATGGCCAGACTTGTTTCCTACGTAGCTTGCCGGTTTCCGCAAAACATGGCCGTACCAGCGTAGGCGACTCTCCTGCATTTTGTCTGCAATATTACGGACACGAACGCTACCGCGGATGCGCGAGTCGTCTTCGACTATAATTAATATATTTTATAGTTACTGGCTATATTCAATGTTAAACGATTATAGTTATGTAATAGTAATAACAAAAGGTCAATTTGCGTGCGGACAATAAAATGGATTTCGAGATGTTTACTATCTCTCAACTAAAAGTCAATACATTTCTCAACTAAAATTATAAGTAGGTTAAAAATGACTTTCAAGATTTAATTACATAATAGTAAGTTAGTTAAAAGTAAAGCTAATAAAAGTGTGTTAAAAATAACGATATAACGAAAATCAACTTCATCATCATCATCATCATTCCAGCCATAGGACGTCCACTGCTGAACATAAGCCTCCCCCAGTGTCTTCCAGATTGGCTCATCTCATTCTCTCTCATCTCTGTCTCATTTCATTCACATGGAAAATAAATAATCTAGTGGCCTATTTAGTAAAGTTCCTTTCCTAATGTAACCCGACCGGGAATCGATCCCAAAACCTTTGTGCTCAAGACGCAACATCGCGTCACTGCGCTAATCGGGTTGTCTATGAATAGATTATCTTGTATGGGTCCAACAATAGCGTTATATAATTTTATAGGCCCTTGTGATGTAACGCTACTCAAAATTAAGTCGTTACTGACAGATGAATGTCATAATTGTTCATTCATATTACAATTATTTATGTGAAAGCGAAAACTTACGCTGTAAAAGCCAAAGAGAAACATTTAATTGCTGGATAGTATAATTTTATAACCATAGACATTATAGAGGCAATCAAAATTAACTATTAAAAACAAAGCTCTAATCATTCTAGGGATCTATTTTTTTTTTTATTTCTGATTGATAGGTCACATACCTTTCTCCAACAGGGTGGAATGATAATTTATAGTCCATTTTTCATAACTTGTCTAATATTGTAAACAATCTTAACATTCTTTTTTAACGAATTTATTTAGTACAAATAAGAAAGACACAAAAATACTAACCTACTATTGTAATTAATCATATAACACAGACTGCAATTATCACAACTGTTTGTTGATTTTATAAAATGATATTTTTCATTATTTTTCTAAAAAGACATGCCAAGATTGTTTACAGCATTTGACAAATAAAAAAAAATGATTTTACGAAAAGCTGCTGGCAGCGAAGAAAACACAAAAGAAAAAAATCAGGAACTTTCTGGTCAAAGCCAGCGGTTTCAAATGTTTGTGTGATGAGCACGAGCATTTATATCTTAGTCATGCATGTTACAATATGTATTTAAGTTGTTTATCCGTTATGTAGTCGCCATAGTACAAGCTTTACTATGTTTGGGGTTACATTGTATTTTTAAAATAATTCAACGATCGGGTTTAGTCAGATATCCAGCTTACGTACGATGATTATGATGATGCAGAATATAAAGGAGTCCTATCCGAACTAGAAAGGGTTGATTTATTAACTCATTTGCAGGCAGTTTATACTTAAATATACATCAGACTATCTAACACACACACACACACATAGATATAATATTTCAGCGTCGTATCTCTGTTTTCTCCAAAGAAATTTACCAGTTTCTTTCGTCGGATTCCTTCCACGCGTGTGCATAGCTTGTCAGCCGCTATTATGGACCGTACAAGAACAATGGATGACAAGCGACGGTGATACAAGTACATAACAATAATAATTGCTGCACATAAAAATGTGTTTGACATAAGAAGATTGAAGATTCTACTCTTTTTTGCAAACCATACAAAGAAGTTATAGATGATGTTTGCAGAAAGATGCACCATGCAAGCTGACTTATCGATAGAAACAATTTCTTCCAGACAACTTTCAGGTGGAGGACAACTAAAGAGAAAAGAAGAAAATAGTGTTTTAATATGAAATAATATTGATGGAAAATTTTGAGGTTACCAACTTTAAAATCGCGTCTATTAGCAGGACTTGTGCACTACCGGATGAGATTAGTATTGGATAGACATAGTTTTGACAATGTCATTAAATTTGACAGCTATATACCGATGTTTATTACTGTAATAATGGATATTTATAAGTACTTGTACGTAATATTTATAAATTCCTTGGTGGATAGTTAGGGCATTCATTCGCTAATCCTTAAAGGTGCAAGTGACTAATAGAAATTAAATGATAAGCATTTTATATTTTATAAGTATTATTGAGTTTCCAATTATTCGCTACAGTTGCATAGTATTCTTTTGTGACTACTGCGCAGCAACTGCACAACAATAGCATTTTTATAAATCAGATTATAGACGGACAAAAACATACTGTTGACGAACGTCATCAGCCCTTGGAAGTCCATATCGGCCTCTCTATTGAACGTCATAGCGAGCGGCTTTTGGCCTATGGTACCTTAACTAGGTCGTTTGTCCGCCGGGCGGAAGACCTACCAACTGCCCCAGTGAAAGATACTATCAATCAAATCAAAGAAACTATCATGTCAAATACCTAAACAGAGGTACATGCTATATTCATGTTATATAACCGTCTTGACATAACATCAGCATTATGTGATCAAGGTCGCGAGTGCGCAGGTTTTTGTCGAAGCTGGCTGGTACTAGCTTATTTATAGGCGTTTGATTGATGAAAGTTACTGTTATTCACTGCCGCTGACATAAGTAGGTCGACTGGTTAGAAGAGGAAACTTATCAGAATGTTTACCTATTAACATTAATCTGGCACTATGGCGCCAGCATTGAAATCCAAGCAGTTTCATCTCTCAATACGAAATTGTCATTTCTCTCGACAGTCATAATATATACGGAACACAAATCAATGAATTGTTTTGGGTCTAAGATGTTGGACCAAAAGTAGTATACTTTAATGAGCTAAGAAAGTCACAGCTAATTAAAAAGCTAAAATCATTTAATTTCTGTATAAAATTCTAAAGGCACTTTTAAACCCCCTAATTTTGGCGTTTGGAAGCGTTTTCCACCACACTCAAACCCTAGTTAATTTATAAAAAAGTTTTCAGAACTGACCCAAACAGGTACAATATTGAACACTTTGCGTTCAAGGCGAAGCATCGCCACAGCCACCACTACACCTATCGGGTAGTGATCTAGTCAATAAAGTATCTCTAATCACTATTGGTTATTTTGTATTTCTATTCGCGAGATAGGTATGATAAATATCCATACTTAATCAGTATGTGATTCCTATTTAAATATACATTCAAAAAACACGATTTTAGTAAAATAAACTAACGAGCAAAGCTAGGTCGTATCATCATCATCATCATCATCATTTCAGCCGTAGGACGTCCACTGCTAAACATAGGCCTCCCCCATTGACTTCCAGATTGGCCGGTTGGAAGCGGCCTGCATCTAGCCTCTTACAACCGTTACCAGTCGCTGTCATAGCCCAACGGATTAGCAAGCTGAAGTGGCATTGGACAAGGCACATAGCACATAGAACTGACGGCTGATATGGCAGAAAGGTTCTGGAATAGAGGTTACGTACCGGCAAGTGCAGCATAGGACGTTCACCCACAAGGTGGACAGACCACCTGGTAAAGGTTGCTCGGACGTATACTGCTTACTGAAAGTAAGCCTAGTGTGTTTATTCTAGGCTATCACTGTACCTAACAGCTAGCGTGTTAAGGCGATCTGATGCGCAGGCGCATGGTGTGAAGATCAGATCCATTGATGGCGGATAAGCGCAATTTATTTGGTAACGCTTTCTCTGTGCTGTTTCTTTGTAAGTTTAGCGCCTGCACTTGTCAGTAGCGCAAGATTCATAACGTGACTATTATAAATGATTTATTTTTCGGCCATTTTACGCGTCGTAACGTAGCCATAGGGGGCATTTAGACGTAATAATGTCTTACGCATTAGAATGCATTTTAACAAGGTTGTGTACAACTATTTTAAAATTTAAAAAGTATAACTTTATCGCTGTGGTAGTGATGACAGATTGACAATGACAGATGAACTATTTAGCTAGATTGTAAGCATTTTTTAAAAGTTTGAAACAGAAAACATTAGTTGCTCTAGATATATTTTCTGTTAATTATTTACCTACTTTATGTGTTGTGAAATAAATGTATATCGTGTCTGCCAACGTAGAGCAGTGGTCTCAGAAATTTGCAAACTTTTCTCCACAATTTCTATAATTAAGATCCTATCAAATTAAGTGGTCTGCTAATTACAAGAGACGGTCACCTAAATGGCTAAATAGTTGCAATTACGGGCTCCACCTGGTGGCGGGTTGGGCAACTAAGTGAATACTTTGAAATTAACGGACCGTTGCCAGTTGCGAAATGTTATTCGCTTCTGGAAAATTTATAATTTGGATTTCGACAGCTGGAATAATGATAGAGGCTCTAGAAATGTGTGAAATTTAGAGCATGTCAGTTAGTCCTGAGATTTCTCTTGACTTGATTATTGCCTTGACTAATCTTATTCCAAGAAGGAATGAAACGGTTTACCTGTTTTTGTAACGAACTCGTTTTCACTTAACGTTGGTAACTAAATCATTTATTTTATTTTATTTTTATTTTATTTAGTTTAGGAAGATTTACAGTTTCAATAATACAGTAAACTAGTACAATATACTGTGGTTCAATACTAATTACAAATTTCCACATATGAGTAACCAGACAGGTAAGGATAAGTCTAAGTTATCATCAGACTTTGGTCATAGACCTTGGACTAATATCATTACATCTATGAAAAAAGGAATTAAATAAATTCTTTCGACTCACGCCAATTATCTTGCCCCAAACTAAACAGAGCTTGTATTATAGCGACTAGATAACGGATGCATCTATAAATAATAATATATTTACACACATTCCTGACATAGGTACAGTCAACGACAAGTCAACCTTACTAAAAAGTTAAACCGATTTTCAACTTAAAATCCGATAAATAGAGATCAATATCAATTGAGAAAATTCGACGTTTTGTGGTAGACTGCCAAGCGGTTATCTGTTCATAATGGCACCCATTACACAAACATTTGCCTCACAACATGAAAGGATGGGATTATAGATGATGATGATGAAAGGATGGGATTCTTCTTTCTTTTGTCAACGATTCTCTCGTAGACACGTCCACTGCTGAACAGAGGCCTCCCCCAACGATTTTCTTTTTACAAAATGTGCTACGAATAATGCAAAACATAAGTCAAAATAAAATGTAAAAGCATTCTTGTCTTAAATGTAGAACTATCACCGCTAAAGTTATTTAAAAGTTAAGCTCTACATGCGTTCTAGCGTAGTCACGAAATGTTATATTGTCATTGCACATTACAAATTGTTTACAAAAATGTTAATATACTAGTATAATGTCGTAAACAAAGTCGCGGAAATTGATATATTAATGGAAATGAGAAAAACAATTATAATGCGTGACAAAGAAAGCGAGTAAGTGGGTAACTAACGCCGCGATGGGTATTCGGGTGGGGATATGGTGCGAACTAGTTCTAACATTGTACCAGTTGTACAAATGGGTTACTTTAAAACAGTTGCCAAAAGGTATCGCACCTCATTGGCATACCAAGAGTTTCTAAATTAATCACACTGAATTACTGAACAAAGTATATCATTTAAGACATTTTGACAAAGAGTATTTGTTATTTGTTATTATTTTTTCTGTTGATTGACGTATCTTTCATAGGTGTACACTAAAATAACGAAATTTTAAGTACAGATAACAGCACGTCAAGCTACCACAAAACGTCAAATTTTCTCAATTGATATTGATCTCTACGCGTCGGACCTAAAGTTGAAAATCAATTGATCTTTAACTTTTTGGATAGGTTGACCTGCGGTTGTCTGTACTTGGAACTTTAGATATTAACATCATCATCATCATTTCAGCCATAGGAGGTCCACTGCTGAACAAAAGCCTTCCCCAATGACTGATCAATAATACTCAATAGTTCTCAATAATACTCATTTATTTTGTACATAGGCCCTCTTCCGGGCACTTATACACGTCCCAAAAGTATAGCTTAGTCCTACCACCGCTTCGGGACTACATATTGGCTGGTGATGAGAAGAAACGGCGCAACAAACTCAGTCACCTTTGTCAGCCTTATTTTACATGAAACACAGTTTACAAGACATGTAGTAAGTGTGAGCCAAGCAGGTTAAATCCATGCACTCTTGTCGTTTAAATAATTGTCTATTTTATAATATCCTTTTTTCATAAGGATTTTTTAAATGTGAATTTTGAATTCATATACAGGTAATTCAACAAGAGTACGTGGTACTTTATTGAAAAATTTAATACATTTCCCCAAGAATGAATCACCAACTTTGTTTAGTCTGAAGCTCGGAACGGCAAGATTAGTTTTATTTCGAGTATTATATCATTCATTATTATATTCATATCATCATTTAGGTATGCCAGGCTCCATACGAAAAAGTTCGAAGTCTTTTAAGCATCTTTAGTAATAGTTGATAACGAGAGATGACCTAAACAGAGCGACACAAAATGCCTTAGAGGTTGCCAAGTTTTGGTTGAAGTCCGACTAGAGTCGCCATTGACACGACAGAAGAAGTAAGAGTTGTTTGTACACCAAAATCATTCAAAAAAACATACTGCTTATCATTTTTATCGAGGTGAAGTCTTAATTTGTATGGAGAAACAAAAAAAACATTCACTCCAGTATCAGTAAATATGAAAAAGTTTCAGTAAACACTGAAACTGAAACTTTTCCATGTGGTTTCCCCGTCTGCTTTTGTTATTTATTTTCTTGTATTATTTCAATATGGTAACATCGACTTTCACGCTTGGTTCACTCCGGTAAGTGAGGCCCCGGTTATTAATATGCGCAAAACAACACGCCAATTGTCAAGGCTTCGAAGAAATAAATCAACATTCTTTAATTACGAAGTACCAGACAGTGAATTTTGCTAAGGTCATCTCCCAGCACATCCAGATTCTAGTGTATAGTGAAGTGAAGTGAATAATATGTATAGTGAAGTTTTTATAATGACCCGAACAAGGAATCCAACCTAGGACCCTATGCATTCAAGATGAATCTCCGCACCATTACACTAATCGGTGAGTTACTGTAGCGAATTAGTAGTAGATATGAGTCTACGGTGTGCGTCAAGAGGGTAAGATCGCGCTTGCTCTCGCGCCCGCTCTCGCGCCCGCTCTCGCGCCCGCTCTCGCGCTCGCTCCGTTTATCACCAAGCTCGCTTCGCTCAGCTAAGTAGAGCCCCAGTTAGCGATACAGTAGCGCACTAGTAGCTTGTAATGTAGCTCCGCGGGCGCTCGTATGAGTGCGCGGGCGCGTGAGTTGATGACGACACGGACGTGAGCTTAGTGAATCGTGCTTTGGATTTTTGTGGGTTTACATTCACACTTTTGACAGATAGATATTAATGTGAGATTTTTATTGCATCCTACAATAATAGTGTTGGTTTTTTAAGAAATGTTTGGAATTAAGTGTGTGGCGGTCAATTTTGCGGACATATTGTCCCTAGTAGTATTAGCTGTGCCCGTGACTTTGAGAGATTCCGACTGTGACTAAAAGACGCGATTAAACACACCCTTTACCCATCATGAAGGTGGATATAAAATGGACTTTTTGTTAGTTGAAGAATTCTTTAATACACATGAGTTGTGTTGGATATTACTTTCTACATACAAACACACTTTACCACTCTATATTAATGCAAAAATATATTTTTATAATTAAATTATATTATAATTAAAAATATTTGTAATAATTGTTATATCTGGAATATGAATCCAAATATATAAGGGACCAAACAATACGATTGATTGAGAAAATAATCCCCCGATTAATATTGTAGGATGCACCGAAAACTCTGAAAATCTTATTCATTTGATTACTATCTGTCAAATCAGTTACTTTATTATCTTGAATCCATATTATCTTATCTTGGTTTATCGATTTGAGCAGTTAAATTTAGTTCTAGTCATATTTATTAGTAATAGAAAGATAGTAATAAATTATTACTTTTTCAAGTGAGTGCATCTGCCTGCTATCATTAACTTATACTTAGTTAGTTAGTGATTACTTGACTAAATATGTTTTTTTTAATTGACAGTGGCAAAATAAGTTAATTCGGCGAAATCTATATTTAAAAACGTTAGATAAGAGAGCGGGAACCTTAGTATGTAAATTAAAGTTTAGGCTTTTTGAAAAGTTTGCTTCAGCGGTCAAAACTCTTGCTACTGAAGCTTATGTAGCATAAAGCTCTATAAATTTCAAACGTGGCATACCTAGACCGAAACCAATTTATATTTTTTATTAGACCTAAACCGAAAATCAATCCCTAGACCCTCAACGTGCAAAGCGAATTTCCGCGCCACTACGCTATTAATAAATATAATAATAGTAGTGCAAAAATAAATCAACAATGCAATTAACTTACGTTAGTTTTGACAGCAGTATTCTCGTAGTTTAACTGTTTCATCTTCATTTTTAACTTATACAGGATGACTATATAATTTGAACCTTTAGGATTTAGAGGGGACAATTTCCAACAAATTTTATCCTTTCACACTATCCCAAATTAACCGTTAGAAAATAAATTTAATGTTTTTTTCGAAATATTAAGGTATTTATGCTACTTAAATATTAATTTAATTCGAAAAAATTAATCAATTTGTACTTTTGCCTAATTTTAAAAATAACATATTCTAGCCATTAGTTTGATCCATTAAATAGTATTAATCTGGATATTTTTTGTGGTAAAAAAGAAATTATCTCCATAACGCTTACATTTGGGATAGATTAGTTGGAAATTGGCCCACATATATCCCCTTAGCGATAAGTTGAATTACCACTCACCCCGTATATGTATTGCTTTAATGAAAGGTTCTAGAACTAATATACATTTGATCTGAAACTTGCCTTGAAGTTTTCAAGTAAAACTATTCGCGGAAATTTACCAAGTTTCGGTAATAAACCTTGAGGGTAGAGAGATAGTAATGAGTTTGAAGGTTCTGTTATTTGATGGGATACACACATTGCTTATAATTAAGTCATTAATTTGATTGTGTTATGTTAAAAATGCTCGTGTACGATCGATAATGCCATTGTTCATTGTTTTATTAAATAGACTTGTCGCGTGAAGTGATATGTTTAAGAATAATGGGTGGGTCGTGCCAAAGAAAGTTATGGGTTCAACCACTAATTCGGATAATTTAGAAAGAAGAAAATTATATTGAAACAGACCCAGTGAACATCGACGGAGTCAATACATTTCCATTTACATGTTTATGAGCCAAACGCTTATAAATCACAGCTTATCTATCTCTATATATCACTGCTTGAATCTGAACTGAACAATAGAAATGACGGTCCGTTATGACCATAGTAAAATAAATGAAATAGAAACAAATCTTTATTTTAGACGGTTTATACTCATAGGGGTTAGTAATCTAATAATAATTAACTTAGAAGCTATGGTTAGTAAATTAGTTAGGTGCTGGGTACAAAAAATAAGAAGAAGGAACTTGTGCTGAGACAAACCCTCCGGTTTCACTCCGCTCCATAAGGCTTTTATAAATCCACCCTGGATATGGCTCCGCAAGCGGCCTTCGCACAAGATTCTTCATTGCGGCGACGGGTCTGTCTGATGGGTCCTTAGAATGCTATTGTGACTGTCCCGCACCCTGATAATTGTATGAGGGGTTGCGTAGGCACTAGATCCGAATTGTAGATCTGTATTTTCTCGAATTTAGGACAGATACAGTAAGTTAACAGTAAGATCCTTACTAGGGCTAATTCGGACCGAAATATCTCGGCATTGGATCATTCATACAATCTGACCGGATTGGATTTGGAGCGCAAAATGAAACATAATCTAAGGATTTTAATAATTAGTACAATCATAAAAGACACTTTATCGATTTTTCAGAATTTAATCTTTACCAGAACTTATATTTAAGTTAGCGTGCGATCTTTTTGGACTAGGTGCACTGTTATTCGAGCTTTATTGTAAACTTTCACTTGGTTCAGAAGTTATTATTAACTGAAAAAATTACTACTGATTAACTTCGTGTAGAGATTAAATGTCGATTTATGTGACCTGCATACACGCGCGTCAAAAGGGTGCACAGCAAACTGCATTGTTCATTGTGTCGCCATGGATACACCATTGTTGTCAATGCACTTGACCTAGTATCGATTTTTTATGGTAAAACTACATTGCTACTCCGTATAAAACGTATAAAAACCATGATGTAACAATTTAAAGATTCAAAATACGCATAGTCTGAATTAAATACTTGACTTTTATTTCAATAAATATGAATTTTATAATGACTCGCCTAGGGTAATAGGAAAAAGGTTGAATAGCGAACCAAAAAGTTTAGATAATAGGATAATTACACATTTTGTGTGTACATACTTATCTGTTCCAAAGTATGCATTAAAATATTAAGTAAATATTTTTTTTGCAAAGTTGCCTAATTGCGATGTATATTCGCCATTAACTGAAAAGTAGGTATGGTGCGATCTGAGGCCATATTTATTATTTTGACTTAAATTGTCAAATTACGTGAATTGGGCCCTTTGAAGCATGCAATTTTAATAATGTTGTCTTTGTGCTACACAAATTCTATAAAAGTTTAAAAAAAATAGCTAAGAGTGATAGTAGGCACCCCGCTACGAAATCATTGTACCTCTAATGTCAGTGTCGTACATTAGAGGTAAACATATTCCTATTTCTAACTGCCTTTGCCCGTGATTTCAGCTCAATTAATAAACATGCACAGGTTTCAAAATAAGTAACGAAATACTATAAAAAGACTTCAGTTACTAGAAATTTCAGTAGTTGTTTAGGTTTTTTCTCAGACAACTTTACAGCGATAAATAGGTAACCGAAGCGCGTCAAATTGTGAAGCTGAAAAAGTGGGGCGTATTACCATAAACCACTTTTTAACTCCTCTTGAAGAAAGTGAAACGTATAATTGAATTCGGGCATTTAACGAGAAAACAATCTTTTGTTTGTTTTTATTGTTGTCTGGTATATTTGAAATTGGTGTTTAACCTGGTGTTCAACTCTATAGACCATTTAATAGAGCACGAAATATAAAATCACTCTATTGTCGCTTACTATCAAATGGAATAGAAGTCAAACGTTGACCTTGTTCCAAATCATCAACACATAGGTGGCCTATTTAAAGTGGTAGGTTATTAGGTAAAGAACATCGTAAAAACGTATTAAAAAGGCATTGGTTCCGTTAAAATAAATTTATTATTAAAATTATAAATATATGATCACATAGAAATGCTTGCTCTATAAGTAATAACTCTACATGTATAACTTCACTAAGTAGAATACAAATAAGACTGATTTATGTAAAATAATTTTCATAGAAAGAAAATATTCTTGTGTTTATTTTAAATGAGTTACGAAGCCAGCTATCTAAAATAAATTTTTGGACCACTATAAATGGGTCAACTTGACATAACAAGAAAACTCACTTATTAGGGTAGTTGACACTACCAATCAATTGACATACTTTTTATGAGCTGTCAACACGTACCGCTTCCTTAGAATTTGTATGGCAATATCGGAGAGTGACGACGTGACATTGTTTACCAAACTCAAGTGGCCATCTATTTATTAGTTTTAAAGCAATTAAAATTTTATTTCATGAAACAATTAAAAATTATGACTGAACAAATTAATTAAATTAGGTGTTATTTAAAAAAATAAGTGTCTCGGAATTATTTATGAATGATGTCAACATCCCAATTATCAACGCCCGGCTCAAACCTTTAAGCCAAGAATCCTCATTAGGCCTCACTAGTCTATACACATATAAGTATTTTTTTAAAAGTTAATATATATTTATTTAATTTTTACTTAGGATACTCTATATGTTAGTTCCATCTTATCGCTGGCGTATCGTATTCATCGCATCACCAAAGCATGAGACGTCAATTGAATCGGATGATATAGTGATCGCGTGCGCAGACGCACATACCACGGATTATCTGTCAGGGAGCAAAAACAACTATCTCGAGAGAGCTACATTTCGGCTGGGATGGTTTCACTGATACATGAGACAATACGTTTTTAATTCAGTGTATTTTAACGCGATTTTGAATATTCATTTCTTGTATTTAATGAAAGCAGATCATTTTTTTGCCTCAATTTTCTTGAGAAAAATAGCGATATGAAAAGTTGGATATCAAGTTAGTTTGGTATACAGGGTGTTCTTGTAATATTTGTGTCCATCATTACATACACGATATAATGTTACTATGTATTGAAAAATTGTGAGTTAAATGCTAAGGCTTAAGGAGGTGGTTTAAAGATAGTCTAGAAGGCTTTTTTGAAAATGAACTGTTAGAAAAGGATGTTTTCTAAACTGTAGGATGTAATAAAAAATACGTTGCAGTGTAAATTTTAAACGAGTTCACAGTTCAGACAGATATATTCATTTTGAATCCAAAAGTAGACTTTATTGGCCTAACTACAAAAAACGGTACGGTTTAAACCATGTCTAAAGAATAGCCATACAATTTGGAATATTGACACATCACACATGTCTCGGTTATGTTACCATACTTTTTTAATTGGCTGGCTAATCTTTAGGCAGTGTTTAAACCTAGTCTATCTTTTTTGTAGTAAGACCCTATAATTTTATGATTACAAAAAGCAATGTGCGTATCCAATTCTTTATTAACTCGACTAAAAGTTTAAAAATCTAAAGAACAACGAATTTATCAAAGAAATGAAAGTAGTGCAGTGCAACGATTAACAGTTTGAGTGATTAAAAGTGTTGTAAATAAAATACAAAATGGCGACCTGTCCTCGAAGACCGTCGAGGTCTGCTTCTGCCAGGCTGAAGTACTCCAAAACGGTTCCCGCTAGTGTTATCAGGTAACTAAATAAAACTAAATAATAATTTTAGGGGTTTTTTTTAACGTGTTTTGTAACGTGGTTGCCACTCGAGACCCTGTGCCTGTGCCGTGTGGGAACGGCTGTAAAGAGATACCTACTTCCCCACCGCCAACAGAAGGCGTGTCGTAAGAGGCGACTAGTTCCAGTAGCACGGAACGGGCAGCAGCATCTTCGTGCGAAATCTTATTAAAAATTGCGCTCGCCAACCCACCTGCCAAGCGTGGCAATTATTGGTAATCCCCCCCCAATGAAAGTCATTGGGGGAGGCCTATGTTCAGCAGTGGACGTCCTATGGCTGAGATGATGATGAAGATGATGACTCGAGACCCTTTCTTCCTTAATTGTGAATGCTTGATTTCTATCTAATTAATATGGTACGATAGATAACATACTGTGATACATATGTAGATTGTAAAAAAAAATAGTTAAGCGGAAAATTAAACTTTGATTTCCTTAATAATCTGAACTTATTACGTGGTTTTATTATCGTCATATAAGTGAAAATTGGATCATCATTCATCATTTCAGCCATAGGACGTCCACTGCTAAACACAGGCCTCCCCCAATGACTTTCATCGAGGGGGATTGCCAATACTCGCCATCGCAGGCGGGTTGGCCATCACAGTTTTATAGTACTTCGCACGCAGACGCTGCTGCCCGTATCGTGCTACAGGAATTAATCGCCTCTTACGACACGCCTCCTGTTGGCGGTGGGGAACTGTACTCTTTACGGCCGTCCCCACACGGATAAATTGGATAATACTATAGAAAGCTTCAAAATAGTTCCTTGACCGCATTTCATTCGCGGTACCATCACTAACAAAAGTTATTACCTAATTTTAGAATGACAGTAGTGTTTTTAATCTGATAAAGTGTATTTTGACAGTACCGTTGATGCAATATGCTGTAATTAAGAACAGTTTACCTTGAAATGTTTGCGTTACGTAAAGTAAGTTCTGCTAGAACACAAGTACTCGACCGTGGAGAGATAGCGAGCTATCATATTTTATCGGGGCATCGGTTTTTTGCATGGATTATAACTGTTAATTAAACAAGATGATTTATTTTACAAGAGCGCGATAAGGGTTTGAATAAGCACTGTTTTAATTATAAAGTTAGGTTTAGAACAGTAACTTAAACGGGCGTAGTTAGCTCAGTGGGACGAGCATTTACCCGGATAAGCAGTTAATATATTTTTTTAAATATTTAAATCATATTTATTTAATCACAAACAATATTTACAAACTCAAAACGAAAATAACTTAAACGCTAACCCTAAAACAGATAAAGAAAATACAAAATATAAAATTAAAAGTCCCTAAGATATTTACACATAATCTGATATTCTATTTATAGAAAAAAAAGGCTATAAATAAAATATCTGATTAAGCTCGTTGTCTTTGGGAAAGGTGCCCAAAAGGCTGGCCACGTTGCCACGCTGAATGGCTAAGCTAATGCGTTAGCCTAAGTATATTTTTAATTGTAAATATTATTCTTGATTTAATAAACTAGCGTGATTGTGAATGCAAATAATAAACAAAGTTTAAATAAGACCTTCTATTTAAAAATAGCAACTAGAATTTCGACGACTCTGGTGTAGTGGTCGCGTTTCGGACTACTAGGCGGTGGCGGGTTCTAATCCAGCAAGGGGCAAGTGTATGTGATGAGCACAAGCTTTTGTTCCTAAGAAATCACGAATGTAAATGTGTTTAAATATATCTATCAGTTATCTAGTCGCAATAGTACACATTTTTCTTAGTTTGATTGATTTGATTTTGATTGTTGAAATCATTTATTTATTTAACTCGTGTAACTAAAATTACCACTTGTGTAGTTGATTGTACAGAAGCAGTTCTTACACTCTACAATTTACTAGTAACAACGGATCGATTAATATGTAACAAGAGTAACAACTGCTTTGGTGTGCAATCTATTTAATTAGATGTGTGTGAATAATTATATGAAAAAAGTTGGAAGTGTGAGTTTCAAACAAATGTACCGTAAACGCTTATTATGATCTCGTAACACACTTACGATAGGAAATATTTATGTCTGATTAGTTCAGAATTTATAGCGGTTGCATCTTACTCCTACCAATATTATAAATGCGAAGGTTTGGAACGGATGTATGTTACTCAATCACGCCAGAACGGCTACACGGATCTGGATGAAATTTGGAACAGGAATAGATTATAGACTGTTTTTTTTTACGAAGTAATTTAATAAAAAAACTATCTAGAATTAATTCACACTCTCTTTTATTAATTTATTTTTATGTTTATGTAACTGTTAACACTTTTAATGTTTATCTTGTTACGAGTAGACGTAATTAAGATGTCAGTAGTTAAAACGTTTTTAATCAAAACCTATAATAAGTATAATTTATCGGTTTAAAAAGTACTAACTCACATTTGTATTTGTTGGTAGTTGAGAAGATATTAGGTCCACTTGCGCACCACCGAATTAGTTTAGTACAGGATTAAGAGGCCGTCCTAGAAATCGTCGTGTTTCCGTACATTTTGTTCTCTGATTGTAAAGACGTGAATGATAATCAGTGATCGGAATAGGTACATTGATAAGGGGTCAATGATCTCAAACATTAATGTTAATATAGACATGCCTCCGGGATTCCGGCATTTCTTGTTATCAGTTTAAAAAAAAAGGCATATTCATATTATCCTAGCACTACCAAAGTACATCAAATCAATCTACCTATAACGATCACTGATGATAATTGAAACAAAATAACACGTGATTTTAAAAGATTTGTTCTTATTCTTGCATGTAGCGCAAATGAATTTTTAATATCATTTCAAAAATAAAGGCAAATCACCAAAACAACTACCCTTATTACAGAAGAATGACGTTCGAGTTACGTTAGAACATCGGTTTACAAGAGACTAAAAGTTATCCTGACAATTCGATTTTAACATTTAATTGAAGATACGGTCTATTTGCACATAGGTTAAATACTTTTTTTTTACTTTCTTACAAAATATAGCAGAAAAAAATGCTGAAATAACATAAAATTTTATAAATTTCCAGTCAAATATAAATTATTTTTCTATTGTTATGAAAAACTATTGTAAGATTTAAATACTACACAATAATCTTTAGATATACTTTTAAAATAATATAATTTTTATTTTATGTAAAAAACAAAAAAATAAGTAGTAAACCTGTCAAAATTAACTATAAAATCAAGCGCGCTAAACCGATCGTTTTTCAAACCTAGGCCTACCTAGGCCTATAATATAATAAATAATATTGATTATTTATTAGGTAGTGGACGTCCTAACGTCCACTACCTAATAAATAATCAATATTATCTTGTAAAAGGATAACATTATTGACGCTTTATCCCGCATCATACAAGCATAGAACTGTATTTCAATTTTGCACTGAAAAAAGGTGCACGGCCGCTTAAGACATCTATCTGTTTCTGTCAACGCCATACAACCTGCCAGCTATAAAATTACGTTTATTACCGTGTTAGTGGATAGTGCGGGCTTAATTTCGCTAATCCAGAGATGCGCAAGTGGACCTTAGAGTACCTAAAATCAAGTTTTAAAGTAAACGAAGCGTCACGGAAATCGCCGAATGCTCCTAAAACCGTGATCGGTATTTACAGCTGACTAATCGGTTTAGTCAGCTAACGTCGTAATCGGTACATCTCTAATCTATAGGTTTTTTTAATTTCTACTTCTCAATGTCATGGGGGTGACCGCTGGTTCGATTCTCGGACGGGTTAATGTAGTAAATGAACTTTTGTATGTTGTCACGGGTCCGGGTATTGTGATACCGTCGTTGTTTCTGATTTCTATAACACAAGTGACTATTTTTTAGTAAGTAAGTAAGCTTAGGATCAGAGCAATGTATGTGATGTTGTCCCATATCTTAGACTCCATGTTGATGCAAGTACTACAAATTATAGACGGAATTCTTATACCAACAGGGTATTTAAAAACTTTAACCGTAATTATTCAGAACATGTTGATCTATTAACGGCATGACCTAAAATAACGTTAATACTGAATTTTTCGAAGTGTAACTTGATGATACTTTCCTTTCTTTAAGTGTGTTACTACCTCATTTTGATGTGGCTTTGTATTTATTGTTTTCAATTCTGTTTTGTTTGTTAACCTTTGCTCATGGAGCACATACCATATAGAGAATAAATGTCACAAAATGTTTGCCATTTTTTTAACTGTATCTGTACTGTTTTAGTATAGCGTTGACAGGAGTATTCATTTCATACTAAATGTAAGTGAAAAATCACTTACTAGTTTCGGGGAAAGATGGTTTGAATTGCTGCTCTATAGGGTATATACTCGATGCCGTTGCATAACTCTGTTAAAGAAATATGTAGTTTTGGATTTTGGATTGTATATAATCTACTCGCGAAAACTGTTTAAGGCATTACTATTATATCTTTAATTGTTATACAAATGCTGTTTGTTTTCCATGAAGAAATAAAAATAAAAAAACGCACCCTTAGAATGGCTCCATCAACAATAAATACTAATTATAATCATTTTAATTGTGCATTAAAGTCACACGTTCCGAATTAATTCAAACAATCAATTTCAATATTAACGGCTCAATTTTACGGCGTAGCTCTAACAATAAATTGCAATTATATCCAATTACTCCAGATGAGTGGGCATACTGTACCAAGCTGCGCACGCGCACCGTTACGCCCTGAAAACTGCGCGTTTTTGCAGTATCTCTTTAATAGCTGAAGATGTGCAGATAGGTTGCTATTAACACTAACTGAATAGGATGTTTAAAATAAAGAACCATAGTAAAATGACACTTCATAACAGAATCCCAACTTTATACAAATGCTCGATTTGTCGTACTCAGCAAGTACACGGTAATAAGAGCTCTAGTAGTTTTCTATAACCTGTTAGTCCATCAGTCGTGGCCAATTGCGGTCATCATCATCATAAAAAGCCCACGTTGGTCCACCGCTCGACAAAAGCCTCTCCCAATGCACGCCACAGAGCCCAATTCTCGTATGGCATAGTTAAATATAGCTAATTTTATCAAAGTTAGCGCAGACTTCGTATAAATAAAATATATTAGACAATAACATCACATACACAGCTCTAATCCTTTGTTAAGTGGCCAAAGCACTTGTGTTACAGTCATAGGAAACAACTACGGTACCACAACACCCAGACCCTAGACTATAGAAAAGTTATTTGCTACATTGACCGAACGGGAATCGAACCCGGGATCGCAGTGATAGCGACACCAAGTCTCGCCACCAAGTATGCTAGCCTCTCGGCTACGGAGGAAAAAAATAATATCAAAAAGGTTATAATTGTACTATATTATACGAGTACCTATAAAGAAAAAATACTTTCATGTTAATTGGCAAAAGTTTCCTTATTATTTTACCTTAAAAGTTAATGAAGTAAAACCTGATATTAATTAATGAATTACTTCTTTATGTAACAAGCACTGTTCATATTTAATATCAACTTTTTGTTAACATTTAATTAAAGATAAAACAATCTGGTTTCCATTCTTAATCACAACGGCATAAGACTTAAGTTAACACGACCATATTAGGCTTGTTGCTATAATGTTAGAGATCCGTTCTGCTACCACAGAATAAATAAATAATTTCTTCCTTCAATCACACATATCATCTTGCCTCAAACTAAGAAATACTTTTACTACAGTTTATTAATATATTTGTAAAATCTGAACCATGACTCAAGTATAAATGCTTGTGCTAATCATAATAATTATAGCACCTTGCGGGATTCGAACTCGCGATCGCAGAATTTCTAGGTCACACAGCACTAGACCACGGTCACACGGACACACGGTCGTCAAATGTAACTGATATTACTTTTTTGTTTAATTTATTTAGGTACATTAGATTTTTTCTTAATAAAAAATTAAAATGATAAGCCGGTATTTCAAAAAATACAATACTGCGTCATGTTAGTTTAGTTCTATTAATGATATTTAATAAAAAGGTCCAATGTTTTGCTAGACAAGCCACCAATCAACTCTCCTCACATACCATGAATAAACATTCACCGCTCCTCTTGTTACCCATTTTTATCATCTCTTATAATCAATTTCTTTGATTCGGAACCTATTTAAAAACTTGGCTCACGCTTGCCCACTTTATTTTTTCCGATTAATTCATTACCTAACCGACAAGCTTCACAGCGCCTCCTGGTGACGAGTAGAAACGTTGGGAACACGTCTTTGGAAAAACTCGACATTGTCTAAGATTTTCTCCAACGTGATATCAATTATATGTTGGTGACCTTGCTATTGTTAGATGAGACGGTCTATTGATAGGTTCTTAGTGTAAGTTCATATGTTAATGGGCTTTGTGTTTGTAAATAAATGGATAATTAAAAGGAAGATGATTTTGTCGCATTTATGCAAGTTAAGTGCCGCCTCTATGTCGTTTTTAGATGTTTGAATAAGAAAAACAAATAATAAATTGTTTTCACAATCACACCAATTATCAAGCCCCAAACTAAGCAAAGCTTGTACTATGGCGACTAGATAACGGATAAACATACTTAAATACTTTTATAAACATCCATGACTTAGGTACAAATGCTCGTGCTCATCACACAAACATTTGCCCCTTGCGGGATTCGAACCCACAACCGCTGGCTTTGTAGTCCGAAGCGCGAACCACTACACCAGACGGTCGTCATAATCCCTTGCAGTTATTAGTTCTTACTTCTTAGACATACTAACTACATTACTTATTCAGTCAATCACTTGGCGTGACAGATATACTAACATATTCTTGTAACTTTACATGGCAAGACTAACCATCATTTCAGCCATAGGACGTCTACTGCTGAACATAGGCCTTCCGCAATGACTTCCAGATTGGCCGGTTGGAAGCGGCCTGCATCCAGCGGCTTCTTGCAACCTTTACCACGTCGTCTGTCCACCTTGTGGGCCACAGAACAGGAACGACACACTACGCCTGTGGGCCCTTGTGGGTGGATGTCCTACGCTGCTATTCGTGTACTACTTATTATATTTGTTTCTATAATCTTTTGGTTGGCATAGACAAACTGTTTTCTCTAAATTTTGAGTGAAATGACGCTGTGAGACAGGCTTTTGGTTTTCTATCCGACTTCGAAAGTCCTCCAATGAGGAGGTTAGTGAGAACCTCCTTTTAATGTATTATGTTTGTTGTATGACGAATAACTTTAGATTAATAAGTAGGTAGGTAGTCAAATTATATTTATTTTTAAAGATTGTAAAAAGACAGGCAGTCCTAATTTAAATTTCTTTCAGTCTGAACTAACTGTTCTAAAATAGATTATTATTACACTAATGATGATATAAATCACTGAAATTCGTAGATAAAAAAATATTTTAACTAAATATAATAAACAATTTTAAGGTGGTACAACACGTATGTTATTTTCAAATATTGAAGTCATATTACAAAAATTGTGAATTGAAGTCGGCTCGTTTCATTTTTGATAAAATATTGCGGCTTTTACTTCAATTTTAAAAATATTATGTTCTTGATATATATGCTAGAAAATGTTTTATGAATTAGCCTACTTATTGTAACCATATTTTGGCAGCCTAATGATTTATTTATTTAATTAAACTGAATGCTGACTGCATTCAATAATACCCACTTAGCACACTGTGGCTTCGTTCCGTCAAACATTTACCTACTTACTATGTAAATTTTAGTATCTAACCGCTCAGATAAATTTTCTCCTTACTATCCGACTATCTAACTCATATTCCAATTAAGTTTCGCTTAAGCCTAGCTCCTATAAAACGTAATAATAGTCGTAAAGGGTAATGGTCCTTGCTTCCGTAAATTCAAGTAGAAACTAGCTTGTTTCCCGTGACTTGGTCTTCAATTCAATTTAGAAATCTTCCAAACACATCAAATTTTCATCGTAATCAGATGAACCTTTCATGGTGCTTAAACAACAGTGTTGTAAAACGTTATATAAGCTTAATATAGTAACATTAAGTGTGGGAGCAGACTTCCGATGACCTCCGTAGCCGAGAAGCGAGCACGCTTGCGTCGCTATCTCTGAAGTCTCAGGATATTGTCTCAGGGATAGGTGTTGTGTTACATCGTTGTTTCTGATTTCTGTAACACAAGTGCTTTACCATAGGATCAGAGCAATGTATATAGATACAAATACAAATACACATACTTGACAAACCAAACAGAATAAAATCATTAAAAACATTCAACACAAATGACAACATTTGAGAATGTTTCTAGTGTCGTAGCTAGGAGTAGATCAGACTGAAGGCTGGCAGTGCAGTGGTGCAACTCTTCGGTGGGCGCAAAGCCGCAAACTACAGGGAGGCACAACCTTTTGGGGGCGCACTTTGTAGCCTTTGACTGCTGGGACTGTAGACTGCTGGGAATAGTGTTGTGAAAAATTCAAGTCCGGGACTACATTTTTGAACTCGACTCTAATCACAAGGTTCGAGTCATGAAGACAGTCTTAACAGCTTGATTTATGATATTAAGAGCCTGTTTCCGAATAGACTTGATTTCAATTAGTGCTCGAATCTGTAGTGTGTTAAAGTCAGTAATTGTAGATTTGTCTCAAATTGAAATTGAAATTTATTTATTTGCTCGAAAAGTGGTCAAGTTTGGGTAACGCTATTGTCAAAATACAACAACACAAGGGTGTTAATTCCTTTCGTTACTTCGAGACCATGAGAGAGTGATTTGTGGCTGGTCTTTTATTTAATACAAAAGTTCAACATTTATATTATTTTTGCGCACCGTACACTTGGTTTTACAATGAAAAGTTTTGATACAATTTCCTGACAAAACCCGTTATTATTACATTACATGATTTTATGATATTACACAATCGTTATTTCACATATTTGGAGTACTTACAAAATTGAACAGGCTGTATGTACGAAAGCCGAAGCGAAAGTGTTTAGCAAAACGGCCGCGTCATGTTCAGTGCGTCATAATAACGTTGAGAGAAATGGACGTGTGGTACAAGTCATAGCATCTAAATTTATCTCAAAACTGACTAAGTAGTAAGCCTTAGTAAGTCCTAGTAGTACACTGGGGTATTAAAAAAAAAATTTATTTAATAAAAACAAGACGATATTTTCAAGCGTATTGTACCATATCTGGTCAAGGTACGTTTATTTGTAATCCTAAATTCTATAAGTCGTTATTACATTATGGTGTTATTGCCATCTGATCTCCTGTGATTTGGTAGACGTAATATGATAAACGTAAAAATATATAGAGGGTTTTAAAAAAAATCGAGCTTGCTGTCCCACTTTTGGACAAGGGCTCCCAAACTTCTTTACTTATCTCTATCGGTGGTTCATGCTTGCCAATCTTAAAAAAAAAAAAAAAAGTTTGAGTCATTAATGCTATGGTTTTCGAGCTCTACCTTTTAGACAGTGACTGTCAGCAGGCAGCCAGTGCATGACAATATATTTGATGTTCATCATGTCCTCCACACCGTTTTCGGTGACGGCGACTCCTATATGTTCAGCTGGTCAATATGATAGGCCCTGATATGACTTGCAAAGTCGAACTTCGACCTGAAGACACGATATTTGATGTTACGGTGTCAAAAACGCTCTCTACCTCGAAAAGCAAATGACGTTGTTTCTGAGGTAGATATCATTGATCAAGTAATATACTACGGTAGATATATCCAAAAGCAACGTTTCCAAGCTGTCATTTTGCGGTGTATGCATCGACGCATGACGCCACTGATTTGCTAGGCCACCCTAGACTCCTAATTACGTAAAGAGCCGATTCCACTCGAGTTCGCTTAGGTTGATACTTTTATAAAATAACGTACTTACTCTTAGTTGCCAAGGAAACAAAAACGTTATCCTTATGATAAGATTGTGACGTTTTTTTAAAAAAATATTTTAAAATAGAGTCGCTAACAACTTGCAACTTAGTCCTTACATGATAAAACACGAATTGCAGTCTTGAATCCAGATGAATAATCCGTTGAATATTGATCTTTTTTTTACATTTGAACACATTTTTGGGACTCACGCAGAATAAATTTTTAGTAATGATTGACTTTGAAATGTATAATCAAACTTAAACTTGAATATCGTAAATAGTGGTAATAATATTAGTAGGAAGTTTCGTAAAGTGTGTACATAATTTCATAAATAATTAGTTTAGAGTTTTTTATAATAAAATTAAAACATTTCTGATTTATCATAGTTTGTTTATGTAACCTCCATCATAAACTCTTCTAATGTATTGCAAGTTTTAACCTTAGGCTGAATTTCTAATAAAAATCTCTACATTATCTTTAAACTTGAAGTAACTATACTGTTGAGATCTAGCAAATGATTACTTCAGAACTTCGCGTTAAGACAATGTTTTATTAGACAATCAATACGACATACGATCATTAAAGTAGTTGTTGGAAAACGTACTGACAGACAAAGCCACTTTCGCTGGTTTCTCGTGGAAACCAAAGCCATAAGCTTGCCAGTTGTAAAGCGACACGCGCGCGCGCACAACGCGCGAACTTTGACGTGAGACTGCACTTTTGAGGTTTAATAATCGAAATTGAACGGTTTTTAAAAGCGATTCGAATATCGTAAACGTGTAGCGATTTTGTTTTGTTTTAGTTACACATTGTTTTGTTTACGTAATTAAGGTTTTTGAACGTTTTTTGTTTTTAATTCTGGCGTTTAGCTGGACTATTAACGAGATGTTGTATAAAGATTTTTGATGAAATGTGTTTGTGACGAAGTGATTAGTTTTAATTCATAGATTTTTAGTTAGTTATGTGGACATTTATTATACTATTTCTTAATTAATAAGTTTAGAGAGGAAAGTTTAGAATGTTATAAGTGCTTTTTATCAGTATTTTCAAAATTGAAATATTTATTAAAAAATCAGTGTTAGCGGAATTACATTATTTCTCTTGATGACAAATTCTCATTTTCATTTATCATGCAATGTAGATATTGTAATTATTACTTTTAAAAACACTATAATAATTGCAGATACATGTAAGGTGTAATTGTCACACGTTATCATGTGAACAACTCACTTCAACAGAAGAAAGTGTAGAACATATTTCATCTGTTTTCTCCATTATCATTGTCAGTTGCCTGTCTATTATATATTCACAATTTTCCACTAATTACAGAGTGTATGTGTGCAAAATGGTAATTGTAGGAATTATGCACAATAATAATATACACTTGTAAAATTATTTTGTCCAATTTTCTGCAGAAACTTTTAGTTTGCAGTTCTGTTTTGTGGCCATATTGGTTAATTACTTTTTAATAGGTAGCTTTTGTACAAGATACATACAAATATAAAAAATAATAAATATGCGACAGACGACACATTGTCATGGTCTCGAAGTAAGAAATAAACATTCTTGTGTTACAGACAATAAATTTTAAGAGGTGCGTCTACCAGTACACCCAGACTTAAGCCTATTGAGAAACATTAGTTTTTTCTTAATCCTCTCAAACTGGGAATCGAATTCGGGACCCTTTACGTTTAAGGCGAATGACAGCGCCACTACACTAATCGTTTGATTCCTGTATTTTTTTTCTAAATCATCTTGGATCTGGTAGTCTTGGGAGACGCCCTAGACAAAATCATTAGTTGCTACATCGTAACACAAAGATTAAAATCTAATTCAACGTCCAAAATAAAAATAAAAATTATTTTACATCCAATCATGATACATTTTATACTTACTGAAAAATAATATTTATACCGGATATATATATACAGGGTGGAACACTCAAGGATAACCTTGTAACGACATATTCTATACATCATATTGAACAACTTTTATTAGTACCATGACCTTAATTTTTCTTAATTTTAATTTTCAATTTTATTTATTAGGTTTGTCAACTGTTCATACAATAATAAATAAATAATAATAATAAATAAATTTTTTTCACAATCACACCAATTATCTAGCCCCAAACTAAGCAAAGCTTGTACTATGGCGACTAGATAACGGATAAACATACTTAAATACTTTATAAACATCCATGACTTAGGTGCAAATGCTCGTGTTCATCACACAAACATTTGCCCCTTGCGGGATTCGAACCCGCAACCGCTGGCTTTGTAGTCCGGAGCGTGAACCACTACACCAGACGGTCGTCAATAATTCTTGATTAGATATAACATTTTATAGGTTACAAGTCAGTTTGTTCAGCAGATTTACAGATTTTTTCTTTCTATTTACAAATTCATCGTCTGTATGGTACATTTGTATGAGAAGTCGATAAATTTTTACGCAAATTTGCAAAAGTAATATTATAGAACAGAAGTAGTTCACCATGATGTATAGATTTTGTGGTTATAAGGTTGTCCTTGAGTGTCCCACCCTGTAGATATAGATTTATTATTTAAGAAATAGTATTTGAAGATTGATAAGCCAACACAGGTTAATGCGAACATGATTAGTTATACATTAATTGACAGTGAATAAAGGACAATAGTGTTTTTGAAACAAAAACATTAAATTGTTAAAAATGACTCTAAATAACACTCACCCACCCTACAACCGCGTTACCAGTAAGGGTTTCTTCGGAAAGAAAAGCAAGAAAAACAAGAAATATGCCAAAATGAAGTCTGGGACGTACGCCGGGAGAGAACGGTAAATACTAATAAATTATAATTATAAAACTAACTCAACGTAACTCAATCAAAAACAAATTACGCACAAAACGCATTGGTCAGTCGATTGCATCGCACATTTAATGAAAAGTTTTATATTACTGATATCTTTCATAGTAGTAAAAATGTGTTTAAGAGGGAAGTTCTTGAAGTACTTAAAGAAAATGGTTAGTATGTACAAAGGTCCTTTAAGGTAGGTACTCTTTTATAGTAAACTAAACAAAAAACCTACACAGTAGCTGGACTAATAAATAAACAAATAAATTTATCCAATGAACACCAATTACCCACCGAAACTATTGCGTAGTTAGTACAGATTGTAATATGGCGACTAGAAAGCGAATAAACGTTCCTAAATATATTAATAAACATCTATGATAAAATTGATCAATCAGAGATAAACTGATCGTTACTTCTGAAAAAACAAAAATAATAGGGTTATCCACGATCTCTCAGCAATATTACTTCGGCCTCGTTTAGCTTTTCTGAATAGTTTGACATAAAAATGACACTGCTTATATACTGATTAGCATTCATGGTTCGTATCCAGTTTCATGTCCTAAACTCTACACTAAGCAAACAGCTTTTATCGAAAGAGTAAGGTAAAAATGGACTAATAATTAAATACATGTAATTGTAAGTTTGCAAGTGATGAGGAAGTTTAAGTTAAATTCAAAATTGCCTTATTATTGTATCGAAAGAGTTAGGTAATAATTGACTAATAATAATAAGATACATTTAGACACGTAGCCTGTGTGAGGGTTTGCAAGTGATGGGGAGGTTAAACTTAAACAAAAATTGCCTTGTAACTATTTCATTGGACAAACACCAATATAACACGACCATCAAATTTTGTTATTTGGTGTGAATCAGGTATTTGGCTTTCAGAAACTGCTATAAATAGCTGTTTTATGATGACTGTGTCACAATTATAAAATAGTAAGTTCAGAGACTGCTGTAAATAGCGGGTTTATGTTTACTGAGTCACAAATAATAAATGATTTGAGCTACACGGTACCTAGTCAACCACAAATGCAGTATATAGCTGGCCACGAATCTGCTCCATGTTCTGATTCCATGAAAACTAGATGTAGTTTTATTTTCTACTGGATTTATCCAATTACTATTTTTCGATAACTGTAAAATAATTATTAAACTGCATATGGCCTACTCCTTTGGGTCAAATCAATTAGTAGAGTGTGAAGTTGTACGTGCATAAATAGATAACAATAAAACAAATGAACTAAGGACCATTATAAGTGCCGTGTGTGGACGGCCGTAAAGACCTCTTCCCCACCGCCAACAGGGGGCGTGTCGTAAAAGGCGACTAATTCCTGTAGCACGAGACGGGTAGCAGCGTCTTTTTGCGAAATCTTATAAAAAAAACTGCGCTCGCAAACCCGCCTGCCAAGCGTGGCGAGTATTGGCAATCCCCCCCGATGATAAGTCATCGGAGGAGGCCAGTGGACGTCCTATGGCTGAAATGATGATAAAGTAGCAGTTTCAACTTTAGTATTGAGTAAAAACAAGGAAACAACATTATTTCTAGTGCAAACGTATTGATACGTACATTTAAATGCATAGAATTTGAGTAAGTGTTTCTGGTGAAATAAAGTAAAGATTATATTGAATTGCTGAAGAATATTTAAATTTTACAGTTTGCACATTATGACTTAAGTTTAATCTTATATATAAAATTCTCGTGTCACAATGTTCGTTCCCGTACTCCTCCGAAACGGCTAGACCGATTCTCATGAAATTTTGTGAGCATATTGAGTAGGTCTGAGAATCGGCCAACATCTATTTTTCATACCCCTAAAGACCACGCAGACGAAGTCGCGGGCAACACCTAGTAAAATCTAAATTCATGTTTTGAACACATACTAAAACAAATTTTGCAACGTTGACATTTTGCTTCTTCAATGCATTTGGTCTTTAGAATAAATTAACATAATGTTTATAAAATACGAATATAATATCGTTTAAAATGAACATTGCGACAACATAACATTTATTATCACGCTTCTATCCACTGATTATATTCTTAACTTATATCGCACGTTAATTCACTTTTAGATCATTTTATATATAATAGTAGGCCTGATTTGATATAAATAATATAAATGTAAATATTGGACAACATCACATACATTGCTCTGATCTTATGATAAGTAGCTTAAGCACTTGTGTTACAGAAATCAGAAACAACGACGGTGCCACAACACCCAGACCCGGGACAATATAGAAAAGTTATTTTTTTACATTGACCGACTGGGAATCGAACCCGGGACCTCAGAGATAGCGATATCAAGTTCGGTATGCTCACCTACGGAGGTCGTTAAAAACGCTCTTAGGTGGTGAAATGTAAATCGACCGTCTGGTGTAGTGGTTCGCGCTCCGGACCACAAAGCCAGGTGGTTCGAATCCCGCAATGAGCAAATGTTTGTATGATGAGCGCGAGAAATGTTACTCAAGTCATGGATGTTTATATACGTATATAAGTATGTTTATTCGTTATCCAGTCGCCATAGTACAAGACATGCTTTGCATGCAAAACTTTTTTAACACTGTTAAATACATTCCCAGTTGGTAATTAAGGGTCATCAGCAAGCAAGCTTGCCAGAAAAGCCTATTCATAATATGCGTGGTCATGTAAAACTAAATATATTAGGTACTTGTTGAATACATAGTAGAAGTTTTTGTTTTTTACACATAAATCAGGTACATTCAATTGAATGTACGAGTAATATTAAACACAAAAGGCCGGTAAACTATCTTCACCATTCTTTTGTTTTATATGAAACAAATATACTAATAAATACGTCAAGAAACATTATTAGTTAAAAAATAACTGACGATCACAAAGACTTAGCTGGAGATTTATTGTGTTAAACTGTAATAAACGCTTAGACATCACAATAAAGCGTCAACAAATTACATAAATAAATAAATTACATTAAACAAATAATACTAAAATGATTTAATTGCTAGGAAATGTCTCTTCCGTACATTAATTACAGTTAAAATCTTATTACATTCTCGTATCCGTGTAAAGGCACGATCTGTCTCGGTGAGAGCCGAGAAAATAAAAGTGAAATGTGAGAGATTGGCTGTATCGATACATTGCGATCTATAGCGATTCGTGACTCGAGTTATTGGCTTAACGATTATGATAATGTACATTATGCCTATAATGTTTCTGTTCTTAGCTTTCGTTATCTTGAAAAAAATATTTCTTTTTATTGTCTCTGCTTATGTATTGGAATGGATGGATAATGGATCTCTGTGGAGACTTGATTATGGAAATAATGTCACTTTTTATTACTCTTTAGAGAGTGTTGAATTGAATTGAAAACTATTGAATTTGTTGAATTATTATTAATATTGGAAGCATCACATACGTTGCTCTGATCCTATGGTAAGTACCCTAAGCACTAGTGTTACAGAAATCAGAAACAACGACGGTACCACAACACCCAGACCTGAGACAAATAAAAACGTTATTTTTTGCATTGACCGACCGGGAATCGAACCAGGGACCTCAGAGATAGCGACACCAAGTCCGGTATGCTCACCTCTCGGCTTTGGAGGTCGTCAAATACCAATAACAATGCCACTTTTGTAAAAAGGTGACTTATGCGTAAAAACAGAGAGAATGTTTGAACGAATTAGATGTTTGATTGTAAGTAGGTATTTACATGATATAATAATTATGAGAAACAATGTTCCATAAGCATCCTAAACATTGATGAAACGCTGACTTACTAACATAAACACTTGAAGAAATTCGCCTACATTATTACTTATGTCCTCCGTAGCTCAGTTGGACGAGCAGTCGCCCGGATAGCGTTAGTCGTGGATTAAAAAGACAATTGAAAAAAAAAAAACTTATTCTTGTATAAAATTTGCAGGTCAAAATAGCAAGAAGTCTGTATGCTTACTATCTCTACTTTTGTTCCCATTTAAAAACAAGTATCGCAATTATCGGCACAATTAATCATTGTTTCATCATAATTATTATTCACCGTTACAAAAATTCGAATAATTACTTTTTATTCAGATACTGTCAATCGTCTAATTACTACTGAATTACAAAAAGATTGACTGCCATCATTTTTTGAAAACTTAATTACGAGTGACTTCAAAAATAAGTAGGCACCGGTGTACCAAACCACGTTTCTGACACTTCTACGCAAAAGATCTAAATAACACTATTGTTATGAGTTTCATCCCACGCGATCTTATCTCACCATTCGGCTGTTACAATGTTGTTTAATTGTCCGAAGTAATAATTGTTGTAATAACTTTATAATGTTACGTAGCTTTATGTAATGAGTGTCAGCTTGTAACCCATCGTTCCATTTTTGAGATTAGACGGCCGCAAATATTTGCACGACTACGCAAAAAGGAGTGTAATGTTTTTAGTGTTCATGTGTGTATGTTTGTGTGCGAGTTTCTTTATTCGACCACAACAGCTAAACGCCCCAACCGATTTTGATAAATGAGGTATCGTTAGAATCCTTAAATTTTTCCAGGTGATTTTATTATTTGATGTCATATTAAAAACAATAAGGCGAATTAGGCGGCCTGATGAAAAAACAACCTTCCAAACTTATCGAGTGAGGTATTTAATTAAAGAGTTTCGAAAGCGAATTACAATAATATATATATATACTTTTTATGCTTGTATGTACTTTTCAAAGACGAATAAAAAAAGGATAGAATAAAAATACCTAATTAAAAACCCGCCTGCAGTTAATAAAAGCGAACTAAAAATTAGAAATAAATTGTGAATACAGTAGGAAATTGTTTGCAGACAGACCGACGGACGGACATGACGAAACTATAAGGGTTCCGTGTTGACCACAGAATCCCAAAAAGACAAATAACAAATAAAGATTATTATGTAATATCGTTGACAAACCGAAAACCACGCAAGCAGAGCCGTAATAAAAGGCCAGCCGTAAATTTAGTTTAATGTTAAGAATATCTAAGAGAATATGAACTTCATATCATGCTTTATATTATCATATTATTGGTAACAAGCCAATTTAATTTTTTATCGTGCACACAAAATTTCGCAAGCTGTAATCCAAATACCTTAACAATGACTATTAGTTGCTGCTTTTTCTGTAAAATATTAAATTGTAAGCGAAGCCGTGACCTACTCTACTCTCAATTTCTCAGGAAGTTTAGCGTTTTGTTTCTTCAAGGTTGTTTCCTAAAACGCTGTGGCGTAAGCGTGCGTTTTATTTTGCAGTTTATAACGAATGTAGAATTTTATTAGTATTACTGTAGATAACATATTTCTAAATGTTTTTTCAAGGTGTTTCTACGAAACTCCTTTCTCTAAGTCCTATGAAAAACAAGACTCTTTTATGATCAATTGGCTTGCTTAAGGAAATAAACTGTTTTAACATCCCTGGTCGGTCAGATCGTAAACAATAACAAGTCACAACTCAGTATAATGTTGACTTAACCCGATCATCATCATCATTTCAGCCATAGGACGTCCACTGCTCAACATAGGCCTCCCCCAGTGATTTTCAGATTGGCCGGTTGGAAGCGGCCTGCATCCAGCGGCTTCCTGCAATCTTTACCAGGGTCGTCTTACTCGTCACTTTACTGTGTGCCCCGTCCACTGCCACTTTAACTAATCCGTTGGGCTATGTCAGCGACAGTCTTTACCCGACATATTCAGGGAAATATTTATGTTTCTGGCTCCTGGTCAATACCAGAGGCCCAATTCTCGTAATTTGACAATTGTCGCAATCCGGTGTCGATCCGGTCCCAGTAACATTACTATCATAAACGGTATTCTCGTAAACTTTCAATTTGACGTAAAATTATTAAAACTATCCCAATACGACTAAAAACAGAGCAAAAAAAAATCTAATTTTGGTTTCTTCCATTTTCAGTTGCATTACGAACTATAATTGAATTTTTTAGGTTTAGGAGAATACCGTTTGGGATCGTCATGTTACTGGGAGCGGATCGACACCGGATTGCGACTATTGTCAAATTACGGGAATTGGGCCTCAGGCCAATGCCGAATAATATTATTGTTATGTTTATTCTGTAGCTAGTGATTACTTATTATTTTGAATCATCTTGTACTTCTGTTTCATGTTGAAGAACGCTTGACTAAGGTACTAGATTTGGCAACACTGGTTAATACAATTGCATTATACAAGGTGAAATTCAAATAACTTACAACCACTTAGGGATTTACTGCAAAAAATATTAAATCAGAAGAATAGGCAAACTATTTGAAAAGTTGACACATCAGACATGTATCGGTAATGTTAACATACATTTTAAATTGGTTAGCTAATCTTTAAACAGTGTTTTAATCTAGTCTATCTTTTTTTTTGTTAGACCCTTATTATTTTTAAGATCTCACACAAAAAGTGTCTACCAGAGTCAGCCCTTAGGGTCATGTCCGTTATATTACACTTCATATATGTATAACGGATATGACCCTAAGGTATAGGTATATTTGTTAAGATATTAATATGCAAAAATCGAATGAATTTGTATTTGTAATTAAGAAAAACACACTTTTGTATCACATACTTAAACTTTTGATTAACCTACCTACTACTAGCCTACATACAAGTATTAACCAAATCTGTCTTCCACAGCGCCAACACAGCGATGGACAATGACGTCACGCCCGTCTACCTCGCTGCTCAGGAAGGCCACTTGGCCGTGCTCAAATACCTGGTGTTGGAGGCAGGGGGGAGACTGGACGCGCGCGCCAGAGATGGGATGCTGCCTATACACGCAGCAGCCCAAACCGGGTGCCTGGACTGTGTTAAATGGATGGTAAGTGCCTATCAAATCAAATTATTTATTTGAATTACATTCACCTGCACCCACCACTCCGTTAACCAACACAAGAAAAACGCAAATAGCAGCACCCTCCCTCAAATTGCAAGCGAGACAGATGAATGAAAAGTTAGTACCCGAAACCGAGTTTTTTGATGCCTTGTACATCAATATTTAGTCCTACATAAGTAATTATTTATTGGTCGAAATTAAAATATTTATCAACCGACTTCAAAAAGGAGGAGGTTCTCAATTCGTCGGTATCTTTTTTTTTTTTTTTTTTTTTTTTTTATGTATGTTCAGCGATCATTCGTTACTGCGTTGACCGATTTCGATAATTATTTTTTTGTTTGAAAGGTAATACTTTCAGAATGGTCCCATATAAATTTGGTTAAATTCTGATGATGGGATCTATAAGAAAATCACCAAACATTGCATAAACTCCGTACCACGCCAACTGATTTTAGTATCTATCTTACCTATATCTCTGCCAAATGTGGACCGATTTTGATGATTCTTTTTTTAATGAATAGCTTATACTTCAAAGATACTATAATAAAACATTTTTGGAAAAAATTTCACCCCTAAGGGTGGAAAAATAGGAAATAAAATCGGTATTCAGCAGTTAAATTATGTTTGCACTCGTAAGATTTGTTTTGATTAGGATTTATCACTAAAATGGATGAAATAAGTTAATTTTATAAAAAAAAAAAAAAACGACTTCAAAAAACTAAAACGCTAAAAATAATCTTAACACTTAAGTACCTAATCAGTTACTTTTGGAGTCGGTGCAAACGAAAACATTGGTCTCTCATTGACTGGCACCGACTCCAAAAGTAACTGATTAGGTACTTAAGTGTTAAGATTATTTTTAGCGTTTTAGTTTTTTGAAGTCGGTTTTTATTTTTTTTATAAAATTAATATTACTATCCTCTAAAATGCAGCAGAGCTTACTGAAAACCAGCGTCGTGACGTACCTACACAGGCCATGGCTGCTCACTCAATCAAGCTGAGTGAGGTCATTTTATCCTGGACATCACAGGCATATAATGGCATTGATTTTTCATGTTTAAATCCTTTTATTTTAAATAATTTCTTTTTATAAATGTTCTTTCGTGTCGTATTTGTGTGTGATGACGTCCGATTTAAATCTTCTTCAAAAATAAATAATTTCAAAGCTTGTGTTTTGACGACTAGATGACGGACAAATACATAAACTAAATGCATTTATAATAAAAAACATTTTCAAACCCGCAACCGCTTGATTTATAGGCCGGGTCGCAGACCACTAAATCAGATGGAAGTCTTGGTCATTATATCAAATGAAATTGTACATGAGGTCCGTCATCTAATAAGAAACGCTATTTCCTCAATTTCTTGATGGCTTGGTCATCACAACAAGAGCGGTACGAGGAAATCCTACGGTAAGCGGCGTTTTTCGCACCATGACGGCGCGTGCGCACGATTGAACTGTATGCGTTTAGGGCTGTCTCATTCGATCTATGTATTTATACAAACCAATTAAAAAATACTTTAAAAACTTTGTGAATGTAAAAAGAGGGAAATAATGCAACTTCAACATCTAGGTGTTGGCTACACAGTTTCGCATATACATATGGTCATGTACCAAATAGGCGCGCACTACGACGATTGTGCCGTTTCCAGTTACGCTTATTCTGTGTTGCTAGCGCGAATCGCTTAGCAAAAAAAAAGCGAACTATCCCTATGTTTTCATTTTGCCTTCTTGGATTGTTATCAGCACTGATGAAGTAAAACTACGTGTAGTCTGTTTAAGAATTGTTTGTTGTAGATTGTTCAGTGTAGTTTAAAATAAGAAGTGTGAAGTATGCCTCATGTCACGTGACACTATTTATTTTAAATATTTGTGTTTTTTCTGTAAGTGAATATTTATGTATTCTTTGAGAAAATAAAGATCTATAACCTTAATAGGCCCCCGCTCAGCATTGCAGAGGCACAAACTGCCGCGACGCTGATTTTAGCGGACACCTTAAAAAAGAATGGAAAAGCCTTAACAAACACACATTATTAAGTTTTAGTAAACTCATATAAATAAAGTATTCTGTAGTGCTGCCTTACCTTGTATAATACTAGAAGCAAATTAATAAAATATTACAAAAAAAAAAGAAATTTAAGTAGCCTTCACCGTCACTAGAATGGTAGTTAAGTGAGATTCAAATACAACTCTTATTCAGTCGCAATTATTCTTTTTTACTACACGAAGTACAAGTATTCAATCAAAGTAATGAGAAGTTTGGGTTGTTCTTTAATTAAGTATTAGTGTCAGCCCTACGATCGCGGACCTGCGCGTGAGTGTGCGTTTCCTCGGATTATGTGCTCATTGGTCGGAGGTGATTGAACTTGCAGATTTTCTCTCACATCACATAGTTGTTACTTGTTACAATTTGTTTCTTTGTTGTTACGTTCGATGGAAGAAATCGATCAGTTGCCGCAATCATTCCGCACTCTATTAAGAAGTCGTTACATAAAATTGTATTCATAAGATGGTTTATTTTAGCATCATTCGATTTGATAGCACTGAATGTTTTGCGCTCTTACTTGACTATGCAAGTATGTACGTCTATATTATAGCAAAGAAATAGAAAATGGCCTATGCACTTTTTGTGATCCAAAGGATTAAAATACGACATTGTTAAAAAAACGATTGCTTATGTATTTAAAATATATCTACCATCGTATTTAAGCATCTATCCTAACTGTACCTTTAATTTCAAAGTTTAGGTTATAAAGTCAACATATGGAGCAGGTACCTTTGGTTCGGTGACAGATTAATTAAATAAATCCTTCATCAATAAATACTTAGTAAATTAAAACAATTCAGCCATAGGACGTCCACTGCTGAACATAGGCCTCCCCCAATGACTTCAATTGGGGGGGATTGCCAATACTCGCCACGCTTTGCAGGCCAGTTGGTGAGCGCAGATTTTTATAAGATTTCGCACGCAGACGCTGCTGCCCCGTCTCTTGCTACAGGTATTAGTCGCCTCTTACGACATTCTTCCTGTTGGCGGTAGGGAAGTGTATTCTTTATGACCGTTCCCACACGGCATAGTTATAGTATTTGATTTAAACTGATGAGTTTTTATCCCATTTGGGGGGGGGGGAACGAAACGTGGCCTCTCACTATGGGCCTCATAAGAAAGCTGACAGAAAGAACCGACGGCCGATGGGGCAGAAAGGTTCTAGAATGGAGGCCGCGTACCGGCAAGCGCAGCGTAGAACGTCCAATCACAAGGTGGTCAGACGACCTGGTAAGGGTCGCAGGAAAACGCTGGATGCAGGCCGCTTCCAACCGGCCAATCTGGAAGTCAATGGGGGCCTATGTTCAGCAGTGGACGTCCTATGGCCGAAATGATGATGATGATGATGATGAGTTTTTGGGTTATGATAGTGAAGACCGCAATCTTTAGCATCATGCATGAATATATGAAATTACAATAAATTCCTAAATCTTGAGAAAGATTTAATCATAATCATAAATCTTTATTGTGGAACACAGGTATAAAACAAGGGTTTAATGTATTATGCATATCTAAAATACACGTGGACGACCGGTGTTATTGTTCGCATCAAATATACAAGCTAGGATCTAAAATATATCATATTTAACGAAAAATCTATTAATATTACAGTGTTTGCGACAGAATTTGCATTAGTTAGGAAGTGACCAGTTGCCATAATAATGCAACATCATAAATATGGATGACTGTATTAGTAAAAGTTATTCGTTGAGGAAATTACATACTAACGTACAAAGAAGAAGTAATGTATTGCAAAATAAATAGTCTATGTCTTTAATTAAACTTATTATAATGTATTTATGTACAGGCTTAATAAATATTTTGTTCACCTCTAATATTTTTTGTTTAAAAGTTATTTAAACTGTGCTCATTACATTTTTTAAAATGTTCCCTATGCAATTCAACAAAATTAACATAATCTTGAATTAACATCTTCTGCACTCAAACCTGACCCAATTTGAAAGTTCGTTTTTTGAGTTGGCCCAAACTTGGAATCGAACCATTCTAATCTTTTTATTCTATTAATAACAATAGGTAAAAACAAACTGTAGGAGTTGCTACACGGTGGTCTTAAGCACGGTAATAAGCTTGCGCAAGTCAACTCGGGACAGCGCCATCTAGTGTAGCAGTGTGTGATGTGATAACTGTTAACTATGGGTTTGTGCTCTGAAGATCGTTCTTGTTTACAAGTAAATGATTACGTTTTCGTACAGTACGTAAAATGTAGAAAATTAACATCACATCAATCTTGGATATACTTAATCATAACAATGTGATTAGTTAAACAAAAAAAACAAACTTATAAATCTTTGAATTGCTTAAAATTATTTTCTCTTTTTCTAGATTATAGAGCGAGGTGTAGACCCCAACGCGAGAGACGGAGACGGAGCTACGCCCCTCCATTTCGCGGCGTCCCGCGGGCACTTGACTACCGTGCGCTGGCTTCTGCGACACGGAGCTAGGTTACACCTAGACAGACACGGGAAGAGTCCTATCAACGATGCAGCTGAAAATCATCATCTTGAAGTAAGTGGTTCTATTTTTCTTACCTTTTTTAAGGACCAAGACCAAACACTACAGCTATTATCAAGACCAGAAGCCTAATCATGATCTTACAGTATTACTTCAACCTTGTTTTGATTTCTCTGTGTACTTCTTTTTCGAATCCTAATGACTAACTTCCAGGCCGATTGGTGTTTTGCTAGGCGTATGGGCGCTTGTACGTTGGTTTTGTTGATCTCTTTCACTATATCCATCCATCGAGACAGCGACCTGACTCTACTTCGGCCTTCCACGTGCTCTGTATAGTTTGACATAAAAACACACTGCACAGGTACTGTTTAGAGTTAAAAGTGTGGCTCACTTAGCTTAGCTTAGCTGGAAATTGTATATCATCTTTATTTAATTCATTCATTTCATTCATTCATTTCATTTCAGAAAAAGAAATGATTAGAATTGTTTCATTAATTAAATTCTGTATTAGCGTTGAATTCAGATTTCAGAAAACAGGAAAATACTTATAAACCTCCTTCTTGTGGTATTTTAAAGTTGGTAAAAAGAATCATTTATCGCATTTAACAAAAAACAAAAAAACAAACGTATGTGCTACTTTCTGTATCGGCTCGCCATTACTAAAAAGTGCAACAGTTGTGAACATGGTTACATCATTCGCCGGACATTGAGACATTTTCCAAAGTGACAAATCAGTGAAACAATTTCGTCTTCGCAGACCGATGTCAATTGCAAGCGTTACAGCACGTAGAACATTCGCGATGCATCGCTATTTGTAACGGTCCTGGTTGAACTATTGCAAATTATTACTTTGGCAGACAAGGAGGAAAATATAACTTATTTTAACTAGAGTTCTTCAGTTCTCTCTCTAGTAGGGCCAAAAAAAGGAGACATGTTCTGGCCCCAGAACATGTCTCTTTATTTATTTATGGGCCAAAAATGTTATTATTGACGTTCATAGGTGGCAATTTTCTGTCCAAAATTGAATAATGATTTTTGTCTTTGACTTTGTTTGTTTTACGGGAACCTTAAAAGTCAAAGTACCTCAAAAAAAAAAGAAGAAAAAAAGATCATTTCCTTGTCCTTCTGTCTGTTTATCTTTTTCAACAGAAATGCGTTGAGGTATAAAGTTGAAATTAATATTAAATACTCAATTGACGGGACGGCCGTAAAGAGTACACTTTCCCACCACCAACAGCAGGCGTGTCGTAAGAGGCGACTTATTCCTGTAGCACGAAATGGGCAACAGCGAAAACTGCGCTCGCCAACCCGCCTGCCAAGCGTGGCGAGTATTGGCAATTTCCCCTGGTGATAGGAAAGCCGCTTTTAACCGGCTAAACTAGAAGTGGCTGTCCTGTGGCTGAATGATGAATGGCTCAGGTCTGTTATCCCTTGGAGCTGTGAAAAAATCAACGCAATCAAAAAATACGGCTGGTTATTCCGCATATTTCGATACCTACAAGAGAATCAACGCCTGTTGGGTACTTTCCGTAGACCTAGAAACATGAAATTTGGCAATAAGCAATGTCTTAAATCACAAGTAAACGGTACGGTTTTCGGAATTGTTTATTGCTAACATCACTCGTAAACCGTACCTACAGTTGAAGTTACATCACAAAAGGACCTTCTAAGCCGAGAGGCGAGCATACTGGACTTTGTGTCGCTATCTCTGACGTCCCGGATTCGATTCCCAGTCGGTCAACGTAGAAAAATAACTTTTCAATATTGTCTCGGGTCTGGGTGTTGTGGTACGTCGTTGTTTCTGATTTTTAACACTTGCGCTTAAGCTGCTTATCATAGGATCAGAGCAATGTATGTGATGATGTCCAATATTTTTTATTGATGTACTTGAAAAAAGAGAAGGAGGAGGAGGAGGAGGATTCATCGTCGAGATTTGATTCCCGTTATGAATGAACTATTTAAATACCTGCAACTATGTACGGAATCGTCGGAGCACGACTCGCACTTAGCCGTTTTTTTTCATGGAACTATGAAAATAAAAACTTAATTATTATTGGGCGTAGTAATGCTGTAATTCAGCTTAAACGCATTAATTGCATAATAGGTTCTAATCCCGATTTGGGTCACTTTTATGGCCTCGAAGTAATTAACATTTCTGTGTTACGAGGTACCAGACAACGTATTTAACCAGAGGCATCTCCCAGCACGCCCAGACGCGAATTTTTTGAAAAATAAAAAATATATAAATATTGGACAACATCACATACATTGCTCTGATCCTATGGTAAGTAGCTTAAGCACTTGTGTTACATCAATCAGAAACAACGACGGTACCACAGCATCCAGACCCGAGAAAATACAGAAAAGTTATTTTTCTACGCTGACCGACCGGGAATCGAACCCGGGACCTCAGAGATAGCGACACCCAGTCCGGTATGCTCGCCTCTAGGCTACGGAGGTCGTCAAATTCGTCAATTTAGAAAATTCCGATTTCGGAATTGACCCTAACTGGGAATAGAACTCGTCGTGTTCTAGGCGAATCGTGCTTTATCAATAAACTGATAAAGACTGATGTTTTAAGTCTAGAATGGACCGAGTGTAAGTGATCCTTAAAATAAATGTAACCACATCCGATGTTAGATATATATATGTCGTGGCCAGATCGTAAAATTGTTCATTTCATGATGTGACCGCTCATTTCATAAAATGGTGGTATTTCATGATATAGAACAGAACACGCTGCCTACATCATGATGTGGTCTGACCAAAACAATGAATAACCAGCGTTTGACGATATAAACAGCTAAACGCACGAATACTTTATGAAATGGTCAAACATTAGTGATCATATCGTAAAATCTTTACATTACCCGCTAGAGGCGGTAGAGGCGCTAATGTTGCTTTGTTTTTGTGATGAGTAATGGCGACGGACAAATATTTTATTCTCAAAGTGAATAATAATGTGTACATGAAAGGTGAAAGTGCAGTGAAATATCGTTTCGACACTAAGCTAGGCGATTTTTATGAAAGTCACTCAAAAAACGAGGGCAACGTCAAAAAATCAAGGAGATCGGAACGTAATTTGAGAGGTTAGTTAGGTTATTTAGCTATTCAAATGTTTTTATTTATTAGTTTTGTTTAAAAATAATATCTATTTAAAATGTTTACTTTATCTATCGACCAAGGTTACAATTATTTAACAAATTCACGTAACTTGTAAAGATATTTTTATTTTAATGATATAGCCAAACGTGAATTGACATTTATCGAATATTGACGTTTAAACGATATGGTCAGTTTTAGTTGGCCATATCATGAAATACCACCATTTTATGAAATGATCGGTCACATCATGAATTGGTCAATTTTACGATCTGGCTACGACATTTACAAAATGTTAGGTGATGAGGTTAGGTTCGTCTTTATAGGAAGCCGAAAAGATATAGATAAATAGATACATACTCTTTATTGCACACCATACAAGTAAATTATACATGATTTTTACAGAAAGACGTACAATTAGGTATGTGTTAACATGTGGATATAAACAGTGAAGTCAGATATTATCATTTTTTTATTGTTATACACAACATACTTACCAAGAAACCGTTTTGTATAAAAATATTTCATTTTTAAAATGAACATATCCTGACTTTACCATAATGTATACATGCATAATGTTAGCACATACCTTTTTCAGTTTCATTGTGGTTATTATAACCTAAATAAAAACCTGTATACATATTAAAAACAAAATGAATCAGTAGCGACCTTAGACGTCTCGTACAAAGGTCACACACTCACTATTAAGCATAAAAATGATCTAAATAACTATCAATTCGTCTTCTTAATATTTAAAAATGATGTGAATATAATAGTTTAGAGAACTCGTTTTGTCTTTATTTCTTTAAAGGTTAGTTGGCTGATTAATGCTTTTCGTGAACTGATTTTCAAGGTATGGGCCATTCTGTTACCTTTGTAACCTCAAATGTCAGTACGTTAAGGCAAGTGCCCACAAAATGCGGATAATATAAACGCGTATTATTTTAAAACGAAAAGAAATTTAAGTCATCGAAATACATACAACGTGTCCAAATACGCAAAACCTTATCATCGAATCACAACACAAAACTATAACATCAAAATCTCGAAAAAAAAAACTAATACAAACTGTGTGTGAATACGAAACCCACATAATAATAATTGGTATCATCATCATTCATCATCATTTCAGCCATAGAAAGTCCACTACTGAACACAGGCCTCCCCCAATGACCCAACATCGGGGGGGATTGCCAATACTCGCCACGCTTGGCAGGCGGGTTGGCGAGCGCAGTTTTTATAAGATTTCGCACGCAGACGCTGCTACCCGTCTCGTGCTACAAGAATTAGTCGCCTCTTACGACACGCCTCCTGTTGGCGGTGGCATGCCGTGTGGCGGTGTTCCCCACACGGCTCGAAAATAATTGATATCATAGCTTAAAAAACTATAAAACACATTTAAATATGTACTGGACTCGTCAAAACGAATCGAATAAGCACAAACACGAATGTTTTACTAGTAGTCATTGAAGAGTTCTACTACCTTCCTCCTGACTCCATCATCAGATCAGCAGGATGGTGACAAACTGTTGTATTGTCATCCGAATGTCAAAAACTTACCAAGTTTTAAATTGATACGTCAGCTAGAAGTAGATTATAAACTACTTCAAAGATTTGATTACTTCTGAGCGTAAATGAATGAATGAATGAAGGACGTTTATTTTAAACTGACTGTTTAAACCTGATTGTAAAAATAATAATAAAAATAATAATAATAAAAAATAAAAAAAACCGGATTGTAATTGTCACTCTAGGAGTCTAGAGACTTAAATGTATATTACTTTTATAAATGATTCTCTTTTGTTTTATTTTAACCTTCACCTAGAACGAGTTAATGAACTTTTTGTAATTCAATGTTGACGTGTAGACAGGTTGAATGAGTTAAAGATCATTAGTTAATTCACTCATCTTTATGATATTATTTTCGTATTAATTTTGGGTGGAATCTTAAAGCTCAACTTCTTCATGATTTCCCCCTAAAGCAGGGCTACCATCGTCATCATCAGCCTATTGAAGTCTACTGCTAGATACAGGCCATCTCCATAGAATAAATTATTATTGTTCCGTGGAAGATGGGTCGGCCCCTAGTGTGGGACGCAACCTGTGTCCACAAACCTCGTCAGGGGTTGGCACTGCTGCTGCCTCAGCGGAGTCCCTCGAACGTCGCAAATATGCAGATATTAGTAATACCTACATATTTGAACCTTTTGGGGTTGAGACGCTCGGGCCGTGGGGACCTAGGGCGCATCGGCTGTACAGTCAGTTAGCCAAGTGTGGCTGATTGACTGTACGGGCGATCGGAGGGCTGGCGCATTTCTAGGCCAGCGTTCTGGGGACTATGGCGATCTGGAAACGATTTTTTATTAGTAATTTACTTGGAAATATTTATTTGGTAAGGTTTAATTTTAGTTTTCTTGTATACAACCTTGTTCATCTCCATAGATATTTTTAATCTAAATGGCGGACAAGTTGTCCTTGTCCACAAATTGTCCTCCTGTCTTCACTCACCGGTGTTCTTCTTTTTAAAAATTCGCACTTACCTATGACACTATTTCTTTTGGAGTTTAGGACTAACCTAAACGGGAATCGAATCGGGACCCATGTACCCAAGACGAAATACAGCGCCACTAACTCACTGTGGCAATCGAATCAACAAATCGTAAATGCGAGCTTCCTTGACCCCGGAACTGAACTTCTCACTCTCGAAACCATAAGCGATCATCAACGTACACACATATTAAGAACTACCCACGTAACGAACCTACATGCGTTTCATAATTCCGATAACTCATTGTCTGCCTAATTACTAGGAAGTCATCGCGAAGAAGCGACCATAAACAAAGACCTTTGTAATTGAAACACCTTGCAATTACACGAATCACTTTCCACTTGTCTATGGTCAGGGTAATCGTGGGTATAGACAATGGAGCCGGCGCACGTTTGGAAAGTATAAGTTTTCTCTAAGTCACAGTCTGATGGGTGGGCTGGGCTATTTGAATGTAGATTAGGCACGCGTGCGGGTTAGGTAATTAAATCTAAAGCAGATCTGGGTCTTAAGTCTAGCTTTAATTGACCAGTGAGAGGAAAAGGCTGTCTATTCTAATTGAATCTGTAAATACAGTCGTGAGGGTTTCATTTTACGTCATAAGATCTCATTGAGTGATATGAAGTTTCTGTGAATCTGCCGTAACTAAATGCCAAACAAAATCAATGAGAGCCGAATGATTTTGAAGTAAAACTAAATAATGAATCTAGACAATGTAAATGCACTTAAGGTTATGCAATTAAGAACTTAATTGAATAGACACTTATTACTTAAAATAAACACTGCATAGCTTATATAACTGTATAATTGAAGTGGCAGTAGGCTGGTCACATTTGCTGTAGAATCGTTGACCGATGGGGTGGACATGTTCTTGAGTGGAGACTGCGCCTAGGCAAGCGCAGCGTGCGGCGCCCTTCGACAAGGTAGAGCGACGATATACGCAAGGCTGCTGGCAGTGGGTGGAAAAGAATAGCCGAGAATCGGGCTCAGTGGCGTGCATTGGGGGAGGCCTATGTCCAGCAGTAATAAAAATAAATTGTTTTATATTATTACTGCTACTAAATAACAATGACACCAATGAGCTAGTTTCCTAATAAAATCTAATTAGTCCGTCAGTTGGATTAACAGAAAATATTGGATACATATTTTTTCTTTTCTCAATCAAACAAAAGATTATGAAGATATAGCCCGTTAAAGTTCCGCGTAACGTCACGCCTTGTGACACTTTTTAGCAAGGCGTGACGTCACGTGCTCACTTTGATGCGCTTTATCTTCGTAATTTTTTGTTTGATTGACAAAAGACAAAATATGGGTCCAATATTTTTTGATAATCTAACTGACGGACTAAATAGAATAATCTTTTTTTGACCCAGGAAACTAGCCTATTATCTAGCCCCAAACTAAGCAAAGCTTGTCCAGTGGATAGACGTAGGCTGATTATGATGATACCTTATACTACTGACTGCTCCGATGTTGAAAGTTAAATGAACTAGTGCTTCGTCACCGCTAACTCGTAGAGCCGGTTACGGTCGGTGGTATTCATAATTATCATCATCATTTGAGACATAGGACGTCCACTGCTGAACATGGGCCTCCCCCAGTGACTTTCAGATGGCCGGTTGGAAGCGGCCGGACAGCGTAGTGGCAGTTATTTTTCTCGTTCCACCAGAGGCGCCACCAGCTCTCCGAAGTAGCAGATCCGATTCAATTGTAGTGCTATTTTATCCATTAAGTTAAATAATAAAAATATTAAAATCATTTTTCAAAAATCTCATTTTTTATATTCTCGCTGTCCCGGTGAATCGTACCACTTCTTCATTAGTTTTTCTTATCGTGAATTTTTCCCATGTTATTCTGCTATTTGTCTCCAAATCCAACAAATCAAAGATCATAAAAATCTGTCCAACCGTTTTTGATTTATAAATAATGTAACTAACTCGACTTTGTTTTATTCAAAAAGGGTAGCCATAATCCAAGCAAGTTTGTACTGCTTAGTTACATTTTTAAACATCTATGACTTAGTTACAAATTCTCGTGCTTATTAGACAAATATTTGCTTTTTGTGGGATTCGAACCAGAAACGCCTGGCTTTGTATCCGAAGCGCGTACCACCAGTCCCGACGGGCTTTAAAGTCGTTGTAAACGAATACGTAATGTTTAACACAAAACAGATTTCAGTTTATTACATTTAAGATGTGCCGTGTGGAGACAGCCGTAAAGAATATACTTCCCCAACGCCAACAGGAGGCGTGTCGTAAGAGGCGAATAATTCATGTATCACGAGCAGCTTCTGCGTGCGAAATCATATAAAAAACTGCGCTCGCCAACCCGCCTGCCAAGCACGGCGAGTATTGGCAATCCGCCCCCGAATATTAGGTCATTGGGGAAGGCCTTTGTTCAGCAGTTGACGTCCTATGGCTGAAATGATGATGATGCCATTTAAGATTAGGTACAAGTTATTAAAATAAAAAGACGAACTGTTAAACTATTTTTAATAAGTAGGTATTAAAAAAGTTAACAATTCCTTTTTTATTTACAAAAGGTATTTTTTGTATACTTAAAATTACCCAAATGAATCTCAAAATGGTAACAACCTTAAGAAGAATGGCATGTTAAAATTTAAAGATCATATCAATTAGGAAAATGTTATGGAAGTAAATTGATGTACTGTCGACTGTACGCTATGTACCTATAAGACCTAGAGTGACAGCAAACCAATTGAACCAGAACAAGTCCGTATTTTGCATTGTCCGTGATAACCAGTTAGACAGGCATTAGTTACGGGGAGTAAAGTTTCCCTGATTCACCTGTTTCGTTTACTTAGCAACTACATTGTTTGACCATTCTATAAAAGCTTTTAACTATAGCTTTTTTTAATTTTTTAATTATTGATTATGCATACAACTAAATTTTTTACAAACAGAGTCCTACAAAACTGTTTACACAGTTTGTCTGTAGAATCAAGTGAGTCTCACTTAAAATCCTTTACAGATTATTTTTATATATCTAAGGTGTTCAAGTAATGTTTTTTAAAATTACATTTAAATTTATTTTTGTCTCTTTCTCGACGGATGTCTTCCGGCAAACTTTTAAGGAGGTTTGGTATTCGCTTCTTTAAGGTACAGGCTTCACAGGCTGTAGTGTAATAGGACATTTCTGAAAGCCTTGTACCCAGCTACTCATATACAACAACGTTTTCTATGGACACCGAATTAGAAAAGAAATTCTATGGGAGCAACACCGAAATCGAAAAATATACACACGGGGCAGCGCGACCCCGTGCACTGCTCGCCCCACGATATCTGCGAGTACGGTGAACGTTGAGCCTCGGTCACACGGCCGACGGGGCGGCGGCGCGGCGGCCTGTGTGGTCGAGGCTTAAACGTGATCATTTAAAGCTACATACAAAGTAACGCTCTGTTTCGATGATAGATAACGTATGGAGCTGCAGCTCTGAAAAAATAACAGTTTCGATGTTGTATATAAACAGCTGATCACGTGGTTTTAAAGAGTGTCCTTTTTTTGGACAACCTGTATGCGACCAGGTCCCCGATTCTGAATTCGATAGCAAATTGAAAACCGAAAGATCACGAAACACTACTAAATTCTAGAGTATCACGTGGTTTACCGGTCGACAATTAGTTATTATCGAACGGTTTGGAATCGGGGGCCAGATTGGCGTAGAGCTGCGATTCGCTTTAAACGCAAAGGGTCCCGATCGAATTTGTATTTTGGTTTAGGAAAACGACTTTTTATAAATTTTCTTTGGTCTGGGTGTGCTGCGAGTTAACTCTTTGGTTTGGTCAGTAATACACGGGTGTTGTTTCTTTACTATGCAACCATGAGAATCAGTTTGTTTTCTGGCGTATGCTAGGTATTATTTATAGCGAGTGACAGAGGTTATTACGACATCGTAGGTACCAACCAAGACATATTCATCATCATCATTTCAGCCATAGGACGTCCACTGCGGAACAAAGGCCTCCCCCGCTGATTTCCAGATTGGCCGATTAGAAGCGGCCTGCATCCAGCGGCTTCCTGCAACCTTTACCAGGTCGCCTGTCCACCTTGTTGGTGGACGTCCTACGCTGTGCTTCCCGGTACGTGGCGTTCCGAAACCTTTCTGCCTACGTAATTTGTGCTCCGCCTACTGCTACTTCAACTTGCTAATCCGTTGGGCAATGTCAGTGACTTCGGTTCGTTTACGGATCTCCTCATTTCGATCTATCTCGCAAAAAGACACCGAGCATAGTGTGCAACCTTGAGCAAGGCATATTGCATAGTCTGTGTATGTGATCTTCATAAAGGTAATACCTACACGTGAAACAAGCGTATACGAAGTATTTATACTAAATATAATGATGTGTTTGTCCACAGTGCCTAAACGTGCTGGTGGCGGCAGGCGCAGGCGCGGACAGCAAGCAGCTCTCCGCGTACAAGGCGGTCCACTCGTGCGCATGTACGCCTGGCGACGCGAGAGTAAGTTTACTAATAATATTTTCAACCACACTACGACTTTTGGCATCCACGATTGGTGATTTCGCGACTGCATCGATGCTGCGTCGTGTTTTCGCGACTCTCAGCGATCGATCGGTAGTATTTGCGGCCGTTTTTGGAACTTTTTTTTATTGGTATTGAGTTCTGGTGGAAGTTTTAATTTGTGATCGCTTACACTAAAAGCAGTATGTGCAGGCTGTTATAGGTACCTAGTTAACTGTAAAGATATAGTGTAACATCTTAGTAATCCATTTGAATGTCATTTGTACGGCAACCATTTCTTGTTTTACTAAACAGGAGGTGCATTAGATCTTTAATGGAGGTTGAATAGTTGATGTATAAATGTCAAAGGAAATCTACATAACTATATGCTGAAGTTAGACAATACCCGTCCAGTTTTGCGGATTTCATGCATAGAAGTTATAATGAGACCAATAAGATTAATCAGAACTGTTGAGGTCACATTCATTTAGCATTAACACGAAATATAAGTCTCTTGGTTGATCTCATTTAGGACAAAATGTTTTTTTTTCTTCTTTATTATCTGATTTTTGTCTATTACACAAGGTTACATTTCGCAGTAGTGCCAATTTATCAGGGACCACTTAGAATCAGTAACTAAATCGATCTGCGTAAAAAAAACTCTTTTTTTTTCATTTTTAATTCTTCCATTCTGCATTTGAAAAATAGAATACGATTAAATAACACCTCAATTAAATTGCACCGTATGTGCACTGCATGAGGTTCTTGTTGGAGCGGCGCCGCGGCGTCGGCGTACGCCTGTGATCTCTGATGAATGACGGCGCATCACGAGTTTTCTTTTTATTTCGGAAATTTTTAAGTAAATTAATTACAGTAAATTAAGTAGTATTTTTATATTGTTCTTATCTACCTTATTTTTTAAATTTGACACTACCTTGAAATGTAAACCTGTATAGCGGTAAAGGGTATGAAAGTGATGATTTGAAGTTGGAAGTATAGACGTGCAATCTTCTAAGCACTACAAGAAGACTAGAGTCATTAAAAATATATTCATACAGAACGTACCGCTAAATTTTTTGGAATTAATGTACGGATTTTACCCACTTGCTCGGCAGTGAGGTAAATCATCGCAAGGAACCTGCAAATCCAAAAGTTGGATGTGTAGCCAATATAGTCATGGTCCAACAATGGTTTGGATTCCATATTCATATAAATTTATTACTTCATAAGTGTGATTCCCCGCTTAGCATTACGGAAATCTGATGTCAATCGCTCAATATGTAATAACCAGAGTCGCCACATCTATCATTGTGGTCCCAGAGTACCTTAAGCGGGGTAAAAGACCGTAAAGTCATCGTAAAAACTGTACAGACCTTGTTATGAATCATCATGGTTATGTAATTATTTGTCAGTCTTGTCACCATATTTTTTTTTTACTTATTCAATCCCACTGCTGGGCAAAGGTCTCCCTAAGACTCTTCCATCGATCTCTATATATCGCCAATGACTCCCAACCTCCCTCGTCAGGTTAACGAAATCGTCATATCATCTTTTCTTGGGTCTACCTCTTCGGCGACAATCGTCTGTAGTCACATTAATAACATATTTTAAACTACTAAACTAAATATAATTTGATTTCAGTGTGCCCTCCCCAACTGCGTCAACGGCAACAGCCCCCGGTCGCCCTTCTACCTTCACGCCCCCGAACGAGAACGCCGCCCTTCAGTCCAGGAGCGCCGGGGATCCCTCCCTTCCACCATCGGATCCATCAGCTCAGCGCGTTCGGGTCCAGCAGACGGGTTGTATGTCAACCCCATGCAGCGGGCCACATCGACCAGCGCTACGCATCACAGCTCGTCGGGAGAAGAGAGTTCAGGTTTGTTACTTTGTTGTAATCTGTCAAGCTCAAACCACCCACATGTGTTTCAGTGGCCTGACGGGGCCAGCTTTAGTATAAATCATGGAGCACATAACCTTTAGAGTAGAAATGACATTCAATTTGTTCTACAAAAATTTCGCTATTATTTAACTGTGCCTGTACTTTTATTATCTGGGCGAGAGTTGACAGGACTTGTCAGTTCATACTAAATGTAAGTAAAAAATCACTAACGTTTTTCGAAAAAATATGGTCCTTATTGCTGCTATAAGGGTACTGGATGGTATAAATCGACCAATTATTTTATAATTAATAAAAAAGACAGAATCGATCTTCTGCGACGAAGGTTTTTGGTTATTTAACTTAGAATCCAGATTTTTCATAAGAGGGGAGCATACCGGACTTGGTGTCGCTATCTCTGAGGTTCCGGGTTCGATTCCCGGTCGGTCAATGTAGGAAAATAACTTTTCTATATTGTCTCGGGTCTGGGTTTTGTGGTAACGTCGTTGTTTCTGATTTCTGTAACACAAGTGCTTAAGCTACTTATCAGAGGTTCAGAGCAATGTATGTGATTTTGTCCAATATTTATTTATTTATTATTTATTTACTATAATAGGAGCAGTATTATCTTATTGCAACCTTAATATATCATTGTATTACCTAGGTACACAATCCCAAGAATCATCGAAGCGTGAAAATATTAATCAACGGTTACAGTAAAAGCAATATTTTCTATTTATTTATCATTAACTCATCAAAGTCATCAGTCGGTCATTTTCCACAGTGTTCTAAATCGCTGAAGCAAATTCTTGAAATATTTATTGATACCGTACGAATTGCTAATAAAGTGTAAAATGAAACAAACATTCGTGGCAAAAATCACGTAAACTCGAAAGCGTTTAATTGGCTCGTAAATTAAATCGAGCGTAATGAACATTCCTGGGCAATATTGGATGAATATAAGGCACTTTGCAAGCTTAGAAAATAAAGTGATCCAGCGCAGTGGCGTGGAGTTACGCCTTAAACGGTTCACTTTGTTCGATTCCCGGTCGGGTCAATTTATTAGGCAATACTTTAGCAATAAGGAAAGCGTTAATAAGATTGTATCTGAATATATCTTATACTTGAAAGACAATCTGACTTAGTAGTACGTATTATATTTTATGTAGTATACTATGTCAGATTTTCCTATTCAAGTAATACAGAAATGAAGACAAACTATAAAAGTGTTACCTACGGGAAATAAGGTTATACTTATTATGCCAGAAATTTAAATAAATCTAGTACGTTAAAATAATAACAGAAGTAAATTTCAACTAGACCTTGAATTATTTATTAAATTAGAAATTACTTTGGGTCTTTATATCGCAATTTCCATATGACGTAGGTCATCGCAATGCATTACTGGTTCTTCGTAAGCTTTACAATCGACTTTTTTTTTGTTAAAACGACAGATTTTTTTTAATGATTTAAAACGCCCGAAGCCGACCAAGTTGATAACATGGCAACGATTAGAAACAGCGATTTTATCTTTTGTTTTCTGTATCGCTTATAGTACAGTGAATTACAGTAAAATATTTAGTATCGCTTTCGGTGAATTACAGTAAAAAGTTTCATAAATTCCTCATTTTGTGAAATTATTTTGAAATATTATTATTGATAATATAATATGTGATATGTCATAATTTTGTGGTTAGAGAAGGCACTTAGAGTAACGTGTATACTTGACTGTTTTAAAATAAGACCTTAAAAAGTAAGTAAATCTTTAATTATTATTTTCCTATGAAATAATCAATATTTCTGACTAAACGTCAACTTTAAGCAAATTGTTCATGTCTAAGTGTCATAGCTCCTGCTCCAAAGGTGCGGCAAAAACGTAAATAGTTTTTTTTTCTTTAAGTTTTTGATTATCCTGTCAATTGTTATTATATTATTATGGTCTATTTACTTTATTTCTATATGCCAATACCTGTAATAGCTACTTTTGTATGATGACCCTGTTTTCAAAGATTGTATCAATGCGGTTGGTGTTCCGAATAAAAATAAAATTTGTTTAGTAAATTAATTTTAGCCAAGGATATTTTAACAATCATTGAAACGATTTAAAAGACAGCTATGTTTATCATCAAAAAATAGGAATTTCCGTTCACATTTAAATTAAACTTTAACATTTTACTGGTTTAAACAAAAAACTTAAACCATTACCAAAAATAGGCGAAAATCATGAAAAATATGTTTTTATAAATCATACCATACAAACAGTAAAGTTTTACTGGTTAAAATACGTCTGTAAACCCCCTAAAGTGTTTTCATATGTCTGAAAACGGTAAGCGTGTTGATCAGAATTTGTTACCAAATAGTATTATGCATGGAATCACACTTTGTAATTTAATATGAGCCGATAGAGGCGCGAACAATCGCGAGCGCATCTAATAGGGCATGGAGCTGAGCATTAGGGCTGGCAATTATGTATTTCTTCGTAGAGGATGTTGATGTTATAGTAGGATGTATGGGAACACATAACTATACTATATATTTTTTAACACACTCTTGTATGCGATTGTATTTAAAAGCAATTTTATTAAATATTTAAAAAATGAAATGTTTCAATGCTCAATTGTCGATAAGGCTGTTGTATGTTTATTGTTTTGGCAATGTTTTTTCGAAAATGTATACATCAATATTGCTTTCTTGTTGATCCAACTGGTGTTTGAAATAACTTATACACGTCCCAATTTTGACCCTACCACAGCTACGGGGCAATATAATTGTACGCTAGTGCTGAGAAGGAGTAAACTCAGTAACTTAAAAAAAAAACTTATGTTTACATCATCAAAAGAATACTGTAATATGCAAGCTTGGCTGCACCCTAAATCCTAACGGGTTTTTCCAAAATTTTCAATCAACCGCCAACCCTACGACGGAAGCTATTGAGCAGGAAGCGCGCGCGCAGCTTTAGGTAACGCTTGCCGCTCCACCAATCAGTTATTGCCCTGACGTCGCACCGCGCGGACGTGTCTGTAATTGTTTTCCAGATGGAAAATTCAAACTATGAACGTGATTAGCAAAAGAGATATGTGCCAGGAATGGGTGGCGAGGAGTGATTTTGTGCGTTACAATGAGTATGGTGCGTTGTGTTATTATTTCTTCGATATCCAATAGGTACACTACTATCAAAGGAACTATTACTGATGTAACAAAAAATATATATATTTAAAAAAAATCTATGTATTAAGAGTGTTTAGTTAAGTTACCACTACTGATAGCCTAATAGCTTATTAAAATTGAAAACTTAATAATTGTTCAAAGAGCAACAAAACTTAATTATACTCGTATCATAGATAACATCTATTATAAAATATATAGGCATTAATTGTAATAATCACACAAAATTTATCATTATCTTTGCGTTGAAAGTATTTACGACTTACAATCCTTTATTTCATGAAAGCAATGTTTATTTAGGTAATTTAATACAGTGAATAAAGATGGTACCTCTAGATAACTGTGGTAATAAATTGATTGAAGTAAATCTATGTATGTTCACGCATGATAAACACAGTAAATGTTAGAGGAGCGAGATTATACAGTTATACTGCGATTTTATCTGTAGCAAGCGCAATATTGCTAAGTGAAATAATTTTAGTCATTCTTGAAATTTATATGAAATTAGAAGGTAGGATATGGATGCGATACAACGCAGTAATTACTTAATTAGATTATGGGCAAGTAACGTTTTAATTGATTTTTGATTCCGGATTATGCTTTAACGTAATCTATCAAGTAGATAGTTTGTGTGTGAAGCTTGAAGATGTAGCGTAGGTAGGCGCGTATTTACTTACACTTCTACGGCAGATTAGCCGTAATTCATAATAGCCGTAGAAATTCAGATTTGGATAAGACTCGAAACAAATTGTGGTTTTAAGGTTTACAACACAAATTTTAAGCAATAAATGAATTGATTTTATTTAATAAAAGATACATTTTTGATTTTTTTTCAATTTTGACTAAGACAAAGAACAAAATAGCATAAAGATAAATAAACATAGTTGTGTAACTTAAATTCGTCTAGGTAACTTAAATTTAACATGACGCTGCACGACAAAACTTAACACATTATACTATTTATTGTCAAACTAAGTAAGGAAGGCTTTCTTTGTTCACTGCCAGGATAATCTTCTTATTTTTTTACCTGTGCCATCCCACGCTGGGTAAAAATCTCACCAAAATCTTTCATGGATCTCAACGACATAGTTTGCCAATCCCCTGCAAGGCTGGTCAAGTCACATCATAGTAATTTGGGATTACTTCTTCGGCGAGAGGCAATAGTTACAATTTGTATGCCAATTTTGATCCACCTATCTGAATGCATCCTACATTTGTGGCAAATTGAATTCATTTGTAAATTTTCCACAGCATGTTCAGCATCAGACGCGGACACCGGTAACGCGGGCGGCTGGTTCCTCCACGGTAACAGCAACACTGGAGCCCCAGCAGCCCTGTACCAGCGCGTCAGGGACCTGTTCCACACGCGCTCGCCCGGACCCAGGGTCCCAGCTGAAGGGCAGGAGGCTCCTACTATGACTGGTGAGTCTTCCTTGTGTGTGAAAGATACAGCAACTCTGGAATTATAGCTACCCTGTACCAGCGCGTCAGGAACCTGTTATACAAGCACTCGACTGGATCCAAAATTCCGGCTTTAGGGCAGAAGGCTCCTATTAGGTCTGGCCAGTCTTCCTTTTGTAGAAAAAGTTTAGAAACACTGGATCTCCGACCCCTTTGTACCAGGGCATCATTGACAGGAGCATAATCCTCATAACTTGACTGGGCCTTTCCTCATAAATAGATGAGTACACATTATAAGGAAAACAATTTTAAAAATACAACTGGCGAAGTGGCGCGTTGATTCTCCTTAACCGAAAAGGGTCTTGGGTTCGGTTAATCAGAAAACGATCTTTTATGAATTAAATATAATTTATCTGGATGTGCTTGGAGACGCCTCTGGAAAAAATAATGTCTGACACTTCGTTCGTAACATGGATGTAGTTTCCTTACTTTGACACCAAAACTAAAGTGTGGCGCATATTATAAGTATGATTCCCATCCGATACTGTATGAGATTTTCTTTTAAATTGTGGCATTTTGTTTTAGTAAAAGCAGAAGTGCACGGCTCTACAGAGACAACGGCCGTGCCCGAGCAGTCGGACAGCGACAGTGGCGCCGAAGCCACGAGGCGAGACCACCACTACGAAGACATTTATATGCCCAGGGAGGAGCAGCAGAGGAGAAGGTACGTAGGGATAAGAATAAAAAAGTAAATATACTTTTATACGTCCCACTGCAGGGCACAGGCCACACCTCAACTATGAGGTGGTTTGGGCCATACTCCACCAGGCGGGCCCAGTGCGGTGCGATGGAGGGATGTTGTAAGGCAAGTGACTTCACCTTTGTGTCAGATGTTATTATGCTGCCCTAAGGTTAGGTAGGTAGGTGATCTGTGAAGATACTAATTAAGCGATATTAGCCGGGACCAACTTTTAACGTGCCTTCCGAAGCACGGAGATGTTTGTGATCAATGTCACTCAAAATGGTCGAAATGATCAAGAATAAAATAAATAATATTTTGTTTTCACAATTACACCAATTATCTTGCTCCAAACTAGACAAAGCTTGTACTATAGCGACAAGATAACGGGTAAATATACCTAAATACTTTTATAAACATCCATGACTTAGGTACAATTGCTTGTGCTCATTACACAAACATTTTCCCCTTGTGGGATTCGAACCCGCTACCGCTGGATTTATAGTCCAGAGCACGAACCACTACACTAAACAGTCCTTATTATAGAAACGGAAATTTCTAGAAATCAGTTTAGCTTAAAAAACTATTAGCTGAAATCAAGGCGCCAGAAACAACTTTCAATTATTGTTACGTCTTTATGTAGTCTGGGTATACTAGTACCAATCCCAGATTTACATTAAATGCAAAGGATCGTAAGTTCGATTTTGGGTCAGTTCGGAAAATGTACTTTTTAAAATTATCTAGGGTCTGAGCGTGCTGGAGACGGCGCTAGCAAAATTCATTGTCATACCACGTAACAAAAAAATGCTGATTACTTTTGAGACAATACATGCCTGAGCTACTTTACCGAAAAACTTCCTCATACTTTTTATTTCAAAATCAAAAACAAAAATCATTAATTTTTGCAAATTTGTCGTTACTTTTAAAAGTCCCATTTTTTTAGGGTTCTATGCCCAAAGTTTAAAAAGGGTACCCTATTACTAAGAGTCCACTGTCCGTCTGTCTGTCTGTGTGTCTGTACCTCATGAACCGTCATAGCTACACAGTTGAATTTTTCACAGATGATGTATTTCTGTTGCCGCTATAACAACAAATACTAAAAACAGGATAAAATATCTATTTAAGTGGGACTCCCATACAAAAAACGTGATTTTTTGCCGTTTTTGCTCGATATTCATTAACGGCAACAGGTAGACGCTTAAAATATTCACAGAATAATTAGTTGTATATTCACTTTAAATTTGTAATATAGTGTCTAATGTTGTATAGATGATGGTACGGAACCCTTCGTACGCGAATCCGTCTCGCACTTGGCCGGTTTTTTTATTTTTTTGGTTGTTGTAGGAGTAGTTCTCGGGACTCCGGTAGCCACAGCCGGCCAGGCAGCGCCGCGCTCGTGGTCGATTACACAGCCAAAGATAACAATGACACGTGAGTTTCCTCCCTCACTAACTAATTAACATATCATTGGCCAGAATGACATTGAATACTCCTTTACCCATGGCTGGGTAAATTTACGTCATGACTATTTAGATTAAACCAAATGTTTAGTTAAGTTCTATAGTATTTCAAGGTTTTTGTACTCTTGAAATTTATATATTTGGTCACAATGATCTATATTATATCTTGGGAAGTTGGGGGTCATACAAGTAGGATTTCATACTATTTTTAATTGTTATGAGCACTGCATCCAAACGAGTCAAATAAATGTACCATATTAAGTGTCAAATTAGTAACTAGAATGTAATAAACACAAACCCATTAAAAACTTGGAAATAAAGTGAAAGTTTCTTTGTTACCTAAAGTTAACTTCTTAGGATTTTCCAAAAAAAAAAAACAACTATCTCATAAATTGTTGAATTTGGCATGAGCATATACAAAACTGAATTTGTTGCAAATGACCTGTACTATAATCCCTTACAAGGATGTTCACTCATTACCAGTCACCCTGTATACGTCAAACTCAATACAGAAAAAATAAAACCAAGGTTTAAGTCATACTGCTGAATGAGATCATCATTGGCATTAGTCACAAATAACAATATTTTCTTTTTTTTTTGTTTTACTCTAGCTGAACTTGTTTTAAATAAATAGCACCAGAATAACAATGTTTTTTTTTTATACACAGATCAAATAAGGCGTACGAAGAGGTGACTGAGGCTCAGACCAAGTCCACGATAGCTACAAAACTGGCAGCGCTCACACACAAGGCACAGAACTTCGTGAGTATTCGCTTTTTTTATCTGCTCCACAATATACTGAAAATGTTTTTTTTTACTTTACAAACACTTTATTACAATCGTGTGCAGAAGTGTTCCATTGGTATAAATAAAAATGTATGTTTGTCCTCTATTTGGTCCTATACCATTCATCTGATTGCGATGAAACTTTGGTGAGTTATAATTATTGTGCGCCCGCCGGAGGTTTCTAAATTGAATTGAATATCACGCGAACGAAGTCGCGGGCAACAGCTTGCAGTAAATATTTGCTTGATCGAGTTCATGAGATAAAATTTGTGCCAGGTTCAAAACGAATCATTCTAGTTTACCAGCACTTTGGATGTATTTTCATGATAATCAGCCCACGTCAGTCTATTGCTAAACATAGGCTGTATTTCCTCATACTAATAATTGTTACAATTTGTATGAGGAAGTAATTTAACAGATTCATTGCCAAAAAATCCGCGGAGACAAATTGTATTAGAAGTACATATAATCACTCCGTATGCGAATTTGTGTTATTCCAATACACCATTGACTGGTAAGAAGTCATAAGAAAGCTTAAGGTCGCAGAGCGTGCTATGGAAAGGGCTATGCTCGGTTTTCTTGCGAGATCGAATCAGAAATGAGGAGATCCGTAAACGAACAAAAGTCGCTGACATAGCCCAACGGATTAGCAAGCTGAAGTGGCAGTGGGCGGGGCACATAGCACGTAGAACTGACGGCCGATGGGGCAGAAAGGTTCTAGAATGGAGGCCACGTACCGGCAAGCGCAGCGTAGGACGTCCACTCACAAGGTGGTCAGACGACGTGGTAAGGGTCGCAGGAAGAAGCTGGATGCAGGCCGCTTCTAACCGGCCAATCTGGAAGTCAATGGGGGAGGCCTATATTCAGCGGTGGACGTCCGATGGCTGAAATGATGATGATGATAATGATTGACTGGTAAATTTACAAAATACAAATCCCATTAGTGACAAAGAGATCAATAATTATGATAAATACCTAACAAATCCTCACTTTTTGCTCAGGCCAGCCGCATCTCATCAGCAGCAGGCAGCCGTCGTGCGTCAGTATCAGACGAAGCAGCTGTAGTCCAAGCTTCAGCGTCAGCATCATCAGGGGTGTCTTCTGGAGGCAGCTCAGGGGATGAAGCACCGCCTCCTCCCCCGCCGCCACCCGCGCCCCCCGCACCGCCCGTCCCGCCGCATAAAGTGCTGGAGGAACCGGCGTTGAGGCCTTCAGAGCTGAGGGGGCGACTTGGTAAGTACCAAAATAACCTAAGAGTTGACCAAAAGCGGTCTGGTCTCGGCATTACTCCTCAGGAGTTCAGGAGGACATATACTTTTCTACTATCCATAAGCTCGGACTTGGTAAGTTAATTATACCATGTAATTTAGATTGGAGACAAGAAGTAGATTCTGATTCCATCGAATTCAATATTAGTGTCTTAGTCGAAGCAAAACTCTCTTGCTTTTAGATTTAGTAATAAAAACAACAGAATTGTTATTGATATTAAAGTTAACTGAATGCTTATCGTATAATTAGATTAAGGAGAGAAAAGAACAGCAGATATTACATTTAGTATCAGGTATCAGACGCAAGTACTCTAAGCTTCAGAATACCATTAGCTGGAAGCAGCTCAGGAGGTGATGCAACTAATTTAATAAAAGGACCTTCAATATCGGAACAGGGAGCAGTAACTAGGTAAGAACTTAATGTTAGAAATACCGAATATCCAAATGGACGCCTACAGTTAGATGCAGTAGGTAAGTAGTTTACAGGTCTAGCCGGTGTCTCGCTAGTTGGGACGCGTTGAAGTACTATCAGGCCATTTTTTACAATAAAATTGGTACCTATTACTCGTAATCTATGGTGTTTACTTTTTTCGACTGTTACTTTTAGGATAGTTTAGAGGGTAAGAAATTCATATTAAATATTTTATTAAAGTATTTTGAGATTCAATTTGGGATTCGAAATTTTTACGCAGATAAAAACATAGTAGAAAGTCAAGACAGTTAGTTAATATGGAACTTTCTTTATTTCCACTCGACTATCACTTACTTAGGTTTTTTTGTGAGCAAATCATGACTCAAACAAATGTCTTGTCACAAACCATCTCAGCTGACAATTATTTATGTAGCGGAAATATCGGCCAGAAAGGCGGCCGAGATGGAAGCGTCGACACGAAGCAAATCTTCAGAGGATGAGGCCCCTCCTCGTCCCCCTCCCCCTGCAACATCACCTGAACCACCCGAAATCCCAACAGTCCCCCCACCATTGGAGTTTCCAGAGTTCTTATCCTTATCTGCGTTACCGGAAATCCCATCACCACCGGCTATTCCACCACCTCCAGAACCCCCTTGCTACCCTGCTCCTCCTGTGCCACCGGATTGTCTAGCACCTCCAATACCCCCATTTATTCCAGCACCGCCAGCACTTCCATCGTTCACAGTGCCACCACCGCCCCCATCATTCCCAGCCCCTCCCAAACCACCATTATTCCCCGCGCTTCCAAAACCACTATCGTTGCCAGCCTCACTTCTCAAAATACCAGGCCTAAAGCTGTCCGAACTAAAGGAAAGACTTGGTGAGTGTTCCTTCTGGAGACAAGCGTCATCCAGCCGTGTGTAAACGCTGCATCGTGCTCGTTCTTTCTTCGTCTTTGCGCAGACGCTCTTCGCCGCATAAGCTGACTTTTTCTTCTTTTCACGCTCTGTTTCGCTGGCATCAGCATCTTGTAATACTATGAACGTCAACAAACTACAGCAGCTGTTATGTAACTTAACAGCACTATACGTTGAAGGCAACAAATGGTTAAATGAATAATACATTATTTGATTTGGTTATTGTAACTTGTAATAGTGTAGGAAATATGTAAGTTCAGAATTCAGATGTTAAATTCAAGGGAATTTTGGTGAGTATTTACTGACTTAAATAGAACTCCAGATTCATCTATTTATGAAGAAAAGATGCCAGCTTTTGAAGCTTTCCTCAAGATATCCAAGTAAGTATACTTTTGCTGCCGATACTTATTTTTGCCCGAATGTAAAAAATCTGCCCAGCATTTTTCATCTTGTTTTCCAGCTTATGTCGGTTGCCTATAAGCCGCAATGCTGGCACGGCTCATTTTTTTAGGAAAACAGGTCTAAAAGATACAGCAATGGATGAGGTGGCTTAGAGATCACTTCGAAATGAAGAAAATCATTTGAAAATACTCCATATTTCTTCACGGATCATGCTGTATAGCAGAACGGCTAAATAAAGCAATGGATGGAATGGTTATAAAGACCGCAGAAACTCAGTGATTATATCGTTTATACAGGGTATTTTTTTACTTTAGGCCCTTTTTAGAATATTGTAGAAGCCAAATAGAAGATGCATCAGGCACAATTAACACTTGTATTGTCACTTACTTCACAATAGGCTAGTTTCCTGGGTCAAAAAAAGATTTATCTATTTAGTCCGTCAGATAGATAAAAATATTGGACCTATATTTTGTCTTTTGTCAATCAAACAAAAAATGCCGAAGATAAAGCGCATCAAAGTAAGCACGTGACGTCACGCCTTGCTAAAAAGTGTTGCAAGTCGTGACGTTACGCGGAACTATAACGGGCTATATCTACATTTTTTTTTGTTTGATTGACAATACGTGTCCAATATTTTCTGTTAATCCAACTGACAGACTAATTAGATTTTTTTAGGAAACTAGCCCATTGTAGTAGTTGAATCATATCTCTTAAAAATGGCGATATTATAAAAAATATAGTTTTGGTTTAAAATGGAAACAAATTATGACTGCGTTTACTATCTAATTTTATTTTAATAGGCAGAAATTTTTATAAAACATTTTTTTATTTAAAAAGTAAGATATGTCTGAAGGCGGCTAAAACGGCGAACTTGATGAAAACAGTATTCTGAGACCATAACGTAAAATTAAATGTCAATATTCTCACTATTACGTAAATAGATTATACACTGATGATAGTAATACAGAGAATATAGAACACAGCAATTTTTAAACTAGTTATTATTTTAATAGATAAGACAAATTACACGTTGTGCGAGTTGGATCATCGTCACGAATGAGACTGGATTTTATAACTTTCCGTTGGTGATCGGGTTTCGGACGAGAAATGGACGTGATTTTCTGGCTAAATAAAAGTACCTATTAGAAGGTTATTAGATAAGAAATATTAATCAAGAATGATACAACTTTAATGGACGTAAAATTAATTTCTGTGGAAAATATTAGATAATTCGTTTATTTAATTATCCCCAAAAAGAAAATAAAATAATAAAGTAGATAGAACTTTATATTAAACAACATTATGCTCAATTTAGCGCTAGGTAATTGTAATTGGACCTACCGGTAAATCTAGAAGTCACTAGGGGAGGTCTTTATTCAGCAGTGGACGTCCTATGGCTGGAATGATGAATTGTGTGATTGTTGGAACAATTTAGGTTATTTATTTAGTTATGTGCCGAATGGTGTATCTACTTTCAGTGCGCAAGTTCGACTAAAACTTGGATTCAAAAAAATATTTACGTATTATTTTTCTAAAAGTAAGTAATCTTGTAATTTTTATTAAAGATCTTGTGTAATAAGTCCTTCCACTGAAGCAAAGAGAGATCGACCGAAACGGATCTCGCAAGTGGCCCAGCCGAATGGAATATTTACGAATAACAATATCCGACTTCGCCTATTCTGTTGTTTAATTATTTCATTATAAGTCGGCGTTTAGATTAAATATTTATGAGGCGTAAGTAAGCGGTAATTAAAGAGTTTGTTCACTTTCTACAAACTTAATGGGCTGTTAGTTGCGTTCTGATTCGAACAACACCAAAACAATAAAATGTATGTAAAGATTTTAATTCGCAATTTTTTTCACTTTCCATTTCTTGGGTGGTGCACGTTGACAGGTTTAAAACAAGATTTTTATCAGGTATCACTTAAGCGGTCTTAATTTAGGTAAGTAAAGAAATAATGATAAGGAAATTTTGATGGTGGTTTACGAGAAACAAAATGTAAAGAGATTTTCTTATTGACATTAGCATGCACTTAGTCGCAATATGACATTATGTTGAGTTAGCAAACCACCACCACCTTAGAAAAAGGATATTATAACCCGGGACCTCAGAGATAGCGACACTTAGTCCGGCATGTTCGCCTCTCGGCTACGGAGGTCGTTACATATTGAAGTGATACGTATCTAACCTACCACTTTGGTATTTAGGTATATAAGTATTTGTAAATAATGAACTTTTCCAATCCACGATGACTAAACGTACATAACATATGTTTTAAGCTGACTGTACCCACCTCCATCATTTAAGATCATTCTTTATCATCACATCTTCGTCATCACAATAACGCTAAATAACCAATTTAATCGTCGTTGTGTTTCTATTAAATAATAATGTTACAGAGTAATAAAGTACCATAATATAGCGTGTCAAAAGATAAACTTATCAAGTTCTCGTACGTATCTCATTTGTTATTCGCTTATAATAATTACCGCTAGACGATTTCCACCGTTTACAGCGATTTTCTCTCACAGATTGAAAAGTCAAAACAATCACAATTTAAGTTAAGAGACGCCGCCTAACCTGTATATCATGAAATTGAAAGTGCTCGTGCTAATTTTCTAATTATACATTTAAATATTATGCGTTATATAGTTTAGTTTATGAGATCACATACTTGTGTTTTATTTCGTAAGAAATTTAATATTATAGCTCAAAAAATAAAACCTTTTCCACTATCAGATCAGAAGCCCAATTCCCGTAATTTAAAAGTAGTCGCAATCCAGTTTTGATCTGGTCCTAATAACATTATTCTCAAAAACGGTATTCTCATGAAATTTTAATTTGACGTAAAATTATCAAAATGTCCGTTGCGAGTTTGCGACTGAAAATGGGAAAGTACAAAATTTATTTCGTCTTCCATTTTCAGTCGCATTACGAACTATAATTTCATTTAATGGGTTTACGAGATCCGTTTCTGATCTTAATATTACTGGGGCCGGATTGTTACTGGATTGAGACAACTGTTACGGGAGAAGGCCACTGCTTAGGGCCTGCACTCACTATCAGGACGGCACGGCAAAGGATAATTAGGTGACAAATAGTATTGTACCTTAATTTTATGTTGCTAAGGCTGATATTAATAATTCGGTATTTCTCGACACGGCTTACCGCGGCTTGCTAAGAATATTATCATTGCAATTTCAACCGTAGACCTATAGCGTTATAGTACATTACTATTCGTCACCTAAAAATCCTTTGCCGTATAATTATTATCCCGATAGTGAGCACAGGCCGTAATTAAATTATTGTTTGGTCATCCGGATACCAATTTTTTTATTCGATACGACAGAGCGCTAAAAGAAGAATGTATTAAGACGGCAAAGCCGAGCGGTTGCGGGTTCGAATCCCGCAAGGGGCAAATGTTTGTGTGATGAGTATGATCTTTTGTACCTAAGTCATTGATGTTTATAAATGTATTTAAGTATGTTTATCCGTTATTTAGTCGCCTTAATACAAGCTTTGCTTAGTTTGGGCAGAGAATACCTAATAGTATTGGGACTAGCTATTTGGTGTGACTGTGAAAGCAATGTATTAGGTGTTAGGGTTCAAAACAAAATGGAACATGAAATTAATTGCGTGGTTTTTTGTTGCCGATTTTGTCTTTAATTTTTTATATATTTAGCAAACATGTTGAAAAATTGTATAAACTTAACAGAAATCATAAGTTTAAAACATTTCTATTATCTAATACAAGTAAATGATGTAAAAAATTTGGTAATAATTTTCTATTTCATACTTGACTTATTTTAATTTTCAATCACGTTCTAATAATTCCGTGTAGTAAAGTAATTTAGGAAAGTTTGATTTAAAAGTTTTCACTTGCATAAGTAATTTATTTTGTGAAATTACGTAATTTGGATTCTTATCAGAATGTTTAAATAGATATTAGTTAAGATTCTTATAATTGAGTCTTTTATAAGATACAACTTCCATTAAACACGTAATCTTAAACCATACAATAGGCTAGTTTCCTGGGTTTAAAAAATATTATTCTATTTAGTCCGTCAGTTAGATTATCAAAAAATATTGGACCCATATTTAGTCTAAGATGTAAAGTTTGGGAATGGGAGCACGTGACGTCACGCCTTGCGACACTTTTTAGCAAGGCGTGACGTCCGACGAAGATTCGAACCCGCAACCGCTGGCTACATAGTCTGGAGCGCGAACCACTACACCAGACGATCGTCGACGTTATCTTGGAACGTACTAAGTACCTTGTCTTTGTAAATAATTACTTGAATCTTTGAATAAACAAAATGTTTAAATTGAAAGAAACAGAGATATACATGATGTCTAGCATCCATCTTCCCTGTATAATTATGTACAGTGAAATTCCCAGGAGGGATAGATAGACAAACTTCTCACATCATTACGATACAAGTCATACTGAAGATATTAAACAAAACAAAATTGAGATCTTGTTTTTACACGCATCATAATGTGCCACCATCTCAGTATATTTACACAGGATAATGTTGGAAAGGCGTTGCGATAATCTTCTACCACTTGTACCGTCGGTAACGAAAGTTGCTCAATCATATCTTATGTTTAAAGTGATAAAGTCCGTCTCGGCTTCATGTACCGTCTGTACACATTAGAAAGTAGAAATGGAGCTTGGTGGATGAGTTATAGCTGAAAACCGCTGTTTTTAATAATACTAGATCATGTAGGTGGAACACTTTGTTTTTATTATAATTGTCACAGTTTCGCGTATTTACATTATTTTTAAAATTTTCTGCACTGTAATTTTTTACGAATAATAGATTATTATAAATTCTAACAACGGTTCTTATTAAAACTGCGAACATCAAAAGCCGAGATCACATCAAGAGTCAAATCCAAACGAGAGAGACAATAATCCATTTATTTATCCAAAAAACAAAGGCGAGTATAGCCTCTAAATTAGCGACTCGAATGTTAGTACATTTATCGCCCGAAAACTTATTAAAATACGGTTCATAACAGCGCGCAATGAAATAAATAGAGCTATTTACGTACTATTTGCTGAAACGATTAAAGATTTAGACGACTTAGGCTTCTTGAAACCCTTGTGTAAATAGGCACTTTCCAGCAACTCTGATGGTCCCAGAAGCTGCATTTACGACAATATCAAGTGTGTTTGCAAACAGATACCTGTTTTTAACTTTATAAAAATCAACAAATCAAACTTCATCAAATTTAGTACATATTATCCAAAATTAGGGATATATGTCGATGATTTCTTAATCTCGATACGTTTCGTCGTCGCAATCGTAATTTAGTTCCGGCAATAGGAACCATATAGTTTTACTTGAACCGACTGTTCCTGCAGTCATAAGACTAGTTTAATGATATTAAATGATTAATGTAACATCAATTACGATGACGACGCAGTTCTACATTCGTTGCTGTTCATAATTATACCTGTGTTCTGTAACTAAACTAATGTTTTTGTACACGATATGTTATGGTAGGGGACCCTGCAAAAAACCAAGTATCCATCGGTACGACGGAATAAAGACAACGATTCTGCCAAAAAAAGTCGCAACAATGTAGAGTGTATCTGAGTGAAGTGAGTGAGTGAAGTGAAGTTTTTAGAATCGTGTTTTGGAAACGAGCTTAGGTCAGAAATATGATCAATTATAACTGCCTTGTCAAAATGATATGAGCTATAGATTTCACACAAAACCTTCTTTTGTTAGCACAATTTGGCTACATTCAGACTCTTAAGTGGCTACCTATGTTTGGCGTTAATTAAGAATTGCTCGACGCTTCAGCGAGCAGAATGGGCAGTTTCAGCGTTGCCTGAATTTTTTATAGTCGTATCGGTTGAAATTCGGTCAGTAGTGCACACTGCAAACTTTCCGTTTCGCGGTCTAAGAATGTTAGCTGTGGTTTTTCAGTGAGGATATTTCAGACAACAATATTGATTCTGTAATAGAAGTGAGTACATGAGACTAATGTGATGTTATATAATATATATTTGTTTAAGGTATTAATTAGAATTCTACTTGAGTTTTGAAGCTCAAATTCTAAGTTATAATAGAACCTGCACCAACTATTAGAAGGATCTTCTAATTAAAAATGTTAGCTAACTAATTTAAATATATTGATACGGAAAACGCGTGAACAATCCTTAAGAAATCTTTATGAAGTTGCAAAGTAAGCACGGAATAATAGATCATAAATAAAAGCTTTTGGTTTTCTTAATATTTCTCCCTAATTACCCACACGTCCTTTTTTAACCACTTGTAATTTAAAAAATACATATAAGTATCTAATATATAAATTAGTCCCGGCTAATATCGTTAGATACTAGTCGTAAAGTCTAGTCATAGGCCTTAAGGCGTCTTAATAACATCTCACATTATGGTTAAGTCACTGGCCCTACAACACCCTTCCATTAATCCACACTGGGCCTGCGTGGTGAGTATGGCTTTAATCACCTTATAGTTGAGGGTCGGCCTGTGCCCTGCGGTGCGACGTAGACCTAACTTTTTTACTTCTTACAAATATTGGCAAAAATTATCGGTCATTTACACAACTAATTCAAGAACAGCTATGCTATACCTAACAACAGGGGCGTGCATTGGTTTCAGATGGGGGTAGGCTGTGAGTGAAAATTAAGTAAGTTTGCGTGAAACAGTAGGCGATCTCGCGGCAGCCTAACATTGGTTAAATTGCACAGTAACGATCTAAGTTGCGCGCTTTAGTAAGGAATAAGTACAGGTAGACGACAAACTAGTTACAATATATTTATTGTTTATTGTTGAATACGTAATAAATAATTATGGTCAGCTGTTCTGTCGGTTTTTTATGAAGGTAGGCTCTGCATAATAGCCTATATGGGATGCACGCCCCTGTGAATAACCTATCTTATTATATATATATATGATAGATATGTAGGCATACTTTACTTTATTTCTTTTTACATATATGGCAAAAATTATGGGTCATTCACGTCACTTACTTGCTATGCTATGCCTAACATTAGCATAACTTAGGATCTGCGAAATTCTTCGCAATCAAGCGCATGTTCCAACGCGGAATGCTCAATAGCCATGACTGCTCGCATGCTAACGGTTCATGTTCGCGTTGTTGCAAATTATCGCTTGTCGTACGATAATAGCAATGTATGTCGAAGTAATTAAATCTTATTAATAAATACATTATAGGTAGGTTACTAGCGAATCGCTATTACTCGCAAGAAGTATTGATACATTTTTGCGACCCGGAGCAAATTTAAAACAATTAACGTGATGAAATAAATTCAATAGTTGAAAAGGAAGAAAAATATTTATTTGGTTCATTTTTTGAAGCTGAATAATGATATCTACCTACGTAACTTAGCGCCATCTATCACGCGTCTTTCGGGAACTCTCGGGAAATATTCGATTCGGGATTGGAAATATTATGTTCATCTTATGTTTATCTGGAAAGTTTTATATGAGTATTGGTTATAGTTTTATTAAAATCGAATAAGCAGTTCTTAAAATGAAGTTCTATTTCCTAACAAACTCTACTTCTTTCTTATATCAATAAAAAATCTTCTAATAATCACATAAATTCCTCAAACTTTGCTGAACTTGTACCATGGAGAATTAACAACGAATATACACAAAACATTAATTATATCATACAAACATTTGCCCCTAACTGAATTTAAACCCGCAACGGTGGTTTCGTAGGTCAATACTTTAAGATAGGTATTGACAACAGCCTAAACAACAATGAAGTCAAGATAAACAATGTTAAGAAAATAAGCTGTCTCGTACTTTTTGGTCGAATACATAACTTTAGTATGGAACAGCTGATTTTAAGGACCAATTTTTTATTTGCTTCACTAGTTTACTATAGACTGTAACATCGGTTATTGCGACCACATGGCATAGCTCTACATAACTCGCGAGTCATTGACATTACTAATAGTGCATCGTTGACATAAATAGCTAGGTAAAGACGACCAGAAACTTAATAAAAACGTAGCAGAAATAGTTATGATCTACGTGGCTTGTTCCGTGTTTTATAGCTTAACAATAGCTTAGCTCAATAATTTATTATTGACTTAAAACAAGCCTTTTGATAAACACAATAGCTTGTAAAAATACAGGTCTGTTCATTAGAAGTTACTGCGATCTATCCACCATTAATCCATTGCTTTATAAAACATCTCATTTGTAAAATTCAATTGATTTTTGTGTTAATGTTGCTATGTGTACTGTCGGGGACATAAATTGTATGTTTGATTGACATAAAACCATCAAACAAAAGAGCATCTTTTGAAACGAACGGAAATTCGAATTTCCACTGAAAATGGTTGATTTTAATTCTATTATCAAGAATTTATAAAATTTATGTAAATACAACCACTGTACTGGCTAATAAATGTAAATTTAAGAATAAAAAAAATTGGTGAAAAAATATGAATCCAAAAAAATAGAAATTCCGAGAATTTTCGTCCAAAACTTTTGAATGCTAGAAAGACGTTCCGTCATCCGTCCCCGACAGTACACAGACACGCGCTGCATCACTCGCGGGTGCGTGCGCGCCGATGCGCGGACTTTCTCTCCCCTCTAACGCCGCCATCTTGCAGCGGGGCGGCGCGGCTCCACCGCAGACGACGACCGACCGCGCGGACCCAACCTCGTCAACAAACAGCCGGCCCTCCCGTTCATTCCTCCCGCGTTCCCGAACAACGCGCCTGACCGGCTCATCAAACCCTCGGAGTATTTGAAAACAATCACGGCGCCCTGCAAGCGGGACGACAGTGCGGCGGAGGCCCGCCCTCCGCCGCCGCCCCCGGTCCCGACCGACAACGTCCCGCCGCCACCGCCACAACCACCAGTGATTAACGCGCAACCCCTTGCCGCAATCAGCAGCGCTGAACTTTCCGCTGTCAGACTCCGCGCTCCAGCCGCCAAAACCTTATCGGCGCCACCACCGGCTAGATCCGTCAGTCTACAATGCTTACCGAGCGCCGCCGAAAACTACCGAAGCGCAAAAACAGACTTGATAGAGGAACTCAAAATGTCAAAGGATATAACTGGAATCAAAAAGATGAAGGTGGAGCGAGCGAGACGGGAGAGCCTGCAGGACAAGGAAACCTTCACGGAGTTCACCAAGCGGTTCACCGCGGAGAACTTTGTTGATCAGGTCAGTGAACTTTTATCTTTGTAACTTCATAGAAATTGCAGGCGATCAGATAGACATTGATGACGTTTGACAATTACAGTCTATATTACTGACGGCGAATAGTTAGAATGCAAGCGTTGATTGTCATAAATAATGCAATTTCTTGCAAGTCTTAATTACCTTTAAGATATGTTTGATGAATATGGAAATAATAGGTTTGCGAGGAGAGCGATGAAATGGACATAAACATACATAAAATACAGAAAGTCTTTCGGTATGGACGCACTTTCCTAGTGGAATATTCAAACAATGTAAAGAAATGCAAAAATGCATGGTTTGAAAACATAAACAGACGCTAAACCCAAAATATCTAATAAGATAAATCGCTAAACACCGTTAACAGAAGTAATTAAAATTCTTGAGCTACTTATTATACTTATACTTATTGAACATTGATATATTTTATTTTGCGAGAATAAAAAGTTTGAACCAGTCGAAATTAAAAATACAACCGGCATTATGCAGCTTGGATTTCTACCACACACATTAAATCGATTTTCTCGTTTGAAAGTTACCGTGGTATAAAGAAACAGACTAACACACTCATAACCCAAACCCTGAAAACATGTTATTTTAAACTTATTTTTAGTCATGTAAAAAGTAAAAGCATTGCATAACATTTCGAACCAGTTTAAAGTCTCGGATATATACATGCTCCATGGTAGCATGCAATGACTTGGTATAATGACCATTCATGTTTTAATATATTAGTGAATGAACCACTTTTACTAGCTAATAGCGGAATCGAGAAATAAAAACCGTAGTTCTTTATTAAAGTGCTTGACAAAATGTTAGGAATAGGCTAGTTTCCTGAGTCAAAAAAAGATTATTCTATTTAATCCGTCAGTTAGATTATCAAAAAAAATTCGACCCATATTTTGTCTTTGTAAATCAAACAAAAAATGACGAAGATAAAGCGCATCAAAGTGAGCACGTGACGTCACGCCTTGCTAAAAAGTAGAATTTTAACAGGCTATAGCTTCATCATTTTCTGTTTGATTGAGAAAAGAAAAAATACGTGTCCAATATTTTCTGTTAATCCAACTGACGGACTCATTAGATTTTTTTAGGAAACTAGTCCATTATTTCTATAAACACCGTGTAACTCTAAATACGTAAAACCTTATAAGGGCTGATTCTAGTGTTCAAATACAACATCTTTTTGTATAGAACAGTGAAATCAACAAAAAAAAACTATCATCATACTAAATGTCCAATCAGCTGTTACGGTTTGTATTATGCTCTGTATGGGGGAACGACCTTTTTTTTTGCGATTTCGATGTTGGTCCCATACTATTTTTAAATTTCACTATTCTAACTAAAAGTTTGATTTTGAGATTGAAAGAAACCTGCACAAATGAGAAAAACAATACAATAACACCTAATGTTTCTTTGAAACTAGAAATGATACTGAGAGAACTGATAGTAAAACAAGCATTATACTAGTTTGAAATGAAAAACGTGATGTGATCAGTTTTATCTTTCTTGACGACCTCTGTAGCCGCGAGGCGATCACGCCGGATTTGGCGTCGGCATGTCTGAGGTCCCGGATTCGATTCCCGGTTACGTCCATGTAGAAAACAAACTTTTCTTTATTACCTGTGTGGGTGTTGTGGTGCCGTCGTTGTTTCTGATTTCTAGAACACAAGTGCTTCAGCTACTTACATAAGGATCAGAGCAATGTGTGTGATGTTGTACAATATTTGTACAACATTTGTACCTTGCAACACTGAAACTTGAAATTGAATGCTTCTATCATATATCATATATGTGCTCATAAAAAGCATGTCTATTTTGTTATTTAAATTTAAATTTTGTGTTTAGCAAAATTACATGCTAGTTATATCTATGATACGTGGGTTCGAGTCCGACCTGAGGCTGTCGATTTTTTTCAAGTGTTACATTATCATTGTTATTTCAAGTTTGAATGTCATTTGTGTTTACTTCTATTTGTTATTGACTAGCACGCTCATTGGGTTGTACATTGAATGTACAACTGGAATTTGATCTCAATCCACAGTGCTAACCGCATTATTGCAATACTGTCGTATCATGTCACAGATATCTCGTATCCGCATGTTTGTATTTACCTCTTAAACGGTACTAATGTTAATACATAGTTTGGTTTTGTAAAACAACGCCCATCTCAGGGGTGGTAGTATACATGACACTGATGCCAAAACAATAATTAAAAACTGCCTTAAATTTTCATGGAAAAATCCATGAAATTAGGAAATTATGGTATTATTACGCGGGCGAGCTATCGGTCATTCTCTCAGGGCGGCGGCAGCATACTCAGTAGCGGGGTATGCGAGGGTAGGACTCGTTTGTGATTGTCAGAACAAGGTTTTTATGAAAAGAAAATAGATAGATACTCTTTATTGTACACCAAACAAAGAAGTAACAATTTGTGTTTACAGAAAGATACACATTTTAGGCGGATCTAAAATATTTCCAGGAAACAATTAAACGTATTTTTTATGGGAACGTATTTTTAATACGAGTGCAAATGTGCTTTGACAGGTGATTGTCTTTCTTTGGATATGTCAACATCTGTCGGGAGCGCTAGTAATAAATACAATTTGAAAATGTTTCTCTTAATCAACATTCAAATGATCTAACAAACACAAAACAGTATAAATAAGCCATCAACTTCGATAGCATAATAACCCGTTTGATTTCTTATAAATTAATTGATCTTACATCATAAGGAAATAGATCAAAATGATTGTGATATAATTTTCAAATCAGTTGTGAAACAGAAAGCATCATTCAAATTGAGATGAATAAATAATATGTAGAGCCATATTTTGATTCTTACACAATCAAAGTATGCGTTAACTAGCCAACAGTTTTATGACGATTAAGATTGGTCTAGTGGCGCGATTATTTACATTGAACGCAAAAGGTCCCGAGTTCAGGGCCCCCGATTCAAAACCCTTCGAAAACAAATCGACTTGTACTGTTGACTGGTAAACCACATTACACTAATGTTAAATCCTATAGTTACACGTGGTTTTCTGTTCGAAAAATTACTAACAGTTCTGAATCGGGGGCCAGGAGACCTATTTTTGAAGCATTAGAAATGAATTTCGAATTCGAACACGAAAACAATTCGTGTATGAGACTCATTTCTATTGCTCACCATTTTACGCATTTTTGAATCATCGTAACTATTTTCGTTTTACGCTTCGTTTTAAATATTATGAAACGGAATGCAAAAACTCATTGATTTTTAAAAACTGGTAGTGAATCGCTTAAAACGGAACGTAAATAAAAAGTTATTATGTCAAATTTCTGTCAAACATATGTTTACTTGTCAGTGTCATTCTTCCGTAATTTCTACTAGTAGGAAAAGAAAAACGAGTGGTCGTTGTAGAATTCATGGAATGATTTTGGGAATTCGCACGCGAATCTTGCGATTTCGTGTTCGGATTGGAATTAGCATGATTCAATAATACGTCGCCAGGTCATTTTAAAAAACTTTTCTAAATTTATTATGGATCTGGATGTGCTGAGATACCCGGCAAAATCAACTGTCTGGTACCTCTTAATACATGGATTCCTTACTTCGAGATCATGTAAATTGTTGTGGCTGGCTTATATTAATTAATTTGTACAAGTGTATAATCAAACAAACTGACCAAGTGAAGTTCGATCTAAATTATCCTGTTTTCGCTTGTGAGATTAATTAAATTGTTGTCCTTTTTCTGTTAAACAATAATGCAACGTTATGGGGTTAGGGGCGAGATCTACCTAAAGCGCTTAAATTTTAAACGGATTTAATCACAACAAAATAAGTAGTTCTTTGGAACACTTTAAAAAAAACTAAATAAAAAATGTGTGAAATATTAATCAGCGTAAATGTACATTAAGTAAAAGTGTATACTTGTTTATTTTATAATAGAGAAAGGATCACCAACAAAACTAATGTTCTCCGTAGCTCAGTTGGAAGAGCAGTGGGCCGGATAGCTAAAGGTGTGAATTTGACTCTTACCAGAGGCAGCTTCATACTGCGACTGAAATACTACGTTTTAAACGTAACGAATACATATTTACTAAAGTCAATAAATTGTTACACAAATAACTTTCACACCTCATATTCGAGTTCATTAGTTCAACAGGAAGTTAGTACGTTGATATTTGAGAATAAACAAAGAATTTTAATTATTTACACAGTTTAATTAATGATTTATGACTTGACGCAACATGAATATTAATTAAGGTAACAATATTATCTACTGAGACCCAAATAAGTTTTTTGTTTTAGATGTGATAGTTCTAAAAGTTAAGAGAACGACAATAACTAACGTCCATAACGCAGTGGGTAATAGGGCTAATACAAATAATGTATGCTTAACCTAAAATGATAAAGCACTTTCGGTCAAAAGTGCAACAATGAAATGGGAGTGAGACAAGGAAAAATTAAGTAATAATAAAGAGATAAATATATTGATAGTAACATGTGGATACCGTTGTGGGCTACATTATTGTTAACTTTCTTTTGTTATTTTATAGTATTACTTTGTATTTTGTAGCTGTTTGCTGTTCTTTATAAAATAAAATAAAATAAGACATTCAGAATTTAATTACTTGCTGTGGGCTTTATATACTGTGGTTAACTTTATAGACTTGGCTTCTAATCTGCTTGTTTTGTGAGTTTGCTTGTCATTTGAAAGCTGATGTAATTAAAAAAAAATAAGATATAAAATTTCCTGGTACTATTAAACAATTTAAAAACAAAATGAGATCGTTTATAAAACAGTCTAAAAATATGTAATTTTCTTACAAAAAACTAAGTTTAAGTCATGTTAGCCACTTTCTTGCCAACTATTTATGACTATCTTTACTGCCGTGTATCTGCTATTTATTTCAACGAAATCGACCCCCTCGCTTTGGATGAAATCGATTTTTTTCCATGGTTAGAAATAAAAAACTGAATTCATCAATAGTTTCTATTTTTTTTTTCAATTATTTGGTTGATATTTTTTGGTCTAGTTTCATATACATATCTTTTACACATGTTACTCATATCGCTCTGAATTGTAATGTTTACTGATATGTTGCTGGTGAATCTTTTCCAATAAATAAATAAATAAATAAATAAATAAATAAATAAATAAATAAATAAATAAATAAATAAATAAATAAATAAATATTCTTTCGGAATCGCACTTTAGCTCGAAACACATAGTGTATTTTGAGTGGGCCGTATCATACGTTGACGCATGACTCGAACTGACGGTTACGGTTATTTTATAATCAGAATGTCATTGGTTGAGGGGTGAACTGGTGATCAAGTAGTTTAGTGCTCATTTACATAAAGTTCAAATGTTAGCATATACAGGATGCCCCTGAAAAAAGGATCAAATTAAGAATGGCTGAGATCATTTTCTAAATTTAATTCAAATATAACACACACACAGGCCTTATCGCGATAAATAAGTTTGAAGGTTAAAGTGTTTACCTTCAAATTCAGCCCGACGTTTGTGTGTAAGTAGGTGTAATGAGTGAAAATCGCGAATCTTTAAAAGTGACTATTAATTCAAATGGCCTAACGCAGTTGAGGCGTTAACATCAGGTTTACTGTTTAAAAAATGTAAGAATATTTTTTTTATTTATTTTTTTGCATTCACAATAATGCTAGGATAATATTTTCACTTGTAAAACTTTTTTCAACTGCCTCTGGTGGGATAAATTATCCTAGATAGGTATAATTATAAATCAATTGCTATTTACCATGCGTAGTCTATGAGGTGGGACTGAACTGGGTTAGGGTCTAAATCTTATTACCTACTTGCGTAAAAAAATTGTCCTCGTACATTCCTTTCTGTGATACAGCATTCGGAATATCACAGAGTATTGTCATTTGGTTGCGTTTACGCTAGATTGAGACACGTATGATATTAATGAGAAGAGATAGCGTCACGTCTCTGCGTGCGCTGCGCAGACGCATCTATAGGGTTGTCAAAAAAAATAAAAATGTGAAGTCTGCCTCAAATTGTTATTGTTTACGCAGTAAGAACATTCAAATCAAGCATTTTGTTTTTAATATGACAAGCAGATACGAAATTGATTTGTAAAATAAAACAGGAAAAATAAAACATTATATGATTATGTAGTTTGTGACTTCATTGCATTAGAGTCTTAGGTGACTGAGTTTGTTGCGCAGTTTCTTCTAGCTACCAGCCAATATGTAGTCCCGAAGCGGTGGTAGGGACGAGCTATAATTTTGGGACGTGTATAAGTGCCCGGAAGACTGCCTATTTATAGCATTAATTACTAATAACTTATATAAAAATGAATTGCTGTTCGTTTGTCTCGCTAAAACTCGAGAATGGCTGGATCGATTTGGCATATTTTGATCTTAAAATATTTGTGGAAGTTCAGGGAAGGTTTAAAAAATATGAAAATATTTAAAAAATGCAAGGAAAGTAGTAAAACAACTATTTTATTTTCCCATATAAACGAATTGGCGGAAAGAAGTTCGCTGGGTCAGCTAGTATAACTTATAAATAACCATTTTTGATTCGATAAAAATATTTTAATTGCATATTTCCGGTATTACTGTTATTTTATGTTTATTACTAATTGCGAAACTCGGGTTGATAACAGACTGCTTAAGCCCAGTAATTTAAAGCCTTAAAAAGTGCAAATAAATAATAAATCGTGCCAACTCCAGGAGAAATCATCTCAGACTCCATGTTGATGCAAGTACTACAAATTATAGACGGAATTCTTATTTCAACAGGGTATTTAAAAACTTTAACCGTAATTATTCAGAACATGTTGACCTATTTACGGCGAGACCCAATTATTTTACCCAATAAAATTGATACTGAATTTTTCGAAATGTAACTTGGTGACATTTCTTTAAGTGTATTACTATCTCATTTTGATGTGGCTTTCAATTTATTGTCTGTAATTCTGTTTTGTCTGATATCCTTTGCTTAACTCTGTTAAAGAAATATGTAGTTTTTGGATTTTGGATTATATATATTTCTATTCGCGAAAACTGTTCAAGGCATACTTGTTTCTTACTATTTTATCTATATTTGTTATACAAATGCTGTTTGTTTTCCATTTAGTAATAAATAAATAAAATAAATAAAAATAAATAAAGGTCATCGCGTATTTTTGACCCGGTACCTTGAAGTTCGCGACCATTATTAAAATAGGTTTTTTTAAGGTTTAAGATTAACATTTCACGGAATGTTTTTATTTTAATCCAAATGTATGGGGGGGAAAAGTTATGTGCTTCAACGCAAAACGTATATTTTTCATAGTTTTTGATTTTCAATCATTATTACTTACTGTGATACGTTCTCTGGCGCTCGTAAGGCGAAATCAACATTACAATACAGAGTTTAGAGGCCCTCTCTCTCACACAATGAAACATCAATATACGCTGGCTCGCCACTGTTGATCATTCGGGAACGCTTGCCCGCGCCCGCGCTTGGAAGGATGAGAGGGAAATTACGGGGAACAAGATAGAAAAGCTCCTAAATATTCGTGTACCTTAGGAAGATATTGTGAATTTTTATAAGCATATTAAACATTCAGAAGCATGGATATAAGAAAATTCGTTTTTTTTAATATTAATCCCTATGGTTTTAAAGAATGCGACTATTCTCATTGTCTTTCATGGTCATGGTCTATAACATACTCCAACAAGTTTCGTTAGTGGTCACTGGTGGGTCACAGGTCAAAATGCCCATTTACCTTTGCGCCTTACAGTTACACCAATTTTATAGTTATGAAGTAAAGAATTGTCATCCTTGTAACACAAGGATATTCTACAATGAGTAATGCTAGGGGTGTTTTCCCCCACACCCAGACCCGAGTCAATTTAAAAAAGTTAGTTATCTGAATTGACTCAAGTTATTATCGTATTTAGAATGTAAATAAATATTTATTAAGATGACTCATTTCATTTAAAATCAAAACTAGTAGTATTCCTTCACTTTTCCTAGACAAACACTAATAATAACCATTACATCATAATTATTTTTATTTCATAATGTTATTATTACACTATTTCTAACAATAATTTAATGTAATTATTATCTAATTATAATTAGATTTTGTATCTAAAATCGCCAACCCTAGTAAGTGTGTGCATCCGTGCACTAACCCATTGGTCTACTTCCATCGCTGCCCCACTCCACCCCTCCTCGGGTAGCGTGTACCGACGCGTCGTACAAAAGCGCAGTAACTGGCATTTTTGGGTATTATAATATCTAAGGCGCGTATGCGAAATTTCCTTTAAGAAAGATGTAATTAAAACGCAAAATATTTTAAGGGCTGATTAGAATCTAAATACAACAACTTTTTCTATATGACCAACATCAAAATCTAAAAAAAACTGATATATAAAACCAATTATAACACATCGTCTTGTTAATAAACACTCGAAATAACTTTTAACCAGGAGACGTATTTTTGAAGCATTAAAAATGAATTTCGAATTCGAACACAAAAACAATTCGTGTTTGAAATTCATTTCTATTTGCTCACGATTTTACGCATTTTTAAATCACTCGTAATTATATTCGTTTTACGCAGAAAATATTATGAAACGGAATGAAAAAACTCATTGATTTTAAAAACCGGTAGTGAATCGCTATACACGGAACGTAAATAAAAAGTTTTTCTGTCAAACATATGTTTACTTGTCAATGTCATTCTTCCGTAGTAGAAAAAGAAAAACGAGTGGCCGTTGGAGAATTCATGGAATGAATTTACAAAAATAGTGATTTTAGGAATTCGCGTGCGAATCTTGCCATGTCGTGTTCGGATTAGAATTCGCATGATTCAAAAATACGTCTCCAGGGTTAATCTATGGATTATTGTATTTGAAATGTTGACAGATTTCACGTCTCGATGACATACCTACATTGGTTGGGTAATTTTTCTAAAGTAGTGTTTTACTCACGAACAGGAATGACACGCTACGCTCCACGTTTTACTCATAGATTTACGTAGCGTATTTTGCGTCTATGGTTTCACTTGATCAGTGGTAATCTTTAGCAATGGTTGTAATAAAGATCTGTAGTAATTTGTTACTAAACTCAGTATAAGATGAAAATTTGCATGCTGTATCTCATGGCTAAATAGGTCTATAAGCTACATCAACTGAATGACAACAACATTTACATACCCTATTTATGGCAAATAAAGAATTTGAATTTGAATAGTGTCTATTTTTATTAAGGGGGATTAAATATAAGTTTTTTCGCGGTTAGGTTGGGTTGGGGCGGATATAAGGATGGGGTGAAAACGCCGAATTAGATCCAAGATAAGAAACAGTATAACTGTTTTATTTGGTAGGTATCTAAAGAAATGCTACGATTTATCCAAAGTAGGTTGACTGTGTCGAACCACGATTACGTTCAGTTTGCAATGATTACCGTAACTGAACTATTAGACTCAATATCAAATGGGTGGTCACTTATTGGTAAGACCATAATGAGTCTTACGAATAAGTTGTTTATTTTAATTAGTCGTTGAGTCGCAATCAAGCGAAAAACCAAATATTTTTTGTACTTTTTTAAATTTTCCTTTCGCATCCTACCCATTTTACGGTTTCCACATCTCCGTGTACTTCAATAGTACAGTCTTAATCAGAAGTAGCTAATAAAATAATAATTTTCAAAACTGGCGACTTCTAAATATCACAATAACCTGACTTTTTTATTTGAGTTTTGAGTAGTGATTTTGTTATACTATTTTGATATCTTTTGCAATGAAATTCTTTTGGGAAATTCAAATACTGCTTTTGATGTAGACTGTACTAGTAGAGTGTGGTCTTATAATTTAAAATAATAAAAAAATAAGAGTAATCAATACATAATTCATTTGACTACGTTTCTTCGAAAATTAGTCCACAATCGATCAATTATAATTCTAGTATAAACATCACTATTGCGCCACTCGCCACCTGAAAAGCGGTCAATATTAACATGTTCCGTGGATATTGCAACCATTAAAAGTGCTATCATAGAGTGACTTAACTTCTATATATATCTACCCGATTTAAAATTACTTAACAAAAAATCCCAACTCTACCCGATATGATTAAAAATACAGTCAAAATAAAAAAGACATATAAAAATCCTTCAATCATCATTTTTATAACCAATAACAACAATCGGAATTTAAAATATTATAATAAAAATACTTTTTAATCAAAACACTTAAGTAATAATTATTATCAAATGCTATTATCACAAAAAACAATTTTACTAATCATGCAAAATCACAGATTGTTTTTTTTTCAATATTTTTTTTAGGAAATAATTACTAATAGTCAAACTGATTTCACTCAAAAAGTCGTCAACCTAATTAAAATAGGTATCATGCTTAAAAAAAATTTCGATAACAAAATTTATTCAAACTTTTCGTTTCAACTGTACTCTTACTTTTTTCTATAAGCAAGAATGAAATCGGGTAAAGTTGGGACTATTTTTTAGGTAAATTTAAATCGGTTAGAGTGGGGACAAAGCTTTAATTATCTTACGATTTTGTTTGTAAAACCAAACGACAGCACAAATTAACTGCAAAACTAATCGAAAGTGTAAACCGAGTCGTGGAAAAGTCTAATACAATGGATCCTATTCATAACACGTGATCGGTATCACGAAATGTAGTATCGACTTATTTATCGATCTCACGAACAATTCTATTTATTTTAATAAGTCAGCGAAAGTTTCTTTATACATCATGTCAATTAGGTAGGATTTGAATGAAAAATATTATTTTTGAGCGAGCGCTCGCTTCTTTCACGCTTTCTCGGCTCCTCCCGCGTATAATCGTCTAATATTTGCACTCGTTCTTTAGTTTTCGTGTAGCTAATTAAAATTTTAAGTATCGGTCTAGATTTTTGAGTGGGTAGTAGGAAAGTTAGAAATTGCAAATAGAGAGTAAATAATGCAGATCAGTGCAGTGGTTCATAACTTATTTTCGACCAAGGACCATCTTGTTTCGTTATTATCTGGGTAATCCCTGGCCCAAAGTCTAAGAATAATAAGCCATATAAAATTAACTTGCTTTCAAAAGTTATTAGTAACAGCAAGACCCTCTTGGACTACTCTTGGGGCGCAGTGGTAGGTGGTAGCTACTGGTTAGGATTGGGAAGTAATGGGAACCACTGATTACCACTGCTCTTGATGAATCATCGTATACGTTGTTAAAAAAAACATACTAGCTCTTTTAATTAGATGCCAGTTAAATAATCATATTCCGATAAAAATTTCTTTCGTCAAAAAAATTTATAACAAGCTGGGAAGACGATATTTTCTTCGAAACTTTTTGAATAGCTGTAACTTCCGGTTCCGATATTCCGGCGGACATAAACCTGTCCATCGCGTGACAATCCAAAATCGCAGCGATTTCTAAGGTATATGTGAATTTGATTTCTGGTCGTTTATTTTTTTCGGGGGCGTCTCTTTGCACTCCCAAACTCAAACCAATTAATATTTTTCTGAGTTGTCTCGAACTGGGAATCGAACTTTGAACTTGGGTCACACAATACGCCAGTAGGGTCTTATCTCTTCGTATAAAATGTGGCTTCGATTGCATTTTAATATCCGCAATGCATGTGGTTATTATTCATCGTCATCATCATTTCAGTCATATAACGTAACAATGGTGTTTATTGCTTAAATAAAATTATTTTAAATATCGCTGGATGCAGGCCGCTTCCAACTGGCCAATCTGGAAGTCAATGGGGGATGTCTATGTTCAGCAGTGGACGTCCTATGGCTGAAATGATGATAATGAAACGGCATTCAGTAATTTACAATATAAAAACCGTATTAATCTGAATTACAAATTACTATTTAATTAACGATTGAATATTTTAAAATCCGACAATAATTTCCACAAAGCTGATCTTAAAAGGTACAACAAGAAAAACTATTATACATCAAGCCATAAATTCTCTCACACATTTATTGCGTTTGAAATAAAAGGGAAATAGCAAAATCGACTTTCACACCATATCGCATTGAAACATTGCAATAAAACCATACGAGTTTTCAACAAAGTAACATTGACATTAAGGTACGTATATTGATTTAAGGGTATGGAAATGTATTCTACTTATAATACTTCCAAGCGTAGTATACCTGAAATTGCGAAAGCGATAGCTAAACACTTGAAAGCGTAAAAGTGAGATATGTCGCAGCAAGATTGGAAAATCGGCCATTTTGTCCCAAAATTGCATGTATTTATAGATCGTAAGAAGACAAAATACGATAGCCTCTCCGTGATCATGCATGAATAAGCAAACTTATTATTTCAATAACAGGGGTAAAATAACAAAATAGTGTAAGTTAAGTAGGTTGTACATTTAAAGCATATCAACTTAACATTTTCTAGAATTTGTCAAGACAGCTTTGAGCGGGAAATCGCTAGAAGAGTGTAGCTTGGCTGGCAAGAATTTGGGAAGCTGCGTCATATCTTTTCGTCGCCACTGTCACAATGCCTGAAGAGCAAGGTATTCGACCAGTGCCTCCTAGCAGTGATGACCTACGGAGCCGAAACAGTAAAGCTAGCCCACCGACTTCACGTCACTCAGAGAGCTATGGAAAGGTCGGTGCTTGGGATTTCGTTAAGGGATATAATCTGAAACGAGGTTATCCGGCAGAAGACCAAAGTAATGGATATAAGTCCTAAAATGTAGCAAGCTAAAAGCAGCCGGCCACATCTGTCGCAGAACCGATGAAAGGTGGAGTAAACGAGGTCTCGAGTGGAGACCGCGCCTTGGCTTAGCTAACATAAAATGACGAATATCCTTAACCAATTTTCAACTTAACGTTTCAGTATTGAGATAATTTGAGGTTTAAATGGACAGTTTACTGTTAATGTTAAAAAAACTAAACTGGTACAGTATTTTTTTTTATTGATTACCAATGAAAGAAAACAAAAACGGATACAAAATATTGTGCCCATGTTCCTGATAGGTACTTATGACACGTTTTAGACGACGATTAAGTAAGTGTTTTCAAATAAGACTATGATTTCATACTCGCGTTTTACAGACGTTATCTAAATAAGCCGATTACTCAATCTAGCTACGACAAGTCGATGTGAGAATACAGTTGATTGAGCATGCGCTGACGCGGCATGATCGGCCGTGTTCCGCATGCCAGCTGAGTGCCACTTAACAATGTTGCGACGCTTAGGTATTTAGCTGATGGACGGTTTCTAAGACTGGGAAACTAAATAGTTTCAGAACAGTTAACCGGTGAAAAGTTGATAATTTGCATACATTATTTCTAAAAGCACAAGTAATGTTATGACACTACTCAAGTTTTAGAAATTGCCAATCCATTCAATAACAAGCGATTTGCCCCAGCTTCGCACGAACGACTCAACGACCGACTATCCCAGAAGTATTTTCCTTCGCGGATTTACTGTTTGCTATTGCCCTAAAAAATCTCTACTTATGTCAACATTTTTCATCGTTTTTAATTTACAGTAAGTTAGTCAAATTTTTATTAATTGGCGAAGTTCCACTCATCAGGTGATGCGGTTAGTGATACCTTTCTGAAATTCTAGAATGACCTACTGATATCAAACAATGTCATCATAATTAGGGTTGACATAAGATGATAATTATATTTTTAATGTAAGAAATTATAAGTAAACTTGGTCACTAACCATCACCATCAGTCGCTAACCATCACAAACAAAATCTGTTGCAAATCTTATTATAATCTAAATGTTTCCGAACAAATGCCAATAGTATGACCGTTTGCTCTTCCAACCATTATTAACGCGATTTCATTAGCTCCACATGTAACAAATAACAGCTTAGTAACTATGTAACTTTGGAATTAAAAAGAAAAGACGTTTTTAACCTTATTTTAACTATCATATTTTAAACAATGCAAGTATGTTAGATTTAGACGACAATGCCATAATGAGATACCATCATGCTGATCGGTTGATGGAGCCAGAAGGGTAGCGAAACTCTTCAATTGCTATCGGTAAAGTTTTTAAGCCTATTTGTTTCGTTTTAACGAGTATCATCACATATACAAGTGTGTTGTTTGTTGTTTTGTTTCATAGTTTTTTGAGCTGTTATGTTGAAATTTGTGTAAAAACGGAATTGCGGAACTAAGTACCTACCAACAGATTTAATCCCAAGCTGATAAAACCGATCGGACCGTTACGGTCATGGACTCAACGATCGCGTGTGATGCAACCACACCAACGGAAACAACAGAATAACGGAGCTGTATTTATTGCTGGAGCTAATTGGAACGAATGCCTGGGCATTGTCGTAAATAACAAACATTTTAGTTGCACTGTTACATAAATAAAAATTGTGCATTAAATTAGTTTGATAAATGAGTAGAAACGTTAAAAAATAATAGTGTATCAAGCGAATATTTATTGTTCATAAATTGTAAATTTAACAGTTGTATCTACGAAAGCGATTCATTTTACGATGTAGGCACTGTAACGCACGCTTCTATTTGCTAGTTTTGAGTAGGTACCTTTAAATTTTGTAGTTAGTACGCAAAATATTACATTTCATATTCATCAAATATGATAGTTTTAAAAAAAAACTAGAGATGAAACGGATAGTCATTTCGCCGGATACCAGATTTAATCCTGTACAGAAAAGAAAAAGGTTGGTTGGCCGGATACCAAATAGAAACCAAAAATCCGTTTCACCTTTAATCCTTCTTTTTAACAATTAATACTTTTATTGCATGTCACAGGCGTAGAGGACCATACATCTATGGTCCTCAAAGCCGGATAGTAGACTAAAATTTTCATTGATTGCACTAAACATTTAATTTCACCCTCATTTGATGACCAAGACAGACTACATTAATGCAGATTACAGTCTCAGTAATTTAATAATTTACTTTTAAAGGTTTCAATAGCATAAAAAAAATTTGGTCCTTCGAGCCGGATCGCACATATAAAAATGGAACTGTTGAACTGTTTGAAATTTTAAAAATGGAAGCTTAAATTCTGGCTGGATGGCACTATTCTATCGCCTTTGTCTATATATGATATATAGACAATGATCATTACTACGTTGAAGCATTAATATAATCTGTCGTCCCTTACCTGTCATGGTGGTGGACTCCAATACCTTGAACACGTGCGGCTGGTCGACGTAGGGTTGTCCACAGGTGCCGGAGCGGGATGCCGCTGGAAACGTGATACCTGCTTGGAAGAGGCAAATGCTGGCGAGGAGGGCCGCGGAGAAGGCTAGGAGGGACTTGGAGAGGGAGCTAGCGGGGGAGGCGGAAAGGCGGAGGGCGGCCGCGGTCCCGGTTTGGAAGAGACAGCTGCTACAGAGGAGGGAAGAGGCTGAGAACCGGCTGAGGTGAGATTTTAGGCTATAGTAATTAGAATCCTTCGCGGATTTACTGTTTGATATTAGTGTTGATTTTGGTAACGCTTATTTTTAATACAGGTATTTAATGAATTAGTTAGCCATTATTGTACTATTGTTAAATAAATTAGCCAGACTATTACAGTTCTAAGCAAAGTAAATAACTTGTGTATTTATATGAGCTATCGTCATGAAAGCATAATATACTTACACAAAAATACTTGGGCCGATTTTTTCAACGCTAGATAACTTTTATCCGACGAATAAAATTGACGTTTGACACATTTTCTATACAAAAACTGTCAACATGTCAAACTTATTCGACGTACAAAAGTTATCTGGCTATGAAAAAAATTTACCCTTATTAATTAATTACATAAACGTGAAGTCCATCAATCATCATGTGCCTAACTTGATGAAAATGACGAAAACTCCGCAACATTATAATCAACCACATGTACGAAACACACATTCTAAGATCCGGTATTAGGAATATCTATCTACCCTCATGTTAGCGATGACTAAGACTGATGTTAGATAATAGATAGATTGATAAATCGCACATTAGTTGCCTAACTAAATTGCATGCCGATGCTGTTAAATATAATTTTATTAATTTTTTTATTATTATTTGTAACTGTATTAGCTAAGAGAATTAAATATTTAGGCATTTAAAAAAATATGGGTATTCCGGAATACTTTCAGATTTAAAGTACTCTGGGCATTTATTAAAAAGAATTACAAATTACGGACGGTATAGTAGGGCCCAAAGCTATGTTATAATTAAGATGGAACTTGAATGAAATTATTTTTATATAATTTATGTAGTAATCTTTAAAATAACAGATTAAGGTAGATATTTATAATACCGGATCTCGTACTACTGAACTTTCTTTAATTGCCATATCAATTGTCACATAACAACGAAGAGTTGAGCCTAACTTATGCTATCTTTTTTTATGTGTAATTTTAAAGAGTATTCTCAATTTCCAGACAATTACACGTAAGTCTGTAATTTTAAAGAGCATTCTATCTCAATTTTCAGACAATCCCTTTACACCCCGAAAGTCGAGGAGACGAACGGCACGAACGGAACGAACGGCGAGTGGCGCGCGTACCCGAGCGGCACGCAACGCGCCGTCTCCATCGACAACATCTCGCTCTGCTACGACACTCCGGCGCAGCCCGCGCGCGCGCCTTCGGAGGCGAAGCTGTCCTCGGACCACTGTAATGGTCGGTACCCAGTACTTTTTTGTCAGGAAGTTTTTTCGTTTTGAGATGTTTCTCATTCGTTGACATTGTTTGACTGTTGTCTTGTCAAACACAAAGAAAAGTATGGTCGATTTACTTTAATGGTTGTTATTTATCATTTATAGAGCTTTAGAGTGCAAGATTCGTGTAGTTTGTGTTCTAATGTTTTGTGAAGTGATAAAGATCTGAAATTATTGAAATATCATTGTATTCAACGCCGCATCGAGTGTCAAGTGACTTGTCTCTAGACAACTTGCTTTAGACCCGATAGCGTCTTGAAACCTGCTTCTACGGAAAGAGTAGCCCTCCACTGAATCCAAGAAAAGCAATAAAAACTAAGCACCTGTTATTTATTGTAAACTTAAAGAGCTCTGCTTAAAGAGCGGGATGTGTCTATAAAAAAAAGAAGGCTTTTGTGCTAAAACAATTATGTAGTTCAAAACACACACAAATGTATTCGCACTACATACAGCGCCATCCAACTCGCCAATGGGAAAACAGGCAAAGCAAATCACAGATGGCGCAAGCCTGTTTGGTCTTGTCAAACAATGTCAATATTTCGCGCCATCAATCAAAAGAAGAAAAAGATAAAGGTTTTTTGTGCTCAAACAATTCTGTGGTTCAAAACACCCATTAATGTATTCGCACTATATGCAGCGCAATCCAGCGGGCAAGCGGTGAAATACATGCAAAGTTAATCACAGATAGCGCTAGCCTGTTTAGTCTTGTCAAACATGTCAACTTAAATGTCAATATTTCGCGCCATAAATCAAAAGAAGAAAAACAGGGAGGCTTATTGTATTTAACCAATTCTGTGGTTCAAAATACAAACAAATGTTTTTGCACACAGGCATCGTTTTGAACAGAGATACAAAATGGGTTTTTGTTGGTTGTCATTACATGCTCAGTAAACAACATAACACACTGACCTGTATTAACCTGGACTGGCTACTGTAAAAAAAAATTCAAGCCTATTTGATTATTGCCATTTTGGCGCTGTAGGTAACTGTTGTAGGCAGATTCATAATATGCAGTATACCTCAAAACTAATTTTCAGTACTACTTGTGGTGTTGCAAATGGTCACTCATAATTAGCTGTACTCGTTTTGTATAGGACAGTCAGTCCAGGTCATATACACAGGTCAGTGACATAGAATCTATAATCAAATAATATTTTGAGTAGACCAAACCCAAAGCGACACCTATAAAAGAGCAGTGTGCTTACCCACTGTAATAGTCTCGAAGTAAGCTACTAAAATCCTTGTGTTACTAAGTACCAGACAATAAATTCACACTCAGACCGAGCTAATGCAGTAAAGCTTATTATCTGAACTGTATTTATAGCGAATCACAGCCACTAAACCAATCTGGTCTTCGCTTTTGTCGTTTGTTTCGCTATGAAACTCAGGCAGATACAGAACGAGGATATCTGCAGAAGAACCAAAATAACCGACATAGCTCTTCGAATTGCAAAGCTGAAGTGGCAATAGGCAGGCCACATCACTCGCAGAACTTACAATTGTTGGGAAAGAAGTTTCTTGAGTGACGACCACGAACTGGAAGAAGCAGCGTGAGAAGGCTTCCTATCCGGTGGACTGCAGATCTAGACAGCGGCGTTTTATAGGGAAAATTCCCCTTAAACTTATTATTACTACGAAATTCTATCTCTACCACCGTATTCATACACAGAAAAGATTACTTAGTTAGAAAAGTTAATTTTCTGAAGTGACCACACCGGGAATTGAATCCGGGACTCGTGCTCAAGGGCTAGACGCGGCACTGCGACAAACGAGTAGTTAAAATTATATTTATGGACATTGTTGATTACTAATCGGAATTTACCTTGGTAGTGAAGTGAGACACATTAATAACGGATCAACGCTAAGATAAAGATGGCTTACACTGTTACTTTAACTGTTTTGAAACAGTTTTGGGTAATTAGTAAGACATCTTACACTTAACGTTGATTTTTGAGTATGAAATCTGTTTTGTTAACTGGCAACACTAATTTATAATTTATATGTCCACAGGTCACGCGACAAACGGTAAACACGAAGACAACAATGATGAGAGCGCAAAAATCATACCATGGCGAGCGCAGCTGCGCAAGACCAACAGCAAACTCAATCTTTTAGAGTAGTACGTTGTAAGCTTGGTCAGTGTTGCTAGAGTTAAATAATTACTACTAGTTTAGTAGTTTCCATGTACGTTTTGTATAGCAACGCCATAACGAGAAATGCATTGTATCCGTTGCTTGGAATAAAATAAGAGTCCAAAAATAATAAAACAAATTGAACACAACTTATTTCTGTTAATTAGTGTTTTGGTAAGAATATTATGTAGGTTAAAAATAGTCTATCCGTATTTAAGTATTTGTTTGTGAAATCTCGATCAATATCTTCAACTTATGCACGTTGAGTTTTTTAATATTTTTTTGATACATTTTCATATGTATACAATTAAAATATGTTTTATTTTATTCTCATAAATATTGAATGGTTGTAGATACGACAAACTAAACACTATTATTTTCGAGTAAAATCTTAATGGATTTTAAGTCATTTACTGATTTGTACATTAGACTTATTTTATAAGTTGGATATATTTTCATAGCGATTAGAGAATCCCAAAAGGATTACCGAATATAAAATTAAATTCGGCAATAAAATTTAAAATGGATTAATAGATATTGAAAAGATTTATTATCAAGAAAAATATTATTTAAATAAAAAATATTTAAGGTTTTTATAACATGCAAGTGATACCATTGTTGCAATACTAGGAGTAAGCTTATAAGTGGGCTTTTGCAATTATGTACGTCCTACGTATTAAAGTATAATGATATACATTAGATATTTGTGTGAGTTTACGACTATCTGAATATAATGTAATGTTGTTAAATAAAAATGCTGTTGCTTATTTGGTGTTTTAATTGATTACAGTGTGTCCTAAGGATAGTACCTAGAAGCACATATTATTATTTACTTAGAACCGGCATATGTCGGAGGATACCATCGATGATACGACTGATACGACGCTGCCGTTGGTGTGCCGTAGGTACATAAGAATTATTATCATCTCCATCATCATTTCTGCCACAGGACGACCATACAATAATATAATCATACAATCATTTTACTATTTCAAATTTACTACCTGCGTGTGACAATGGATCAGACTATTAGAGCCATCTCACAACAGAGACTTATATTTAGCGATAATGCAGCGCGCACACCGTGACTTCGCCGCTCCTCGATGCGATCTCGTCTCGCTTTGAAATCGACAGATGAATCGTTAGTGTAAAAGGGCTATATAGGGTTATTGGTATAACATAACAACCTCCTAGGGGCTAAGTGTTGCATAATACCCGTTTAGTGCATAGTGTGAGACAATAGAAATTTTATTTATAGTCTCATTCGATCGCTCAAAATCGAAGATTCATCATCATCATTTCAGCCATAGGACGTCCACTGCTGAACATAGGCCTCCCCTATTGACTTTCAGATTGGCCGGTTGGAAGCGGCCTGCATCCAGCGTCTTTCTGCGACCCTTACCAGGTCGTCTGACCACCTTGCGAGTGGACGTCCTACGCTGCGCTTGCCGGTACGCGGCCTCCATTCTAGAACCTTTCTGCCCCATCGGCCGTCAGTTCTACGTGCTATGTGCCCCGCCCACTGCCACTTCAGCTTGCTAATCCGTTGGGCTATGTCAGCGACTTTTGTTCGTTTACGGATCTCCTCATTTCTGATTCGATCTCGCAAGAAACACCAAGCATAGCCCTTTCCATAGCACGCTGTGCGACCTTGAGCTTTCTTATGAGGCCCAATCGAAGATTGTTTTGTTAAATTATTCTATTTGCTAACTAAAAAAGTAGAACATTTAAAGCTAGTTCTCTGTAACTAATGTTTTCAAGTTTTCTTTTCAATTCCATCTACGTTCGTAATAAAATTCAAGATATAAAAGTAACTCATAAAATCTAGACGTTAAGTATCCGACCAATGCTAGGCCATAAAAATGGCTGTAAATAGGACTAAAATGAGATCAAGAGTACGTTATGGAACATTTTAAAGTATTTTTTTCAAAAGGTATGTAAAGTTAAGTAAGCGTATACACGTCCCACTGCTGGGCATAAGCATTAGGGAGGTTCGTGTATGTATAGTCAACGTATTTTAGGAGATAATTCTACTCCTTAAATACCACAGCTTATTTAACGGAACCACTATTAAATGAAATTAAGATGACAGGAAATTGTGAGAAAATCTGCGAGGGCCTATCTAGGACGCGACCTTCAGAAATGAAGAAAACGACTAAGAAGAAGAATTGAAAAAAATTGCAAAAAAAAACAGTTTCTGTTAAAGATATTCTAATAATAGATGCATGGGAAAATTGACCTCATGCCATGTCACGGATATATGTGTAAACTTGTTCATACAAAATGTATGCAAGCCACTGACCTGTATTACACTGGACAGGCCGATGTCAAATGGAATTCGCGCGCTGTAAGCAGATGCAAGTTTTTGCGGAACAAATAAACCGCGCGGGACCTCCACCATAAAGGCACACAAAATAATAACACTTATATTTTGACGTATAATGCCGATTGACTATTTATGTTTGTATGTATGTATGATTGTTTAATTCATGTTCTAATTCAATTTGACTACAATATTTTTATTTAAATTGGCATGGCATTGCCATTTGAAATTAATTTAATTTGTTATAATATTATTTAATTATCTTGTGTGCGCTTTGGATTATTCTGTAAGCATACTTGTAAATTGTTAAATAAATAAAATAGTAAATAAGCTGTCATATGTATGGAAAAACCAGTCCATTGTGTAATTATACAGGTCAGTGATGCAAGCAATATTCCCTGACGGATCACAGCTATGATAGAGCCAAAGCTGCTAGCAGCTGCAGCGGTTGGAACCGGGTTCAGTAGCGTTTATTATAGGTTTGAAGAATCTTTATGTCGCATAAGAATTACATACAATTCACTTATATGAGATACTAGCTTTTGCTCGTATGCGTTGATCTTACCCGGATAAAAAGTATCCTATGAGTTAATCCAGGCCATGGTCTATCAGTATACCAAATTTCATCAAAATCCATTCAGTAGTTTTTGCGTGAATGAGTAACAAAGATCCATACATCCTCATAAACTTTCACATTTATAATATTAAAGTAGAAATAGATTACAATTAAAATTAAAAAACACATATTATGACAGGCCTATGCTTTGTTTAGCAGTGACCTGTGGTTGATTGGTTAACCCTTTGACCAGTGGTGGACATATAACTGCCACCATATTTTAAACTTTATGCTCTTGAAATAAGATTAAAATCCAAAGAAAATAAAAAATGTTTATAACGGTTAAAGGGTTAAGATCAAGATAAAGCTTTGTCATCAGAGGTGGATTGTGCGACAAAGGGAAAATAAAGGTAAACGCACACCTATGCACAAGGTACACGCCGAAAGAAGTTTCGTTATCCGTTTTTACCGGTGATTTTGAGCAAGATACATTTAATGAATTCATAAAATTGCTTTCAACCGGCCAATCTGGAAGTCACTGGGGGAAGCCTATGTTCAGCAGTGGACGTCCTATGGCTGAAATGATGATGATGATGATGATGATAAAAATAAAGTTTCGGCGCGTTCGGCTCTTGGATAGGTGTGTTTTTACCTAACATGCATCTGGGACTGCGACTTTATTTGCTATGTCATTAGCCACCGCTCAATATAATCATCATCATCATTTTAGCCATAGGACGTCTACTGCTGAACACAGGCCTTCCCCAGTGACTTTCATTGGGGGGGATTGCCAATACTCGCCACGCTTGGCAGGCGGGTTGGCGAGTGCAGTTTTTTATATGATTCCGCACGCAGATGCTGCTGCCCGTCTCGTGCTACAGGAATTAGTCAACCCTTACAACACGCCTCCTGTTGGCCTCAATATAATATAAGCACTAAATTAAAATTCTTCAACTGCATTAAACTCATATACCTCTTGTAATTCTAATCTGTTCTCCATTACAGCACAAGTGCTTTGTTTGATATTAATTTTATCACAACCATCGACAAATGGAGACACAATGGAAGGATCTTTACCAGACATGCAAACAGTATTTAAAATGTTGCAAACATTCCTCAGTCCCTACATAAGTTCATTTAACAATTCTGACAAACCTAAGTACAGGACTGGCGAAGATAATTTAGTAGAAAAGGTCATAAGAGAAAAAATGGCATCAATGAAACCATTTTTACAAGACGACGACCAGAAACCATCAAAAAACGACGAAAGTGACAATCTCACACTCGAAGACAAAGATCAAACCACTATAATAGAATTCGTTACAAATGAAAACAAACACGGTAAGAAACATCTACGGAACCAGATAAACCTTAAAGCGAAACCGTTCCCTTTAAAAGATAAACTAGAAAAGTATAAAGAACTCAGGCACAAGATTAAGGCAGCATTAATAAAGGAACACGTTTCAAGGTCGACTCTAACTTTAGTGACCAATACATTAGATGGAATGATGACGCGAATAATCGAAAATCGATGTACATGGAGGAAATCATACGATAAACATAACAAAACCCAAAAAATACCAAACAAAACCTTTGCCAGAGCAATTGAATGGAACAAAAATTGGAATGATTTGAAGAAACATTATTTAAAACTTGCAAACTCCAAACAAAACACATCAATTCCAGTTGAGCTTTTTTATTTTTTCGAGAACTTCCACGAATTTCTTACTCATATAGTGAAAGATTTTAAAATGTTTAACGATCATTCAATTACTTGCCATTTCACTAAGAAAAACAGCACACACGAGAATAACAAAAAAATACCTGATTTAAGACAATCAATAACTACCAAAAAGATTAAGAAATATAAATGCGAGAACTTTAGAATATGTTCTGAAGAATTATCCGACTTTCTGAATAGTTTTTATTATTATTTAAATGACACTTCGGTCAGTGCATTGAAAAACTACGCATCAATGTATATAAAAGATACTGACGATAGTCAAGAAAAAGAGAGTGTAGTTTCAGCTGTTAACAATATAAGCGTCAAAGCAGAACGCAAAACAAGAAAGATATTTATTAAAGAAACGGCCAATTTCGGATTAAACGATACTAAAGACAAGAACGCGAATATAAAATCACTTAGGAATTACATCAAGAATACTATTGACAAAACTAAAACAAATATTAAAGATATTTTGAGAACCGGTTTGAAGTCACTCAGAAATAGTCTACTGGAAACGGTGAAACTTGACCTAAGCGTCAATTTAGACGTCGATCTGAACAATCTAGAAAGAGATTTCAAAAGCAGAATATGTACTGTTTTTTCTGTTTGTAACGGTCAATATACCGGAAGAAGGCGTGGGGATGATACACGATTTAAAAATAGAAATAGTGTTTATGTAAAAGTACAGTTAGATCTTGACGATGAATTGAAAGAAGCAATAGCTCGACCGAGATCGGCGGTTTTCTATAATAAATCAGAGGATCTAATAACAGATAAAAAAAGTCATAAGAAGAAACATCTAGATCGAAGTACAAAAATGTACAGAAAAAGCATTGCAAATGACTTCGATGAATATGCAAAAGTCAATGTAACTAGGACAACTATAATAAGTTCTACTACACCTAAAATAAGTACGACAACAGTTAACAAAACTGACAAGAACTCAACTACAACTGTAGCAACTAAAAAAGATAATTTGTAATAGAAATTGTAGTATTTATACAAATAATTTGATGAATAAAACTCTGAAAATGGTTTCAAAATAAAATCTTAGAATTTATTTACATCACATTTACAATGTTTCACTTAATTTATTTGAAGTATAAAAATATAATCGCCAGTCTTTAGAGCGTACCTGTTTTACTAAAAATGACGACAACCTTAGTCAAATATTTATTTTATTTACATTCAACAGCTTACCAACTTTACAACATTTACAATTTTTTCAACTAAATTTACAACTCCGCCCCCCTAGCATCACCACCAAAACACGATATGATATGTAAAGCTATATTATATCGACACTAACTGTAAAAAAATGGCAGATTTAACCGCCATTTTGAATTTTTATCGAAACAATAATCATCGGTCATATTAAGTGACTTCACCGGCACGGCGATTCAACATGGCGGCTATATCTGTCATATTTTTACAGTTAGTGTCGATATAATATAGCTTTATCATATCATATCATATCGTGTTTTGGTGTTCATGCTAGGGAGGCAGAGTCGAAAAAATATACCGACTTTTAACAAAACACAGCTTTTTTGTGGCTATGAATTAGTATCAGTTTAAGCAGTTAACTGTACATTATCTATACACATTATTATAAAATTGGAATGTTGACACCATTCACAAATAATCCCAATTCTTTTTTAAAAAATAACACCTTTTTTCGAACATTTAATCGTTTATCTTTTTATTTTTAATTACTTTGAAATCATAGTTTGTAAGCTGCTTATGTCAGGATGAGTTTTTATAACGATTTTTCTAATTGCCCGTTTGAATTGTCAATAAAATTGTCTATTTCTAATTAACAAAGATCAAAGGCTTTTTGACATAAACTTATATGCTTAATTTAACAATAATTTGTAGTCAACTAGAGTTATTACTCGAAAAAATTTACAAATAAATTACGTTATCGTGATAAAAAAAACTAATTCTCGTATATTGAACGTCGACAAAATTATGTCTTAAATATTGTAATTTTTGTTTAGCAATCAAAATGAATTTAAATGAAAGATTTAGTTGCTTGAAATTGTCAAGGCAAGCACTTTTCGTAAATCGTGGTGGTGAGATTTATAATTTTATAAATGAAAAATGGTTTTATTTAAAAATGTACAACAGTAAACGTCTAAACATAAGATTGAGCTTTCTTTTGCATGTATTTAACTTAATATCTTTCCTAAAGTCGCAAATTAGGCGCTGGAAATGTTAAAAATGTGTAATGGCTCTTAAGTCATTGTTTAGGCCCTAAAGACATGTTTTTTTCTTAGTCACAATATATTCAGAGTCAAACTACAAACTGACCTTAACACTAGACATTGTACACGATGGGGAAGTGTTGTATCCTGCCGGAAGACCAAGCGATGGTGAGGCAGGCTCCCTCGGCGAAGTTCTGTTGGAAGGCCAGCGTCGAAGGCAGCTCGTTGTCAACACCGTTAATGAAACAGCTGAAAAAAAAACATCATTATTTCAGCCATAGGACGTCCACTGCTGAACATACGCCTTCCTGACTTCCAGATTGACCGGTTGGAAGCATCTTTCTGCAACCTTTACCAGGTCGTCTGTCCACCTTGTGGTCGAACGTAGATGTGCAGTGTGCTTCCCCATTGACTCGAACCGGTGACTCTTGCCTTCATGTCGAATCACCGCACTACTACGCCTATCGGGTGATCATATAATAGGGATGACGACTGGGTAAAGAAAATGAAATTCTATTTAGTCCGTCAGATTATCAAAAAAAATAGACATTTATTTTTTCTTTTGTAAGTTAACCAAAAAGTGTCAAAGATAAAGCGCGTCAAAGTTCGGGAGTCGTTAAGGGCTCGTGGCGTCACTTATAAGTAAAAATTTACCTAGGCGTGACATTTTAACAAATCAATATTATCTGTATTTTGACGTGATAACGTCTTTAAAATCGTTTTAGTCGGGTGACATGTTCAGAAACTTGTGTCACACCAAAACCTCACGAGCGCGATCGCAGGTATAACGAGAGAGAGACGGACCGATCTCCCGTCTCATCTCGAGCGCTGCCAGTCATTCCGTGAAACTTGTCACGCGGAATCCTCACGAGCGGAGGCTGGCATAGCGTTCGAGTGAGTGGACCGATCTTCCGTCTCTCTCACTCTAGCGGCATACAAACGAATGGAGATTTTCTCGTGCGGTTAAGTTTTCGTTGAATGTTTAACAGTGAAACAAAATAAATAAATAATATAATATAATTATAATTATATTCATATAATGTATGAAGAAAAATGTATATCATAGTCGAATAAGTAAACTTGTCATTTTACACCCGAAATTTATCATCAAAAGTGTGAATAAAACGATAGATGTAATTTAAAATTTGAAAAAATTGTTATCTTCATTAATTCCTTACTTCCCAAAAACTTATATCACCAATAAGACGTTATCACGTAAACATCTCGATCGTAAACCTACTTTACAAACAACCAATTTTTTTTTTTAAATGTGAAAAAAAAACGTATCCAATACTTTTTGATTATCAACCTGACAGACAAAGAAAAAAAAAAGTTTGTTGTCATCCCTAAGTCGGCTGAGATTCATCAGATATCAAGCCCCTTGTAAATAATCTTTTAAGAAACTTGCCCGTGCTCATTTTCTTTATCAATTGAAATCATCATCTTGAACCCTTAGGTATTGTAGTCTCATGATCGTCGTCATATTTATTTACGTATGTATTTTGCCTATGTAATCTATGTATGATAGTATTTAGTTTATGTATATCGTTATTTACTGTATGTAGTTTATGCTTTTCAAAATAATTCACACGAACCTTTCATTTGAATTTATATCGCCTATATCGCACCGCCCACAAAACGTCTCTGTTTAGCCTAATGGTCGACTGGTAGAGAATGCCTCATGGCATTAAGTCCACCTTTTGCATGATTTTTAATCTGTGCAATAAAGTCAAAATAAATGAATAAATTCATCATCATCATCATCATTTCAGCCATAGGACGTCCACTGCTGAACTCAGGCCTCCCCGTTCACTTCCAGATTGGTTGAGATTAAAGCTAACTTACCATGGAGTGATCTTAAGCTGCATCATCAAATGCGTAGTACAGAAAACTGCTATTAACGGGGATTCTTCGAACAGCAACGCTAGATATCGGCCCGTGGGGTCCCAGCACATGTCCAGCACTGGGCCACCGATCGGATGGCCTGAAGGCAGCTCCACTTTCGTTATGTCAAGGATTGGGACTGCTTTACTGGTTTGGGCACCTTAAAGTATAACATGAATGGTGGTTTAAAAAACAAATTAAAATAATGAGAGGCTAACAGTTAAGAGGCCGTCTTAGAAATCGTCGTATTTTCGTACATTTTGTTCTCTGATTGTCAAGACGTGAATGATAATTAAAACAAAATAACATGTGATTCTTAAAAGATTAGTTCTTATTCTTGCATGTAGCGCGAACGAATTATTCATATCATTTCAAAAATAAAGGTAAATCGCCAAATGAGCTACCCTTATTTCAGAAAAATGACGTTCGAGTTACCTTTGAACATCGGTTTACAAGAGACTACAAGTTATCCTGACAATTCGATTTTATCATTTAATTGAAGATATGGTCTACTTGCACATAGGTTGAGTACTTTTTAAAATTTCTTACAAAATATAGCAGAAAAAATGTTAAAATAACATAAAATTTTAATTTTTTTTATTTCAAACATCATTTATTTTTCTATCGAACAACTATTATAATCTTATAATAGTTGTTCATAACAACTATTATAAGATTTAAACACTACACAATAATCTTCAGGTATACTTTTAAAATAATATAATTTTTATTTTATGTAAAAAATAAAAAATAAATTAGTAAACCTAAGTCAAAATTAACTATAAAATCAAGCGCGCATAATAGATCGTTTTTCAAACCTAGGTAGGACGTCCACTACCAAATAAATTATCAATATTATCTTGTAAAGGATCAACATTGTTGACGCTTTATCCCGCATCATAGACGTACACAAGCATAGAACTGTATTTCAATTTTGCACTGAAAAAAGGTGCACGGCCTCTTAACGTAGCAAGCTAAAGTGGCAGTGGGCCGGCCACATCTGTCGCAGAACAGATGAAAGGTGGAGTAAATGGGTCCTCGAGTAGATACCGGGCCTTGGCAAACGTAGTGTTGTAAGCCCCCTGCTCGATAGATCGACGACCTTATGAAGATGGCTGGCAATGGCTGGATGAAAATTCGGGGGGCTTATGTAAAGCAGTGGACTGGCAATAGGCTGACATGATGAACTGTTAACTGTTTTTAAATCGTATCATCATCATCAGCCTATCGCAGTTCACTGCTAGATGTAAGCCCCCAAAGAGCGCGAAGAGCACGATCTCCCCCATTTTTCTATGGTCGTCAGGTCATCGAGCTGGGGGCGTCTCTCACTACGTTACTACTACGGGCAAAAGCTTAACATAAAGATGGCTTACCACTTAGCAGGCCAGTGTTGGTGAGAGCGTAGATCATGGGCTCCCCTTTAGCCGCAAAAAGCAGCAGGTCATTGGGTCCCCAGCACGCAGCCACCACGCGACATCCACGAGAACACCAACGCTCAGGCGTCCAGCGCTTGGTGTCCCACACACTAAAAATAATAGGGAATATGCAATTATAGTGCTAATAGTGAAAACAAAATTGATTTTAAGTAAAAAATAACCATAGCTAATTAGAAATTGAGATATACCTCTATATATACAAGGTCGCTTTTTATAAACGGGTGAAACTTGTTAAGATTATTTTTAGCTTATTAGTTTTTTGAAGTCGGTTTTATTTTTATTATAAAATTTACTTATTTCATTTATTTTTGGTGATAAATCCTAATCAAAACAGATCTTAATAGTGCAAACAATATAACAGAACTTCGAATTGTATTAGAGAAATCGGGCCCTATTATTTTCGTTCTTAAAAACGGGCTAGTTTTAATTTTTTTATTCCTAACAAAATGTAAAAACTATCTGTCTCTTTCTCTCATTTCAATCGTGCCCCACTTTTCCCGCGGGGTGCACGCACGGGGCACGGGGTGTTTTTTTTACGTTGAAATAAAAAAGTTTTTGGCGTTTTTCTCGAAAAGCAGCATATAAAATTTTTCTTTTTTTTAACAAAAATGATTTATTTGTTTTGTAATTGCTCTTTAAATTTCACCCGTTTATAAAAGGCGACCTTATATATATAACTAATTATAAATTGAGATATACCTCTCTTTCTGAAACAACTTTTACAATGAGAAATGTATAGCAGTCGTGTAACATGACGTCACGGTGCATGTCGGATCTTCTTGTATAGCACGCGACTAATGAGTTGTAAGTCAGGTATTTAACTATATATTTCGAAAATTCTTGAAGTTTTGTAAATTAAATTAGGTACTATTAATTTTAAGACCAGATAAAAATGAAATTTTTTCCTATTGTTCTTGACTATTTTCCGCAAAGAAACACAAACAGTGCTAATTGCGAGTCAGACTACATGCTAAGTTTGATCGATTGATTGATGACAGTTTTTAAAGTTCCATAGTAAACAGAGAACCCTTGAAAGTTTCGCCATATCCGTCCGTCTGTTACAGAAAGATATATGATGTACATTCTTAGTACAAAAACTAAAATTTAGCTTGCATAAATCATGCAGATAAAGTGTTAAAAAACCTCCTTATATTTTTCGTCTATATTATGGTGTAGTAAGTTATCACAGGAAAGATCGTTCAAAAATATTGCTGGTGTGTGAAAACCCATTTTTACATTTTAATTACATTATGTTTTTATTTCCACCTACTTCTTTTCACCGTTAAAAAGCCACAAGACTTTTATATTTAGATAGATAGGAAATACAGACAGATAGTGTATACAGGGTCCTAAAATAAGCTTGTAATTTCATGTCGCTTGATTAAAATAAAGATGTGGAAATTAAAACACATAATGATAATTATAGCATGACACAACTTAGAAGTACTTGTATTTATATGAATAATCATGAATTTTTTTCTCTACTCATTGGATTATGATCCAAATTTTATAGATTTTTAAAGAGGAATTTTACAAAAATAGGAAAATAATATACAAACCGGAAAATAATAGAAGATGTAGCTGCTAATACTTTGCTGGCATCGAGCGACCAGCGAGCAAAGACTATCCCGCCACCAGCAACTCTGCGCAGCGGGACAGCAGTCTCCATTGAGACGTCCCACACCATCATGGAGGTGTCAGCTCCGCAGGAGCTTATCAACAAGTCTCCATTAGGAGACCAGCTCACATCAGTGACAGGACTGTGGCCAGATCTGAAAATTGTTACACAAAATAAATTACTTGATGAGAAATATGTTGGGTAGACTACTGAAACATGCTGTTTATTTATTTAAAAAAGAAAAGTTACTTTACATTTACATGAAGTACCGAAATAAAGAGGTAATATAACATATTATAGGCCTTAATAACATCAGTTATTAAATAAAAAAGGAAACCCTTTTTGTTTAAATAAAATTTACCACTTTTTGTAATATTTTGTCTATTCTTTTTTCTCTTTGGACATAACGATAGATAGCTTGTTGTGGTCAGTCCAATTATAAAATAAATTACTTATTGAATTAAATCTTAAAAAGTTTAACTAATGAATACATTTTACTGTTTTCATTCTACTTGTAATTTAGTGTCTAGTTTTTCTTTATGGAAATACTATCTTAATAAAAAACCTTTAGAGATTAACATAAAAAAATCAAAGGTATTGGAAACAAGAGACAATACATACCTTTTCAACACAATAGCATTGCTAGAAGATGGCTTCGTAAACATTGAATTCGGATCAACAGTCCACACAATCACACCCTGTTCACACCCGACGGCAATTTCTGATGCAGAGTATGGTCTCCAGCAGAGTGAAGATACATGCCCTTGCGCTTTGCACTTCAGCATCGAAACAAATGGCACCTCCGAACAATACACTCGGACATTATCGTCAACTGTTGCTACTGCTATCTTCGTAGTATGAGGGTGCCACGCCAAACATTTCACTGGTGCGTTACCCCAGTTCCTCGTCCTTGAGTAGTTAGACACGATTTTAGGACCTATATCCTTCAAATGTGGTTGCAAAAAGTACCGGAATGCGGTGAACACATTTGCCACTTTCAAAACGTAAGATGCGGCCACAGCAAGAAGAGGACTCTCTCTGTTCACGCTAGGATCTGCGGCGACACCTAAAGCCTCAAGAAAACCTTGCTTGTACCACACACTAGTTATTTTCTTTAGCAAATTGTCTTCAACATCGATGTACACAGAAATGTTTTCATCTGTCGTTCTGTGATGGTGGATATCCCTTGCTACGTTGATTACTGGATGCTTTTTCGTCTGGAATATTAAAAAGTTAAATTAAACATAAAAATATCACAAAATAACAATGCAATATGAACCTAACCTTACCGTGTGTGTAAAAGTGGTTATGCTGCCGTATCGTGAATTCCCACAGCAGTAAACTTCATCTATTTTACAAAAAGCAGTTTCATCTGCTCTGGGTAATTCAGGAAATCCTTGAAAAGCAGACATTTTTGACTTCGTATATGAGAAAAATAAATCGACCAGCGGCAAAGTGAATGAATAGCCAACAACCAACAACAGAATTTTTAAATCTGACAGTTGACACTTGACAGCAGCTGGCTGCCAGTTAGTAGAACTGTCACTGTCACGCAAGCGACACTTTGTTTTTATGTAGCACAGACATTTTGAAAACATAATGTTTGAGTAAAATAAAAATAAGTGTAGAATAACATTAACGTTTTTTGAATAGTTATTATAAATCAAAATTTGTTTACAATTGTAAATTACTGTTTGGTTTAAACTAAGCAAAGCTTGTATTATGGCGACTAGATGACGGATAAACTTACTTGATACGTTTGTACACATCCATCATGACGTAGTACAAATGCTCGTGCTCATCAGACAGATATTTTCCCTTTGCAAGATTCGAACCCGCATCTGCCTCGCTTTGTAGTCTGAGACGCGAACCACTATGTACTTACACCAGATCCACCAGATTACACCAGATCCGTTACACAGATTCGTCTCTAATCTTGTCAACACCAAAAGCCTTCTTAGCCATGGTTTTAAGTTAAAGGAATTACCTACTTACTTACTATCGAGGTATCGTACAATCGTATTCCTGTCTATTGAGCAAACTATAGAACTAGCATGTCGTCGTTGCGCCTGCCAAACCTTACATGTGCATTTTTATGGTTTTTTTTTTATTTGCTAGATGTCACTAGTTTTCAAAGGCCTATCAAGTCCAAAAACCCGTTTGTGCATATTCCGCATAGAGACGGAATTGCCAAATTACGTATGTACACTTTAATGGAATGACAGTTGCTTTAAAACTTGGTATGTGTTATAAAGTCATTTATCAGTTTTGGAAAGTATGCTCAGTGACACATGTCAGATTTTCTACTTCACAGTATTTTTTTGCAATCCTGATATGTGTACCACACAGATTAAAATAATAAATAGAAGGATGTGTTCAGTCGATACATGGTCTACAATACGAACCCAAGCGCCAACAAAATTGACAGGCTCAGAGCCAATCACAGTCAAGAATTTGGTCGGCGCTTGCTGGTGCCATTAGCGGCTGAATACCCAATCTCATTTAGATTTTTGGTCTGTAGGTTACACATAGCATAGGATTTGCAGTGCATCGTATTGCCATGTGGTTAAAGTTAAGGTAACAATATACTGTGAAATTAATTAAAAACTACAATAAAAATACAAAAGGTAAGTAATTTTACTTATACTTTTATTATATTACATAGGTTAGCAAATGTGTTCATGTTTTATCATTAGCGAACCTAACCAATTGTAAAATGTATAGTATTATAGCATTAGCAGAGGAGAGGAGAGAGATAGCCTAAAATCTGTTTATGGGTACATTTAGGCATGTTGGTAAGGTAGCTATGTTACTTGATGTGTTGTTTTTGTTGATTGTTGTAATGTACGTTCCGATAAAACGGGGTTGTTTCCCAAGTGTAAAATATATAATTTTTAATATGATTATTATTATTTTTAAGGCCAAAAACCTCTTGCCTCTTGGGCGGTAATGACCGGCAATAGCACAGTTGGCCGGGATCAGGGCAAATGAGAAAGATATCGGCGGAGATGGCCGCCGTCGACGCCTATGAGCCGCAGACGAATCCCAGTCTTTTCAGGTGTACACCTAATGTGACTGGGATTAACCCGTTTGCCGATATAACAATTGGTATGATTTCAGTGGACGCCACTTCCCACATTTCGTTAACCTCGTGTACTAGGTCCAAGTACTTGCGTTGCTTTTCGGTCTCGGCCTTCAAAAGATTCTCGTCATGAGGGATAGTGACGTCCACCAAAAACACCTTCGATTGCGCCCGGTCCTTCAGCACTATATCAGGCTTATTCGCAAGAATAGTCCTGTCAGTGATGATGGGCCGGTCCCAGTAGAGCCGGATACTGTCACTTTCGAGTACTGGCTCCGGCGAGTACTTATAATAGGGTAGTCTGTGGCTCATGAGACCGTACTTCAGGGCGAGCTCTTGGTGGAGAATTTTGGCTGCTTGATTATGCCTGTGCAGATACTCAGTGTTAGCAAGAGCCGAACAACCCGAAACTACATGACGGAGGGATTCTCCAGGATGGCGACAGGCCCGACAAATGTCCACTGTGCCATCCTTTATGATGTATTTTCGGTAGTTGTTCGTCTTGATAACCTGGTCTTGCACAAGCAAATCCCTCGGTTTCCCCAAAGAGGTCTCCAAAGCGCAGCCAATGCACGGAAGCTTTTCGGTCCACGTGCTCGTGTAGAGCCTTGAAAAACAGCCCGTGCAGCTCTTTCCCTTTCCATACGGTCTCGCAATCAGAGACACTTAGTATCGCCGGCGACTGCCATGACTCGTTGGCCAGATCAAGAGGGGTGAGTCTTTTATCACATTCTATGACATCACAATGCATCGTTGTGTCGGTCTTTGCCAGAAAATAGGCTCTGAGGCCAGATACCTCGCGGTCGTGCATGGTCTTAGCACTTAAGAGGCCTCGACCACCACACTTCCTCGGGATATACAGCCTCATGTCCGACGACCTGGGGTGATGCATTCTATGTAGTGTCATAGTCGTGCGGACCTTCCGATCCAGAGCGTTTAATTCGGTCTGAGTCCATCTGAGTATGACAAAGGTGTATAAGAGAATAGGCATAACCCATCCGTTACAGGCTTTGACCTTATTGACCCCCGACAAAGAACTATTAAGTACCTTTGTAAAGCGGTCGAAGAAGGCTTCACCAACAGACTGTTTTATGTCCGATTCCCTCACACCTATATTCTGTGGTATACCCAGATACCGGTATGTATCAGTTTCGGAAATTGTTTGCAATTGGAAGACACCAAGGTCAACCTCCTGCGACTGAGTTATCTTCCCCTTCGTCACGTGGATAACCGCACACTTATCAACCCCCAACTCCATTCTGATGGAGCCACTAAAATCCACAACGATGTTTAGTAACTCCCTCAACTTTGGAGCTGTTGGGGCTAACAGCTTAAGATCATCCATGTAAAAAAGGTGCGATACCCGATCATTTCCTCTCCGAAACTGAAATCCCGTCCCTAAATTCTCCAGTAATCTGCTTAGAGGGTTCAGGGCAAGGCAAAACCAAAGTGGACTCAGACAATCGCCCTGGTATATACCCCTCCTAATACTTATTCGGTCTTCCACATCCGCCATTCTCTCGCCCTGGAGACTTAGCATTGTACTCCATTGCTCCATACATTGCCCGAGGAAGTGTCGAACTGTATAATCAATTTTATACATCTCGAGGACCCTCTTCAGCCATGTATGGGGGACCGAGTCAAATGCTTTTTTGTAGTCAATTCAGGCAGCAGAAAAGTTCCGACGATTGCCTTTGACCAGTTGGCCAGCGACAGTATCCACGAGGAGGAGCTTCTTTGAACCGCGACTACCAGCCCGACATCCATTCTGAGCGTCAGACATTAGACGATTCGCGTCTATATGATCGCGAATTTTGGCGCTCAGAATGGATGTAAGTGCCTTATAGATGGTAGGCAGACACGTTATCGGGCGGTATTTACTTGGGTCAGTGGTGTTTTGTGTTTTAGGAGCTAGGTGAGTGAGAAAGTTCGGGAGAGCTCCGATCTCAAGCGCCTCCTGAAATTGGCGGGCCAAGGCATACCGAGAACCCTTTTATCCAGTAACTCTGCAGGCCATCTAGTCCCGGACTTTTCCAGTTCGGGGCTCTACGTACTGCAGTGGCTACGTCCTCATCGGTGATGAAGACAGGGTTCATCGGGGGTACCGATGCACACGCCTCCTCTATCGCTCCAATTCAGGGTCCTTCGCTGTGCTCCACCGGTGTTGACCATAGGCTACGCCAAAAGTCTACGACGTCGGCCTTGTTCGGTCTTTCACCGGTGTTGCGAGGTTCAGAACTCTCCAAAGGTTTGTAGAATTTTCTCGGGTCACTCCCGAAGAGGCGATTCTACTCGTATCTCTAAACCCTTTCGGAGTACCTTCTGATACGCTTCGCCCACGCTGCGATCTTCTGCTTCAGCTCGTCGATGCGCTCCGTCAGTTTCCGAGTAAACTCTGGGTTAGCCAAATTAATGTTCATCCCAGAAAACTCCCTCCTGACAAAGAGCACAATCCTTGGCCTGGTATTGCCAGAGCGGAAGCATGTCAGTTTGCCGATGAGGACTCTGGCCTGCTCGATACGTTGTTCGAAGGCTGGCACAGTATTACTCCTGCGAGTAGTACGTGCAGCACTCGGACTTGGTGCAACTCTGATGGCAGTGAAACGGCACACCGTCATTGCTGGACTGAAGAGAATCGTACTGGTATCAGCCAGGCCAGAGCTGTTCTCCAAATACTGGGGCAGCATCTGGTTCACGGCCTCAACGACATCCCGGATCCGAACGCTGAGTGGTAGTCTCGGAAGCCTAGGTCTCTCTTCCAGGGGAGTATTACTGTACTCCAAAATCGTCTCCTCTATAATCCCCCTCATTCGCTCTAAGTCCTGGGCGACTATTTCCGACGCGCCAACAGCCTCCACTGGCTCGTCATCGACCACCACATTCTCGCCGCCAGAAGGCGCAGGAGTGGCAGTCTGCTCAGTGGATGCAGGTGTCGCGCAGGAAACAGCCTCGCTTCGCAATTGTTCGAGCTCAGTGATGCTAAGGATATTAGAACGCAATATCCACCGAGCTCTATCCGACAGGCTTTGTTCGGCGACAGACAAAGTTGGCTCCAGCTGCAAAAATGCGCGATGCATCCGTGCTCGATAGCCTGTCCTACCGGTTTCTCCCTCTGTCGCTACGTAGTACGAGTAAGCGCGCATGAGGTTCGCATTCATAGTTTGATTCCACCTCATGCGCCTTGTACCTCCAGTGGCGGGCACCAATTGCTGGGGCTGGGAAGCCCCTGCTGGTGCCAAGCGCACTGAAGGTGATGATGGCGGTGACCGGGCAGGTGGTTAATAGGTACTATATAGCTTGAAAAACCGATTATTGTGACATTGTTGTTGCAAATTGTTATTCTAAAGTGTTTTTGTTTACTACAGAACTGTTTTATATAGGAGTTAATTTTAACCTTAGAAGTTATATAAACATTATACTTAAGATTAATTTATCGATTTATTGTTCACGGGTCCCGATTTGGATGTGATGGTAATTATAAGATAGTCAGACAACTCAAAACTGACCACTTGCATTTAAGATCTCTTTGATTATAAACTCGATAGACTGATTATGTGCCTTTATAATAGTAAAAGTAAGTTCATTGTTAATTTTTTAGATACGTAACTAGTTTTTATAGAAAATTTAAGATTAACGATTTAAATTAGGTATTTAAGTAAGATTTGTATACAAGATCTCAATTTTTAACTTAATACTTAATAATTAAGTGATAAATAGATAATAAGTAATTTTATGTGATCTAAACCAAGTTTTGTTACCAAATTAAACTATTTAAAACTGCTTTATAGTGTTTTTATAATTATCACCTGGATGAATATTGTAGTTAATTAATATCTTGAAAAATCACTGTTTTTATTTTAAGATCGATTTTATTTTGAAGCGCATTACTGCAGTGTAAATGATAATTTTGAATCATTACAATTCTGCTATGTGGTAGATTTTACACAAACACTTATTTGCAGGAACAAACTTAAGGTAAACCAATACCTGATAAGTACACAAAAATGCTTTAAAAAAAAATTGTGACTAAAGTATTGTTTTATAGCTATTTAATGTTAGACTATCTTATGTGTTGTATTTTTACCTACCATTTTCCATATTTTTTATTTAAAATATTATAATGGTTCAGTGAAAAAACTGTTTTTTGTTCGTCCTGTAAAGTTGTCATTTTGCACATACCGGGATTGGCAGGCGCATCGACGATGTGCTGAGCTAGAGCAGTATATTATTGTTAGTGAGTTACAGAACCCATTAAGTTAATTATCTTCTTTTGAGTCCACTATGGAAGAGGTATTAAAAAGATAAGCAAATCAAATAAGAAGTTAGTTGTATGTGGAGATTTCAACATTGATTTATTAATAGAAACACAAAATTCTGTAAGGTTCCTAAATCTTTTAAAATCTTATAATTTACGGAATCTTTTTAATGAACCTACAAGAATGACTCCTACATCAGCAGCTTGCTTATAATATGTTCTGTAATTGTAAAGTAATAGATACTTAAATCAATTATAAATTGTCTCCGATCGGATCATAATCGACAAATAGCCACATTTGAGCACCATCATGTCTCTATGGTGGATATTGTTTGTATAGTCACTGTTAGCCAATTGAATAGATATAAGAGTAGTATTGATTCTGGAATAAATGTATTACCACCTCCCAACAGTAATACTGTAGATGTATCATATGGAAATCTGTTTGGGCTGGTCAAAGATGAATTTAATAATGAAATAATATTTAAAAAAATAGAATAAAAATAATGTTAAAATAAATACAAATAAATGTAAATTTAGTGACTGGGCCACGACTAGTATTCATAAAAGTAGGAAAAAACTGTACGAATTATATGACCTTAAAGTGCACACTCAAGACCCTAATATTATTGAATATGATAAGAAATTCTCAATTTTTTTCAAAAAGGTCTGTTTAGTGGCTAAACCTAATTATATTCGTGATGTTTTTGCTAGCTCCAAAAATAAAATAAAAGCTACTTGGAGTATTATTAATAGAGAAGCATGTAAACAGACAATGGGATCGCACAATTAACCTTAATGTTAATGATGAAATTATTAAATCAGACAGTGAAGTAGCAAACGCGTTTAATGTTTTCTTTTCTAATATACTAATTGCTACAACCAGTACATTAAACTCTACGCCAGGTCTTGTTGAAACTTTTTTGAAATCGAATATGGATGAATGCAATTTTTCCCTAAAGTTTAGACATATTAATCCTAACATTATTGTTAAAACTTTTAGAGAGTTAAATATGAAAAAAAAACAGAAGATTTATGGGGCATTTCGACTAATATAATTAACCATATAAGTAATTGATAGTATGGCAACTCATCTTGCTAGTACATTTAATCAGTGTATTGATGAAGGTTCGTTTACCAATTTAATAAAGTACAGTAAAATTATACCCTTATTTAAATTCGGTGATAAAAGTGATCCCTCTAACTTTAGACCTATATCAATACTACCAGCTCTTAGTAAAATATTGGAAAAAATAGTCTTCAATAACTCCTATCTCATTTCAGAATTAACGCACTATTGCATGAGAAGTAGTTCAGTTTCACTAAAGGTAGAAACACAACTGATGCGGGAGTTGCCCTTATTTAAGCATATCTTCGATGCCTTTGAAAGAAATAAAGATGCTTTATTGGTTTTTTGTGATTTGTCTAAGGCTTTCGATTGTGTAGATCACAAGACATTATTAATGAAATTACGGCATTATGGTGTCTCAAATGATTCAGGAAAATTGTTAGTGTCATACCTTACAGACAGAATGCAAAAAGTTAATGTAAATGGGACTGATTCTTCTGGAGCTCCATTACGCATGGGTGTGCCCCAGGGCTCTATATTGGGACCTCTATTCTTTTTAATCTATATAAATGAACTTTCTTACTTTACTAAAGGTCTAAACAATACTATTTCATAGTATTGTTTACAGATGATAAATCATTGGTTTTTAAAGCTGACAGAGGTAAATCTGCCTTTGACTTTTTAAATAATGCTGTCTCTCAAGTAGTACGCTGGCTTACAGCGAACAACCTGTTACTAAATGAAAAAAAAAACTAAATGCATTAAATTCATTATGCCCAATGTGAGGCAGGTCAGAACGCATATTAATATGTCAGATGATCATAAAGATGCAGTCGATTCTACAACTTTTTTGGGAATTACATTAGACTCCCGGCTGCAATGGGGTCCCCATATAATTTCCTTGACAGGAAGGCTCAGTTCAGCGGCTTATGCTGTGAGGAAAGTAAGGCTTTTAACTGATGTCGAAACGGCAAGACTAGTATTCTTTAGTTATTTTCATAGTTTGTTGTCATATGGTTTACTGCTATGGGGTTCTGATGCTGACATTGAATCAATCTTTGTGTTGACCTCGTGACTCACTGAGGGAGATTTTTAAAGTTAATAATATATTAACAGTAGCCTCTCGATGCATTTTTGAAAAAAATATGTACCTACGTTCGAAAAAATCTACGTTCGAAAAAATTGTTTAGCCTAAAAAGTGATTTTCATCATTATAATACTCGAAATAAAAATAAACTTGCCGTTCCGAGCTTCAGACTACACAAAGTTGGTAATTCATTCTCGGGGAAATGTAATCAATTTTTCAATAAAGTACCACAGACTCTTATTGAATTACCTTTACATGAATTCAAAACTCACATTTAAAAAATCCATGAAAAAAGGATTATAAAATAGATTTAAACGACAAGACTGCATGGACTTAACTTGCTTAGCTCGCACTTACTACTTACATGTCTTGTAACTGTATTTCCTGTAAAAAAGGCTGACAAAGGTGACTGAGTTTGTTGCGCCGTTTCTTCTCATCACCAGCCAATATGTAGTCCCGAAGCGGTGGAAGGACTAAGCTATATTTTGGGACGTGTATAAGTGCCCGGAAGAGGGCCTATGTACAAAATAAATGAGTATTATTGAGTATGAGCAGATACAAGCACCAGATAAAAATTAACTTGTTAGGGGGATAACCAGCACACCCAGACCCAATTGAAAATATTTTCTACATTGATTTGCTTCGAAAATTGGACTGAATACTTTGATATTATCAACACAATGACAACGGGCCACGTAGTTTTACTTGATCAGTGTGCGGGTCGGTTCACCGTCCCGCTCACGCCTGTGAAGTTCTGTGTTACGCTTTAACGTGCCTTTCGAAGCACGAAGATGCTGTATAAATGTTACTAATTAAGTGAAATAGTCACTAAATACACCTACATACTACGTTTAAGTAACAAGATAACTGAAATACTACAAGACTTACTTATTTACCGTAAGGTCGGTCGTAAGGTAGGTAGTGAGCCGAACTTAAGCCATAACTGTAAGATTTTCTCGATTTTTGTTCTAAATTACAATACTATTTCGGTAACAAATGCTATGCTCAGAAGTGAGTAGGTTTTGACATACATATTTTTTTGACAAACTGGGCTTATGTATTAGGCTTTTGAAACCTTAAACTAGTTTACATTTGACAACTATACTCGCCCTAAAGGAGTCAAGACATGATGATACACGTAGAGGTCGCGAAGAAAAACCATTAAAACCATTTTACTTATTTCTGCAAATTTTATTAGCCTCTTTTTACCCTAACACAACACACAAAGAAACATCCACATGTGAACCTATAATCCAAATGGTCGTCCAAAGTTTAGACTTAAATCTAGGATTACAAGATAAAGAGCTAAGAAAAAGATAGAAAGGACTTTAAATGTATCGATTTTCCCATTCTACCAATCTCATAAACTGACATTCCTGTTATTACACCCCCGAGGCCTTGAATCGTGTGATTGACGATTTGTTTGTTCCTTCTACGTTCAAGAAAAACAAGCTATTTGCGATTACTTTGAAACAATTCAGGTATTTCAACAGTGTTGCCACTTACATAATTATCGACAATCGAAAAAGAACAAACAGCACGCTGAATACCTATTAATAGGTATTGGACTATTTATATCACAGCAGTGTCATATTTTATAACAATGAGTTTACTTTTTTTGGTGTAGGAAATAATATTAAAAGATGTCAGAAAACTTAGATAAAATCTAAAATATTTTAGAAAAAGCTTTAAAATGTGTTTATATAAAATAAAAACTAAAGTTATTTAACGACTTTGGCCTTGGAGAACAACTGTGCAGGTGTTTTTTCTGTTACTGGGAAGGAAGAATACATCTGACTTCCAAGTGTTCGGAGATTTCCGTGAGCGATGTCTATGTGTGTGTTGCTTTAGCGCGTATACAAAGCTTCATTATGGATATCCTTAAAAAACTATTATTTTTCTGAGGTAAAAGTCTAACCATCTCATGGAAATCGCGATCAAATTAGTTTGTTATTCTTGTAGGCAATATACTAGTGCGGCCTGTGCACCCAATATCTCACAGTAACCATTACTAGGACGTCCGTCCATTGAGCATAGTTTTAAAACAACAACTTTTCCCCTTCTCTGATATTAGTGGATTTAATCTACCACAAAGAAATTGTTCGTCCACCTTGCGTTCGTTATCTGTCCCACTCCCTCTTGCTCATTCAGACACAACCGCTTGCTTCTACCGTAAGGTCAGAGGTGCAATTATATTCCGATGAATATCAGAACTGACAATCGATACATTGAAGAGGAAACTATCGATATCTAGGCAGCACTATTACCAAGTTAGTCCCCGGCGGGATATCAAGCGGTACAGTTGGGAGTCAAAGTGGAATGGTCTTTGTTGTCGGTATATCGCTCGTTGTAAATTGCTTTATTTTACTTGGCTTTAGTTGTACACTTCTTGACAGTTTTATTGGGAGCATTGGGAGCATTGGGACTTTGGTGACGTTGTCAATTTTGTAGTAAGCACAAATTCAATTTTAATTTGTTTTAGGGGGAGGTTTATTTATAAAAAAAAGCCTCTTAGTAACTTCTCCTTAGGTATTTGACAAGCCTGTCTGTATTGACTCTGGGGTATAGGCAATGGACATAGCTAGGAGGGAGGGGGGATTTGTGTCGCACTCAACTGGGTGTCATCCGTTTGTTTATCACCACCGGTGGCGTCCAAAGCTATTGCTTTGGAGCCCAGGGTCCGCTTTCCTTGATTTACTCCTTCACTTCGCGCGGCCTTGAGCGTCTCTAGTTGTGAGATCATTGGCACGCATGTTAAGCCAGCAACTCTTGGGTCTACCCCCGTGCCAGGACCTGGCGGTAGCGGCATGGCCAGACTTGTTCCCTACGTAGCTGGCCGGTTTTCGCAAAACATCGCCGTACCAGCGTAGGCGACTCTCCTGCAGTTTGTCAACAATATCACGGACACGAAGGCTACCGCGGTTCAGAACCGTTCGATATCAAATTGTCAACCGATTGACCACGTGACACAATATGATTAAGCATTAGTGTCACGTGACTTATCGGTTGTTAAATCGTAGTCGAAGGGTTTTGAAGCAAGGAGCATTACTGTAAAAAATGCATAATACTTACTTACTTCTGGAAGGTTACATTTGTTCCGAATATTTCAGTTACTCGTAGTAGATAGTGATACTGCAAATGCAACTAGCATTTGTCTTAAAAAAATTGTCAAGCGAAAGTCCAGAGATAGAGTACAGTCAGTATCAAAAGTAGCAAATCAAATACTAATTTTCAGAAGTACTGAGACTTATTAATGACTCAATAACCTGATTTCTTTTTTTGAATTTTGGGTCGTGATTTTTTAGATACCAAACTACTTTTGATGTTGACTGTACCTCTAAGGGTACCCAAATGAATGTAAAAACTATTTAAAAAAAAGAATGCGCCCCGTTTTTTTGTATTTTCGAGTTTTTTTTCAAACTTTACTAAAGAGAATAATATTATTCTGTCTAATCTGTGATTATTGGTGAAAAAGACTTAAAATAGGTATTTGATGGATTCATGCTTGTTGTTGATCAAGGAACCGAATACAATTAGCACTAGACTGCTGAAATTGTATGGCTTTCTGCAAAATGTATGTGTAATTTACTCTGTTGTGCATTTTTTTTGTTTTAACCGAAATTTGTGAATAGTGCACAGTCACGAAAACATTTATGGACTGATCTGATACAATTGCACCCTATAAATTGTTGAAACCCAAAGTTAGTTTAAAATACGAAAACAAATTAAAACTCCAAAACTATAGTAAATCACAGAACATTCTGGATTGGACAGATTCTGGATTTACACTTGACAGTCTTTTTTAGGACTGTTTGCATAATGCAGGGCACAGGCCTCACCTCAACTATGAGGCGGTTTGGGCCATACTTCACCATGCGGGCCCAATGCGGATTGGTGGAGGGGTGATTTAAGGCCAGTGACTTAACCTTACTGTCAAATGTTATTAAGCCGCCTTAAGGCCTCTGACTAGGCTTCACGACTATTAGTATCAAGTGATATTAGTAGAAGCACGAAGATGCTTGTGATAAATGCCACTAAATATGTTTGGCATGGTCACCCATCCAATCACAACCGCGGCGTAAGTGACTTAACTTTGGTAATCACGACCAAAGACGATATATTCGCCAAATATAAACTAGCATGTGGTTTTAAAAGCCTACCTTCTACTTACGCCCATTTTGTCAGAAGATTTAAAAAAATACGCAAAAAATTGAAACCTACACAACAATTTGAGCAAATAACGTACCTATATGTCTCCCGTATTAAGTCCATACAGAAGAGATTCTTGAGGTGTTTACAGTTCAAAATTAAACGGCGGGATCATGGGTATACTGGTCACTGTTAGTTTCGACATCTCCTCGCATATATCAAGTAGTATGTATGTTTATTGTATGTATAATTATTGTTATGTATTTATTTTATTTTATTTTTATTTATTTATTACTGTATGTATACGTTTATGCCATAAATTTATGCATTTCTATTTGTATCAGGTAAGAATTTTAAGAACTCTGCAACACCTTCCCCTTTCTTTAATGGTTGTCCTCTACCTAAAGGTTGTCTGGAAGAGATCGCTATTAGCGATAAGACCGCCTAAATTGTACATCTTTCTGTAAAAATCATGTGTATTTTACTTGTATGGTGTGCAATAAAGAGTATCTATCTATCTATCTATCTATCAGGCTAGATGTAGAAGATACCACTTCTTACCTTTACAGAAAAGGCGACAAGTGTCGGTTATAAAGTGTCATTTAAAAATTGTAAATGGAGATACCATTGATTGTCCTGTTTTATAAGAACAAGTTTACATCTGGGTACCACGCAAATTACCGATCAGACGTGCTCAAACTCTAGCAATACCCAGGATAAACACGAATTATCGTCGCAATTCTTTCTTTATCCGAGCGAGCAACTTTTTTAACGATCTGTCAAAAAGCAACGGCGAGCTGGAATTATTTCGGACTAAACCATTAATTATAAACAAATTGTTTAATTCTGAGTTTTTCGGCCCCCACTCCGAAGGTGCAGCGAACCCCTGATTTATTTTTGTTTTGTTTTGTTTTTTTCTCTTTCTTCTATATTTTTGAGTACTTATGGCTTATTTTTTTCATAGATACTGCATTTCTATATGCGAATGCCTCTTAATAGCTACGTTTATATGATAACTCTGTACTCATAGATTGTATCAATGCTGTTGGTGTTCCGAAAATAAAAAAAATATTGAAAACATTGAAAAAACAAACATAAAAAATACCTACTAATTCTTTTTTCTCTTTAAATCCGACATAATTTATAATTATTAGGCAAACTTGATAGCTCTAAACTAAGCATAGGGCTTTTTAATCGAACAATTAATTGCGACCATGTAAAAAGTATTATTCTCCCCTTTTTAACCGACTTAAAAAAAGAAGGAGGTTCTCAAATCGTCAGAATAATTTTTTTTATGTATGTTCAGCGATCATTCGTCACTACGTTGACTGATTTCGATAATATTTTTTTTGCTTGAAAGGTAATACTTTCAGGATGGTTCCATATAAATTTGGTCAAATTCTGATGACTGAATCTATAAGAAAATCATCAAACATTGCATGAACTCCGTACCACGCCAACTGATTTTAGTGTCTATCTTACCTAATATCTTTGCCAAATGTGAACCGATTTTGATGATTCTTTTTTAAATATAAGCTTAAACTTCAAAGATACTATAAAAAAAAATTAAGGAAAAAATTTCACCCCTAAGAGTGGAAAAATAGGAAATGAAATCGTTGCTCAGCAGTTAAATTATGTTTGCACTCGTAAGATTTGTTTTAGGATTTATCACTAAAATAGATGAAATAAGTTAATTTTATAAAAAAAAAAAAAAATCGACTTCATAAAACTAAAACGCTAAAAATAATCTTCACACTAAGTACCTAATCAGTTACTTTTGGAGTCGGTGTCAGTCGATGAGAGATTCTATGTTTTCGTTTGCACCGACCAAGAGTAACTAAAAAAAAACCGACTTCATAAAACAAAGATTATGAAGTCGGTTTTTAAAAAAAATAAAATTAACTTATTTCTATATAAGGACGCAGCGATTGTCATCAGTTTCATCGCGCTCTATTATGAGCCATATTTTAATGAGTCTTCTTGCGATATTCGCTTGCTGCAACACACGTCGTGTCGTTAAATTATTATATATATATATAATTATTGTCGGGGCACTACACTCAATATTACTACCTACTGAGAATAGCATAATAATACCAACCACTTACTACGGCGCCAATTTAGAATTATTTTCATGTGGTGATTGAATCGACAGATGTCTCATCTAAACGGTGATAGCACAGCACAACACTACGTCTCCAACGATAACAAAAACCCGGTTTTTAATATCGTTGTACGTCTCGGTCGGGGATTCCCTCAAAATTATCCTGGTCGCCTCACTTGCCTGCGAGATCGAGATGCGATGATGGATGCGACACTGTGAACTGTGATCGCGTGAAGTGAGTGTAATGTTTTAAAATTAGAGAAATTTAGTTATATTTGTGTGCCACCTCGACTCGTGCCACCTCGATTTAAGCCTCGACGCAGTTCGGAGCTGGCTAGACCATACCAAAGGTACAACCACCCACATAATTAAGTTATTATTATTTTGAAAACGCTCGTTACATTTTTTTTAAAAGTAGTCTCTAATGGCTCAGTGATGTAGGTTCTACGATTTATAGAACTTTTTTACACTATAATGACTTATTTGAGTCATATAGAAGCAAAGTCAGCAACATCCACTTTTTTTACTGTAGCAAATTTAAATGCAGTCTTGTAGTGAAACCATATTTCGATAAAACAATAAAATCGTAGCTAAACCAGCAATATCCTATACAAAACAGACATTACAAACTCATGTTAGCGGCAAAAACAGCATCATCATAATGATTAAAAGCTACTGCATGACGCGTAAATCAAAAAAATCTTCTGTAGGGTTTTAGTTGAAGTGGTTGTTGCTGACTTTGCTTCTTTAAGACTCATTTCTCAAATTTTTTTCGCTTAATTTAATTGATCGTTATTAATTTTATTTTATTTTAATTTTATGATTGATTATATCACAAACTAAATGTTATTTAAGTTTGCATGCTATAATTAATTAGCAAAACATGAGCACACAATAACATAGCATCAACATTTACTAGTACAGTCAATGGCAAGCCAACCTATATTTTACGTTTTGTGGTATGTTGATGAGCTGTTGTCTGTACCTACCATGTTTTAAGCAAATAAATCATAATTATAATTCTAATTACAGTGAATGAAAAAATTTAAAAAAAAAACTGTAGATTAACCTTACACTGGATTATGTAGCCCGAAACCAAATAGCCAAATAAACTAATATTGGAAATAGAATCGTGTTTTTAATAAACTCAGGCCATTGTTAGTAGGCAAAATTTTAATTAGTTTAGGTTGGACGCGAATGGGGTTTGCATAAGGGATGCCAACCCCGTAAATTACTTATATCTACCCTATGCAAGATAAACAGACATGTCCTCGATATTGGATATTTGTAAATTATCACTATTTGCACTGAGAAGTTGCTCTCTTAGCATAATATTATTTTTAAGTATGTAGGTAGGTAACTTGATTAGGAGAAAATATTATTATTATGTTTATCCGACTAGTTGCCATAGTACAAGCTTTGCATAATTTAGGGCTAGATAATTAGTGTAAATAAATAAATATTGGACAACATCACATACATTGCCTTTAGAGGTCTTTATATTATTTACGATAAATTTGACAACTATCTCATGTCTAAGACTGTTTTTGCCTTAAATAAATGAAAAAAAAAATTGCCCTGATCCTAAGGTAAGTAGCTAAAGCACCTGTGTTTTAGAAATCAGAATCAACGACGGTACCACAACACCTAGACCCGAGAAAATGTTGAAAAGTATTTTTTGACCGACTGGAATTGTTGGAATAATTTGTTTTACTTATTGTGTTTTAAATTTTGCGTCAAAAACACTTACCTACATTATCATTATCTTGATGCAGCTCGAAGTAAGAAATAATTATTATTGGGGTACAGCGTAGGTAAACGGTAAACGTCTTTAGCCAGGGTCCTTCTAACACAGCTTATTACTAAGTAATACTGAAGTCTTACGTAGAGCTGGGTTACCCGGAGTTGAGGTGCACATAATGAAGCATCAACTGAGATGGAGTGGACACGTTGTACGCATGGACGATAGTAGATTGCCTAAGGCAGTATTCTATTCCGAACTCTCATGCGGAAAGCGCAAACAAGGAGGTCAATATCTACGCTATAAAGACGTGCTTAAACGTAACCTGACGGCCTGCAACATTTCGACGAGTGAATGGGAGGAGTTTGCCCGTCTAAGACCGGAATGGCGTCACATCGTCTGCACTGGTCTGGAAAATTACGAAGAAAAGCGCCACGCCAAGTACGGAAGACTCGGCCCAAGCCCTCCTACAGGTACACATACAACTTGTCTGGCCAGCTATATTGTACGCCTTGCGGTCGTGTCTTCAGGTCGAAGTTCGGCTTTGCGAGTCATATCAGGGCCTATCATATTGACCAGCTGAACATATAGGAGTCGCCGTCACCGAAAACGGTGTGGAGGACATATATATATATATAATACTTATTAAAAATTATAAGTGCTCATTAATTTAGTTTATTTAAATGCACTTTCCAAAATAAAGCTTTGCCATTCCACCACTTCAGAGACTACAATTGGCTAGTGATAGAATAAAAGGCGCAAGGAACTTAATCACCTTGTGAAAAAAGGATATTATAAAGTAGACAACTAAACATTAGGAGCGCATCATTATCATCATCATCATCATTTCAGCCATAGGACGTCCACTGCTCAAAAGGCCTCCTCGTAAGACTTTCAGATTGGCCGGATGGAAGTGGCCTGCATCCAGCGTATTCCAGGGGCTTCCTGCAACCTTTACCAGGTCGTCTGTCCACCTTGAAGAGCGCCTGCCCCCCTAGCATGACCACTAAACAGCAATATAGCGATTTATCGACACCAACTGCAACAATATTATAGATATATAACCGTCATGTTGAATAGCCGTGCCGATGACGTCACATGTTATGATCGCTGTTTCTATAAAAATTCAACATGGCGTCTATATCTATCATATTTTTAAAAAGAAAGAACGTCGGTGTCGATAAATCGCTATATCTTATCATATCATATTATATCGTGTTTTGGTGGTCCGTGGTGGTGTTGTGCTAGGGGGGCCTGGACTTTATAAAATGCCCAGCTCACACTTACTACATGACTTGTAATAAAATTATATTCCCTCTCTCACACTTAAGTGAGTCCTCCGAAGGAAGAGGCTCCGTAATAATACAATCCTTGGAGCATACAATAGGTACACGATATGCTTGAAAATGCCCTTTCGTCAAGGAGAAACGTAAAAACAAGAAATTCCTAAAACTGAAAACCCTGATTCTCATGCAGATGGCATGGCATATCGTGTTGACAATCAGTTTTAATTAAAAACACACCGCGTTGATTAGTTTTCGGGGAAATTTTGTATGCTGACCGTACAACGTTGGTGTTTTTATTTTGCAAGTCGTGCATGAGTTCATTTGTGCTGATTTATGCTGTCCAGTCTTAATTTACTTAATTGAGTGTATTATTACTGTAATGACGTGTAATATATTACTACCAATAAGAAAGTCTTATCAAACTTACCTAAAAACGAAGGACTTAGATTTTAACAGTTAATTTAAGTAGAACTTGTGTTTTTCAGTTTAAACTTAACTGTAACTGGTGGATTTAGATTCTAAGGTGCCGTTATGTCTTTGGTGTTTTTGCTATGTCTCTGGAACACAACAAAAAAAGAATTAGCAATATAACAGGTGCAGCCGTTTTGAAATGAATCGCTTATATACATACGGCGATTATTTATATAGAAGATTTGTACAGAATAGCAACAATTAAACCATTTATAGGTCTTGACATGTACTTAGCGACGAGCAAGAATAAAATTAAAAAGAAACATCTAAACTCAGCTAATAACTTCCAGAATAAACCAACGCACAAAACTTATTGTTAATGATAAATAATCTATTCAATGTTAAAAAACCGACCAAGTGCGAGTCGGACTCGCGCACCGAGGGTTCCGTACAAACCTGTAGGTACCGTTATGAGTAAAAGTTCACCCATCACGACAATCGAGTCATAGTTATGGTATTTTTATTGCAAAATGAAATCCATAACATTACGAAAGTTAAATTGCGGTGTACGATTTATGACGTATTAAAAAAAAACTAATTACTTGATCTCGTTCAAACCAATTTTCGCTGGTAGTTTTTATGGTAATGTACATTATATATTTTTTTTAGATTTATCATTCTCTTATTTTAGAAGTTACAGGGGGGGGGGACACACATTTTACCACTTTGGAAGCGTCTCACACGCAAACTATTCAGTTTAGAAAAAAATGATAATATTAGAAACCTCAATATCATTTTTAAAGACCTATCCATTGATACCCCACACGTATGGGTTTGACGAAAAAAATAATTTCGAGTTTTAGTTCTAAGTATGGGAAGCCCCCAAAATTTATTATTATTTTTCTATTTTTTTGTGAACATCTTAATGCGGTTCACATAACATGCGTTCTTATAGTTTCGGAAAAAAGTGGCTGTGACATACGGACGGACGGACAGACGGACAGACAGACAGACTGACATGACGAATCTATAAGGGTTCCGTTTTTTGCCATTTGGCTACGGAACCCTAAAAAGCGCCCGCGGTGGTTAACGCCGCCTTAAAGTCAAGAATGTTCAGAAACATGTTTAAGAATAATGGTCCGTTATCTAGTCACCATAGTACAAGCTTTGTTTAGTTTGGGGCTAGATAATAGGCTAGTTTCCTGAGTCAAAAAAAGATTATTTTATTTAGTCCGTCAGTTAGATGTTAGATTATTAAAAAATACTGGACCCATATTTTGTCTTTTGTCAATTAAACAAAAAAATACGAAGATAAAGCGCATCAGTGAGCACGTGACGTCACGCCTTGCTGAAAATTGTCGCAAGGCGTGACGTTACACGGAACTTAAACGGGCTATGTCTTCCTTATTTTTTGTTTGATTGAGAAAAGAAAACATAAGTGTCCAATATTTTCTTATCCAACTGATGGATTAATTAGTTTTTTTTAGGAAACTAGCCCATTGGTGTGACTTATTAGACTTATTGGCAGGAAAAACTCATTATAAATCTTATTTTATCTTACAGAATTAATTTTAGCGAGAACTTACTTCGACCGTAAACTTTTCCTGCAATTGGAGCATACGATTACAACACGCCCTTGTCAAAATACTTGCAATGGTGACAGCTGCCGCTTTTTATACTGCATTCACTGCGTGGCTGTCATTTAACGGGCTGTCAAACTACAAACTTTCTGGAGTCATGGAGCTACACAAACTTGGAGGAATGCGGCACTACTCAGCAAGCATCGTCCCGGATACATTGCCTAACTCAACCATCAAAGAACCGGAAGTGTTCGAGGAGTTGTTAAGAAATGGGACTCCAAAAGGTTTTGTCTTGATAGATATTGCAACTGGGCAAATTTACTCCGAAAATGTGTTACCCAAACCAAGCTGGCGGATACAACTTACTTACATAACAGATGAAATCGATAGCAGTGCCACCAAGAGTGATGTGTTTGAGGTAAGCATATAGATATTTAATTTGTGAAATGTATTGACAATACAAAAGTACGTAAACATGTTAAATACAACAAATGCCAGCCGCTATAATTACTTACTATTAAGATAATACACCCAGTTGAATGTAAACAAAATAATACATGTTAAATTAAAAAACCCAAATCTCCCATGCCAGGATTTGAACCCAAGACTCCTGATAAACGCACTGGTATCGCTTACCCAAACCAACCAACCAATAACCAACTAGACTAGACCTTGCCTAAAGTAATACAAAGATATAAAAAGGAACATAATTAGAGTTTGTTTTTCAATTATTACTAGCTGCGCCCGCAGCTTCGCCCTCGTGAAGTACGGATTGTCACCCTATATTTTACTTTTTACTCTCATTGCGGGATAAAAAGTAACCTATCGGCTATTCAACGCTATAATCTATTTCTGTGCTAAACTTTATATATATCCGTTTAGCCGTTCCCTCTGGTGTGATTAAGTAACAAACATCCTTCATCCTAGTAAGATGACAATAAGTTGAGCTACCGCTTGACACAATTTTCCATAAAAGCGTGATGTTATCAATATAGCAGACAAATAGAAATTCAAGTTAAAAGCTAAAATATGCACAAACACATATACATGAGCCGCTGCGGTACAATATCTCATTGCGGCCATCCATCCGCGGGTTGCGGCCGCACTACATTACGCGCGGGTAGTTGCTAGTACTCCGTAATTGATTACACGGTCCGCTCATGCTTCATGTATGAAAAACGGTTGAATGAAATATAGCAACGTTAATTTTCATCAAACAATTACTATTCATAATTAATCTAAGTATCTATCTTTGATATTTTTTATTATTATCTATCTATTTTTTTTGTGCCGTGTGGGGACGGCCGTAGAGGATACACTACCCCACCGCCAACAGGAGGCGTGTAGTAAGTCGCGACTAATTCCTGTAGCACGAGACGGGCAGCAGCGTCTGCGAACGAAATGTTATAAAAAAACTGCGCTCGCCAACCCGCCTGCCAAGTGGCGAGTATTGTCAATCCCCCCGATGACAATCATTGGGGGAGGCCTGTGTGACATCTTATTGCTGAAATGAGAATTAATCTAAGTATCGATCTTTTATTCAGCCTCGGGCTATAAATTAATGTATAATTTTAAACAAATAATATAGTAGAACCGGCCAATCTGAAAGTCAATGGGGGAGGCCTATGTTCAGCAGTGGACGTCGTATGGCTGAAATGATGATGAATAGTAGAACAACGTTCTTAAATTTCAGAACGAGACTTGGAACATTTAGAATAGAATAGATCAAAGAACATTTATTCAAAACCATGTCGTATGTCCATTAAAATAGACCATCATCATCATAATGTCAGCCTATTGCAGTATACTGCTGGACGTAAACCTCCAAGCGCCAAAAAGCACGATCCTCCGCTTTTTCTTTCTTACATTTAGTATGAAATGACAAGTCAACTCTCACACATACAAAAACAGTACAGCTAGAGATTAAATATTGGTGGATTTTTTGTGAACCAAAATAAATGACATTTCTGTTCTACCACTTATACCAAGAGGAATACGAACTTATGGCCCATTATTTAATTTTTTAACACTTCTCAGCTGGAAAAAGGGCCGATCCTCACCGACCTTCCACCCAGACGTTACTACGATCAGCCCAAAGTAGAAATAGGCCCAGGAGCGTTCAAGTACGCAACGGTCACCTACCCCCCAAACTTCCTTCAGATGCACCTAAAGAAGTTGATCAAAATAAAGCAGAAGATGGAAGAGCACTTGCAAGAACAACAACACGACATTTTGAATCCGTAGAGAGAAGGAAACACGACATTTTAAATCCGTAGAAAAGAAGGATCACGGTATTATTAAAGAAATTATACTATTTCAAAATGGTTTTTTTAACGCCGGCTTCTCACGTTGACGCCCACGTGTGGAGCCGGCGTAATATCGTAGAATATAGTTTGACCGCTCTTTAGGTAGCTGCTCGGTGAGAAGCAAAAAATGCTGTCCCGCTCTATAAGTAGCTGCTCGGCGAGAAGCGACAAATGCTGTCCCGCTCTTTAGGTAGCTGCTTGGTTAGAAGCGACAAATGCTGTCCCGCTCTTTAGGTAGCTGCTTGGTTAGAAGCGACAAATGCTGTCCCGCTCTTGAGGTAGCTGCTCGGTGAGAAGTGGCAAATGCTGTCCCCTTTTTTAGGTATCTGCTTGGTAAAAAGGGACAAATGCTGTCCCGCTCATTTAGTAGCTGCTTGGTAAGAAGCGACAAATGCTCTCCTGCTCTTTAGGTAGCTGCTCGGTAAGAAGTGACTAATGCTGTCCCGCTCTTTTGGTAGCTGCTCGGTGAGAAACAACAAATGCTGTCCCGCTCTGTAGGTAGCTGCTCGATAAGAAGCGACTAATTCTGTACCGCTCTTGAGGTAGCTGCTTGCTGAGAAGGCAGGGTAGTTCGCATTATTCTGTCACTTCACCGCAGTATTTGACGTACTTTTTTAGCCTTATGTGTAATGGGGTCCATTTATGTACCTTTTGAACTTATCTATTATACGTGTAAAACGATATGAAAGCTGCATTATCGCGTTTTCTCACGCATAAAATCCTTGTGAAGTGAAATTGCTCTTTATTTTATTTTATTTTTATTTTATTGGAAAGCTACACCAACAGTACATATATAAAAACATTTCAAACTAAAACTACTATAACATAAGCTTCTTATATATATACCTCTTACAGGCGTACACGGCATTTATAACAAACAGTACTTGTTAGGAGTTTATACAGAAGTTACAGTAAGGTAGCACGCCTATCAAAATAATAGCAATATTGGTTTCAAACTCCTATACCATTTCAGTCTTCACCACTCAGCAATTCGCGAGGATTTGCTTTAAATTTAGGCAACTTGCCGCGAAAAACATCCAGGCCTCCACTCACGTCCCTTTTCATTAGTGAGTTATACTGGGCGCAGCATCTGACCAAAGGGGCATGTCTTCCTACATTCGTTCTGCGTTGAGGAAGTGCAAATAATCTGTTAAGTGGCTTACGAGACACGTGAGAGGGAACGCCAAAGAGAGCGAGAGACTGCCTGCTCTTTGAGCAGGCAGTCTCTCGCTCTCTCGCATACATTTGCTACTTTGCAAGTAGCTAGTGTGTAATTTTAGTATTAAAAAAAACGTTTGTATGTACCTTTTTACTCCAAAAAAAAAACAACTTATCCAAAACAAACGAACATAGGTTCTAATTATGGAATAATTTTACAAATCCTAGAAAAACGTTGCTTTACACCTTTTTTAAAACTAATATGGCACACTGTTAAATGGCTGACATAGCCCAACGGATTAGCAAGCTGAAGTGGCAATGGGCAGGGCACAGAGCATGTAGAACTGACGGCCGATGGGGCAGAAAGGTTCTAGAATGGATGCCACGTACCGTCAAGCGCAGCGTAGGTCGTCCATCCACAAGGTTGACAGACGACCTGGTGAAAGTTGCAGGAAGCCGCTGGGTGCAGGCCGCTTCCAACCGGCCAATCTGGAAGTCAGGGGTGGCCTATGTTCAGCAGTGGTCGTCCTATGTCTGAAATGATGATGATGATGATGACTGTTTAAAAAAACCGGCCAAGTGCGATTCAGGCACGCGCTCGAAGGAGTACCATAAGACAAGACAAGACAAGATTAAAATGGATGAAGCAACCGAAATTATCTCTATTTTATATTTTAAAAAAACGGCAAATATAACACGTTTGTTGTATGGGAGTCCACCTTATTATGTATTATTATTTTTAATGGACGCTTATCCCAGCAGTGAAACCGCAGTGATTCTGCCAATGTCAAGTGATCAAGAAGACACAAGCTTTAGAGATTGGCGGTTGTTCAATGAAAAATACATATTTCATTTCTTAATACACCATCTATAACAAAATATATTTTTTAAATTTTGTTTTTAGTATAGCGGCAGTCAAAATATGTGAAAATGTCAACTGTCTAGCTGTCATGGTTCATGAGATACAGCCGGGTGACAGAAAGACAGACTGTGAAGTCTTATAATTAGTAATAGGGTCCCGTATTATACCTTTTGGCTACGGAACTGCCTGTATTTCTCTGTTTGATCACTGGTTGACTGGTAGAGAATGCGTCTTGGCATTAAGTCCGCCATTTGTACAATTATTTTTTACATAAGCACTTTTGATCACGTTCTAAACCAAAATTACTTTTAAAGACTTTTTAAGTGACAAAGAACTTTATAGATCTTTCTCAGCATTTTTCATCAAATGCGCTTAGCTAAGCTGCACTGAACCGAGCAAAATCTTACATAAAAGAGACGCATACCGTAGGATCGCTTGTAACTATCTGCCCCCCCTGCATGACCACCAAAAAACAATAATGATGTAGCGATATGTCGACACCAAGACAGATATAGCCGAAATGTTGAATCGCCGTTCCGGTGACGTCACATGTTATGATCGCTGTTTCGATAAAAATTCAAAATGGCGAGTATATCTATCATATTTAAAAAGAAACAGTTTGTGTCGATAAATCGCTGTATCATATCGTGGTCATGTTAGAGGGGCTGGGGTGTCACTTTAGTATTTATATAGTAAAATAAATTTATAAGTACTCTAAATAACATCTATGTTTAACGAGGTATCAGAGAATAAAAAAATCCAGAGGCTCTCGCATTAACACTCAAGCCAAGTTCAAAACTTGATCGGGAATCGAACTGAAACCTTTGCATTTAATAAAGCAGAGGTTCCCAAACTTATTCTGTATACCGCCCACTTGGAAAATCATTTTTCTACGCCCCCTAATTTTGCGCTCTCCTAAACGACTACAACACTCCCAATTTTTACTGGGCCCTTGCCCCCCTATTCTGGACCTTATAGCGTTCACAAGGGGGCGTTATCGCCAACTTTGTGAAAAACTGATTTATTTAAAGCGTTAAACCGCGGTAATCGGGTCATCAAATGAGTTGTCAAACTGTGTTACTAGTCTAGTCACAAAATAAATTATAGTTATGGTTAAGCTTCATACATGGGGCACACTAAAAGTTTTGCACTTCTAGCTAATCGGAACGGAATATTTTTGTAAACGTTGCAACCTTCTCAGTAATAAAAAAAACCAATTGGCGGGAAATGATTTGTCAATTGTTTTTTAGCACACATCAAAGTTCTACCTACGCAACAGAAAAGGAATTAAGTCGAAAAGATTTTAGAACGATGATTTTGAATGATTTTAAAAGTTCTCTCTCTTCGCAAGACTGTGCCGCTCGTCTTCAAAATGCTTTTAGGAGAGAAGCACCTTGTTTGAGCACCGTGAGGTGATGGTTTGCTGAATTTGAGAGAGGTCGAGTTTCTTTACATGACGAATTTCGTGAAGGGCGGCCTTCAACTGCCGTCAACGATGTGGCTACTGTTAAGCGGCTAACCCGCGGATTACCTATGAGACAATTCGAGGACTATTGGGGATTGGTATGAGCCAAATTCAGAAAATTTTACACGAAGAATTGAACTGAATGACTGATCCCTCATGAACTGACAGCGGAGCAGAAGCGGGCTCGCGTGGAATGGTGCTCACAGATGCTACTGAAGTACGACCACGGACATTCTAATGCTGTTTATGACATTGTCACAGGAGACGAAACGTGGATTTATTGTTTTGAACCCGAAAAAAAAACAGCAATCTTGTGAATGGGTGTTTGAAAATGAGAACAGGCCAACAAAAGTGAGGCAGGCGAAAAACGTTGGTAAAAAATGATCGAGTTTTTTTTCTGTTACAGGTCTCATCTGTACAATTCCACTTGAAGATCAAAAGAGTGTTAATGCCGAGTGGTATTCTACCATTTGTTTACCCAGGGTGTTAGAAAAAGTTCGCGAAAGACGACCCAAAAGCCGCGTTCTCCTACATCATGACATCGCTTCTTCACACACGGCCAACAAAACAAAGTCATTTTTAGCTTCCGAAAAAAGTACAACTCATCACCCATCCTGCGCATAGCCCCGACCTAGCACCCTGTGATTTCTGTATTTTCCCCAAAATCAAAGATTTTATGAGAGGTTTTACTTTTACCAACTCCGAAGAGGCAGTGATAGCGTTCAATCAGCACGTAGAAAACATGCCTTCAAATCTGTGGTCCTCCTGTTTTAAAAAATGGTTCGATCGCATGAAAAAAATTTTAAAATGTAAAGGAGAGTATTTTGAAAAGCAATAAACATAATATTTTGGTTATAACATGTTGTTTTTTTAAGTTACGCAAAACTTATAGTGTGACTTACGTATTAGTTCATGTAAATGCGCGCTAGAACATTGTGTACCTACTTACGTATATATCACTCACGAATTAGAAATCGCGTTTGTCGATGTGACTGACAAAACGACTGTCTGGTGTAGTGGCTCGCGCCCCGGACTACAAAGCCAGCGGTTGCGGGTTCGAATCCCCCAAGGGGCAAATGTTTGTGTGATGAGCACGAGCATTTGTACCTAAGTCATTGATGTTTATAAACGTATTTAAGTATGTTAATCCGTTACCCAGTCGCTATAGTACAAGCTTTGCTCAGTTTGAGGCTAGATAATTGGTGTGATTGTGAAAACAGTTTATTATAATGTGTGCGTGTCTCGAGTGCGCATTTTATGAAGCTTACTTCTGATATCCTTGTTATTTATTCTGTGGCCTGCTTCTCTTACTCGTGAGGCTGATTGCTGCTTGTAAAAGGAAGTTACCTAATAAAATACACCCTATATCACCCTGTATAATTAAAATCTTTAGTTTCTCAGATTCTCAGTGATCCTTTTCCGTCTATTTATATTGCGCTTCTTATTTTGTATCTCGAAATTTTCTCAAGCAACATTCCTGTCTCTATTTCTATCGAGAAAAGTAAAAAGGGAATAACATTTTACTACGCGCATAAAGGGAAGTATTCAAAAGGAAATTTGCATTCCACTTACAATTATTACGCTTGTTGCAACATTTTCAGATTCTGGTAGGGCGACCATAGTTCTGGATAAATCGTGGGGAAACCTGCATATTCAAATAACGACGACCTCTTTAGCCGAGATGCGAGCATACCGGACTTGGCGTCGCTATCCCTGAGGTCCGGGGTTCGATTCCCGGTCGGTCAATGTAGAAAAAATAGTTTTCTATATTATCTTTTGGTCTGGGCGCTGTGATACCGTCACTATTCACTACACTTGTGCTTTGGCTACTTACCATAGGATCAGAGCAATGTATATGATGTTGTCCAATAAAAAAAAAACTTGGTGTTTGATCCAAATCGTGTAGTTCCTTTGTCTAAGGTTTAAGAAGATCTGCCTACCTAGCATGAGCACTAAAACACGATATAATATGATATGATATAGCGAAATATCGACACCAACTGTAAAAATATGATAGATATAGCCGCCATGTTGAATTGCCGTCATATTAAGATCGCAGTTTCGATAAAAAATCAAAACGGCGGCTATATCTATCATATTTTTAAAGTTGTGGTCGATATATCGCTGTATCATATCATATCATATCGTGTTTTGGTAGACATGCTAGGGGGGCTGATGGCAATCGCTCTGAATAAAATTGTGGGACGAACGAACTAGGAAGGAACGTGACAAAGTGCTAGAAGAAATAAATAGATACAAATAATTGGTAAAAACAGTGTCTCAGTATTTAAATAGGTACTAACTGCCTACATAAATATTAACTCATAAAAACCCAAGCGGACTCGTAGGAACCCGTAACAATAAAATTTCAATTTGTGTCTGCTTTTCCTAACTTAAAGTGTTAACTCATCAAGCATCCTTAATCGAGACACAATAGAAATTTCATGTCTCATGAGACCGCATAAGAATGAAATTTCTATTGTGGAGAAGGATTGCAGGAGGAGAAAGCAGGATTCAATGCTGGAGATAGGCCTTTCTCAATGCACGAAACTGAGCACGATCCTCGGCTATTCTTTTTCATCTGCCGCCCGCAGCCTTGCGTATTCGTCGCTCCACCTTGTTGAAGGGGGCCCCACGCTGCGCTTACCTAGTCGCGGTCTCCCTCCACTCAAGAATACGTCTACCCCAACGGTTATCGCTTCTACAGCGAATGTGACCGACCCACTGCCACTTCAGTCTGTTTATTCTTTGAGCTATATCGATTACTTTAGTTTTCTGTCTGATAACCTTATTTCTGGTTTTATTTATTATTTTAATAAACGCTCATCAATAACTAAATAAAATAATTAAATAAATAATAAGTTATTTGTAAGCGGAAGGTGATGCACCTTAATTCATTTACTTAATAATTAAATAAAAACTAATTGCACATTGTCCTTAAAATTTATCATTTATGGTAATCCTAACTCAGTAAGCGTTGCAGGTGTCTGACACTAATGTGATTAGCGACACCGTCCCCCGACATCCGTGTCCCGACACCCCGACACGGGCAGGCAAGTCTGCCGGATTACCATTGCATTTTACGGAAATTTAGTTTTCTTCTGCATTTGCCACGTGTAGGAAAACGAACGCAGTGGAATATGTTACGGAATATGAATTGGAGACGGAATCCGTGCAACTGGGAGAAATCGTGAGGTGAGGTGAAAACCGTGTAGGTAAGTATAGAAATGTTATTGTATTTTTGAAATTTATATCTTGGTACACCTAATTGTGCCGTGTGGGGACGGCCTAGAAACCACTTCCCCATCACCAACAGGAGGCGTGTCGTAAGAGGCGATTAATTCCGTTAGCTCGATGCGAGCAGCAAAATCTTATAAAAAACTGCGCTCACCAACCCGCCTGCCAAGCGTGGCGAGTATTGGCAATCAATCCCCCTCGATTATTGGTCATTGGGGAAGGCCTTTGTTCAGCAGTGGACGTCCTATGATGATGATGATGATAATGACACCCACTTTGAATAGGTCCCTATTAATAGTCTTCCCTGTTTCTTAAATGGTTTTTTAACTAGACCTTATTTTAAGTTAGGTTGTAGTTAGATAATTTTAAGTTCGGATTTTAATTAAGACGCTTTGTGATATTAAATGAAACAAAAAAAGGTACTACCTTGCAAAGTGGGCTACTTTGTATATATAAATTTTGTAAGTGCATTTGAAAATACATAATTGTCGTATATTTATTAGGCAGCGTTCGAAACCACATGTCTTCTCGGCCAAAATACCTCAGTGCCCAAAGACGAAAGTCTACAACCAGTCTGTGTTACCAGTGATGAAAGTGGACGTCATGATAGATAATTGTCGTATCGATTTAAAAATTAGAAAGTGTAGGAATCCAGCTGATTTTATCCCGAAGCAAGAAGGTAGAAGTGCAACTCTCCAGTGGCTACTAGTCATATTATCTTCGAATTTAGCTCATTGAATTTGTATTGACGAGCTCTATTAAATATATACTGAAGTAAATACTTCTTTATAAATACAGGTGTACAAATCTGTTAAGCTATTTAGAAGGCGTTTATTTTAAAAATTAGAGCAGGAAAAATTTACTAAACGGTCACCATATTTAATACACAGATGTCTTGCGTGAATTTTTGGTACATTTTATACCTGTAATGTATCATTTAGTACATTTTAAAATAATGTTATTTATGGCATCATAATTTAATGGATACTCTAACATAGAATACAGATGTCTGACGGTATCATATTCGCCATGGGGCACATTATAAACTAAAAGTTGATGCACTTATGAACGAATAAATCTTGGAGTAACAAGCTATTCGCAATATGAGCCACTACCCGGGGGAAATGAGCCTAAGATGATACGAAACAATGTTTCGACACAGACATTACTTCAACTAGATGGTTCATGATTAAAGTTTATCCAACCAATGAGTACAAGTCATAAAATTTAATCATCATCATCATAATCAGTGATGTTTTTATGCGATGGCTAAGTTAATTTATTTTATTTAAACAATTAATTTTTAATATTAATGTGGTCACTATAAGATGTTGTTAGATTAGCTAATTACGTAATAACTTAAGACAGAAGGTCTTAAGTAGGGACTGAATAAATCAACCGACTTGGTATTACATGGATCTCACAACTTACGGTAGAAGAACTGAGTTGCGAGACTTGGTTTTAACATCATTATCATCACTATTATTATTCCACTGTTGGGCATAGGCCTCCCCCATAGAACGCCACAGCAAGCAGGAGACGTATTTTGAAAGCATTAGAAATGAATTTCGATTAATAACACGAAAACAATTGTTAAGTATGAAATACATTTCTATTGCTCACGATTCTACGCATTTTGGAATCACTCGTAACTATTTTCGTTTTACGCAGAAAATATTATGAAACGGAATGCAAAAACTCATTGATTTTAAAAACCGGTAGTGAATCGCTTTACACGGAACGTAAATAAAAAGGTATTGTGTCGAATTTATGTCAAACATATGTTTACTTGTCAATGTCATTCTAGTAGAAAAAGAAAAACGAGTGGTCGTTGCAGAATTCATAGAAATAATTTTCAAAAATAGTGATTTTAGCAATTCGCGCGAATCTTGCGATTTCGTGTTCGGATTGGAATTCGCATGATTCAAAAATACGTCTCCAGCTCAGAGCAGTTTGCATCTAGCGGTTTCCTGCAACTTTGACTTGCTTGTTAGCTCTTTGGTCGCCACTCGAAAACCTTTTTTATGAAGGGTTATATTGGGCTTAGTTATTGCGATGTAGAAAAATACGAATTATTAACTTGGTAGCACAGAAAAAAAGTATTTTGTACCTTACCTTAATCAGAATTGTTTTTAAACTCTTAACCCATCCTTATTATTTTATAGTAAGTATCTTAGAAAAACCGAAAATTTTGTAAGTCGTCAATAAACCGTTCTACTCTCGCACGCAGGGTTTAATTGAATAAAGACAGTTTCCCGGACTAACTTAGCCTTTGCCATGCAAAAATATTCTTTATAAAAAGTCTAGAAAAAGACTGAAATTCCTAAGTTTATAATCAATGATACTTTTCAATTGCGATGCGAGACATACGAGCTCAATATTTTCAATGAAGTCTCAGCAACAATAAAGTAGGTAGCATTGAGTGTGGTCAATAACTCTTACAATAAGTTCTCGATGTACTTATTGTCTATTCTATTGAACATTATGTCTGTGTACAAGGTGACCACAACTCGATGCAGAAACAGTAAGCTCAATTTGTATGTATGTCGGGTCTCCTTCCTCAAACATTGTACAAAGTAAAGCCCACAAAACATTACTTGGATAATGCAAATTGACTAGTTTTAAAATTTCTGCTCCTGTTTGGTTTTTTAATTGGTATTACGAGTGATCCTCATGTTCACATGATCGTATCTGGAGGGCGACCAGCACGAGGGTGTCAGCCGTCCGCTAAAAGAGACCTGTGACGGCGTCACGTGTGTCCCGCAGGCCTTTAGCTGGAGACCGGGGGGAAGATCAGTTTTCCCTGAAACCATACCACATCCAAACATATCCAAAGACGGAACTGCGGAGGAAAGTAGACGCCCGGGGCGCTGACCTGTAGTTCCTACTGACTTAATGGCACCGGTGGAAACCATCAGGATTGTAGTGGGTATACGGGCATCACTTTCAAGCTCACACATACTTAACTCTTAGGCCGCGTGTATCCGCGTGTTCCCGCACGCTGCTCGTAGGAAAATTGAGGGAGGCCTCATTCCCCCATAAGCTAGGCGACTTTTGCTGACGGGCAAAGCCCTTCGAGTATTAATAATGAATCAAGAAAAAAAAACGGGAACAAATTCGTGTAGTTTCGAAAATAGGTAAATTTACTTGTATACCTTGGGTTGTCTAGAATGATCATACTACATATTATTTCTTAGGTTTTTGCTTATCAAATATACGAACAGCATTATGATTACATGTGACAAAATATTCTACATAACTTTTTGACTTTTTCTAGTAGGTTAAATTGATAAGCTGTTGACGCACACATAGACAACGCTGTGAGGTAAATACGTGGTGCATAGGCAACGTGTGCGATTTTTTTAGTAAGCCTACTTTATTTACATTTATTGTGCTTATATGCAGTACTTAGCGACTACAACAGAGTATAGCAGGGTGTAATTACGATCAATTTGTACACGCGGTCTCACGCTGCGATTGCAAAGAATAAAAATAAACAGAAGGCATTATTTCGTTTTATGCCTAAAACCTGTATTGAATTTGGTTTCAGCAGACCGTAGACATTTTATAACCCGTCCAAAACCAAGACAGCTGACCAAACCAGAGACAAACACTTTTAGAGAGCGACTAAAAAAATAAATAAAAGGATGGATATAAATTTTAATAATTAGTAATAAAAAGAGTAACATAAATAGAAACAAGAATAAGAAACTGTTCAACACCATGACATTGTAATAAGGTTTTTCTATTTTTGTAATGCATGAACTATTGACTACTTAGTAGATGCGCTTCGCTGGATGCGGGCCGCTTTCAACCGGCCAATCTGGAAGTCACTGGGGGAGGCCTATGTTCAGCAGTGGACGTCCTATGGCTGAAATGATGATGACTCAGTTCCATCTAAGATGTTGATGAAGTTTTTGGAGCTTGAATGCAGTTATTTATATTCATTTATTGCGCGATAATTGTACATTAAGGTGTTAATACATTGTGTACATACACATATATTTCATATTTCGAACGTAATTAAGATTAAAAATAATTTGTAATAGTTTAATCTTTTTGGAGGCCAATCGCTATAAGAAGACGAAACAATCAATTTCTGTTGTGTCTCGTTTTGCAGTTTGTCGCAAAAGAGAATTGGTACATTAGGTGGGTAAGTTGTTAACTTAGTAGGTATAAAAGTTCATTAAATGTCTTTTTTTCTTATCATTATTCTATTTGCATCATACCTAATTATTCTTTGCGTTCGCGAATGTCACCCGCGGACCGGGGAAACTGTATTTTCGAATTTCTTTTTTCAGCATTTCAAGACATGTGCGAGCCACCAGTGTTGTCTGCATTTCAGACACCCTCCCGGCTCACTATAAAACGTATTCCCAGGGAGACGGGAGCGCTAGTACTGTACCGTTCGTTTCTATATTAAGACCGCCTCCGTCTGGCCTCGGTTCGCGATGCGTGCGCGCACAACGAACGTCCACACAATAAAAACCAAACGTAGTACATATTATATTTTTCTCCCGAACCCGAAATTTGAAATCACTTGACGTGAAAAGTGATATGAGAGAGATTTGCAGACCTCTGAAATGGTAAGTTAAAAATAGTTTGGTCTTGAAATGTTGGCTCGCAGTACTCTATTTTCGTTGCAAAATGATCGCGTAACATTTATGTTATCACGGGTGATTTAATTGGCATTTTTCATTGCAGACTGTGATGTGAAAAGTGAAATTTGAAATTGAGAATACAAAAAAGTTGACAAGATGAAGTTCACGATTGACGTATTGGGAATTTTCTTGAAAATTGTGGTTAAGGTAAGTGTAATAGACTTTTTGGTTTTTCTTGTGTTTGGCTAAGACTGAATAACAGGATTGATAGAAAACATTTAAGGTCAAGATTATGTGTATTATTGCGAAAATTTTGTACTGTTTAATTAGCAAACAAACCAATTATTTTACAATAAGCCTGACGTTTCCTGTAGATCGTATAGTAATTTTCTTACCACAGTTTTTCACTGAGATAATTTCGAAAGAGATTTGGCAGCCCTTGCGAGTTTGACTGTTAAAATAAATAGATAAAAGTCTTGAACACTGAGTTTACGATGAATAATAACATGTATTATCATAATCTTCAACATGTAATAAGATGTTTTTATATAATTTTGTACCACCTCTCTCAAAAAGCTTAGTATTGTGTTACATAATTTAAAATAATTCACTTTAATAAATGTAAAAGCCAAAAATGTTACAGCTTTGATAAAAAAAAGATTTTGATTTCAATTCGCTATGCAAGTATAGCCAAACAAAGTATACTTACTAAAAATTTTGTGATAGTTTACTATATAAGCACAACACTTCGATTTATTAAAATAGATGTCGAGCGTTCTAATTTACTGCACCATGAGTTGACGATGAATCCAAATCCCGAGATAAGTGATTACTTTATTGTTGATTATGTTAATTTTAGACCATCTTAAAATCATAGTCATGTTTAAAATACGACAGTACAAACGTCACGGTAAACATGGCGGAATAAATAAACTTCCGCATGTCGAAACGCCTTCATGGCTTGTCATGAATACAGATTAGCAGTTTGGGCATGACCATTGAGTTATACACGATAATTTTTTGTTTATTTTGGAGACCCAAAAGTTAAATTTATCTTAATTTAGCTTAATACCACAACTAAGGAACCAACATAGAAATCGCAAAAAATTATCATTTCCTTATACTTAACCGCCAACCAGTTGACATCAGTTCGTATTGAGATGTGTTTTAGGGTTCCGTAGTCAGCACGGAACCCTAATAAATCCGCCATGTCCGTCTTTATGTCTCACTGTCTGACTGTATGTTCGTGGCTTACCTCAGACACTCTTAATTTTAAGGTACCTCCCAAGACCAATGAATTCATCTAGCAGAGCTAACAAAAGATCCGTAACGTACAATAAAAGGAACCATTTTTATCGTTATCGTCATTTAAGGGTTCTACCTTCAAATTATCAATTATTAGATGTCTAAGCGATTAGCTGAGATATCCCACGATATAAAGCCTGGCCAATACTTAGGCCAACGCATTAGCTTAGCTATTCAGCGTGGCAACGTGGCCAGCCTTTTGGGCACGTTTCCCCAAGAAAGCGAGCTCTATCAGTTATTTTATTTATAGGGTTTTCCCCCCCTATAAATAGAATTTCAGATTATGTGAAAATATCTCATTTTTTAATTTTCTTCTTATTTTCTTTCTTTTTTTTTAGGCTTAGCTTTTAAGTTAGTTTATGTTTCGATTTTGTAGTTAAATATTTATACTAATTGAATTAAGAAAAATAAAGTTAAGAGTTCAATTATCATCATTAGTCTTTTCAAGTCCAGTGTTGAACATAGGCAACAGTAAGCGGCTCTAGACCGCTTGCATCCTGGGGCTTTTCGTAACCTAGAATAGGTCGTCGGTCCACCGGGTAGAAGGCTTGCCTACCTATACTGTGTCTTTCAGTTCGCAGTCGCCAAGCTACTTGCCAGCTCGGCGATACTAATATACCTTACTCTTTCTATTATGACGTATGGGGCTAACAATGAAAATGTAGAAAAAAATATTTCGGCATAATAAGTAAGACTAACTTTATAGGTTGAATGAGTAAAATTTTTGGGATATTGTTTTTGGTCTAGTAAAAGTTATTGTTTTTGAGGACTCAGTGTTGTAGGTACCTACGTTTAATATAATACGTAGGTACCTACAACACTGAGGACCTTATGTCAAAAAGACACAAAAGGACACCGATTTTTTTCATAACACCTTCATCAAACTTCAATTAAAGAAAGCATGGAGTTTTAGTGTTTGGTAAATGATAAAGAATCACTTAAGGCAACGGGTAAGGCAAGTGACCTTGAGCATTTAGCGTCGACTTGCGCGACATCTATTACGTGCCTAAGATAGTACAAATACTTCTCGCAGACTAAACATCCATCCTTTGCGCTCCTGTGCAAATAGATTAATATTATGAGCAAAATATCCGCTCATGGAAAAGTAGACGCTAACAGTAAAATCCATTAAAAATTCTTACAATTCTTAAGTTGTTGACTATTTGAAATAAAAAAAGGCACGAATGTTATAAATAACTAAACCAACTTTCAAACTAAACAAAAACGTCGTTTAAAATATAAATGTGTACAATTCGCGATACTTTGAAATATTTTTTAGTGTTTAATAAGAAATAATAACTAGTAACCTATAGATACATCAGGAAAAACTTCAACACATAAGTTACATGATATATTAATTCCCACATCCTATATCCAGTATTTCGCCAGAAAACTTGTGCAAAAACACCTCTTTTACGTGTATTTTCCTTACCCTGCGCCTTAATAATTAAAATAAGACTCTCCTTCCACAAATGACAAGATAATTCAACTCGAAAAACACTTTCACAGTATTGCTATGCAATTGTCTTAGTGCTTTTTAATCGTCCATTCAAGACATTATTTTTCCCACTGAGAGCTTTCTCAGCTGTTAACCCGTACAGTCAGATGCAAAAAGATGTGTCTATGTTTTCTTCCTCATCTCAGTGCACTAAACTAAAAGAGTAGAACATATTTCTTCACGTAACAGTCTATTTTTCTTGGCATGTTGCCGCCATCGTCATACGTTTCGTTTTTCTTTAACTAAGAAGCAAAAACAGTAGATAATATTGCGTGGGAACTCGAGTGTAGTTGTTTAATTCTATCTTGTTAACTGTCTGTACAAAATATATAGCTTTTGGAACTTACGTAATAATTTACTTAGCTTTTTCTCTAAATTTAATGTGATTGTTTCTATAATGATTTGGGTATGGAGGTGCTGGGAGACATACAAGTTAAAAATATGTTATATTAAACAACATCACATACATTGCTCTGATCCTATGATAAGTAGCTTAAGCACTTGTGTTACAGAAATCAGAAACAACGACGGTACCACAACAGCCAGACCCGAGACAAAATAGAAATGTTTTTTTGATGAAATAAATCAATTTTATAAAAAAAAGTAAACCAACGTCAAAAAATGAAAATCTAGAAATAATATCAACAGATAAGTACCTAATCAGTTACTTTTGGAGTCGGTGCAAACGAAAACATTCAAACTCTCATCGGATGGCACCGACTCTAAAAGTAACTGATTAGGTACCTACTTATGTGTTGATATTATTTTTAGCTTTTCAGAGTTTTTTTGATGACAAAAAATCTGACACCGATTGTAGGATATGGCCCTAAATCAAAATGTAGCAACCTCATCAAGCTTTAAATCTTAACGAACGTCCCAGCAGTAGATACAGGGTTACATTGCAAAGGAGTGCTAAATTTAAAAAAAATAGATCTTTGGAACATATAAAGAAGCGTTATTAATCTTAATCGTCGAAAATAAAGTGAATAAAGAGACTACGAAAGCCGCGCGGTCATTCATCAGACGCAAAGGTACGGCGAGCCCACAAGGACCTTACCCAGTGCATATACGGTGCAATTTTTTCATGAATGAGTTAAATTATCCACGCGTATAACTTTTAACAGCGGATAGGAACAATTAAAGGTAAAAAAAAACTTTGCATAATTCGATTATGTTACTAATTCTGAGCCACTCCTAAAGATTTGGCACCCCTTTGCAATGTAACCCTGTATAGTTGTGAAGCTAGTAAGTATACGATTTAGCTACTTACTCCAACAGTTGTTTCAATACTGCAAGTAGGTACGCTTGTGTCATGTGAAGCGGGTGCAGTCGGGTAACTTCTCAAGTCATTAGTTGGTTCCGAAGCGTGCTGGCAAACTTGTCACAGACTTTTCTTGCACGTAGGGCTTGCAAAATTCAGTTTTCAACTGAAACAAAGTTCATTTTTAGGGTTCCGTATTTCAAATAGAAAACACGGAACCCTTATAGGATCATTTTGTTGTCCGTTCGACTGTCTGTCTGTCTGTCTATTAAGGCACTTTATCTCGGAAACGCGTGGAGGTATCGAGTTGAAATTAAAACAATAAACTCAAGTCTACAGTCTCTGGAAGCTGTGAAAAAACCAAACTGCTAAGTGAAATTAAAAAAAAGATACGGACGTTTATGCCGCAAAAAACGAATATTTTGACACTCAAGAGAACATAATTATTTAAAAAAATTACAGACTAGGAAAATCGGTAAATATCTTCGAGACTCGATTTACTTTAACGATTTATTTACATAGCTCTAAGGTGGTACAGAATCCTCGTTGCGCGAGTTTGACTCGCATTTGGCCAGTTTTATAAGGACTACCGATGTCAATTTGTGATGGATTCTGAAGCAGAGGGATTCCAAAAAATATATACTTATAACAAAAATACAATAAAACTTTAGAACAGGGGGCAGGCGAATTATGATTACTGCACCAAAATCTTATTTTGTCTCTTGACTTATTTTGTCGTCCTGTCTGACGCTCGTGTTGTTTAGTGGCTCGCGCTCCGGACTACAAAGCCTGGCGGTAGTGGGTTTAAATCCCGCAAGGGGCAAATGTTTGTGTGATGAGCACGAGCATTTTTACCTAAGTCATGGATGTTTTTAAATGTATTTAAGTATTTCTATCTGTTATCTAGTCGCCATAACAAAAGCTATAGGCTTAAATTGGAGCTAGATAATTAGTCATGGGTTTTTTAATTTATTTAAGTATGTATATCTGTTATCTGGTCGCCATAGAGTAAGCTATAGGCTTAAATTGGAGCTAGATAATGACGTGGTTTGATTGTTTAAATAATTTATTATTATTTTATTTATCTACTTGACTCTGGACTCTGGCGTGGAAATATTCCAGAGTATATATATTCTACACAGTGTAGTTACTACTTATAAATGTTCGAAATGTACACACATGGTCGCACACGTCAACAAGAGCCCTAAGCGGTCGTCGCAGTGCTGTCAGTCGCAGGTGCCAAGTACTGCCGACCCGAGACGAGTTGTCAGTTGTCACGCTTTGCAGTTATCTCTATAGAATGTTTACTAAACAAAAAAGATGTCAATTTACAAAAATTAAAAGGCCAACCCTAACGACCTATTGGAGTGTAGGTATTTATGTCGACAAATAGGCCTAGTTTCGGTGCTGCATTAGCATATCTATACAGGGTTACATTGCAAAGGGGTGCCAAATCTTTAGGAGTGAATCTGAATCAGTAACTTAATCGAATCGATAATTTTTTATTTCACATTTTATTATTCCTATCCTCTGTTAAAAATCATCGTACGCGTGAATAATTTAACTCATTCATGAAAAAATTGCACCGTATGTGCACTGCGTAAGGTCCTTGTTGGCCCGCGGTACCTACGCTTTCGTAGTCTCTGTATTGACTTTATTTTTCGATCTTATAAAGTACTTTTTTCATATCATACGGTTATCGAAAATAATAACTTTTTATTGTTCCCAAGATCTTTTTTTTTTTATTGGCACCCCTTTGGTAACCCTGTATTCTACAATATAAAAAAAAACAATTTTGAAATAGTACTTATCTGTTTTATTGAGTTTCTTTGATAACACCGCGATCCTTCTTTTCTACGGATTTAAAATGTCGTGTTGTCGTTCTTGCAAGTTCTCTTCCATCTTCTGCTTTATTTTGATCAACTTCTCTAGGTGCATCTGAAGTATACAAATAATACACTGTGTATTCACGGTTGTGTCTTAAATTTAATCTCTGACAGCCCTAGTCAAAACCATTAAAAACGGATCAGCCCTGATGCAGCACCGCTGAACTTAAATCCGAAATGAATGCTGCACTTCGCTGTACTAACGAATATTTGCGGCCAAAGTGTTGCTTAACTTAATTGTTTATAGCAAGTTTTAGTTAAAACATGAGGGTAAAACTCAAAGTCTTTGAGGATCATGTTTCAGCCGCGCTTTAGTTATCAAAGGTATGCAGCGTAGCTTGTAAAGTGAACTGGTAATAACTGGTAGTCTTTGAATTAGTTGAAACAATACTTAGTTAAAAACAAAGTTATTTTTCCCTATCTCACGAGGCATAAGTGTCATGAGTGGTGACTGGTGTTAAATAATGAAATCAAAAAAGTAAAAGAACCAATTGAACTACACCATTGTTTGATTTATAAAATACTAATGTAAGCACACTTGCATTCAAAAATCGTCATCATGAATGTTGAGAAAATAGTTACTTGTGTCACAGAATACTTGTGTTGTATGTTGGTTCTTGGTATTAGAGAGGGGGGTGAGCTAATATGTTTTTGCTGTAGGTACGTACAGCTTTCTAACTGTGAGAATGTTAAACTTCTAATTGTGATTGTGAGTTGTTCGATTATTTCTATAGTATCTAAAATAGTATAACTGTCATTTACAAAAATAATTGTAGATCGATATTGCAACCTATAATGCTACCTTAGATTAGATACGTAAACTGCGCGTAAAATTTGAAACAACTAAATTGGAGCCACAGCAGGCTCGCTACGCCTGAAAGCTCCATCGGAACGTATGACAATCTAGATGTTTTATTATCATTTGCTTTGCTTTTATCGAATTTTCCCCGGTTTTGGGGAAAATACTTTAGAATAACCCTATTTTTAACCGACTTCAAAAAAAGGAAGAGGTTCTCAATTCGGTTTTATGTTTTTTTTTATATAGTGGTGTGCGTGTGTCTGTGTGTGAACTATAATTATAATTATGTGTCATTATTCAAAGAATGTTGCTTAAATTATTAAAAATAAACTTGGCTAGGGTCTCCTTGCAGTACGTATAGTAGGTATGTTTGGTAAGTTAAGACTCATAAATCTACTATACATAGATGTATTTTCAGAAGCATTTTGAAGGTTTATTATTAGAAACGTAACTATTTGTAAATTCATCAGGGTTGCAGCTTTATGTTTGTTTGCAATTTATGTTTTCAATGGCTGGCCGAATTTTAATGGTTTTAGCTTAGCTCAATTCATTTGTCAAAGTACTCTAGAGCGGCCTATGGTTTTAAATATTAATGGATTCGTTACATATACGTGGCCTTTGAAAATGTAAATAGTTTGTAAATTTGAATGATGAACTGGATTTCATGAAATAACGTTAACGTTTTAAAGTTTTAAAAATGTAAGATTATATATCCATAAAACACTGAGTAAAAAAACCGGCCAAGTGCGAGTCGAGCTCACGCACGGAGGATTCCGTACCATTATCTATAATATTCTGTAAATATTTCAAGCGTGTCTACCTGTTGCCGTTATTAATATCGAGCAAAAATCGGCAAGTCGTTTTTAGTATTTGTTACATACATGCATTCAATAATATTAAAAGCAACATGAAATTATAAAACGCAACACATTAACAACTAAGAAATTAAGTGTTAGTAAGAAAAAACGAAAAAAAATACAACATTCATGAACTTACTTGCTGCACCGTCCATAATTCTCAGTTTGACCACTGGTGGAGAAGGATCTTTGGCCTTAAGATCGCCATTGTCCCTTAAAAATAAATTTTAAATAAATAAGTACCTACCCGTAAATAAATATGGGTCGGACAACACAAAAACACTTGTCATGATCTCGAAGAAAGGAATGAGCTGGCAGAAAAACAAAAACAGTCGAATTGATTGTCTCCTCTTTTATTAAAGGCGGGTAAAATGGAGCCCCATTCAAAGAGCCAAAGCAGTACAGGGTCCGTTTGACGGATTTCAATCATGAGATGCAGGATACCTGCATCGTTGGCTAAGTAAAGAGCGCCGGTGAAACCAGTGCGACGAAATGTACGGGATGAAATTCGGTTATTTATTCAGGTTTTAATAACAATTAGACCTTCAGTAGAAATAATTGAAAGTAGTAGTGTCTCAATGGCCAAAGAATAGAAATTTTGCCTCAATTCCTCAGTCATAGTGCGCATACCTACAATCCCCGGCATGGATCTTGAGCGCTGGAGGAGAGAGAAGGGATCGCGTTGCGCATCTTCCGATACGATCGTCGTATCAGAGACGCGTGTATGCGGAGAAAGTAACCAATCCCGGCCGGCGGTTCACACCCATCGCGCGACTAACCTATCACGTCACTATCACAAATAAATAATTTGATTTGACGTAATCGTAATGGTCTTCTGCGCATCTTTTGCCCAGCGCTCAAGATCGGTGCCGCTAGTCGTACCTCTGGATTTATTGGAATCTACGTACGGATTTATACCACGTGGTAAGGGAAAAAATCGTGAGGAAACCTCAGAAACACTGGATGTGTAGCCATGGTCAAAAAATGGTCCGGTTTATCCAGGGGTTTCGGAGGCCTGATAGCAATCGTTTGACATGTAATTACCAGACTTGTCGCATCTAGGATCATGCTTAAAAAACGATTCTCTTCTAGGAACGGGAAATGCTAAGAAGAAGAAGAACTTCATTATAATTGCTCATCCTTCCAGAGTAAATAATAAAATAAAATAAACATTCAGTCAGTGAATGCACTCATTACGTCACAAATTTCAATGTTAGTGCGGTGTTGATATCGACTGGCGATATATTTAGCTTTGATTCACTATCGGTGTTTAGTTTTTAAACACTCGAATGCAACGTGGGTAGTATACAAATTGTACAATATATTCGATTCTGCCAGGTGGGTGTTGGCGCGTTATTGACAACACGTTATTATGTTGTAGGCAACCTATTCCTGTGGCTGTAGACAATGTATCATTGCTACAATCGAAACGGTATTCTAAGTTTAGTTTCTAATATTTTGTTTAAACAATTAATCACATTTTGTTTAAAGCACATTTAATCTATAATTATTATACTATAATTTTGTTTAGATGTTTTTACATCTAAACAAAATTATCTCCAGAACTGTAGTTATATAGATGGCGCTGGGCAATGTATGTAATTATACTGACTATATACGTAACTGTTTGGGAAGGAAGGTTCTCGAGTGGAGACCACGAACAAAAAGACGCAGTGAGGGCAGGCTTTCGACCCGGTAGACTGACGACCTAGTTAAGGTGGCGAGAATGCCGCTTGACACAAACAGCTCAGAGCCGCTCGCTGTGGTGTTCTATTGGGCGACGCCTATTTGCAGCAGTGGACTTCCAAAGGCTCATGATGTTCAGTTGTCAAAATATAATGTTGTATGTATAAACAATATAAATATTTACTATAGTCATTACTGGATTTGTAAGAAATAAGCAAATGGTTTGCGAATTTCAGTGTTAAACAAAATATCACGCAGGCAAAAGCGATGTAACTATACAAATAATACAATTTGATTAATTACGATGATTATACACTATTCATTATTATTTTAACAGATTCTCATTGTTACATTTATACATATAAAAGAAAGTCGGGTTAGTTACACCATTTATAAGTCGAGAACGGCTGAACCTATTTTTATCATCTTTACTTTGTTGAATTTGTCTCCGCCACGAATAGCAGAATAACTAAAAACATGAAAAAATTCACAAAAAAAATATGAAGGGGCGGTATGAAGTTCGCCGGGACAGCTAGTTTTATATAAATTATTACCATTTTAATTAACTCATTAAAATAAACTACGAATGGCGTCAGGTTGGGCAACCTAACCTTATTGTTGTGCCCAACAGGGTATATAATTATTTGTTTAGTTTACCAATTTAAACCACCTATGTAATATTATAGAACGCTATAAATATATTGAATTGAATTAAATGTATGTAAAAATGTGACGGTCCTGTCCACAATATCTTATCGTGTGTTTCCCAAATTTGCATTTCGTCAACCGTTCAACTAGCGAGTAAACATAGCCGGAGTAGACTGAAACTGAATTTGTGAAGCCGGAGGCGTGCGGCTATCGACACAGGATCTATGAGATCTCGTGTACACTGAAAGTTTGAGCTATTCGTCAAAGGGTTAAATGATCTTGTATTCGTGTGACAAGGTAACCTAGTACTCTTCATTTGCAAACCATTATCGTACAAAGTATTCACACTTGATTTCTAGTGAATCCTTAACAATTTAGACGGTCTCGCTAAAAGTAAAATATTTCTGGTAAAATATTGATGTTTAATCAGGTTAACCATTTATTTTTGTCATTACAACAGTACTGCTTCGATTTTTTTTATGATTTATTAAAGTTAGAAAATACTTTGATGTGTTCTAAAGAGGTTTTTAAAGTAAGTAAATTAGTTTTTGTTTCGACGACCGTAAGGTGTAGTAGTTCGCGCTTCGGACTACTAAGTTGGCGCAAGAGACAAATGTTTGTGTGATGGGCACGAGCATTTGTACCTAAGTCATGGATGTTTATAAAAGTATTAAAGTATGTTTATCTGTTATCTAGTCGCCATAGTACAAGCGTTGCTTAGTTTGGAACTATATAACTGATGAGTTGACAAAAACAATTTATTTAAATTACACTTATTTCTATAAAAGCCACTAAGTACAACCTCTTAACTTCAAATCGCTACATTCCTAATCAACTATGTACGCTCAAACTAAAACGCCTCCAATTTAGGATGCCACAAAAACGTTAGAAACTATCATTACAAGGGTTGAATATCCAGTCCCTTTGTGCAAAAACGGTTTATCACGAAAATAAATTATTTACTATCTACACACTTACTTACATGAGAGTTAACGATGTGGTTTGAATCCTTTGCGTAATTAAGTTCGTTTTAATTATTAATTAAAATAACAGATCGTTAGTGGTTTGAGTGGATAACAAACAACCAACTCCAAAAGAGGAGAAGATTTTTTATTCAATGCCTATGTACAAGTATGTCACAGTCAAAAATTTTAACCAGTCAAAAATAGTTTCAATTGATTTCAGTCATAACTTTTTTTCGAAAAGTATTGGTTTTCTTGGTATCTTCTAGTTGAGGCTATGTTGGAACAGTAACCACAACTTCGCAAAAGCCGAGCGAGCGAAGCGAGCGGTGCCAGAGTCAAACTTTTCTTATTATAATAGTAAGATTATAAAAGTTGTTTTTGACTGGTAATGAATTGTGACTGTAATATTACACCGTTTTATTTTAGACATCTAGACGTTCACAAGATACTATTTCTATAATTATGATCAACTTTTACTGTATAAGCATAGACAAAATCAGAAAAAAAAAAAACTTTTTACACCCTGTATGTAATATGAAATAACATAAGATACACATTTTATGTAACTAAATTTTAGTGTGTATCTAGTAATTTTCCAAAAAAAGAGCAGCAAAAATCAAAATGTCCAAAATGAAGATAAAATAAAAAATATGTATGTCTAAAAGCTGACTACGTTAACGAATTCCTTCAAAGAAATCTGTCTGCTAATTAAACGTAGGTATTAGTATCTTAAGAAGTTCTTCTTATTTTAATCTCGAAGGTTATTCACTTTGCAAAGACAAAAGTTTGAAGTTCAAGACAATTTTCTTCAACTGAAATAGTCACTTGAATAGCTACCCAACAATACCAAGGAGCGTATCAAAAAGATTTTATGTTTAAAATATTCGCAATCTAGGGATGAGGGGTTTGTATCGATGGCATTTTATCGATTTTTATATAAAACATACAACTTAAACATTACCAAATGGTGAAGTGTCGCGGCGTTATGATAAGCATCCAAACATCTTTTATCGTAAAAATTAAATTTAGAATGTACCCCACTTTGCTTACCTACAATACGAAGCTTAAATTAACGACTTTAGCATAGAAAATAATGAAAACATTGGCCTTATTTGGTAAATCACTCTCCTAGCTATTTGGGATCAGCTTTTCTAGTAGGTACTTTTTTCCAACTATGAGGGTTTTCATGCCAATTGGCAATTTGAGTGGTATGCCTATGGTCATCATATCGTTGGTGATGTGCCACAACCAGGTAGCTAGTGCCTCCTCCTCCTCAGCTTTATTTCCTCTCATCCATTTTGGTATTTTGTATTTAATGTAATGTGATTGAGGAGATACAATATTGGACAAATATTGGACAACATCACATCATTCCTATGATCATGTGATAAGTAGCTTAGCACTTGTGTTACAGAAATCAGAAACAACGACGGTACGGTACAACAATTTCTTTTCACAATCACACCAATAAAATAGCCCCAAACTATGCAAAGCTACTAAAGCTAGTATTAGAAGATAAACATCTTATATAAATATCCATGACTTGGGTAAATTCAAGGGTCAATACTACTAATAATCATTTCTACTAATAATCATTTCGATACATTGCATAGTATTGGTATGGCAAAATTTACAATTCCTTTAGATAAATGTTAGAGGCAGAAAACCAGATAACCTGGCAATTCCACAACAAAGATTGGTGCTCTTCTCAAATAATGCTTATTGTACGACCATAAAAATATTTAATAAGTTTCCGAACGACCTAAAAGAATTGCCGTTTACTAAATTTAGGAATAAATTATTTAATTTTTTAATGGAAAAGATGCATTATGCAATAAATGATTTTTTCAATAATAAGATTTGACATTTGCAATACTATGTTGACATTGTAAACTATTTAAGTATTCAATTTCTTTTTGTATTTTTAACTCTGTAACCAAGGACCATGACATCTTTCTTCTTTAAAATTAAAGAAAATTAATGGTTATTAAAATGATGTAGAGATCTTCTTATCAAAATTTGCACGTCGCTGGCGATAGAATATGTTGGTAAATATTATTTTAAGAACACTGTGTAACCATATTCTGGCAAATAAAGGATTTTAATATTTATTTAATATTGTGCTTGTAACGCAAACAGTTGCCCTTTGCGGGATTCAAAATTTCGAACCCGCAATCGGATTTGTAGTCCGCAGCGTGAACTACTAGACCTGACGGTCCCTAAGTGGGTACCTATGATCTTATTTAATTTTACCGAAAATTTCTTTTTCAAACTTCAACAATAAATTACCTTGTGTGTTCGTCACTATCGACAGATTAGGGATTATTCTTTAGTAGGTACTAGTGATATGCACGAACATACATCGACATGACTCACACTCGTTGTTCGACTGAGCAAGTAAGTCCAAAAGTTTAATCACATTCCACAATCACAGTTTTTATATTTATTAACTGTTCTGCCTCAATGTAGCATCAACATCGATGTTTTACAAACACCCCACCCCTATCGCCTTTGTCTCGAGTTCGATCCTGTTTAAAATCGGAAACATTTTTACTAAAACTCTTTTAAAATATTCAGAATTGGACTCTAAAGGATAATAGTCACGTCTCTCAAACAAACGACGCCTCCGGAATCGACAACCAGTTCCAGAACAATCTGGAATATAAGGACGCGATACGGAATCCATTAGGACTGGAAATAAAAGTACTATAGCACGAGCTATAGTGCCAAGTCAAGTGAAACTTATTGTATTATTTCTTTCTAAGTGTGTCTCTGTATTATGTTCGTGATTATGGTACTCACACATACGCAATATTCGACGATGTTCTAGTCTAGTGGAGCGTGAAAAGGAATACAAAACCAGCGGTTGCGAGTTTGAATGCCGCAAGGGGCAAATGCTAATGTGATGCGCTCATCACATTAGCATTTGCCCCTTGCGGCATTCAAACTCGTATCATCTGTAGGTACCCCAATTATCGATTGAACCTCCTATAGTTTATATTAAGCGTAACAAACACACACAGAAGGCGTGAACGGGATGGCGACGGGTCAGGTCGGGAGAATATACGTTTGATGATGGGAGCCCACAGACAGCCGGCGTCGAACCGACTCTTCGCCATCCTGCTCACGCCTTCTGAGTGTTACGTTTTAAAGACGATATTCATCAGGCTTTAGAAATCCACAGCTGGACATAGTCCTCCCCTATAGAACTCTATAGCGAGCAGCCTTGACTAAGTCGTCTATACTCACGCTGCGTCTTCCATAGTTCGTGGTCGCCACTCTAGAACCTTTTTCATATTAGTTACTCAGTGGTGTCATTAAGTAGATTTATTTAAAGAATCAACTTGAGAAATATCTTCTTTTAAAATTCATAGCAAAATGAATACAGATTTTATACCAAAACGTTGTTTACAAGTCTCAGCTGTCGAATTCCTAGATTGCTCTAAGTACAATACAGTTAGATAAAGTAGGCCCACTCCTAACGTTCAAAGGAATCACAGATTGATTGGCATTCGCATTAGAAAGAAAAAAAGAAAAAAAGTTACACACACACTAAATACAATTATCATTAGCAAAAAAAAAGAGGAAATAAATAAAGGTATACAAATGTGTTGAAAGGCTCAGCATTTGTCCTTACAGCCACAGGCAATACGATGCTAATTTTCGGCGGAATCATATGCTGCAATTTGTCACATAGTGGTTTGTAGGCGTCGTGTTGGAATAAAGACACAAAAAGATACTCTATGACGCGTAACGTGTGATCACTTTATGTTCATACCATAGAGGTTTGTCAATACTTCATGCAAACGACTCATTTGCAATAGCAGGACAAGTATAGCCTTGTACGTTGGAAACAGTGCAAGCAAAAATATACTCTATGATGCACATCGAGCGATCACTTTTACGTGTTCACACGCGGATTGCTAGTGTGCTAAACTAAATACGCTTATTAATCAATTAGATTTAACAAAGAAATTTCGTGTAAAATGTTTTAAATTTCCAACAAGTTTAATATTAGAAGATACCATATAAATTGAACTTTAGGCGTACAATTTTTCGCGTAAGTTAAATTAAAGAAGAATTATTGCATAATTTTTATAAGTTGACAGTTTTCGTTGAGACAAAGTATATCACAAAGGTAATTTTTATTAATTTTCTCTTTTACCCTATTTATGGTGTGTTGCAAGGCGTTTACTAAACCTTACTGTCAGATGTAATCAAGCCGCACTATGGTCACTGCATTGACTAGTTTTCACGACAAGAATCGAGCGATATTAGCTTTTAAAGTGTCTTCCGAAACATGGAGCTTATAAATGATCAATGTCACTAAATATAATATAATGGGAATGGTCACCAATCTACTTACATCTGCAGCGTTAGGTGCTGAAGTGTGCTAATCTTTACCAAGTGCTAAACTGCTAACGCCACTGAGCTACAAGCTCCTTCTTCAAGCTTCATTGGTTCTGTCCAAGTGATTAGTGGGCGTACTGTATCTACCTCTATTATGCTGTAACTCTGAAATTCTTAGAGTTACGAGCGTGTTTATTCAAGTTTATTTCAGTGCCCGTCATGTTTATCCTATTCGCAAATGAAAAACGGTTTACCTGATCTTTATAGCTTAGAGGGAAGCATTTGCTTTGGAAAATCACTTGGTGTAAATATAGGTCGTTTTAATGCATTCTTTGAATGTAAGTCCCAAAAAGTTTGCATGGGGCATTAAAAAAACACGATATTGATTTTGATAGTATGTGAACAGCTAAGACGACCCAATTGGTGTAGTAGCGTGGTAGTTCGCGTTGAACACAAGGGTTCGATTCCCGGATGTCAATTCAGAAAACGATTTTCTCTAAATTGGCTCGAGTTTGGTCTGGTACCTACCTCGTAACATAAGTATGTTAATTCGTTACTTCGAGACCATGACAAATGGTGTATTGGATGTAGCATATGACATGGTCATAAGGAGTGTTCTATTTCTAGTACACCCTGTATCAATCATCATCATCATCATGATAATTTTACCCATAGAACGTCCACTGCTCAACATAGGCCTCCCCCAGTGACTTTCAGATTGGCCGGTTGGAAGCGGCCTGCATCCACCGGCTTCCTGCAATCTTTGCCAGGTCGTCTGTCCACCTTGTGGGTGGACGTCCTACGCTGCGCTTGCCGGTCCGTGGCCTCGATTCTAGAATCTATCTGCCCCATCGGCCGTCAGTTCTACGTGCTATGGCTTATGTACCTTGCCTACTTCAGCTTGCTGATCCATTGGGCTATATCAGCGATTTTTTTTCGTTTACAAATCTCCTCATTCATGATTCAATCTCGCAAAAAATACCGAACTTAGCCCTTCCATAGCACGCTGTGCAAACTTTAGCTTTCTTATAAGGCCCATATAATAGTGAGAGGCCACGTTTCAGTTCCATATGTCTTTAGGTACTGAGATATTTCGAATAAGAAGCTTGTCAATCAGCTGTTGCAATAATCGTTCTGTCTTTTCAGGTAAACAAAGTGACATTCGCTCCCCTCGTAGTATCGACCCTCTTCATCCTCCTCACATCACTCCTCGCTCACTGCGCGCGGCGGCTAGTGCAGAAGGTCATCAAGGAACCATTCATAAAGCTCCTTCTAGAAGAAGCTATAGCCGCTGCAGAGCTATGCGGGTGCTGCTTTGAACTTATCATTGGTGAGTCAAATGTAGTCTATATCCTAGTTCTCATATGTCATACAATTTTTGTCATACTACTTTACCTAGGTATTAATCTATATGTACAAATACAAATAAATAAGTGTTTGTATGGAATGTCAAACTAACAGCTTATTCTAAATACTATAGAATGTTTACAGTGTGTCTCATAACACCACGTCACCTTGTCACCATGCATTCTACACATCATTTTAAATCACTTTTGTTGTATTACTTTATAAATATTTTATTAATTTTCTGGACTTCCAACACAAATTCGATTAGCTGTTTCGTAATTTTGTATGCAAAGTTGTTTTTTTTTGCGAATTTAAAAAAAAATCAGAGCAATAGTTGTTTAAAATGTTGTATAGAAGGCGTAGTGACAAAGTCACGTGGTTTTTACGGGAGATCCTGTTTAATATAATATTTTTTAAAAAATGAGTTATTTTATTTGTTCTGGCTGATCTCTAAAACGGCTTAACCGATTTTGATAGGACGTTCTGACTGAAATAACAGAATGTTATAAAAAGTAATATAAGCCACTTTTATTTTAGAAAAATAATAAGATATCTGCACAAAAAGTTAAAACCAATGGAATTTTAAACAAAATTTAATTCAAATAAGACAGATCCATCTTTTATGAAATCAGTTAAGTATTCGGGTAATCCTAAAAATTACACACTTCATCCAAAGCATACACTAACTTTAAAGATTATGCAAATTGCAAAACGGTGAAGGGTTGTGTACTTGTGTGTGACAAACGAACAACCTGCCAGATATAATGTAATCTAGCCGCCCTTAGGGTCTCTTGCCCTAGAGGCGGCTAGAGGCCCTAGGGGCGGCAAGGGTTTCCAATTACTGAATACAATTTTCACTGTGTCCTTCATCAAAGTTAAAATTTACTTTCATCAAAACAGTCTAGGCATTAAAATCTCACAATACAACCACAAAGAGATAAAGGAAAAAAGGATTAATAAGTAACCCAGGCATTTATGAGACATAAAATGTAGAATATCCAGGCATTTTTTTACTTAAAAGCATGAAATCTCCAAAACGCATTTTCCTATTTTCTAACCTGTAAATTTTTCGTGAAAATACCTGCATCAGAACCCTTTTTGTATTTTTTAACTCGATATCATACTCTCTGTTTAATTGAATGCTATCAAAAAAAACCTGCACCCTGTCTGTCCTGCCGCAACCCATTAGCTGATTGTACTGCAATATTCATCGCCCTATGTTTCAATTAGAAGAATGCCACAAAACATGCATAATCCTCTTCCATAAAATACATGAAACTCAGTAGTCTCACTCGTGTAAGGACACTGAGCGAATGCGCTATTGCTTTTGACCGATTTCACTAGTCAAAACTCGTTTTGACTAGTCGTGGTGAGGTTTGAGTGTATTGGTAGGTTTACTTTAAAAGCAGACGCCAAATTTTAGGAGGCGAATGCGTTTACTAATACAATAATATTCATTAACATAAACATGAAATCGATAGTTAACATAAAATCTTATAATAATATTCATCAAAGAAAAAGTTGTTTGGATCGATAAAAACATTCGCCTCCTTATATTTCGCAACTGTTAAAAAAGTAACACGGTGTACAGTTTGTTCCATATTATGTGTCAAGTTGAAGTTATGTATTATTACTTGAATCGCCGTTGTATTTTTTGTAGTTCAAGTTAATTTTTATTTCTTTTTCTTTTAAGAGACATACTTGGTAACAAAGACATGAACTAATGATATACTTGCTTGATTATTTTTTTCCGAAATAGGTGGATAGGATGCTTTACAGTCACAAAAACAATAATGTGTCGAACTGATACCATCGCGCCATCAAAAGTTGAATCCTAAAGCTATAATTTTGGGATGTGTATAACTGTCTATGTGCAAGACCTGATGATGTACTGAATTAGAGTATTATTGAGAATTAACATTTAAAAAAATATGGTTAATCGGATATTACTGATCTTCAACTTGACACGATATTTTTGGGTACACTATAATATGGATCATTGTTCACTGTCTTTTCGGGTGAGCCTAATACTACCTTTGCATCTGTTGTACCCTTGCCTAGTCGCTTTGTTGCATGGAGCCTGGCTCCTGGGACAAGCATCTGATCTACATATTTGACGCTATCATGAGGAGCCAAGATCAAAGCTGGCGAGCTCTGAACCACTTACGCCATTCTGGCCGTGGTTTTGAATAGTTCAGTTACATTTTAAATAAAAAATGAGCTTAGCATGTGATCCCTATACAAGAAAGTTAAAGAAACTAGTAGTATAGTGGTTTGTTAATTTTACCTAATTGCAATACCATTTTCTCGACCTAACGTTCATCTATTACCGAACAATCCTGTATGTAGCTTGCCCCATACTAAACTCCACCATAACTATTGAGTTAGAACTTACAATAAATGTAAAAATGTAGGTATAAGTTTTGTCTTCTCACTTCTTCAGTTTTCACATACACACACGTCTCAACTCACACATACACCCATCGTGTAATGCGTGCGCGTCAAAAAAAAACAACATAACAAAGTATGTAGAGGTACTTGTAACTCAGTGGCAGCAGCGCTTTGGTAGTGATTACCAAAGTTAAAGCACCTACGCTGCGGTTGTGAGTGGATGGGTGACCATTACAACCATGTTAAGTGTTTATCTCCGTACCTACTTCAGAAGGCACGTTAAAAGTTGGTCCCGGCTATTATCGCTTGATACTGGTGGATATACTGTAGACTAAATTTGAACTTATAATTAATAGCTATGGAAGAGCGCAGTCCTATCACAGGCATTTTTTTTCTTAAAAGGTGACTTCGATCACTGCTTGTAAATGTAAACAAAATTAAGAGAATACCTACATATTATATATCAAAATCATTTTGAAAAGGGTTTCTCTGAAATGTTATGTTAGATATGTAGGTATCCTTCGATGATAAAATAAAAATCTACTTAAGTATTTATTTATTTAAAACTTTACACAGTGTAGTACAATAGGTAGGTATGTGCATCATTAAAATATATTATTTTTCATGTAAGTATCAACTTATTGTGTCCACTTGTTAATAATGCTAGTTGGTATAATTAGTTGAATTGTGAAACGACCGTAATAACGCAATTGAACCGTTGTTAGTTCAGATATTTTTAATTTTTTTTTTTTTTTACTGGTCGTGAAGCCTTAAGATGGCTTCATCATCATCAATTCAGCCATAAGACGTCCACTGCTAAACACAGGCCTCCCCCAATGACTTTTATTGGGGGGGATTGCCAATATTCGCCACGCCTGGTAGGCGGGTTGGCGAGCGCAGTTTTTTATAACATTTCACACGCAGAAAGAAACCTCAATATCATTTTTGAAGACCTATCCATAGATACCCCAAACGTATGGGTTTGATAAAAAAAAAATTTTTGAGTTTCAGTTCATCAGTAAGTATGGGTTTGGAGTTTTTTTCTATTTTTGTGTGAAAATCTTAATGCGGTTCACAGAATACATCTCCTTAACAAGTTTCAACAGAATAGTTGTTATAGTTTCGGAAAAAAGTGGCTGTGACATACGGATGGACAGACAGACAGACAGACATGACGAATCCATAAGGGTTTCGTTTTTTGCCACTTGGCTACGGAACCCTAAAAATAAATCAACCCATATTGTTGTCGGTAATCTAAGATTATAAAACAACTACTATGTATAATAAATTTTATCTAAAGAGGAAATAAATATAATAGTTTCTATGTGCACGCCGTCACAAGAGCTGATGATGCAGTGTTTTTTGCCGCCGCCGCCAGCAATGGAAATAGTGGGAGAATCAGTCTCAGTATTTTTATCAATAGAAATACCTAATGGAAATATTGGGATACACCCGTGGAGTCTCACACAGTGCACACAAATGGTATAATTTTTAGGTTAGAAACAAAGAACAATTGAGTGGTAACACAATTCAATCACAGTGCAATGCTTTAGTTACTTTATTAGACTTTCTCTCACTACTTTTGAGTAACGAAAGCCAAGGAACTTTGCAAACTTATTAAAAGCTGCATAGCATAGCTGTCTGAATGCATTTCACAGCTTATCTGTTGCCTCGAGTCTGGTTAAGTTTTCTTACTACCTCTTCGTAAAAGGAAGATATTCAGTGAGTCGTTTGTGGAGTTTCTGATGAATAGTAAAAAGAAAACCATTAATTTTTACCTTTTTTGACGTCAAATAAGGGAATACCCGCGAAACAGTGTTTCTAAGTCAATACTTTATTTTCTGAAAACATTGATCATAAATTCACAGTACCCAAACTCGTAAATATTCGCAAAAAAAAAACGGTTGAAATTATTCTATGGTGCAATAAAGCTCTAACAAATTAACTTATCTACATTAACCGGTTTTCTGTCTATTAGCAGACACAATAGTCAAAACGACTGTTATACATCGGACAGCCTAGGGAACTCGTTAAATTTATCCTAGGTATAGCCTTAACAACTCAAATCTAATTCTGTCGAGTTTCATATTCACGTGTAATTCTCCTTTTTAATGTTGCACAGACCATACCTTAAGGTACATAACAATTGATATTTAACCATCATATTTTTGGACAGTGAACCGGTTTTTAAAATAATAATATAACTATGGTTTAGTGGCAGTAATGGCAATGATCCAGCCTCCAATGTTAATTGGCGACAGAAATAACTAACATGATGGTACCCAGGCGAGTTCGCGCACACAGGTGCCCTAAGTTAACAAAATAACGTAAACAATAAAACAATTATTTTTCAGTGGCGGATAACTTCGGTGTCGGCACGTATGCTATCTTCCTCTTCGCCCTGACGATCTGGTGGTCCCTAAACTGGGGAGATGCCACTGCTTGCCCATACACCCACATCGAGGATGTTATTGAAGGTATGGAAAAGTCTCTCTTGAACATAAGAGATGCTATGTAGTCTCTTTAAATCCCTCTCTAAATCCTCTATTAATGAGAGGATTGGAGGAGATGAGGAGGATTTATTTGCGAGTGCGACTAAATGCCTGGATTCAACAAACAAAACCACGAGAGTGCACCTGCACTGAGCGAGGTACCTACCTCGCTTGGACTTACATGTCATGTAACTGTATTTCCTAGGTGACTGAGTTGGTTGCTTCGTTTCTTCTCATCACCGGGAGATGTGTAAATATGTAGTCCCTGAAGCGATGGTAGAGGAAAGATATATTTTGGGGCTGACCACTAAAAAAAACGATAAAACTAATTTGTTTCTGTAAGTAATTAAGCACTTTTTACACGTCCCTTTTTTACCCTATAATTGCTTCGGTACAATATTATGGCCTGAAAGAGGACCTTTAAAATAATAAACAGAATTTAAAATTAGTTTTGTGAGTAATTAAGTTTTTTAATTTAACTCTTACTTTCATTAGAACTAAGCTGTTCTTGTATAAATCTCAAGTTTAGTAATCGCAAGTTATGGAAAAGTTTGTGGCATAATGTTGTACTTATTTACATAGAGCACTTAAAACTTTTTTACTGCTAATTAAGTAGGTGCAGTAGGTTTTTACTGCAAACAATAGTGGAGGACTTCAACAGGATTTAATTATCTAGTCTAGAGTGAGTGGGCTTACTCCTAGACTAAACACTTTGGACACTCCCGCTTAGTTGGGGCTCCACCTAAGAAAGAGTGTCCATACCTAGACAGAAGAAAAACTTTGTCAATAATCATGAAACCCTTGACCTTCGAAAATCATTGATGAAATGGTTTAATTATTTTTCTAAGTTTCTTACGTACCTAACGTAAGAAAATGAACAACTCAAAGACTAAGATGTTATTTCATCAAGATATTCGATTATTATTATTTGATTACTTAATTATTGGTCCAAACCCAGGCAAAGGTGATGTCCGCAAGGCGTTGCTCAAGACTTGGGCCGAGCTGACCGGTGGTCTGCTGGTTTTTAAGTACGTGCAAATGTATTGGGCCCTTGAAATTTCTGAGACACATAAGGACAAGGCTTTTGAAGACTGCAAGGCGGATTTGCAGGTCAGTGGACTGGGTCATAGCATTGAGTGTGATGTGTTCTATATAACCCAAGTAAAACTTGCAATTCGGAAAGTTTTTTATTAGAGATATTTTTATTAAAAATGTGCGACCAATGCTTTGTGGATTCGATGTCTCAGCGTCCTTCTTTTATACATTTATAGTACTTGCTACACTGTGCTGCCGACGTGTTTAGTGGTGATCACCTTGCTTACATTCACAACTGTAGCTTAAACATGTTATAATATATTTTCGTATAATGACTTTGGTTTTTGAGTTCTGTTTTAGAATTTGAATTTGTTTTCGAATTCCCAAGTATAGTATACGGATTCCAAGGAAATTGTATGAGATATTTGCGTTTCAATATACGATTTTCCAAAATATATTTGTTATCTGTGGTTTGTGGGCGAAGTTTGGTCAGCAAGTGATCATTCGTAACATATGAGTGACTAAACCAAGACGAACACTAAACGCAATGTGTAGTCGCGCTCTAGAATAATATTGGTACTTAATAGCTACCGACTTACGAATAGCAAGATTACGGTGCATGTTCTCTAACCATAATGCACATACCCTATTGAGTAGAAATGTCATATATAAGGTGCTTCATAAATATCTGCAACGGCTGAAATGTGTAAAAGTATTGCTTATATAGATTACGATAGTGAAGGAATTACGTGCCCCGGATCGGTAATTAATTATTTGCGAAAAGACAGTAAATAAATGGTTACTTGCTTCAATTTGCATAACACACTTCTTCATCCGCCCTTGACACTGCACGGGAGCGGTATAATGTGAAACGTTAGCATTTTTGGACAGATGTGGACGGTTTGAGACAGAATAAAGCCTAATCTTTATTTAATATAATTTTTTTAATGAAAAAATTTATGATGTTCTTGACATAAAATTTCTTTATTATCGTTATCTATATAAGCAATACTTTTACCTATTACAGCCGTTGGAGATATTTATGAAGTAGGTACCTTATATATAATATGATTTATTCGACAAAATTTACTGCCATTTTTTAATCTGTATCTGTACTGTTTTTGTACGGGAGAGAGTTGACAGGAGTTGTCATTTCGTACTAAATGTAAGTGAAAAATCACTTACTAGTTTCGGAGAAAGAGGATTCGTATTGCTGCTCTATAGGGTATGTTCTCGATGGCTCTAACTTATAGCTTCTAATTTGTACTTATTTGTTTTTGTGTGCTATTAATCATGTCATCAGGGCCGTCTTAACATATCCCGGGGCCTTGGGGCACACAAGAATTTGGGGGCCCTATTGCGAAGTAAAAATAAAATACTGTTGGTATGAATTAATGACTTCCAAAATATAATTTCATATCTCTGTTCGGAGTTATAAATTATCTTTTCTTTTTTCTAGGCTTTGAGCCTCTTTTCTTTATTTTCAGTTAACAGTATTTCTTAGGTTTTTATGAACATGTTTTAGTGCTTCGGGGCCCCCGTGAGGACGGGGGCCCTGGGCACAGGCCCCGTGTGCCCTTATGGTAAAGACGGAACTGCATGTCATATTCATTTATAAACGGCACAGCATTATGATATGATATTAGTTTTGCGTGTAGGTATATATATTTTAAAATAACCGTAGGGACCTTAAGCAACGATTCAATTGGTTTTTAGGGTTTCGCACCTCAAAAGGCAAAAACAGAACCCAAAGAATCACTTTGTTGTCCGTCTGTCGGTTCGTAAGTATGTCTATCAAGATCCTGTATCTCGGAAGCGCGTGGATGTATCGAGTTGAAATTAAAACCATATACTCGGGTCTACAGTCCCTTGAAGCTGTGAAAAATCAAACTTATGTTAACGTAAAAAAAAACGGTCGTTTATGCCGTAATAAACGTTATAATTACAAGGACACTCTCAAGGGAATAAAAATTAAAGGGTATCAAACTAAACCGTGACTTCAACTGAGTTAACTTAACTGAAAAAAAAAAACTTAAAACGTGTTAATTCAAATAGGCGTTACAAACTTACAATAAAGTGCACCTAAAACAATCGCGTTAGTCGCGTAATATTTACGTTTAGAATACATAATTATTAGACAACTATTTATTTTTTTAGCAAATATTATGATGTTAATCAATGCTTTATTATGTTAGTCAATTTTGTCAGGTAATTAATAAGTTGCGGTGTATATTACCGTGAGAATTATAGAGCTGACAAGGAGGATATGCGGTCCAATCAAAACAACTAAGAACCGGATTCTATTTATGGTAATCCTAATTTGATTGTTTAATTTGGTTTCGTCATTCACTTCAAACGGGTTCAAAATTCCCTTTGTTCTTACTTTATCTTAGTCCCTTTTATTAGTAAAATTATCAAGAAAGTGAACTTTATTAAATGGAAGTTGAGTCCCGGTCCACAAGATTTCATTAGGAACTTTGGATTTAAGTCATGCTTTCTTTAAGTGGTGAAACTCTTAGACAATCAGCTGTTAAAATAAGATAAATTCCGTTCAGGGCAGATTTGCATTGAAGTTTCTGTCGCCGAGTTCCTGCAGATAAGAAGAAACCAATTATTTAAGATGAGTTAAGAAAATCGGGCCAATCCGATTGGGATGGAAACGAGATCTGTCTTTTCTCCTAAGGTTTTCCTCTCCCATACTTTATGATAAACTTTGATTTCCTGCAATGGGCAAAAAAATATCTTACTTTTAATATTTTCATTAAGGAATTACAATTTTAGTACAATAACTATCACGAGATGGCGAGTAAACGAACAAAAGTGGCTGACATAGCCCAACGGATAAGCAGGCTGAAGTGGCAGTGGGCCCCATCGGGCAGAAAGGTTCTGGAATGGAGGCCACGTACCGGAAAGCGCAGCGTAGGACGTCCACCTACAAGGTGGACAGACGACCTGGTAAAGGTTGCACGAAGCCGCTGGATGCGGGCCGCTTCCAACCGGCCAATCTGGAAGTCAATGGGTGAGGCCTATGTTCAGCAGTGGACGTCCTATGGCTGAAATGATGATGATGATGATGATGAGATGGCGCGTGAGCGAACAACGTGATCTACTAAAGTCGCGTCAAAAAATTTATCTTCTAGTCGCGTGGGGTCTCCGTACCCCATGTTTAATTTGCAAAAATAAAAATCTACTAAAATCAAATGTTTATATTTATCAAAAACTTAAAGGGCAACATTTTAACTTGACAAAGGCATATGAATTCCGGAAAATTACTCAACTAAACTACTACGATAAATTAGTCTCTCAAACATAGTTAATATAATTTGCAGACTTTGTTAAGGTGCATTGATCGAGAAAACATGTAACAACTAAGTTAACAGCTAGTGCTAGAGTCTCATTATTTTATTGATAAAGCTGTCCACAAATGTACCTTTCCAAGTAAAATATAAAGCTTCAGCCTAAACAGTTCTATAAAATGAATCTGCAAATTAATCACGCTCTCTATTAACTGAACGAAACGAAATGCATTGAAAAGTTTTCTCTAAAGAAATAACAAGAATTAATTCGGTTTTCTTGCGGTTGAAAAATTGTTTATTTATCGCTCCATCTTTGAGAATTGACTGTTTTATCAAGACTGGTTAGATAAGATCTTTTTTTTGATGGAATTCTATATTGAATTAGTTTTTAAGGTATTTTTATTTTTAACCAAGTAGCACCAGTAAAAATGTTTATTTACTACAATGTATAAATTTTTTGTACGCGTGTTTGTCATCTAACTCCTCTTCAACGGCTGGACCGATTTGGATGAAATTTTGTGTGTATATTTCAAAGGGTTCCTGAATCGTATGTAAACACAATTGAACCCGGTAGATGGCGCTCCAATCGGGTTAGCTTTTAATAAAACATGGAAAAGTGTAAAACTTGATCTTTCCCTGTAGTTGGAATAGTAGGATAATAACAACTAAGTAGTAAAAACGTTGCAAATAAATGAAAATGAAATGAAAGAAAATTATTTCAGACTGGAGTCCATGTTCATGTTATTAACAAAATTTTAATGCTCGAATAAGCCTTCGATACGACTTCGATACGAATAACGATGCTTTAGTTACTTCACCAAAGTGCAGACAACGGCACGTCAACCTACCCGAAAAGTTAAATATTATCTATATATGTATGTATATATATATATATATATATATATGTTATGTTTCAACTTTGGTCCGTTTAGTACCTATATCAATTGAGAAAATTTGACGTTATGTAGTACTCTACATAACGTGAAATTTTCTCAATTGATATATTACTATTAACCTACTGGTTAACGAGCTGTTGTCTGTACGTAGAGTTAGAAGGTAGTTAGGTAGTAAATCTACGTTTATTTATTTATACTTTATTGCACATTTAAAAATAATTGTAAAAATGGCGGACTTAATGCCAAGAAGCATTCTCTACCAGTCAACCAGTGATCAAACAGATAAATACAGGCGGTGCAGCAAGAAAAAAAAAAAATAGACGCTAACATTACATAAACAAATAAATAATAAATAAATATTATGCAACATCACATACATTGCTCTGATCCTATGATAAGTAGTTGAAGCACTTGTGTTACAGAAATCAGAAACAACGACGGTACCACAACACCCAGACCCGAGACAATATAGAAAAGTTATTTTTCTACATTGACCCGACCGGGAATCGAACCCGGGACCTCAGAGATAGCGACACCAAGTCCGGTATGCTCGCCTCTCGGCTACAGATTACATTCTTAATAAATAGGTATAAATATATATGATTATCAATTATATACATATACATACGCATACATACACGTTTGCCGCCGATTTGCCACTAAGTCAAAAGGGTAAAAAGGGCGCAACTATTTTTTTTGTGAATAGAAAAAATAGATGTACATATTCGGGACAAGAAAAAAAATGCGCATACATTAAACAATAAGTTTGTCACGTTTAAAAAAAATATATTGTGACCTTTTGCGTTACGACAGCAGAAGTAATTATGCCGTTTATAAATGAAATAAGGGTTCGGCCATTAATTACGTGATTTTAAACCCCTTCCCCCTACCCAAAATCACGTGTATTTTTTGGTACCAAGTCAAAATTTTGACAATGTTATCTATAAATAAGTACAGGTTTTGCAGTTTAATTATGGAAAATTAAGCACTGTTCAAGAACATTTCTTCGTTAAACGCGCATTAAATCCCTAAACCGAGAAGCGGCGCGTGACCTAGAATTCAAATTCAAATTTAATCGTTTAACACTCGGCGTTGCCCGAAACAAAAAAAATACACATGACAACTCACTACACCTCCTTCCGCCCTTGTGATATTTCGTATTTTTTTCTTAACCCCTCTCCCCATCACCGAGCCTCACGTGATTAATAAAAGACTAAGCTTTTGCACCCAAAAACAAATCTAGCACCTTCAAGATCTAGATTTGAATGAGCGGTGCCAAATTATGATGTCCTTTCCAGACAAGGCTGCATTTCTTTGAATGCACGCACTAGAGTCCGTTAGGGCACATGAATTTTTAATTTGATAACCCACTAATTTAAACACTAAAAACGTACCTATGCGTTTGACATAATACTATTAAGTATATAAATATAGACCTTCTTCCAGGCTTATACACGTCCCAAAAATATAACTTTGCCTTACCACCGCTCCGGGACTAGAATATCGACAGAAAGCATGTGAACAGACGCAGGATGCAGGAAGCATGATGCAGTGCTTCCAACTGGCTAATCTGGAAGTCAATGAAGCAGGCATCTGTTCAGCAGTGGACTATGGATGAAATGATGATGATGATGATTTTAAAAAGTAGTAGGAACACCTACTACTTTTTTTAACGACATTCAATTGGAAGGGCGAAGTGTTTTACACGCATGTAGGGGAGACTAAGGATAGTAGGGAAGGTTGAATAACTGTCAAAAACTATACTTATTTGACAGTGTTACGTCATATAACTAAGCGCGAGAAATGCAATGCCGCGTGGCCGGCGAATAAGCAAGTACAGCTTTTCGCACTTAATTTTTTTTTTTTTTAGTCTTTATTAACACAAAAATGTACAAGTATTTACTAAGAACTAGTGTACATGTATACCTATTCCTAGTTTTAGCATACAGAAAATAATTACTTGTTTAGCAGACAAAGATACGTCCATAAAAAACTTAATTGATTAAATGCAATCTTACTACCTATTAAAAAGTTTAATTTTTTGACAGTTAATCAACCTACCCATGTAGTCATTGGTATCTATACCTGCCTGCCTAGCATGAGCACTAAAACACGATATGATATGATATGATATAGCGAAATATCGACACCAACTGTAAAATTATGATAGATATAGCCGCCATGTTGAATCGCCATCACATATTAAGATCGCTGTTTCGATAAAAAATCTAAATGGAGGCTCTATTGTATTTTTAAAGTTGGTGTCGATATATCGCTATATCTTATCATATCATATCCTGTTTTGGTAGACATGCTAGCGGTCTCCCCTACTGCCCGGTACCTACTTCCAAAAACAAAATTAATTAAAATCCCCATTGTATACGTTTTAGATTTCTTACAGGAACTTTCTAAACTTCCAGGTTCCCGTACTCTATGGAGCGGTGGTTGAAGGTGTGGCAACCTGCATGTGCCGGCTGGCTTCTAAAGCATTGGGAGACCTCAACCCGCGCTTCGCAACCGCCATCGATTCCTTTATTGGAACCTCTCTGGTTGTGGCTGGTGAGATATTTTGTTCTTTTTTTAATTTACTAATCTAAACAGGTAAATTAATTTGACAGTAGCTTATTAATACCACCTACTAAACCATGAACAAGCAAAATGGGAGACTGAATGGTAATTAAAGTATTAAAGATCGCCAGAGTTTGACCACAAAATAAATAATAGTACTGGGTATCAGAAGTCAAGCTTACACAATAACAACAAAAAACAACGCACACATAGACATCGCTCACGGCCACAAAATCTTGAATCACGCAGGCATAGTTTGTGCGCGAGTGCCACCTCCACCGTATAATTCAACATGGATGGTTTTAGTTTACAAAATCCATTTATAATAATCCATTAGACACGTAGTTTGATAAAAGCAAGAGATTTTGACGTATATAATTTTTTTTTTTTAAATAAATAGAATAAACTGTATTAGAAAATAACAACGTGAAAAAATATTAATCTTGAATCGACAGCTCAGTACATTCAATCTATATAGTTTAATTAGTATATTTTTAAAATCAAAGAATTTAAATTAGCCGCATACCAAAGTCGCTTATCAACCACCACTACTTTAATTTTACTGTTTCGCACTTTTTTGTATACTTACGATTTAAATTTAAACGTTAGCGTGACTGCATAAAAAATATATATAGACATGAGCTTTACTTCTGTTACTCTATTTTTTGTGGCTTAGCTATGAATACAGCCAAACTGTAACACTTAAAGTTAAGCAAAGTTTTAATGCTATTTAGATTTAATTTATAAACATAGCATTATGCTTTGTAAATTGCTTCTTTTCTGTTTGATATTCATAAGTTTTTTATTTTACATTAGAAAAAAACTAGTAAACGAAAATGTTCATGGCTTCTTTGAAAATAAGCAATAGACCTTCTCCAAAGCAATCTCGTTTATTTTGATGACACAATTTAGATAATGCATAATGTACCTAAATCATTTTTAGTTTCGTTGAGATTCAATAGATTTTTCAATTGGTTACAATCAGTATAATTTTGTTCAAAGATTCAATTCAATTCAATATATTTATCAACCGACTTCAAAAAAGGAGAAGGTTCTCAATTCGACTGTTTTTTTTTTTTTTTTGTATGTTTGTTACGCGATTACTCCGCCAATTATGAATCGATTTTAATGATTCTTTTTTTGTTTGGTAGATCATACTTCAGAGGTAGTCCCATATAAATTTTATCGAAATTGATTTAGAACTTTTTGAGAAAATCAACAAATATATACCCAGATAATATTTTGGTTGTGGTTCTTGTTACCTATCTTCGACAAATATGAGCCGATTTTGATGATTTTTGTTTTATTGAATAGCTTATACTTCAAAGATGCTATGATAGAAGTTTGAAAAATAAAAATCACCCCTAAGGGTAGGAAAATAGGGGATGAAATCGGTGTTCAGCAGTTAGATTAGGATTTATCACTGAAAATAGATGAAATAAGTAAATTTTATTTAAAAAAATAAAACCGACTTCAAAACACTAAAATGCTAAAAATAATCTTAACACTTAAGTAGGGGAGACCTGTACAAAATCGTATACCGGGGTAAAATCGTACAATACAGATTTCGCCGTTATTATTTCAAATTTTGCCGCGAATTTATTACTCACAGCTAGCAACCAATAGGATCGATCTGTCAACAGACACTTGTTGCTGCAGGCACGAACGTTAACTTAATATCAAAATTTATTTGTTTTTGTGTGTTTTGATCTAAGTTTTTGGAAAATATAAGTTTAAATAGTGAAATGAATATATTGAACAAGTAAGTGTGATTTATTTAATATTGAATTGTGTGTATTTACTTAATTGTTGCTAGTTTTTACCGCCAAGTATCGTGTGTGTGTGTGTAGTATTTGGACAATGTCTTTACTGTGTGCGTAGGGCTAAAACCGTATGGGGTAAAATCGGCCAATATACGGTTCTGACCCAAAACTGTGTCAATAAATAAAAAATATTTTTGGTTACAGATTTTTGAAATATGCCGCGGAATTATAAAAGAACAACTAGCAGATAAAGCTGGGATGCAGAAACAATGAAAAAAGCTGTAAGGAGTGTTATTGAAGGAGGCATGGGATATTTAAAAGCATCGATTACATACGGTATCCCAAAATCTACATTGCAGGACCGTGTTAATAAATTCAGGTCATCTGGTGACATAAATATTTCCACAAGCAAAGGATTAGGGCGTTTCAAACCTGTGTTTTCATCATCTGAGGAGCAAAACTTATTTAACCATGTGGTAGACATGGAAAGTCATCTTTTTGGGTTAACATATAAAGATTTACGACGTTTAGCATTTGAGTTTGCAGAGGCTAATAATATTGAAAATAATTTCAACAAAGAGGTGAAATTAGCGGGCGAAGACTGGCTTGCTGGTTTTATGAAACGCCACCCTCAGCTATCTCTTAGAGCAGCAGAGCCTACTTCTGTCGCAAGAGCCATGGGTTTTAATCAGGTTAGCGTAAATAAGTTCTTTGACTTTACTGGAATCCTTGATAGACCAACGCCGATTTCCCCCGACAAAAATGTTTGATGTAGATGAAACGGGGATAACAACAGTTCCTAAAAAACAAAGTAAAATTATAGCATTGAAGGGGAGAAAGCAAGTGGGCCTTGCAAGTTCAGCTGAAAGAGGCCAGCTTACCACAGCTGTTATTTGTGTCTCAGCATCTGGTTATTATGTTCCGCCTTTAATGATTTTCCCGCGAGTTCGCATGAAAATAGAACTGCTTGACGACGCTCCACCTGGAACAGTTTCAGTCTGTCATCCAAGTGGTTGGATACAGAGCGAAATTTTTGTTGATTGGCTAAATCATTTTATAGCATCTGTACAACCCAAAAAAGATGATCCGGTTTTGCTCTTGTTAGATGGACATAAAGCCCATACACAAAACTTGCCATTAATTGAAAAGGCTAGGCAACACGGAGTTATAATTTTAAGTTTTCCTCCTCATTGCACGCATAAACTACAACCCTTAGACGTCAGTTTCATGGGCCCACTGAGTACATTTTACACTCAAGAAGTTAACAAATGGCTTAGAAATAATCCAGGCAGGGTAGTGACACAATTTCAAATAGCAAAACTTTTTGGTCTTGCGTATTGTAAAGCGGCAACTATGCAAAACGCAGTATCGGGATTTAAAAAAACCGGAATTTATCCCACTGACAAAAATGTGTTCAGTGAATCAGACTTTGTTGCTGCTGAGACGACGGATATAACTATCCCAGATGAGCAGCAAGTTAATTTACCGCTTTCAATCTCTACTTTGTCACAAGCTGTCCCTGTTACTGAAAACACAGCTACAGAAACATCTTCGACCCTGAATGCAGCATCAATCAACCCCATAGTTGTTCCTTCTACTTCCACAGCGGACAATGAAAATACAAACAGTATTACTCCACCAAAATCCACCCTACAACCTAAGGCAGTTGTCACTCCAGCTGATATTATGCCAGTTCCTAAGATAAGTAGTGAAAAAAAGAGACAGACCAATCACCGTAGAGGAAAAACTGCTATTATTACTTCTTCTCCATACAAAAATGAGCTAATAAACATTTCACAGAACAAGAAAATAAAAACTACCTTAAATTTAAACCAGACAGATAAGCAATCGAAACAATCAACAACGAGGACAGATCAGAATGAAAACCTTTGTTTATATTGTCAAGAAGAATATGGTTCCAGTTGTACAGATGAAGGCTGGGTGCAATGTCTCACTTGCAAAGGATGGGCACACGAAGGCTGCACCGGCTGGGATATAGACGATTTAGACAATTTTGAATGTTTTGGTTGTGTTGCTTCACGTTAGTTCGTGGGTCAAAATCGTATATATGTATACGGTTTTGTCCAGTCCCCGGGGCAAAATCGGAATTAATAGAGGTTTTGTTTTTGTTTAAAAATGATTAGTTCTGTTGAATTTAATTGTTGTTTTATTGTTGATTTGTGAAGGTAATGAGAATCTTGAATAAAGAAGTATAATTACAAATATCTAGTTGTCATTGTTTCAATTCTATAGGCATTTATCCTTAGCTATACGGCTTTGACCCGGTCTCCCCTACCTAATCAGTTACTTTTGGAGTCGGTGCAAACAAAAACATTGAATCTCTCATCGGCTGGCACCGACTCCAAAAGTAACTGATTAGGTACTTAAGTGTTAGGATTATTTTTAGCATTTTAGTGTTTTGAAGTCGGTTTTATTTTTTTTAAATACATTCTGTAATGTTACACAGGTGTTATAAATAGGTACATAAAACAGATCATCATAGACCCTGTAGGGACGAGTACGAACTCGTAAGATTTATTTATTTGTTGATTTAATATGGCTTACCAACTAAATACATAGGGAAATTATGTTCACACAATCTTTAAATACATCATATATATGCATTTAAATTATAGGTATGCACAGCGTTATACATATAAATTATGTTGTTTTACTAAATATTTACAAAAAAAGTTTTAATTTATACAAAAAAGTAAGAATTGTTCTCTAAACAACAATAAAAAAATAAAAAAATGAATCGTGCAACATCAAAATTTACTTTTTAAAAGTAGCTATTTTGTCGCTGAAAATGTCCGAATCACCAGTTTGAAACAAAAGGTACTAAGGTAAGATACTCGTACATGTAGTAATAATGTTTTATTAAAGTTGGTCAGACGAACACAAAAAATAAAAGAAATAAATTTGTTTCCTAGAATGAATTCTTGGCTTATCGTTAGCTCGTAGACGATATATTATGTGAGCCAGTTTTTCAAGCGTATCTACTTAAATTAGTGCTCTTATAAAAGCTTGTACAAAAGCTCTTTTCTTTTAATTATAAGAAACAAAGTACATTAAACATGAAATAAGTTGGATAACATTTAATTTTCTTTAATAAGAATAATTGCCTCTTCTGTAATTATTCGTATGTACCACATAGTTGTGAGATATAAAATATTTTAACATTTTTAACGATTACTTAATAAAATACTGTCTTTTTTTGCTTCTGCTTTGTAACTATTTAAAAACTCTTATATATACACTACCTATACACTTTAGCAAAGTGATTTTGTTAGACTATTGTGATACCTTTTTTCATGGTTTTTTTTGGAAAATTTTCGTACTAAGCTACTATTGATGTTGACTTTAACTATCTACTTTACATTTCTACCAAATAATTTATTAAATACACAATCATTTAAATACGCGGTTTAATAAATAATGAAACAATCTTTTAATAGCTTACATTATTATAATCACAACTCATGAAACATTTCACTGTACATTTATAAGTCATAATTAATAACAATCAAATGATCACACAAACTAAATATTAAGTATTGCAGGTGAAATGTACTCAAGTGTCTTAAACTAGCCCTTACATTCTTAGAAATTTACAAGGCAGCTGCTGACCGTGTAGTTTGAACTGATAATGCCTAGGGAGGCATTATCAGTTCAAACTAATGCAAATAGGTATTTGCATTATTTTCTTTGCCTTATATTTCACCTGTACCTACAAGATCAAAAAAATTACGCATAAGTATGACTTATGAAGTTTCGGTGCCCACACCTTGCCTATATTATGTAGGTACTCTACTACGATTGCTCTCTCCGTGTGTTTTCTCAGCAGTAAAATTATTAACGCCTCATAAGTTATTTCAATGGTGTTATCCTCTATTTCTCAAATGAGGTCTTGCAATCATTACGCCCATTGTTTTTGTTATTTCTAGAGATGTTCCGACTCGTCGCTTACTAGTCGGTACAGCCGACCATTTTCTGGCCATTTTTGCAGTCGGCGATTAGTCAGCGATTAATCGGTTATAACCGCCGACTTTCCGACCGAGCTTCTTACTTTTTGACATATAATTTTTTTAGTTGTACTATTTCACTTAAATGAACTACCATAGTATTGATTTTTTTTTGCACCAAAACAGCTCTGACCCGAGCATAAATCGAAAATCGCGCGAATCGGCTGTAAACGAAGCGTTACGGAAATTTCTGAATGCCCCCGAAACCGTGACCAGCATGGCCGGCTAGTCAGATAGTTGGCTAAAGTCGAAGTCGGCACATCTCTAGATTTCATAACACTTCTTCGCACCACACGCATATATCTCACACCCGGGTTCACTGTTGCAGGGGTCCTCGCTAGGCACACGGTATTCGTCTACCGCTATCAGGACAATAGTGCTAATGCGGACCTCAGTGTGTCCATCTTTTGCAAAATCCATTTAGGAAAAGGTACATCGTTAATTAAACATTGAATGTCAACTAACTAGAACCGTCATAAAACTTGCATGGTCACGCATTAAAAAACTTCACTCGCTCTTTCATTGAATGTTGTATGTTTATTACATAGAAATGTTTCGATCGCTGTACATTCAGCTGATTCAGCTTGTCACTTACTAGGGACCACAAATGTGAACAAACTATATATTTCATTAGCTTATTCATAACATCTTCAATAAATGCATAAAATTATAAATTCTCTAGCTAAATCATGTTAGGTAATTCACCATTCATATCACAGTGATCTTTGTTAAAACACATTGAAATTCATTAATGTTAACAATAGTTATAAATGTATAAATCATTTTGTATAATAATGTAGGCTTTCGATAATATTAGAATCTCACAAAAATGCACCTTGATAAGAGCAGAAGAAAAGATTATATCATCTAGATATATCCCTAATACAATCCAACACATTAAAATACTTTTGCATTCTGTTACAGCTTTTGACTACTCTGGGGGATACTTCAACCCAGTCCTCGCCACATCGCTGAAGGCTGGCTGCGAAGGTCACACCATGCTAGAACACGCAGTCGTTTACTGGATAGGTGCATGTGCAGGATCTGTTCTGTCAGTCTACATGTACAAACTACCCGCAGTTCAGAAATTCATCAAAGGACCAAGCGAAGCCAACGGTGACAGTATCTGGGATAACAAAGAAGATTAAGAATTTGATTATGCTTTTGAGATGTTCTTCTATATTCCAATTTCTTTTGTAGTCTTTTGAACTAACTGCAAACAAAGGATTTTAGTGATGATGACAAAACCCTTGTGAAAGTAGTCAATCTAGTCCTGAAATTTTCTATATTTATTGACTATTCGAATCTAGGCAGAAGACTATGAAAGAATATTACAACTAATAATTATGCTACAAAGTGATACCTTAATCTAGTCAATTAAAAAATTGCTTGTTTTTATACATCGCAGAAACTTCTAAAGTCCTCATAAATATGATTGTGTACAAAGTGACAATATCAATCCTTGGGAGGAATTCTTTAGAAAGTAGAAAACTTTCATATTTTTTACCCTGTATTTAAAACACTGAAATTCTGAATCTTTAAATTAAAACCTATTTTTTTATAAATATCAGAGAAGCTGTAACGATCTGTTAATTTCGGACGGTAAAGAAACCTTATTTTTAACACTTTTTTTTTATACAATACTACGTCTTAACCTTACTATACCTAAATGTGTTCCAAAAATATAATAAGTGCTACGTCTTCCTGTTGTAAATAAATACATTGTTTATTTATTAAATTGCCGTTTAATTTATTTGTTTCAGATAAGTGCATAAATTATAGTAAACGCAGGCTATAGAATGATGTTAGATTCATATATACACCACTACATAGGAATGATACAGATTTCTGGACTGTATTACAGATAAAAATAATAACTGTCTAATCTGTGTCAACCAAAATTAAATGTCAACAATATGTTTACTTGTCAATCTTCCATAAATACTTTCTAATAGTAGAAATGGGATTCGGTGGGGGGTAGTCGAGTGGAAAGCATGGTCGATCTATGTTAATGGTTTTTATTTATATGTTTATAAAAATTTGAAACTATTGAAATATATAATATGTATCCAACGCCGCATCGAGTGTCAAGTGACTTGTCTCAAGACAACTTGCTTCAGATCCGATAGCGTCTTGAAACCTGCTTCTACGGGAAGGCAACTCCTTTACTGAATCGAAGAATAGCAATAAAAAAACTAAACGCCCGTTATTATTGTGAACACTTTATCAAGAATCACTCGACATTGGCAGAAGCACTGCTCTGCTTAAGGAGCGGAATTAAGCAAAAAATTATAGTTGAAATGAAAAAACGAGTGGGCATAGGACCACAGTAATTAAGTTCTCTTTGGAACCTCTCGTAGCAGAAATCACGACATGATCTTTCAAAAATAACTAATGCAAAATGATTTTAAATTTGCAGGCGAACCTTACGATTTCGTATTCGGATTGGAGGCTTCAAAAATACGTCTCTAGATTTGAAAATTCGTGTCCTCTCTGGGCTTTACCTAAACAAGAAATTATAGATGGAAGTAGATATCCCAAACATTTGATAAGTGCTAACAACCGTCTACTCGACTAACAACACAGAACAAAACCCCATTTGCCATTAAAAAAATAGCAAAATGAAGAAGGGTAGCTCCGGCCAGCGAGTTTTAATTAAACCGAGGCAGGTCGCCGACGATATAAAGTCTAAATGAAGCGGAATCTTTCGGATCTCGCTAATGAATCTTCAAGGAAATTGCAAGCTTACATTTTTTATCGCCGATAAGGTTTAGCTTGTGTTGAGTGGATATTTTGTTGGAGTTGACATTAAATCAGTTATTTTCAGTTGTATTAAGTAAATAAAAAATTTGAGTAGCTTCTTACTAAGGCAGCCTACGAATTTCTTACGTTTTTTAACCGACTTCAAAAAAGGAGGAGGTTCTCAATTCGTCGGTATCTTTTTTTTTTTTTTTTTTTATGTATGTTCAGCGATCATTCGTTACTGCGTTGACCGATTTCGATAATATTTTTTTTGTTTGAAAGATAATACTTTCAGAATGGTCCCATATAAATTTGGTTGAATTCTGATGATGGGATCTATAAGAAAATCATCAAACATTGCATGAACTCCGTACCACGGCAACTGATTTTAGTATCTATCTTCTAATATCTTTGCCAAATGTGAACCGATTTTGATGATTCTTTTTTTAATGAATAGTTTACACTTAAAAAATACTATAATCAAACATTTTTGGAAAAAAAACCACCCCTAAGGGTGGGAAAATAGGAAATGAAATCGGTGTTCAGCAGTTAAATTATGTTTGCACTCGTAAGATTTATTTTGATTAGGATTCATCACTAAAATAGATGAAATAAGTTAATTTTATAAAAAAAAATATTTACAAATAATATTTACTATTAATTAAGAATATACAAATAAAAAGACACTTCTTAAAAACCAAGTAATTGGATGCTGATATAGACAACTTCGAAATCTTAAAAAAAATATATGATCATCGAGGTAGCACGTTTGTTTGTTGAAAATATCTGAATAATTTGACAAGATTTCGATTTTCACTGTTGTAAAAATGTTACATTTCTGTAACTTATTGCGTGATTTTAAGAAGTGTCAAATTTTTGGAATATTCTGTTTACAAATAAAATATTTAGTTCGCATGTCGTTATTTTTAACGTTTAAACGATTCAGCCATTACGATACTCTTTTTACGCTAAGGATACCGTTAACGATAGTATCATAATTGATATTACGAAAAATCTACCGATAGAAGCACAAAAAGGAAACACACGAAACCATAACCTAAAACTCAAATAACACATAAAGCTTTTTTCAGGAGCGCCCGGCCGGCAGGCAAAGGATTATCATTAAAACAATAATTGTAATGCGATACGATACCGATGTATCTTAATAGCCATAATAATCGACTGTTAACGATTCATCGCTTCGGTATCGTTAATTTCCTAGTTATACTATGTGAGTTTAGATATTGGGTACCTACCCATCAACCCATCCATTACCAAAATAGTTCAAGATAGGTACAAAGGTTGTTAATGATAATAACTAACACCGCATAAATGGTGCTAATCGTAATTTTTTTTTTGTTCACAAAACATCTTTAATCCATTACCTGTACATAGTAACCAAACAGAAATTGATGACAAATCACAGTGTTTTGAATACTATAAGGTAAAGGTTTCTGCTAAAAGCTATACAAATCTCGTGTCAATACGCGACATAAGTTTTAGAATGGTTTGAAAGACCGATAGTGAAAAATGTGTCCAGTATCACGTTAGTAATGTTTATATAGCTCAACAATTTAATAATAGATACTTTCTTACTTTATTTGTTATTAATTTAAATAATTTTATGTCAAAATGAATGCAATTTTAATAGTATTTTTACTCATTTTACCTGGATTATCAGTTTGTATAGAGAACATGGTGGAAATCAAACTTCTGAACAATCTAAAAGATAACTCTGAAGATGTGATAGTAAATTGTGTGTTGAATACTATCAAGAGTAGCTTTATATCTGCACCCACCATTTTTATTAATAGTTTTCCAAAAAATAAACCTATCAAATACTTATATGAATTCACAAAAGAACTTGTACTTCGTGGTTACCCAATAATCGTGTCTGAAGATAACATTAACACAACATCTATATACATGCAAGAGGGCTATATTATGTCGGTTAATTGCATTAACAGCTGCGAAAATTTATCAAACTTACAAATTAAAACCATTAGGGATCATAATAATATAAAGCACCTAGTTATTGTATTCCATTACTCAAAGGAAAGGTGTGACAAAATACTTCAAAATGTTGGTCAAAACACAGCTATGTATGACGTCACATATATTGTTAAAATTTCAACAGACGATTACAGTATTCTAACCTTTATACCAGAAATAAATGCAACTTCATGCACTCTTCAATATAACGTAGGACCAACTATTTTGTCTACTTGTAGTTCTAAAAAGATTTTTAACGCTTTTCCATCGAAAAAGCTCCAAAACTACATGAAATGCCCATTAAAAGTCGGCATGGCTACACTCTTTCCATTTTCAACTATCACCAACAAAAGTGCATTGTACACTTACAAGACGTCTTTGGAAGATAATGAAATTCACGGATCAGACTTGGAGACATTAAAGATAATTGCAGAACAATTCAATTTTAGTCTTGATTTTCATTTCATTTATAGAGCAGAAGAGAATCCTTATATCAATGTCAACTTCTTGAGTTTTTTAATAAACGGGAGCTTAGATATCTGTGCCGGAGGGCTCTATAGAACTTACGGTGATGTGGTTGACTACTCAGGAGTTTATGGCAGACAAGCCATAATTTGGATGTACGCAGCTAAAAGAGACACGCGATCATGGCAAGGCCTTATCCGGAAAGTAAACGGACTGTATCTTTTTATGATATTTTATTTCGTATACTCTATAATTTGGAAATTGTTTCATACTATTGACAAAAAATCGGTTCCGATGGGAAGAATTCTGTTACACACCTGGGGAGCTCTCGTTGGAACGTCCTCATTAGATGAAGGGATATCCCTAAAGCAACGAATTTCAAACATAGTGTATTTGATAATGTGTATCCATTTGTCAGCATACGTAAGTGTTCAGATGTTCTCATTTCTAACGATTGTATCGCCACCAACAGTTTACAAAACCAATACGGAATTAATGCAGTCTGGTTTGCGGCCATACTTGATGATGCGAATGAAATATTTTATGAAAGACCATACTTATGAGACATTTGCAAATACGTCAGCGGATTGTGAATCGTTTCGTGACTGTGAGGAGAAAACCTTGAAATTAAATGGCGTAACGGTTGTGATTGACGGTCAATTTATAGCACTGCAAGCAAAAACTTCTGTGAACGATGAAGCAATAACGCTGAGGGTAAATGAGAATTTGTTGACAATTTACCATGAGATGTTGCTGAGAAAGGAATTACCTATTAAAAAGAGTTTCCAAAAGATGATGGTTAGATTGAGAGAATCTGGGATAAACGATCGACTTTACGATGAAGCTATCGGAATACTAACTAAATCTAAATCTGAGAGTGCTAATAAAAACATGTTAAGCTACAGTTACAGTTGCGAGATGGGATGTAGTATTACACTAGCGCAAAGTGCAGGAGCGTTTTATGTCTGGATGTTTGGTTGCGGGCTGTCATTCTGTATATTTGTCATTGAAATTTTGGTAAAAAGGCAAGTTGGATGAGATAGAGGGAAGTAGAGTGAAACATTTAAGTCCTTGAGTATAATTCTCGATTTAGTATTATATTTGCACAGCTTAAATACATGTTATGCATTTATCTTGAAAATAAAAATTCATTAATTTTACTTTAGTTTTATTTCAGCCCGTATTTAGTTATTATTTAACCTTTTGGCTACCAAGCGGTCAATAAAATTTCTTTTGTCTCGTTTTTCTGGATATATATTTCACTTATAGTGTGAAACCTTAATATTTCCGGCTGAGCACAGATAGTTATCCAACGATCTTTCTCATGTGTTTACAGACGAACGTAGTTATGTAGAATGACCTAAATTACATGTCTAGTTTATTACATGGATTCTAAAATGTGGGTACTGTGGTGGTGGTGGTGGGTGGACGTCCTACGCTGCGCTTGCCGGTTCGTAGTCTCCATTCTAGAACTTTACTGACCCATCAGCCGTTAATTCTACTAGATATTGTTTCCTTGTTATGATCAAACATATTTTATTTGCTTCTGTATGAAAACTTATATTCGGTTCCGCGCAGGATAAGAACCTTTCTGCCCCATCGGCCATCAGTTCCACTATACAGGGAGGCCCTGACACTCGATAACTACGAAAAATCGTAGAACATACATAGGTGTGATTCAGATACGTCTCAAAACGAGGCATCTAAAAAAATTTTTGGACGCCACTTTTCTGGGCACTTTTTTTGTTTTCTAGCTATGATCAAACTCTTTTATTTGTATTTTAATTCGCTTCTGTATGAAAACTTCTTTATAGTTCAGCGCAGGATAAGCTTGTTTACGAGCAATGTGTTCTTTACCAGATGTCATAAAAAAAGTCGTTTGAACGTCGGCCCCGCCTTCTTTTTCTGTCGTGTCAATAGCGTTTCTAGATGGACTACTACCAAAACTTGGTAACTTCTACGGCATATTGTGTCGCTCTGTTTACCTCCCCCCCCCCCCTCCCTCATGAATGTATAGGGACACAAAAGATAGGATAGTAGGTGAGCTTTAGTTTATGGATCCGCGTTACAGTCATATGCACTCCACCACTTGGTCCTCACATCATACAATTCTGTCTACAGCAGTCAACCTCTGTACAAAGACGGGTTTACGGCTTCGATTGACCAAGGTTTTTGCCCAGATAGATGTTCTGTATGTGATCTGTGTGTGATGTCCCCGATAAAAACCGTGCATAGTTACGGCAAAAACCGAAACGAAAATGTCTCCTACTTTCTTCGTTATGTATATTAGTAACGAAAAGGTATGGCAAAACGTATGCAAAAATATAAGTGTTTATAGATTTGATAATGACATATTAGAGATTTTGCCAGACCTTATCATCGTCTTAGGTACATATACATGAATATTTATCCCAAATAAATTTAAAACGGTCATAAATTATATCCGAATACTACGGAGAATATAAACTAGTTTTCAAGAGTTAAGCACTTTAAAAAGCTGATGAAAAAGTTACGATGTAAGACTTAGCAAGTTTTTAATTAGGCAAACACCGTACTACTGGCAAATGAAATAGGTTTTTGGACTGGAACTTAGTAACATAAAAATTTGACTTCAGGTATTATACTTCAGGGAAAGAAATGAATGAAACACATCTTTGCAATAATCAAACATTTTTTTATCACGTTTAAAACTGGTTAAGTGCAATCGTGCAATGTTAGCTACACAACACTAAGCTATAACGTACTAATATTAAGAAAAAGAACTTTATTGTTGAACTAAGTAGCTATAGTGTTCTCTTTTGAGCATTACTTCAATGACAAAGACACAAAATGAAAATCCAGAACCAAACATCCATACATAGAAGACCCCTGCACTCTGGATCAGTGTAATACTACACCCCATTCCACAGTTGTAACTGTAGCTCAAGATATTCTTTGCAGCACTGTCAGATTTAGATTTCGTCAGTAATCCTAAAGCTTCATCGTATATTCGGTATTCTACCCCAGTTTCTCTTAGTGTCAGTATTATCTCCTGAAATCTCTTAGTAATTGGAAGGTTCTTCCTTAACAGCATCTCATGAAACACAGTCAACAAATTTTCATGGACCCTCAGAGTTGTCGCTTCACCATTTACAGCAGTTTCCGCTTGCAGTAATATAAACATACTATCTATAACCGCTGTTACCCCATTTAATTTCATACTCATCTCTGCACAATTAAGAAATGATTCGCAGTCCTTTGCTGTATCTGCAAATGCTATGTAAGCTTCATCGTTTATGAAATATTTCGTCGATGGCATCAAATATGGTTGCAAACCTGATTGTAAAATATCGGCGTTGCTTTTAAAAATAGGTGGAGCTGCTAGAATTGTTAAAAAAGAGAACATTTGAATGCTTATGTACGCTGACAAGTGGATACACATAATTAGATAAGCAAGGTTCAAGACTTTCTGTTTTAAAGTTACCCCTTCATCTACAGATGATGTTCCAATAAGAGTTCCCCAGGTGTGTAGTAGAATTCGTCCTATTGGAACTGTTTGGTTGTCAAAAATGCAAAACAATTTCCAAACGAAAGAGTAGAGGAAATAAAATATTATGAAAATATAAAGTCCGTTGACTTTACGAATAAAATCTCGCCATGAACGGTTGTCTCTCTTTACTGCATACATCCAGATAACTGCTTGTCTGCCATAGACTCCCGAATAGTCGACTATGTCACCATAAATTCCATACAGGCCCCCAGCACAAATATCTAGGCTACGATTCAAAACTAATTGTAAAAATTCTGTATTGACATAAGGGTTTTCTTCAAATCTGTAAATGTAGTAATACTCAGGGGTAAAATTGAAGTATTTTGCCATTATTTTTAACATCTTCAAGTCAGAACCATCAACGTCGTTTTCCCGTAACTGATCATACATTTTCAATGAACTTCTGTTTGCAATTATTGAGAATGGAAAAAGTGATGCCATTCCAATTTTTAAAGGACATCCCATGTAGTTTTGAGGATGTTTAATAGGAAAAGTGTTGAACATTGCCTTTAGAGAACATGAAGACAAAAGAGTTGGTGAAACATCATATTCCAGAACACATGTATTTAGGTTTACTTGAGGTATAAAAGTTATAATATCAATCTGTTCCTCTGAAATACTTAAGATATATGTAACGTCATATACACTTAAGTTTTGACCAAAACCTTGAAGTATATCGTCACAAATCTCTTGTGTGTAATTGAAAACAATAAACAAGTATTGTAAGTTCTCTTTAATGGTTCCGATCTCGAATGATGACAATTTTTCACAGTCATGAATGTATGTGATAATTAGGATGTAACCTTCTTGAATGTATATTGATTTCGTGTCAAGGTGTTGGGAAACAATTCGCGGAATGTTTCGACGGATGAGTTCCTTCGTGAATTTCTCATTAAACACATCTTTGTTTGTTTTATCATTCAGGATGTTTTTTGTAATAACTGTTGGCGTATGAATGAAATTCACCTCGATAGTTTTTATCACACATTCCACTAACGTATCTTCAATTGTATCATTAAAATGATAATTTATTTTACTTTCTATTAAGTACTGTGTGGAAAAACAAAATTCAAGTAAAACCGAAAATATTACTGTTTTTGTTACATGCATTTTATCGTATCGTAGATATAAATTATTTTTGACTCCAAACTAACAGGTTTTTTTAGTTCACTTGAAATAGTACCAGGTATAAAGCTTTGTCTCTATCTTTGTCGCTGCACAAATAAAAAGCTTCTAGCCAAAGCTCTAAAAGGAAGCTTTTAAGTGTAAAAGCCTACACTACCCCATAATTTCGCTGTGTTGAAAACACTGTAATTTCGGCTCGAATCCACTGCTGCTACAATCGACGTAATGGATTTACATACATTTCGTATCAAATTAATATTTTTTACAGAAAAATATAAATAAAGTAAATTGTTTTTGCAATCACACCAATTATCTAGCCCCAAACTAAGCAAAGCTTGTACTATGACGACTAGATAATGGATAAATATAGGTACTTAATTCGACGTGTGTTAAAAAGACGCGACGCTAAGTCTAGCCTGGTACCCTGCTATGGACGGCGTCGAGTCATTGTGGTGGGCCCATTTGGCCCATTATCCTTTCATTTGAAAAATCTGACGTGACGTTTATTTGACGTTTTAACACTAATTCAAATCACTAGCAAGCGATGAGCCAGCAAAATAACCAACAAAATACGTTTTTTTTTGACGCTAAGCAATCAATCGCGCGTCTGCCACGCGATTTTTGCTGATTGCTTATTTTTACGTAATAAGGGGGGCGGCACTGGTAATAAATTTTCAATTTGCGGGCTGTCTTTTTCAAGATTCTCTCCTTAAGGGTAGATTTATACCTGCCGTTGACTGTACATTTATATTAACATAACATTTATATAACATGACAAGACAGCTTTTTTTTTTCAACGAATAAAAAAGGGTGTAATCTCCCTTACATTATTTAAGAAAATTAGCAATACAAAAACTCTTTTTAAAATAAAATATTGTTTATCAAGCAAAAGCCTACAATGGCCTAAAGTAGTAAAATAAACAAACGTTATTATTTCTGCCGATCATAAATAAGATATTATCGCCACAAAACATAAAGGAAATGAAATCGGTGATAAGGACGTTCAATTTCATTTCTCGTTCACGTTCCACGACAAAATGGTTGGTTGGTATCCAAACTTTTGTTGCTGGATATTTTTAATTTCACGTAAGCATATAAATTTTGGGAATCAGGTGGGCTTATAATTAACACAAAAAGGTTTTTACGCATGGACCATCGTTAATTCGCATGGACATTCACAGACAATAGGGATGACGACTAGGTAAAAAATTTAATTCTATTTTTCGTCAGTTAAGTCTTCAAAAAAATAACCAAAAAACAGTAAAGAAGAAGCGCGTCAAAAATCGGGAGTGGAGGCTCGTGACGTCACTATTTAGTAAAAAAAAATATCTAAGCGTGACGATATGCGACATTTAAAATCAGTATATCTCTGTTATATTTTGATTATGTAAAAAACGAAAAAATACTTGTCCAATACTTTTTTATAATCTACCCGATAGAAAAAAAAATTCAGTCGTCATCACTATTAAACATTTGCCTTGTTTTTTACTATCAGTCCATTGTTTTGGTTTGTTGTTTTATATATGTCTAACCGCGTTTTCTTGAACCAAACAAGCTCAAAAAGTGCCTATATTTTTTATCGAACGAATCGGGTTCTATTCTGTCACTGTCACTGTGGCTGTCACGACTAATGCTGAGCACCTTTTCGACACATCTGATTTATAAATATTGTTTTGTGTATTTATTTTTTTCTCTTGTGTGTCGAATAAACGTTTCTTTCTTTCTTTTTTTTTTCTTTCAATTCTCGGTTGACCCAATGTCTTTTTTATGTTGTCAGGTCTGAGTGTCGTGGTACCGTCGTTGTTTCTGTAAATATACGCAAGTGCTCAGCTCAATTATGCTTAAAATATTATGTAGGTTTCGACAATCTATAAAATATCTTTTAATTTTTTATTTGACAATTTGGGGTTAAGTAGTATAGGCTTTTGAAACCACATGCTAGATTACATGTTTATAGCAACTTTTTAACCCCCTCTTACCCAAAATCACGTGCATTTTTGATAAATTCAAATTAAAATTCAGGTGCTGCGCGGTACCTAGCACCGCCAATAGATTTTTATTATACATATATATAAATCCAAATCAGAACAATTAATAAAAAACGTCGTTGGCGTCGACCTCATAAAGTATCTCTTAGATTTTTTGAATTTGTCCTCCAGTTTTTTAGGGTTCCGCACCTCAACAGAAAAAAAACTGAATAAATAATAAAAATAAATATAAATAAATCATTTATTTGCCAGAATATGGTTCAATACAAAGATGAAAGATATTGTTTTTCCAACATATTCTATCGCAATGCGACGTGCAAATGTTAATTTTTATCATACAATTAATGTCAATAATTTCAGTACAAATTAGAACCCTGAACTGCAACAGACAAACGGACGACAAAGTGACCCTACGACTTTGTCGTCTGTTTGTCACCTGCATGACTCGGAGAAACTGTTTGACCATTTAACATGGTTGGTCTGATTGGCAATCCAGTATCAAAAGATATCAATTATCTCTGCTGGAATACCCCTGTCCTCCATCTTCCTCCAAAGCACATCATATGAAACGAGATCGAAGGCCTTGGAGAGGTCCAGAAAACAGGCGTAAACAGGCGTCTTCCGGTCTGTGTAATATTGAACAGTATGCTTGAGGCTCAGAATTGCGCTTTCAGTAGATAGTCCGTGCCGGAACCCGAACTGCGCATCATGTAAGTTTAAATAATTCTGTAAGCAAGAGTCAAGCAAACTATCCAATATCTTTGCTATCGTAGTAGCAAGGGAGATTGGGCGATAGTTTCCCTTATCCGAGATATCTCCTGTCCTGTTCTTCACTATGGGCACAACAGTAGTTTTCATTAGATCAGCTGGTAAATACGAGTGGCTGATGCACATATTGAAAAACTGTAATGTATGTGGGTAACTCTGAAACTGTATATAAAATATTGCTGTCCGTTTTTATTAGTCCAGTTCTCAAATAGATGCGATTGCGAACACACCGTTGTTTTATTTATCAGTGGCGACTGCGGGTGGACTTGTATTTTATCGACGACGTCGGTTACAGTGAAGTGAGTTTGTTCAAAACGCGTGAAAATGTCGAAATTAGGCGAATTTAATATGAAGGACGGTAATTGGCAGTCATATTGTGATAGACTTGATATGTACTTTCAAGTGAATAATGTGAAAGAAGAACTTAAATTACCTACACTTATCGCATATATGGGGGACGAGGCTTACGAACTATTAGTGAATTTGTCTAGTCCTCGGAAACCGGCCGAATTGACCTTGGAAGAGGTGATGAAGGTTATGCTAAGCTATATTTGCAGCCAAGTCCATCTTTTTTGGCCGAAAGATATAAATTTCGACAGAGACGTCAAGGTGTCGGTGAAAACATTTCAGTTTACGTGGCGGAACTAAAAATAATGTCGCGGTTTTGTGAATTTGGCACTAGTTTAGACGATAACTTACGGGACCAATTTGCGTGCGGAATATTGAGTGACGTAGTCAGACAACGGTTGTTTGCGGAAGAAAAAATAACATTCGTAAAGGCAGTGTCGGTAGCGAGCGGCCTGGAAGCAGCTGAACGAGATGCAGCGGCGGTTGGGTTATACAACGGGGTTGATGCCATGTCGGCGCTAAGAAGCACCGCCGTGAGGGTAGCAGCGGCGCCTGGGCTGCAGCGAGGTCTGGGGGAGACCGCTGGTCGTCGTAGTTCAGCGGGAATAGATTTAGCGGCGACATTAAATCGATTACACCTACAGGGAGGATGTCTAGCGTGCGGTGATTACAGACATAAGAAAAATGACTGCAAATTTAAAAATTATGAATGTAGTCGATGTAGAAAAGTGGGGCATTTGAACACGCCTCAACGTGTCAACAAAATATGGAGGTAAACGATCCAGAGCCAGGCAGAGCTGGCACGCATCGAAGCGGTCAGCCGGGACGCGGGTGGCGCGGTGGCGCTAGCGGCGGCACGGTTTGGAACCGTGGCGAACCTTCTAGAAAGGCGCGGCCGAGTTCAAAGGTCATAAATCAGATAGAAGCTCAGTGTGTACAAGAAGAAGATTCTTATGAATTATGCGAGGAAGAAGAACCGATTTATCAAATGTCGTTAAATCAGTATCGACCGGTGAGCATAATAATAAATGTAAATAATGTAAAGTTACCTATGGAAGTTGATACGGGGTCCCCTTCATATAAAACTTTCAAGTCATATAAAACTTACAAGTCACATTTTAGTAAGATACCTATTAAAATGTGTACTTTGACAATACGATTTTATAATGGCAGTAAAGTGAAGCCGTTAGGTTATTTGGAGGTAACTGTTAATCATAATATAAAATGTAAAAACTTTGACTTGTATGTTTTAACGATGGAGTTACATCTCTTTTAGGCCGTCAGTGGTTAGCTGAATTAAATATTCCTGTGCCAGTTATACCTATTCACAGTGGAGTAGTTATAAAGAATAATTTAAATTTAAATGCAAGTGAAGTAAGGTTGCAGAAAAGTGAAATTGTCAAAAATGTTGTTGAAAGGTATAAGGAGTTATTTGACGGCGGTTTGGGGTGCTTCAGCGGCGGCCGCGCGACACTTCGCATCCGCGAGGGCGCCGAGCCCGTGTTCTGCCGCGCGAGGCCGCTGCCGTATGCGCTACGCGCGCGCGTCGACAGCGAGCTGGACGCCATGCTGCGCGCCGGCATCATCGAGCCGGTCGACTGCTCGGACTGGGCCACGCCATTGGTAATAGTGCATAAACCGGACGGTGCTTTGCGTATTTGTGCTGACTATAAGATCACATTGAATAAAGTTTTAAAAGTGGATAAGTACCCTGTGCCAAAAATAGATGATTTGCTTACTAGATTAAGCGGAAATAACTATTTCACGAAACTTGATTTATCTCAAGCCTACAATCAGATACTACTCGACGAAACTAGTAATTTGACAGTAATAAATACTCATAAAGGTCTTTTTAAATATAATAGGTTAGTGTACGGGCTTTCGTCAAGTCCTGGAATTTTCCAGAGGATTATGTCACAGTTGTTAGAAAAAATACCCAATGTCACTGTTTTCCTCGATGATATTTTGATCGGAGGTGATTCAGTATCTTCAAATATAGAAACATTGAATAGAGTGCTAAAAATACTGCAGGATAATGGGTTAAAAATAAAGAAACAAAAATGTGAATTTTTGAGCAAGGAAGTAAAATATTTAGGTTTTATTATAAATAGTCAAGGGGTACAGGTGGATCCAGACAAAATAAAACCTATTATCGATCTATCACCACCGAGAAGCGTTTCAGAACTTAAATCATTTCTCGGTATGATAAATTTTTACGGTAAATTTATAAAAAATCTTAGTTTTTTTTTATCGCCATTTTATGAGTTGCTTAAGAAAGGAAGACATTGGCATTGGAACCACACCCATGATAAAGCTTTTAAGGTAGTAAAAAGGTTGCTAATCGGTGCGGATGTGCTAGTGCACTATGACGAGTCCCGCGCGCTCGTGCTCACGTGCGACGCGAGTGCGCGCGGGCTAGGCGCCGTGCTGGCGCAGCGCGGCGCGGGCGGCGGCGAGCGGCCCGTGACGTTCGCGTCGCGAGCGCTTACACAGGCGGAAATTAACTATAGCCAGATTCATAAGGAGGCGCTTGCGATAGTTTTCGCAGTTAAGAAATTTCATCAGTTTTTATACGGTAGACATTTCACTTTGCGGACAGATCACAAACCCCTAGTTAGCATATTCGGCCCGGATTCAGGTATTCCGAGTATGACGGCTAGCAGGTTACAGAGGTGGGCGTTATTGCTATCGGCTTATGATTTTTCTATCGAGTACGTTAGCACCGATAGCAATACGGCGGATGCTTTATCACGCTTGTTAGAAGGTTACAAAGCGCTTAACGCGACTACTCACGAGGAAGACGAACGGGAACAGACTTATATGCATTTTGCGTCAGAGGCGTTTTTATTAAAATATGAGGATATCAGGGACGGGACAAAAAAAGACCCTATACTCGGACGCGTGTTAAGTTATGTAAAAGACGGATGGCCAAATGAAGTCGAGATACGCGAACTTCAACCTTTTTTTCAATAGACGGAGTGAATTATACATAGAACTAGGTTGCCTAATGTGGGGCCATCGACTCGTGGTACCGAGCGTCTGTCGGGAGAAGGTTTTAAGAGAGTTACACGACACTCACATGGGTATTGTGCGAACGAAAAGTATCGCTCGGAGCTACGTGTGGTGGCCCGGCGTGGACGAGGCGGTGGAGGCCCTGTGTCGGGCGTGCGCGGTGTGCGCGGAGGCGGCGGCAGCGCCCGCGCACCACGCACCTGTGCCGTGGCCGTGGCCGTCCTGCCCGTGGACGAGATTACACATTGATTTTTTAGGGCCTATCGGTGGTAATAAGTATTTAGTTGTTATTGACGCCTGTTCAAAATGGATAGAGATATGTAGCATGCAAAATACTACAGCAAAAGCGGTCATAAATAAATTACGGGAAATCTGGGCTCGGTTCGGTATACCTAAACAGCTCGTGAGCGATAACGGACCCCCTTTTAGCAGTGACGAGTTTGATTATTTTCTAAAGAACAATGGAGTTGAACATATTTTTTCTGCGCCATATCATCCAGCCTCTAATGGCTTGGCAGAAAATGCGGTAAAAATATGCAAAAGGGTAATAAAAAAAGCGGTCATGCAGCGGTTAGATGTAGATGAGGCCCTGCAACGATTTTTATTAATCTATCGCACTACAGAACACAGTACAACTAAAGAAAGTCCAGCGCAAACATTGCAAGGTAGGTCGTTACGTACTAGACTAGACCGGCTAAAGCCACCACGAGAGGAGCTGGTGCACGCAGCACAGCGCCGGCAACAACAGGCAGCGGGTGGGGCGTGGCGTTCGTTCGAGGTGGGAGACTCGGTCTGGTGGCGCGTTTATAGTGGGCTAAGGAAATGGTCGAGCGGTAATATTGTTGAAAAGTTAGGTAACACAGACTACAGTATTCAATCAGACGATGGCACAGTGGTACATAGGCACGTTGATCAAATAAAGCTTAAATCTAAATTTGATCCGTCGAAAACAATTGCGTCAGACTCTGTGGACAGCACAAGTACGGGGGCAAAGGAAGCACCAAGGAGACCGGCATTTTTTCCAGTGGCGTGCCTCGGCCAGGGCCAGGCTGGCGGATCGGTGAGGTCGGCGAGCGGTGAACGGAATGATAATTTCACGTCCCGCGTCGACGAATGCGAAGTGTCAGGGCTGAGTGGAACTCAGGATAGGCAGGATACATGTACGTCCCCTATAGTCACTGACTCCCTGCCTATCGCGAGTGAGACCCGTTACCCTATACGGACCCGTAAACCCCCTGAGAGATATGGGTATTCCTGAATGATTGTTATTAGTGATAGTTAAGTTTAACAAATGTAAATTGCACTAAAATACTTTAATACAAGTGTTAATTACTTCTGTTAACGATTCATAACGAGTGGCAGTAATTTAATGTTTAGATTCCTTTTTATGTATCATTTAGTTGTTTGGCATACCTAATATACCCATCTAATAATCACGTTCACGTCTGTGATAGGTATTGTAAGGATCATGCAATGATTTGTTAAATTAATTGAGTAGGTACGAGTATTATCTTGTATTTGCAGCCACGTAGTAGGTACTACGTATTTTATGTAATACTACCTATCAACTTAGAGTTAAGTATTGTTATAATGTCATTGTTGTTATTAAATAAGGGTGGAGGTGTAATGTATGTGGGTAACTCTGAAACTGTATATAAAATATTGCTGTCCGTTTTTATTAGTCCAGTTCTCAAATAGATGCGATTGCGAACACACCGTTGTTTTTAAGGACAGGACCCTCAGCAAATGTACCCCTGCATATCTCAGATGCTCAATACTAAGCCCGTCGTGCCCGGGGGATTTTCCTCTGCTCATCCCTTTTATTATAGCCTTTACTTGGCTGGTGGTAAATATTAGCAATGGTCCTCCCCCGCGCACGCCGAGCCCAGACGCAGGCTTTGTACCAAGGGGAGATCGCATCTTAAAATGTTCCATGAACAAGTATGCAATCTCCTTCGGTTCACTTTTGCCCTCGACACTCGCCGGGAGGCCAGCCCTAACATCCAGTTTCCCTGTAGATTTCCAGAATCTACCAAAATTCTTTTCAGATCTTAGTTTAGCTATTTGATCCATTTTTATTTGCTCTTGGTTGTTTAAGCACCATTTAAGTTTGCCTTTAAAGGTCTTGCGAGATTTAGATTTAAATTTACTTATTGCTAGGCAACGGCGGGTCAATTTCACACGCCAACGAAAAAATAAATACACGTGATATCTCACTCTAATACCCCCTCCTCATTTATAATATTATAATTAGCTGGTAAATAACAAATAAATTTAGTTATCTTTGTCAGCTTTAATTTTCTTTGCTATGATGCTTTTACAAACACACCACAAACAGAAGCATCATCATCATTTCAGCCATAGAACGTTTACCTACTACTGAACATAGACCTCCTAACAGTGACTTCCAGATTGGCTGGATGGAAGCGGCCTGCATTTTATTTATTTATTTATTTAAAAACAAGTTACATTAAAAGCTTATATCTAATTTTAGCTTCACAGTGTAGCAAAAACCAACTTTGGTTTTACCGTACACCATGATTCGAAATCGAGCGTTCGTAAGATTTTTTTTTAACAATGCAAATTATCATGTGGCATAAACTGCACTACAGATGCGTTAACAATAGCAAATATTATTAAGTAGTTTTACATGTCGGAAGGCACCAAGTAGGCATACACTTTGTCTGCTTGGCTGCTCCGCCCGGGTCAAACTTGTTTACGAGTGAGAGCATGATAAACATAAATATATTTTTCATATATTTTCAGTACACCTGTCAAACTCAGCCGTCCCAATAGACATAGTGACTGAAAATATTACAGGACCCGTGACTATCAGGCCTAAATTCCAACAAATGATACCAGACAAGAAACCTTTGATAGCCCGACGTTATTGGAGACGAACAACAACGCCATCACACGCTCTGTTCTTAAAATACCATGGCAGCTTCTATGTGGAGGATTATAACTTACCATTCATAGGTACTACTCCGGGGTACTACGCTCCAGGAATAGAGTTCGGCCTTCAAGTGGTCAAAGGTCAAGTATTCCCGCTTTTGCAGAAGATATTGAGCAAGGGAAAACCACGGAGGCCACACCCGCACGGTCGCTTCCGGGCTCCTGATATCATACACATCCCAGAAGAAATCGAAAATTATAAACATGTCAACTTCCATTTCCAGAGAGCCAGGAGAAGGCCCAATATACCAACGAGACAATTTAAATAGTGTTAAAATAAAAAATAACAAATATATTCATCAGATTACAAAAGATCCATATATTATTGTCAGTAACAGCAAGCTTTCAACTATGTTAGAACTTAATAGTTATACCCTTTTCAAGTTAAGAAGAAACCTGTGACACATCACGTGACTTCCCTGTTGACACAAATAGTGATGTGCCCTAACGAAAACCAATCGATTCTTTTTGAAAATTGAGAAAGTTTATAAAGAAGGTTTAATCGATTTTTATTCAAATAACGATAAGAGATATACTACAATGTTCTACCGCCAGTGTGCCGTATACACCTTTTTTCCTGTTTAGGCATTTTACCAAATAAAAGCAAAACAATAACGAAAACTTAACAGAAACAGTAACAAAAGTCAAAATAGGAACTATGCGAATAATAACGATAACATACAAGGCAGACGCTTTCGTACTACTGACAAAGAAAATAATATCAAAGAAAATTAATAAAAAAATCTTTGCTACTGACGTCAACGCATAGGTTTTCACAAGACGACCGAACCGATTCATTGATTTAGTTCCGATTATGTCAATATTGTTAATCCCTATTAGTAGGCGTTCCGTTTTGCGCGTCAAGTATTTGAAGGAAATCCTAATTTATTTGTTAAATCATTAAGATAAGTATATTATTCGTTTGCAATTTTTGCTTAGATCTTTAGAGGCAAGTTTTTGCAATGATATAAATTAAAAATTACAAATATATTTCATAAAATATTATCGTAAATAGTATGAGTAAAACGGAAAATGCAATGTGTCTTAAGTATTTTCTTATCTTGAAAGGACACCTTGTTATTTTACTAAAATGCTCGATCGGTGGACAGTCCCCACTGTCGGCAAAGACTTGTAGAACATTGTTGCGGCTCCCACGAACTCGCTGTAGAAGTGAGTCGGCTTTTTTGCGCAGTATAGCTGGGAAACTGTCGACATCTGCGTACGCGAACATGCTTGAAGCTCTACAGTATCGTGGCAGCCTCAACAATGCCCTGAAGGCATTGTTGTATTGTATGCGCAGAGCGTTATACAATTTCTAGATGTAGCTGACCGACAGACTGCTCGAGTAGAATGATATGCAGTATGCTTTAAAAAGCGTGATTTTGACCGGTACTGAACATCGAGCTAATCTGCGAGCTATCATGTTAGCCCACAAACACAACGCCCTGCGTTATCTTTCTAAATCACTGTCATCTTTTAGATTTCCGTTACAATGTGACGATGACGTGTGAAGATTATTTAAAATGATTCACTCTAGAGAGAGGTAACCCATAAAGAGTAATCGGTGGTACATGATCTGGAAGTCTGTTGCCAGTTTTAAAAACCATGTACTCACTTTTCTTACTATTGTAAACCAAGCAAGCGTTTGCATAGGTAGGTTTCACAGACAGTCAGCATTTACCTAAGTGCACTGACCGAGGGGGTCAGCAGTACCATAATCATCTGCGTAACTGATGTTAAAAACGCATACATTAGCAATATTACACCCTACTGTCATACTAGTGAGCCACTCGATCAATGCATTAACATATAGGTTAAAAACCTTAGGCGATGTCAACCCACCATGTCTAACCACACATTCCAATTTGTATGGCTCGGAAAACTCACCAGCCCATCTCATGCTATTAAGTTGATTACCATACCAGTACTTAAACAGGGCAATGATTTCAGAGGGCAGCCCTATTTGCTCTACGAAATAAAAATAAAATTAATTAATAAATTTTTGGACAACATCACATACATTTCTCTGATGCTATGATAAGTAGCTGAGGCACTTGTGTTACAGAAATCAGAAACAACGACGGTACCACAACACCCAGACCCGAGACAATATAGAAAAGTTGGAAGTCTGAATTGACCGACCGCTAATCGAACCCGGGACCTCAGAGATAACGACATTAAGTCCGGCATGCTCGCCTCTTGGTTGCGAAGGTCGTAAATAAAATTACTTTATTCAATCAAAGCAAACTTTTGATGTATGTGTCACGCTCAAAGAATGAAAATGTTCATTAAGCGAAAAATTCTGCTTACAGCGCGTTGACCACAATGCGCTGTGACACAATGACAACAACAATAACCACATTGTAAACATCCACATCGCGAAATTCGTGTTATGGTTCTTACGAAAACACTCAGCCACCAGACCGACACGAAAACAATCAGCATGAGCACCAAAATACGATACGACATGATATGATACAGCAATATATCGACAGCAACTGTAAAAATATGATAGATATAGCCGCCATGTTGAATCGCCGTGGCAGTGACGTCACATATCGCGATCGCTGTATCGATAACAAATTAAAATGGCGGCTATATCTATTATATTTTTACAGTTTGTAAAAAGTCTGCAAAAAGACCACTTAATAAGGTCACGTGAGGGTCCTGCATCACGTGCCCACTCGCCACTTACGAACCACATATTGAAGACCTCCGTAGCCGAGAGGCTAGCATACTAGACTTGGTGTCGCTATTTCTGAGGTCCCAGGTTCGATTCCCGGTCGGTCAATGTAGAAAAATAACTTTTCTATATTGTCTCGGGTCTGGGTGTTGTGGTACCCTCGTTATTTCCGATTTTTGTAACAGAAATGCTTAAGCTACTTATCATATGATCAGAGCCATGTATGTATTGTTGTCCTATATTTATTTAAATTACTTATTACCAGTAAATTGTCAGGCTACATCGATACCAACCAATGAGGCATCACTACTCGCAACTTTTGAATTAAACTATTTTGAAAAAGTAACTTCGAAGGAATCTCCGAGCTTATACTTCGATCTATTTAAAGGGATTTCTTTGCGCTCCAAATGACCAGCTTTCTAAAGTTTTAATAAGATTAGAACACTCTTTAGATCCAATTACCTACTTCATCTGACTTTTGTCGACTTATTAAAAAGCTTTGGCTAAGAGCTGTTGGTGGAGCATGCAATTGAGTGTAAATTTAAAATTAAACAAAATCAATATTTAATGACGAACTAACTTTACTCACTGTTAAAGAATGCTGTATAGCATTAAGTCCGTCAATTGTACTCACCTGTGAAATAAAGTTTAAAAAAATACATAAATTAAGTGCTTTCTCCTTCTTCACATTTGTTGTCTTTTCTCTTGATCACATTGATTGGTTAGAACATATTTTTTAGGGTTCCCAAAGTTGAAAGTTCCCAAAATGACAGATTCTAAATTCAAATGTAATATTTTGTTTATTTTTAATTGTAACAGTATTTATGGCCAGACTAAGTGTTTGTTCAAACATAACCCACCATATTTTGTTCAATAAGTTATTCAGTTGGTATTAACCTTTTACTAGCGGTTTAGCCCTCCTACAAAGTAGGGGGTGAGGCGGGAAGTCATTAGCAGCTCGTCAGGCGAAACTTCCGCTATTGCAGGTAATGCATACTAACTCGATATAAACTGATCTGTAGGTTTTACATCACTCTGATTTATTTTAAGCATAATCATATCTAAGACATTCAAAATACTTCGAACTTATTTGTATGGAGCTTGGCGTACCTCAAGTTGCAAGTATCTAACCTTAAATAACGTTATTTTGGTGTACACATACGAAACATGGGTCAATTTCAACAAGTCCATTTTTTTTGTCATTACGGTGAACTTTTTTATTTATAACTTTTTTTGAAATAAAACCATGTAGTATTGTTATTTATGATATTGTTATGATTAATCTTTACTCGACATCAAATTGAGTTCATATACTTGGGAGATATAGTACTTTAAAATTTTGGTGTCACCGAAATTAAAGAATAGTTCACCGAAATGAAACTTCTCATCACCGAAATGAAAAACGCGAGTCACCGCAATGAAATTACTTATGCAGTCACCGAAAAAAACTAAACTGTTACCACGCAACGCACCTAAAATGCTGCTATCCTAGTTCCATAATTACTTACCTACGTTTTGAAGAGTGCTATCACACAGTACAGGTTATCCTTTTCTGACTATACTATAATGGTATTGAAAGTATTAATTAAAATGTACCATACATGGATATCAACTTATTTAAACTTAAATTCATTTAGGAACGTGTGAGAATAAAACAACAAAAATAACAAACATATTGTAATAATCAACCATAAAAACTGAAAAGATAAAAATAATATCAACAAATAAGTACCTAATCAGTTACTTTTGGAGTCGGTGCTATCCGATGAGAGTTTGAATGTTTTCGTTTGCACCGACTCCAAAAGTAACTGATTAGGTACTTATGTGTTGATATTATTTTTATCTTTTCAGTTTTTTGAAGTCGGTTTACTTTTTTTATAAAATTTACTTATTTCATCTATTTTTAGTGATACATACAGTGATAATCCTCAACAATACGAATCTTTTCAGCGCAAACATAAGTTAACGGCTGAACACCGATTTCATCCCTTATTTACCCACCTTAGAGGTGAAAATTTTCCAACAAATTTTCAATATACCATTTTTAAAGTATAAGCTATTTGATAAAGAAATAATCATCAAAATCGGTTCACAAATGCCGAAGATATTGGGCAACATAGGTACAAAAATCAGTTGGCACGGATGGAGTTCATGCAAAGTTTGATGATTTTCTTATAGATCCCATCATCAGAACTTGATCAAATTTATATGGGACCATTCCGAAAGTATTCCCTTTCGAACAAAAAAAGAAGTATCGAAATCGGTTAACCTGGTAACGAATGATCGCTGAACATACAAAAATAAATAAATAAAAAAAACAAAGATACTGACGAATTGAGAACCTCCTCCTTTTTTGAAGTCGGTTAAAAATATACAGGTTGCACCCTTTCCATGTTCAAAGGGTCCAAACTCTACTGCCTGCTGACTATCCGCGCAGGATTGCATTCTGCAGAATCATGTTAAATAAAATAAGGGAGGACCTGCAATTTTTCAATAAAATGTTGTGAACGGATGATTCCTCATGCCGGAAAGATGGATATCTCAACATCCACAATCTACATAGCTAGCAAGTAGAAAACCCACATTTGATGAGGGAAGATCGGTCCCAAGTTCAATTTAAAGTTAACTTGTGGACTGGGATTATTGGCGGACAGGTGATCGGGCTATATGAACATCCAGCTACACTGAATAGTGAAATTTACCTTAATTTTTTACAAAATGATTTACCCGGCATGCTAGGAGATATCAGTTTAGAAGTGAGGCGGAGAATGTGGCTTAAAAATGATGGGTGCCCAGCTCACTACGCAATAGTAGTAAGAAATTATTTGAATCAACACTACCCACAGAGGTGGATAGGCCGGCTCGGCCCTATTTTATGGCCACCCAGATCGCCGAATCTAAATCCCTTGATTTTTTTTTATTGCGGATGTCTGAAAGACCTTGTCTACGCGAGACCAGTATCCTCAATAACCGAGTTGCGGACTCGCATACAAAATGCAGCTGCATACATAAAAACGTCTGGTTACGCGAGCCGCATCAAACATCTATATATATAAAAGAAGAAACTGACTGACTGACTGACTGACTGACTGACATATCAACGCACAGCCCAAACCGCTGGTGCTAGAGATTCCAAATTTGGCATGTAGGTTTCTTATAAGGTCTAGGGGTGCACTAAGAAAGGGTTTTTCAAAATTCACCCTCTAAAGGGGTGAAATGGGGGCCCAAAGTTTGTATGGGGAAACAAGATTAGTAAGACTCTTTTATTCAAAACTTCACAGGAGTGAGTTCTCCTTACGATAAATGAGTAAACATGTTTCAGATTTTTTGAAAAGTCAACTCCTAAAAAGGGGAAGGGGGCTGACAAAGTCTGAAAATCAACATGGGTATTGTTTCTATGGTTTATCGGGTCGCTGATTACGAAAACAACAACGATTTTAAAATGTAACGTTGCGGACGTGAAATTCCATCTCCCTTGTTGGGATGCGATGGGGTTGAAATGTCTATCAATATGGGTGTAGATTTTATGGTTTTTTGGAACTTTGATTTTAAAATGAATATTGTGAACATGAAAATTCTTGAAATTATTTGTGCCAAATTGCAATCCAATTGGGCCAGTAATTTCGGAGCTAATCGGTTGTAACAGACGGACTGACAGACAGCCATACGTGATCCCAACACAAAGGTTCTATTTTTGCATTTGATGTATACCCGCGTTATCCTAAAATTGATAAATCGCTATATTATATCATATCATATCGTGTTTTGATAGTCATGCTAAAAATATTGTCTAGGAGTTTTGTAGTTTTTTACATTACCGAGTTTGACATTCATACTTCACTTAAAATCAAATCTAACGCGAGCGAAGCCGCGGGCAAAAGCTAGTTCTTTTATAAAAAGATGCCGGGCGTGTATCAGAGCGCAAGGACGCCAATTCGAACATTTATTGTAATTTTAATAAAAAATTAATAAAAACCAGACATGAAGTTTAAGAGATACATAAAAAACATAAGCTTATTATACCTTTTCGGAAAATATAATAACTAAGATTTTTTTTAAGTTAATGGGCACGATGAGCGCCATACATTTTTTTAACATGGTAGTTGACCAAACATGAGGAAAAATAATTTTATGTTTTTTTTTTGGAACATTGTTTTTTTGAAGCACTTCGTGATTAGCTAGCTCAATTTTAACCATTGTTATTGATAGCTAAACTATTCTTTTAGAAATAAAAAAAAACTGAATTAGAAAAAGTCCGTATTTGTAAAAATGGCACATTAAAAACTAACCGAAAGTGCATTTAAAAAAAAAACTAACTCAATTATCTTGAAAACCGAGATATTTTTACTAAAGTCAAAATTTGAGATTAGAGAGGTCTTGACGAAACCTATCGACAGTTAAAGGTTTATCCATTGTTTCTGGGACACCCTGTATATCTTTACAACTTCTTCAGATTCTTATTTTAAAAGATTTTAATTATTAGTTTTGATAACACAAAGATACTGTAATATACGGGTGTAACGAAAAGGTGAAATAAAACTCTAAGGGGTTATTCTACGGCTAAATTACATCAACTTTTTCTATGGGACCAACATCGAAATCGCAAAAAAAAAAAACACTTTCCCATACTAAAACGCGACATGCTGGCATCAGTTTGTATGAAAACGTCAATTTTTTTTTTGAGATTTTGATGTTGGTCCCATAGAAAAAGTTGATGTAATTTAGCCGTAGAATAACCCCTTAAAGTTTTATTTCACCTTTTCGTTACACACTGTATAATGTAAAATAAAACAAACGTAATCTCTTGTTATTTGTCTTCACAAAATCTTATTGTGTATTAGTCATTAATAAATCAGGTAGCACAAAAATCTATCTTTTGGATGGGGACACGACTCTAGGATATTAGGATATTTCGGAAACCGATCACTGAATCGAAAAATGGTCTTCACAACCTCGCAATATATTTGAAAGACCCATCCAACGATACCCCAAACGATGGGGTAGACTAAAAATAAATAATTCATCCCTTCTTTACGTGTAGGGGAGATACCCTAGAATTTTTGTTTTCAAGATATTATTGTACCATTCTGTCGGCGTGTTTAATGTTTATACTCGTGCAAAATTACAGCTTCCTAGTACAAACAGTATCTGTGCTAGGCCGTGGACTGACAGACGGACATGGCGAAAGTATAAGGGTTCCTTTTGTACCATTTTGGTACGGAACCTAAAAAAGCACGTGTTCAATATTTTTGAATTACGTTTAAAGTGGACTAATTATCACAATTTAGTCAAATAGCCTATTGCCCACGCGAGCAACAACTGAGATTATTCTTTTAACTAGTAGCTACATTTTAGTCCCGAAAACAAATATATTCCTTGTGCAACTAAAATGTAACAAAAGAAATTATGGTCTGTTTTTCACCGAAGTGAAATAATTTGTCACCGGAATGAAAAAAAAAAACACCGAGATGAAGATAAAAATCATCGAAATGAACAACTTCTCACCGAAATGAAAAAAAATCACCGAAATGATATTTTTTCTCATTTCGGTGTCAATTTAGGTCACCGAATTCACCGGAATGAGATCACCGTCATGAAAAACAGCCAATAGAAGTTAACACTACAAGCACAGTATTTATGATAGAAATAAATTGATACTACCTACTTGATCGGGCGACATTAAGTAAAAGTACATATATTTAATAAACATATCGGATCATTGGGTCACAAGTTTTATCCACTCAAGTGAATGAAAAAAAAAGCGGTCCCAAGTCACCGGAACCCACTACTTACGTTTTTGGTGGGAACACCAGACAAGCAACACGCGTCTTCTCACATCAAGCGCTTAGGCGTCCCTGGTGCGCAAGTTTACTGCGCAGTAGCGAGAAGCTAGTGTTGTTGGATGCCTAGATATTCGCGTACAACGAAAATTCACCGCGGTGAAAAATCTAATTTGGACACGTGAATTTGTACTTACCATTCATTAAATACAACAGATTTTGTAATGAAGTTTCCGCAATAAAGTACAGCCACTATTTAGGATTTAAATAAAAAAAAGGAAATCCCTAAAAAATCAACTGTTTTTATTATATGATTAAAAGTATACTGAAAAACAAATTGTGCCGCTTCACCGGTATGAAAAACTTAGGTGTTTATATATTTTTTTTCCTTATTAGCGACAATCATAATGGAAAAATATTTGTAGGCTGCTGTAGGAGACAACCTTTTTTATCTAAAAAAAAATATTACAAGTTAAAAGTGCCATCCTGCACTAGCAGTTTCAGCCATGCCGTTTACGATTTGGTGCTGGGAAAATCACCCACATACGTCAATCGAAAGATAAACTATTTACAAACAAAAAATATCTACTCTTTGATAAAATGTCGTAAATTATATACTTTGTTCAGAATTTCAATTTGATTATGTAAATAAAATTAAATATTACATGTTCACTCTGTGTACACAATAATTACGTTATTTAGAGTTACTTACAACTTGAGGTATGCCAGATAGGTTCGATGCCTTTTGCGCACCGACTCGATTTATTTTTTACCACTTATGAAGCATATTCATGGAGATATATTATTTAAATAAATACTACTTAAATGCTGGACATCACGTAATCCTAAAAAATATTTATTTATTATTACAATTAAAATTCTAATAACACTAAAATAAACTAACCCAAAACTAAAAACTACCTACTCAAAAATAAAGGCGTGTCCATGAGGCAAAGAGGAGAGAATGCTAGCAGCGTTCCCACGCTGAATGGCTAAACTAAGCCTTTTTTTAATACTACCTCAACATCCTAAGGTAAGTAGCCAAAGCACTTGTGTTATAGAAATCAGAAACAACGACAGTACCACAACACCCAGACCCAAGACAATATCTATAGATAAGTTCGTTTTCTATGTTTACCGGAAATCGAGCTTGGGACCTTAGAGATGAGAGATCTAAGAAATAAAAGACGAATTTATAGTAATCAATCTAAAATCTTCACATTTTGCGAATAAAATTTACGAATCAATATAACGCGAGGCGCGCGGTCATTTTTAGTGATTATCATTGTAATATTATACAGGATGGCCAGAAAAACGACGTCCATTTTTTTTTCGAAAATCTGAAAAAAAAACATGATGATAGTACATTTTATAAACTTTAAAGAAAATATAGCGGTTAAGATAATTTTATTAGTTAAGTCGTTGAACTTGGGTGTTGGATAATTTTGTACCAAATAAATCTTTAGGTACCATTAATTGTATTCAGAATAAAGAACAACAGAATCGTTCTATATTGTGATAAAGCTACTACGGAACCCTACACTGCGCCTGGCCCGACACGCACAATGCTTTTTTAACAACAAAATAAACCGATTAAGCTGATTCTGAGTCGCTTCTGAAAATTTGTTCTACCTTGCAATGTAATAACCCTGTATTTAGTAGTTAACTAATAAATTAGGGTCTTATATTTAGACAATGTTCTATCCAGATTAGTTGTTCCACAGAGATAGATCCTCGAGCTATGTTTCAGGAAGCTCGCTCCCGAAAGTCATTAACGTCTCATCAGGCGCGTACTACAGGTAATGCATACTAACGCCGTACGGTTACAATATCTGAATACCTAGTTACAATCTAATAATATCTAACACTTGCTTGTGACTCAGTGGCGGCATCGCTTTAGTAGTGATTACCAGTGATCGGAATAGGTAGATTGATTTGGGGTCAATGATCTCAAACATTGATGGTAATATGGACATGCCTCCGGGATTCCGAAATTTCTTAGTATCAATATTTGAAAAAAAAAGGCATATCCATATTAAGCTAGCACTACCAAAGTACATCGAATCAATCTACCTACTCCGATCACTGGTGATTACCAAAGTTAACCCACCTACGCCGCGGTTGTGATTGGATGGGTGAACATTTCAACCATATTTAGTGACATTTATCACAAGCATCTACGTGCTTCGGAAGGCACGTTAAAAGTTGGTGCCGGCTAATATCACTTGATTAGTCGTGAAGCCTCGTCAGAGGCATTAGGGCAGCTTGAGCCTTGGGCTAGCGAGGCGCGACGGCGATGGGGCAGCAGCGTGTCGTGCACGTCACATACCGCAGTGTGACAGTGTGACCTGACAGTAAGGTTAAGTCACTTGCCTTACAACACCCCTCCACCAAACCGCACTTGGCCTGCGTGGTGGAGTATGTGGCCCTTCACTCATTGTTGAGGTGTGCCCTGCCATCAACAACCTCCTAGGGGCTAATTCTAATGCCCAAATACGACTTTTTCTATTGGACAGCATCGGAATCACAAAAAAAAAAAAACACTTCCCCATGCTAAGCCGCCGAACAGGTCACATAAGTTTGTATAAAAAAAAATTGAGAAACAAGCAGTACATTTTACGAGCAGTGACCGAAGTCACCTTTAAACAAAAAAAATGCCTGTGATAGGTGACTTTGCTCTTTCATATCTATTGTAATTTGTATTTTTGTATTGTATTGTATTGTAATGCGTACCTAGTGTATGAAGCAGTGAATTTTTTTTAGATTAATAGAAAAAGTTGCCGTATTTGAGCACCAGAATCAGGCCCTAGGAGGTTTATTGATGTTTTACAAATAACCCTGTGCAGCCAATCGTTTTTTTTTTTATACCTTACCTATACCTATTTTTAACACACTTTTTTTAGCTTCACGTTTATCTAACTAACTAATATGTAATCAAATCTTGGAAGTAGTTTTTAACCTACTTTTAACTTGACGTATCGGTGACTTTGTAATGACATTCGGATGACAATTGAATAATTTGACACCCTCGTGATGATGACGGAGCCAGGAGGTAGATAATGGCCGAACTCTTCAATGGCTACTAGTAAAACATTCGTGTTTGGGCTCATTTGCTTCGTCTTGTCGAGTCCAATACATATAAAAGTGTGTTATGTAGTTTTAAACTATGATATTTAAGTTGATTATGCATGATGTTTTTGTATTAAAATTAAATATTGGACAACATCACATACATTGCTCTGATCCTGTGATAAGTAGCTTAAGCACTTGTGTTACAGAAATAAAAAACAACGACGGTACCACAACACCCAGACCCGAGACAATATAGAAAAGTTATTTTTCTACATTGACCGACCGGGAATCGAACCCGGGACCTCAGAGATAGCGACACCAAGTCCGATATACTCGCCTCTCGGCTACGGAGGTTGTCGAATTAAAAATTAACTGTGCCTTTCTTAATAAAATAAAAATATAATAAATCCACTATGTCTAAATCTATGTTTGCAGCAAACAGCCGGACAGCGTCATCAAATAACCGCTTTGCCAAATTAAATTGAATTTCATCAAAATCTGACCAATATTTGCTCACCGGTTTGTTTAACATACACATTTTAGAGCTTGATGATGTTATGTCGAAGCAGTTAGACAAAATGTTTTGATTAAGTACCGTTAATTTCATTTTAACATAGTATACGAAATTCAAATATTTTTGCCAAGTTTTTCCCATAGCAAAAATGTTGTATTCGAATCACCCTTAGAATATTTTAACTTTAAAATAGGACCTTATATTTAACCCATCGAGTACATACCCTATAGAGCAGCAACGCGAGCCATCTTTCTCCGAAACTAGTAAGTGATTTTTCACTTACATTTAGTATCAAATGACAATTTCCGTCAACTCTAAAAAAGTACAGATACAGATTAAAAAATGGCGAAAAGTTTCGTCAAACAAAATTAAATGATATGACATTTCTACTCTATAGGGTATGTGATGCATGATTTAACCCGACACCCTGTGGACACCCGATGGAAAAAAACTGGCTGTATACCTAAATAATGGCACCCTGTTCCGCGCAAATCGTCTAGACCTTCATAAACAAAAAGTAAACACTGAAGTATTTTCTCCAAAAATTGTTTACCACCACAAAGTTATTATTTATTTGAGCTACGGTAAACACTTCGGTCCGTTCAGCTCTGGCAGAATAGAGTTAGATAGTAGGCTCACCAATCTCTACTTCATGTTTTTAACGATGACTGTATTCAAGAATGTGCAATAGCAAGTGTTTATGAACCTTTGGGGGGGGGGGGGGGGGGAGGGTTAGGAACAGGGTGTAAAGTTCCTCATCCACCATTGAACAGGGAGGATCCTCCGACCTGACGGGTGTTGTGTCTGGTGGGCTACTGCCCGACGGTTGTTTGTCGGGTTCTTGTTTATATGGTTCAATCACTCCGATAACTTTAATATCGCGATGTAGGATACGTCAGTTTTATATGTGGCGAGATAGATGTCGCTACAAACCCTAGCGATTTTCATTAAGATCCACTTTACTTTAAATTGTAGTTTAAAAACTATAAAACACACTTTAATATGTATTGGACTCGGAAAGAGGAATCAAATGAGCCCAAACACGAATGTCTTACTAGTAGCAAAATACAAAATACAAAAATACAAAATACAAAATGTTTATTTCATTAACTTAGTGTCTAATACAATAGTAGTGAATGGAGCTACCTTTTAAGCAAAATATGCTTGTGTTAGGTTACACCGCTGTTCCATAGCATGGTTACAACAGACTAATTTAGGCCACCTGGATAGTCTCTACCATAACATAAACATTAAATAGTTTTTCATTCAAACATGTGCTAATAAAATTACTAATTGATAAATGTTAGTATAATTTAGATGATTATTTTAAGTAGGTATGTAAAAATCTGACATTTTATTAATATTATTATTATTATTTATTTTATTAATATTGATTAAGAGTATGACATTAAGCAAGTATTATAATTAAACAATTAATCTATTAATCTATCCTTATGAATGTGTGTGTGTATGTGTGTGTGTGTGTGTGTGCGTGTATGTGTGGTGAGTGTGTTTCAGCTTATAATTAATTCTATTTCAGCGTAGCTTTTAGCTTTCAACCATTTAGTAATCGCAATTTTGCATTATGTATAAGTCATATTATAAATATCTAATTCTTTATTTATTCTGTTATATAGAACAGTAGCTCTCGTGTCATATTGCCTCTTCGCAAATATTGACCTCACTCGCGTTTGTTGCACAACATTACGTTTCCTTCTAGAGTTAGTCTCGATCTGTTGGTAAGGGAGCGATTTGTGTTTACTTAGCACAGTATTTAAAACGTATAATTTTCTAATAGATAACAAATCACTAGAGGAGTAGAGTAAGTCTGTAGAGAAGTCGCGTGGCTTAAAATACATCACTTTCAATAATGATCTCTGAGCTCTCTCCAAGTCTAGAAATCTAGTTTTGTTTGCTCCGCCCCACACGGTTAAGCAATACGACAAAACTGATTGCGCTAGTGATATATATGTTAGGCGTAATAGATGCTCAGAGGCCACATGCCGTAATGTTTTAAAGGTCCATATAAGTTTTCTTGTTCTATTCATAAGTAGTTCAATGTGACAATGCCATGACAATCTCTGATCAAGCATAACACCCAGATATTTTGTTCTGCTTATTTTTTCAAGTTCAGTACATGAACAAGTCACGGTAGCATTCTTGTCGGAGCGGTGAACGACTATTTTAAAACCATGCGAGGGTTGGCTGTTATTGTATTTAGCTAATAAAGACTTCATTAGATCATTACTTTTTTTTTTTTTTTTTTCGTTCCAATTGGAACAGGCTAAGGTCTGAGACCATGCTGCCTAGTCATCAGTTTTTTTTTTTTTTTCCCCCGTTATGAAGTAAATCTAGTTAATGTCATCAGTTATAGTCATTTAATTTATTTATTTTATCAAGTCCGAGTTTAGTTTAGTTCAATTCAATAAACCTAAATGTCCAAATCAAACGTCTTTGCATGGACGTGATGATAGATAAGCCGATTGCATGGATTTAGCATTGTGCTAATCCATGGCCAAGTGTCAGTCAATGCCAGTGAGTGACATTATGTCATGTCATTTGTTTGTTCATTGTTGCTTGAATGAAAACAACAACCAAAACAAAACGTCTAAAACAAAGAGGAAATTAATTGGTCTAAAACCATCATATTTTACAACACATCATCAAACAATCACAAACAATTTTAGTTTGAAAACATACACAACCAAACAGTAAAATAAATATAAACAGTAAACAAGCAGAAATAAAATATATACACAAAGCTTTAAATAACTAAATTTGCCCAACTGTATTATTAATAAAATTATACAGAGGTATATAAGTTAAACTATTTACAAGAAGAGCCTGGATGGAGCGCGGTACCGAATCAGGACTATCATATATTTCCATAAGCTCATCCATCAGCACAAGGCGCTGAATGCCAAAGGATGAGCAGCTGAAAAATATGTGGGATAATGACTGCTCTGTTTGGATATTACAATAGTCGCAATGAGAACTGCTTACCATTTTCAGGCGGAAGAGATGGAAATTTAAATTACAGTGACCAAAACGAAGCCTTAAAATAGTTGAGTAAAATTTCCTGTTGATGTAAGTATTATTTTTGCAGAACCAGGGAGCAGTACCAATTGGTACATTAAAAGTGGCATACCATAAACCTTTATTTTGAGTTTGAATGGTGTAGTTCCAATGCCTTTTCCATATGTCAGTGGCCCTTTTTTTTAACAGAGGAATTATATCTGTACATGGAACAGAAATATTAAGGAGACTACTCGAGTCAGGGATAGAGGATGAAGAATTTGTAATTGTTCTGGCTAAAAAGTCTGCCCTTTCATTTCCTAATACACCTACATGTGAAGGAACCCACATAAATGAAACCTTGATATTGTGTACTATTAACAAGTCTAGCCAAAACTCTTTGATTAAAGGAATCAAATAATTTGTGTTAGCATGGAATTTGTTGTTTTCAAGGTTTTTAAGAACACTCATGCTATCACTAATTATTATCCAATCACAAAATCCATCATTTTTAAGTTTAATATGTTTCAAAGCAGCAAGAATAGCTACAGCCTCAGCTGTGAATATACTTATGTTAGAATTAATTTTATACCCAGTACCAGTGTTTAGAAACCTATCAAAAATAGCAAAAGAGACAGCAAAATCAGTTTTTGAGCCATCAGTGTACAGGAATCTATAGTCCCTGAACTCAGAAAATTTACTATAAACATCTTCTTTAGAGGATAACTTATCATCTATCATGATATTAATTGCAGGAAATTTACTGTTAAAGTCTCCCTGATAACATGGAAGAAGTGATGATCTATAGATTTGAAGAGTTTCAAGGAAATTTAAATATTGAGGAAAATCTTGAAGGATATAAGGAGGGTTACGAATGGATTGTAGGGAGTGTTTCATGTTTAAAAACAAATGATTGTTACTTTTATTATATAGTTTTAATATGAATCTTTCTTTCAAATATGAAAACCTTATACTTAATGGAGGAAGATTGCACTCAACTTGCATTGTATTGATGGGAGTACTTTTAAATGCTCCAGTAATGAGTCTTAAGCTTTTATTTTGAATTTTATCTAAGATATCAACCAGTCTGTTATCCCCAGCAAAACATAAAAAACCATATTCAAAGTGACTACGAATCAGAGATTTATACAAAAGCAACAATATTTTGGGATCAGCTCCCCAGGATGTACTACATAATGATTTTAAGATATTAAAAGCTTTATTAGCTCTTGAACTTATTAATTCGATATATTTTTTCCAAGAAACATTATGGGTAAAGGTAACACCTAAAAACTTAGCTTCATGAGAAGCAGGAATAGAAACTTTATCATAATACACAGGGGGAATGAAATTACTAGATTTACCAAATACTACCAATTTTGATTTTAGTGCATTTATGTCAAGATTCAAATAAGAAAAGTATGTACATAACCCTTCCAAAGACTTATTAAGAATGTTTGAAATATGTTTAATTTTTTTTCCAGTGGCATAAACTACCAAGTCATCGGCAAATTGAAGATTTTTTACTTTTGAACCTAAAATAAAATTCAAACGTCTGATATATAGAATAAAAATTAATGGAGAGAGTATGCCTCCTTGACAAACACCTGTAGACGCAAATCTTGGACCATATAACTTACCATTATACTTAACATAAACTTCCCTTTCAGATAAAAATTTTTGGACCCAGTGAACTATTTTGTTTGGAATTCCAACAGACAGTAATTCAGAACAAAGTACATCAATATTAACACTATTAAAAGCTCCAGCAACATCAAAGAATACTGACATTAAATAATTCTTATTTGTTAAGCTATTTTGTATATCAAGCTGTAGTTGACAAATGCTTTCACGAGCCGACGTTCCTCTTCGAAAACCAAATTGATTTGCAGGTAATATGTTATTTTTTTCTATATAAAAATCTAATCTTTGTTTTAGTAATTGCTCAAAAACCTTACCAACACAAGATGTTAGAGCAATAGGACGGTAGGAATCTGGATTTGATCGTATCTTATCAGGTTTCAAAATAGGGACTAAACAATCAGACTTCCATGAATGAGGGATATCATTATTCAACCACAAATTATTTAATACTTTAAGAAAAATGTACATACCTCTTTCATTAAGCTTTTTCAACATAATATAAGGGATACCATCCAGACCAAAGGCACTATCTTTTCTGGAGTAGATAGCAGACATTAACTCTTTTAAAGTAAAAGGTTTGGTTAAAAAACTATTTACAGAATTTGTCTCACTGGGAAGGGGAAAATTTGATTTATTATTGTTTACAAAGTCTGGAGTATACTTTTTCAGAAAATCTTGGACCCAGCTATCATCATTATTGCTACAAGAATATGTTTTATTAAATTTTCGCATGTATTTCCAGATTCTCGAAAGAGGCGTACAACGATTAAAAGAGCTACACAGATCGACCCAACTATTTGTTCTTTCTGTTTTCAAAGTAAGTTTTTTGAGCGCTTGTAATCTTTTAAATTCTATGTATGCTTCATCAGATGGATTGTTTTTGAAATAAAGATAAGCTGACTTAGAATTTTGAACTGCTTCTGAACACTTTTTATTCCACCACGGGATCGGAGGGTTTTTAACTAACTTAGTACGAGTGGAGTTAAGGACTGACGGATTTGTAGGAAAGGAGACCGGCGTATTATGACAAGGAAGACATCTAACGATTGCAGAATGCAAAATTTCACAAAACTCAGTATAAGCATTCAACGGAGCAAAGTTTTGAACCTCAAAGTTAGATAATTCTAAATCTACATTTTGTTCATACAATTTCCAATCTACCATTTTATAGTTAGGGTAGATGGGCAATTGTATGTTACTTTGATTATTTGCAAGACTATTATTTACAAAAACTTTAATATGTACAGGAAGGTGGTAGCTGCCAAGGGGATCATCATGCACAGACCAATCACAAGATAAAGCTAATGATGAAGAAACAAACGACAAATCTAAGGCATTTGGACGCCATGTCAAAGAACCAACTGTTGTCACTTCACCGCTATTCAATAAAACCAAATTATTATCATCGACAATCTCCAAAATATCCCTACCTCGTAGGTTTACTGAATTACACCCCCAAGATGTGTGATGGGCATTAAAATCGCCAGCGAATATCATCGGTTCAGGCACTGATTTTATTAATGATTCGAATTTATGTTTATTAAAAGTTGGAGTGCAATTAGTTGGACAATAAAAACTGACAATACTTATTTCTTTATTATTTACAGTAATTCTTACACAAATATTTTGTAAAGAATTATCAGAATATGTATGAATTTTTTTATAATGTAAACTATTATGTATTAAAATAGCTACGCCATTATGTTTGTTACCAATATCATTTCTTTCTATTTTAAAACCTTTTATGTTAAAATCTTTAATAGGAGTCAACCAAGTTTCTGATATAATTGCTACATGAATGTTGTGATCATAAAGATGTTGAGTTAATAGAAGCTTGTTACTGGAAATACTCTGAGCATTCCACTGCAAGATGTTAAGATCCATTATTAGGAGAGGAAGAACTATTTCTGAATGTTTGTTGAAGAATTTCTTTTATGGAAGATGAATTAATTGGAATATCTTTTTGATTTAAAACAATTTTTGTGATAGCGTTTGTTAACATGTTCATAAAAAAGTCTGATTTTGTTAAATTTTGTATTTGAGTTTCAATATTACGCATAGTTAATTGTGGAAATGAGTTTTCATTAAATAAATCTGAATACTTAGTAGCTCTGGACTTAACTTTATTTTCTTCAATTTTTAGTTTTTTTTGGGGACAAGTGTTTGAAATGGCTACATGATTACCACCACAATTGGAGCATTTTGCGTCTTTAGGGTCTTGCTTACATGTTTTGTAGTTGTGATCCAGTGAGCATATCGAGCATACCTCGGCATTTCTACAGTATTTTGCTATATGCCCAAACTTCAGACAGTGTAGACACTGTTTAACGGGGGGAACGTATACGCTTACCTCGTGCCTCCAGGAGTCGAGGTATACGTACTGCGGTAACTCAGTGGAGGCGAAGGTCACGGCGACTGTTTGAGTGGGCTGGTACGAGACAGCACCACAATCACTCCGCACACGACGCATGAAGCGCCTCACTTGAATAATATTTCGTGAGCTTCCTATTAATGTCGAAATCATTTTATTTGATAGATCTGTAGGGACTGCGGTAAGGACCCCAGTCACCTCAGTGTCGATTGCCGGTATTGTGGCTTTTAAACCCAGTTCATCCAGTAGTTTTTTATTTTGAAGAAAAACATTTGCGTTATTGGATAAGTCGAATGTGATTCCAATTTTATGTTTGTTAATGGATTTTAAATGCAGTATGCCAGTGACGCAATATTTGCGTATGGCGTGTGAAATGGCCAATCGGTCTTTATCATTAAACATTTTTTCATCTTGGTGGGACAGGAACACTATATATTCAGTCTTTGCACTATTTTCTGGGTACTTTCGTGTGTATCCTGGGACCTTAAACACCTGATATTTTTTAACGCTGTCTTCATCAGAGTCTGAGGATGTCTCCATCAGTGGTGCTTGATTATCGGGCGGATCGTTTTTTTTCCGTTTTCGACCCCCCATTTTCGTTCACTCTATTAGTTCGTTTCACTAGCAACTATATTTACAACTTCAACTATATTTACAAAGAAATAGGCAATTTTTTATAACAATTAGAAATTAAATTAAATTTAGGCGCCTTTCGTGATCAAAGGTTCCCGCGCTTTTTTCTTAGATCATTACGATGGTGTCAAATAATTGTATTGTCATCTGAATGTCAGATACTTTACAAAATGTCAAACCGATACGTCAGTTAGGAAGTAGCTTAATAACTACTTTCAAGATTTGATCACACACTTGTGATCACACAACTCCCGTCTTTGAAAGGTTGGTTTTTTAAATAAAATTATCTATAAGACAAGGTAATAAGACGCGAGATCAACCCTGCTAGAGCAAGGTAAACTGAAATGGCCATCTGTCTATTTTGTCTTTCGTCACAATTTTAATGGGTCCCTGTCCAAAAACCCTGGGCAAAACCTTGGGATGGGGTGGAAACATAAAGTTTATATAGGATTCGGACATGTAGCTTAGGCCTTTTAGGCCTCAGAGGGGCGGAAGTTCCACGAACTTAAGTGGCGGGAGTCATGTTCCACCTTGACTATTTTCAATGAGCTATATGTTACCGCTTTATGGATAACTGAAGACGTGATTCATAGCAGGGACAGCAGACGGACAGTCTTTTGTTTTTTTTTGTACAGAAAGGCTTACACTGTTATACGAGATTCTCAAAGATAGCATTTCTCGTCCTGCCCCCCCCCCCCCCCCTCCCTAGCATGACCACCAAAACACGATATGATTTAGCGAAACCAACTAAACTCGATAGATAATGTAAAAATATGATAAATATAGCCGCCATGTTGAATCGCTGTGCCGGTGTCGTCACTTGTTTCGATAAAAATTCAACATGGCGGCTATGTCTATCACATTAATAAAAAACCGTTGGTGTCGATAAATCGCTATATCATATCGTATTTTGATGGTCATGCGAGAGGGACTGGTAAGCAATATCTGTGTGTGCGTGAAGACTTGCAGTGGGGAGTAAGCCTACTGTTATCTATTTATATTGTGACACTAGTGCCAAATAACCAGTTCGTGCTTCGGAATACATTGGAGCCGAGTTATGTCGCACGGGACGAATGAACCCAACAGTCTATATTACGGATGATGGTGCCCGATGGACTAAGTCAACCCTGCCTTAGGCGGCATGCACACGGATTTATTTTCCTGTTTCCTGTTGCGGCAATCGGAAACTCGCAACTACATATTTTTTTAATTTTCATTTACTTAATGTTAGAAAATAAAATAACATTAACTAAGTGCCATTCAAATAGATACTCGTACAAACAAACAATCTTATTCTCACACAAACACACACACAAATATTTTTATATTTTAATATTGTAAAAATTGGAACCGTCGTGTAAAAAAAACTTTTTTATGTATTACAACTATCTTAATTATGTATTACTGTCCCGGCGAACTTTCATTCATTTATTTTGTTAACTTTTCCGTATTTTTAATAGTTATTCAGCTATTCAGGGCGAAGACAAATTCAAAAAATCAAAGATTATAAAAATCCGCCCGAATAACAAAAAAAGAGGCGGTACGAAGTTAAAATTTAAAATAAAACAAAAAACAAAAACATCTACTTCTTCTATTATCCATTGCGCATTCTCCTCCTTCATTACTTCCTGACACACTTACACTCCTATCCTACATTTATTTTAATACTCATTAAGTCAAAATGACGTGAAAATAAATGAAAGCACAAATAGGTAAATATCACTTCATAGTCCAAACATTTGAACAGCTGTGATTGTCCTTACATCACATAATTATTAAGAGAACAATTCATGCAATTTTCGTTACAGCTCGTAAATTTAATGATATTTAACACTCAAATTGTTCTATAGATTAATTATGAAATAACTTGTGTTTAATTTTGATATAGCCTTACTGCCCTGAAAAAGCGTTAAATTATTTATTATCTATCAAACATAATCATCATTTCAGCCATAGGCGGGTCCTATGGCTCCAATGACTTCTAGATTGACTGGTTGGAAGGGGCCTGAATCCAGCGGCTTCCTGCAATATTTATCAAGTTGTCTGTGAATCATGTAAGTACCCACAAGGACGTCCAACGCTGCGCAAATCGGTGGCTGCGCTTGCCGGTACGTGGACTTCATTCTAGAACCTTTCAGCCCTATCGGCCATTAGTTTTACGTGCTACGTTATTGTATAAAAAAACATACAACCGAATTGAGAACCTCCTCCTTTTTTTGAAGTCGGTTAAAAATAATAATAAATCGTAAAATTTAAATCAACAAAAACATCTATTGTATGCCTATTAGGCCATTAATGGCACTATTTTGTAGCTAGCAATTTTTCAGCTATTTATACAGCTAAATTATATGTTGTATTGTAGCTTAGATCAAACCCTGTCAATCTAGTGGAAAAAATAAATGAGTTATTTTCATATTTTTTAAAAATATTTTACATGAAATTAAATTATTTTTTCAAATTATGAACGTAACAACTCCCTGTTTCATACGATAGACTAGAGTTTTGCGCTTCGAATAAGCCATTTTTATACCATTAACGCCTACACTTTGGGAAATATGATTTTTTTTTTGTGTCCACGTAGAGAATATTTCAAGAAAAAAAAAACAAAATGGCTGCCACATAGCTGATAAGTAGTTTGGACTTAACTATGTAGTGTATTTGTGTATTAGAATAGTTGTTCTAACAATCCTTAGAATATCGCTAGTCCATGACCAGACACACGTATAGATGATGAAAAATGTTGACAGGGTTTTTGACGTATGAAAATATAAGAGGGAATTGTTTCTGAAGGGCTTAATTTTTATTAAATCTCTTATAATGATGAAATAGCATAAGAGATGAAAAATAAAGGACTCAAAAAGTGCAAAGTGGAAGTCCGGGGATAGAAATTGATTACAGCTAGAGAGCAGCTGTTTTGTGTGGGGACGGCCGTAAAGAATGCACTTCCCCTCCGCCAACAGGAGGCGTGTCGTAAGAGGTGACTAATTCCTGTTGCACGGGACTGGCAACAGCGTCTTCGAGCGAAATGTTATAAAAAACTGCGTTCGCCAACCCGCCCGCCACGCGTGGCGAGTATTGGCAATCCCCCCGATAAAAGTTATTGGGGGTGGCCTGTGTTCAGCAATGGACGTCCTTTGACTGAAATGATAACATCTAGAGATACCCAAATTAAGTAATGGGGTTTAACAATAGTTTAAACCGGTGAAGTGTGTGTCGACCTCTCGGTAAGGACCTCGAACGGGCCAAATGAAGCGTTGTACGAAATCCTCTACGCGCGATTCCCATTCACACACTTCCCATTTTTTCTATGATATAAATGGTTGTATATCCAGGTCTATTTGACGCATAAAATAAAATCCACAATCCCAATCTTTTGTTGATATTTTGCATCATACCGTAACTTTTCAATATAACCGATAAAAGTCGAACGTAATGGTACTCTGTGTCATGGAGCAGCAAAACATATTATGCCTAAAAAAATCAACTGCATCTCCAATACCAAGCTACTAACAACTTTACGTCTTGCGTTATTAGGTTCAATGTTGATTGACGGTATTTTAGTACACAAAAATATATGGAATGGTCAGGACAACGCTGTCAAACGTTAACGGAGTACATATATCATGTATATGACTGGGATTGGATCCGGTTGACATAAAGCCGTTATGGTACAGGCTACGATGGGACCTATGTACCTACGTATAGTAATGTAGCCTCTCACGAATCGGTATTTTTTTGTTTGTACTAGTGTTGCCAGATCCGTTTTTCCGAATATCAGGACTTGAAATAAAAAGACTGGGATGAAAAGGACATAGTCAAACGAGGCAGCCCCGCCTCAACCCGCTCGCGCTCGCCTCGTGTGGCTCTTTGTTCGCTGACTGATAATTATCAGTAATCTAATAAAACAAAGTCGGGTTAGTTACACGGTTACACCATTTATAAGTCAAGAACGGCGGGACCGATTTTTAAGATATTTGATTTGTTAAATTGGTCTCCGCTTCGAATAGCAGTATAACTATTAAAACATCAGAAACAATAACTAATAAAATAAGGGGCGGTACGAAGTTCGCTGGGACGGCTAGTGATAAATAATTAAACGGCGTCCATAGCTAAGATGCGAGCATATAGGACTTTGCGTTGCCATCTCTGAGGTCCCGGGTTCAATCCCGGACGGGTCAATGTACAAAACGAACTTTCCTATGTCTTGGTTCTGGATGGTGTAGTACTGTCATTGTTTCAGATTTTTATATATTTTTATGTCAAAGAAAAAAGTTATTTACTATGATGTATAACATAGTATGTGGTTACAACGTTATTGTTGCTGTCCCATGAGTTACGGGACACCCTGTATTTGTAGTTACTGAGCTAACTTAGATAAAAAAGTGGCGAGTTAATACAAAACGTATGAAAATGTTATTGTATGATCTTTGCCATCCATCATACGATTGCATACCCATTAAAATAAATTGTGTTATAGAGTCCCTACTAGAAGTCACTGCCGTTAGTATAGCCAATATTTTGCCATTTCCCGATGCCGCCCTAATGCTGGAAAACGTTCTTCACTATTTCGACTTGCAATTGATATTCTGGCAACGGGACCTAGTACTTTCGAAAAATTAACACTTGAAACACTGCGCAGTTGTGACTAGTCCCACATTGATCGATTTTAAAATTTTGTGTCTACCTATATATCAATATTTACTTAGAATCAGGTAAATTAATCTCTCGATTGCAGAGAGTGTTTGTAATAGGTACCAACTTACCTACTGCAGGCAATCTTTGCTATTTTCGAAAAGATTAAGAATTTAAATTAGTTTAACAATAAGTCTTATCGTTCTTCATCTATACGGTCAATCCCGGTTGCGTCCAAAGCCATTGCTCTGGAGCCCAGGGTCCGTTTTCCTTGATTTACTCCTCCACTTTGCGCGGTTCTGAGCATCTCTAGTTGTGAGATCATTGGCATGCATGTCAGCCCTCACGACGTCTAGCCATCATTTTTTGGGTCTACCCCTTTTGCCAGGACCTGGCGGTGGCGGCATGGCCAGACATTTGTTTCCTAGGTAGCTTGCCGGTTTCCGCGAAACATGGCCGTACCAGCGTAGACGTCTCTCCTGCAGTTTGTCTGCAATATCACGGACACGAAGGCTACCGCGGATGCGCGAGTTCCTCACGCGGTCCTTCCGCGTGACTCTGCACGTCCACCGCAGCATATTCATCTACACGCTGCTTCTGCTTGTGTCGCTCACTTGAGCGACACACACACACACACACACAGCGGCCACGTTAACACTTTGACAATAAGTAAGCAACCTAAACCTATACTGACACCAACCTAATGGCAAATTAAATTAATTGTATTAGGTATATGAAAAGTGTTTTTTTCTAATAAGTAGTTTAAGCTAGTACTCACCCTCTCAGCTCATGTTTTGATATTATATACTAAACCGTGGTAAATGTTGCTGATGTTGAAAATGTTCTTATTTTAATATTATCATTGTTTCAACTCTTTATTCAACGCTGTTTTTCTACCCAAATACGTTAAAATAAAACATTGTAACTGTTTTCTCCAACCACTGGCGGCTGTGTAATCAGTCTCATTTTAAAAATTAAAACAATATCCATTCTGCAATATGCAATCAATACTACTCGTGAAATTTAATTAAACCAAACCGTATATCGTTATTTCCATTTACAAATCTATCGCTCCACTCAAACAATAATGTGTCCAGTGTTTGTAATTACGCGTCCAACAGTTTCGGACGTTATCGGTTGACAGCTCCATTGTATATTGATTTTACGCAACCGAATCTATGTTTTGTAAATAGCTTTAGGTAGGTATAATCGATGTATTAGCATGCTACAGGCAGGGGCGTGCATTGGTTTCAGATAGGGGTAGGCTGTGAGTGAAAATTGAGTAAGTTTGCGTGAAACAGTAGGCGATCTCGCGGCAGCCTAACATTGGTTAAATTGCACAGAAACGATCTAAGTTGCGCGCTTTAGTAAGGAATAAGTACAGGTAGACGACAAACTAGTTACAATATATTTATTGTTTATTGTTGAATACGTAATTAATAATTATGGTCAGCTGTTCTGTCGGTTTTTTATGAAGGTAGGCTCTGCATAATAGCCTATATGGGATGCACGCCCCTGGCAGGTCTACCTGCAGGTTGTCTGGAAGAGATCGCTTTTAGCGATAAGACCGCCTAAATTGTGCATCTTTCTGTGAACACAAATTGTAACTTCTTTGTATGTTGTACAATAAAGAGTATCTATCTATCTATCTAAAGTGGCCGTAGGCGGGACACTAACACGTAGAACTAACTTCTAATGGCCGAAAGGTTCTATAATAGATGCAAGCGGAGCGTAGGACGTTCACTAGGTGGACAAACGACCTGGAGACGTATTTTTAAAGCATTAGAAATGAATCTCAAATTCGTACACGAAAATAATTCGTGTATGAAATTCATTTCTATTGCTCACGATTTTACGCATTTTTGAATAACTCGAAATAGGTGCTACTATTAAATTGAAATCTTGTAACAATTTTTGTTTCACGCAGAAAATATCATAAACCATAAAGCAAAAACTCATTAACGAACGTAAATAAAAATTGATTATGTCAAATTTCTGTCAAACATACGTTTACTTCTCAATGTAATTCTTCCGTACTTTCTACTAGTAGAAAACAAAAACGAGTGGTCGTTGCAGAATTCACGGAATGAATTTTCAAAAATAGTGATTTTAGGAATTCGCATGCGAATCTTGCGATTTCGTATTCGGATTGGAATTCGCATGATTCAAAAATACGTCTCCTGGTAAAGGTTGCAGGAAGCCGCTGGATGCAGGCCGCTTCCAACCGGCCAATCTAAATGTCATTGGGGGAGGTCTATATTCTGCAGTGGTCGTCCTATGGCTGAAACTATGATGAGATACTATGGAGATGAAATTTATTGTGAACCTTCCTTCCATATCGGTTGTCAGTTAGATGCTGCCGCTGATGTGGACTGCCTAAATTACTTACATTTATAATATTTTGATGTGAAATCTATTTCATCTGTTAGACCACACGCACACTACACGTGGTTGTCCCAATTTGAACACATGTGCGCTTACTGTTGGCATTATAAATGTGTTATAATATGGCTATTACGGAGCCGGTAATATTTGTATTTAGAGCTTTGCATTTGTTTTTTTTGTGACTACTAGCTTCTGCCTGACTTCAGAATTATAAAACGTAATGGGAAGGAATACAAACAGCTAGATTAATAGCTACTTCAACGGTTAAATCGTGTTTAAAAAAACGAAGATAATACTAATCTATTTTTGTAAACAGGCCTGATTAAGCATCTTTTCACGTCCTCATTTTTAGGGTTCCGTAGCCAAATGGCAAAAAACGGAACCCTTATAGATTCGTCATGTCTGTCTGTCTGTCTGTCCGTCTGTCCGTCCGTCCGTATGTCACAGCCACTTTTTTCCGAAACTATAAGAACTATACTGTTGAAACTTGGTAAGTAGATGCATTCTGTGAACCGCATTAAGATTTTCACAAAAAAGTAGAAAAATAATAATAAATTTTGGGGGCTCCCCATACTTAGAACTAAAACTTGAATTTTTTTTTACGTCAAACCCATACGTGTGGGGTATCAATGGATAGGTCTTTAAAAATGATACTTCTGAGGTCTTCTAGGTGAATGAGGTTTCTAATATCATTTTTTTCTAAACTGAATAGTTTGCGTGTGAGACGCTTCCAAAGTGGTAAAATGTGTGTCCCCCTGTAACTTCTAAAATAAGAGAATGATAAATCTAAAAAAAATGTATGATGTACATTACCTTGCAAACTTCCAGCGAAAATTGGTTTGAACGAGATCAAGTAATTAGTTTTTTTTTAATACGTCATAAACCATATACCGCTATTTACCTTTTGTAATGTTATGGATTTCATTTTGCAATGAAAATACCATAACTATGACTCGATTGTCGTGATGGGTGAACTTTTACTTATATAGGTACCTACAGGTTTGTACGGAACCCTCGGTGCGCGAGTCCGACTCGCACTTGGCCGGTTTTATTGTTTTACTGTTCTATGTTGTGTGCTAGTGCCGAGAAAAAGCAGCGCAAGAGAATTGGTCACTGTTGTCAGCCTCTTTTTAAATAGTATGTTTACAAATAAAATTGCCGTTAGCCCGGCAGTAGGACGTACCTAAGTATATTTTACTTTGCTTTACCAATACGTCCTGTGCGCGCAGGGCAGTATTTAATTACAATAGGCTAGTTTCCTGGGTCAAAAAAAGATTATTCTATTTAGTCCGTCAGTTAGATTATCAAAAAATATTGGACCCATATTTTGTCTTTTGTCAATCAAAGAAAAAATGACGAAGATAAAGTGGATCAAAGGAGCACATGACGTCACGCCTTGCTAGAAAAGTCGCAAGGCGTGACGTTACGCGGAACTTTAACGGGCGATATCTTCATAAGTTTTTGTTTGATTCAGAAAAGAAAAAATACGTGTCCAATATTTTCTGTTAATCCAACTGACGGACTAATTAGATTTTTTTAGGAAACTAGCCCATTATGTTTATCATTTAAATAGTCTTTACCTGTATGCTTATTTCATTAAATAAATTCAAACATATTGTGTAGTTCATTTACAATTACGGAGACATTTCGAACGAGGGTGCGGGGAATATTTTCGCATGGAGAATGTTCCCCGCGTGGGGATATGTTCCCCGGTAAAGCACATCTCTAATTACAATTCGCTGTGTGCGCGATGACAGCGCCCCTAGTAATCACAATTATTGTGGACTTAAGATCTCTCAAAGTATGGCAGCTGGATGGTTTGAGAATTATTTTCGGGTTTTTCTTCTTCGAAAATAAATGAAAATATCTAAAAAGTTTGTGCATATTATAATAAGTGATTTTCTTACTTGAACTAAAATATGAATGTAATACGTAGGGGATTTGAATCGATACAATATGTATAACTTTCCGACCTTAAACTGTGGTGAAGAGAAAAGAATTAGTATAAGCACAGCATGTGAGAGACGTTAAAGATCTTAGAACCAATGGACAAAGCTATTTAATACGAGCTGTGATCATAAGACAAACGTCTGTGACACAAACAATCTACAAACTTTTTTCTTTTCACAGCAGCTATCCATTTATTTATTTGCTCCAATTTCAATCTTTAAAACACTTAATAACGTTAGTATGGAATTCTATGAAAATATAGCAATTTGACACATGACAGTCCAGAGTTATTTCACATTTCTGCCAAATAGCGTGCTGCGATCGATTTGACGGCCCCCACCACCCACTTTGCACATAGCGAATACACTGTTGTAGGTAATTAGATAAAAAACAGAATACCTACACTACAGCTCCCCATGAACGAACACAGTCTAAAATTTGGAACGGCAATTTTACTTATCATTATTACGGGTATTAAAATTATGTTTGTCACTTTACCAAAGTATTTTTATGCATAATATGTTAACATAGATGCATAAATAGTAATCGCAAAACCCTAACAGGGTCCATAACTGGGGTCTCATCATCATCATCATTTTAGCCATAGGACGTCCACTGCTGAACAAAGACCTCCCCAATGACTTTTCATTTTTGCCAATACTCGACACGCTTGGCAGGCGGGTTGGCGAGCGCAGTTTTTTATAAGATTTCGCACGGTGACGCTGCTGCCCGTCTCGTGCTACAGGAATTAGTCGGCTCTTACGACACGCCTCCTGTTGGCGGTGGGGAAGTGTATTCTTTACGGCCGTCCCCACACGGCACTAGGCAAGTGGGGTCTCATTCATAGTAAACACTTATTTGTCCACTTATGACGCAATAAATGAATATGAATATAAATAGGCTAGTTTCGGCTGGATATACCGTTTACCTAACACCCTGTGTGTATAGATGAGTAACTAAAAGAATGAACCAGTAATCACTTAAAGAGCCCATTCCCTCGAATAGAAAGAGAACAACGTTGATGCATTGTCTGTTGTAATAGACACGGAGTTGTAAACAGCGCTACACCTAGCCGAGGCCATTAAAGCTTATGTTCAGTGACAGGACCGGACTCAGGGATCGAACATTTTTGTGTTTATTGAAACTTTATTCTACAGGTTAAAATCAAATGCCTACGGCAATCTCCCTCGATGATAGGTTATTGGGGGAGGCCTATGTTTAGCAATGGACATCCTGTGGCTGAGATATGAAACAGATATATTATGAGGAATTAGAAACGTTTGAAAAAAAGGGATTGCTTAAACTAAACACATTATCTACTTATAATTATAATATTATGAACTACGTAGTTAAATACATAGACTACATAGGTAAATTAATGTATTGCACCGTAACTTTAGTAAAAGCAATTTTAATAATACGGTATCCTTGGAAATGTTTTTCGTTCTAGTTTATTAGACAATCATTGTACGGACTAATATATTTAACTTATGGTATATCCAATGTAAACTGAAACACAGTTACAAGTCGAAGTCGTTTGTTTTAAAGGTTCCGTACCCAAAGGGTGAAAACTGGACCCTATTACAATCTCTGACTCCACTGTCCGTCTGTCTGTCTATCACCAGAATATATCTTATGAACCATGATAGCTAGACTGTTTAAATTTTTACAGATGATGTATTTCTGTTGCCGCTTTATACAAGAAATACCAAAAACAATAACATAAATATTTAAGGAGGGCTGCCATACAACAAACGTGTTTTTTGGCCGTTTTTTGCTCCATATTAATAACGGCAACAGATAGACGCTTGAAATATTCACAGAATATTATACGGAACCCACTGTGCGCGAGTCCGACTCGCAGTTGGCCGGTTTTTTAAATTTTGTTGTTTACAAGCTCTGTTTTAAAATCTCACACTTGCTCAGAAAATCAGTAGTAATATAAAAAACAGACCCATTACTCGTTTGGCCTTTTAAAATTAATATCATTAAAAAATCTTTGAACCATCTTTTTCCTGGCGCTTTGTTCCGGTGTCAGTAGGGATATGCTCGACTATGATTCTAGATGCAGCAAGTCTAGTTATTAAATTTTGAGCGATTGCTATTAGACTTTGATAACTAGGGAAACCAGATTATTTTGGACCGTGGCTTCACATCCAGGGTTAGTTGTGCAGGTTCTTTTACGATGTTTTTCCACATCGCAGAGCAAGTGTTACGAATCCGTATTGATTAGGTACTAACTTTTGTTAGTCTTAGCTAGCTGATAATTTTATCTAAGTAAGTTTAATTTATAAGGATAATAATCCAAAAAAAAAACCGACATAACATTATAAAAAGCTGATTAGAACGAATCCTCAAAATTTAAGAAATAAATAATATCTCGAAAACTACAAAAATCGGGTAACATACTATATAGGTATATTTGGATAGCCCTGGATATAAAGAATCCAAAAAAAAATTCGACGTCACCTTTTGGACCACATGGCATCTATACATATAGATTCAGTAAATCAAGAAGTACTCAGATATGAATCAAGACTCCAATCAACAGAAGTAAATAAATAAATAATTAAATTAATTTGGCCTAAAGTGTAAGCTTTTCAAATGCGGCCCTGCAAAAGAGGTGTTGCAAGAATTTTTATTCCCCAGCTGCAACTCGCTTCGAATATCTTGGCATCCTGAACACGCAGCAGCAATTACCCCTGTTCCTTGCAAGGCGAAACCAGGATTGTCGGGATTATTAGGGAGAAATTTATTAATTTGCGCTCTCTACTGCTGCTTTGTGAGTTTGTGACCTAGTTTGGTAGCCACAAAGATTTATATCTGATTCCAAAAAAATTTCACGTACTTTCTTGGTGGTTTTGGCATCCACGCAAGTTATTGTTCTGGGGCAATTATAGAATAGTCTGTAGCCATAGATATTTTATCTTTTAACCGTGGAACTATACTCTTTATTTTTGTTTTGTTTTATTTACTAACAAAATGCTCTAAGAATTTCCTTTATTAGTTAGAAGTGAATTATTTACATCCTTTTTAGTGATTATTTGTTACTATCACTACGTGTACCTATGAAGTACTTTGGAATAGAATTCTTTAAAAAGTATAACACGCGCACTAATTTTAACTCTAAAAGATTCATCATCATCATCATTTCAGCCATAGGACGTCCACTGCTGAACACAGACCTCCCCCAATGACTTTTATCGGGGGGGATTGCCAATACTCACCACGCTTGGCAGGCGGGTTGGCGAGCGCAGTTTTTTATAACATTTCGAACGCAGACGCTGCGCGGAATTAGTCGCCTCTTACGACACGCCTCCTGTTGGCGGTGGGTAAGTGTATTCTTTACGGCCGTCCTCACACGGCATTATTAATATTTCACCCCTAAATATTTTAGTGTAAGTGTATTCTTTACGGCCGTCCTCACACGGCATTATTAATAATTCACCCATAAATATTTTAGTGATTATTTGTTACTATCACTACGTGTACTTATGAAGTACTTTGGAATAGAATTCTTTGAAAAGAATAACGCGCGCAATAATTTTAACTGTAAAAGATTATTTTTCAAAAATGTTAATTTTTGTACCTGTGGATATAAAATTATCCAATAGAGTCAAATTACAACAAGAACTTCACGCAAAAATAAATCCCCTAGTTTACCAGTTACTTAAGGATAAACCAGAATCTGTATATAAATCGTATATATTAAATTCTCGTGTCACAATGTTCGTTCCCGTACTCCTCCGAAACGGCTTGACCGATTCTCATGAAATTTTGTGAGCATATTGAGTAGGTCTAAGAATCGGCCAACATCTATTTTTCATACCCCTAAAGACCACGCAGACGAAGTCGCGGGCAACAGCTAGTAATAATATATAATAATATAGGAATTAGTTAAAAGTCAACGGCAGGTCAGACTACTACAGGACAGGCTACCCAAAAATTAAAGGTCATTGAACCGATTTTCAACTGTACTAAGTCCGACATGTAGAGATCAATAATAATTAAGAAAATTAGACGTTTTGTGGTAGGTTGATGTGTTGTCTGTACTTTGTATGCGGTTTTGTAAGCATACTACTATATTGCTTTGGCGCCGGTGGAGAATACACGTAAAAAAGGTGTTTTTGAACAAGTTTTTTGGCGAAGGTTATGTAAGCTAATGCAATGTTATGTGCCAATGTGATGGTTAATAAATGAATTTGAATTTGAATTTAAAGATACTGGATATAGGATGTGGAAATTAATATATCATATTACTTATATGTTGAAGTTTTTCCTGATGTATCTAAAATACTAGTTATTATGTATATATATAAAAGAAGAAACTGACTGACTGACTGACTGACTGACTGACTGACTGACTGACTGACATATCAACGCACAGCCCAAACCGCGCGTGCTAGAGATTCCAAATTTGGCATGTAGGTTTCTTATAAGGTCTAGGGGTGCACTAGGAAAGGGTTTTTCAAAATTCACCCTCTAAAGGGGTGAAATGGGGGCCCAAAGTTTGTATGGGGAAACAAGATTAGTTAGACTATTTTATTCGAAACTTCACAGGAGTATTCCTAAGAATAAATGATTAAACACGTGTTTCAGGTTTTTTGCGAAATCTACCCCTAAAGGGGGTAAAAGGGGTGACAAAGTCTGAAAATCAACATGGGAATTGTTTCTATGGTTTATCGGGTCGCTGATTACGAAAACAACAACAATTTTAAAATACAACGTTGCGGACGTGAAATATCATCCCGCTGTTGGGGTGCGATGGGGTTGAAATGTCTAAATATCAATATGGGTGTCGATTTTATGGTTTTATGGGATGTTAATTACGAAAATGACATCGATTTGGAAATTTAATATTGTGGACATAAAAAAATCTTGAATTCAACCCTTAAGTAGGTGAAACGGGGATAGAAACTTTGTATTTCAGTTATCTATTGATATAAAATGGTAAACTGACTAATTGTTGATATATCAACGCACAGCATTACCTTATACAGTGTAGACATCCATTAAGAAAGGGTTTTTTGGAAATTATAGCCCTAAGGGGGTAAAATAGGGGATGTAAATTTAATGAAAGCATATCAGTTTCAAATAATAATTTTCAAATTTTGTAATATGGTGACGATTGAAAAAAAATGTATGTATTACAGCGTTCTTGATCATTCAACCCCTGAAGGGGTAAAAAAGGATATTAAGTTGTAATTAATCAAATCAAAAACATCATCACAGCCTAAACCGCGGGTTCTAGAGATTCCAAATTTGACACGTAGGTTTCTTATAAAATCTAGGGGTCACTAAGAAAGGATTTTTCAAAATTCATCCCCTAAAAGGGTGAAATGGGGATCCAAAGTTTGTATGGGTAAACAAGATTAGTCAGACTCTTTTATTCAAAACTTCACAGGAGTAAGTTCTCCTTACGATAAATAAGTAAACATGTGTTTCAGATTTTTTGAAAAGTCAATCCCTAAAAAGAGGAAGGGGGCTGACAAAGTCTTAAAATTAACGTGGGTATTGTTTCTATGGTTTATCGGGTCGCTGATTACGAAAACAACAACGATTTTAAAATTTAACATTGCGGACGTGAAATTCCATCTCCCCTGTTGGGATGCGATGGGGTTGAAATGTCTATCAATATGAGTGTAGATTTTATGGTTTTTTGGAACTTTGATTTTAAAATTGAATATTGTGAACATGAAAATTCTTGAAATTATTTGTGCCAAATTGCAATTCAATCGGGCCAGTAATTTCGGAGCTAATCGGTTGTAACAGACGGACTGATAGACAGCCATCCGTGATCCCAACACAAAGGTTCTATTTTTGCATTTGATGTATGGGTATACATCAAATGCAAAAATAGCGTTATCCTAAAATTGATAAATCGCTATATTATATCATATCATATCGTGTTTTGATAGTCATGCTAAAAAATATTGTCTGTAAAGAAGTTTTGTAGTTTTTCAAATTACTGAGTTTGACATTCATACTTCACTTAAAATCAAATCTAACGCGAGCGAAGCCGCGGGCAAAAGCTAGTTTCTTATAAACACTAAAAAAATATTTCAAAGTACCGCAAATATCGCGAGCTTGTACACATTTATATTTTAAACGACGTTTTTGTTTAGCTTCAAAGTTGGTTTAGTTATTTATAACATTCGTGCCTTTATGGTAAAGTTTTTCTTTCAAATAGTCATGCAATTAAGAATTATAAGGTTTTTAATTGATTTTACTCTTAGCGCCTACTTTTCCATGAGCGGATATTTCGCTCGCAATGATAATCTATTTGCACAGGAGCGCAACGGAGAGATGTTTAGTCTGCGAGAAGCATTTCGCACCCCCGCTCAAACACTGTCACAAAACAAAATTCATGAAATTTCTACTTTGTGCAGAAATAGACGTGAAATATCTTAATCTATTATCTCAAAAAATGACATAAGTATACTTCTAAAACTGTCCGAGAGATGGCATTAGTGTCTCTTTTTTACGCACAGAATATTCAATGGACGGTGTCATAGACAGTGTCACTTCCGACTTAAGCCAAGGTAGACGCCTGCAAGTTGTAAAATAAGGTGACCGTTTTTGACTTGTGACGCTTTATTTGATTAAGGTAAGTTTAAAAATATGTTTTCTTCATCAAGTAAATGTGTTTTATTTTATTTTATGTCTGTTTTAGACAAAAATCGTATGGAATAACCTAAATTTGAGTATAATAAACAGTCATAACCTAAATCGTGTCAGTTTATATATTGTAGATTATACGTGAATTTACTAGTGCATTTTAGTTTGTGTCCCTTTACGTGATTAAAGTAGTAGAATAATGTAAATTTAAGCAAATAAGTTGTATTAAGTCGATTATCTAAAAACAAAATAACTTATTTTTCGTGTTAGTTAAATTATTTGTAACGCTATTTTTCAGAATACAATGAGTTCAAGGGCTGCATTAATGCTCAAATTATGTAATTCTGGGGCAACATTGAGTGACAACAAAGAGAATGATAGTAACAAGGCAAATAATCAATTTAATGGTAAGTTTTTACTAGTAGTAAAATTCATATTATATTTTGACTAGTAAAATAAAAATATTATGTAATTGTTATAGGGGCAGAGATATTAGAAGATCACAAAAATCGAAAGGCGAGTCCAGATTTATTGCAGAATTGTAAGCACTGATATCTTTACTCTATTTAGGATATTATAATTTCAAACATTTCTGTGTGTATTTGAGTAGGGATGTTTATTCATTGTCTAGTCACCAGAGTATAAGCTTTGCTTTGCTTGGGGCTAAGTCATTTATGTGATCGTTAGAAGAATTTTCGTTTTTTCTCCAAACTCTGCAGTTTTGTGGTCTTCATTTCTGCTAGAAAATTTCATGTTGCACTTTACAACAATAAAAATTACATTGATAAATTAATTTATGATTGACTAAACTTAATGATGATACCTCCAAATCGACGAAAGATTAATAATAATAATATTTTTAGGTGCCGATATCTCCTAACATCTTACATGACGACAATGAGATAGCCAGTCCTTTGCTAGAAACTCTACTTACGCCTCAAACATCAGTCACTAGTCCAAAACCCAGTACTTCTGGATGTAACAGGTTTATTGATAAAGACCATTTAAAAGAAGATGGAGACTTTAATTTTGATGACTCTGGCAAGGATCCAAATTACTGTTCTTCGTCATCATCTTCAAGCTCATCGTCTTCGTGCTCGTCTTCGTCATCTTCATCAAGCTCATCATCCGATTCAGAAGACCAAAATTCAGTTACGTCCTGCTTATTCAAATAAGTTGAATATTAAGCCAAATAAAAAGGCTGATCTAACCAGTTTAGTGAAAAGTCATCACATACCTAATTGTTACGCAGATTTTTATAATAATTTGTAAGGTTTAAGATTAAGAATGTTTCTATTGAAAGAATTTCAGATGATTAATTATTATGTAAGATTAAAAAGATAAAGTCAAACAAAAAGACTGATTTAACCTAATAAGGAATGTGATGACTATCACATTCTTTTTTGTTACCAACGCAGATTTAAAATAAATAGTTACTAAGTAAGTGTAAATTTGATTCAGAAGTTAAATGTTTTGTTAAAAATATTATAATTTTATTTAATTAGGTAAGATTTAATATTTGATATGTTTCTACTAAGAAGTTTGATATATCTGTTAAAAATATTGTTTTTAGATGATTATGTTTCTTATTCTTATCTTGTTCTATTAAAGACGGGAGTTATTTGTGATATTCGATTCTTTTAAAAGACGGCAAGGTTAATTTAACAAGTTTCATGAGATTTAATAATGCTAGGCATAAATATAAATGTTTTTCTTTTGGATTTAGTCTTTCGTTGATCAATATTTTTGTACACAAGATTTTGTTTAAAAATGATTTTACGATATCATGATTTTTGGTAGCCTGATTATTACATTCCTTTTATATAATGTGGTTTTTTCTTCTTATTCTTATTCAAATAAAGACCCATAAAGCATAAAACGTCGAATTTTCTTTACAAAAACTGTCACAACTCTAAAATTTTCTGTTTTTTTTTTAACTTTTCCAATTTATCTTTTTAGGATTAATTTCGTAATGAAATTTTAAAAATAAAACATTCTATCATTATTACCAATATAATGCCTTAATTCTAAGGTAAGCCACAAAATGTGTGATTTTAGGTTTAGATCCATTTTGTTTTGCGTTTACTGAAAAATTACAAATTTCGTTTTGTGACGGTGTTTGAGCGGGGGTGCGATTTGTATTATCTTAGGCACGTAATAAAAGTCGCATTAGTCGACGCTTAGTGTTCAAGGTTACTTACCTTACCCGTCGCCTTAAACCTACCCCTTAGAGAGTAAAATAGGGGATAGCTAGAATTTAACAAGATGAATTGATAAAAACGGTAATGCAATAATAAAACTTTTTTAAACAGTAAAAATATAATGAAACGCACTGTACCCGCTCCCAACTTCAAAGAAACCGCTAATTCGGTACCGAAGGAAAAGTTGAGTCTTGCTGTTAATTTCAGTTACCGAGTGGATAAAAACAAGAAACAACTTACATTTTAACTGTAATATTTAAAGAGTAACTTACATTGGACATACATAATGTCATAACACACATTTGTTAGTGTTTTAACATTGCAATTATTGTAACTGTTTATCAAACTATTCTATCATTTCTCTCTCATGTTTGTCCTACCTAAAAGGTCGCTATTAGCGATAAGACCACCTAATTTGTGCATCTTTCTGTAAACATCCACTGTAACTTCTTTGTATGGTGTGCAATAAAGAGTAGGTATCCATCTATGTATCTAGTGTCCCATTGCCAGGCCTTTACCCCTTTGAATTTGAACAAATTGATCTAATTATGCATGGCGTCATCCTCTCTGCCCACAATACCTATCTTATTGTTGTGCCCTACAGGGTCTATAATGATCTATTTTATGTATTTAATTATAACACCTGTGTACACACATTATAGAATGCAATAAATATATTGAATTGAATTGAATTTAATAGGTACGCTATTGCTATTATAGTCTTCTGGTATAACCACATGAAAAATACAATAGCACGGAACTCACAGTGCGCTAGTCCGACTCGCACTTGACCGTTTTTTTACTAATTCTGTTTCATAGGTATTTTTTTAATCTGTTTATTTTTTTCGTAAAGAGTCAATTGCTCTTGCGTGCGTGCCGAATATTTTTTTTTAGAGATTTTCCGGTCTATATCGGGTAAGTGGCACGCTAAGGGTAGAATGTGTACGAGTATTTTGATACAAAAAAGCGAAATTAACTGCAACGTTATCAAATATAATTGCTCGCTATGCAATTCCCTGCCCAATTAAATGCAAATTCAAATTATTTTAAGGGGCATTGCAATTAAATTGCTTAAAAAAGAAAACTGCGCCACCCTTGTAAAATATTTTGCGTCAAAATATGAGCCTTACGCCAGACAGAAAATTTCGAATTTTGTAAGGGAGACCGGGGATAGTTGACTGTCAGAAAAATAGCATTTTTGAAAATGTCCTAATAATCAATTGGGTGCAAAGAACAGTTTACTTTCCCCGCTCAGTCGCGGGACACGAAGCATTGCATGTCTAGTCATTGAATTTTGATTGATTTTCAGGAACAGGGTTCTAGAAATGGTGGCCCTTATTAGGAAGTAGTCCTTATAGGGTGAACATACATTGTCCATAATAACGGAGCACTTTCAAAAACTTTGTACAAAACAACAAAATAAGTTAAAAAAAATATTTGTATTTTTTTTAAATATTAAAATAGAATACGTATCTACCTACCAGGATTGCCAATACTCGCCACGCTTGGCAGGCGGGTTGGCGAGTGCAGTTTTTTATATCATTTCACAAGCAGACGCTGCTGCCCGTCTTATGCTACAAGAGTAGGCTAGTTTCCTGGGTCAAAAAAAAGATTATTCTATTTAGTCCGTCAGTCAAACTATTGGACCCATATTTTGTCTTTTGTCAATCAAACAAATAATGATGAAGATAAAGCGCATCATGTCGCAAGGCGCGATGTTACGCGAAACTTCAACTGGCTATATCTTCATAATTTTTTGTTTGATTGAGAAAAGAAAAAATACGTATCCAATTGTTTTTGTTAATCCAACTGACGGACTAATTAGTTTTTTTTAGGAAACTAGCCCATTAGTCGCCTCTAGCCTAGTCGCCTCTTACAACACGCCTCCTGTTGACGGTGGACAAGTAGGAATATGTTCTTTACGGCCGTCCCCACACGGAACTATAGAACGAAATTAGGTACCTAGTGCTCTATTATAATAAAGAATAGCTGCAGCGACAATCATGTCTAATTATGCAACACGACCTTGATTACTGCTCAAGTTAATGATAAATAATGGTAGTAAGTATTAAGTACCATAATTATTGCGTCCATCTATTATGTTGGACCAAATTGTTAATGGCGTACCTAGCATTAGTCTGGAAGTTTTGTTGGTTCGTTAAAAATATTAAGATATTTCAAACGGGTTGATGTTGCCACACCCGATGGACTGATGACCTAGTCAAGGCCGTTTATAAAATTTACTAATTTCTTCTATTATATATGAGTGATAAATCATAATTCCTCTACCTGAAGGTTGTCTGGAAGAGATCGCTATTAGCGATAAGACCACCTGTACAATTTAGGTCTTTCTGTAAAAATCATGTGTAATTTACTTTTATGGTGTGAAGAAAGAGTATTTAAATTTATCTATCTATCTATCCTCATCAAAATCAATAACATTTGAGTGCAAACAAAAATTAACTGTTGAATTTCAATACCTATAATTTTTCCACCTAGGGGTGATTTTTTCCACTTTTTAATTATCTTTACCTGAGTATTTAATTAAATAAATCTTTTTATAGTACCCGAGTATTTAATTTAATAAATAATCATCAGAATCGGTCAACGTGGTAACGAATGATCGCTGAAGTAATAACAAAAAAACCGGCCAAGTGCGACAGACAGACAGACGAACAGTGTAGTCTTAGTAATAGGGTCCCGTTTTTACCCTTTGGGTACGGAACCCTAAAAGATTCCGACAAATTGAGAACCACCTTTTCTGAAGTTAAAACTTTATTAAAAATTAAATACAACGAAAAATATCGTTAAGAGTTATTGTTACAGAAACCACTTTAAAACAATTTTTTATAAAAAAAATAACCGACTTCAAAAACACTAAAAAGCTAAAAATAACTTTTAAACAATCATACCAAACAGTTATTATTGGAGTCGGTGCCAGCTGTGGAATGTTTGGATGTGGTTGACTGTTTGGTATGATTGTTTAAAAGTTATTTTTAGCTTTTTAGTGTTTTTGAAGTCGGTTTTTTTTTTATAAAAATTTGTTTTATTTGTCTATTTTTTAGTATTTTTTTACATTCTAAATGGCGATCTGTGATGTAATTATAGCTAAATTGCTTCTCAGGACGATTCAAATAAGTCCAAACAATGCTATGATACATTGTTTTATCACAGAGTTCCGGTGCTTACCTTCTGCCTTCTTCATCAGATCAGTTTGATGTTTGTTTGACCAATCTGGAGGTATACCCTTTCAATTGAAAAAAGAATTTTTCAAATCGGTTCATTAATGGCGGAGTTCTGAGGTAACAAACATTTTAAAAAAAAACGTACAACCGAATTGAGAACCTCCTCCTTTTTTTAAGTCGGTTAAAATAAATTGCTTAGCATCTTAATCATTAATAAACTAAGGAGATTAATTTTAGCCATAGATAAAAAAGAATCGTAACAATTGTCACTGTCTAAATTAATTCATTTTGCACAAAATAATTTTGTCCTTTTGTCATGGTATGTAACAAAAAAAAAAGGTTTTTGTCATTTATTCACAGTGTTTGGTTTTCAATAGTCGTTTTAATTGCAATTCTTTCGGCGTTTAGTTTTTCTATCGATTTTTGATGTGTCGTATCTACCGCCTAGCAGGTAGTTTCATTTATACAGTCGTGCACACAAATCTTCTTCAATTTTTAGTCTTACACTATTGATTTAAGGACGAAAAAGCCGGAACGCATACGGTCCCATGACTGTATTTAAAGGGAAAGGTTCAGTGGATTCACAGATGAGAAAAAAAGGTCGTTAATGAGAACTAATTTTGTGGGAATGTACCATATATTCAAGGGTGCACCGCTGGGAATACTTCCCTAATTGCGTTTCTAATTTATGGATGCGTGAGCTATCTTTACTTACATTCATACATTATGTATATACTACAAGAACGTGCCTGGGTGAATTTAATTTTAAAATGACTATTATTAAATTGTGCTGAATTATAATCAAACTAAGCTTAAGTGGCAGTAGGTGGACAGACGACCTGGTCGCAGGACGACCCTGGATGCAGGCCGCTTCCAACCAGCCAATCTGGAAGTCAATGGGGCTGAAATGATGTAATGATTATCAAATTGTACCATTCTAAATGTAATGTTTCTCTGTACTGTTTGCTTTGTATTTATTTATCTATTCAATTTTTAAAATGAATATACAGTGACAGAAAATGCTAACCATGATGTCGAAGTAAGGAATTAAGTGTTACAATATATCAAAATATTTTATTGTTTGTGGCATCTCCTTGCATACCTCGAAATTCAAACTAATAATTTGCTCTAACCGGGAATCGAACCCTAGACCATTCAGGCAAATCACAGAGCCACTGCGCCGTGGCTGGCTTCACTTCAATTGAAAATGAAAAATGTAAGACTTCACTCAAATCGTTATTTAGTTCGAAATCCTACCTGAATGCGGTCACGATTTGGTCGTATAAAGTAACTATACGGTAGTACTGTTAGGTATTCTGTGCTATTATGTAATATTTTGTTTTTTAATGTATTGTTCTGTATATTTACTAGCTCGTACATACTAAAATAAATCGCCTGTGGCTCCAGCTGAAAATCAGATAGCACCTGCAGATTAGATTCCAGGAAAACTTACAAGCGGAACCCCTTCACGCGAGTTCAACTCGCGCTTGCCTCGTATTTCTTTGCTTTTCCATTTCCTTTTTTTATTTTCATTTCGTATTTGTAAATTTAAACACATTTTTGTGCCATTGCACTACACACTACACCGAATGACGTTTGATCGAATAGTAGTTTTTCGAACAATTGCAAAGCAACTTAAAACTTCGTATTTAAATTATTACATAGATTAAAATTACGAATAATCTTTAACTTTAGCTGTGCGAAATGATATTCGTCCTCATCTTACTATTCGACCAAACAGCTTTCGATTTTGATTAGGTCATTACTGCGGTTTCTGCCAATGATCGTTCGCGCCTGTCTGACATCTTCGCCATTGTCAAGTTCAGACAGGCTTAATACGGAGCTTGTTATTACGTGGCAACAAAACATTACCAGCATAAAAAGTAGTAATTAAAAAAGTTACGTTACACGAAGACTAATTAAAATGACTCGTTATTTTGCAATGTATCGAGGAGAATGCTTTTGTCTTAGGTTCACCAGTCTGTTCTATTACTGACATAAAACCAAGCCTGATACATAATTAATGATGAAAACCTCATATTTTTATTTTACAATCCCACGGGAACATTCCACTAACGAAGATGACAACAAAAGCTCCACAATTCTTTTAAAGCTGACTCAAAACAATGAGCCTACTCCGTCTCTTTCCATCGCCAAACAAATAGGGAGACAAAACTAGTCTTGCATTCTTTACTATGCACTATTGTTCAGATGCTGCGCTTTTGCTGCAAACTGAATATAAAAATTTCACGGTCCAATCATCTTGATGTCGATGTAACGCTGTCCCTTTCGTTCGGTACTAAATCCTGTTTTTGTCTCGCTCAGCAGGATCATAGACGCAGCGCTGATATCGACGCAGCCTTATCAGTGAGACACAGTTAAAGGAATGTTAGCGTTATATTTTGATGCGTATAGTTTATTTTTGATTGGTTTTGCTTCGTCTCCGAGGTTGTTCACATACCTGAATGGCCGTATCTCGTAGTATTCGAGAATGGAACAGCGCACATTCACTAAAAACAAAGTCAGTCTCGCGTCGAGTCGAGTGAGGGGCGGACGTGTTTTCGATTTTCGTCCACGAACGACCGCGTGTGCATTCGAAACGAAAGTGACCGATTCTCACATCTTTTTACGTAGTGAAGTTTAAAAATAATGTGAGTTTGTTTTGTGAACTGTTTATGTTGAGATTGGACTCGAGTTTCTTAAAGGTATGTCAACGTTTTTATTAAATATCCCACTAAGGACGGACACGAGCGATTTTCTTAAGGCATGCAATTGGAACCTGTTTTTCGTCCGGTAAATCGTGGGAAGAAACGATATTTGCAATGCTCCGATTGCATTATTGTACAGTTTATACTTTACGTTGTTTTTGTTTTCAGAATGACTCATACAATTTCACATTGAAGACTGCTTCTTTCTCATAATTAGATACACTTTTTGCTTATTAAAATACCAGAGATATTTGTTGAATTTCTTTTCGGTCTACGAATGGTGCTTTGTCGGACATTGGGGGCCATCCGTTGTTATTGTTACGATAGCTAATGAGTTATAATTAAATAAGTTAGATATTTTTTTTTGTTTGATAGATAACATAACATACTCTGCCTACCCTACTTTAACTTTATTAGTGTGGGCAATTTGTTGACGATTGTACTTTACTAGTGATGTAGCAATTACTACCTAGGTATTACCGATTCAGTTTAACCAAATTCGAATGTTCGAAAGTGACTGAAACAAAGGGTGAAGTGTCAGCATAGTTATCTAGCCGAATAATCGGTAACTTTTTTCTTGTGAAATCTATGACACTTGCTTCAGTTTAGTCTGCATTCGAAGCTGGATTCTACAAAAACAAAAAAAAACACCTGGTGTAAGTACTTATTTAGGTACATAGGTGATGTATGTTTTTTTTCGGTGTTGCCTATCTACTAGTAGTGACTAAATATTCTTACTCGCATTATTTAGGTATAGAAACCGAATTGGCATGTCAGTGTAGTGTAGATTAATGATAGGAAATGGTCGACGGTCCACCAAATGACCTCTGGTTAACAATGCTGCTAATGGCAAATTGATGTACCTACCTACCTCCCCCATATTGTGGGTAATGTACTTAATTGAAATTGATCTCAATGACAATGTGTCTAACTTAAAGTTGAAAATCGATTCAATGACCTTTAACTTTTTGGTAGGACTGTAATGACTTGTCATTTTTAGCTAGGTACTTACACTTTAATTCTTAATTACGAAGATGAGTATAATTCATCGATACTAAATTATTAAATGTCGATTCTAAACTATAGTAATCGTCTGATGATCAATCAAGTCAGCCTATTACAGTCCATGACTGCTGGACGTAAGCCTGCCGCTTTTTGATATACTATAGTAAGAAGGTAGGTTTTTTTTTATCTGTTCAATCCCTCTGCTGGGCAAAGGTCTCACCCAGACTCTTCTATCGATCCCTATCCATCTCCAATGACTCCCAATCCCTCGTCAGGTTAACCAAATCGTCACACCATCTTTTCTTGGGTCTACTTCTTCGGCGACAGCCGTCCGTAGGTAATAATAATAATATTTTTTATAGTTTCAACAATCACACAAATTATCTAGTTTAAACTAAGCAAAGCGGTGATAATGGCGATATGTGTATTAAATGTTTGTAAAATATAAACATTTTATGACTTAAGCACAAATTCATTTTTTTTTTTTTAAAACCAGCTGTCCCAGCAAACTTCGTACCGCCGCTTCATATGGCATCGCGTGAATTTTTCTGTTTTAATAGTTATTCTGCTAATCGGGGCAGAGACAAATCCAACAAATCAAAGATCATAAAAATCGGTCCCACCATTCTTGATTTATAAATGGTGTAACTTGACTGTTTTATATTATTACACAAAATCAAAAATCATACAAAAGGTAGATTGGTAAATGCACGTGCTTATCACATAAAGGTTTGCCCCTTGCGAGATTTTAACCCGCAACCGCCTGGCTTTACAAACAAACCACTAGACACGATGTCGTCAAACTATAGGTCTAAATACTCGTAGGTATTTCTATAATATTTTAACAATCGAATCTAGGATATATTATATTTCTTCTAGCCGGGCTGACGATAGACGACCAACGTGTCTATCTATTCAATAGTAGCACAATCAATAACGATTTCTTTGCTGATATTTCTACTACTAATTTTCGAAATAGCCGTACAATGTGACATAAAATTTCGCAATACTGCAGCATTATCGCGTTATCAATAATGTTGTTATTTGATAATACGCGTTCCTTATCAATTAATGTAACTTTATCAATCATTAATTCTGTATCAATTGGCACAATTTTACGGTAATATCTGTCTGGTAGTAACTGGTGCCTCCTTACAAATTCAAATTTAAAAGTGATTGTGATTAGGCACAAGGTAAATAAATATCTGTGATACTATATTTATAAGGTGTTATAAAAATTGTGTCAAATATTAAAAGGGGTAACTTAGACCACCACATGGATCATATTTAAGAGAAATTTAAAACTAAATATATAACGGACTTCAATGAAGTAAGACGGGTGATTGCGTGTTGAAGTTAAGGGACATTTGGGTTAAATATCGAACTTTTGATCCTGTTTTTTCTCCAAAACTAACGTTTAAATAAAAAAAATCCTACATAAATTGTTAGTCACAACAACGTAAACTCATTACCCTTAAAATATTAGACACAAATATTTTAACACCTTACATATTTATCATTTTTAAAGCTTGTTCACTGAGTGAACATGTCGCTCAACATTTTCTTAAAATAAAATATCTTACCCTTATCTTAAGGCCCTATGATCGACACAATTTTTAACGATTCGATACAAAGAGGAGAAGAAAAAACTAAATTACGGATACCGGTATCTTTTAGCATGTTTCCAAAATAAAATTGTCTCAATGATTCGTTTCGGACACACTCCACCATATTATGATATGCATCTTGAGGTACAGCGCACTGGACACAGTTGGAGATGTAAACCTATGTATATAAATAATGTAAAATGAATTTAATCAAAATCGGTTCAGTTTTCGCGACAAAAAGTAGCCCATACAGGGTTATTTGTAAAACATCAACAACCTAATAGAGGCTGATTCTGGTGCTCAAATACAACAATTTTTTCTATGGGAACAACATAGAAATCGCAAAAAAAAACACTTCCTCATATTAAGCCGCCACCAGCTGACATCAGTTTGTATGGGGAAGTGATTTTTTGCAATTTTTATGTTGCTTCTATAGAAAAAGTTGTTGTATTTGAGCACCAGAATCAGCCCCTAGGAGGTTGTTGATGTTTTAAAAATAACCCTGTATAAATAATGTATAATAAATTTAATCAAAATCGGTTCAGTTTTCGCGACAATAAATGGCCTATATATTGTATTCTTCTCCAAAGCACAGTCCAAAGTCCAATCTATCACTTTACCAAATATCATCTCATCGACATTGTTTCAGCGGCTGAGACGTAAAAACGTAACAAACAGACAGAGTTACTTTCACATTTATTATAATAAATATGGATAAACAATCTACGCATCCGTTTCCGTAATATTTATTCAACCTGCCATGTCTGTTAGCAATGCCTTTCACCATATCATTCACATAACATTTCGATCCATAATATGTTTACCCACTTATTCATGTAAATAGCTTTTTTCCGCGACTTTGCTTGCGTTGCCTATATACGTAAGCTAAAGAGGAGTGTATCATCAGTTAAAACGGGATAAAAGTTATCCATCTTATGTTTTAAGGTAGATAAATATACAGGGTTACATTGCAAAGGGGTGCCAAATCTTTAGGAGTGGCTCAGAATCAGTAACTTAATCGAACTATGCAAAGAACAAAAAAAGTTTTTTTCACATTAAATTATTCCTATCTGCTGTAAAAAATTGTACGCGTGGATAATTTAACTCATTCATGAAAAAATTGCACCGTATGTGCTTTGGGTAAGGTCCTTGTAGGCTCGCCGTACACGCCACTGATAAGACCGCGCAGCTTTCGTACTTTCTATTGACTTTATTTTCGGATATTTTAAAGTATTTTTTTTCTTATTAAAAATAATAACGATTAAGATGCTTACTTATGTTCTCTAGATCTTATTTTTTAAATTTGTCACCCCTTTGCAATGTAAACATTTCACTTAAGAGGCCGTTGTTATGATACAACTATTATAAGATTTTAACACTACAATATCTTTAAATATATCCTTAAAAAAAAATTAATTTTAATTTTATGTAAAAAACAAAATCAAGCGCGCAAAACCGATCGTTTTTCTAACCTGAATAGGACGTCCACTACCTAATAAATTATCAATATTATCTTGTAAAGGATCACCACTGTTGACGCTTTATCCCGCATCATAGACGTACACAAGCATAGAATTATATTTCAAATTTGCACTGAAAAAAGGTGCACGGTAACTCAATTATTACATACGCCAAACCTCTGGTGCTCAAATACAACAACTTTATCCATGGGACCAACATCGAAAAATTTCCCATACAAATGATATCGACCAAGAAGTTAGCATGTGTTAGAATAAAAAATAAAGTCAAAGTCAAAAGTCAAAATTCATTTATTCAGTTTAGGGCAGAAACTGCCACTTATGAACGTCAATAATAACATTATTGGTCCATATGGGGCAGAACATGTCTCCTTTTTTTTAATACTTTATTGCACAGAAAATAAGTGGTACAAATGGCGGACTTAATGCCAAAACCATTAACTACCTGTCTACCATGGGGTCAGACAGGGATGGTACAGGCGGTGCAACAAAATGAATTAGTAGTTTGAGACAAAATATTATTTATCATAGTATTGACGTGAACAACGCTATCGATAGTATCGACACTAATATTATCGATAGCGTGATTTACGTCAGACCATACTAATATTATAAATGTGCAAGTATGTATGTAATGTCTGTTACGTTTTAACGCCTTATCCATTAAACTAATTTTGATGTGTGGTAAACAAGATAGATTGGACCTTGGACTGGACCATAGGCTACTTTTTGAAAATTGAACTGATTTAAATGAAATTGTGTACGAAAAATGCTTGAACCCTAGGAAAGGACAAAGGCTACTGTTTTTCAAACCACCTCCTAAAGGATTAAAATACAATACTATAAAATACACCAATAATGTCGATAGAATCGATAAATATTAGACACAGTATACTATCGATACCGTCAATAGTATAGTTTTTTAAAACTTTGATTGTATAATCAAAATTTGGGATATATCACAATTGATATGATATTATGATGGTCGATAGTGTATTGTTTTTCAAAACTTCAGTATAATAACAATTTGGGAGCTATCACGATGGACTAGTTTCATAAAAAACCTAATTAGTCCGTCAGATGGATTAACAGAAAATATTGGACGCGTATTTTTTCTTTTCTCAATCAAACAATAAACGATGAAGATATAGTCCGTTAAAGTTCCGCGTAACGTCACGCCTTGCCACACATTTTGGAAAGGCGTGACGTCACGTCCTCACTTTGATGCGCTTTATCTTCGTAATTTTTGGTTTGATTGACAAAAGACAAAATATGGGTCCAATATATTTTTTAAATATAACTGGCCTATTGATATATGATGTCCAGAATAGTAAAACTGTCGATTGTTTTACACAATTCTAATAAATCAGCAGACAGTGTTGCTATTCTGGACATAGATTTTATCGACACTATCGATATTCAATTTTATCGACACTAACAATATTATCGTTCGGCAACACTACTGTCATCTACCGGTCAAATTATAAATTAATACTGAAACTAGCTCAGCGGGAGACTAACACCACCGTGATTGGGTAAATACAATCCTCTTCTATAAGTCTATTTGTAGACGTATCGCGGTGGCAAAACTACATTAGAAATAGATTTTTCGGCAAAAACTGAGTGTTCAAGATTTTTTTATTAAAATAAACATTGAATTGGGCTTTTCATGAATATACGGAATTACAGAGTCGATAATCGAAAGCGACTCTGTTTTTTTTATAGAGACCCGGAATTGATATCACAATTTAAAAGCTATAAAAACAGTTTTAATCGGATCTAGATGAATTTGGCACAGAAATAGATAATCCCCTGGATTAGCAGATAAAATACTTTTCTTTCATCCTGAAAAAAATATGCAAGATTATAGATGTCACTTCCTACCGTTAGATGGCGCTGCTCATTTGGCAAATATTTTTGAATAATATTGGACAACATCACATACAGAGCTCTGATCCTATGATAAGTAGCTCAAGCACTTGTGTTACAGAAATCAGAAACAACGACGGTACCACAACACCCAGACCCGAGACAATATAGAAAAGTTATTTTCCTACATTGACCGACCGGAAATCGAACCCGGAACCTCAGAGATAGCGACACCAAGTCCGGTATGCTCGCCTCTCGGCTACGGAATAAAAAAAAAACGTCACTAGTATTTGCCTGCGTCTTCATTCACGTGTCTTTATTTTTGACTTACTATGGTTTTGCAAAGATAGATAGGTAGATAGTCTTTATTGCACACCATACAAGTAAATTACACATGATTTTTACAGAAAGACGTACAATTTAGGCGGTCTTATCCCTAATAGAGATCTCTTCCAGACAACCTTCAGGTAGGAGACAACTATTATGGAAAGGGCAAGGTAGTGCAGAGTTCTCATAATTCTTAAATTTACCTGTTACAAATAGGACTGCAAAATGTATGGCATAGACGTACCTATATACACAAAAATAAAACCGACTTCAAAACACTAAAATGCTAAAAATAATCCTAACACTTAAGTACCTAATCAGTTACTTTTGGAGTCGGTGCAAACAAAAACATTGAATATCTTATCGGCTGGCACCGACTCCAAAAGTAACTGATTAGGTACTTAAGTGTTAGGATTATTTTTAGCATTTTAGTGTTTTGAAGTCGGTTTTATTTTTTTAATAAAATATACTTATTTTATCTATTTTTAGTGATAAATCCTAATCTAACTGCTGAACACCGATTTCATCCCCTATTTTCCTACCCTTAGGGGTGATTTTTTTTTGCAAACTTTTATCATAGCATCTTTGAAGTATAAGCTATTCAATAAAACAAAAATCATCAAAATCAGCTCATATTTGTTGAAGATAGGTAACAGGAACCACAACCAAAATATTATTTGGGTATATATTTGTTGATTTTCTCAAAAAGTTCTAAATCAATTTTAATAAAATTTATATGGGACCACTTCTGAAGTATGATCTACCAAACAAAAAAAGAATCATTAAAATCGATTCATAATTGGCAGAGTAATCGCGTAACATACATACAAAAAAAAATCATACAGTCGAATTGAGAACCTCCTCCTTTTTTGAAGTCGGTTGAAAATACATAAATACATAACAATAATATATACATACATACACTAAACATACATAATACTACTTGATATATGCGAGGAGATGTCGAGACCAACAGTGACCAGTAATATTTTAAGATATGAAAGCAGTTTGTAAAAAGAAAAAAAAAAGTGTGCTTTAAGCAGATTTTTTAAAATAGCAATCGATTCGGATTTTCTGATTGTTAAAGGTAAGAAAATCCAGAGGCGAATGGACTGGACAGTAAACGACTGCGTATGGTAATTAGTGGAATGGGAAGGAAATTGAAGATGTAGTTTTTTGGAAAGACAGTCAACAAGTGACAAGTCGCGGGCAACATATATAGGCTAATTTCCGTTGTTGTTGCATGTAACTTGTAAGTAGTATAGAAAGAGCTGGTACTGTAATAATCTAATGCTGAATCTGAGCATATTAATAATCGTATCCGTCGTTAGTTTGCAGTTAGACTGGTTTCTAGACGGGGCTAGAAAGGCGTTCTCCATATCCGTCCGGACTATCTATCGCATCTTCGCACTAAATAAAGTAAATAAATGCGTTGCATTTTATAAAACTATTCACGTTTGGAAGATATCTAAATATTCTCAAGAATTTACTCTAAAATGCACTTAATCTTCCTTTATTATACACTTATAACATAACATAAAATAAGACACAGGACCGCAAATAATGCATGTCATAAATTATTTCTAAAACTGAACATTAAGATTGGAATCGTAAACCAATATTTATAACCGAACTACTAGGGTTGTCACACGACTCTTTTTAAATTTATTTTGAGTAATTTTGTGGTTCAAAATCTTACCGTGGACAAAGACCCATATTCGACACCATAGGTAATTGATCACGTCATATCACATAATACATAGTATTTTGAGCCTTAGCTTTACAGTAGGACTGTTTTAATCTAATCTAACCTCAAAATCCTACTGCTGAAAAAATATGTTTCTTTTCTCCCATAAATTCACTGTAGTTTCATTTCAATACATGCCAATATATTAGTTGTTTTTATTTATCATCAATGTCAAGAACTGTCACATCGTTCGCTAAATGTTTGGCGCTTCAGCAATGCACGTTTAGGGGACGACTTACAGGTTCCATTGAACCATGAGTGGTGTCTGAAGGGCATATCTCTGAACCAAGAGTGGTGTCTGAAGGGCATACCTCTGAAACAAGATGGTGTCTGAAGGGTATACCTCTGAACCAAGAGTGGTGTCTGAAGGGCATACCTCTGAATCAAAATGGTTTCTGAAGGGCATACCTCTGAACCAAGAGTGGTGTCTAAAGGGCATAAGTCTGAACAAAGGTTGTTTTCGATGGCATCTGTTACTAACTGCCAGATGAAGTCAAGCTGCTATACTGATTAACCTTCGTTAGGTTTAATAGTACTTGATATTAGCCGAGATGCACTTATAACGTATCTTTCGAAGCACGATAGATATACTGGTGATAAACGTAACTTAACATGGTTGGAATAAGAGATGTGAGGGGAATATTTACTACATAGAATGTTCCCGGGAACGGCACATCTTTAGTCAGAATGGTCTTCTATTCACTCATGACCTGCTTTATTTTGGTAATTATTGCCGTAGCGCTGTTTTGAAATGTATTTTTATAAAAAAATAAATAAATGAAACAATAATAATTTTAACTAAGTTGACAACCCTAACCCACACTCTAACGGTGCGCTCTGCACGATCGCCATAGAATGCCCCATAAATAGCACTAACAACTGGAAATTATGTACTAAGATGCCATGATTTCCAGCAATGCTCGTTCGATATTGGAAATATTTTCTTGTTTCCACAAAAGAAAAGCTGCTGTGCCTTGTAGTACATTGTTTCTTTATCTTGATACACCTCTTCGCTCTCACCTTCTAAAGGTTGTTAAGAATAGGTCGTACGTAGATTAGACCCCCTAAATTATTCTGTATCTGTTATAGTAGGCTAGTTTCCTAAAAAATCTAATTAGTCCGTCAGTTGGATTAACAGAAAATATTGGACACGTATTTTTTCTTTTCTGAATCAAACAAAAAATGATGAAGATATAGCCCGTTAAAGTTCCGCGTAACGTCACGCCTTGCGACACTTTTTAGCAAGGCGTGACGTCACGTGCTCACTTTGATGCGCTTTATTTTCGTCGTTTTTTGTTTGATTGACAAAAGACAAATTATGGATCCAATATTTTCTGATAATCTAAATCTAAATGTCTCGGACTTAAAGTTGAAAATCGGTTAAATGACCTTTAAGTTTTTGGGTAGGTTACCTGCTGTTGACTGTACGCTTTAAATCATAGTCACATGTCGTAGGTATTCTTTCATTTGATATAACAAACCCAGTACCCTTTAAAACAAAAAAAAGATTGCAAATTTATGTCTTTGAAGTTGACTGACATATTTACTAAAGATATTTTTTGCCTTGTTCGCCCTTTAATCTGTTTTCGGCTTAACCTCTATAAAACATTACAAGTATTGTCTTTGAAAATATAAATGAAAAATGCACACATAAAATTATATTTCGACATTCGTTCAGTCGTTTGCTAAAATAGTGCTTTTGGGAGCTCCGAAAAGCGTCTAACTTAGACAACTTCCTAGGTAGAAACTGGAAAAGCTACAAAATGTACCCTTGGGAATGCGGCATCGATGTCAGGTGACATTGCGTCAGTCGAGAACCGAATGCAGAATGATAAGGGTAGTTAACAACTGCCCTTTGAATTCACATCCTTGTAATTTGTTAGTTTTTCTTTTTTGCAAATGGCGTCTCCCTGCCACACCCAAGTTTGAGCTAATAAAAAAAAAACCGCCCACGTTTGAGTCAAAATCACCGTACCATTATTTATACAACATTAGACACTAATTATTATAATGGAGGAGGCAACATAAATACACTATACTATAAATAAACGGCAAAAAAACCTATCGCTGAGTGCCTTTGAGGAAGACATTCTTCAGCTTAACCCGGGCAGTTGTGACGTGCGCTGAAGGCACACAGCCTAGGTCCGCCCCGCTAGCGGTCGCCGCGACCCGGCCGAGTGTGACGAGTGTCGAGCCTCATACTAGCAGGCGTGATCGGGCCAATGTGGAGTGCAAAAGGCACCCCAAGCGGCGAACCCGCTAGTAGTGGCGTCGACGGGACCGGAACTGCCGAAACAGGCCGGCTGTCGGGCTCCTTTCTAGCGGGCCCGATCTGGGGGTGAGTCGGACTCTGGCCTCAAGGGCGCCTCTGTAGGCTCGGACCTCGGCTTAGGCCGTCGTCCGTAGGGTGGGCAGGGGAAAGCCCACGTTTGTTGTATGGTAGCTCCCCTAAAATACTTATTGAATTCTGTTTTTAGTAGCTGTTGTTATAGTGGCAATACATCATCTGTGAAAACTGTCTCGCCATCACGGTTTATGAGATACAGGCAGACAGACAGACGGACAGTGGACTCTTAGTAATAGAGTTCCGTTTTTACCCCTTGGCTACAAATATCGTTTTCTGAATTGACCCGTACCGGTAATCGAACCCGAGACCCTTAACGTTCAAGGCGACTCATCGCGTCACTGAACCAGTCGGGTCGTCGTATAACTATTAGAATATCTCTATGGTAAACTGACCTAATGGGCTAGTTTCGAAAAAAAAACGAATTAGTCCGTCAGTTAAATTAACGGAAAATATGGGACACGTATTTTTCGTTTTCTAAATCAAACAAAAAATGATGAAGATATAGCCCGTTAAAGTTCCGCGTTACGTCACGCCTTGCGACACTTATTAGCAAGGTGTGACGTCACGTGCTCACTTTGATGCGCTTTATCTTGGTAATTTTTTGTTTGATTGACAAAAGACAAAATATGGGTCCAGTATTTTTGACAATCTGACGGACTAAATAGAATAATCTTTTATTGACCCAGGAAACTAGCCCATTATCTACTGTGTTTTAGCTATAATACCGATCTAGCATACTTCAACCTTTGTAGTTTACTTCAAACATCGAACTGTTAATTAATGTGACTCAGCACGTGAATAGCCATTTCAGTGTAAGCCATTCAATATCATACAATGGCTTCTGAGGCTGAATTAGTATCCACCAATGTACCTAGTATTGACCAATATGAACAATGACGAGTACTAGGTGATTTGATCAGTATTTGGTGCAAAGTATGATTACAAGCCACATAATATTACTTAAACGCTTTCTATACATATTATTCTATTTAGTCCGTCAGTTAGATTATCAGAAAATATTAGATCCATAATTGGTCTTTTATCAATCAAACAAAAAATGATGAAGATATAGCCCGTTAAAGTTCCGCGTAACGTCACGCCTTGCGACACTTTTTAGCAAGGCGTGACGTCACGTGCTCACTTTGATGCACTTTATTGAACGAATGTTAAAATATATTTTTATGTGTGCAATTTTCATTTATATTTTCAAAGACAATACTTGTAATGTTTTATAGAGGTTAAGCCGAAAACAGATTAAAGGGCGAACAAGGCAAAAAATATCTTTAGTAAATATGTCAGTCAACTTCAGAGACATAAATTTGCAATCTTTTTTTGTTTTAAAGGGTACTGGGTTTGTCATATCAAATGAAGGAATACCTGCGACATGTGACTATGATTTAAAGCGTACAGTCAACAGCAGGTAACCTACCCAAAAACTTAAAGGTCATTTAACCGATTTTCAACTTTGAGTCCGAGACATTTAGTTCAATATCAATTGCGTTTTGTGGTTGGTCGACGAGCTGTTGTCTGTACCTAACCGTGATCTCTTATAGCAGTATTACTTCAACCTTGTTTTGTTTTTTTTGTTTGTTAGTCGTGAAAAAACTGCGTTATATACTGTAGCGTACATAACACGCCCCTGTTCTTCTTAAATGCGAGCAAAAATTTCTTTTTTTTGTCATTTTTAGAGTTTAGTGATGAGTTTTGAAGTCTTGACAAAGTGCTATGTATCTACGATGGTCATTCTAACACACAGGTTTTTTTTTCATATTGGACAACATCAATACATTTCTCTGATCCTGTGATAAGTAGTTTAAGCACTTGTGTTACAGAAATCAGAAACAACGACGGTACCACAACGATATATGTAGACAATATAGAAAAGTAATTTTTCTACATTGACCGACCGGGAATCGAACACGGGACCTCAGAGAGAGCGACGCCAAGTCCGGTATGCTCACCTCTCGGCTACGGAGGTCTTCATAGTCGTTTGTTCTACTTGTTTAAAGGGTTATTTAATAATATCCACTGGGACATAGGTCTCTCCGAATGCACGCCATTGAGCCCGATCGGCTTTTCTTTCCATTCGCTGACAGCAGCTTTATACAGGGTTGTTTGTAAAACATCAACCACCTCCTAAGGGTAATTCTGGTGCTCAAATTCAAGAACTTTTTCTATGAGACCAAAGAAACTCGCAAAAAATTCACTTCCCCATACTAAGCCGCCACCAGCTGACATCAGTTTGTATGGAGCAGTGAATTTTATTTTAGATTTTAGTGTTGGTCCATAGAAAAAGTTGTTGTATTTGGGCACCAGAATCAGCCCCTAGGAGTTTGTTGATGTTTTACAAGTAACCCTGTATAATATTTATATTTATAAGGAAAACAAACAGCTAAAATATATTTTTCCATGTATCATCAATTCACCTTGTCTGAGGGCGCCCTTACGCCGCGTTTGCCAAGTCGCGGTCTTCACGAAAATACGTTTTTTCTGGATCTTACATCACGGTGTAATATTCATTTCGGTTAAAGGGAGCGTGCCGTGTACCGACAGCATGTTTATTTAATGTTCGCTAACTTGCTACGGTGAAGTTGAAGTAGGCGGATTGACTTATGTGCTCGCGTGCTCGGACCGTACTCATTGTGAAATTTATGCTGTCATGGGGTACTTAACTATTATCGAAAGCAAAGGAGCGGAGTTCACGCAAGCTATGAGAAAAAATAAACTTTTAAACAAAAGAAATTAAGTAATCGTTAAGGGCTTTATTGGCCACAATTTGACATTTCAATAATTACTTTCTAACTTTCGCGGGTCATGATTATTATAGATTAATTTTAACTAAACACCAGTTATTTATTGTGAATTATATCAAAAATACACTTGACATTGGCAGAATCAACGAATTGAGGCCATATTATTAAAAAAAAAACCGACTTCAAAACACTAAAATGCTCAAAATAATCCTAACACTTAAGTACCTAATCAGTTACTTTTGGAGTCGGTGCCAGCCGATGAGAGATTCAATGTTTTTGTTTGCACCGACTTCAAAAGTAACTGATTAGGTACTTAAGTGTTAGGATTATTTTTAGCATTTTAGTGTTTTGAAGTCGGTTTTATTTTTTTTAATAGAATTTACTTATTTCATCTATTTTTAGTGATAAATCCTAATCTAACTGCTGAACACCGATTTCATCCCCTATTTTCCTACCCTTAAGGGTGATTTTTATTTTGCAAACTTTTATCATACTATCTTTGAAGTATAAGCTATTCAATAAAACAAAAATCATCAAAATCGGCTCATATTTGTCGAAGATAGGTAACAAGAACCACAACCAAAATATTATCTGGGTATATATTTGTTAATTTTCTCAAAAAGTTCTAAATCAATTTCGATAAAATTTATATGGGACCACCTCTGAAGTATGATCTACCAAACAAAAAAAGAATCATTAAAATCGATTCATAATTGGCGGAGTAATCGCGTAACATACATACAAAAAAAAAACGTACAGTCGAATTGAGAACCTCCTCCTTTTTTGAAGTCGGTTGATAAAAAAAAAACATTTCGCCTAGAAGACCGTCAGGTTGACTGTCAAAAATAATATAAAATAGCCTAGCCGTTCTGTAATTATTACAGACATTTTGGAAACTAGTAACATGATACATAAAATTTAGGAGACTTTTTACGTATTTTTTTATTAAAATTAAAACATTACAATGCATTGAAATTAAGGAATTGGTGCTAGGTAAACAAAGATTGTAACTACAATATATTCTACACTACTTGACATCTTTATTACCTTGATATTCGAGTGCGTAGTTGGCCATTTTCCACATAATCTACATTCAAGCTGATCATTGCCAGTATAAACGGGCTCTCACCAAAGGGACCTAGTGTGCACTGAAAGTTCAACTTATAAGTTGTAACTTAATATGCATGTTTTTTTGTTTGGTCCTAAAACTATTAGTACTTAATTATAATTAATAAAACTTTAAGAATTTTCGAAAAATATTGATAAATACCTGACATAGCCTATTAAGGTCGCGTGTTCGACAAGGAGATCCGATATGTACCGTGCGTGACGTCACATTACACGTCCGCCATACATTTTTTATAGTAAAAGTGGTTTTAGAAAGAGATAGGTATACCTTCATTTGTAATTACTATATTACGGTTATTTTTGCCTAAAATCAATTTTGTTTTTACTATTAGCACTATAATTTCATATATTTTCTTATAAATATAGTAAAAACAATATATTTTTTTCATGCATATTCCCTAATTTAAAAGTAGGTCAACCTACCCGAATAGTTAAAGGTCATTGAACCAATTTTCAACTTTAAGTCCGAGATGTAGAGATCAATATCGATTGAGAAAATTTGACTTTTTGTGGTAGGTAGACGTGCTGTTGACTGTACATACTATGCACTTACTTGTTTCTACAGAACGCTGCAACTAGTCCGCACTTGTTATAGTTGGTTTTTGCAGTCCGTCGCTTTAATTAACCTTCCATTTTTTGCGCCATAATTAAATTAGACTGCGTACCTATCTCCGTTTTTGTTATTAAGCGACTTGCCCGCGTTTTTCTTTTTGTTTTATAGCCATAAAACTTCTTATGCTACTCTCTTTATGTTTAATTATAATTATTATTTAAGAAATCATTTGTAGTTAACAGAAAATAATAGAACATACTTACACATCATACTTATTTACTTTCTAGAAATTCAATACAATACAATTCAATAATTTATAATATATACCTGCAGCCCCGAGCTGGTTACACCACTGAACATGCGGTTTTTGACATCAGCTGCCTACAAATTGTACAAAATATAGTTTCAAAATCAGCTGTTGCAGACAAAATTGGACTTTTGACTGTTGCTATGGACGCCACATTAAATCATTATCGTTGCTACGTGCCTGCGGTAGGCGACCAATGAAATGCTCCGAAATCTGCCCGCTGCCTAGCAACTACACCACAAACTACAACGTGTAGTGTCATCAAGTGTCATTGATTATTAACTGTTTTTATTATTGTGTAAATTTTGACCTTTTTTCAGTTCTTGTTATTTTAGTATGATTTGTTTTAAGTTAAGTTAAGTATTATTTATGAGTTCACCGACCAACTATATAAAATGCGATCTTTGTTCCCGACCCCGACATTTTAAAGGCCAGAGAGGCCTTAATATTCATGTAAGCCGTTGCCATCAATCCACTCATCAACAAATTCATAGTGATGCTTCCCAGTCCCAGCCATTATCATCTCAGACACCTCAATCTCAACCACAGACATCTCCACCACCACTCTCCGAACCCTTTTGGCTTCAAATCTCCAAATTAAAACACAGTACTCCAATCATTAAAAGAGTGCCCCGAGGTGCCCGTGTCTGTGTTGCTCAAAAATTAACGACAGAGATCAGGAATGTTGTTAATTTGAACTCAATACAGGCATGGGAACTTTTACTTACATTCCCATTTAGAATTCTGCATGTCAATTCATCTCCAAATATCTCCCGTTCCCTTACATCACATATCAAAGAAAACTGCTCATCTGACCATTCATATAATTTAAGACTTAATCATTCACCGCGCAATTGGAACAAAAGGTCGCATATTCACTACATTGAAAGTAAGGTTGGTGATGGGGACATTAAAGGTGCTTCTAGACTTTTATTTTCGGATGATGCTTTGGCTCCCGACACCCCAGAGACACTTTCTGCTCTCCTTGATAAGCACCCACGCCCTGCCACCAACGTTACTTTTCCCGATCCCCCCAATAATTCCAATGCAAAATTGCAGGCGTCATCCGCTGAGGTCCTCCAGGCTGTTAATGGCTTCCGAAGTGGAACTGCTGCGGGGCTCGATGGTCTCACTGCACAACATCTCAAGGACCTTCTGAATGTTGGCGGTGAGGCCAGCGTAGCTCTGCTTGAAGCTCTGACATCATTGGTAAATCTCATGCTTTCTGGCCAGGTTCACTGTAGTGTAGTTGAAATCATTTACGGCGCCAATCTTTGTGCCTTAAAAAAAAAAGACGGAGGCATACGACCCATCGCTGTGGGTACTACATACCGCCGTCTTGCAGCAAAAGTTTGCTGTCGGGCGGTGTCTAGTACTCTCAGCGATCAATTTCAACCTACTCAGCTCGGCTTCGGGGTAGCTGGTGGCTGCGAAGCTGCAATCCATGCTGTCCGCTCTTACATAAATTTTCGGCCCAATGATATTTTACTTAAAGTTGACGTTAAAAATGCATTTAATTCGGTCGATAGAGGTGTCTTGTTGACTGAGATCCAAAAAAATGTACCTTCTCTGTACGGTTTCTTGTGGCAGTGCTATAGTACTCCTACAAAACTTATGTACAGAGAAAACCTACTCTCTTCAGCTGTTGGGTGTCAACAAGGTGACCCTCTCGGCCCAGCCATTTTTAGCCTGGCCATTCATCCCATCATTACTAAATTAAAGTCTCATTTTAATGTTTGGTACCTTGACGACGGAACCCTGGGTGGTGACTCTTCTACGGTATTACAAGATTTTTCTTTCTTATTAAATAATTTCAAAATTTGTGGTTTGGATTTAAACTTTTCTAAATGTGAACTTTATGTTCCGCAAAATTGTGATCAGCGTGATGTTATTATAAACGATTTTAAACAATTAGCACCCAACATCAAAATTATAGATAAAACATCACTTCGTCTGCTCGGCTCCCCAATCGCGGATGAATCTTATTCAACCTACATTGACGAACAAATTGCCAAATTTATATCAGTTTCAGATAGAATACTCAAAATTAACAGTCTTATTGCTTACACTATCATCCGGTTTTGTCTCTTTGTACCAAAATTCACATACATTTTACACTCATCGCCTTTTTGGAAACACCCTGAATTGACATCAAAATTAGATTGTATCATCCAGAATATAATTTCACAAACACTTAACATTAAGCTGGAAGGACGAACCTGGACTCAAGCTTCCCTGCCTATTCGGCATGGGGGGTTAGGGATAAGACAAATCACCGGTGTCAGTCTTCCAGCTTTTTTGTCTTCATCCCACAAAACTTTTGGTCTAATATGCAAAATTCTTAGTAAATCCCATGACTTTAATGCTGTCCATATTTCATATTTAGCGGAGGCCATTGATGCGTGGAAGAACCTTACCACGGATGACCCCCCTCAAAACCTTTCGGCTCAAAGGCTTTGGGACGAGCCTCTCTGCAGAGTGGTGCGTAATAACCTACTTCAAACGTCTACCAATTCTGCTGATCAGGCTCGTCTCCTAGCCGTAACCGAATGGGAATCCGGTCTTTGGCTTAATGCTCTTCCGTCTCCGACCCTGGGTACCCTTATTGATAATGTTTCATTTAGAATAGCAATTAGTCTTAGGTTAGGTGCTTTCAGCTCTGTACCTCATCGCTGTTCCTGTGGAAAGGTTGTCGATCAGCTTGCTCACCACGGTCTCTCATGCTGCAGAAGTGCTGGAAGAATCTCCCGTCATGCTAGTTTAAACGACGTCATCCGACGGGCGCTTGTCAGCGCGCGTATTCCGGCCGTTCTTGAACCGAGTGGCCTCGTACGCAGCGATGGCAAGCGTCCTGACGGCATGACCCTCGTTCCATGGACGATGGGTAGGCCCTTAGTGTGGGACGCGACTTGCGTCGACACTTTAGCCCCTTCCCATCTTCCATCGACTGGCAACCGAGCGGGTTCTGCAGCAGCTTCTGCAGAGGCCCTAAAACGGCGCAAATATGAAAGTCTTGGTGAGACTTACATATTTGAACCATTTGGGGTGGAAACTTTGGGCCCGTGGGGACCGAGTGCCCACAAGCTATACCGTGAGTTGTCTAAGCGTTTAGTTGAGACATCTCACGATCCAAAGGCTGGCTTATACCTTGGCCAACGTGTTAGCCTAGCTATCCAGCGTGGTAATGTTGCCAGCCTTTTGGGCACCTTTCCCTTGAACGGTGATCTCAGTCAGATATTTTATTTATAGGATCTTTTCCTATGAATAAAATATCTGACTTTGTATAAAGAGTTTAGATTTAGAATATGTACATATATTTAGGTATTTTATTTTTATTGGATTATTTATTAATTAAGAAATTTACAACACAAATATCTACATAATTTATTGCAAAACCATAATGTACATATAGATATTCAAAGTTGTGTAGTAAATAAAACTCCCGCGTGTTAGAGTATGGTCCAAACCCCTCATAGTTGAGGTGAGGCTTTGCCCTGCAGTCGTTATATAAGCTTACTTTATCTTTTTTAGGGTTCCATACCTCTAAAGGAAAAAAAGGAACCCATATAGGATCACCTTCTTGTCCGTTTGTCTATCTGTCTGTCGGTCTGTCAAGACCCGTTATCTCGGGTATCGTAATATATATGTACCTACAAATTTGTACGGAACCCGCAGTGGGCGAGTCCGACTTGAACTTGTCCGGTTTTTTAAACAGAAATTGGTTATAGGGGGTAGAACACATTAAGCCTTTGACTGGCACGAAATTAGACACAGAAAATTTCTTGTTTGGGGGTCACGGGTGACCACCATGGCGCTCAATGTGTTAAAAGAGTTTTAACGCGTATTGTCATTTTTACAAACTCTAAAGCCTAAAATCTTCGAAACAAAGTAAATCTATTCCAAACTAATCCAAAATTACCAACCAAAAAATCAAAAAGCCCACAAAATTGGTTTTGGTAAAAAAATCGTACCTACTTACTTACCAAACTCGTCTTATACTATTTAGGTATGAAACTTTATATAGGCAAAAATGCAGACCCGAAGAATTATGGCGACCTCCATCTTATCCGGTTGTGTAGTGCCCACGTGAAGTGATTCAGACAGACCTGGCGTATATGCAAATATCATAGATCAGGGGACAGGGAACGTCAACATTGCATATTGAATGGTAATCAAAGGTGGTAAATTGATTTAGAATCTTGCTTCGATGAGTTTTGAATCTAAGCTTCCTCCTCCTCTTCGTCGTCCATACCGATACAGAGTGACAGAGACATAAAGACACAATCGATGTTTATGAGGGTTTATGTCAATTCTTTGGTACTTGGCCTTTCGCGTCAAGGTTTTTATGGCGTTTTCTTCATTGTCTCCACCAGTGCAGATGGTATAATGCCATTCCGGTCTAAGACGGGCAAACTTCTCCCAATCATTCGTCGATGTGTTAACCTAAGCTTATACCATATGCAGCAGTCTTCGTATTTTTTAGGTAACCCAGAGATTTGATGGTTGTAAAAACTCTATATTATGTCTCATTACAAAGTTTAGGTAAATATATTCAACTAATCCCTATCACTGGGCATAACCTAACACCTAATAAACGGTAACTATTGCTAGCTCCTGTCCTACACTGTCAACTTGCATACCACCGCGTGCGTACATTCCACTGCGCGTTTTACAGACAAGGACGCCTAATATGGAATATTATTACCTCTTATTTCAACATATTACATAATGGACAATAAATTACGAAGTTATGTACTTAATAATTAAGCCATGTTTAACCATTCTCTTAAAGGGTCATTGTATACACGAATTACACTGTTCATATAGCATCTTTATTACAATAAGTTAAGTAGTCAATTTCTAAAAACAGTAACGTAATTAATTCTGTTACGTACACTGTCTTTTTTGAGTTCCCTTATATAGAGTGTAGGTTGTACTTGTAGGTATGAATAGGTAAGACTTGCTTAAGGAAAAACATTAAAGTTTTTATCGAATTACACACTTTATTTATTTATTTCATAAAACTGTTTAATGGTTAAAGACGAATTAACGTTATCAATCCTTTTGTTTCCTTTAAATGAATGAATGAATGAATAATTTTATTTTTAAGTAACAATGACTCATGTTGTTAGTAGATCTCATAAACTATGTTAGTAAAAATAATTGAGAATTACAGTTTAAACTGGCCATTCCTGTACCACTCCCCCCGAAATAGCACAAGAACGGTTGACGTACTGGCAATCCAGTCTACCAGCGATCATATTCAGATAAAAATGACGTTTAGTTTACGTATACGGTTTAATAACAAAAGCAACGCAAAAGTTTGAAAGTATTATTATAACTTGTGATTTTTGGTCATGATGACACATAAGTAAGTGCATAGAAAAAACATGATGACCAAAAATCAAATAATTGTTTCAATTAAAAAAAACAGTACATAAGTAACACTTAGGCTTTACATTAAATAAGTCGCCTCATTAACTCGTTGGTAAAAAAAATATGGGAAATCTAAAAGAACACGTTTTTACTAACCTGAAACTCCCCTTTAGAGGGGAAGTACTTTTTAACGTTACATTTGCAAGTCAACAAAAACAAACCCAGTTTTGGTCGAACGATTAAAAGTGCATTTTAAATGCGAGTGTGCTTGATGAATATTCTCGATCGCAACGTTTGAAGTGAATTGGACGAAATAGGTCGGCTGAAATTTTAACTCGTTATTCCGTTGTATGAAATAGTTTGACCCAGAAAGTCGAGAACTCTCGTCCAAGGATACTTCTAGTGGTGTTTCAGAGGAGTTACGATTCGTGTAATTTAGTAGACATAATAAATAACATTTAACTTCTGTTCGTTTTTAGGGTTCCGTACCACGAAAGGAAAAAACGGAAGCCTTATAGGATCACTTTGTTTTCCCTCCGTCCGTCCGTCCGTCCGTCCGTCCATCTGTCTGTCAAGACCCTTTTTCTCAGGAACGCGTGGAGGTATCCAGCTGAAATTTATATCAAATACTCAAGTCTACTGTCCCTTGGAGCAGTGAAAAAATCAAACTTCTAAACCAACGCAATCAAAAGATACAGCCGTTTATGCCGCAAATTTTCGACACTCGCAAGGGAATCAAAACCTACAGGTTACTTCCCGTGAACTCAGAATCTTGAATTTTGGTACGAAGAAACGTCTTATAGCACAGATAAAGGAAAAATGGCGAAAACCCTAAATTTTTAGCTACATTTATATAATAAAAATATTTTAAATAATTTTAAACTTACCCCTTTCCTCATGAACGCGTAGAGGTATTAAACTGAAATTCATATCAAATACTCAAGTCTATAATACCTTTAAGCTTGGGTAAACTTTTGCTTATATACCTACAGGTTTGTACGAAACCCTCGGTGCGCGAGTCCCACTCGCACTTGCTCGGTTTTCTTGGTATTTTTAACACTCTTATATTGGCTTCAGTTGTAACTAACTAATTAACTAACTATGTTATCAAAAGCTACTTCTAACTGACATATCGATTTAAAACATTGTTTGTAGGTAACTGACATTCGTATGACAATACAATAATTTGACACCATCATCAATATAGTAAAAACATTTTTTTTTCATGCATATTCCCTATTATAAAAAATACAAAATAAAATAAAATTACTCGAAGTATGACTTAATTACTATAAAATAACCTTTATTTCTTTAAATCATTTGCAAAAACCTGACATAATCTCGTATTTATCACCCCAAGAAACTGTTTTGAAATTTGCTCTGTCTATACTACGAGCAACGTAATAAATAATTACATTTTGCAAAGGTTAACGATTAAAACGCACCTTGACAATTCATTATGCAATAATATGGCTGATGTTTAATTGAAGCCAGGCGAAGGACTTGGCATTTCACTGGCAGGTGCATAAAGGTCGCAAAGGGCGACCGGTAGTAGTTTTTTATACTGGCAATTATTATATAATTAATGTAAGTTACAATGAAGAATAATTTCTTTAGTAAGTTAGATGCGATATTATTATTTATTATTATACTTGGAACTATAAATATGAAGGTATAATTAAGTTTTATACCTTCGTAGCTATAGTTGTAAATTGACGGTCATATGCTATAAGCGTCCGTCATCATCATCATCATCATCATCATCTATACGGTCAATCCCGGTTGCGTCCAAAGCCATTGCTTTGGAGCCCAGGGTCCGCTTTCCTTGATTTGCTCCTCCACTTCGCGCGGTCTTGAGCGTCTCTAGTTGTGAGATCATTGGCTCGCATGTCAGCCCTCACAACGTCAAGCCAGCATTTCTTGGGTCTACCCCTTTTGCCAGGGCCTGGCGGTGGCGGCATGGCCAGACATTTGTTTCCTACGTAGCTTGCCGGTTTCCGCAAAACATGGCCGTACCAGCGTAGGCTACTCTCCTGCAGTTTGTCTGCAATATCACGGACACGAAGGCTACCGCGGATGCGCGAGTTCCTCACGCGGTCCTTACGCGTGACTCCGCACATCCACCGCAGCATATTCATCTCCGTGACACGCAGCTCCTGCTTGTGTCGCTCAAGTAGCGGCCATGCTTCGCTGCCATATAAAAGAACAGGCCTAATGATGGACTTATAGATCTGTCCTTTAAGCTTAACCGGCATTCTGGGGTCACAAATGACACCAGTCAAATGCTTGGTCACATTAGACATTTATTGTCACGATGGTCACATATTTTTTTTAGTATAAATTTAAAAAAAGAAGAATTCCTCTAAAGTAAGTCTTAAATGTTAGGTATTGGTCAGACATTTATAACGTGACGGACACTTTACAACTCTATTCGTAGCGCAGCGTAGGGCGTCCACCCACAAGGTGGACAGACGACTTGGTAAAGTTTGCAGGTCGCTTCCAACCGGCTAATCTGTAAGTCATTGGGGAGATCTATGTTAAGCTATGATGATGAACCCAGGATCCAGGAAAATATAATATGGATTTACGAAATACATTATAGCGTAAAATCCTATTAATATTATAAATGCGAAAGTTTGTGAGTATGACCTGCCTAGATCTTACTCTTTCAATTTCAATTTTGGCATACTGATAGACCATGATCTGGATTAACACATATAATACTTTTTATACGGCTAAGGTCAATGCAGACGAAGTCGCGGGAAGAAGCTAGTACATCAATAAAAGGAGTAAAACCCTGCAAGAAGAGTGTCGTATATATTTTTTAAACGGTTACAATCGCAATGGTACAAATGGTTAAACGACTTGGCTGCAAACTTTATAAACTGCACTGAATTCGTCCGTTGCATAATTAAAGAATAAAAACAATAAAACGCTTGGTTGCTTTATTTACTCACTCTACAGTGTTGCAACAAAATTATTAACGAATTTTTCACTGCACGGCCGTGTTTCACGGTACAGTACGCGGCGACTGTGTGTCAGCGAAATGCATTTTTAGGGTTCCCTATAATAAATATGTTGCCAGCACGCCATGGAAAGAAGTATCCTGAAAGTAAGAAGAATAGTTAAAACACGAAATACAGACATAAGCAATAAAACTAAATTCAAGGATGCACTACAACACGCCATGATCCTGAAATGGAAGTGGGCAGGTCACATAGCTAGATACCAGAATAACAGATGGACATTACCAACAACGAAGTCTCGGTCCCACTGGAAAAAGAAATAAAGGTCGACAAAGGAAAATATAGGTCGACGATGTTGTAAAAGACTGGATGATCACAGCCAAAGGCATACACACATGGATAAAGATGGAGGAGGCTTTCTACCCTATAGGGTAGATATCCATACAATAAAACATATATATTATTGACTACAGCAAATCTTTGTAATGTAATTATAATTGTATGGATGAATAAAGCTATAATAATATAATAAATATGTGATCAAGTTAAACAAGCTGAAGAGTTAGTGGGCGGGGCACAACAGAAAGGTTCTAGAATGGAGGCCACGTACCGGCAACCGCAGCATAGGACTGACGTTGCGTCTATGCTATCTACAAAAGTGTGAGTAAAGTATTATTATGTTATTTGTTTCCGAGTGGTCCAATGGGTCTCATTCGACAATAAGATTTATATTTTGTCCATTTTGCTGGCCTGAGAGTTTTATAATGAAGGCGGTTTTATGTTGCGGAACCTTTACTGATTCTCGCTCGTACTTTGCCGATTTTTTTCTTCTTTTTCAAGCATACGTGAGTTTTTGCTTTGTACTACATAGTGTGTGTTCTTGTTCTATTTAAAATGTAAAACCTGCGCCGGATGCTGAGCGAGGCCAGATTGATTCAGAATAGCCGCACCAACAAAGCATAGATACAGTCTTCTGATAATAAATAATATAATAATAAATGTTGCACAACATCACATACATTGCTCTGATCCTATGATAAGTAGCTTAAGCACTTGTGTTACAGAAATCAGAAACACCGACGGTACCACATCACCCAGACCCGAGACAATATAGAAAAGTTATTTTCCTACATTGACGGACCGAGAATCGAATCCGGAACCTCAGAGATAGCGACACCAAATCCGGTATGCTCGCCTCTCAGCTACAGAGGTTGTCTGAAGAACTAGGGTATATTTTTAACTACAGAAACGTCATTGAGTTTTTGTTTGATATTAGGAGAATCGTCTAGTGCAGTTAGCATTTTTTTAAATGGGATAACATCACTTACATTGCTCTGATCCTTAGTAAGTAGCCAATCAGAAACAACGATACCAAAATTTCTCTTACTTTTTTTTTTATAGCGAACTCTGCACATTGGTTTGATTATATGTAATTCGCGGCTGCACAATTATATTTTTATTGAGAAATTTAAATTTACCTCTTAGAGTTACAATTTGTCTCAAATACGATTAATAATTTGGTGAAAACTTGACATTTTATGAGGTTACATAAATATTAATGTTGTAATTATTTATCAGTACGTAAGATGTAAGTACGCTTTTTTCGTTCACCGTTCAGACTTGATTAAAGAGTTTGAATAGTAGATAGAGGCATGTGTCGTCTATTGGTATGCGTAATTGTGGGTATTTTATAGACAATCGCTTTTAATATTGTCCATAAGGTTAACACACATTGCATTAAGATCAATAGGGAATTATGTCGAAATTTATTATATTTTATTAATATCTATCCCAATCCGGAATAATATAACAAATGAATAGTCAATAGCGTACTAATTTAGACTTGAAGCTATGTTGTCTGTTAATATTTTTTAAAAACATCGTATCAGTAAAAACTCGAAAAAAAAAGAGTTTTACTAGTCAGCCTATTCTATTATTCTTGGTTTTAATAAGTTTTATTTATATTTGATACCTTAATGTAAGTAAAATTTTACAAACTAAATAATTGGTTGCAATGGCAATATAGTTCTAATTCTAAATGATTCTAAAACAGTGAAAGCTGGAATTATTTATAGACTTAATGCTAGTTAAAGCATTATTTTCCAAACATTAGTTTTTGTGACAGAAATTCCTCACAGAAAATACAAAGTACCAAAGAATTACATTCCTCTGAAAGATTTTACGTAGAAAATGTGCGTTTTTTCGTTTTATCTTTACAATATTTTCGTTGGTAACATTTTTGACATAGTTCGCTCAACTTTGGACGCGGGTCATCCATCATTTTGGTTCGGGTAGATGCATATTTTTACTGTTTGCGTTTTTGATCGATCGGGTAATATGACTAACTCACACTCGACTCAAACAAAATGTTTAAATTTCGTTAAGAACTTTACGTAAAAATACATTAATGCTAGTCTTGTAGGTATAAAAATCTTTTTGTAGTTTACATTAAAAAACTCTACGTGTTATGTAGTCAGGTTTACAAAAACTAAGCAATACATATTCAAAGATAAAAAGATCCCACTGAAGTAAGGCATTAACATAGCTGGAATAAGGGAAAAGCTTGCCGTTCTAAACTTCCGACTGCATAAAGCTAGTCTACTGTAACGTTGTGGATTTAACAATTCGAATCTTGCGCATTTGGGTTTTGAATTTGCGCGTGGATTCCATAGGAGGACATTCCGAGAGTGATAAGGACGAAAGACAGGAATATGGAATCCGCGCGCAATTTCAAAAGACAAATGCGCAAGATTCGAATTGTTAAATCCACAACGTTACACTACTTCGTTTATGGGAAAATATGTTTGCTTTTTTATCAAATAACCACAGTCTGTTGCTAAACTATTTCGATCGCATATCAATCATGATTATAGTAAAAAAAGGTTACTATACTGTTAATGACTATTTAAATAATTAAAATGTGTCAAATTAAAAACTGCCCTGCTCACACAGGTACAGATAACAGCTCGACATCCTACCACAAAACGTCAAATTTTCTCAATTGTTGTTGATCTCTAGGTGTCAGACTTGAAAGTTGAAAATCGGTACGTATTTTCTTGTAAACCAAATATTATTAATTATTCAACAAGAGACTGACAATAGTGTCAGAGTTTCTTGCTCTGCTTCTTCTTGGCGCTAGCCCTCAATATTAGGTAAGGAACTACCACAGCTTTTAGAAATAAAGTTGTTTTGATATTTTTAAACCTTACTGTACCGCGTTGCCTGCGTATCCCACCACTAATTCTGAAAAATGAGGATTTCTTAATTCACCCAAACATTGAAAAGTTTTTTCGGCTATTATTGTTATAAAGGCGCATTTTTATTGGTTGTTAGCGCCCGCATGCTGCGGGAGATGTCTGTAACGCATGTCATAGGGCCCGCATGCGGTGATTATTTTTTTATTGTTCGATATACCCAGAATGTACATCTCAAGTTTGGCAGTTGTTTTAAAAATCTGGCATAAGACACACAATATGTCATGAATCGAATTGTGTTGCTTGGAGCAAACTTAACTGTTTGGAACTTACTGAAAAAGAAATCCGCAAAGGAATTAAATGCACGCTTTATATCGACCGTTGAATTTCATTGGTAGGCATACCGCATGCAGTCACCTAATGAGGTATGACGATAATCGACTTATGACGACCTCCGTAGCCGAGGGGCGAGCATATTGGACTTGCTGTCGCTATTTTTGAGGTATTGTCTCGGGTCTTTCTATGACGACTTAAGAAAGATGGCTGGCAGTGGCTGGATAAAAAAAGCGGGATATCGTGCTCTTTGGCACTCTTTGGGGGAATCTTACGTTCAGCAGTGGACTGCAATAGGCTGACATGATGATTATCTCAGGTCTAGGTGTTGTGGTGCCTTCGTTGTTTCTGATTTTTGTAATACAAGTGCTTAGTTACTTACCATATCAGAGCGATGTATGTGAAGTTGCCCAATATTTTTATTTTAGCGTTTCATCGCGTGAGAGAAATCCTCGCATGCGGTATATCGACCGAGTGGACGATATACCGCATGCGAGGGTGACCCGTGTGACTATAACTCTATAGACCAATGAAAATGCGCCTTAATGTTATTTACTACTAAAACAATCAAAGCCCAACTGAATACAGCGATACCTAAGTAAAGTTTCCTAAAGCCAAACTTTGTCTTGGCGCTGTGATCGAACCAAAGTAAATTAACAAGCAAATTGCCGACGGACAGCGGCTACAACTTGCCACCGACTCAATGATAGTGATGCTACTCAATAAACCGACATCGATAGTCGAATTGTAGGTATATCTGGACTACGAATTGTGTCGATGTTTCTACCTAGCGTTTTGTCCTGTTAGTACAAATGGATAGGACTACCAATAGTTTCGATATTTACCCTTTAGTACCCTTCCTCTTATAGTTTTGTCTGTTCCAAATTAGGATACCTACGCTTGATCATGATCCCAGATGTGGCAAAACTTGATATTTCTTTCATCATCACCATTTAAACCATAGGACGTCCACTGCTGAACATATGCGTCCCCCATTGACTTCCAAACTGACCAGCGTCTTTCTTTGACCTTTACCTGGACGTCTGCCCACCTTGTGTGTGCACGTCCTACGCTGCGCTTGCCGGTGCGTGGTCTCTATTCTAGAACCTTTCTGCTCCATCAGTTCTACATGCTATGTGCCCTTCCAACTGTCACTTTAGCTTGCTAATCCGTCGGGCTAATGTCAGCGACTTTTGTTTGTTTTCGGACCTTATATTACTTGTTGTTGCTATCAGATCTCTGAAACTATAGTTAGAGAAAATTGTAGGGAATTCCGGACGATGGTTTCTTATCGTTTCTTATCCCGTGTTAGTACAGAAACACGATGTTCTTTCTTACTACCTAGAAAGTAATAAAAAATCGTAAACAGGTTCTGTCAGATCCAAATATATGTGTTGCGATCAGAACTCACGCTCCACGGGTGTACCTAAATCAAGACTCCGACTACTGACTACTATCGATAACGGATATCGACAGTTTCGCGTCACTACTTCCCGAACGGTTTTGCTGAACTTTTGATTAATTGCTATGACACAATAAAAGGAGAGTTTGTCCTTATTGAACTGGAAGTTGAGCTGGGAACAAGTGTTACCACAACGCTCATAATAACAGGTATCCCTATTCCCCCCTCTAATCTATTTCGGGAAGCAATCTTTATTACATCTTCCGTGTTCCTTGAGTTGAGAGAACCTACATGATTAATAACAATATTTTTCCTATTGTCTACTCGTGAACAGCGAAGTTGTTAGGACCTCAAGATCCTTAAGACAAAAATGATACATACTTTCTATAATTGGAAAACGCACTATTTTGCAATGTGCGATTGACATTTTCAAACTTAATTTTAAAAAAAGTTAGTTAAACCCGCTGGTACATACACTCGCTACGCGGTACACCCATCATGGAACACCCTGTATTTATATCTCATAGTAAAAAAACAGCTTTAAAATTCTTATAGTAACCCTTGTTGGCGACGGACCTTTTTAACCTTTTTTGTATTGTCATTTCTTACTTTTTCTTGTTTTTTGATACGTTTATCTTTTTAGATATGACTTTTTGTGCTGAATAAGTAAACGCAATAATAATAAAGTATTTTTTTCTACTTATAGTTCAATGCGTAATAGAAAGTATCGTTAATAACCCTCATAAATCAGCTGCTCAGTTTCAAATATGCACCTACCGAATTTTTAGGGAAAGGGAAGTTCAACTCAATGCTTCATATCCGTAAATAACGAAGTATCTAAGAAAATAGGCTACGAAGCGAAACTTAAAAGACTTGTGTTCCACGGCCAAAGTTGAGCGACCCAAAGCGATACATAAGTTACTATGTAGTGGGAAGGCAAATTGATTTCAACTTTATTGCACTAGCAAGGGACATACCTAAACCTAATGCTATTTAGGCATTATCTACCAGAAAACTTTAGTTAGAGTCAGTGTAATAAAACTTATTTATTTATATTTTATATGGTCAGCTTATCCAAAAAGTTAAAAGTCATTGAACCGATTTTCAACTTTATGTCGTACATGTAGAGATCAATATCAATTGAGAAAATTTTACGTTTTGCGTGGGTGGACGTGCTGTTTATTTTGATATTATTTTTTTGTGGCAGCTAGTGGTGGCTGAGTTTGTTCCGGCGTTTCTTCTCAGCACTTGCCCGATTGTCTGTGTATTGTCTCAAAGCGCTAGTAGTGCCTAAATAATAAGGAGACATGTTCTGCCCCATATGAGCCAATAATGTTATTATTGACGTTCATAAGTGGCAATTTTCTGCCCTAAATTGAATAAATTATTTTTGACTTTTGACTTATGAAAATTTTTTTTGCTATGTTACTGTGGTGGCTGGCAATTATGCTTTCTAACATAATTGCAGGTATAACATCTATATACATAGCTTCACTATCTCTCCGGATCGCTTCCAAATTGGACGACACGTTTTATGAGGGTATAACTTACCGACTTTAATTCGGGTCTAATAATTGAGCCAATTTATTGTCGCGTTTATCTCATGGCAATGAGATGTCCTGTCTTTAAGGAATGGCTCCGTAACTTGAGGAAAAAGAGGGAAAGGTAAGGATTTTCTCAGGTAAAATAGATTGGAGAATCGATTGTCATTTAAAATGAAAATGGACTGGATTCGCTCTAAGTTTAAGGAGCGAAAAAGATATTGTAAGGATAATTTACATTGACGTTCAATTAAAAATGTAATGATAAATAGTTTGGTACATACTTACATACATTTACAAATGTTTAGTATTCATTCAATAAAATAAAAATAAGGATTCTCTGAAGAGGTAAATGAAATATGAAGTTAGCTATTTATTTTATATTTATTATCAATATTTAGGTTAGAAAACAAGAAATCAGTTTCAATAGGCTAGTTTCCTGGGTCAAAAAAAGATTATTCTACTTAGTCCGTCAGATAGATTATCAAAAAATATTGGACCCATATTTTGTCTTTTGTCAATCAAACAAAAAATGACGATGATAAAGCGCATCAAAGTGAGCACGTGACGTACCACGCCTTGCCAAAAAGTGTCGCAAGGCGTGACGTTACGCGGAACTTTAAAGGGCTATAACTTCATGTTTTTTTGTTTGATTAAGAAAAGAAAAAATACGTGTCCAATATTTTCTGTTAATCCAACTGACGGACTAATTAGATTTTTTAAGGAACTCCAATTAATTAAATAAAATGTAGTTAAAAATCGCAATTAGTTAAGTATGTGCGTAAGTATGTACGAGTATGTTTATTTAGTTAACGTTAAGAAATAGCTTTTAAAACGTCCGACTACATAAAGTCGATTAAAAATAATCAAACCCCTGTTGCAAAACTTACATACATATAATGGCATTTAGCTGCTACATAAACATTAACAATAATGAATAAATAATTGCGACAAAAAACCATAATAGAGAGGAAATTGGCCAATTTTGCTACTGGCCTAAAAAATGTTTGTTTGTACCAGTTTGTACCATAATTCAAGTAAATGCAATCAAAATGCTCTAAACGTTGCCTATGTATAGATCATTTTGTTGTTTAAGATGTTGATAAGTAGTTAATTGGTGTATTTCCTGTCATCTATGCGGGGTTTTTTGAGCATCTCAGTTTGTTTGTCAACTTATTAACCGAATAAATAAAAAAACAGGAATGGTGACTTTAGTAGTGCCAAATAAGTATGCCTGATAAATGACCGCGCTCATCGCGTTTTCTTTTTTTTTCGGATATTTTCTTAGAAAAATACTAAGATTTAATCTTCGTATTTTTCGAACAATAACGATTAAGTCGTTATTAGGGTTCCTTGCGTCAAAAGGAAGTCAAAGTCAAAGTCAAAAATCATTTATTCAATTTAGGACAGAAAACTGTCACTTATGAACGTCAATAATAACATTATTGGCCCATATGGGGCAGAACATATCTCCTTATTTTTTGGGCCCTACTAGCGCTTCGAGACAAGACACAGACAATCGGGCAAGTGCTGAGAAGAAACGCCGGAACAAACTCAGTCACCACTAGCTGCCACAAAAAAAAAAACAGGTAGGTACATCAGTTTAGTGCAGGCTGGACTGACCATCCATTCTTGTCATCAAGATAGTCTTGAATTTTATAATACCACTTAGACATTAGGGTAGTTTTGACATGTGATTTAAATTTATTAATAGGAAGGAAAAAAATGGAACTGTTTATAGGATCACTTTGCCAAACCAATCCAGTCTGTCTGTCTGTCCGTTGGAAATTGAAACTATATACTCAGTTCCTTGAAGCTGTGAATCAGAAAAAAATAATTACTTAGATGATTGTTAAAAATTTACGCGCTATCTTGATGATAATTGTATGGAGCATCTGAAAAAACATCTTGATTCCAATGTTGCTCCCATAGTAAATGTTGTTGTATTATGAGCAGCTGATCACATGGTTTCAAGTCCTATTATTTTGTGTACCCTGACTGTACAATACAAAACTTTGCAACATTGCGACATCGTCGTGTTACATGTAAGTACGAATGACCGCGCGAATTTCGTAGTCTCTTTATTGACTTTATTTTCGGATATTTTAAAGTATTTTTTGGTAACACGATTATTAAAAATAATAACGATTAGGATGCTTCCTTATATTGTTCGCTTGATCTTATTTTTTAAATTTGGCACCCATTTGCAATGTAACCATGTTTAAACGACATAAGAGCTCGCACTTGCTACATTTCTTGTAACTGTATTTTCTGTAAAAAGGTCTGTCAAAGGTGATTTGTGCCTCTCTCTGCAACTCAGACTTGAAAATGGTTGCATTTTTATTTTATTTTTATTAATTTGTCAAATAGTAGAATAAAATAGATTTAACTCTTTTCAAGTAAAACTCGCTTGAAACGTCTAGTGGTCAATCTAGACTTAGTCTTATCCGTCAGATAAACTGCACTGAGATGCTGTAATTGGAGTTTATTGACCCCGGGGTCAAGAGAGACGTTCGGGACGCAGTTTCAGTGAACCATATTATATAGGGTGAGTGAATGGTGTTATCATTGCATACTATAAAAAGATGTATATCTATTCCGTTACAGTTGATGTTTACAGTAAGATGTGCAACTTCATCATCTCAGCCATACGACGTCCACTGCTGAACACAGTCCTCCCCCAATGATTTTCATTGGGGGGGGATTGCCAATATTCGCCACGCTTAGCAGGCGGATTGGCGAGCGCAGTTTTTTATAACATTTTGCACGCAGACACTGCTACCCGTCTCGTGCTACAGGAATTAGTCGCCTCTTACGACACGCCTCCTGTTGGTGGTGGGGAAGTGTATTCTTTACGGCCGTCCCCACGGCACAATGTACAATTGTACAACTTAGGCGGTAATATAAAGGCCTAATATAAAGTAAAATAGGTGAGTGGAGAAATATCTAGTACTAAATAATTGTGTTTGTTCAAACCTTTACCTTTTTTTAACCCGTTAACACGAGACCGATAACAATGGAATATCTATTGTGTCCCGTTTACATATGCTTGATTAGGTTTTAAAACAAATACGTAGATATTTTTATGTGGAATTTGAACTATAAGTAAATACTTAATAAAGGTTGCGTGGACAACATACTTAATAAAGGTTGCGTGGATATCATCTTGCTATCTAGCCCCGTATTGATATTATAAAAGAAACTTATAAAATGCAGTATTTAGTTAGTTATAAATTTTATTTGAAGGTAAACGGCATAGTTCCATTCAAAATATGTACAATTGTATCGGATCATTTTGTTTCTATTATACTAACCAAACTTAATTGATTACACACCCTGTATTGTTTTTATATGAAAACCACGATGACAGCTGATCAAAAATTTAAATTAAATTTTGTATTTTGGTTAATGAAAGTGCTGCATGTATTTGAATAATGTTTACCAAAAGCCTTTGAAAGGTCTAAATAATTGTTTACGAAAATCCGAGCGTATTCATACCTAATTTTGTTGAAGATCTCTTACAAAAGATTTTGATTTATAAAAAAATATTCTAGAGAAACACAATCATCTGCTCATTATACACACATACTATACTTATGTCCAGTGATCGGAGTAGGTAGATTGATTTGATGTACTTTGGTAGTGCTAGCATATGGATATGCCTTTTTTTTCCAAAAACTGAGACTAAGAAATGCCGGAATCCCGGAGGCATGTCCATGTTAACATCAATGTTTGAGATCATTGACCCTAAATCAATCTACCTACTCCGATCATTGCTTATACGAGTAACCCTTCACAAAACGTCTTCATTTATTTTTATTTTATTTATCTAACAGCCATCTTAAAAGCTAACAGAAATTCATCCAAGTCTCTTAAAAGATTAAATTGATTCACAATATTAAATTAAATTAAAATAGATGTCAGAAAAATATTCTTGTCTAATTATAAACAGAATAATGTAGATTTGCACTTATGATGACGGTTAAATTAATAGTAAACTCTATGTTATTATGTTGGATTTTATGTTGAAAATCGGTTTATTTTTTAATATTACTGTGTACATTTACGCGTATTCAGTAACAAATTACTTAAAAATTAAACATTCTAAGATTATTATTTTTTACCACCACTCTGACGGCGCAACGTGCAACCCTCTGTAGCTCCTAGCTTTAATTTCTTTGTATATTGAGCAATAAGTAGATTATTTTATCTTATTTTTATATAATTACATAAAAGCATTGTTATTCTTTTCTTCTGATTACACTTTAGTTTGTTTACCACTAGGTTACTTTTTAGGGTTCCGTATGTCCAAATGACAAAACGAAACCCTTTTAGAATCACTCGGGTGTCTGTCTGTCCGTCTGTCACAGCCAATTTTTTACTAAAGGTACTTACTCGTACCATTCGGATCTTAACGGTCGCTGCCCAGCAGTCGCGACCCAGCAGCGGCCCGGGTTGCGATACACCGCCTTTAAGGGATTTGTGTATACAGGGTTACATTTCAAGGTAGTGCAAAATTTTTAGGGACCACTCAGAATCAGTAACTAAATCAATCTCCGTAAATAACTCACTTACTTACTTAAGATGACGCAGTGACCCAATGTGAGTCTTGGCCTTTACGTCGATGATTGGCGAGAGGTGGCGCAAAGAAGACCCTAGTGGAGATTCTTATTGTTGGAGGCCGTAAATAACAAACCCATTTTTCCCTATCTAAATACATATTTATACTTTTATAAGCACTTCTACATTATTCTCTAGATCTTATTTTTAAATGTTGGCACTACCTTGCAATAACTCTGTATGCAGTGCTTACCAATGTCGGCGGCTGTGTAGCGATGTGGAGGGCAGTGGCCTTCTCGCTGGCAGCGCGACATCGGAAAGCGCTGCATGCAAATCCCTTCAGCGCAGTGCGCCGCGACCAGGCAGTCACTGCTGGGTCGCGACTGCAGCGACTGCCAAGATCCAAACGGTACCTTAAGCCTGAAACACATTTAGGTACATGATTTATTTCGACACAAGGTCTAACGAAATTTTTTCTCTTAGTAGTCCCTTTAACAAACGGGCCTAAAGGTTTGAAAATCTTTATCAAATAATGAGAACGACGCGTGTAATCCGTTTTACATGCTCAATAAAGCTTTTACCTAAAATCTAGTATTTTCCAAGACATTGAAAAGGACTTATCGAAAACCAATCAGTGGTAATCTTGAGAATCGAGAGTTCTTAAGATCGAGTTATTATCGTCTTATTGAAACTAAGATTGAATAAATTGATTCTGTTTCGCATTAGTTAAGCCATTAGTAAGAATACTTTCGCCACTTTAGTTTTGTTGAGCCCCAGATTAAATTAATACAGTAAGTTTACGTTTTTGCATTATGTAACAATGTTGTAATTCGGCTAGGGGCGTAGATAACTTTACTATAATGTATACCGCTCTTTTCAACACATTCAATTAAAAAAAAAAATTGCCGCGCTTTAACTTATTATGGCAGTATATATTATATATAGTGCAATCTAGTTAGTATTACCATCCATGCGTAAAATTATATTAACCCAAAGCTAGACGTATAAACGAAAATGTACCGAATTGCTACCCCAACAATCTTATTAACAATGGCATTGATTCCATTTTATTTGTTAGGGGTGCGTCTTGTCCGCGATGACGATGCGCTTGAGTAGTGAATCGTGTATCGTCAGATGTACTTGTAACAGTATACTACTAAAGTGCAGAGTGCGCCAAGTCTGCCAGGGCCTAACCTTAAATTTTTGAAGACATCAACTTTATTTTGTTTTTTTCTGTATAGAGTATGACGTCAAAACAACGCTGTTGAGGTTCTTTATGAAAGCCAAACATTTAAATTGGATTGTAATGATATAAGGTTTACTTCTTCTTGTTTTTCTTCTTAAGGTGCTTTCCCTTACTGACAATTGGTGATCATCATAGCAATTGGCAATCTTCACTTTATCTACTGCTGCCCTAAACACGGACCTGGAACTAAGTCCAAACCAATGTCTAAAATTCTTGAGCCACGAAGGTTTTCGCTTGCCTGGTTTTCGGTGTCCATAAATCTTCCAATGGATGATCAGTTCGTACTTCTTGTAACGCATTACGTTTATGAACGTACCGTACGTCCATGTAATGTACGTTTACTGAAACGTATAGTTGGACCCCGACCCGAATCTCATTGGCCTCTGTTGTATGTTTGAGTGATTCTAGTCCTACTGTAGATATCGTTATACTGTGGTAGTGCAGTGTATCGTACGTAATGTATTTTGGAATATCTATCTTTACGCCTTCATTCATAGTTTTACTAGACTTGTAAGATGTTATTTTGCTTTCAAACTAATTAGCTAAGTGAAACTTTTGTTTTCGTCTAACTTTTGAAATAGTTTAGAAATTCTCATTTATTACGCACGTCAAATGTTAATTGAGATAAATAACTTTTGTTTTTGTAAAAACTTTTTGAATATGCAATAAGTTTCGACGTTTACAGCTGAAACTTTAGTTGATTGTTTTTTTTTTTAATTATCTACCTATATATTATATTATTTAAGTGTTTTCAATGGATTAATTAATCCGAGTTTTGTAAAAACGAACAAAAGACACTGACATAGCCCGACGGATTAGCAAGCTTAAGTAGCAGAGGGCGGGGCACATAGATACATAGGGACAGTAGAACTGACGGCCGATAGGGCATAATGTTTCTAGAATGGAGGCCATGTACCGGCAAGCGCAGCGTAGGACGTCCGGGCCACCAGGTGGACAGACGACCTGGTAAAGATTGCAGGAAGATGCTGGATGCAGGCCGCTTCTAACCGAAAAGAGGTGGGATCTATCAGTCCGCCTAAATTGTACATCTTTCTGCAAAACATCAACTTCTTTATATGGTGTGCAATAAAGAGTATACAGGGTGTAACGAAAAGGTGAAATAAAACTTTAAGGGGTTATTCTACGGCTAAATTACATCAACTTTTTCTATAGGACCATTATCAAAATCTCAAAAAAAAAAATTGACGTTTCCATACAAACTGATGCCAGCTGGTCGCGTTTTAGTATAAGAAAGTGTTTTTTTTTATGCGATTTCGATGTTGGTTCCATAGGAAAAGATGATGTAATTTAGCCGTAGAATAACCCCTTAAAGTTTTATTTCACCTTTTCGTTACACCCTGTATATCTATTATTTTACGAAACTTTAATAAAACAGCACCCATAATAATAGTACTCAATAATATGTACTCATTTATTTTATACATAGGCACTCTTCAGGGCACTTCAATACGTCCCAAAATATAGCTTAGTCCTACCACCATTTTAGATAAGACAATCTTAAACCTAAATGAACCTTTATCCAGTACTGAGTTATCTTACAAAATGTACAAAGCCTTATAAAGCTGTCTCCCTAGACTGCATTTAGAATAGTTTAAATCTTTTTCGTTGCGATTTAAATAAGCAATCCCGCAGTTCATTTGCAAGTGAACACGAGTGACAAAGAGTTCCATAAATATCAGCTCAAAGACAATGAACAAATTGAAAATGCTGGTGCTGCGGCTAGGAGTACAGACGGGGAGAAAAGATCAAAAGATAATACTTAAGTATTTATTACTAGTTACGGCTTAAGAAATTAATTTCTCTAAAAAATTAAATTCATTTACAAGAAAAATACAAAGGGATTCTTAAACTAAATTTTAAACTATTTAGAAATAGACGTACTACGTGCAACAAAACACGAAGGCATAACATAATTTTAACTATTTGTGGGTTCTTAGTACTAGCAAATACACAAAGTACTAGCAACACAACAAAACATGTCAGTTTTTGTTATTTAATTATCTATTTTTGCATTAAATTTATGCAAGATAAGTATTACATTAGTTATATCAGTATTAATAAAGATTTTCTGCTTGTTTGAATGTTACACACAATTTTGCTAAATAGTTCTAATCATGACGACTACCCCCCTAGCATGACCACCAAAATACGATATGATGATATGATATAGCGATATATCGACACCAACTGTAAAAATGTGATAGATTTATTTTAACAGCGATCGTAATCTGTGACGTCACCGGCACGGCAATTTAATATGGTGGCTATATCTATCATATTTATACATTTGGTGTCGTTATATCGCTATATCATATCATAGCATATCGTGTTTTAGTGCTCATTGCTAGAGAGGCTGGTTCGATTACATGTCGAGTTCTAAATTCCAGTTAGCATCATTAATTTTTAATTTTGTTTTGATAATGAATTATGTAGTTAAATTGGTTCTGAAATGTTATTAAATGAGGAAAATTTATTTGTGTTTTTGATGTCGGTTAGTTACCTTTGACTGCGGTTCTGTTAAAATGGTGTGTACATTAATTAAACCTTAAACATAGAGCACATACCATATAGATAAATCCGCCATTATTTAATCTGTGACTGTGCTGTTTGAGTATGGGCGAGAATTAACAGGACGTCTCATCTCATTCCAAGATTAAGTAAAAAAACACTACCAAGTTTTGCAGATGGATGGTATTATGTGCTCTGTGCTCTCAAGTTTTCAACACATTAATAAGATTACAAGTGAGTTTTTAATAACATTTTAGTCTTGTGTACTGATAAGACTAGGGAATCTTTAAAAGGATTTTCTGCCCAATTAAATTTATTATGGAGGCTTTTATTATGGACTCAAAGTCGCAATACAAAAAAATATATTATCGTTGAGTTAAATGACTATTTTGTATGGAGAGGTGATGAAATTTTTATTTATTTTAGTTTATAATGGTGCCTTGGTAAAAGTCGTGCATTTTAATGCACAGAATATCCTGTTAAAGCGATTCCCTTGTCACCCTGTATATGTTATATTAAATTCTTTTAAAGCAATTCCCTCTTTGTGTAACCCTATATAGACTAGCTGAAAAAAACTAAGCCCCAGACTGAATAAACAAACATTAAATCCAGTACAAGATGGAGAAACAAACATTTGCATATAATTTCGCAAAAACAAACCACATCGTCTCTCCGTCTGTATGCAAGTACGCAATTACGGTTGAAAAGATACCCTTCACCGCACTAGTGTAATGCTGTGAACCATCTATCGATAGTAATTCAAAAGAATTTGGTTAATCGACAACATACAGTAAAAAAAAAACAGTTGTTTCTAATAACATTATAACATTAGCCTTACACCATCATATGCATTATAAAAAATTCAGTGCCAAAGCTGAATATAGTTTGCGAAAAAATTATAAATGGGTATAAAATATAAAAAGTATAATCTTTGTATAGAAGTAAGGTCATTGTCATAACTTTTCATTTGATCACTATAGTACACATTGTCATGAATTGATTTATGATTACTGAGATGTTTACAAAACTTTGTCCGTTTTGTTTTAATACACAAACATACGATACTTTTACCGTCTGAAAAGTTGTCAAATCATTTGCTAAAGTAGAACACCTCTAACCCCTATTGGGATAAAGATTCAGCAGCACTTTGAAAATCATATCGATAGTGCCTGGTATGGCGATCACCAGGTTTATCGACAAAACATTTCCAAGGTCAACTAATCGCAGCACTATGTTGTTGTGAGACTACCCTACCGCCCTCTAGCTCCAGTGCAACGCTATCAGTTTAAGCGATTTCACGATTGCGACATTTCTGCGCGAGTGTACACTATGCATTATGTGATTCAAATAGGACACACTATTTGTTTGCATACTTTTTATAGTCCGTGGAAGGAAATTCGTTATTTTATAAATTTAGTTTACAAGTACTTAAATTAACGTTATTTTCTCATAATTATATTTAAAAAATAATTATTTTTTTTTTAAAACACATTACAGTATTTTGATTTCTTTTCAGTATTAAGTATTTTTTTTACCTAAAACAGTGCAACTCTAAATGTATTTTCTGTATTTTATCTTTTTGTTAGGTTTAATAAAGTGTCTGTCCACCTTATAACCTACTTAAAAATAAATAAATAAATATTGGACAACATCACATACATTGCTCTGATCCTATAAGTAGCTGAAGCACTTGTGTTACAGAAATCAGAAACAACGACGGTACCACAACACCCAGACCCGAGACAATATAGAAAAGTTATTTTTCTACATTGACCCGACCGGGAATCGAACGCGGAACCTCAGAGATAGCGACACCAAGTCCGGTATGCTCGCCTCTCGGCTACGGAGGTCGTCTTATCGTACTTATGCCTATACAGGGTTATTTGTAGAACCTATACCTAAAATCTATACCTAATACCTAGTATTAAGCTTAAATAAAGTAGGTAAAAAAGCCCTAAAATACATTAGCTGTCAGTCAGGACGCACGCACGCACGCACGCACGCACGCACGCACGCACGCACGCACGCACGCACGCACGCACGCACGCACGCACGCACGCACGCACGCACGCACGCACGCACGCACGCACGCACGCACGCACGCACGCACGCACGCACGCACGCACGCACGCACGCACGCACGCACGCACGCACGCACGCACGCACGCACGCACGCACGCACGTACGCACGCACGCACGTCAAGTCTCGTAAGCTTATCCTATGCTCTGACTACTGGCATGCTTTTTTTAAGATATGAAAGTTAATTGAGGTTTTAAATTGTTTTGAAACTTAGCTGTTTCTATCCCTGGGAACTTCCAGGACACCTTATATCACTCCACGCAAACAGAGACGAGCTAACTTTACGTGCGACGTAATTTTCTCGAACAAGAAATTTGTTGAAGCATGTTTCAAAGAGCCCAAAAGTTAGGAAGGAATGTTACGGGTCAGGAGACGTATTTTTGAAACATTAGAAATGAATCTTGAATTCGAACACGAAAACAATTCGTGTATCAAATTAATTTCTATTGCTCATGATTTTACGCACGCATTGAATCAGTCGAATTAAGTTTTTCTATTAAATTAAAATCTTATAGGTAACTATTTTCGTTTTACGTAGAAAATATTTAAATCCGAAATGCAAAAAAAAAGATGTTAAAACTGGTAAAACTGGTTGCTTAAAACAGAATGTAAATACAAATTTATTATGTCAGTGACAATGTCACAGTCAATCCCTATCAGTCAAGTCACAGCATAATTATGTACACACTTGATATTGGCGAACGTGGAAACGCGGATTGGCCATAATTATAGAAGAAGAATCTTTACTTGTCAAAAATAGTAATTTTAGGTATTCGGATTGGAATTCGCATGATTCAAAAATACGTCTCCAGATTTCTACTTGCTAAGAAAATTAAGTGTATTTGGTGAAGTCGCTGGGTAAAGTTAAGTATGTAAACAATAAATAATCTGAGTGTATAATATGCGCCAACCAAGTGTCATGATCTCAAAGTAGGTTACTACCAAAAACAATATGTCTAATTGGCTCCGGTTCGGGACCTGAGAGATCTAGCTTACCCAGATGACCGAAAAGTGTGTTGTCTGTATCGACTTAAACTGGGAATCGAGCCCAGGACTCTTTGCGTTCAAGCTTCAACACAAATCGCGCCACTTCGCCAATCAATTCAATGTTTTCTCTTTTTTCTACCATAGCCAATAATAAAATGATGTAGACAAAGAATAATACTGCCATTCCGATATTTAGTGAAATTTATCACAAGCACCTTCGGATGGCACTTTAAAAGTTGGTCCCGGCTAATATTGCTTGATACTAGTCGTGAAGCCTTTTTAATACGTCTGAAAGTAGGTAAGGTTTAGTCACTGGCCTCAAAACACCCCTCCACCAATCCGCACTGGGCTTGCGTGGTTGATTATGGCCCAAACCACCTCATAGTTGAGGTGAGGCCTGTGCCCTGCAGTGGGACGTATATAGGCATACTATAAGTTAGCGGAAGTCGATCATATAAAGATTATTACATCAATAACTATAACATCTGGAAGTGTCGTGAAACACGCTATTTCTCGCGCGCAAGCTGCCATTGCGCAAGCTCGCGAAACACAATGGCGGCACTTTCTCCAATTGAAAGGTCAATAACCGTCAATAAAGCGGGTGTTGAAGATATACAGTATACAGTTGAGATCGATTGATACAGTAGGCTCAAAAAGTCGGTCGGACTGCATGAAAGTGCTGCCATCTTTTGCTTACCCGCGAATAGTAGTGTTGCCGAAATATCGATTGTTGACCTTGAAAATTAGTTATTGATAACGCAATCAGTAGCGTCGATAAAATCGATAGCACAAATACATCACTAAGCAAATATTTATAACTACGACTGTCAGGTGTCGCGGTTCACACTCCCGACTACAAAGCCAGGCGGTTGCGAGTTTGTATCTAATGTGTGTGTGATGAGCACGAGCATTGATACCTAAGTCATGGATGTTTATAAACGTAGGTATTTAATGTTTATCTGTTATCTAGTGACCGTAGTACAAGCTGTGCTTAGTTTGTGGCAAGATAATCGATGTGATTGTATAAACAATTTATTAAAAAAACAACCATCATACTAATAAAATGCAATTTTGTTTAACAAGGACGTCTAAGCGGACATATTTAACATAAACCGCAGTGCAGTCACACCAAAACACATTTTGTACGCAAAATTCAGCGTTTCTTATGCTGATTCTTCACGGCACTAGCACACAAATTGTCCCAAAGCAGTGGTAGGGTAAATATTTATTTATTTATTTTATTTTATTTAAATTCAATTACTCACTTCATTAACAGCTTATTGCAATATTGGGACGTTTATGGCCCATTTGCAAAAAAAGGGAGTAAGCCTACTGTGTGAAACCTTATAGTGAGTGACAGTAATCGCTACTACACGACTTGATGCGTGAGAGATTAGATCTTGCGCAAAACGACTGACGTTTAAGCTACCAATTTTTGACATTTTACAAATTAATTCAAATACCAAAGTCTTGTATTAATTAAGAGGCCTCAAAGCATTCTTAAATAGATAATCAATTAACCTAGACCTACTTTAAACTTTCATTCTGTCTCTTCTTCTTCTGTCTCAGATATAACTAAATAATACCGGTACTTACCTTACATGACAATTTTAATAAAAATATCCAGCGATCTTGGTCTTTAATAACTTACTGAACAAACAAACGAGACGAGTTCAAAATGTCAACTGTTGGCGATACATCTCTATTGCTATCACTAGCACATTTGACAGTGGTTAGTTGGGCTAGTACCGATAACAATACCTGCCCCCGTAGCATGTCTACCAAAACACGATATCATATGATATGATATGATATAGCGATATATCGACACCAACTTTTAAAATATGAGAATAATAGCCGCCATTTTGATTTTTTATCGAAACAGCGATCTTAATATGTGACAGCGATTTACCATGGCGGCTATATCTATCATATTTTTACAGTTGGTGTCGATATTTCGCTATATCATATCATATCATATCGTGTTTTAGTGCTCATGCTAAGCAGGCAGTATTATATCTGAAAATACCGGTATTTTATAAGGTATAAAACCTTTACTATACCGGTATACCAGAAAACATACCTGTATTGTTATTAATGTTATTGTCTATATTGGTATGTCTTATAAAATATGTCGGATTTTTTATAGTTACTCCGCTACTGGCTACATTATCTGCATTACCTCAAACTTGACTGGTAGATAATGTTGTATATCATTAAGTCCGCTAATTGTACTTACCTGTGCAATAAAGTTTAAATAAATAAATGTTATGAACGGTATCAAAAGAATTTACTTGTGTATTGTCCGAGCCACCGATACCGGTATTTGAAAATACCGATATTCCAAGCCCCGCTCTTAACACATTACATGGCACCTGAGCCAAATATGGCTTATAACTATGGTTTTTCCTATTGTGTCTACATACGGTCAGGGAATGGGTTAATATTAGCAGAATTACTTCAATCAACCGTGTTCTATTTTGTTTACACTGTAGGACGTAAAATAACACTGCATAAGTGCTACTTATCCAGCATGGTGAAGGCTCAGTAAAAGGTTATGAAGGTCTAAGCCTCAGAAAACAGCCTGACTGGTTAAGCACAGACTAGATTATTACGACCTCTGTTGTGTACCAAAGCAAAAAAAAAGTCCTTTCAATCAGTAAATTAATATTATAATCAATTTAAATGAAATAAAATATGATACAAGATTTCAGCTCAAAATGGCCACCATAAGAGGCCTAGCAACTCTAACTGGGTTGCCAGATCTGTCGCCAACATACTCATTTTTAACTGAATGTGCCAGATTTGTCATGAAATTTTCCTTCAAAGCTAAGCAAGTGGTAAAAATAGCACTATTTAAGTAGCAGAATCACCCCCTTATTTCATAAATGGGACCTTATAAAGGGTAATTTGACAAGCTGTTAAGTATTTTACACTGATAAAAATACATAACTACATACAACACATACATACTATTTTTTTATTTTTGATATTTTGTTTATTTCATAGTTACATTACAGTTTCTCTATAATTAAGGCGACGGGTAAGGCAAGTGAGCTTGAGCATTAAGCGTCGACTAATGCGACCTCTATTACGTGCCTAAGATAATGCAAATGCTTCTCGCAGACTAAACATCCATCAATCTGTGCAAATAGATTATCATTGCGAGCAAAATATCCGTTCATGGAAAAGTAGGCGCTAAGAGTAAAATCCATTAAAAATCCTTATAATACTTTATTGGTTAACTATTTGAAAAAAAAAAACTTCATCCTAAAGGCACAAATGTTATAAAAAACTAAACCAACTACGCTAAACATAAACGTCGTTTAAAATATAAATGTGTACAAGCTCGCGATATTTGCGGTACTTTGAAATATTTTTTAGTGTTTATAAGAAATAATAACCAGTTTTTAGATACAACGGATAAAATTTCAACATATAAGTTACATAATTAATTTCCACATCCTATATCCAGTATTTTCGCCAGAAAACTGGTCCAAAAACAACTCTTTTACGTGTATTTGTCTTACCCTGCGCCTTAATAAAGAGAGATAATGAGAACCAAAATAAATGATATGGTAAACCTGTGTTACAGGCAGACTACCTATATACTATATAGGGTTTCAAATACTTAATATTCCTTGCAAAGTCTACTCACATATGTTATTAATATTGCCGCATAGACTGAAGTAATATTTCAGGGCATGAATACATCCTACCTCCCCAGTTCCTTTGTTACAAACTAAACTGCTAGGATGGAAGTTGAGCTCTAAAGGAACTGCTTACTCGTGTCTTGTTCACTTGCACTTGTTTAAACAGAAGTATTAAAAGTTTATGATGATGTTTTGTTTAGGAAAACATTAAAAACTTTATTTATTTATTTACTAGCTTCAGCCCGCGGCTTCGCCTGCCTGGAGTTCGGTTTGTCAGTTAAAGTATTTATCGACTACCAAATAATGCATTATGTTAGAACAAATTTGATTACTATAAAAAAGGAGTGAATCAACCTTGAAAGTTAGACATTTTGCTGTTATAACATTAGTATAGATTTACCCACACTCTTATAATTATCACGATTTACGAGTATACCCAATGCGGTAATGTATTTTCAAAGTTTACCAAAACTTTATTGTAAAATAACAATTCAAGATACAAGAAAATAGTTAAAATAAATAGATAGATGCTCTTTATTGCATACCATACAGTCAGACATAATTTTTACAGAAAAAACAAAGATATTGAAATATTTATAGTAAGTGTTCTTGCATTATATTTAGTATCATGGACTGAAAAATAAATGCTGTGTTTTAATTTCAGTTATAGATCATTACATTTATAAAAAATCAAAGGCAAAATATAGCTCACTTATGTAAAACTAAAAAGAATAAAATAACAAATATACAATTTCTCAATTTTAAAATACGACCGATAGATTTTATCGAGTTCACTATAATTTTATTCACTACGTAGATAGACAATTCCGAAGTGGAATACCGCAATAACGATTTCTAACACAAACCTAATGAGGCACTTAAGATATTCCAAATGATCCATAAAGTTTCGTCGACATTGTGTTTAGTTTGGAGCAAAAGGACAAAGCGTAAATACACACTTATACACAAAGTTTCATCATTAAACACATTCACAAAAAATAAATAAAATAATATATTTATTATAATTTCGAGTGTTTTATAAAGGCCCTATCTGACTTATGACCATACGAGCTCGATTACTGATACCTAAGAAGTCTTTATTTTAGTCAAGCTTAATTAATAAGAATTTTTTTTAAAAAATTACGAGGTGCCATTTTTTACCCTCTCACTCCCCCACCTCCCTCTGCTTCGGGACAATTTTGGCCACATCATGTATTTTATTTTGTGTCTGGCTTCGCCACGGTGTAATATTACGTTACGTACGAGTACAATGAACATCAAAAGTAGTTTAGCACTGAATTTTCCAATAGTATATCATTGCATAACATACCACATTATAGTCTGACAAAATCACTACGCAAATGGCGAATAAAGAAGTCAGGTTATTGTGACATTTAGAAGAGTCAGTACTTTTTAATATTAGTTCTTGGTAAGCTACTTTTGATGCTGACTGTACTATGTGGCAGCACTGCCGACACACAACTTTCTACATTGGCAATATCTGTGCTTTTTGCATTTACTATATGGAAGCCAGTTAATTTGCTGACAGAGAAAACATTGGGCCCTTATCTGGAGTCCACAGACTCGATTCATCATGGCGGCAACTGAAGATTTTTCAACCGGGAAATTGGGCGTTATTGATAAATTCGGTGTTAGGTATTCGATTGGCACATGCCAACACATGTTGATATTGAGTTTTAGATGGAATAGACGTTGGGGAAGGCTGAATTTTTTTGTCAAAACTACGTCAAGTGAATCACGAATTAGAAGACGCAGCATGGGCAGGCCTCCCATGGTGGACGCTGGATGCAAAGTCTCCAGAGCCACTTTGCAGCATCAGTTACTGTGTGGCTTTCAGATTTAATTACGAGTATTAATTAAGCCACATTATACACAGGTGTCATGTCATACCCACTTATGACGTGTGACGTTATGACGTAGATAGTTCCATATAACTATGATCAATACGTTATTTTACAAAACTAATCAACTGACGTACTTTTTAAACACTGCCTTAACGCTAGTCTTTCATAAAATTTGTATAGCGATAGCAAACTATGACGTCACTGTTTACCTAACTTAACGGACTAACTTTTTATTGATTTTGGAACAATTAAAAATCTATTTTTTTAAATTAATTATAATGTGCCGGGCTATTAGGCCAGTTTAAGGTTACAGTTTTAATAAATGTTGTTTTAGAATTATTTAAGAATGGTGTAAACAACCCTATTGTTTTGCATTAATAAATCAGTATTAAACAAGCATTTAGATCTATCATTTCATCTTCTGAGCACCCACCCAACCTTAAACGGCTCGCGGTACCTACTCACTCATCGGACACGCATTAAGACATCAATTAATTGAATTTAACTAAACAAACATGGGAAAGTTTTAACTTTTTAAAGTATGTTTTTAAGCAACTATACTTATTATGTTCTTCTAAGCACCAACATTGTAAAAAAGATTGACTGTAATTGGTTAAATCAAGATTTTATTTATTTATTGATTATTTAAGGGAAAGTCTTACAGTAAACCAGTAAATACTCAATAAATTCGAACCCAAATTGGGATCGAAAACGAGTTACATAAAACCAACATCGTGATCATTGGCCATATGGAGGTTCCATATCGTGGTATTTGCGTATCATTATAGTATTTGCTGTTGTACTAAGGTATTTTCTTGATCATCAGATACTTCAATAAATGCCTCAACAAAAAGATTTAAAGAGGAATACAGGAAAATACCTTCAGAATGAGGAAATTCGAAACGTTATGGCAACCTCTTGCGTAAATATCAGTGGGTCAAAAACTTAATAAATGCGCCAGTGGAAATTCGAGCTTCCGTAATAGTTATTATAATCACACAAAACAACAACTTATATAAAAATTGTATATTCTTCTGTGTGAAAATGCAATATTTATTACTTAGGAAGTCTATGTTTAGTATCCCGTTTTGAAAAACTTATTGAAAAATGTAATATATTACTTGCTATCTGTATGTCAGGTATGTCGTATTGAAATTAACTCCAGGCAGCTTCTCGCTTTTGTCTGTACAAAAAATAAGGGTAATAAATAAGTCTACGCCCAATCGAGCACAAAATAAAAACATTTAGAAGGCCCTATTCATGTTATATACATAATTATATACAGGTAAATAATATCTAAGGCACTTAACAAATTTGATAACCATATAAAAGATAGTGAGTCAACTTTAAAATATATACATATTAAGCTTCCCCGGACTTATTTTTAGAACTTTCAAAGGGGAACAATTCCGTCATACAATTTTTTCCCCGTTATTGCAACATTTTTTATTGATGCTCCGCTCCTACGAGTATTAGTCGTAGCGTGATGTTATAAACCTATAACCCTTCTCGATAAATGGAATATCTAACACCAAAACATTCTTTCAATTCGAATCAGTAGTTCCTAAGATTAGCGCGATCAACCAAACAAACTCTTCAACTAATATATTATTATACACCGTGAAATTGTAGTGGTTGTTTTCCTGCGGGGAGGTAATTTCACTTATAAAAACCGGCCAAGTGCGAGTCGGACTCGCGCACCGAGGGTTCCGTACAAACCTGTAGGTACCGTTATGAGTAAAAGTTCACCCATCATGACAATCGAGTCATAGTTATGGTATTTTTATTGCAAAATGAAATCCATAACATTACGAACGTTAAATTGCGGTTTACGATTTATGACGTATTAAAAAAAACTAATTACTTGATCTCGTTCTAATCAATTTTCGCTGGTAGTTTTTATGGTAATGTACATTATATATTTTTTTTAGATTTATCATTCTCTTAATTTAGAAGTTACAGGAGGGACACACATTTTACCACTTTGGAAGCGTCTCACACGCAAACTATTCAGTTTAGAAAAAAAAATATGTTAGAAACCTCAATATCATTTTCAAAGACCTATCCATTGATACCCCACACGTATGGGTTTGACGAAAAAAAATATTTCGAGTTTTAGTTCTAAGTATGGGGAGCCCCCAAAATGTATTATTATTTTTCTATTTTTTTGTGAAAATCTTAATGCGGTTCACAGAATGCATCTACTTACCAAGTTTCAACAGTATAGTTCTAATAGTTTCGGAAAAAAGTGGCTGTGACATACGGACGGACGGACAGGTGGACAGACAGACAGACAGACATGACGAATCTATAAGGGTTCCGTTTTTTGCCATTTGGCTACGGAACCCTAAAAAACAACTTTTATTATGGAACCAACACTGAAATCGCAAAAAAAGATTTTTTTTTCATACAAAAGTTTAATAACTCTCCGCGGGAAAACAACCACTACAATTTCACGTTGTATAGTCTAGATAATGTATAGATTTATAAATACTACTGTATCTAATTGTACTGTGAATCGGGGCGGAGCGGGTAGGCTCGGCAATAAATTGAAAAGCAAACGCGAAAGGCGAACAACAACGGAGTGGAGAGGCTGGGTAATGACGAGTTGACTTCAAGACAAACGAGGTAAGGGTGTATTCATAGGCCTGGGGCAATGTTTTGCAAATGATGTTTAACTAAACCCCACTTATTACTAATTACAATCAGAAATAAAGAGATCCGTAAACAAACAAAAGTCGCTGTCATAACCCGACGGATTGGCATTGGCGAGGCACATAGCACGTAGAACTGACGGCCGGTGGGGCAGAAAGGTTCTAGAATAAAAGCCATGTACCGGCAAGCGCAGCGTAGGAGGTCCACCCACAAGGTAGACAGACGACCTGGTAAAGGTTGCAGGAAGCCGCTCGATGCCGGCTGCTTCTAACCAGCCAACCTGGAACTCATTGGAGGAGACCTATGTTCAGATGTGGACGTCCTATAGCTGAACTGATGATGATGATGATGAAACTCCACTAAACATCATTCTCTCGACTAAACGGTAGTCTGGAGAGAATCGCTTTTGGCGTTAATAACGCCTCATTGTACAATTATTATACATTTAAAAAAAAGTTTTTAACAATGACACCAATTATCTAGCCCAAAACTTAGTAAAGCTTGCACCTACTTTGACAACTAGATAACGGATCATCGTCATCATGTCAGCCTTTTGTAGTCCACTGCTGAACGTAAGCCTCCCCCAAAGAGCACGATCTCCCGCTTTTTTCAAGCATCTACTGCCAGCCATCTTCGATAACGGATTAACATACTTAAATACGTTTATAAAATATCCTTGGATAGACTTGGGTAAAAATGCTCGTGCTCATTTCAAAAATATTTACCCTTTGCGGGATTCGGGCCCGCAACCATCTTGCTTGTTCTTCTTCGATCAAGAATACACTAGATGACGCCTCGCTTATTAAAAGAGTACTCAAATATGGCACCGTCTTTCTATATTATTAAGTAGAAAAAAATTGTTCTAACGTATGCCTTAACCGCAAACGTGCAGATTTGTTTGTGTCGATATTCACACGCGTTCGTAAAAATCCGGTCGCGTTCGTATAAATACAACTCTTAATGTCTAAGAAATAAAGTACAGAATAACTTATACAAAATAAGACCCCAATTTGAAGTGAGGCGTTATTTACTCGGCCGTTTCTGTGTAGCTGACCGGTTATCTAGAGTATTCTTGATCGAAGTTGTTCTTATTATATCTTTTGTTTGTACCTTGCATTGTTTTGTGCAAAAAAGTGTAAACTTTTCATCAATTGCCATCGCAGTCGACGTTTATGAACTTTAAAAATTATCTTCAGACCACTTGCACATCTATATTTGCCATGTGCCATGTGGTGACGCCCGTAATACAATTCCTCACCGCCAACAGGAGGCGTGTCGTAAGAGGCGACTAATTCCTGTATCACGAAACGGGCAGCGTCTAAGTGCGAAATCTTATAAAAAACTGCGCTTGCCAACCCGCCTGCTAAGCGTGGCGAGTATTGGAAACCCCCCCAATGTATGTCCTTGGGGAAGGCCTATGTTCAGCATTGGACGTCCTATGGCTGAAATGATGACATCTAGATTTAACCTTGATAAAATATCAAACTGAAAGATTTCAGTAGCAAGTTATTTAAACCAGGTTTAAGATAATTTTCAAAGTGGTTTTGCATAGAGTGTGAAACTATTTAAACGGTTTTTAACTATTGAACGATTATTTTTGACCCTCTTTTCCATCTGTCTTTAGCCCCACGTGTTAATCCACTGCCGATCTTTCAAACGAACGGTTAAATATTGAATGCCCCAAAAAGCAACAATGTTGAAAATCACGCATTATCAACCCTCAAAAAGAAACGCTAAAAATCTACAAAAGAGTTTAATTAAGGCATACAAAAGCGAATATGGCCATTACCTTAAGGAGTTTTTGTTTAAGATACTACAAAGTACGCTAAAACGCGACTTTATCCTAATAAGTTGGAGAAATTGTTTTACTTCAAGGATGGATACTTCCATCTCTTTTGAGCGATCTCTTTGAATTCCTAAGTTAGTCGTTACGTAATGACTTTAGAGATTTTTCTCAAAGAAAGGTTACAAGTCTTACAGGAAACATTAGGGCCTTTTTTGTATAAATTTTATCCGAAAATATAAATGGTAAATGCCTAACCTATAATAATAAATATGTCTCTATGAATAAATTTTCGCATTAATTTTATTATATTTCTTTTGTAATACTCCTGAATATAGGTATCTTATTTTAAACAGTTATACCATTTGTCCGGCCCCAAACTAAGCATTAGCTTGTAGTATGGCGTCTATAACACAACAAGTCACGGGTTCGATTCCCGGTTTATTTATTTTATTTTATTTTTTTACAAAATCCACAGCTCTTAAGTACAGATTACATTTTCTTGGTGACAAAGCAGACAGCCAGTATTGGATTTACATTTTGTTACATTTTATACAATACGTGTTAAAGAGGGGAACGTGAACTTACACCATACAATCAATTTAGCATCGTTTTTTTAATTCGCTTGGGTCTGGGTGTACTGGGAGACGCAAAATACATATCTTATTTATTTAAGTATGCAGAAAATGGCGCCTATGTTTTATGATTCGGGAAAGAAGCATGTGATTGTATCGACTTTTATTTCTTAATCTCGTTATTTTTACAACGTAAATGATAGTCATCATTATGATAGCACATTTTATTTGTTTTGTCATTAATTATATTTTTTTATTTGTTACAGGTAATTCAACTAACGCAGACTGTACTTGACAGACAGCAGAAAAAAATTTGGTAAAGTAAAACCGGCTAGTTACGGCTGCCGACCAAACTTGTAGGTTGGGTACCTACCTATGTTAATAGTCCACAATGGGAATCCAGTTTCAAAGATTTTTACCGCTTCTTCTGTAATGGGCTAGTTTCCTAAAAAAATCAAATTAGTCCGTCAGTTGGATTAACAGAAAATATTGGACACGTCTTTTTCTTTTCTCAATCAAACAAAAAATGATGAAGATATAGCCCGTTAAAGTTCCGCGTAACGTCCCGCCTTGCGACACTTTTTAGCAAGGCGTGACGTCACATGCTCACTTTGATGCGCTTTATTTTCGTCATTTTTAGTTTGATTGACAAAAGACAAAATATGGGTCCAATATTTTTTAATAATCTAACTGACGGACTAAACAGAATAATCTTTTATTGACCCAGGAAACTAGCCTATTGTTAAAAAGTTTAAAAAAGTTAAAGTTAAAAAGTTTTTTATGTGTCTAGCAAATTACGGTTTTATGACTTTTTCCTTTAAGTATCTACTTGTGCTATAAGACTGCTTCTTGCAAAATTTATAGGTCATCAGGAAATACCTAACAGGTTTTGTTTGTTTGAAAATCAATAAACAGCCGAATCTTTTGATTCTGTTGACTAAGAAGTTAATTTTTTTTGAAGTGTGAGGGATGGAAGACTTAAAGTATTCGATATGAATATAAACTTGATACCTTCACACGTCCACAGACAGACGGACAGACGAACAACGAGGTGATCCTATAAGGGTCTGTTCACAAAGGGACGCGACGCGACGCGACGCTGCGCGCAGATTTTAATAGAGCGACTCAAAATATACTTTATTTACTACACGAAAAGATACACATTTCATTGTGAGAATTCAGAATACGTTGCACCACATATTTTGAATTCGTACAATCTTTTCGTGTAGTAAATAAACTATATTTTGAGTCGCTCTATAATGTGCGCGCAGCGTCGCGTCGCGTCGCTTCTCAGTGTAAATTGACCCTAAGCGTTCCCTTTTACTTTTTAAAGGTACAGTAAACCTTCAAAACCACCGATGATTATGCTAGAACGGTTTTATTCATAAATGTTATTTTCTCTTCAAATGACCTTGTTATTCAAATGTCTAGACAAATTGAATTAAAATATAAAAGAATACTGAAAGCCTAGAGATCAAATTATAATAGCTCCCTTTGTAAGTCACGAACTGACAATAAGAAAACCCATTTTAACACGCATTTGTAACTCATAATAAAATATAAATGTGAATATTGGTAAAGAATTTTGATTAGATTTGAGAACCTTTGATTTATGTTTTTTCCACAATAGGGATGACGACTGTGCAAAGAAAATGAAAATCTATTTAGTCCGTCAGTTAGATTATCAAAAAATAATGGACACATATTTTTTCTTTTGTCAATCTACCAAAAAATGACAAAGATAAAGCGCATCAAAGTTCGGGACATCACAAAAATTCTGTCATCATCATCATCAAAAATTGTTCCTAGACGGGACATCATACGACATTTCAAATCAATCAAACTTTGTAATATTTAATTTTGTAAAAAAAAATACGTGCTTACTTTTTGATAACCTAATAGACGAAGAAAAAAAAGTTAGTCGTCATATCTATTGAGTAACTATAGTTGATGAACTTGATATCAAACGTATTAACTATAGTCGATGAACTTGAGATCAAACTTGAGATGTATTTATCTATCAAGGAACCATAACACAACTACAGATGATAGTATGTTCTTTGATCACAACAACTTAATATTAATAAGCAGTCATAGCTCATCCTTCAATACTATAACGTAATATGTGACGCAATCTTCGAAGAAACTTTTCCTTCAGAAATAGATAAATTAATGTCTAGTTCAGCTTTGTGAGGTACCATTCGTCACTCAGTAATCCACCGGGATAAGGGCTTACGCACACGTCGCGAGCCGTGATAGAACCCGTTGTTTCTTGTCGGAAAAATTGGCGGGGAAATAAAATTCAGCGTGAAGAAATTGGAATTATGGGAGGCGTATGGTTCTGTTTCTAATTATTAAAAATATGGTACTGATTTAAAGTTTATAAACTATACAACATGTCCCTTTGGATTTCCCATAAATTGAGGAGATAAGTTAGACCTCCTCCAGGAACGACATGTTGAAAGATTTATCGAAATAATCATTTTCTTTTACGTTATTGAATCGTTGGTTAAAGTTATGGGAAATAAAAAAGATCGTACATAGATTAATATCTAAATTGCACACCACACAAAATAAACAATGTAACTCGCAAATAAAGTTATCATCTTAACAACAGGAATATTGATTTTTTTATATTGGACAACATCACATACATTGTTCTGATCCTAAGGTAAGTAGCTAAAGAACTTTTGTTATAGAAATCAGAAACCACGACAGTACCACAACACACAGATCCGAGACAATATAAAAAAGTTCGTTTAATGCATTGTGACCCGGCTGTGAATCAAACCTTCCCAGGTTCCTCAGAGATGATAATGTCGCTAGCCTCTCGGCTACGGTGGTCGTCAAAATAAAATATAAATCACCGCGCCACTGCACAAACCGAGTTCTATACTTAAGTAAAGATAATACTGATCTTTTCTCTACACTATCCGTCATCTGTCGTAGAAATCCACCATCCAAAAAAGGAATTCCGCAGACCCGGCGATAATAGTTGACAGAGATGAGTCGGTGATTGTTGGATCCGAGCCAGACGGGTTGCCAGGCAGATGGATGGGAGACGAAGACGCATGCCTGCAGTGTTTTAGATCCAGAGCTGGATGGAGCCCAAAACCGTCTAAAATACAGGTGCCAAGTGAACAGAGAGATAATAATTCCAGGTTGAACCATGTGTGTTGCCAATTTGTTGAGTCTATTGTCAATGTTTTATTTTTTAATTTTTACGTGGGCAATTAATTGACTGACGTTTAGTGGCGCCTTATTGGGCAATATCCCGACTGTGTCAATTTAGAAAGATACTTTTTTAAATAAAGTCATTGGGTCATAAATCTGGAAGTCATTGGGGAAAACCTATGTTTAGTGGACTTCCTATGGCTAAAATGATGATGATGACGACGTCTGAGTGTGATGGGATGTCCCCAGAAAAACAAAGAGTTGTCTTATACTTCATAACATAAGAATGTTAATTATTTTCTTCTAGACAATTAAAATTAGAGCGTAATATTTAAAGATGTTGTAAATCATAATATTAAAAATCTGTGAATATAGGTCCTATTCAATATTACTTCAATATTTGTTAAAACAAGTAAAAGAAGATGCAATTAAAACATGATAATGATAAAGATTTTGTATTAAGCTTCAAGGTAAAAAAATATTCATTAAATTCAAAATTCATTTGCTTTGACTATTGCACCTGTGCAGCAAAAAGAAGAAAAATATAAATCCTTCGTTCTGGATTAAAGCCTTGTTCAAATCCCTGAAAATATATTTTTTATCTAAATATCGGCAGTATGAAAGAGGTAAGGATTATTTTTTCCATAATATTTCCATTAGAAATGTGCTGCGGCATTATAAATACGAGAAGTGTAGTAGCTTCATTAATTAATATCCTTTTTAATCTAAATGATTTAAAAACTAAACACTCTGATTTGAATAAAAACAAAAGGTTTTCCAATTTGAATTTTTTTTTTTTAATGGTCTAGTTTCCTTAAAAAGTCTAATTAGTCCGTCAGTTGGATTAACAGAAAAAATTGGACACGTATTTTTTCTTGTCTGAATCAAACAAAAAATGATGAAGATATAGCCCGTTAAAGTTTCGCGTAACGTCACGCCTTGCGACGCTTTCTAGCAAGGCGTGACGTCACGTGCTCACTTTGATGCGCTTTATCTTCGTCATTTTTTGTTTGATTGACAAAAGACAAAATATGGGTCCAATATTTTTTGATAATCTAACTGACGGACTAAGTAGAATAATCATTTTTTGACCCCGGAAACTAGCCCATTCATGATAATTGACAATGCGCAGATAGGTACTATGAACTCTATTTACAGTTGTGCTTGGTAATTGCTAGACATTTATGAGATAAGTACAAATAAATCTGGAAGTCACTGGTCCCCAACTGCTTTTCAGCAGTGGACGCCCTGTGGCTGAAATGATGATGATAATTATTATGATACACCCTGAAAAAATACTGTTTACAATTAACCTGACCTGGCTGGCGTAGTGGCACAGCAAATCGCCTTGAGTGCAATGAATTTCGGATTCGATGACTGGAATGGGTCAAGTTTGTTATTTCTGAAATGGCTCGTGTCTGTGTCTGCTGGCAAAATTCATAATCATTATTGTCTTGTACCTTGTATTACAAAGATGTTAATTCCTTCGAGATCGTAACAATTTCATAACATATAACATTAATTGATCATTATAATACTCGGAATAAAAATAAACTTGCCGTTCGAGCTTAAGACTACACAAAGTTGGTAATTCAATCTTGGGAAAATGTATTTTTTTTTTAATTAAGTACCACAGACTTGATGAACAAGAATTCAAAAACCACAGTAAAAAAATCCTTTTGAAAAAAGGATAACTATTATAAAATTGTCGATTATAACGACAAGATTGCATGGACTTAACTTGCTGAGCTCGCACTTACCTACTACATGTATTGTAACTGTATTTCCTGTAAAAAAGGCTGACAAAGATGACTGTTTGTTACGCCGTTTCTTCTCATCACCAGCGAATGTGTAGTCCCGAAGCAGTGGTAAGGCTAAGCTATATTTTGAGACGTGTATAAGTGCCCAGAAGAGGGCCTATACACTGGTTAAATAAGTATTATTCCTTAAAAAAATTGTCAATTGGCATTATACAAAGTTATTTCTTTCCACCTTCTGTTCTAATCAAGACTGTCGCTATCTATAGATTGATAATTTAAAACTATTTTAGCACATTCCCATCTCTATAAAGTCTTTATAACTTGAAATTCGAAGGGACCTAATAGGTTACATAAGGGAGGTTCCTTACATTTCCCTGGCTTTGTGCGCCGCACTCTACCCTCTCGTTAGGGTCATCACAGGTGTATTATAGCTTAATAGGGTCGTTTTGATATTGAAGGCGAAAGTGCCACTCTGGATCAGGTATGGTTGGGATTTTGGATTAGGTATGCAGAAAAAGACGTGATATTCAGGTTGTCCCATAAATCAAGAATAACCTTGCAACCATATATCTAAACAACATAGTGAGAAATAACACAACAAATGGAACTCACTTTCCCTAGACATTAAAAAGTCAAGTTTCTAAACTAATTTCGCAAATTCTTAAAGTAGAATAATTGCATAATATCTTAAATTGTGTACTTATGCTATTTATTTGATAAAAGTATTTATGTATACATCATAATATTTTTTGTTTGTCTTATTATTGTCTACATAAATATATATACGTGTATATTTGTAAAGTTTAATTTGACATTTAGTTTATTTATTTAAAACTTTATTGCACTAAACTTTAAAAAGTGTACAATAGGTGGACTTAATGCTAAAAGCATTCTCTGCCAGCCAACCTTAGGGTCATACAGAAAATCAAGTAATGGGTTTATTGTTCCATTAACTTATTTTTCTCGGTTATTCCATCTTGTATTTTCACCGCAACTTTTTGCAAGGTTTCTGCGTGATCTATAGTTTGACTGACAGGGAATGCTGCTAGCATTAAGTTCACGTTTTGTACTCTTTTTTAAGTATGTGCAATTTAGTTTTAAATGAATAAATAATAAGTGCTTTGCCTTTAGCTACTTATCTTAGGATCAGATCATGCAATCAATATATATGTGATGTTGTCCAATATTTATTATTAAATTTTATTAAATATAACGAAAATGTCCCGTCAACTGTTACGATGAGAAGCGTTTTATTTTTTATGTATTAGTCCTACAGCAAAAGTTGTTCTAATAGAATGCTATTAAACTGGAGTAGATCATAGCTATGTTTGATATACATCAGATTAGTCGATCGAAATATCTTAAGCATTTTTACTTTTCTAAATAAATACTCGTACTCGTCTGTTCTACTTTAAATTAAGTGGTTTTTACAATTTTAAATGATTGATTTAATAAATCTTGAAATAAAAGTTAATTTTGTTTTAGTTTTTTAGGCTTTGTGAATGTTATTTCCATATGGTGGTCCCCGACGCCTGTAAATAAAAAGACGGAAATATTTTTTTAAATGTTTACAGGTATCTTGTTCGTTTATTTATTAGTTTATGATAAAGTTCTGTTTTTCCTGGACTGGCGAAAGAAAGAAAGTCTTAACTGTACTCCTGAGATATTATATCTGGGATGAAACTAGTATGTCCCAAGTTACTTTTCCCCGAACGCCCATACAAGTAATCCCTCGAATAAGGAGAAATGTACTATCGAAGAAATGCTATATTAAAATGTATGAGCTAAACTTCGCCTTCAGTGTAATTGTGCGAAAAGTTTCTTCATGATTTTCCGATGAAAAAATTACAGGATCCATATTTTTTCTATTTCTGGCTGTCTGATCCAAATAGGTACTTTTCTTAATACTGTCGACCTTTGAGTTGGATCTTCTCAGATTTTCTCGAAACCTATTTTGAGACGTCTTTTACTTTTAATATTTAAGTGTAACTGGAACCAATTTACTTTAAAAGTGAAAAAAATATTTTATAACAAAGTTTATTTCATGTATTATTTTTGGCAAATGATTGCTTTCCTGCCAAGAAGGTTCTTGACAGAGAGACAACGAAGTTATCGTATAGGGGTTCCTTTTTTCTTTTGAGATAGGAACCCTAAAAACGCCTTTAAAAATAAATATAAATATAAATATTGGACAACATCGCATTCATTGCTCTGATCCTGTGGTAAGTAGCCAAAGCACTTGTGTTACAGAAATCAGAACGACGGTACAACAACACCCAGACCCGAGACAATATAGAAGTTATTTTTCTACATTGACCCGACCGGGATTCGAACCCGGAACCTCAGAGATAGCGACACCAAGTCCGGTATGCTCGCCTCTCGGCTACGGAGGTCGTCAATATCAAAACCTGCTTGTTTCTACCTTTAGGGCTAAGTAAATCCAGCCAGTAAGCCAGTAAGTAATAAGAATAGTTTTCCTGTGGCCCAGAGGCCAGCATACCGGAATTGTTGTCACTATCTCTAAGGTCCCGGATTCGATGCCCAGTCAGTCAATGCAGAAAAATAACTTTTCTTTATTGTCTTGGGTCTCCGTGTTGTGGTACAGTCGTTGTTTCCGATTTCTGTAACACAACTGCTTTGGTTACTTACCATAGATTGCTCTGATGTATGTGATAGATAGATAGACACTTTATTGCACAAAACATTAAAGGTTATTACAAACAAGACACAGTTAAGTACAATCAGGCGGCCTTATTGCCAAAAGCGATCTCTTCCAGACAACCTTTAGGCAGAGGAAATTAAATTGTAATACAGTGGGGTAACGTAGTGCGAGAGCAAAAGAATAGAAAAGAAAAAAGAAAGAAAAGAGAGTGATGTAGTCCAATATTTATTTATTTATGTACTAAATAAAAATTTTGGATTCTCAGTAGTTCAGCTTTTGTAGTAACAGATTATGTAAATAGGTATATAAAATTCTACTGCCGGCATGTAAAAATGAGGATGGAATAAATCTCCCGCTATCAAAGTGGTAATTATAGGAAAAGGCTGTAAAATATGAAAGTTAAGTGGAGTGCACATTATCTCACAATGTAGCATTTTACGGTGGGATGTTTGCGTCGTACAAATTTAATGCACTTTTTAAGTGCAACCCTGTATCATTGTAATTAAATTGTTTCGGAAGCATTGTTGCACGTTAATACTGCTAAATTGCTTTGTAGAGATTTACAAACTGAGAATTAAATGTTGGTTTGTGTAGATTTATGTTTCGACAGTAAGAATTTTGTTGCTGATTTCTATAACTTTAATATCTGTCGACACTATTTGGATAATACCAGTGTATCTGACGTGCTGTGTGGGGACGACCGTAAGTAATACACTTCCCCACCGCCAACAGGAGGCGTGTCGTAAGAGGCAACTAATTCATGTAGCATGAGACGGGAAGCAACGTCTGCGTGCGAAATCTTATAAAAACTGCGCTCGCCAACCCGCCTGCCATGCTTGGCGAGTATTGGCAATCACCCCCAATGGAAGTCATTGGGGGAGGCCTGTGTTCAGCAGTGGACGTCTTATGGCTGAAATGATAATGATTATGAATGTAACTGATATGATATTTTAAATGTCATTGGTCGTGATGGTTTATAAATTATCGTTAAAATTGTCAATGGTAGATGCTGTCTGACAGTTTTCTTTTATTGACTTATTTTCAATAGCGCCTCTTTTATTTTTCTTAATAAAGTGACAGGTGATTTTAAGCAACGTGAGTGACTTCAACTGTTTTAAATAGTGCATCCTTTTCTTTCTTTAAGAAAAGAAAGAGACAGACCTAACCTAACCTTACTGGTTAGTGACTGTTAGAAATCACGCCCAATATGCCCACGTCACGATAACTTGAATGTCCGTTATAACTATGTCTGCCGTCTAGGTGGAGGAAATTAAGTGGGTTCCAAACTTCCGTAGTGGGAACGCATAAATACATTTCCTAACGGACAGGTTTTGGAAGCGGACAGTTGAATTGTCTTTGGCACTATAAAGGGCTAGTTTCTAGGATCTTTTTAAATGATATTACAAGCCGGAATTCAACAAAACAGTGCCTGATTTAAGGAGATATTCGTCACTCGCTGATGTGCAAAACCTCCGTGTTTGGACTCATTTGTTGTTTTGACGAGCCCCATACCTAATAGTGTATTTTGAACACATCATGTCAGCCTATTGCAGACCATTGCTGGACGTAAGCCTCTCCTAAAGAGTGCCAAAGAGCACGATCTCCTGATTTTTTCATCCAGCCATAGCCAGCCATCTTCCTAAAGTCGTCGGTCTATCGAGCTGGGGGGCGTCATACACTACATTTGCGGAGCCGTGGTCTCCACTCGAGAACCCGTTTACTCCACCTTTCATCGGTTCTGTGACAGATGTGGCCGCTCACTGCCACATTAGCTTACTACATTTTTGGACTATGTCCACTGCTTTGTTATTCTGTCGGCTGACCTCGTTTCGGATTTTATTCCTTAACGAGATCTCAAGCATCGACCTTTTCATAGCTCGCTGAGTGACGTGAAGTCGGTGGGCCAGCTTTACTGTCACGTTTCAGTTCCGTAATTTATTCATGATCACTCATTTTGAACTACAATAGTTATAATATCTAAAAGAATAAAGCTGTGTTTCCATACTACATCAACTATTATGATTTAAACGAAAAGTCTTGTTTGTTGTCAGGCCGTCAATGTATGGGTCTGCAATTTTATTTTACCTCTTAAATAACTCTTCGTAAATTACATCGAGTCCCGAATAAGCTGATGCAAATCGACTTAAATTGGGCCCTTTTTCGGGACCCCCATCTGTAAAGAATGTGAAAGAATAGGCTTATTTGATGATGGGTCCCGTATAAAATAAATTAGTGTTGCCGAACTATTATCGATAAAACAGCAGTAGTATCGATAGAATCGATACTGTCGATAGCTAACATTACAATTCTATTTACGGTGAGTAATACTATCAAAACTATCGAAAGTATTAAGGTAAAAAGTAAAGTATGGCTTTATACGAAGAAGGCGCGGACCGAAGAGGGGGGGGGTCACAGGGGACACATGACCCGTGTCCCCTGTGACCCCCAAAATCGTACACGTCAAATTGAGAGAAGTTACGAAATAATAAAAAAACTATTTTCAAATTGTATAAGCATTGAAACACTTTCCAAAAGGAGATTGACTAATAAAATAAGACCCATTGAATTCAATTGACCTATCGATATACGGTACCCTAAATACCTTGTCCCGGAACATTGGTCATTTTCCGGGATCGCTAACGGTTCCCGACGAGTTTCTGGAATACAAATGAAACTATTACTTCTATTATCTAACTTCGGTTCCTTCTAACTTCGTCCTTTTTTACCCATTAAAGTTATTCGGGTAGGAATTGGCCGTACAAAAGATAAATGAGAATTTCATTTACTGTTACAAAGGTTTGTACTTATGTAGGGTGAACATAATAGATATCATATGCTTATTGCTGCAAATTATCTTAAATTATGTAAACAATGTAAACAAGTGCCGTGTAGGGACGGCCGTAAAGAATACACTTCCCTACCGCCAACAGGAGACGTGTCGTAAGAGGCGACTTATTCCTGTAGCAGGAGACGGGCAGCAGCGTCTGCGAGTGATATCTTATAAAAACTGCGCTCGCCAATCCGCCTGCCAAGCGTGGCAAGTATTGGCAATCCCCCTCAATTAAAGTTATTGGGGGAGGCCTATATTCAGCAGTGGACGTCTTATGGCTGAAATGATAATAATAATTCATTTATTCACTTTCATACAGTAACAGTAGTCCACACAATAAAGGTATAAAAGATATTCGTTTTGTTGCAGTATGACCTACTAAGGCATTCGTGATTTTTAGAAAATATAATAAAATCTTAAATTAATACATTTTAAACATTATAAATTATTCGAGTTCTATTAAAAAGTTAAATATGTAAACAATAGTACCTATTCATCAGGGGCGTGCATTGGTTTTAGATGGGGGTAGGCTGTGAGTAAGTTTGCGTGAAACAGTAGGCGATCTCGCGGTAGCCTAACATTGGTTGAATTGCACAGCAACGATCTCAGTTGCGTGCTTTAGTAAGGAATAAGTACAGGTAGACGACAAAATAGTTACAATATATTTATGGTTTATTGTTGAATACGTATTTAATAATTATGGTCAGCTGTTCTGTCGGTTTTTTTATGAAGGTAGGCTCTGCATAATAAACTATATGGGATGCACGCCTCTGCTATTCATGCAGCACATAGCAATTTTACCGTTTTTATTTACTTCCCCTCTTACAAATAGCCTTTATTACCATTATCAACTTTTGGAAGTCCATAGTCTGGACATAGGCCCTATAGAACGCCACAGCAAACGACTCTGGGCCGTTTTGATCAAGCAGCTTCCCACAACCTCGACTAAGTCGTTAGTCCATCGGCTATAATTTGTCTATACAAATACTATTACTACAACTAATTCAGACAGTTATTTATGAGATCAGATAGATTGACACTTTATGGCACAAAAAACATTAAAGGTTATTATTACAAACAAGACTCAATTATGTACAATTAGGCGGCCTTATCGCCAAAAGCGATCTCTTCCAGACAACCTTTAGAGGAAATTAAGTTGTAATATAGTGGGGTAACTTAGTGCGAAAGCAAAAGAGTATCGAATGAAGTGAGAAAACGCTCCTAGGCTAAATATACCTAATTAGGCAGGTACAGTCAGCCAAGAATATGGTCTATCATCCTAAGGTGGAAAATCATTCGCGCGTCATAGAACAACAGGGTTAATTTTCCCATGCAAAAATATTCTGACAGCCTAATGCTCTCTTTATCATATTACGTCAAAAACAAATAAATAATACGTAATAATTAGAAAGAAAGAAAGAAAAAAACATTTATTATTTTTAATTAATGTGCATCTCTTTCATTGTTAAAAAGGTAAAAGTCCATGAATTCAACCTAATTGCGATTTTACTTACACATAAAAAAAACTCAAAACTGGTAGACCACTTTCTTGGCCGACCGTACCTATAAAAATATTATCCCTATATTCTTCTTGGTCTAAGATAAACTAATTTATTCTCCTACAGTATGCCTTTGATCTGGGTAACGTAATTACTGTTACTACGACGCTTCTAACTATAACTTATTCTTGTCTTTACAAGCTATTAGAACCTGGAAAAAGTAGTAAAAGCAACGAAATCAGAACCTCGGTCGTGGCTATAAAAGCGGTGTAGTAAAACTCATTACGCACCCTTCATACTGCCTACAATTTTGGCTAGGTTAAGGTGGTGATGTAGTGAAAGATATCTAGACCGAATAAATGATGAATCAAGAAAACTTATCTAGAATGCCTAGAATTCCTAGCCTAGAAAAATCTAGAGCTACCAGATGCTCCAAAGTTATTTGGAATAGTCTAAAAAATTTTGCTTTCTCGCGCAGATATTTCAGATTTGAGGTTAACCGAATACAAATAATTAACCTTAGGTACTTTGATATCATGTCAATTGGTGTGCTTTCTTCGCATTTTTTTATTTTTTATTTCTGTATTACAGCAAGTTTAATTGTCTCTCACACATCGTTCTATCAACGTTAAGCAAACTGACAGCTATAGATTTATGTTTAAGGCGCCGGGTAAGGAGAATACACGTAAAAGAGGTGTTTTTGGACAAGTTTTCTGGCTAAAATACTGAATGTAGGATTTGGAAATCAATATATCATATAATTTATATGTTGAAGTTTTTCCTGTTGTATCTAAATACTAGATATTATTTCTTATAAACACTAAAAAAAAATCAAATTACCGCAAATATTGCGAGCTTGTACACATTTATATTTTAAACGACGTTTTTGTTTAGCTTCAAAGTTGGTTTAGTTATATAACATTCGTGCCTTTAGGATGAAGTTTTTTTTTTTTCAAATAGTCAACAAATTAAGAATTATAAGGATTTTTAATGGATTTTACTCTTAGCGCCTACTTTTCCATGAGCGGATATTTTGCAATGAAAATCTATTTGCACAGGAGCGCAACGGATGTATGTTTAGTCGGCGAGAATAATTTGTATTATCTCAGGCTCGTAATAGAAAGTCGCATTAGTCAACGCTAAATGCTCAAGGTCACTTGCCTTACCCGTCGCTTTAAAGGTGCGGTCCGTGCATCGCGGCCGGTCGCGGCCGCGCGCTGCCGTCCGCTCGCGACAGACACCACGCGGCTGACGACCGAAGTACAACCATACATTTTTAATACTCGAGTATTGTCACATCAGCCTAGCACGTCTGTGGCAAGGCAATCGTTTTTTTATCTGTCAGTTAATACGACCTTAACAGAAACACAATAATATCTTAAATCTCGTAGTAACCTAATCCAGTGCGCCATTTGCGCTGCAGCGAATTGGTTTAGAACGGGATTAAGACTGTCTCTGTTAATGCCACACAACCAGACAGCTGACAGCTATAGAATTATGTTTAATATCGTGTGTGGATCGTCCGAGATCAAATTCGCTAATCCTGAGATGCGCAAGTGGACCTTAGTGTAGTACCGGCTTAACTCCATTCCTGGCACTAATTACAGGAGGCAACAGTGCGTGTCAGCTAAATGTGCCTCATTGCTGAGTATGTTTTTTAGGGTTCCGTAAAGGGATGCCAGTAAGGACCCAATAGCTATGCATAAATCTTTGTCCGTCAGTATACTACTGAACTGTAAAAAGCGTAAGCATTAGAACCGTAATAGGTTGGAACAATACAATATAGTCATAATTAATAAGTTTTTTTCGTTGAAGGGGTGATTCTCCTGCTCAAATACAGAATTAGTACTTTTACTATAGGTCCTACTTATCGTAAAAGTACTAATTTTGTAACCACGTAACAATGTAATCTAAAAAATACAGTAAATAGATCTGTAATTTCTAAAAGAATACATAGATACTTACCTAAGGAGAGAACACAAATATTTCAAATAAATATATGTCACATGATAGGTACATAACAATACTTTTTTTTTAAATAGATAAAAAAAATCTGTGAGATGGTACGAAACCCTCACTCGTTGGCCCCGACTCGCACATAGCTAGTTTTTACAGGTACGAATAAGTATCTTCTCATATTGTATTTTGATTGCTAACGAACACCCTTGTTCGTAAATTTTAAATTATATTTATGTTGTAATTACTTTCTTTCAGATTTTTTTTTTATAAAAAGTATACTATATTTCTTACGTAGTAAATTACTACCAACTAACTTTGCCCTGATTTTTTAAAACTAGTACTTACGTGTTTTTCTGATAACGTAGTACTACTAAAAGTACATACTAAAAAAGTGCTTCAGAGACGGAAAGCTTCCCGTTTTAATTTGTGTTTTTGAGGTGACGCTTGAATATTAACATGGCTTAGCATGATAAAAATGTGTAGATTTAACTGCTTAGCTCGCACCAAAACTTGTAAAAGTATTTGTTACTACTACTATTCTGTCTACTGCTGAAACCTACCAGAGCCGGCTAGCCCTGCACCCCAACGAACTGGCTTCCCAGTTGCTAAGGCAAAGTTCTTGCAAGCGTCTTATTAGGCACGCCATCTCAAAACTGCATCAAAGTAGTGTTCTCAGTGGAGAACACACTTAACACGAAAAGAACCACTACAAACCATTCGCATATAGTCGTGAGACTGTTTACAAATCAACAAAAAACAAAATATCTGTGAAATATAGATTAAACGATGGAATAAAAAATTAGCCTGTGTCCTTTATTAGGTTCAAGCTTCTTTCGTACAAAATTTCATCAAAATCGGTTCAACTTTCACTATAAAAAGTAACCTATGTCCTTCTATGCTCTAGTCTGTCTTTGTACCAAATTTCCTCAAAATCGGTTCTATAGGTTAGGCGTGAAAGAATAACAGACAGACAGACAGAGTTACTTTCGCATTTATAATATTAGTAAGGAATTATGTAACTTGTAACAGAGGCTGGCAATAGTGAACAAGTTTCTCGCGCTGCGTCTTCTCGGCACTAGCCCACAAATAGTCCCAAAGAAGTGCTAGGGTAAAAAAAAAATTGGACATGTAAAAGTGCCATTAATGGCGTATGTGAAAATAAAATGATTTAGATTTTTGATTTGACTTTTTTGTATACTTAATTAATCAAAAATATTTTGTATAAGTACCTACTGAATTTTGTGGTTAAAGTTTCTTTATTAAAAAACAACAAAATACATTCAAGATTTATTGTATACCATTCTATTCTAAATACGAGTTTGTACTTTCTATAGTACATCAGGTACAACATTGCCACAAATGTTTATCTATCTGCTAAAAATAACAGGTCTGAAATGCTGCTAGTTTAATATTAGTTAGTACTTTGTTTAGTACCTATAACAGAAGTTTTTTAACAGAACATTATAACAGATTTAAACTTAGGTCAGCAATTTGCCCCAACCATACAAAGCATCCATAATCATCATCATCATAAACAGCCCACATCAGTCCACTGCTGGACATAGGCCTCTCCCTATGCACGCCACTGAGCCCGATCCTCGGCTATTCTTTTCCCTCCACTGCCAGCAGCCTTGCGTATATCGTCGCTCTACCTTGTGTCGGAGGGCATCCATTATGCATAAACCTAAATATACAAATGTATATGTAACGATGACGTCAAACAGTCTGCTTTGAGCCTGAAGAGACAATATTAGGTCAAGAACACATTATTACTGATAGGTCACATCGCGTTCTTAACTCAATAGGGAGGCTTACGAAGAGTGCTTCTTAAGTAGAAAGATTTTATATTTATTTCATATCAAGTTAGGGCTGTTTAAGTACGATCCTCATGTAAAAAATAAGGTAAAAATATTCTTACGGACAAGCTTTTATTTCACTACAACATAATAATATTATCACAGAATATATAATAGGATTACAAAAAAGGCTCAAACTGTCATCAAATCATAAAAAAATTAAAACGCGTCGCGAAACGTGGAATTATAAGTTCTAGCGACAACATGGAAGTCTATTATTAGTCTATGCATACACCTTACCTATTGGAATACCTACTTAATTTATATGTTACTTGAAAACTACCTTATACTTAATTTTTACTTTACTTAGAATTAGATCAACTCAGGTGGGAATCAAACCCTTTTATATGACGACCATCTTAAATAATGGTTCCGGCTTCAGACTACAAACTTAATTACGGATTCGAATCCACAAGTTTGTTTGATGCAAAATTTATGTGATAAGCACGAGCTTCTTCTTCTTCTTCATCATCTATACGGCAGGGGCGTGCATTGGTTTCAGATGGGGGTAGGCTGTGAGTGAAAATTTAGTAAGTTTGCGTGAAACAGTAGGCGATCTCGCGGCAGCCTAACATTGGTTAAATTGCATAGAAACGATCTAAGTTGCGCGCTGTAGTAAGGAATAAGTACAGGTAGACTACAAAATGGTTACAGAATATTTATTGTTTATTGTTGAATACGTAATTAATAATTATGGTTAGCTGTCGGTTTTTTATGAAGGTAGGCTCTGCATAATAGCCTATATGGAATGCACGCCCCTGCTATACGGTCAATCCCGGTTGCGTCCAAAGCTTGCTTTGGAGCCCAGGGTCCGCTTTCCTTGATTTACTCCTCCACTTCGCGCGGTCTTGAGCGTCTCTAGTTGTGAGATCATTGGCACGCATGTCAGCCTTCACGACGTGATGAGCACGAGCATTTGTATCTAAGTCATGGCGGTTTCTATCTGAATTTTAGAATGTTTATCCGATATCTAGTTGCCATATTAATTTGCTTGGTTTTGGGCTGATAACGGGTGTGATTGTTGTAAATATGCATGGAGCACATACCCTATAAAAAAGAAATGTCATATGATTTGATCGACAAAAGTTCGACGTGTTATGTGCCGCGCCCACTGCCACTCACCTGGCTAATAATCCGTTAGGCTATGTTAGCGACTTTTGTTCGTACGGATCTCCTCATTTTTGATTCGATCTCGCAAAGAAACACCAACCATAGCACGCTGCGCACTCTTGGGCTTTTTTATGAGGCCCATAGCGCCTTGCTAATTCGTTCCCTTAAAAATATTCGTATCCATAATAATAAAATACTCTGAAAAGGCTATTTAGAGCTCTGTGCTAAATTTTTAAAACGTATCACGGTCGTTAATATTATTTACTTCTTTTGATTAAGCCAGTTCATATAACCACTGGTTATCTGGTTACTTGATACTGTGGAAATAAGGGCTTTGAACTTAACTTAATCGAACTGAGACGTAACATTTGATATTGGTGTCGTGCGGTCAGTGTGGTTGCGACAAGTGTATTTTTGTTGCGGTATCGTCTAGTTATTCATAAAGATACTTAATATTCGGTAAACTAGCGATCATACTCGGCTTTACGCGGTTTGAAACAAAAAGAATGCCTACACACACAAAACCCACAATCTTGAAATTATTGCTAGATCATGTTTGCAAACAAGTAGGTAATCCCCTAATTAATGAAAATGAAAACCAGTCCCGTAATTTGACAATAGTCGCAATCCGGTGTCAATCCGCTCCCAGTAACATTACGATCACAAACGGTATTCTCGTAAACTTATAATTAGACGTAAAATTATCAAAACTATCCCAATACGACTGAAAACAGAGCAAAATAAGTCTAATTTTGGTTTCTTCCATTTTCACTCGCATTGCGAACTATAATTGTATTTTTTATTAATAATTTCATAAAGAACTGAGTAATAAAAGCACTCGGTCCTTCGTCCTTCATTCGAACCTGAATAGACTCGATACAAAAACAAAAGATTATACTTAGCTAGCTCAAAAGAAATATTAAGACGTCTAGTAACAATAGAAAATAGAGATATTTGTAAAGTAAAAAGGTTGCGCTGAGCACACCTAATGTTATAGGACCTTTATTTCTTATAAATATTGTGTTTGGGGTATTCCCCGAAAACAAGATTTGTAAATTAACTTATATTTTTGTTAGAATTTTGAATTGTCAATAACGCCGGCCAAAATGACAGACACGTCACCAATTCACCACAACTTTGTACTAGATTCGGTGGGGGGTAGTCAAACTAAAAGCATGGTCGATCTATGTTAATGGTTTTTATTTATCATTTAAATAGCTTTAGAGTGCCTGTTTGGTGTAGTTTGTGTTCTAATGTTTGGTGAAGTGTTAAAGATCTGAAATTATTAAAATATCATTGAATTGTATTCAACGCCGCCGCGAGTGTCAAGTGTCTTGTCTCAAGACAACTTGCTTTAGACCCGATAGCGTCTTGAAACCTGCTTCTACGGGAAGAGTAGCCTCCACTGAATCCAAGAAAAGCAATAAAAACTAAACACCCGTTATTTATTGTGAACTATGTCGAGAATACACTCGACATTGGCATGCTCTGCCTAGAAAAAGGATTATTCTATTTAGTCCGTCAGTTAGATTATCAAAAAATAATGGATCCATATTTTCTTTTGTCATTCAAACAAAAAATGACGAAGATAAAGCGCATCAAAGTGAGCACGTGACGTTAGGCGGAACTTTAACGGGTTATATCTTCATCATTTTTTGTTTGATTGAGAAAAGAAAAAAATACGTGTCCAATATTTTCTGTCAATCCAACTTACGGACTAATTCGATTTTTTTAGGAAACTAGCCCCTTGTCGCATCAATTCGAAACTGTATGTATGTGTAATACGATTCATTTTACGATGTCATTTCAAAAATTTTAAACTAGCATACATTGAACTTCTTGTAGTCTATGAAATTGAATTGTGATATAGATTTAGAGAACCTTAAAAACTCTACCATAGGAAGGAGGACCCTGTTGCCTGTTCCCTGTGGTACAGGTTAAACCTGTGTGTGTTTATCCTACCTTAAGCTACATCACAGAATATATAATAGGATAAATCGCGACAGTTGTCGTTTTTTCTCAGTCCTAAATATTTACATGCGTAGACATGTTTACTTACTATATGTAATAGAAATTATGATATTCAACTGAAATAATGAATATCATAATAATATCGTAATATCATATTGATCATGATGTAGCCAGAAATACAATAAAATATACAACAATTGTAGCTAAGAAATTATTCTTACCATAATATTATGTTTTAATAATTATTTGTTATTTACATAAACTTTCATCAATAATATTTTGGAGTACTTAGTAGAATATTTAAACGTGTTGTTGTTTAAGTTACACAATTTCAGAACCGATTCTGTGAACTTGTAAAGTAAAGACGTAAAAGTTAATTATTTCATTTTAATTAAGTTTGTTTTAATAAGTTAAACAAAACATTTAGTGCTAGCTCGTTAAGAAAGAGCTAGACATTTTGAATGAATAACTAATGGATGCTTAATTTAATTATTACGAAAACTATCTAGTCACTACTACAAACGAAGCCAGAGCTCTGTCTGTCTGTTAGGCTTTCACGCCTAAACTACTCAACCGATTTTGATGGAAGGTACAGAGATAGACTAGAGCTTAGAAAAAGATGAAACGATTTTAGTGAAATTTTGTACGGGAAAGCTTAAATTCCAGGGACAAACTTACGAGTAGGCTACTATTTTTATTCCAACTCAAAAAAAATATTTTTTTAAATACGTGAATTCGCGTCATTGTTTTAAATACGTTGTTTTCAATAAACGTATTTTTTAAACACGGTACTTTTATAACCGGTCAGTAGCATGTTCAAATGATTAAAACCTTTTTCTCATTGTATTTTTAGGCAGGAATCCAAACCGCTCGGTTTTTTTGTAATTGAGAAAGAAACAAGAAAAGTATTTCTAAAACTGTGTTCTATTTAGGGATCCATTTCTCCTACCAATATTTTTCTATATAAAAATTGATCCATATTTTCCTAAGTCACGACATACGTTGAGAACGACAGACAGACACACAGAGCACAGAGATTACAGATTTCGTCCGCCTTTTTTTTTAAACTTTCGAAATCTTTGTAGAAGAAAGTTACGAAAAAAAATTAAGTAAGTGGCGCTGAAAATCCTTCATAAATGATTTAAAGACCAGACGAACTGTCGCGGGAAACGGCTAGTTAGAAATAAATAGGAATAGTTAATATACAGACCTATTTTTACATATATGTATATTTATCTTTATTAATGAATACCATGAAGTAGAAAACCAACACATCACTTTGCAAAGTAACGGAGAGGGGCTATAAAGAATTTCCTCAGTACATTACGTTATCCATATATGTATGTTTAAAGTTAATGGCAAAAAGCTCGCTCTCGTTACTGCAACAAATCAGCAGCACTTTAAGCTCGTAACTTTCCCCGCGAGAATGATTACTGCACTAGGGGATTATCATTGAATCGCTCGTAACATTCTCTATTACTATTCAATGACATATTTTTTGATACCATTAAACGAATACAAAGTTTTCAAATGTTGGTCGACGTCAATAATTTTTGTTTTTTATTTAGGTTGGTCCTAGATTAATATTAAAACTACTTTGTCCTTTCAACTATTATCACAATTACTTGTAATTAAAATAGATATTTGTAAACGGCTAGAATAAATTTTTAAGAAATTCTTCAAACAAATTATCTACGTATTAATTGTATTTAATTAATTAAAGTTTCTATGTCATTCAGACATCAAGTTTTGTATTTTTTGACTCGATTGTAATCTTAAAACTGTTGTTTGTTTTTTTTAAAACTTACCTACCTACTATAACTTCAGATAAATAGAACACAACACAACAACAAACAAGACACAGTTACGCACAAAAGGAATTTCTTCCAGACAAGCGAAACGAAACGACAATGCGTAAATTATTGTTAATATTTTACGAACGGGTCACAACGTTGATCGTGTTTATTCCCGTTTCAGTGTGTGTTAATAATGTAACGCAAAGGTTTAAAAGTAAATAAGTAAAGCATGTAAGATTTTATCGCACGCTTTCGGAATAAGACCCCGTTTTCATTCGGGAAGTGAAATTAAGCTCGATTGGGATCACGTGGCGGCCGAGCAATCGATTGCCGAACCGATTTGTCAGCACCCTGCTGGCAAGCATTTCATCATTACTACTGTGTTACTCCATGAGTGGCAGTAATGCAACTCTGGAGTATAGTTTTATTTTTTTGTCTTTATATGGAACAGAAAACAACCACATATTGTCACGTTAGCAAAAAAAAAAAAACGACATTAAGTAATAATAAAATTAAATATATTACTATTGCTGGCTCTACGTGATCGAGATCCTGAAAACGCTCCCCTTCGACTTTACATACCATTCACATCCAAACCAGCCCCGCTAAAAACACGATATGATATAGCGATTTATCGACACCAACTGTATTTTTTTATATATGATAGATGTAGTCGCCATTTTGAATTTTTGAAACGGCGATCAAACCATGTGACTTCACCGGACCGGCACGGCGATTCAACATGGCGGCTATATCTATCATATTTTTACAGTTGGTGTCGTCAGGGATCGGAAACCGGTTATTTTACTATGGAATGTATAAATTTGAATTTTTATTTTGATAATTGTAATTTAATTTTAAAATGTAAATTTTGACTTTTTTATGAATGACCAATTTATGAATCTAATATTGTATGAATGTAACATAATGATGACATGTAAATGTAATTATAAATTTAATTTGTTTAAATCATTTTAATTCACGAATGCCTTATGAAGGTTGTAATGTTACAATTGACCATCTATAATGTACATTATGAAGTGATTAAATGAATATGAATATGAATATGAACCTTAACCGGAATTATAAGGGTCTTCGCTAAATTAATTATCACATACTCCAACTACCGACTTAAAAGCTATGGAATATTTTGTTTTATGGTAAAATCTTTACAACTACTATAAAATATTGGAAATGGGTCTTATACATTCTGAAATAAATGTTAACCGGTTTCGATCCTTGGTGTCGATAGATCGCTATGTCATATCGTGTTTTGGTGGTCATGCTAGGGGGGCAGTACTACTTACTGTAATAAGTACTTAACTCACCTACCTCCAGAGTAATTAAGTTTAACAATAAATATAACCGTTCTACAGAAAATGATGTCTGTTCCAAGTCATTAGGTAAATTTAGAAGGTCAGCTATAAATGAAAATAATCGGACAATTGCGAGTCGAACTCGCACACCGTGGGTTCCGTAGGTACGTAGATACTTAATAAAAATATTTCAGGAATCGATATTAATCGATATCGAAGAATCTCGCAGTTTAATTACCTACATGTTAATTACAAAATTTCATAACAAATGTATGTTCAGATCTATTCCTGTACTTGTAACTATAAGACGATGTTACTTCTTACCTTTCAAAGTCCTAGGTCAACGGAAAGTACCCTATTGGATTCCTTTGAAACTATTGAAATATAATTACGGTTTTTGCAGCATAAACGAACGTATTTTTTTCTTACGTCACGTCTTTTTTTCTAAGATACGGAGCTCTAAAACAGTAAGGATATACTGCAGAAGTGCGTCTAAAGATTCACTTTTATACCTCCTAAAATACAATTCTCTTTCGTGCAATACAACGCTTTGTCCATTTACAAGAAACTCCATTTTGCCATTTAAAAGCATATAGGATCTAACTACATCCACTGGACTACGTTGTACCTACCTATTTACGTGTCAACTATTTCACCATCTCTCACGGTGACGCTACCGTGCTCTGGAGGCGGAAATCAGAACCTCTGTGATTTATAGTGCAAAATAGAATGTGTTTCCTGTTACCAGAACGTTCTATAGGCTTGGGCGCTTTCAATTTAGTTTGGGCTTCAATGAATATGACATACTGTAACAATTTTGAATTTGCATGTTTTGGGCAGCAGGCTAGTTATTTTTAGATAGATAGTTTTGGAGCCGTGGTAGTTTATTGGTCAGAGCCTAACCTTCTCTCAGTAGATCTAGAGTTTAAATTTCGTATCGTTATAGATTTTTCAGAATCTATGCACTCATACCGCTTGCTCAACGGTGAAGTAGAAGACTGAAGAAACCCGCTTATTTAAATAATGCTCAGTGACTAGCAATGGTCAAAAATAGCATATAGGCAATGTACAGATAACAGCTCGTCAACCTACCACAAAACGTCAAATTTTATCAATTGATATTGATCTCTACGTGTCAGACTTAAGGTTGAAAATGGAAAAAAAAAGGTTCAATGAACTTAAACTTTTTGAGTAGGTTGACCTGACGTTGATTACTATGAAAATGTTTCGATCGTTCAGACGTATAAACCATGAAGATGTAGGTATAGGGCAATGATGTTATATTGTCTAGATTGAGCATACTGCCTGAATCGTACTAAAAAAACAGGCCAACTTTGGTCGAAAATGAGGTACCTACTCAGCGATAGTATTTTAAATTTTTATTTGTCTTGTCTTCCTTTATAGTTTCTTCACACTTTATTAGGGCAAATCGCCATTTCCGACACCTCAATTTTGCCTAGCGGCATGTACGCCTCCTATGATAGTTGCATAGGAGGTGCACATGCTAGGAAGGGATTTAACGACCAGGGTCTGGAACAATTTTTGTTGCAGCGTTCGCTGCCTCGATTGTCCGTCTAGTTAACTTAAACTTGATCGAAGGTCATCATCATTATGTCAGCCATAGGACGTCCACTGCTGAACAAAGGCCTCCCCTAATGACAAATCATTGCCAATACTCGCCCCGCTTTGCAGGCGGGTGTGGCGAGCGCAGTTTTTATAAGATTTTGCGCGAAGACGCTGCTGCCCGTCTCATGCTACAGGAATTAGTCGCCTCTTATGACACGTAGGAGATGTGTCGTAAGAGGCGACTAATTTTGACGGTGGGGAAGTGTATTCTTTATGGCCGTCCCAACACGGTGGTCGAAGGTATAGGGTATAAACCTAATAAATTAAAATAACCATTCACCATGTGTTAACCTTTTAAAAATAGAGCATCTGAAACTAGCCGGGTAAAAAACACGACCGTTTTCAACTGCTCATAAATTGCCAACAGTTTGAAACAAATAGATGGTATTTTAATTTGTTTGGTTGATAGTCCTTCTGGTTCCTATTTCTCGCGGAGATCTGAAGGCGATCGCTCCAAATTAGAATGGGCTAGTTTCCCGGGTCAAAAAAAGATTATTCTATTCAGTCCGTCAGTTAGATTATCAAAAAATATTGGACCCATATTTTGTCTTTTGTCAATCGAACAAAAAATGACGAAGTTAAAGCGCATCAAAGTGAGCATGTGACGTCACGTCAAGACGAATGTGACGTTACGCGTAACTTTAACGGGCTATATCTTCATAATTTTTTGTTTGATTCAGAAAATAAAAAATACGTGTCCAATATTTTCTGTTAATCCAACTGACGGACTAATTAGATTTTTTTAGGAAACTAGCCCATTGCTGTATCCAGAATCATAGTCAAACGACTGACACAGAACAAAGCGCTCTATGGAGATAAAAATGCTCCTAAAAATTCCATCTTATTATTTGAATAATAGCGTAAATCAAATCCTTGAGAGCGTTTACGCTGCCTTTCATACAAACTTCCAAGTCTAAAACCTTTGAAATGGATGAACCAATTCAAACAAAAGTTTCTAACGCCTAAGTAGAATACGTAATGTATTTTATTTATCTAAAGAGACAGTAGAGATCTCTTTTTGAAACGTAATAGCTAAATTAGAGAAATTTCTAGTTTTCATAATAACTTTGTTTTTTTTATATACATTTCGAAAACGTTATCCACTCTGTCCCTCAATTCATGGATCCCGCTTCCTATATGTGTTATTCAATAGAATTTGTTAATTTATTTCGAATATTTTGAACTGAAAAAGTTTTTATAAAAGGCCACAGGGTAATATACCCTCTTAAATATTACAGAAAATTCCGTTAAAATGTTATTATTAATCAGAAAATATTTTTTGCTCCAAGCGTCACCATAATGGATTGAAAATCGCAATCTCACTTCGAGCCGCGAAAAACTTGATATCATGTCACACCACTGTGCATAGTGAAATCAATTACACCTCGCATAATATATCAAACAGGCATCACATTTATTACAGCCAGCCACCCGGCGCCCAGTGGACCGTTGCCAAAACTTCCGTGGAAAAAACTTTTAAATTGTGAGAAAATATTTTCACATTTCGCGGGTATTCTATGGACGCTGTTGTGATAAACTCTTTCCTTTCCTTTTTACCGGGATGAGGCAGTGGAATAGCTTTTACGGGTGTGGAAAAGTTTAAGCAAGATTGGAATTATGAGTGGTTATTTTATATAAAACATTCCTAGAAAATAATCTAAGGAAGAGGCACGAGTGAAAAGCCTTACAGAGGATTTCAGACGGTCTTATTAACCAAATAGTTACCTTTTGCAATCCAAGAAACTGCTCTTCCGAGCCATGGTGAAAATTTGCTACGCTAAGTGTACAATGGCAGGTGGACCTACCCAAAAAATTAAAGGTGAACTGATTTTCCACTTTAAGTCCGTCATGTACAGATCAATATCAATTGAGAAAATTGGTCGTTTTGTGGTAGTTGACGAGCTGGTGCCTCTACAGCAGAGTGAGAGAGACAGAAAGACAGAGAAATATTTTTTTTAGACACACATCAATACAAAATTAAAAGAAAAACAATCGCAAGATGAAACAAAAAAAAACAAATATTTTTAAAAAGAAATGTGAAACAAAAAAGATCATCTACAAAAAAACAAAAACTATAAAGTACATAAATATTCATTGGTCAGCGTACATTTACAACACATATGAACTCAATGCCAATGGCATTATCTGCCAGCAAACTTAGGGTCATTAAAGCAAATATGGGTACGGTATAGGTCGAATATATTTGTAATAGTTAGCGTATTATAATAAAAATAATATATAAAAAAACACATACAAACATAATAATTTAATTAAATATCTGCATATCATGTAACATAAAAAATAATATTTGAAATTCTATGCTACTCGTATTTAAGACAATATCAGTTAAATTTTTCCCCTAATGCACAGTAAACAATCAACAGTAGCACACGAAATAATATATTCACAGCTTAACCAGCCTTAATAAACGTCATTACGTGTGTTAAGGCGCTAACCGACCCTGGCGGGCATAATATCAACCTTTTGGCAGCGCGCCAGGACAGCAAATATGGCTCCAGACAGCCATGACAAGGTTTTTGTTTTTAAAATGGCAGCGGCAGGCGATTAGTTTCTAGAATAGGCTATCGGTTGAGAAATGGAACGTTAGAACCAACTTTCTGCATTGTTAAATTAAATCATTTTAAGGTTAAAACTGTTAATGAAAAAAAAAGGTTTTGAATTTTTATCGTCTGCAGAAAAGACCGATGTATTAATCTTATATCTAAAATTCTCGTGTCACAATGTTCGTTCCCGTACTCCTCCGAAACGGCTTGACCGATTCTCATGAAATTTTGTGAGCATATTGAGTAGGTCTGAGAATCGGCCAACATCTATTTTTCATACCCCTTAGTGATAAGGGTTGTCCACCCTAACATTTTTCTTTAATTTTTTGACATTTTTTTAATTTCTTTATTTTTTTTATTATGTCGCATTAAAAATACATACAACCCTAAATTTTTACCCTTTTACCACCAACCCCTATTTTTTAATAGACATTTTAGTAATTTAATCATTTTAAAAATTATGAAGGGGCGGCACGAAGTTCGCCGGGACAGCTAGTAATACATAAATAAATGTGCGCTACATTTTACATTTTGGTGTAGTGGTGCTGTGGTTCAAGTCAATTCAGAAAATTATCTTTTTTAAATTAGTTCGAGTCTGGGTGTGCTGGGAGGCAACCGTTATACAAGGATGTTAATTCCTTACGTCGAGACCATATAGGTGTGTTATCACGCTCATAATTATTTATTTTCTTTTTTCATACCAATTTATCCTCATTTTATTATTATATTGATCTTATCAAGTGTGAAATGACTATTGTTAAAGATGGTACCAGCAAACTGTTAACAATATCATTACTATCGATATTAGGATATCGTTTGGCGGCACTAAAGCGAACAATACATCTATCTATTTAAATAAAAATGAATCTCTATTTCCCTTGGAGCATTTCGCTAATTCTTTTTTTATTGTGTTAATTATTGTCAGGTGAAGGTTCTTTTGAAAGAAAAAAATTAAGAAAGTTGCGCAGAGATTCCTTTATGAATAAACTAAAGACAATGCGAACGAAGTCGTGGGCAACAGTTATTAAAAATAAAACTACTACTTTCCTATTATTTCTCAAATTCTTTTGGAATAAAACAAAATTTGAAAAAAAAAGCCTTGTAACTAAAGCCCCTCGATTTGGTAAAGTCAGCGGCGCGTGCGACACACTTGCCCAGTGGGCCGGACACGCGTCAAGTGGACATCGTGCAAATGTTAACTTGGATTTTTGAACGGTACATACAGTACTTTTATTTGTATATGAGTTCTATAAATCGAGACATTTTCATTCGTGTGTACGGTAAAAAAAAACGATGATTTTTTTAGTTTAGTGGTCTGACGTAATGTGCTTTCTGAAAGCGACCCAGCCACCCGGGTCGCTTTCAGAAAGATGGACTGCGACAATTGGCGCCCTGGAAACGATGCAGAGGGTAAATACGTATAGGCTGTTTGAATAAATGAAATCGTCCGTTAGTAATGAAGTATTGGAATTTAAACCATTAAAAAAAATGGTAGACGGTCATACACATCTGCCCCCCTAGCATGACCACCAAAACACAATATGATATAGCGATTTATCGACACCAACTGCAAAAATATGATAGATATAGCATTTATATGAAAAATATATGAATCGCCGTGCCGGTGACGTCACATATTATGATCGCTGTTTCGATAAAAATTCAACATGGCGTCTACTATCTACCATATTTTTTAAAATTTGACCATTGGTGTCGATAAACCGCTATATCATATCATATCGTGTTTTAGTAGTCATGCTATGATATTCTTATATCCAATACTAAGTTAGTGCCTTAAAATAAAAGTACATACATATATGGTGGTAAGGTGACTGGGATACGAGGGCTTCGCTTACGGGACGTTCTAGTGATTAAAATGAACAACTTTCACTATGGAACTAATATCAAAATCGAAAGATACAAGTTAACCACTCCATAAAAAATAGTCTCTAACCTCGACAATAATGTACCATCATCATTCCAGCCATAGGACGTCCACTGCTGAACATAGGCCTCCCTCAATGACTTACAGATTGGCCGGTTGAAAGCGGCCCGCATCCAGCGGCTTCCTGCAACCTTTACCAGGTCGTCTGTCCACCTTGTACGCTGCGCTTGCCGGTACGTGGTCTCCATTCCAGAACCTTTCTGCCCCATCGGCCGTCAGTTCTACGTGCTATGTTCTTACCACCTTGTAATGTAAAATTTCTAAAGTATCCTAAATTTATATTCACATGCATTCTACTTAAGCAAAATGTAGGTATCCGTTACATTCCATTTTAAACCACTTTGTGCACTTAATTGAATTCACAAATTAATTGAATTCTTATACAAATAATTTCTGGGGTTCAAAGTATTGACTTATTGAATTCGGACCTTTTTAAGTGTTGGCTCTGAAACGGGTCGTGGACGCTAAAGGGCTTATAGGATTCCTTAAATGTTTGGCAAAGGATTGTAATCTATTTTGAAGAGGTATTAATTAATTTAGGTTCTAATTAGAAATTGTTTCAAGGCTCATAAGGTTCTATTTTATTCGTTTGCCTTTATGGTACGAGTCTATTTTTAAATAACTAAAGATTTTATAATATCGGCATTTTTTTGTGATAAGCTATTTTCTAAGGGTTTTTTTTTGGATTTGTATGTTGGTCTCTCAAAGAAGTAGTTGTATTTAAATATTAAAACACCTTAGGGGTGTTTTTGTTGGTTTAGGACCCCTAACCTCTAATGAGTGCAAAGTAATTGGTAACGTTATAACTTGTAGAGTATTATACTCGTAAAAGTAAAATAAAAAACAATAAAACCGAAGAAAACTACTGTTTTCTCTGTTGTTGTGCTCTTTTTTGGTTATGTGTACCTCAAAGGCTCAAACTGTGTCAATTGATATTAAACTCTACACGTTGAACTTAAAGTTGAAAATCGGGCAAGAAAATTTGACATATTGTAGGCTAAGTAGCTATATACGCTGTTAACTGTACTCATTTTGTGAATGTATATTTTATTTATACTGAATATTGTTTTTTAATTCGGATTTATTGTTTCAGGTATCAAATGAAACACCAGCTTCACATTCCTGGTAGTATATAACCGGTAAAAAACCCATACACTCCAAGTTTCTACCATTATATATTTCCTTGTCTTTCTCAAATAATAGGCAAATTTTGTTTGTAAGAAAATTAAATAATATTAATGTAATAAAACAAGTAAGGGTTATAACTATAGAACCCATTTTTACGTGTATTGATCTTGTTAAAACGAATCATATGATCCCAAACACGAAGGTTCTACTAGTAGTAATTAAGGAGTTCTACTACCTTCCTCCTGACTCCATCATCAGATCAGCACGATGGTGTCAAATCATTGTATTGTTATTCAAATGTCAATACTAAGTTTAAAATCGATACGTTAGTAAGAAGTAGGTTAAAAACTACTTCTAACATTTGACGACATATGTTAGCTGTTATGTAAAAGTGTACATCATTTCAGCCATAGGAAGTCCACTGCTAAACATAGGCCTCCCCCAATGACCGATCATCTGGGGGGGATTGACAATACTCGCCACGCTTTGCAGTCGTGTTGGCGAGCGCAGTTTTTTTTTACCCAGATTTCGCACGCAGACGCTGTTGCCCGTCATGTGCTATAGGAATTAGTCGCCTCTTTCGACACGCCTCCTTTTGGCGGTAGGGAAGTGTTCTTTACGGCGTGTACAAGTGGAACTAAAATAAAACGAATCACTTATTATATTTATAATAGCAGTTACCTTTTTAAGTTTAAGTTAAATTACAGATATGGCATCTCCTACAAAAAGAAGACTGTCATACAATATGCACCGTAATTTCCCTTGACGATCAGACACTACCCGGGAAAGTTTGTTCAGCGCTAGAGATCGCTCTTTTAACTAACACAAGAGTTAATAGTGTTGCGGGTATAAAGCATCGATGAAGTATCGATAGCATGTCTGTTACACAATTCAGGTTCGATTTGGTCTGGGTAATTAAATGAACTTTTCTAAACTGTTAGTCTTAGAAAGACTCCGTAATAAAGCACTAAGCATAACAGATTACAATCATCATTTTACGATTTGCTTATGGGTTAAATTGTAACGTAAACAATGCATCCTATAAGTAACGAATACGAAAATATAGTAATTACATTACATGTGCCAAAGCGACATAGCTGCGATTAAAGAAAAAGAGACTAGCAATATTACTAAAATAAGACCGCGATACTTCTTCGAAAGACAATTGGATTTGGCGTGAAGATGTCATTATCTGGTTGGAGCATAACAAGATAGTTGTAAAGGCGGTACATTTCGACAACTAGATTATAAAATGACGTATCATTACGGAACACTCAAAGCGAAAACAATTCGGGTTACGGGTTTTGTGGACAGTACTTTGTAACACAAAATGTTACTTTTTGAAAAATGCCTCCCTATGTCAGTAGTCAGAGTCTCGCCTCACCCATGGCAACTTCTACTCTTGATTCTTCGGAATCTGTGTAGTCATATTCCAAAGTCCAAATAGTCCAGTTTTCCCATCAAAAGCTTACGGAGGTCAGATGGTAACCACTCCATTACCAGACAACAGTAACTACCTATTTGCTGAATGTTGAATTCTGATCAAACCCTATCTCGACAAGAAAAACAATGCGCTAATAGGAAGCAAAACACTATGATATCATGCAATGTTTTTTTTTCTGTACTTAGTTGATATTATGAAATAAAATAACTCTGTAGGCAGACGATAATGTCAATAAATAGCAGTTATTGTTCTTGTAAGTATTCTGATCCAATCAAGAGTCCCAAATATCGATACTCACTTTATCTATGCTTCAGCAACACTAAAGTGCTCAACCACTGACGTCCCCAAAGAAATATAAAATCTTTTCTAATCCAGCAAAGGATTGTCTTCCCCATTTATCATTTAAGCCGCTCGCGCTTGGCCGTCGAGACCGACATCATTAATTTTAACTATCCTATCCGAAATACCCGACCCGTTTAGGGGTGTGAAAAGGATTTTTCTATTTTAGTGGCAAGTGTTTTATCACTTCAAACGTTTTTTTTTTCAAAGACAAAGTGGAGCAGGTTATAAATTCAACTGTGTATTTGTGTTGTTAGATATCTTTGCCAAACGAAAACCGTTTGTGATTAAATAAATATATTATATTGTCTACTTTGAGTGGTCACATTACAATTTAGAGAATGAAAAACTAATGCTGCAAAAATAGGAGATAAAACCAGTGTGCAGGAGATATTTTTTTTATTGATTTAGCTGATTTTATTTAAGGAATTACGGTCTAACACTAAAAGTGGTCAAAAAATACAATTATTTTAATAAAAATAAAATGGTAAAAAAATATATTTACTTAAAGTGATGATCAATTATTTCTTGGGTCAGTGCCAGGCAAGCTACGGAGAGCCTAAATATTTTCATTAGCACCGACTCCAAAAGTGACTGATTACTTAGGCTTGTTTTTAAATATTATTTTTAGCTTTTTTAAAATCCTTTTTTTCTAATCATATCCTGTGTTTTCCGCGACGGGTGCTACCATCAAATCAATGGGCTGGTGGTCTAACAGGTCAGTTTTCATGCAACCATCCACGCACGCCAGAAAAAAAGAACCTTTATATTTTTGTCAGCCCTGAGAACAAAATAAAGGGTTGGTAGTCCCTCGTTTAAGTCCAAGTAGCTTTAAAATGATACAAATTGGCTTGAAGCAATCGACCCTTAGCTAAATCTCAAATGTTTTTGATTAATGACCTGCTATTGTTTATCTTTAGCTTAATAGGTAGACTTCTCTTTGTTAGTTTAGTTTTTGGGTACAGTTAAGTTTCAACTATCTTCGCAAAAACCATTGTGTCAGATTAATTCGACCTCCGTTGCCGAGAGGCAAACATACCGGACTTGGTGTCGCTATCTCTAGGGTCGATTCTCGGTCGGGCAGTGTAGAAAAATAACTTTTTGTAACTATTTTGTCTCAGGTCTGGGTGTTGTGAACACCGTCGTTGTTTCTGATTTCTGTTACACAAGTGCTTAGGTTACTTACCATAAGATCAGAGCAATGTATGTGATGTTGTCCAATTTTTTAATTACTTTTATTCATTCTAATTAATCATTTAGTGCACACCTTCTAGTAATCTTATCTTCCTAATCTTACTTCTTACTAATATTATAAATGCGATAGTTTGGATGGATGGATGTATGATACTCAATCACGCAAAAACGGCTGATCAGATCAAGATGAAATTTAGCACAGAAATAAATACAAGTTTGGAATAAAAGATAGGATACTTTTATCCCTTTTTTTAACCCTTTTAAGATAGGTTTCTATTTTCTGTTTTTAAGTTTAAGTATTGGTTTTTGCAATTTATTAATCAAATGTTTATTATTTTAATTTTTATATTTCCATATCTGTATTATCATTTGTTATTTTATGTTCATACTACCTAAAGTAATATATAACTTCTACTGTACCTTGCCAAAAATACCCAAATGGATTTCTTATAATGGTATAAATTAATTTCATTTGTGATTTGCCATGCCCAAATATTTTTTGGGGGCTACACTGTAATTGTTACCTACCTAATTGTACTCATGAATGTAATAAATGAACTTTGAAATTTGATGATTTTTCAATAGGAGCGCGAATTCTCCGAATTTCTTTGTACTGTAAAAATCCAACATGGCTGACACAAGCTTGCTGCATTCGAGTTAAACATTTTCTATTATTAGAATGTACCTTCGCCGACAAAGTTCTTCAAACAGTTAACGTTTATTATATTTTTGAAATTCTAGTACTTACTATACTTTCTAGAATACGTTGTTTCTTCATTACACGAGCAAGTTAATAAGGACGCAGCTGTCTCGAACCAATTAGGTAGGATCGGCAGGGTAATAAAATAGAACGCGACTGTACATGAAAAATAATGTTCAATTATGAACTTTATCCTTTGGAAATAAAGACGAAGTATTCTGTTTTTGATTGCTAATACAACATGAAAACATTGTGTTATAGATATGTCAGTTTTTGGGCTTAAAGTGTAAGACGCAACAAAATATTTCATCGCTAGATTAGGTAATTCTTTATTTGCATGGCAATGATGTCACAATAAATAATTTCTTCGAAACTATGACGACTAGTTCGTTAAACTAGTAAGTTAACTAACTAAAATTAGTAAGTTAGTTATTTTATCATCATCATCATTTCAGCTGTAGGACGTCCACTGCTGAACATGGACCTCCCCCAATGTCTTTCATCATCGGGGGGATTCCCAAAACTCTCCACGCTTGGTAGGCGGGTGGGTTGGCAAGCGCAGTTTTTTACAAAATTTCGCACGCAGATGCTGCTGCCAGTCTCGTGCTACAGGAATTAGTTGCCTCTTACGACACGCCTCCTGTTGGCTGTGGGGAAGTGTATTCTTTAAGGCCGTCCCCACACGGCATCAGTTATTTATATTAAGTGATCCAAACCCATTACATTGGAAATACAAAATCTTCATGAAATGTAAAGTAGATAATTATTTAAACAACAAGAGAGCACATCTTGTAGCTGTATTTCCTAAAAAGTTACCCGATTATTCTCATCACCAGGTGATAATGTAGTCGAAGCCGCAGGGCAAAGCTACATAATATTTTTAGGACGTGTATAAAAAGAGCCGCAAAAGGGCGTATGCACTGTATAATAAGTGTTCTTCTTCTTCATCTATACGGTCAATCCCGGTTACGTCCAAAGCTTTGGAGCCCAGGTTCCACTTTCCTTGATTTACGACTCTACTTCGTCTCTAGTTGTGAGATCATTGGCACGCATGTCAGCCGTCTCAAGCTAGCATTTCTTGGGTCTACCCCTTTTGCCAGGACTTGGCGCTGGCGGCATGGCCAGACATTTGTTTCCTACGTAGCTTGCCGGTTTCCGCAAAACATGGCCGTACCAGCGTAGGCGACTCTCCCGCAGTTTGTCTGCACTATTACGGACACGAAGGCTACCGCGGATGCGCGAGTTCTTCACGCGGTCCTTCCGTGTGACTCCGCACATCCACCGCAGCATATTCATCTCCGTGACACGCAGCTCCTGCTTGTGTCACTCAAGTAGCGGCCACGCTTCGCTGCCACATATGTATAATAAGTATTTTATGAATTTAGTTTGTTCATCATCATCATCATTTCAGGACTTCTTCCAATGACTTCCAAATTGGCCGGTTGAAAGCGGCCTGCGTCCAACGGCGCAACCTTTACCAGATCGTCTGTCCACCTTGTGGGTGAACGTCCTACGCTGCCCTTGCCGGTACGTGGCCACCATTCTAGAACCTTTCTGCCCTAACGGCCGTCAGTTCTACGTGCTATGTGCCCCGCCCAGTGCCGTGCTTGGTAACCCGTCGGGCTATATCAGCGAGCTTGTTTGTTTACGTTCATTTGTCATTTATTATCTCATTACATTTTGTAAATACAGCATCCATCTTGGTAATGATCGTTTCCATTATTTACGAGATAATATTTCAGGGGCTTTTCTGGATCTTTACCAACAGGAGAGTATCGAAAGTCTTACGGGACGCTTAATTGGCGGGCTCAGCTGTCGAGAGCCGATCGGGCTTATCAACGTCCCGTGGGATAGCCACGGAACCTGTTAATGAAATCTGCGAGGGAAGCATACTGTTAAACGAAATCTTAAAGCCCTGTATAAATCATTCTTATTATAAAAAATATATGTTTGATTCGCAATAAAACTCTGACAGCTGAACAGAATTTTCTGAAATTTAGCATTTATCCGTGGGTTTTGAGTTCGTATTTTCTGGTAGGAGACTCTCTGACGGTGGTAGCAACGGTGCGGGGTACTTTTCTTTCCACCTTGTGACCCTGGACTGATCTAGCTTAACACAGGATATTTTTCATTACGTGTATTCCCGTGGGTTGCACTATTCCTCTCTGGCATAATTCTGGAGTCTACACTGAGGGAATCGCAAGCTAAAGCTGAACTTGAACAAGTTTACTAAAGAAACATGTGTCAAACTATGAAAACTATAAATTATACGAAGAACGTCATAGTTTAAAAAAATAAAAACTATTTATTCGTTGCCTAGACGAGCTATTTGTATAATATCACAGGTATTTTATATTAATGCCTACATTATACTTCACCGGTGACTGAAAGAAATAATATAAAATAAGACATACAATATGCACAAAAACAGTATGTCACTGATGAAGTTAAAGTGTAACCTTACTTAAGTATAAATTAGGCTAAACTCAGGTTTAAAAAAACTTCATTCTGTCTCCGTCAACTTCAAACAGACAGAAATAGAATGAAATGTACCTGCAGGTTAGATTAAAACTCGGTTTAAAAAGTTGTGCAAGTAATATCCTAACATTGCAGGCAGTAATCATCAAGGCATCCGCACTAATTTAAAGTTATAATTAATGTTGGCTATCAGTCACTTTAATAAAACTGTTATGTCACCGACATTAGTCGGACAACAACTCACCCCTTCGGAACTTTCCCAAAGTTTTCCACTCTCGTTTGCTAGGGTTGTCATCACGAGAATATTTTTTATTTTTTTATTTCCGACACTAATCTAGTGGCGCGTTGATTCGCCTTGAACGGCATTATCGGTTCGATACCCGGTTCGAGTCAATTCAAAAAACAAACTATTCTAAATTGGCGGGGCGTGTGCTGTGATAGCACGTAACAAGGATGTTAATTCTTTACTTTGAAACCTATAGAGTAGTGTGCTGTCTGACGCTTGAACTTGTTTATTATTATCTGTTGCCCGCGCCTTCGCTTCATCATCATCATCGTCATAATAATCAGCCCATATCAGTTCACTGCTGGGCACAGTTTCTCCCAATACTCTACTATAGACGAAGATTCCCAAATGCTGAGCAGCCCGGCTGGATTCCTGGCGAGCGTCCCTCTCGAAGTGGTTTTACCTAACTGCAATATTTTCCCGAGGTAAACATACTCTTGAATAACCTCGAGAGCAGCCCCGTTAACAGCTATCAGTGTTTGCATGGTATTCAATTCAATTTGGAAACCTTCTCTGACGTGCGCACAATCAGTCACCAAAGTTTCAACACTTAGGAACGCAAGCCAAGCCTTCTTCCGTCCGTTCTTAATTCAATTTAATTCTTTAGTACCATATTATGTATAAATAAATATGTGTTATTTATTTTGCACAGGTTACATAAATGTACTCTTTCTGACACAGCCATTTAATATAATAAGTGTGGGATACGCAGTGCAGTAAAATTGCGGAATTCTTTAGTTATGTTATTTATTTTAAACTCTTACAAATCTTTACATCTTTTGTCTTTTCATCGTCTTTTCTTTGTGTCCAGTTCCATTCATTCGCTCCTTCTTTCACACCTCACTCTCAATCTTTCATTCATTCGTCATTCGCCGTGTTCCATTTATCACCTTACGCTCTGTTCCATCCCAACATAAGAATGATGAAAACAAAAAATGCAATAAAAACTATAGGTTCTCCACCATACCGCTTTAAAGTAAGACTAGTTCTGTTGTCCGGCGTCCCTCATATTAGGGTTTCGTATGAAAGAAAAGAAGAGAGAACGCAATTCTCAGAATAAAAAATAAGTGATTATGTCACGCGTGACAACCCTAGCACTTTCCAGTAATGACGCATGTCGTAGTTTTGTTTTGTCTTTGTGCTCGTTGTGTGGTGAGGGCCGCACTTCATGTTATGAAAAATACGTACTATATTCTGTTGAAGATGCATGTGTACATACAATAGAAATGTTATCTATTTACTTATCTACACAGCGATTGGGCAAATGCAACAACTTGTTCTTTAGAATAAAATACAGAAAATTGCATTAATAACACATCCTTTTTCAAGTTGGATGCCTCATTTTCATCGAGGTAGCTCGATACTTAGTTCGGACTGTTAGGAGCATCAGATTTAAATGGCCTTTCAGAGAAAGTTGTGTATGATAGATTTTATACGGATTTTCGAACGATCAATAACACTGCTGGTCTACACGCTATTGCAGTCAATCTTCCATCTTTAATTTAATATTACTTCAACCATGAAACTACTGATAATTTAGGTACAAGTCAGATTGATAGACGATGATTGCTAACACTAACTCAATGATTTTTTGCTATTCAAGATATATTAAGAGCTGTTACTAAGTAAAATCTGACGGACCGGTGGACCGCAAGGACCGATTAGCACCATCGCAGTCCATCTTTAGTATCCCAAGTTACTTAAACCACGAAACATTTACGTATATAAAAACGTATATATAAAAGTTGACGTAAGTACCTACTCTTTGCTTTATAGTGATTCATATAAAGTAAATTTATTGATGGGCGATGATTGCTAACTCAAAGAGGTTTTTAACTATTCAAATAATAAGGACTGTTAATAAGTAGAATTTAACGGACCGGTGGACCGACAGGAGTATCGCAATCAATCTTCCATCTTAAATATCCCAAGTTACATCAACCACCGACCACACAGAATTTAGGTACAAGCTACGTTCACAAAATCGATTAAAATCAATTACAACTTGAACACAAGTTCCCTGGCTTAAGAAGCCTAAGTAATTCGTATCAACATAACTTTGTGAACTTACTTAATTTAGAATTTCAAATATCTCGCGTACTCTGTTCAAATGTAAGTTTCAAAGGATAACGTTGGGAGACTTACAAGTAGTACTTACCTATCTATCCTTACACTGAATTCTAAGAAAATTATATGCGAGTTATAACGGGAGTTCTAGGTCACGAAATTCTCACGTTAAGATTTTAAATACACTAATTATAATGGGTTCTCGAGTAGCGACCACGAACTGATTTCCTTTCGTTTCGTAAACCCGATGGACTGACGACCTAGTCAAGGTTGCAAATAACCGCTGGATGCAATTGGCTTAGATCCACTCTTTGGCTAATGTCCAGCATTTGACTTCCAAAGGCTAGTTTAGTTTAGCTGGGCTTTCTCCGCTCTTAGCCTCACGATTGGGCCATTGTGCGTGCTACTTAGTCTTTCTTACTCCAACCATCCTAGGTCGTCCCAGAAGGTCGCCTTTTCAGACTGCTGTAGGCTTCGAGCGATCCTTGGTGTTTGGAGAATCCGTGCCCGTTGATCTGCCACGCTTCTGCATTCCGATAGCACGTGCTGTGGCGTTTCTTCTGCCTCCATGCATCCTCTGCGTGTCAGCCCCACACGCAGAGGATGCATGGAGGCACATGAGGCGTCTGTCACACCTATGTTAAACAGGTGTTTATTAAGAGGACAATGGCCGGTTATAACATCTATAACCTTCGAATTTTGTCAATTGCTAGTCTAATGAGGTTGCTTAGCTTATTTGTTACCGCCAGAACTGCATCTTTCGTTTGCCTGCATCCTTCACTGTTTCTCCATTCTGTTAGATGTGTTTCTTTGGTTCTTTTGCGCAACCACGATTTTATATGGGATGATATCAAATTTCTGAGTTCACCATAGATTAATATGCATATGTTAACATAGGCTAGTTTCGGCTTATACCATTACCATATACCATTTACCTAACACCCTATATAATTATTTAACCACAAGTAACCCCAACCAATGAGATACCACTATTAATGGGAAAACATATTGGAAACTGAAATGTCTTCACACAAGAACTGCCGTGGCAATATATTTCTTGCTACAAAAACATGTGTCGCGTAATGACAAGATGAGTTCGGAAAGTTTGTTTACTAGGCCACAAACTGGCGAAAGTTTCGTACAACATGTTGTCTGTTCGCAAAATAGTTACTAGGTAGCAAGTATGAGCGGTGTGGATAACAACGTATTTTTTACATTTACTTAAACTTTCAAGTCTAAAAAATATGAATTAACTAGCTGTTGCCCGCGACTTCGTCTGCGTGGTCTTTAGGGGTATGAAAAATAGATGTTGGCCGATTCTCAGACCTACTCAATATGCTCACAAAATTTCATGAGAATCGGTCAAGCCGTTTCGGAGGAGTACGGGAACGAACATTGTGACACGAGAATTTTATATATAAGATGAATTGACTTGCACTGGGAATGACAATGGGGAACATGCATGTTTTTTTATTTGGTCCTAAAATAAATAGTACTTAATTATAATTACAACACAGCATCCAGACCCGAGACAATATAGAAAAGTTATTTTTCTACATTGACTGACCGGGAATCGAACCCAGGACCTCAAAGATAGCGACACCAAGTCCGGTATGCTCGCCTCTCGGCTACGGAGGTCGTCAAATTCGTCCAAAACAATCCGTAGTTTAATTTAATTATAAGTATTTAAAATAAATGGTTCATGACGAAAACCAGGGGAACGCAAGTAATTTCGACCTTAGTCAAAAAGCTACTGCTTCGCTCCAGTTTAAATTAGCTCTACAATAACCTAGACGGGTGCAAAATGGCTGTTAATTGCTCTTAGGATAGCAGGGCTTCAGCAGCTAATAAAACAAGGAAGTTTATTATTAATTATCAAACCGAAGTATACTTAACCATAATAGATGATGACTTGATAGAGACAGCGCGCGATGATTTGATTGAGCGCAAGAGATTCTGGGTCAAGACAATTTAGCCATCATTATCATCAACGCTAAATCTTCCCAACGCATCGGTCTCCAGATGAACCTTAGTAGAACCAGGGTTATGTTTAATCACTGAGCAAATACCTATAATAAGTTGGTTTCACAATCACACCAGTTACCTAGCCCCAAACTAAGCACATCTTGTACTATGGCGCTTAGATAACGCATAAACATACTTAAATACTTTTATAAACATCCATGACTTAGGTACAAATGCTCGTGCTCATCACACAAACATTGCCCCTTGCGGGATTCGAACCCGCAACCGCTGGTTTTGTATTCCGAAGCGCGAACCACTACACCAGACTTATAGCAGTACTAAGTATCATCTTTCCCCGAAACTAGTTAGAAATTTTTATTTACATTTAGCACGAATAGACAAGTCCCGTCAACTCCCGCACATACTAAAACAGATACAGATTAAAAAAATTGGGAAAAATTAATTTTTTCACTCTGTAGGGTATGCGCTCCACGTATTATACGTACAGCTGTTAACCGGGTTGCTCGGGAGGTTGTTCAAGAGTATGTTTACCTCGGGAAAACATTGCAGTTAGGTAAAAACAACTTCAAGACAGAAGCTCGCAGGTAAATACTGCATGTGCTGGGCAGTATTTGGGAAACTTTGTCGAGTTTTTTCACTGTCAATCCCCCAAAGTCTGAAGTCGAAAGACTTCAACGAGTACGTACTGACTAACAGAGCCGAGAAATGGACACTCACGGTGAGACTAGTAGGTACACCTAATTATTTAAAGTTGCTAAGAGAGCTATGCTCGGGATTTCTCTAATAGATAAAATCAAAAATGAGGTTTTTTTTTACTTTATTTTATTTTTAATGTTAATAGTTGTTTAATGTATAAAATTAGACTACATCTTGTATCCAATAGTATTACATTAACAAATTAAAATGAGGTTGTCTGACAGAAAACTAAAGTAATCGTTGTAGCTCAAAGAATTAGCAAACTAAAACTAAATTATTTTATCTTGCGGAAGGGCAACGTCGCATTTTTAAGTATTATGTACATAATTTTAAAATTATATGAAAAATTGTTTAAAAAAATCAATCAAAAATGTTATCTAAAGAGCAAATCGATTTACAACAATAATAAATTTACAAATTTTATTTTAAATTAAAAGATGCTCTTTATTGTCCACCATTACGAAGCAGGTACAGTTGATGTTTACAGAAAGATTTAAGCGGTATTATCGCTAAGAGCGATCTCATCCAGCCAACCTTCAGGTAGAGGACAATGCCCCCAAAGAGCCACGAATGAGTATTTTACTTACTACCAAAGAAGAATCTCTATTCAGAAAATACTTCAATTACATTTTATGTGTACTGATGGTTTATCTTACGTCACAAAGATAAATAGACCTGCATAAACCCTAAATCCTGTTTGAATGGCAGCGTAAGCACTGATGTCGGCAACACGAGTGACTCAGTCAGTCAGGGCCAGAACACAATGCCTAGGTGGCGTCACTTTGATAGAATTATCATTGTATAATCATTGTAAGACTTGCTCTTACAATGAACAATACGGATAAATGTAGACAAGTGATCTACAAATACGATTGATGACCGGCACGATGATTTGGTTGATCCGTTTGGTTCTCAGCTCGAGACAATTCCTTAAAAGAACTCTACTCTGTTGGCTCGTGTCTGGGGGTGCTTGGGACGCCTTTGCCAAAATTTCATTGTCTGGAACTTCGTAAGTACAGAACTACATTTTAGTGAGTACTTCTCAACTCAAGAACTCTCTTGAGTGTGTCAAAATATACTTTTTTTGCGGTATAAACCGCCGTATCTCTTTTTAAACGTTAATTTAGAAGTTAGATTTGTTCACAGCCCCAAGGGACTGTGGATCTGAGTACCATATCATCATTTCAGCCGTAGGATATCCACTGCTGAACATAGGCCTCCCCCATGTACCATACCCAGTACTACGAGTATATGGTTCTAATTTTAACTCGATACCACCACGCGTTCCTGAGATAAAGCGTCTTGACAGACAGATGGACAAACAACAAAGTGAACTATTCCGTTTTTTCATTTTAAGATACGCAACCCTGAAAAGTATAGTCTATATTCACCTTTATATAACGCAGAGTTCTTCTAACGACAAACTGAAAACCAAAACTTCACGGGCAGTAAACGCGCAAAAAAGCATCCAAAGATAATATAGAGCAAGTCCCTTCAAAAGATCCGACGAAAAAAGTACTCTCCAAATGATTTATGGGGTGTAACGGGGTGTTTCGGCTGCCCGATATTTTCCGACATTTTATTATAAATATTTATGTATTTTTCACGAGTCTGTAGTTAACGGTGTCGATGGTAAATGATTTGTGGAGGAGAAACGAATTTAACTTGACATAATTTAGGGAAATAGTTGCTGGTTTAATCTGGGGCACCTTAGCAAAACCTAATAAAAAAACAAACTGAACTAAAATTACATTCGTGTTCAAAATCTATATCTCTACATATAGAAGAAGATTATAATTGTAGTGGTGTAATGGTTCGCGCTCCGGACTACAGCCAGCGGTTGTGGGTTAGAATCCCGCAAAGGGAAAATGTTTGTGTGATGAGCACGAGCATTTGTACCTAAGTCATGGACGTTTATAAATGTATTTAAGTATGTTTATCCGTTATCTAGTCGCCATAGTACAAGCTTTGCTTAGTTTGGGCACAGTTTATGGGGATAGCTAATTGGTGTGGTTGTGTTAACAATGTATTTATTATTATTTATTTATATTATAAATGCGAAATTAACTCTATCTGTTGTTACAATTTTACGAGAAAATCACATGTTTTTATAAAATTCGGTACGGGGAGATCTTAACCTTAGATATATAGGTATAATAGTAATGTATGTATATACGTCCTACTGCAAAGCATAGACCTCACCTCAACTTTGGAATGGTTAGGCTTATATTTACTTCACCACGCAGGCCCAGTTCGGATTGGTGAAGGGCTATTGTAAGGCCAGTGACTTTACCTTACTGTCAGATGTTATTAAGCCGCCCGAGGTCTCTGACTAGGCTTCAAGACACGTATCAAGCTATATTAGCCGGGACCAACTTTTTAACGTGTCTTCCGAAACACGGAGATGCTTGTGATCATCATCATAATCATTTCAGCCATAGGACGTCCACAGCTGAACATAGGCCTCCCCCATTGACTTCCAGATTGGCCGGTTGGAAGCAGCCCGCATCCAGCGGCTTCCTGCAACCTTTACCAGGTCGTCTGTCCACCTTGTAGGTGGACGTTCTACGCTGCGCTTGCCGGTACGTGGCCTCCATTTCGTACAGCTTTCATAAAATGCGTAGTAGTCTATTATCATTATTGTGCCTGTCAGAATAATGAACCCAATCCATCCCACTGTGCAAAGGATTATAAACAATTCAACACCAATACCACAGACAATACTTTACAAATGACTGAACATGAAACCAATAAATACATAACCAAATTAATACATTATTCGGAATCCAAAACTGAAATTAATATTACCAAATCACCGCTCACGCACGCACAGTGCCCAGTTTCATTTGCTCTGATAAACCAATAATTTCAAATATAAACTTAAGGGTGGTTTCACATAGGCGAATGCGTTTTGTAGCGTATTTTTAACAAAGTGAGTGCGCGAATATTTTATTTAGCACTTTGAGCAGAGCTGATTTTAATAAAAATGTTTTCGTACAAAATAGTGTACAATTAAAAAATCAAACAAGCGTCCAGTACTTTGAAAATTGACACATAAATTATTTATTTATTTATTTAGACTTTATTACACAGATTTAAAAAATCATACAAAAGATGGACATAAATTATTTACTTAGACTTTATTACACAGATTTAAAAAATCATACTAATGGTGGACTTAATGCCATGAGGTATTCTCTACCAGTCGACCAGATAAACAGAGACGTTTTGTAGGCGGTAAAAATTCAAATGAAAGGTCCGTGTGAATTATTTTTAAAAGCATAAACTACATACACTAAATAAACTAAATACTATCATACATAGATTACATAGGGAAAAAACATACGTAAATAAATATGACGACGATCATGACAGTCATGATACTACAACACTTAAGGGTTCTTCCCCCCCCCCCCCCCCCCACATTAATCTTTATACTGTTCTTATTACAACTTACTTAGAGGTAAGAGCACTACAAATGAAGCTTCATGGGCTCAAGACTGTATCTACTCACAATTTATACTTTCCTCGCCGCTCATTTTTAACAACTTGCCCCCCCCCCCCCCCCCCCTATGTAATTGACATTAAACACTACAGAGCTGTCAGGCGTAGAAAGCCCGCTGTGACTTTAATTTCTTTGCTTCAAATTTTGCGCGCGGATTACTTATCTTGTGTCATTAATCTAAGCCTCCAGTAATACTCTTCTAAAACCTTAGCACCTAGTACGCGCTAATTTTCTTCATAAATTGCAATTATCACCATGAACCCTCGCTTCTATTACTACTGACCGTTTGTCATATGCCTATATAGTTAAGTATGACTTTTGCTTATGTAGTGTATGGGTTGTTTTTGTATGTACTTTTTTACGTTCATGTTTTCAAACATGATATATACGAGTATAGTACAGTAATAGTTAAAAAAGCACTCGCCCGGCATGCGATGAGACGTGGGTTCGGGTGGCAGTCGATTTTTTTTCAAGTATTATATTATCTTTTTTTTTTTTTTTTTTTCTTTAAATATATATATACAGGGTGTAACGAAAAGGTGAAATAAAACTTTAAGGGGTTATTCTACGGCTAAATTACATCAACTCTTTCTATGGGACCAACATCGAAATTGCAAAAAAAAAAACACTTTCCCATACTAAAACGCGACCAGCTGGCATCAGTTTGTATGGAAACGTCAATTTTTTTTGAGATTTCGATGTTGGTCCCATAGAAAGAGTTGATGTAATTTAGCCGTAGAATAACCCCTTAAAGTTTTATTTCACCTTTTCGTTACACCCTGTTAAAGAAAATAAATAAAAAAATAAAATCAACGAAATTAATTTTTTTTTTTTTATTAAAGACTATTCTGTTTAAAGAAAAAAAAAAATTTTTTTTATTAGGTATGTCAGATTATGTAGATATTATATATACTGTGTGACTTTTTTATCATTTTTGTTGCACTGCCCACTAAACATTTTGCATTTTGTAAAAAAAATCAAATCAAATCAAATCATTTATTTGTGAAAATGTGGGTAACAATAAAAACAATAATATTATTTTGCTTTATCTTCACTATTAATACCTGCGCTTTTGACGGCCATCGCATTCGAAATTTTGCTTGTCACACTCAAAAAAATTATAATATGTTTTTCAAAATATATTTATTTGTTATCAAACCATTTGAACTAACAATATTAATATACCTGTAACAGTCAAGACATAGGTAGTGGTTTTATGTGAGCGCGCCCTTAAGTACTCATTTTGGAAATTGCACCCTATTTCAAAAGAGGAGATTAATCCCTAAATACAAAACAACAGGGCATTATCTGTAATCGCTTGCAATCAAAACGAATGACGATTCGTTACCTACTAAAGTACCTTTAACTGTATAAGGATACTACTGTTTGGGTAATAGTGTTGTGTTGGTCGAGTAGGTACTCTGGGAAGTGTCCCACATTTGGGAAAGCACATTAAATTAGACTCTATCATGCTATCGTGTCTACCAAAACAGCGTCCCACATGTGCGAAAACAGATATTAAATTAAATGATTGTGTCTACTAAAACTTATTATAGCATGCAAAGACCATATTTAATAATTGGTTACAGCCGAAGTATCAAGTAGATAATAAGAGCCTTATAATTTAGTGTATTTGTAAATTTATTTTAATATTGTAAGAATACCTGACGAAGTTTACTATGACATTGCAGGGAAAATTCTTGCAACAGTTTGCAGTTTTTTATTTCTTATATTTAAATTAATTATTCATCTAAATTTTTATTATTTGTTAGTACCTTGTTGATAATATTATTAGATTTTTTTAAACCTTAAATCTTAATTATTATACTGGGTGTGCTTTGTGTTTGCAAATAAAAAAAAAATATTTAAAAAAAAAAACAATTTTAGTATCGGCACTGAGTCTATAGTCAATATTTGCATATCTTATTAATTTGCTTGTAATTTATTGTGTTGGTCTATTGGTTGTTCTAATAAAATATATATAACTAAAAATATTTTATTCTTAAAAATATAAACCACGTTAAATGTATGAGACTTGTCAAACGAAACAAATGAGTCCAAACTGAATGTTTTTACTAGAAGCCATCAAGAGTCACACTATCCACCTCCTAACTCCATTGTCAAAATATTCTATTGTCATCTGAATCACTCACATATTTACTAAGTTTCAAATTGATACAACAGTTAGAAGTTGATAGGTTTCCAAAATTCGATTACATAGTTAGACGCAAGGGAAACTAATCAAAGCGTTTTAAAAAGCGAATCGAAACATTTTATTTTATTGCTATAAACTAGAATAGCTAAATAGACATAGGTGCTAACTATTAAGTTGATAACACCCACATAATTGTAATGATGATGCCTTAATTACAGCAAATAAAATAAAAAATTGAAGAAAATTCATCATAATAATCATTATTAGCTCACGTCAGTCCACTTCTAGACATAGACCTTTCCCATCCCAATACACGCCATTGAGCCCGATCCTCGCCTTTTCTAAAACCATTTGCTGCCAGTAGCTTTGCGTATCATCGTTTTACCTTGTCGGAGGACGCCCTACGCTGCGTTCAAAAAAAGTTCAGTGGTAATATGAATATGAATTCTAGGCTAGCATTAAGAATCTGTTTGTGCGCATGTCTTGAGTTTACTGATTTGAGACATCTTGTTATCTTGTCATCACATATTATCAAGTCACCAATATTTTTTGTTTGAGTGGGACAAGTTAGTTAAGATCGGGACAGTTTAATTAGGGACATTTTACTTTAACAACACTTGAACCATTTAGTCGGACGTCTATTGTCTAGGGTAATGGATGCAAAAAGCGAAACATTTCTGATACATTTTAACTTCCGGTCGTTAGTGTCTAATGTTCCTTTAAAATTTCAATAATTTAGCTCGTTTGAGGTTTAACTTGTTACCCAAATTACCGCTTTGAATATTTTGAAGTAGTGCTCAAATTCGTTTTTGTATTTCAGAATTTCTTTTAAGTTGTTTTGTTCAGAAAACTGAATGTACAATACAATTAGGTTTGAAAAAACACATTTTAAACACATAGTTTAAGTACCTACTGAAATATTTTTATTTTCATAGTATTGTCTGGGCTGATTGGGTGATTATATCTTATAATAAATGTCGATCACCGTAGCCCATAGGCAAGCATACCCGACTTGGTGTCACTATCTCTAAGGTCCCGGGTTCGATTCCCGGTCAGTCAATGTAGAAAAATAACTTATTCTTAGCTATCATTCACAAAAATTTATTTCGCTATTTGAAGATCATCAGGTCTTTTCTAGTTGATGAAGGGATGTGACAACATCCACAGATCTGATTTGAAATATAGAATCCTGATACTTCGTCTTTAAATAAAAAACGGAAATATTTTATTTATTTTACAGACCTGTTCTTAAACTATTTCACCATTAAAGATTTATCAAATTTTTCTATTTTGTTTCAGGTAAGCATTGGAACATATTCGCTTTACCCGTCCTAGCTACGGGTTTATCTGTGACCAACAGATGTTACGGGGAAACAAAACGTAGGCGGAAATCTCCAGACAGTCCAGACATCATTTATTATGTCCAGATAGTCTGGCGGCTTGCCCACTGTGCGTCACATAGTCCTCTTAATAAAGGTAAACACTACAATACATGACAGTAGACTCACTCCAAGCTTGTTCATATTAAACCCGCGGAATAAAAATGCACATTCAATTATTAAAAAATAACTTTTTCTTTTGCTCTTTTGTACGGAAAGAATTTTGCCAGAGGTGTCAACCAGCAACCTAGACTTTAGGCAATTTAGTAAAATAATTTTCTGATTAGAACCTAACATAACTGAGTCCAACCAAAAATTACCCCGCCACTACGACATTTGGATTGACAAGAACTATATATTATAAAAATTTGATTTCGATAAGTAAGTGCCCAGAAACGAAAGCGCATGTTAGAGCTTACTTTAGGTACTTCTTTTAAAGTCCCACTAGGAGACATTTAATTCGCTACAAAGTCGCCTTTACATAATTCCATTTATTTTAAATCTAGATAGTTACATTTCAAATGTTGTTAGTAGTTGGTTAGTAAGTTGCTTTAAACTAGGAGTTTTAGTATGGTTAGTTAAGACTGTTTCTAAGATTTGAACCTTTGGGTAAAGGCCTCCTCCAGCTCCATCCATGCCGCTCTCGCTTTGCCCAGAGTCATCCACTTTGTTCCGGCTACTTGAGTCAGGTCATCGGCCCATCGTCTTTTCGGTCGGCCAACACTTCTTTTTCCTGATGGACCCTTCCATTTTGTAGTTTCGATGGTCCACCTGCTGCTGCTCCGGCTGGCCACATATCACGCCTTTACATATCAACTGTATAATTTAAAAAAAAACGGACAAGTGCAAGTTGGACGTGAGGGTTCCGTACAAATTATAAATAGTTCAGGAATCGAGTCTCGCAGTTTATTTACAAATTAATTGCAAATGTAGGTATTATTTAAAAAAAAAAACTCTGTACTTGTAGTATGAAGATATTGCTTGCCAACTTTCATAGTCCAAGATTAACGGAAAGTACCCTATTTTTGATTCCTTTGTGTCAAAATATACGTTTTTGCGGCATAAAGGGCCGTATTTTTTTTAACGGTAAATTTAAAGTTAGATTTTTTCACAGAGTCAAGGGACTGTAGACCTAAGTATATGGTTTTAATTTCAAGTCGATTCCTGCATTCTTGAGATAAGGGGTCCTGACAGACATACGGACAGACAGACAATAAACTGATCCTTTAGGGGTTCCGTTTTTTTCCTTTTGATGTACAAAACTGTTATTTCTACTTATGTAAAAAGTTACTGTTATCACCTTTCACTATGGTAAATCGTAATTTCGAAATTGAGGAGACATGAGAAATAAATTGCAAACGAAATACAGATTCGTTTTGAATTATTTCGCTTGCTAAAAGCCTGTGAACCGCTATTATGAGGAATGTGGGAGTGTTTTCATTTAATAGATTATTTTGTATTTTTCGTGCCTCATTTCGTGTAATGGAAATTTCGGGTTTCATTTTCGAGTATGAATGCTGAAATGAGGTCAATTTTTGGTTATAAAATAATTATTAATGTAATTACGGCTTTGAGCGACAAATTAAATTTTACTCTGTAATGCACTTGTTATAATTAAAAAGAAATAACTACATATTAATCCTATTTCGACAAGACAATTAGGTGGATAGTGCATCCACGAGGTGGACAGACCACCTGGTAATGGTTGTAGGAAGCCGCTGGATGCTGACTGCTTCCAATGGCCAATCTTAGGTATACACTAGAGTTTTTTAAAGTCAGGCAGCATGTACACAATATTAAAATGTGTAAGTTTGTCACGTGAAAGGAAATATCTCCATTATGTCGTGTAACTGTAATATTTGTTGTACCTTTATAAGTAGAGTAATGCACTATTAACCATATTGGGTACCAATATGGTTAATAGTGCATTACATTATTTATATACTTTCACGTGTTGCCACGGCAACGCTCAAAGGAAGCCTGAGTTTAGTTGGTCTCAAGTCCGTCTAAAAACCGGAGTTGGGACACGCAAGGTTAACTTGTGGAATTTATCTATGGCCACAGATCTTCAGAAGTAGAATGGATGCACAGACAAATAACTTAATCTTTTTTAAACCTACGCTTCTTTTAGTACCTTTGAAAATAATAATAATATGCAAAAGATACAGTCTTGTGACTTGTAACTGACGGACAGATAGACAACCAAGTCTAAACATTTCCGCCTATCTGCTTATTGCCATACACTTGTAATCTTCACAGTATAAATATTACCGGCCTGTTTTTTATGTTTTATTTAATTACGATAGTTACTCGTTGATTAAATATTCGGTCGTGGCCCCTTAAGAATGTTATTTGGTCTATCATAATAACGCTTGCCATAATCATTATAAAACCACCCTGTATTGGAAGTACTTCAGTTCATAAGCGCAGTTGCAGCACTAAGCTCCCTAAGAGCCTTATATTGAGCCGGCGCAGTTTCATACCACCGCTACATCTACTTACAGCGGATTAGGGCTGCGAATTGCGATTTCAGTTCACATGAGAATAATAAATCGTCACTCATCTAAAGGCGCATTTTCATTAGTCGATATCATCATCATCATCATCATCATTTTAGCCATAGGACGTTCACTGCGGAACATAGGCCTCCCCCACTGACTTCAGATTGACCGGCTGGAAGCGGCCTGCATCCAGCGTCTTCCTGCAACCTTTACCAGGTCGTCTGTCCACCTTGTGGATGGACGTCCTACGCTGCGCTTGCCCCATCTGCCGTTAGTTCTACGTGCTATGTGCCTCACTCACTGCCACTTCAGCTTGCTAATCCGTTGCTGTTGGGCTATGTCAGCCATTTTTGTTCGTTTATGGATCTCTTCATTTCTGATTCGATCTCGCAAGGAAACACCAAACATAGCCCTTTTAATAGCACGCTGTGCGATCTTGAGCTGTATTATGAGGCCCATAGTGAGAGGCCACGTTTCCATATGTCATCACTGGTAACACACATTGGTTGAGACTTTCTTCTTAGGCACTGAGGTATTTTGGATGAGAAGACGTTGTGTAGTTTCCCGATCGCCCAGCCGAGTAGGATTCGACGCAATCGTCGAAGGACGTTAATACGTCCCTCTCAAAGTTGGATTTACCCAGCTGGATGACTTGTCCCAGGTAGACATATTTGTCAAACATTTCGAGAGTAGAGCTCCCAATGGATACTGGGTATTCGACATGACCTTCGTTTTAGTGGATAACACGTTCGATGAATTATACTGCAAGCGGGAACTTCCCGCATGCGGTATATGCGGGAAGTTCCCGCTTGCAGTATAATTCATAATGAAAGTCTCTTACCACATTTGGTGATAAGCAAGTAACCAAATGCCCGTAATTTCGACCACTGAATTAAAATGTTATTACTGTAGCTAGCTAGAGTGGCAGTAATAGAATAGAATAGAATAGAATTGTTTTTATTTCCCTAGTTCTTGTGTTACATGATGTCCCGAGGCCAGCGGTGTGTTTGGCCTGTGTGTCAGCTACTTACAGTCTACTTATGTTTGTCTGAAAGATCTGTATAAGTGTCGTGTAGTGTGTGCTGTGTGCTTATTAGTTTGTACAGAATAAATTTACATAATTTTATAATGTCGTTTCATCTTCTTGCCCTATCCTATTATACAGATAATCACAGTCTGTGGGGACGTGGAGCGGTTGTTCGCTTGCTGAGCAGCCGACTCCTGTCTTTTTTTGGTACATAGCTGATTTCGCCTAGTGGAGTGGCAGTAGTCGGGGCACATAGCACGTAGAACTGACGGCCAATGGGGCAGAAAGGTTCTAGAATGGAGGCCAGCCACAAGGTGGACGACCTGGAGACGTATTTTTGAAGCATTAGAAATGAATCTTGAATTCGAACACGAAAAAAATTCGTGTATGAAAATAGTTTCTATTGCCTCCGATTTTACGCATTTTTGAATCACTCGAAATAGGTGTCGCTATTAGATTGAAATCTTGTAACTATTTTTGCTTCACGCAGACAATATCATAAACCATAAAGCATAAACTCACTAAGGAACGTAAATAAAAAGTTATTATGTCAAATTTCTGTCAAACATACGTTTACTTGTCAATGTTATTCTTCCGTACTTTCTACTAGTAGAAAACAAAAACGAGTGGTCGTTGCAGAATTCACGGAATGAATTTTCAAAAATAGTGATTTTAGGAATTCGCATTCGAATCTTGCGATTTCGTATTCGGATTGGAATTCGCATGATTCAAAAATACGTCTCCTGGTAAAGGTTCCAAGAAGTCGCTGGACGTAGGTTGCTTCCAACCGGTCAATCTGAAAGTAATTGGGGGAGGCCTAAGTTCAGCAGTGGACGTCTTATGACTAAAATGATGATGATGATAAATATTTCCACGTAGTAGGTAGAACCTACATCCAAACATACTTTAATCCTATACTTCGATACCACCAAAAGAGGAATTTTCTGTTTTTGTCAGGATTTTACGGAGATTTTTACTTTACTTTTAAAATTCGACGGATGCGAAACGATGATGCTGGATATTCGAATCAAATAAAAGAGACGGATGTGCTACCCGTCCTCGTATGCATCGCACAGTGGGCCGCCCGCCAAAAACATCAGGCAAAATTCGCTCCGGGAAAAACGACGAAATTACAAGCGTTAACGAAAGCCCACGAAAAAATGGCGAAACAAAGAAAAAATGAGAGCTGGCTACATATTTCGGGCATATTAGAGGCCTAAGAGTAAAACAGCTAAAATGTTGACTTACTTGAGGCTAATGAAATGTGTGTGGAAAAATGTTTTAGTAATAAAGTGTATTTATTTTGCGCTGAATGTTTTGAAGAATATATTCACAGTAACATTAAAACTTTATGTTGCCAAGTGATATACAAGCTGAAATAGAGCCGGTAGCAAAACTTGGTGTACCGAAAAGGCCAGTGGTGCCTTCATGCCAACACGGTCAAGACGAAAGGCATTGTAATCCGGCAATATAAATAATTTTTGAAAGGGCGACTACTACGGTATTTTTTGAATATAGCACTGTCAAAATTAAGTTTCTGACGAAGATGGTCAAATAAATTAGTGTTTTTGGTTGTATATTCATATTAAACTACAAGAAAAAGGGTCCATGCTAAAATTAATTAATAGCCCCTTAGAGTGCCTACACAATAAGTCTTATTTAAGACCGGTTAACTTTTATTTAGAAGGTGATTCTACTGCTCAAATACAACAATTAATTTATAAACGGTATTGTATAATGTAACATTTCGTAACATAATGCTGTTATCAAAAAATATTAGCCTCTAGAAAATATTTTGCCCAACGTTTTAGGGATAAACACCTCAATGCCATATTAAACCAATTTTATGAAGAAAATTGGTTTTCAGCTACAAAATAGCTACAAATTTTCTCAGAATGCAATAAGGCTGATTATATATGTCCTAAGAAGAATCTGTAATTTTATTTTTGTTTTATCGGATAAGGAATAATGATATTGACTACCCAACGTGTAGGTATGGTACGCGTTCCAAAGCCAAGCAGTTGCGGGTTGCGGGTATGAATGAAACCCTCTAGAGATACCTAAATAATTGGGTGGCAAGAGAATTTGTACGGAAACCATTGATGTAAGCCAATACATTTATTTATTTAAGGTAACGTGAGTATAAAGTTATAAGGCGCGGTCTTTTTTTATTATTTCAACAATTACACTTATTACCTTGCCCCAAATTGAACAAAGCGTGCGCGCTATGGCGACGAGATAACGGATAAACAGAGTTATCGACAGATCTTTATAAAAGTAAAAACTAAATGATACTGTATAAAACCCAAGAGTATCAATATTCTCAAAAGACATTATTTGTGGTTATATTGCCAACGTAGTATTGCACGATTAATAATAATTTTGTTTAACTAAGTACCTATTTTGCATAAAATTAATAATTTTTGTTTTCCCGCTGACGCGGGTTCCGGCGGCAACCGATCGAAAGCGACTAACGGTAGTCAGACCCAACTCCGACAAAATAACAGAGTTGAGACACGCAAGGTAGATTAACTCGTGAAATTTACCCTAATAAAGGTCTGTGAGAAACTTTTTTTTTTTTTAATTAAATTTATTTATTAATTTTTATTTATTAAACATCGTTTATCGTATCAGCCATAAGACGTCCATTGCTGAACAAAGGCAGACGGGTTGGCGAGCGCAGTTTGTTAAAAGATTTCGCATAAAGACGCAGCTGCCCGTCTCGTGCTACATGAATTAGTCGCCTCTTACGACACGCCTCCTGTTGGCAGTGGGGAAGTGTATTCTTTACAGCCGTCCCCACTCGGCAATAGGGATAAACATACTAGTACATAATAATAAATAGGTACATTGATAAACTCAATGACAAGTATAAATGTTTAGGTTTATCAGACGAACATTTAATTTTGCACCTTGCGGGACTTGAACCTATATACGCTGGCTAAATTTGGCTTCACAATTTGGCAAATGTAAAATCGTCGATGCAAAGTGATTATAAGGTTTATTTTCCATTAACACAATAACTCCAAGATTCACTACAATTAATTATGTAGTATGCGCCATCATTATAAGGGCTGTGTCAGATAAGCGTTTTTTCCACATATAAGTTTGTTTTTGTATGCGTATACGCGCACCTTGTAGGTACCGTACGCTTTTGAGGGAAGCTACATAACTTTTTATACTGCCAGTACCTACTAATGTCGCACCAGTCGCGCGTGTCTGTCGCAAGTAATCGGTCGCACGGGGCTGCAATCGGCCGCGATGCACGGTACTAAGACCTGCTCGTACGAGCAAAAACGTACTTATAATCTCGTATAGCTTGCTACTGATGCAATGGTTCAACAGAACACACTGAAATTAGCCCTTGCACGTAAGTTGCTTATTGAAGCTCAAAATGAAATGTCGAAATGAGCGTACACCTTCATGTCAAATATTTCGTGCTCCACCACTAACTTCAGTAAGTATCTGCATTATCTTAAGGTTGACTGACAGAGAATGCTGTAAAGCAATAAGTTTGACAATCCTACTTACTTGTGCCATAAAGCTTGATTAAAAAATGGCTTAGTATAGCCTCAGTATAGTATAGCCATTCAGCGAGAAAAGGCTGCAAGCATTCTCGCTTATTACATTAACATTACTTACATAATATTACTATTACTTACATTATTAATCAAGCTGGAGTCCTGTGGTGTTGGTGCGGCCGCATGTGCTTGGTTCCGGTCATATTTTCGTGGTCGCTATCAGAGAGTGCAATGCCCAGATGTTGATGGCAAGGTGACTGTGTCAGCGCAGCTGCCCTTGGAGAGGGGCGTAATCCAGGGGTCAATACTGGGTCCAACGTTATTTTCGATCTACACAGCGAGCATGGTTGAGGTTGTGGAGCGCTCGCAACTCCATCTGTATGCGGACGATAGCCAGTTGTACATTCATACTTTACCATCTGATAATGAAGTTCATAGTGCTGCCGCTAAGTTGAATGAGGACTTGAATGCTATTACGGAATGGTCACTAAAGCACGGACTTGTCCTTAACCCTAAAAAGAGTGTCGCTATGATACTGGGAACCAAAAATCAGGTACGGAAAATAAAAGAGATTAACCCGGTTATTAAGGTGTGTGACACTACCGTTCCTAGCGAGGGCTGTGTTCGCAATCTTGGAATGTTGTTGGATGAATGCTTAAGGTTTGAGCAGCACGTCCGTAACAAGACGGGTAAATGTTTCGGGGCTCTGAAAAAAATTGTATCAATATCGTACTTATTTAAAACGGGATATCAGGCTTTTACTGTGTAATAGCTTAGTCTTATCACAGCTTGCATACTGTGACATTGTCTACACTCCTTGTTTATATAAAAAAATAGCCAAGAGCGTGCAGAGGGTGCAGAACGCGTGCATACGATTTTGTTACTCTATACCTAGAAGACATTATATCACGCCGGTTTTAATTGCTGAAAACATTCTTAGTATGTCCAAACAAGTCACATTAAAATATGCATGTTTTCTGCACACCCTGCAACACACAAAAGTACCAACTTATTTGTATAGAAAACTGTCCCACAAACGCTTGAAGTATAAATCGCTTAGAGACAGGGGATATCAGCTATTGGTTCCACAATTGAGATTGGTTAGTGCTAGAGGCTGTTTTAAATATGCAGCGGCAAAGATATGGAATGATCTACCACCACCTATTCGTTCTGCGCTGGAACTGTCGCTGCCAACGTTCCGCAAAAGATGTCGCAATTGGCTGCTTCACGAACAGTCATTAGCACTAGCTAACTATACCTAAATTTTAAAAAGGCATTCTCCACTGCTACAAAACCTGCTATCTTAGATATAAGTGTAGATTTTCATGTTTTTACAGTTGTATTTGTTTGGATAAACTTATAAAAGGCTATGGCAGAATAACAGAGTTTGCGGGTCTCCTGCATCCACTGAGTCATAGACCATTTTGTCTTACAATATTAAGCTTCACACTATTCTGTTGTATCTGTAATGTGCTTTGAGACAAATAAATACATTCTTATTCTTATTCTTATTGCTTATGGGACATGCTTTTATTTATGAATAAGGGGATTTAAGTATTTGGATAGACTAACTGTTGTCCGCGATGGCCCTTCTTACCGTTAGATGTCGTAAGCAGCGCCACTTGCATCTTTCGGGAACTGTTCATTTTCCGGTATAAAAAGTATCCTTTCTTTTATTTCAGACTAATATCTATTTCTGTGCTGAATTTTATTTAGATCCGTAGCATGATTCGGTAAAAAACATTAATCCAAACCAAACTTTAGCATTTTTATTATAAGTAAGTTTATGTTTTCGAATTGTGTCTCATGATTGATGTAAACTTAAATAAATGAGTGAAAGAATTTATTCATTATACAAGCGATTATTAACCCGTTGAGGATTATAAGAACGCCGGCGGTCGCATAACAATGTAATTTCTATTGTGTCTCGTTCACACATGCTTGACAGGTTAAAGAAATAAACGCGGCGGAAAAACGCTAATCTGCACGAGCCCTAAGTGGGATTTTCAAAGAACAACTAGGTTTTGAAAATATGGAATATTTTAGCACAGATTTGATTACGTTATTTTGTTCTTTAACAACAAAGGCTGGAACACACATTTACACACAGTAGTTTAAAAACTACTTACAAAACAAACGTGTGTTCCAGCTTATTTAGTACTAGTTATCCCGGCGAACTTCGTAGCACCGCTTCATTTTTTTTGTGTATTTTTCCAATGTTTTATTAGTTATTCTGCTATTCGGGGCGGAGCCAAAGCCAGCAAATCAAAGATCATAAAAATCGGTTCAGTCGATCTTGACTTATAAATGGTGTAACTAACCCGACTATGTTTTATATTATAAAATAATAGGTATAGATAGAGACTTGTCAAAACGAATCGAATGAGCCCAAACACGAAGGTTTTGCTAGTAGTCATTGAAGAGTTCTACTACCCACCTCCTGACTCCATCATCAGATCAGCACGATGGTGTCAAATTATTGTATTGTCCAAATGTCAAATACTAACAAAGTTTTAAATCAATACGTCAGTTAGAAGCAGGTTAAAAACTACTTCCAAGATTTGATTACAAAGTTAGTTAGATAGATAGTTAGTTACAAGTGAAGCTAATATAAATGTGTGCTAAAAAGTATAATCACTAACAGTGTATTAGTACACTCTGTTTTATTAAAATCATCTTGACATGTTAATAAAGTTTTTATACCGGGTGTAACAAAAAGGTACAGTGGAACTTTAAGGGCTAATTCAACTGTTTAAATACAACAACTTTTTCTATCGAAATAACATCGTAATCTCGAAAAATATATCGCTTCCATATACTAAGCTGTCGACCAGCTGAGATAGTTCGTAATTTGTATGAAGAAGAGATTTTTTATGTGAGCAGTAGAATCAACCCTTAAAGTTCATCTGCTACTATCTTTTACACCCTGTATATCTTTAAATATGGCTAAAACTTTTTGAGTGCATACCTTAATCTATGTTGTTTATGTAAACTAAGGTAAAAGTACCAAAAACGGCTGAGAAATATAATTTTATTTGCTCAAACAAACACTAAAAGTTGACGAAAATACCTTCGCATCATCATTTCAGAATATTTGCCGAATCAGAGTTATTCTTATAGCAAAGAAAATTGGAAACGTCCTACTTTCTACTTTAGCAAGTTTCATCATTTAGCCCGACTATAAAGTACCACTTTAACAAAAACTTCTGTAACAAGGACAATTTGTCCTGTTTATTTTTCTTCATAAGCCATAACAAGATCGGAACTTTTCTAAAACTCATCCTCTGCCTCCATCCAACTCAGTGATACATCGTCCAATTTACGGAAAATAAAAGCACCATTATTATCGATAAATTTTTAATCACACTTCGAAACGGAAGACACACCAGTTAACAAGGTAAAACAATAACTAAAACCTATGTATACTTATATACAAACAAATAATTCTACAAAAAGTGCTCAACGCCACTTCATCGGATGAGTTACGGCCAATTTATACAGGGGTAGGAAGCGTGAAGACCCGGAATACGTCAAAAGTCTAGATTGAACCCGAAGCCGAATCGCACTCGCCTCTGCCTATCTATTAGAGTGCTCCCAACGAGTCTCAAGACCCTCACCTCATTATGTGGTTCGTAGAACAACACGTCCTTCTGAAAAGTGAACCCGCCGCAGTGCTGGGAATCAACAAAAATTTTCAATTCAGAACCATTTTGATACTTCTTGTGAAGAGCCACACCAATAGCGGTGTGCCCTTGACTTCTTTCGTTCACTATTGATGCTATTCGCAAGTCTGGAGAGAACTGCTTGTACAGGCAAGCCTGGAAACCAAACCTGCTGATCGTTGAGGTTAACGTAAATGACGGCTTCTCGTACCTTGCACTGACAGATACATCCGGGGCAGTCGGACACGATAGAGGCCTGAAAGTTACCTCTGTCCCTAGACTGAATTCAGGAATTATTTTGTAAGTCCACTGGGTCACTAGTCTCAACGTGTTCGGGTCCACATCCTTCACGCAGCACGACAAAGATCCCACTGACTTTTCTTGTTCCTTCTCAATGACCATCTCAGTTTCTGATGAGACCAAATCTTTGATTTTGGACGTCAGCCGCATTTGGTAGGATCCGTCGATGATTTCGCTGTATGTAGCGGTCGCTGAGCCAGCAGAGTCCACGAGCAAGCCTTCATCGGACCTCTTTGGCTCCAACTCCTTGTGGATCACATGGTTGAAACACTTGTATGTGTCCTTGGCCTTTCCGAAGTTGTATTGCTGGACCAGTTTCACTTTGTCCATCACTTCTCTTAGCACAACGAGTTTGGCACCAGTGAAGCATGCTGGGAATACACTCTTGGCCTCCGCGTGAACGTCACTTAGCCTGATCAGTTTGGGTTTTTGTTTCTCAATAACAATGATCTCTTTCTTTTTGGGCAGTAGTTTCTGGAGGTTGTATACGAAGCTACTGACCTCCTCTTTGATCATATCTTCGTTTATGTCCATTTTCGGTTGATAAAAGTTGTAAGTTTGGATAGCAGGCGAGACGTCATTGACCTGTCTGTTGTATTTTTAAACTGGCAGTGAGTGCGAGCGGCCAGTTAGAGCAAGGAGTCTGTTTAGTATATTTCAGTGCGATGCGCCGCGCGCGTGGAAGCGTGACATCCGTAGTAAACCAGTTGGCTACAAAAATAAACATACTGTTTATGGGTTAACTTATCATTAATAAGGAATGCAAACTGCTGATGTATGAAATATTTCATTTACTGGAAACTATCTGATTTGCAATATTTTTGTTAGTAAATAAAGAATAATAACAGATTAGTTGTACAATTAATTAAAATTCACAATAGACAAATAGTAGCATCGCAGTTTTATGTATTTGATAGAGTGAGCAATAAACTTACTTTGTTATTTCGTATTTCTTTTAAAAAAGTAAAATGCAATAGTAAAAAAATATATAAAACGATGAGACTAAAGTGGTGACCGTAAAAATCAACATAGACTTCAAAACACATCAAATTAGGTTACATTTATGTATAATAAACTAGCTGTTGCTCGCGACTTTGTTCACGTAGTCCTTGCAAAACCATAGTTCTAATCTCTAATCAAATTCTTGTAATCAAAGACCACGAAGAAAGTTGCGGGTGTTACCTAACGGTGTTACCTACTTTTTTTTCACATTCAAAATTTGTTGCCAACCGAACAGCGACATCTAACGATAAGAAGCGCCATCTGCAATGATAGTTATTTTGCATACATCGAGAACCGTACATTTTTCGTAAATGGAAAGTATCCTATCTTTTATTCTAGACCAATATCTATTTCTATGTCAAATTTTATCTAGATCCGCTCAGCCGTTCTGGCGTGATTGAGTAACAAACATCCATCCATTTAAACTTTCGCATTAATAATATTAGTAAGAAATAAAATAAGACAAGATTAAAGAACGGGAATAATTGAATGAAATGATAGTATAAAAATTAAAATTCAAAATTCAAATTCAAATAAATGAATTTAAATGATAATATTAAAGTGACGTAAGGTGTTCTTGTTATCTGTAAACACTGTAAACTGCATTGCCGAAAGAATAATAGGACCGTTTTTACTGACATTTATAATTTTATTTATTTTATTTATACTATACACACAAACAAAAAAACTGTTGTACAAATGGCTGACTCTAAATACATGAAATAAACGAAGCCTATTGATATACCGTTCGCATAAACTGGCAGATAATCCTGGCTAGACTTTAAATTCTCCTCCATTTAAAAGAATGTCAGCCATTTTATACGCAGGTATGTCAGTAGGAACAAGCCACAGAACAGGAATGACATGCTACGCTCCACTACACGGAACAAGCCACGATTCTCGTAGGCATAACCGATACATATTCCTTTGGCAATAGTAAAAAATAAAAATAAACAAACTAAATAGTGTTGAACTTACGGTTTGACTTGAAAACTACCATGGCCCGTGTGCAAGTGGATACTACAAAAATGTCGTTGTCACGATACAGTACTAATGTTACTTCACTATGTATTTTGAGTGCTTGCGTCATGCGAGCGGCCTTTGGACCGAGAACGTAACTATAGTGGTATTATCAATTCTTGACTACTTCTTTGCGAGTTGTTTCAGTGTAGGGGAATAGTGTACAAGGTGATCCACAGAAGAAAGGTCCTATTCAATTAAAAAATATATATATTTGATAACAGATGTATAGTAAACATAATTTGTCTTCATCAAAGAAGGGACTGAATGAAAACATACCGTAAATAAACAAGTTTAATTAATTAGAATTATTAAATAAATAAATAAAAAATAAATAAAATCATTTATTTGCCAGACTATGGTTACACGGTGTTCTTAAAATAATATTTACCAACATATTCTATCGCCAGGGACGTGCAAATTTTGATAAGGAGATCTCTACATAATTTTTAATAACCGTTAATTTAGTTAAATTAAAAAAAAGAAAGATGTCGTGGTTCTTGGTTACAGAGTTCAAAATACAAAAAAATAGCATACTTAAATAGTTCACAATGTCAACATTGTATTATATTCCAAATGTCAAATCTTATCATTAAAAAAAACATTAATTGTATAATAAATCTTTTCCATTAAAAAATTAAATAATTTATTCTTAAATTTAGTAAACAGCTATTCTTTTAACAGATATTTACAGAATTAGAAATTAATAAATTAAATTACACTATATTAATGTGTAAATAGCTTGAGCACTTGTGTTACGGAAATCAAAAACAACGACGGTACCACAACACCCAGACCAGAGACAATATAGAAATGTAACTTTTCTACATTGACTGACCGGAATCGGACGGACCTCAGAGATAGCGATACAAAGACCAGCGTGACCGCCTCTCGGCTACGGAGTTCGCCTAATTTTCGTGAGAAGTTTATCAGGGACACCTTTCCCCGCAATGAAATAAGCCGCAATTGTGTGATGACGTGATGATAACAGATATATAGTAAACATAATTTGTCTTCATCAAAGGGACTGAATGAAAATATACTGGGAATAAACAAGTTTAATTTATTAGAAATACCAGATATTTACAGAATTATTTATAAATAGGTATAATAAGGCTATGCTCGGTGTTTCTTTGCGAGTTCGAATCAGGAATGTAGAGATTCGTAAACGAACAAAAGTTGCTGAAATAGCCCAACGGATTCTGATTTCTGACGCATTCTAGAACCTTTCTGCCCCATCGGCCGTCAGTTCTACGTATTACGTTCTGCAGTAATTGGACTTCTGGTATTCCCAGTCTAGGGTTACAGAGTCTGAAGTTATTGCTTCGAATGTAATAATCAATATAGAATCATTCAAAGCGTACCCCGTCTGGTATTGGTACTGGTACCCCGTACCATACACAGCGCTAGGAAGATTACAGTCAGTAGGTAATCTTAGTTTAACAGGACACAGACGCGTCTAGACTTAATAAATCACGGAAACTTAAAGTCCATAAATATTTGTTACTCTCCGTTATTTAGTCCCGACGTCCATCTTGAAATCCCATTAAATTCCTTTCAATATTACTTAAACGGTGTTAGGCTTAGAGCACATTGAGAAAAGGAAAAAAAACACGTCAAACCTACATAATACAAATATTCAATATTATTAGCAGTGCACGCGGTGTCTCCCTGCAATAAGAATAGTAAATTATTTAATGTTTTTACATTCTGGCAAAAACACTATCTGGTACAGTAGGCCAAGAAAGTGGTCTTTCACCCTAAGGTTGAAAATCATTCGCGCGTCATAGAACAACAGGGTTGATTTTCCCATGCAAGATTATTCTGACAGCTACTAATGCTCTCTTTCTATAAATAAAAACAAATTAATAATACGTGAAAAATGCACCTCTTTCAATATTAAAAAGATAAAAGGTCCATGAGTTCAACCTTATCGCTTTTTTACTTACACATAAAATTTTGACAAAACTGGTGACAAGACCACTTTCTTGGCCAATAGCTCGTAACACAAGGATGTTAATTCCTTACTTCGAGACATGACATGACAGTTGGCATGTTACTTATGTGGCGAATATTTATTTATTTATTTTAAAAAATGTTGACTACCGATCAGCGACATCTTCGTCTATTAGCGTTATTTATAATGGCTTCGAACTATATTGCAACCTTCGGGAAATGTGTGTTTATCGGGATAGAGAGTAGCCCTTTTCTTACGCGCCTTTATCCTTTCCTAGCTTCTAGCTTCATCATCATCTTCATTTCAGCCATAATTCGTCTACTGGGTAACCTATCTTACTTTCGAAACTCTTCTGTTCGAATTTCAATAGTTCGGAAACGGCTTAACGAAGTTTTGATTTACCAAGTAGTTTTTTTTTACATAATATTGTAAGTAATAAATTTATTTTACCGATGTTTCATTTTCCAGAAAATCAGATTATTAAAACCATTTTTTTTTCGATTCACCGTTGTTTTACTTACAATAATTTTTATTTCTAACTGATTAGTAAATACTGGGTATATAATAAGACTAAATTGGTTAGGTATAGTTAGAACAGTAACCAAGCGCGGATTTAAAATAGGTAACCTGTCCAGTGCTGAACATAGGCCTTCCCCAATTACTTACAGATTGGTCGGTTGGAAGCGGTCTGCATCCAGCGGCTTCTGCAACCTTTAACAGGTCGTCTGTTCCAACGCTGCGCTTGCGGGTACGTGGCCTCCATTCTAGAAAGTGTCTGCCCTATCGGCAGTCAGTTCTGCGTGCTATGTGACCCGTCCACTGAGACTTAGCTTGCTAATCCGTTGGGCTATGCCATTGGGCTTCAATAAACAGAGTTTTAGTACGGTTCTCATTAGTAAGACACACAGTGCATTGTATGAAGCTTGTTAAGGCTGTTGCTTCTGATACTCTTGTTCTACCATCATTGTTTTGTTCCGATTGTTCTTTGCTTTGTTTTGTATTTTTTATTTTACCTAATGGTAACAATAGTCAGTCCATTGTAATTCTGATTAGGAAAAGCGGAGCTTCTTAGCACTTGACAAACAAAATTATTTACTTAAAAGGTTAACGAAATGAACTGTTTGAATTTATTCAGTGATTACTGTGTGTCCTACGCTTAAAATGACAAAAGCTAGGGCTGCCAAAACGTCAGGCCGGGAAAATTAATTTACATCCTGTCTGCACGAGCAGACATTGTAAAGGAGTTATGGAAACTTCATTTATTCACGTTGATGCAACTAAAGGCAAGCTTTGAAACTTCGATAAAGATGAAAATGTCCATCGGCCTTTGTGACTGGAGAAAATTGCGTTTAAGTTGTAATCAGAGGAAGGACTGGTTAGTTGGGCATGACGACCGTGTGAATACACTGATGGTGTCGCAACCGCCTACCGGCAGGCATCGCAGCAAAAAATAAATATAAATAAATAAAAATTATCTGGACAACTGTCAAGGTTTTCAAGGTTGTCATGGTTTTGGATAAGGAATAAGTATGGCGACTAACTTTTTTCTTCGTGTATCAGGTAGACAGTAGGTGTATCATCAAAAAGTATTGGCGCGATTTTTTTTTCACATAATCAAAATATTACAGAGATATATCGATTTGAAATGTCGCATGACGTCACGCAAGCTTAAGTACAATTTTACTTAGAAGTGACGTCACGAGCCACGAGACGTCACGTCGGGAGTGGATTCAGAAATTTTACGCGCTTTATGTTTGTCGTTTCTTTTGTTGATTTTCTAAATAAAAAATAAGAGTCATTATTTTGTGGTAATCTAACTGACGGTCTAAATAGAATTTCATTTTCTTTACCCAGTCGTCATCCCTATTATCATCTTTGCAAGGTCTAAACTAGAAGAAGGTCAATTTTCGAATCTAACTCGGCTGGGCAGCGTTCGGGAAACTTCACGTCTTCTCGTCCAAAATATCTCAGTGCCTAAAGACGACAGTCAACAACCAGCCGCCCTAGCTTGGCCACCAAAACACGATATGATATGATACAGTGATATATCGACACCAATTGTAAAAATATGATAGATATAGCCGCCATTTTTTTTTTATCAAAACAGCGATCATAATATGTGACGTCACCTGCACGGCGGTTCAAAATGGCGGCTATATCCATCATATTTTTACAGTTTGTGTCGATATATCACTGTATATCATAATTCATATCGTGTTTTGGTGCTCATGCTAGGGAGGCAGGTGTCAGGTTACCAGTGATGACATAATATGGAACTAAAACGTAGCCAGGCATATCTAGGAGTAACTGGTGGCCTATGTTTAGCAGTGGACATCCTATGGCTGAAATGATGATAATGATTACTAGACGATTAATGATGCCTGTCTCCCAACACACAGAGCTAATCTGAAGACCTTCGTAGCCGAGAGGCGAGCATACTGGAGTTGGTCTCGCTATATATCCCTGTGGTCCTGGTTCGATTCCCGGTTGGTAAATGTCGAGAAAATTAAGTTTTCTAAATAGTTTCGGGTCTGGGTGTTGTGGGACCGTCGTTGTTTCTAATTTCTGTAACACAAGTGCTTAAGCTACTTATCATACGATAAGAGCAAGTATGTGATGTTGTCCAATATTTATTTATTTATATCTTGTACAATTGGACAACCATCTTTTTAACTGCGCAGAATAACGTTGCGTTAAAGCGTTTCTACTATTGTTGACGAAAGCAGATACCACCCTGACGACGAATGCAAGCCCTCCGGTCATTCTAACCCTTTTAACAAATTGAAATAAGTAACTATAAAGGATCGAAGGACGGACCAATCTGATAAGACCGATCGAGTTTCGTTTCGATTCGTTCAGGATGTTTTTTACTTCTCTAGAGATATAGTAACGACATTAGAACCCTTTTGAAGAAGAGGCTACAGATAGTTCTTTTTCTGTGATAAAAAGACAGTAAACAATGCCTATACAGGGTTACATTGCAAAAGGGTGCCACCTTTAGGGGTGGCTCAGAATCAGTAACTCAATCGTACTATGAAAAAAACTTTTTTTTTTACATTAATTATTCCTAATCTGCTGTTGAAAATCATGCGCGTGGATAATTTACTCATTCATGAAAAAATTGCACCGTATGTGCACTGCGTAAGGTCCTTGGCTCGCCGTACCTACGCCTCTGATGAATGACCGCGCGGCTTTCGTCTCTCTCTATTGATTAAATTAATTTTACGTAACACTTGGATAATACAGGATGTTAAAAAATGTTTTTTTTTTTGTTTTAATATAACAATAAAAAAACCCTGTTTCATGTCACGAAATGTATGTATACATACAATACAATAATTATTACACTGTATAACACAATAATTACACATTAATATAAATTATATTATTACACAATAATTATTGTATTGCCGAGTACAATAAATTTTCCATTGTGTCCCGTTTCCGTGGCCTGACGGACTTTATGATTTACAGATTATGGTTGCGATCTTCCCATCTCAATAATCTCTTGATCAAATTAACAAGCTTTTTTTTACGATTTCAATGTTGATCCCATAGAAAAAGTTGTTGTTTTTGAGCACCACAATCAGCCCCTAGGAGGTTGTTGATGTTTTACAAATAACCCTGTATAGATACATAATGAAAAAATTAAAAAAATCGTCTTTACACCAACATACCTTACAAATGGTTTAAAAATTGTAATGATGGTAAATTTCAGTCTCTGGTGAACCGCCGAGAACATAGGGATCAAATATTTTTGTATCAAATATATCTCTTTTCCATGATTCTCGCTGGCATGAGATCTGTGTATAATTATGTTATGTATAAGTATGTATGTATATATTTTATGTATGTATATACCGTATATAGCTATCTATGTATGTATCTAGTATGTACAACTGTATATATTCATCTAGTTTGTTTTAGTTTTGTATGATTTAATTTAACATACTTTGTTTTTTTTGTTGCACCGCCTATACCATCTCTGTATGGCCCCATGGTTGACTGGTAGAGTATGCTTTTGGCATTAAGTCCGCCATTTGTACAACTTTTTTTAAAACTTTAAATAAATAAATAAATAAACAATATAGTTGTCAGTTCTTACCTACTGAGCAAAATAGTTTTTAAGTGTTCAAGTCTTCGATCACGACATAAAAGCACTTTTGTTGCACCCGTTTGTAGGTCCAAGTACCGGAAAAATAGTTTTATTGTAAAAGCTACAAACAAATACAATGCAGCTTTCAGTCACATAGACATTTTTAGTGAGCGTATGGCGAGGTTTCGTCGTCTTTTGAAATCCACGTAAGCCCTAACGGCACACCTACCTTCTTCTGCCTTCTATTTAAGTTAAGCATGTCTTATTGTTTAATCGATGTAGTTGTTGCGGCTTGATTGTGTTTTTTCCCGCATGTGTCGCTATATCAACATAAAATGTACCAACTAGCATTGGAAACTTTAAATGCTCATGTATAATTAATCTAATGTTAGCTATAGATATGTATTATTAAAATGCTGTATGTTTCCTTAATAAAGAGAAGAAAAGCTTGCTTTCTTTTTATCACGTACATGTACTTTTAAAATATTAAACTATGCGAAAATAATTCCATTAATCCATTAGACCTTAGAACCTCCGTAGAAGAAGCGAGAATACTGAACTTGGTGACACTATCTGAGGTCCCGGGTTCGATTCCCGGTCGGTCAATGTAGAAAAATTACTTTTTTATAAGTATTGTTTTGGAAAAATCACTAGGGGAGCAGTGGACGTCCTGTGGCTGAAAAGACGATGATTGTCTCGGGTCTGGGTGTTGTGGTACCTTCGTTGTTTCTGATTTCTAAAAATACAAGTGATTTTGCTACTTACCTTACTATCAGAGCAATGTATGTGATGTTGTCTAATATTATTATTTATATTAATATTTATTTATTTATCTTTGCTAGTGGTGTGACATAGATGTTTTGCATCTATTTTGTATTTATAGATTTTTTCTTTGACATGTCGATTTGGTAAGACTTAAAGATAATATATGCAATTTTTAACTACTGCTCAATACAACAACTGTCTTTAAGAGGTCATAGTAAAAGCTAGCTAAATAGCTGTTGTTTATCAAAATTAACCTGATTTTTAAAACTCGATGTTAAATTCATGTTAAAAGTTTTTGTAGAAAGAATATAAAGTTGGTAAATATAACAAGAACTGATAAAACCAATTAAAACCAATTTATTTCTGTAAATAGGCCTAAATTAAGCTCTTTTACACGTCCCAATATATTTTTTTACCCTACCACTGCTTCGGGACAATATTGTGGGCTAGTGCCGAGAAGAAGCAGCGCAAGAAACTCGGTCACTATTGTCAGCCTCTTTTTAAATAGTGTGTTTACATTACAAGATAAAATGAACCTGTGCGAGCACGGCAGTATTTAATAGCCATACATTTTTATCATTTAAATAGTCATTTACAGTGTAATAACCTTTTTTCATTAAAATCATCTTGACATGCGATTTAAATTCATACATAGGCAGTTCAGCAATGGGCTGTGGTAATTTGTTAAAAAAGCGAATACATTTTCCCATAAACTCAATAATACTCCTAAAATTTCTCAGTAGGCACTTATGAATTTATGAATCCAAGTTAAGATTAAATTAATTACAAAATCTTATTGTTCAAGCAATGAAAATTAATTGGGATTATTACTTAAATATAACTCGTTTTTAAGGCTGTGACGCGATCAAAGACTTTAATATTCCCAAGTTCTTATTAAAACTCTAAAATTTTACAAAACAAATTCCCTTTGTGTCTATAGATAGAATACAAACTGCGACTTTAGAGAACTTCGTGGATTAACCCTTTCAAGGCTGATGGAGGATTTTGAGGCCCAATGGGCCCAATTTTATTAAATCGTTAACGACCACTGCATTGGTTGTCGCAGTATTACTGTATTCTGTAACATTAACACTTATTAATTTTACCCATTTATAATTACTAAAATAAGATGCTCTTGAATGAATAGTAGCTCTTAAACTTACTTTTACTTTTAAACGTTACTCACCCTTGACAGCTCTTGTCATTTAGACTGCGAAGAGCACGGCCTGTTACGATTTTTTTTTGTTTAATAGGATCTCCGTAGCCAAGAGGCGAGCATACCGGACTTGGTGTCGCTATCACTGAGGTTTCTGGCACGATTCCCGGTCGGTCAATGTATAATAATTATCATAGGATCAGATAAATGTATGTGATGTTGTCCAATATTCATATTATATTATATTTATATTAAATTTATTTAAATATATATATATATATATATCTTTAAACCTAATAAATAAAATTACTTTTTATTTTTTATATAACCTTTGGTATTACACAAACAACTGAAACTAGCCATGTAAAAGACACGTAGCTCTTTAAATTTTCATAAATTTAAAGCCTGAAGCCTTTACCTGATTCCCAAAGTTGATAGAAATTTTAATTTATTAGTTTTATACGCACGTACAAACAAAACATTTACGTAATAGGCTCTCAGGAGCTGTGGCGAGAACAAGCGATACATTGCACATTCATTCGTAGGGAACCGTTCTCAACGACTCAATGAATGCACAATATATCACTAACCCGACATCAGAATAACTTAATAAAATCCTATTTATATGCGGCCATAATACAAGCGATATATTTATCTAGCAATCTATGTAAAGGGTTAACAGTGCATAATAAAATTTAACGAGTTGCAAACAATCGTTTGTGCGAGAATCGACTAAGAAACGATTGAGTCCGAGTTTCGGAGGCCATTCCGTATTTTAGTGTTAATTATTTTTATTGCCGTCACTTAAAAACAAATTAATTGCCTCTTGAAAAGTTCATTTCGCATTAACAGACATTTAATCGGCACTTGAATAAATATAAAAGACATAATTTTATATAAACTACTTTGTAAAGGTTTGTATTAAAATAACTGTCATTTCATCTGCAAGTCGACTGCAACCATTAAAAATGCTTTTAACTTGACTTAACTTTTAACGGAGATATTAAGTAGATTTTTTTTCATCTGTCTTTTTCATGAATTGTGCAAAATAGTATAGTATTATATAAAACTGTGCCGTGGGGGGACGGCCATCGTCAACAGAAGGTGTGTCGTAAGAGGCGACTAATTCCTATAGCACGTGACGGTTAGCAGCGTCCGCATGCGAAATGTTATAAAAAACTGGGCTCGCTAATCCACCTGCCAAGCGTAGCGAGTATAGGCAATCCCCCCCGATGAAAGTCATTGGGGGAGGCCTGTGTTCAGCAGTGGACGTCCTATGGCTGAAATGATGATTGTAGAAAATATCTTCAAACACCAAAATTGCCAAAACATTCGCATATTTTTTTTATCTCAAAAGGAAACGATAGGCAGACGTGGGATGTCATTATCATTGTGCGATGTGATTTTTCATAAAACATTTAAAATAAACATTAGTCTCGCTAAAATCATCATCATAATCAGCCCACGTCAGTCTACTGCTGGACATGGCCTCTCCCAATCCAATGCACGCCGCTGAGCCCGATCCTCGACAATTCTTTTCCATCTGCCAGCAGCCTTGCGTATATCGTCGCTCCACCTTGTGGGAGGGCGCCCCACGCTGCTCTTGCCTAGTCGCGGTCTCCACTCAAGAACACGTCTACCCCATCGGTTATCGGTTCTACGGCAAATGTGATCAGCCTACTGCCACTTCAATTTGCTTATTCTTCGAACTAAAACTATTACTTTAGTTAGATAAATCGTATTTACATTACATAAAGTCTACCTAAAAAATACCACTATAAATAGGCTATAGTATATTCTTTATGTGATTTAAAATCTGTACGTTAGCTTTAAAAAAAATTCAATGGTCCAATGCTTTTAGCCTTTGACTTCGCCATTTTTACTATTCAGTGCTATTTCATTATTTAATGTAAAATGTTAAACGCAAGGTAAAATTTCTTTTAAAACACAATTTGTGTCGACATTTCTATCGAAGTGCTAAGTAGAAAATCTTTAAAAGAGGATTGGCTTAGGTACTTATAAAATATTTTTAAACGTAGAGCAAAAGATTGTGGTAATTTATTGAATATACGAATACATTTTCCGATAATTCAATTCCCTTCCTTACTATTGTAAATTTAAGAACTGCATGTTTGTTTTTATGCCGCATGTTTTAATATAATATAGTTCTAAAATGTAGCAAGCTAAAGAAACAGTGGGCTTGCCACATCTGTCGCAGAACCGATGAAAGGTGGAGTAAATGGGTTCTCGAGTGGAGACCACGCCTTGGCAAACGTAGTGTAGGATGCCGCCGCCCCGCCTCGATGGACTTACGACCTTAGGAAGATGGCTGGCACTGGCTGAATGAAAATAGCGGAAGTGCTCTTTAGCGCTCTTCGGGGAGACTTTCGTCCAGTGGACTGCAATAGGCTGACATGATGATAATAATGATTTTAATTTTTCTGAGAAGGTATGCGGCACTGACATAAGGACCATCACTTCACCAATTAAGTAAACCGCTATACGGAGTATGCAAAATAATACGAATCAGGTACAACAACTTTAAATATAAGAGCGACATCGTAAACGTTAAAGAAGTTCTCCTAAAATGGTTTTTTAATCATCAATCATCAAATTTTTAACCACGAAATGTTACACACAAATATATTTTAAATTCTCGAAAACACAGGTCAAGAGTTAATTGTCGGTAATTATTGCACGAATGTAGAAGAAATGCATTTCGTGCCTTTTATTACTTGACGTAAATAGTAAAATAAAAAATTCTAAAATCTGGCTGTATGTCTCTGTGCCATTGCCTTTTCCATCACGGATAGTACAGTACCACCACTGACTGTCAAAATTGACATTTTCAGGTATGACACAGTCATGACAGCAATGTCAATAATGCCAGACAGTTGACAGCACAGACAAAAAATAATAAAATAAAAATGTATTTTTCTTGAAATATCTTATCAAATATTTCAATTAGCATTTAAATACATATTTTCTCGGAAACGGAGGTTAATTCGACAACATTTTCCGCTATTTTTTAATCTGTATCTGCACTGTTTTAGTGGACGAGAGTTGACAGAACTTGTTATTTCCTACTAAATGTAAGTGAAAAATCACTTACTAGAAAGATGGTCCTAGCTGCTCTAAAGAGCTAAAGCGCACGAGTGACTTTTGTCACCGTGACTGTTTGGTAACTCATATGAAATCCTTGGATATGACAATGTATGGAGATGAGCGCACGCTTTATGCACATGTTACTGCGTGACAATTGAGTAATCTCGAAGGGGTTGAGAGTGACAAATAGTCATTGTGACAAAAGTCACCCGTGCGATCTAGCTCTGAGGGTATGTGCATAGATCACTTACATAATACGTGATCGATGTTTATCAGCAATCGATTGGTTATGAGAGATGTTCGATTATTTTGCACACCCTGTTTAAGCGGCTGTTTAAAATTAAGCCTAGTTCCTGGCTTATTTATGTAATGATTAACAAATCGAAAACAATGGCTATTGAAAACAACCCAACTAGGTCATCCATAGCCGACCGTAAAATTCAACGGGCTAATCTACGGATTAGTTGATTGTTCAGTTAATTTACCAGTGGACATTGTTAACACTTTCAATTGCCTATAAATTTAAGCGAACTGTACAATTTATTGCTTAAAGTCACTTTCCATTTGTTAAATTGGACGAGAAAGTTCTAAATTCTTGGTGCTTAGAACTCAAGAAAATACGCCTGTGTACAGTCAACAAAAAGGTTGGTACCAAAAAATTTTAAATTATTAGTCAAATTTTAAGAGACGTTCATAACCTAATCTAAAATACAAGTAAAGATTTAAGAAAAATGAATCTAGAAACAATCAAGTCATTGAAAAAATCCATTGTTTGCCCATCCATTGTAATTATTAAGTAACAGTCAGAAAAAATATTTGTTAAACTCAATGTGGCGAAGACCTGGCCTGTAACTCTACAGATCCAATTAAACTCAATGTGGCGAAGACCTGGCCTGTAACTCTACAGATCCAACGCCCGTCCGCAGAGGCGGAGACAAGGTCGAGCGCACGGACCAGTTTAAATACCTTGGATCTGTACTTCAAGCGTCGGGAGACATCGATTGCGACGTCAAAGCACGTATTGCTGCTGCGTGGGCCAAATGGCGAGAGGTGACTGGTGTCATTTGTGACCCCAGAATGCCGGTTAAGCTGAAAGGACAGATCTATAAGTCCATCATTAGGCCTGTCCTATTATATGGCAGCGAAGCGTGGCCGCTACTTGAGCGACACAAGCAGGAGCTGCGTGTCACGGAGATGAATATGCTGCGGTGGATGTGCGGAGTCATGCGGAAGGACCGCGAAAGGAACTCGCGCAACCGCGGTAGCTTTCGTGTCCGTGATATTGCAGACAAACTGGAGAGTCACCTACGCTGGTACGGTCATGTTTTGCGGAAACCAGCAAGCTACGTAGGAAACAAATGTCTGGCCATGCCGCCACCGCCGCCGCAAAATGTTGGCTTGACGTCGTGGGGGCTGACATGCGTGCCAATGATCTCACGCTCTAGAGACGCTCAAGACGCTCGAAATGGAGGAGTAAATCAAGGAAAGCGGACCCTGGGCTCCAAAGCAATGGCTTTGGACGCCACCGGGATTGACCGTTTAAATGAAGAAGAAGAATTAGAAAAAAATATTTAAAAATAATCCCATCCAAATTGTTAATCCAACGCTATTAGTTTTATGAGCTAAGATCTTTAGAAGTAGTCCAAGCTCAGTGGTTGGGGGCAATCCACTTGTTATTACGTCGCGCAAAAAATTAACATTTTGAACCTACCCTCCCCCCTCTCCATATCACGCGTTTTAGGGTTCCGTACCCAAAGGGTAAAAACGGTCCGTCTGTCTGTTTGTTACCAGGCTGTATCTCATAAACCGTGATAGCTAGCAACAGAAATACATCATCTGCAAAAAATCTCATAGAAGCACAAAGCATCCGGAAACATACGCCATTACGCTCAATTCATTCAGTAATTACAATTTGGAAGTGTATTCTCTTTCTCGTCCGAGTCACGACGGCTTGCCAGCTGATGCCTCGTTTGCGAAACAAATTAATCTATCGTTTCGCCGAAATACGCTTTTAATTATGGGAAATTTGTTTTAGGGATCCTTATCTTAATAAAATACAGGCTTTAAGGTCTTTTAAAATTAAAGAAGTCCAATTAATTGATAAATTCTTTATGAGAATAAAATTGAAACTGACTCTAATACTGAATACCTGTATTGTATTACTGTAACATTCGTTCTGCATATAAATGGTTTAATTTGATATACGTTGGATACTAGTCCATTTATGAAGGAAGGTTTTAGGCTATATTAGACCAATAGGAGCGGAGTATCAATGAAAAATGTCGCAAACACAGGAATAATATTCCTTTTAAGAGAATTCCTTTTCGTTAAAGTTACGGAAAAACCTTGTATGACAGAATTGTAAAAAAATTCTGCAACAGCATAAATAACTTTTGCTCACTGAAACCTTTTTTAAGGTAATCAAATTTGCTCTAAAATTATGCATTGGCGCTAGCGTCGTTTTTTCTTTTACTTTTAGAGCAATGCATTGATGTGGTTTATTGTAAGTATTATTTTGAGCTCGAAAGTGACATTGGTTGTCGATAAAGACTTCATTGACAGATCGAAATCCACGCGGGCGCATCCGCGGGCAGAAGCTAGTTGATCTGATAAAACGCTGGCTTCGACAGCAAGAAACACTTGACCTTACATCCTCAGTAGCTTAGTTGGATAAGCATTCACCCGACATGGGATGAAACATACGCGTAGGTTCGATTCCAACTTAAGGTGGTCGATTCTTTTCAGTTTTATATTATGTTCAATTCAATTAAATATCTTTAATGCATGTCACATGGAGGCAAGTTGTCAATAATGAATGCTAGAGTATGTCGTACATGTGACGCCCTAGGGCGTTACAATGATACAATAATTAAAGTTTTGTTGTCATAAGTATCTTATACATAACTACCTTACACAGCAATGAAACAATAAAACGGTCCTTTTAGTTTAAACACATCTCTGAAAAAAATACAGAAAAAATATTTTCGGGATAACAAATTATAAATTACTAATAAGTAGAGATATAACTCGGCCGAATAACTCGGTTTTAATGCCGAGTATACTCGGTTTGGTTTTATCTTCTTCAATCTCGTCGTAAAATGTCCAAATTCGTGTTCTTGTACGTGAACTTATTATGTCAACAATCACCAGGTACTACACACCTCCTACACACAATCTTGTACTTGTTTACGCGCCTCAAACAGGAATTTGATAGAATCGAGTTACTCGCCGAGTACTCGGTTGGAAAAAAAAATTACCGAGTCACACTCGGTATTCGTTACTCAGCAAAAGTGCTACTCGGCGCATCTCTACTAATAACATTATTACAATAAATTATTATTTGATATAACTAACTAAGATGTAAACAAAATTTGAATGAACAATCAAAAAAACAATCATGTAGCACTTAGCCGGCTGTGTACATCCTAAATCTGTATTAGATTTCAGAGGATCCCAGATTTAGTTAGGACTGATTTAGGTCATGACTCGATTTACATCCAAAATCGCTTACTAGCTAGACCTAAACTGACATAACGTTACATTAAAGAGCTTAAACTAATTATAGTTTCCCTAATACGAGATACGAGAATTATATTTGGTCAGTTGAATAGGCTATTTTACTTAGGTATAGCAAATTTTACTATAACTGTAATTATTTAACGTAGTTTGTAGCATATGGAACCGAAACAAATTAGTATTCATTTAAAATAACGAATGATTACTGTAAAAGTTTCATTCTCAAATTAGTAATTTATGCAACAACGAAAACGCTAGCCACCATGACAGCACGTCACCAATGAGTTTAGTTTTACTGAAACTGACATCCCGAAGCAAGATTTCGCACTACGCTCGCACAACTGTATGAGCAGTGTGTCGGGGACGTATTTTGATATGCCTCTTTTAGTACTTTTTAACTCAATGTATATTTAGATTAATAGTGACGTCACTAAACAATGCATCACGGCCGAGCGCGTTTGCGCGGGCTTTTTAAAATGTAAAGTTTGAAATTGGTTTTTTAAACATCTTTAAAAATAAAAAATAAAAATTCGGGGGACTCAGACATTATCAACAATTTAGAGTCAATTTTGAAAATCGGTAAAATTGCCTACTAGGCCATCAGGATAATGATGACCAGGGACCCATTTAAAATCTGTTGCATCTAAATTCGTTGTCTGTTGCGTAACAAACGTACAAGTTTAATTAAAAGAAGTATGTTGAAAACTCTTTTTTTAATACCAACACCTATTAAATGTACACATTGTACTAAAAATGGAATACCCAGTTAAATAAAAAAAAAACAACTTCACGAAAAATTTTGATTACGAAAATATTTCGTTTGTTCAGACAAAAAAAAAACATTACTTTTGTCAAACTGTTGACAATCTAAGACAAGACTATAATTTCTGTTATTTAAATTTTGTCAAAAGCTTAACACAAATTAATTATTATTTATTAAGAAGAAAGAACAAACCATTTGTGTTAAAGGCTTGTGATTCGGTTAAACTGTTTTGGAGTTAAATAGCAACATTCGAGTCCACACACACATAGACACATTCAAACAAACAACCTCTCACTCTATATACGCATATACCGTCTCCATTCCGTCGTAGGTAACAAGAAACTTCGGATAGTAATGTGTCAACGAGTACATTGAAATAGTATTCTAACTGTCGAGAAAGCTTAGCAGTTCAGAGAATTGTCAGATTGGCATTTCCAATTGATAATCTCGCTTCGTCTGAACACAGGCGGTAATATGTATCAACCACGCCAGATGTTCATTTTATCAGCTTTCTAATGAATTGTTTATTGGGAAGAAATCTGTAAATATTAGCTACTAACTGTGCCCGCGACTTCGCTCGCGTGGAATATGGTTTATCACACCCACTCGCTTAGGAGATGGAATATAAATAGTAGCCTATGCCCTTCCCTCTAAGGTTTAAGATTTTTCCGTACAAAATTTTATCAAAAACGGTTGAGCTTTCACTACAAAAAGTAGCCTGTCTTTACCCAAACTCTAGTCCATCTCTGTACCAAATTTCATAAAGATCGGTTAATTAGTTTAGGCGTGAAAGCGCAACAGACAGATAGAGTTACTTTCGCATTAATAATATTAGTAGGGATTATCAATTTACCACAGTTTAATCCACATAATTAAATTAATTAAATAAGTGATTTATAAAAATCCGTTTTGAATAATCAGTACACAATGTAAACCAGAGAAGCTATTTGGAAAAATACGTTAAAAAAAAACTATATTTCACTAACCAACAATCCCCCATAAAAAATGTCAAGCTTCTTTCCCCCGGCCTCTGTTCGGCCTACATGTTTGTTTCATACTGTATTGCAACCGGATCGTTTTGCAACTTCCCCAACCAAAGTCTCGATTGTTATTTAACACGATTACACTAACAACATCAAAGATACGTTGGAAGTAAACACAGTAAACATTTGCTTAGGCTTACCTATGCCTCTGGGTTTGTAAGCAATTAGGTAAACATGGAAAATGGTGTAATCCTTAATGATATGACACAAGGCTGTATAGATAGATATTCGTAACTGGCTTTATTAGGTAAAAAGCTTGTTGTTCGTTCGCGTAGTCTTTAGTTTAGAAAAAACTGGATAGAGACACTAGCACCTAGCAGTATGAAATATTCTTAACGACCTATTCTCATACCGAAAGGTGCGTGCAAAATCTTTTAAAAAACTGCGCTCGCCAACCCGCCTGCCAAGCGTGGCGAGTATTGGCAATCCCCCCGGTGAAAATCATTGGGGGAGGCCTGTGGTCAGCAGTGGATGTCCTATGGCTAAGATCATGATTCTCATACCTACCAAATAAAAAAAAACATATAAATCGGTCGAGCCGATCCGAAAGAGTGCGACCACAAACACCGTGACACGAGATTTTTATATAATATAGATTAACTAAACTTAAAGAAATAGTAAGCTATGATTATCATGACCTAACTTTGAAAGGGCCTTCCCATCGGAAAGCGATGAATTTGATAAAATAATATTATGTAAAGTTTGTCCAATAAAATAAAAAGTATTCAGGAGCAACAAAACTTATTTTAAAAACCTAGCAGTTACCACGACCAGACTTTAACAAATATTGGCTTATGTAAATTACTAACTTTTTCAATCAGTGTAAATTAGATTCTGATACCTTTGAATAAAGATCGTCGATTAATATCGGTAAAAATGATTAGTAAACTTGGCTTTAAGATTAAACCATTCTGTTTTAAATTCTTTTTCTTAGGGTGCCTTCTCCTGCCGGAGGTTGGCGATCATCATGGCAATTTTTACTTTGTCCACTGCTGCCCTGAACAGGGACCTGAAGCTAAGTCCGAATCACTGTCTAAGATTCTTGAGCCAAGAGGTCTTACGTCTGCCTGGTTTCCCGCGTCCTTGAATCTTCCCCTGGATGATCAGTTGGAGAAATGCATACTTGTTGTTGCGCATTATGTGGCCAAGATATTCAAGTTTACGTTGCTTTACAGTGCGCAGAACCACTAACCCTTTGTTTAATCTCCGTAAAACCGTCTCATTTTTCACCCTGTCAGTCCATGAAATCTTCAACATTCTTCTGTAACATCTCAAAGGCCTGAATCCGCTTGCTAGTTTTAAATTGCGTTTATGAATGTATGTATGTTTGTTACTCTACCACGCAAAAACAGCTTAACAGGTTGGAATTAAAATTTGGCATACAGATAGACCATGTCCTGGATTAACATATAGGATACATTTTATCCGGGTAAGGTCAACGCAGACGAAGTAGCGGTAAAAAGCTAGTAATGATTTAAAAGTAAAGTCTGGATAGAGACCGTAAAGATAAAATTTATCTTTTTTAAAAACATACAACTGCAGTGTCGTTATATCGCTATATCATATCGTGTTTATATATTATGGCTGGTGATATTAATCACACAAAATAATAAGTTGGGGCCATATGTATGAATTTTGTAAACTGATGAAAAATTTAAATCTAATCCATTATCATACTTTAAAACAATAATTTCAACAGTACGTTTTAGTTGAAGGTTTTCAGTAACAAAATTACAAAACAGCTTAGCTGATTAAAATGTTTATGAAAAAAAAACACTTGCATATTTTTAAGTCACAGAAGAAAACTTGTTCACTATGATGGAGGTACCCATATAATATGTGGTTTTGTACCCACCCACACAACAGATTATACAGGGTGTAACGAAAAGGTGTAGCGAATTCGATGTTGGTCCCATAGAAAAAGTTGATGTAATTTAGCCGTAGAATAACCCCTTAAAGTTTTATTTCACCTTTTCGTTACACTGCACTGTAGTGAACAACCTTGTAGTTATCCTTGAATTACGAGCCATCTTGTATACATACAGTTATACTAGCCTTCTCTATTTAACAGGTTAAGCGCACGTATTCAGGTTACCGCTTCTATTTTCCTTTATAGGAAAAATAAGCATTATCGATATGCATTATATGATTCTTCGTACGTGGAATGTTTCCTCGCTTTGTCCTGTCCTAGATGCTGTACGAATAAAATATGACGTATACAGGGTGTTATGCAAATTTGCAAAACATGTAACAAAAGTTGTTCACGAATTATGTGGTTACAAGGTTATCTTTGTGTCACATGTCACCCCGTAAAATAGTTTTTTTTAAAGGTACTATCTCCACAGACTGCGATCCACTTCCAACCGGCCAATCTGGAAGTCAATATGGCCTATGTTCAGCAGTGGACGTCCTATCGCTGAAATGATGATTCCTTCAACCTTTACCAGGTCGTCTGTCCATCTTGTGGTTGGACGACCTACGCTGCGCTTGCCGGTACGTGACCTCCATTCTAGAACCTTTCTGCCCCATCGGCCATCAGTTTTCGTAACACGTAGATTTCAATTGAGAAAATTCGACGATTTGTGAAAGGTTTATGAGTCGTTAAGGGGCTAACCATAATCTCTTATGATAACAGTATTACTAAAGGGCAAGTATACACGCGGGTGTCGCGTCGAAAAGTTTTTTAAACCTCTTAAAACAGTATTTAACAGCCATAACATTCTCAAAAATATATGTTACAGCTTAGAATCTAACGAAATGACTCTATATAAAAAAAAAGTTACTAGTATTCCTAAAGTATTGATATTATTGATTTAATTTTTAAACTGATCAGTAGGCTCAATGTTTCAAACCTATTTGCTGACATGATAGCATTATTTTGTTAATTATATGTACAGACAAACAGCTCGTGAACCTACCACAAAACGTCAATTTTTTCAATTGATATTAATCTTTTAACCCGTTAGCATCCAAGCGGTCTCATGAGACCGCAAAACAAAAGAATTTCTGTTGTGTTTCGTTTACGTATGCATGATCAGTTAATTTTATGTACAGAACTACAGACAAACAGCTCGTGAACCTACCACAAAACGTCAAATTTTCTCAGTTGAAATAGATCTCTACATGACAGACTTAAAGTTGAAAATCGGTATGACCTTTGCTTTTTGGGTAGGTTGACGTACCGTTGTCTGTACCTCAAAATATCGAATTAATTTAAAATGCGAGAATGCCGCCATTCGGCGAGTCACATTTATTCACATGAAAGATAATATGCTGCCCTTAAACCTTGTTTTGTTTTTTATGTATAAAGTTTGACATTAAAACAACACTGCTTAGGCACTGTTTAGAGACCATTGTACAGGATTAGCAATCCTAGTTCATTGCATTTTTTTAAAGTAGGCTCAAATTACATTTTCCTGAACTTTGACACCAAAACCGTTGTCGTTAACCTTAAGTTAGTCACGGGGGTCTTCTGGACCCTATGTTTAATTTGCAAAATAAAAAAATCTAATAAAATCAGAAGTTTATATTTGTTACAAACTTAAAGGACAGCACTTTAACATGATAAAGGCATATAACTTCCGGGAAATTACTAAACATAACCTTACTACAAAAAATATAGACCAGGCTTAAACCATGTCTAAAGAATAGCCAAACAATTTGGAATATGGACACATCACACATGTCTCGGTTTTGTTACCATACTTTTTAATTGGTTGGCTAATCTTTAGGCAGTGTTTAAACCTAGTCTATCTTTTTCGTAGTAAGGCCCAGTAAGTATAACAGGTACATGAACTGCAAACTTTGCTATGGTGCTTATTGCACATGATGTTGTGCTTATGTTTATGTTATTGAAATTGTAGGTACGTGTATGTCAAATTTCGCACTTAGAACTTTGCACCACTTCCTCCTTCCTCTACAGTTTTCCTCTAACTAAAAGCTGACTGGAAGAGATCGCTTTTAGCGGTAAGACCGCCTAAATTGTACATATTTCTGTAAACAACAACTGTGACTTCTGTGTTCGGTGTGCAATTAAGAGAAGATAGATAGATATATTGATTGCTCAGATTGTACCATGTTTTTCTAAGACTGTTCGCTCAGATTTTTTCACATGGGCCTAAGTAAAAAATATTGTTGCAAAAACAAGTTAGCCTCTTTACCAGAGAACCCCATGTTTTAACCTCTCGAGAACACTTTCATTCTTAAAACATGTTGCGAGATTTGATGCGAGATGATGATGCGAGATTAAAACTTTGAGGCGTCGATGAAAAACACCATTCAAGAGTTTTATGGCGCCTTGTTTGTGCATTTAAATGGCGTTCTGCTGTAAGAAAAAATGCTTTTAAGATCCAAGGGAAATGTGAAGTTGGAAGATAAAAACTAGGGAAAGTGTTGGGTAATGTTGTTTATTATATTTTGTAGAAAGAACGCGTCTTTTTTCTGTTGGATGGAATTCTCGTTTTCACAGCTTTGTACTTGTTCTGTCTGAATCCTATAGGTTTAATTACAGTTAATTTTTTTCTTCTTATTATTTTAATTTTAGCGCAACGAAACCCGTTTGGCGTAATAGCGTTGCGATTCACCTAAAATTCAAAGTTCTCAGGTTCGATTCCCGGTCGAGTTAGCGATTGGTAGAACCTTTCTAAATTAGCTGTAGTTTGAATTCTGGGACAAAAAAAACGTTGCTTGACACCAATTATTTATCATACTTAAACATTTAATACATCCATGACTTAAGCACAAATGCTTGTATTGCTCGTGTTCATCACACAAACACTTAATTAATCCAGGATTCGAACCCGCAACCGCTAGTATTTGTAGTCCACACGAACCATTACACCAGACGGTCGATGCAAATGTTTCTTATTCCAAAACTGCATAATGTTAAGCGAATTTTATTTTTATATAAGACGGTTGACTTAAAACTGGCAAGCACGACGATATAAATTAACCCGGCCAAGATTTAACCAATCCTTCCACCACAGCTATAAATAACCCCTCGTAAAACAACGGGAGGAAAATCCTTAAATTTACTGCTTCAAAAAAAGGTTTTGAGAAAAATTACTCCTTATCGTCTCGGTTCAGATATCCATTGGCAGTTTCATTAATTTCCTATGGTTCTACAGTTTTATTTGTGTGGTAGCCAGACTTAGGGGTACTTCAGAAGATTGTTTAATTATTTGAGTTATTTATTAAGTTTACTTAGGTTATTTAATGTTATGAAATCTATTTTTAATCTCAGATAGTGTCAGCATGTTTGGACATAAACGCGATGTGTGTGTTGCTAATGACCAAGTTTAAAACAATAACTAAAAGAGCAGCATATAACAAGAAAAAAGAGAATCTTGTAGCAAGGTTTAACAAGTTTGACACAAGTTTGACAATTTAGCAGAACCTTTAACGTAGTAATTATTAGGGATTCAGTGGGAGTTGTCGAACGGAAAGCATGGTCGATCTATTTTAATGGTTTTTATTTATCACTAGCTGTTGCTAGCGACTTCGTTCGCGTGGACTTTCATTTAAAAAAATCTGCGCTACTTTCTTATTTTTTTCTTTCAAAAGAACCTTCTCCTGACAATAATTAACAAAACAAAAAAAGAATTAGCGCAATTGTTCCACCCGTTCATGCGTGATGCGATGACAAAGGGAAATAGAGATTCATTTTTAAATATATAGATAGGTTTAAAGAGCTTTAGAATGCAAGTTTGATGTAGTTTGTGTTCTAATGTTTGGTGAAGTGATAAAGATCTGAAACTATTGAAATATTATTGTATTCAACGCCGCATCGAGTGTCAAGTGACTTAAGACTTGTCAAGACAAGATGTCTTGAAACAGGCGTCTTGAAACCTGCTTCTGCAGGAAGAGTAGCCTTATTATTATCAGTGGCAGAACTACTGATTTAATAATCACTACGAGCAGAACCAAACACAATACGACACCTATCGGGGTAACTCTTAGAGCCAGTATTCGATTGCAGGAGATGCGAAACGAAGATATCAACAGTTATAAAAATAATTAACGTAGTACATACAACAGCACGCCACGTAAAATTTTCTCAATTGATATCACTACATGTCAGACTTACAGTTGAAAATCGGTCTAATGACCGATAAGGTTTTTGGGTTGACCTGCCGTTGTCTGAACATTATCTTTTTTTTTTAATTAACTAAAACAATTAAGTGAAATACTCAACGTGTTAGGCATCCGAGAAACTCGAAATGGGTTTCGAGTTTTTGCACCTAACCCAAAAATGAAATGTTGTCAATTCTAATAAGCAAAATCACTGATACTATTATATCTTTGTTATTGTAGAGAATCTGTTTTGTTTAGTATTTCCTTGCAAAGCTTCCATTTCGTCCTATAAAATGGCGCAACATGTGAACAGTTGTTTGCTTTGAGCATGCTTTATTTATGATCATACACAAAAGTAAACATGCTTATTGTTAGCAAATGTGAACAGTGGCTGAGCATAACAGTAATAAGCATGCTTTTTTATTGTCTGATATTCCGGGCACTTAGGTATAGAAGTCCCACAAATTCGGTCACTTTTGTGATTTGTCAGCCTTTTTTACAGGAAATACAGTTACAAGACATGTAGTAAGTAAGTTGTTTATATAATCTTTACTTTTATGAAGTGGCAATATTCGTTCACAAAAACCCAACGCTTTTCGAGAGAGCTGGTAATACCAGACTAAGATATCCTCAAAGACTGATACTTAGCGATATACCAAAATCAAGTAAATACAAAAAAAGCTGTATTTGCATGTGTGTTCATATATACAATAAAATACCTAATGAAATGAAGGGACTCACTATTAATTTGTTTAAAAATAGACTGTTTAAATGGCTGAATAAACACAGCTTCTATGACATCCGAGATTTTTTGACATTGAAATGAATTAATTAATAGTTTTGAATGTTGTATTATTTATTTTATTGTGCCATTAATTCCATTAATTTATAATTAACTAGTATTCAATTTTATTATGACTTTCTAAACTCAGTGTTAAATTTAATTAATTTATATTTGCATGCTATCTTAATGAAGCAAGACATGTGCACAATCCGCTCTAACTCTGTAACAGCTTTTATACTGTGTCTTAAGCAAATAAATAAATATTCTATTCTATTCTATTCTATTCATATCCTTTATTCATAAGGATTTACTTTGAACTCATAAACTTGTAGTGTACGAGAGTCTGTGGTACTTTATTAAAAAAATAAATCCTCATCGTTTATTATAACAATGGCAAAAAGCCAATGTAATTTCTTCCCATACATCATGGAGTCTATTTTCCGGTCGTAAAATTATTTCGGAATCACCGATAGACTAAGCACCTGCAGATTTACGGGAAAGGGAGCGGATCCCTTTTAGGGTTCCATGTCTCTGAAACAGAATAAAAACGACTGTTTTCTCTAAATTATAAAAAAAAAACAGACTTCAAAAAACTAAAAAGTTAAAAATAATCTCAACACTTAAGTACCTAATCAGTTACTTTTGGAGTCGGTGCAAACGAAAACATTGAATCTATCATCGGCTGGCACCGACTCCAAAAGTAGCTGATTAGGTACTTAAGTGTTAAGATTATTTTTAGCTTTTTATTTTTTTGTAGTCAGTTTTATTTTTTATTATAAAATTAACTTATTTCATATATTTTAGTGATAAATCCTAATCAAATCAAAACTTACGAGTGCAAAAAAAAATTTACTGCTGAACACCGATTTAATTTCCTATTATTCCACCCTTAGGGGTTAATTTTTTTTCGCCAAATTTTATTATTGTGTTTATGAAGTATAAGCTATTCAATAAAAAAGAATCATCAAAATCGGTTCACATTTGTCGAAGATATTGGGTAATAGATCCTAAAATCAGTTGGCGTGGTAAGGAGTTCATGCAATGTTTAATGATTTTCTTGTAGATCCCATCAGCAGAATTTAACAAATTTATATGGGACCATTCTGAAAGTATTACCTTTCAAACAAAAAAAAACGTCAACGCAGTAATGAATGATCGTTGAACATACATACAAAAAAAGGAATTGAGAACCTCCTCCGTTTTTGAAGCCGGTTGACAATTACACCGATTATCTAGCCCCAAACTAAGTAATGTTTGCACAATGATGGATAGACATACTTAAATACTTATAAACATCCATAGATTATGTAGGTACAGACAACGGCAAGTCAACCTATCTAAAAAGTTAAAGGTCATTGAATTGATTTTCAACTTTATGTGCAACTTTTAGAAATCAATATCAATTGAGAAAATTTGACGTTTTGTGGTCAAAGTCAAAAATCATTTATTCAATTTAGGACAGAAAATTGCCACTTATGAACTATTACTTATGTACTTATTGACGTTCATACGTTATTATTGACGTTCAACATGTTCTGGCCCCATATGGGGCCAAAACATGTCTCCTTATTTTTGGGCCCAACTAGCGCTTCGAGACAAGACACAGACAATCTGGCAAGTGCGAAGAAATGAAAAAAAAGAAGGTGGGCTGACGTGCTGTTGTCTGTACACATAATAAATAATAATATTCATAGTTAAATAGTTTCCACAGTAACACCGATCATCTACCCATAAACTGATCAACGCTTGCACTGTGGCGGCCTAACGACGGATTAGACATACAAAACTTAATAACCATGATTTATGGGTACAAATGTTCTAGTGTCTTGATCATCACAAGACATTTGCCCCTTGCTGTATTCGAACCCGCAATAGACGTATTGATAACACAGCTTCGCCGAACTCCCAACACCTTTTGGCCTAGTACCTATCATCCAAAGAAGAGGGAAAGTCAAATTGGGAAGTCGATACATTTTAATGCAAATTTGCAAAAGTCATAGAACAAAAGTTGTTTTCCCTGATGGATAGAATGTGGTTACAAGATTATCCATCAGTTACGGGGCACCCTGTATATTGTACGGTGGAGGGAACCCTTGTGTGTGAGTCCGACTCGCACTTGGCCGAATTTTTTATAATCCTTAAAGTCTTTGTTTTTGCTGGAGAGCCCTCCTGGTTTTATTGAGCACGCATTATGGAATCTGTGGGTTATTTCTCAAGCAATATCTCCTAAAGCACCTACGTTTTATTTTTTTTGGAATTTCTTATGCTGGTGAAATGTTATTGGAAGGAATTGTACCTTCTATTAGAAGAAAAATACGCATTAGTGAGTGAATAGCAAGTATGAGGCTTCGTAACACGTTCTGCTCCAGTCTAAATGGCTTTCTAGATTGAAATTTACGTCATATAATTCAAAATGTAACTAATCAACATTTTTATATCATTTTTTCTTACAAGGTTACATTGCAAAGGGGTGGCAAATTAAAAAATAAAATCTAGGGATCATTATAAAGAAGCGTCTTAATGGTTATTATTTTCAATAATCGTATTTTACAAAAAAGAATACTTTAAAATATCCAAAAATAAAGTCTCTAACGAGACTACGCAAGCCGCGCGGCCATTAACAGAGGCGTAGGTTCGGCGAGCCAACAAGGACTTTACGCAGTGCACATACGGTGCAATTTTTTCATGAATAAGTTAAATTATCCACGCGTATGATTTTTAACAGCGGATATTGCGGATAGAAATAATTAAATTAAATGACTGATCTGAATGGTTTTAAATTTTAAAATGGCCGCGTATCGGCAAGCGCAGCGTCCACCCACAAGGAGGATAGAAGACCTGGTAAAGGTCGCAGGAATACACTGGATGCAGGCCGCTTCCAACCGACCAATCTGGAAGTCAATGGGGAAGGCCTATGATCAGCAGTGGACGGCCTATGGCTGAAATGATGATAATGAAAGATAACCTAATCCTACTCTTAACATGGGCTGGAATCGATTTGTCAACTTATCTTATTATTGTATGCAGGATATAAATATTACGATATTTTCTACATTTTTTTGATATGAATTCAGCTCAACAGCAAAAAGGTTAACGTTGTAGCAACCGCTTCATTGATTTTTACACTTTGAAAGGTTTAAAAAATAACAAATATTCTTTTAGAAACTAAATAACTACTTTATTCATTTGCTCGGGTATCAACTAATAAAAAAATATTGTCCACAGATCAAACGACGTAGAAGCGACAATGTGGTCTGGCAAGAAAGGCTCTGATGGCAGCACGGCGGGCACGCCAACAGCCGAAGAAGAGATCAAAGTGGTGCTGGTAGGAGACACGCAGTGTGGGAAGACCTCGCTAGTACAGAGATTCGTCTCTGACACATTTATTGAGGTAAGTCTATGTTATACTTCCCGTCATAGAATAGTGGGGATATCGATAGCTCAGTTTGGTTTAATAGTATCAGTATACTGCAATTCTATCGATAGTATCGATAGTATTGAAGCTCAATATCAAGATTACTATTGATAGTATAGATACTATCGATAGTATCGGTTATGACTATTGTAATAAAAATTGATACTATCAATAGTATCGATATGTTTGTAAAATCGATAGTAGGTTGTGATTCAATAGTATTGTATAGGCATATTGGTTGATTTAGCAAGTAAATATTCTGAGACTGTTATCTTGATAAAACTATTTGTTGTGACTTGGACAGTATAACGTAAAATAGAGCATTAATATTAAAAGTGGATTCATAATGCAATGGCCGTGTCGTCAGTGAACAGTCGATTTTGGGTTTAACCAAGTTGACCACCGCTGGTTATAGCAATAGATTTAAGGGAAAGGTCACTATCGATAGGACAAAACTATCGATAATATCGATTGTTGTTGCAATATCCAGTAGCAATAGTATCGATACTATCGATAGTATTGCTGTGTTTCTATTGTATAATATATGCTTATGGGGCTATCGATACGATCAATAGTATCGACAGTACATCGATGCTATCGATAGTTCTATCGATACTATTACTTTTTCCCAACTATCGATAGTCTATCGATAGACTATCAGTGAACTATCGAGCGGCAACACTAGGTGGGGGGTAGTCGAACGAAAAGCATGGGCGATATTTTAATGTTTTTTTAATCATTTAAAGAGCTTTAGAGCGCAATTTTTGTGTAGTTTGTGTTCTAATGTTTGGTAAAGTGATAAAGATTTGAAACTATTGACTATCATTGTATTCAACGCCGCATCGAGTGTCAAGTGACTTGTCTCTAGACAACTTTCTTGACAACTTGCTTGACAGACCCGATAGTGTCTTGAAACCTGCTTCTACGGGAAGAGTAGCCTTCAGTAAATCCAAGAAAAGCAATAAAAACTAAACACCCGTTATTTATTGTGAACTATTCAAGAATACACTCGACATTGGCAGAATCACTGCTCTGCTTAGAGAGCGGCATTGAGTCCATATACAATGATAAAAGTTTGAAAAATAAAAATCACCCCTAAGGGTAGGAAAATAGGGGATGAAATCGATGTTCAGCAGTTAGATTAGGATTTATCACTAAAACTAGATGAAATAAGTAAATTTTATTTAAAAAAATAAAACCGACTTCAAAACACTAAAATGCTAAAAATAATCCTAACCCTTAAGTACCTAATCAGTTACTTTTGGAGTCGGTGCAAACAAAAACATTGAATCTCTCATCGGCTGGCACCCTTAGGGGTGATTTTTATTTTTCAAACTGTTATCATAGCATCTTTTGAGTATAAGCTATTCAATAAAACAAAAATGATCAAAATCGGCTCATATTTGTCGAAGATAGGTAACTAGAACCACAACCAAAATATTATCTGGGTATATATTTGTTGATTTTCTCAAAAAGTTCTAAATCAATTTCGATAAAATTTATATGGGACCACCTCTGAAGTATGATCTACCAAACAAAAAAAGAATCATTAAAATCGATTCATAATTGGCGGAGCAATCGCGTAACAAATATACAAAAAAAAAAAAAAAAAAAAACATACATTGAGAACCTCCTCCTTTTTTGAAGTCGGTTGAAAAGAGCGCATATTGGAGCGGATCGACACCGGATTGCGACTATTGACAAATTACTGGAATTGGGCCTCTGATGTTAGACAAAAATGCAAGCAAAGAATAATTTTATTAAAGCTAAAGGGTTTAGATACCTTTAGAACATTATAACCGTACCAAAACATACGTGCTTAATAAATAAATTCGTTAAATTAGACTTAAAACAGTCGTATTTAAGGTCTAATATTGAATCCTATCATATGTTCCATTTAGAGTATCAATAATCCCCTGAAAAACGACAATGACCCCGTATAAATACCAACATTAACTCCTGATCCTGCCGGCACAAGGCTACGCGCTCCCATATTTTGTTAAAATGGGAAAACATCAGAAAACAATATTAATAAAAGGGCGAACGGCAAACAAAAACGATTAGGAACTTCACACCCATTGGTATAGCATCCGGGGGTGTATTACCAAACGTCTTATTGTTGCTATAACACTATAAACGCGAAGCTGTTTTTTTATCATTTTAATATACGATTTTATATTAATGGTTTCTATCTAATTCTAATTCAATCAATCAATCAAAAAAAATCTAATTAGTCCTTCAGTTGGATTAACAGAAAATATTGAACACGTATTTTTTTCTTTTCTCAATCAAAGAAAAAATTATGAAGATATAGCCCGTTAAAGTTTCGCGTAACGTCACGCCTTGCGACACTTTTTAGCAAGGCATGACGTCACTCCCAAACTTTGATGCGCTTTATCTTCGTGATTTTTTGTTTAATTGACAAAAGACAAAATATAGGTCCAATATTTTTTGATAATCTAATTTTTGACCCAGGAAACTAGCCCATTGCCTTAACTCATTAAAAAGCAGTAAGTAGTATGAATTCTTAACATTCTTTCAAAGTATTTACAATTCACAATTTCAATAGTAATGCAAAAAACTTTTTTATTGTCACTGCTTTCCTTAGACTAATGTTTTATTCAATAGGTATCCAATTCATCGAAATTAACATCAGGGTTTGTCCACGAGCTCTTAAACAGTATATCTTTAATCTTGTTTTCGTTTTGTATTACTACGTCTTTCATCATCATCATTTCAGCCATAGGACGTCCACTGCTGAACATAGGCCTCCCCCAGTGACTTCCAGATTGGCCGGTTGGAAGCGGCCCGCATCCAGCGACTTCCTGCAACCTTTACTAGGTCGTCTGCCCACCTTGTAGGTAGATGTCCTACTACGTCTTTACACATCTTTTTTTCGTTTCTAAGGAATCGTATCTGCGTTTAAAAAATTGATTTTGTGGAAAATTTTGGATAAGTCGATAAAATTTTACATGTGCACTGCATAAGGCCTTTCTTAGAGCGCAATTCGCAAAAATTTTAAGTATACCTATTTTATTTAAAAAATACTTAAGTTAAAATTTGTTACGATAAAATCATATTTTATGTAGTTCTATAGAGCTTATTTTTAAAATTTGGCACTACCTTGCAAAGTAGTAATTGACGTAAAAATATCACTGTTTAGGTACCTACTTAACTGCTCATGGTTAGGCCACAGATGGTCAATAAACTATTAAGGTAAATTAAAATCATTGAAATCTCAAAACACTAATTTATTAAAACAGTTCTTAAACAATTTCTAAGCTAGCGCAATCACAGTTCATAATACAACCCCAACACGCTCCACGCGTTGGGATAACATCCTGGGTTGCTTCGGTCAAATATTAGTAAAGGACCAGCATAAGGATTGTGGACCTAACATTTGAGGCTAATCCCCTAGGAATTTAGACTCGGTATTTATAAGTATGTTTACTGTGGGTTACGGTTATCTAAACTTCTGTTTATTATTTGAAGGAATAGAGTCTATCTATAATAGAGTTTGAATAGGGATGTCGATTAACGTTGTTTTGTTCGTCTATCAGGTAGATCATCGAAAACTGTTGGACACGTATTTTTTTCTTTTTTTACATAATCAAAATATTACAGAGATATTATATTGATTTGAAATGTCGAATGACGTCACGCCTAGGTAGTCTTTACTTAGAAGTGACGTCACGAATTTTATATTTGTATTTTTTTTTATTGACAAAGAAAATAAGTGACAATAATTCTTCTTTTTCTTCATCTATCCGGTCAATCCCGGTTGCGTCCAAAGCCATTGCTTTGGAGCCCAGGGTCCGGTCAAAATCAGTGTCAATTATTTGTTGATAATCTAACTGGGAAAAAAATATAATTCTTAATAGTCCAAGAATGATTTTTTCTTTACCCAGTCGTCATCCCTAATAAACACTCATAACATTAAATTAATTTACTTGTTTTTAGAACAATGCTAAATAATGAATGTTTTTTGATTTAACATTCTAAACACATGTTGTAATAAAATACTGCTTTAAAATGTTATGGTCACTTACATTAAAAAAAATGTTATTTTACTACAATCTCAATAAAAAAAAACAATATATATGTATTTATAACAATGAATCGCTATTTCCCTTGGTCACGCCATAACTTGAGAACGACTTTACCGATTTCATCAATCTTTTTTTTAAAGTTTTCTATTACTTTGTAGATGGTTCTTACGAGGAAAAAATCAAGAAAGTTGTGCAGAAAACTGTAAATGAATAAACTAAGGCCACGCTAAAACAAGAAAAAAAACAAGAAATTTTTGGGGTTTCCTATACTTAGAACCGAAACTCAAAAATTTTTTTTTTATCAAACCCATACGTGTGGGGTATCTATGGATAGGTCTTCAAAAATGATGTTGAAATTTCTAATATCGTTTTTTTTCCTAACTGAATAGTTTGCGCGAGAGACATTTCCAAAGTGGTAAAATGTGTGTTCTAAAATAAGAGAATGATAAAACTAAAAAAAATATATGATGTACATTATACAAACTTCCACCGAAAATTGGTTTGAACGAGATCTAGTAAGTAGTTTTTTTTAATAAGTCATGAATCGTAAAGCGCAATTTACCTTTCGTAATGTTATGGTTTGTACGGAACCCTCGGTGCGCGAGTCCGACTCGCACTTGGCTGTTTTTTTTGTTATATCTATAAATTTACAACATTATTTTTTTATTTATAAATCCATATATAAATATTGGACAACATCACATACATAGCTCCTGATCCTATGATAAGTAGCTTAAGCACAAGACATGTGTTACATAAATCAGAAACAACGACGGTACCACAACACCCTTCTACATTGACCGACTGGGAATCTGACCAGGGACCTCAGAGAATACAAAGTCCGGAATGCTCGCCTCTCGGCTACGGAGGTCGTCAACTCCTTAACTAAATTTTAATGATATTTACTTTGAGGCCTACAAGCTTTTAAAGTTGACTCGAGTGACTAAAGTAAAGTCATACAGTTTCAACAATAAAGTACTTTAATTTTCTAAGCCTTTGTCACGAAGTTATATGAGTTCGTGAAGCTCAATGCCGCGTGAGAGAATACTTCATCAAAATAAGTAACTGAAGTTATTTAAAAAATTTGGGTGTTAGGTTTTGACTAATTTTAGTTTGGTTAATGACTGTTAGGTTTTAGTTAATGACCCTATAAAGCAGAAAAAAATATGTCATCATCATTATCATTTCAGCCATATAGGACGTCCACTGCTGGACACAGGCCTCCCCCAATGATTTTCATTATTAGAGGATTGCCAATACTCACCACGCTTGGCAGGCGGGTTGGCGAGCGCAGCTTATAAGATTTCGCACGCAGACGCTGCTGCCCGTCTCGTGCTACAGGAATTAGTCGCCTCTTACGACACGCCTTCTGTTGGCGGTGGGGGAGTGTATTTTTTACCGCCGTCCCCATACGACACAAAAAAATATGTGCTAATATTAAATACTACTCTGAAATCAGGTTATCATCATTTTGAATCGTATGCATCCAGCAGTTGCCGGCAAACTTGACCAGGTTGTCAGTCCACCACGTGGAAGGCCCGCCCACGCTGCGTCTTCCAGTTCATGGTCGCCACTCGGGAACCTTTTTCCCCCAACGGTTTTCTGTTCTGCGAGTAATGTGCCCACTGCCACTACAGCTTTGCCATTCGAAAAACTTAACTTTGGTTCTTCTACGGATCTCCTCATTTCGGATCCTATCTCGCAGAGAAAGCCAAGCATCATCATCATTATCATTTCAGCCATAGGACGTCCACTGCTGAATATAGGCCTCTCCCATTGATTTTCAGGTTGCCCGGTTGGAAGCGGCATCCAACGTCTTACTGCGATCTTTACCAGGTCGTCTGTCCACCTTGTGTCCTACGCTGCGCTTACCGGTACCTGGCCTCCATTCTAGAACCTTTCTGCCCCATCGGCCGTCAGTTCTACGTGCTATGTGTCCCGCCCTCTGTCACTTTAGCTTGCTAATCCGTTGGGCTATGTCAGCGACTTTTGTTCGTTTACGCCAAGCATACCTTAAGAGTATATTTTGGTATATATTTTCCTTATATCTCTCAAAAAGCTCTGTAGTCAGTCATCAATACATGCTCCAATAATCAAATTCATCATCCGTCGATTAATCAGTCTTTGGGCAACCATACAATAAATCCTTCAGATAAATACACTGAGTTATTGGTCCCAGTAGTTTTAGGGATACAGTTAATAGGCAACCCGATTCTCGGTACGTTTCATTATCGTATCACACTGCATATATGTCTATTTATTTAGAACGCATTCATTTTATATGATATAGATCAGAAACGTAAACATTTCCGAGCTAAAGAGTAACAGTCAGTATATTTTGTTTCATGTTTATTTTGACACACTTTAAAATTAGCTAACTTTTATTAATGTACCTACCTATTTATTTGGAGTTTGACGTCCTTCTTAATTCTAACTATCGATTTGAAACTTTGTAAGTATCTGTGATTCGGATGAGAATACCATATTTTGATTCCACCAAGCTAATCAGGCCCCCGATTTAGTTGAGAACCATGTCCCCAGTTCAGAACCGTGTCCCAAGTTCAGAACCGTGTCCTTAGTTCAGGACCATGTCCTCAGTTCAGAACCGTGTCCTTATTGCAGAACCGTGTACCCAGTTCAGAACCATGTCCCCAGTTCAGAACCGTGTCCCCTGTTCAGAACCCTGTAATAAAGAATTGACAACCAGTAAATCACACTAGTGTTAAATCAAATATTGACGACCGAGTAATGTAATGGTTCGCGCACCGGACTGCACAGCCGAGCGAGTGTGGGTTCGAATCCCGCCAGGGGCAAATGTTTGTGTAATAAACACGACCATTTGTTCCTAAGTCATGGATTTTTAAAACCGTATTAAAACATGTTTGTCCGTTATCTAGTCGCCATAGTACACTCTTTGCTTAGTTTGTCGCTGGCTAATTGCTGTGATTGTGAAAACAATGTATTATTTTTATCTATTATAGTTTCACGTGGTTTCCTTTTTTGACTATTGTTATACGAATCGCTACAATTGATTAAATATTATATGAACATCTAATGAGGCCATTAGATATTCCACTTCAAAATTATTATTTTACCCCTTATTATTAAAGTTGATTTTATTTCCTTATAATTATGTATCCTCCTCCTATTCCTTATTTTATATTATGAAATACGGAAATAGCACAAAAAGCGTTAAATATGAAAAAAGCTCATTATTAACGAATCTGTCATTTTCTTCACAGTGCAGTTTGACGTACATACTCAAGATATTGTTGGCACGTCTGCAGTTCTTGAGATAGGCACACGGCACCGTGCCAAGCCAATTTCACTCTTTAGGGTTCTGCAGGCATATGGACAGAATGCTAGACAATTTGTCAAAATCTGCGGTCTATCAAGCTTATGTAAAACCTTACTCTTACTCGCCATCGTGATCATGGACACGCAAGCTAAAGCTTAAACCAGACTGGGCAAATATTATGAGTCCAGCGCAGTATTGGCGTAACGTTAATGGATAACTCACAGCTGTCGACGCCGAAAGAAACTAAAGAACCTTCCATGTAAGTTTCTACTGGAAATGAGCCTGTAGAATCAGGCGAAAAGACGAGGTAGTTGGTCATCAGTTTAAAAGGATGAGAGGCTTGTCCACGCTACGTCTTCCAATATGTGGTCGCCAGTCGCCACTTGAGAACCTTTCTTCCCAATGGTTGTCAGCTCTTAAAGCGATGTGGCCTGATCGCTCATTGCCACTTTATTGATTTTATCATGGCAATTTGAAAAGTTTTGTTGAAATAGATCATGCAGTTTGCACACCACACTAAGTTGGTAAATAGTACCTAATCAGTTACTTTTAGAGTGCCAGCTGATCAGAGTTTGAATGTTTTCGTTGCTAGTAGTAAATGAATTGGGAAGTCTAGATCGATCGAGCTCGATCGAGACTCCCCAATTCATATTACATGCACACGTACCTACCTGTTCTTTCAGCAACCGATTAGACGATACACATTATTTCAAACACTATCACCGTTTTAATTTGATCATTAATTAACAGATTTAAAAAACGGTGATAGTGTTCGAAATAAGTACGGTACGTGTGCATGTATTATGAATTGGGGAGTCTCAATCGAGCTCGATCGATCTAGACTTCCCAATTCATTTACTACTCATAATATTATCTATTTATAGCTTTTGGAAGACGGTTTTGTATTTTTTAAATATATTTTTTCAATGGATTCAATCCCGCTCTAAAAGAGCAGTGATTTTTCAATGTCGAGTATTTTCTTGAAGTAGTGTTCACAATAAATAACGGGTGTTTAGTTTTTATTGCTTTTCTTGGATTCAGTAAAGGCTACTCTTCCCGTAGAAGGAGGTTTAGGTTTATAGAAATTTATTTCTTATAAAAGCTTATAAATAGTTCACTTATAATGCTATGTTTATTACGTATGGTTTCAAGACGCTATCGGGTCTAAAGCAACTTGTCTTAAGACAAGTCACTTGACACTAGATGCGGCGTTGAATACAATTATTTTGTTTGGTTGCTTTAAATAAATTAAATTAAATTAAATTATATTACAATAGTTTTAATAAAATTGTACAACAGATGAAGTTCATTTTGACAGTTAACAGTTATGAGTGTTATTTTTATCAACCGACTTCAAAAAAGGAGGAGGTTCTCAATTCGACTGTATGTTTTTTTTTTATGTATGTTACGCGATTACTTCGCCAATTATGAATTGATTTTGATGATTCTTTTTTTGTTTGGTAGATCATTCTTCAGAGGTGGTCCCATATAAATTTAATCGTAATTGATTCAGCAGTTTTTGAGAAAATAACAAAATATATACCCAGATAATGTTTTGGTTCGTGATTCATGAATGTATGTTAACCAATATCTTCGACAAATGTAAACCGATTTTAATGTTTTTTTTTTATTGAATAAGCTAATGCTTTAAAGATACTATAGTAAAAATTTCAGAAAAAATTGTACCCCTAAGAGTGAAAAAAAAGAGGATGAAATCGGTGTTCAGCAGTTAGATTAGGATTTATCACTAAAATAGCTGAAATAAGTAAATTTTATTTAAAAAAATAAAACCGACTTCAAAACATTAAAAAGCTAAAAATAATCCTAACACTTAAGTACCTAATCAGTTACTTTTGGAGTCGGTGCCAGCCGATGAGAGATTCAATGTTTTTGTTTGCACCGACTCCAAAAGTAACTGATTATGTAAAACCTAGCTGCCAGCTAAAAGTTTTGAAAATGATAACGTATTCTATGATGGTAATCTCACAGTGCATTTTTAGAACAAAATGGCGACCTTGCATCGATCGTTCGATAAACTTGTGACGTTAGTTTCAAACTAGTGTACTTACTAGAGTTTGCTTTCGACTATAGCAACAGTTTTGTAGTTTGCGCATTTAGCCGCTAAAATAAATGACCACTTGAGACCCTGTATCTGAGCGAAGTTGTCAAACTACCACAAATTGGTATTGCGGGACAACCACTGAAACTGACGTAAACGACTTAGAATGTTTTTAGTAGCTATTAGAAAAGCAATCGCTCGAATACCGAAGAGACGTAGGTTCGATCTCATCTCACCTAAGGCGGTCGATTTTTTGTCATGTTTTATTTTTATTAATTAATTAATTTTCAAAAACAAAATTTTTAAAAGACTTACAAAGTGTTTTTGGTTAATTTGTTGTTTTATTTTAAATCATCTGTAGTTTTATGTGACAAGGATATTTTTTTAAAGAAATATTTTTTTTCGTTAACTTAGACAGATGATTGATTTTTGGAACCCCAATAATCTCAAAAATATTGGTCCGACATTGGTCCGATCACGCTCGCTCGCTATTGAGCAGCAATACGAACCATCTTTCTCCGTAACTAGTTAGTGATTTTCACTTACATTTATATGAAATGACAAGTCCAGTCAACTCTCGGCCACTACAAAAACAGTACAGATACAGATTAAAAATTGGCCCTACAACAGGGGTCCAGAAATTCGCACTGGGCCTGCGTGGTGGAGTAAGGCCCAAACCAGCACCTCATAGTTGAGGTGAGGCCTGTGCCCTGCAGTGGGACGTTTATTAGGCATACCTTACTTTACTTTATATAAAAACAGACAAGCGGCCTGCATGCGGCTGACCAGTTGTTTGGTAAGCCTTAGACAAGCAATTTTTTTTACTTTATAAGGTGCTTCATAAATATCTGCAACGGCTGAAATGGGTAAAAGTATTGCTTATATAGATTACAATCAAGAAATTTTATGTCCAGAACGTGTTTGTTGTATCATATTTTCAATTCAATGTTTTCATATTAAATAAAGATTAGGCTTTATTATGTCTCAAACCGTCCATATCTGTCCAAAAATGCTTACGTTTCACATTATACCGCTCCCGCGCAGTGTTAAGGGCGGATGACGAAGTGTGTTATGCAAATTGAAGCAAGTAAACATTTATTTACTGTCTTTTCGCAAATAATTAATTACCGATCCGGGGCAAATAATTCCTTCACTATCGTAATCTATATAAGCAATACTTTTACCCATTTCAGCTGTTGCAGATATTTATGAAGCACCTTATATAAGGCCTCATACTCTGCAGAATTAATCACAAGTCCATTTCACTGAAAGCCGTCATGTGTTTATACAATGTAAGTTAATGTAACACATTTGACTTCGCTCGAGCCGCGGTGATTTATAACGCTTGGCCAAATTGTCTGCAATCCGCTTAGCTGGGATACCATGAGTGCCTACGGGCCAGTGATGTGTTCAATATTTGATATTTGCAAATATCGATAAAAGTCCAGCTACATATACTAGTAAAAGACGAAAAAAATTACACACATTTTCAGGAAAAAGAAAAAGCTAATTGAAGGTCTACTTTTTTACATTTTTTGATGACCAATTCCTCTGCAATCCAAATAAAGCTGTTAAATCACAGGTTTCGTAAATAACACACAGTCAATATAATATTGATATTGATATTGCTTTTGTTATAGAATGGGCTATCCTCGGTGTTTCTTTGCAAGATTGAATCAAAATTGAAGAGATCCGTAAACAAACAAAAGTCGCTCACATAGCCCAACGGATTAGCAAGTTAAGTGGCAGTGAGCTGCACAAAGCACGTAGAACTGAAGGTTGACTGGCAGATAATGCTTTTAGCATTAAGTCCACCTTTTGTACACTTTTATTAAGTTTGTGCAATAAATTTTAAATAAATAAATATAATAACTGAAGGCCGATGGGGCAGAAAGGTTTTGGAACGGAAGCCACTTACTGGCAAGCGCATCGTGGGACGTCCACCCTTAACGTGGACAGATGAAGGCCGCTTCTAACCGGCCAAACTGGAAGACAGTGGACGTCTTATGAAATGATGATGATGAATAGCTTATCAATATCAAATTAACAACAAAATAATAAATTTTTTAGTCCAATTTCGTTTTTTTTTAGATATTTTTTTCTAATTAATTACTAATATCGATAATCGACATCGTCCCATCACCATTCCATAACCCCTACTAAACCAAATCCGATTGTCACGTACCTCCGGATTTTAGCAGAGTTAAATGGAAACGGTTAATGCCGTACAAACACCGGTTTATTATTCTGTGTATTCTGTACATTGTATGTGCTATTTTTAAAAGTCTCAGAAAGCACGTTGAACTGTTACCCTAAACGTAGTATTGTCTATCGATGTTGTAAGTCATGGATGTAGAGAAATAGTGAAATAATATTGAACAACATTACATACATTGCTTTGATAAGCATCACATACATCCTAAGGTAAGTAGCTAAAGCACTTATGTTATAGAAATCAGAAACCACGGCGGTACCACAACACCCAGACCCGAACCAACGTAGAAAAGATCGATTGGTCGGACCGAGACTCGAACTCAGAACTCAGAGATAGAGACCATGGCATTATAATTTTTAATTTTGTATTTTAAATTTTATTGATACATCAATTTTATCTGGCCCCAAAGGACTTGTCCTATTATTTGTTCTGTGCTTAAACTAAGCTGAGTTACTGCCCTTTACGAGATTCAAACTCGCGACTTTGTAGTATGGAGCGCAAACCACTAGACCAAGATAGCTGTCAACATTAATTTTGATTACTTTATAATGGTGAATATATTAGGTTCTTTCATACGAAATTGTCGATACCCAATACTGGCAACTTTAACATCAAATATCTTGCGTGGCGTGGCTGGAGTAATAAACAACTCTATCCCAACTTTTTCATTTATAATATTAGTAAAATTAGACCCAATTCGATCAAGCTAGAGTAAGTTTTTTCTTGAGAATAAACCACTGCTTAAACTAGACTAAGGTGATTTATTATTTTACCAATATTTAAACGGGTGATTTTGACAAAGTAAATTATTATACTGAGAATAGATTATTGTCAAAGTTGTCCCTTGTGAAATCCACTCTTCTCACCTAGAATCTGACATGCTGTCAACATTTAGCATCGACACACTTTTATCTAACAAAATAAAAATGTTGTGCCATTTCAAGTCAGCCTAGAAAAAATGGATTACATGGATTTTAGTAGGTTGACCAATTCGTTTATCATTCACCCTTGAACTATAGAATAAAAATACCGAGTATAGTGTATCGCTCAAAAAGGTTAGAACAACATAAACGAAGCTATCCGTGGGTAAATTCATGAAGTAAAGTTATTCCCGTTACAGTTAAACTGGTTTATCTTTGTGTTTGGTCGAATCAGGCCTTATTAAGCTTACAAATTCAACCTTACATTAAGTGAACACCGAAATATTTAGTTGAAGTACTTTAAATAATGTACGAGTGTGGTATTGCCTAAGCCCGGGCTAAACCAGACCTTGTCATATATCAAAATATTTCTTTTATTTATTTATGTAATGGAATATGAATAAATCTCGGGATTAAGCCGGGATTTGTGAGAGGTGTACTTATAGCATGGAGCACATTTAAAGAGTAGAAATGTCATTTATTTTGTTCAAAAAAAAAACCGCCATTATTTAATCTGTAGTCGCACTGTTTTTGTTTGGGCGATAGTTGACAGGACTTGTCAATTCTTACTACCTAATTGTAAGTGAAAAATTACTAACGTGTTTCGGAGAAAGATGGTATACATGTATTGCTGCTTAAGGTATATGCTCGATGACGTACAGATGAATTCATCATTAAAATGTTTAGAATAGAATAGAAAACGTTTATTTGACACACATAAAAGAAAAATACATAACAATAAAACTCTGAAGCATATGTGATGTTAAAAAAGAGCTATTCAGGGGATGGTTCAGGTCGCGCCAAAAATACAGTTAGATAAAATAAAACCCCTTTTAAAAAACCTATAGCATGTAGTCGAAGTTGTTTGTTGATGATTCAATTTATATTGGCTATTGTAAAATGGCTACTAATTCCTGTAGCACGAGACGGGCAGCAGCGTCTGCGTGCGAAATCTTATGAAAAACTGCGCTCGCCAACCCGCCTGCCAAGCGTGGCGAGTATCGGTAATCCCCCCCGGTAATAAGTCATTGGGGGAGGCCTTTGTTCAGCAGTGGACGCATCCTATGGCTGAAATGATGATGATGATGATGACCACAAGTACAGGGAAAAATCTGGAAACGAAACATATATAATAAAATTATGTAATTAATTTGTAATTAAACTGCGAGGCTCAATTCCTGAACTAATTATAATGTACCTACAAAGTAGGAAACCCTCGGTGGGCGAGTCCGACTCGTACTTGTCCGGTTTTTATTTAAACAGGTTTATTACTAATACCCAGTTAGTATTACTAATACCTAGTTTAGCTATGTAAAATCGTTGTATTGTGCTAATAGCAAATAAATCATTCAAAGCGATTGCACTATTTAAACATCCTAAATGCGCCAGGTTTGTTCGGGATGCATAAAATCTAACTCAAAATTGATAGTGATGCTACGTGACACATTTTGCGTGCATAAACAATTTGGGATACCGTAATGGAAATAAAAAAACCGTACACCTTTGTTGATAAGTGGGCTTTATTGAAAAAAAAAAACATTGTTATTACTAATTTATGGTATAATTTGGAAACTTTGTATTTTTGTTACTTAATCCCGAACGAAATTAGCTGCTAGAAGGTTAAAATTTTGTGTAAATGATTACTTACCGCTAACAAAGTTGTGGAATAAATTTTCATAAAAACAGCTATTTACGATATAAAAGCTTTTGAAAGGAAACTTTGAAGATGTTTTTGTTATTATATTTTATTCTTCTGCGATACAAGCTACGTTTAATGCCTATGCCATTAGGCTAGTTTCCTGGGTCAAAAAAAGATTATTCTATTTAGTCCGTCAGTTAGATTATCAAAAAAAATTAAGACTCATATTTTGTCTTTTGTCAATCAAACAAAAAATGATGAGGATAAAGCGCATCAAAGTGAGCACGTGACGTCACGCCCTGCTAAAAAGTGTCGCAATGCATGACGTTACGCGGAACTTTAACGGGCTATATCTTCAAAATTTCTTGTTTGATTGAGAAAAGAAAAAACACGTGTCCAATATTTTCTGTTAATTTAACTAATTAGACTTTTTTGGAAAATAGCCCATTCTAATGAATGGAATGAATGAATGAATGAATTGTCATTATATTAATTGCACGCAGAACTGACGGCCGATGGGGCAGCAAGGTTTTGGTATGGACGCCACGTACCGGCAAGCGAAGCGTAGGACGCCTACTCACACTGTGGACGGACGACCTGGTGAAGGTTGCAGCAAGCCGCTGGATGCAGGCCCCTTGCAACCAGCCAATTTGTAAATCACTAGGGGAGGCCTAAGTTTAGCAGTGGGTGTCCTATTTCTGAAATGATGATGATGATGAATATATTAATACGTAAGATTAAAACCTCTAAGGATGATTTAACTGTTCAAATACAACAACTTTTTTAGGAGTACTGCTTAGAAAAAAAACCTCATAGAAATGACATCAAGGGATTGGTCCCAAAGAAAATTTTTTTATTATATGATATTGTGGGATGGTGAATTACTGAACCTTAATGAGTAGAGTACATACCCTATTGATGAAATAATGAATGATTACTGAAGGTTAATGACTGATAGAGTTAGATAGATGATTTAAATGATAAGAGTAAAAGAGACAGAGTAAACGAAGAATGATTGATTGGAAGAAAGATAGTTAGACGGACTTGTTGGATCGCGGTAAAAAAGGAAGGACGGATTATGTAGAAAGATTTCTTGAAGACAATGTATTGTTTTATGTGTTTTACTTAATTAGTCTCGGAAATAAAAACAGTTAAATAACTAAAGAGCGTTTATTATCATGCCCCGATCCTACATATATTTGAGTAGATACTAGAATCAAGCCAAGTGGTTTTAGGTATTAGTTACATGTTGACAAATCGTAAGGTAAATCGTGCTTTAATGAAGTTGACTATACCTCTAACGTAATGTTCATTCACTTTAACTCACTCCGTCACAGGATGACTGGCTTTGATCAAAATGCTGTGTGTCCACGTTTGAAACACAGATCTCTTTGATACCGATCTGATTAGCAATCATGTTGCCTGATCATGCGAGTTGGGGTTAAATAACATAGTTAAGTGGTCAAAATTTGACTAAAAGTAAATTAATCAGATGGCCAGGCATTATTTAGAGCTGCTAAAAGAGGCCTGCTTTTAAACTGCCCTGCTTTTTCATACTATGATCGTAACGAAAACAGAGCAGTTCATCAGGAATCCCTCATTATTTGTGTGATGTACACAAGCATAATATAGTTACTCTCATCATCATCATCATCATTTCAACCATAGGCCTCCCCCACTGACTTCGAGATTGGCCGGTTGGAAGCATACAGCGGTTTCCTGCAACCCTAACCAGGTCGTCTGTCTACCTTGTGGATGGACGTCCTAAGCTGCGTTTGCCGGTACGTGGCCTCCATTCTAGAACCTTTATGCCCCAACGGCTAATATACTCCATGTAATATGAGTAATTACTACACCACAGAGGAGGTATTTTAACACACCCCTTCTAGTGAATTATCGCTTAGTAAGATTTTACAGTTTTATGACGTCATAGTATTAGCAAAACCATAATGATATCTACAACATGGCAGATGGTAATTTCGTGAGTATATAGAAAAATGAAAAATAAACTTTTTTAGCTTCTAAATAGCTTTAAAATTAAAACAAGGCTTTCCGATTAAACTAAATCTAGTCTAAGTCTAATTTGCGAAATTCGAAACGATCGCAAGAGACTGCCTAATAATTAAATTTATCTTGTGTCTGATGGACCTAGGGGTTAAATTATTATATTCTTTTTAGCCTCATGGACAATTTTTAAGACGGGGCTTACTTAAATTTGATCGGCTTTTGTTTATTTTATCACCAAAAACAATCCGTCGCTGTAAAGAACCCACTGATACTCATGTAAAAAAATGTACTAAAAATCGATGGTGATTGGACGTGGGCAATTTGTTAGATTGCATTCGTGTTTCGCAGTCAGTCATTTGTTTCTGTCAGGACCGAGTTGGAACGCCGAATTTTTCACGCTTCAACAACTAATAGGCTGATGGGTTGGTATCTGTTTTAACACTTTTTGATGAGATACTACATTGCTATGTTCTATAATATATAATATCTATAATATACGACCTCCGTAGCCGAGAGGCGAGCATACCGGACTTGGTGTCGCTATCTCTGAGGTCCCGGGTTCGATTCCCGGTCGGGTCAATGTAGAAAAATAACTTTTCTATATTGTCTCGGGTCTGGGTGTTGTGGTACCGTCGTTGTTTCTGATTTCTGTAACACAAGTGCTTGAGCTACTTATCATAGGATCAGAGCATTGTATGTGATGTTGTCCTTTATATAAATAAAAATAAAAAAAATACATATATATAAACTAGTTGTCGCCCGCGACACTGTTTGCGTGGTCCTTAATTTATTCATAAAGGATTTAGAATCTGAATTATTTATTCGCCATTGAACAAGGTACAGTCAACGGCAGGTCAACCTACCCAGAAAGTTAAAGGTCACTAAACCGATTTTATACTTTAAGTCCGTCACGTAGAGATCAATATCACGATCGAAGTTTTGTGGTAGGTTGACGAGCTGTTCACTGTACTTACATAATATGAAGATCACAATTTTAGATTAGTTTCACTTATCACTTGAGACGAGTAAGCTATAGGTAGGTATACCTAAGTAATAGCCTTCTAGCTCAGTTGGAAGACCAGTCTCCTTCATAGCGAGGTGACGTGGTTTCGATTCCCACTGATTTTTTTAAGTTAAATATTATCTTGAGCCTTCATCAGACAGAACTAAATAAGTGCTGTCTAACTAAAAGAAGTAAAAACTTCAAAAAAAACATTTCCCTCTGCCTGCTTAGCATATAACACGATTTGGTATGATATGATATAGCGAAATATCGACACCAATTGTAAAAATATGTTAGTTATAGCCGCCATTTTAAATTTTTATCGAAACAGTGATCATAATATATGATGTCACCGGCACAGCGATTCAAATATGGCGTCTATATTTATCATATTTTTACAGTTGGTGTGGATATATCGCTATATCATACCATATCATATTGTGTTTTGGTGCTCATGCTAGGCAGGCTGGTACGTAATGTGCCTCAAAGTCCTAAGACTTGCTGTAAATAAAACTATTTTATGAAGCAAAGCTACATAATACTTACAGTTTTACTTGTCAGCCCTAATAGGAGTCAAATAGCAAGTCAAGCTCCCCAGTGGCCGCTACCAACAGCGAAAGAGCAGTTTGTGGAAATATCCCCCAAGTCCGATCGTAAACGGAACTGCACCATTGCTATAAGAGTTACCCGAGCACTATTACACGGTCAAACGACTTAAGCCTTGGGCACACAGCCGACGGGGCGCGACGGCGACGGGACGCTAGCGCGACACCAGTGTTTTTAATATACCGAAGTCTATAAAAGACGACACACAGCACCGTCGCCCGTCGCCGTCCCGCCAGACGAGCCAACAAATGAGCGCGGCGAAGCGCTGACTTCGGGCGTGACGGTACGATGTTGTGTTGCATATTAAACGTACTTAGACGTATGTAAACGTACATAGACGACGGCATTCTGTATTTGTATATTTTTACAAGAATAGTGGAAAAACTAAATGTCTTATTAGGTGTATCAAGTCACGTATTTGCTTATTTTCTAAGTCATAAAGAATTTTTAAATATTAAGACCACTGGTCAGCTAGGTCGACAAGACACGTGACGTCAACGAAACCGTCACGCTCGGCCCGCAGAGCGACATACACCCGGTCGCCGTCTCGTCGCCGAAACGCCCCGCCGATTGTGTGCCCAAAGCTTTAAGCTGTGTCCTCACCAAGAACACACGTGTATAATCACTGACACGAAAGATTAAAAAAAAATTAACAACATCACATACATTGCTCTGATCCTACGATCTTATCCTGAAACAACGACGGTACCACAACATCCAGACCCGAGACAACTTAGAAAAGTGCGTTTTCTACATTGACCCGACCGAGAATCGAACCCGGGACCTCAGTGATGACGACGCCAAGTCCGTCGTACTCGCCTCTCGGCTACGTCGTCAAAATCAAATTCGGTATTCGCTCGGACGTAGTCGCTAAAAACGACTTGCAAACGACACCTTTACTTATCTACGTTAATATAATTACGAGACCCATCGACGGTTTAAAAAGCAACTAGAATAAGTCACTTCGCTACAGGACGTGTCTTGTACAACGCGCAAGGGATTATAGCCTCTCCCTGCGGTCCAACACAGAAATAATGCGAAAATCTTATCGTATAGAAACCCAATCCATTGGGATTAGAACTTCACTGGCTAGGAATACTGTAAATGGTACGGGTCAAGTTAAAGTAGATTGTGAATCTCTGCCAAATCTTATTATGTGAAGTGTGGAATTTTCGTTCAAAACTTTGTGAAATGTATTTTTAGTATTTGTGAAGTTTATTCGCACCCAAAATAGCGCAATTTTAAGTTAAATTGTGTGATTATTTGTTGGCTTGTTTTTGATTTTTTCGACTATTAGTAAAGCAATAGCTACCTACTATTAACGACTTGCAATAATATCATTGTCACTAGTTGCGCTATCGATACTATCCTATCTTCGTAGCCGAGAAGCAAGCATACCGGACATGGTTTCGCTACCTCTGAGGTTCCGGGTTGGATTCCCGGTCGGTCAATGTAGAAAAATAACTTTTCTATATTGTCTCGGGTCTGGGCGTTGTGGTACCGTCGTTGTTTCTGATTTCTGTAACACAAGTGCTTAAGCTACTTATCATAGGATCAGAACAATGTATGTGATGTGAAACTCGATAGTCACTATGCTTACATTCGATAGTCTTATCGATTTTTCTACTATTAGCAAACTAAAAAAAAAACACATATTTCTTTTTGCAAAGAGACCATTAATGGCACTTATATACGTCCCGATATATATATTTTTACCCTACCACTGCTTCGGAACAATTTGTGGGCTAGTGCCGACAGCGCAAGAAACTTTGTCGCTACCTACTGCATATTGTCAAATGTCTTTTTAAATAAATATTTTTACAAGTTTTGGTGCGAGCTAAGCAGTTGTAAACCCACACATTTTTATCATTTATATAATTACTAACGGTGTGATAACCCTGTTTCATTAAAAGAATAGAATATGATAGAAAACATTTATTTGACACACACGAATAAAAAATAAAAAATACATAACAATAAAACAATGAAGGATATCTGGTGTGACAAAAAGGTTCCCGCTTAGCATCTGTCGTGACAGTCACAGACTTATCACGACGCGGATTTTCGGCGGGGACCACCAGAAAGTCCCAAATCCCTTCAACGGACCCCGAGCACAGGAACACAGAATCGGTCGAAGAAACCCGGACCCACCGATGGGCCGGCACACCGCCGCGCATAATCACGGTACCAGACAATACCAAATAATTAAAAAAAATAACACATAAAGATTATGACGATTACACAGAAAATCAAAGAAACAACGAATAGTTTACACAAGGCAAAAATTACATATTTATCACAAACAAATAATAAAAATAAAAATAAACTAATAATAAACACACGCACATATTATTGGTCTAAGATACAACACAGTGCGACCCGGACGAAGTATCGTTAGATAAGTATTTAAACATGTAATCTATGATCATATAGGCACTTCAGCAATGGATTGTGGTAATTTATCAAAAACACGAACACAGGTAGGCTTCACGAAAAAAATACAGTAACCGTTTTCTCTTTAGGTTAACAAAAACAATATTAATTCATCACTTACACGTAACAGCTAAACTTCATACAAAGCGCCAAAGAAACAACAAACAAGCGAGCTGAGCGAAGCGAGCGAGCGCATATTTGTCGCCAGTTCGCGACTAGTTTTTAATTCGTTTAGAGTAGGAAACGTCAACAAGAAGAGATAGCGCGTTTGGCTTTATTACTATGACTAAACTCGAAAATATTGGTAGGGCTAAGCTAAATAAATAATATTGACTATCGAAGACTTCTTACTTATTACCAATATGTACTAGAATTGTTTCTCGGCCATTAGTTCTACGTGTTATGTTCCCCGCCCACTGCCACTTTAGTTTGCTAATCCGTCAACTCGCTTTATTTTATAGTAGACTTGCGTTATAAAATTGTCCACTGGGTTTAAATGTAGTTACCACTAAAAAAAAACATAGACAAACAAAAAACTGGCGCCGAAGCGCCAGGAATGTGTGAAAAATTTATTAGAAAAAAAAACATGGCGGCTAATATTCCAAGGGCAAGCGGCAAAGGTAACACCTACACGATGTTCCTAAATAAATACAGGATGGTTCAACACTTTTATTTGTATTTTTTATTTAACTGTAATGGCATAGTTAAACTTTACCTACTGCACAAACATGAGGAGGTGGTTTAGTATCATTATGGTGATGGAATAACACTGAAATAAAACATTCTGCATAAAATTTCGTTTTGCTGCTTAAATACAACAACTTTTTCCGAACTTACGAATACAATATTAATACATTAGGGATTATATAAAAATAAACGATTATGTAAGTCCTAGCGTCCTTTCTGAAATATTAACTTAATCTTTTTACGGTTTACAGTCCCAAACCCTTCTGTATAACTTCCAGAATTTCCAAAGCACTTCAATTTCTAAAATTAAATTATTCAAATATAGACGCGTCTGTTTTCTGACCCTGTATAAATAAACGGTTGAATGGGTAACCAGTTGACCACCCGTCGAAAGGCGAGCCTTCGTGGAAGCCGGTGTTTTTTGTTTGAAGGGTACTAAGACCTATTGTTATGATGATTTTTACAGTGGACAGTATTTATTACTTTCAAATAGACAAGAAACAGTGGGCTCAGTGTTCGAAGAATCGAAGTCTTGCTTCACGTACCTCTTTTTTTTACGAAGGACAGCAACTGACGGCCTTTAAGGAAGGTCTCATTCAGCTACACTGTGCAGTTTTGGCGAGAGCTTATGGCGCTCAGCCTAGGTCTCGGGCACAGAGAATCATTATAGAGTAGAAATGTCATATTATTTGTTGGACAAAATTTCTGCCATTATTTTTATTTGTATCGTCACTGTTTTTATAAAGGCAAGAGTTGACAGGACTTGTCATTTCATACTAAATGTAAGTAAAAAATCAGTAACTAGTTTCGGAGAAAGATAAGATAAGATAGATAAGATAAAATTTACTTCTGTATAGAAAATTAACCTAGATACATAAAACTTAAGTTAAGAAATATCGGTTGGTTGAAGATGGTTTATATTGCTGCTCTAACGGTTATTTATGATCCCGATCGTCTGGGGACAGTGTCAGCGGCAAAACCGCTAGTGATGGCACCGACGGGACCGGAACTGCCGAAATAGGCCGCCCGGCCGGATTGCAGTCGCTGTCGGGCTCAAGGTTTCCAGGGCGCGTCTGTTTCTGGGTCAACCCATTCTCGTTTTTGCAAGACTAACGCACTGAAATACATTTTCATAGACGAGTTATCAATCACACAGTCACATACAGACGAACGGACAAATAAAAAAAACGTGCGGACTTATGGTAATGGAAGGGATGCCTTGCCGCATGCGCCGCATTCCGAATGATCCTGGTTTAAAACGAGACCTATCATATCATAATATCATTTCAGCCATAGGCAGGGCTCAGAACCGGTATTAAAAATACAGGTAAAGTAAGGGTTATACCTACCAGTATTTTCTATTTCGGTTCCTGTATTACAGATATTACAATAATACAGGTATTTATTTAAACCTAAATAATACCGGTATTTTCTTACCGGCATACCGGCCGGACGCGCTTGACTCGAGCGAAATGCGATGTTGCCGTTTTGTCAAGCACATGACACTGCGCTGAGTGAAGATACACTTCTATTTCTCCCACTCGCACATTTGACATTGGTTATCTTGGGTGGTACCGGTATCAATACCTGTATTATATCTTCAATATATCGGTATTTTGAAAGGTATAAACCCTTTACAATACCGGTATACAAGAAATAATACTTATATCATTATTACTGGTATAAACTATATTACCGGTATATTGTCGAGGCCACTGATACAGGTATTTGAAAATACCGGTATTCCTAGCCCTGGCCATAGATAGGACGTTCACTGCTGAACATGGCCACCTCAAACGACTTCCAGATTGGCCGGTTGAAAGCGGCCAGCATCCAGCGGCTTCCTACAACCTTTACCAGGTCGTCTGTTCACCTTGTGGGTGAACGTTCTACGCTGTGCTTGCCAAATTAAGGTCTATCTAATTCATTGCACCGATAATCCTAATTCAAAATCTAATAGCATTCGAAGAACTGCCAGCTCACATACCCAACTTTCATAATTCCTCGCAGTCCGTGTTGATTGCCTTAACAAACACCGCGTTTCCGAACTAAATGTGTTGGAGCGAGCTAACGATAACATACTGGCACTACACGCCACGCGAAAACAGACTTTATTACCATCCCCATAAGTGATATACCGCTAGCATATTTATAGTATTTTGTTCTCGCTGTATGCGTCCGTGATTAGCCTTTTTGCTCGTACGTCGAATCCGCAACTCGTAATGGAAAACAAGCTGATTCTCGGTGAAAAGCGCGCGAAATTTATTCGAGTTTGTCTATGGATCATGTTTTTCTTTAGTTTTAGGTACACGATGCACTGGCCAGTTTGAAATTAGGTAGTAACATAGAGTTCGGTCTCTAATCAAATTATCCGAAAGCAGGTAAATAATTAATCGCTTACTAACAAAAAAAATAAGTGTTTAGTTAGGTGCAAGCGTGATTTTACGCATAGACATCAAAATGACATCCAATTTAACAGAGCCTTACAAAGAATGTCAGTTTAATCAAGCGTATCTAGGCATAAGTATCTACTCAAAATCCAAACAAGAGAACCACGGGCAAAAACTTGTATAAATAGAGGCTGTCCTGAATAAGTACAGACGGCGACAAGTCAAGTTATATTTTTCCATTACACGCTGACCTTTTATTGCACTAGGCGGTCTCTTTAATGAGAGTTCAGCTTATAATAGTCATAATGTAACTTGGACTTGTGTACGTCGAAATATCAAAGGTCGTCTAAAGATGTGCTCTACAAACCGACTAAAACACGAATTTGAACCTTGATTCACAGGTATAAGAATTATTGGATTAACTTCGCTAATCACGAGATAATAAGACCCTAATCATCAATTAAGTGACAGGTTGAATCGTTAATTACGTAACCTCATTATGAGCCAGTCACGTTACTGTCAGAGACAGGTTTGATAGGCTAAATATTATTTTACCTGTGTCTAGAACACTTAAATAAATAAACTGTTGTTTAAGAGCTTAAGCCCAACTGTGGACTTACAAAGGCTGATGATGGTGATGATGATGAGATAACTTTTCTTATCAATACTACCTGTATGTACATACAAGGTGTAAAAGAAACACCTTGTCTTATTCAATGATTAGTTTGTTCCCATGAAATTGAACAAGTCGCTAGAAACAATGTGTGTGTAAAAATGATATCAATCACTCACATTCATCGTCTGTTTTTAAATATACGTCGAGAAATTGGTCTTATAAGTTAAACCGACGCTTCAGTTTAAGTGTGACCATTGCGATCATATTTAGTGCATTCGATGACCTCCGTAGCCAAGAGGCGAGCATGTCAGACTTGGTGTCGCTATCTCTGAGGTCTCGTTTGATGCCCGATTGGTTAATGTAGAAAAACTACTTTTCTGTATGTACACAAGCAAGCTAGCAAGCAAGACGGGCAGCAGCGTCTGCGTGCGAAATGTTATAAAAAATCTACGCTCGCCAACCCGCCTGCCAAGCGTATATTGGTGAGTATTGGCAATTTCATGATGATGATGTACACAAGTGCTTTGGCTACATAGCATAGGATCAGAGCAAAGTATGTGATGTTGTCCAATATTTATTAATTTATTTATATCAAGCATAAATTTGCTTCGGAAGGAACGTCAAAGTTGATCCCATCTAATACGTAGGTCACACTATAAGTTTTGCGTAACTTAAAAAAACAACATGTTATAATCAAAATATTATGTTTATTGCTTTTCAAAATACTCTCCTTTACATTTCAAACATTTTTTCATGCGATCGAACCCTTTTTTAAAACAGGAGGACAACAAATCTGAAGGCATGTTTTCTACGTTTCTGATTGAACGCTATCACTGCCTCTTCGGAATTGGTAAAAGTAAAACCTCTTATCAAATCTTTGAACTTGGGGAAAATACAGAAATCATAGGGTGCTAGGTCGGGGCTATGCGCAGGATGGGTGACGAGTTGTACTTTTTCGGAAGCTAAAAATGACTTTGTTTTGTTGGCCGTGTGTGAAGAAGCGTTGTCATGATGTAGGAGAACGCGGCTTTTTCTTTGCGAACTTTTTCTAACACCCTGGGTAAACAAATTGTAGAATACCACTCGGCATTAACACTCTTTTGATCTTCAAGTGGAATTGTACAGATGGGACCCGTAGCTGAGAAAAAGAAGTGATCATTTTTTTACCAACGTTTCTCGCCTGCCTCACTTTTGTTGGCTTGGTCTCATTTTCAAACACCCATTCACAAGATTGCTGTTTTTTTTCGGGTTCAAAACAATAAATCCACGTTTCGTCTCCTGTGACAATGTCTTAAACAGCATTAGAATGTTCGTGGTCGTACTTCAGTAACATCTGTGAGCACCATTCCACGCGACCCCGCTTCTGCTCCGCCGCTGTCAGTTCATGAGGGATCCAACGACAGCAAAGTTTCCGAACATTCAATTCTTCGTGTAAAATTTTCTGAATTTGGCTCATACCAATCCCCAATAGTCCTCAAATTGTCTCATAGGTAATCCGCGGGTTTTCTTCAATTAGCCGCTTAACAGTAGCCACATTATTTTCGTTGACGGCAGTTGAAGGCCGCCCTTCACGAAATTCGTCATGTAAAGAAACTCGACCTCTCTCAAATTCAGCAAAACATCGCCTCACGGTGCTCAAACAAGGTGCCTCTCTTCCAAAAGCATTTTGAAGACGAGCGGCACAGTCTTGCGGAGAGAGAGAACTTTTAAAATCATAAAAAATCATCGCTCTAAAATCTTTTCGACTTAAATCCATTTTCGTTGCGTACATAGAACTTTGATGTGTGATAAAAAACAATTGACAAATCATTTCCCGCTATTTGTTTTTTTTTTTTTTTATTACTAAGAAGGTTGCAACGTTTAAAAAAATATAACATTCGAAATTCAAATAGTTCCGATTAGCTAGAAGTGCAAAACTTTTAGTGTGCCCCATGTATAGCCTGATTTTATCATTTGACAGTAATCATAAAAATAAATTGTTTTGACAATCACACCAACTATCTAGCCCCAAACTAAGCAAAGCTTATACTATGGCCACTAGATAACGGATAAACATACTTAAATACTTTTATAAACATCGCCATTACTTAGGTACAAATGCACGTGCTCCTCACAATCATGTTCCCCTTACGGGATTCGAACCCGCAACCGCTGGATTTGTAATACGAAGAGCGAACCTACACCAGACGGTCATCTAGTCGTAAGGTTGGTCACTTGCTTCACAAAAGGGATCTTCACCACACTTCTTAGTTAAGAAGATACCTGTGCTCTAGCTTGGGACTTTGCAAACTTCCTTCATAAGTTATAAAGACTTAACATTCCTAATTTACATAGCATTTATTATGAATTCAGGGCTAATTTAAGCCTACTGTCAACTCAATACACAATTTCTCCGGGAGTTTTAAACGAAATTTGCCTAATTTACCTAAGTAATATGCATTTTGTGTAATTATAATGATGTTAATTGCGACTCCCGCTCTTTGGGATGTTATAAATTAAGAATTTATGGAGCAAATGCTTTATTACTGAAACGGTTACCTATCTTGAATCATCTTATTAAGGGCTGTAGCTGAACATAGAATTGTTAATGCTTACATCTTAATGTGCGAGTATTACTGTACTTGGATTATCAGGTACGACTTTTACAGAATGATATCAGGTACCCAAGTGTAATGTGAGCCTAAAGGTTGACTTGTAGACAATGCCTTAAGGAATTAAGTCGCCCATTGATTCCACGTAATTACAAAAACCGACAGTGGATTTTATAAATAGGTTCACCTTTCACTCACAGAAAAACTTCACCAGATTAAAATAAAATGTTGGACAACATCACATTCATTGCTCTGATCCTATGGTAAGTAATCAAAGCACTTTAATTACAGAAATCAGAAAAAACGACGGCACCACAACACCCAGACCCTATACAATGTAGAACACGTTTTCCACATTGACCCGACCGGGAATCGAACCCAGGACCTCAGACTCGGCGACGCCAAATGCGACGTGCTCGCCTCTCGGCTGCAGAGATTAATTCTAATGGATAAAAGATGCTTCAAAAACGCTTTTTTAGTTAAGATACCTACTTATAATATTCCTTTATGATCATATCCCGCTTTGAACTAGCTAACTGTAGTAAGTATGTCATTAACATAATTCTATATGATCAAATCCCGCTTTGAACTAGCTAACTGTAGTAAGTATGTCATTAACATAATATTATATGATCATATCCCGCTTTGAACTAGCTAACTGTAGTAAGTATGTCATTAACATAATTCTATATGATCAAATCCCGCTTTGAACTAGCTAACTGTAGTAAGTATGTCATTAACATAATTCTATATGATCATATCCCGCTTTGAACTAGCTAACTGTAGTAAGTATGTCATTAACATAATTCTATATGATCATATCCCGCTTTGAACTAGCTAACTGTAGTAAGTATGTCATTAACATAATTCTATATGATCAAATCCCGCTTTGAACTAGCTAACTGTAGTAAGTATGTCATTAACATAATTCTATATGATCAAATCCCGCTTTGAACTAGCTAACTGTAGTAAGTATGTCATTAACATAATTCTATATGATCAAATCCCGCTTTGAACTAGCTAACTGTAGTAAGTATGTCATTAACATAATTCTATATGATCATATCCCGCTTTGAACTAGCTAACTGTAGTAAGTATGTCATTAACATAATTCTATATGATCAAATCCCGCTTTGAACTAGCTAACTGTAGTAAGTATGTCATTAACATAATTCTATATGATCATATCCCGCTTTGAACTAGCTAACTGTAGTAAGTATGTCATTAACATAATTCTATATGATCATATCCCGCTTTGAACTAGCTAACTGTAGTAAGTATGTCATTAACATAATTCTATATGATCAAATCCCGCTTTGAACTAGCTAACTGTAGTAAGTATGTCATTAACATAATTCTATATGATCATATCCCGCTTTGAACTAGCTAACTGTAGTAAGTATGTCATTAACATAATTCTATATGATCATATCCCGCTTTGAACTAGCTAACTGTAGTAAGTATGTCATTAAATGGGGTATTTTGGGTAGGTAGGTACTGTATAGAAAGCTAAGGTGATGCTTTGGTATTTTAATACATATTATACGATATTATATGACGACCTCCGTAGCCGAGAGGCGAGCATACCGGACTTGGTGTCGCTATCTCTGAGGTTCCGGGTTCGATTCCCGGTCGGGTCAACGTAGAAAAATAACTTTTCTATATTGCCTTGGGTCTGAATGTTGTGGTACCGTCGTTGTTTCTGATTTCTGTGACACAAGTGCTTTGGCTACTTACCACAGGATCAGAGCAATGTATGTGATGCTGTCCAATATTTATTTATTTATTTATTTATTATACAATTTTCCGATAACAGTAGATTATAGATATTATAAGACCGTTTGAGGTTATAACTTATTTAAAAATCTTTCGACATTATTAAAAAAAATAAAAACCGGCCAGTCAATGAGAGACCAATGTTTTCGTTTGCACCGACTCCAAAAGTAACTGATTAGGTACTTAAGTGTTAAGATTATTTTTAGCGTTTTAGTTTTTTGAAGTCGGTTTTTTTTATTTTATAAAATAACTTATTTCATCCATTTTAGTGATAAACCCTAATCAAAACAAATCTTACGAGTGCAAACATAATTTAACTGCTGAATACCGATTTCATTTCCTATTTTTCCACCCTTAGGGGTGAAATTTTTTCCAAAAACTTTTATTATAGTATCTTTGAAGTATAAGCTATTCATTAAAAAAAGAATCATCAAAATCGGTCCACATTTGGCAGAGATATACGTAAGATAGATACTAAAATCAGTTGGCGTGGTACGGAGTTTATGCAATGTTTGATGATTTTCTTACAGATCCCATCATCAGAATTTAACCAAATTTATATGGGACCATTCTGAAAGTATTACCTTTCAAACAAAAAAAAAATTATCGAAATCGGTCAACGCAGTAACGAATGATCGCTGAACATACATAAAAAAAAAAAAAGATGCCGACGAATTGAGAACCTCCTCCTTTTTGAAGTCGGTTGAAAACAGAGACGATAAGAACAATTAAAAAAAAATAAAACCGACTTCAAAACACTAAAATGCTAAAAATAATCCTAACATGTTTTTGTTTGCACCGACTCCAAAAGTAACTGATTAGGTACTTAAATGTTAGGATTATTTTTAGCATTTTAGTGTTTTGAAGTCGGTTTTATTTTTTTTAATAAAATTTACTTATTTCATAAATTTTTAGTGATAAATCCTCATCTAACTGCTGAACACCGATTTCATCCCCTATTTTCCTACCCTTAGGGGTGATTTTTATTTTGCAAACTTTTATCATATTATCTTTGAAGTATAGGCTATTCAATAAAACAAAAATCATCAAAATCGGCTCATATTTGTCGAAGATAGGTAGCAAGAACCACAACCAAAATATTATCTGGGTATATATTTGTTCATTTTCTCAAAAAGTTCTAAATCTATTTCGATAAAATTTATATGGGACCACCTCTGAAGAATGATCTACCAAACAAAAAAAGAATCATTAAAATCGATTCATAATTGGCGGAGTAATCGCGTAACAAACATACAAAAAAAAAAAAAACATACAGTCGAATTGAGAACCTCCTCCTTTTTTGAAGTCGGTTGAAAAGACAACAGTACTCACTATCCGTACCCTGTAGGAATATTCCCACGGTGTTTTCTTACGAAGCTGCATTGATTAAAGTCAACTTATCACCGGCATAACCTGAACCCTCAGCAAAAAGATTCATCTAGAACAGAGAGGTTTTTGCAAAATGGGTATCGGACCTCCATCGTTGTTCGGTGGCCAGCTGACGCTTTTTCACGGAAACTTTCTCTTGACATGGAATAAGGCAAGATGTACCTTTTTGTATTGGGTTATTAAAAAGGTTTGAACGCCAACTTTGAACCTAAGTTCAGGCAAGGAATTCATAATAAGTACTTATAAATTCCTTGAGTTCAGATGACTACGCGGCATCTGTCATGTGAACTGAACCTAAAAAAAACAAGTCCTTTGAATAATGACACAAAATAATGGTACCGTTGGCGATTACAAAATTGAAGCAAGTTAACAGTTTTGTGTGCAAACGCTTACACACAGACACACACACTCCACTAAAAATAGGGTTGCTCTTATTAGTATTTTTATACAATCTCCGTAGCCGAGAGGCGAGCATACCGGACTTGGTGTCGCTATCTCTGAGGACCCGGGTTCGATTCCCGGTCGGGTCAATGTAGAAAAATTACTTTTCTATATTGTCTCGGGCCTGGATGTTGTAGTACTGTCGTTGTTTCTAATTTCTGTAACACAAGTGCTTTGGCTACTCACCATAGGATCAGACCAATGTATGTGATGTTGTGCAATATTTATTATTATGTATTATTTACACAACCACTTTTTCTAAGGGATCATCACGTCGCAAAAAAAAATGTTGTGCGATATTAACTTCTTTGTCACTTAATGTCATTTATATTTCAATTTTTTTTTTTATTTCGATGCTGAGACTATAATATAAAAGTTTTAACATCTCAAATGAGGTTTTCCATTAGAGTAACACGTTGAAAAAATAATATTAAAAAAAATACAGCATATTTTTCATGAGCACAACATCTTTCGAAGCGTAATGTTTCACTCGGAAACAGTTTTCGTGTAATAAATATTTCTTTTCGCTCTCGGCTCGCGTCGCGTCTCCAACAGAACTGAAGGTGTTATAAAGGCGCTATATTTTCGTTATAACGGCAACTCTGAGACTACGCTTCTTAAGGCTAAATGAAATATTTGCTACTGAGGATATAGTTGCCGGTAAAATGTTTATGGTGCCTTCGTCTCTTTCTCTTATACGACTACACCAACTTTGGTGAGTACGTCTTTTTAATTTTCGACGACCGTCTGGTTACGCTCCAGACTAGAAATTCAGGCTGTCGCGGGTTCAACTCCCGCAATGAACAAATTAATTCGTAGTAAGAATCACAGTTATCTAGTCGGCATAGTATAAGCTTAGCTTATCAAGGAAAATAATTTTAATGGAAGAAAAGAAAATTGGAAGAGCAGTCGCCCAGATAGCGAAAGGTCGTTGGTTCGAATCTCACCAGAGGCAGTTGTGTTTTTTTTCCAGTAAGTAAAATTGTTTTCCTTGATATAATAAACTAGCATTATTGTGAATGCAAAAAAAAAGCTTTGCTTGGCTTGAGGCTAGTTAATTGGTGTCATTGTTGCATGAATATACAACGTGTAACGAAAAGGTGAAATAAAACTTTAAGGGGTTATTCTACGGCTAAATTACATCAACTTTTTCTATGGGACCAACATCAAAATCTCAAAAAAAAAATTGACGTTTCCATACAAACTGATGCCAGCTGGTCGCGTTTTAGTATGGGAAAGTGTTTTTTTTTGCGATTTCGATGTTGGTCCCATAGAAAAAGTTGATGTAATTTAGCCGTAGAATAACCCCTTAAAGTTTTATTTCACCTTTTCGTTACACCCTGTATTAATTAATTAATCAAGACCACCTACCTATATGTAGGTAGAGATAAAACTATAGGTAGGGTGTTTTTCTTTGCTTACTGTATTATGTAAATTATTCATGTAAAACTATTAAACTCGTAGACACAGACATAATGACCTACTATTCTTATTAATCACTTAACACAAAATCCTTTTTACTCTAATAGCTGACATAATGTGAATATAAGTATTTTGTGTCTGCGGAACCGTTTAAAAACATGATTATTACAATAAAAATCATCACAAATAGTCTTACTTACATATGATTTTGTTAGTTTACTGTCTATATGGAAGTGCTTCTACTTCTCAAATATAATAATGACTTTCTTTTTAAGAAACCATAATAAAAAGTGCAAAAATCGCTTTCTCATACTAAATAGCCGAACAGCTGTTAAAATTTAAACTATCAGATGATTATTTTCATCATCATCATCATCATTTTAGCCATAGGACGTCCACTGCTGAACATAGGCTTCCCCCAGTGACTTCCAGATTGGCCGGTTGAAAGCGGCCCGCATCCAGCGGCTTCCTGCAATCTTTACCAGGTCGTCTGTCCACCTTGTAGGTGGACGTCCTACGCTGTGCTTGCCGGTACGTGGCCTCAATTCCAGAACCTTTCTGCCCCATCGGCCGTCAGTTCTACGTGCTATGTGCCCCGCCCACTGCCACTTCAGCTTGCTAATCCGTTGGGCTTTGTCAGCGACTTTTGTTCGTTTACATTCTCCTCATTCTTGATTCGATCTCGCAAAGAAACACCGTGCAACCTTGAGCAGCCAGAACTATGAGGCCCATAGTGAGAGGCCACGATTCAGTTCCATATGTCATCACTGGAACACACACTAGTTGTAGACTTTTGTCTTTAGACACTGAGGTTTTTTGGACGTGAAGACGATGATGATTATTTTAGTCTTAGAAATTGGGTTCGTAGTGAAAGAAAGTATTTAAAAATTAAAATTTGCCCCCAAAGTAAGTTAACTATAATAGAAAATTAATGTGTTCGAAATTGGTGTTCGCTTGATTTAATTTTCATTCGATACCGAAAATGTCTAATGCCGTATTAAATAACTGACATGATTGCTCTTTAATTAAGCGTTTCTCGATACTAACGTGATTAATTTAATTAGACAGTCCTCTAAGGCTGGTGACACAGTACTCGACGTGTAAATTATGATTTGTTTCTTCGATATCATGTCAGTCTTTTGCAGTCCACTGCAACGTAGTGTAGAACGCCCCCCAGCTCGATGGACCGACGACCTTAGGACGATAGCTGGCAGTAGCTGGATGAAAAAAGCGGGAAATCGTGCTCTTTGGCCTTTGGTGCTCCTTGGGGGAGGCCTACGTCCAATAGACTGCAGTTGGCTGACATGATGATTGGTTTCTTGGCTACTACTATTAAGTGATGGTTAAATAGCTATTTCAAAAATATTATGAACTACTTTCAAAAACATTCGGTATATTATTTAGTAACTGAGTTTTTATTGGAAGTCCATGGCAACTAACAAACAAACTTGCAATCCTTTTTACTTCATTCATGGCTAAACATTGTTTTCATAATATTTTTAATTTAAATCGTACGGTCAGCATCAAAAATTGATGACCACATTCAAATTTTTAAAATCACTATACACCATATTTTAACTAAATCGCTCAACATAACATTTTCAGAATGAAATGATTATTATATAAAATATATCAATTCTAGCGCTTGTCATTGAATCATTTCGAGTTTTGATGCTGACCTTACCACCTTCGTTTACTTACATTAATGATCTCCAATGAAAGGTCCGAATTAAGGTACCGGGTCGTAAAATGGTGACCAAGAAAAAACCAAATTAGTCGCTTGGTACAGAATGCATGTATTCTTCTACCAACTCTGTAGAAAACGCTGTAACCCCCCATTTATAGCAAATTCAAAAACTTTTAATCCTTTTTGAGGTTTGAATAATAAAAATAATGTTTTTAAATTAACAGCCGTTTTTTTTCAAATACATTTGTACAGAAAACCAAATAGAATTAGTAGAAAAAAACAAAATGGATGACGTGTTCACACATACAAACTGTAGCGACATCTATCTTGCTACATATAAAACTGACGTATCCTACATCGCGATATTAAAGTTATCGGAGCGATTGAACCATATATACAAGAACCCGACAAACAACCGTCGGGCAGTAGCCTACCAGAAACAACACCCGTCTGGTCGGAGGATTCTCCCTTTTTAATGGGGGATGAGGAACTTTACACCCTATTCCTTTCACCTCCAAAAAACATCAACTAAAGCTGCATTCTGTTACCAACGCATATAAACGATTTTTAATTTAATTTGAGGTTGTCGCATCGTGCATGGCTGGCCTAACGATCCTGACGTATATTAATGGCCACCATGATGATAAATCAACATGATGTTTATGAATGGCGTCTGAGTGACATCACAGGGTATAGAAATGTCGTAAGGTTTGGTAGGATTAATTACAATAAAAACAATCTTGTACTTGGTGCACTGAGAAACATGAAAAACATGTTGCAAATATGAATAAAAAATATAAAATTATTTCAACAATTATTCCAATTATATTATTTAGCCCTAAACTAAGCACTACCTTCCCCTTTCTCTATGGTTGTCCTCTACCGAAAGGTTGTCTGTAAAAGATCGCTATTAGCGATAGGACCGCCTAAATTGTACGACTTTCTGTAAAAAATATGTGTAATTTACTTTGTATGGTGTGCATTAAAAAATATCTATCTTATTATCTATCAAAGCTTAAACTATACTGACTAGATGATAGATAGATAATACTCGATTAAATACATTTACAAACACCTATTTGAATTAGACACAAATGTCCGAGTTCATCACACAAACATTTGCTCTTTGCGGCATTCGAACCCGCAACCGCCAGGCTTTCTAATCCGAAACGCAAACTACTATATGGACGGTCGGCGAATTAACATCGCGAATAGTTTTTTTTATTCAAATATATTACCTTTACACAAATATACCTTCGGCCCTATTTGGTGACGTTAAGCTCTAGTTTTTAGGCTTAGGTACCTTTTCGTAACATCTGGGCTATAATGTTTTTAATAAAATATTAGCTCTCCGATGAAAAGATGGAAAATATTAAGACATTTTCCAATTTTATTAACAATGCAAAATTGCTTTATTATTAAATTTTCCATCCCGCATCTATTACCTACAGAGAATAAGAATATCGTCGGAGATCACCGTGTGGTAGTGTGGGTACCTATATAACAATATAAAACAAACGTTCACACGCGGAGCTTTGAGCTTTTCGCAGAATAAAAGCTAATATTGTTTGATATACAGACGGTAAACGTGGCTGAAGAGGTAGTGGAGGGATACTCTGAAAATTCGGTATGATACTAAATTAGTCCTTAGTTTGGTTTGATACCAAAATTTTTCGAATAGTAAATCTTTTTGAGGGCAGGGCTAGCCCAGTGGCTGTGAGTCTTAACTATGAGACGTTTACATTAATGCGACGACGTTGTGGAAAATAGATCCTACCAAAAACATTTACATGTAAAATGTTGCCAAGATGAGACCATATGGCACGAACCGTCAAAAAGTTATCCAGATCTCATGTAGAGCAAATCATCTAACTCTGCACTCCCCAACTCTACAAGTTCTAACTTCACAAACTCTACACCTTAGTCAAAACATGTGGCTTGGCCGCTTCGCTACCGTCACAAAGGCGAAACGGCTTATCTTTCTGTTATACAATAGTTCTTTTAATAACTCTGATCCCTCAGATAGTTGTCAAAACGATATCAACAAACAGGTAACGGTTTCCAAAAAATCGGTTCCAACCAAACTGAAGTAATTTGGTTTGATGCCCATTTTTTCGAAGTGTACCTATATCTTTTGGTCGAACTTTCACTTCATATCAGTCGTGCTGAATCCATCCTACGGCGCATTTTTGTCACTAAAACTCAGTGAAAACAGTGCATCGGCAAAGAATAAAAATCTGGCATTAATTAACTGGTTTCATTATCAATTAGAAATATCTAATTGACTAGAGGTATTAGACCTAAACTCGGTTATTTTGTTACCGTAAAAATGATACCAATACCCAAATCGGTATCACTCCTGTCGTATCTCTCTCTATGCAGACTGTTGTTGAAATAAAGAGATTTTTATGAACCCGTGATATACTCAAATCTCCTTGACGACTGCCTATGTACGGTACATTGTGTTTTCCGCCTACTTACTTCACTTAGGCGATCGCGGGGAATAGCGTGGAAAATTTTGCTTCATATTTATTACACTTTATTGCCCACTGTTCAGTCGTATTGGCAGAATGTTGGTATAAAAAAAAAGTGCCGTGTGGGGACGGCTGTAAAGAATACACTTCCCTACCGCCAATAGGAGGCGTGTCGTAACAGGCAACTAATTTCTGTAGCACTCGACGGGCAGCAGAGTCTGCGTGCAAAAATCTTATAAAAAACTGCGTTCGCCAACCCGCCTGCCAAGCGTGGCGAGTATTGGCAATTCACCCCCCCCCCCCCCCTGGATTATCAATCCGCCACTGAGGGAGGCCTATATTCAGCAGAGGACGTCCTATGGCTGAAATTATAATGAATGATGGTATAAAAAACAGCATATTTACCTGTGTGTGTGCTTACTGCTGCTCTCTCTACATGCTATGGCTGCAAATGGTAGGAAGCCCATTCAACGAGCATTTAAGGCGAGTTGTGTCTCTAAATTAGCGACTCGACACGTGTTGGTACGAGTGTTGGCACGAAAACAACTGCGCGCAACGAAACGTGGCTGTTACGACAACGCTTCGTCTTTAGGTAGCGAAAATTAAGGAAAGAAATACCTTTCGCATAGACGCATTGTTCGATTAAAAACTATTGTTGTATAAACAGTGTTTATAGCTATTAAGTTGGCTTATCAATCAGTTCATTCATGGGAAAATGTATGCGTGTTTTTAATAAATTACCACAATCCCTTGCTGAACTGCCAGTATTTGAACTTAAATTACATGTTAAGATGATTTTCATAAAAAAGGGTTACACTGTTAGTGATTATATAAATGATAAACATGTGTGGACTTCAAACTGCTCAGCTCGCACCAAAACTTGTAAAAATATTATTTTAAAAGAGGCTGACAACAGTTTCTTCCGCAGTTCTTCTCGGCACTAGCCCACAAATTGTCCTGAAGCAGTGGTAGGGAAAAAAAATATTGAAACTTGTAAAAGTGCTTTTAATGGCCTATTTGCAAAATAAATGATTTTGATTTTGAATCAACGTATAAACGAATTGATCAGTCAAGCTGTTAAAAAGCGTCAAAGGTTAGCGTCAATAACCACCTTTTTCCTTCAAAACCTCCCTAAACATTTTTTTCTTTCAGTTTTTTTGTTTCTTAGGCCCTCTTACATTACTTGCTGATAAGTCCCAGATAACCTATCTGGCACTTTTTTGACAGCTATGGGTTATCTGTCAAAACAAGTGCCAGATAGGTTATCTGGAACTTATCAGCAAGTGGTGTAAGAGGCCCTTAGCATTTAGCCCTCAATAAAATAGCACTATATATTTTTAAAGATTTAAAAGTACTTATGTGGAAGCGTGCCGCAAAGAGTTGATAAATTGAGAAAACGTGAGGTTTTGTGGTAAGTTTCTAAGCCGTTGATTGTAGATAAGTCGTGGATACTAGAGTTGTTAAGTGTCCGTCACGTTATAAATTTCTGACCAATATGACCGAGCAAATTGGACATTTTCTCAATGTGACCGGACATTTGGACATTTATTGTCACTAACGTCACAATCAATTCTATTGACAAACTATAAAAAAAAATTGGTTACAAATAAGTGCATTAGGTATTATAAGAAAGACAGGCTTTAGTAGTGATGATCTATAACGAAACTAAATTTCTAAAATTAATTTATCTTTCTGTACGAACAAGCTAAAAAACGTCGTATCGTTACGCGCGTTTTTTTTTTAGTTCAATCCAAATCCAATCACATGTTTTATTGTGTGTTTTTATTTATTTTGCAGCAAGAAAAAAAAAAACATATTTATATATATATATATACACACCAACATTACATACTTAATAAATAGGTATAAATATATATGATTATCAATTATATACATATACATACACATACATAATATAGTACACAGAGCAAATGAAAGATAAATTATTAGGTCAGCGATTTTTGATGTAAATGCGTAGAGCTTTCTTAAAAGTAAATTTGGACTTGGATTTCCTAATGTTGGTGGGAAGTCGATTCCAGAGTCGTATAGCTGTGAGGGTGAAAGAGTTGGACATAAAGCCAGAAGTGTGAAGTGGGGTAAGTAGTTGGAGGGTATTACCAGTACGAAGATTTAAGACTTATTTTAGAGGAATTCTTTTTTTAAAAATTATACTAAAGAAACATGTGACCATCGTGACAAAATGTCCAGTGTGACCAAGCATTTATCTTAAATGACGGACGCTTATAGCATATGGCCGTCAATTTACAACTCTAGTGGATACCTATTTATCTTAGTTTTGCATCTTTACATTTCTCTTTTTTACATACTAAGTAGTACAGGCTGCCAGACTTACCTACATATAGTAAAAGCGGTGTTCAAATAATATCGTGGTATTACGCGTAAAAAACATCGAAGAAAATAATAAAATCATTCAAATACTCGTCCCGATTTCTACATACTGTAATAATTCTATTTGTATTCCAGTGATAAAAGAAGGGCGAAAAGATAATCTGCACCTGTTACTGTTATCGTTTGCGAATAAGTGTGAGTACTTGGTTTTAGACATACAGGGCTACATTGCATTGTAAGGTAGTACCTTTTTAAGGAGCAACTCAGAATCTTACTACTTAATCTACGCCAAAAACATGTTTATCTTTTTTTTTATTTCTGTGTGCTGTCAAAAATGGAACTGGATAATTTAAGATTGGTCGATTAAATTGCACCGTATGTGCACTGCATAAGGTTCTTGTTGGCGTGGTGTCGGCGTACACCTGTGATCTTTTATGAACAACCGCGTACCTTGATGTTTTTTAATCTTATAGTACATTTTATCCTATTCTCCTAATAATAAATTTATTTTTGTAGGTTTATAAAAAAAAACAATAAATCCATTACACTTCGACACATATAAACGATTTTGTAAAGAACAAACACCTACAGACTGGTATCATGTATATATAAATCTATGTATATGTGTGAGTTTCTTTATTCTACCTTAACTAGGTTCTTAACTACTAAACGCCTTATTATAATAGGCTTGATTTGATGTCGTAATAAAAACAAAATGGCGAACTATGTGCTCAATAATGTGAAAAGTGTTATACTTTTCAATGGCAAATTGTTAAAAAAAATGAAATTAAAAATATGTCAAAAACTGTCCATATTAAAAGAGAACTAAAACGATATAAACAAATCAAGAAAAAAATAAATCATTTATTTGCCAGAATATGGTTCAATACAAAGATGAAAGGTACTGTTTTTCCAACATATTCTATCGCAATGCGACGTGCAAATATTAATTTTTATCAAACAATTAATGTCAATAATTACAGTACAATAGTGTAAAATTTTATCAGTCAGGAATTCAATAATAGTATAATACATTTTCTCTTTTAAAAAAATAATAAAATAGTTCTTAAATTTTGTAATTTCAATGTTTTCAAGTTAACTGGAAGTTTACTAAATATTCGTATAGACATACAGTACACATTTCTTGAGTAAAGAACGAATCTTTGTGATGGAATAGTCAAATTATCAACTCTTCTACCCCTATATCCAGATTTATTTTTGTTTATTTCAAAAAGATGGAGATATTTTTTTTCAAAAATACTGATCTCAAAAATGTATAGGCAAGGAAGGGGCAAAATATTTAAAGACTTGATCAGGGGCTTACAGCTGTCTAAATAATGAGCACCACAAATCGCTCTGACACATTTCTTTTGGGCTTTAAAAGCTCTGGGCATATCCAGGGAGCGATTACATTACTACACCTTTTCGGGCAGTCGTGTATTAAAAATAGTCAATAAATGATTAAAACGATTTTGTAAAGAGGAAATGAATACAGACTTCGATTTACTTACTTACTAACTCTTGCAAAAAGTATAGCATAAAATATGTAACTAGCCTTTTGTCAGAAATGTGATCATTTACAATTTATCTATATTTTTAATGAGTTTACTAACACAAAGACAACAAACAATTATACTAATGTAAATAAGTATGCCTAAGTATTATCCGCCCCACTGCAAGGCCCAGGCCTCACCTCCACTTTGAAGTGGTTTATACTAATGTTGTCGTCTTTAAACATAACCCCTTCGATCCTCACCATCGACACACCTTTACATCCCTACCGAATCGTGAACTTTGTAGTAAAAAATCGCTTTGCTTGCATCCCCGTTACAAGCCAACGAAATTTAACAGCCACTCCCGCCCTCATCTCTTTCCGATACCATTTGCCGAGGGCCTCTAAGAGCACTCCGTACTTGCAGCTTGGCACTCCCGGCCTGGTACAAGTTACAAGATCTAGCATTTTTAACAAAAACGTTTCATCACAAAGATCTTTGGCCAAGTAAAAAAATTAAAAACGAAAAATGTATCAAAACAGTTTTTTTTAAAATTTGGCATAGCTTCCGCCCGCGGCTTCGCTGCGTAGTGTTCGGCCTGTCACTTAAAGTCTTTATCAACGACCAAATAATGCATTACTTAACAATTTTGATTAACATAGAAAAGGTTATACTGAGTCAACCATAAAAGATAGACATATGCTATCACAGATTTTTTAAGGGGATCAATTCCGTCATACATGTTTTTTTTTGCATAATAACTTTAACCAGCGCGGATGCAACAGAAGCTTTGATGCAACAGAATGTTGCATAAACAGGAAAGGATAATTCTTTCCTGTTTATGCAACATTTGTATTCGATTCTCCGCTCCTATTAGTCGTAGCGTGATGTTATAAAAATATTTTTTTCTATTCGAATCTGTAGTTAAATTTATTTAATCCTTATTTTGTTTCTGTACTAAAATGAGTGGACCTGGAGTGCAGGGCCTGAGCGTGGGGTGCGAGAGGGGTTGCTAGCGGGTGGAGGAAAACGGGCGGAGCGCGGCAGGCAAATGTAGCCATTACAGATCAATACTGAAAAAAATACCTGCCGTGTGGGGACGGCCGTAAAGAATACACTTCACGCAGCAGCGTCTGCGTGCGAAATGTTATAAAAAACTGCGCTTACCAACCCGCCTGCCAATCGTGGCGAGTATTGGCACACCCCCCCTTTAACGGGAAGGCCTATGTTCAGCAGTGGACGTCGTACTGCTGAAATGATGATGATGATGTCAACAAACAAACATAAACAAATATAAAGGTATGACGTCACACATAAATTAGGTTCCTGTTTTTATTAACCAAATACGCTACGTCTTTGACTTAGGGCACCCCCCAACCCGTCTCAGTTGATTTAACTCCCGCTTTAGCTGCAGTCACTACTTGTAGTTCATTATTGTGGAAATTCGCTAAAGTTGCACAATGAAATATTCATGTGCCCGGAATGTATCCAGGATGTCGGGAATGTTCTTTTAATACCGATTAGGTTAGGCATCTGCGAAGTAACTGCTCAAGCATGGTGGATTAAAAGCAGAAAGAGCAAACACCGGCCAAGTGCGAGTCGGAATAACACACAGGGTTTCGTTCCACTATACAATATTAAACACTAGGTACACATTATTCAATTGATGCACATAACAAATGCAGGAACAAATTCGCGCAAGTCCGACATTTGGCCGGTTTTTGTTATTTATTCCTTATGCTTAATATTAATAATTTGGGCAAAAAAAAGTTTTATTGCTACGGAACCCTGCAACTGTTACAAAAAAAAAAAAAAATCGCTCTCAAAATGAGAAACCATACTATGTGAAAAAATGATTTCTATATAAATACACAATATTTTATTTTTGTTTTCTTGCTGATTCTACGCGTTTTTGTGTCTTTGTTATCAGATTAGCTAGCTTGAAATTTTAAATTCTGTTATTCTCTCTCTCAGAGATCGTAATTACGCCCTACATCCTTAGGGAATCCGAACACGTATCTCGATATTTTTCCTAGTTCTTCTGGCTGACTTTGAATCTATGTACAATCATAAACATATATTTATTTGTGAAGTGTACATAATGTAATTTATTTTCATAAGACTTTAAACCTTATTACAACGGAATTACAAAGTGTATATACACATGACTGTACAGATTTATACTGTGGCGCACGTTTGCGTCGATAACATGGTACAGAACATTCTACTAAGAGATGTAGTTTATTATGACTTTTCGCCAACCCTATAACTGCCAAGTCCTATTTGACACTAAGAGATGGCGCTACGCAAACGAAGATTACGGTGTCAGAGTTTCAGAAAACGTTGTGACGTTTACAACACCAAAACGATCCATAAGATTGGACCGCGGAACCCAAATCCTCAGCGATACCGCAATCCTCGAACATGACAAGTTTTTAGGGAAATATTCCATTTTGTTACTGGGAATAGACTTATTAACCATTAACGATACCATGTTGCGGGGATTCCCCTAAAATGCGAGATCTTTTTACCAGCCAAACTTATTAAAACTTGTAAAAAAAACAATTCTAAATTTAGTCTTGCTGTACTGGAAGGCATCATATCCCTTCCCGCGCCGACTAGTCCCACCCCCTCCCTTGCTTGGGTCAAACCCGTGCCACCGCATTTGGCATACACCGGTGTGTGCGCCCCGCGGTATTCCACTTAAAATTTATGGAGTTTTTGCTATAATGGCACTTATAATACCATAGATTCTTATAGATTTCTTAAATTTTTGGCCAATTAAAAAAAACGGATTGATTTATAAATAAAATACAGCAAAATTATGAACACGTTAAGTCAGGGTTGACGACATTATCACAATTTTACTTAAGTTCTAGCGAACTATACGTTTCAAACACCTCATAATGTTTATAAATAAAGTTAGTACGAACATATCTATCGTTTGATAGCGAAATCTAAACAATCATCCACATATTTAATGTGAGTGCCCATGAATAGGGAATGCGGGTAATGCAAGTTAACAAGATCAAATAACAAGGTCTACGGCCCCTTGAAGGTGTAAAACCTAACTTCTAATTTGATTTAACGCAATCAAAAGATACGTTCTTATTAAATCACTGAATGCCTAACGCTATCGTAAAATTTATATTAGGAGTATATTGTGTCTGGTTTTGCTCGAATCTTGCCTACACAGATACAGAATCACAGTAAATATAATTATAGATAAAGATTTCACAAACAACCAGACAGAGTTACATACACACTCACACGCACAGACACGAGGACTATCATATTTTTTTTCCCCTTTTTTGTTGATTCTGTCGTACTGTTAATCAGTTAAAATCTGCCGAAAGAGCCTAGGCTCTTTTAATTTGTAATAACTATTGTAATAGCTAAACCACAAGTGACTTGTCATCTGTTTTCATCATCATCATCTGTTGTCTAATGTTTTTAAAATTAGTGAAGAATTGTGTTTTGTTTGTTTCAGGCTTACACACCGACAGGATTTGAAAAATACGGCTACACCTGCACAGTGGCGGACTACAGAGTAAATTTTTCCGTTTGGGACACATCAGGTGGGTAAATCTTATCTTACTAATACTGCCGTCGTAAATCAAACACAGTAACTACAGTTACTATGTTATACTTGTTTTGGAGTTTTTTAATCTATAGACCAGGTACTATTTGGAAAACTTTTTAACAAAATAAAAATGATTAACAAATATCTATCAAACTAATCAGTAGTTTGTTCATAGCAAAAAAATTTAACTACTCAACTTTACCTGCGTTTTTTCCAAAACGTAATTTGTCAAGTTACTGTGTTTTCATTTACGACGGCAGAATATTATATTTGCGAAAGTTTGATGCGGATGGATGGATGTTTGTTACTCAATCACGCCAGAACAGCTGAACGGATCTAGATGAAATTTGGCGCAGAAATAGATTGGTCTGGAATAAAAGATAGATTACTTTTTATCTCGGAAAAATGTACGGTGTCCAAGGGATGCAAGATAACTCTCATTATAGAGACTTTCTTATTTCTTACCGTTAGATGTCGCTGTTCAGTTGGCAGAAAATTTTAAATAAAAAAAAAAATTTAACACTAGCTGTAGCCCGCTACTTTATTCGCGTGGTCTTCAGTTTTGACTAACTATGGTTTTTATGTTATTTTATTTGTAAAAGACACAAAACAGGATACAGTCATTACAAATACATTTTACATGAGTAGAACTTAATTGCTAAACTGTAGCCCAAAACATGCGTCTATGGCTAGATTTTAAAATTAATTAAATTGAATTTAACAATAAAGCAAAGAAAGAAAGTTCCACAAAAATAAAACTAACAAAAATAATGAGTAACAATAAACTAAATTGTAAACTACTCACTTTATAATCAAATTAATCTGCCTTTTGAAGATATATGGAACCTTGCAACAAACATATCATTGTAAAGACGACACATGCGGACTATTGGGTTGTAAAAAGATGTATTGTTACGGTACACTTGAAGTGAGAAAAATTTCGGATTGCGAGTTCTGTAAAAAGTGTTGAAATTTAGAGATGAAAGCAAAGATGGGGAGTCTATTTTTGAATGTAATGTTTAATGGAGATATACTAAATCGCTACGTTTACGTCTTTTCTCGAGTGAGATCATGTTGAACCTTTCTAATCTTTCCGAGTATGTAGGTAATTTTCGGCGAAGCCCCTTCGAAACGGTTTTGTAACATGCGAACGAAGTCACGGGCAACAGCTAGTGAAAACTAAAGGCAGACTTTTTTGTCTCACTGCGTTAGGACCATACTCCACTAAGCGAACCTTGTGCGTTTTGGAGGAGTGATGCTGTAAGGCAAGTGACTAAGAACTGCTTGTACAATGAAAGAGAAGCATACTTAGATTAAGGCGAGTATATTAGGCCTTATTATTTATTTTAAACTTTATTGCACATACTTACAAGTGCAAATGTGTGAAGTTTTAAAGAGGAAGCCTATATCCTCAAGTGGACTTTTAAATGCTGATGATCATGTTGATCACGACTGACGTACGAACCCTTGAGCTGGCGAACACTACGCATCTGATATTAACCCTATCCACCAAAATTATAAATGCGATTTTGTGAGGACATCCTCACAAACTCGCATTTATAATTTTGGTGGATCTTTGTTACTCTTTCACAGAAAAACTACTAAATGATGTTTGATCAAATTTGGCATACTGATAAACCATGGCCTGGATTCCTGATGCTACTGAAACGATTTATTTTCGCGTATCACCTTATTTTTTTGATATTGTTACCTTGATCGATATATTGAACATGGAAATATTTTTGATCATAACGATCGGTCGCTGTAAAAGCGCTAACACATAGGATACTTTTATCCGGGTAAGGTCAAGGGCAAAAGCTAGTTATTAATATTACCCACAAGTTTAAGCGAATAGTGCCCATAGATTAGCGATTCGACGCTTGTTAGTATGAATGTCGCACGAAAAATCATTAAAATATCCATATCAGCGCGCAACGAAACGTGACTGTTACGACGATTGCTGCGTCTTTAGGTACCGAGAATTTTGGAAAAAAAAAACTTTTTACTTGGACGCAATTATTCGATTAAAAAACCCTATGCTCAGTTTATAGCTACCAAGTTGGCCTATCCATCGACGTATAAACAAACTTAATCGGTCAAGCGGTTCAAAAACCCTATGCTCAGTTTATAGCTACCAAGTTGGCCTATCCATCGACGTATAAACAAACTCAATCGGTCAAGCGGTTCAAAAACCCTATGCTCAGTTTATAGCTACCAAGTTGGCCTATCCATCGACGTATAAACAAACTCAATCGGTCAAGCGGTTCAAAAACCCTATGCTCAGTTTATAGCTACCAAGTTGGCCTATCCATCGACGTATAAACCAGCTCAACCGGTCAAGCGGTTCAAAGAAAAAAGAGAATTAGCACCTTTTTTCTCCTTTAAGGACTACAAACAAATGCTGTGCTCAAAATGTTGTGTAGGTTTTGACAATTCTTAGTTAGGGTTCCTTAGCCAAATGGCAAAAAACGGAACCCTTATGGATTCGTCATGTCTGTCTGTCTGTCCGTCCGTATATCACAGCCACTTTTTCCGAAACTATTTATAAGAACTATACTGTTGAAACTTGGTAAGTAGATGTATTCTGTGCATTAAGATTTTCACACAATAATTTTATAAAAAAAATAAAAACCGACTTCAAAAAACTAAAACGCTAAAAATAATCTTAACACTTAAGTACCTAATCAGTTACTTTTGGAGTCGGTGCTAACGAAAACATTGGTCTCTCATTGACATTCCCCCCCCCCTGTAACTTCTAAAATAAGAGAATGATAAAACTAAAAAAAATATACGATGTACATTACCATGCTAACTTCCACCGAAAATTGGTTTGAACGAGATCTAGTTAGTAGGTTTTTTTTAATACGTCATAAATCGTAAACCGCAATTCACACTATTAAAACATCGATCAAAGTTACAACGAACTACAAGAACTTTTATATTATGTTACTTTCTGCTACCTACGGAACCCTTCATGGGCGAGTCCGAAAAAAATACACTTTCCCATACTAAAACGCGACCAGCTGGCATCAGTTTGTATGGAAACGTCAATTTTTTTTACGAGATTTTGATGTTGGTCCCATCGAGAAAGTTGGTGTAATTTAGCCGTAGAATAACCCCTTAAAGTTTTATTTCACCTTTTCGTTACACTCTGTATAAAAGAAAGTTCGATTAGTTACTTACACCATATATAGGTCGAGTGGCTGGATCAATTTTTATGATCTTTGGTTTGTTAAATTTGTCACCGCCCCGAATAGCAGAATAACTATAAAATCACGGAAAAAATCACGAAAAAAAAATTAATGAAGGCCCGGAAGTTCGCCGGGACTTGTTGACTTGTTGTTAAACTATATTTTATTATTTTCTGTCTTGTTTTTGTGTGTATTCGTCTGTTTTACGAAATTAAATTTCTATCTATCTAAATACAACAACGAAATCTCTAAAAAACCTCCAAAAGAAAAAACCGAAAAAAAAAAAATTTATTTACGCAAACAAACCCGTATTTATATCTAGTTATGAATAAATTTCTCAACGTCAGATACATTTCCAAGTAAATAATTTATATGGTTGATAATTAAAAGCGAAGTTAGCAATTAGAAACAGTCCTGCATTAAATCTGGCCTAATTCTGTCAGCAGGGATCGGAAACCGGTTATTTTACTATGGAACCTTAACCGGAATAATAAAGGTTTTCGCTAAATTTATCATCACATATTCCGACTACCGACTTAAAAGCTATGGAAAATTTAGTTTTATGGTCAAATCGTCACAACTACTATCAAATATTACAAATGGGTCTTATACATTCTGAAATAAATATTAACCGGTTTCGATCCTTGTCTGTCAGACCTAGATCAGTTTTCGACTGATTAGATGTTTACATGTTAAGTTATCCGATCCGTTTGGTATGACATAATTTATCTAGTTTCGGGGAAAGTTGATTTTAATAGTTGCTTGAACCAAGAGTTACATTTTAGTATCAATATTTTTTGATTATTCTAAATAATAAAAAATAAAACATGTGACATAACACCAATTGTCATGGTCTTCCAATACAACCAGACCTGAATGAATGTAGAAAAATGCATTTTTTTGGATTGACCACTACCGGGAATCGAGCCCACGACCTAATTATCGCTTAGCTAATCGTGAACGTTAACTAACTAACGCTATCTCTTTTTAGCCATTAGCACTAGTAGAACACAACCTATCATGATCATAAACAATTTACGAAATGTCTGTCTGTCTTTTTAATATTTTTTTTAACTTGTGGCAGTGATTGTTCTCATACGTAAATATATAAATAAATTGTTTTCGCAATCTTTACAGAAAGACGTAAAATTTAGGCGGTATTATTATCGCTAATAACGACCAGAGTACCAGACAACCTCAATATTGTATTTGAGCACCAGAATCAGCCCCTAGGAAGTTGATGATGTTTTACAAATAACCCTGTGTAGCGACATCTATATCGCCACATACGAACTAAAACTGACGTATCCTACATCGCGATATTAAAGTTATCCGAGCGATTGAACATATATACAAGAACCCGACGACAACTGTCAGGCATTAGCCCACCAGACACAACACCCGTCTGGTCGGAGGATCCTCCCTTTTCAATGGTGGATGAGAGGAACCTTTACACCCTGTTCTTCACACCCCCAAACCTGTATAATAAGTACATAAATAATTTTGTTAGTATTTCAAGTCATACTTATGTCTGCATATTGTCTAGTATTTCCATAATAATAAAGTTTATGTTATTTCAACCACCATACTTTAAGTTATTATCACTCAAACGAAAGTCATCTAACTGTTTATGAGGGCATAAACCGTGGTCGCGTTGAAGTCAGAATGCGGCTTCATTTACGACTTAATTTAACTATTTACATTAAAATAAAATATATACGTATTTTATTATATAACCCACACTGTGGTTGTCAGTGGATGGGTGACCATACCGACCATATTTAGTGACATTGATCACACATAAGCATCTACGTGTTTCGGAGAGGTGTTGCTGTTGTGTGTAGCTCAGTGGCGGGACAGCGCTTTGGGAGTGATTAACCAAAGTTAAGCAGCCTACACCGCGGTCGCGCGTGGATGGATGACCATTCCAACCATATTAAAATGTAGTGACATAAATCACGCATTCCCGAATAGGCACATTGAAAGTTGGTCCCGGCTAGTATCGCTTGTCGTCTCTACTAGTCGTGAACCTAGACAGAGGCCTAGGACTTGATTACATATGGCAAAGCTTAGTCACTGACACAAAAACCTCACCACTAACTCTCCCGCGTGGTGGAGTTATAGCCCAAAACACCTCATAGTTGAGGTGAGGACGTGTAAAGGCTAACTTTACAAATAGATATGACAGTTAGTAGTAGGTCAATTTTAACTTTTAAAAAATTAATGTAATTCTAAAATTACATAGTTAATTCATCATCATCATCATCATTTCAGCCACAGAACGTCCACCGCTGAACATAGGCCTTCCAGATTGGCCGGTTGGAACCGGCCCGCATCCAGCGTCTTCCTGCGACCCTTACCAGGTCGTCTGACCACCTTGTGAGTGGACGTCCTACGCTGCGCTTGCCGGTACGCGGCCTCCATTCTAGACCCTTTCTGCCCCATCGGCAGTCAGTTCTACGTGCTAGTTAATTAGTTAGTTACTAGTAAAGCTAAAAAAAATTGTAAAATCCGTCTAGTTTCTATTTCTTGCATAAAATCAAGTGAAACAGCACGTAGAACTGACGGCTGATAGGCAGTATGTTCTATAATGGTGGCCCGGCAAACGCAGCGTAGGACGTCCACAAGGTACACAGACGACCAGCCATGCTACGGGTAGCATGACCTCCAAAATACGATAATGATACTAGCGATTTATCAAAACTAACTGAAAAAATATGATAGATAGCCGCCATGTTGTATCGCCGCCGTTGACGTTTTTTTATGATCGCTGTTTCGAAAAAAATGTAACATGGCGTCTAAATCTATCATCTTTAAAAAAATACCGTTTTTGTCGATAAATTGCTACATCATAATTTTAAAATAATAACCGAATACTGCGTAAGAAGTAATTTACTTCATCAATCTTACAATTAATTCAATTTCCACGTACACTTCTCAACGTCTAGTTGTTCTCTTGCAAGCCGGGGACGAATTAACTCGCGCTGCCGCCGACCATTTCGAAGTTACCGCTTGTTCGCTAGAGGGCGCCATCGCTTCCGTTAATTTTTTCCCGCCTTTATATATTTTTACATAATTTAAAAAGCATTAGTACATTAAATCATACTCAAATTCCTAATTTAATTAACATTATTTATTACCATATATTATTGTGTTGTTCTGTTTATTTTTGAATTGGAGTAATTAAACATTTTCGCTGAACAGGCCACAGACTAGATATACTACTTCGTTCCTTTAAGATGTTATAATTTACACATGAACTCAATAAGTTTGACAATGTTTTGAAGTCTATAAAATATTTAATACAAATTAACTATAATCATGACAATAATATCGTATGATATTGTGTTTTTGTGTTCGTGCTAGGGGCCAGCACCCCCCTAGCACGACCAAAGGTTGTAATGGATGCAGGCTGCTTCCAACCGGCCTATCTGTAAGTTACAGAGGTAGGCCTACGTTCAGCAGTGGACGTACTATGGCTGAAAGAATTATGAGATCAAGTTAGGTCATGCTTTTATAACTCATCAAACGTTCACGAGCACATTAAGCTACGACCACACTCGTTTAAATTTAATTTCAGCGAACCGCTATGCTGTCTCAGACGCGGAAGCACGAAGGTTTTATTGACGGTTTTATAGGCTGAACTAGCGGTCTCCCGCGACCTGGTTTGCGCAAATATCGCAAACCCAATACAATCTTGTATTACCTACCCTTTTTAACCCTGAGGGGTAGATTTTCGGGAATTCCTTTCTCAGTCCTAATACATTTTATGAGCACCGTTCTTATTCGAAAAAAGTAATACCAATTTTTATATCAGCTTCAAACTATTTCTTCTAATACCTAAACATTTAAACTCTTCTTGGCTGGTGCCAACTGCAAAATAAATATATTTTTATTATTTAACTTTTTTGAAGTCGATTTTTCTCTAATTACATTTATTTGTGCATTGTTAGTTAGAAATCCTTATCAAAATAATTTTTTGAGGTAAATAGATAGATACTCTTAGGATAGGTTCTCTTATTTGCACACACACAAAAGAAATATCACATATAAAAAACACATTTACTTAGAATGATATATTTGATTTGATTGTTTTCTTCCAGACAACAGAAGTTAATATTATTCAATACAATTAATTAATTAATCAAAATCAGCTTTCATTTGGCAAAGATGTCAGGAAACATACACCCAAATAAAACATCGCGAATAGGTATCTACCTAAAGTCAGTAACCTTTTAAAGTCAGTTGTAAATATTCGTTGGTCAAGAGTTCATTCTAACTTTTTAATCATACGGCTACAAGGAAGTAAAATACATCCCAGTCCCCGACAAGTAAAATAAAAATCATGCATCAAAGAATAAATTAAATTCTTCCTCTATTTCCATATATCTGGATTCCCTACACGCAGACTTTTAACGTAAAAAGGCAATAGTAAAAACCGGTCAAGCACTGCCTGTTTGCATTAGCAAAGAACAAAACGGCTGCCGCACTGAAGTGGGGATCCCCTAGAAATAGGTTTTAAGTTTAAATGGAACGGAAATGGAGATGAAATTCTGCATTTTCTTTTAGATTTGTTGCTGTTTGAACTGTACCCTTGGATTTTTTCATGAAGCCTTAAATTAATATATTTTTTTAAACACGAAACCAAAAAATAGTAGGTACCTATAATTCTGCGTACCTACGTCACCTAACTAATGCCTCTACTACTCGTAAGGGTTACTACACTTTTTTATTTTGAAAAAAGTACTGTTTTTTTTATTTATTTAATAAAAAACTAAAGTCGCTGACGTAACCCAACGGATTGGCAAGCTGTAGTGCCGTGGGCGGGGCACATAGCACGTAGAACTGACGGCCGATGGGGCAGAAAGGTTCTAGAATGGAAACCACGTACCGGCAAGGGCAGCGTAGGACGTCCACCTACAAGGTAGATAAACGACCTGGTAGAGGTCGCAGGTAGACGCTGAATGCAGGCCGCTTCTAACCGGCCATACTGGAAGTCAATGGGGGAGGCCTTTTTTCAGCAGTGGATGTCCTACGGCTGAAATGATGAATATAAAAATCAACGTTATATTACACTTAATGATATAACTTAAAAGTAAGGCTAATAACAGGTTTTACTTGACCATAAAAGTATAGTAGATATGTACAGTGTTGCCAATATACCAGCAAATATGCTTTATTATTGTAAAATTTATATTAATAAACTTATTTCGCCCTTATTAGAAAAGTAGTTACACTAATTAAGTCATTTTAATTTCTACGTCTAAGACAGCTCTGATTCATCTTCGACATAGTCATTGGAAAGTACCTAATTGAATGCTACAAATAAAATATAGTAAATTTGACTATATTTACATTTGTTTTCTAATCAACATCAGACGTCATAGTTATGGGAACTAGACCATAAAAGACCATGGCTGTTATTCAAATGATCAGGTTTTCCCTAGATTCTAAGACAAGACAACCAATTATTGGATAAAACCGTACATAATCCACATACAACGAAAAAAGTAATTACTTCAATAATATCTTTTGAAAGGGGAAAAGTTAAATTAATTCATAAAAAAGGTTTAATGCTAGCTACTGTAATAAACTTGGCGTAGGTTCCGTCGTAAACAGAACACAGCAATTACATCCGCGGAACAACAACGTATGCGAACATACGCACTCGTAAATACGACATTGTTGCAATTCTGGCGTATTTTACGTAATTATTATCTGCACTTGAAGTAAATTGTTGAAAATGTGCGGGTGAAGGAATATAAAAGTATTTTCAAGGCGTTGCTTAAATTAAATGCTTAAGTTTGAATTATTAGGAAGGAATGGTGTCCAAGATGGCGTTTAATGCAAGAACGCTCTAAAGTGTTTATAGTTTTTAAAATTCAATAAAAAGTTTAATTTATAAAGTGAAACGTTTTGCCAAAGTTAAACAGGACTGGCAGGATCTATATTTGGGGCTAGATAGCAATAGGTTTACCCTCATTTATCACCTAAAGAAATACGTTTTATTTACAAAATTAGTTCCAAATACATTATTGTTGTACTGTAACAAAATAAACATCCTCATTTTGGTGCTATCACGAAAACTATCAAAATCTAAATAATACCCTACTATTATAAATGCGAAAGTAACTCTGTCTGTCTGTCTATTACGCTTTTACGCCTAAACTTCTGAACCGATTGTGATGCAATTTAGCACAGAGATAGACGAGAGCTGGGAAAGGACATAGGCTACGTATGTCTTGAAAGCTGAACCATTTTTGTAAAAAAATTGTATAGATAAAGCTTGAACCCTAGCGAGTAAAGTAAGGTGTGATGAACCGTATTCCACGCGAGCGAAGTCGCGGACACAGCTAGTATTTAGTAAAGTTAAATGACATCGCTTTGTTTACCCAAACTATTTTAATATCTTAATCCAACTATAGCGGGATTATCTTGTGTAACTTTCCCCTATGTCAAAGCTGAATTCTCGTTAATACATTCGTATCTTTGTTGCAATCTCCCAAGTCTCAACTTTGTTGAACGACCCCAATAAAGTTATTTGTAAGTTCGGAGTGTACATTCTCAATGCAACTCAATCGAGTTTATGAGACAACACTTTGATTTATAGCAGCTATCAACTACACAGTAGACCCGCTATTAGTTTGTCCTGTGACGGAATTTTTCAACCTAAAAGTTCTAGTTAATAAAGCAATTTGTGATTCTAACCTAATTAAAAATGGGTTAAATTTATTTTACACTAGCTGTTGCCCGCGACTTCATTCGCATTGTCTTTAGTATTCATAAAGGATTTTTAGCGCAACTTTCTTAATATTTGTTTTCATAAGAACCTTCTCCTGACAATAATTAACAGAATAAAAAAGTAAGGAATATGCATGAAAAAATATATTGTTTTTACTATATTTATAAAAAAATATACGAAATTATAGTGCTAATAGTGAAAACAAAATTGATTTCGGGTAAAAAATAACCGTGATAGAGTAATTAGAATTTAATGTATACCTATCTCTTTCTAAAACAACTTTTACTATGAAAAATGTATGGCGGACGTGTAATGTGACGTCACGGTACAAATCGGATCTAGTTGTCTAACACGCGACTTAATGGGCTGTAAGTCAGGTATTTATCGAAAATTCTTAAAGTTTTATTAATTATAATTAAGTACTATTTATTTTAGGACCAAATATAAAAACATGCATATTACCCATTGTTCCATCCGCGCGTGTACCTACGCGTGATGCAATGACCAGGGGAAATAGAGATAAATTTTTATTTATATAGATTATGTAGTTTTTTGTCTTTTTTATGTCAAGTGTGCTCTAACTATGCTTAACGACTAACATCAAGCGATATCAACCATGTTTATCTGTGATAGATAGAGTTGTAAATTGACGGTCATATGCTATAAGCGTCCTTTAATATAAATGCTTGGTCACATTGGACATTTATTGTCACGATGGTCACATATTTTTTTTTGTATAAATTTTAAAAAAGAAAAATTCCTCTAAAATAAGTCTTAAATATTAAGTATTTGACAATAAAACATACAATAAAACATGTAATTGGATGTCGATCGAACTCAAAAAAAAAAACACGCGTAACGATACGACGCTTTTTAGCTTGTTCATGCAGAAAAATAAATTAATTTTAGAAATTTCATTTCGTTATAGATCATCACTACTAAAGCCTGTCTCTCTTATAATAATGCACTTATTTGTAACCAATTTTTTTTTCATAGTTTGTCATTGAATTGATTGTGACGTTAGTGACAATAAATGTCCAAAATGTCCGGTCACATTGAGAAAATGTCCAATTTGCTCGGTCATATTGGTCAGACATTTATATTGTGACGGACACTTTACAACTCCAGTGATAGATATAACTATGATCGGAATGATCACCAATACACGTACGGCTGTGGCGTGTGTTACTTAACTTAGGTAATTAGGGAGTAGTTGAGCTATAAACACGCAGGATTAATAGAATACCTACCTTCTTTTAACCTTTTTTTGGCCATCCCAAGGTGCACTACCAGTGCGTGGTATCCATTCCAGAATCTTACTTTCGTCTATCTACCTTTAAAGAAAGCTGTAAACCATTGGTTAGAGAGTATAAAAAATATTGACTGTCCCCTCCCTATATACAGGGTTACAGGGAAAATCGTACAGAATATTGAAGGACGTTATTATTCAGGTCATTTCTGATCGAATTGATCCTATAATATGATATCCGAAACCTAACCGTTACGGAGATGGAGCTACTAGGGCCCGTCAGCCCAGTTTTTGTTGATCATTTTTATTAATTGACATGTCTTCTAACTGGAAACATAAAAACACCGTGCCCTAGTAGCCAATCGCAAAAATTGCAAAAAAATCGATAGAAAAGCCAAAAGAAAAAAGATTTAAAAAAATATCTTTCAAATTCAATATCTCCAACGGTTAGGTTTCGGATACCATATTATAGGATCAATTCAATCAGAAATGACCTGAATAATAACGTCCTTTAATATTCTGTACGACTTTCCCTGTAACCCTGTATAATGGAAACATGTAAAATAGTTAGACATAATATGAAATTGTTTGATAAAACTGACGAAAGTGAAGGAACTATGATATTTAAAAAAAGAAATAAGCTTGTGTTGCCAGAGAGTACACTGTCTCTACATGGGTCAGGACCATACTCTATGGCAATTAGGCTAAATAATGCTCTACACAAACATATACAAGAGATAAATGAATATGACAGATTTATGGCATCCCTGAATAATAATTAAAAACTTAATGAATATTATACTAAATTGCAATGAATATAATATAATTTAAAATATGAATATAGAGTCAAATATTTCAATAAGTTAAATTTTATAATCCATAATCTAATGTTAATTTCTTACGTGTTATATAGTGTTATCTACTAATTAGCTTTGAAAATTATGTATAAATTGCTATTCCCTTGCAAAGTGCATGTGATGTACTGTACAAATATCTACCACCTATTAACCACACATGTAATGCAAATAAATGATTTCATTTGATTTGATTTGATATATATGTCGTAGCCAAATCGTAAAATTGACCAATTCATGATGTGACCGATCATTTCATAAAATGGTGGTATTTCATGATATGGCCAACTAAAACTGACCATATCGTTTAAACATCAACATTCGATAAAATGACATTCCACGTTTGGCTATATCATTGGAATAAAAAAATGTTTACAAGTTACGTGAATTGGTTTACTGTTTGTAATCTTGGTCGATAGATAAATTAAACATTTTAAATAGTTATTATTTTTAAACAAAACTACAAAATAAAAACACTTGCACAAATAGCTTAATAACCTAACTAACCTCTCAAATTGCGTTAAAATCTCCTTGCTTTTTTGACGTTGCGCTCGTTTTTTGAGTGACTTTTATAAAAATCGCCTAGCTTGGTGTTGTAACGATATTTCACTGCACTTTCACCTTCAATTTACACATTACATTACTATTCACATTACATTATTATTCACTTTGAGAATAAACTATTTGTCCGCCGCCATTACTCATCACAAAAACAAAGCAACATTAGCGCCTCTACCGGTGGGTAATGTAACGATTTTACGATATGATCACTAATGTTTGACCATTTCATGAAATATTCGTGCGTTTAGCTGTTTTTATCGTCAAACGCTGAGTATTCATTGATCTGGTCAGACGACATCATGATTTCGGCAGCGTGTTCTGTTCTATATCATAAAATACCACCATTTTATGAAATGATCGGTCAGATCATGAAATGATCAATTTTACGATCTGGCCACGACACATATATAAAAATGAATGGATGGCACAATTTCGCTAATTCTTTTTTAGTTGTGTTAATTACGAGTTTTGTCGGGTTGCGCAGAAAAGCCTTTACGAATAAATTAAAGACCACGCGAAAACAGTAGCGGGCAACAGCTAGTCTAATATAAATGTTAGTTATAGATGGCGCTTCTTACTATTAGATGTCGCTTCAGTTGGCAATTTTTTTTAATGTAAACAAAAATGTAACACTAGCTGTTACCCGTGACCTCGTTCGCGTGGTCTAGTTTTGACTAAATATGGTGTTGCGAAGACCACATAATAAATAAATTCTTCCATTGGTGGTTTTAAACAAAGAATTCCTGTTAAAAATAGAATAAAACTCACCACAACCCGCCTACCACAGTTATCTTTGTTGCTTTAAATTTTCGTTTCTTTTTCCAAACAGAAAGGCAATAGAAATGATTGGAGTGCTCGAAGCCCGATATTTTGATTCGCGCTCGGCCATTGCCCACTCGACCGCGGCGTTTGCTTTGGGGCTAGCATCACATTTCAATTCATTTTCTGATATTTCAGATGTCGGCTCTTTGCCGCATTGATTCGGTGTTTTTCAAGGATTGAATTTTTGATCTATAACAATTGATAACTTTGGTTTTTTGGAATCTATGTGAGTATTAATAGTATACTTCATCATCATCAGTTCCGCTATAGGACGTCCACTGCTGAACATATGCCTTCCCGAATGACCTCCAGATTAGCCGGTTGGAAGCTGACTGTATCCAGCGGCTTCCTGCAACCTTTACCCTGTCCACGTTGCGGCCTCCATTCTAGAACTTTCTGCCCAATCGGCCGTCAGCTATGTGCTTACTGCCACTTTAACTTGCTAATCCATCGGGCTTGCATTTAGATTATACGACTGAGTAGTTATAGCCCAGGTCTAGTTTTCTTGTCTAATAGGCGGAGCTTAAAGGCCCAATTCCCATAATTTGACAATAAACTATCCCAATACGACTGAATATAGAGCAAAAATCTAATTTTGGTTTCTTCCATTTTCAGTCGCATTAAGAAGTATAATTACATTTTTTTGGGTTTACGGGAATCCCGTTAGTGATCGTAATGTTACTGGGAGCGGATCGAAACCGGATTGCGACTATTGTCAAATTACGGGAATGGGGCCTCAGATGGCAATCGCTAAAATAAAATACATTAACTAGCCGCTTTATTGTCAAACTTTGTGTTTTGTGTTTACAGAAAAATCTTGCAACTCTCTTTAAACATCAACAACTCAACAATTTAACTTTCCTCTACCTGAAGGTTGTCTGGAAGAGATCTCTTCCAGCGATAAGACCACCTAAATTGTGCTATTCATTATGTATTTACTTTCCTGTGATTTGTTTGTTTTGTGTGGTGTACAATAAAGAGTATCTATCTATCTATCTATCAACAGTAAAATCAGGCGGTCTTATCGATAAAAGCAAACTTAGCTAGCCTAGCTAGTGACACATTCAAAATATTTGCGTATAAAAAACACCATTTTCTGTTTTTGTGTTAAAACAAATCTCTGTTCTGCAGTGTTATGCAAAATGCACAAAATACGCCGCATATTTGCAACCTTAGCACGATTTATTTTCCGCCACCGCACCGTTCCCGCGCAAACATCAGCATTACTTATACATATACTCCAATATTTCCTAACCTAAAATAAATATTGGCGACGGAGGGTATTTATCCTGAGTGTTTACCCAATATGGGTAAAAACCCAATTTCTACCCATTTTTAGAATGTCATAAGAAATAGCGAAATTAGGTTTCTTGTAAAACAACACTGAATATTCTGAAATCTTACTATAAAAGCATCCGAGATTCGAGGAAAACAAACCATGTGTTCCTCCATAAAATCTTACACTATTTAGCAAAAATGCATATTCAATGGCAGTTAGAATATACAATAAACGGAACGTTCCAAAAGTTAAGTTTAAAAATATAATGTTGCATTGGTTCTTAGATCAAAATTTCTACGGTATAAAGGAATATCTAGAACTCAGACATTAATCTACTCATAGGTATTAAAATATTGGAAAATAAATGGAATAGTTAATTTCAAAATTATATAATATAACATTGACAAATATAATAATTGATTCGTTCTTTGAAACCCGAAATCTCATTTATTTTGACTCTGTAATAGTATACTAGTGTTGTAATTATTATTTTTCATTTCTAAGGTTTGTTATGCAATTTGCATGCCTACTACTAAAGGTATAATACTGTTAATACTACCGTGTAAGGTCTATATGGCATACCAGCACCCGTACACCCGTACACTGTACACAGTTTTAAGCAAATAAATGATTTCTATTTCTAGGTTTTTACCCATTTTGGTTACATCGCCTTACATATGGTTTTTTTAAAAAGTACAGAAACCTCTCCATCTTTGACATGAGTTCTACGTCCACATGTCCAGTTTTAAATAATCATAACAACTTTGATTCTGGTGTTTCGCTCATAGGTTACACCGTGTAACTCTAAATACGCAAAACCTCTTAGACCTGGGACTAAAATAATAATCGCAAAAAAAATCGTTTCCTTATACAAAACGTAACAGCTGATTGGACATTTAGTATGATAAGTTTTTTTCACTGTTGGTCCCGTACAAAATTTTGTTGTATGTGAGCACCAGAATCAGCCCCTAAGAGGTTTTGCTTATTTAGCGTTACACGATGTATATTGTGAGGTCTTATTTTATTAGTTAACATCCTTTTAGGGGTGATTCTGATGCTGAAATACAACAAGTTTTACTATGGGACCGTCATCAAAATCGCAAAAAATATCATATAGCCAATTAGAAAGTGCTATGGAAAGGGCTATGCTCGGCGTTTCTTTGCGAGATTGGATCAGGAATGAGGAGATTCGTAAACGAACAAAAGTTGCTGACATAGCCCAACGGATAAGCAAACTGAAGTGGCAGTGGGCGGGGCACATAGCACGTAGAACTGACGGCCGATGGGGCAGAAAGGTTCTGGAATGGAGGCCACGTACCGGCAAGCGCAGCGTAGAACGTCCACCTACAAGGTGGACAGACGACCTGGTAAAGGTTGCAGGAAGCCGCTGGATGCGGGCCGCTTTCAACCGGCCAATCTGGAAGTCACTGGGGGAGGCCTATGTTCAGCAGTGGACGTCCTGTGGCTAAAGTGACGAATCAGAAAATTAAAAATGAAAGTTCTATAAAATAACTTTTCGTTTCGTTTTATTTATTTGATTTAACAACAGTTTTAATGTACTAAATACGACAAAAGGTTATTGAACTATTACAAAATGAACGCTTAAAGTTGAACGTAAAGTTCAATACTATCCATACTAAGTAATATTATAAACGCGAAAGCAATTTATTTATAAGAATATTTACAAACTCAAAACGAAAATTAAACTAAACGCTAACCCTAAAAAAGATAAATGCAAATATAAAATTAAAAGATCCTAAGATATTTACACATAATCCGATATTTTATTTATAGGGAAAAAAAACTTATAAATTAAATATCTGATTGAGCTCGCTGTCTTTGGGAAAGGTGCCCAAAAGGCTGGTCACGTTGCTACGCTGAATGGCTAAGCTAATGCGTTGGCCCAAGTATTGGCCAGCCTTTGTATGGTGGGATGCTAATCGCATAGACATCTCACGATAAAGTTTGTGGGCTCTTGGTCCAGTTCTATAATTGAGCTGAAGAGAGCCAAAATAGGGCCATGACTATATAAATAAAATATACGCAAAATTAATAGGAAAAGAGCTAATCAAACATTACCTTTGACCTTATAGATATTTATTGTAACTTACTCGCATTATTAATGGCAAATAATGACTGAGTAGGCAGCATTACATCACCAACGCAAATTGCCGGTAATGTATCATTATCGGTGTAGGTGTGAGAGAACCGTTGAGCAAACTGATATCCTACAGCGAATGTTGCCTCATTAAACAAATTTAATTTATTGTATTCCATTTTAACTGCGAATTCACTCAATTTATTTTCCATTTATAGTAAACTAGTTCCCAATATTATTTGAGGAATTGTGTAATTCTTGAATGTTATGCTTTACACGTTTTCGAAAATTGAAATATTCATGACTTTCCTAAAACTTTCTGAGGTCCCAAAATCCCCGATACTTAATCCCATTTTTGAGGCACCGCTGTAACCGCTACGCTATTATGCGTGAGAATAGGCCTGCAGTGAAGATTTAGGCGTTTGGCTGCCTCGATATTCGCCTGGCGCAGTGCCTGTGTGCTGGCCGGTTTTGTATAAGTTTTTCTACATTTCTTGTCGCCAAGAGAACGCCAGACGACAGACATTTTTGAAACACTAGAAATTAATCTTGAATTCGAACATGAAAACAATTCCTATATGAAATTATTGTTTAAATTGCTCACGATTTTACGCATTTTTGAATCAATTAAATTAAGTGTTGCTTAAATTAAAATCTTGTAACTATTATCGTTTCACGCAGAAAATATTATAAACTATGGAATGCAAAAACTCATTTATTTTAAAAACTCATTACGATTCTCATAAAATGGAAATTATTATGTCAAATATCTCTGTCAACCATAGCATGTTTACTTGTCAATATCATTCTTCCGAAGATACTTTCTACTAGTAGAAAACGTAAGACAAGTGGATATAGGAATTCACGGAATGAAAAACTTACTTTTTCGTATTTTAAAGTAACATCAATCAGCCGATAAACTATTCATTTTTTGTCCCTCTTTGATATTTTCAAGAGATAGAAAAGTCATCATCATTCGCCTGCCAAGGAGGCGTATTTTTGAATCATGCGAATTCCAATCCGAATACGAAATCGCAAGATTCGCATGCGAATTCCTAAAATTCATTCCGTGAATTCTGCTACGAGTGGTCCGACCCTGGTTTTTCGATTTCTACTAGTAGAAAGTACAGAAGAATGACACTGACAAGTAAACATACGGTTGACAAAGATTTGACATAATAACTTTTTATTTACGTTCGTTAATGAGTTTTTGCTTTATTGTTTATAATATTTTCTGCGTGAAACAAAAATAGTTACACGATTTCAATTTAATAGCAACACCTGTTTCGAGTGATTCAAAAATGCGTAAAATCGGAAACAATAGAAACTATTTTCATACACGAATTGTTTTCGTGTTCGAATTTGAGATTCATTTCTAATGCTTCAAAAATACGTCTCCTGTTCCCAGGTCACCGGGGTCAGCGCAGTATGTGTTTTTCTACTATGCAATCCGGTCACTCGTGATCGAGTCATTCGCTTCCTCCTCATCACTTCTCACACAATCCAAGAGTGGTAGAAAAGTGTTATCTTAAAATCGCAGTTTGTAGGTCTACGGAACTGCATGTAGAAAAAAAACGTTAAATGTAGAAACAAAACATGTTGCTAGACGTGTTGTACATTGTTGCTAATATTGTAGAAATTAACTGGAAGAGACCAGTTCGATTTTTGACAAAAACCTTAGTTTAAATTAATGTTTCGATTTCAAAGTTTCATTTTTTGATAAAAACCCTAGTTGAAATTAAATGGATGACCTGTTCGATTTTTTACAAAAACCCTAGTTTATTCTTTTTGTTATGATAACATTGAGATATTATTTTAAACCCTAGAATATTTTTTTTCAGCTTTTGAAAAATGTTGGTTTTTACCCCTGGCACCTGCTGCCCCCCGGTTTAGAATCTTTTGATAACTAGTCAATCGGGAAACCCCGTGACAAATTAGTGTCACGTGATTCACTGGTTGACGACAAACTGTTATCGGAACGTTCTGAATCGGGGGCCGGGGTTGATTTCCCAATTTAACATTGCATTATTTATTTTTACTTGCCTATTAAATACTAATTTGTGTCTTAGTAACACAGCAAACATCTTCCATACAACGATTATCATGAACGATAAGAAATGTTTATTTGGAAAGTGAAGGGTCCATTCCCTTTTAAGCCATTTACAGGATTCTTCCTCTAAAAAAAGTTGTACCTTCTGGTTTGTCTTTCGTATTGTCATTTAATATTCCGACTGGGGTTGGCAGCATTGGTCCTCATGAATAAATTGATGGATATCGCATTTGTGGCGGACCCGCGGCGCTGCAAACAGTCGTGACGAGGCTACCGAACACTGTGCGGCTACTATTTGCACATTCTGCATATAAGTAATATACTTACTATTAATAGTATACTATTTCTTAGGTTTTTTACCAAAGAGAAAAACGTAGGAATAAATTGATTTTGTGATTTTTGTAAATGAGAACCCCGGGACCCCGGACCTTACTCCGCGATTACAATAAACAATATTTTACCCTCTAACCCTCTGCCTAGAGACGGACTTAGAAAAAGATTTGAAGTTAAAAACTACAAAATTTCGCTACAAACACATGGGGGTAATTCAAATTCGAATTCATTTATTTTGGACCATAAGAAAAACGTAATAATAAATTATTAGATTTTTTGTAAATGAGGACACGGGGAAGTACGAGTAGGCCTTACTCCGCGATTGCAATAAACAATATTTTGTATGAATCCCAAAACGAGAACCAGCAAAGTGCGAGTAGGACTTTTACACAGAGGACTCCTGTATTGAGGATGATGCAGATTAAAGAATATACTCAGGGTCGGACTTAGAAGAAAAACAGGAATTGAGAATACAAAATTTCTCTAAAAATAAATAGGGGTGATTCAAATTCGAATTTGTTTGGTCTATGTGTTACTTAGTACAATTATAGAGTGCTAAGAGCTAGTGTTAGTATTTGAAACATGAATTTATAAACTTTTTTTAAACATTAATTATATTTATTTAATTTATCATGTACCTACAAGTCATGTCCCTTAGACAACCCTATTTCGGTCGTGGTTCGCACGAAATACCTCACTTATTCACAATACGTGCACACGGATCCTCTGCCACCATTGTCATTTCGGATTCAAATATGAGGGAGTAAAAAAATATCGTAAATTTCCGGGCCTACTTAATATATTGTAAGTAGTTATAAAAATTAGCTTGAATTTTAAAATACAAAAAATATTAGCTGACAATTTTCAGCAAAATGTCATTTTATTTCATCATCATCATCATCTATACGGTCAATCCCGGTTGCGTCCAAAGCCGCGAAAGCCAGGGTCCGCTTTACTTGATTTGCTCCTCCACTTCGCGCGGTCTTGAGCGTCACTAGTTGTGAGATCATTGGCACGCATGTCAGCCCTCACAACGTCAAGCCAGCATTTCTTGGGTCTACCCCAAAATGTCATTTTATTTAATCTCTTCAAATGAAACAAAGTCGGGTTAGTTACACCATTTTTAAGTCAAAACGGCGGGACCGGTTTTTTAAGATATTTGATTTGTTGGATTTGTAACCGCCCCGAATAGCAGAATAACTATTAGAACACCGGTAAATTTCTCAAATAAAAGGATGATGAAGATGAAGATGGATGAAGAGGCTGTACGAAGTTCGCCGGGACAGCTAGTTGAGTTTAATGGAACCTTTAAGGCACAAGCCCACAAGTCCTATTTGCACTTGTCGGTCCGGTTCCATTGTTTTAAATACGAATCGCTCTTCAGATCTGAAGGGCTACCACGAAAATGTTTCGATTGTTCGGGCGTCAGAATAAACCTTATAAATTAAAATTACACTTGTGTCAAACCTGCAACCTTTACCAGGTCGTCCGTCCGCCTTGTAGGTGGACGTTCTATGCAGCCGGTACGTGGATGCCGCTGGATACGTGCCGCTTTCAACCGGCCAATCTGGAAGTCACTGGGGGAGGTCTATGTTCAGCAGTGGACGTCCTATGGCTGAAATGATGATAATGATGATGATGATGTGTCTAACCTAAAGTCCATATTTCGAATATTGAAAACAATCTTGCTGTCTTTTTAAAGCAGTGGTAGGGTTAAAAAAAATGGGACGTGTAAAAGAGCTTAATTTAGGCCTATTTGCAGAAATAAATTGGTTTTATTGCTTTTATTGGTTTTTAAAAAAATATCAGAATATACAGGGTGTAACGAAAAGGTGAAATAAAACTTTGAGGGGTTATTCTACGGCTAAATTACATCAACTTTTTCTATGGGACCAACATCGAAATCGCAAAAAAAAAAAACACTTTTCCATACTAAAACGCGACCAGCTGGCATCAGTTTGTATGGAAACGTCAATTTTTTTTTGAGATTTTGATGTTGGTCCCATAGAAAAAGTTGATGTAATTTAGCCGTAGAATAACCCCTTAAAGTTTTACAGTAGATATCTATGTGTCCTTCTCATTTTTAAATAATTTGGTAAAAAAGAAATATCAAGATTGAAAAATATCAAGATTGAATACAATATTCGACAAGCTAAAACAACAGACTGTGCAAACAATTTATATACTTATACAAATTGAAAACGGCCGTGTCTTTTTACCCGGCTAGTTTTAGTTGGTTATATTTTGTCAAAGAATCGACACGGGACCGGTTATTTAAATTTTTTAGGTTTATACGTCTGAACGAACGAAACATTTTCGCCTACTGACCCCCGATTCAGAATCGTTCGTTATAATTGTCGATCAGAAAACCACGTGATATAAGATTTATCATTACTGTCACGTGATTTATCGGTTGTCAATTTGTTATCGAAGTGTTCTGAACCGGGGGCCTAGTTAAATTCCCAATAAATCATTTTTAACAAAACGAAAAACCAATATGAAAAAAAAAATTTCGCCCTAATTCAAGAAAGAAATATTACTAGGTTAAATCTTGTAGGTATAAAGATTAACCAAACAATTAAAATATATTTTTAACATACCGGACGTCTGGTAATAGTGGTAATGTTAAGAATTTAAAATGTTGACACATTAAACATGTATCTAAAATAATTACAATTACAAACAACAAATACTTTTTGACAAAATATCGTAATTAGATATACTTTGTTCAGAATTTTAATTTGATTAAGAAAATAAAAGTACCAAATAATATTACATGTTCACCCTAAAATTCTGAACAAAGTTTAAAATTTACGACATTTTGTCAAATGTATTGTATTTGTTGTTTGTAATTATTTTCTCTATCGATTAATGTACGTTTCATAGGTGTACACCTAAATAACGCTAAATGAAGGCAACTTGAGGTATGCCAATTAGTTTCGATGCCTTTTATGACGATGCCGATTAAAAATAAGGTCTATAGAATAATATAAAAATGAGTTAATCGTAATTAATTTCAATCTTAGTATTTTTCCAACAAAATTTACCATTTCCAAAAACAAGCGGGTTTCTCAGTCATTCATCAGAGATACGCCGTACGCCAAGCTAACAAGGACCCTATACAGCGCACATACGGTGCCATTAATCGACCAATCTTAAATTGTCCTCTAGTTTATTTTTCAAACAGAATAATCAAATAATTAAAAAGAAAAAAAATGATTTTAGTACGAGATCAATTAACTTACTAATTCTGACTCGCTCCTGAAAATTACCTTGCAATGTATAACCCTGTATAAGGAAAGTACCTATTTACGCATATACCCGTAAAAGCACTCCTTAGCGTAAATCCCTGTCCTTTTTAAATCTGTTGCTTACAGAAGCATTTTCCAGCACATTTAACCCCGACATGAATGGATGTTTATTTTCCTAAGCAAGCAGTCTCTCCGGCCAAATGAATATTCTGTTTTAGAGATCCGTAGTAAATAGTTTTAGTTTCGTTGCCGTCTAATGTCACAACAGATTGATATAAATAAACAAGCTGCCCCAACAGACTTTGTCATGTCCAAACTTGACAATATATAAAACGATATTAGCGCCGGTAATAGCAAAAATCTCTTAGAAACAGGACGTGAAGTATTTCCCGAATTTTATTTGCCATTTTTTAATTGCCAGGAAAATTTTCTACTTTTTCTTTCTACACAAACCTTTTCCTGACAATCTCAAACACAACAGATAAAGAATAGTCAAAGAGGTGCAGTCATTCTAAAGTAAATTGGTTACATACATTCGACAACTGATTTTTATATCTAAATGAACAGACGAATAGGTAAAGGTAGCACGAAAGCCGCTGGATGCAGGTCGCTTCCAACCGGCCAATCTGCAAGTCACAGAAGACCAAGTTCAGCCCTGGACGTCCTATGGCTGAAATGATGATGATAATGAAATAAATATGCTCCAGAAAACACATTGACCCAAACCGGAAATCTAGTCAAGGTTGTGAGTAGCCGCTGGAAAGGGACCCAGAGCCGCTTCCTATGGCGTTCTATGGGAGAAGCCTACGTCAAGCAGTGGACTTCCAAAGGCTTGGTAAGGGTCGCAGGAAGACGTTGGATTCAGGAAGGATCAGAGGATGAATCTGGAAGTCAATGGGGAAGGCCTATGTTCAACAGTGGACGTCCTATGGCTAAAACGATGATGATGATGATAATGATACAAACTGATGTCAGCTGGTGGCGGCTTAGTATAGGGAAGTGAATTTTTTATTTCCGATTTCAATATTAGTCCCATTAAAAATGTTCTTGTATTTGAGCACCAGAATCAGCTCGTAAAAAGTTATTGATGTTTTACAAATAACCCTGTATAGGCATACTTTACTTTACTTAAGGCCCACTACAAATGTCATGTGTTGTTGCAGGGACAACAGCGTACGACACTGTGAGGCCGCTGGCGTACCAGGACGCGAGGATCTTCATGCTGTGCTTCAACGTGGCTGAGCCGGAGTCTCTTCACAATGCTGCTGCTAAAGTAAGAATTAAATCAATTCATAAATTCTTACACTCTAGAACCTGTCTGCCCTCATTGGTCGTCAGTTCTACGTGCTATGCATCCCGCCCACTGCCACTTTAGCTTTCTTGATCTCGCAAAGAAACACCGAGCACAGTCCTTTCTATAGCATTTAGTGCAACCTTGAGCTTCCAACCGGCCATGTTTCGCAGAGCAGTGGACGTCATAATAATATGGCTATGAAGATGATGATGATGAGTACATTCTTCCGACAGTCACACCAATTATCTAGACCCAAATTAAACAGAGCCTGTACTATTAGGTACAACTATATGACGAATTGACTATTAGATTTGATTTGAACAATTTTGGCAGGGTAGCTAACGTCCTCAGAAGCTCAGTTGGACAGTGCAGTCGCCCGAATTGGGAAGAGACGTGGCTTCGATTTCCACAAGATTTAGTCGATTTTTTTCACTATTACGTCAACTTTGACTATTAAATCTTACTTCTACCTAAATCTCATCACCACGTAACATAGGAGAGTAATCTTTTCTAGCACAAGTGAAGAATCCATCCTCAGTTTTTGTTACTCTATTTAAATAAATAAACAAAAAACTCTTACACTAAAACTTATACAATATGAAAACTTAACATAATTAACACTAATCTAAAATATTAGAGGTTCCCAAACTTGGCTAAGCCTCTACCCTGAAAAATCAGTTATGAATTAACAATTAAAGTAGTAAAATAAGAAAAAGTGATTGTGTGTGCGTGTGCGTGTAAATGTGCGTGTGTGTGTGTGTGTGTGTGAAAATGAATTTATTTCTTTATAATCACTTTTGTAACACCATCATTCAACCATCAAGATGTGATCCACCATCGTTTCGTTTCCAGTGGTACAAAGAAGTCAGAACGCACGGCGGGTCAGCGCCGGTTCTGCTGTGCGGCTGCAAGGCAGACCTTCGCCACGAGAAGGAAACTGTCGCCATGCTGTCCAAGCTTAGGTTGCACCCCGTCACTAGCGAAGAGGTGAGTTTACTATCCCCTTACCGTTGCTTATAGATATATAATATATACACGATTACATACGATCACAAAATTGATGCAACAAAACAGTTTTGTGTGCAAACGTTTGCACACAGGCACACGCACACTACTATAAAATAAGGTTGCGGTTCTTAATAGTAGTTTTCCTCAAAACCGAGGAAAATTCGATAAAAGCAATGTCTAAATCTAGATTTTCATGCAGCCGGAGCGGATTGACATTAAACCCTACGGAGCTGTCAGGCGTAGAGAGCCCTCTGTGGCTCCACAATATTTGCTTCAAATTTTGCGCGCGGATTACGTATCTATGTGTCGTTAATCTAAGGAATAAATATTTGAATACTGGAATAATTATAGCGCGGACAGCAAGGGCTGTATGATGACCAAGCATGAAGGCCGAGAGCGTCGTCTGAGCCAGGGTACGCGAACCCTAGGGGTTCGCCGACGGTCGGGGGTTCGCGATAAGATTTACTCAATGGCGGCTAGATTACACACCAGCACACCTGAATATGATAAAAACCAAATATAGAAAATGACTTGATGCTGAGAATTAAAATCGTTAAAAATAACTCCTAAAATCGACTCAAATTGCGACAAGAAACAAGCCCACCATAACAAAAATACTTGTATTGTTAATCTTTAATCACTTTAATGTTTTTTACAATTCTAAATAAAATCTTTTTGCGTCTGACTGTTTTAAAACAAAATTCGACAATAATGGATTTTCAAAGGATAATTGCTGGTGGCTAAAACTCACTAGCAATGAAATTCCATACAACTTTATTAGCGCCTATTCAAGAAGCGCGGAAAGGTCGACTTTGATTTAAGAACGTTATCAAATGAATGACTACATTACAAGCATTTTTGAGTTGAATTGAACCCGCGACTCTCTGTTGAACTCTGTTGAACCGTGAGACACTAGACCAAGATGGTTGTCAAACGTTGGCATTTTCTTTTAAATGCTTGTTAATGCTCGTTTATATAAAACCAAGAGCAAAGGCAAAGGCTTCACGGCGCCGCTTGGAGTGCCAACTATTCAATTCATTCATTGACTCCCCAAAGCATAGCACCAATTAGCTGAACACGTCGTACAGTCAGCTGTATAAACAGCTAGGTACCCAGTTTTCAGCCTTATTACGTCTGCATACAAGAGTATTACTAACGGTACAGTGAGCTCAGGAAATTAACATACACTATATTCATGAAGCGTTCCTCTCATAAGAGTAATATGACTGCCTAATTAGGCTAGGAAGGCTAATTCAAATAACCCAATTATACAATTAATGTTAGAATAAGATATTCTATTCTGAGGTATTTAAACAAACGAGAATTTACCTCAAATTTTAATGGAGGAGAAATTGTGCTTAGTGCGATTCAAATATTTCTTTTGTCTAGAATTCTAGCGGTTCGTTTATATTTTATATTTGCAAGAGCGATCGTAACATCTTATTAAAAAACATTATTCTGAAAAATCTATAGTTTACAAGTTATGTTTTTAGGAAAAAAAAATATAGTAGCTACAAGCACCCTCAACTTTTTTTTTGTCACCTCTCCAGTCACCAACAATTTTTGTACTTCTATGAAGTTCCTTTACACTTTTAACCCAAAGACTTGTTATTTGAGTATAAATGTCGATTTTTTTTTCATTCCACTCCAATAAAAATAAAATCAAACTATATTTATTTTTTATTGTGAATTTTTTTGCCTGTATATATCTCAACTTGATTGGAGTAGTGCGCGGTGATTCTCGTTGGACCTTACCGATTCAGGTCAATTTAGAAAAATGACTTTATAAATTGTCTTTGGTCTGGGTGTACTGGGAATGTTGGGATACTGGAAAATAATCACTATGTCTAGTACCTCGTAGTCATAACACAAGGATGTTAGTTCCTTCGATACCATGATAGTTAGTATGTTGTTTAAATAATGTTTATTTATTACTATCTGTTGCCTGCGACTTCGTTTGCGTGGTCTTAGCAGAACCATAGTCTAAACTAAAGACCTTAGTAGTATTCCTTTTTTTTTACATTCAAAAATGTTTGTCAACAGCGACATCTAACGGTAAGAAGCGCCATCTGTAATGACAGTTATCTTTATAATCCCTTGGGAACCATATTTTTTTAGGATAAAAAGTATCCTACTGCTATTTCAGGCTATAAATCTATTTCTGTGCGAAGTTTCATCTAGATCTGTTCAGTATTTCTGTCATGATTGAGTAACAAACATCCATCCATCCTTTTGCATTTATAATATTAGTAAGATCCCTTTGTACCCGTTTACACTGACTGTTTTGTTCGCCATTAGCTCCATTATTTATTTAAAACAATAAAAAAAAAATCTTGCATACATCAAAAACGTGAAATAAATTCGAATTTATGATCAACTCGTTAAAGTCGCTTCACAAAATCCTTTTCGAATAAATTATCTTCAATATTTTTTTGCAAAAAAAAATTCGTCTTTAACTTTACTCTACAAAGAGCCATTAATTATCAAGTCAAACGATAATTTTGCCGTGGAATCCTTCACGTATTTTTTGCTAATACTTATTTGAATTCGACTGTACCTTGATCTATTAACGAGTTGGGAGGAAGATCTCAAATTAATTGGACCGCTTGAATGTCTCAATTGATGGCCTTTTCAATTAGAGATAGTGAATATTGCTGAATATTACAAAACTGAACACTATCGTTGGTACTGGGTTTCTAGTTGTTTAGAGGAATACGGAGGTAATTATTTATAACGTTCAATACGATAACTCCAGTGCCGTAACTAGGGTTGTGCCAGCGGTGCCCAGGCTCAGGATGAGAACCTTGGAGGGGTGCAAAAATTACCAGAATGGACCTTGTTTTTTTTTTTTCACCTATCACTGGTAGCCTTTGAGAAAGGCCTCATCCAATTTCACCGAGCAGTTTTCAGCCTGGGTCCGCCCTGCTAGAAGTTGCCGTGACCCGGTTGAGTGTGAGGCTTCGCGTAGCCTCAGGCTCGTACGTGTTAGACCTCAAACTAGCGGGCGGTGATTAGGCCAGTGTCGAATGCGTAAGGTACCCTACCCAGCGACAAAACCGATAGTGGTGACACTGACGGGATCGGGACTGCCGAAATAGGCCAGATCGCTATCGGACTCGGGCCTCAAAGCTCGGACCGCGGCTTCGTCGTCCGTGGTAAAACGGCCAAGTAAATGTCTGTGTCGGCCGAAATAAAAGACGGAACCTCGCACCCGTGGGCGGGTGCGGTGATGCGAATTACTATGTTGTATTGTATACTTAGTATTTGAAGGGCTACCATGTTTTGGTTTGATACCTAGTTAAATGACAGGACCTTATTTTTTTTTTTTTTCCAGGCGCTATCAGTAGCGAGACAGCTTGGTGCGACAACGTACGTAGAGACATCGGCTCGGGCCTCCAGCAAGGGAGTGAAGGATGCCTTCGAAGTGGCAGCTCTTGCCGCCTTGGGTAAACTGAATAAACAGCAGATGAAGCAGCAGCAGCAGGTGGGAATGTGTTTTTAATTTGGAAATTCTCATTTTACTGCTGTCTGAAATAGATAATGAATGCATTATCTAAGTATATAACTATGGAGTTACAATTATTAAGCTCATGAAATCAGTAATGACATATACCCTGGTGCTTTCCTGAAGCAGCATTGCGTACGACAATTACCAAGATGAAAAAATATTTCATCTAATAATAATAAAAGTCTAAGATTATCCGTAGGAGAATAATTGATACACTTAGCTCTTCAACATTAAGGATTTATTGATATTGATGATAAAGATGTCATCAAACTGATAACTAAGCAAAATTAGCTCATTTGCCACTTCTCAAACCTTAAACAGAGTTCATACCTCTTATTAAACAAAATAAATTTATTGATAATAATGATAGCCATGATATTAAAAAGAACAGTATGTCATCAAACTTATTACTGAGCAAAATTAGTCGCTTCCTAAACATAAAATTAATAATAAAAACGCCTTTTGTAAAAGGAAGAAGTAATAAACAACATCTAATCTATTTATTTTTCCCCAGAAGCAGGTGGGACGCAGCAAAAGTAAACGGGACCTAAAAGCCGAGCTGAAGGGACGGGCGAAGAGTTGCTGCGTCATGTGATCCGTAGCCGGCCACCCCTCGCGGTGGCCGAACGACTGCTAGGCGGCCACCGCCCTTCAAGACTCCTTAATCTACAGCCAGAATTCTGGTATCATCACACAGAAGACACACGGAGCCGAAGATGGTGCCTTGCGCGACACTCGACTCCAATAATGAAATAAAAGTGTATTTTGCTGGTTAAAGTGTCCTATAAATATCTTCTGAAAATAAATTAAACAACACAAAATTGACGAAACGTTATAAAGACTATTTGAAAATTCAAAATTAATTGTGATTATATTTATCTAATGCCTCAATAAGAACTATAAGGACTGTAATATTTATAATACGATGGAATGAGATTGATTAAGCGATGGAGAGGTTGGAAATGTTTTGTAAACTTCCTAATAAAGATATCAGTGAAACAAAGGTGCAATGTATTATGACCCCCAGGGTTTCAGCGTAAGCCTGTGATAATGTAAAAAATAGAAAATTGAAAGTAAAAGCGAATAACGAAGATTAGACAGTTTGAAAATTAGAGGCAATTGGCGCTGGAATCAAATGATATTTAAATGTAAGGCGGTATTTACAACCTAATTATAATTGTCGTAAGAATGATAAATTACATAGCTAGTAGACGAAATAAGTGTTTTCATATACATACAATGACGACCTAACTATAATAATTACTTGATGTTTTTCTATAACAGTAGCATTTTCAAATAATGATATAAGAAATTCTAACGTGCTCCGTTGTTATTTTTATGTAGGACCAATATTATTAATTATTTCAATGTAAAAGCTTTTGTAGTTAGAATAAATTAAATGGTCAATATGATTGATTTTGAAGCTACAAGCTGATTTCTTTTTTGTGATATATACGTAATACATAAATTTAATGAAAAAAATGCACAATTATGGACAATACTAATTTACGGAGGTCCATTTGCTAGTTAGTTCACGTCCATGTTTGCTACGTTTAGGAGTTAGAGTTTTGTACGTTGAATGTTAATGTTAAATGTTGCTTGCTCATCGTGTCTTAGTTCATTAAATGTAGCTATGTTCTTAACTGTTAACATATTATTATGTTTGACTTCCATTAGGTTTTCTTTATCATTGATCATATGATATAACAACAATCTATCTTGAATAAGTAAGGATAGTAGTAATTATGTATCGTTATAGTAGGTATATCATAAACTCTGTTGTATTTATTTAAAATCTATACATATAATTATATTTTAATTGTACTAAACGCACAAAACATCGACTTGATCATATTCTCATGATTAATAAAGATCATCATTATCACGCACGATTCACAGCCATTGGTAAGTGAATGTTGTATAAAACTATGATTAAATATGACTTACTATAGTAATAGAATTTTACATTCATACCAAACTATCTTGATCTTGTCATCGTTCTCTAAAATAGCGAAATAATTGAACGTTTAAATCTGTTTGTCTGAGCGTTTTTTTTTTTAATAAAAAAATATTGAAAATATGTATTTTTGTGTTGTGTGTTTTTAATTCAATTATATGCTTTGTCTAGAACTATTAATTTGGGTCTAAAACGTATTTATTTTTAGAGACTTAGTATATTTTCATAAACTTGTTGATTATTAATTTAAATTTGAATTGTTTAATGTATCGTAAGTCGATATTCAAGCTTTAAATTCAATGTTAGCTTTAATTATGAGGTAACAGTTATTATTATCAATATTTAATTCGTTAGTTGAAAATCTTTTCTCTGTAAGTTATTTTTATTCTTATTTAATTCTATTTATAACATCCTGAACCTTACACATATCATCGTAAGTTAAATCAACTTCTTTTAACGAGGATTCATTTTAAATGGTGTTGGGTATTGGAATAACAGAGCAAAAACAAAAAAAATGAAAGTTTTTGCAACACCCAAATCATTCTCTATCTTAGAAATTTAAGATTTGAAACATGATTTATTTATACAAGCAACGACCCCACTTTTGTACTAGTGGATAAATTAATTGTTTTTATGTAAATTTCAGTACATGCAGGTGCAAAATATGAGTACATATTAAAAAAAAATTACAAGGCAAAGTTGAAAAAAGTATCTATGAAATTGTTTCTTGACCTGGTGACTCATTTTAAATTAACTGATTGATTTAAGACAAGAAAAATAATTTATCAACTTAGCAAAAAGACTCAAACATGTAGTAAGCCAAAGAAGATATAGATAAAATTGAAAATGTAAATAAAGGTAAAGCTTAAAACATTTGAGCAATCTCATCGACTTGACTAAACGCGCTTGACCAACAAGGACACAAAGTACAAAAGAACTTAACAGAAAGGCCTTAGTTTCTGTTAAGTTCTCCTTACATCAGGTTCTTTAAGCCAATGCAGGCTCTTTCTGTCGCAATTACTGTCAGGGATACTGTATAGACCAAAACGGATTTTTCATATTTCATATTTTTTTCATATTTTTCATATTCACGGCAAAGGAGTGCCTAATTTAAAAAAAATGATTTAGGGAACAACATAAAGAAGCGTCTTAACCGTTATTATTTTTAATAATAGTTAGTTTTAGTTTTGTTACAAAAAAAAAATACTTTAAAATATCCGAAAATAAATTCAATAGGGAGATTACGAAAGTCGCGCGGTCATTCATCAGAGGCGTAGGTACGGCGAGTCATCAAGGACCTTACGCAGTGCACATACGGTGCAATTTTTTCATAAATGAGTTAAAATATCTACACATACGATTTTTAACAGCGGATAGGAATAATTCAATGTGAAAAAAGAAATGTTCTTTGCATACTTCAATTAAACTCCTAAAGATTTGGCACCCCTTTGCGATGTAACCCTGTAGATTTTTGAAATTTATTAGAATTTTGCCCGAGTCAATCTAGGAAAGAAGCTGAGTAACAGTAATATTATGGGAACTTTTTTTATAATGAGAATTACAATTTTAATTATGAATTACGCATATTTTCTGCACCTGTCGTACGCAACGTTTTAATAACTCTAGTTACAAACGTTAAGCTACTATGAATGTTGTTCTAGGATATTGAATATAGCGTTCAGTGTTTTTGAAAAGGAGTTTTATTTATTTCATCATCATCATCATCATTCCAGCCATAGGAGGTCCACTGCTGAACAAAGGCCTCCCCAAATGACTGATCATCGGGGCGGATTGCCAATACTCGCCACGCTTGGCAGGCGGGTTGGCGAGCGCAGTTTTTTTATAAGATTTCGCACGAAACGCTGCTGCCCGTTTCGTGCTACAGGAATTAGTCGACTCTTACGACACGCCTCCTGTTAACGGTGGGGAAGTGTATTCTTTACGGCCGTCCCCACACGGCACTTTATTTATTTATCACTCTTATACGAGTATTTATTTAAATACATTTAAAGATTTGAATTAAATTTGAAATTTTGAAGGTTGATTACGAAATCATGGAAATTCATGTAGGTTCGTTACCCCCATCAGAAACGTTACTCGGGTAAAATAAAAATATTAAAAATAAGAATTATAATAATAGATAATATCTTACAATTAAAATATATTTTTTACCTACTTTTACTATTTACTTTTAAATATCTACAGGGTGTATTCTATCTCTCCAAAACAAGCCTATGTTAACATAATATGCATAGAAATACTATGGTGAAATAAAAAATTGTATGTCATCATTTAAAAAAAAATATACAAATCAGATTCTGAGAATTAAGTTTTGTATGAAAATAAAATGATGCAAATGATATCAAATTTCTGACTTCACCATAGCATTTATATGCACATGTTAACATAAGCTAGTTTTTGCTAGATATACCATTTATCTAACAGCCTGTCCATACAAAGAAACTGGAGAAACTGGATAAGGAGACATGTTCTGGCCCCCTAAGGGCCATAATGTTATTATTGACGTTCATAAGTGGCAATTTTGTCCTGAATTGAATAAATGATTTTTGACTTTGACTTTGACTGTTTACGTGATAGCTGTTTATGGAGCATCTTCACTCATTTTAAAATAAGCTCTATTACTTAGATGGTACTAAAAATAACTTAAGACAGCTCTTACCTTTCTGCAACGTGATTTAAAATGGCAAGGCATGAAATAAGCGTTCCATTGAAGCATATTTCCTTAGAGTATAGCCCAGAAAAATAAGCCAGGACAGTCCAAGCAAAACCAACTGTAAGTTAGTATTCACAGCTCATTATAACCTAATACAAAACGTCAAATTTTCTCATTTATTTATTAACTCTAGTTGTTTGATTTGAGGTTAAATATCAGTTAAGGCAATAAACATTTTGTTGTAGACGGATTATACCCACAAAAAGACAATTAAACTGTTTTGTTATAGAGCAAGTGTCTAAATGGACTATACCTACTGGTCCTACCGGTCGAAGAATATAGACGCCATTGTGAATTTTTATGATCGCTCTTTCCATAAAAATCAACATGGCGGCTATATCTATCATATTTGTAAAAAAAAATGACGCTTGTTTCGATAAATTGCTATATCATATCATATCGTGTTTTGGTAGTCATGCTATTGGGCCAGAGCTGCTTTCTTTAGCCTATTTCCAGAAGTGGACTTCCAAAAGGTGATGATGATGATGATGATGATAAAACCAGAACGGAAAAATGTCGGCTACAACATGAACTTTTTGCTGTACTTTGACTTATTGAAAAATCTTACCAAACTAGATCAAAATGATGTATCCATCTCGTCGCTGAGCATCTGGTTTGACGCCTCCATATAGAGTAGAAATGTCAAACAATTTATTTGACAATTTTTTCCGGATTTTTTTAATCTGTATCTGTATTGATTTTGTGTCGGTGAGAGTTGCCAGCACTTCGTCATCCAGTGATCGGAATAGGTTAGATTGATTTGATGTACTTTGGTAGTGCTAGCATAATATGGATGTCTTTTTTTTTAAACTGATACAAAGAAATTCCGAAATCCGGGAGGCATGTCTATATTAACATCGATGATTGAGATCATTAACCCCAAATCAATCTACCTATTCCGATCATCATTACATACTAAATGTATGTGAAAAATCACTAACTAGTTTCGTAGAAAGATGATTCGTAATGTGCTCTATGGACACCTCCAACTGCATCAGCAGAGGCATTGGTGTGGCTTTTCTTCTTACGTTGTATAAAATGTTCTCTCCGTTAGTTAATTCAATTATAAGGTGCGGAATAGTCCTGTTGAGTCGGGCCGTGCCCAATGAAGCGGACTTAGATGTTCCTCCAAGTTCCGACATTTGAATTCAAGCCCCTCAAGCAGAAGTGATGTTCGGCCACTTAATTTAATCGAAGTTCACGTATCTCTTTCTCTTCGTAGTAAATGAAAAGAGACAAACTACTTTTTAGAACGATCAAACGTATGTGTGATACTTAGATGTTTTAAAAGATTTGTATTTCGAGTCTCATATTTTTGACAGTCTGTTCTTTTCTTTCTTTAGAAGACAAAGAAACAGGGACAATACTTAAGTATGCCTAAGAATATTTTGAATTTTAATCCATGGTTCATCTTGTTACTTAACCCTTACTTCATCGAACGATTCGTTTACCTCTTAAATTTTAATAAATATTGTTTTATTGACTGCGGTTTTAAATTTTGTAAATATTTTTACCGAGTTTCAGTGTAACGAGCAGTCGGAAGAAGCACCTCGTGAGAAGAAGTGGGGGCCTGCTTAACCATGATCTTTTGTTCTCTAGGTATGGTGGCTAGCGCATGATTACCAACATAATCAAAGTCTAACACCCGTATTTATAAATAAGTAATTGCTTGTTGCTAAGTAACAACTTAGCGAAGTCATTACTTCAGTATAGAATTCTTATTTTGAAATTTTGTTCTCAAGTCAAGATTAGTTTGTTACTTAGCTAAGTAGATACTAAAGTAACAGCCAGTGCTTAATGGTTGTTTTCCTCTATGTGGGGATTGTTTAAATGCTATCCTATTTAATACACCTACACTGGCTCGATAATGCTCACGTATATCTCTGGTATCCTCCACAACGATCCACCCACGGTTCCCGCCATGCGAGTCTTCCCGTGACAGTGACGTTTGCTCACCCACACAGGAGCACACGAGACATGCTTTATGCTAATAGTGCATACACTACACTCTAGCAAGACTCGATTGCTGTGTTATGTAATATGTTACATGAGAAGATATGCCGATGAGATTGACATTTCGTTAGAAATGACAGTACCACGTTACATTTTATTCAAATTCGTTTTATTAAGAACAAGATTTTGAGGTTTTTTTTTTTTGAAACTGTGATCCTGCTAATTTGTCAGGCGAATGGCATTGTCTATGGCACACATAAGCTCTTTCCGCATGCAGGTGTCAGGGCATTTCAAGTAAGATAGGAGGGGGTCATACTTTGCAGTCTTTGCAATGCAAAATCTGTAAAACCCTTGATTTTGCTTACAATGGCCTACTTGGCTCTATATTTAAGGAATTCCGAGTCACCTTGTTCAGGATGAAGGTTGCTCGTCTCTAGCTTACGACGCTCAGTGCCACTTGCCACTGTCTCGTATACATTATTTGAACTGTAGCCGATTTAAGAGACCGTATACCATTACCTACTAGACCCGCGTGTGCAGAACGTCTCCAAATATTCGCGGAGTAGTAGAGGATGGAGGTGGGCAAAACACCAGGTGATGCTCCTCACTTGGTAAAAGTTAGTCGACGTAAGAGGTTGTTGTGGGCGCAAACTTTGTTTTTAGCTCTAATCCTGATAAATAAAAAAATAATAATATCCATAACAACTATTCCTATCGATGTCATATAATAAAAAAAAGTCGCTTCGAAACTTTTCATTTTGGAAACAATTATAAAACAATACGTAAACTAGCTGCTAAATCATTAAAAAAACGTGTTCGAAGCATGTTCTTAATTCTTAAGTAAAGGAATTGGTGACTATTACTTGGCTAAGAATTCAAACTTTTGCCAGTTCTAACATCACTCAATTACTTCACTAAAAAAACAAAATCTTTGCTTAGCAATTACTTTTACTCAAGTAATTACTTAGAACTCTCTATAAATACGGGTGTAAGACTGCTTCACTTTACTTCTAGCCAATAATGTCGTCCTCTAATAATCAAAGGTCGTCCTATTTTTATACGATCAAGAATAAAACATTTTTTGTTTGTGGAATTCTTCTAGATAGAAAATTGGGCAATACATTTTTTTAATATTCCCTTCATGCAACGGCATAAAGTCCAAACAACCATACCTCAAACATTTTATTGAGTGCTCGACCAAACGTCCGCGTCCAGACGAATACTAAGGAGTATTTTTTTTAATAATATGGGGCGTAAGCTCGCGAAATACGGTCACGTTCCGAAACGGAGACCCTAATATTGTCAGCGCGTCGCCAGAATGTTCCCTTGCCTCTTTTATTTTTAATAAAAAGTTTTGTAAATTACGAGGGAATTTTGGCGCGAAGAAGGCGCGATGATTGTCTATCATTTTCTTTTTTTACGGCCAGTGTCACTGCGGAGTAAGTTAGTGTAGGGAAAAGTGAATTGGATTGTTGTTCAAGGGATTTTCTTTGTTTTATGATTTTGTTGATTTAGAATTAACATTTTATTTTACAGTCAGGTAAATAAAGTATTTAAGAGTACTTTATTGATATCGTAGATCAAAAAGTACCTGCACCTGAACGAAAAAGTGTATAATATCTCTCTATTTTAGAGTAAGGGTGGCAACCCTGCTTTTGCGAACCCTAGCACCGTATTATATTTTGTGACCCTAATATCAAAAGGTAAATAAAATATCAACCGATTGCCGCGTCTCTATGGTCGCAGTACGAGCAAAGGAATACGTGCTAGTTCTAGTACACACAGTTCCGTCTTTACCATAAGGGCACACGGGGCCTGTGCCCTGGGCCCCCGGCCTCACGGGGGCCCCAAAGCACTAAAACATGTTTGTGAACTAAGAAACACTGTTAACTGAATAGAAAACTGAAAAGAGGGCCAGGAAAAAGAGAAGGGAAAATATAAAACTATACTTCTAACGGAGATACGAAATTATTTTTGGAAGTCATGAATTCATACCAACAGTATTTCATTTTTAATTAGGAATAGGGCCCCCAAATTCTTGTGTGCCCCAGGGACCCGAGATATGTTAAGACGGCCCTGAGTACACACGATTATTGCCAGCTGGCCGCAACATAGCTGCGCTATACCGGAGAATATTTACTAGAATTTGCTGATAAAAATGCTACGAATCTGACTAGCTAACTAAGAGCAACTTAGATGTAGGTTTAGCCTTAATCTGAATTAAGACATTATTATGTCTCTAATAACTTAAATTGAACTGGCAGCTAGAATGACTAGCTATTTATTAATTCTTTGAAGTTTTGAGCGCCAAAAATATAGTTATTTGTCAGTAAAAGTAAAGTAAAGTTAAAATATATAGTAAGTATGTATTTTGATATTTGGATTATAATAGTGATATCATGCAGTAGTAAGCTTAATATGGTTCAAGTGTTGCCAGTAACGACGTCATCTATGAATACACGAAATAGTTATATTATCTCTAAGTTGTCGGAGGGCGCCCCACGTACCACAGATTAGACAGAGTACTTACGTCTAAAGCTACGTACGTAGTCGTATGTAGTATACGAGGACGCAGTTTGAATCCGTCTTCCCGATTGAAATTATACATAACTTATACTATTTGCTTTGATTCGCTTTACGCACTCTACTCTTGAATGAAAGTGGCGATCAGCGGAAAGGACTTGCGTTTAATAAAAATCGACCCAGTGATTTAGATTTAGATTCATGAAACGCGAATGTTTGTAGGACGCCCCCAGCTCGATGGTCTGGCGACCTTAGGAAAATGGCTGGCAGTGGCTAGATAAAAGAAGCGAGAAATCGTGCTCTGTGCTTACGTCCAGCAGTGGACTGCAGTAGGCTGAAATGATGATAGCATCGGTTCTACAGAAAATGTAAATACCCCCCTGCCACTTCAGCTTACTTGCTTAAGCACAACACACACAGAAGGCGTGAGCGGGACGACCCACACCGCGCGCGCCGGCTGTGTGTGGGCGCCCATTTAAACTAATTTTAAATTAATAAAATGTATAGACCCGCCGTACTCCCGACCCGACCTGTCGCCGCTCACGCCTTCTGTGTGGGTTACGCTTTATTCTTATAGCTTACTTACATAGCGGTCGACGAAACTTATTTTCTTCATTCTTCTCATCGGGTGGCAGAATTATGTCAAAATACAATAAAAACATCTTGTTGACCACACTTTTATAACCTTTATAAAGGTTAAAGTTTGCTTTTTATGCCTATAATGAGCATATTTACCCCAAAAATATGAATAATTCCATCAGCGACCGCAATTCAGCGTAACCTCACGTCCGCTTGGAACAGGACCGCGGCCGACGACCGATTTACAAACAGAATCGATGTGACGCGAATCGGTCGTTCGTCACGCGTCTATTTGCGGTCGAAATGCCTACCGACACACAAAATAATCATTATCTGTCTGTCCATTGTCCTTAATTCTCGTTTATACTTAATTCTCGTAACTCGAAAACTACGAAAAATCGTAGAACATACATAGGGGTGATTCATATGCCTCACAACACGAGGCACATAAAAAAAATTTTTGGACGTCACTTTTCTGGCCATCCTGTACCTATAGTATAAATGGCCTCCGGGCACTTTTTGACGACCTCTTTAATATGAGGCCCAGTACTGTTGCACTGGGCGCTTTGAGGGCAATTAGGTACTGCTCCTCCTGCCCCCCTAGCATAACTAACAAAATACGATATGATATTAGCGAACTATCGACACCAACTGTTTTTTATACGAGTATGATAGGTATAATCGCCGTGCCGGTGACATCGTAAGTATGTTATGATCGCTGCTTCTAGAAAAATTCAATATTTGAAAAAAAAAGACAGTTGGTGTCGTCAAATCGCTATACTTATCATATCGTGTTTTGGTGGTCGCTACGGGCTGACTATCCTATCCAAAACATTGATAGTAACAGGCTAAGTCAAATAATGTTATTTGAATATTTTTTCAAACTCTACTAACATAGTTAAGCGATAAGACCGCCTAAATTGTACCATTCTAAATTTATAGTTCCTCTGTACTGATTGTTTATGTGTGGTGTGCAATAAAGAGTATTAATCTATAGTTTATAAGAAGAATAAATTGTTACTAATACTGATATATGTTACCAAATTATAGATGAAAAACTTAAAATATATGATTAATTAAGTAATTACTAACAGCCAGCGAGCACACCGGGCTTGGCGTCGCTCGCCATCTCTGAGGTCCCAGGTTCAATTCTTGGTCGAGTCGATGTAGAAAACGAATGTTTCTGTATTGTCTCGTCGTGTGGTACGGTCAGCATCAAAAGTATAAACACATTCAAATTTTCAAAATAGAAATGGATGATTATCATATTATTTAGACCATATCTGGAGTTTGTCGTAATGAGCGGTTAAGGTAAATGTCCAATATTTAAATACATATTTATTTTTAAAAAATACATGTAAATAAAACAGATTACCAGTAATAATCCCACACTATAAGCTTGACCTGTCTCTTGAGTATCACGTTGAATTTACAGAGAAGGTAGAATATTTTATTACATTTGAATCAAAATTAATTATTTAACTACCTATTACAAATATTTACACATTAAAATTATGAATATCAATAAAAAAAATTACATTAAGTTTAAATTATGCAATGACTCAAACAAACACTTAGTCTTGTCCCTTCCGGAATTTAAACCTGCGTCCATCCAGCTTTGTCTTGAGCGCAAGCCACTAGACCAATACGGTCGTCAAAAGTATGCGTTTTGTTCCATTAATATTTCAGCTTCGTCGAAATCGAAACTAGAAATTGGGTGTTGAGAATAAGCCCCCACACTTCTACTATCCAGTTGGGCCACGAAAAGCGCGGGCATTGCAGTGCAGCGGATTATTGTTTCGGCTAGCGGTGCCCAGGGGACGGCGACAATCAACTTTCAGACAATCACGAATCTTGCCGACGCGAGCCGAAGAGAAATGACTATTCTTTTGTGTTTTATTTAAGCCGAGTGTACATTACATTTTCTTGAGTATTCTCTGTAACGCATGTTTTGCGAATGAAAGTCAAACAAATGCCCAAATCAAAAAAAGAGTTGATTTGTGCTGTAACTAGAGATGTGTCGTGCCGGTCCCGGAAATATTCCTTAAATGGGGAACGTTCCATATACAGAGAATATTCCCAGCATAGAAAATTTTCTCTGCATGGGAAATGTTCTGGGCATGCTGCACGACATACCCTAAGATAAATCGCTATATCATAATATCCTGTTTTGGTGGCCATACCATCTAATTGCTCCAAATTCACTAACCAGACTTGTTGCATCTAAGAACTTGGTCAAGCATAGGCCATCCTCATCATTTCAGCCATAGGACGTCAAATGGCTACCAGCTTCACCGGTTGGAAACGGCCTGCATCGCGGCTTCCTGCGACCTTTACCAGGTAATATAACTGGACAACGCGTTATAAAGAAGTTATTTACCCTTCGATAAGATGTCAGCTCTAAGCTTGTATTAGCTCAATGAAATTAATATAAAACAAACTAAAACATTTGTAAATGTTATTGTTACTTACAAAATTCAATCACCGTGCTTTAGTTCAATTCGTAAAGAGCATTATAATTGCTCTATGTTCTGTTACAAGTTAATGCTCTGGTGTATACTCACCTTTATCCATTGGGTAGATTTCTTTAGGGATCAATAGGGTTTGCCAATTTATTGCGAACTGTTTTAACGGACGACGTTCATCCAAATACGAAGCTTTTAAAAAAAAAACTTCAAATTGTTTGTTTTTAAATTTACATTTATCAACACGGCGCGGTATACGTAGGTCACACTATTAGTTTTGCGTAACTTAAAAAAACAACATGTTATAACCAAAATAGTATGTTTATTGCTTTTCAAAATACTCTCCTTTACATTTTAAACATTTTTTCATGCGATCGAACCATTTTTTAAAACAGGAGGATCTGAAGGCATGTTTTCTACGTGCTGATTGAACGCTATCACTGCCTTTTCGGAGTTGGTTAAAGTAAAACCTCTCATCAAATCTTTGATTTTGGGGAAAATACAGAAATCACAGGGTGCTAGGTCGGGGTTGTGCGCAGGATGGGTGACGAGTTGTACTTTTTCGGAACCCAAAAGTGACTTTGTTTTGTTGGCCGTGTGTGAAAAAGCGTTGTCATGATGTAGGAGAACGCGGCTTTTTGGTCGTCTTACGCGAACTTTTTCTAACACCCTGGGTAAACAAAAGGTAGAATACCACTCGGCATTAACACTCTTTTGATCTTCAAGTGGAATTGTGCAGATGGGATCCGTAGCTGAGAAAAAAAACGCGATCATTTTTTAACCAACGTTTCTCGCCTGCCTCACTTTTGTTGGCCTGTTCTCATTTTCAAACACCCATTCACAAGATTGCTGTTTTTTTTTCGGGTTCAAAACAATAAATCCACGTTTCGTCTCCTGTGACAATGTCATAAACAGCATTAGAATGTCCGTGGTCGTACTTCAGTAGCATCTGTGAGCACCATTCCACGCGAGCCCTCTTCTGTTCCGCTGTCAGTTCATTAAGAATCAAACGACAGCAAAGTTTCCGAATTTTCAATTCTTCGTGTAAAATTTTCTGAATTTAGCTCATACCCCAATAGTCCTCGAATTGTCTCATGGGTAATCCGCGGGTTTTCTTCAATTAGCCGCTTAACAGTAGCCACATTATTTTCGTTGACGGCTGTTGAAGGCCGCCCTTCACGAAATTCGTCATGTTTAGAAACTCGACCTCTCTCAAATTCAGCAAACCATCGCCTCACGGTGCTCAAACAAGGTGCTTCTCTCCCAAAAGCATTATTAAGACGAGCGGCACAGTCTTGCGGAGAGAGAAAACTTTTAAAATCATAAAAAATCATCGCTCTAAAATCTTTTCGACTTAATTCCATTTTCGTTGCGTAAGTAGAACTTTGATGTGTGATAAAAAACAGTTGACAAATCATTTCCCGCCAATTGTTTTTTTTTATTACTAAGAAGGTTGCGACGTTTAAAAAAATATAACATTCGAAATTCAAATAGTTCCGATTAGCTAGAAGTGCAAAACTTTTAGTGTGCCCCATGTACAAGCGACGCGAGTGAGACAAGGGTGCGTCGCGGGTGCGACGCCGCTCCTTTTGTCATCATAAACAGCCCACATTAGTCCACTGCTGGACATAGGCCTCCCCCAATGCACGCCACTGCGCCCGATCCTCGGCTATTCTTTTCCATCTACTTCCAGAGCAGCCTTGCTTGCTTACCTATATCGTCGCTCCACCTTGCCGGAGGGCGCTCCATTACTTATTTCATACAAAATGTTAAATGCACGGTGCCTCTTCCGCGCTCACTGCTCCACTTGTGTATAAATAAAATAAATAAATGGTTTTCACAAGACAACAATTATCTAGCCCCAAACTATGCAAAGTATGCCTAAGTAAAGAGGTGCTTATAGGTCAGTGGCGACAGCGCTTTGGTAGTGATTGGGTACCAAAGTTAAGCGGTTGTATTGTTGTAACCATATTTAGTGTAATTTATCACAAGCATCTCCGAGCTTTAGAAGGCACGTTAAAAGTTGGTCCTGGCTAATATCGCTTGATGCAATCGTAAGCCTAGTCAGAGACCTTAGGGCGATTTAAAAATATCTGACAGTAAGGTTACTAGCTCTAGGCAATTTTATTTAAGTGACCGAGCACCTATTAGCACCCCACAACACGCACGCATTGCAGCTATCGGATTTACTGATGGTCTCGCGCACCTAGTCACACGGCACGCGCTGCAGTACCCGCCCGCAGTAGTCAGTACCCGCAGTACCCTCACTGTCCGCACTATCCGTAATATCCGCATCGCATCCTTTCTTATTCTAACAGAATTTCTATTCAGTGCGAGCATGTGCTTAGTGCTATGGATTTCGATACGGATGTAATCTTCGGCCGCATTGGCCGCAGCGCCCGCAGCGTACCCGCCAAGTCTGATGACGTCATCCGCATTCAGAGATAATCAGTATTTATTCGTCCGATGCGGTCGCTGCGGCGCGGCTAGGTAAGCGCGGTTCCATACGATTTCATGTAAAGAATTCTAAATCCAATGACTACGGCGCGTGTGCGCGGTGCTGATAGGTGCGCGGTTACCTTTAGACATCTTTAGAGCTTCTTAACTTATTTCAATAATTTGTATCTCCTCCCTGGTTCCAATGACGTCTTCCTGTCTGACCCTGCCTTCAGGCAATGACCGGCTCTGAATTGTGTTTCTAAAGGAGAAAATGTAATGTTTAACTTATTTTCTAAGTTTTTTAATATTTTCAACATAACCTGTGTACTGTGTACGATAAAAAGTATTATCAACTGCAACTTCTTTGTATGGTATGCAATAAAAAGTATCTATATCTTTGCAAAAAATACTAACTCTACAGTAATACAGGTTAATAATATGACTTCCGTAGACCTCAATCCGCTCATCATTACCATGTACACTTTTGTCATTCCCCTGCCTTCATTCAGTTCCGACTCCCTGTAATGTCGGGCAAAATTATTATTGCTTTTGTACTAAATATTTTATTCTATTTTGCACCTTACGCTTTCAGTAATAAGACTGGTTTGTAAGGGATTCCATATCAATAGCTTGGCGGATTGAGTCATTATTTTTTGTCGTCTTTTTCTCATTCGCACTAATGAGATTTTGTGATATCGCCGCTTTAGGACCGCCACACATTAGGCCACTAGTAATGCCACTTGCCTCAAGCTATAAATGCTGGCCCAAAAAATTGTGCCTGGCAGTCAGAGACCAATCAGCATCATTATCATCAATATCTCAGCCTATTGCAGTTCACTGCTGGACGTAAGAGTAAAACCTCCTGCTTTTTTATCCAGCCATCTTCATAAGGTCGTCAGTCCATCAAGCTAGGAGGCGTCCTACACTTCGTTCCGAGACGTAGTCTTAATATTTTTTTATGTAACAACTAATTTACTCTTCCCAATTTCAAATTACGTTTTGGTTCCCTTGCAACAGTCGTAGGGCAAGTATCAAAAATGAAGCATTTAAGTAGCTTTTGATTACGTTGACTTAGAAATTAAATTTTTTACAGCTTCAAAGGATTGCAGACTTAAGAATTTGATATAATCTCTACTTGATACCTCTACGCGTTCCTGGTAAAAAGGGTCTTAACAGACTGACAGATGGACGGTTGGAAGGACAGATGGACGGATGGATAGATAAACAGACAGACGGACAAAGAAGTGATCGTATTACTTTTTACCTTTTGAGGTACGAAACTCTAAAAACAGAAAAAATATCAAAAAATATCCCTCAAGTGCTGGCTATATACGGTATTCTATGAACCTTGCAAAATTTCAAGTTGATGGGTGTAGCATAAATAGACAAACATACACAAACACCTATCATCATCATCATTATCATGATCATTTCAGCCATAGGACGTCCACTGCTGAACATAGGCCTCCCCCAGTGACTTCCAGATTGGCCGGTTGGAAGCGGCCCGCATCCAGCGGCTTCCTGCAACCTTTACCAGGTCGTCTGTCCACCTTGTAGGGCGACGTCCTACGCTGCGCTTGCCGGTACGTGGCCTCCATTCCAGAACCTTTCTGCCCCATCGGCCGTCAGTAGAAACAACTATGTAACCGTAAAATTGGTAGCTACTGTAGTCTGGTTTGCGCTTGCCCTTATTCGAGCTAAAAATCCGTTTTATAGTAATTAACGTCTAGTGTTTTTGGTCGCTGTGGGAGTGGGGTGGAAAAATCTCTCGTTTTTCGTGCAATTTTCTCCTTTGTTGACGAGGCCTAATATTTTTACGGAGACGTTACGGAAAATTATCCACTGGTGCTTCAAAACATTAGGGTCAGATTAGGACAAAGGTCCGATTTACGATCTTCGTTAATGAGAAAAGCCATTTGGTTTATTTATTTTTTTAGGTTGTTTTCTTAAATTTATCTAGCGCTGTAGACTGTAGACTGCTCCTAGGGTCCATCCAAGTCTCGGTCATACATCCGAAACAATTGCCGTCAGACATCCGTAGCACTCGGAACAGGGAAATTAGATCAATTTGGACCACGGCAACACTGCACACGCAGTGTTAACTGTTTTTTTAATCAAACAAGCTGACTTGGCGAACTTCGTACTGCCAATAAAAGTTGTATTTCTTTATGTTTTCTCGCCTTTTAAACCTTCCTTTGACCTTAACAAACATTTTAAAACCAAAATTAGCCTAAGGGGTCTAGCTGTTCTTGAATTTTTGTAACACTAACAAACGTCAATTCATATTTATATATATTGATGAATGATTAAAATTAAATGATTTGATCTTATCGGAAGTTAAGAATAATGTATTTGAAATAATGTTGTCCTTCCCAAACTTACAAACTGCCTGATCAATTGATCAATAGTACTAATGGAATTTCTAGGTGCTGTGTCCTGCCTGCCCTGCCCACTGCCACTTCAGCTTGCTTATCCGTTGGGCTATGTCGGCGACTTTTGTTCGTTTACGAATCTCCTCATTCCTGATTCGATCTCGCAAAGAAACACCGAGCATAGCCCTTTCCATAGCACGCTAGGCAACCTTGAGCTTTCTTATGAGGCCTATAGTGAGAGGCCACGTTTTAGTTCAATATGTCATCACTGGTAACACACACTGGTTGTAGACTTTCGTCTTTGGGCACTGAGGTATTTTGAACGAGAAGACATTGCGTAGTTTTCCGAACGCTGCCCAGCCAAGTTGGATTCGACGATTGACCTCCTTCTCAAAATTTGACCTACCCAACTGGATCACTTGTTCCAGCCTGCCTAGCATGAGCACTAAAAACACGATATTATATGATATGATATAGCGAAATATCGACTCCAACTGTAAAAATATGATAGATATAGCCGCCATGTTGAATCGCCGTCACATATTAAGATCGTTGTTTCGATAAAAAATTAAAATAGCGGCTAAATCTATCATATTTTTAAAGCTGGTGTCGATATTTCGCTATATCATATCATATCGTGTATTTAGTGCTCATGCTAGACAGGCAGGTAGACATATTTGTCAACAATTTCGAGAGAAGAGCTCCCAACTGATACTGGGCATAGCCCGTAGAACTGACGGCCGATGGGGCAGAAAGGTTCTGGAATAGAGACCACGTACCGGCAAGCTGATGAAGTCCTATGGCTGAAATGATAATGATGACTAACGGAAGCACTTAAATACAGGGTGGGTTTCGAACTAAAACTATTAGTAATATAGTGCAAGATTGTTATTTCACACAACACGACAAGTTACGTATTATAATTCCACCAATCGAAACTTTAAACCGAATCTCATTCGCGAGGAGTCCCGATAAGTCCGGTCGGGACTTCATCATACCCCTGGGAACTTATTACGTGAGTTACGGACATGATTTACTAAATTAGTCAAGTGTCGTGTTCATATTACAATCAGGGTGGCATAGAAATTTGTTGGGTGTGTTCCAGATAATGTTCAACGTGCGAAGATTCTAATGTGTTCCAATTTATAATTCAACCTTCATTGAGGTGATTATTTTACTGTTGAAATAAAACAAATTTCGCTAAAGGATTAATATCTTTTAAAAAAAACCGTACAACATTTTTCGTTTTTTGCATTTGTAATAGGACATTTTACAGATTTTTATAGCCATATTATTCAAATCATATATTGAATGAGGTGGCAGGGAACAACTGGTTGGTGACTGGAAAATTCCGAGACAGATGGAAAGGATTGGAGGAGGCTTTTACCCTAGAAGGGGACCATATCTCAAAAGACTAACAACAAACTAACAACTAGCCGTAAATCATCAACTCCACTAACACTACTAACAAAAATGTAAACTCAGAATTTTTTTCTTTCTTAGGTATGGTATAAATAAAGCTTTATTATATTATATATTGAATGAGAGATTCATATTAAATGGGTATTGTCATGCCTATCTTCTTCATCCGGATTCCCTTTCATATTTTATTTTTGTTGTTTAATAAATCAACATCTCATTCTAATGTACTGCTTATAATGGAATTTACACAGGGTGTCAAAAAGAATAGAACACTCCTTAAAATTACATACATTTAAATGAAGTTCTAATAAACAAGATATATATTAAGGAAAAAATATAACAATTAAAATTCTAATAATACAAATATTAACTAACCTAAAACTAAAAGCTACCTACTCAAAAATAAAAGCGTGTCCATGAGGCAAAGAGGCGAGAATGCTAGCAGCGTTCCCACGCTGAATGGCTAAACTAAGCCTTTGAGCGAGGAACGAGCCAGCATTTTTATTTTCTGTACACGAAATTTACAATTTTTTTTTTTTTAAATAATTTACAATTTCTGTACATTTAAATTAAGTATAAATCAATTTGTTGTTTTTTGGCTAAGTGAATAATGTTTTTAAACTAAGCACTGTAAGTAAATGTAAAATTAATTACCTATTGTTTCTAAAATTATGTCGCTATGTTCTGTTCTCGTTTCCTATGTGTTAATTGATTTACTATTAACCTAGTGTTTCTCATGTAAGTGAATTGTAATATTCTGTTTTGAGAAATAAATGTCTTAAACCATAAAATCACTCAATCAGCTGCCCATAAACAACAACTTTATAGAAGCAACAATAAAATTGAAAAAATTTGACGCTCCATACAAACTTACGCGTTACCTCGATGATAATACATCTAAAAAAACAATTTCGATCTTAATCCCATACTGAAAGTTGTTGTATATGAACAGCTGATCACGTGGTTTTAAGGAGTGTCCTGCTCTTTTGTACGCCCTGTATAAATTTAACAATCACACCAATTATAGCCCTTAAATAAGCAGAACTTGTACTATAGCGACTAGGTAAGAGATAGGCTGAGGTCTAAACCACATCTAGTAATCAGTGATCATTATAGATCGGGTTATTTACATAAATGTAGGAGAATATACAGTGTGTAACGAAAAGGTGAAATAAAACTTTAAGGGGTTATTCTACGGCTAAATTACATCAACTTTTTCTATGGGACCAACATCAAAATCTCAAAAAAAAAATTGACGTTTCCATACAAACTGATGCCAGCTGGTCGCGTTTTAGTATGAGAGTATTTTTTTTTGCGATTTCTATGTTGGTCCCATAGAAAAAGTTGATGTAATTTAGCCGTAGAATAACCCCTTAAAGTTTTATTTCACCTCTTCGTTACACACTGTATAAATTGTCAGTGTTCTAATATTTGTTCTTGATGAAATTTTCATAAATAAACTGTTAAATACTGTAAAGGCAAACCCACATGTAAGTCCTAAGTTTTATGTTTTTATTTATATAAAATAAACCACCAACTACAATATTTTTTGATGATTTTTACTAAAAATAAGATGCGTACCTAGATATACAATAACGCGGCCTAAGCCATACTCAAAAGTTTCTTAGCTTAAACAAATACATTCCCATTTAAATAATAGCCAGGCTTAAGTTTAAAATGGATTTATTCTTTACTAATATATTTTATAAAGCAAAAATGATAGAAACGTCCTTTATAAAGGACAATCCCAAAGTGCTAGGTCCTTTTAAAAGCCTTTTCACGTAGTAAATCACAATTTCTCTATTAAAGCTATGAAAATTGATCGCCCCATTTCTTAAAGTAGGTCTTAGATACAATCATTTGTCTTCGCACGTCCATAATGCTAATGCTACCGAGTCCATATATTTTGCAAAAAATTACGTCCCAAATTACGGGATTAACTTGACAAACGGCACTTGGCGGAGGGGTAGGGCAGCCATAATAACGGTTAATATTTTCGAGACATTCAGTGAAAAATAAAATTCCAAATTCAACAAAGATGACGACTAAAATTCTTTTCTTCGCCTGTCAGGTAGATTATCAAAAAATATCGATTGGACACGTATTTTTTCTTTTTTTACATAATGTAAATATTACAGATACAGGGTGGCCAGAAAAGTGACGTCCAAAAATTTCTTATAGGTACCTCGTGTTGAGAGGTATCTGAATCACTCCTATGTATGTTCTACGATTATACGTAGTTTGAGAGTTACGTTTTTTTTTTAAAATAGCCTATTAAGTACTACTTTTTTATTATTATTATGTAAGCTTAGAGTCTAGCGCATTCTCTGAAGCTATGGACAAATTGAAAATTCGCGGTATTTACGAATACGAGTTCCACCGTGCAACCAGTGCTGCAGAAACGACTCCAAGAATTAACGACGTGTACGGACCAGGCACCGCTAACGAACGAATGGTGCGTTTTTGGTTTTAACGTTTCCGTTCTGGAAATTTCGATTTACACAATGAGCCTCGTGGACGACCTGATACTCAAGTGAATAACGAAAAATTAAGGGGGAGAGTGAAAGCGGATCCATCTCAAACCACTTCTGAATTAGCAGCAGCCTTCGGCGTAACTGACAAAACGATACTAATCCATTTGCGCCAAATCGGAAAAGTCAGAAAACTCTAAAAGTGGGTACCGCACAAATTGACTGAAGCAAACCATCAAAGAAACGCAGCAAGCGCGTCACTTCTTATATCTAATATTTTAAGTAAATAATCTTTTCGAAAATGTTAGCCTAGAGCTATTAAGATTAATGGTCATCCAAAAGGCCGGGGCCGCTTTGGCACAGCGACGGCGAAACGATGTGACGCGACGCGGTAAGGCTCCTGCACATAATTATGTTTATAAATGTTTGTTATCGTGTCGCGTCGGATCGCATCGCTGTCGTCATACCACGGCCCGGCCTAAGGGTGGGTTTCCACTAGAACATATAACAAACAAAGCGGAGTCCGCTTGTGTGCCCTCGGATTATTATGAAAACACTGCTGCTTCCCTCTCTTCTATTCTTTGGAGGAATCTACCCTTACTCCTAAAAACTATGTGGAAACCCTAGTCGCGCTGGGCATTAAAATGTCGTAGAGTTGTCGCCCATCGCTGTTTGCAGGTGGCCTGGCGCCAGATTAATGGCCACAACTTAGAGGCACAGCTTGAGCTTCAGACGCTTCTTCCCAGTTCTAGTTATCTTCTTGTTTCCTATATTACACGCTAGTTGATCCACTGTTAGATACAACAAGTACGTGCTTACTATTCACTTTTGAGAGCTTAAAATGTTATTATTAAAAAATAGAACATAATTTGATCTTCTACCTGAATAGTTGTCAGGAAGAGATCGCTTTTAGCAATAAGACAGCCTCAGTTTCTATTAACATCGACTGTAACTTACTGGTATGGTGTGCAATAAAGCGTATCTATCTATGTATCTAATTATTCTTCTATGACTATGGTGTTGCTAAAGATTTGCTAGAAGATTCGGTTCGAGATAGAACCTGTAACACCTGCCCATCATCTTAATCTTCAAATGGATTCTAAGGCTTATAAGCAGATCCAGAAGATAACAATTGGGATCAAAATTCTAAATCTAGTTTTGCTTACCAATTTTATGTCTTATGTACACTTTATCGCAGATATTCTTTGAGAACATAGAGAGAGAGAAAATATTCTTTGCACATTGCCCATTATTAAAACAAATGTTTTGTGGGCGATGCTAATTTATTTCATGCATTAACCCCTTACGGAACTCTTACTACGTTTAACCAAAATGTTTAACATTCAAACATTTGTGAAGTTCGTATTTTCGGTAAAGTTCGACTTAAATCCACAGTGATTATAAGGTACGGAAATTATAGTAGGCCCACATAATTATTTCCTTTGTTGCAGAGTAATTTTAATACTGATCACAAAAACTTTGTCTTTTAATTAGATAAATTGGGCCTTTTACCACATATCTTATAAAAAAAATAAAACCGACTTCAAAAATCTAAAAAGCTAAAAATAAGTTTATTTTATTTTTAAAAAAACGACTTCAAAAATCTAAAAAGCTAAAAATAAATAAAGATTATTAAAAAAAAACGACTTCAAAAATCTGAAAATTATCTTAACACGTAACTAAATCATCAAATAATCATCAAAATCGTTTGACATTTGTCAAAGATATTGGGTAACATAGATACAAAAATCAGTTGGCGTGGTATGGAGTTCATGCAATGTTTGATGATTTTCTTATGATCCCATCATCAGAATTTGACCAAATTTATCAATATCGGTCAACGTAGTAACGAATAATCGCTTAACATAATTTTTTTTTTTTAATAGATTTCGACGAATTTAGAACCTCCTCCTTTTTTGAAGTCGGTAAAAAATAGCATTCCTTGTTGCATTCACTGAATTATTAAACTTTTTCAAATTGTTTCTTTTGTTACAATATTATTATTTTTTAATCTACAAGTTGCCGTTGTCGTAAACCAAATTTATTTTTCTACGTGAGCGATCATACTCTCCCTGCTTTCATTGTGTGACAACAGTATTCTCTGTAATAATAACCCGGCCAGTAATTTCCCCCCAGACTGCGTGGAACATGTTGGAATTGGTTGAAACACGACAAACGATGCACTTTCTGGAATTAGGACTCTATTCAGGAACTACGTTTATAATTAGCTTTCTGTTGTTAGTAAGTCTTTGTTTGATAGTATTATGGAATGAAGTTGGTAAATAAATCGAGCGCAGAATCAGAGTTCAAATTCTGAATCATTAATTACTATAGACCCATATCTGATTTTCTTGTAGGTTACCTACCAGGGGTTGATTCTGGAGTTGACATAAAAATCGTTGTGCTTAGAGAACAAACCCTGAGGTAGAACATCTATCCTCTTTAACCACAAGAAAAAGCTTAAACCCTGGGGTGGGTTAAGTTCTTTCCAAACCCGAAGAAAACTTCTAACTCTGTTATCGAACTAAGGTTCTTTCTACCTTGGAAAAAGCTAGAATCCAAAGGTAGAACATACATGTTCTTTCCACACCAGTCAACAAGCTCAGACTCTGGAGCAGAACAAAAGGTTCTTTCCACCCCGGAGAAATACAGTTCCCGCAGGTTGCGCGATTTAAGTAAAGACCTCCGTAGCCGAAAGACGTGCATACCGGATTTGGTGTCGCTATCTCTGAGGTCCCGGGTTCAAATTCAAATTCAAATCATTTATTGCATGTCACATTAAATAATTAGTTTAGATGGTAGGTACAGACTCCCGGTTCGATTCCCGGTCGGGCATTGTAGAAAAAATACTTTTCTATATTGTCTCGGGTCTGGGTGTTGTGGTACCGTCGTGGTTTCTGATTCCTATAACACAAGTGCTTTGGCTACTTACCATAGGATCAGAACAATGTATATGATATTGCCCAATATTTATTTTTTTACTGTTTACAAAGTTCCACTGCATGGAACAGCAGAAAATGCTAGGTTACCTTAGATAATACTTTCCAAACGTATGTTCTCTATATCACATATATACATATACGTGTGTTCAAATCAAAATGTCTACAATAAATTGTACCTCAGGGGAATTACGTACCCATTAAGATGCGTACGTGAGATCACTTACGAGGAATAATATCGGTGCTACTATAATCACTAGTGATTTACAAATTGGTACTTAAGTAAGTAAATTGTTATGTTTATTTATTTAACAATTTAAGAAACTGGTTCTTAGTTTCCATAGAAAAAGTTCTTGTTTTTGAGCATTAGTATCAGCCCCTAGAAGGAAGTTGACTAATATTGTATTATCTTTGTCATCTCTCATTGTCGATGGCACTTAGATTGTCTATGATTTGAGGCTCGCCGGTGGGCGGTCATCTTGTATGGATCAGAGGGACTACAAGCATGATGTAAAAAAACGTAAAGAATAACTAATGAAGAAGTTTTATTGATAACAGCACAACTTATGAATTAGGAAAATAAAGGTAAAATAAAAATAAATTCCAATCAGTTCTTTTTCATCATCATCATCATTTCAGCCATAGGACGTCCACTGCTGAACATAGGCCTCCCCCAGTGACTTCCAGATTGGCCGGTTGGATGCGGCATCCAGCGGCTTCCTGCAACCTTTACCAGGTCGTCTGTCCACCTTGTAGGTGGACGTCTAGTCGACGACGTCAGTTCTTTTTGGAGTCGGTGTAATGAAAACATTCGAACACTTTTTTATTAGCACTGACCAAAAATAACTGATCAATATTTGTTGTGGTATATTTTTTATCTTTTTAATTTAATGAAGAGAAAGAGAAAAGCGAATATTTTTTTTTTAATGTTGGTTCTACAGGGTGCTTATTTATTGGTATCTCAAAACGAAAATAGCCTATGTTCACCTATCATTATTTCAGCCATGGACCCCACTGCTGAACACAGGCCTCCCGCAATGACTTTCATCAGTTGAGATTGCCAATACTCACCACGCTTGGCAGGCGATGGCGAGCGCAGTTTTCTATAATATTTCGCACGCAGACGCTGCTGCTCGTCTCGTGCTACAGGAATTAGTCGCCTCTTACGACACACCTCCTGTTGGCATTGGGAAAGTATATTCTTTACGGCTGTCTCCACACGGCACTTTTGTTATGTTAACCTATGCATATAAATAATATGGTGAAGTTAGAGATATTTTATATTTATTTTCATAAAAAACATAAAATAAATAATAGACAAATTGATGATATCAAATGTCTGACTTCACCATAGTATTTATATGCTTAAGTTAGCAGTTCAGTCATACATTTTTCGGCGATAGGGTCTGAAACTAACATCCTGTATAACTCTAAGTGAAAAGACGAATCGTTAACTAGTTACACTTATAAGATTTTAGGAAACAACACATTAAAACTTTGCTATGCATTTAATTTGAATGCTTTTGAGAAGAAAATATTCTTAAACCCAAAAACATATTCATTCTGCGCGCGAGCCGACCGGCTAGACAGCCCGCTTGTCTGGGCTCCAGCCAAACGTGCCAAATTTATTTATTTATAACTCTATTGCACATTTAAAAATAATTGTACAAATGGCGGACTTAATGCCAAGAAGCATTCTCTACCAGTCAACTAGTGATCAAACAGAGAAATACAGATCAAATACAAATCGTTGTTAGAAGTTAAGTACTAACATAGGTTAAGTTATTGTTACTAACAAATTGGGCCTTGTTGTCATTAATAAAGATTTGAATTTGAATTTGAAATATATTAATAAGTTAGTTGAATTGAGTAGAACCTCCTCCTTTTTTGAAGTTGGCCTAAAAGTACGAATGGGCACAAAATTTATGTAACACTAGCTGTTGCCCGCGACTTCGTTCGCGTGGTCTCTAGTTTACATAAAGGATTTTCTGCGCAACCTTCTTATTTTTTTTCCCAAAGAACCTTCTCGTCACAATAATTAACACAACAAAAAAAATTATCGGAAATAGAGATTCATTTTTATTTATATAGATCAGCCATACTCTAAGTGTGTTCCGCGGAACCCTAGGGTTCCGCGATACCCCTGTCGGGGTTCCGCAAGAAGTTAGAAAAAAAAATCAAAACACCTCTCTCTGGTCGACCGTTCTGTCGCGGCGTATCACGATTCACGAACAATTTTACTATGCCGCCACCGCCGATACCTACTTGTGACCGCGCAATCCCTTTGATAAAAGCCGCCTTTGAAATTAGACGCTATAATTGTGAACAAGCGACTTTCGGCTCTAACTTCAAAACGTAAAGTCGAGATTGCTTACACCACATTTTTTGAATTTCTATTTTTATATCGGCTTTTTATTTATCAAAGACGCCGACTCGAGTATTTTTGAGAATGTTCGAGATTGAGGCTAGGACTATAAAAGCGATGATCAAGCCTTGACACTAGTCAGTCGACGATTAGCGTTCGGAGCGATAAGTACCTACCTGCTAGAAAAAAATTGTGTATTGTTCTACTGCTGTTTTCTGATTGTATCAGTTTTGTACATTTCTTCTTTGGACTAAAGTGCTAAACTCTTCTACGCAGTAACGACCGTGCATTATTTTAACCTCACCATCCTGAAAGAATGGAACGTTTGCTTAAAGGCGTTAAACGTGTCGCAACAACATCTTCCAACGAAGCCGAATGTTCAAAAGCAGTCCGCGTGGAGTATACAGCAATTACCGATCCAGACGATGATGCAACGACGTCAAGTTCCACGGTTTCAAAGGCGAAAAAAAGGAAGTATGATGAATCATATATCAGTTTTGGATTTGTTGATTCCAACGGCTCACCTCTCTGCATGTTATGTAGTAAACTGCTTCCTAATAGTTCCATGGCACCTGCCAAGTTGCGCCGACATTTAGAAACTGTACACCCCGAGTCTAAAGACAAGAATAAAGAATTTTTTGTACGTAAAAAAGAACAGTTATTGGAAAGTCAAAAAACAATGATGCATGTAACCCAAACTATCAATGAAAAGGCCACGGAGGCATCATATTTAGTTAGCTATCGCATTGCACAAGCAGGAGAAGCGCACACTATCGCTGAGAATTTAATAAAACCATGTGTATTAGACATAACAAAATGCATGCTCGATGAAAAATCTGCAAAGCATCTTTCTACTGTGCCGCTATCTAACGATACTGTTTCACGGCGAATTCATGATCTAGCAAGCTACGTCAAACAAGAACTAGTTACACGTCTACAAAAAACACAATTCGCCTTGCAAATGGATGAGTCGACTGATGTCGCTGGTCTGGCTATCTTGCTGGTTATCGTGAGATATCCATGTGAAAGTTCTTTTGAAGAAGACATGCTTATGTGTTCACCTCTACCCACAAACACTACCGGAGAGGAAATTTTTAATAAAATAAATATATTTTTTGAGGAAAATAATCTCAGTTGGAACGATTGCATTGACATTTGTACAGATGGGGCCAAGGCGATGACGGGTAAAACAGCAGGAGTAGTGTCACGAATAAAAAATAAAGCGCCTAATTGTAGTTCCAGCCATTGTATCTTGCATAGACAAGCACTTGCGATGAAGCAAATGCCGTCCAATCTAAAATTAGTTATGGATGAAGCGGTAAAAATAATTAATTTTATCAAATCACGACCACTACAATCCCGATTGTTCTCATTATTGTGTGAAGATTATGGCAGCACACATAAAACACTGCTGCTCCATACAGAAGTGCGATGGCTGTCTCGGGGTAAAACTTTAACAAGGCTATTTGAACTTAGAGCCGAGTTACAAATGTTTCTTTCAGATACTTCTTTTAATTTGAAAGACCGTTTGTATGATAAAACTTGGTTGTTCCGACTGTCTTTTATGGCGGATATCTTTCAGAAACTGAACGAATTAAATTTATCATTGCAAGGTAAACAGACAACAGTGTTCCAGGCCTGTAACAAAATAACTGCCTTCAAAAGAAAATTAGATTTTTGGATTATTTGCGTTGGAAATAGAGAAATAGAAAGCTTTACGTCACTCAGTGAGTTTCTTGGCGATAACAACTCAGAAATATTTCAAGATGATGTATTTGAAGAATTGGTCCAATATCTCACTTCGATGCGCGCATCTTTTGAGCAGTATTTTCCTGAAGAACAGAATACAAAAATGAAACTGAATTCATGGATTCATAATCCTTTTTTACCCAACTTACAAAAGCCCGAAAGTATGTCAAATGAGATATATGAATCTCTTTTAGAAATGTCATCTGACACAAGTATGGAGTCACTGTTCAAAACGACGCCTCTCAACGATTTTTGGTGCAGAATCCGAAATGAATATCCAATGCTTGCCAAAATGGCTTTGAATATTCTTCTCCCGTTTCCAACAACATATTTGTGCGAAACAGGATTCTCAACCTATGCAGCCACGAAAACAAAATACCGCAATAGACTGGACGCCGAACCTGATATGAGACTTCAACTGTCCTCTATGAAACCTGATATCAACCAATTGATGAAAAATAAAAAACAGTTTCATACATCCCATTAGTTAGATTTTTTTTCTTTTTCAATGTTATATTTATTATTATACTTGTTATGTAAGTAAGTAATAAGTAACTGTTACATGGTACTCTAATTATGCTTATTAATAAAAAATACACTTAAAAACCATTGTTTTATTGTAGGGTTCCATCAAGTATTTTGCTATCCAAAAGGGTTCCGTCACCAAAAAAGATTGAGAACCGCTGATATAGATTAAGACCGGATTCGACCAAGCTGGTGTAAGTTTTAACTTGAGAGTATACCACTGCTTAATCTAGAGTAAGCTGATTTTTCATTCTACAACGGGCGATTTTGACAGTGTATAAATTAAACTGAGAATAAGTAAATGTCAATGTTGTCACTTGTCAAATCCGGAGTGGATTTGACAAGTGACCTCGAAACTGACAAGTTACACTTGTTACACCTCGAAACTGACATGTTGTCAACATCTAGCATTGACATTCTAATAACCTACAAAATTAAAATGTTGTGGCATTTCAAGTCAACCTAGAAAAATGGATTACATGGATTTTGGTAGGTTTATCAATTCGTTGATCGTTCACTCTTGAACTACAGAATAACAATACCAAGTATAGTGTATTGCTCGAAAAACGTAATCGAAGTTATCCAAGGGTAAATTCAAGGTGTAAAATTATACCCGTAATAGTTATTCTGGTATAGCTTTGTGTTTGGTCGAATCGGCCCTAAGGGCGACATTGTGCACATAGTTGAATGCAGAAGCAGCATTTATAGATCCTGTTGTCAACGAACCTGCATTCTACCGGCGGTCATTATCAAGGCTACCCAAACAAGTCCCATGGAACTCTTATCAGCAGTACGTAAGGTTGGAAATCGCATGAAAATTATTGTTGATGATATTTACCACGGTGCCGAGATGGTCAGAAGTCAAGTTGCGAAAACCGGTAGTCTAGAGAAGCTAAGGTCGTTTTTGATTCGGTATCGATGTTTTGTTAAACCTCGACTTTATTCTGACCCTTTTAGAGACTTCCTTTAATAGTGATGGCATTTTTTTTACTGAAAAGTAGTATTCTACTTTTTTTTATTTGCAGTACTTAAATGCATAAGTGCATTTACTGCAAAAAAAAATGCTATTCTAGTTTATATCATGACAAATTTAAATACAAAAAATGAATACACAATTAAAAACAATTTTTTTTGAGATATCAATAAAATTGTAGTCTAATTATTATTATCTAATTAATGTAGTACGGCGGTGACTTGCCTTGAAAGCGGATAAGGGTTCAATTCTCAGTTAATTCAAAAAGCGATATAATTTTTCTGGTTAGGTATGCTAGCAAGGTTAATTGTCTGGTAACTCGTATCGCAAGGATGTAAATTCCTTATTCTGAAACAAAGTAGATTTTACGTGCGAAGTCACAGTTAAAGGAGTGGTTTTAGGTATATTGTATCCGGAACTTCGACCATCTTGAACAATAAAAAAAAACTGTAACTCAGTCCCTAAACTTGTACATCTTTCTTTTCATTTCGATTTCCAATGCTATAGTTGGGTCAAGATGAGTGAAAAACGTATGTAGCCAAGCGACAAAGCGTTGTTATTATTCTTTCTTTAAATATGATGTTTTTAAGATTTTACATAGAAATAAATCAGTGCTAGAGATCGACCAATAAGACAGTTGCTTTGTTTACATAAATTCTTTATCATATTGCCCCTTACACTAATGACACATAGATACGTAATCCGTGTTCATGATTTGAAGCAACTTAATTGGAGCCACAGAAGGCTGCTTACTGCCTACGCCTGACAGCTCCGTAGTGTTTCATCTCAATCCGCTCCGAACGCATAACAATCTAGATCTAGGCATTGCTTTTATCGTATTTTCCCCGGTCTTGGGGAAAACTACTATTAGAGGAACCTTATTTTATAGTGGTGTGACTGTGCGACGTGCGTGTGTCCGTGTGTAAACAAAACACACGAAACTGTTTTGTTGCTTCAATTTCGTATTTGCCCTAGGTACCGAACATTCTATATGTCATTATTCAGGAATAAATGCTAAGCGTGCGTGACTCGTGCTGATATAGGAAGGTCTAAATGACACGGCAATAGTAATTAAAACATTAAGAAAACCCTTAAGTCATTAACGTAATTAACTTCATAATTGTATCAACAATTAGTTTTAAAAATCGCATTTAGCTTTCTGGTTAACCTAAAAATTTGCCACAGAATGATTTATTTTTAATAACCTAGGTACCAATACTTTTAGTTCTAAACTCGTTTTGCAACCGAAATACAATGTTTTTGAACTTACAAAATAATATCGATTCATCATTCGTCGAGTCTCTAAGTATCCTCATACGATACTCGTATAATAATAATTGACTCGATCTTGAATAGTCGCGATTCACCTGTACCGTAGGGTAGAAGTCAAGGATATTCGCTAAAGATTATTTATTTACAATTTTAAGTAATGACAATAACTACTGTTCAGTGAAAAGTGACGGAAGTGAAAAAAGCTTGTTTTGTGTTTTCTAAATTAATTTGGGATTATTGTTTGTAAGTAATTGAAATCTAAAGTTGCAAAACTAGTTTGTTTACGTGTGGTATTATGTGTCATCAATATAATATATATGATAATCAAGTGTTTTGTTCCGATATAGATTGGGATCACAAAACATCGATTAAAAATGAACTAATAGGATTGAAAAAATCTTAAAAAACTAAAGACCCAATTTCAATTCAATTCAATATAAGTATTTATTGCGTTCTATAATATTACATAGGTGTGTTATAAATAGGTACATTAATCATATCATTATAGACCCTGTTGGGCACAACAATAAAGTTAGGACGGAGAGGATGACACCATGTCAATTTGATCAATGTCTGTTAGCCACTATCGGAGGATTAGTTCATTTGACGGATTGTCAGCAGTACTTAAAGTCTCTGTTATTTTACCCTTGTAATCGCCAAATGTTAACTAGCATGTGGTTTCAAAAGCCTACTACTTAAACCCAAAATGTCAAAAAAATATTTAAAAAATATGTTATGAATTGTGAAAACCTACACAAAATTTTGAGCCTAGCATTTGTTTCTAGTACATACACTTTAGGAGAAAATAAATATTTAAATCATAGAAAAAATAAGCAAAAAAGATGCCAATTCTCCTTCTTCTTTTTAACTGCTTGACCGATTTAATTCAATTATACTTCGATTGGTAAGCCAACTTAACTTAATATTACTTAACCAATTGCGTCCATGTGAAAAGTATTATTTTTCCCAATTTTCGCTATCTAAAGACGCAGCGACTGTCGTAACAGCCACGTTTCATTGCGCGCTGTTATGAACCGTATTTTAATGAGTTTTCGTGCGATATTCGTATAAACAATCGTCGCCTAATTTAGGGGCATTTAAAATATCCTTCTTCCTATCGCTTTGTCCCAATTTTTCCTACTCGAGGTACGAACTTGACTGTGATCCTAGATGTGGCGAGTCTTATTAGTTATTACTTAAAATGAACGAACGCCATACATCTGACAGACCTCCATTACCTTAAGACAGGGGAAGAGACCATTTAGTACCATGACTACACATCCAGTGAAAATTTTTAAATTTTAACAAAATTCGATTCAATTATTAAATAATTTACAACAAGAACGAAGTCGCGGGCAACAGCTAGTACATTATAAATATAGCACTAATATTAATCTTATTATTATAAAGTCAGAAGATCTCTAAGATTATTAATTTTCCTACTTGCCCAGTGCACTCTTATGGAATGAAAAAATATGCAAATATTGTTGTTATTTACCGTCTCTGCAATCAATTAAAATGACAGAAAATTCCTGCATTTTCCTCCAACTTATTGAAGGATCTAAATTGCGAGTTAGTCTTTATAACAAGAATATAAAGTGATTTGGAGTTTGGTTTTAAGGAAAATGTAACACAAAAACGTATAAACTTGTTTTCGAAACTTTATGCGCGTATTACTATAAAACTATATTATAACATGATTAGAACTGTACATTAAAGTCTTTCATGTGTGTGTGTTCATAAGTGGCAATTTTCTGTCCTAAACTGAATAAATAACTTTTGACTTTGACTTTGACTCTAACGATTGTGATAACAGATAGTTTCTAAACAGATGTAAAATGCGTTAATAAAATTTTATTTTATTTCAAGCATGCCTAGTAGAGAAAGGCCAACATTGATATTAACCAGATTAATAACATATAATTTACATTTAAATAATATCATTGGCAATGTATGACAGCTGTTCTCAATTTACCCAATGTTTTTTCTTTTAAAACTTTGCCTAAGTCCGTGAGTAGGAAATAATAACGAGTATATTCTTATTCGATTGTAATTACTCACACATGCGCTCAGTGAACCGGCTAAGGCGATACTTACTCGTATAATTTACATACAATTCTACGTGGTACCTATTGTACCATTGTAAGTACAATTACATAATAAAAGAGTATTAGGAATTACTAAGTGCTATACGAGTATTACATAATAGTGTCATTACAGTAATTTTACAAGTAAACTTCTTAGCTTCCACCCGCGTGAAGTTCGGTCTGTCACTGTCACAAATAATTCATATTTTAACAAATTTGAAAATAAAAAAGTTTTAAGTGAGTCAACCTAAAAGATAGAAATATGCTGTCACAGACTTTTTTTAGAAATCTTAAAGGTTCTATAGATAAAGACTAGATAAGATAACTAGATATTTGGATAAATATCTAGTTATTCGTTAAACTCAGTCAATTTCTGAATATTTGCATGCCAGCTTATGACTATTTGTGAGATCTTTGTCACTTGTACCATCTTAATATGTACCACTTTTCGAGCAAATTTGAATTTGAAGGGAAACAATTCCGTTACATGATATTTTGCGTAACTTAAATAATAATAATAATAATAAGCAGAGGCAGCTTGTGGCAAGCTGTAGGTGAGTGGCGACACCTCGGACCCCGATCCTCCGGAGGGCCCGTATTTATTTGGCCCTTGCCTCTTGTGCTTGCCTTAACTAGCCGGCCAAGAGTGGAGTTGGAAGAGCAGAACCTGTGCTCCAGGTTGGAAGTGTAAAATGTCATAACGCCGGGGGCCCGTTGACTGGTGCGTTTAGCACTGGGATCTTGCACCCCGCAGACTCACCTCTCTACAACCTTAGCCGTTCACACCAATGTTGCTACCCTTGCTACCTTCTGGCGGCTTTAATAGGGCGGCCCATTTAGTGAGCGGCGAGTCACCGTCTGCCCTGATTATCGAGATGAGACATTATGGCAGGCGTCCCGTTGTCTCATCAATATCCCGGCAACCAGTCCATCAAGTTCCTTTCCACAGACCCGGTATAGTTTCAATCTTTTCTGCAATAGTCCTTGCACATAGCGGGTGCTGTCTTTGGCTGTATCTTCTCAATAGTACAGGCAGAGATAGTATCCGCTAAGTGTACATATCCCAACTCATTATCGTATCTCAAAGGGGCCTCTTCGTGTTGGATCTGTATCCCCACGAACGCCTTCCAAAAGGACCGGCCTTTATGCCGTGATTTCCCGTAGGAGAGATACAATAATAATAACAATAAAAAATAAATAATTATAATAATAATAAATTCTGAAAATGCAGCTCGCTTGGCTTGGCCCGTGGGCTTAGTATTGTTACTGAGGACACCTAATGCTCCTCGAGAATAATAGACATAAAAAAAGAATAATAATAATGTTTATTGCAGATAATCATCCATGCATATTTGTTAGTAATCTATTTATGTTAAAAATAATAATAAAATAAAAGAATTAAAACTAAATTAAACCGTTTACGTTAACGGCAGCTCTCAAAAGGAATATTTATTCCCGTTTTTGCACCATTTTTCAGTGATGCTTCGCTCTTATTGGTTGTAGCGTAATGTTATATAGCTTATGTAATGTTATCTTTGAATATAACCTTCCTCGGTAAATGGACTATCCAATACAAAAAGTGTTTTTCAATTCAAACCCGGAGTTCTTGAGATTAGTGCGTTCAAGCAAACAAACAGACAAACAAACTTTATCTTAATGATTTAATCACATCACAGTTGCCTTCCCTAAAACCAGAATAAATGCTGTTTTTGCTAAATTCTTGGAATTTTACTGGCTAAGTATTTTCGTATTATGATGTAATATTATAATCGGAAACGGACGTCTGATGAATTGAAGTGAGTTACATGACGTAAAAAATAGGGTAAATAGTTTTTTTGTGCTACTTAAGACCTGTCTATAAAACCCGTTTATTTTTTCAGTATTTTGATGCAATATTTGAAGAAAAACTTTTATCTACGTTTTTTTGTTCTGTTTTTTTTGTTGTTTGTTTGTTTTTGTGTCTGTTGTTAATAAAAAGCAGCACTGAACGATCATTTGTCTTTTCGAAAGTAGAAACTACACTAGCGCCACTAGTGGAAAATTTAAGTGCGTTTACCCTTAGTGACATGTTCTCGAAATACAGGGAAGTAAGGAATTAACGTCCTTGCATTACGAGGTACCAGATTTTTTTAAAAACTTGTCCTACTTAAACGTGTCCTACTTTATATTCTGTGCCGATGGTGTCTCTTAGCATTCCAGCCAGACCCGGCTAATTAAGTGAAGATGCGAAGAAAACTATAACATAATTAATAAAACATAAATAATTTTCGATAACCTATTGAGAAATACCTGACTTACAAACCATGAAAGTCGCGAGCTAGACAAAGAGATCCGATTTGTACCGACGAATGACGTTAGGAGTACACGGCCGCCAAAAATTTTTCATAGTAAAAGTTGTTTAAGAAAGAGACAGGTATACCTACCTCAACTTCTAATTACTGTATTTACGGTAATTTTTTTACCTTAAATCATTTTGTTTTTACTATTAGTACTATAATTCATATAATAATGTCTTTTTTATATAGTAAAAACAATATATCATTTTCTTACATATTCTATTAGGGAAGAAAAAGCAAAGCTGAGATCAGATGGCGCCAGCGTGTATGGTCTTGTCAACCAATGTTCACGTAATGTCAATGTCTGAATAAAAGACAAAATGTATTTGTTAATGACTTTAACTGGTACGCAGAGGCATCGTTTTGAACCGAGATAGAATTATTGAGTTTATTTGTAATATAGTTAACCCAAGCTTGACACACGCCTATTGTGTTATTAGCAGAACCTATTACTTCTGCTAGTTCAACTTTTAAAAAAGACCGCAGCTTTTGAAATTTAAGTATCTTGTGCTCAGCTTTACGTATGACATACTTAAGTGTTAAATATATTATGTTATTGGTTGTGTGTGTAAATAAATAAAATAAATAGAAACTTTAACGAAGTGATTATGTGACTAGTGGCAGTACCACAGAAGCAGTGGTTAAATAATCACTACAGGTACGAACCAAATACAATGCGACACTTATGGGGATGCAGTATGGTTCCCTATTAGACGTCGTCGTCAATGTTGCTAGCTTGGCTTGTTACGAGTATCAACAGTTTACCACGGACGGCACTAACACGACATACCACACCATCAACGGCGAAAGATTATATTTCCGCCAAAATTATGACATTCTTTTTTTTCTTTTTTCAGCGTTAGCGACCAGGAAACATCACAACATGCCTCGGTGGCAACTGGTCTTACCAGTTTGGATGTTTGGAGCCTTCGTGTTTTGGACAGGGTCGACTGGTCAGTTTGGTGTTTGTATTTTATTGCAACCGCCTGTGAGGTTATGACGTGCTGAGATACGTAAACATAGGCGCTTTTGTTGTGATATGACTGATTGTTATTGTTTGGGCTTATTCCACTGCGATAAATATTTTGTGGAAATTTTAAAATACTTTCAACAATTTTCGAAATTGTTTATGAACTAGTATTTACTCGAAATACTTCTGTTGCACGCGAATAATGTAAACAGAGACGCCCGCCAAATACTTACTAGACAAGTTAACAAGGTTAATAACTTCATTCTTTGAAACAAATAAAGCGACTTATTAAAATAGGGTTCTAATAGTCTTTTTTTAGTTACTTTGAAACGTATTAAAGTAGATTCCTATTTTGTGACTTTGGTTTCTTCTTTGTTGCCCGCTCAAAAAATGATTCTGTTTTGTATTATAATTTTCAAATAGTAGATGGCATTATCAATCTCTCATGTTTTTTTTTTGTTAATTTATGCAATGTTTAAATAAATAAACTTTTTTTGTCATTATTTACCTGCTAAGAATAAACAGACTTTAAATTTTGTGTTTTGTTTAGTTTTTATAATGTATGTTAATGATCTTTGTCACAGTAAACATAAATGTATTATGGCATTTATATATACCACTTTGCTTTCGTTTCGTTGTTCCTTTTTTTCCCTAAATTAATTTTTTTTTTGTTTAACTCATTTTTTTTATAAATAAGCCATTTTTGTATGCTTTCTTAATCCGTTGCTCTTTTTTTATTTTATTTTTTGTTTTAAGTCAATTTTGATAAATGATACTATGCTTTATTATCATGTTTTTCTTTCTTTTTCAAATCATTGTTTCTCATTACAGGCCAGTTCATCCCAAACCTAAATAACGCATGCTACGCGTGTCTGTGCCATGTCTCGACGACGTGCGATATGTCGCACGGGTGCACAGCGGGCTACTGTGGCCCCTTCAACATATCTAAGGTGTACTGGGTAGACGCTGGGAAGATCACGCTGCCTGACGACGACCCTGACAGGAACCATGGTGCGTTTAGATAATACTATTTAAAAAGTAGACCTGCTTTCGAACTGCCCTGTTTTTTCATACTATAATAGAACGATAGAGCTAGGAGTTTAAAAGCAAGCTAGCAGGCTTTAAGGCGCGTAGTAGTGCGCGTATTAGTGATTTAGGCGCGCAATGGAACGTGACTTACGACAATCGCTGCGTCTTTAAATAGCGAAAATTGGGGAATCTAATACTTTTCGCATGGACGCAATTGTCGAACGAAAACCATATGCTCAGTTTGTAACGTCAATCGACGTATAAATGAATTAAATCGATCAATCATCATTTTAAATCGTAAAAAAAGAAGACGGAGAATTGACATTTTTTTTGCTTTGTTTCAATGTTTTTTTTTCCTGAAGTACCTATACGTACCTACGCTATAACTCAAAATTTTGTGTAGGTTTTGACAATTCATAGAATATTTTTTATATATTTTTCTGTCAATTTTGGTTTAAGGAGTAGACTGTTAAAACCACGTGGTAGCTTACATTTGGCGACTACACTTGCCTTAAGAGATAAATAGTAAGGGGCCTGGTACAGTCGTGGAATTTGGCGGTCTACCAGTTTATGAAGTGAATTGCTTTAACGCTTAGCTTTACATTTTTGTTTGACAGAAGTATCAAGTATGTTTGGAAGGTAATTCCCTAAATCCATTTTGTAAAGAATAAGTTCCGTACCCTTAATGTTTGAAGGTAAGAATTAGGTTAACTTCAGACCCCTTTCGTACCTGGGATAATTTTCACCGGTACCTCAGTGCAGGGGGTTAAAGTTCCATAACAGAAATATCTTTCAAGCATAACAACATACAGAGTGTTACAAAGTATCAGCCTAATTTTAGGGTTTGATTCAGAATCGAGTCTTGTATACAGGAAAAAGAACAGACTATAAAATAACAGAAACTAAAAATATTAATAAGTCATTATTGCAAAAGTATTGAAAGTGCAAAAATAAGGAAATAGCTTTATTGCTTGGTCCCAATATGTTATGATTGCTTCATGATGGATTACTTATTGATATTTGTAGTTTTATTTATTGTATAGAACACAGCATAGATTATCATACTGTTAATCCTATGTGGTAGAATAAAGGTGTATTTTGACGTGTATAGACGCCCCATGTGGACCCCCATACCCTCTTTTTTTTCAGTATAAATTATTGGGTATTTTTATTACTTTCAGCTTGGGAAGACTGCGCCCGGAGTTTTGCCTGTGCCAAAAGAATCATAGGAGGCTATTTACAAAAATTTGGAAAAGTAAGTAAAACATTTCTACATTTTAGAATTACAAGTTAATGATTAGAATCAGCTTTAAGTCAAAGTCAAAGTCAAAAATCATTTATTCAATTTAGGACAGAAAACTGCCACTTATGAACGTCAATAATAACCAGTGATCGGAATAGGTAGATTGATTTAGGGTCAATGATCTTAAACATTGATGTTAATATGGACATGCCTCCGAGATTCCAGAATTTCTTTGTATCAGTTTTTGAAAAAAAGGCTTATCCATGTTATGCTAGCACTACCAAAGTACATCAAATCAATCTACCTATTCCGATCACTGATAATAACATTATTGGCCCATATGGGGCAGAACATGTCTCCTTATTTTTTGGGCCCTACTAGCGCTTCGAGACAAGACACAGACAATATGGCAAGTGCTGAGAAGAAACTTTAGTAATAGTGCCTTGATAAAAAAAACACTCAGCTATTTTTATTTAAGTAAAAGGTTTTGACGTTTTTTCACAAAAAAACCAAAATGTCTTGCCAACCTTAACACTACAAAATTAAACACTTGCCCATTCAAACACCTGATAAACCATTATGGCTGTTATGGGTTGCATAAGAAAACATTTTGTAAATTTTGATAATGGTTTCATGATAAAACACCTCTGGAAAGGTCTGCCTCACGGGTCATATTGATGGTCAAGGATTGATGAAGCTTCAACCACAACTTAGTTAAGTCTTTACGTAAAAAACCAGACAAGTACGAGTCGGACTCGCCTACTGGATGGTACATGATGATAATTTAACACATTCATGAAAAAATTGCACCGTATGTGCACTGCGTAAGGTCCCTGTAGGCTCGCTCGCCGAACCTACGCCTCTGATCAATGACTATGAATATTTTAAAGTATTTTTTTCCGTTACATACGATTATTAAAAATAATAACCATTAACGTTTTCCCTAGATCTTATGTTTTAAATTTGGCACCCCTTTGCATTGTAACCCTGAATATTACTTGCCAAATTCCATAGATTTAGATATACTCTATAAATTTTGTTTCCCTTGAGTGTCGAAGTATACGTTTTTCGCGGCATAAACGGCTGTATCTTTTTTTTACGTTAACTTAACGTCAACTTAGAAGTTAGATTTTTTCACAGCTTCAAGGGACGGTAGATTTTAGTATGGTTTTAATATCAACTCGATACCTCACGTGGTTCCGAGATAAAGGTTCTTGACAGACATACGGCCAGACAAACAGACGGACAAGAAAGTGATCCTGGGTTCCGTATTTTTCTTTTTGAGGTTCCAACGCAGTAAAAATGAACTACAGAGCCCGGCGGTAAATATTGCACATCGACCTTTGGATAGAGACAATCGGCTAATTTCGGCTTCATATAGCTCTGCAGCTTCGGACATCTGTGTCGCACACTACCATGACGTTTGTTGATACTACATAGAGTTGTTAAAACCCCAAACTATATTATTTATTTTGTGGATATTTTTATTAATTTCGTTGGTACACTTACTTAATGTATAATGTAAACAATAAATCTAATAATTGATGGACATGGAAATCAGCATTCGTTTGTATTCGGAAATGCGATGATAACCGATGTGCAATATTTACCGCCGGGTACCATGATTTTATATGTTTTTTGTGATTTGTAATATTTATCTTTTTTGCTTTCTTTTCTTGTTGGTTTTGGTATTCTGTTCTCTATTTTATTTATTTATTGTTGTGTATGTCTAACAAATGACTCAACTCAACTCACTATGAACAAAAACAAAACAAAAATCTTATCTAGCTCTGCAAAAAAAAATATAACGCTTAACAACGAAAACTTGGAATATGTTGATGAATACATTTACCTAGGCCACCTGATATCTACTACAGATAACACTAACAAGGAAATTGACAGAAGAGTTACTAACACCTGGAAGAGATATTATATAGATATAGTCTCTAAAGGAAGTGATGAAAAATAAGGACTTAGCTATGATACATAAAAGAAAAGTGTACAATACATGCATACTACCATGCATGACCTATGCCTGTCAAACATGGGCACTCACCGCGAAACAGCTGAACAAATTAAAAGTGTGCCAAAACAGCATAGAAAGAAGCGTCTTAGGAGTTAAACTCAAGGATAAAATAAAACTTGAGATAAACAAATCCAAAACCAAGTTCAAAGACGTGGAAGAGACCATCAGGAAACTAAAATGGCGTTGGTCGGGCCACATGATTAGAGATAACGGAGGAAAGTGGACAAGAGCTGTTTCGGAGTGGTACCCCAGACAAGGAAAACGAAGTAGAGGAAGACAGGCAATGAGATGGGAAGACGACATAAGACGAATAGCGGGAATGATTTGGACCAGAAAAGCAAAAGATAGAGATGAGTGGAAGCTCTTGGAGGAGGCCTTTGTCTTAGGACAAGCCATAGTAGATGTAATTTGATCGAACACTGACAGTTCTGTGACACCAGTTACTTCGGCAATATAAGGCTTAATAATAATAAATAATAATAATAAAAATGTCTAACAAATAAAAAATATCTCATATTAATTTCTTTCAGGACTGCAACAGTGACGGCGTGACCAACTGCTTCGATTACATGATGATCAATGGGAACGGCGGATACGGCTGCACCGCGCCTCTCAACCGCTCCGTCAACGGGAGGAAATGGCTGAAGCGGTACGACGAGTGCCGGCTTTAGGACCGTAGAAAAAAGACTAAACAGTGAATTTCCATTGGTTTTCGAGCCCAAAATTACACTTAGTCCGCCGAAAAACAACAATATTGGATGTCTCTATTTATAATCGAAAATTAAAAAACACTCACTTAAATAAAGTGACACATCAGCTGTTACGGAAAACTAATTATATTATATGTTAATTTCCAAATAAATAAGTTTAATTAAATTTGGAAAAAAATAAATTTCGGCGGTTTTCGTGTCCGAATTTTCTTTGCCCAAAACAAAAATGTAAGGTTTCTGCGAATGGCTCACGCCCTTTTTTTTTTACTTAAACATAACTCTTTTGGTTATTTCACGCGACGTCGAGTGATGGGCCAAATTGAACACAACCGCGAACACGCGACGTCGCGTGATTGGCAATGGATGTGTTAATATGTTTTATTCCGTACCTATATATTTTGTGTAATTTTATCCAAAAACATCTTATTACCGAGTAGACGGTAAAATAATTAGATAACAACTGTATTTTTTTTAAATATTAAATTAAAATACCAAATTTTAATTGATTTTGATTCTTTAAGTCACAGTGGATAAACAGAGTTTTGAATCACCTTTTTCATGGAAAACCTCCCTGAAAAATAAATTTTCTCACGATTTTCGTTGTTCTTAGTACCACAATGTTTTTTAATGTACTTATGTGGAAGCGTGCCACAAAGAATTAAACAGGAGAAGGTGAATTTTTCCGCTCGAAAACCACTGAAATTTTAACGTGTAAAACATATTTAAAGGCGCCTTCAAATAGGCTAGTTTCCTGGGTCAAAAAATGATTATTCTATTTAGTCCGTCAGTTAGATTTTAAAAAATATTGGACCCATATTTTGTCTTTTTTCAATCAAACAAAAAATGGCGAAGATAAAGCACATCAAAGTGAGCACGTGACGTCACGTCTTGCTAAAAAGTGTCGCAAGACGTGACGTTACGCGGAACTTTAACGGGCTATATCTTCATCATTTTTTGTTTGATTCAGAAAATAAAAATTACGTGTCCAATATTTTCTGTTCATCCAACTGATGGACTAATTAGATTTTTTTAGGAAACTAGAACATTAGTGACGCGTAGAAGCGCCGCAGACGTGCCACCGTCGCGGCACTGATTCATACAAAAACTATGCAGTGGCGCCTCTGTAGTCTAGCTTTGAACTGTAAAAAACAGTTGCAACTGAGCTTGACTGGCGATACGGGGCGTAATGTATAACATGTTACAAAGCGAGCATTCGAGCAGCCAGTACGCGTAAACAAAATACCGAAAGCGAGTGGCGTAACGTAACATGCTTGCTGCAATGCGAATGTTACATCAAGTTTAAGTTCAATCGTTTATTTGCCAATACACAGAAAATAACAAGTTAACTAAAAATAGTATAGTGCGTGTATTTAATCTGCTCGCAAACGTACAAAAACTCAGACGTATTTACTATAATTACTATTGTTTAATAAAAAAAAGTAACACATGTAACAAAATTTGGATAAAATTAATTGATATAGTCTCGCCAGATTGTAATAAGATAAAATTTGTGTCGCCATTCATAATATTATCTAAAAATTTAAAAACATTTGTCCAAAAGTCATTCAGTTTTTTTTTTAATTGAGGCCGTACTATACATTTTTTATGCTCTTCGCGTTATGCCTCGTAACACCCGTCTGCACCTACCTTTAGTTGTGTATAAGTTTAAAGGCGGCCTTATAAAACAAATGCATGACAAAGACAACAAGTAAAAACAGAGATTTAAGTTGTTTTAACTGCTTGGATTGTTTTACAATAAGATACTAAAGGTTGACTTCTGAATAAAAATAACAGATAAGTACTTCTAGTAGAACGTATGCTTACCAGCATTTAAAACCGTACAAATATACGACTAATTGTACAAATTAATGGCTTAGTTTAAGGGTTTAGGTTTACAACATAACGAAAAGAGAGAGAGAGAAAGAGAGAGAGAGAGAGACAAACCCATAGAAAACTATGTGTAATTGCTTCAAATAAACCTTTGTTAATAAAGATGTGAAAAGATGTGGACACAGAGGGGCTATAAGAAAATGTCGTTTGTTCGAACGTGTACGAGTAGGTCAAGTGTAAGAGTTATAAATTTAACTTATTACTTGTGTCAAACCACAAACAAAATATTTTTCTTATTACCCTGTAGAAATAGCTATATGAAAAATAAAATAAATAGAACGACCTCATTAAATTGACTCATAAATAAAAAATATACTTCAGTAAAATCCGTTTTTCTTTGCATTTTCATAAATATATTGAATTTAATTTGCTTGGTGAATATTGTAAACAATTGACATGTCTTTTTACAAAAATATCAGTCAATAAATCAACGAACTGTTACAATAACAATGATTTCGTGTTAAATGATTAATTTTTAAAAGTAGGTTTATATTTTTGTCTTTTTTATTTTTAAATGAATAATTTTTGTTAAAAGGAATGTCAATATTGTTTAAAACATACAGTTAAATTAAAAAAAAACAATTATGTACGGTTTTATGTAATTTTAAGGATATGTTTAATTTACGATCACTGTACCTTTATAAAGTAAAATTTCTTATTTGCAATAATCATGTAGGTATTCTTATAAAATTTATCTCATACAAGTCTTTCGATAAGATTTTCGAAATGAATTTATCTGAAAACATACTGTAAGGCAATACAATTTTATATTTTGTTCGTAAAATAAAGTAAAGTTATTAACAGTTCACATACTACTTATTTTATTAAAAGATTCTCGGACTCGTATAGAAGAACTTTCTCTATTTATAGAAATCTCAAAAAAAGGAAGAGTTAAAAATAACATCCAGTTGGTACTTACAGTTTTAAAATCACCTAAATTATTTTGTACCCCAGGACACTCGTATGTATTTATGGCATGGACGTACAAAATAGAATTGACTCCACGTTACAGGGTTATATTGCAAAGGGGTGCCAAATTTAAGATCTAGGAAACAATAAAGAAGCGTCTTAATCGTTATTATTTTTAATAATAGCATATTACGAAAAAAAATTACTTTGAAATATCCGAAAATAAAGTCAATAGAGAGATTACGAAAGCCGCGCGGTCATTCAACAGAGGCGTAGGTACGGTGAGCCTACAAGGACCTTACGCAGTGCACATACAGTGCATTTTTTTCATGAATGAGTTAAATTATTCACGCGTACGATTTTTAACAGAGTATAGGAATAAATAATGGTAAAAAAAAATTTTTTTTTCTTTGCATAGTTCTATTAAGTTACTGATTCTGAGCCACTCCTAAAGATTTGGCACCCCTTTGCAATGTAACCCTGTATACGAAAGTGATCATGCTGACTAATTTGTAAATATACGTTCGGTTACGCACAAATTTTACTTACTTAGTTCATGCTGAAATCGCTATTGCATCGAGGAATGAATGGCGTAATTATAACAATATTTCGTGATTCTGATGTTGACCCACCCTAATTCAATAAATACATAAATATTGGACAGCATCACAAACATTTCTCTGATTCTATGATAGGTAGGTTAAGCACTTGTGTTACAGAAATCAGAGACAACGACGATACCACAACACTCAGTCCCGAGACAATATAAAAATGATATTTTTCTACATTGACCGACCAAGAATCGAACCCGGAACCACGGAGATAGCGGCATTAAGTCCGGTATGCTCGCCTCTCGGCTACGGAGGTCGTCCGATTGTAAAAGTTGTTTGTATTGATTAACATATTCGGCTCCTTAAATGTGGTTACTATTTAAAACCACATTCTGTACTATCCAAGTATACTTAAATTGACAATAAGGCATAATGGCGTCCTTCTTTTTTTTATATTCATGAAGTATGTGTCCCTTTTTTCAAACCAAGGCATGGCCATTCTCGCCGCTGCTGCACTGTGTTGTAATGTGGTGATTGAATGCTTAACTAAATATTAGTTTAGTCTGATATTTTATTGTAATAAAATCAGTTAAAAAGTTGGCCAGTCAAATAAACAATTTGAAAAATCTGCTTGTATTTTAATTTTGTTGTTTTATTTCCAATAATTTCAACACTAAGAGCCCATTTTAATTGTCCTTAGCACTCGCATGCGTTATGGAGAAATTTTCTGTACCGCACGCAGGGAATCGTTTTCATTAGTCGGTAGGAAGAGTGGACGTTAATTTAACAAAAAGTTTTGTAAGCCGCTTATGTAATGTTAACAAATTAACTACTTTCTCAACTGTTTTATTCAACGATTTCCACGCAACGCGCGGTAAAGATCAACGAACATTCAATTCAACGCGCAGTCGCTAACATTATAGCTGAGGCTAGATACATAAGCACAATTGACTATGAGGGAGAACAAAGCGCGGCATAGAACGTATAACCCAGCACACAATGAATAACTCTGACACCAGGATTTTCTTAAAAACATAAGTCTAATTTAATATGAATTAATGTGTCGTGGATCCAACTCACAAATGTGCATTATATATACATATAAATATATATAATCATATTCACTTATATTAAAAAGAAATCACGATAATTCCAAACATGTATTCGCTCCATTTGTATCATCCTATGTACTTAAATACCGATTCATTTTAGAAACTATGTCAAACCTACTTATTGTAAGTTATTACATAATTATTAAGACTAAGGTGGAAAGTGCTAAATAAGTAGATCTTGATCTACTTATTTATTGTTGTATAGTTAGTAATCGTTTCTGTGTAAATATTTTAATGTGGAATAAGCACTAACCTACTTTTACGTGTATTAATAGATACCTAAAATACAGGCAAAACTATTGCTTAGTTTAGGTACCAACTTAATAATTATTAGATTAAACTAAATTACTTAAGTTTCATGTATTTATGCTAAATTTTTACAGAGAAATAAATTTATCTTATCTTATCTTATCATCCGGAAGCTTGTTTAAGGCAAAACCAGTTGAATTAGAAGGAAAAGTTGTTTCAGTTTTAGTGGCGTAACGTCCACCCCTTTTTTTAAATTTTAATATACAGTTTCTAATAATTACTACGTATAAATCTGTTGATATTACTGTAAACCAATTAGTAGCCTTAACTGCTTTTTTAACAGATAATCAGTTTAAAACTTACACCTAAACTAAGTTGTTTGCGAGAACTCCTTGCATGCGGTATATCGACCGAATTATCGACCAATGAAAATGCGCTTTTAGATAATATTTAAACAGAATATTTAAACATAAAGGTACAAAAACAGTTAATGGAAATTCGATGAAGTCATTTTTGATGTTAGAAATCTGAAAATGGCGGTAGGTACCCAGTCTTAAGTACCTATGTATAAATTTAAATCGCATGTCAAGATGATTGTAACGAAAAAATAATAATACACTGTTAATGACTATTTAAATGATAAAAATGTGTGAAATTAAAAACTGCCTATTACTTTCTTGTAACCATACCATACTTATATAAAACCGGCCAAGTGCGAGTCGGACTTGTGCACCGAGGGTTCCGTACAAACCTGTAGGTACCATTATGAGTAAAAGTTCACCCATCACGACAATCGAGTCATAGTTATGGTATTTTTATTGCAAAATGAAATCCATAACATTACGAAAGTTAAATTGCGGTTTACGATTTATGACGTATTAAAAAAAAACTAACTACTTGATCTCGTTCAAACCAATTTTCGCTGGTAGTTTTTATGGTAATGTACATTATATATTTTTTTTAGATTTATCATTCTCTTATTTTAGAAGTTACAGGGGGGGACACACACATTTTACCACTTTGGAAGCGTCTCACACGCAAACTATTCAGTTTAGAAAAAAATGATATTAGAAACCTCAATATCATTTTTAAAGACATATCCATTGATACCCCACACGTATGGGTTTGACGAAAAAAAAATTTCGAGTTTTAGTTCTAAGTATGGGGAGCCCCCAAAATTTATTATTATTTTTCTATTTTTTTGTGAAAATCTTAATGCGGTTTACAGAATGCATCTACTTACCAAGTTTCAACAGTATAGTTCTTATAGTTTCGGAAAAAAGTGGCTGTGACATACGGAAGGACGGACAGACGGACAGACAGACAGACAGACATGACGAATCTATAAGGGTTCCGTTTTTTGCCATTTGGCTACGGAACCCTAAAAAGGCTGACTACAGCGAACGAGTTTCTTGCTCTGCTTCTTCTCGGCGCTAGCCTACAATATTGTCCCAAATCAGGGGTTGGCTTAAAAAAAAATATGCAAAAATAAATTGATGCTAATTGTTTTATTATTGGTTTTTAAGGACTAAAAGCAATTGAGTGTATTTTTTTAAATCCGTCCAGGGTTTCAAATCCTTGCTCCCTCAGCTCAGAAAAAGATTTTACGTTAGATATACCTTTTTATTATGCACGACAGCATCGCTACAAAACGTCAGTGGGCGAACATCCTACGCAATGAATAACGAGATACTCGTAGATGTGCTCGTAGCAACTCGTAGCGCGATCCGACAAGTGCTACGGCGTAGCACCTGTCAAACGAGGTCGAGACGTAGCAGTCGCGACGCGACGCCGACATGAATATTCAACGTAACCACTCACTGAAAACTTAATGCGAGTCCCATAGTATCTACCTCAATGTAAGATCGTTATTAGATAGATAGATAGATACTCTATGAGTATTATAGATAGTACAAATTAGCATTAGATTACTTCCTTCTAGGGGGTGATTCTACAGTTCAAATACAGCAACTTTTTCTACGGGAACAACATAGAAAACGTTACAACAAAACGCCTCACACTACCAGTCGACCAGCTGACATGTCAAGTCAAGTCAAAGACAAAAATCATTTATTCAATTTAGGACAGAAAATTGCCACTTAAAACGTCAATAATAAATTGTTGGCCCATATGGGGCAGAACATGTCTCCTTATTTTTTGGGCCCTACTAGCGCTTCGAGACAAGACACAGACAATCTGGCAAGTGCTGAGAAGAAACGCCGGAACAAACTCAGTCACCACTAGCTGCCACACAAAAAATATAAATCAAAATAAACAGGTGGGTACATCAGTTTAGTGCAGGCTGGACTAACCATACATTCTTGCCATCAAGATAGTCTTGAGGGGAATTATAAAAATAATACCCCTCAGACATTAGGGTAGTTTTGACATGTGGCTTAAATTTAAGAAAAAGCAGCGCAGGTAACTTGAAGTTTACAAGAAATTAATATGTACCTGTGCGAGCAGGGCAGTTGCGAGCAGGACATCAGTTTGAATGGCGCAGTAAAATCATTTTTTTGAGATTTTGATGTCGGTATTGTAGTAAAATATGTTGTATCTGAGCACCCTAGAAAGAAATTAACTAATACTATTAATAGGACCTTATATTATGTAGGTATTGTGAAAGTTTCTTCTACTCAGACCAATAGGCTAGTTCCTTCCCTGGGTCAAAAAAAGATTATTCTATTTAGTCCGTCAGTTAGATTATCAAAAAATATTGGACCCATATTTTGTCTTTTGTCAATCAAACAAAAAATGACGAAGATAAAGCGCATCAAAGTGAGCACGTAACTGCGACACTTTTTATTATTATTATTAGTATTTCATTTATTCAGACAACGCAGTTCCATTTTATTAGTAAGATCTTATAAGCTATATTAGTAACAACAAAAACAAAACAATAAAAACAGAGAGAGCTACAGATGACAGCGGCGGGTCAGCCAGTGTTCCTCTTGACCAGCACCTTGGCAAGATGGCGAGTTATAGGAGAGTCATATCTCCCCGCTATGGTCTTCAGGATGGAGTTGGAGCTGGCCCGTACCCTGCAGAGCAACGACGCTGCTTTTTTACGCATGATAGCATAGAAATCGTCAGTGCGTGCCTCGGCGAACATCCCTGAGGCACTGCAAAATCGAGGCAGCCCCAACAACATTCTGAAGCCATTGTTATATTGGACACGTAGAGCATTGACGGTTTTCTGCGTGTAGCTAGCCCACAAGCTGCAGGTATAAAATACTTGACAGTAAGCTTTGAAAAGAGTGATTTTCACTGATCGACTACACCTTGCAAACCTGCGCACCAGCATATTACATCTGACCGCCAACGCTCTACGCTCCCTCTCAATATCTTCATGGTCTTTAAGGTCGTCAGTTACTATGTGTCCTAGATATTTAAATTTCGTAGCTCGTTTGAGCTCAACACCGTTTAACTTGATGGTTGGAACAGACTCCGGGCACTTTCCTCCGATGGCCTTAAAGACCAGGAACTCACTTTTCTTAACATTATATGTCAAGCCATGTGCTATAGCATACTCAATTTTAGCAAGTCGTGACGTTACGCGGAACTTTAACGGGCTATATCTTCATCATTTTTAGTTTAATTGAGAAAAGAAAAAATACGTGTCCAATATTTTCTGTTAATCCAACTGACGTACTAATTAGATTTTTTAGGAAACTAGCCTATTACCGAGTGGCTTGGTGGAGCGCTTATTCACGCAATGTGTCCCAGATTCGATTCCCGGTTCGGTTCAATCTAGAAATCAAAGTCTGGGTGTGCTGGAAGACGCCCTCAGCACAATTCAGTGTCTGGTACCTCGTAACACATTTTAATTTCTTACTTGACCAAGACAATTTGTGTGTTCTAGCCGAGTGACGAGTATGCCGGACTTGGCATCGCCATGTCTGAGGTCCCGGGTCCGATTCTCGGTCGGGTCAATGTAGAAAAAGAACTTTTCTATGTTGTCTTTGGTCTGGGTGTTGTGGTACCGTCGTTGATTCTGATTTCTATAACACAAGCTCTTTAGCTTACCATACCACCGCTTTACCATAGGGTCAGAGCAATGTATGTGATGTTGTCCATTATTTATTTATTATCAATTAACCTCATTGAAAACATCATAGTTTCATCAATCAGTCCCATTTTATTCTTTCATATTTTCTGCATTAAACGATCCGCCTTAATATGTTAATCAACGTCTCACCTTCAACATCATCAAAGCTTCTAAGATAAGATAATCCAAAATATCATACTTTCATCAATCAGTCCCATTTTATTCCTTCATATTTTATATTTTCTGCATTAAACGATCCGCCTTAACATGTTAATCAACGTCTCACCTTCAACATCATCAAAGCTTCTACATATAGATAATCCAAATTTTAATAAACCTTCTATAATAATAACCTATTATTCCCATGCCCAAGCTTCTGAAATCCCATAATCCATCAAGGATATGAACCGCGTTCATCAGAATAATGTCGCTAATTTCACACACGGTAATCCCGAGCGATGTGCCATGAGATAAAAATTCTGAGATGCAAAGATGGCGGCGTGTTACTGGAAATATTTTTACATTAATCTACAGAGTAAGTTTAAATAAAGTTATATTTTATTAGTTAATAAAAAATAACTTTTCTATATTGTCTCGGGTCTGGTTGTTGTGGTACCGTCGTTGTTTCTGATTTCTGTAACACAAGTGCTTTGGCTACTTATCATAGGATCAGAGCAATGTATGTGATGTGGTCCAATATTTATTTATTTAATTATATGAGAAATTTGTTATGTATATGGGGGGTAGTTTTAAGTTGCTAAACCTACATTTGACGATTGTCATTTCGAACCAGTCTAAATAATATGCCATTAATGTTAACACGTTGTTTCCCAAGACTCCTAGTTAGGCATTCCGTAGTAAGACTACCCAATATATTACAAAATTAAAACAGGCTTACTTCTTACTTACAGAGCGACCAAAACAATAATAAAATAAGATGTACGTTGGTAGGTTTTCCTGTTTAAGGGCAACGAAGATTGCAATTGCTCCAAATTTATAACCATCTAGTCTAGGATCCAAATTTATAACCATCTAGGATCAGGTCCAAGCCGAGACAAAGAACAAAGAAGAGAAGATCTTTGTATCGTCACGACCCCTAGATGCCGTTTGGTAACTCCGCACGGATACATAGAACATTCGATGCTAAATAATAAAATAAATGCAATAAACTAAAATGAATTGTTAAAATTGCCGTAAAACCGACAACCAATTTAATTACCTAGGTGTTCTTAAGTGGAGACTGCGACTGTGCAAACGCCCCCCCCCCCCCCCCCCCTCTGACAAGGTCGAATAGCCGAAGGTCGGTGGTCGGGTTCAATAGCGTTCGACGACCTTCGTAGTCGAGAGGCGAAGCGAGGCATGCCGGACTTGGTGTCGCCATCTCTGAGAGTTCTGAGAGGGTTCGATTCCCGGTCGGTCAATTTAGAAAAAAAAACAATTCTGTATTGTGGTACCGTCGTTGTTTCTGATTTCTGTAACACAGTGTTTTGACTACTTACCATAGAATCAGAGCAATGTATGTGATGTTCAGTTGTCCAATATTTATTTAAGTATTTATTGTGGAGAGGCTTATGTTCAGTAATGGACTTATTTGGGCATGTGGCAGCCCAATACAATATTGTGTATTGCTGGCTGGTCTTACACATCTGATAAATATGTAAAAAAACTTATATTTTACTTGAGGTAGTCATGCCTGGGTATTGTCGTGTGGACGCCGCAATTTTCGGCAAATCCCAGATTAAATGTACGAATAAGCTGCATATTACATGCGGGACTAGGGGTCCGCAAGTATCGACACTTATGTAGTATCGATACTTTCGTAACGATACAGTATATTTTTAGGACTCGATACCGAAATATTAATGGTTATAATTGGTTATATTTTTACAACATAATGTGTTATCGCAGTACGACGTCTAAATTATATAAGACTATGTATGAAAAATTTCCACTAAAACTAAATTTTATCTACCCAAAATGAGCCTAGACAAATTTTGGTGATAAGACCGCCTCATTGTAGATAATTGCGTCTTGTTGGTTTAAACTTTAGATTTTTGATCAAACAAAATACCGTTGGTGTCGTCAATCTATTTCATTAGGTTTTTCTTATAGCGGTCTGTGTTCGCAGCCTTTCAGTTTTTTGCTTTTTGTATTACCCAACACATTTTGATGTAGAAAATAATTGAAATTAGTATCATCGTCGTTACTTTCATACCGATATTTTTGATAGGTACGTTACTGGACTAAAGTATCGATACATTTAAGTTTCGCGGGACCCTAGCTGGGACAGGACTGTACTGCTAATAATACATAATACGGTACCCGTCGGGTTGGGTTCCGCGCCACACCGGGGTATATTAGGTACACATAACACGTGATATACTATAGTACCTCTGTCACAGGAGAACAATACAGGAAAAAACTTTGACAATACGGTATTTTACACCACTAATCAATTGATATACTTTTTTAAAACTGTCTTAATGCTACTCTTACATATAATTTGTATGGCGATAGCAAACTATGAAGTCATCGTTTACTTAACTCAACTTAACTTTTTATTGATTTTAAAACAATTAAAAATCGAATTTTTGAAATTAATTATAAACTGCCGGTTATTAGTCCTAAAATAAGGTGTCAGTTTTAATAAACGTTGTCTTAGAATTATTTAAGAATGGTGTAAACAACCCTATTAACAAAATACTTCTAACAACACTCGAAGGCGAAATAATGGTGCCTAGTTTACGTTTCGTGATTACTACTAAGTGAAATTAAAGGAACTTTAAGTACATAGCCCATTGCACTATAAGTTAGTGATATTTGAATTCTTGCATACAACACAACGGTGTTGGCAACTTAGGTACTTACCAGGCAGGCAATTAGAATTATGCAAATAAAATACACACCGAACCACAACTTATTACAAAAATCTACAAAAAAACAAACAAATCTTTGTTAAAGACAAAAAGTGTGCACTGCCCGGGAATCGAACCCGGGTCGCAAGAATGGGAATCTTGCATGATACCACTACACCAGCAGTGCTTGACGTTGCGTGTTGAAAATGTGTATCCGTTTTGTAGTGTTATACCGCGACGTAAGGAAAAATCTAAATTACAAAGATTGCATCTGTTGAAAATACTTTTACTTGATCAGTGATACTTAGTTATAGCCAGAATGACGTCACTTCTAATAGCTTGAATTCATTTATTTCAAAATAAATAAAAATGAAATAAGTTTTCAGAGTTCAAATCCCTCGTACTTTTATTAGAAACTGTTTCGTTGGGTATATATTGAAATAGTAGCATGATGTAAGTAATTATCTGTCTTACTCGACCGCTCAGTATAAACAAGCTATTGCTTTGATTGCTCTTCAAACAACCATTAATTTGATGCGAAATTGTAAAACAGTTCTTGCGCCGAAGCCACAGAGCTAGAAGCTAGGTATCATGCTGAATAAAATAAAAATAAACTTTATCCAAAATCTGTTTCCGATCGGCCATCGAATGTAATGACTCAGATATCTGATTGATTCTGTCGGTGGTCCAGCACGTCATATTATCTCGCAGCAATACGAGCTATCTTTCTCCGAAACTAGTAAGTGATTTTACAGTTACATTTAGTATGAACAACTCTTGACTCTCGCCCATACAAAAACAGTAGAGATACAGATTTAGAAAATGGCGGAAAGTTTTATCGAACACAATAGGCTAGTTTCCTGGGTCAAGAAAATATTATTTTATTACTAAATAGTCCGTCAGTTACATTATCAAAAAATATTGCATCCGTGTTTTGTCTTTTGTCAATCAAACAAAAAATAACGAAGATAAAGCGCATCAAAGTTTGGGAGTGACGACACGACTTGCTAAAAAGTGTCGCAAGGCGTGACGTTATGCGGAACTTTAGCGGCTCATATCTTCATCATTTTTTGTTTGATTGAGAAAAGAATAAATAGGTGTCCAATATTTTCTGTTAATCTAACCGATGGACTAACTATTTTTTTTTAGGAAACTTGCCCAATAAATGACACCTAGCTACTCTATAGATAGGGAATAAGCTCCATGGTGGTGGGTCACGATCAGGGGCGTGCATTGGTTTCAGATGGGGGTAGGCTGTGAGTGAAAATTGAGTAAGTTTGCGTGAAACAGTAGGCGATCTCGCGGCAGCCTAACATTGGTTAAATTGCACAGTGACGATCTAAGTTGCGCGCTTTGGTAAGGAATAAGTACAGGTAGACAGAATATTTATTGTTTATTGTTGAATACGTAATTAATAATTATGGTTAGCTGTTCTGTCGGTTTTTTATGAAGGTAGGCTCTGCATAATAGCCTATATGGGATGCACGCCCCTGGTCACGATGAAGGTCTTGCAGTAGGAGAAGAGTGTTGCGAACGGAGAATTGAAAACGCCGGTATTTTTGTGGCAGAAACAAGAGTTGTAATGTGACTATGTTTTTCAGGGCGTTTTCTCTTCGGTGATGCTCACAAGGATGATCTATTAAGTAAGACCTGCCTGTCGATTCTGTAAGAAACACGCAGGTAAACTCGCTCTAAAAGTCACCTAAGCGGTACGAACGAACTTGCTTCTGTGTTATGAAGTGGGTTCACATAAGGTAGGTACTAATCGTCGCTAAGTGAGTTCAGTGTCGAAGTAAGCGCGGTTATGTTTCCAGAATCGCATCTCTGTTTACTTTACGCTATTGTTGTAGGTAACCATCGTACACAACAACTATTTCATAAAGAAAATAGGTTTACAGTGCTGACAAAAAACAACTGTACCTATATAATAGACTTACTAGTAGTTCGCAAACTAGCAAATAGCGTACAAGTCAACTTGTTCTAGAACTAGTCGGTGTATCGGATAAGTAAGTAAGTGCTAAGTGGCTGTATACCTAGTAAATAGTATCTACTTAGTCAACCATAACAAAACTATTAGCCGTGTGACTAGGGTTGCCAACCGTATGTAAGCAGTATCATACTTTATTTCGACTTACCTTTAATAGATACTGTTTACTGATAAATAGAAACAAAATATACTCATCATCATCATCATTTCAGCCATAGGACGTCCACTGCTGAACATAGGCCTCCCCTAGTGACTTCCAGATTGTTCGGTTGAAAGCGGGCCGCATCCAGCGGCTTCCTGCAACCTTTACCAGGTCGTCTGTCCACCTTGTAGGTGGACGTCCTACGCTGCGCTTGCCGGTACGTAAAATATACTGCATTCCTGTTATACTGTTTTGCCTAAACTTTGATCCAAATTTCAATTCGGAACGATTTTGATTAAGCACGCTAAAAAGAAAGCAACAGCACTGCTGTGCAATTTTCTTTTCCTCTGATGAGTTCATCAAAAGCTTAATCGCAACCGGAATTTTATAAAATTTAACGCATAAGTGTCTGCTAGTAGCTAAGTTTGATACAAAGTATAATTCAGTGACTATACACAAGAGGAAAACAACAAAGGACTAACAGATGCACGATGCACAATGCATATATCTAAGATGCGTTTGAAGCTTACATCTAACTAGCTGTATTATTAGCAACACTTGATATTCTACTCTATACTAAGGTCACAAAGTTTAAAGTGCAGTGACAAGTTAATAACGTTATTCCTGGCTAGGGTTTGCAATAAGGTCAGACTTAGGTGCATCAGAATTGTGTACACTATGTATGTACGTATGGTCAGCTAAATAATCTTGATTGTAGAACTTACATTGTAAACCACTTCTGTAATTTTGTGTGTCCATGAGAAAGTACCGAGAACAAAGTTTGACATATACGGCGATAATTTATAGTTCTTTCAAGATAAGAAGGGTTTTGTGACACTTCGGATTTTCCATGTCATACATCTTACGACAATATTTTCAAAAAAATAATTTTACTTTTCATTAATATTATTGCAAAAACACAGAAATCCTTGATTTTAAAAATCTTAATCATCAATAATATAGCTCATTGATTTTAAAAATAAATAAATATGAATTTAATACTTGATGCGTAAAAAGGAACGTTTACCTAAAGGGATTGACAAAATATAAATCGTTGAATTGGGTTGGTCGTCTCTAGAAAACACCGCGGAGTAACCCAGTGGTGAAATCTTATTTATTATCCGAACTGTAAGGTCTAGTTTATGTAACTACGAAAGTAAACTTCCTTGATTTAAGATTTGCCCTAACTTTTCCTTGTATCAAACACTACCTACATTAATTATGTAAGGAAAGATACACGTAGCCACTAGTTAGGCAGACATGCAATAAATACAGACGAAGAACTCAGCCCGTTTTAAAGTAGTCTCGGCAAGTCGGCACATAACGCCCACCTTTTTGTCCCCCTACCCTCCCCCCTTGTTTTAGACTAACACCCCTACCCAAAATCACGTGATCTTATAAGTACCAAGTAATCATTAAACATTTTAGAATATTATCTTTAAAACTGGTATAATCTAACCCAATTATGGAAAATTAAGCATAATTTAACAGCGTTTTTTGCGTTGGCTGCCAGGCAACGGCAAGTCAAGGTCACGCGTCGATTTTAGAGAAATCGCGCCTTCAACGATAAAATAAATACAACATCCATACATAAACAATACAATGGCATGACCATCAAAACACGATATGAAATATATGAATGAATATGAAACAGCGGCAATAATATGTGACGTCACCGGCACGGCAATTCAACATGGCGGCATACTCTATCATATTTTTAAAGTTGGTGTCGATATATCGCTATATCATATGATATCATATCGTGTTTTTGGTGCTCATGCTAGGGCGGCAGATATTTCTACACCTCCTCTCATGTGATATTTCGTGATTTTGAACGCGTAGAGGTTTAAGTATATTTAAAGGCAGCGCAATCAAAAGTTATCTGCGTCCGGTTAGAAATTAGACAACATCACATACATTGCTCTGATCCTATGGTAAGTAGCTTAAGCACTTGTTTTAAAAAAAACAGAAACAACAGAAAATTATTTTTTCTACATTGACCGACCGGGAATCGAACCCGGGACCTCAGAGAAAGCGGCACCAAGAGCAATGAATTGCTGTGCCGGTGACGTCAGATGATATTTGGCAAAAAGCAATGCCCTAGAGCATAAACAAAAAAAAATACTAAATCCGCTTTCATTGAAAAAGTCGGAAAAATTCAGAAAAAGCGGTAAAAATCTTCGAGACTTGTTTTTCGTTACGGGCCGAACTATTTACATTCTAGTTTGTACGAAACGCCCTTTACCAATTTTTTTTTAATGATCATTTTCTTCACCTCTAGGTAGAAAAGTCTTCGAAAATACTGTAAGTAATATTTAAAGCAGTCTCTAATTTATTTACACAAATTAAAACCTCCACTTGCTCTAATATTCCAACTAAAACGCTTTATTACATAGACTGTAGTGGGTTTATTAATAATTTATAGCCTTAGAAGGTACTGCCTGGTGTTACACGAGAATTTGCGAAAATTAATAACATTACCCGTAGCTACCTATTCATAGAGCGGCTATAGTCAGGCCGGTGAGTTATTAGAGTATTGGTAACTCAAGAGAAAATAATTAATACTAAGGGCCCATTTAATTTTAAAGATTACCTACTTGACGTTTAAAGCATCCTGGTTGTAGAATGTCATCACCTATTTTCAAGCAATATTACTGTACTAATAAAATGTAAGTTTGTAAAATAAAGTAGGAACCCCTTTTCAGTTTTGAAGTAGTAAGTAATATCTATCTAATAGTGTACGAGGGGCTGTCTATGGCCAACTCCTGTTGGCTTGCTGTATGCGCTGGCTGGTGTCGCTCCCCCGGACGTCCGTAGAGATGTGGCTAGCGATCTAGAGTGTCTTAAAAAGGAAAATGACCCGCGGCACTCCTCACACCACCTCGTGCCGGTGGCCCAGAGGCTGAAGTCACCATAACTTCATCAAGAAGGTCCTTCCTCTGGACGGGGATGCTAAAGACGCCCACTTAAAGCTGTGGAAGAAGAAATATCCCAATATCCCATAGACCCATACATAGAGCTGTCAGAGCGACTCCCTCCTACGGACATGATCTTGGGCAACTTGGAAGTCCTTAGATAGACTATGGACCCAAGTAGGCCGAAGCAGAGAGAACATGCACAGGTGGGGCTACAGCTTGGAGAGCGCATGTCTATGTACTATTTCCCCCCAGACAATGGCACATTTATTGTCATGCCCTGCGTGTCCCTACACCTGCACGCGCGAGGATCTCTACAAGGCCACCAATAGTGCTATATCGGTGGCTGAGTTTTGGTCCTCACATATATGAAAGCCTGAGTTGACACGCAAAGAAGAAGTGTACGAGTAGGTATTATAACGACGAGGAGAAATTTATAAAAATGACTATAATAATTACATATTAATCCTGACTTGTACCGAAAAAAAAAATGTTTGCTAGGTATTCGACTCAATAAAATAAAAAATATATTTTATTTCAATGCAATAGTTCAATACCGAAAATACCGAGTTAAATACAAGAAAGTAGTGGACATCTAGCGGGTTTTTTTTTCACTTAATAGTAGCATACAACGCAAACCTGTGCCTGTGCAAACCTGTGTGTGCTAGTGACCACAGCAAATTACAAACGACTTACAGTCGAGGAAAATTCTACAGCTATCCAATCTTTATGAAATTTGTTGTAAAGCTAGAAAGATTTGTTAATTATACTTTACTTTTACTGTCATTTGGTCAATGTAAATACTATGGGCCTCATAAAAAAGCTGTAGGTTGCACAGCGTGCTATCGGTGTTTCTTTGAGAGATCGAATCAGAAATGAAGAGATCCGAAAATAAACAAAAATCGCTGATATAGCCCAACGGATGAGCAAGCTAAAGTGGTAGTGGGCACATAGCACGTAGAACTAACGGCCGATGAGGCAGACAGATTCTAGAAAGGAGGCCACGTACTGGCAAGCGCAGCGTAGGATGTCCACCCAAAGGAGAAACAGACGACCTGGCAAAGATTGCAAGAAGCTGCTGGATGCAGGCTGCTTTCAACCGACCGACCTGGAAGTCAATATACCTAAGGGCATGTTATCCCTAGGCCTATTACGTACGTTAGATCTCTCAAAACTAAAAGGTAAAACTTTATAGAACTAATAAACCATAACTCGTTGGCCCGACTATACTAGTACAGAGGGTTATCGGAGAATTTGTGAAAATTAATAATGGTTGGTTGGCACATACCCGACCGACGAGAATTACCATCGAAATGAACCAAATCAATTTACTCAGCGAATTTTAAAGTTGATACGTGTTAATAAATACACGTTTTTTAATTGCCAATTAATAGTAATGTAATAAGTACAGTCAACAATTTAGCAACTACTAACTAACCACCACATGTATTTTTTTCTCATTAATCCCGATATGTGCCGCATTGTGTTTAGTCCAAATAAATGGTTAATTCCAATTCTAATTCCATGGTTTGGTCTGATTAGTGGTTCTACCACTGACCAAGTAATCACTTTGTAAGTTCTGCTAAGTTGCCAAACGTGTGAAAGGGGTGTCACAGGACATGACGAAAACGCCCCCCCAAAACTTACACGTCAAATTGAAAAATCTTCTAAAATTTCCAAAATTTTAAAAGCTATTTTCTGCCTCTAGTCGCGATGAATTTTATGTTTTGCTGACATCTAACTGTGTTTGATGTCCGTAATAACCTAGATGCGGCATCTACTTAGGTGCAACAAAGAAATATTTTAGAAATTTTATGATTAGTGACCCTCTCCAAAATTTTAGGCTGCGTGCGACTTGCGACAAACTTGCGTCAAACACACATCATTGTAATGTTTCTCTTTTATTGTTTTATAAGTACTTTGGGAGCATGGTAATCCGCATCTCCCACGAATTGATATTTTATTATGGGCTCTTCTGTGCATATGAGATTAATAAGTTATTTATGTCTGATAACATGTTTATGAGAATGTAACAAATGTTTGTTACAATGTCGACCAAGGGAATATCTGCCCGTGGGTAAAGCTCTCACCTGGCCTAAAAAAACTTACTTAAAACACAGTATTTCAAATTCTGTCGAAACTGTGTTACCTCTCGTATCTCTCTCATGTTACCTCGTAACTCTACGTTTCATAATAACAAAATTACATAAATGAAGGTAAAAAACATTTATATTCTTTGTACTTTAAGATTTACTAGCATAACATAACAACAATTAACGTATTGGATACTTTACTTTTTTCTTAAAAATACAGCATTTTCCAACCGCTATGTTAATAATATAGGTAGATCATCATCATTATTATCATTTCCGCCATAGGACGTCCACTGCTGAACATAGGTCTCCCCCAGTGACTTCCAGATTGGCCGGTTGGAAGCGACCCGCATGCAGCGGCTTCCTGCAACCTAAAAAAGAAAGTCTACGACGAGTGTGTGTGTTGTGTTAGTGATGTCATTGGAACTGAAACCACAGAATAAAGAATAAAACCACAGAATAAAACGTAGCCTCTCACTATGGGCCTCATAAGAAAGCTCAAGGTTGCACAGCGTGCTCTGGAAAGGGCTATGCTCGGTGTTTCTTTGCGAGATCGAAGCAGGAATAAGGAAATTCGTAACGAACAAAAGTCGCTGACATAGCCCAACATTAGCAAGCTGAAGTGGCAGTGGGCGGGGCACGTAGCACGTAGAACTGACGGCCGATGGGGCAGAAAGGTTCTGGAATGGAGGCCATGTACCGACAAGCGCAGCGTAGGACGTCTACCTACAAGGTGGACAGACGACCTGGTAAAGGTTGCTGGAACATAGTTATGCTGTCTTTTGAGTAATTATTATATTCACGACCCCATTGGCCACTAACTACGACATAATGATACGCCTTGAACGTAACCCGGTTCAGGTCAATCCAGAAAACTTTTATACGTGCTGGGAGACGCCTCTGGAAAAAAAACACTGTTTGGTACCACATGGGTGTTCCTTCTGTAACACTATTAATTGTAATAGCGTATTGACGCTATTACAATAACAATTTCTTTTAAATCTTTACCGCACCCATAACTTGCTTTCTGCTTGACCCGATGGTTAGCTGGCAGAAAATGCTCTTGGCATTAAGTCATCCTGTTGTACACTTATAAGTTTGTGTGTAAAATATATAACAGATAAACAGTAAGATAAACGCAAAAACATCCTGCCATGTTGTGACATGGCGCGCCACATTATTATTTCCCACAAAAGTAAAGTATTTTGAATGACACGTGTCTATTTACATAAGCAGGCACTCTGTATTCGCGCGGCCCGAACGAGCCGCATTTCTATTCCGGGGTTCCAGGACAAACATGCAATAGTTCCCTTGGGACCGCTGTTTCTATAATTTGGACATGTGGAAAAGATATTTGAGACAAGTATTGTCGAAATTAATTGGTCGTGGTGAGGGGATTATTACCTTAACCTCATGCACCAGTTGTGAAATACCGAACTCTCCACTCTACGCTAAGCTTCACTCCCCGTTTCCACCTCTTAAAGATAGATAGAAAAAGCCTTTCTTAGTGCTGTCCAAACTTCATGTTTCTGTTTTTAACCCCAATTTAAGTTTACTAAACTAAACAGTTTGAATGTATGAGACATTGGACATTTTATTATAATATTTTGTAATAAATATTCGACAACATCACATACATTGCTCTGATCATGTGGTAAGTAGCCAAAGCACTTGTGTAACAGAAATCAGAAACAACGACGGTACCACAACACCCAGACCATACAATCCTAGACCATTGGTTGGCAATACTAATAGTAGGTATTCAAATTGATTGTATTGTCTGCTAGTGGGTCCGTAAGCCGCGCAAACATTACAAAATAACGAGTTAGTAAATAATCTATCACTAAAAATCTAACTCTTAGCTGTAACTGCGTAGCTAAAAATATAGGGATTGGCTCATTGGCGTCACTTTAGATTTAAAAAATATTTAAGCTGTTTAAGCCATGAGAGATGTGAGATGATATAGATCTGCAACAAAGAACTGTCCCAATCTTGCTAATAATAATTAATTGCCTCGATCTGTTTAAGCTTTAAATACCCCATCTCTTAACACTAGAATGTGACTTCAGATTCTAGTTTCCTGAAAGAATTCGCTGAAAGTCATAGCTGAAAGTTGACCCATGCTAGTGATACATTTTCACGAGGTATTGCTAGATGGCGTTAGTGACTGACTTACTTAGCTGAAAACCTGAAAGTTACTGATAGTTTTTAATACAGCTAAATAAAAATTTATGGTTTAGATATTACTATAAATTGTGTTCTATAGTGCAAAAGATGATCAATGCAAGACATTAGAATTAAATCAAAACAAACGAGGATCCTAAACTAAAAGTTAGTTTTGTTTTTCACCTTCAGAGGCGCTACCGTCAAGTCCCACTTCCGCATGCGTACAAGATTTCCTTATTTTTCAATGTCCGCGATTTCATGAATGGCTCCTTTCATAACCCTTGCCAGTAGTATTAAATATATCTCGTTAATTAATGTTATAAAATGTTAGCTTTAACAACCTTTAATAACCGAGTGGAACCAATTAGGTAGTGTTGTGATTAGAAAAACCATAGAATTTCCCGCTAAATTTTGACAATAAAAACAATCGTAAGTATTTTCTAAATATATTTTTTTCTAGAAAAAACTGTGTTACGCAAGACGATTATTTTTTTAAGCCAGGTTTCTATGATGGAGGTCGACGTATTGTTTTTTTGCCATTACAGGTTTTAACTTGAGAATTACGGATTTCCTTGAAAACATAACTGCGGTAATTTTATCGATTTGACACTTCCACCCGGATACCCTTATTGTAAATGGTTTCTATGAGAACCTGCTTAGTCTACGATAAAAATATTTCGTTCTCTAATGATATTAGCAGCATTTTAGGAAAAGTCCAGAATAGTGTACCTATAGTTAATTTAGCAAAATACTGTAACATTTGACTGATCAGCTGTTGGGGTAGGAAAACTTTAGGTACAGAATCTGCAAACATAATTTTAATAATGCTTATTTTAGTTATCCTTGTAAAAATGAAAACACTTGAGCAAAAAAAAGAAATAAATAATAAAAGCTAAAGGTATTCAAATATTATCGAAAACCATAAACTAAAATTATTTGTAGTTTAAGTTTAAGTTTGATTGCTTGATTTTGTAAAAACAAATAAGTTTTAGAAATAAAAGGTATTTTTATTGGTACCTATATCTCTCAAATAATGTATGTAGTCATTCAATTTTCGCTGGCAGGCCGCCAAACGGTCAATTTATTGAAGTATCTTCATGTTGAGGACACTAACAATAATGTAGCCTGCTGTACTAACGGTCAAGTAGATACTAAGGAGATCATAGTGCAAATAAATGTATTGTATAACTTTTTAAGATATCTTTAATGTGATCAAATTACATCATTATTATTAAAGGTTCTATTGCAATAGAGAGATTTTTTTGTGTTTTAATCATTTATTTTATTTTAATAGATCAAACATTTATATATTTAGTATAAAATCTTTTTTACCTTAAGCTTTCTATCTAATAATGTTTAGGGGCCTAATTATTTAGGTAGGTACATACCCAATTGCTTTACTTTTTAATCAAATTAATTAATAGAAAAATAGGCATTTCGGACACTGTCCTATTTAATTCTTATTTAAACAAAACAAAATATTTCATCTAATCTTTACTGTTTCAGTAAAATAAAATGTCGACCAGTCCTTTCCCGTACACTTGCGAACTATGCGGCGCAGAGGGTCTCACAGACGAGGGAATGAGGTCCCACACTCTGGAAGCCCACGTAGCTGGGCGACCGGAGTGCCCCTTTTGCGACTGTGCTGTGCCCCAACCTCAACTAGTGGGGCATGTGCAAAGGGCACACCTGCACTATCTAACGCCGGAAAGAGAGCTGATGGCTTTTATAGACGATCAGAGTCCGAGGTATGTTGCGAAATCCTAGTCAGGTCACCGGTCTCTACTAGAGACCCCATTTTGGACCTTGTTAGAGAGCCTCTCTAATAAGGTCCACAATAGGGTTTAGTAACACATTTAATCTTTCAACTCACACCAATTATCTAGCCCCAAACTAAGCAAAGCTTGTACAATGGCGACCAGTATAAACATCCATGACAAACAAACATTTTCCCCCTGCGGCGTTCGAACCCACAACCACCAGGCTTTGTAGTCCGGAGCACCACAAGACCCGATGGTCGTTAACATGCTTGAACACCTAGGATGTTTTAAATCCAACGATATTGTTGTTTAGATCAGTCAAAGGGTTTTGATTTTCATTAAACAAACTCACTGCCCAGCCGTCGCTCACACAGTCTCACACATCATAGGGATCAGACTGGACTGCTCTTTATCTGATATTGCTATTCTGTGCCCCAACTGATGGGGCACAAATACAATCGGGGAGTTAGATGATAAGTTTTATATGCAATCAATGTCAGACGTATGAGTAGAAACTCGTGGTTATAAAGTCACACTTACATATCGATAAAACACCAACGCCGAGAAGCAGAGAGAACAGTTGTGCCTTTCATAATCTTAAAGTCCGTAGTATTTTGCAAACGTTCTTCAAAGCACTGTGCTATGCCCCAACCAACCCCAGCTGGTGAGGTACCCAAAAAGAGCACATCTGCTCTTTCTAATGCCTAACAGAGAGCTGCCGACCCTTAAGTACGCTGAAAACTTTATTCTAAGAAAAAAAAAAAAAAGCGAATCTTGCTATATTTTGTGACACGGACACCTCTGACATATATCGCAAATTCAAAGAACCTTTGAGGAATTTATTAGAAACATAAGAATCTGGGCCACCTTAAACCTTCGACCTTCTTGATCGCTCGAGGAAAACATCTTTCAGAAATTTAATGCAGTCATTACTGATCTTGAAGAGAAAGAGTGAGACCAACTACTAAACATTTCTGTTTAGGCCAATGATCTGAGAGAGAATGCCACATGGCATTAAGTCCACTTTTTGTAGGTTATTATTTATTGAGTGCAATAAATTCCTCTTCACTAATATTCTTTCGCTGCATTACTTATTTTCGTAGTTTTCCTTTCTAAAGGCTTGCAGACCCACTGGATCTAACTATAATCTCATCTTGACTTGATTTGATGATAAGACCCCTAGAACACTCAGTGAAATAATTCAGTAAACACTATAAATTATTTATGCATTCGTGATGTAGCCCATTTGTGTAATAGCCGTAATAATAAAAGCTAGGGGGACCTACTTTTACAAATGAGCTACGTAAATCAAAAATTTAACACGCTGCCACATTTTCATAATGGCAATAGACAGGATTATATCCACTTTGAAGAATACATAACGACGAGTGGGTATCCAGATCCAACTTTGTGAGTAGATGACATCCAAAGCAAGTAACCTATATGCCAGGCCACACCATAATTTCGATATTTTACCTTAAGGGCACAGGGTGCGTTGGGTGGGAATAATTATCAGCAGCAGCAGATTAGTTGTTCCAATGCCAAATATAAGTATAGTAGTAGTAGTAGTGGGCAGGCATCCCACCAGGTGGACTGACGACCTAGTCGAGGTGGCACAAATTTTACTTAAGATTGTCTTATTATTCTAATAGCCTAAATAACATCTATGTTTTTAAATTTTGTCACAGATAAATATTTACTTTTACTTACAACTTTACTCCAATGCATAGCTATTAGGCTTATCCTGATCCAGTTCGGCCTTGAGTTTGTTGTGATCAAGAGCCAATTTATCTGTTATGAAAGAGAGGCTTCTTTTTTACTTCTACCTACTCTCTAACCTTGCAGTTTCGACGAAGACTCCAAAATGACAACTACAGACAGTTGTAGCTACAACACCCCTGGCTCCATCAACGGCTGGCACAGCCCTGATACATCCACCTCCTTCCACAACGGAGCTATATCCAAGAACCTCAGCTATCACAACGGTTACCAGGACAAAGACTATAGGAGTGAGAAGGACGACGATAGATACTCGCGGTCTCCTAAAAACATCAACTTGACGAATGGATTGAAGAATATAAATATCAGTAACGGGGTCATACCGAAGAAAGTGCAGAGTAGACAGAATTCTAATGATGCTGAAGTCATGAATGGTCATGATAGAAAAGGTAAAGTAAATGCTTTAGAATTATGTTCATCTTTCATTTTTATAGCGCTGATGGAATCCCTCTAAAGTGCCTATACTTTTTTTAGGTGTTCATTCTAGTCCAAGCCACAAATCAAGTAACAATTACGAAGGGTCACCAAATAAAAATAAGGTAAGATGAAAAGAAAGTGGATCAACCTGCAGTGTTCGTGATTCGTGACGACTTAATATTTTTTTACTATCTTAATCTGATCTGCAGTTGACCATGGCGAGTGCAGGGCAAGGATCGCCACTTAGATCTCAATTAGCGTTAAAATTGAAACCGAACACACCAAAAAAATCAGCGCCAACTCCAAGCCCTACTGTGCAGGTGAGTATTTCAATAAAAACTTTCAAAAGCTAGGTCTCTAGGTTGACTAGGTGATAATTCTTTGCAGTATCCACCTTTTTTCTAGTTCGTTTCTTTGTTCAGCAATAGTTTAATAATATTTAGGTTGTGAGAAGAGAACAGTATAGTCAAAGATGCCATTATCTAGCGTTGGATGAAAAAAAAAAACACTGTCAATGTCAGTCAATGTCAAGTCAAAAGTTGATTAACCTTACCCGCGAAAACAACAAACCCACATGATTTAAAAAAAAAATACAAATATTTTCGTGATTATACAATCCAAAAAACGGTTAGAGTGAATATAAATTAGTAAAGCGCTTTTCTAACTTTCTACTATTCATTTCAGTGCCTTCTCTGTGATTTCACGTCAACATGCCCTCGAAAATTAGAAGAGCACATAAATCGAGCTCATTTCGATCTCACATCTCCTTCTGTGATGGGCAACGCGAATGCTAACGCAGACAACCCGACCCTGGTGGTGACCAACCCCACCCTGTCGCTAACCAACCCCACTTTGACTCTGGACAACCCCACACTGGCACTAAGTGCCATGGCGATGTCTCCAGGGCCTCACGGGTCATCATTTCAGTGTCCAATCTGTGAGAGAGAGTTTGTGGATGGATCTGAAGTGGAAGTTCATGTCAACGTTGAGCATCGAGATATATTGAGTCCACAGAAAGGGGTATGTACATTTTAATTTCGTTTTTTAAACTTTTATTATTTCTTCAGAATTGTTGTTTATCTGGATTTGATTACTACTAAATTTATGACTATTACTTTCCCTGTGAATTGTGTGCCAGCCTATAAAAATGAATTAATGTGTTTTGTTCAACACCTACCAATACCCAAAGATGGTGTATTAAAAAAGAGGTAAATATGGTATCTTCTAACGCTCGTTGATTAAAATTTGATCCGCCGAGGTACTCATTCAAACATGTTCTCACTTCTAAAGGTATAAAGGTAAAAGTCCTTTTAACTTTCATAACGTTGGTTTTACACTTTCGAAACACACAATTTTGATATATTTTAGTGCACAATACCCAAGCGCTTCACCAACCGCTGATATTATGCGACTAAGTTGCTTTATGTCAATTGACGCTAGTGCAGTATCTACCTCTTTTGTAATACACTATCTTTTCCAATACCTATTTAACTGCTAATTTCAAGGCTACTGGGAACAACCATAATTATAGCAATCTTGCTCTCTTCCTTCACTAAAAACCTGAATAAATTAGTGTTAATAATTATTTATAATCTGAATTAAGCGGACCCTGGGCTCCAAAGCAATGGCTTTGGACGTATCCAGGATTGCACATACATATAGATGAAGAAGAATTATTTATAATCAATAGAATATTAAATAAAAGCTCTATCTGCAAGCCAATAATTAATTTTCTTACCTTTCAAAGAATGAGCATATAAAAATCTTGCTTGAACACCTATTGTTATGCAGTCTCATGAGACCGCTTGGATGTTAAAACAAGTTAATTCAATTCAATATATTTATTGCGTTCTTGCGTTAATACTGTGTATTATTGATTGATAGCACAGGATCATTAAATTTAAAAATAAAATCAATTCTACCATAGTTACTAAAAGTATTCCATATTTCAGTGAATTCCGTTCAGCCATTAGTGTGGTTGAGTAACAAACATCCAAAGTTTTACATTTAACCCGTCACTTGCAATTGTTCTCATGAAACCGCATAACAATGGTATTTCTATTGTGTCTCGCTTACATAAGCTTGATGAGTTTAAATATTAGTAGGATAAGTTAAACAATTTCTATGTATTTTATCATGGTTTTATGCACTTAAGTGTTAGTTAGTTAGTTAGTTAGTTTAGCTGGGCTTTCTCCGCACTTAGCCTCATGATTAAGTGTTTAAACAACAAGAGTTTATTGTTTTACTACATTCACTAGTCATAGATGTTTATAAAGAATACACTTCCCCACCGCCAACAGGCGGTGTGTAGGCGACTAATTCCTGTAGCACGAAACGGGCAGCAGCGTCTGCGTACGAAATCTTATAAAAAAACTGCGCTCGCCAACCCGCCCGCCAAACATGGCGAATATTGGCAATACCCAATGAAAGTCAATGGGGGAGGCCTATGTTCAGCAGTAGACATCCTATAGCTAAAATGATGATGATGAGAAGTTGGTTGCCTACTAAATATTCGGTCAAATAATAAATAAAAATCTACCGACAATTAATTCAGGATCAAGTGGACAATGCCTCGTGTGAAGATGTGGTGATGATGGAAGAGAGTCCGGTTAGCAACTGCCCTGTCTGCTGCCAACCACTGCCCTTGTCTCAACATGAACTGGTAAATAAGAACCATTGCATGTTATTGTTAATGACTAAGTCAAGATAATAGGGATGACAACTAACTTTTTATTCTTCATCTATCAGGTAGATTATGGTAGATTATCAAAAGTATAGGACACGTATTTTTTCTTTTTTCACATTAATACTTACAGAGATATTATATTAATTTGAAATGTCGCATAACGTCACGTCCTGATACAAATTTTTACTTAGAAATGACGTCACGAACTTTGACGCGCTTTATCTTTGTAATTTTTTGGTTAAGGATATTTATTCTGTATAAAACTTAGCATTAATATACATGAAAACTTAAGTATGTAATTGAGTATAATCTAATAATTATAAAGTTGGTACCTAAACTAAGCAATAGGTTGATTGATAAAAGAAAAAAATAAGTGTCCATTGATAATCTAATTGACTGACTAAATAGAATTTTATTTTCTTTACCCACTCGTCATCCCTATTACCATGTACTAAAAAATGCGTAACAACTTCTAGAGGCTTATTTTGATGCTTATATAAATATTTTTTTTCAATATAGCAAAATGTGTTGAAACTGTCTATTTATAAGATCATAAACTACCACTTTCTAAATAAAATACTTTTAATTTCATTTCATTTCATTAAAAAACGATGTCCTATATTAAATTCTTAGTTACATGATGATATCATTTGTAAAAGATTTTTATTTAAATTCTACTAATTCATCCTCTAAAAGATTTTGCATATTCTCAGCACACCCACATGCGAGCCAATTTAGAAAAAATCGTTTTCTTAACGAATCGGGAATCAAACCGCGCTACTACGCCAGTCTCGTCAAAGTGGAAATAATCCTGTCTATTCCCAGATTCAACACATAGAGGAGCACTTTGAGAGGGGCGAGGAGGGCGGCGCGGCGGCGCTCACGGCCGCGGAGAGGGAAGCGCAGAAGAACCGAGAGGAACACGAATTTCAGCTATTGAGAGTAAATAAGTCTGATCTTCTATGATATAAAGCCTGAGGGTGGAGACCTGGTGGTCTGTAACTCAAGTATATTTTTACTCATCATAGATCACCAGTCTCCACAAACAAGTAATTGACTACGTAGTTTACTTTAGTTTTAAGAACTTGCTTGTTTGTGGTGAGAAATAAATATATATTTAATATTATTATTATTTATATATCTTCAAACTATTTTATATCAGCATTTATAAGTTAATTAGAATCAAATCAGATCAAATCATTTATTGACTCACAGACACGGTACAATAAGATGGATACATATTTTAGAATGAATCAACATGTCTCGCAATTGTATGACATGTAAAATTAATAAGTTGGTAAATAAAAATTCAGTAAGTCTTATTAATACATTGCATTATAATTAAAGTTTTTAGTCATATTATTTTATATCATCATTACTATAGTTACAGAAACACAAGGGCATACAGATTTTTTAAATCTGATATAAAGTAAAGTAAAAGTTTATTCTGTATATAAAGTATAAAAAGCTGTCAGAGAATATTAATAAAATCAAGGGGAAAAAAATCGTGAAGTTTTGAAAATTGGTACAGTCATACCTAGAGGTGTCTAGATTATTATATTAAAGTACCACAAAACCTTATAAAGGCTGGTTCTATGTATGTAGTTGGCTAAATACAACAAGTTTTTGTATAATAGGAACAATATTTAAATAGCAAAAAAATACTTCTTCATACTATTACTGGTGACGAAACCAACTGACATCAATTTGTATGGTTTGTTTTTGACGTTTCGATGTTGGTTCTATAGAAAAAAATATTAGATTCGAGCACCAGAACCAGTTTCCAGATGTTTTCCGTTATTTTAATATCACCTCATATTATTTTATTAGAACTGACGGCCGATGGGGGGCGAAAGGTTCTAGAATGGAGGCCACATACCGGCAAGCGCACCGTAGGACGTCCACACGCATTTTATTTAATATTTGCATGCTGAACGTTATACCGCAATTCCATACCCTTTTTCATATGTAAATAAAAAAAAACAAAAAAAAAGGTAGGCGTCTGCCTAACTGACCTGACCTGGAAAAAAATTCAGGAAGCCACTGGATGCAGTCCACTTCCAACCGGCACATCTGGAAGTCATTGGGGAAGCCTATGTTCAGCAGTGAACTTCCTATGGCTGAAATGATGATGATGATTACTTCATTATTTTAGGCGCAATACGGCATGGAAGAAGACGAGGAAGGGTACACAAATCGGGCCACGAACAGTCTCAAACGAGCCGTGTACAGCGGAGCCCTGTCCGTGGCGGGGTACTACGAGCGCAGCGTAGGGCTCCGCAAGGCGTCTGCCCTCGGACGAGACACCGGCTCTTCCAGAACAAACGGTCAGTTTACGCTGTTGACCTGATTGGTGACAGTAACTAAGAATTTATTGTCTACTAGCAATCTTTGTCTCGTCCGAATTTGAGAATCAGCTGTCAATCAATACTTGCGCCTGTTGCAAAAAATACCCCAGAATTCAGTTAGTTTACATTTAGTTTATCTCGAATTCAAAAAAATCCGGAATACTTAATTTTTTGTTTATACAAACGTTCAACAAATATCCACATATTACAACACAAAATATTTTTGAACCCCACACCCCTATCTCTTTAAAATGCGCTTTGACGTTTGGTTTTCCCCCTTCCCCCTCCCCCTTAATGATTTTAAAATCATTTCAATTTATATTTGGTTTTAAGTTTTTTCTTTATTTGGGTTTAGTATATTTTTTTAATGATTTATTTTCCCCATAACCGTGACGTTATATGTGGACGACCTCTTATGCCGATGGTATACTCGCATGTCCGCAGTAGTGGCAGACCTTCGTCAATGAGATTGGCTATGCGAGCGCACTGTCGATGGGCTTAAAGCTGAAAACAGTCGCCATTATCAAAAGAAAACTATATATTATTATAAATACATACTAGCTTTCCGGCGAACTTCGTACCGCCTAATCTTCATTAGTTTTTTTTTTCGTAAATTTTCCATCTGTTTTTACAGGTATTCCGCTATTCGTGGCGGAGACAATTCAATAAACCAAAGATCATAAAAATCGGTCCAGCCGTTCTTGACTTGTAAATAGTGTAACTAACCAGACTTTGTTTTATATATTATATAGATTTTTTTTTTTTTTATCAGGCATCCTGGAGAGGATAGCCCAACTAAACGCGCAGAACCCGAGCATCGTGAAGACGTACCTCTGCAGCGGCGTGGACCACTACGCCAGCACCTACGGCGACCGCGGCTGGGGCTGCGGGTACAGGTGCGTACAATCAGCTTGGTCATCAACTTATTTTATTTATTTATTTAAACTTTATTGCACAAATTAAAATCGTACAAAAGGTGGACTTAATTCCATGTGGCATTTTCTGCCATTCGACCATTAGGCTAAACAAAGATGTTTTCTGGGCGGTGCGACATACATGACGTTAAAAAAATTAACCTATAAAAGCATAGCATTTGCACACAGTATCAATGACAATACACAAAATACATACATACTTATTGATGATGATTAATGGAGAGTAGAGAATCAAGGGTTCAAGATAATGATTTCATTTTACCTAGAAAATGAGTGCAAGTATCTTAAAATAAATGTCTATTAGGAGCTAACTTGATACATTCGGGGAGAGAATTCCAGAGCCAAGTGGATTGAAGAAGAATAGAGTTGGACAGTAAACCTTAAACTTATCATTATGATCAGCCCTCGTCAGTCCACTGGACAAAAGCCTCTTCAAACGAGGCCGATCCTCAGCTATTCTTTTCCACCCGCTGCCAGCTTCCACTTTGTCGGAGGGCGCCATACCCTTTCACTATCATCATTATGATCAAGCTATATTTGTCCATTGCTGGACGACGGCCTTTCCCAATGCATCCCAACGAGCCCAATCTTCGTTTTTATTTTCCATCCGTTGACAGCAGCAGCGTATCTCCACTCGGTCGAAGGTAGCGCTGGGTCATCATGATCAGCCCACGTCAGTCCACAGCTGAACAAAGACGTCTCCCGGTTTTTCGTCGATTGTTTTCTGCTAGCAGCAGATTACATCGTCACTCCACCTTGTCTTAGGGCACCCTACACGTCTACCTCATCGGTTATCGATTTCCACTTCTACGGCAGATGTGACCGCTGCCACTTCAGCTTGGCGGTTACGTTTAGTTCTCTGTCGAATAACCTCATTTCTAATCTTATACTTGCAATGCCAAGATGTATCCAAATAAATAAAAAGCAGAGAGGAGAGCTCAATGAATGTCAATAGGTTTTGGCGGCTTTCCGTTACCCAGGGATACTAAGCACCCCCTGCCCCGCCGGTAACAATGCCGCCGTCGTGACTAAGAATAACGAAGCGGCCGGGAACTAGCGACAGCTTTTTATGATGGCTTGCTATGGGAGGAATATGCCCATAATCGCCACATGGACAATGCATGCTCGTTGGCAATCGCAGTGCATAGCTTTATAGCATCAGTGACGTTGCTGCCCGTCACTGGTCTGGTTATTTAAGTTATATCGAGGACTACCGCCACTTGTCGGTCTTCAGAGCCTCGTTCGTTGGTCAGCAAGGTTCACGGCAACCGTAAGGTTGACTTCGAGCATTTGCATAGTATTTAATTCCCTTAAATCGGCTGGTTACATTTGCCGTAGAACCGATAACCGGTCTCCACTGGAGAAACCGCTTGGCAGACGCAGCGTGAGGGGGCTCCTCACAAGGTGAAGCGATGATATACGCTAAGCTGCTTTCAGTGCATAGAAAAAAATTGCCAATGATCGGGCTCAGTGCCATGCATTGAGAAAAGCATATGTCCAGCAGAAGACCTAGGAACGTAAGCTGATTATGATAATGATAAATACCTTGATAATTCATGGCATGAACTCGACGGTTTACAATTAATCCTTAGAAAAGCTGGTATGAGATGTGAGGCTGGAGAGTAGTGGTAGTTATTGAGCTAAGGCGAAGGCGAGACTCGAATATGAACTCACGATCTACGGATGTCTCGCCTCACATCCGTGGATATGAGTTCGCATCCCCCTGCATATAGGTACCTCTGAATTTTCCGGAATTGATGTATGGGTTTATTATCAATTGCTCGGCGGTGTGGGAAAACATCGTGAGGAAACTTGCACATTCAAATAACTCTGAATGGAGCCATGGTCCAAAATGGTCATGTTCCCCTATCTAAGGGTAACGGAAGTCTGACGGTAGTCGCTCCAAATGTAATACCCAGACATGCCGCATCTAGGATCATGGTCAAAGCGTACCCCGCTAGGGACACGACAAAGCGGTGAGGAGGCTGGTGAAAAGCAAGGTTGGATGGTTGCAGGAACATGCAGATGGTGCTGTCGTCGCTGCTGGCGTGCCCCACGTACGCGGCGCGGCTGAGCGGTGCCGCCGCGCGCGACTGCGAGTGCGTGCCCTCCATCCCGCGCCTGCAGCTGCTGGTGGAGCGCGCCTGGCAGCTGGGCTTCGACACGCAGGTCACCTCCACACGACTGCCGTACACTCTGACCCCTCCATCCCGCGCCTGCAGCTGCTGGTGGAGCGCGCCTGGCAGCTGGGCTTCGACACGCAGGTCACCTCCACACGACTGCCGTACACTCTGACCCCTCCATCCCGCGCCTGCAGCTGCTGGTGGAGCGCGCCTGGCAGCTGGGCTTCGACACGCAGGTCACCTCCACACGACTGCCGTACACTCTGACCCCTCCATCCCGCGCCTGCAGCTGCTGGTGGAGCGCGCCTGGCAGCTGGGCTTCGACACGCAGGTCACCTCCACACGACTGCCGTACACTCTGACCCCTCCATCCCGCGCCTGCAGCTGCTGGTGGAGCGCGCCTGGCAGCTGGGCTTCGACACGCAGGTCACCTCCACACGACTGCCGTACACTCTGACCCCTCCATCCCGCGCCTGCAGCTGCTGGTGGAGCGCGCCTGGCAGCTGGGCTTCGACACGCAGGTCACCTCCACACGACTGCCGTACACTCTGACCCCTCCATCCCGCGCCTGCAGCTGCTGGTGGAGCGCGCCTGGCAGCTGGGCTTCGACACGCAGGTCACCTCCACACGACTGCCGTACACTCTGACCCCTCCATCCCGCGCCTGCAGCTGCTGGTGGAGCGCGCCTGGCAGCTGGGCTTCGACACGCAGGTCACCTCCACACGACTGCCGTACACTCTGACCCCTCCATCCCGCGCCTGCAGCTGCTGGTGGAGCGCGCCTGGCAGCTGGGCTTCGACACGCAGGTCACCTCCACACGACTGCCGTACACTCTGACCCCTCCATCCCGCGCCTGCAGCTGCTGGTGGAGCGCGCCTGGCAGCTGGGCTTCGACACGCAGGTCACCTCCACACGACTGCCGTACACTCTGACCCCTCCATCCCGCGCCTGCAGCTGCTGGTGGAGCGCGCCTGGCAGCTGGGCTTCGACACGCAGGTCACCTCCACACGACTGCCGTACACTCTGACCCCTCCATCCCGCGCCTGCAGCTGCTGGTGGAGCGCGCCTGGCAGCTGGGCTTCGACACGCAGGTCACCTCCACACGACTGCCGTACACTTTTCACTTTGACTTTTGGCAGATGGGGTTCTATTCAACACATGGTGACCACTATCACCACACTGCCTACAACTATTACTAACTCTTCACTTTGACTTGACTTTTAACATTGACTTTTGACTTCTGCTGCCTTGGGGCCCCACACGGTGTCCAAAACAATTCTTACAAACTTTTTACTTTTACTTTTGACTATGACTTTTTTAACATCGGTTTAGCCATAGGACGTCCACTGCTGAATATAGGCCTTATCTAATATGACTTCGAGATCGGCCGACTAGAAGCGGTCTGCATCTAGCGACTTCTGCGACCTTAAGCAGGTCGTCTGTCTACCTTATGGGTAAACATCCTACGCTGCGCTTGCCGGTAAACGGCATCTATTCTAGAACCTTTCTGCCCCATCGGCCGTCAGTTCTATGTGCTATGTGCCCCGCCCACTGCCACTTAGCTTGCTTATCCGTTAGGCTATGTCAGCGACTTTTGGTTGTTGACGTATCTCCTCATTTTTTACTTGAAACATGGTACGATATTCCAAAAAAATACGTAATCCGACATGTCTGCCATACACAATTTAACTTTCGACTTCCGAACTTCGTTTGAGTTTAATTGATAAGCAAAGAAAAGTTCGCATTCAGTATGCTGTAGCAGTTCAAGTACCCTCTATCCCTTCATTCATCCCAACAAGGCAGTGTGAAATATTTATTAATAGATATTGAAATATTATTTACAGGGTTCAGAACAGTTAGGCTCAAAGTTGCACAACACGCGAAAGTGGATCGGCGCCTGCGAAGTAGTAACAGTACTCTCCTCACTTAGGATAAGGTATGTCATTCTCTCTTTAATATTCATTTGTCCCACCGCGACGATTATCGAAGAGCGAGTAAAAATAGAAACTAGAAACGAGTTGGCAAGCAACGAGAAGCGAGTATGAGGGTATTTGTGTCGATGGGTTATAAGTGAGTGTGCAAGTACCACTCTCTCGGGGCAGCCGGGACATTTGCGTATATGTACCAAGCGGAAGTCGCTTAGCATGTGTCCTGACCGCCAAGCGAGCAACGCTGAGCGAGATATTTCTTTGATAGCTCGTCCTCTTGTTACTGCGAAAAAATAGTTCAAAAAGAGTTTTCGTCAGCAGTGTGAACAGGCAGCGATATACTATCTCTTTTATTTACACATCACATTTATTGTATGTTTCCTGAGCGGGATAATAGTTTATAGCTGTTCGCTTCCTCCTCGGGGGGTGGGACAAATGCCTTGCCAAAGTTGCCAAAATAGAATGCCTAGCTGTAGTAGTACCATCATAACTCGTCAACGGCGTCTCCTTAGGTCATAGACTTAATCCAATCTTCTCTAAGAGTACCCATTTGAAGTAGTCAAACCTTTTTTAAGCCATCAATGGCATCTCCTTAGGCCATAGACTAAATCCAATCATCTCTAAAAGTACCTCTTTGAAGAAGTGAAACCTTTTTGCGTAGATGTCAGTTGATCGACTTCCACAAGCCGACGAGCGCCGACGGCAGCCACCCCGCGCTGTTCGACTGGGTGCTTCGGTACTTCCAAGAGGACCCCAACGCGTTCAAGCCACCTCTATATCTTCAGCACCAAGGTATCTGGCCGATGTCAGCTAAATACTTACTTTATACTTCCAAGAGGAACCCAATGCGTTCAAGCTACCTCTATTTCTTCAGCACTAAGGTATCTCGCCGATGACAGCTAAATACTTACTCTAGACTTCTGAGAGGACCCCAAAGCCTTTACGGCGCTTCTATGTCTACAGCACATGGTATATCATGGTCAGTTTGTCGTCTAGACTTCAGTTGATCACTTCCAAAAGGTGATAAGTACGGACGTCAGCTAAACCGCGCTATTCGACTAAGTGGGGTCCCCATATAATTGCCTTGTCAGGAAGGCTCAGTTCAGCGGCTTATGCTGTGAGGAAAATAAGGCTTTTAACTGATGTCGAAACGGCAAGACTAGTATACTTTAGTTATTTTCATAGTTTGTTGTCTTATGGTTTACTGTTATGGGGTTCTGCTGCTGACATTGAATCAATCTTTGTGTTGCAGAAAAGAGCCGTACGCGCCATATACTGTCTTGGACCTCGTGACTCACTGAGGGAGATTTTTAAAGATATTAATATATTAACAGTAGCCTCTCAATACATTTTTGAAAATATTATGTACGTTCGAAAAAATCTTAGTTTGTTTAGCCTAAAAAGTGATTTTCATCAATATAATACTCGAAATAAAAATAATCTTGCCGTTCCGAGCTTCAGACTACACAAAGTTGGTGATTCATTCTTGGGGAAATGTATTAAATTTTTCAATAAAGTACCACGTACTCTTGTTGAATTACCTGTACATGAATTCAAAATTCACATTAAAAAAATCCTTATGAAAAAAGGATATTATAAAATAGACAATTATTTAAACGACAAGAGTGCATGGACTTAACCTGCTTGGCTCACACTTACTACATGTCTTGTAAACTGTATTTCATGTAAAATAAGGCTGACAAAGGTGACTGAGTTTGTTGCGCCGTTTCTTCTCATCACCAGCCAATATGTAGTCCCGAAGCGGTAATAGGACTAAGCTATACTTTTGGGACGTGTATAAGTGCCCGGAAGAGGGCCTATGTACAAAATAAATGAGTATTATTGAGTATTATTGCTGCGGTGCCAGAAGGAACCTACCTTCAAGACACCTCTATATCATCAGCACCAAGTTAAAAGACATTTGATACCTGGCATTTGTAAGCTGTCAATGGATTAGCAAGCTGAAGTTGCAGAGGGTTGGCATATAGCACGTAGAACTGACGGCCGATGGGACAGAAAGGTTTTAGAATGGAGGCCACGTACCGGCAAACGCAGCGTAGGATGTCCACTCACAAAATAGACGGACGACCTGGTAAATGCCGCTGGATGCAGGCCGCTTCCAACCGGCCAATCTAGAAGTCAATGTGGGATGTCTATGTTCAGCAGTGGACGTCCTATGGCTGAAATGATGATGATATGTCAGCTAATTACTTTAATAAGACTTCTGAGTGGACCTCAACGCGTTTAAAACACCTCTATTAGCATCGATGTAAAGACATTTGGTATTTGGCAGATGTCAGTTAATTACTTTCAGAAGATTTCCGAGAGGAACCCAGCGTGTCTAAAGCATCTCTATATCTAAAGCACTAAGGTAAATTCATTTAGTATCTATGTAGATATCAACTAATGAAATTCTGCACTTGTGAAGTGAACATAGAATTTTTATTGCCAGATATTGGAGCGATAAATATCAATTATATATGTTGCCAACTCGGTATTTTTGCAGGAATCTAATAAGATACTCGTAGATAGATAGACGCTTTATTGCACAAAAACATTAAAGGTTATTACAAACAACACACAGTTATGTACAATCTGGCGGCCTTATCGCCAAAAGCGATAAAGCCTCCTCTTCCAGACAACCTTAGGGCAGAGGAAATTAAGTTGTAATACAGTAAAGGGTACAATAAGGTAATGCAAATGATTTATCTTGTCATAAACTCAACAATGCACTTATTTGGAGATGACGAGTATGTTACCTAACAGCCTTACGTATGTTTGCAGGTCACTCGCGAACGATAATAGGGTACGAGAAACACAAAGACGGCAAGGCGACACTTTTAGTGCTAGACCCGTCACATTCACCGGCACAGGTAACTTACTTATATATATATAATTAACTTACTTATATTATAGTTGAGGTGAGGCCTGTTCCCCTTACTGAATACGAAATGGTATCAAATAGAAATAGTAAATGATCACTTATTTGTCTGGAGAACCAGTGTTAGCAAACTCACACATCTATACCATGACGTAAACTAAGAAACCGAGTTACAATTGATCAACTGCAACGATTACGAAAAAGCGCATAACACAAAATTATTTAATTAAAACACAGACTTATTGCAATGACTTATGTTTCTGATCTGTAAAAATCAAGGAAAAGCAAGTGTTGCTATTCGCTGTGCGCGCGATGACAGCGCCCCTAGTGACCACAAGTATTGTGGACTTAAGATCTCTCAAATTATGGCAACTGGATGGTTTATGAATGATTATCGGATTGTTATTCTTCGAAATAAGATGAAAATGTCTAAAAAGTTTGTGCACATTATAATAAGTAATTTTCTTACTTGAGCTAAAATATGAATGTTATATACGTACGGGATTTGAATCGATACAACATGATAAAACTTTCCAACCTTACTGTCCAAAAAGGGAAAAAATTGTAGTAGCACAGCATGTCAGAGACTTTGGACTTTACTTAATAAGAGCTGTGATCATAACACAAACGTCTGTGACTCAAACTCCCTACAAACTTTTTTCTTTTCACAGCAGCTATCAATTTATTACTTTGCTTCAATTTCCATCTTGATGTTGAAAACGAATAAAATATGCACGAACTGTTTTTCCCATTGTTTCTACACTTTATAACACAACCCATATCGAAAACTTTAACGTTTTTACTTAAAAATACTTATTAACGTAAGTATGGAATTCTATGGAAATATAGCAATTGGACACATTACAGTCCAGAGTTATTTCACATTTCTGCCAGATTGCGTGCTGCGATCGCTTTGACGGCCCCCACCATCCACTTTGCACATAGCGAATAATATGCAACCCCAAAAAAGCCTAAATGTATCTCAAAAATAAAATTCCTATTAAATAAATTGAAAAACAATCACTGTTAAGTACTACAGGTTATTAAAGACGTAAAAGTTTTAGGCGTAAATAAATATTAAACAAGTGTATAATTGTGTAAAAAAATCAGCAGTGGGATCTATGTAGGCATACTTTAATTCTTTTTTCATTACTTATAGTAATGAACTCGAATAGTAAGGCTGAAGTTGCCCGAGCAGCAGGTTAAAAGTAATACTTTTCAGCCCTAGAAGAATCGTTTTCAACTGACAGCTGTCGAACTAAACGGCGGCACGTCGAGCGGCTAACGGGCTTCAATTGTTCTCAATCGATATTGATCTCTGCGTGAGGGACTTAGAGTTGTAAAACGGTTTGGTTGGGTTGACCTGCCGTTGACCGCACATAACATAAGATAATTGAAAAAAATTGTAGACGAGAACTACTGCCGACAAACTGCTGTGCAGTTTGGCAGATAAAAACTGTGTAAGTGATTATTTAAACTTTTGAAATAAATAAATTTAAGTTGTAGAGTTCTGTTAAAATTCACAATTTTTTTCTTTAGCTAATTCATATATTAATTTTTACTTTCCTTGTATTCGTAATGAAAAGCACAGTGTTTACTTCGGGTTAAAGACTTATTTAGTCCCTCGAACTATTGACGCCGTCTCGGGATTAAATACAATCACTTTCGCCCCAAGGGTAACGAATGTACTACACTCACGGCAGGTCCGACAAGTGGTATGCGGGAATACGGCCGCGTGTAACACGGCGCTACGGCTGTTACGACGAGGTGCGTCTGCCCTTAGAGCGCGCCAGTACCAGCTGCTGTGCGTCACGGGCGTCATGGCCGACGACCAGGAGTACGAGGTAGTGGCACCATCATCATCATTTCAGCCACCTTCACTGCTGAACAAAGGCCTCCCCCAGTCACTTACAGATTGGCCAATCGGAAGCGGCCTGCATTCAGCGGCCTCCTACAACCTTTACCAGCTCGTCTGTCCACCTTGTAGGTGGACGTCCTACACTGCGCTTACTGGTACGTGGCCTCCCAGACTGCCTGACTGACTTCCAGATCGGCCGGTTGGAAGCGGCCTGCGTCCAGCGGCTTGCTGCAACCTTAACCAGCCCCCCTAGCATGACCACCAAAACACGGTATGATATAGCGATATATTGACAGCAACTTTAAAAATATATAGAAGTAGCCGCCATGTTGAATCGCCGTGCCGGTGACGTCACATGTTAAGATCGCTGTTTCGATAAAAATTTAAGATAGCAGCGATATCTGTCATATTTAAGAAAAAAGACAGTTGGTGTCAATAAATTGCTATATCATATCGAGTTGTAGTGGTCATGCTAGCAGAGCAGATCGTCAAAATAGACGTCCACCGCTGCACTTGCTGGTACGTACGTACGTAGCCTCCATTCCAGAACTTTTCTGCCTCATCGGCTTTTAGTTCTACGTGCTATGTGCCTCACCCACTACGATTTCAGTTTACTAATCCGTTGAACTATGTCAGCGACTTTTATTCGTTCGTCAGCGATTATCACTGATCTTCTCATTTCTGATTCGATCTCGCAAAGAAACACCTAGCATACGCCATAAGTCTAAGATCAAAGTATCACTCTAGAAGAATTCCGGCACGGATCTGGAGCGGTCAGGAAGAATGTGGGGATGGCTTTACGCATCTTTCGAGACCTTCATCGTACCATAAACGCGTGCGCAAGCGACCAATCATGACTCGGTGCAGACCCGTCACGAGATTATTGAATCAGTACTCGTTTTGATCTTATACGCATCTTTCGCTTAGCGCTCAGGATCCGTGCCGCTAGTTGTAACTGACATGTCTGTAGTAGTGTTCATCATCATTATCGAGTAGTGTTGCCAGACAATATTTCGGTACTTCGCCCCAATTTCGCTTTTTTTCTTCTGTCCCGATTAGCGATGGGCAACGGAGAGTTTTTAACCAGTATGTTAAAAGTAAAAGTAAAAACCTGATTTTTACTAATTTATGGAAATAAAGCTAAATACTCGTAAATACCCTTGGAGTATGGCCCGAACCCCCTCATAGTTGAGGTGAGGCCTGTGCCCTGCAGTGGGACGTTTAAGCATACTTTACTTTACTTACCTAACTGACATATTAGCACCGTCAGTTGTTTGAACACGTCAGAGTCTTATAAACTCGTCATCACTTAGGGCCCAGTCAGCTGGTATCATTGTCATAACTGTCATCCATCAGATTAGTCCTAATTGGTCAGCGTGGTTGAAAGTGATTTTTCACTTACATTTAGTATGAAATGACAAGTTCTGTCAACTGTCGCCCATACAAAACAGTACGGTAAACAGTAAAAAAATGGCGGAACATTTTTTCGAACAAATCATATGACATTCCTACTCTATAAGGTATGTGATCTATGCATGTACTAGACAGCTCCACAGATTAAATTATCGAATATGGATCAAAACACTTTTTATCTTATTGTAAATGAACTGCAATGTTTCTATGACAATGTCTTTAAACCGATACTTTCTATTTCCAGGCAAGTAAAGTGCTCCAATCGGTCCGCATACCATAGGGCCGGCGAGTAGCGCGGTGTGCGAACTTGGACTCTATGAGCGCCCACACACAGGTCTGTACGGCGAGAATACCTTGCACTACTCATGAATTTTTTGAGGTTACTTTGTCTGAATATATTGCTAATGTGGGTAAATTACAAAAGAAAAATATATCAAACATAACATTGATGTATCAAAACATCAACCACATAAAAATGTTTAAATTATTAATATTAATTTATTGAATGGTTATTTAAAAATAAACTATGTTTAACGAATTTAATCAATTAATCGAACTTCTTTAAAATTTAAGCGTCGTTTGCTCAAGCAGAACGATTTTAAATATCAAAAGAACTAAATCGAAGCTATTAATTTCAATTAAAATTACTACCTCATGTTATTTTTGTCAATTATTATATGTTGTATCGTCAATTCACGAACCAAATCATGATTTTATAATCGGAATTTATTCCGTTGTGCTTTTTGCTTTGAACATAATAGCGAAACTTGCGTCGTAAATACTGTAAAATCATTATTTATATTTAAATTATTCAAATTTGTTTAAAAATAAGAAAACAAGTAATAAATACCCATAGTTTTCATTGTTCAAATCCATTAAAAACAATGTTTTACAGTATTTACCTTCCATGGTTTATATTTACCATAATGTAAAAATATTTCATATTACTTTAATCTTCTAATATACACACATAATAAATAATTCATATTTTAACTATACAACGATATTATTTTGTTAATAATTAAACTTAATAATCACAGAAGAATTTTATACAAATTCAAATTCCCGCCGTATATAATAATAGTAAGTAATAATTATTATAGTGATTTATCAAAGCAAGCTAGAATGTTAGTGAGGTTACTGGTACAATATAATAGCTTCGAGAGATTGCCTTCGACTCAATACAATTTTAAGGTAAATTAATAAGTTGGCAACACTACACGAAATATGGCCATTATTAAAAATAAGTTTATTTATTGTATTTCAACATAATTCGGTCTTTGTTACTAAATTACTTGTCAATCAATTTCATTTTAGATAGTTTGTTTGTGATACACATCTATTCATTATTTTCAGATTAAGTCGATTCAACTATTTCTAAAAATGACCACCCGTCGTCCAGTGTTGCCAGAATAGATAGTGTTTTAAACCTAGGTAATTAACTAATAAAGGAAGCTTTTAAATCACGAAATACATAATTTGCACGTTCACATAGTTCCTAACGGAATTGCGATAGGAAACGTTCAGTGCGACAAGGCTTTCTATGCATTAGACCAAATGGAACAAACGCCTTTTGTTTGACCAATAGTAATCGTCATAATAACACACACAACAATACTTGCTCGAGCAATAGGCTATTCTACCGATGATTGAAATCGGTTTTAATTTGTTGGCAATGTTTTAACGAGTCCCTAGAATTTTTATTTAATTTTTTAAAGCTATTTAAAAACTTAATATCAATTTCAAACTTGACATTTTAAAAAGCCAGCGTAAACGCAGTCGGCCGTGATGCACAATTTAGTGACGTCACTATATAGCAAAATTTCAATTGAATTATAAAGTAACTAGAGTTGTAAATTGACGGTCACATGCTATAAGCGTCCGTCATTTATGATAAATGCTCGGTCACATTGGAGATTTATTGTCACGATGGTCACATATTTTTTTAAATTTAAACAAAAAAAAAAAGAATTCCTCTAAAGTATGTCTTAAATGTTATGTATTTGACAGTAAAAACATACAATAAAACATGTAATTTGATCTGGATTGAACAAAAACAAAAACTTGCGCGTGACGCTTTTTAGCTTGTTCGTGCAGAAAGATAAATTAATTTTAGAAATTTCATGTCGTTATAGACCATCACTACTAAAGCCTGTCTTTCTTATAATAATGCAGTTATTTTTGACCAATTTTTTTTTTCATAGTGTGTCAATAGAATTGATTGTGACGTTAGTGACAATAAATGTCCAAAATGTCCGGTCACATTGAGAAAATGTCCAATTTGCTCGGTCATATTGGTCAGACATTTATAACGTGACGGACACTTTACAACTCTAAAAGTAACAGAAATGGCATGTCAAAATACGTCCACCGTCCGACACACCGCTCAAACAGTTGTGCGAGCGTAGTCCGAAATCTTACTTCGGGATGTCAGTTCCAGTAAAACTTAACTCATTGGTGAAGTACAGCACTTCACCAATGAGTTAAGTTGATGACGGCTAGCGTTTTCGTTGTAGAATAATATGACTCGTTTGATAATGTAACTTATCCAGTAATAATTTAAACATATTTTTTTGTCAAGAGAAATTACCAGTTACGTCAATCAATTACAAAGCTATGTCATGCTAAACAAGTTTTGTATTTTATCCATTATTGTCAAATAAGAGCCTTTCCACAACCATCGGCTTACGCTAGCAAAATAAAACTACCTACCTACCTAATTAATTATTTTAGCAAAAAAACATTTATTTTAGCTGCCAAAAATGTTAACAAAAAACTAAATTACTTAAACTTTTAGTTAAAATTACAATGTATGTCGTTATGGATATTTTTTTATATTTATTTCAAACAGTCATTTTGATAAACTGTTGCAGTCAATTTAAAGTCGTACTAAAATTGGCCAATATAAAGGACATTTAATGTTAGTTCTACTTCTGGCCGCTCGCAAAGATAGTCTTGTGGCACTACAATAATATGGCGGTCATGTCGTCTGTGGTGCTCTATGGTTAAAAGAGTCTTTCAATAGAAATAATAAAAAATTGATTCGGCAAAGGGTCGATTTTTTAACAGCCATATAACTTTTATTTGAAGAATAAGTTTGACATTTGTTAGTTTTCGTATAGAAATTGTGTCAAAACGTCAATTTTATTCGTCGAATAAAGTTATCTGACAGTTGATCTATATCTGACAAATCTACGAAACTTCTAGCCCACGGAGTCTACTCAGTAATACGTTTTCTATACCGGCTGTTCCGTAAATAATGAATCAACAATAAAGGGGAGAAAAATAGCATACTTGACTGTACATACTAGCATACTTGTTGTTAAATAGGTTCCAAATTTTTTAATAAATTTTTTGTATTTTCCTTTTTTTATGCTGTCGCCGAAAATGATTCAATTTTTGATTTTGAGTTTCCTAATGTATCTTTTGAACTATACTCTTTTCAAGATAAGAAGAAACTTGTGACACATCACGTGACTTCACTGTTGACACCACCAATAGTGATGTGCCCTAAGGAAATCCAACCGATTTTTTTTTTTTAATCGATAAAGTTTATAAAGAAAGATTAATTGATTTTTATTCAAATTAACTTATTTAAAATAAGATACCTATATACTACAGTTTTCTACCGCCAGAGTGCCGTATGTTTGAAAGGACTTTACTTATATTTGTATCTCACGTCTTTCGTGACTTGCAAATAAAAACGAAATTAAAAGAAGGGGTACGATTCTGGGAAATCAAAAATTATGGTAACCCAGTGGTTTTAATTTATAACTGTTCAAAACGGTTGTGGTTAATCATAAGCTGTCTTTCCATTAATTAATGTTGATTCATTATTTGCGGGGCATCCTGTATATTGGCTTTATCTGTCTTCTTCTTCTTCATCTATACGGTCAATCCCGGTTGCGTCCCAGTTGGCTTTATCTGTCTTTCCCTCATAATTGGTATCTTAGGATGAGTAAAAGAGACGAACAAAGCCATACATATTGAAAAATGAAACAGCGATCTACAAAACCGCATTACATATTTTTTATCTTTTTTTTTCCGAGAATAGTAGCTATATTAATTATAGAAAAATATATTGATCAAGTTGATTAATGTTGTGTATCAATTTCTATTGAAAGACGGTGTACAGTCGACAGCTAATAATTTACCACAAAATCCACAAAATATCAAATGTCTTCGACCGATTTTGAACTTAAAGATCACCACGTAAAGTTCAATATTGATACAATTTGAGGTTTTCTGGTAGATTGAAAACTGTTGACTGAACTGAAATTTAAGTTTTAATGTCCCTTTAAATATTGTTACCGACCTAAGCTTGTGCACGCAATTTTCAACGAATAACAAGGTTCTGAAAAGATGTTGGCTCAATTCATATTATTCCTTTTCAACATACTCGTTGTACAGCTCACGAAAAACTTGTAGTTCGCTCAGAAGTTGTTTCATGCAGGTTTTTTTTTCGGAATAAAATGATTTAGATATAAATGTTTATGTTTATGCTGTAATTCATTCATACAATCACATGATTAAAAATAAACAACATGATTCATTTATTTTATTTACAGCTAAAAACATACATTAAACAACTTCAACTGTACCTTGAAATAGAATTTCGGACGCAAAATATTTGTAAATATTCTTGATTCAAAATTATTCGCGCAGTTCCCATTTATTGTTATTGTCAATAAAGTTTATATCTCAATTATAGCTTGTCACGTCTGAAATTATCTTTGAAACTTATCGAATATCTCGTTAATTGTGTCAATTAAAAACTTACAAATTTTCCTATTTAAAAAAGAATATGAAAATTTCACTTTTCTGTTAAAATTGTTGTGTAATTCTAGTGTCAATTGACCAAATCGTTGTTTTAGTGGTTAATAATGATTGTTCAAATTATTTCTAGTCTATAGCCCCTTACTAATAAACTTTAAAATAATAGATGAATAGTTAAATAAATGTAATAAACTTCTGCAAATTTACCCCCTGACTCAACGCGAGTGCAAAAGTAAGGTTGTAGCTTGACTAAAAACCTTGGACTATGACGATACTGAATGCATATTGAAGCGTCTTGTGTGAAGTGTGTTATATTAATTATATTTTAAAAGGATATCTTCTTGATACGTTAATTTAAGTATTAACCTACGTACCTTTTCAGTTACACACACACACACACGCGCACACAAACAACACACACACACACACAAACATGCACCATTTTACTATATTTACCGTAACTTGATTTTTGTTTAAGTACTACTATATTATGTTATTTCGTTTTTAACTTAGACGTAAGAGTGTGTTGAGGAAGAGTGGCTTCTTCTGGCACAGGTGCTCTTAGCACTTAATTGAAGAAGTCATTGTTTGTAAAAGACTATTGTGTTTTGGCGAAATAAATTTATTTATGATTATTTATTATAGTTACATTGTACTAGCTCTGCCTGTTAAAAAAAATGATATTTTCCAGAAAAAATAAATACACTGTGTGGCTATTCACTTGTTATATCGTTTATTTTATTAGTAGGGGGCATTGTGTATTTTAAATGTACTTACCTGTTTTGGTGTAAAATTATTGGTGTTGTCTATTTGTTTTAATGTTGGGATCAACTGAATGAACGATCGGGCGGCTCTAGTATCAAATACTATAGAAGATTGAGACTTACTGTTGTTTTGAATTGCTACAAGCGATATTCTTATGTCCCTGAATTAAACCTAGAAATAAGAGTGTGCTTTTGATGATCGTCTTATAAATAGGGAAGCTATCTTTTCAAAATATAATGGACATTTAATTCTCTCTAAATAATAATTCTTGGCAAAGTAAGGATGTGTCTTATTTCTACGTTTAATGTGGATAAACTAATCTGTAACTACATTATACTCCAAATCTAAGATCTTGGAAAATATGTATTAATAATGTGTGCTAAAAACGTAAGTTTAATTGCAATTTGCTTTCAAACTATTATGAATCCATACTTTTCGAGATCGCAAGGTAAAACTATGATAGTAAATACATTTCTATTTTACTAATAATTTATCAAATTCATAATTTGACTACTGCATACATACTTAAGCTTGTGTATTGTTTGTAACGTTCCGAGAAGTGAAGCCACGCTTAGTACAAATGCTATAGTTAGGGAGGTTGCCCGGCGGCGGCTGTTAAGGGCCCACCACACGGTCTGTCGGCTTGCTCTGCCCAGAGGCCACGCGTGGGCATTTGACCATCACGACAGTGATTTCTCTATACTATACAACCAGAAACAAAAAACTAAATAGGTAGCCTTCTAACTGTGGAAAGCGTCATCTCATCATGCTTATTTTAACGCTGTTTTGACCTTAAGCAAAGTCAAAGCGTTTATTTGCATAGATTGATCATATTTATACAGTACCATTTGATTTATTAAGTATGAGTACAATGCTGGTACATTGTCAAGGTACAACATTTTTGAAAATTGACCTGACATTGTACAAAATGTACTCTTAATTTTATGGGACAGATTTTTTTTATGTTTCGATTCTAGTGTCAATATTTAAGCCGCACAATTTGACATGTTTTTTTTACTTCTATCTGTCTATGGTTTTGAATCCCAACCAGAGACAATAGACCAATCGCCTATCCAAATACCGGTCAAAGGTGACGTTCGAACGCAGCTTGACGACCGGCCGTGTGGCGACCCAACTAGTTAGCGCGGTGTTACTTGACAAACTCGCATTATTTTGCTACACACACATTTGTATATCGCCCATGCTACCATTCAGGTAGTCGTTTAGAGACATAGATTAATTTAGCTGTTAATAAACATCAAATCAACGTTTCTCAGGTGACACTGCCTGTTTAACAATTTACTAGTATTTAAATGCACTCATTCATGTGATATTTAAACAAAGCGACGTTTCACTATTATTCATGTTTTTATATACATAATTGTGCGCGGGTTGACATAAATTTTACTATTTGTTTGGGTAAAATGTATGTCAGTTTGTGTATTAGTAAAATATTTATGCTTACGTTCCACCGGTGTTATGTACTGATAGAATAAACCTGTGATAGGAGGACTGTAGTCGAGTCACCTTGTTAATAATTGCTTAGTTGCTTGCAAAGTTGTTGCCACCTAAAATTTGTAATTTTTTCCCATAATACTAATTTATTTTTCGGAAACTTTTCAGTCTAGTATATACGATACTCTCCAATCCGATTCTGCTAAAACGGCGTTTTTAAAAATGCAAAACAATATTCGTTTTTTTTTTTTTACTCAATCGAAAAGTAAATGGAAGATGGTATTTGGAGTGCCGTAAGTTTGTCTAATATGCCGCCAAAACGAATGCCATAGAAATATGGTGTTACTTTTCGATGGCGTTAAAATAAAAAAGGGGGATTAAAATCTAACGCTAAGCCAGTTGAAAATAATTAATGGCTATCATAGTTTAAAAACTATTTAACACTTTGTAAGTATCGGACGAGTCCAAACGAATCGAATGAACTCAAACACGTAAGTTACTTACTTGTAGCCATTAAGAGGTAGCCAAATTGTGTTAGGTTACAAAAGAATGTTTTGTGTAAAATCTATAGGTTATATCATTTTGAAAAAAAGGTAGTTGTAATTTATCGCATTTCTAACCTAATACTTGTTACCAAAACACGATTCCACAAACTTCACTCTATGGAAAACATAAATAGATTTGCCTCTGAAAATACCTACATTAAAATTTTTCTCATTTGTACTCATAGTAATGTTGATGATCTTAGGCAAAATTATGGCTTTTATATTACTAAAGCAATTGGCCGCTTTTGATTTTTTTAAAAGTGGTTATTTTTATTAAAATCGTGTATTTTGTGGTTTAGCACTTAGGCGCTTTCATTTCAAGCAGTACCTACCTTTTCTGTCACTCCTACTGAATCCGACAGTGACAGCTAAGGCGCACTGCTAGACGGGCCTGTGTCTATTGCTTACACTGAGTTTTACCATAAAATTTAGATTTTTGATTTTGATTTTATTGTATTTGTCTTCCGACTGTCAGATACTTACAAAGTTTTTAATCGATACGTCACTTAAAAACCTCTTCCAAGATTTTATAACAAAAGTTAGTAACAAGTGAAGCTAATAAGTATGGTAAAAATTAAATCTGTATGTACAGACAAAAGCTCGACAACCTTCCACTAAACGTCAAATTTTCTCAATTGATATCGATCTCTACGTGTTGGACTTAAAGTTGAAAATTGGTTGAATGACCTTGACTTTTTGGGTAGGTTGACTTTCCATTGTCTGTACCTCAATGTTTAATAACGAGATACTTACCAGCTACTACTCATACCAACTAATTTGAGATCATAAAGCTGGTGATAAACGGGGGCGGGGTCTCTGGACGCGTCTTGACATTGTGAGGTCAAACGCTACCGTTGGTCGATCCTTCCGTCAACTTCCGCCAGCCCGACAGCAATACTCCGCCCCTTCCTGTTCCGAAACTGGCTATAATTGATATTAGTGTTTTCAAACTTGGTCCGATTTTATATTCACGTACACCACTCGAGTTTTAGTAAGCTAAAATCGATGTATGCTCAATCCGAAACAAAAGGCGAAGATTCGATGGTCAAAGCAATGTCAAGACGCGTCCGGCCCCCGTGTATCACCAGTTTAACATACCTGTCTGAGATATTTTTATTTATAATTTTTCAATAAGGTAGAGGTGCGCTTTGCAAGCGACGAGCAGCGACATCGAGTGTTGTATCACCATGCCTTGTAAGTTACCGGTAGAGCCGGGCTTCGTAGGGACAGCTAGGCTGTGCTAATGTCTAATGTTTCTTCAATAAACTATTTAAGTTACAGACGCGCTGCTTTCATTTACCTTAACCCCGGTAGAAAACAAAAAAAAAAGCTTCGATACAATATTATCGTTTTATTTAGTAAGACCTAATAGGGAATATGCACGGAAATAATATATTGTTTTAACTATATTTATAAGAAATTATACAGGGTTATTTGTAAAACATCAACAACCTCCCAGGGGCTGATTCTGGTGCTCAAATACAAAAAAAATGTAACATCGAAATCGCAAAAAAATATTCACTGTTTTGTACAATCTGATGTCAGCTGATCGGCGGCTTTGTGTGGGGAAGTTTTTTTTTTTGCGATTTCAATGTTGGTCCCGTACAAAAAGTTGTTGTATTTGATCATTAAAATCAGCCCCTAGGGGAAATAGAAATAGAAATAGTATTTATTGCATAAAATATGGTAGTACAGTAGTATGGTATGGGGTTGTTAATGTATTAAAAATAACCCTGTATACAGGTTACGTTCCGGTTACATTTCACGGTAGTGCCAATTTTTCAGGGACCACACAGAATCAGTATAAATCGATCTACGTAATAAACAATGTTTATTTTCATTTTTAATTCTTCCATTCTGCATTTGAAAAATATCTCCTGCACCAGCCCGGCCCCGCCCGCGCGGGACGCCGACGCCGAACTGGCGCGCGCGACTAGAATACGTAGAAAATTTACGATTACTCGATTAAATTGCACCGTATGTGCATGAGGTTTTGTTGGAGCGGTGTCGGCGTATGCCTATCTCTAATGAATGACGGCGCGTCTCACGTTTTCTTTTCTTCGGATTTTTTAAAGTATATTTTTCTCCAGAAATACGACGACTGAAATTAGTTACGATAAATTAGTACTTTTATATTGTTCTATAGACATTATTTTTAAAATTTGGCACTACATTGAAATGTAACCCTGTATAATTATAGTGCTAATAGTGAAAACAACATTGATTTTAGGTAAAAAATTACCTCAATACAGTAACTAGAAATTAAGATATACCTGTCTCTTTCTAAAACAACTTTTACAATGAAAAATTTATGGCGGACGTGTACTGTGACGTCACGGTACATGTCTGATCTCCCTGTCTAGCACACGAGACTTTAATGAGTTGTAAGTCAGTATTTTTTTTTTTTTTTTTTATCAACCTGTTCAATCTCACTGCTGGGCAAAGGTCTCCCCCAGACTCTTCCATCTCTTCCAGCTTGAAGTACAGTAAAAGCCCTGAAGCAGATGGTGTCACTTCTGAGGTTCTTAAGCTGGGAAAACCGACCTTGCGGACTTTTCTTACAAAATTATTTAACACGGTTCTGTTGACTGGATCCTTGCCACGCAAATTCTGTCATTCAAATATAATTTTGCTTTACAAGAAAGGTGAAAAACATGACATCAATAATTATCGACCAATCAGTTTAATCTCGCATATCTACAAATTGTTTACTAAAATAATTCAGAGCCGAATCGCCCACAAACTAGAAAAACATCAGCCCCCTAAACAAGCCGGCTTCCGTTCACACTTCTCTACCATGGACGACTTACACTCTGTCAATCAATTAATAGAGAAATTCAACGAATTTAACAAACCGCTATACCTAGCCTTTGTCGAGTACTCGAAGGCATTTGACAGTCTAAGACATGAGTCTATATTCACTGCTCTGCGAAATCAGGATATAGAAGCCACCTATATACAGCTCCTTCAGCTGATCTATCAAAGAAGCACCGCTGATGTCAAACTGCACGCGCCCGGTCCTTCCTTTCGAATACTGAAAGGCGTCAAACAAGGAGACCCGCTTTCTCCGAAAGTATTTACCAGTGCCTTAGAGGAAATATTTAGAGACCTAGCGGACTCCTGGAGAACGAAGGGTATAGATATCGGAGGAAGAAAGCTCACGAATCTTCGTTTTGCTGACGATATTGTTCTCTTCGCCAATACATCTTCTGAACTAGAAGTCATGCTCGAGCAGCTGAGCGCAGCAAGCTTTGGGGTTGGACTGGTGATGAACGGGTCGAAGACTAAAATGATGACCAACGCTACTAAGGACACCATAGTAGTGGAAGGGCAGGCAATGCAATACATTAACGAGTTGATTGAGTTGAGAAATTGATCTAACATTTAATTTGATTTAATTTAATTTAATTCAATTCATTAATACCTATTATTGTATGCCCATGCGGCGGGACACAGTTGTTCTAACCTTATTATTATATTGCCACCTCTCTGTACCTGTGATTCACAATAAATAAATTTGATTTGATTTGATTTGAGTATATATATTTGGGCCAGATAGTCTCCTTTGAAAACAGGCAGGACAAAGAAATCGAGCGTCGCATCGATAATGCCTGGAAGAGCTTCTGGTCCATGAAAGCTTATATGAAGGGCAACCTTCCCATTTCGCTAAAGCGAAAACTCGTCGACACTTGCATCCTGCCCATTCTTACGTACGGAGCGCGTATGTTTATTTAATTAAGTACTATTTATTTTAGAACCAAATAAAAATATATGCATATTCCCCATTGGTGAGACTGGCTTGACGGGCTTAGTGCAGCCTCGTCTTAAATGCAAAGCAGACGCAGAAGCGAGGTCGCCTCGATGTCTCTAAACTCGTGGGATCTACGATTAGTCGATTTAAATTGCACCGTATGTGCACTGCATAAGGTCCTTGTTGGCTCGGCGTCGCTGCCAACAAGCGTCATGCGCTGAAAGCCTAAGTTAAATACCATCCATTTTTTTTTTTAAATAAATGAATTTTAAATTATTTATTTTGTTTTAAAACTTTTTGAAGTCCCAACTGGCACACTCTTATAAACAAAAACTGTGCTACTTATATTTAAACCAGTTTATTTTTCCTAATCATTGAATTTAATCATATAATAAAAATATACATATATTTTTGTATCCCTTCCTTTGCAGTCAGTTAAAATAGTTTAGTATTTGTTACAAGGAACTTATTGCGGAATTACGGCGTAGTTCGGAAAGTACAGGTACAATGTAGGTATATTTTAAGGATAAACAATTTTGCTATAATACTTACACTATACTTTTAATACTGAATGCATAGTATACTAATTTTATGTGTAAATAAAAAAAACGGTTAGGTAATCAATTCTTAACAAGAACATTTATCAGTTTATTTGCATTTTGGTAAAATAATTATATCTGTATTATTTTAAGCCCGTCTTGATACCAAATAATGATAATCATGACGATGAGACGCACGCCAAGAAACTATTTTATCCAACAAACTAATTTAGTCTTAAGGGTTGCTACACACTGCGGGCCGGCATTAATCGGCAAAGCCGGGCGGTAAAATCGAATATAAGTAGATGAACGTTTGGGAATCACAAACCGCTCGGCGGCCGAACCTAATCACAAAACCTTCGCGTTCCATTTACCCGTGGCAGACCAGAGAAACAATGGAAAACAATAGGGAAAATTTTAAGTGGCGACGCGATCGGCACAGCCGATTAAAGTTGAAAAAGCAGTAATTACTTCGGGTCGGCTTTGTTGTTCGACAAATACTGCCGAACCCACAATGCCGACCCGCTTATGTGTGGAGTAAACCCTAATGGCCTACTGCAATCTTACTACTCGACATTTTGAGGTAAATTGTATGGTAATGCGCAATCATGACCGGTTACAAATCAAAAAGTACATAATCTAAAATACTTTTTCCATGGCAATTTCCACGGCTTTGTCGCATTAATAACATATAAATAAAAACTTTTTATTGGTTGATGATATAAGAACTCGAAAGACCATGTTTTTTTGTGTTTTCAAATAAAGATTTTCATTCTTAAAAACGGGGTAAGTAATAGTCACAGTAAAGGTATTCGCATTAAATCAGAGTAATAAAGATGTTACAATGGGCTAGTTTCCTAAAAAAATCTAATTAGTCTTGTCAGTTGGATCAACAGAAAACATTGGATACGTATTTTTTCTTTTATAAATCAAACAAAAAATTGTGAAGATATAGCCTGTAAAGTTCCGCGTCACGTCACGCCTTGCGACACTTTAGCAAAACGTGACGTCACTCCCTAACTTCGATGCGCTTTATCTTCGTCATTTTTTGTTTGATTGACAAAAGACACAATATTTTTTGATAATCTAACTGACCCACTAAATAGAATAATCATTTTTTTGACCCAGGAAACTAGCCTATTGTATTTCCTTCTTTGCGAATTGAAAAGAAATAGAACAAAACGATACATTGTGAAACTCCAAATACTTACGCAAAATCTCTTAGGGGCTGATTCTGGTACTTAAATACAACAATTTTTCTATGGGACCAACATCTAAACCTCAAAAATATCAAAGCATTGGAAATTTTTACATGTCACAACCCGGCCGTAGAAGTTACCAAGGACTAACTTCACAGGGCATCGAAGGAGACGGACTCAAAAACATTTCAAGCAGGCCAGCTAATAAAATACCTATCACATTAGAAGGAAAAGAAATGCCCTGAAATCAGTTTTTTTTAGATTTCTATATTAGTCCCATAGACAAAGCTGTATTTGTGATCGTCAAGATGGCTGAACCAAACGAGATATGGACATGAGACCATGAGCACTATTACCTATAATGAAATATTTGCGATCTTTGCGTTTATATATTTTTTAAAAAGTGGTTAGCCATTTTGATGTAAGGTTTGCTGAAATTGGCCACGTTCTTATGGTTTTAGCGTTGTATAAACTAAGTTGTTAATGGTAATAATTATTACCTATTTTCTATCTTAACATGTATTTTTTTTTTAACGCAAAATTGTAATGTGACATGCAATAAACCTTTAAATTTGAATTTGAATTTCACACACACAAGCTCCTTTAAAAAGTTACAGAATTGGGGAATGTTACTTGTCTGAGCCAGGCATCGAACTGACATAGACGTAAAAACTACCCTTATCCAGATACACGTACACGAGAGCAGCATACAGTGTCTGTAGAGTTTAACTAAAACCAAGTATCCGCCCCCGGCGGAGGCGGGCGGGCGCGCGCGCCGCCTGGTGGTGCGGCTGGCGCGCCGCCGCCTGCGCGACGACCTGCTGAGCGCCGCGCGCGTACGCCGCTCGCTGTCGGCCGCTGACGGCCATCGCGTCTTCGTTAACGAGCGACTGACCCGTTCCAATCGCCAGCTCTTCTACCGCGTGCGTGAGGAGTGTCGCAGGCTTCAGTGGCGATACTCCTGGACGAGGCGCGGCCGTATATTCGCCCGCATGGCTGATGGCACGCAGGCCTTCCAGATCCGCACAGAGGAGGACTTTGTGAGAGTGTTTGAACCCAAGTCGATCTGACTATTCCGTGCCTGTAATGATGTTCTTGTCATTATTGTTCTTGCTTTTTGTTATTGTATTGTTCTTGCGTATATATTTTTAAATTGTAACCTTATGGGATGGAATGTAAACAAAAGTCTTTTTATGCTAAATCATGTATCTGAAGTAAACGTATCCTTAAATATGACACAGACTATTTATCACACAAATTGCGCGCAAATACATTATATCGTCGCTCATTATGGGGCATGCAGTGTGGCAGTAATTCGGTTTTTAATTTTTTCATTACCTAAATCAAAGGCCTAGCGTCAAGAAACTTATTAGTTGGTCTGTTTAATGCAGGTTCACTATGTACAAAGCAGGAGGAATTCATTGCAGCTGTGGAGAGTTTGGCGCCAGATATCTTGGCTATAAATGAGACCTGGTTGCGGCCGGGGGAGGAGAATGGGGCACCCAAGCTGACTGGCTATCGCCTGATGCATACCCCGAGACCCGTCTGCACTGGTAGGAGACGGGGTGGCGGGGTGGGATTTTACTATCGTAGGGGTTTGAATATAAAGCTTTGCCCACACCCTAACACCGTGGCTCCGGTAGAGCAAATGTGGGTCACTTTAAGGCTGCACAACCAGGCTATAGTCATTGGGACTGCTTACAGGCCACATTGGCTGGATGTGGACACGTTTCTTGACAGTATTACTGAATCGGTAGCATCATTTAGCAATGCCGATGGGCTAATATTAGTGGGTGATTTTAACATAAATCTTCTTGTTACTGGCAGTAGTTAATATAAAGCATTCACGCAATTCACACGCAGCCTGAACCTGTCTCAAATCGTCACAGAGCCAACGCACTTTACTGACCACAGCAGTACTTTAATTGATGTGATCTGTACTGACATTAAGTTATTAAAAATTACAGTCAAACACACGCCCGAATTGGGAGCACATGCCATGCTCTTCGCTGAATTTAAAATAAAAAAAGCTAGGCCCACCCCTACCTGGGTGACATATAGGCCATTAAAAAACATCCTAGTCGACCAACTTACTTCAGATTTAGAATCCATCAGCTGGGAAAATCTTAGAGAGAGTGATGATGTCGATTATCTGGTGGAAGCGCTCACTAATTGTATAAAAGGACTGATGGATCTTCATGCTCCAATAAAGACAAAAAGGTTCAAACACCTCCCACACCCCTGGATAACAGACACAATAAGATCTATGATGCGCATTCGAGACAATTACCACGAGCAATACAGGCAACAGAAGACTATGGCTCACAAAAATAGTTACAAGGAAATGAAGAACATTGTTGCAAACGCCATTGAGAGGGAAAAAACATGTTTTTTTAATAAAAATATTAATTCCAGCCTTAACAACCCCAAAAAGCTTTGGAACAATTTGAAAAGCACAGTCTTGCCCAATAAAAAAGTCTCAGCTGACTTACCATCATCACTTAATGATCCAGACGTTCTAAATGCACACTTCTTAAGTGTGCCAGGGGAGAACAATGTGACAATGTCACAACTAACTTTCTTCGAGCACCACAGACACAATGACTCCATCACATTCTCGCTCACAACTGTGACGAGGGAGGTCGTACTAAAGACTATCCAAGGACTAAGGTCAAATGCTCAGGGAAATGACGGGCTCTCACTAGATATGCTGCTCTTGACTCTCCCCTACTCTCTAGATGCCATTACTAGAATAGTGAATAGCTCTATTCAGCGGGGTGTCTTTCCCCGGAATTGGAAGGTGGCAGTGGTCAAACCACTTCCTAAGAACGGCGAACCCTCAGTTGTGCAGGACCTGCGGCCAATCAGCCTCCTCCCGATACTTTCTAAGGTCCTAGAGAGAATAGTGTGCAACCAACTAACCCAGTATCTTGAAGCAAACAACATATTACCCCACCATCAGTCGGGCTTTCGAAGGGGCTATGGAACGGCAACTGCACTCGCAGACGTGGTTGACAACTTATTAGAAGCCCAGGATCAGGGGAGGATTTCGTTGCTGTTACTTCTTGATTTCTCTCGCGCTTTTGATTCTATCAACATACCTTTGCTGCTATCAAAGTTGAGTTACTATGGTCTAGATCCTAGCTCGGTCGGGTGGTTTCATAGCTATCTGTCTTGCAGGCAGCAGTATGTGGAGTTAAAGTTGAACGATGGTACTGTCTCACAATCTCGGGCGCGTGCATTATCCCGTGGAGTCCCTCAGGGATCCATTTTGGGACCCATCTTATACATCCTCTATAGCGCTGACATAGTAAATGAAGTAACCCATTGCCAGTATCAGATGTACGCGGACGATTTACAGCTATATCTATCATTTTTCCCGGCTGAACTCTCCATTGCCGTCTCCAAAGTAAATGAGGATTTGCAACGTCTTGCTGACTGGTGCTCTTTAAACTGTCTAGTTCTCAATCCAAACAAATCCAAACTCATGATAACTGGGACACCTAAAAACATCTCTAAGGTCAATAATGCAGCACTAAATGTAATCATAAACAGTAAGCCAATTGAAAGAGTAGAGAAGGTACGCAACCTGGGTTTGGTTTTTGATAGCCATCTTAGATTTGAAGGGCATATCATGGAGTGTGCTAGGAACTGCTTTTATAGGCTCAAACTTTTATATAAAATAAGACCGTATATAAATGAGAAACTCAGAATCACACTGTGTGAGTCTTTAGTTCTATCAAAGCTTAATTACTGCGACACTGTATATGGGCCCTGTCTGTTGAAGAGATCTGCTAAGCTTGTCCAGAGAGTACAGAATGCCTGCGCTCGGTTCTGTTTCCATATTCCCCCACGGTCGCATGTATCTCCTTTCCTCAATGCTGCTAATCTTATGAAGATGGAAGCCCGTAGAAGATTGCACTTGGCGTCTATGATGTTTGGCATCATAGCCACCAGAAAGCCGGGATATCTCTTTGACAAACTTATGTGGACGTGCGACCGTAGTAGGTATCCCAAAAGAGAGTGCACTCACACTTTTGTCACACCAAAGCACCGCACCGTGGCTTTCAGAGGTTCTTTCAAGTTTGCCGCCACGCGATGTTGGAACGACCTGCCTCCACCAGTGCGCGCCCTAGAAGTAAAAAATGCATTCAAAACATACCTCAAAAAGTATCTCATAACACTGCAGAAAACAAATGAGTAATTGTAATTGTAATATATTTTTTAAATCTTTAATTGAATCATAGTTAATTAGTGATAAGACCATCTGAATTGTAAACCTACTGTAAACATCAACCCTAACTTTCTTATATGGTGTGAAATAAAGTGTATCTATCTGTATTAATTGTGCTTACTATCGAGGCTTGCGCGTCATGCGGGCGAGGCATGTTGTTCCGGCGCAGCGTGGTCGGCTGTATGTGTAGACGGATCTGGTCGAGGGCAGGGAACGTAGGAATTTCTTCAGTGCTTCTCTGCGGTGTAAATCCCCTTTCTTTGAGCCCGCCGTCGGGTTGTCGCCGCCATGTTCGCGCGCGCACTGTGGGTTAGATACGGGCAAATTTAATTTATATTTATGAATTCTATGATATTTTTACTTTTACTTTTATTAGACAAATGGATAGACACTCTTTTTCTTTGAACATACCTTTTCGGCCTGCGTGTCTGGCGGCCTGTTTTTGCTGTTCGAACTGCACTGCAGCCCAATAACCTTGTTGCTTGTATGATTGTAATTTGTATCCTCATCTGACCACGGCACTGACCACTGTACACATTGTGTCTGCTCACTTCACTTCACGGTTACTTAATAAAAATACAGCGAAAACTGTAAAGCACATGTATGCCGGAACTTGCTGGCATTTTCTTAAATTTTATTTTATGTGTGTAGGTTAAAATGTTTTTCGTTCGGGCGAAGTGTCAGTCAGATGACAGATTAAGTGAAGGCGCGTTCCGATATCCGAATCGGACCGAAATCGATTTTGGCGTACCTTACTCGTCCGGACTGATACTCCGCTCTGTCCAAATGACACTGTGTGGCGTGTACCTATAATTTCGTGTTAATATGTTGTCCCGTCTGGCACCGTGCTTGTGGGCGGCGGTGCATCGGCCTATCGGGGGTTCCAGGTTTTCTCCGACCGATCTTGTGCTCCTCATGGGCCTGGAGTCCGTTGGAGGGATTTGGGATTCTCTGGTGGTCCGATGTGCCGCTGCGTCACTCGCTGCACGTTCCAGCGTCGGAGGTTCCCGCCGAAAATCAGCGTCGTGATAAGTCTGTGGCTGTCACGACAAATGCTGAGCGGGCACCTTTTCGACACAATATCTAATTTATATTGTTTTGTGTATTATTATATTATTTTCTCTTGTGTGTCGAATAAACGTTTCTTTCTTTCTTTCTTTCTATATATTTTTATTAAAACTTTATTTCAAAAAATTGTTCACAAATTACAGAATGTCATTGAAGACCAACAATGTTACCTAATGTCCACATGCATTAATATTATTAACGGTATACAATACATATTGCTAATACATTACACAATCGGCAGAACACGCGTCAGTCCGCAACTGAGTTCGTCACACAATAAGAAAATCATCGACAATCAAGTATAATCAACCACACAAGACGCGGCACTTTATTAGTCATCCAGGAATAATGCGCGTTGATCTAAGGCTCCTGTCATACTAGCGCTTGCTGAGCGTGAGCGACTCTCGAACGTTTTAGCTTCGATACGTGAAGAGACGACCGTCACTGGTGCTAGATGTATCGACTACGGCGACGGTTGGCTCGCGCAATGTAGCGGTGTTCTTTGTTTTTGCAACAACAGATGCGAGCTGTCGCTACACGTAGCGGAGGCCCTTGTGGGCATGAACGCGACGAACACCAGCTAGTGGTTGCAGGGACACCGCGTTTTTGTAAAAACATTTGTTTTTTAGATTGATTTGATTGACATTGACGCAGCGACACTGCAATCAAACCGCACGCTCACCAAGCGCTAAAGCCGCTTTAGGACCCTTAGGAAGAGACTGCTAACCGTTTGGCTCCGGTTTTTAGCGTTCCTGTCATTCATATCAGGTACGTCGAACTGACAAGCCAAGGAGTATACGACAGGAAAATGCTCTACAAAACCAAGCAACTGATTTCTTTTTTTTTAAACGTGACTGAGGCGAATCTTTTACAAAACAAAAAAGAGTTGATCGAAATAGTAGTTTCTGTTTAGGACCAGTTGCATTATCCCTTGATGACTACAATAGTTTGTGATGAAAAGCTGACAAGAATTTACACCTCGTGACATCGTAGTTTCTACTTAATAATTATTATAATAAGAACCTTTAGAGATATCCCTGTTTGATTTGTGTTTATAATTGTATCTTTTACGAATGTTTTTTTAGCAAAAGTGTAACACTATGAACGTATAAAAAAGGAGGACACCATGTTGCCTAGTATTCGAATGTAGGCTCTAAGTATGTGTGCGTTATCACTCCCTTCCGATCCTCGAAACAGATTGTGAGCACAATTATGGAAAAAATTGTGTTGTTAACCCAGCATGTTACATACTTATTTACAAGCTTGTCAGCACAATAGATGCGTCGCTTTTGTAGACAGTGGCGTGGCGTCCATCTTATTCTATACGTCCATGAATATCACTACGGGTTTATGCTGATATGACCAGAATTTACAGAATGATAAATACTTAATGGATTATGTAACATAACATGGAAAAAACGTCACTGCGTTAACTTGCGTAAAGTAGTAAATATACTGACTTCGGTATCCGGTATTGCTAATAAGTAGTATGCTGTTACAACAATGAATTAGTAAATAATTATGTCCAACCGCATATCGGTAGAGGTGATTACAAAGATCTATAATAATAATACCTAACCATGTTCATAGTAGAATGTTTTATAGATTCCAATTGACATATATAATAGTATTGAGAATAATGTATGAATTACCATGACATTGTAATACTTAAACACTTAACGAAACAGGCGAATACATAGAATAATTAATATTATATTGAAATTCATGTTTAAAATCATCAAATACGTCACAGATAAAAATAAATTATTTTCAAAAACTGGAAAACCACAAACATGAGTTTTCTATTTGTTCATGAACAACTTGATGTGTCATCTCTTAACTAAACTACTTCAAAAGAGTGTTTAATAAGATAAAATACAATTTCGGAAGTAGTTTCTTGAAAAGTACTAAATACTTTACTCGACACATTTCCTTAACTAAATAATTAATATAAATAATGAAATAATACCTAACATTTTAAGGTTTATGGCTCCCACAGACAAGTCAACTTAGTTTATGTTTGCTGATAATGTACTATAAGGTCATACCCTGCTACCGTTGGAAATGAACTCGTCGTGGGAGCTTTTAAATCAGAAACATTAACGAAATACTGATCGTAATTTAGGAACTACTAATAGCCGTTTAAGATTCATTTTAAAAATGTGCGAGCTCTAAACATTAAAACACTATTCATGTGCAGGCCATAGACAAATCTCTTTATCACAGCTGTCGAAATGCACAATATAACAATGCATTGTCCCTTGTAATAAAGCTAGGTGCGAACATGGCTTAATCTTAATATCTATGTCTTACGGTAAAAGAAACGAGACTTGTCTATGGTCACGTTCCGACCGTACACAGGTAAACTAGATAGGCTCAGAATTTTCCTAAACTTTCGACGTAGTAGAAAAATAAATAAATTGATACTTATTTAGAATACTTAAAATATTGTATATAAAACAAGAAATCTGTGTAGTTCGCTCATTTTATAGTAGAAAAATATAACTTTACAAACGGGGTTCTGTACAATATATTTCTAAGTGGGAAGTATATTCCCTACCATAAATAAGCGTTGTTAGTTGCCCTTGGTTTGGTCCCGTTAAATTTGAACTAACCTTAACTATCAGTACGAGCTCCGCGAGCATGTCGCGGCGACCTACAAACAGTAATTAACTTAAATCATTCATTAATGCGCGAAGTGCATGAAAGGCAAGTATTGTTTTTTTTTTATTGGTTTTTGATCCTAAGACAAGTGAATAAGGTTTTAAGTACGGTGGTTATTATTCAGCCATTGCCTGGTTGAGGGTTACATCGTGTTTCGTCTAGCGTTGAAAATCAAAAAAAGAACAAATAGTTTTTTTACGAAAAAAACAATACCTAAGCCGTTTTTTCCAACTTATCAATGAAAGTAACAAGGAAGACTGGAAGATTCGGTTAGAAAAAATTTTTTTTTTAAATCTTGCATTGAAATATATAATAAACAAGTTTTATTGACAGGTATAAAGTAGTCAAAAATATTTATCTACCCTATTATTATTTTCCGTGGTGTAACTTACTTCAATTTATCACACGTCTATTTTCGATTACAAATGATCAATAGTATGAAAATACTTAGCAAGTGAAATTCCAAAAATGTAATAAATCAAAATTACTCTCGTTATAATCGAACAAAAAACATGAAGTTCTTCCGAATGTTTTTTTTAACTTTCAAATAAAATATTTAAAAAACAACGGAATTTTAAAAAAATCCCTGGATTTGACCCAATATATTTTAATCACCGATTTCTTTTGTATCTAATCGCTAACGTGGTCAGTTTATAGCGTACAACATGCTCGCCTCTGCAACAAAACTAGCATGTGGATATATAAAATTCAATGGAGTATGTTTATAATCAATGCTGGCTAAAACTCCCTAAATTGTTATGAGAAAATTGAAGACAACTATTCTGCTATCATAAAGAGAAAAGACGTATCTGACATCACAAAAATCAAATTAGAAAAATACTAATTGAGATGCTTCTTTTTTAACTGATTCCGAATATGAAAGTAACTTAAAAAAAGTGTCAGATACATCTTTTGTCCTTATGACGGCATTCGGAATTGTAAACCATTTTTCTGACAGTAAGATGGTAAATATTTCCTAGAAGTTTCAATAAATACTTCAATATGTTAAGAAAATATCCACGTGCTATATCCAAAGCATAAAGGGTCAACGGAACTACCGATTTCTTAGAACTTAACTCTAAATATTCAAATACGATGAGTCGGGTTTCATTACCGTTACAAATCGAAATACCGATTCCTATAGCGTATCTACACACGTTGTATGTAATTTTTCACGGGTCTTGAGTTACGTAACGTTATTGCGTGCGAAATCTATTGATAATTCTGAAAGACTGAGCGCGAAAAATATTATTCCCACTGACTGTATTTAGTACCGTATTTTATTTAAACAAAGCATTATATTAGCAACTCGCTTGTCACATTAGGAGATAACAATGGATTTTTCGTGTCTAATCTTGGACAGGAAAATGGTTAAAATCGTTTTCGTGCATGCATTAATTTTTCAAATGGAAGTTGAAGAAGCGTCAGTGTTATCTTTAGGGTACGTTTATTACATAATATTGTTTTTTTACACGTACAATTCATAGATTTCGACGTTTCCCGCACGTGGGTAGAGCTATAGAAACCGGGTGTGTTATCGAGTGTCCATTGCGCAAGCCGGCACGTTATATAAATACATCACAATCATACGTTAACAGCCTTTTTTTGATTTTTTTTTACTTTTTCTATGTCAGTTGCCGTGACAAACATACCGATTGGTATAAACCGGAAAGTATTGTTTTTATTAATCGGTTAATTTGTCACATCAACTACATTTGAACAGAATGCCGATTGAGTGTCTTGAATCAAACTCAACACATCAATCGACACTGTTGAATAGTGTTTGAGATCTGTCAGACTAGCGCCATAGTGTTATTAATATTTAGAATAAGTTGCTCAAAATTGAAAAGGTTTTATGTAAATGATATCATTAATATCATTCGTAAAGCTTTTTGCTTATAAAATAAACACTATAACACTAGACTGACACATCCCATATACGCTTAGTGACTAATTATTTATACATTTTCATACTTTAGGCAAATCCGGAAGCAAAAAACCTAGATAACTCCTTCATTCTTAGTGATCATAAAATTCTAACACTTTTATTTTATTAAAAAGTGGGTGTCTATAGGACTTTAGTATCTACTTACTGGTTTAAGTGGGTGTTATTTAAGTAAGTAATCATCAACAAATACTATACTTTTGAAATGACATTACATAAGGTCTAAAACAGACTTAGTCAGACTTACGAATTGGATAGTATAGGGCACTTGTTTACATTGGTTTCAATTTTATGCCATAGATCAAAGTATGTATTTAGATTTACATTAAAAAACAAAATAGGTAGCTATATCATGTATCTGTTGAAAAACTGTAGTTAATATTAAATTTAAAAAAAATGTATAGTTGAATCGGAAATCTCCTTTTTGGAAATTTATTTAATTTTGGTTATACACATGCCACCACTGACCTGAAATAAGTATGGACTGGCTGCAGTTACAAATGACAGCTAATTTGATGTGTCAATTTCTTCAAATGTGGCGCTTCCGCCACAAATGAGAGTGCCTATCTTGCGGCCATTACTAATTTAGTTCCCACTATTTACGCATGCTAAACAGAATGGCATACATTTAATTTGACAACAGCCAGTCTATACACAGGTGTTGTTTTTAACAGTAGCCTTTAAGGAGGCGAATGTATTTAGTAATGCAAACAACTTTTACTATACGGATGATAACGAAATCACGAAAAAGAATTTCGCTGCTCCATACATTATAATTGAACAGATATATGACTATAGACTATAGAATAGACAGAAACTATGGAGGGTAGAAATAAGGAGTACTGTCTCTTATGAGCGGAAAGTTGAAAAAAGTGTCCAGCTAAAGCAGTAAATAAAATTTCCAAAACCTTTCAAAATGGCGCTAGCGTAGGCAAAAGGTAAGGTGGTATGAATGTAACAATTGTTGACGGGTTGAAGTATGCGGAGTTAGAACATTAAGTGACTTTTATTACACTTTTTAAAACATTTAAAAAAATCCCTATTTCGTTTATGTATTCATTTTAAAATAAATAAATAAAAAGCAATTGATTGCGTTTCTTTGTTCAATTTGATAAGTGCGCCATAACGAAGCGTGGTCTTGTTTACTTTTCTATCTAATAACTTTTGGCACTGTTTGAATTTTACCCTGTTGCTACTGTGGCGCCACCTTATTTTTATGCAGTCTGACGGGCACTTTTTTTACAACGAAGATAGTACTCCTTACCTCTGCCCGCCAAAACAGAAACACTGCTGTAGAGCTGGAAAGAAAAAAAAGAGCTCTGTCTATTACCCCCGGGTCGCTGGTCCTCACGCCTTCTCCTCTTGTAGCGGCTGTTCCTCCCGCTTGTCTGCGGGTGGGCTCTGCGGCGCGTTCCAGCGCTGCAGCTCGCCCGAGCCGAAGCACACGAAGCAGAGCGCACCCAACACGTATGTGCCGGATAGGATGTAGAACACGATCTTCCATTGCTCCAGGGTGTTCTGGGGAGGATTGGACGTTTTTACTGACTGATTCACTGCATAAGTGGCTACAAACTCAGTAGGTACACCTTTAGATCCGATATGATAATATTTAACATTTTAAACTTTCTTGTTGCATTTTTAACTATCACGGTAATATACATTATAACATTTATCTTCGACTTATTATCATCGGGCTCTAGAAATCCTGCTAAAGCGCTCTACACACCCAAGCCGACGACCCAACTTGTTGACGTCTTTATATATCACTGCAAGTCGGAAATATTTTTCGGCGACACGAAAAACAATAACAAAAATAACTCTAATTCAAAAAACTTGTTCTAGCATAAAAAATATTACGAATGCTTTTATTTGATCAATTTGTATGGTTTTACGAAAAAGGTTAATAATATATATTTTTTAAATGTATTAATATTTGTAGCTCTTGATGTAACAAAACGTATGGGACGGCTGGATAGTAGAGTTTATCTTCCGATGTCGATAGATACATAGGCCTTATCACCACTTGTGGGACGTAAAGTAAGGATAGATAGAAGTCTACTATTAGTCGTCGATAACAAGATATCGCTTACTGAAGGATAGGTTATTGGGTACGGCAGTTACTTAGCCTAGCTTTTAACTAAGCAGGGCTTGAACTATGGAGACAAGACAAAACGAACGGATGGACTTATTTACATCATCCATGAATGGTACTAATGTTCGTAGTCATTACACAAATATCTGCCACTTGCGGGATTCGAACCCGTAGCCACCTGGCTTTGTAGTCTGGAACACAAACTTTACCTTAACATGACAAATAACATATATTTATCAAAAGTAAGATATAAAAACTTAAAAATGTGTTATTAAATTAAGAACGCTCTTGAACACTTACGTTTTCTTTGGTAAGTTCACCGACCATGAAGGTGGAAAGCCAGCCGCCGAACGACGATAGTGTGTTGGCCATTCCGAAGATCGTACCTGCAACCAATAAAATCTATTTAGCTTTGACAGACCACAAATCAAACGTACCTATTATTAAATTGAAGTCACTAAGCAGACAAATAAATTTTTTTTTTTTGTTGCGAAGTATATGTTTAAGTATACCTTTGTTGTAAAAGGTGTTAAATAAATAAAAATAAATTGCCGTGCGTTATTATAAAAATTGTTCAACCGAAAGCAAAGCTAATCTCAGATAGCGCCACCGTGTTTGGTTTGGTCACTCGCTAGTACGACATGACGCAAATTTGACACACTCTTGACAACTTATCATAACCTTTATCGCAGAGATTATTTAATCAGTGGCCACAGTGACAGAACCATTGATTAATCACTACAGGCAACATCAAACACAATGCGACATCTTGCGGGATAAATGTGCAGTAAGGTTCCCCACTGTCATTACAAGATTTGTATGTAAACAAAAAATAGAAACTTTAAATTAGAAAAAAACTTAATGTCGTTTTTTATGGATTTTTTTCTACTACGAGCGCAAATGTCGTTTGATCTTTAAACGTCTGCCGGGACCGATAGGTAAAATAACTATTGTAAATCGTTGATTGTAAATAAACTAAAATTTCTTTCTTTTTATTTATATTATTGGTGGGAATTATTTCCCTTCGCAGCCTAAAATTATAAAACATTCGATGTAATGTTTTCATTGATTATAAAAGAGTGCAAAACACTCACCGCTGAAGTTAGGGGCGATGTCGAGCCCGTTGCCGAGGTAGCCCGCCGTGACGGCGCCGTTGATGGTGAGCGCCATCGTGAAGATGGCGATCGACCACACGCGGTCCGAGCCGTGGTACACCAGGGCCAACATCATCACACCTGAGAACAATCATGTCAGTAAAAAAAACTGGCCAAATGATAAACAGACTTGAATAAGAAGGATTCTGTATCCTAATCATTGATAAATAAGTAAATTTTATTAAAAAAAATAAAACTGACTTCAAAACACTGAAATGCTAAAAATAATCCTAACACTTAAGTACCTAATCAGATACTTTTGGAGTCGGTGCCAGCTGATGAGAGATTCAATGTTTTTGTTTGCACCGACTCCAAAAGTAACTGATTAGGTACTTATGTGTTAGGATTATTTTTAGCATTTCAGTGTTTTGAAGTCGGTTTTATTTTTTTAAATAAAATTTACTTATTTCATCTATTTTTAGTGATAAATCCTAATCTAACTGCTGAACACCGATTTCATCCCCTATTTTCCTACCCTTAGGGGTGATTTTTATTTTTCAAACTTTTATCATAGCATCTTTAAAGTATAAGCTATTCAATAAAACAAAAATCATCAAAATCGGCTCATATTTGTCAAAGATAGGTAACAAGAACCACAACCAAAATATTATCTGTGGGTATATATTTGTTGATTTTCTCAAAAAGTTCTAAATCAATTTCGATAAAATTTATATGGGACCACCTCTGAAGTATGATCTACCAAACAAAAAAAGAATCATTAAAATCGATTCATAATTGGCGGAGTAATCGCGTAACAAACATACAAAAAAAAAAAAAACAGTCGAATTGAGAACCTCCTCCTTTTTTGAAGTCGGTTGAAAAAAAATACCAAATCGTCGTTATGATAAATAAACGTCAAAATGAATCAAGAGCCAAAACACGAAGGTTTTACTAGTAGTCATTAAAGAGTTCCACTTCACCTCCCGGTTTCATTATCAGATCAGCGCGGGGTGGCGTCAAATTATAGTATTGTCATCTTAATGTCAGATACCACTGATCAAGTAACACTAACAAAGTTTTAGTCGTACACCGTGTAAACACGACTATAAATAATATTGGCGGAATTCAACGGTGGTAGTGACCTATAAACCCAAGATTTTATAAATAAATAAATATAGGACAACATAACATACATACAAGCAATATATTATGTTATGTTGTTACAGAAATAAGCAACAACGACAGTTTGGCCACTAAATATTCATATTCATATTCATTTAATCACTTTGTCAATTGTAACATTACAACCTTCATAAGGCATTCGTGAATTAAAATTATTTAAACAAATTAAATTTTTAATTACATTTACATGTCATCATTATATTACATAATAGAAGAAGACATGTCAATTAGAAGAGAAGTACCTAGGTTATTAAAACATACTTTCAAGGATTAATTGCATAATTAGTTAGTTACAAGTACAAGTGAAGCTATTAAAAGTGTGTTGTGTCCTATTCCGTATCACCTAATTTTCTTAAGTCGTTTCAACTTACCAGGCAGTCCCACCGCAAATCCAGTAAAGATCTTCCTGGCAGCAGTCGTGGAGAGGCGGCCACTCCTGCGCAGATGGTCAGCTAAGACGGATGACGCTAGCGCGCACAGGTACTTGCCCAGGTACGGCAGAGAGGACAACAACCCGTTCTGTTGACAAACAACGTTTTTTTAGTATAACATAACGAATGTGTACATAGAGAGGCAACTTATAACTTAAACCATAATCAGCTTAAATGTCATTAGAAGAGGAACTCTCGCTAAAGGAACCTGTTCAATAAAAATTAGATAATATTATATTAGTAAATTATTAATTGTTTAGCTTGGCTTGTAGCTATTAAGAGTGTGAGAACTGGAATGGTACGGCTAGTGTTTTAAAAGACTTGAGACTGAAGGTCTTAAATTCGAAACTCGAGTCATTAGTTAGTCTTGACTGAAAACGCCATCTTTAAGTCTTTGCCATACGACTCAGTTGAAGGCTAGTTCTTTCACTTTTTTCTGTAGAAATGAAAAAGGATAGAAATCTATGATAGGAGGGAATGAATCAATAAATATCTTTAAAATGTGTTGATTATATTCCACCCTTTTTTCCTTCATCATCATAAAAATTCAACATGCCGTCTACATCTTACATATATATTTTTTTTAATTTACCGTTTGTGTCGATAAATCGCTATATCATATCATATCATATCGTGTTTTACTGGTTATGCTAGCGGGGCAGAGTGGACTGATATATGCCTGATCCTTTTAGTGGAAGACGATCCTAGCAGAAAAGTTGTATGTAGGTACCTCGTAAGACAAGGATAACATTTCCTTAGTCCTTATTTTGCAACCATGACATTGTTAATAAGTTAGTTATGTTTATTATATAAATATTTATTTATTACTAATGTTTTATATTGATAGTTCGTCTCGTATCGCTGGAGAATGTGTTTCCCGGATCTCTCTTTGTGCAGATCATACAGGTCACGTTTCAACTGTGTTCTAACTTCTAGATTATATCACAAACTTTTAAATCTACGCGAGATTATTGCGTGGTTACTATAAAAAAAAACTCTTACAAAGGTGTTCGTCTTTAATCTCGAAAGTACTCTGTCTTCAGCTGTCGTCAATTTCCACAAGCAAAAAGTAAATCGGCCTTGTTCTGTTCTCTTAGATTCTGCGAAATTGCACCAATTGTCGCGGCAATTTGCCGGCAAAAACAGTAGTGTTTGCGCAACTCGCCTTAAAAGGGTCGATGAGATGTGCCGAGTCAAACGAAACGAGTATTGAACTATTTACTGACTCGAACACCTAATAGATTGTGTTCACTTACTAGAGTCTTGAAATATATAGTCGGATAGATACACAATAATCGAACACAGGTTTTGATTACGGTAACCTCTTAATGGTATTCGAATCTTATCTTAATCTATAGTTTAATGACTTTGATACGCCTATAGGTTATTTTATTAAAAGGGTAGCCGGAATACGTGATATCTAATCGACTGATATTCTCCAGCCTCGACTTATGGTTGCGGATGTACCAATGGCTGTATTTCATTACCTGTGGGCCAGGTGAACGGCCGCCGTAAACACGGCACATCACTACTATACAACTATTTAGCACTAACAACCTAAAAGAATTTAAAAAATGTTACACCTTACTTTTTCTATTACGGTAATGTACTCACAGTGCCATATTTATCTTATTTATGGATTTAAACAAAGACTAGAAAATAGTGCTTCCTACTTGACAACAAGAACGCATTTCTTTGTTATTTGACCTAAGTACCTAAGCACCTACAAAGGCCACGAGCACACTAAGGATTACGATGAATAACGACGATGACGCGCGTGAGATCATTAGGGTCGCTGGCGCCTACATAAATAATTATTTTATGAAGCACTAACATGTGCGAAATATTAATCCTTGCTGATAGTATTCAGCACAATACACATTTTGGGTGTAGTTCTGAAGAAAATATGTCTACTTACATCTGAAAGTTTATTTTATCAAGACAATTCGGTTGGGGGTATAATTTCCGAACAAAAAGCATGGTCTATCTATTTTAATGGTTTTTATTTATCATTTATAGAGCTTTAGAGTGCAAGTTTGGTGTATTTTGTGTTTCAATGTTTGGTAAAGTGATAAAGATCTGAAATTATTGAAATATCATTGTTTTAACGCCGCATCGAGTGTCAAGTAACTTGTCTCAAGACAGCTTGCTTTATACCTGATAGCGTCTTGAAACCTGCTTCTACGGGCAAAGTAGCCTGCACTGAATCCAAGAAAAGCAATAAAAACTAAACACCTGTTATTTATTGTAAATTATAAATGAAGAATTCACTCGACATCGGCAGAATCACTGCTTTGCTTAAAGAGCGGGATTGAGTCCATATAAAAAAATAAAAAATAACAATGTTTACAGACAACAGCTCGTCAACCTACCACAAAACGTAATTTTTTCTTAATTTATATATATATATATCTACGTGTCTGACTTAAAGTTGAAAATCCGTTCAATGACCTTGTAACTTTTGGGGTAGGTTGACCTGCCGTTGTCTGTACCTATTTGAACATTTTAAAAAAGAGGAGACTGGGCATGTTCTAAATATTTAAAATACAAGTTAAATAGTTTAGTGCAAGATTGGACATCAAATCATTAGGCCAACCAAACGCACCGGAAACTAGTTAATGACATTGCAACTAATAAATACAAAACACTAAACTTTGCATTTTAATTAACTTGTTTGTTAAATAGGTTTGCCAATTTTAATATCGAGTCTAAAGTTAGCACTGCAAAAATACATAACTTGAGGAAAATGCTTCACTAATTAATTAGCTAAAATTCCTAGACCTTAATTATTACATACTAACGGATTTTATCTGTAACTAGGAGGATTACATAAGAGTATCAAGATCATTAAGGTGGCATGTGGTGATTGAGGAGCTAACATTGATTAGTTAATTAATTTCCGCATGACGTCGCGAATTCTTTGCAGGCGTAACTCGTGAAAAATATTTCTACACGTATGGAACGTTCCATATCGTATCTAATCAGAATATTTTTGTACAGTCAGCGACACAAAACGTATTATTTATTAGATTTTATTTAAGTTGAAAAATAAATTTCATGTGTTTTCACGTTGACTGCACTAAACTAACTTACAGTTAAGGCGAGTATAGTCGTCAAATGTAAACTAGTATGTGGTTTCAAAAGCCCACTACTATTAAGCCCAGTTAATCAGAAAAAAAATTAAAAAATATGCTAAGAATTGTCAAAACCTACACAATATTCTGAGCATAGCATTTGTTTCTAGTACTTATACTTCAGGAGAAAAAACATCGAAAAAACCAACAAAAATGATGCTAATTCTCTTTCTTCTTTTTAATCGCTTAAGCGATTTTATTCGTTTATTAATCCATTGATAGTACACACTTAGCATATGATTTTTTAATCGAACAATTGCGTCCATGCGAAAAGTGTTATTTTCCTCAATTTTCGCTACCTAAAGACGCATGGACTGTCATACATAATAGCCACATTTCATTGTGCGCTGTTATGGGCCGTATTTTAATGAGTTTTCGTGCGATATTCGTACTAACATTCGTCAACTCATCAGTCACTCGCCTAAAAGTTAGTATTTCATATTGAATAAAAGTACCAGTCAGCCCATCAAACGATATTTAACTTGTATAAAACTGTACTCAAGATTTCACATGGTTTTACTTCTACCAATTATAAATGCACTGAAATTAATTTAAAAGTGATTAAGTCACTTTATAAATAACAAAATTATAGTCCAGTGTACTTTCATTTCACATCCAATATATCTAGAAAACTGGAAAATATTTCAAGCTTTCATTTAAAACATTTATTTAAAGAGGCTGTCGCGCTGCAAATTACCCACATTAAGGGTGCTGGCGCCGTCTGAGTATTACATAGTAAACGATTTAAGGTACGCGCCGATGAGTATGCGTGTAAAGTAACTGTATGTACAGATAACATAACAGCACGGCAACCTACCACAAAACGTCAAATTTTCTTAATTGATATTGATCTCTAAATGTTGGACATAAAGTTGAAAATCTACTCAACGACCTTTAATCTTTTGGGTAGGTTGACCTCCCGTTGTCTGCTGTACCTACTTTTACCTGCCTACACGTATACCTCTCATTTGACGAGACGAGCAGTTGTATTGGTTTGTATACATCCTGTAGGTAAGAGATGTCAGTAACAAGTGTCGACTTTCGATACGAATATCGATATTGATTTGAATTGCATCTTTACACACTTTTTTAAGCAGGAAAATACTTCGTTTTTTAATTATGAAAGATTGACCGATCTGCATGCAAATGCTAGTTTAAAAGCCGGCATTTCTGTTTATCAGAAATTATTATCTACAAACCTAAGTATTTTTCAAAAAATGTTGCCCGATGCGATAACGATAAAACAAATCACTTGACGTGCAAATCGAATGTAATTATCCCATCTCTTCACAGATGCAAGTTATTCTCGCGTTAATAAAATATTGCTATTTTTAGTCAGCGTAAGGTAGAGGTCTGCGCGGGTCTCGACGGTCTATTAGGGAGTCGCCGGAGCCTAGATTACATAATAATTGCGTCTGCCGCCGCCGCGGATTACTCACTGCAGAGTACTGTCGCCGGCAAAAAGCAAATAGACGAAGAATGAACACTGCGTCAGCGCAATATTTCGCATTCCTGGTGTGGGCTTCAGTGTTCATTTAAGTTTCTTGCTCCATAAGTATGTCAAATATTCTGCTATTTAGAAATAAATATTTCCTAAGAGTTTAGATACATAAGGTTATCAATAATGATTACGTGTTGTATTATTACATAACAACTAGATTTCTTTGTACTCTCAACTCTTTCAGTGTTTTCATTACGCTTTGCTTAAAATTGTTTTCTTTTCAAAAGTCAAAAATCATTTATTCAATTTAGGACAGAAAACTGCCACTTATGAACTTCAATTTTTAATAAATAACTATACATTATTATTAATCCCGAACAATTTAGTATGCATAAATGTCGCAATTATAAGTATATGTATAATCATATTAATTCCCAGGTTTATGTGACAAGTTTATTTATAAGCAGATAAAAATAAAAATAGCGGCGAAACACTTATTTGTGCGTAGCTTGGCGCCGAACGTTCACCTTCGCGTGAGTCAGCTAGCTAGTCTAGCACAAGGATTATAATTATACGAGACACTTTATAGGATACCACTAGAGATGTACCGACTAGACGGAAAAGCTGTTTGAAAACCGACTACGGTTCGGTAGTTAACCAAAACCATAGTCGGCCTCTACAGATTTATAATCCGCTTATCGATAAATGTTTACCTGTTAAGGGACAACACTATTATCCGCAATAACCCGAATGTAAAAAATGCGGAGACAGTAGTGACTCATCACGTCTGCCAAAAAACACAAAATATTTAATAAAATTCGTGAATCAGTATTAAACTCATTATGTTTTATTAACATTGAGTAAATAGTTTTGGAAGAAATTGTAAACTACTTTTAATTAAGGAAAATGTTATACATTATCCTCCTTATTCTTATCCTTATATCCTCCTCCTATCCTCAAAATTATATTGGACACCATTGGACACGTTATCCGGGTCAATGCTTAATAAATAAATATAAAATTAAAACATTAGCTTACATGGCTTAAAAAACGAATTCATCGAATCTTAATGAATTTTAAAGAATCAAAGAAAGTATTGTGTTTGTTTGCAATATTTTGAAGTGTGACGATTCCTTACTTATTAGGATACATGAAAGCAAGTTAGGTATTTACCAATTAGCGAGATTATCAGCAGTTAGCGTGCCTTACGATAAGCCTTGTGTAACGCCATGAGGTAACAATGACGTAGTATACAACACAAACACGTACAGGTTTAGTCCTTCAATCAAGATTTCGTTTGTTTAACATGTTGGTTGGTTTATGCTGGAAATTTTGATCTCGACAGTCCATCAAGGGCAATAGTCCAAATACATTACAGTTATTTGAATCCGATTTTTATTTAAAAAAATATTAAATATTAGTAAAAAAAAAACTTTGCAATTTAATTGTTTGTGTGTCACTATGATGAATTATTTATGTGAACAAAGCAAAATTCATTCGTTGATTTCGTAGGTTTGTCACTCTCACTCATTTTACAATTAATAGAAATCAGTTTTTTTTTATTATTTCAAAATAAATTATAATTTTATAATAAATATCAAATAAACAGCATAACACCATTATCAAAATCATAATAATTTCCTATAAAAAAAAAGATTAATGACAGCCCTTTGTTTAAGAATGGGTTTGATAGAACAAGCAATGTTAGCAAATACGTTTATACTTGTCTACTAATAATTGCTATCAGTCCAAGCATTCTGTTACTAATAATTACCTACTCCGAGACATTTTTCAAGGAACGTCGCTGCTATAACACTTGTAAAAGCAAACAGATTGAAATAATCCGTATCAAGAACTCTATCTATGATGGAAAGTTTCTAGCCGCCTGCTTTGTTGTTATCTAAGTGCAATAAGGATTATTAAGTTATTAAGACGTAAAGTAAAATAAATATCTATTTGTATAAAACACGGTACATTTAGTTAAGTCTTTTGGTATGGCATATACATGTTTTATCGATCTATCGATATGCAAATGTATTTAATATCGTCATGCATTTAACATTATTTTATTACAAAACATGATTTAGGATAAATTAGTTTAATTAAATTAAATTTCAAATATATCGAATCAAAATTCAATTCAAGTCAATGTCAAAAATCATAACATAAGGCAAGTAGTCACCAAATGTAAACTAGCATGTGGTTCCTAAAGCCTACTACCGTCGGTTTTTTTTAAATATGCTCAGAATTGTCAAAACCTACACAACTTTTTGATCATGGCATTTATTTCTAGCATTTATACTTCAGGAGAAAAAAAAATTAAATCATTAAAAAAATTCTATTTTTTTTTTCTTTCTTCCTTTTAACCGCTTGCCAATTTAATTATTTATACGTCGATTGACAGGCAAACTTGATAGCTATAAACTAAGCATAGGGTTTTTTAATTAATTAATTGCGTCTATGCGTGACAGCCATGTTTCATTGCGTGCTGTTAAGAACTGTATTTTATTAATATTTTAATTTTTTTTAAATTCGTGCGTTATTCGTACTAACACGCATCTAGTCGCTAATTTAGAGGCACTACTCGCCTTAATAGTTATGTAAAATTATCTCAGCACTTATTTGACGACCGTCTAGTTTAGTGGTGTGCGCCGAGGCAAATGCAGGTTCCAATCCCGCAAGGGGCAAATGTTTGTGTGATGAGAAAGGTGATTTGTTTGTACTTGAGTTATAAATGTCTAAATAAAAAAGGGAAATGTTATTGTTAAGCTGTCACGTGTGTCACAGGTGGTTTGAGCTTGAAAGATAATAGTTTGAAAATATTATATTTTACATATTTAAGTAACTAAAAAAATTTCTTCATATTTGCATGCTATTGTATATGTAAATTATATTTAAGCATTTTTATCCGTGTATAAGTACCAGCTTTGCTTAGTGCGGCTGGGTAATTGGTGTGATTGTTGGTAGAATTAATTAGTGTATGCTGTGTCATACTTAAACGTTGAGACTACGAACTGTTAATTATATGTACTCTTTGCTGCTCACCACACAAAGTAAATAAGGTTAAGTTTGTATGTTATTCTTCAGCCTACAATTTATGTTACAACAACAATTTTACATTTTAATGCAACCTATAAAAACCGCAATAATTAAAATCACCTTTTTATGACCGTGAGATCCTTTTATAAGGATAATTAGATTTCAAACAAACGAAGTGTCATGAACGCTCGTAAAAGATTGTGAGATAAGCCGTGGATTTTAGCTATTTATTGAAATACGACCTTTGGATTTGTTTATGTAAAGCCTAAGGCTAGGCGATTATTTGACGGTCAATGCAAATCTTGTCTCAATGCCATCATGTTTGCGTAGTGTTGCTGTAAATCACCTTGAATGCAAAAGGACCCTGGTTCGATTCCCGATTTAGTTCAATTTAGAAACAGACCTTTTCTGATTGGCTCGGTTCTGGGTGTGTTTGGAGAAGCCTCTAGCAAAATTCTTTGCCTAGTACATCGGAACACAAGTAACTATGATTGTAAATAAACAAAAATAAAATATGACACGTTTAAAATAACCCTTCAGGCTTATTTCTAGAAATCTGTTGGTTTTTGAATTCCTTGACGGTGAACAAATGGACTCTAAAGCACTGGAGATGAGATTTAGGTTCTATTCTATACTATCGATCGGTGTTTGGTGCCATTATAAAAGTTGACAATATTTTAGCATAATATCTGAGTTCCTGACAAAACCAAGTGATTTACCAAAAATTTCAATACTTATGTAGCGGCTCGACGTTCGCATTTTTGCATCGTGTGCAGTTTCGGGACACACGACGTAAATCCGGCAGTCGTCACCCGCCGCGCTTCCCTACCACTACCATCTAAATTAATTATGTATTTATATTGGTGCACCAGTAAACTTATTCATCAGTATCCGGACTTCTCATTTACCACCACCGCACAGTCGAGCCTTACACACATAAGCCTCAACACTTACTTAATATGTTTTGATTTTCAACAAAATATGCTCGTATCTATCTTTATATCTTTTATATATTTTTTCTAAATGTCTGGTGGTTATAGATTTGGCCATACACTCCCTTACCCAAATATTCATCTTGAATACAGAATGGTCAAAAACCGAACGCCCTTGTACAGATTTCACTACGGAAACAACAGTGTAATCGAGAAAAAAAAAACGTTTATATCCATATCATCGATCCTGTAGGCTAGTTGATTATTTCCTCACAATCTAAGTAGTTTAACCTACGTAAATAAATAAAAACCAGAGTTTAAATTAACTAGTAAACGTATAAATAAAATGAAGGAAAGACAAAATGTGCATGTGTTTATAATAAGATTGAATTAACTGGTCACGAAACGAGAATCGGGAAGTTTCCGTCGGTACGTGCCAACGAGCGGAAGAAATTACATGACCGATTTGTCCCAAGATTCCGGTTCCCTGTTCCGAGACAGATACATTAATAACAACATAATCATCTGTCCACGCATGGGCATAGTACAGACGGAGGGGCTTGTGAACGAGGATCGGCGAACGGCGACGAACGACAGCGAACAACGTTCGGTTCGCGAGCGAACAGATGCTCGGTCGAACACTCTCTTTTTAACCATCTAAGTGTGCGGTCACTGTATATTCCTGCAATTAATCTTAGATTATACTCTTTTTATTATGCAATCTGCTTTTTATTCAAATAAATATATCCCACCACCGAAGAAACCTAACATCATCAGTAAGAGGGAAAAGAGTAAGCAAGCTTAAATAGCAGTGATCACATTTGCCATACAACCGATAATAGAAAACATGTTTTTGAGTGAGATCGCGACTTGGCAAACCAACCTTTGACGGGCGAACTTTGACAAGGTGAAGCGATGATACACGCTGCACTATTGCCGTAGAAAAGAGAACGATGGGGTAGACTTGTTATTGAGTGGAGACCGCGACTAGGCAAGCGAAGCGTATGGGACGCCCTCCGGCAAGGTGGAGCGACGATATACGCAAGGCAGCTGGCAGAGGATGAAAAAGAATAGCCGAGGATCAGGCTCAGTGACCTGCATTAAGAAAGGCGTTTGTCCAGCAGTGGAGCGACGCGGGCTGATGAAGGGGATTAGAAGCCTTGATTTCCAACGATGCTTGAAAGATACTTGAATGTTTTAATAAGATTTTAAGCGTTTTTTTTTCCATTAATGGAAACTTGATTAAAGAGAAATATGCATATGATGAAAGAGGAAGACGTCTTATTCCAAATTCACTTCACGACTCTTGTAACCTTTGAATATATATATGCCAAAACTATTTTCCCCAATCCAATCCTACTCAAGGTCGAGTCAAGCGCCAAATAATTGCCAAGTGCGAATACTAAGAGGCACCGACATAGTCATAAAGGGCTTCGGCATGTTGAATAGGTTCATTGGGCTTCAAGGTTGGTATTACACAATTTGCGCATCTCTGAGTAATCATTTACATAAGTTTTTGAGCCGCAAAATCTTTACTCAGTGAGTCACGCATCCTTTAGCTGGCAGACAGACACATACTAAAACTATTTATGTATCATTAACGATTATATGGATACTTGGTTAGGCGAGGCGACAACGCGGACGATATACCAAAACTATGTATTGGATGGCACTATAATGATGGGGCGTCTATTGTCAGATAACCTTTAGGGTCTTATATCACACTAGCGATAGCGAGGCAAGTACGCAGCGACGGCGCAGCGAACACGCCGCGAATGATTCGCAGCGTAAACGCGACGTGCCATCCGCGTTTTAGGACAATCAGTTTTAGATTGGATTCCGACGAGGAAACACTGCTGTTAGAGCTGTGTTCAAAGTAACATGCAGCTATGATCGCTGAAGAAAAGAAGAATTTAGGAGGAAACAAGGCGCCTTTCATGGCGTCCTTGCAAACTCGAAGCGTGTCCGCTGCACTCGCATAGAATTCGCTTGCATACTGACGCTACTAGGCATGGAAGATTTCATGAATAGCAGGTGAAAAATCATATGAAATGAATTTCATTGTTCACACCTGCTATTTTTTTCATATAGACTGCTACAAATCGCACTCTGTGAAATCATAGATCATGCTCATTTCATTTCATTCATTGATAAACTTTACGCACACATTCTGATTTTAAAAGATGACACATGAGAGTTTTTACATTGGCAGTCCCAAGCCTGTACAAGTATGAGGGGAAGTTCATTGTTTGAAAAAAGTTGGCTTAAATAAAACACAGCACTTTACGTACGCGCACAACCTAAATAGGTATGACATTTCATATGAGTAGCAAATTAGTAGCAAAATACGGTCCTTTTAGCGGGGCATTATTATCCACTTTGCGATACTTTGCTTGTCAAGTGTGTCTTTGTATGGTAAGCACACTAACAAAGTAAGATATTTCGAATATCGCGGGCTGACTTCACCGATCTCCCTTAAACCATCATGTAAATTCTTTTTCGTTTTTCCTAGTTGGGGTACGCTTGGATTGAGCAAGGGAACCAGATCATTTGTACCATAAATACACACCAGCGCAATCTGAATAAGGTGATAAAGTGTGAAATTACCACAAATATTATTAAACATACATTTGACAACTATCTACGGCTCATATTCCGGAACTATTGTAATCCACTAAAGGCATTCATGTCTGAATGAGTAGTCAATTTGTAAATTGCGCTCTGCGACCTGGATCGCTTTATCGGCAGCTTCCTCCACTTATTCGTGGCGGTTTGAACCAGTAAAGGGATTAAGCAATTCAATTTATGAGAGACAGGGAGACATCAACAGGATCTTATTAAAAAATTGTACATAATGTAAAAAGTGCAGTGCAGCGAAGGATAACTTATGTCATTGGCATTTTGATACATTTCGATTCTGGTAATAATCTATATTTCAGGCACAATTGAAGTTTTATAACGCCTATAGGCGTTTCCATCAATGTGTTAAGTTTAGTCAACATATTTGTAACATAGAGGTACATAAAATATTTGTGCCTGGATGAAATCGAAAACTATACATAAGTACAGGGTTATTTGTAAAACATCAACAACCTCCTTGGGGCTGATTCTGTTGCTCAAATACAACCACTTTTTCTATGGAACCAACATTGAAATCTAAAAAAAAAACACTTCTCCAACAAATGATGTCAGCAGGTGGCGGCTTAGTATGGGAAAGTTTTTTTTGCGATTTTAATGTTGGGTTCCATAGAAAAAGCTATTGTATTTGAGCACCAGAATGAGCCCCTAAGAGGTTATTGATGTTTTACAAATAACCCTGTATATACAAATATAATAGGTACCTGTAACCTCCAATTAGTACAATTTGCGCGTATCGTCAGTACTATTAGGTATTCTGTAGTATCGTTACGCCCCTATATGACGTCTTTAGATGTAGTTTGCGATCGATCTAACATAAATAAAGCCACTGGTTTATTTTCTGCGGTTGGATCCTGAGTTTACTAAATCGAAACTTAGTTAAAAGCGATGACACTACACTGTCTTATACTAAATAATATATTTTATAAATGATAACAACATACTTCTTATATTATATGGTGAGAGGTATCTTGAGAATAAAGATACTGATCAGATCCGCCACTCTATCATCCCCGCTCAAGAACTGGGATCACAGACGTGGGAGAAAAAGCTGCTAAGTTGAAGTGGGAATGAGTATGTCCATAGTATGAGTGCTAAAAAGGACTAGAGTCGTTACTGGCTGCCTACTGAAGGACATCATCCGAGAGGTAGACCTCGAAAACGATGGCGCGATGACTTAGACAATTTTCTTAAAGATTGACAAGCCCTAACCACCGACAGGATTGAGGTTTGGGTAAGTAGCCAAAGCACTTGTGTTACAGAAATCAGAAACAACGACGGTACCACAACACTCAGACCCGAGACAATATAGAAAAGTTATTTTCCTACATTGACCGACTGGGAATCGAACCTGGAACCTCAGAGATAGTGACACCAAGTCCGGTATGCTCGCGTCTCGGCTACGGAGGTCGTCTAGTGAACAGAAATGGCTGTTTTAAAAAAAAACACTAGCTACGCTTGTATTGTGCAGCGCATCTATGGACGAATTATAAGCCGGACAGTGTCAATGAAAAAATATTACGTAGATACAATTACTCATTGCTAATTGTCAACTATTAATTTTATTCTCAAAATACCGAAAATCGAACGAACACTTGGCGGCCGTACTCATTTTCCTTTTTCAGTGCGCAATAAATAACTTATTTTGTATTATGTAACTTGACGTGTTTACTGACATAAAACTACTTTACGATCGGGTTTAAATTACTGAAGTTGGGGAAACATAATTATGTAATATACTTAAGGCACATTAATGACAATAAAGAAAATGGATTTCTAATTGTTCAAAAATCAAAATGAAAATCAATCAAAATGAGTCCAACGACGAAGAATTGACAAGCCATTGAAGAGTTCGACTATCCACCTCCGGCTCCATCACCAGATAAGAAAAATTAATATCAAATCATTATTATCTATCATCCGAATGGCACATAAGTAGGTGCATACAAAGTTTTAAATCGATATGACAGTAGAAGCACGAGCATATCACCAACGAATTCCAAGATTTGATTTCATAGTTAGTAAGATACGAGTTACAAGTAAAGCTATTTATAAGTGTGGTGAAACAATAGATAAAAATTAATGCGTTAATTTGCCTGAAGTGCCAGAACACAAAAAAACGTGTTAACAAGTTTTATTTAGAACGTATTCGACCTGCATTTTGATTCAGGTGTTCGTAGACAATAGATACTCATGTGATTTATTTTTAGTTGGGTATTATTAAAAGTCAGAGATTTTATTTATTACATGTCATATTTTTATCATTAATAATATGAGTCACGCTGTAAAAACAATAACCATTATCCATGCAGTCAATTTAATTTTAGTCTTCTAAAGTTTTAGTGTAGCGTTGCCGAACTATCGATAGTAAAACTATTTTAGTGTCATTCGGAAGATATAAAAAAGTCACCAATTTAAATGTATGTCACCACTGACACATGTCTAACGTGTCATACATTTCTGATTGTCTAGGTGTATCTTTTGATGTTTTAAGTTCAACAAATCTTAAAATTTTCTACCATTTAAATGTCAGGACGTCAAAATCTAAAATCAAACTACCTACCAGTGGACGTTACTCTTAGTTTTTGCAACGTTTAGGTATTTGTGACACGTTTCAATGATAAGAACATGTTTTGGCAATGTGTAAAATTTTCTGACGACACTGCAGTACTGTTATCATCAGATTATCCGGTTTATTTTAGCTAATTCACGATAAGACGCCTCGTACAATAAAGATAAACATTTCTGTCAAATCAGGTTGCGAAAATCACATATTATTTAATCCGAAGAAAACTTACATTTTAACACAAATAAGTGCACACAAAAATATTATTGGGGTGTGATTATTTTTATTATTTGTGACCGAGTTAGCTTTTGATCTCAATCCCATCTCATGGTTTTCGATAATGTAAGTCTAAGGCTAATTCGATATTATCAATAATATGTGTCTTCATATTTTCAACAAACCTATAGGTACAGTTAACGACAAAAACATTTCAGAAACTGCATATATATATATTTCTGTCATAATAACGTACCTAACTAGTTTAATACATAATCATTAACTTAATTATGTGGTTTCACGAATGACACCATACAAAAGTTTATCATATCCTCTTTGACCGGAATACTGACCTTTAGCAATAAGTAAAGAAAATGCCTGTATTTTTTGCTCGACATGGCTGGGTCACGGAAAATATTTTTGTGAATGATTGTACCGTAACTTATTTGTGTGTGACTAGTACTATAAGTACAAGGGTTGCTGGTTTAGGACTGCAGAAAAGCAGCCTAACGACGATAGCTCGTAAAGATAACTCGGCTAATAAAATTCTCATATCGTATGAGAATTTTATTGCGTCTGGATGGATAGAAAAACGCATTATAATTAAGGTCGCGTCTAGGACGGACGCGCATCGAGTTTTATTAGATTTATATAGTCTGTAGCTAGGCGTTCACTCTTCTATTTTTATTATGAAAGACTAATATTACATTTCTAAAAAAAGAAAAGTTTTTTTTACTGAAGGAACAACTCATTTCAGAAGGAAGGAAGGAAGGAAAGGAAGGAATAACTAGAATTTTATTCTTCTGTAGAAAGTAAAGGTATTCTATTCATGTTTTTATTGTCTTCTTTCTTTATATAAAGGAGTGTATACTCCATACCCCATTTTACTATTTTAATCGTTTATTTCTACTTGGAAAATAACAATTGTAAGCTTTTTAAACAAACGTCCAACGACAGTTCGAATTATCTAGTGATAAAAACATATTGTTACTTATATTATATGGTTATGAATTTGTAATATTAAATAACTCGGTAAGTATGTGTCCCGAAAACAATAAAAAAAATTACTAGTAGTAATATGACTAATTACGGCCAGACTAGAGAAGTCTGGCCGTAATTAGTCATATTAAGGTACTAGCTTTTGTCCGCTACTTCGTCTGCGTTTATCTTACCGGGATAAAAAGTATATTTTGTGTTAATCCAGGCCATGGTCTATCTCTGTATGACAAATTTAATCAAAATCTGTTCAGTAGTTTTTGTGTGAAAGAACAACAAAACATCTAAACTTTCGCGTTTATAATATTAGATAAGGAAGTAAGGATAACGGTATAGGTGATAAGGATCGAAATCCAGAAACGGTCAATGACATGTGTCGATGAGTGTACATCAAGTTTGGGCCGGCGCGGGCGAGTTGTTCGACCTCGTATCAGGCGCAGTCGTGGTTGGTTGTAAACTTGCGCTTGCGTATTGCAAAAAACCAGCTACATGTTTATGTAGCCGCTAGGGGGACTAAGTATTTAAATGTTTTGAGGACTGTTTTTGTGCACACGAACAATCGGATATAACCAGTGATCGGAGTAGGTAGATTGATTTGATGTACTTTGGTAGTGCTAGCATAATATGAATATGCCTTTTTTTTTAAATACATATACCAAGAAATTCCAGAATATCGGAGGCATGTTCATATTAACATCAATGTTTGTGATCATTGACCCCAAATCAATTTACCTACTCCGACTGGTTATAACACTTCTGGTGATTGAAAGCCATCTCTAACGTAAATTGTTAATATTTTGGTATTGTACTGTTTATAATAAATAATATTTTATTGTCTTAATGTTATATGTAAAATTAAAGAACTTGTCTACATGGATACTGACCTCTATTTCAATTTGTTTATCCGCAAAGGAGTTACCTACATTTTAATTGAACTTAAAAATTTAATCGGGCAAGATGAAGCCTATGTTCAGCAGTGTACTTCCTATGGCTGAAATGAGGACGATAATGATAAAGTTGATAAACCTTTTAATCGTATCAAGCACTGGCATTATGATTACTAGTAAACTTGTGCTTATACTCGAGTATCGCAAAAACCAATGTTCAATGGTAAGGTTAGGGCTACAACATTTTTAAATTATTTGAGGACTATATGGCAGCATTTAGAAAAAAAACCAGACAGACATGACGAATCCATAAATGTTCCGTTTTTTGCCGTTTGACTACGGATCCTTAAAAAACTTGTGGATTATTTTTATACAAATAAACCTGCCTGATTTTTCTCAGTAACGGCGCAGTGTCAAGTCAAGTGTGTGTCAAGCAGTGTAAACAGGAACAAAGAACATTAATTTATTCAATTCGATTACAAAATTTATAAATATTTACATCTTTCGAGAATACAGTTATTGGAATATTGAAATATGCGTACTAACAATAATCAAGTCCCATTTCGATTCAAAATTACTAGACTAAAAAACTTTTAACCCGATGCTGTTTTAGTATAATGTATAATATACACAATATACATGAATTTAGTAATAAAAATCCACAAATACATATAAAGATCAACAAAACCAACGAAGATAAATCTTTTGACAAGCGGTGTATCGTCGCGAACAGCGCAATGCCACGAAAAGTGGCTTGCCTACCAAGCGAAAGTTCACTAAGTAATTTAATCTGCACGCAACGTTTTGCGCCTAACTCGTAAGATGTTTTTCTCTTCGAAATTATAAGTTACTTAAAGACAGTTTACTACTTATAAGTTTTACAATATTCCATGAGAGAGTTTTTGATGATTTTCACTTTCTCTTAAATGCATACATATGCTTCATAAATTACATGCACTTTCTTAGCATTTGAAGTTCAGTTTTAATAAAATTATACTTAAAGTTTACCTTAAATACAGCAAAAAGTGTATTATACACCTACAATTTTATAAATAACAACATTTCCTTTAAGACTACTTAACCATATTTTATTTTAATTAAATATAATATTCCATTTTTTATGTCAAATTTTATCAACAATTAAATAGATATAGATTTGATTGAATTAAACTGATTATTATAAAGTAACACAAAAAAGTTAGGTTTTTATACGGATACGTATAAAATAATCAGTTTAAAGGATTTAATAATATTATAATGTTATAATTTTTATGCAGAAAAATACATTATGCGTAGCAACATCATCCAAGGTGTGGCAACCTGCCTGCCTGCTTTGAAGTCTGAGGTTGTCCACCGGCTGATGCAATAGGGTAAGATGCTTGCGTGATGCTGGGTTATCCTTCGACAGACAGAGAGAAATGAGACCTAAAGCATCAAGATAGAGATGCAAGTGTCTTTGACAAAACCGAGATTAAGTAATAACGCCTTACAAAGTAACTTTCCAATTTTATAGCCACAAAAAATCTACGTAATATGACATAAATTGTATTAATACCTTGTTACAGATTCAAGAATGAAAAGGGTTAAGTGTGTTGTAAAATTGGTTTAATATGTTTTAACTGAAGTAAGTACGTATAGAGTTACTTAGGTGTGTGTTTTTTTAAATTCCGCAAAACATAATTATATGATAGATTTACATAAAACACTATAATAACCAATTCCTATTGTGATATCAGAATCCAATTCGTTTGTTTATTGAATACCGACTCAAACAAGAATTTGTTGTTTTTTTTAATGGTTTTCAGTTAATTATACATGCATGAATAACCTAATAATAATGAATAATAAATTCTTAATGCCATAATAACCAGAACCAGATTTAAATTATTACAGTTTGGCATTAAAATAATTATTCTTATCATATTATTATCTATGGCCAGATCGAAGTTGGTCACACTAATAGAAATTCAAATATATTTTAATTTATACAAACAAGGACAACGCGAACCAGATATATCTGGATATCTGCTGGGTCGGAGTCAATTACTGGTTTGTCGCACAATTTATTCGATGGCTAGATTTCTTTATTATTAATAACAAAACTTCGTGTGAAGATGTCAAGTGTGGACAACGACATAGTTATGCAGACAAAAGCCCTAAATGTTAAATATTAATCATAGCAGTCGGTAAACAATACGTTTCCAAGTATTATTTCGCGACGGACAGGACGCGCATGCGCGGATACACGTGTAGCAATAAAGATCACACGTATTAGCATCTACGTACGTATTGCCGTCAAGGGAAACGAACTAGGTAAAGTTATAAAGTAAGTAAATGTATGGCTATGGTTTTACGCTTGTAGAAAATAAACAAGGAAAATAATATAACACAAAACGCAGAAGTCAAATAAAAATTTGCTATGAACATGACTGTTACATTGTGCGCACATCTAGGCAAAGAAGTCAAATAAAAATTGGCTATGAACATGAGTGTTGTTTACATTATGCGCACATCTAGCGACGAAATCCAAAACTTGTCTGGGAACAACACTAATGTTAAAGGTTAGATTCAGTCATATGACAAAAATATAAATAAAAAAATACATCTTGCTTATGCATAGACGTGTTATTTTCAAGACAGTTTTACAATTTTACAGGCATTTAGTGAGAATCTCCGCATAAGCTTGCGTATCCGATATTTTTTTCCATTTAACCCGACTGAATTTGTTATTGCGAGAGTGTATAAGTAGTCTTATGAAATATTTAAAGATTAACTATATACTAATGGTACCGTTAAAAAACAGAGGATAGAGAAGAAGGAAGAACCTGATGTTAGTGAACCCAGGTACCGCAGGGGAGACGAGGTTGCGAAGAACCACGTCAGACAGCCAGGACAGACCGGAGTGGAGATTTTATTATCGGAGGCCAAGACTCATTTTAGGTCACTGCGCTATCTTAGTTAGTTTATTTAAAACACACCGAAAATAAATAGATAAACATTTACTTATAGATATTTGTCGTTGGTAACCCAACCCACCAAAGGCTCAGGTAATAATCTTTACCTACGTAAGCAGAAGCCAGAAAGTCACAAGCCGTTCCCCACAGCTCAGTTTGGCCAGAGCCCAGTGTTGAAATGTGTAATTCTTTTAAATATTTGACACATTTGTAACATTTGACACTTTTTCAAGCCGTTTAAAAGTGATGAGACTGGTTTTTATTTTATTTTTTTAACCAAAGCTAATCATGGCCACCCTACTCAAGTGCAAGTCCTTAATATTCGCGCGACTAAATAAACCTTATTGCGTTGTAATAAACGTCGAGGCGAATTGTGTCAGAGCGCAAGTGTTACAATTTTTATCTCTTCCGGCGCGGTTCTATGAATGAAACATTTGATATATTTCTCATTGGACTCGTAGTTTTACAACTTACTGATAGTAGAAGTTGAACTAAAAGCAGCGGTGCGACACTTTCGCTCCGTTTTTGGAGCACACATCAAAATGTGATTGACAAAAAATTGCACACATATACAGTTTCTGACATGATTAGTTGACATCAAACAATTAGAGCATACATGGATGTGATTGGCACTTAAGAAATTGGGTTTCAAAATTTAATTAAAACTTATTATATTACTGGCAATTTTAACAAGTTTTTGTACTTGGATGTTCCTTCACGAGTCGGCGACCTTGCAAAAAGATTTAGTGCTTATTTCAAATTCGCCGGAAAATCGTGAAAATATTAACAGTTTGTTTACCACGTTGTATGAGCTATAAATTAGAACCAGTTTAGCTGTGCTAATGTGTTTGAACTCAAATCATGTTTTATGAGCAGGAAACGAGCATGTGTCACTCATAGGAACCAACTGACAAATACTTTACAGGTTTATTTTCTGTTAAGTGGAATTATTATCCATAATTTTTATCAATTAACCGGTTATCACTTTGAACGAGAGAGTAATCTACGGTTAAACTTTTGAGTAAACGTACTTCTTACTATGGTAGGTATGGGTGACCATTCCGAACATTAAGTGACGTTTATCACAAGCAACTCCTTGCTGTTGAAGGCACCTTAAAAGTTAGTCCTGCCTGCCTAGCATGAGCACTTAAACACGATATGATATGATATAGCAAAATATCGACACCAACTGAAGACTGAATTCTCAAAACACCTCATGGTTATAGTAATTTATCTGATTTAAATAAAACAAAGTCGGGTTAGTTACACCACTTATAAGTAAAGGGCTGAACCGATTTTGATGATCTTTGATTTGTTAGATTTGTCTCCCGCCCTCTATAGCAGAATAAGTATTATACATCGGAAAATTCACAAAAAAAAAGTATGAAGACGCGGTACGAAGTTCGCCAGGACCGCTAGTAAGGAGTAACACTCACGTGCTTGATGTTGTAGTGCAAGATGCTCTCGATGTAGGTGGGCAGCTGGTTGACGACGGTGAAGTAGCCGAACACGGAGGCGCCGTGCGTGATGATGATGGCCCACACCGGCGCCGACAGCACCAGGCTCTTCCACGGAACTGGCATGTGCTGGGGAACAGACACATAGTCAGTTTCTAACCACCGCAACACTGGGTTTACTCCAAGGAGATAAGTAAGGTAATTATTTGGGCGGTTCTACATATAATTAACAACTCTTTTTTCTTCGCTTATCAGGTAGAATATCAAAAAATATTGGACCCGTATTATTAATTTTTCCACAATAATCAAAATATAACAGAGATATATCGATTTGAAATGTCGCATGACGTCACGTCTTGGTACAATTTTTACTTAGAAGTGACGTCACGAGCTGACGCGCTTTATAACTTTGTCATTTTTTGGTTTATTGACAAAAGAAATAATAAGTGTACATTTTTTTAAACTAACTGACGGACTAAATGGTATGTCATTTTCTTTACCCAGGCTTCATCCCTATTAACAATTCATTTGGGCAGTACAAGTTCTACATTTTATTAGTAGTAATCTTCGATTTTGGTTAGTTATTTAGTTCTCCATTGACAGTTTAAACTACTTGAGCAATCAATTACTTTTAGTGCTGCTTAATTTTTGAGCAGTATAATAATTAAATTTTAATCATGCATTATAGTAGCTTAGTGACACACACATAAGTAAACAAGATAATAAGTTCCAGTAATTGTGGCCTTTAGCATAGTAATCGCGAAAATGTTAGGAATCTAACAAACACCCGCATTTGGCATCCATGTGACTATTATCTGAGAAATTCAAGCAAACCGGTATTAATACACGACTGCAAACAAAAAGGGAGTATAATTAGTTTTTACACGAATGCCCGTACAAAAAAGGAGTGTTATGTTATAGGACGCAAGAGGTGAATTCAGCTATAATAATAAAAACTTTTTTATGATGCTGCTGAGCTGACCAACACATACGAGTACATATAGGTAATATAAAATGAAATGAATATTAATAAAAATGTCGGTGTCAAAATCCAAAGGTTTCAAGATTTATGTATCGGATATTTATGTACAAGTTAGTTTATGTAGTTGTAAAGTTTTAACTTGTATTGGCTACAGCATAGTGTTGCCGATTGATGGTCGAATATTGATAGCAAGACGATAGTCTATCGATAGCTTACCGATAGTATAACTATCTATAGTATATATCTGCCTAGATAGAAATACTATCGATAGTAATTAGTATGGGTATTGTTTTGGATAATAGGGATGACGACTGGGTCAAAAACAATTTATTCTAATTAGCCCGTCAGTTAGATTTAAAAAAATAATAGACACTTATTTCAAATAATGGAAAAGATAAAGCGCGTCAACGTTCGGGAGTGAGCGCTCGTGACGCCACTTCTAAGTTAAAATTGTATCAAGACGTGACGTCATGCAACATTCCGCATCAATTTAATATTTTAATTATGTGAAAATAAATATAAACGTGTACAATACTTTTTGATAATCTACCTGATAGACGAAGAAAAATAAGTGAGTCGTCCTCCCTATTGATAGTTCGCTAATGTTCATTATTCTATTAAGGTGTTGAAACAATATTATCGTGTATATTAATAGTATTGACCTGAATCACGCTATAGTACGATGGAGTAGCTGATTTTTTATTTAAAGTAGGTATCGATTAATCAAAACAATTTTTCGGCAACACTACTACTTAATACAGCGATTTAAAAAAGTCGTGTCGTTTTTGTTGGCAATAGGCGTCTATCAGCGTCACACGACATATTGTCTGCGTAGACTATAGAGTTAAGCTGTATGTATTATATTATATATTCACTGGAATTAGTACTTAAGGAATTAATATTTATCCCATGAGAACACAAACGTGATTAAAACTTTCCTATGTGTTAAATTAGATCTTTCAACTTCAGCTTATTTACTGCTGTCGTGAATTTTTTACATTTCTAAGAACCAATTCCAGCAACTAGTACTAAGAGTCTATGAGCTAAGCCGCGGACAGACAAACCGACGGATTGACAGAAATGGCAACGGAACCCTAAAAATAACACGTGTATGGTTGATTATCAAATACAGTGAATGATCTATTCAGCTGTCTTTCACTCGTGTTTGGACAGCTGTGGTCATTGTCTGTGCATTAACTTGATTACTATAATCTTTTGACTTTGTTTAGGACAGCATAATCAGCTCTATACATAAAACAAAGTCGGGTTAGTTACACTACTTATGAGTTAAGAAAGGCTGGACCGATTTTTATGGTCTTTGATTTGTTGGATTTGTCACCCCGCCCGAATAGCAGAAAAACAAAAAATATGGCGACTAGATAACATACATAAATACAAATATTAACATTCTTGACCTAGGTACAGATGCTCGTGCCCATTACACAAATATTTTCCCCTTGCGAGATTCGAAACAGCAACCGCCTGGCTTTGTAGTTCGGAGCGCGAACCACTAGACCAGACGGACTTCATTTAAACTATTGGGTAAACTTACCCCTTTAGCGTTGTTGTCCTGTGGTAGTGCCTTCAAAAGGAAGTTCCTCTCCGCCTCGGAGATGCGAGGATGCTGCGCCGGAGTGTCGTACACCACAGCGAACCAGGCCACCGACCACATCACGCCGATTATACCTGTGTGTAACATTCATTTGTGAGTGAGTGAGTAAGACGAAAAAGTACGAGAACGTCCTATCAGATAACAAAGTAGGGAAATATATAAAGCGTGGCGTTCACAAGGTCGGTCGCCTTCGCCCAATTGCGCCAAATCTATACAAATCTTATGAGTGTGATGTGACTTAAGGGGAAACGTACGCAATTTGACAGGTAAACATCAAATGTACCAGCTCAGTACATGTTTCCACTTTGGTACCGTATCATTTGGTCTCTTTATTTGAAATTAAATGGACCGCGGACCATTCGACATTCAACGGAAATCTACGTTTCCAAAATCCGTTCAATGGGTTTTTTCAATCTAAATCATCATTATCATTCTTCTCCTCCTTCAATGACCTATCATCGGGGGGATTGCCAATACTCGCCACGCTTGGCAGGCGGGTTGGCGAGCGCAGCTTTTTACAAGATTTCGCACGTAGACGCTGCTCCCCGTCTCGTGCTACAAGAATTAGTCGCCTTTTACGACACGCCTCCTGTTGGCGTTGCGGAAGTGAATTATTTACAGCTGTCCCCACACGGCACCTATCTAAATACCCTTAAATTAAAAAGGTCAGAGCCAAAAAAAACCTGCAGTAGACTTTGCGGGTGGGAAATATAGGAATTTGACAGCGGAATAATGGCGGTAAACCATTATCTTATCTCGTCCAAAATTCCAACATGAGGTTGACAGCATAATCGGATAATAAGTCAGACTCCCGGGGCCATAGGAATTAAGTTAAAGAGAGGAAATTATTGTTACCAAGCCTTCAGGCACTTCAGGCTGTCCGGTTCGGTAGGGGTCCACTCCACTCCCAATCCCTAATCCTCCCAAAAATATTTATTATGATACAAGCTGTGCCTGCGGAAAGGCCTGTGGCTTTCGTCACATAAATACAGATTATCATCCAACTATTTTATTCCCTTAGAAGTTGATTATAAATAATAGCCCATTATGCTTTCCTGGGGTTCAAACTTTCTCAATACAAAATTTATCACAACAATGATAATACTGACATATTCAACCTGTATGCATGGGGATACATGCATGTAAAATTGTATCTGTATGATGTATGATGCATCATCGAGGCGATGAAATAGTAGTCTATTTATTTTAATATAATATATAATAGGCTAGTTTCCTGGGTCAAAAAATGATTATTGTATTTAGTCCGTCAGTTAGATTATCAAAAAATATTGGACCCATATTTAGTCTTTTGTCAATCAAACAAAAAATGACGAAGATAAAGCGCATCAAAGTGAGCACGTGACGTCACGTTTTCCTAAAAAGTGTCGCACTCGCAAGGCGTGACGTTACGTGGAACTTTAACGGGCTATATCTTCATCATTTTTTGTTTGATTCAGAAAAGAAAAAATACGTGTTCAATATTTTCTGTTAATCCAACTGACAGACTAATTAGATTTTTTAGGAAACTAGCCCATTCTTTAGTACGTGTGTTTCACCTAACTCCACCGGTTGGACCGATTTGGATGTGTGTATTTAAGTGGGTCTCTGGATAGTTTAGATTCACAATTAAACCTGGTAGATGGCGCTGTAATCGGGTTCTAGGATTTTTTATATTCTGACAACTCATTTGGACAAGACAACGTCTGTCGGGACAGCTGTATTGTACTTATATAATAAAATTCTCAACGGCCCCCCGACTTGGAACCCTTCGATAAGAAATTGTCGATAGGAAAACCACGTGGAATTAACATTATTGGCACGTGATTTACCGGTTGTCAATTCGTTATCGAAGGGTTTAAGGGATCTAGTATAGCGGAGGATGCATGGGGAAGTAATAAGTACCTTACCTATTTTTGCTATGCTTCAGGATGTAAGCCCTAACAGTCAGGATGCTAGTCACGAGATAGCTGATCTAAACTAACGTGGGTATCGGCAATGCAAATTATCATAGAACAATGCGACCAGAAGGTCACGACGTACTTGTGCATCTACGTCAGGGGCTTTGTTTTGCCAAATAAGAAAGAAATTAACAACATATTGGTTAAGACTTGGCAAGTTCTTGAAATTGATGTGCATAACAAAGCAATTTGGATAATGCAAGTGGCGAGGAACGATGAGTGGCGACTGGCGAAGGCAGTCTTTATCGACAATGCTACTGCTATATGTTTTATTTTAAACTAGCTATTGTAGGCGACTTCGTTGACGTGGATTTTAGTTTATTTATAAATAATTTTCTGCGCAACTTTCTTAACTTCTTCTTTCATAAGAACCTTCTCCTGACAATAATTAACATAACAAAAAAAATATTGCGAAATTGTCCGTCCGTTTACGCGTGATGCGATCCATGCGATGACCAAGGGAAATATTCAGTTTATATATATACAGGGTTATTTGCAAAACATCAACAACATTCTAGGGGCTAATTCTGGTGCTTCTTCTGGCTAATTTCAATGAAAAAATTCTTGTATTTGAATTTTTTCATTGAAATCGCATAAAAAAATCATTTTTATATAAATATCGTAATAAGTCGTTCTCTGAATATACACACACACACACACACTCACAACACATAATATGCACATTGTTGTTTGTATGGTTTGAGTTCACGTTCCCCTCTTTAACACGTATTGTATTAAAATGTAAATCCAATACTGGCTGTCTGCTTTGTCACTAAGAAAATGTATTATGTGCTTAAGAGCTGTGGATTTTGTAAAAAAAATACAATAAAGTAACTGAATTCATTCATTATCGAAACAAATTCTTACTAGATAAATAAGGGAGTACCCTTACCGTCTTTGACAAGAGCCGAGTGCTGACCAATCTGAACTTGGAGAGCATTGAAATGGAAACCTATCCCTACTGACTGAGATTCCACAACTTAGGTATATTTTTAAAACTAGTACCTACCGTAAAAACGTGCAGCTATTTCAAATGTCAAAAATAATGCTGGAAAGGACTGGGACTGGTGCTCTTGTCAAAATTCGTAGAAAACTGACAAGACCCACTACGACGCCATCATCATCATTTCAGCCATAGGACGTCCACTGCTGAACACAGGCCTCCCGCAGTGATTTTCATTGGGGGGGGATTGCCAATACTCGCCATGCTTGGCAGGCGGGTTGGCGAGCGCAGTTTTTTATAAGGTTTCGCACGCTGACGCTGCTGCCCGTCTCGTGCTACAGGAATTAGTCGCCTCTTACGACACTTCTCCTGTTGGCGGTGGGGAAATGTATTCTTTACGGCCGTCCCCACACGACGCCCTAGTGCTTTGGAATTATGCCAAAACCATGAGCAGTATCCCTTTAAATGCATTCCATGGGCTGAGATAATACAAATGCAACTCAGCACCGCACCGCAACGCATCGTATAGGATAAGTAAGTGTTAGTATAAAAGACTTACCAGTGAAGTAGAACGCAGATTCCCAGCCGAAGTGAGCAATCAGGAATCCGCAGATCGGCATAGTAATCGCGGCGCCCAGAGAAGATGCTGCAACAAACAAACACACGTCAGAAATATTAAATATAGTTTTCACACAGTTCCATGTCAATATCTACGTGCTTTACAATGAAAGGGATTTGTGTACTCCCTCAGATAGAAAAGTTCTAAATCAAAGGAAGCTATGACAACAAGGTACGTAAGGTAGTATCGATACCATTGACAGTTTATTAGTGCTAAATTAAATATTTTTTTCAATCACACCAATTATCTAGCTTCAAACTAAGAAAAGCTTGTATTACGGCGACTAGATAACGGATACCTAAATACTTTTATAAATTAGTGGTGACTGAGTTTGTTCCGGCGTTTCTTCTCAGCACTTGCCAGATTGTCTGTCTTGTCTCGAAGCGCTAGTAGGGCCCAAAAAATAAAGAGACATGTTCTGCCCCATATGGGCCTATAATGTTATTATTGACGTTCATAAGTGGCAGTCTTCTGCCCTAAATTGAATAAATGATTTTTGACTTTGACTTTGAAACATCCATCACTTATAGGTACAAATGCTCGTGGTCATCACACAAACATTTGCCACTTGCTGGCTTTGTAGTCCGGAGCGCAAACCACTACACCAGACGGTCGTCAGTAGTAGGTTTAATCAATACTATTGCTATAATTTAACTATCGATTCTATCTATAATCCTATCGATTCTATCGATAAGCCTATCGATTCTATCGATAAGCCTATCGATTCTATCGATAAGCCTATCGATAGTGGGCTATCGAGCGGCAACACTGTTTGTGTAAATTTCAACTATAGTTTAAAAACTAGGAAACTAAAAGAACTAAAAACCTTTTAGAACAGACGGCGGCTTAGTTTTACTAAGGGTCTCGTTTTGGCGGTGACAAAACCTACCGCGGTTTCAAGACTCGGTTCTTTTGGTTCTGTTTCTTCTAAGATTTTTATAAGCGATTTTTCGTGTTTAAGAAGTAAAAAACAGAAAGACTTCTCTGTTATGTACTGGCTGGCACCTGCACAAATTTCTAGTCGCGTGCGCACGTTGGCTATGGTCGTGAACTTGGCAGCGCGTGCGGCGTCGGCCCGTGATTCACGTGTCTGTTGCCAATCCCCCGAGCCCCGACCGATCTGGAGACGTATGTTTGAAACATGCGAATTCCAATTCGAATACGAAATCGCAAGATTTACATGGGCAAACGTAAAATCACTATTTATGAAAATTCATTCCGTGAAGTCTGCTACGAATGGTCCTACCCAGGGGAATAGGACGTCCACTGCTGAACATAGGCCTCCCCTAAATATACTCGTACATAGAGCATTTTATAAAAATCGGTCGAGCCGTTTCGGATAAGTACGACCACAAACACCGTGACACGAGATTTTTTTATAAGATAACAGAGAAATAAATAAAAAATCCACAAAAATATATCACTCAACCAAGAAGTTTATATGGAAATGTTTTGAGGTTTCGATGTTGGTACAATAGAAAAAGCAGTTGTAATCGGGCACCAGAATCAGCCACTAAGATGTTTTGCGTATTTGTAGTTTAAATGCGTTGTAGGATTAATTTAGATTCATTGCGTTCCCAGTAAATTATGAAATGGTTTATAAATAAATTATCTATCTATCTAAAAGGAATAGTGCTTTCCTATTTCTAGGGCATAGAAAGGCAAATAATGTTGAAAGTCAATTTCAATGTTGTTAGTATTTATGAATTTCAAGTCATTTTTAACTTATCACTGCGAACTGGATGGACGCGTTTGTACTTGCTCAAATACTAATCTCTATGCGGGTAACGTAGCTCTTAAGGAAATGTGCGCTTCAACGTGTTAACATAGTTACATAATATACACCTGACTGGTTAGTAATTTAGTAGGCACTAAGTTCAAATAACCACTGTGGTTGCATGAGAACTATAGAGTAGGTATTTCATTTGATGATCGAGTGGTGTAGGAATCTGTGTCACGCGGCCCATGATTAGAGCAAAACATCAATTCTATATTCGAGCCTGTGGTTAATATATCTGTGCATAATTAGGCCGGGTATAAATCATGCTATTCACATGTACACCATTCAACGTCCCACAAAGAGCGGTTACGTCATCAATAAATGAAACAAGTGAACGATGAATAATACAAATTCAAGTACGTACGTGATTGAAATTGAACTGCTTTTGAAGATAAATAAAAAAAAGATAATTTCATATTATGATTGCTTTTTTTTTTTAATAAATCCGTAGAACCCATTGGCTAGGATAAACTACTACAGTTTATCTTATTATATATTCTGTGGTAGTAGTGTGAGTAAAGCGGTAGTTTATGTTAATGTAGAAAACGATTTTTTCTAATTTGACTCGGATCAGGGTGAGCTGGGAGACGCCCCTGACAAAATTGGCTGTCTGGTACCTCAGATGTTAATTCCTTTCTTCAAGACTATTCTTCTCTATCTGGTTCATTTTAATCTAAATTTTAAATTACTACATTATTAGATCCTGAAGGCCTACAACAAAAATGCTGAGCACCTTTTCGACACATCTGATTGTCTGATATTGTTTTGTGTATTTTTTTTTCTCTTGTGTGTCAAATAAACGTTTCTTTCTTTCTTTCTTTTAGAAATGTTCATTAAAATATTAAAATATATATATATTAAAATATCTTGACAATTTATGAACAATTGAAAACACTCGTGTTTGTTACCCGCTTAGTTTCAGATGTTATTTATATATTTTCAAAGGATTGGTACAAGTGAATCATTATTATACATAACTAGCTGTTGCCCGAGACTACGTTCGCGTGATCTTTCATTGAAAAAAATCTGCGCAACTTTTTTATTTTTTTCTTTCAAAAGAACCTTTTCCTGACAATAAATAACAACAAAAAAAGAATTAGCGAAATTGTTCCATTCGTTCACGCGTGATGCGATGACCAAGGGAAATCGGGATTGATTTTTATAAATAAGATTATTAGGTACGACCGAACGGAAGAAACATTGTCGAGGTAGGCCTACTGTTGTGTACATTAATTAATACTTCTTGTTTAATACTGGTAGCAGAAGTACCTAAGTAATAATAGGTAGTCGGTACTCGTAGGAAAATTCCTAGCGCATTTCAGGTCAACACATTTGCATGACGCAAAATCGACCCGACTATTTGACACAAATAGTTAAGTACCCCTAAGTACTAGCACTTTAATAACTAAGTAAATCTAAATACAGGGTGTACAAAAGAATATGACATCCCTAAAACCACGTAATCAGCTGCTCATATACAACAACTTTTTCTATGAAAGAAACATCGAATTTGAAAAATTTTTTTAGGTGCTCCATACAAACTTACGCGTTACCGCGATGATAATGTATAAAGCATCTGAAAAAAATAAGTTTCAATGTTGCTTCCACAGTAAAAGTTTTAATTCTTTCCTTTGCACGAACTATCACACACGACGCGTACTTGTGTGGTATCTTTATCTTCTCTTACTACTGCTAGAATAGGCACTTAAACTGAATCTGGATTAATTATTTCCTCTTCCTTGACAAGCTCCATATGTCCCGACGACAAGGACCATAACTATTTTGATTTTAATACTTCTAGTTTTTATTTAACCTCTTCTCTAACAGATCAAGAGTGTCCTATTCTCTTGTACATCTTGTATATAAAAATGAATCTCTATTTCCCTTGGTCATCGCATCACGCGTAAACGGATGGAACAGTAATTTCGCTACTTCTTTTTTTGTTGTGGTCATTATTGCTAGAAGGTTCTTATGGAAGAAAAAATTAAGACAGTTGCGCAGAAAATTCTTTATGAATAAACTAAAGACCACGCGAACAAAGTCGCGGGCAACAGGTAGTATATTATAAATATTGGACAAAATCTCATACATTGCTCTGATCCTATGATAAGTAGCTTAAGCACTTGTGTTACAGAAATCAGAAACAACGACGGTAACACCACACCCAGACACCCAGACCTGAGACAATCTAGAGTTTTTTTTTTTACCGATCGGGAATCGAACCTGCCACATTGTAAAACAGAGTCTAAAGTGGCAACCATCGGGCAAAAGAAATCGAGGACGCCCCTGTTTCAACTGGTCTAAGCTGGGAGGAGCTGGAGGTTGCTGCGCAGGATCGACAAAATTGGAAAGCCCTTCAGCGAGCCCTATGTCCCTGATGAGGGGCCAAGGAAGCATCATCATCATCATACTGAATAAATTAGTATTATGACGACCTCCGTAGCCAAGAGGCGAGCATACTGGACTTGGTGTCGCTATCTCTGAGGACCCTTGTATGCTCGCCTCTTGGCTACGGAGGTCTTCAAAATTGGTCATCATAATGTAGAACTTTTTGCTGGTTTGACATACGTTGTGATAATAAACTTAGAAAACGAAAACTCTTGGAAATTTTAAATAACTGTTTTAAGCTCTAATAGCTCTTATATGGTTTGGATCATATAAAGTACAAATAGTTACAAATTCGTCACTTACGTCACCGACTATTGTCAAGAGACTGTACATAGACAAAAACTCATCGTTACATCATGTTAACGATGACAAATCTATAGTAATTACGAAGCTGTCTGTAACATCTTTGTATACAATGTTTACTTGCAAATAAATTATTATCATTATCATTAACAACTTGTCTTGTAAGCTTGTTAAATAGTTCAAGGTTTAGACTAAGAACTATACCAATAACATTGAGGCAATAGAAAGAGATGGCTATCCATACAGAGTGGTTGGAAATTTCACTAATTATAGGTATTGTAAGAGACAAAAATGCAACAAGGTATGACTAGCCCGACATCAAAATTTTACAAAAAAAAAAACAATAAATAGTTGTTGCATGTTTATTGCCCCATGCCTTCATACAAGGAATTGTTCGAATTACTAATAATAAAACAAGTGCGGAAAGTATAAGACAGCAATAATCTGTAGCACTCTACGAAGTAAACATAATAATTATGAGAATAATTAATATTACTTATAGGGGCTGATTGAATGTAACGACCAAGGCAATGGCAGCGCAAGGAACTGATGTCATAAAAAGTGCATTATGGTTTTCCTCGAAAATACCTAGACCCAATTGGCAAAGGACATGCCGAAGGGCGTGTCTTCGCGTGATAGGAACGTTAAGTCGCGATTAACATATGCACTGGGCAGAGGTCGCCAGCCTTGATCAAGTTACCCCTCAATGAAATTATGTATCTTTTCCTCACTAATACCAGGGTTGAGTTTCGTGGATCTTTTTCCTGACACAGCAGCTCTGTCGATAACTCGATACGAGAGTTATGCTTTGTGGATTGGCACAGTGACCTGTATCACAGAAACAAATTGAAAACCAGTAGTCCCGGCCATACCTTTAGTATGTAGGTACGTAGCATTTTTAAGTCTACTTGAATTTAAAAAAAAATTGCTGTTCACGATTTTTTTAATGTTCTTTAGAATTAGGATTTAAAATTCGCCGTGTTTTTAAATATTTAACATACTGTTTATTTAGGTAAGTAGACGATTTTAGCAAACAATGATTTTAAACAATTTATGAAACATTTTTTAAAATGTAGGTATGTAGACCCGTTGTCAGTCGTCACGTAAGCTAGACAAAGTATTTCAAAAAATTATGCAATTAACATTGCATAAAGTTAAGCCTGCCTGGATTTTATAGTGAAAGTGCGTTTGCACTAGCTGATACAGGTTAGGTAATCTAAATTAGGTCTTATTGCTGAGCAATAAAAGCAATGTTGACTGCGAGGCGATGAACTTTCGAACTCTTATTTACATGCGCGGTGGGCCGATTCCATTTCATTCATCAATAATCAGTTGGTAACGCAAGTAGGGTAACAATCAAATCTATTTCCAGTGACCATTTCGGGAATTATTTGGAAAGTCGAAAATGAATGTGTTTCTACTCAGCTCATAATATTTCTCGTTAGTTTTTAATAGCTTAATAGTTCATTTACTATTAATGCTTTTTATGGAGTCTGCAAAATGTGGGTTTCTTTATTTTTAAACTGTTTATCTTACATCATAATAATGGTATTTAAATTACCGACGTTAGCTTTAAATTTGTCATAGACTTACACAACATCTAATAGTAACAAATAAGGTAAATAAAATGTATCTTTGTTTCGACATAAATTCAACATAAAGTTAGATTAGTGTTATATTTATTATTTGTCAAGCTATTATTGCCTTATTTCTTATAATTATATCAGTACGATGTCGTAACTGAAACGATATTAAAGTGCACGACTATGTAATAAATGACTGGCACATAAACACGAATGTATGTAGCTATGACAGACAATAATGGAATAAAGTGAACAGAGCGTTGTGCTTTACGAAGCTGGCCTTTAACCCGTATCTTTCCTACGTCTCTTTGCACAAACATGAAATACATTATTTTCGATTCATTATCCAATCCACTACGATAAAACTTTACTGGATAACAAGACAAGGAAGCCTGTGTTTTGAAGAATGTTTTTGCTTGCATTGATAACAACAACGCGTATTTCGCATTACGTGATTACGCGTAATGATTTATTTTCTGATTCTGATAAGTAGTTCAATGAATTTGTTATTACTGCCAACCAATCGAAGCTAATGAATCAAATGATAGTGTAACTTCAAGATAACTTAGCATAGGTATGTACTAGAATATTATCACTGACATAATTTGTGATCTAGGAAATAATGTAAATAAGTCCGAGTAAGTACAATTCACCTTGGATTACTTGATTATATACGTGATTATGATAAATGTGTGTGTATATTACGGAAGAAATCAAGTTGTGCTAAATAGTGGAATTATTTTCAACCATAGGAAAATGTGTTGTTTCGCACACAAAAGTTTTAATCTTTAACGAAGTCTTATTTTACCTTAAATGTGAATATGTAATGTTGATACTACTCTATCCATTACAAATTTTGCAATAGGCAGGTACATCATGTGTGCCAAGGGTAATACACGGATTGTACAAACAGTAAAAAATCCATAACATTATGAGTTCCAATTCGCACAGACTCGCTATAATAACCACGTGACTACACGTCCCACAAAAAAAAACACTACACCTCATTTCTCGGAACGGGTTAACCGCAGTGCATAGCAACCGTTGCGCAAGGTTAAAACGCGCGGTCATGTTATACCAGCCAATCAGGACCCGCCGTTGCCGTGACGTCAACGACCACGCCTGCGCGCGCCTCCGCGCAGCCATATTATCGCTTTCATGCATTGCGAACTACGAAACGTATACGCAGCAAGAGATAACAATTGAATTGTTTGTGAACAAGCCCTCTTGACGTCGTCTGAGCTCTGATAGCAAGCCGAAATATTACCATTAATCTAGAGTCAAGGCAATCGTATTATTAAAACTTATTGCGACTGCGTAATTGGCAATTTGCAAACGAAGAACGACGTCACCTCTATTGTCTATAAACTAGTTTATGATTCAATGAGCTTTCAATTTATCTCAATTAAAGCAGTATTATTTCATCCGTATAGTTAATATACATTAATAGTCACGAAATGCCATTAGTAATTATTAATAGTTTTTAAGTACTTACCCATCATATTGGACATAAATTTGGATCTGTCCATTGGAGGAATCCATTTGGATGCCATTGGAAGTATGGCTGGCCATGTTGCTCCTAACAAGAAGCCAAGAACTACCCTCACAGCTACTGCCCATCCAAAGCCCAAGGTGGCAGCTGTTGGGGTGAGGAGAGTGAGCACACTCGCCAGCAGCGTACTGTAGCCGAATACTCGCCTGGTAAAGTAAATTTATATATTTTATATGTATAAGAAAATTCATAAGATCGAATAAGCTTTTAAGTGTTATTTAAGTTACACTGTTTAGTAATATACGACAGGGGTTTTCATACTTATTTAATTTATTTTTAAATCTACAATAACCATGTTCTACAAGCTCGCGTTCAAAGAGGCATAGATAATAGAGTGGCGCCATAGCACCCAAAGTACTAAGCAGAAGTCTCACTAATATTAAACAACACTGAATCAATAATGTCGCATAAAATTGAGTCTAACTAAATGTTTTAACTAGTTCAGATACTAGCAAAAAAAACTCACACCAATGTGCAAAATGAGATCATAGTTAAAATTAGTCTGACTAAAAATCTACGTTTAAATTAAGCGGCGATGAAAGATAACTTTTTAGGCATTTGTACAATTTAGCCAAAAGACCGTAAATGTAAACGAAATTAAAATAAGTGTTATTGTACTCAAACAGCATTTAGATCTTTGCGTGATTATGTATTTGTAAAATACACCTTTCGGTCTAGTTAAACACAATAATAGCACGTTAAAATATTCGCGTCACCGCCGCCTACATCGTCCAACATAAAAACCGACACGCTAGCGTTTCGCGATCGCAAGCAGGCAGGTCCTAAGCGGTAAGACCAATAAATCCGCTCCCGCGCATGCATCCCGCATGATCGCTTCGAGAATGTTCCGCATGAATCATTTTCAGACATGGTAACACGATCCTCTGTCATCCGTTTAATATGCTTTTTCATTAACCGTGTACCACGGCATTCGAGATACATTTTTAGGATGCTTCTACACTAATTATTTTAAAATACATGCAATTTTAATTTTAAGATAACTTCTTGTGTTGGGTGGGAACAAATGTGAAAATAACTAGGACAGTAAGCATACAACATTAAGTAACAAGTATAATAAGTTTATGAAACACAATTCCTGAGTAAAGAATTATATCTAGAATCAAATCACAATAAATAATTATTTAAAATACATTAACAACATACAGATACATGTAATTATAATATCATCCTTATTTCCGTCTTATTACACTAGTTTTGCTATGTGCTGACAAATCTAATTATTTATCGAACTGATGGCAAAGATCAACCAAAAGCAATAGGCCTCGTTGACTCGTCGCGGCCGTTCTATTACTACTTCTAGAGAGTTCGGCGCAGAAATCACTTCAGTGCGGCAAGTTAACTCAATTGTCAGGAGCACAATTCTCCAATAAATCATTGTTCGTTTTTTTGTACGACCGTTTATGAAAATGCTAAACGGTACACGGAATGTGCGATTCGTTTTGGGGAGTTATTAAATGCGTTTTGGGAACAATATTTATTGCGGTGCAAAATTCTCCTGCTTAATTGTGTAAGGTCAATGACAGACAGACTGGTTCTCATAAAACACGAATCGCATGGTCACTTTTCAAACGTCGAATGCAACAATTCCGATAATTATTTGAAGGTTGGCATTCCGCTTTTATTCGTGTATTTTTTACTGTCGTACCGTACGAGAGGTTATTAACCAGAACTGGATACCTGATCTGAAAGGCTTGTTGTTGTTACTGACGAGAGACGAATAAACAGCACGCATTTTTTCGTCTGCGGATACAATGCTACTATTGTTTACGACCTGACGTTTATAGTTGGGAGTCAACCGGATGCAGTTAGAGATTCCATTTGAGTAAGCAAAAAATGGTTGCCATGGCACGCTGTCAGTCATACGTAGCTGTAACTTGTAACAACGTCTTCTCCTGGTATTAAATTAACACAGTTTACTAGACAAAGACGGACACGATTAAATAAATAAATAATTAAAAGATCTTCATTGTCATCATCATTATCATCATGTCAACCTGTTGCATCAATTTTGAAAGATATGTTTAATAAATTCGTAGTAGTACCCAAAAGATGAAGCATTATAGGTCTAAAAGATAGCTTACCTAGCGCCAATGATTTCTGCCAGTCGACCGCCTGGAAGTTCTGTGAGCACATATCCCCAGAAGAAGGATCCTAGCAGAAGGTTCTTCTGCTTTGTATCCCAATAATAGCGAGTTTGTTGTATATGCTCTGGATGCTGCAAAAAATATTTATTGTTAGTTAATATTTTAGTGTAAGAAAACCAATTTTCGGGGATAACAGAATCAAAAGGAATAAACACTAAAATAATTGGATAATATGTATTTACGATTATTACATGATACCTACTACTCCGCTAATTTATACTATTCAGCTAGCATCGTTAAAATCATAAAGTCATTACAATTGACTCAGATAGAAGGTTTAACACTATAAAGAAACTGCATAATGTATCGAAATAAAAAACAGCACAAAAACAAGGATCTAACAAAACTGTAATGTTAATTACAACTAGCTTAAGGAGGATGTTAAGTTTGTCATTCAAATGTGGCGCGTATTGCTTCTTAATAATGTAATTTACAAGTAGTCTACTAATTACAGTATGTTTATTAGCTCTTTACTGATAAAGGTTAAGTTAAGTCAAGCTATGCATACTTTTTTAATATCCTAAGTTTTACTTTACATTTGTTAATTTCATCATCATAAATATTAATTGCTTCATTTGGTACTTTTAAGTGATATTACTTAAATATTCAAAGTAAAAATAGATTTACTACATAAAATTATGTATATGAACTTGCTAAGTTAAAATTTTTTAGGGTTCAGAGAAATAGGCCATTCTGTAACCCTGAACGAGAGAAGAACCATGGTTAATCTTACCTCTGTGACATTCAGCATGTCGTTTGTACCGTTGACTACAGCTGCAGTAACATTGTCCTTTTCGTCGTATATCATCTCGACGATGGCGATGGTGAGGTTTACTCGGAGGGCATAGTTGAGCATGAAGCCCAAGAGGACCATGACGTTTAAAACTTGGACACATGTTAGACAGCCTGCAACAATGGAGAAATATATTTTTATACTGTTTGATCAAACCCTGTCAATTGTTTTGGACATTAAATAAGCTATTTTTTGCACCTTTGTTTTGTTTTTTGTGAGCTGAAATAGAAGTATTTATTTATTACACGAAGGTGTATCAACAAATCTCTACTATTAACTTGGTATGAGATTATCTAGACTGTTTTTTTTTAAATTATTATTTATTTATTTACTCAGAGACAGGTTATATTAAGATGGATACATATTTTGTTTAGGCTAAGTTTCACTGCAGTGTATGTATTAGATTGTGTACTTTACAAAACACATACATTTCATAGCCCTTAGGAAGTAAACAATTGCCAACCCTATGCAAAATATCGATCAACATTGTCCAGAAACAAAAAGTAAAACGAGGAAACGAATAAACGTGTTTCCCAAGTTCAGATCGATACTATATGCAGATTTCCGGGAGACAAGAAACAGTTTCTAGGTAGTCTGTATACCTGCCACAAGAACAACAATTAAATCGACAGCCGTGACTCACAAGAAGTCACGCACGCCTCAGCGTTTATATTATGTATGCTCAGCATTGAATTAAATAGCTATAGAAGAAATCTATTGAAGTGTACAGGCGAAGGCGTTCATTTTAATACAGTCTTTATTTACAAGTAAATTCCTATATAAAATACATGCAATGTATTACAAAGTATAAATACTTACATATATTTAAAGTTTAATCCAACAAATTAAACAAATACCTGCAATTTACCTAACTAGGATAGGATGCCGAGCGGTCGCATGAGACCCGCGTAATATTTCTATTATGTTTCGTTTTGCTAGGATAAGGAAATAAATATACCTAGTACCTACTCTATAATACGAATACTCAAGTAATATGAGTCAAGTCTGTAATGTTCAAGAATCAGAATCCTGATTTCTTACCAAAAATCATGGTTATCGGATATAAAACCCATTTCACACGCACACCACTTGTTTGACAGTTAGTTTTGTTATTGTAACGCGATCATCGACGAGACTTCAGTCAACAGTTCAACATTCGAGTAGGTACTTATACTCAGCTGCTATTACATCACGTTAATTTGAGCGGGGTGGGAAAAATGCTATTTAAACGAGTTTTACGAGTAACAAAATTTAAAAAATGGGTCTTTGACGACCTTTGGTCCATAGGTTCAACGCACCGGACTACAAAACCACTGATTGCGGGTTCGAGTCCCGCAAAGCTTGCCGTTTTTAACACACTTTTAATAGCTTCACTATGTAGGTAATCAAATTTTGAAAGTCGTTTTTATATTTCAGACGATAATACAATAATTTGACATTAATTGATAGTAGAACTCTTTAATAACTACTAGTGAAACCTTCGTGCTTGGAGCCATTTGATTCGTTTTGACGAGTTTAATACATATAAAAGTGTGTTTTATAGTTTTTAAACTATATTTTTTTCTGGGTGATGAAAACATTTATACCTTAGTCATGGATATCATAATAATTCGGTACTATAATGTATATGTATATTTGTACAGGCTTTGCCTAGTTCGGGGCTGAATAATTGGTTTGATCGTTGGAAGAATTTATTCATTTAATTACCCAACACATCTCTACCAGTTTTTTTATTTTGTGCCTCCTACCTACGGATCAACATCACAAGGATGTGCTAACAAACCCACACAAATTCGCTGCACAAAAATTTGCATTTGTATAACATTATGTTAATCCTCAAAAACTTACGTGGGAACAAAAACTAGTGCAGTTATTGAGTTTAACCAGTTTAACCCAGTTCAGACCGGTCCGGTGTGAATATAGGCGAATTACCATAAATCCGTGAATGTTACGCAATAGTGCTGGCCCGACGAATTTTAATATGTGACACAAGGACGTGAACCGAACATCGAACCGACTAAAGATAAAGAAACAGCAAGCCAAATACAGCAAGCTTTACATTTCCATTATAAACTAAAATTTCATTGAACAGACGGTCGCCCTGGCGAGAGAAATGTAAAACTTGACTGAGCGTACAAACCAACTAAGGCGCGAATTACACGGGTCGCGCGCGAGGGACGACGAAAAGATAGATTAGATGAAGTCTGGATTAAATAGGTTAAGACTCATCATTACTTTATCAACAAACGAAAGAGAGGTAAGGGTTTTGCTCCGGATTCCGGAACAAAACTGAAGATCTCTGGAGATTCATCAAGTTAATGCCTTCGCGTTCCACTTGCCCACGGTAGACCGGAAAAACAATGGAAAACAATAGGGATTTTTTTTAGTGGCACGCGAAGGGATCGAAGCCGAACTCGCTTCCAAGTATTTAATTATTAAAGGAGCAAGATCAACTATGTACTACTGTGGTAGCTGGTATGCCCAGAGAATTATACAATAAAGTCAAATAAAATGTTTACTATTTAATAAACTAAATATCAATTTAATGTTTCAATGTATGTACAATGATATTTCTTTACCTATTTATGAAAACCGGAAAAATCTCGGGAAACTGTAATCGTCTCCGGTGCATTTGTAGGTGTCACAATTTTAATTCTCATTCTTTATTTAGGTTGTACTTACTATAATATTATTTGTAAACAAATTGCAAGTCAAATGAAACTGTCACCGCGGCCGAACATTTATTATTATTTGCAAGCACTTGAAAGTAAAACAATTTAAATAATGTCAAGGAAAGTCTTAACGTAAACAAATGGTGGATTTCGTTGAGTAGTCGATTGTTTATTTATAAGATGCCGGCTAGCAGAGGCGGTGTCCGCGCATTTTTACGTCACGCACTTAAGAAAAGTCAAAAATATTGGCAATCAAGTCGAAAACTAGTGCCAATAAACTAAAATAATCTTAATACGACTGATCTAACATTTATTCTTTTATCATTAAAGAAAGCTAAGGTCGGTAAACAAATGCTTGATGTGTTTAAAAAATATGAATTGTGCAGCGCGCTATTATTGAACGTGAAGCTATGAACGTAAAGAAAATGTAATTTTAACTGAGTAATTAGATATTGCATCTCTGTTATTCTTAGATTAGTGAAATTGGGTCTTAGGCTGTCAAACCCAAACCTACCTACTAAGTAGCTAATTACAGACTCATCAAAATAATAAGACGACTAAAAAACTTAATATGAAATCAATTTATTAAGCTTAACTTTCGATTAACCGACGCATGAATATCATTGTAGCACTTTCACCATGACCGGAAGCCTAATGAGACCAGTTGTCCATGAATTAAATATTAACAAAAAACATGGAAGCATTGTGACACCTACATTACCAGACTTACAGTTGCTTGATTCAAAACCTTTTATCACCATCATCAGCCTTTGAAGTTCACAGCTGGACAAAAACCTGCCCAATAGAAAGTCACAGCGAGTTCCTCTGGGCCGTTTGCACTCAGCAGCTTCCCGCAACCTTGACTATGTCGTCAGTCCACCGGGTGAATGATAACCTTTAGAGTCATGAGAGCTTTTGTATGCTAACGATATGTACGCTTGACCGACGAGCTGTCCAAGGATTAAACCTAAACTGTGTGCTAATACGGAATAGTGATGAATCTGAATACAATTAGTATTCCTCGGTCTACAGCGTAGGTTGATATTTTTGTAAATTTTTCAACTGAGAAGTCTGAATTAAATCATCTACCGTGTGTTGTGTTGATTTTTTGTTGGATTTTACGAGTCTTGCAGCGCTTGTGGTCACACTATAAGATTTAGATTACATATTTACTTAGTTATCCATTGCTTTGAAACTACACTTAAAATTATATACAATAACCTATCAATGTAAATAAATCATCACATCAGCTCGACCTATTTTCAACTTTTTACCAAGTAGTTTTATATATATCTAAAGCTCATACATAAATAGTTATATATAGTTTATTTTTAAGCGAAACCACTTACGGTACGTAAAGTCGGGATGCCGACTTCTATCCGGTCTGTGTTGTGTTGCGCTCACATAATTGGTTTTACATGCAAATAAGTACATAGTAAATACACTTCCTGTGATTTACTTCACTGAAGTCACGTGCTGGTACTGACATGCCGCCCTTGACTTAACATAAACCTAGACTAGGTACAGTTATAGGGCTGCATGCAGTACGTAATTAAAAACATTTAAAAATTCCGTCAACGTTACCTTAATCTTGTTTTCTTAAGTTCTACTAAAGTTTATTATTGTTAATTTATATAATCTAAATACACGTAAGAACTCTCTCGCCTGAAGCACAGGTTCTACCTAGTTCAGGCAAAATATCAATTTTTTGCACTGTTTAGTTTTAAGTTATACCAAATGTAACTGCTTCCTATTATGTAATAAACATTTTTTTATTTTTTTTAAACTCGAATTTAACGAACTAAACCTCTTTTTGAGGAACGCCGTCCATGGCCGCCATAGGTAATCTATGATGGCCGCCTATTGTAGCCGAATAGATATTAATAAATTAAAATTTAGGAGTCTATTTAAAAAAATACGTTTATTTGCGGTCAGTTACAAGAAATATATGCCCTTACGAACATGAATTCTTAAAAAACAGATTTAAATCGATCTAAAGTTGTAGATTTAAGTAGGTACCTATTCCTGTAACGATGACGTTGTTAACAAAATGTAACGCTGGTTCATTTTTGAATGCAAATTAGATAGCAATTAGTAAGGCAGTAAGTAACTATTACATAAAATATCTACAAAGAAAATAATCAAAATAAACGCGAGCCAGCAGAGCTCAGGAAGTCAGGAACACATTTTTACTTGAGTAACAACAACAACAAAATACACAACAGTAAGTTGTTTAATTAAGTTATGCACAGACTTATAGGTAGAAACTAAAGTTTTGTTTCTAAGTAAACAGAGGTCTGAAAACTATTTCCACTTAAACATAATCTTGTAGGTGCACTGAAGATAAATAATAATAGTGTTGTTGTATCACTTATGTAGGGATTTCCCTATTTGGTAATCTGTAGACAATTATTCATCACACGAGTACATGGTAAAGAAACATAAAAATATCAATGACAATACATTGACTTAGCTACTCATAGAATTCATGAATTATAGGAATTTTAATAAAACAATAAGACATTTATTGATGTTTATTAATTAATGGAAAACGTACTCGTGTGTAACCTACCGACATTATCAACCATATTTAAACCGCAGTGAATGTTGTCATCAATCAAATCAAAGTTCAATACATATTTGTCGTTTAGGTCGGTCTATTGTATTGTAACGCTAAAATTGCCCGTAAATTAAGAGAATATACCTAGATCTGACTATAACAACAAATAACTTTTATTAAGTATTTATTTATTATGTAGGATTAAAAATTGAAACGTGTAAAAGTGCCTTATCATCAGTGATCAGAGTAGGTAGATTGATTTGGGGTCCATGATTAAAGGGTCAAACATTGATTTTAATATGGACATTCCGGAATTCCTTAGTATCAGTTTTTGAAGAAAAAAAAAGGCATATCTATACTATGCTAGCACTACCAAACTACATCAAATAAATCTACCTACTCCGATCACTGTTTATCATAGGTAACTAATATCACAGAATACCTAATAGTACTACCGTACAGAAGATTCACTCCCTAACAAAAGTCAGGTTTAGGCATAAAAATATACCTAGACTCGTCAGAGCTACCCGCCTGCAAGCAAAATTGAAACTTATGACCGCGCGCGAACCGTGAATTTTTTTTGCGCGCCCCAGTTTTACGACCGAGCTGCGAACGACGGCACGGGGTTGTCACTTGAGAAGTTTTTGTACTTTTATTAGTTTTAAGATAAATAAGTAGATTATGCATTACAAACGTTGATTCTGTAAACATAAAAATTTCCATCTGAATGTCGTTTTTTCGATTCCCACGGGTGTAACGGGATAAACTGGGTATTTCTAACAAAATAAAATAAAAATAAGTAAAGAAATAAAATGTGTTTATTACAAAATCATCTTACAATTGCTTAACTTTTAAGTAGTGTTTGATTGATTTTTTTCTAGGTTTAAAATGTTAGTTCTGATTCACTATTCGTTTTATTCAGACATCCGTAAACACAGCAATATCTTTTATATGGATTATATTGACGTTTAGGCTTAGAAGACATTGCTTCTGTCGAAAAGCAAAAAAATATTTTCAAGTATGTGACCCCGACTGTCGTGCGAGCTGAGAGCGACAGCCCTATTCCCTACGCCGCTCCGGGCGGCGCGCTGCCCGAATATACCTAAACTGCGGAGTGACACCCCCCTGCTAATATTATGTTTCTGCCGTTATTGAAGACCTAACTGCTAGTAATATTATCATATTATAGTAAAACAAGTTATAATTGAGTATATTTGCACAAATAAATTAGTTTAAATTTGATGGTTTTTCTATTATTTTAATGGCAGTTTTGTTCCTGCAGTGATTTTTACATATCATCAAGGCTGTCAATAACAAATTTATTACTATTGTTCCTTACTGCTAATCTAAATTGATTGAAGACTGTCCCAGTCTTCATTGGTTAATTAACGTTCGCGATTTTATTTCAATTACAATAAATCTGGTACAATCCGTGGTCTGTGTGATCACATTTAGGTATTTACATTTTAGAAATGAAATGAAATAGTTTATTTGTATAAAGCATGGAACAGATAGGATGGTGCAAGTTATTAGGCTTAGCATGCTCTGTCCTGGTCAGACATGCATAATAATGTAGACTTAATTTTACCACCGTCCACTTGTAGTAGGTAACTACGGTACAGAGCTACGAACTCTACTGACTGACTCACCTAATTGCTAACTAAGTGTGTCTACATAACATTTGCAGTAGGCACTAATAAAAGTCCTAAAATTTACAACACCTAGAATGTATTGCAATTTGACTTGCAATGCGATACCTAAGTATTATAGGATAAAAAGATATATAATTTTTAAATACGTTTATATCCCAACCAGATCTTACATAATGCAAGGTTGAATTAATCCCTGCGTAAACGAAAATACAATAAGAATTTCTATCACCCTTAGTTTATGTATGAGCTTTAGATAGACTACTGCTGATGCTCTTTAAGTCTTCTGTCATGTTCTATCCTCTCCTTTTTCTTCAATCATTGTAATGTAGCATTATAGCCAAAATCTTTGCTTTGCAGAAATCTACGCCAGCGATTCTCAACCTTTTTTAATGACAGTACCCTAAATTACTTTCAAATAAATCGTTTATTTGCATTACATGTGTAGTTTAGGTGGTAAATAATTAACCATTGGAACCAACTCTGAAATAACGAAAAAAAAAAGACTTTTTTATACAAAAGTTCAATAATTACTCGACTATAATGTATGAAACAAATGATTTTAAAGTTGGTTGTTTTTATGAGTGGAATTACCTTCCGGCGGGAAAACAACCACTAAAATTTCACGTTGTATGTTCGTCATTCAAAAAAATCCAACAGAAATCTCTTAACAAAAACTACGCATAGCTAGCCTGTGTCTAGTTAACATGGTTGAGCGGTACACTACGCATAACCATGTACACTAGTCAAGTAAACTAGTCATAAGGAAGTGCCTAGTCCCGTTAGTTCGGCAATTAGCCGGTGTCATTAGCTACCACTTTGCTAACTGTTCGAACTTCGGTTAGTTAGGGCACGTTCACACCTAGCAATAGGGTGTTGTTAACATTTTGTGACATAACTGCATGAAGTATATTGATTAGCCGTTTAAAACAAGTAGTTTAAAATACAAATACAATTAAAAAATCTTTATTAACTATCTCATTTATAATACATACTAAATGGCACTAAAGTTTATATTATTTTTTTAGCAACCAAACTTATAACTATTATTATAGGCACCCTAAAGCTATAGTAAAGACAAATTAAAGCAACTTTTCTGGATAGTAATATACTTATAATCTGTAACTACAAATGAAAAGAGTTGTTAGATATTGCGTGCTCCAAACTAAGATGTGCTATTGGCAGATGAATCGATGTGTGTCTAATGAATTGCAGATATTATAGATTTTTTATTTATACGTAGTGTTTTTTTATCGATATAGTGAGTTATTTTTCTCTTATGTTTACAATTTAAAAAATAATAATATTGCTTTCGGTGTATATTCTTATTATTCAGCGCATGGGCGCCTAGTGTTTGAAGTTTACTGTAACATTTTAAGGTAAGTAGATAATTATAATATTATACTATACTTGAGTTTCGTACTATGTTTATTATAATTTGTTATAGCACTGGATTCTATAGAACGTACCTACCCCATTGGAATTTAAAAAAAAACGCATTAAATATACCTTTTTTTTGTGTTTAACCGACATTTTACAAGTGACTTGTGTGAATCACACTTTAGCGCAGCCACTGCACCGTCTGCACCGCTCATAATGGTGAGTAAATAAAGGCATCGCTTCATTCATGAACCAACGGGTCTAGTGGCAATGTGGCAATGGCAAACAATACTCTTCAACCTATTTACTATCTTTCTAATTTATAAACTTAAAACTATTGTACAAATGTTTACAGCATTTTTTTTGTAACGAGGAAAACTTTTAATAATTTAATTTATTAATAGATAGAAATTAAATTAATATTAAAATTTATTTGCCTTTGAAAAAGAGTACATTTAGGTGTTAGTTATTGATTATTGTTTCATGAAGTGAAATAGATAGATAAACCATTTATTTGCTAAACATTTTGGCACAATAAATGATAAAATACATAAGAGTAATTAAATTACAGTAGTTAATGTGTTTGTGTTCCGCAACGATGCAAAAAGGCAGGAGCTCAGTGTAGGTAGTGACTCTAAGAGCAAAACACTGATTTTCAGCTTCTGCCCTTGTTGAAGTTTCGCGAGGACGCGCGTAACAAATGTAATGATTAGTGGCAAAAAAAATGCTGTAGTCACTTACACTCGTTTTAAGGTTATTTTTATTAACACCATAGGCTCTGTCTTAAATAAAGGAGTTGAATTTAATCTAAAATATTATGAAAGTGTGTATGTTTGGATGTTTGTTACTACTCAATCGCTATTTAACGGCTGAATGGTTTTAGCATTAAATATGGGAGGCGTTAGAAAGTTGCTAAAACCATCTTACATCACGTCGTGATAAATGAAAGGGGGGTTGTCTCCCTTTGTCATAATTCTGAAGTCTATGCAGAGGAAGTCGCGGGCTGAGCTAGTGATATTATAAAGTCAGTTTAAAATTTTATTACTTACATAGATAGATAAATATTAAATACTCTTTATTGCACACCACACAACAACAAACAGAACAGAGAAACAATACATTTACAATAGTACAATTTCGAATTTATTATCTGTCACCAAGTTATTAGGACCTTAAATAATGCAAATATTGCGATAGAAATCGGAAACGTTCCGTGGGCCGTAGTTGTTACCGAACTTAATTAATGATTAAACGAACTTACCTGTATGTGAAGTTCTATCATAATTATGCGAAGTGCATCGTCCGAATAGATTCTGCAAATAATTATTAATTATTATAACAAATATGTAGTTACACGCAAGTGACTCCACTCAATTCACTGAATATTTTAGAGATTTAAATTAAAATAAAATAATTTTTCCTTTTTGTCGTATGGTATCATTTCCTTACTAGTCACCCCGTCGTCGAGGCAACGTCATATGTTTAGAGGCACACACACACACTGCTAAAGACTGTTGTTGGCATTTCGTTGGCATACCTTGGGATCCTAAGGGAGGGAGGGTTATAAGTCTATTCGGACGATGCACTTCGCATAATTATGATAGAACTTCACATACAGGTAAGTTCGTTTAATCATTAATTATGCTTGTGCATCGTCCGAATAGATTCTGCAAATAATTATTAATTATTATAACAAATATGTAGATTTTTAGAGCTGCCTAAGAAATGCCAATAAGCACCAGATAATTCTTACTCATAAATTGTATTATTACAAACAAGATTGTAAAAGTTAATACAATTGATGCTAGCGAGTAATAAACATAACAATTACTACATTCAGTCAATCTTATCTTGAGAAATACTCGATACTATTGAAGATAGGTGGCAGGATTCATTTAACTCTGTTACTCTTAATTTAAAAACAACATAACGATTTTAACATGATTGTAATATTAAATTTTAATATTTTTTTAATTCAACAGTGGCTATTGACGTTTTATTATTAACGTCAGTAACCATAGGATTATAATATCTACCAAAGGCAGAAGAACTGCCGCTCCAGCCAGCAGCTTTACAAGTTATAAGTATTTATAAGTTTTAGAGGAGGCGGTATGGCTCGCACTGTGAGCAGTGAAGATTGAGGTATCAATACCACTGTCCTTCAAAGTGTTTTTAATCCAGCGGCTCAAGGATTGACATGTTACATGATTATGTGGCTTTTTGTAACCAATAAAAAAGATTGTATCCTTACGGGTAGCATTCGCTATCTCATAATAAGAAAGTACAGTTTTAGAAGGGCATTATCTCTGGCTTTTCAAGGAATGGTAAGACAAGTACCGGCAGTTTGACACCGACTTTAGAAGTTTTTATGAGGTCTGATATTTTTATTGTTATTTATAATGACAGAACTTCAATGTTCATGATCTTCGCGAGTGTTTAAACACTATGAGCAGTTGCTAGGGCAACTAATGTGACACAATTTTCGTAAGTGGCAGACTTCCATTTGGAAATTGGATGGATAATAAATTTAAGATTAAGAAAGTATCCCACGTAATATTATACATCGACTGCGGAGATCGTAGTCCAAATACGCCTTTTAAAAATCTTTTAATCCTTTTATCTTTTGACATATATATGTGGGCCTAATATTTGGGCTAATGCGATTAATAATCAATACCATAAGTTTAGAGTGCCGTATTGTATTCCATTGTTATATGATTTGGTAAAGAACTGATAGACAGTGAAAACGGACGCCTCATACATATTATTATAAAATAAAATTATTATAAAATACATATTATAAAATTTTGTTTGGAATACAAAAACAATTTCTAGAGCGCAACATCATATTGTTTAAATGAATTATTTGCGAGGGATGCCACCATGATGTCTATTGCGGATGGTGTAATTCTATGGCGCAGTAGCGCACGATACTCCGGCCACTGGGGTAAAATTCCCGTGAATGTTCGGATTGCTGAAATTAGATGCAACAACACTTTCATTAGGTCTGAGAACTGTGATCTTTGAGACAAGAAGTCTTAGTAATATTGGATGCCACGATTGTGTCGGCCATTTAGGCACAACAATGACACCTTGGCTCTTGTCAGACATAATTTTCCTTATATATATATATATATATATATATATATATATATATATATATATATATATTTTTTAATATGATGCCAGGATACATTCGTCTAGGATTTGGCATTGATAGGAGTGGCCAATGTGTATATTTGCAGTTGGTCGTATCTTTCGTGATAGTCTGACAAGTTGTTTCCTGAAATTTCCACTCTGTATCAGGGTGTACGCGGTGAGTCTCGGCATCTGCTATTGTATTATCCGACGATTTTGTATATGAGGCAAAAATAAATAGGTACCGGCTCTCGCAGCAGTGCCAGATGCTTTTGTAATTTTTGTAAGGTGTGGAAACTGAGTCCCACCCATTATGGTTAATATATGCAACAGCTGTGGAATTGGCTATTACGCATTTAAGTATCTGGCAGTAGTGGCAGATCTTTAGTGGATATTTTGAGTTGATATGCTTTTTTAAACGCATGTTTAAAAAGGAGCAAAATTTTTTGTGATGAGCACGAGCACCCGCACCCAAGTCATGGATGTTCATAAAAGCATTTAAATATTTTTATAAGTCATTTAGTCGCCATACCTAGTACAAGGTTTGCTTAGTTTATGGCCAGAATTGATGTGATTGTGAAAACAATTTATTATTGTTATATATTCATTGAACTTATTTTGCGACCATTTCTCGTTGGCCGTTTTATTTTTACAACCAGTGCCGCTTCCAGTGGTGGAGGCATTGGTGAAAATGTCTACCTAATTATCGTTAGTTTTTTGATTCGAATAGAAGTTTCAATAGCTTGGAACCACCATTTGAAATCAGCTTGTAGTGAGTCTGGCAAATAGATACATTATTCTGAATTTACAACGCTCAAACTCTTTTGTATGTAACATACCGTGCTTGATAGCCGGACAAGCCGAGGCCAAAGTCTCACGAATGGTAAAAAGATTCTGATATAATATGTTATGTTTCATTGTTTTATCCAGTTATATATATATATATTACGTGTTTATATTGTTCGCTCGCGCGTTGAAATTTGTAATTTTAATATTGTTTAATTTATGTTCTCATGTAAGTGAAATGCATTTTTTGTTTCTTATGAGAATAAATCATCTTTAAACCTATATATACTTAATATGATTTCAATTCATAACTTAACTTGTAAGTTTTTTGTATCTACGATTAGGCCAAGAAACTTGCGTAACTTTGACGGTGATAAGTTACTTTTCCCTTGGTTTATGATGAAGCCTATGCTTTCAAGAAGTTTTGTGGTGATGTTAATATTATCTAAATATTTTTTATAAAACTGGTCAATCAAATGTTAGTCATCGAAATAAATTGAGGATAAATATCCAAATGTTCTAAGTAATTTAGCTATGGGCTTCAAAATTTCTGTAAAATATATGGTGCCGTATTCAAACCGAACGGCAAGACTCGTAAGTTACGCTTTCCCGCATAAACCTCAAATACTTTCTAGAAGCCTCGGGAATCTTAAGTAAAAGGTAAATGTCATTAAATTTAAGGTAAGTATTTGCCATAAAAACATCCTTAGAACAAGCTTAGTTGCTGTGCAAAAATCTTCTAACTTGAAAAGATTTTATTTGTAAAATTGAGTTTTTTTAGATTCAATATAAGACGCATGTTTATCGTTCGATTTGGGGTGCATGTAAATATTGGATAAAAACTGCCCTTCGCAGGGAGTACATTCAGAGACAGCCCCTGTTTTAAGTAGCTGTTAAAATGTTTGATGAAAATGGAATCTCTCTGAGTCTGAATGCTTGACAACTTTTGCTGACGGGACTAAAAAGCTGAGCTTATAACCGTCCATCCAGTATAATATGTAATAAGTGGCCATTGATAATAAAATTTGGATAGCTGCGATGTCTTTGACGAGTTGACGTGCGTCTGATTGCGAGTATATTGCTGCTGTATAGCCCGGCGCCATTGTCGGTGGGCAAATGTTCTCCAGGTTGCGATGACGGTTTCGCATCGTTGCAAAATACAAGGTTTCTAAGCTCCTGTTTAATAGAGATGGCAGCAAAATTCCGTATTGTGACGGACTCTCGAGTGTTGAACATCGCACAAAATGTGAGAAATGTCCATGAGTTGCTTCAGGGTTTATCAAAGGTGCACCAATTCGTCGTACAAGTGTCAAAAGACTGATGTTGGGTGAAGAGATTCACAACTCAGGCTATGCGCAAATTAAACCCTTTAAGGCATTTGTTATTCGGGTCAGTCCCTAAAACTGCCTTGATGTCGCACTATTTGAGCCGCGAGACAGTCCCAAAAACTGCTCTGAATGGCTATTTTGTGTAGGCGCGGGTCAGTCCCATAAACTGCCCTGATGCCGTACTATTTCGGCCGCGACACAGTCCCAAAAACTGCTCTGAATGGCCATTTTGTGTAAGCGCGGGTCAGTCCCATAAACTGCCCTGATGTCGTACTATTTTAGCCGCGACACAGTCCCAAAAACTGCTCTGAATGGCTATTTTGTGTAGGCGCGGGTCAGTCCCATAAACTGCCCTGATGCCGTACTATTTAGGCCGCGACACAGTCCCAAAAACTGCTCTGAATGGCCATTTTGTGTAAGCGTGGGTCAGTCCCATAAACTGCCCTGATGTCGTACTATTTGACCCGCGACACAGTCTCAAAAACTGCTCTGAATGGCCGTTTTGTCTAATGTGATGTAATGAATATTATGAATAAAATCTTATCTTATCTTATCTTACCTATTTGAGCGGCGAGACCGTCCCTAAAATTGCTTTGAATGGCCGTTTTGTGTAAGCGCGAGTCAGTCCCATAAACTGCCCTGATGTCGTACTATTTGAGCCGCAACGCAGTCCCAAAAACTGCTCTGAATGGCCATTTTGTGTAAGCGCGGGTCAGTCCCATAAACTGCCCTGAAGGCGTACTATTTGAGCCGCGACACAGACCCAAAAACTGCTCTGAATGGCCGTTTTGTGTAAGTGCGGGTAGTCAGCATTAGTTATAATAAAGTAAGTAATGCTTGATTTCATTGAACCGACTCGTTTTCCATAAAAAAAGCGAGGACGCTATTGCAAACTCTGAAGGTCAAGTGTTTAAGTACATACCTGATCGGTTGGTAACAGACTTTACAGAGTTACCATTACTGCTTTTCCGGTTTCGATATTGAGCACGTATCAGCTTGCTTTTCGAGTTTTCAATTTTTTAGTTGATAGGTTCAAATTCGCCTGAGCGACAATATTTAAGCATGGTTTAATGAAAAAAGTCGAAGAAAAACAATATTTGATGCTAAAATACGAATTAAAAACGTGTTGAGCGGATAAGCACTAAAACGTGAATGACGTTGCCTCGACGACGGGGTGACTAGTAAGGAAATGATACCATACGACAAAAAGGAAAAATTATTTTATTTTAATTTAAATCTCTAAAATATTCAGTGAATTGAGTGGAGTCACTTGCGTGTAACTACATATTTGTTATAATAATTAATAATTATTTGCAGAATCTATTCGGACGATGCACAAGCATAATTGACGGGACATAAACCCAATAATACCCGGTTCGCTTCCCGGGAGTAGGCGTTCGCTGACTTTCTCTCCGATGAATAGTGGCATCGAGACAAGTACTGCGTGGGAATGGACTTTTAATCGAACAATATGTATTTTGTTTTTCACTGTCACTCCAACTGTAAGATTGTTGGACTTAAGTATAGATAGATTTATTATGCGTTTTCTAGTCTATGGTTGCACCTAGCTCTTGACATTTTATGACAGGTTCTAGTTTTTATAGTAGCATTTTCATTCAGAGGTCAAAAATGTTATTATAACAATCGAATAATCGATCGCAGCACGCAATGTGGCAGAAATGTGAAATACCTCTGGACTGGCATGTGTCAAATTGCTATATTTCCATGGAATTCCATACTAATGTTATTAAGTATTTTTAAGTAAAAACAGACGTTTGTCTTATGATCACAGCTCTTATTATGTAGCTTTGTCCGTTGGTTCTAAGCTCTTTAACGTCTCACATGCTGTGCTATCACTAAGGGCTGTCACTAGAGGTGCTGTCATCCCGCACACGGCGAATATTCTATCTTGAAAATGTACATGCGAGATATATGCCAATATAGATGGCGCCTATGCTTTTCAGTTGTCAATAAATATTGCGGCCAACTAAATACTAATCACGCGAGTGAAGCCACGGGCAAAGGATTGATAAAAAATCGTGATCCACGTAGGTATCCTCAACTACATGCATAAAACCGCAGGGAAAAGATAATTTTATTTTGATTAATAAACTAATTAGTTTCGCAGAATTATGTTTAAGTACCTACTATGTACTAATATTATGATCTTTGAAGTTCATTGCATCTTGAGACGTACATCTATTATTATTATGTACTATTTGAGATCAATGCAATGTGCATAACAATATTCACAATTATCCACATAGTGTTTTATCCACTATGTTTACGAATTACGAATCTAGGTACAGACAACAGCATGTCAACCTACCACAGATCGTCAAATTTTCTCAATTGAAATTGATCTTTACATGTTGGACCTAAAGTTGAAAATCAAATCAATGACCTTTAACTTTTAGGATAGGTTGACTTGCCGTTGTTTGTACATCTATTAATATTAATTAATCTACTATTTGAGATCAATGCAATGTGCATAAAAATATATACAGTGTAGGTACCTACCTGGCTGGATACACTTAGTTTACGAATTATGAATTTAGGTAGGTACCTAATAAACATTTTTTTTTTAATGCTATCGTAAAAACCACAAACCAATAATTGTCATAACACCGTCCGCTCCCAGTGATAACATTGTCTTTATTTAATAGTGTTTTTTTTTATTATTCTATGACTCAATGTAGTCCTACGTGTAAATACTATTAATATGATATTATTCATAACGATGATGAATTTAAGTGAAAGAATGCGTAACAGACAGATACTAGTACCTACACTGAAAAAGTACCTAGGTACCTAAAAAAAACATCTTACTACAATTATTAAAAGTTTCGTACCTATCAGGGCATTATAGATAGACCCTACGCCATTTAAAAATAAATTTTATTGGTTTTTGTTTTTAGGATTATTATCATACACCAAGAGTTTACACCGTGCTGTGTTGACAAGTGATTGAAGTATTGAACAAAACATTTTAACAACTTTGGGTAAACAAGTAAATCGTTCTAGAAGTAACATTTGCGAGTTTTTATCTAGGCCCTACGGAAGTTAGAACAAAATATTGTTTTACTTACTTTATGTATTAAATATTTCTACGACAATAAGGTTACAATTATATTGAAGTATTTTTATTGGATACTACAAATCTTTATAACATGATAATGTTAGTTGTAACAAGTATTATTTTGCAATTTTTGTAATTCCACTGTGGAATACTTTTCGTTTCGGTATAAAAAATAATTCTAAAATAATAAATTATGGATTGACCAAATCAACAATGTAAGTAAACTTTCATAGCTGTCAAATCTAAAGCAAGCCTTACTTTCGTTAATGTCAAGTTTATTACATTCCTCGTTAGCCAAGAGGAGAGTATACCGGACTTGGTGTCGGCTATCTTTGAGGTCCCGGATTCGATTTCCAGTCGGTCAATGTAAAAAAATAACTTTTCTAAATTGTCTCGGTTCTGCGTGTTGTGGCACCGTCTTTATTTTCGATTTCTGTTACACAAGTGCTTTGGCAACTTACTATGGTAAATAAGGATCAGAACAGTGTATCCAAAATTTATTTTTTAATTATTACGATATACGAGCAGTAACCTAGCAGGCTACCATGACACGAAACCTCACTCAACGTACGAGTTATACCTTAAATTGAAAATCGGTGGGTGAATTTTGCCTGTATAACGGTAAGTGAGTCCAGCAGCGCTGTCTTGCTTCTGCCCTCGTGTGGATACTAGTTTTACACTAGTTTAGTACCAGTCAAGTGCTAACTTCCTTCAGTTCAGTAGACTGGCCTCCCGTCAAACTGACTTACTGTGTTCATCCCGTCTACACATATTCAGAACGAATGCAAGAATGTAAAATTAAGGTCTAGCACAGTTCCAGCTACTGTCATCGTGTAATCGTTCTCCCAAACAGTGCGCCGCCTCAAAGAGCGTCTCAGGGGCGCCTCGTGGTGAGCGCTCGGGGGCGCCGAAAGCAAATAGATTTCGCATAAAAATTAATGTAATAATAAAAGTATCAGTATTTACTCTATTTAGTATTGACTCTTTTAAAATTTTCTCATTTAGTTTCTAGCATTAAAATATTTTTGTGTGAATATAATATTTTATTTATTTTGTTTTAGGCCGTCGTGACAGTCGTTACGAGAAACAAAACCTATATCACCGCGTACTGAAATAGTTTGGGATTCCTTGGTGTAAACCAACTATACTCTATATTTGCAAAAACTTTTAATAATAACAAATGAATATGCACTGCAGAATTTTTGGCAGGATGACAGCGTTGCAATACCTCAATAAAATGTTGTTAAGTAAACTACATGCAGCCAAGGATGGTGGTACACATACATTTGTAGAAGTTAATAAGGGTCTATTCAAACTTGGCTTGATATGGCCTAAGTCATAGTGTTGGGAACTTCAGAGAAGTGAAGTCATACAGTGTTTTATGGCTATGTCGAGGACTGACATAATAATAACAGAAATTAGTAGGTCAAGTAAAATACAAGACGGTGTGGTAGACAGAGAGGTGCATTACACATAATATAATTTGGTAACGACTGACAAAAGGCCGGAAACACGATTGCGCGTGGATTTGCGTTTATTTTCACTGTGGCTACCTGCCAAATACTGCCAACAGCTGATTGGCGGCGAGACGCCCCGTGGTCAATTGTCAATTCAACTAAGCAAACGATTTTTAAGTATTGTGCTTTAGCCGGCCGGTTCCCAAAATTACAGCAATAGCATATTCAGTATGAAGATGCTAGTAAAGACTAAAATCATCTGTAAAAGGTGCGTCTGTAAGCGCACCTGTACTACTGAATTTTGCTCGTATTTCCTAATATTTTATGACAACAGTGAATTATCTATTTATATTTAACCTATATGAAAGTTCAATAAATTATTTTATATTCTCATCACACTATTTGTATAGTTTATCCGAAACGTCAAATTTGTTGTTATGTACAATAAGTAATGTAAAATATTTACTTTATTTAACCTCAAATAATATAATGTGAATACTTATTTAACATACAACTTTATTTAACCTTAAATAATAGAATGTGAATAAAATTCTATGTACCGCATGTTTTAGATACATACAGCAAACCACAAAACAAATAATTTTAAATTACAATTATGGCGAGTAATTTACTCTCAAAAGGCACTTTACTTTATTGACGCAGGTATTTTATTTAATTATATTATTATCTTATGGAAAAACCTGAGCCATTGACCGGACGTTACTGAATCAACAAAAAATGCCCGGCTAAACAACCAAGATCCGCTCTTTGATCCAGGCAAAAACAAAGCAAGACGAATCAGTTCGCCAAACTTATCAAAAAGTCACGAGCGCGACCTTACCTGTAAAATTTCTAGGAAACGACTTCTCTGTTTTAGCCATGGTGCACGCCTTTGGAATGGATGAAGGTTCTGCAAAGAAGAAAAAAATCTTTAATCCACTGATCGAAAATGCAGGAGATGTCACGGTAACCTCAAAGAGTATTTGCGCACTGACAACTGGTTTGGCCTACTCATCAGACGGCCTCTAAACTGCATGCTAATAGAGTTTTTGCTATGCAAAAGTATGTAACTGTCATAAGTTGATCTTAATCCGCAATTTCACACATCAGCGCAGTGATAGGTAGGCGAGAAGAAAGTTACATGCTGGTCCCAAATAAAAGAGGCCGGCAAAAAGTTATTTTACAAGTTTTTTTTCGCATGCCAATATTTTTGATAAGCGGTGTCCGGCGCCGCTGATGCTTTTCGATTTGAAATCTGCAGACGCATTAATTGGAACGCTTAAAGGTAACTGTTCTATGTAGAAAGCGCCGCCCTGCCAGACGCACCTTGCATTTTTTTCGCATAAAATTAATTATGTTGTCAGCATTGTAAAATACACCGTTAAATGCCTCGAGACAATTTGCGAGCGTTTGGCGCCAGCCGTAACGGATCGTGTCGCCTTTTGCGGATCTCGTTGGAATGGATAACTTTTTACCAGCAGAGTACCAGTCGGGCGGATAATGAGAACGTTTTGATGATTAAATGCAGGTCTAATATAAGTATTTACTTATTATCTTTATATAATAAAATAAAATATTTATTTGCAATACATAATACATACGAGTAAGAGAGTGGTGGGTAAAATGTTTAAAGCACACATGTTTTGTATGCTTTGGTGATACCTGCAAATCATTAAGTGGGTACTAAATTATTATTTAATTACAATGAGTCCTAAATATGTACCGAATGGGTGCAGTAAATAGAAAATACCACAATATCATAGCTCAGAATGCTATGGCGCGATGAGATCAACTCATTCAATAAAATAAAGTTAACTTTTCATTTGTCAAAACAGTGGGACAATACATATAAATACATTTTCCTGTAGCCTATGTGATTATGGGTTAATCTAATAATCTCGGCCAGATAAACATTCTTAAATAATAGTTATCGCATCATATAGTGTAACAAAAACAGTTTTTTCAGCGTGTGACCGAACGATTTTTTTATTTTCACTAGCAGATGCGCGTTCCGCCCAAAGAAAACATCGCAGATTTCGCCGGTCTATTTCAGCGTTTTCGCTGGACTATCAAGGTCGCGGCCGACGTCAACGCGTGCTTTCCATCACATCGATTCGCCAAATTCAAGGCCTTTATGAAATTGTAATGTCTTGTTGTGTTATATCAACTTGTGTGTTATAGTAATGTTGTCATAATTACCTCCTACTCTTTTCCTAATTCGGAACATTTATCATGCTCATTGCAGTTTTAAAATGTTATTTTCTTCTTTAGTTATTCATAACAATAAGTTCTATATTTTTTAAATTAATCAAATTAACTATCGTAGCTTTTATTTTAGGTTTTAAAGTCTTTCAAACAAAACGATAACATGAAACATAGTTTTTTACATTATTAGTAGGTAATTGCTAGAACTACAAAAACTATTCAACAGATTTCAGTTTTCGCTTCCGATCAATTTGTTCCGCAGTGAGCTTCTTTATTCACGACATGACGACTGTCTTGGTCTAGTGAATCGCGTTTCAAACTACAAAGCCTGGCGATCTCGAGTTCTCACAAGGGGCAAGTAATGATGGACACGAAAATTTTTACTCGAGTCATACATGTCATTTAATGTGAGTATTATAAGTACAAATTTCTGTTCTGTCTGTTTTTGTCTCATTTCTACTCACGATCGCCATGGTACAAACAAGCTCTCCTTACTTTGAGGCTAGATAATTGCTGTGATTATTGTAAGAAAATTTTCAATATTCACCCAAGCAAAAATAAAACAATTGATAACGATGAATCCAAAACCAAACTCTTTTGTCCCGAAGGAAAGGTAGCTTATATAATTAAGTTGATGTGGGTTGTTAAAACACGATCGGCACCCACGCGCTTATAAATGTTTAACTAAACAAAGCAACTACATAGGTACCTACTTACCTATTTGTTTTTCCTCTTTTGTTTTAATGTACGATTTTTGAACGAATACATGTTTTTTTTTTTTGGTCAGACAGATGAACACATTTAGGTACTTACTTTTTACACAAAATGGTTGAACATGACTAAATACATAAATTGTCTAAGTCGTCCATAAGTACGACATTTGTATGTGAAGTGCTCTTAGTTCAATTTAACAAACATGATCATGAGAGGACTGAGATATGATATTAGCTTCTGAACCCCGATTCTTTCGGACAGTAAGGGTAATTAGTTATAGGGTTTTATATTTTTATTTTTATCGCTGGAATTACCTTGGTTTAATTGGAAATAAAGTTACTGGTTATTTAGATGATTTTACAATTATAAATTTCCAGCTATTAAAATACCCAATATACAAAATGCATCCAGCCAGTTTATAGCTAATTAATAGCGCGGAAAAATAACGCGCAATAATTTAACTTGTTACAATTCTAGTAAATTAAAAATGGAAGATAATATTTTGCTTTAAGAAAAATTGACTCATTGCGTATTATATTTGGAACAATATATATATTTTTTAAATATTTATCCCCATTTCCCGCCACTGATAATTGTATATTATTTTTCATGAATCATTAAAATTAAATACAATTCTTTTAGAACTTGCATCAAATGATGATGGTATTATTAATTACGGCTAGACCTGAAGAATTTATTGTCTTGACAACATAAAAGAAAACAGTGTAATGAGTCAAATCGTTTAGTTATCGAATGATTAGTGTAATTTCACATCTTTTGACGGTGAAATCGAGGACAGATGTGTCTTCACTTATCTTTTAAGATAAAAATATAATTATGCAGATAAGGCTTATGCCCAAAATATTTCTTAAATTCTTTTTTGGCGCCCCTCATTTACTAGGCGCCCGGTGCGCGTGCACTCACAGTTTACACTGGCGCCCCTGTCTAATCTATTGGCGGCATTCTTGCGTTGTAAGAATTTACGGGGCAGATGAGAATATGTTTGTGTAAGAATAAATAAGCTCTATTATTATTATTGCGATCACTAACGGCTGGCCCATTTCTTTTGCAGCATGTAACTCACGCAAGATTTGAACGAACATGTCGTTGCTATAAAATCTAACATGATGATGACTGAAGTCATAAAGCGTGTTCCTGTTAAAATTATTTGTGGAGGTAAGTAGGTTACCTATCTAATTACTACGTAGGTACTATTTCTAAAATTGTGATAACGATTTCGATTACTATGTTTACACATCAACCCCAATAAAAATTATAAAGGGAATATTGCCAGTTTTGTGTAATTAAGTAGGGATGCTAAATAAAATTAAAGACAATTAAGTAATAAAATAAAAATAACTAATAGCTACACGGTAGGTACACCCTTATTTTGACTAGGTTGGTGATAACTGAACGACAAAATAATAATAAATACTTAACGTCTGGAATTATCATGGAGCACGTACGTATGTGCTCGATGGGAATTATACAACAAGCTATAAAAATTATGAGGTGAACTTTTAATCTTCAATGTAACTTAAACTCGAACTACAGTTATAAATTTGTAAAGTCAAAATTAAACGATAAAAATCCCCTTTGATTAATGAGAAAGATCCTTCTAAAAGCTAAGTTACCTACTTAATAATTCGTGCAACTTCGCAAAGGGGTGGTGCGGTAAGCCGGTAGCCCGGCGTGGATTCCCGATCGATATCTAACCTATAAAGAAGGCGCATATTATTTGTATCATTCTCACCACCAATAAATTTAAATGCACTTTAGATACTGAATCTCAAAAAGTACCTTGACTATGAGATGAGAGACAAATCTTTCGAAAATATTTTAATTCATTAGCTTTTACGATCTCAGTCCAAGAAATGAGTATACTCGACAGAGATTAGCTTTGCGAACAGCTGTTACATTAACAAAGCAATCTAGGTATTTATTGAATCTATTACACTTTCTAAAATATTGTCAGATAGGGAAATGGATACGTAATGTAGTATAACAAAAAAATAACTATTTTATTTTTACTCACCGTCGTATTTTTATCACTAAATTAATTTTAAATAACGCACTAAACAAATAATAACACACTGATAGCTAAAACTTACACTGACTTAAAACTATGGATTAAAAGCTACTTTATTTTAGGTTTCAATTTGTGATACGAAAAATCTTGAGTCGAGAAAGACGCAAACCCAACACCGACAAGCGCAGAAACCCGACTGACGCGACCTCACGCGGAGTTTCTCAAAATACATTTTCAATGAAACGTTTCGTTCCATTATCGTAATGGCTTCATTCATGAGTGCAACACGCACAATATTATTATGACTGTTCTATTTATTAACGGTGTGATGTGATTATTACTTATTTATTTGTAATATGTACTTATAGAATGAAAACCAACACAATTATTTTACTAATAATTTTTAAAGGTAACTGTAACGGAAGACAAAATGTAGGTATCGCAATTTACGCAAAAAGTCCTAAGGTATTATTTTTTATTTTGAAAATTCGTATTTCGATTTAAATTATTTTCTTTTAGCTACTATAATGCCTAAGCATTGAGTTCACATTTTGTATTTAGACACATATTCTTGTGAAATACTTAAAAAAGCGATAACTTTAAAAAACAATAGGTCATTATTTTTGTACTTCTAAGAATAAAAAAAAAACCCATTTAGAAACTGTGAATCTTTGTTTTACTATTATATTATTACTTATATAATATACAGAAACGTCTAATAAAAAAGTTACCTGGTAAATCCTACAAAATTATAAAGAAGTCAAAAAGTTTGAATTAAAAGTTTGGCGCCATCTTGGTGACAACATCCTATGGCGCGACTAGTTTTCATTGGTCGATAGGAGACAAGCCTCCAACTTTGTATTATCTGTGCTCGACTGTTTTATTTGTGCATGTTCACCAATGTTCACAAATTTATGCTCAACGTCATTTAGTTTTTCTTTTGATAAATAAATTTTAAAACATTTTCACTTCGTTTTTTAAAACTCTAGAAATAAGTACCTACTTAAAATCTGTTACCTGATGAAGCTATCAAGTAATAAACATCTACCCTCATTTTCTGTAAAACGATTTAATACTTATTCGTATCAGCTAACAAAATTTTAATAATTTCTTATTCGGGTTCAGTTAAGCGTACGTGAAGTTGTTCTGGTATAAACCACATAGTAAATTAAATATTTCCTTTGTAATTATGTACTTTAAACATAATAAAATTGTGTATTATTGATTGTTATTGACTAATTTACTGCTTAATTATATTTATTTTATAAAATTATGGCTTCAAGCAATTTTTTAACAGTTAAAACTCATTTATCGGAATTTAAAAGCAATTCGGACAAAGACACATTGAGCGAGGTGAGTTATATTTTAAATTTAATTATAGTTTAAAAATCCCCTGCAATTTTATAAAGAATGAGTATTATTAATTTAGCGATAAGATAATCATCCGCCATTTTGTTTTTTAAGATTAAGTAACATGGTCTGCTTTAGTTAAACGATTAATTAGTAGTTTCCACTAAATTTGGGTAGGTATGTGAAAATTAATTTTAAGCAATAAAAATACCGCAGGCATCCGAAAGTGGAACAAGTAATTCTGTGACGTCAGCAGAAGATCTTCAGAAATTAGCGGTGATTCTTGGTTTGAACAGTGCTGAAGATGTATACCAAGAAAGATTTCGCGTGGACAGGCGTCGTTTGGAAGCAATGCTTGCAGGTAAAAAAACGATATTTAATGTACCACTAGATCACATAAGCTACCAAACTTGCGTCTGAATAAAATACCTACTTGTTGATATTATTTGAATGGACGAAACTATTATTTTACAGAAAATTTGGAAGAATCGCAAACCGCACAAGCATTCTTTCATCGTGTAAGTAAACATTATTTACTTACATATTTTTTTTATTTTTCGCTTACTTAGGGTCCAATCAGGCAAAAGAGTGAGAACGCTAAAATGAATTTCGGCTCGATTATTATGAACTTATTCAACAGTGTATTTTTTTTTTTCAAAACCGTAATTTAGCTATAATCTAAACCTCTTAAATGTAATCCACCAATCACTTTTTTACTAATACGAGTAATATCAATGGGGAAACACAGTCAAAGCTAAACTCAGATGGCGCCAGCGTGTTTGGTCTTGCCAACCGGTGTCCACTCAAATGTCAAAGTTAGTTTTTTTTCTGTAATTTATTCAGTGTAATATATTCCCTTTTCCGGGCACTTTTTCTGTACTCATCGGGATTCATATGTGCAGGTTGGTGCATGAGTTTGTTTTATTCCCACTTAAACACTTATGGCATTTTTTTTTATGTGATAGGTACTTAATGACCGTTGATATTTACTGTTTCAATTAAAGGTAATGAATGAGACCAATACTCTCATCAACTGGCCTGCACGTCTAAAAATTGGGGCTCGTTCCAAAAAAGGTGAGTTACTCGTTTTTTTATCAACGATATTATTCAATATCATTGGTTTTTATCTTAGGTAATAAATTAATAGAAGACATCTCCGACTACACCTATTACATTCGTGTTATGTGAAAAATTATAAATTTTAATTAAAAGAAGAACAAGATTGTTCTTTGCTAATGTGACGAGCTAAAGAAATATTAGTTCGTCTTGTTTTTTATTGAAGAATCTTATTTACAAAAACATTAACAACATTTTAAGGCACTTATTATAATTCGATTTCATTAATTAATATAAAATAGGTGTTTTATGTTAGTACAACATCCAGTCTATATAAATAAATTAAATCAAACGATTTCGACGATCTAATCTAAACACTAACGCAATTCACAATAATTGACTACTCAATAATTCGGAACATTCGTGAATACGCCTAAAATTTTGGCGGGTAAACTTCTGAGTGGCGCCAAAGAGACTGCGCGCGCAGAACGGCGCCAACCAGGCGCTCTTTCTGATTTTCGTAAGTTTAGTTCGCGCAGCCGTTACATGAAGCAAAAGTTTAGCTTTTTTTATATTATTTGTATATTAAATGAATTAAAAATGGTTTTTACATGTAAGAATGATGAATTGGTGTATGATGTTATTAAAAAAATACGTGACAATAAGTTTTGTAATCTTTTAACAATTTTTGGTAAGAGTGTAAACAAGTTGATGTTCGTTAATTTTTGAGTTTTATTTGGAGTTTATCGTGAGTGTTAGTTAATTGTTGTATGTGTTCCACTAGATCCCCATGTGAGAGTCGCTGGTCGGCCTGATGATGTTAAGCTGGCTAGGGAAAAAATTATGCAGTTACTGGACACAAGGGTATGTATCGAATTACATCCAAAAAATCAGATTAGCTATTTAATTAAATAGCACTACTAGTAATTGTAGGTGTCACAAATCAAACATGATTGTTAATGCTTTAGCAGCGAAAATTTGTGTACTTATGTAGGTACAGCTACCGTTTTGGACTACCGCTGTATTCGTATAACTCGTATTAGTTCCTCTGATAGCAATTTTACTTCATTAATGTTAATTAGGTAGGCACATGGAAGAGCACAGTTAATATTTGCGTATTGTTTGCAGAGTAACCGTGTTACAATGAAGATCGATGTCAGCTACACGGACCACTCCCACATCATTGGCAAGGTTAGTTTCTTTTATTTCAGATTTTTTATTATTTTGTTAGACCTATTGTGTTTTAATCAATTATGTATGAGGTAGGTAGGAAGAAATGTTTAGGTAGGTACGTATTGTAAGATCGTAATTTAATATTGTGTAACTGCAACAAAACTCGATTGAGATAATGTTTGAAGTACTTATACGTCGCGACGCGTCGCTAACCAGTAAATCATAGGTCGGTAGGTACTATGGGTTGGCTGTCTGTGGGTGTTTGTGGATATGGGATGAATCACGAATGGGAATGCAGCTAGGCTAGGTAAATACATGAAAATATTATTATAACAAGTAATACTTTGATATCATTCCTTGTTTCGAGACCATGACAATATTAATGTACCTAATATTTGTCTGGAGCATATTTAATATCATATGGCCAGTAATAGTACACGCTTCGAAAACAAAGCAGTTGCGAGTTCAAATCCTGCAAGGGGTAAATTTTTGTATGATAAGCACGAGCATCTGTACTGTTGTAACTGATATACAGTTTATAAATGTAGGTACATTTTTATCAGTTACATATTTAGTCGCCATAGTACCTACAATATTTGCTTGGTTTGAGGCTAGATTATAAGAATGTTATTTAGTAATCATTTTATTTATTTATTTAGTACTTACTAGCTGTGTGCGCCGGCTTCGCTCGCGTGAAATACGCGATCACACCCTATTTTAATGTCTAGGGTTCAAGCTTTTTTTCGTACAAAATTTCATCAAAATCGATTCAGCATTCACGTTAAAAAGTAGCCTATGTCCTTTTTTAAGGTCCCATTCATCTCTATACTAAAATCCATTTAAATTAGTTTAGCGGTGTAGGTGTAAAAATGTAACATAACAAACAGACAAACAGAGTTACGCGTAAATGCGCTTCTATTCTATACTAATACTATATGGCTAAATAGTTTGTTTGTTTGGTTGAACGCGCTAATGTCAGGTACTACTGGTTAGAATTAAAAAATATTTTTGTCTTGGATAGTCCATTTATCGAGAATGGTTTCAGTCCATATTAAATCACGCTACGACTAATAGGAGAGGAGTGTCATTACAAAATGTTGCAAAAACGGGAAAAAAATCCTTTTGAGAGCTTTCGTTGCGTGCGCTACGTAAACGGTTGAAGTTACGCAAAAATCATGTATAATGGAATTGTCGCCATTTAAAAGTTTAAAAAAAAGTCCGTGGTAGCATATATTTATGTCTCAGAGGTTGATTATGGTAATGAAATTAGTTCTAAAATTATGCATCGGCGCTAGAGGGAGGCATTATTGATTGGGTTTACTAGATTATTTTGAGCTGGGATGTGACATGGGTCGTTGATAAAGACTTTGTCACAGATCTAAAAACCACGCGAGCGCAGCCGCGGGCGGAAGCTAATTTAAAATATTAGAATGGATATATGTGACGTAATAACTCCATAATGTTGAAGGCAGTACAGTACGCGATGTTAATTGCAATTTGCGCTCGTGCTTAGTCACCGGTGCAGTAAATCGTCATTAGGGACACATGCACTGATATGAACTGTTTCTGTAGCTATGCCAACTGGCAGTTAATTAAACTGTGCGTACAAACGTCACTAATTAAAAGTGTAGGTACCTACATACAGTCGGCCTATTGAGCAAGTTCTTTTTTTTCTGGGTTTTTAGTTTCCTGGGTCAAAAAAAGATTATTCTATTTAGTCCGCAGTTAGATTAACAAAAAATATTGGACCCATATTTTGTCTTTTGTCAATTTAAAAACAAAAAATGATGAAGATAGAGCGCATCAAAGTGAGCACGTGACGTCACGCCTTGCTATAAAGCGTCGCATAGCGTCGTTACGCGGAACTTTAATATCTTCATTATTTTTTGTTTGATTGAGAAAATAAAAAATACGTGTTCAATATTTTCTGTTAATCAAACTGACGGACTAATTACATTTTTTTAGGAAACTAGCCCATTCTAACTTTACATTACTTAGTTGATTATTATTTGGTCTGCGAACTATAAAGCCGGGCCGCCGTAACGGGCAAATGTGTGTGTGTGTATTTAAGTACCTAAGTAAATATGATTATCCGTTATCTAGTCGTTATTTATACATTTATTCATACAAGAAACAGGGTACATAAAGGTTTAAACGCCTAAATACGCGAAACAACTACCTATGCAATACCAAACTATACAGAAATAAGTAGGTTTATGTTTTTTAACATGTAATTTTATGAATATTATTTATATTGTAATTTAGTATAATATGGTTGCGTTATTATTTTGAATGACACACTATTAATTATTATTGCAATGTGTGAGTTCATTTTATTGAATTTAATTTAATAACGTTATTGATTGGGTCATTAAGTTTAATTTTAGGTGATATAAGTTAATACGCATGCGCACCTATAATATATTAAAATTGCATGCCAAAAATGTGTATAACTAAATACTGTTTATCTGCATCCTCAACCACATTTACAGCAATAAAGTAATATTCTATTCTATTCTAATCTGACTTTAGCAGTCAGTTTTTAATTTTCAATAATAAATGGAAGTCTGTCACTTTTATACATTTAACCGACCGTTATTTGCCGTCACATCATCATTATAATGAATCTAGTATGCCATGGAACCGCAGACCGTACCTACAGACAGACAGATAGGGGAAAAATGCTACCTACACTAATACTGTTGGGTGGAATAGGATCTGCTGGCTTACTGATCCATATGTTTAGGCAATGTTTGTGTTGAGTAATTGCAAACTCGCAAATACTAGGCGTTACCAATTTGTTTTGTTCATTGTGGATTTGCTAGTGGTCTCTCTTGTTGTCAATGATTGTTATTAGACTGAGATATGGTGTAGTGTGTGTACTACATCACGCACCATTAATTACGTACATAAGTTATTGTTAAAGCTTAGGTTAGCGTCTTATTCATTTCATTATAAATCTATTAATTTAGAGTCGATTTACGCCTCTGATAAATGGCCGCGCGGCTTTCGTAGTCTCGTTAATGAATTTTTTTTCGGATATTTTAAAGTTTTTTTCGTAAAATACGATTATTAAGAATAATAGAGATTAAGACGCTTCTTTATAATGTTTCCTTGATCTTAAATTTTATATTTGGCACCCCTTTGCAATGTAACACTGTATAAGACGTAAAATTTTCTCAATTGATATTGATCTCTAAGTGTTCGACTTAAAGTTGAAAATCGCTATAACTTCTTATATTTCACCTCCCATCGTCACATATTGCATGGCTACCATGCCAGAGTGCTGCCTTGGACAGTGCTGTGCATTGATTGAGTGATTTAAGTCATTTATTTTTAACTGCATTGAGCCTTGACTCATATAAAAAAGGACCTTTATAAAAAAAAATGAAATTGAACACCTTTACAGAAAATCAAGTGGTCGAGAAAAAATCAATACATTCCATAATGTAGACTGGGTAATTTGCGAGTTTGACCTTTATAGTAGCAGTGCAGTATAGTAAAGGCACCCCTTCTATCTCATTAACCTGTATAATGTAATTGGTATCCAGTCGTAACATATAAGTGTTATTTGTAGTCTTAAATATACTGTAATGTTTTCCAAATGAAATAAAATAAAATAATATCTCACAGGGTGGTCTAACGATAAAGCGAGTCATGGAAGAGACGGGCTGCCACATCCACTTCCCGGACTCGAACCGCACGAGCACCGTGGAGAAGAGCAACCAAGTGTCCATCGCAGGCGACATGGAGCGCGTCGAGCGCGCCCGGGCACGCGTGCGGGTGAGTGCTACTGTAGAGTTAGAAGGGTTGCAACTAACACTCTTATACAGCTAGAAACAAGAAATGTTTTCAAAATAATTTGAACTTGTAAGATTGGACGCAGTCAAACCGCACGGCAGAAGAAAATTTGCGTTTTTAGCGAGAGTTTATTAAGTTTTGATAAATGATAAAGTGTGGACATCCGTAAAGAATACACTTCCCCGCCGCCAACAGGAGGCGTGTCGTCTTTATTAAAATATTGTATTGGCAATCCCTCCCGGTGATAAGTTATTGGGGGAGGCCTTTGTTCAGCAGTGAACGTCCTATGGCTGAAATGATGATGATGATGAAATTACTAGCAAACAATTGAAGTTCTAACTCTTAGATCTTTCGACAGAACTCACCAGAAGCTCAATTCCCGTAATTTTACAGTAGTCGAAATCCAGTTTCGATCCGGTCCTAGTAACATTAAGATCAAAAACAGCTTTCTTGTAAACACTAAAAATTCAAATACAGTTCGTTCCTATTGAGACTAAAAATGAAACAAACTTATAAATGAGTAATTTTTTTTTTCAATTATCATTAGTATTATGAACTTTTTCACGTTAATAAGAATTCCGATTTTAATAGTCATTTTACTGGTACCGAATTAAAACTGGATTGCGACTTCGTTTTTGGGAATGAAGCCTTAGGTAAATAAATATGTACCTTTCGCAGGAGTTCATTTGAAAATATATTTGAATTTCCAAATTTTGCCAAGACATCACTGGGGAACCTACTCCAGTTAACTGATCACTCGATACGCCTTGTTTCAGGCATTGACTCCTCTGGTGTTCTGTTTTGAGCTGCCGATAGTGGCGCCCTCACAACCGCTACCAGACATTAATTCGCCCTATGTGCAGCAAGTGCAGGAACAGTATAATGTACAGGTAAGTAAACTAATTTAGGTATATTTACAAAGCCGTAAAAGATCCTGCATTTTTATTCAATATCAATATTAGACTTTTGCTCCACTCCTGATTGTAGCCTGCTCCATCGCAATTTAAGATAGGTACCTATCCCGTTAAACACGAACTCGCATTTTTATAATGTATACTTTATTGCACATTTAAAAATAATTTTAAAATGGCGGACTTAATACCAAGAAGCATTTCTATCAGTCAATTAACACACACTAACATTTAAATAACGCTAATCAGTAACCGCAGCAGCGGGACTGCAATGTGAGTAAATCAAACCATAGCATTGATAGCAAGCTATAACCACAGATTATATAATAAGACAACTATAAGTACTATAGTTTCCGGCCGATGGGGCAGAAAGGTTATAGAATGGAACGACAAATCGAGGCACGTACCGACAAGGACAGCCTAGGACATCCACAAGGTAGACTAGACGACCTGGTAAAGACTGCAGAAAGTCATTGGGGGAGACCTATCTTCAGCAATGGACGTCCTATGGCTGAAATGATGATGATGAAAAAGTATTTTAACTCAAAGCAACCCTCTTCCTTCACCCATTATGTTACCAGGTGATGCTGCGTAACCGGCCCAAGCTGCACGCGAACCTGCTGGTGGTGAAGGGGGTGCAGTGGGAGGTGAAGGCCACTATGGAGGCCACCAGCCTGCTCATGAACTACATGTGCGGCCCGCTCGCGGTAAGGACTATTTTGTTCAGGATATTTGCTGAGAGCACAGGGTCAAGTCTTATTATAAGCAGGCATTCTAATCTGGAGTTCTGGACACCTATTATAATACAGTCAGCCGGAATCGTTACGTCATTGTATAAAATAAAATAAATATTATTGTATAATAGGAATGCGCCAGACCTACTCGTCTTAAAATAAGACATTTCTTATGTTACTAATTACCAGATAATGATTTGTTTTAATGGGAGTGTCTGCCTGTTACGAAGCCGTTTCTAAGAGTTTGTTTAATAAATTGTCTCAACCGGAAATTGAACCCGGGACCGGCGAATTGGCGAACCACCGCACACATTCTATGATGCACACATCGCAATAATTTCTACATTGACGACGATAAATTCAATTGTTTTTTATAATACACATTGTCTAAAATATGCAATATCAGCAAATAATTATTTAGGTACTGTATTAAATTTTTCACATAATAAACTAGTACTTGTCCGATATCTGAAAATTCTGGCGTAGATGTGAATGATTTATTGCTGTAGTATTTTCCTACTTTGGTGGGTTAGCCATATGCACACAGGGAATGATCGATCTTATACATATTGATTTTAATTAATAAGTATGTAATGTTGCTCGTAAAATTAAATTACAACATTACTGCACCTCATTCATCAGTTCATTATTATCACATAGAGCATTTAATAAGAGTTCCTCACCCCCCAGAGCCAGACCCAAGTGCAGATGTCGTTAGAGATCTCCCCGATGCACCACTCCGTGGTGGTGGGGCGTGGCGCGGAACAGTTGAAGGTGATCATGAAGGGCACGGGTACTCAGATCATGTTCCCCGACGCCGACGACCCCAACATCCCCGCCATCAAGAAGAGCTGCGTCACCATCACGGGACAGATCAAGGATGTCTACGCGGCTAGGCAACAACTGGTGGTGAGTGGCACAATGAAATGAAATGTATTTATTTACTGAAACCATGGTGTTACGAGAGCTGCTATTTATGTATCCGGAATAACAAAGTGAAAGTAGGGGGAGTCTCCCTCTATTGTTTTCTTTTGCTCCAAATCCAATGGGCCTTAAGATGTCGGTTACCTTACCTTACTTCTTACAAGGGAGCCTCCCCCTGTAGCTTCGTTTCGCTTCAAATCCAATGGGTATCTAGCAATGGGCCTTGAGAGTTTGAATGTAGCCAAATTGTGTTAACAAAAGAAGGTTTTGTGTAAAATCTATCATTTTAAAAAGACACATCAGCTATATCGTCGGATCGGATCGTATTTCTGACCTAATGTTCATTTCCAAAACGATTCCACAAACTTCACTCGATAGAAAACTTAAATTTTGCCTCTGAAAATACTAACATTTATAATTTTCTCACTTGCACTTTTAGTAATGATGTTGATGATCTTAGGCATGATTATAGCTTTTATATTACTAAAAGCAATTAGCTACTTTCGATTTTCAATAAACTGGTTATTTTCATTAGAATCTTGTATTTTGTTGTTTGTCACTTAGGCCCTCTCATTCCAAGCAGCACCTTCTCTGTTACTCCTACTGAATTCGACAGACGATCCTACTGATACGATACCGATCGCTGAGGCGCGCTGTTCGACGGACCCGTGTCTATCGCTCAAGGTTCGGCTCGACACCGCCTTAAGCACTTCAAGTACTTACTACACTGCAGCTCGCATCACCGCCGCACCATCCGACGGGTGCGAGGTCCCGTTTTTCATTTCGGCCGACACAGACACGCGCCTGGCCGTTTTCCCCGGCCCACCCTATAGACTACGGCCCGAGCCGAGGTTCGAGCCTCCAGAGGCGTCTTCGAGGCCCGAGACCGACTCATCCCCGGATCGGGCCCGCTAGTGCCGAGCCCGAGAGCGGTCCAGCCCGTTTCGGCAGTCGCGGTCCCATCGGCCCACCACTAGCGGGTTCGCCGCTCGCTGGGGTGCCTCACGCACTCGACACTGGCCCGATCCCGCCCGCTGTATGGGGCCCGACACGTACGAGCCTGAGCCTCTAGACACGTACCAACCTAGGGTGGACCTAGGCTGGGCGCCTTCAGCGCACGCCAGAACTGCTCGGTGAAGCTGACGAAGCCTTCCTCAAAAGGCAGCGATATGTAGCGATAGGTCCGTCCGAAAAAAAAATACAAGGCTCGGCCGGTGCATCGGCTCTGGTCAGCGTCTTAAGTACGCATGTTACCTTAAGTTATGTTGTTCCAGGGGAGCCTCCCCCTGTAGTCTATCTCAAGTATGAATGTCACCATACCTCACCTGTTCCAGGGGAGCCTGCCCCTGGTGGTGATATTCGACGTGTCGGAGGAGGCGTGCCGCGTGGAGGGCGAGCAGGTGGCGCGCCTCATGCAGCGCCGCGGCGTGTACGTGAGCGTGCGCCGCAAGCCCAAGCAGGGCATCGCCTCCGTCGTCATCAAGGGCATCGAGCGCTGCGCCGGTGAGCCAACTCTAGCTCCGTCCTCATCTGACGACGGAAGGACAGACGACGGCTCGTCGATCTACCACAGAACGGAAAATTTTCTCAATTTATATCGATCTCTGCGTGTAGCGTCCGCACGCTTGCCAAACCTCTACAAACTGTTACAAATTCAAACGTGTGGATGATGTGTATGACTTGATTTGCAAGCACTTGTTAGCCAATCCAATGAGTGTCGGTTTTTTGTTACAAATCAAAGGTGGCGGTGATATGACAAAGCTATATTTTGGGACGTGTAAAAGCGCCCGGAAGAGGGCCTATATACTAAATAAATGACTAAATAAAGGTCTCCTAAGCGATGGACTGGCGTCCTAGTCAATATTGCATACCTACTAAATTAATAATAGTCATTTATTCAGTATTATATGTCTAGGCCCTCTTCCGGGCACTTTAAATACACGTCCCAAAATTACCACCGCTTCAGGACTACATATCGGTTGGTGATGAGAAGAAACGGTGCAACAAACTCAGTCAACTTTGTCAGCCTATTTTTAAGGAAATACAGTTATAAGAAATTAGTAAGTGCGAGCAAGCTAAGCAGATTAAGTCCATGCACTCTTGTCGTTTAAATAATTGTCTATTTACCAATAGAATTTATTCGTGTGGATTTTGATATAGGTGAGAGGCCTATTTCCAGCAGTAAACTTCTATTGGCTGATGATGATGAAGTCATAATTTACTAGCAATGCAAACTTAACCTCCATCACTACCAGGGGACATCTACGAGGCGCGCCGCGAACTGCTCGGCGGGAAAGAACCGGTGATAACCGCGGAAGTGCCGGAGTCGTACAACATCCCGGCCATCACCAACGCGGTGCCCAACTTCGGGGTGTTCAACCCGTTCTCGCCGTCGCACGGCGCGACCATCAACAACATCGGCAACTCGCCCTGCTCTCCCTACAACATGCAACTGCAGGTACTACCAAGGCCTAAAATAATTTAGTCGCAACAGTTTCAAACGTAGTGTAAGACGCCCCCTAGATCAATGGGCCGATGGCCTTAGGAACATGGCTGGCAGAGGCTGGATAAAAAGGGGGAGATGGTGCATTGGACTGCGATAGACAGACGTGATGATAATGATGATGACAGTTTCAATGAGGTCCCGTAACGAGAAGATAAAAAACCGGACAAGTGCGAATCGGACTAGCCTACCGAGGGTTCCGTAACAATTGATAGGTACATATTATAAATAGTTCAGCAAGTAATTTCGAAGTCTCATTACATATTTAAAAACAAATGTATAGTTTATAGGTCATGTTACTGGAACCCATAGATTACCCCAATGGGGGGTAATATGGGTAATCTATGCTGGGACCGGATCGAAACTAGATTGCAAGTAAGAACATACAGCATTTTTAGTAGGTGGACTTTCGAAGACTTGTCTGGAGGATAGCTAAATTTACACCACAGATTTACACTCACGGTAGAACACCTACTGAATCGCTGTTTTTCTGGTTACCAAGTTACGTTTTTGTTAAAGTAAAAAATAAATAAATCGGAACTTGTGATTCAGGTCTATTTACAGAAATAAATAGTTTTTATTGGCTTACTAGCTGTTGCCCGCGACACCTAGCCGTATGAAATATACTGTACGACCTATTCTCATACCTACCGCATATACATTTTAAAAAAACATAAAAATCGGTCAACCCGTTTCAGAGAAATGCGACCACACACACCGTGTCACGAGAATTCAATATAGATTTTCCCTATGTCCAGGAGTTGAGCAACTACGGCAACCTCACCAGCCCCATGTTCGGGCCCTACCCCGGGCCGCTGTCGCCGCCCGCGCCCATGACGCCGCCCGCCTACCCCGCCTGGGTCGTGCCCTCGCCGCAGCCGCGCGCCCACGCCTTCCACTACCCGCCCACGCCCACGCCCACGCCCAACCCCGGGCCCGGCCCGGCCGCCGGCTACGGCACCCACACCCACAACCAGGGGTCTTGGAACCGTGAGTACATAACTATACCTACAGGGTTACGTTGCAAAGGGGTGCCAAATATACAAAATGTTACGAAAAAAAAAAATACTTTAAAATATCCGAAAATAAAGTCAAAAGAGAGACTACGAAAGCCGCGCTCATGGCGTAGGAACGGCGAGCCAACAAGGACCGGCGTACGCAGTGCACTTACGGTGCAATTTTTTCATGAATGAGTTAAATTATCCACGCGCATGATTTTTAACAGATAGGAATAATTATATGTTAAAAAAAAACTTCTTGTTTTTGTTAAGTTACTGATTCTGAGCCACTCCTAAAAATATGGCACCCCTTTGCAGTGTAACCCTGTATACAGGTGCCCCATAACTCAAGGATAAACTTGTAACCTCATAGAATCTTAGTGAACAGTTTGTTCTATGACTTATGCTTACCATGAAAGTTTATCGAGTTCCCATACAAAATTACCAAACAGCCGATCGAATTTGTATCATCATTATCACCATCATCACTTCAGCCACAGGACGTCCACTGCTGAACATAGGCCTCCCTTACTGATTTCTAGATTGGTCGGTCGCAAGCGGCCTGCATCCAGCAGCTTTCTGCAACCGTTACTAGGTCGTCTGTCCACCTTGTGGGGGGACGACCTACGCTGCGTTTGCCGGTACGTGGCCTCCATTCCAAAACCATTCTGCCCCATCGGCCGTCAGTTCTGCGTACTATGTGCCCCGCCCACTGCCCCTTCAGCTTACTACTCCGTTGGGCTATATCAGCGACATGAATAGTGTATGGAAAGACAAACAAGTGGATATTTTTAAAAGTCATAGAACAAAAGATAAACATAAAATTTACAATGCCAAATGTAAGGCAGGTCTCAACAAATATCATTGTAAAAGATGAACGACTGGATACTAGTAATTCCACTACCTTTTTGGAAATAACTTTAGATTCCCGTCTGCAATGGGGTGCTCATATTGAGACTCTGTCAGAAAGACTTAGTTCAGCTGCTTATGCTGTGGGAAAGATAAGACAATTGACTGATGTTGGAACGGCAAGATTAGTGTATTTTAGCTACTTTCATAGTATAATGTCATACGGAATATTGTTATGGGGCTCAGCAGCCGATATTGAATCTATCTTTGTACTACAAAAGACTTTGTACGGGCAATTTACAACCTTCGACCACGAGACTCATTAAAAGAACTGTTTAAGGAAATTAATATACTTACAGTGGCCTCTCAATTCATTTATGAAAATATTATGTACATTCGCAAAAACCTGCATCTTTTCCCTAAGAAAAGTGACAAACATAATTTTAACTTGCTGTTTCAAATTTCAGACTGCATAAAGTGAGTAATTCGTTCATGGGGAAATGTATTCGCTTTTTTAACAAATTACCACAGTCTATTGTTGAACTACCCATGTTTGAGTTTAAATCGCATGTTAAGATTATTTTGATGAAAAAGGGTTATTATACTGTTAATGACTATTTAAATGACAAAAATGTCTGGAATTAAATATTGCCCTGCTCGCACAGGTATACATTATTTTCTTTTCCTTTTTTGTGTGGCAGCTAGTGGTGACTGAGTTTGTTCCGGCGTTTCTTCTCAGCACTTGCCAGATTGTCTGTGTCTTGTCTCGAAGCGCTAGTAGGGCCCAAAAAATAAGGCGACATGTTCTGCCCCATATGGGCCAATAATGTTATTATTGACGTTCATAAGTGGCAGTTTTCTGCCCTAAACTGAATAAATGATTTTTGACTTTTGACTTTTGAAAAAAAAAGTCGTTAATGTATAGAATGTGGTTACAAGGTTATTCTTGACTACAGGACACCCTGTATACGTCCCATTGCAGGGCACTAACGCCTGACCTCAACTATGAGGCGGTTTGGTTTGGACCGTACTCCACCACGCGGTCCTCGTGCGTTACGGGAGATCTTATTGTCAGATGTACCAGGCAGGGGCGTGCATTGGTTTCAGATGGGGGTAGGCTGTGAGTGAAAATTGAGTAAGTTTGCGTGAAACAGTAGGCGATCTCGCGGCAGCCTAACGTTGGTTTAATTGCACAGGAACGATCTAAGTTGCGCGCTTTAGTAAGGAATAAGTACAGGTAGACGACAAACTAGTTACAATATATTTATTGTTTATCGTGAATACGTAATTAATAATTATGGTCAGCTGTTCTGTCGGTTTTTTATGAAGGTAGGCTCTGCATAATAGCCTATATGGGATGCACGCCCCTGGTACCAGGTTACACCATATCAGCGCATAAAGGAAGTGACAATGTCAACTACACCTTATTTACAGACTGGTTCTGATTTAGCACTGATAGATCGGCTCCTTATAGTAGCTGGCTTCTTACGTGTAAAAAATGAATTTTATTAATGGAGTTTTTTCAAAAGTAGGTGTTCAGTTAAGAAGCTTTTAACTACGGTATAGCAATATATGCTATGGCAAAATCATTTCAGCGATGAACAACCCAGCAGAAATGGTGAATATGCAGCAGCCGATGATGATGCAGCCACAGTATCAGGCGCCGCCTGAGGGTAGACCCGTGAGTATTAACATATATTATTTGGTGTGTTATTCTAGTCACAATTATGACTATAATAAAAACTAATTTATAATTATAATTATTTGAATCTATCCATTTGATAACGACAAAGCTTTTTTATTACTAAAATGAAATAAAATGTATTTATTTGCTGAAAACATGGTGTTAACATTTTGTTCATCTAAAGTTCTCATTAGTTCATCTAAAGGGCTGTCTGTAGTACTCGTACTTGAATACCTCCGTAGCCGAGCGGCGAGCATACCGGACTTGGAATCGCTATCTCTAAGGTCCCGGGTTCGATTCCCGGTCGGTCAATGTAGAAAATTAACTTTTCTATATTGTCTCGGGTCTGGGTGTTGTGGTACCGTCGTTGTTTCTGATTTCTATAACACAAGTGCTTAAGCTACTTACTATAGGATCAGAGCAATGTATGTGATGTTGTCCAATATTTATTTTATTTTATTTTAATGGAAGCCAGCTCTGGTAATAACTGATTCATCTACTAGCTGTGTTCGCAGCTTTGCTCGCGTGGAATAGGGTTTGTCACACCCTATTTTACTCGCTTAGGACATGTAATAAAAGTATAAGTAGCCTATATCGGGTGCAAGCTTTTCCCGTACTTACATAATGTCATCAAAATCGGTTCAGTAGTTTAGGCAAACCTAGTAGATAGGTATACTATATTTTATATTTTATAATTCGGCTACAGTTGACAAAGTCACCACACATATGTGGTACGTACAAATCTCTATTATGACATCGACTTTGTCAAATGTAATAGTATCTAAATAAAGTTAATATTAATGTATGTTCAGCAAACAACGCTGAGCCAGCTACTGAACTCGAGCTCGCAGGCCAGCAGTGGGTACCAGAGCAACTTCACCGGCAGCTCGGTCTCGCTCGACACGCAGAACATTTCAGGTCAGAGCATTTATTATTTATAACAACGATGTAGCTGAGTGCAAGGACATCAAATCCAGTCACCTGCACATTGTCAAATCAAAGGTGTTTGGTTTGACAATGCGAAACACATTCACACATGAACACGTATCTAAAAAGAAGTTGTTAATCCATATACGTATTAACAAATTGCATAAAATATTATTGGTTTCAAAGCAGGATTTTTTTTAACTTTTATCCGGTTAAAAAATTCTGAAACCAAAACCAGTTACTATTGTATATTCTGTGCCAAAACTAAGCTTTTTTGGCACTCGGGTGTTCTCGTCTGGCGTTTTAAATCACTAGATCTACAGGATTTTGAGAAAAAAAGGACGTGTCCGAAAAAAGGACTTTATAACTGTGTTCAAGATGTGTCGTTGGTCTGCAGGCGGCGACGGCAGCAACGTGGCGTCGCCCTCCGTGTCGCCCATCAGCAAGGCGCACAGCCCCGCGCCCTCCGCCGCCGACCCCGACCGCGACCCCGACCACCACGGCGAGTACACTCCGGCGTCATCATCATCATTATCGTTCCAGCCGTAGGACCACTGCTGAACAGAGACCTCCCCCGGTGACTTCCGAATTGGCCGGTTGGAAGCGGCCTGCGGCCAGTGGCTTCCTGCAACCTTTACCAGGTGGCCTGACCGCCCTGTCTCTGCCCCATCGACCGTCAGTTCTTCTACGTACTAATGTGCCCCGGACTATGCCCTCCGCCGCTACCATCGAACCCGACTGCGACCGTGACCGTGACTCCGACCACCACGGCGAGTACTCCGACACCGATCAACATCAGCATCATCATTCCAGCCATAGGACGTCTACTGCTGAACATACACCTCCCCCAGTGACTTCCAGATTTTCCGGTTGCACTATAATATATGCAATTCGGCTGTGTCCCCACACCTATTTAAACCGACGCCGTCCCGCTCACGCCTTCTGTGTTGTTTTACGCTTTATCCTTACGTAATAAATCTCATCCGACTCCAACTATCTAGTTATGTTTTTTTAAAAGGCATGGAATGTAAATATAGAACGTGATGTATGTCCTTGCAGAGATGAGCGAGCTGGCGAACATAATATCGGAGCTGCCGCTGTCGCAGCGCCGCGCGCCGGGCTGCGAGAAGAAGACGCTCGAGACGCTCGGCAAGCTGTCGCCGCTCTCCGAGTACAGGAAGATGAAGGCCGAGGCCGGGAAGGTACCGCCCCCCGTCCTAGCTAGCGAGCATCGCGTGTCCCCGCCCAGCCTCGCCTGGGCGAGCTGTCGCCGCTCTCCGAGTACAGGAAGATGAAGGCCGAGGCCGGGAAGGTACCGCCCCCCGTCCTAGCTAGCGAGCATCGCGTGTCCCCGCCCAGCCTCGCCTGGGCGAGCTGTCGCCGCTCTCCGAGTACAGGAAGATGAAGGCCGAGGCCGGGAAGGTACCGCCCCCCGTCCTAGCTAGCGAGCATCGCGTGTCCCCGCCCAGCCTCGCCTGGGCGAGCTGTCGCCGCTCTCCGAGTACAGGAAGATGAAGGCCGAGGCCGGGAAGGTACCGCCCCCCGTCCTAGCTAGCGAGCATCGCGTGTCCCCGCCCAGCCTCGCCTGGGCGAGCTGTCGCCGCTCTCCGAGTACAGGAAGATGAAGGCCGAGGCCGGGAAGGTACCGCCCCCCGTCCTAGCTAGCGAGCATCGCGTGTCCCCGCCCAGCCTCGCCTGGGCGAGCTGTCGCCGCTCTCCGAGTACAGGAAGATGAAGGCCGAGGCCGGGAAGGTACCGCCCCCCGTCCTAGCTAGCGAGCATCGCGTGTCCCCGCCCAGCCTCGCCTGGGCGAGCTGTCGCCGCTCTCCGAGTACAGGAAGATGAAGGCCGAGGCCGGGAAGGTACCGCCCCCCGTCCTAGCTAGCGAGCATCGCGTGTCCCCGCCCAGCCTCGCCTGGGCGAGCTGTCGCCGCTCTCCGAGTACAGGAAGATGAAGGCCGAGGCCGGGAAGGTACCGCCCCCCGTCCTAGCTAGCGAGCATCGCGTGTCACCGCCCAGCCTCGCCTGGGCGAGCTGTCGCCGCTCTCCGAGTACAGGAAGATGAAGGCCGAGGCCGGGAAGGTACCGCCCCCCGTCCTAGCTAGCGAGCATCGCGTGTCCCCGCCCAGCCTCGCCTGGGCGAGCTGTCGCCGCTCTCCGAGTACAGGAAGATGAAGGCCGAGGCCGGGAAGGTACCGCCCCCCGTCCTAGCTAGCGAGCATCGCGTGTCACCGCCCAGCCTCGCCTGGGCGAGCTGTCGCCGCTCTCCGAGTACAGGAAGATGAAGGCCGAGGCCGGGAAGGTACCGCCCCCCGTCCTAGCTAGCGAGCATCGCGTGTCCCCGCCCAGCCTCGCCTGGGCGAGCTGTCGCCGCTCTCCGAGTACAGGAAGATGAAGGCCGAGGCCGGGAAGGTACCGCCCCCCGTCCTAGCTAGCGAGCATCGCGTGTCACCGCCCAGCCTCGCCTGGGCGAGCTGTCGCCGCTCTCCGAGTACAGGAAGATGAAGGCCGAGGCCGGGAAGGTACCGCCCCCCGTCCTAGCTAGCGAGCATCGCGTGTCCCCGCCCAGCCTCGCCTGGGCGAGCTGTCGCCGCTCTCCGAGTACAGGAAGATGAAGGCCGAGGCCGGGAAGGTACCGCCCCCCGTCCTAGCTAGCGAGCATCGCGTGTCCCCGCCCAGCCTCGCCTGGGCGAGCTGTCGCCGCTCTCCGAGTACAGGAAGATGAAGGCCGAGGCCGGGAAGGTACCGCCCCCCGTCCTAGCTAGCGAGCATCGCGTGTCCCCGCCCAGCCTCGCCTGGGCGAGCTGTCGCCGCTCTCCGAGTACAGGAAGACGGTAGATAGATCTATCATCTATCTATCTGGTCATCCAGGTCATGGTTTAGGTAATGCGTTAATACACATAGGATCCTCTATCCGGGGAAGGTCAACGCAGACTAGTACTAAAATAAAGTAAACTGTCCCCAGGCGATGCGCGAGGCGGTGTGCGGCGGCGGGCGCGTGCCCACGGCGCGCTGGGCGGGCTGCTACTTCAGCCGCACCTCGCCCGCGCCGCTCAACCTCGCCGACAACCCACCAGGCGACCCCGCCACCACGGTCTGTATATGTATACTCTTTCACCTATTTATACAGGGTTATCTTTAAAACATCAACAACTTTTTGTTTCGCTAGACTTTGTCTAAAACTGATTCATTTTGTTGCACCTCCTTACCATCTCCGTCTAGCCCCATGGTTAAGACTGGATTGGATTGGTAAAGAATGCTTTTGACATTGAGTCCGCCATTTGTACCAATTATTTTTGTCTGTGCATTAAAATATAAATAAATAAATAAAACAGTAAAATAGGGGGTTACCCTAGGGGCTGATTCTGGTGCTCAAACACAACAACTTTTTCTATGAAACCAACATAATAATCGAAAAAATATTTCACCGCTTCATACAAACTGATGTCAGCTGGTCGACGGCTTAGTATGGGAGAGTGATCCTTATTCTGTAAAGCTACGGTCGAAATTGCAATGATATCTAAACTATTAATTCTGAAGCATACCACGGCTCGCTTAGACCATTATGATTGCAATATCAACGGTAGTAGGTAATATGAATTTATAATAATGTACCTTTATTCTTAATTAAGGTACATTACTATAAATTCATCCACTAAAAATCCCTTGCCGTGCCGTCCCGATAATGGGCACGCTCCCTTAGACAGGCCTACGACACTCCGCGTTTCGGTCGAGATAAATACCTACGCGACGCGCACCTTCGAAGAGGCTAAAATCAATCGAGTGTCACGCGCGCGCTGTTACACGCTCTTACTATTAAAGGTAGTTTTTTGTACGCGTTACACTTCCGACTTTATTCACTGTGATGAAGAATAAAAATAAAAGACACCGAAAATATTGCGCAGCATTTGGGTGTACGAATAGTACCAGAAAAGATCCAAAATTGACACTTTTTACGCTCCCTAAGGATCTTAAAATGTATGATTTTTAATTAATTTATTTAGGAAGTTATTAACATTATATGTAAAACCTATACTGGTGTAAAATATCTATTTAAATAGTGTGTTTAAAAAGTTTAATTAGAATTTACTTAATAAGTACGATTTAAATCCATGTAGTTACAGATATTGTTAAAAATTAGGAATTATTCAAGTAGAAACCTTGATCCAAATCAACCCGGTCAATCTGAAGGCGTTTTTCAGGTTAGCAGTTTAATAACGTAAAGATTATTGTTCTATTGTTTCGTAGATGGGTACTTACTTACTAAATAAAATTATCCTGTATCTAAAATAAATACCTATTTACCAGATAAAATTCAAACTCATTCACGGAATACGATGATAACTGTTATTAATTTGATTCATCTGTAAGTAAAATCTACTAGCTGAATATACACATAATTATTGAGTTATCATCATTATTAGAGCTACAACATACTTTAGTTTTTTGACTGAAGAGACGTTAAGATAGTCAGTCCGTGTATGCAACATTACACTTCCGACTTTATTATTCATTAAGAGTTTATTCACTATGAATAAGAAAATTAAAAGACATCGAACATATTGCGCAGCATTTGAATGTACAAATTCCACCAGAAAAGATCCGAATTTGAGACTTTTCACACTCCATAAGGATCCTGAAAGGTAAGATTTTTAATTCATTTTATTTAGGAAGTTATGAACATTAGGCGTAAAACCTCTAAAGTATGTTTAAAAAGAGTTGAGTTAAGATTTTAACTCATGATGTTTCATTGACTTCTAAATTACTTAATAAGTACGATTTAAATCAATGTAGATATATGGTTAAAAATTAAAAAATAAGTATTTAAGTAAAAACCTCACTCCAATCAACCCGGTCAATCTGTTGGCGTTTTGTCAGGTTAGCAGTTTAATAACGTAAAAATAATTGTTATTTTATTTATTTTATTTCGTAGGTACTTACCTACTTACTTACGAAATAAAATTGTCCTCTATCTAATCTAAAGTACCTATTTATCAGTTAAAATTGAAACTCATTCACGGAATAGGATTTAACTGTGATTTATTTATTTATTCTGTGGTAGTATGTCATTCCGATTTGTCATTTGATACGCAGTTACCTAATTACCTACCTACAAGGTACACACTAATTTATGATGTATGGCCATCTTCTTCAGTTAAAGTAGGTACTTACCTATGCAGATTATTGTAAAAAAAATGTTTTCTGATCTACCTCCATACTTGTCGTAAGACTTAGCCTAGGTTTATTTAAAACGTTATTTGCTTACAAAAGTAAAGTAATATTATCTTATTGGTAAATAAATATTCAGATTAAATTATTCTTTAAAAGAAGACAACCCTGACGTCGTCAGAAAAGGTAAGAGTTACGCGATAGAAAGAGAGGCAACTTCTAGGTGAATATAACTGTAGGTGATTAGTGCTGTGCGATCTGAATGGCACTTAATTATATCGTAGCGTAGGTCCCTATTTATTTAATTGGTTTTCCAAAGTGACTCTTCTGTACTTGTACTATTATATATTCTGTGCTTAGACTACTAAATTCCGCTAACTTACTCTGTAATCAGTTCAATGAAGTTGATAGCGAATCAAACTGCTAAGCTCAGCAGCATGAAATCTCACCCTAAACCTGGTTTCATCCTCAGCCCGAAAAAGGCTGGAACCATTCGGAACTGGTGCGGCCCAACATCGTGGAGGCGGTGCCCTCGCCGCCCGCGCGGCCCTGCCGCTACCAGCAGCTGTACGACCTGCTCAGGGACATCGGCCTGCACAAGTACATAGGTACAGCATCACCATCAGCATCGACCGTACGACGTCCGCTACTGAACATAGGCCCCACACCCAGTGACTTTTTTATTTTTATTTATTTATTAGGTTCACCAGTTATATTACAATACATTGCAGATCTTATAGCTTACAGATTAAAATATTCGTAAATAACTATTTTAGGGTTAAAACCGAGCTTTCACTAAAAAAAAAATCATATTTTCAAATGACGCTCATAACGAGATTACTACCATATTATAGTAATATGTAACTCAATTTTCTAATTTAAACAAACTGAACAACATATTAAAACATATGACACATACAACAACTTGTCAGAACTTTCATTGGGGGGATTGCCAATACTCACCCCGCTTTGCAGGCGGGTTGGCGCTGCTGCCTGTCTCGTGCTACATTAGTCGCCTCTTACGATACGCCTTCTGTTGGTGGTGGGAAAGAGGGTTTTTACAGTTGTCCCCACACGACACATGGTAAACAGCATAAGTACATTGCACAGGCTAAAACACTCTTATACGGAAATTAACGCGTGTATAATATTATACAGTTTATTTGCCTTTCATCATCATCATTTTAACAATAGGACGTCCACTGCTGAACATGGGCCTCCCCAGTGACTTTCAAATTGGCGCAGCAGCCTGCATCCAGCGGCTTCCTGCAACCTCTATCAGGTCTTCTGTCCACCTTATAGGCTGACGGCCTAGGTTGCGCTTGCCGGTACGTGGCCTCCATTCAAGAACCGTTCTGCCCCATCGGCCGTCAGTTCTACGTGCTATGTGCCCCGACTACTGCCACTTTAGATGGCTAATCCGTTGGACTATGGGGGCGACTTTTGTGAGAAGAACCGCTTATTTTTGTTTCAAGTTGACAGTTCCATTTACTTACTTGAATTAGGTTAGTGACTAACTGCCTAATACTTGGCAAAACGAATATTAAATAACGCCATGTATAAGATCATGCTTACGGACCCTGTAAGGCTTGCCGCAACACAGACGGCCGGACTAAACGATATTAAAGGATTGCATTATTTACCATTTGGCTCCAGAACGACCTGAACCCGTAGATTGATTTTTGGAGATGTAGTAAGTAGTTTGAAATTTGGAACAACTTACCACAGTAGTTCTTTGGTAATTCCTGTGCAGACTTGTTCAAGAAGCACGAGCTGGACCTGTCGACGTTCGCGTCGCTGAACGAGGCGGACCTCACCGAGATTGGCGTCACGGCCTTCGGCGCCCGCAGGAAGATGCTGCTGATCATCGCCGGTAATAGCTTTGTGTTATGCTTGTATGTACCGACCACTACCAGGCTTGTTCTAACATGTTTGCCTCACTGAATAGTACTTCGTATTTCGTAGGGCACGAATATCGGTATTCGGTATAACCGAAAAACTGGGATACCGGTCATTTTTCATTGTTTTTTAATTTTAAACAAGCAAACCACTCCATATTATTTTTCTCCAGACTTCTATGCTTTATGTTAGTTCTTTTGATCTCAAAATAATCATTTTACTATAATACTATGCACTCTGCCCCATCTTCCCCTTTTTCCATAGTATTCTCCTATTGGCCTTTTAGACGAAATTTTAGGGATAGAAAGAAAGAGAGCTGCGACAAACAGTATTTCATCATCATCATTTCAGCCATAGAACGTCAACTGCTGAACAGGCCTCCCCCATTGACTCCCAGATAGGCTGGCTGGAAGCGGCCAGCATCCAGCGTCTTCCTGCAACCTTAACAATCAGTATTTATCTATCTATCTTCTTCACCAGAGCTGCAAAAGCAGTCGAGTTCGTTCAAAGGCCCCACCGCACCCGGCGCAGAGCGCAAGCTGGTCGCGTCGCCGCCCTACAACACCGCCGCGCTCGCCGCCGACAAGTGGTAACGCTGCGGCTGGTTTGACCGTAGCTGATGACACGAATGCCTCACTGATCAACTATAGATGACTAAATATGAAATGTCTTTGCTGGTTTCAATAATATACTAAAATTTTCAATGCTCTTTACATTCTAAAATCAGAAGCGGGATTATTTTTTTGGAGACGCAATAAAAACCCTATCTATTCTAGTTAAAAATAACATCATAAGCAAGCAATGGGTTAAATGTAACACACAAGTTCAAAAGAGCGTTAGATAGGACCTACAATTTTGTATTACACGGTCTTAGTTTAATAATATTTTTATTGTTGGTTATTCCAATAGGTATAGATAGGTTAGCGAGGCACTCGTGTCACAACGATATTCGGCTAACAGGCTTCCGTTGACGCCGCCCGGACTGCAGCGATTATTGTGTGTGCTATCGTGGTGATCGCAATCGGCTTTTAAAGAGATACAACGCTCTGGAAGCTTCTCTTCACGAGCCTTATAACATTAGCGGTAGATCCGCGAGACTAGACTCAGACGCAGGCTTGACACGCGCCATGTGCTCTTATGCTGTTACAATAAGAGCGCATTTCGCACGCCATATTTTATAAAGCCGATTCCGCTACCCACGAAATATTGACGATGGACAAAGCAACTGGCTGAAAAAAATTGTTTACCGTTCTGGAAATGTGTACATATCTTTGATAATCTACTGAGACGCAATCGGTACACAAATAATTAAATTAAAACGCTGAAATAGTACGAATAATTTTATTATTTCTGGTCCAGTTGTACGTTTCTGCCCGTTGCAAATTATTTGTCGACTATATCGCTTCCGGATCCGCGGCGGCGTCCAACCCACGAAGCAACGTAAGACAATAATCAAGCTCCTAAGACTGATTCCAAACTGACTCGCAAGAGAGTACTGATTGAGTCGCTATAGTACAAATAAATTAAGTACATATCTCTAATAAATTCCCTCAGTGAGACTGATAGATTAGTTTAGAGAACTGCTAGAATAACGCAGACGCGAGTTCTTGGATCAACCCTCTTTCAGACCACAAACATATTTTTCTCATTTTACGAAAGATCGTCGATTAAGAGCAGCGACTGTGATGTTCCTATGAGCTTGCTTCGCGGATGAATCGTTGAATTTATGAGATTTTATTGATTTTAGTACCTAAGTTGTTTTTTATATAAATTTTTATGATAGCTAAAAGCGATACGACGATTTGATCTCCATCATAGACAATTGTTGAAGTAAACGGGCCGAATGCCGCATAGTTGTAAGTTATTAGATATGGAATTTTAATCATAGTTCGTAAGGAGAGCATGTTTTATTTTTTGATTTTTTTAACACCGCATTTTTTATTTAAATCTTAACCATATTTTCCGGACTTATGTATATGATTTATCATGATATCTGGCTCAACCTTTTTAACCTTTGATTATTTTACTATGGAAAGTCAATCTATTTCCAATAAATCTAACTTAGCTAATATTTGGATTCCTTTTGATAACATATTTTAAATAATATGATTAAAAAGGACATCTTTATTGGCGATTGACAATTATTCCAGAAAAAAAGAAATCAGTTTATCAAGTTTATGTAGTAGGTAATGTACACTTTGGACAGCACAACCATTATTGACTTGATTTTAAATAGGACTCTATAGTAACTATCCGGCCTATAATATCGCAGTGGCGTTTATATCTTGCGTTGCCACGACACAGCCGGAGTATTTTAATCAGTTAACATTTTAATATTATCACCAATCATTGTGTTTTTGTAATTATGAATTTAGGTTTTTACTACGTGTGCATTTTTGATTTTAACCTTATTAACATACTTATATAATTCGAATGCGTTATGTTTTAAATTCTAAGTTGTGTGTTTACATGGTAAAGTTTTGGTACATAATGTATGTGTTGGTAGCATTTCGTTTGTTTAACACCTTTAGCGTCCACGGAATTATGTATCAATTCGTTTACTTAATATTTTGGTTCTTTTTAAGATCAGAAATGTAATTGTTTTAATCATGAACTTGTGATTTTGATCAATCTTTTTAAAGTATGATTATGAGATGTAGACTTTTCTCTTTAGTGATTATGAAATATCTTCTAAGTACATAAAATTAATTAAGTGTGTAGGTTAGTTACAATGTATTAAATAAGCGATGAGTTTAGGTTTAAATAATAGATGCACTTATCGTCATTTGTTTTATTTTTGAAAGTTTTGTAAGGAAGTTTTGCACGATTGTTCTTTTTTAGGTTATGCTTGTTTGATTAAACAAAGTTTGAGATTTCACTACGTGTTTTTATTTATAATTATTAATTAATTATCCATCCGTTTTTGTACCTGTCATGACTTACATAGCCGAGACGTGGAAAGTTACGGTACGTTTACGTATACGGCTAGTACATCGATTTAAAGTTGCTCAATGCTATGGAGGACATAGCTATGCTCGGGACTTTTCTGTAGGATAACATGTGGAGTCATCTTGGTTTCAGACAAATCATCGAAAGTTATTTTACGAAGCCCATTTTTTCATCGCCAGTGAAGTATCACTACGTACGTATGTACGTAATTTGAACGTTCTTCCGTAAGGCAAATAATATTTTTCTCAATTAACAAGTTTTATTTAAGACCTCATCAATCATCATTAGCCTGTTGTAAGAGTCAAGGAGTATCCCTCCCTTTCACTCTCCAGGGAATTATCGGAGAAGAATAATATACCGGTTACGATCGATGTTGATGTTGCGAATTTGTGATACTTAAATAACGTCTTTAAAGTTTTTTAAAAACCGAGCGCCGCTCCGCGAATTCTGTGGTCCATGTACCGCTGCCATGCTGCTTGTGATAATTAAAAAAGAAAAAGTCAATCATTCAATTGTCTGTCAATCTGAAAATGTCAAAATAAATAAAATGCTTGAACAACAATCGCACTTTTTTCGCGTATAAAAACTAAATTGTAAATAAACATGAGGTGGGGTGAAGCAGTTACATTAGAATTCGTAAAAATATACTTAAAACATGAATGTTTGTGGAATCCTGCTCACCCGGGGTACAAATTGAAGCATCAAAGAGAGAAATCCTACACGAATATTGTTACTGAATTCAAATCTTCCACATCGAAGACTTTATCCGTGCCTGAAGTTAAAATGAAAATTAAAAACTTAAGAACAACGTACGTTCAACAAGTGCATAAGATTCTACAGAAATCCAACCCAGATTCTATGTACGAACCGTCTCTGGTTTGGTTCCATGAAATGGATAGATGTTTGAAGCATGTACCCAATAATCGACACAATGCCGCTTATAACACCGTAAGTAATGTCTCACGAACGAGTCACAACATTTTAAGTCTTTTTTTAGTTATTGATTGACAGGACAGTTGTTTAAATTATTTTTTATAAATAAAGTGCTGCTTTATTGTAATAGTAATCTACCTACACTTTTGACCTCTTGTCACATTATAGGTCCAAGAAACCCCTGAAGTGGACTCTTCATGTCAAATATGGGTGGACCATGAACTGCAGAATGGTAACATGGAAGAAATAAACCCTGATCCTTTAGTCCCACAAATGGAAGAAGAATACACAGCCAAGTCTCCACCTCCCACAAGAGTGAAAAACGAAAAACATTCACCAAGCTACAAGAAAAATAAAAGGAAGAAATTCAAACACAAAACTCCTGTGCAAGACTACTCCACGGATTCTAATTCTGAAAGCATTGGTAAAGAGGATGAATTTGATATCTATGGAAAGTATATTGCATCACAGCTAAGGAAAATGGACCTGTATAAAGCTTTGCGACTTCAGCTTGAGATACAGAATTTGGTCAGTGAAGCCAGGATCTCTGATATTGCCAGTGATTAAACATTAACCAGTTGATTTATTTCAGTTAACTTTAAGAAAAAGTGCAATTTTAATAAGTTTAATTTTAATATGAATACATTTTTATAATTTTATCAAAATGTTTACACCAAAGAATAAATTATTTCTTAATTGGATTCCTAAAGCCTACATTTGGTTTGTAAGATTTTTTTTTTCTAAATACCCTATATTTACTCTTAAATATCTGTACATACTTATTAATAAATTATTTTCCTTGAGTTTAAGTTTTAATTGGAAAGTACAGTTGACGGCAGGTCAACCTACCCAAAAAGTTAAAGGTGATTGAACTGCTTTTAAGCCCGACATCAATATCAAATGGGAAAATTTTGGTCCGGGTGTCGCAAAGGGGGTGCACTTATAAACCTAACCTAACCTAACCTGAACCTATCCTTCGCGAAGCGAGCCATCAGGGGCAACACCCTAGACTTGTGGCAAATCAGATATGAATCTTCGGATACTGGAGCTGGTACACGTCTCTTCTTCCCGGACGTTCGAGCGGCACATCGGGTTATTGAAAAAATAGAGCTGTCAAATATTCGCGCACAACTATTTACGGGTCACGGAGGGGTACGATCGTACCTGTTTAGGTTTAAGCTCTCGCCTGTCCAAACCTGTGTCTGCGACGACACAACTGTCGAAGACATTTTACACATCTTGACGGAATGTCCTCGATACTCCGTCAAGCGGCTCGACTGCGAGCACAGGATTGGACAGTCGATTGAGCAATCTACAATTAGAGACTTGATCGGTAATAACTCCAGCCGGCCCCATTTCCTGGCCTACGCGGAGGGCGTTATGCGCCTTACCGCGAGGGCAAATGGTGCTAATAAAACATAGTTTAGTAAATCTTGTCATAGCCTCTTCTAGTCATTTTTACAGACTAATTTCAATTCTATTTTATTATATCCCATTTTAATTTAATTTAATTTCAACTCTTTTGTTTAATTAAATTTTTTTTAATTTATTTTAATTTCACTTAATTTAATCTGATTTGTTTTGTTGCTGTCCCCAGTTTTTAATCTTTTAATTTGAACAATGTTGTATTATTGTAATTATTGGCTTTTGCCTCATTTTTAAATTTTAAATTCTATTTTATTATATTCCATTTTAATTTTAATTTTAATTTAATTTAAATCCAATAATGTCAAATGTAGTATTAATTGTAATGCTTTAGAAATTGTGTTCACTGGCTATTGCCCCATTTAGATTAATTAATTATTCAGTAATAAACGTCGTTAGTTATTTATATTATTGCATGAATGTAAGCTGCCAATTTTGGTCCAAGAACCGAGAAATCCTTGCAGTGTCTTGGATATTTTACCTTAATTGGCAGCAACTGTCTTATTTAGGAATAAATACCATGGCGCGCAGCTGTTTTTATTTTAGTGGTAGGAAGCATGCACATAGTATTAAGAAAATATAGCCCAAATAAAAAAGTATAGAAAAAGAAAGAATAAAGAAAATATAAAAAAGAAAAGAAAGAAATAAAAAGAATGTACAAATTGGAGCTCAACGAGTTCCAAGAAAAAAAAAAAAAAAAAAACCTAACCTGAACCTAACCTAACCTAACGTGATTAAAGGGTGTGTAATGTTTCAAATAAATATTGGTATACAATGTAATGACATGATTTTATGTATTAAAATATTTTTTCTTATAACAACTCGCTTAATATATTGAACGTTTCATATTATCTTACGTTCTTTAATATCATTTAAGATAACAATAATTAACTCTTACACTTACTTGTAATAACAATTAAAAGTAATAAAGCCTATTAAGTATAAATGTACATTATCTAAAAACGCAAGTATTATTGTGTACACTGTAAGTAATTTCTTTTCAGTTTACAATGACAAAATCTATAATTAGAATCTAGCGCTCGCCGGCCGCGGCCGCGGCACGCTCGCTTCGCTCGCTGCGCTCGCTCGGATTCGCGCTTTATATGGTCACTGTTCTAACCTAACCTAACCTAGATGTTCTAACCTAACCGAACCCTGCGCCCCCTTTCCTACACTCTAACCAAAATTTTAGATTTTGTGGTAGGTTGACGAGCTGTGGTCTGTATTTACTTGCTTACCTAATCAGTGTATTTGTTACGTAATTTTTTCCATACATAGGTATGGAAAAAATTACGTCACGTACCTATAGAGGTAACCATGTTGGTTTGGTGGTTATAAATAAAACTGGTTTTGGTTACAAGTTTGATTTTGCATACAATTTTATTTATCAATTTACATCGACATCGACGACCTCCGTAGCCGAGAGGCGAACTTGGCGTCGTTATCTCTGAGGTTCCGGGTTCGATTCCCGGTCGGTCAATGTAGAAAAATAACTTTTCTATATTGTCTTGGGTCTGGGTGTTGTGGTACCGTCGTGAGATTTCTGTAACACAAGTGCTTAAGCTACTTATCATAGGATCAAAACAATGTAGGTATGTGATGTCCAATATTTAAAATGTTCTCTCTTTTATAGAAAGAAAGTTGCAAGCATATCTACGGATACGTAAATAATACGGTTTCCCATCAAAAGCTATCATAGATTTTAGAAAAGCCGCGCACCGTTGTGCTAGTGCAGTTTTGCATTTTCTTGGTCAGAGGGCCTAATGTGAGTGCCACAAAACACTGATGCCTCACCTAAATCGATCGAAAATAGTATTAGGTACTTTACATTTGAACGAATATATTGTGGCACTCACACTCTTAGCATATAACAAACTCAATGCTCACTCACACAAAGCACTTGGCACATCACACTATGAACTTTTGACTGAAGACGACGACGGACAGGCACGAAACGTTGAATTAAAGCTGACAGTCTCCTTGACATGAACAACGACGTAACGTTTAAATAAAATGACATGACATTTACATTGATGGGATTTTTTGTTCTTCGATTTTATTGTAAAAACAAAATTAATTTAGATTAACAACGCCTTTACTTAATAAAATTGATAAACGATAATAATAACAATGAGGTGGAGTGAAATTGAAACCTTAAAATTCGTGAAACTATACTTGAGACATGAAAACTTGTGGAATCCCTCTGACGTCGATTACAAAATGAAAAATAAACGCCAGAGAGCGTATAATGAAATTATAACGGAGTTTCACTGTTCTACTGGCATCGTGATGAGTGAAACAGAGTTGAAGATCAAAATCAAGAACCTCAGGTCTACGTATACTCAGGAAGTTTCTAAAATTCGTCAGCGTTCCAGTTCTAACTTCGTATACACGCCGACTATCAAGTGGTTTGCTGAATGGCACTCTTGTTTCAGTGCTATAAAGAAAAGAATGGATTCTATAAATGTAAAGTATACAAGACAAAACTTTTTTTTAAACCTTAAGACTCAACATCACCAATATGTTTTATTTACTAATATAGTACCAAGTACCTCACTGACAATCTGTCGAAATTATCTGATTGCCTTGAATGGTGTGGCTTTACAGCATAATACAGCAATTCTTCAATCTTTCCTTGTAGATGCCCTTGTTTACTTTCCTTGATGCATTTGGGATTGTGCAACATTTGTTAGGTCAAGCCACAGCATTATTGACTATCATAACTAGTAGTTTGATCTAAATTTGCAAAAATTGCTTGTTAAATTACCATACTAAAGTATATGTTTTTTATTTGCAGGATGAAGTGATTAAAGCCAAGAAAATTGAGCATGATGGGAAACAGATTAACTCATTTCCTACCCAATCAGATGATTACCTGATTCTTGTGAAAACTGAACCTCAGGATTATTCACAACAATATATAGGTCGAAGAATTAAGAAGAAGAAGAGAAACAAACAGATTATTAGCACAGAGAGGAGACAAGATCATTTTTGCTCTAATCCTATTGAAGACGAGTTTGAAATTTATGGTAAATACTTGGCGACCCAGTTGAGAAATATGGATATATACAGAGCTCTGAGAATACAGGTAGAGATACAAAGAATTGTGAGTGAAGCACGAATATTGTCACTAGCCGGAACCTGATGGTACCGACTTTGATAACATGAAAGTAATCTGAAGATGTTTTATGCCCAATAATTTATCTGGATTTTGTTGAAGTATTAGTGACACTTCTTGTGACCTGGCTTGGCCATTCCTGTTGACCTTGTGTTACCTTGCCTCGCCCCACTAATAAAATTAAAACCAAAACCAGACTTACCTTATGTGTAACTAACTTCTATGTGTGAATATCTATCTCTTGAGCATTAACACTGAAGGCCTATCTTCCAAAATTTAAATTTAAAATCCAGTTTCGATCCATTGTAGTCTCAGTAACATTAATATCAAAACATAAAAACGAAATATGCAGCTTTACTTCATAGTGCAACTGAAAATGGAACAAACCAAAATGAGATATTTATTTGTTCCATTCCAGTTCAGTTGCATTTTGAACCTTTTGTCATGTTACTAGAACTAGATCGAAACTGAATTGATTACTATTAAATAAAGGGAATTAGGTCCCTGGCAATCCCACTGAAGAAAACCTCTTAAGGACTTATATATCAATATTTTGTGGGCGAGGCCTTTGTGTTGTGTGGATGCAATATCCTGAATAGGATTTTTATGGGCCCCCAGTTGTCAAGCTGTTGTAATTTTATGTAGTATATAGCATATTTTTATACTGTAAGTAAACCTACAAAATTCTTAATGTGAAGATATTATTAATTATAAGAATAATAAAGTTGTCAAAAGAGTATAAATAAACCTCTTTTTTTAATAGCCTTGATTTTCTTTCTGCCAGGCAAAGACTTCTCAAATCCCTTCAACAATCTCTATCTACAGCTGAACTCAACTAAAGCTCAACACACAGAAGGCGTAAGCGGGACGGCGACGGGTGGGGTCGGGAGTACGGCGGGTCAGCCGGCGCGTGCGCGGGTACTCTCCGACCCGAACCGTCACCGTCCCGCTTCCTGCCGTTGCGCTTTTTGATTTCGGCTAGAAGGTAGCGACGATCCGCGATGACTTCCAAAGATGCATCCTTCAAACTTGGCCAGCCCACTCGCATTTGTTTGGCGGTTTTCTTACCGACATCGGTGATTCCAGTTTTGGAGCGATTGTAGTCTATTCCTGATTAGGCCCTCGATTCTGAAACTGTCGACCGTCCACGATTCAGAAACAAGAATATCGAATTGACAATCAGTAAATCACGTGACACTATTGCTAAATCAAAGTGCCACGGTTTTCCGTCTGACTATCGGCTATTGAATGGTTCTGAATCCCGCCCGGTCGGTTCTTCGTATGCCCAGCACACTCTTCTTCATGAATGGATGTTGTCCTTTCTTCTATTTTATTGTAGCTCCCATATTTAAAGTAGTTCTTATTTATGGGTATTGAAGGCCTACTACGTTCGGACGTATAAACCTAAGAAATTTAAATGACCATCTACTTTTGTGAAACCTTTGACAATTCATGAGCAATAGGCTAGTTTCCTGGGTCAAAAAAAGATTATTCTATTTAGTCCGTCAGTTATTATTATTATTATTTTTTTTTATTAGGACAACCAACAAGACAAGCACAATTACAAGCAAATTGGTAAGACATGCAAATATTGGCTATAGACTAAGTGCCGTCTTTATAACAGGTTGCCACGGCATGCAATAATGGACTACATAATTTTTTAGTTATTATCAAAAATATTGGACCCATATTTTGTCAATCACAAAAAATGACGAAGATAAAGCGCATCAAAGTGAGCACGTGATGTCACGCCTTGCTAAAAAGTGTCGCAAGGCGTGACGTTACGCAGAACTTTAACGGGCTACCTATATCTTTATAATGTTTTGTTTGATTTAGAAAAAAAAAATAAGTGTCTAATATTTTCTGTTAATCCAATTGGCGGACTAATGAGATTTTTTTAGGAAACTAGCCCATTGAAATCTGTCGTGTCTTTTACAAAGCTATAGTTTTGGATTAAAGTAAATGGTTATTTGCATTTATTAGGTATAAATGTCCGAACGACCAAAACATTTTTATAGTAGACCTACTGTATGGTATAAACGTTGCTACGGTAAGGCGGGTATCGAAATTGCGAGGCTGGCTCGCGAGGCATGCCTTGCGGTGTGGAGACGCGTTTGCCTCGCGAGCCAATTTGAACGATGCCGCGCGCGAGCAGCGAGCGGTGAATGGCGATGCTCAAAGGGCGCTCAATGTGAGCAGCTCAGTTGCAAGAGACGCATGTGTATCACCTCGCGCGCTCGCGACCTGGAAGAATGAATGGTCAAACGTATATTGATGCCTCGCAGGCTTGGCGTGACTCAAGTTGCCCGTGTAAATGCTGACTCAGCGCATCGCGAGGCTGCCTTTCGATTTACTGCTTAAACGAGCAAACTCGCGAGCAGCCTCGCAATGTCGATACCGAGCTTTAGTGTATTCTCTAGAATGAATGAAACAAAACATGCAAGTCTGATTTTTTATTGCTGTTACAGCATCTGTTTATAATACAAACAAACATTATCGCTTACATTTCACTAGTGAAAATTCAGATCGCTCTGCTTGTACCAATTTGTTCCTACTTTTTCTCTGCTTGATCCGGGAACGTATTTTATGAAAAAATATACATCGGTATCTGTGTTGCCGACAGCTTAGTATCCCAAAAAAATAATTGGTAAATCACATCGAAACCTAAAGCTAAATTAAGTACTCTGAGTTTCACATTTTCGGCTCAACCTTCGAGATGAATAGAACTGAAGTCTGACTTCGAGGGCAGTGCGCGTGCGCAGTCTGATGTTTAAAACTAAATGTCTAAAAACTTAGGTTTACGATTATCCAGATCGATTTAGACTCGGCGAGCTGGGTATAATCTCACTCAACCACGCCTCCGTAATCAAATTGCGTTTTGATTCACAAAAACGAACTTATTGTCTGTGATTAATTACTGATTAACACTTAACAGGCCTCTAAGACAATCACGAATACTGACATACTGGTAATACTGACAGCTCGCCCGTGTAAACGGATCTCGACGAAAGACTAGATTAGACGACAATATTCGGTGCCACAATCTCAAAAAAATATACATTATTTTATCAATGTGCGTCGTTTCCTTCAACGGTGTGTTACACTAACCTTGATCTTTATGCGCTTTGACAGTGTTATTCAATGATTAGGCTGAGCGTATGCTGAAAAAACGTAGGAGAGCGCAGCACAGGGCTGTACACTTTTGTAAAGTATAAATCGGTACAGAGCGGCGTAACGTAAGTTTCGATGCAGAATAATACAATAAAATAAGTACTAAACGTATAGAAGATCGATCAAAATAGACAAATAGCCACTCGTGACGCGGCAATTAAGTGCAAACTAGCTTGAAAAGCTAGCTAGCTTGAATAGGTGTATTCTCGTCATAATAATGTTACTGTCACGTCACTTGAGTTGGTATTGTACCTAAGTTTTCATGCATAATTTCGTATCTACCCTGCGACGCGTGTAAGCATACGTTCAGCTTAATAATTGTTTAATAATAATGTTAACACTGGATAAAAGTTCTGAACACTATCAAAGGAGCATAAACACATTTCCTAAAAAAAACCTCTCATACCATACAACGTTTTTTTATTACCTTGGTGAGGAAATAAATATTTTATGTTATTTCAAGCTGTTCGTAGGGTAGTCATCACGTTGGCACTTGTGGACATAGCTCGATAAATACCTAACAAATACTTGACACAACACTGAAAAATCCAACAATCAACAAGTACCAAGTTTGATAGTGGCGATAGAGTCCTATACCCTAAATTGATCCGCCCTTACGAATGTATCTTCATTACGCACACATTAAAAACTACAATTCAAGACTTATTAGCAACTCACACACTTAGATTTTGACTTGTGTAAATTAATACGTAAATGCGAGATTACTATTGGAATCAGCTGGAAGCTAACAGCGAAAGGAAGTACATGAATTATGAGGCGCCGTTATAAACATATTTTTGATATTATAAATTACAATAATAAACGAGACTCAATATTTTACTTACTGTAAAAATAGCAGGTATGTGTCATAATAGATAAGTACAAAAATTACAAAATAAAGGTTGAAATCCATAAAGTCTAAATACATAATGCTTCAAAAGTAAATATTACCGTAACTTAAATTACGTAATATTTAAAACATACAACGGATAAAACAAAATAGTGAAATTGAATAGTACGTTAACTATCAGATAATAAATTAAAGGAATTGTTAATAGTTTTACATGTAGATTGTATCTCTGACAACTTTGTCTGTAAACACTTTTAGGTTGGTAATTTTCAAACATTATATATTTTGAAAATTATGTATTTAGTACTCAAACAGTATGTATATTTGAATAAATACCCAAAATAATTAATGCTATAAAGTCATGAACACAGGAGATACAGTGAATAGCGTTTAGGATATAATTAATAGAACAAAAACTTAATTGTATGGATATTTGTCGCTTTTTAAACTTAATATTAATCAGGAATCAATCAGAGTAAATTTAGTATGAAAATGTGCCTAATGTTTGAAACAAACCGTTATTATGCGTGCATACATTAAACAGACAAATAAAATGCTTCACATACGTTTTTATAACAAATATTCAATGCTTTATTGTGATACTACTGCCACTAGCATAATTCAAAAAACACAAATATCTTACGGGTTACAAAAGTACGTCAACGGATTTTTTCTGTCAATGACTAATCTTATACGTCAATAAATATTTCCAAATAATCCATCAGCATACTTCTCATGATGTACTGCCAAACCGGAGTCAATCAAAATCACTACTGTCATGGTTTAGCAACTGCAGAGTTGCGAGTCAAATGCGGCCGCGATTTTAAATTTCAACAAGTAGCGTCACAACTTACAAATTATCTAGAAGGTACACAGACAAGAAACACACAGCGTATTTATTTAATCAACTCGCAAACAAGTGTACAGCTCAGTTATGCTGGCATCGTGCAAGTGTAGGCCAACGTAGTCACTATCGGGTGAACCCGCACCCAAAAGATACTATTCCTGGTATTCACTAGGGGACAAATTGAGATACCGGATTGCTCGACGTCGCCAGACATCTCGCCTTTAAGTCTTAATACGCTTTCATTGGCTACACTTGTAGCTAACTAACTAACATTCTAACTATGTAAACGAATTTTGGATTTCGTTTTTAAATAATAAATTTTTTTCACAATCACACCAATTATCTAGCCCCAAACTAAGCAAAGCTTGTATTATGGCGACTAGATAACGGATAATCATACTTAAATACTTTTATAAACATCCATGACTTTGTACAAATGCTCGTGCTCATCACACAAACATTTGCCCATTGCGGGATTCGAGCCCGCAACCTCTGGCTTTGTAGTCCGGAGCGCGAACCATTACACCAGACCATCGTTTTACCCGCTATTTTAAACTGGTTTGTAAGTATGTGACATTCAGATGACAATAATATAATTTACTACTTTCGAGCTGATCTTATGATAGAGCCAGAATGTAAATCTTAGATGGCTACTACTAAAAATCTTAAACTCTTAGTTACTACTTAAAATCCTTGGGCTATATTTTTTTTGCCGAGTCCTATTTATATAAAAGCGTTTTTTATAGTTTTAAAAATCATATTGTTAAAAATATTCTTCTATAAGGCTGAAGACAAGATTTCTGGTGACGTCGCTCGACATATCAGCAAGACGTGTCGCGAGATATTTGTCCCTAGTGAAAACAAGGCTTTAAGCCAGCTTGTTGCTCCGAATGACTGTCACAATCGCCGAGGCCGCGGCCGCACTGTTCGCTTAATGACAGGCGTCTAAGTGAGACGCCAAGAGAAAAGAAACGTACTAACATATACGGAACCAGCCGCGTTGCGTGCTTGGCGGCCTTGCTAGTCGCCTGGCACTAAGCGAGCCATCCAGCAGTTTGGACGCGGCAATTTTTTTTTAAAACTTGACAGCCTCTTCAGATGAGAATCAGACCCGATCATAAAATTACGTGAAGCATCTACACTGAAGTTACATTTTGTAGTGTTACTGGGCAACATCTAAACAAAGAAAAACAATATTAAATTACCCGATGTTACCAAAGTCTAAAGTAACTGTGGTGTAGACTCAGCGTAAAAGTTGAGCTAACACATACTTAAGTTATTAGTGCATCTGCTGGGGTTACTCAGTCTGTGGTGAAGTGAACTCTTCGTGTGACGCTTTTAACTTGACAGTTCCACTTAAACGTCAATAAAACTACAATACAAGAAAGAAGACTGGATTCAGATCTTACTTTGTACAATTTATCACATAAATTCAAAAGAACACTTATTAGTATGCAGTTTCAATAAGATTGGAAGGACTGTTTTAACCGATGGGTTTAATTATGCCGTCTTCGATAGTTTTATCAATACTCGGCGGCCGTCTCGAAACGAAGGAGGTTTACATTTCGAAAAAGCATCGCAATTTAAAATATACGCTTTTCGAGTCACACATGCCGATAAACAAAAACATTCTCTTAAATTAGTTTTTTTCAGGTACGTATCAATTTAAACATACTCTTGTGATTCTTGCTACACCCTCCTTCGTTTTCTCCTCGAAAGGGGGGCGAAATGCTATTCTGAAAATGCTTAGTTCGAGTAGAGAAGAAGGTACTACTAGTTCTGAATCCAAATATTTCATTTATGAAAAAATAAACGCTCTGTTTCGAAATACGAACACTGTTACAAAACTAACACGCTTGTATCTGTTGAATCCGTTATTTTACCGATGTTTGTATGGACATTTGTAAACATGGGCGAAGCTACAAATAAGATCATTTTACATAGAAAACTACAAAGTACTCTTATAGACAAAACTAGAATACAATACTGTGCAATCTTACACGTGTAATGGGAAAATAATCCTTGACGATGTACTTAAAACTTCTAAAGTCGCCTCCAATACGATTGCACCCTTTTAGTAAATCAAGTAACAAATAAATAACATGGCGGAGTCGTTTTCATACAAATACGAGAGAAAAACAAATAATGAGATCAAGATAAAGGCCCATACAAATACCAGTATGAAGGCTCACTGTATAGGAACCAGCGCAGCGCAGTATATTATGTTAAAAAAATTTGGAACACAAAATCATTTAAAAAAAGATAGCATTACAAAGTGTATCAAAGTTGCCTGTATTCGGTTATACCTGTTTCTTTACAATGTCTTGTGATCTTTATGGTTGCTTTTAACCATAGACCAGGGGTCCAGATCCGGCCCGCAGACCTATTTTGTACGGACCCCGAAGGATCTGAGAAAATCAGTATTAAAATTTGAGATAATTCAATTTAGCCCGCGCTTTGTCTTGTCTCTACCGGCCATTGAATAGCCTAGCCTAGATATATTTAACTATTGACATCATTGACTATCTCATAGTCTAAGATTGACATTTTAAATCTTGGTTTCAAGTTATCATATCGAATGGACCGCAACTGACTTATTTTTTTTATAAACTGACTCGAAATGAAACTAATAGGCTATTTTACTTGTAGCAAAAATTTGTAGTTTGTAGCATATGAAACCGAAACAAACCGGTTTTCATTTAAAATAACGAATGATTACTGTAAAAGTTTTATTTCAAAATGAGGAATATTATTCTACAACGAAAACGCTTGCCGCCATAACAGTACGTCACCAATGAGTTAAGTCTTAGTAGAACTGACATCCCAAGACAAGCCAGGCAAGATTTCCCACTACCCTCGCACAACTGTATAAGCAGTGTGTCGGACGGTGGAAGTATTTTGACACGCCTTTTCTAGTACTTTATAGCACAATGGATATTTTGCTATATAGTGACGTCACTTAACGGTGCATCACGGCCGACTGCTTTTGCGAGGGCTTTTTAAAATGTAAAGTTTCAAATTGGTTTTTATTGTTTTTGAAATAAAAATAAAAATTCTGGGGACTCATTAATTATTTACCAACAATTTAAAGACAGATTCGAAAATCGGTAAAATAGCATATTAGTGATCCCTGCCCTAGACAATGCAAGTACTTTGATTAAACAAATGAAAAAAGCATGGACCCGAAACAAAGGATGAAAAATATTATTGATAAAAAATTTAAACGTTATATTTACATGTTTTTAATATTTACTATACTGCGGTCCGCTGGTTCTCTTACTGTGCAGGCTCGGTTTGTTGGTAGGTTTGCTTGGTACATCTGAGTAACTTTACTCAGTAATTTAAGTAATAATAAGTAATCTTACTCAGATTTCTTAGAAGCTGGTTAGACATTTGAATAACTGTTTTAGTTACTTTATTTTATTTATTCAATAAAATATATTTTTTCTAAATGATTATTGAACTTGGAGGTTAAAAGTATTAGTTTTGGGGGTAGCAGTTTTAAAATTTCATTACAATTTAAAACTTCGATTTCAGATTTTGATAATTGCCCAGTTCTAGTATAACGTAAATATAGTTTTACCAATTTTGTTATAAAAACGAATACAAAGTAAGTACCCCATACGGAATTACGGTTTGATTCTTGTATACTTGAACGGCCGCAAAGCAATAGATGGCCTTCGGTATGCCGAAGCACATATCTGTGCTCACCCCGTTAAGCTCTATGCTCTCACATATTTTGCTGTAAATTTGGAAGTTTACACTATTTATGAATATTGCAATGTGACCATTTTTTAAAAATGTCACCTTATTTATAACATTCGTTCATTTATCATTTCAAATTATTTGCAAATAATCAATAAACAGCGAGTCGAGGTAAACAGTGACGTCACAGTTCAGTATTGCCATATCTATCGAGAGAGATGCGTCTCGACAGCTGAGAAAAAGGCAATCGATTGGTGAATATCTATTGCAACGGTGGTCGTTATCTCAAATGTGTAACCAGCTACGTACCAGTGCGGGGGCGGGGCTAGCCCGGGGCGGGGCTAGCCCGGAGCGGGGCGGGCGCGCGGGCTGGGCCGGCGCTACGCGTGCTCGGCGCGGTGCTTGGGCGTGTAGGCGGCCGCGTTGGGGTCCAGCGGCAGCGGCAGGCGCGGCACCAGCGCCAGCAGCTGCGCCTTCAGCTCCTCGATCTCCTTCTCTTGCCGGGAGATCAGCCCTATGTACCGATATACAGTGTTCAGAAAACGTTACAGACAAAAGACATCGAACCTGATTGGCATACCTAAAGTTGCAATCGTGTACACCTATGAAACATAAGTCAATCAAAAGAGAAAATAATTAACAACAGAAACTCTCTGACAAAATGTCGTTAATGATATACTTTGTTCAGAATTTCAGTTTGTACATATAATATTTATTTTTATTCACATATTTTAGGTATTTTACGTAACTTGTAGACTTGTCCTGTATTCTACATACTGGAAAGTCTCTTAAAGCAGATCATTTTTCGAATGCTTACCTACGAAGAGATGAACTCGACGCTAAGAAAGTCGATTTGAAAGCTAGACCACCTATGGCTTTAATTTACAATTACAGCAGCGGCGTACTCACTTGCCCGATGTGCCGAAGGACTTTTTAAGCCAAAATTTGATATAACAGTCATATGCAATGCAACATTTGATATACGATTGCGCTGGGCAGCGAGACGCTGCAGCCGACTCCTTCCAGCAGTCGCTGTAGCCGAAATCGGCTCTGACAGTATTATATACTAAAAACATATTTAAAGCCGACGTCATCTCGTTCTCGGTTCACGGCTACGGTGGACAAATGTCTCAAAATCAAATACCGAGTCGATTTAATCTATGATAAAATCGTGTTTCCAGTAATGAATTGCGATAAGTAAATTTTATTAAAAAAAATAAAACCGACTTCAAAACACTAAAATGCTAAAAATAATCCTAACACTTAAGTACCTAATCAGTTACTTTTGGAGTCGGTGCCAGCCGATGAGAGATTCAATGTTTTTGTTTGCACCGACTCCAAAAGTAACTGATTAGGTACTTAAGTGTTAGGATTATTTTTAGCATTTTAGTGTTTTGAAGTCGGTTTTATTTTTTTTAATAAAATTTACTTATTTCATCAATTTTTAGTGATAAATCCTAATCTAACTGCTGAACACCGATTTCATCCCCTATTTTCCTACCCTTAGGGGTGATTTTTATTTTGTAAACTTTTAGCATATTATCTTTGAAGTATAAGCTATTCAATAAAACAAAAATCATCAAAATCGTCTCATATTTGTCGAAGATAGGTAACAAGAACCACAACCAAAATACTATCTGGGTATATATTTGTTGATTTTCTCAAAAAGTTCAAAATCAATTTCGATAAAATTTATATGGGACCACCTCTGAAGTATGATCTACCAAACAAAAAAAGAATCATTAAAATCGATTCATAATTGGCGGAGTAATCGCGTAACAAATATACAAAAAAAAAAAAAAAACATACAGTCGAATTGAGAACCTCCTCGTTTTTTGAAGTCGGTTGAAAATACGAAGTCTTTGACTGTTGACCTCCTAAATAACCTTACAGCTAGCGGGCTTTGCAGATACGTCTAGCTAAGTTTGGCATATAATAATAATACCCGCAATAAGATATCTTATAACTGAAATAGACTGCTGGATGCAGGCCGCTTCCAACCGATCAATCTGGAAGTCAATGGGGAAGGCCAATGTTCAGCAGTGGTCGGTCCTATGGCAGAGAGCGACCGCTCGAGGTGCGTGGCGCGCTACTGTAGCGCGGCAGGGGACGTAGGGGACGTACCTTCCTGTATGTGCATGTGTCGCTTGGCGTCCCCGAGCGCGGACAGCAGGTCCAGCTTGACGCGGGTCTCGGCGGAGAGCGACCGCTCGAGGTGCGTGGCGCGCTACTGTAGCGCGGCAGGGGACGTAGGGGACGTACCTTCCTGTATGTGCATGTGTCGCTTGGCGTCCCCGAGCGCGGACAGCAGGTCCAGCTTGACGCGGGTCTCGGCGGAGAGCGACCGCTCGAGGTGCGTGGCGGGCTACTGTAGCGCGGCAGGGGACGTAGGGGACGTACCTTCCTGTATGTGCATGTGTCGCTTGGCGTCCCCGAGCGCGGACAGCAGGTCCAGCTTGACGCGGGTCTCGGCGGAGAGCGACCGCTCGAGGTGCGTGGCGCGCTACTGTAGCGCGGCAGGGGACGTAGGGGACGTACCTTCCTGTATGTGCATGTGTCGCTTGGCGTCCCCGAGCGCGGACAGCAGGTCCAGCTTGACGCGGGTCTCGGCGGAGAGCGACCGCTCGAGGTGCGTGGCGCGCTACTGTAGCGCGGCAGGGGACGTAGGGGACGTACCTTCCTGTATGTGCATGTGTCGCTTGGCGTCCCCGAGCGCGGACAGCAGGTCCAGCTTGACGCGGGTCTCGGCGGAGAGCGACCGCTCGAGGTGCGTGGCGCGCTACTGTAGCGCGGCAGGGGACGTAGGGGACGTACCTTCCTGTATGTGCATGTGTCGCTTGGCGTCCCCGAGCGCGGACAGCAGGTCCAGCTTGACGCGGGTCTCGGCGGAGAGCGACCGCTCGAGGTGCGTGGCGCGCTACTGTAGCGCGGCAGGGGACGTAGGGGACGTACCTTCCTGTATGTGCATGTGTCGCTTGGCGTCCCCGAGCGCGGACAGCAGGTCCAGCTTGACGCGGGTCTCGGCGGAGAGCGACCGCTCGAGGTGCGTGGCGCGCTACTGTAGCGCGGCAGGGGACGTAGGGGACGTACCTTCCTGTATGTGCATGTGTCGCTTGGCGTCCCCGAGCGCGGACAGCAGGTCCAGCTTGACGCGGGTCTCGGCGGAGAGCGACCGCTCGAGGTGCGTGGCGGGCTACTGTAGCGCGGCAGGGGACGTAGGGGACGTACCTTCCTGTATGTGCATGTGTCGCTTGGCGTCCCCGAGCGCGGACAGCAGGTCCAGCTTGACGCGGGTCTCGGCGGAGAGCGACCGCTCGAGGTGCGTGGCGCGCTACTGTAGCGCGGCAGGGGACGTAGGGGACGTACCTTCCTGTATGTGCATGTGTCGCTTGGCGTCCCCGAGCGCGGACAGCAGGTCCAGCTTGACGCGGGTCTCGGCGGAGAGCGACCGCTCGAGGTGCGTGGCGCGCTACTGTAGCGCGGCAGGGGACGTAGGGGACGTACCTTCCTGTATGTGCATGTGTCGCTTGGCGTCCCCGAGCGCGGACAGCAGGTCCAGCTTGACGCGGGTCTCGGCGGAGAGCGACCGCTCGAGGTGCGTGGCGCGCTACTGTAGCGCGGCAGGGGACGTAGGGGACGTACCTTCCTGTATGTGCATGTGTCGCTTGGCGTCCCCGAGCGCGGACAGCAGGTCCAGCTTGACGCGGGTCTCGGCGGAGAGCGACCGCTCGAGGTGCGTGGCGCGCTACTGTAGCGCGGCAGGGGACGTAGGGGACGTACCTTCCTGTATGTGCATGTGTCGCTTGGCGTCCCCGAGCGCGGACAGCAGGTCCAGCTTGACGCGGGTCTCGGCGGAGAGCGACCGCTCGAGGTGCGTGGCGCGCTACTGTAGCGCGGCAGGGGACGTAGGGGACGTACCTTCCTGTATGTGCATGTGTCGCTTGGCGTCCCCGAGCGCGGACAGCAGGTCCAGCTTGACGCGGGTCTCGGCGGAGAGCGACCGCTCGAGGTGCGTGGCGCGCTACTGTAGCGCGGCAGGGGACGTAGGGGACGTACCTTCCTGTATGTGCATGTGTCGCTTGGCGTCCCCGAGCGCGGACAGCAGGTCCAGCTTGACGCGGGTCTCGGCGGAGAGCGACCGCTCGAGGTGCGTGGCGCGCTACTGTAGCGCGGCAGGGGACGTAGGGGACGTACCTTCCTGTATGTGCATGTGTCGCTTGGCGTCCCCGAGCGCGGACAGCAGGTCCAGCTTGACGCGGGTCTCGGCGGAGAGCGACCGCTCGAGGTGCGTGGCGCGCTACTGTAGCGCGGCAGGGGACGTAGGGGACGTACCTTCCTGTATGTGCATGTGTCGCTTGGCGTCCCCGAGCGCGGACAGCAGGTCCAGCTTGACGCGGGTCTCGGCGGAGAGCGACCGCTCGAGGTGCGTGGCGCGCTACTGTAGCGCGGCAGGGGACGTAGGGGACGTACCTTCCTGTATGTGCATGTGTCGCTTGGCGTCCCCGAGCGCGGACAGCAGGTCCAGCTTGACGCGGGTCTCGGCGGAGAGCGACCGCTCGAGGTGCGTGGCGCGCTACTGTAGCGCGGCAGGGGACGTAGGGGACGTACCTTCCTGTATGTGCATGTGTCGCTTGGCGTCCCCGAGCGCGGACAGCAGGTCCAGCTTGACGCGGGTCTCGGCGGAGAGCGACCGCTCGAGGTGCGTGGCGCGCTACTGTAGCGCGGCAGGGGACGTAGGGGACGTACCTTCCTGTATGTGCATGTGTCGCTTGGCGTCCCCGAGCGCGGACAGCAGGTCCAGCTTGACGCGGGTCTCGGCGGAGAGCGACCGCTCGAGGTGCGTGGCGCGCTACTGTAGCGCGGCAGGGGACGTAGGGGACGTACCTTCCTGTATGTGCATGTGTCGCTTGGCGTCCCCGAGCGCGGACAGCAGGTCCAGCTTGACGCGGGTCTCGGCGGAGAGCGACCGCTCGAGGTGCGTGGCGCGCTACTGTAGCGCGGCAGGGGACGTAGGGGACGTACCTTCCTGTATGTGCATGTGTCGCTTGGCGTCCCCGAGCGCGGACAGCAGGTCCAGCTTGACGCGGGTCTCGGCGGAGAGCGACCGCTCGAGGTGCGTGGCGCGCTACTGTAGCGCGGCAGGGGACGTAGCGGACGTACCTTCCTGTATGTGCATGTGTCGCTTGGCGTCCCCGAGCGCGGACAGCAGGTCCAGCTTGACGCGGGTCTCGGCGGAGAGCGACCGCTCGAGGTGCGTGGCGCGCTACTGTAGCGCGGCAGGGGACGTAGGGGACGTACCTTCCTGTATGTGCATGTGTCGCTTGGCGTCCCCGAGCGCGGACAGCAGGTCCAGCTTGACGCGGGTCTCGGCGGAGAGCGACCGCTCGAGGTGCGTGGCTCGCTCCTGCAGCGCGGCCCAGGCGGTGTGCAGCCGCGCGCTGCCGTTACTGCTGCTCTCTTCTTGTCGCGCTTCTAACGTTCGCACCTGGAGATAACAATGTTATTTTGGATAAAAGAATACAGTTATACGCGGGTTGACCCCTGTGTGGGATTTCCGATAGCGTGACGGATAGAGGAACTGGCTCCCTAGATATATTATGTACGCTCGCTAGCTGACAAAGACCTAATCAGAGAATAAGGGGCTCGCCCGCTAAAAGCTATCCTATTATGTGCAGAGATATCTTCTACCCCTTGACGTGTAAGGCTTAAATCTCTTGTTTCTAGGCCGTGGTACCTGCTCGGTGGCGAGCGGCTAGGCCGCAGTACCTGCTCGGTTGGTACTGGCTGAGCCGTTGTACCTGTTCAGTGGCTACTGGCTAGGCCGTGGTACTTACTCGGTTGGTACTGGTTAGGCCGTGGTACCTGCTCGGTGGCTACTGGCTAGGCCGTGGTACCTGCTCATTGGCGAGCGGCTAGGCCGCAGTACCTGCTCGGTTGGTACTGGCTAGGCCGTGGTACCTGCTCAGTGGCTATTTGGCTAGACCGTGGTACGTACTCGGATGGTACTGGATAGGCCGTGGTATCTGTTCGGTGGCTAGCAGCTAGGCCATGGTACCTGCTCGGTTGGTACTGGCTAGGCCGTGGTCCCTGGTTAAGGCTACTGGTTAAGCAGTGGTACCTGTTCGGTGGCTAGCGGTTAGGTCGTGTGGTACCTGCTCGGTGCAGATATGCAGTCCCGAAGCGGTGGAAGGGCAAAGCTATATTTTGGGACGTGTTTAAGTGCCCGGAAGAGGGCCTATATCTATCTTTAGTTACACCATTTATAAGTCGAGAACGGCTGGACCGATTTTTATGATTTTTAATTTGTTGAATTTGTCTCTGCCCCGAATAGCAGAATAACTATAAAAAAAACGGAAAACTTCCCAAAAAAAAATGTATAACGGGGCAGTACGACGTTCGCCGGGACAGCTATTACTGAATGCATGAACTCATTATATAATCATATTCGTGACCTGTTCGGTGGCTCGGGCGAGGTCCCGCTGCAGCAGCGCGGCGGCGTCGCGCGCGCGCTGCAGGTCCCCGCGCGCGGCCGCGGCCTCGCCCTCGCACGCGGCGCGCCGCGACGCGCACCACGAGTTGTCGCACTCGCCGGAGCTGCACACACAATGGAATGTGACTCGTGAGAACCGGTGGACAGTTCTATTTCAACATTTTGAGTACTTTATCTAGAACTAGCTGCGTGTATGCAGCGTGTAGTGTGGTGTGGTGTGTCGCGTGTCTCGCTTGCATGTCGTATGGTGCGTGATGTGGTGTATGGCGTGTGGTGTGGTGCATCACCTGTCTCGCTCGCGTGTCGTGTGGTGCGTGATGTGATGTGTAGCGTGCAGTGTGGTGTGTCACCTGTCCTGCTTGCGTGCCGTGTGGGGTGTTACGTGTCCTGGTTGCATGTCGTGTGGTTCGTGATGTGGTGTGTAGCGTCTGATAGGCCCCATATGGGCCAATAATGTTATTATTGACGTTCATAAGTGACAGTTTTCTGTCCTAAATTGAATAAAAGATTTTCGACTTTGACTTTAACGTGGTGTGTCGCCTGTCCTGCTCGCGTGTCGTGCGGCGTGCGGCGTGCGGTGTGCGGTGTGTAGTGTGTGGCGTGTGGCGTGAGTAAGTCACCTGTCCTGCTTGGCGTGCCGCTGCTGGCGCAGCAGCTGGTGCTCGACGTGCGAGCGCGCGCGGCGCTCCTCGCCCAGCCGCCGCTCCAGCGACGCCGCCGCGCGCGAGCTGCCGCGCCACAGCGACATCCTGGGGGCACGAGCGGGAGACTCAGCTTTATACAGTACTAAATTCCGCATGCGGTTGCACCCGCGTGGAGATCGATCTGTCACATAAAACGCAGACTAGAACCGATGACCTCGAGCAATAGGCACCAGCCCGTCAAGCAGCGCGCCTCAGCGATCACTGTCGAATTTAGTAGGAGAATCGTGTTCTGAAAATGAGCATTAGGTCAGAAATACGATGCCAACAACTGCCTTTTTTGATAATGATATGATGATATTATGATCTATAGATTTTACACAACAGCACAATTTGGCTACAATGAGCCTCTAAAAGACTTTATCAACAACCCATGTCACTTCCCAGCTTAAAATAATATAACGAACCACATCAATGCCTCCCTCTGTAAAAGAAAAAGCACCGTGACCACTAATGAATCATTTTAAAACAAATTTCATTACTATAAAAAAAGGTGAGTCAACCTTAAAAGATAGATTTATGCTTTAGACTTTTTTTTAAAGGGGAACAATTTCGAAATACATGATTTTTGCGTAACTTTAGCCGTTTACGCAATTTTTGAGTTCACCAGCTGCCGCTGCCTGTCGGCGGCCGCGCACGCGGCTAGCGCGCGGCGTGCCTCGGCCCGAGGCGACCTCTGCGGTACTACTCACTTGTGCTGTAGCGCGGCGTGGGCCTGCTTGAGTTGCTGGTGGTCGGTCCGCCGCTGCCTGTCGGCGGCCGCACACGCGGCGTGCCTCGGCCCGAGGCGACCTCTGCGGTACTACTCACTTGTGCTATAGCGCGGCGTGGGCCTGCTTGAGTTGCTGGTGGTCGGTCCGCCGCTGCCTGTCGGCGGCCGCACACGCGGCTAGCGCGCGGCGTGCCTCGGCCCGAGGCGACCTCTGCGGTACTACTCACTTGTGCTATAGCGCGGCGTGGGCCTGCTTGAGTTGCTGGTGGTCGGTCCGCCGCTGCCTGTCGGCGGCCGCACACGCGGCGTGCCTCGGCCCGAGGCGACCTCTGCGGTACTACTCACTTGTGCTATAGCGCGGCGTGGGCCTGCTTGAGTTGCTGGTGGTCGGTCCGCCGCTGCCTGTCGGCGGCCGCACACGCGGCTAGCGCGCGGCGTGCCTCGGCCCGAGGCGACCTCTGCGGTACTACTCACTTGTGCTATAGCGCGGCGTGGGCCTGCTTGAGTTGCTGGTGGTCGGTCCGCCGCTGCCTGTCGGCGGCCGCACACGCGGCGTGCCTCGGCCCGAGGCGACCTCTGCGGTACTACTCACTTGTGCTATAGCGCGGCGTGGGCCTGCTTGAGTTGCTGGTGGTCGGTCCGCCGCTGCCTGTCGGCGGCCGCACACGCGGCGTGCCTCGGCCCGAGGCGACCTCTGCGGTACTACTCACTTGTGCTATAGCGCGGCGTGGGCCTGCTTGAGTTGCTGGTGGTCGGCCTGCCGCTGCCTGTCGGCGGCCGCACACGCGGCGTGCCTCGGCCCGAGGCGACCTCTGCGGTACTACTCACTTGTGCTGTAGCGCGGCGTGGGCCTGCTCGAGTTGCTGGTGGTCGGCCCGCCGCTGCCTGTCGGCGGCCGCACACGCGGCGTGCCTCGGCCCGAGGCGACCTCTGCGGTACTACTCACTTGTGCTGTAGCGCGGCGTGGGCCTGCTTGAGTTGCTGGTGGTCGGCCCGCCGCTGCCTGTCGGCGGCCGCACACGCGGCCAGCGCGCGGCGTGCCTCGGCCTCGCCTCGCGCGGCGGTGGCGACCTCTGCACGTAATCGCCGTACTTCCTCCGAGAGGGATCGCGCTTCTCGCGCGTCTTTTGTCTCACGTGTTTCGCGCTATGGAGATGACAATATGGGATTCCAGTTAACTTTTTAATCCACGCTTCATTACATTAATCAATTAAAGCAAAAAAATACTTTCAGCAATTTTAAATAAAATTAAATTTTCTCTTTTCGGTGTTTTACAGTTGCTAATTATTACCTGTTCACGCTCCCGCTCCCGCTCCTTTTCTTTCTCTTTTTCTTTGTCCTTCTCTTTCTCTTTGTAACCATTACACTCTTTATTTTTTACACTTTCTTTTGTACTTTCTACATCTTTAAATATAGTTTGTTCTTTTACTGAAAATAAACGATAATACTTTAACTACACATCTCCATCAAAAAAATACATATTTAATATACACGTGCAATAAGAAATTAGGATGATGACATGTATGTAATTCTTCCATCCAAGACACCATGTCTTTGGCTCATAACTATTCCACTACAAAATTTATGGATTGAGCTCGGCACCATCTTTTGGGAAGGCCTATGTCCAGAAATGGACTGATGTAAGCCTATAATTAGGATGATAATAGAAGTCCACTTACTCTGTTCTGTACTCTTAAGACTATCGCTGCTTTCCTTATCCTTATCTTTATTTTTGTTCTTTCTCTTTTCTTCTTTTAACGTGCTAGCCTCTTTCTTTTCACACTTTGACGATTTCACACTACCTGGATAAGTAAAAAGAAAAAATGGTTCAAATTCAAAACATAGGCAAGCTCATTCTCACTTTGTTCTTTGATAATTTCGTACTAGTCTATTCTATTTGACCTTGTGTGACTTTTCTCACCATCAAAATACGAATGTCCAAACCCAGAGACCAGATATAGTTACAATCTTTGAAATGGTCTAAGGTTCCGGTTTTTATTTTTAGTTGCAATTGGCTAGCCACGGCATAAAGTACGATGAGGGTTAGGTCAAGCCAGGTTAATAGGAATGAACAGTCATCTGGGCATTACTTTTATCTGTCAAACACAATATCCGCTATAAAAGTTTTAGAAGGGTTAATATTTACCAGTTCTAGATTAAAACATGTGCGAAACATTATGCCTAAGGCAAATCATATAGTTTTGACACTTCTATAATGTATAATCTGCCTTTATTATTAAATAGAGACAAAAAGAGATATAGAACAAATAAATACTTTATTAGTATGAAAATGGACATACTGAAAACATTTTGAACTGTTAAACAAACCTAACGAGGACTTGGTTTTAGAGATCATGCATTTTTGTTTTAGTCTTTAGTAACTTATTTGTAAACTAACATAATTCACATTCCTTTTTAGTAAAATTCGTTATTATTCTGAAGATCAGTTTACCTTTTCCATTAGGTTGTGTGTCGTCTATGTGCAGCGTGTGCGGGGCGCCGTTGGTGTGCGCGTGCGCCTTGTCGCGCGTCGCACTCGCTGTCGCACTCGCACTAGCGGTCGCCGTCGCTAAATGCTTTTCTAGCTTATCTAACTGTTGAAACAAATAATACGTTCAACTCCTTTTTCGTAGAAACTTATTCAATACTTTTTAGCAATACTTATTTAGCTTTATAGAAATCTAAACTAAAGTCTTTTGTTACATTCTGCCAAAACAAAACAGTGCATTTAGTTATAAGTAAAACAAGTTTTAGCCTATTTTGTTTTATGAATAACAACGCGACTACGACATATCACAGTGCAGTCACAAGGTATCATAGTACGGGCAAGACGTATAACAGAGCCGAGACGACGTAGCATAGTGCAGCTACGACCATCACAGTGCAGCTACGACCTATCACCGTGCGGCTACGACTTATCACAGTGCGGAGACTTCCTATTACAGTGCGGCCACAACCTATCACAGTGCTACCACAACCTATCACAGTGCGGCCACGACATATCACTTACCTTAAACTGTAGCTGCGCGTGTTCCTGCGGGCAGTGCCCGTTCTGTTCCTTCGCGCAGCGGCGTCGCACCGAGCCGTTCATTTGTTTCGACTCGCACTCCGCTTCTTTGGCCGGCGGCTGACTAACCGGCTGTTGCTATAACAATAAACAACTTTATTATGTATGCGACTTGTGTAAAAAGATAAACATTATTTAGTTAAAATCGTGAGTGTTTAAAATCGATATCACATGTACATTTTTGGTTTTCTTACGAGTGCATTTGTATCAAGACATTGTCCCCATGTAAGATGATTTTAGGTCCACGTTTGATACTTTAAATTTGTATTCATTTTGCATAAACGGTTATTTAATAAATGCTGACAAACTATACCCTGATTCCAATATTAAAACCCATTAAACTTAGGTACTGTAGGTAAATCACTGTCCAATTTACAAAATTGTATACCGCGACCTGTGTGTGCGGTTTTGCGGTAGCCGATTTGACAAAAGCTTATTGTGTACGGCCGTCCGATTAGGCTTTGGATCGAAGTGTAACGTTAAAAGGTACGGATCACTGTGCTGTCCGTCTTTCTGTCAAGACCCTTTCTCTATGGAACGCGTGGAGGCATCGAGTTGAAGTTAAAACCATATACTTAAGTCTACAGTCCCTTGAAGCTGTGAAAAAATGAAACTTCCAAGTTAACGTACAAAAAAGATACGGCCGTTAATGCTTCACAAACGTATTTTTTGACACTCTTAAGGTAATCAAAATTGATAAGATACTTTTCGTTGAACAAAAACTATGAAATTTGGCAAGTAATATCATCATAAACTACAAGTTGAGGAAAAAAATTGAAAACTATACATTTGTATTTTTTTAATAAATTAATTTGTAATTAAACTGCGTGTACATTATGATATGTATCTACAATTTTGCACGGAATCCTCGGTGGGCGAGTCCGACTCGCATTTGTCCGGTTTTAATATTTAATAACCTTATTAATAGCCTGCTAGTGTAGTACGAGTATATGTGTCGTGTTGATATGGTGACGCACCTGGTCGGCCGCGGGCGCGGGCGCGGGCTCGGGCAGCGCGTCGCGCATGAGCTGGAAGTAGAACTCGTTCTCCGCGCGCACGCGCCGCTGCCGCCGCAAGCGCAGCCGGTGGCCCACGTACGACTACAACAAGCGAACGGTCAACGGGGCCGCTGGCGTCAACGCAATAGAGACCGAGTGACCGAGTGACTGAGAGACAAAACCCGACCCTTATTAAATAAAAACTGTTGTACTTGCACTTATTCTTGAGCTGTACTGTGTGCTGTAGATCGTATCCCATATAAAAGTACTCTTACTTATCGAGCACACGTAAACGAGACACAATAAAAATTCCATTGTTATGCGGTCTCATGAGAACGCTTGGATGTTGCAGAGTTAAAGTATTTCTGTTATGACGCAAAAAATGTTTTGCAAAGTATCTCTCTTGAACCGAATCCATAAAATTTTGTGTTTTTGCGCGGTGGGGTAAAAGAGCGCCTGATTGATGTGAAGGGTAGATTTATCTATAATAATTGAAAAATCTAAGAACATATGGTCACCGCAATCTAATACACACGTAACGCCATCTCTCGGTGGGCCGGCAGACTGAAACTTAATACTATGGTCAGAATAACATTCGAGACATACCTTAACTCCTATGCCGAGCGTGACTGCGGGGTAACCGAGTGCGTGCGCGGCGAGCGGGCGGCACAGCCCGGCGCCCATGCCTACGCCCACCCCCACGCCTACGCGCTCAATGCGAAGAGCGCCTTCGATCCACAACACGAGGCAGCACATCGCCACTGTGGGCAGGCATAGCCCTTTGTCTGCGACTGTGGGATAAAATATTTAGTTCAGAAGACAAAAAAGATTTAATCAGCAGAGATCAAAATGATTAAGTGGCGACTTTAAGTCCCGGCACCACTGCCACACGGGACATACGTAGGTCAAACTATTATTACTATTATTAAAAAAAACAACATGTTATAACCAAAATATTATGTTTATTGCTTTTCAAAATACTCTCCTTTAAATTTTAAACATTTTTTCATGCGATCGAACCATTTTTTAAAACAGGAGGACCACAGATCTGAAGGCATGTTTTCTACATGCTGATTGAACGCTATCACTGCCTCTTCGGAGTCGGTAAAAGTAAAACCTCATCAAATCTTTGATTTTGGGGAAAATACAGAAATCACAGGGTGCTAGGTCGGGGCTATGCGCAGGATGGGTGACGAGTTGTACATTTTCGGAAGCTAAAAATGACTTTGTTTTGTTGGCCGTGTGTGAAGAAGCGTTGTCATGATGTAGGAGAACGCGGCTTTTGGGTCGTCTTTCGCGAACTTTTTCTAACACCCTGGGTAAACAAATGGTACAATGCCGGCACTCGGCATTAACACTCTTGATTTTCAAGTGATATTGTACAGATGGGAAGCGTAGCTGAAAAAAAACGGGATCGTTTTTTAACGTTTCCCGCCTGCCTCACTTTTGTTGGCCTGTTCTCATTTTCAAACACCCATTCACAAGGTTGCTGTTTTTTTCGGGTTCAAAACAATAAATCCACGTTTTGTCTCCTGTGACAATGTCATAAACAGCATTAGAATGTCCGTGGTCGTACTTCAGTAGCATCTGTGAGCACCACGCGCGCCCGCTTCTGCTCCGCTGTCAGTTCATGAGGGATCCAACGACAGCGAAAATTCCGAACTTTCAATTCTTCATGTAAAATTTTCTGAATTTGGCTCATACCAATCCCCAATAGTCCTCGAATTTACCTCATAGGTAATCCGCGGGTTTTCTTCAATTAGCCGCTTAACAGTAGCCACATTATTTTCGTTGACGGCAGTTGAAGGCCGCCCTTCACGAAATTCGTCATGTAAAGAAACTCGACCTCTCTCAAATTCAGCAAACCATCGCCTCACGGTGCTCAAACAAGGTGCTTCTCTCCCAAAAGCATTTTGAAGACGAGCGGCACAGTTTTGCGGAGAGAGAGAACTTATAAAATCATAAAAAAACATCGCTCTAAAATCTTTTGCGCTCGACTTTTTCTGTGCACATACAAACGTTGATTACATATTTAGTTTACCAACAATAGTTCGGCTGTCTGGTCTAGTGATTCGCGGTCCTGACTATAAAGCCAGGTTGCGGGTTCAAATATTTGTGTGACGAGCACAAGCTTTATACTCAAGTCATGGATGTTTATTAATGTACTTTAGAATGTTTTTACATTATCTAGCCGCCACTTTGCGAAATACAAGTTTTGCTTGGTTTGGGAATAGAAGTTGGTGTGATTGTTAGAAATAAAGTAGATAAAATTTTGAAAGTAGACAGTTTTATACAACAGCTGACACATAAACACAGTTCTCAAGAGTGAAAAAAATTCATAACAATGATACTTACATGTGTACCAGGTGTACTGTACCCACACATAGGTACTTGCAGCGAAAAATATGTACTGCAATGGTATGAAGAAGTAACATATCATGTCGGAAGTCAGGGCTATGCATATGAAGAATACTGAAAATGCCTGCAAAAAAACATTATTCCATAAATAAATAAACGCCAGTACACAAGTAATTGTCGTGGTCTCGAAACAAGGAATTATCTTTCTTAGGTTACCAGTATGAGGTATCAGACAAAAGTTTTCCAGGGGCATCTCCCTGCACACCAAGACACGAAATAAATTTAGTTTTTGTAATTTGTGTTAGTCTAATGATGTGGTTCATAAACATGAATAACTAAACGTTTTAGTTAGACAAAATGTGGAACTTTTGTTAGAATGTGATCACAAAAATATTGTCCAATTCACAAATATGTCCAAGAGAAAGATAAATAAGTCAAAGTTATGTAAGGTAATGCCAATAATATCAATATTTGTGTTAATTTAAGATCTTTGTACCAACATGATGCAATAAACTCATATGACTACGACTGTTGTAGTTTATAGAAAAGTTTTTGACTTCCATTATATTACATCCAAAACTCAGGTACAAATGCTGTGCTTATTCCATAAACACAACTTCTTTCAGGATTCGAATCCACAACCATCTTCCTTTGTAGCCAGAGCCTATATTCAACAGTCGTCAATATCTATCTATCTATATTTTAGTATTGTGAAAAATGACATGTTAACTTACAATAAATTATTTTTGTTTATAATCAGTCCATACTAAATTACTTGACTAATCAACTCAATTAGGAAAACACTTCAACAATCAATTAGTGAGACTGAGGAAATTAGGCAAGCAATTAATATGAAATTATCACATACATCTTTAGCTAAATGATATTTGACTAGTACTTTATTCTTTTGAATAATATTTCTTTGAATCCCAGTACTAGAAATATGACTTTAAAATTATTATTTTTTAAAATTTATTTAGAAAACAAACAATATTAATAAGTATATACAATTTACACGATATGACATAAGCTTTGGGGCTTTACCGCATACCGGTGCCGTTGCAGATAGATTAAAAAATAATGATAGATGTACACAATTGAACTAAGACTTACTGAGACTTATTGAACTAAGACTTGTTGTAATGATAAAAAATGTTATTTATTAGGCTAATGTTACAGGCTTGTTATTACTAGGTGCACTTTCTTATACTTCAGAATTTAACTAAAGAGGAACAAAAAATATTTCTTATTAAAAATATTATCTCACAAGAACACAAAAGCAGGATAAAAATGATCCTGTATTAACCCGTTAACATTCAAGCGGTCTCATGAGACTGCATAACAATAGGATTTCTATTGTGTCTCATTTTGATGCTTTTAAGTTAAGCTAGATCAATCTATGTGTGCCAAATTTAAGGTAATTCAGTTTAGGCTTTAAAGCATGTTTAAGTTACAAACATACTATTTCACAACAATTAAATACACATTACTTTTTTAGTAACAGCTTGTATTTATTAACAGTTCTTAATTAGAATTTAGACTTATTTAGTTTAATTAGAGTTAGTTAGTTTAGTTTAATTAGTCTAGAAATTTAAAAAAAAAGTTAAGTTATATTTTCAGGGCCTGACTGGCTCCATGAATTCCCAACTCAGGAACTCGTTTTAGAGTTTTAAATTGACTCTTTAATTCATTTATTTAAGAAGACAATTAAAATATATGACAAAATCATGTACTTACAAGTCCTTGATATTTGAATGAGTCATACACTGATCTGAGCATCATCCAGAATGGCCAGAGGAACTCAAATCTGAACTCCAGCATGTAGTCGGCTATCACAACAGTCGCCCACAGCATCACAAACTTTAGGTACACCAGTGAACTGAAAAATAAGGTTTGAATATTCTTATCTCATCGTCATCCAAGCAGTCTCATGAGACCTCATAAAATGCAATTTCTATTGTGTCTCTATTGCGTATGGCTGATGATAAGTCCTAATTTTTTACATAGTTATGCATTCTAACACATGTTGAGTTTTAAATTTTGTTGTTTTATTATCTAAGCCCCAGTTAAGATTTTGAACAAGATTAAAAACATAAAACGGTTGGTTGTTATTATAAATTATATCTATTGATAACAGATTTAGCATAAATACAATCTAAACCAGTTACTACACCACAACCAGGAAGTAGCAACATTGTCAAGGCCGTCTTTTATCTGACCACCTGTGAGAAGACCCCACACAAACTCGTCTGACAAATGTGCGGCGCTGGCGAACTCACTCACCGCCATGCTCGTGGGAAAAACGAGGGAAACACGTGCACCACATACTAAAGGCGAATTGCACGAGAAAAACATGTGCACCCCATCGTTCATTTACGTTTTTTATCACCGGACTCTGGGTAAAGCAACCACGATCGAAACCAGATGGTACCTTCTACCCACACAAAAATTATCATGACGCGTCCTTCAGTCAGTTTTTCCACACATATTTACACTCGAATTGTTGAGGAAACTTCGTAGATTTATTTAACAACTATTAAAACCATATACACTCACTTTCCATACATTCCTTCGGTGATTTTTGTGCGCTTTAGGGGGCGCCGCATCTTGCCACTTTCGGCATTCCTTCTCTTCATATTTTGTCCTCCACGGTGTAAATCACTTTTACAGGCTCTCGGTATAGAACACTTATTTACAGAGAAACATTTATAACAACAAATGCTCCTCAAAAATACTGCTTTTGTTGTCAATCAGCCTATTGAGAATTTACTGAGGGAGATGGAAGAAATAAATATCGGCAAGCTTTTTTTGCGTTCACTTTAATGTTGCCATAGTAAAAATAAATGAAACACTAAAGTCCGAAGCATGGAAAACCCAATGAAAAAAAACAACTACTACCTGTGTCAAAAAAGTTCAACTCTCTCTTTAACTGGTATTTTCCCATTTTCCACCCGGGTCACCCGGGTAGAACTCCATCTCTAGTGCGATATGACTTTGGTAGGTGTGGTCCAAGCATTTTAGTTCTATAGATCTTTGCCAAACGTCACTTTGACTTTTGAAGTAGGGATGATGATCTGAGATCGATTAGTCAAAGAATCAATTTTTCGGCTCAAGAAAATTGATTTTTTAATCGATATGTAATACTGAATCAATTCAGTGTACGATATTTTACCCCAGAAATCGACATTTCATTTTTTGTTTAGGTAAAAACCATAAAACTATTTACAAATTAGTTGAATATTCCCGTAAAACTACGGTGTAACCATAGCGGTTAGGGTTAAGTACACTAAAACTCGCGAAATGGCTGGTGCTTAGTTTCCTTCACCTCTCTTAAATAAATAAAAAAGAAGTTACGTTTGTAATATTTGACTTCTTGTTTTTGTTGAAGCATTGCCAGAAGGTTACATATTTTGTTACCATAAAATAATATGTTACTTTTAGCTCCGTCAAGTTACTTTTAGGTTTCGCGACTCAAAAGGTTAAATTTAGATTACTTTTCCGTAAATGTATAATATTTTCTTTAATTATTTTATTACTTGCATGAGAACAGACATTAGTTGTTAGCTTAAATGTTGTTTTTCAGTTCCAACCTACCTTAAACGTTGTCGTTGGCCTAAGCTTCTTGGTAAAAAAGTACCTACAAAATTTTAACAATCTTTATTTTTAAATTTTGTTTTTAGCAATTACATGCTTGTTGTATCTATGATAATATAACACTTGAAAAAATCGACTGCCTCAGGTGGGACTCGAACCCACGTCTAATCGCATGCCGGGCGAGTGCTTTTCCAACTAAGCTACCGAGGACGTTTGCTAACCCGTCGAAATTTTTCAAGTGTTTCTCGCTGTTGAAGCCAGCGTTTTATCTGATCAATGTTGCGGCTATACGTTAGTATACTACCGTCAAACACCTGATAAAAATATTGTTGCAAATATTTAACTATCAGTTAAGATCAGAACAGCTTATACGATTAAATTTTTGTTTTTAGCAATTACATGCTTGTTTTTTTTTTTTTTCGACGGGTTAGCCAACGTCCTCGGTAGCTTAGTTGGAAAAGCACTCGCCCGGCATGCGATGAGACGTGGATTCGAGTCCCACCTGAGGCAGTCGATTTTTTCAAGTGTTATCTTATTCTTTATTTTTGACGAGAAGATCAGAAATCGAAAGTAAGTCATTAAGGAATAAAGATCAAATTGATTCCTTAATGACTTACAAAGATTCTTCTTTCAAGTTTACTCATTAATTTCATCATCCGTTTTATTAACTTCACATAAATACTAACTAGTTATTCATCATTACACCCAAGTTGATTTTTACCTAATAAGTATCTCTGAACTAAAAATCTAATTCTCTAAACTAAAAAAAATCTCTTTTTATTGATATGAGATCGTTTATTATGGCATCTTTCTTGTTTTTCATAAAATGAATTTATATTGACATTGTAAATTCCGGCTTTGAAAAAATTTTGATTTTTTGGAAATCGATCTTTTTGACCCAAATTTTTTGTGAAACGATTCATTAGGTTACGATTCGAATCCATTTAAAAATCGATATTTTTCGGAAAGAATAGACATTCCTATTTTGAACAGCTGCTGTCACTCTGTCAGTAGTAATCATCAGTGTCAAATTGTCAATTTAGGTAAACAGGATTGCGGCAATTCAATTTCGTTTTCTTTGATTGAAATTATTGAAAGTTGAATTAATTAACTATGAAGAATTCAATATTGCATGAAAAATGTCTAATAACACCATCGTGAACATAGTGCGACAGTATTTGGCTTCCCATTGTATGCGCGTAGATGACGAATGGCTTACAGGGTATAGTCTTATTTTTTTGTTATTATTATCAATTAATTACTTTATAATAAAAACTGTCAATATATATTTTAGGTGCGTAGAGTTCTTGACTGAAGACAACAGTAATAGTTACTCGGCGAACGATATAAAAAATTTGGCTAAAGAGCAATGGTTGTTAAACGATTTGAAAGACATTTGTCCGGGCTCCTTACCTCCCAACCTAAAAGATAAGCTCAAAACTATCTTGACTGAGAGATACGTGTTGCAGATCAATGCTGCTGTTGATATAGGTAATTTTTTAAATTAATATTTTTGTAAAATTTAGGTTGCTCTGTTTGCCTTAACTTCGTCTCATTATTTTTTGACAGCTGGTGGTTTGATTCACACAAAAAAATATACAAGTGTGCCAAAAAAATGCTGCCACTAGATAAGTTTAATTGTGTATAACTAGAATATTAACACTGTATTTCAGGAACGCCAGCTTACCAGCAATATTTAAAGTTGCAAAAAGTTAACACAGAAAATATTGAAGCTACAACCAGCTATGATGATAAAATACCAAATCACAGGTATAATTTTTTTTAATCATACTTTTGTCATAAATAACTACTTACATAATATTTTAAATCTTAATTTAGTATGTATTCTTTGGGAAAATGTACGGTAGTAAAAATCAGTTCACTGAACAACACAATAACGCATTAAATCTGCACACTTACTGTGTGAACAGTATTTGAGGTTCAGTCGCTCTTTATCATCTGACTAGTGGGCTATGGTCTGCTGTTTAACCTATTCCTGCCTGAGGCTGCCAAACCAAACAAGTTAGGTCCATCAGAGTTCCTATCTGGTAGGTCAAAGTCAAAGTCAAGTCAAAAATAATTTAATCAATTTAGGGCAGAAAACTGCCACTTATGAACGTCAATAATAACATTATTGGCCCATATGGGGCAGAACATGTCTCCTTATTTTTTGGGCCCTACTAGCGCTTCGAGACAAGACAGACAATCTGGCAAGTGCTGAGAAGAAACGCCGGAACAAACTCAGTCACCACTAGCTGCCACAAAAAAAATTATAAAATCAAAATAAACAGGTAGGTACATCAGTTTAGTGCAGGCTGGACTGACCATACATTCTTGTAATTAAGATAGTCTTGAATTTTGTAATACCCCTTTGACATTAGGGTAGTTTTGACATGTGATTTAAATTTATTAATAAGGTACTTTATGAACTAAACCCTAGAAGAAAAAGATTTATGTCTTGTCAGCACAAGTATCAGCAGTAAATCAGCATTTAATTTCATTTAATAATATGTTTGCATGTTATTGTCCATAACTAATAAGTAAGACAAATAACAAAATTGAGATCACCAGTGTTCCTATTTGCAAATTATTTATTCTATTTTTTCACATTGTGATCCTTTCTACTTGCCTTTGACTTATTTCTTATATCAAATTCTTTTTTGTTACAAAAGTGTGACTGAATCTTAATCTTAAGTTAAATTTGCCTTTAAATAAATACATTGTTTCCACAATTACATCAATTATCAAGCCCCAAACTGAGCAGAGGTTGTACTATGAAGTCTATATAACAGATAAACATACTTAAATATGTTTATAAACATCCATGGTGGATGCTTGTGATCATCACACAAACATTTGTCCCTTGCAGGATTCGAACCCACAACTATTTGGCATTGTAGTCGGCTTTTAGAAAATTTCAACATAATTAATGGCTGGAGTGTAATTCTGAGATAGGTACTTTATTTACTATGAACTTTTTCAGGATGATAAAGTTGTATCTGACTGATGGAGTCCAGGAGATATCAGGAATAGAGTACAGGACCATGAGGAACCTCTCCTGTGATATAACACCAGGGTGCAAAGTACTTATTAAAGGTAAAATTATTAAGAATAATATAACATTTTAAACTTTCTTTTTGCATTTTAAAACTAACACTATATCATGAGTATTAAATATTAATGCAACACATACCTTGTTTGCGAATAGATTTTCCGACGTTTCGGCTTAGTTGCGTCGTCGGGAAAATCAATTCGTAAAAAGATGTATGTGTTGAATTAATACACATGTAGTGTATGGTTTATGAATTATAATGTCATGTAAATAACATTGGTTTGTTGTTTTCTCTAGAAGTGGACAAAACAATGTTTATATTTTGGTTTAAAAAAAAACTCAATCAAAATGCATATTATTTTAGTAGATATATAGGGTTGTTCTTGCATTGAGATTATTTTTAAATTGTATAATTCGGCGAGTCGCGATTACGGCATACAAGCGGCGAGCACTCGGCGTGCACGAGTGTGTCGCGATTCATTCAATTAATTGCCGCGTACTCGCAGCGTTTATTTTTTATTCAAAATAGTCACTTTCGGTTGAGCGGTATATCCGTACAGGATCTTTCCAATATTTACGATGTTTTTGTTGCCGTATTCGATTTAGTCGTCTTCTAAACAAGACAGCTAGAAGTACCTTGTAAAAATCCATTGTATGAATTAAAAAAGCCGTTAATGGTGAAGACTGTAAGATCACGGCGTACGGGTGCATTGCGATAACGTAACGTGCGCGCCGCGATTTCGCCTCGTCGTCAAATTGGCGGAAATATCGCTAGTGTGAAACAGCTTGCGAGCCTGTCAAGCTCTTATACAGGGAGTACAAAATAATAGAACACCGATGTTGTGTCCATAGTAAAATATGATGTACTTATATGAGCAGTTGGTTCCGTAGCTAGTGTCCTATTCTTCTGTACCAGGGAATGTATACCGGTATGAATATGGGTCATCATCATTATTTTAGCCATAGGACGTCCACTGCTGAACATAGGCCTCCCCCATTGACTTCCAGATTGGCCAGTTGGAAGCGGCCTGCATCCAACGTCTTCCTGCAACCCTTACCAGGTCGTCTGACCACCTTGTGAGTGGACGTCCTACGCTACGCTTGCCGGTACGCGGTCTCCATTTTAGAACCTTTCTGCCTCATCGGCTGTTAGTTCTATGTGCTATGTGCCCCGCCCACTGCCACTTCAGCTTGCTTATCCGTTGGGCTATGTCAGCGACTTTTGTTCGTTTACTTTGGACGGAATATGGGTACAATTTATTTTTATATAACGTCATACATTTATACCCATATTTATTATAGAACTGACACGAAATTTGGTCCGTAATGGCTACATATACTCGGCGCTCCCGAAATTTTAGTATAGAAATAAAATAAGGCTCAAATAACTAATACAGAAAGTTATTATATCGGTACAAAAGAACACGTCTTGTATAAAATTTTAGTATTGTTATTTTTTCTGGTATTATACAGAGACTTTATACCAACAAATAGTCTCTGCACCCCTAGAATGATGAATTGAATGATTGATGATAGTATTTTTTGCAATTCTGCAAGTTTATTTTGAACAGCTCTTTATTTTATTTACGTCAGGTCCAGTAGAATGCCGTCGCGGCGTCCTGCTGCTGACGGAGAGCGCAGTAGAGCTGCTCGGGGGAGAGGTGCAGGAGATCGCGGTGTCCCACTCCCTCGCCGGCATGCTGTCCTCCAAACTTGGACTGCCCATTGCACAAGGTTCGTCTGTTCTGTTCTTCAGCAACTGATGACCAATAGGGATGACAAAAATTTTTTTTCTTTGTCTATCAGGAAGATTATCAAAAAGTATTGAACATGTATTTTTTCTTTTTTATAATCAAAATATTAGAGATATATTGATTTGAAATATTGCATGACGTCACGTCTAGCTACAATTTTTAATTAGAAGTGTCGTCACGAGTCCCTACTCCCAAACTTTAACGCGACTTAACTTTGTAATTTTTTGGTTTTTATTGACACAAGAAAAAAAAAATAGTCCATTATTTTTTAATCATCTAACTGACAGACTAAATAGAATTTAATTTTCTTTATCCAGTAGGTATCCCTATTTTCACGTTTACTTGTGCTTATATTATTTTGATACTATAGTTGTAAAACCATGGAACATGGAACAATGTATTCAACTTGCTGAAACAAATGAGCCCAAATTGTAAAGTTTTGATGACAGCCTTTGAAGAGTAGGCGTTGGAAAAGCGCCACGCCACAGTCTAACCGCAACTAATTCGAAAGCATTTAAATAGTATCTATCACCCGAATAGACACCAGTTATTCTGCGACCATCATCATCATCCTTTCAGCCATAGGACGTCCACTGTTAAACATAGGTCTCCCCAATGACTTCCCGATTGGCCGATTAAAAGCGGCCTGCATCCAGCGGCTTCCTGCAACCTTACCAGGTCGTCTGTCTACCTTGTGGGTGGACGTCCTATACTGCACTTGCTGGTACGTAGCCTAGTAACCTTTCTGCCCCATCGGCCGTCGGTGCTATGTGCCCCGCCCACTGCCACTTCAGCTCGCTAATCCGTCGGGCTACGTTAGCGACTTTTGTTCGTTTACGGATCTCATTTCTTATTCGATCCCGCAAAGAAACACTGAGCATAGCCTTTTCCATAGTATGCTGCGTAACCTTGCGATATTTGCTTCGAAATATCATATCATAGCGTAGGACGTCCACCAACAAGGTGGACAGATGACCTGATAAAGGTTGCAGGAAGCCGCTAGATGCAGGCCGATGCCAACTGGCCAATCTGGATGTTACTGGAGGTGGTATAAGTTTAGCAGTCGTCCGTTAGACGTCCTATGGCTGAAATGGTGATGATGATGATGACGATTATATCAAAGACCTATTTATTGATAAACATTATGATTAAACTATTTCCAGCATCAGACCACAACACCACAATCTCCACAAGAAACACCAATATACCCACGCCGCACACACAAATGCCACCCGCCAGACAGATCGACGACCCCCGACCCATCGCCAGGGTCACCAGCCTCCAAGTAGCCCACATAGCTGACGAAGACTTTGACATGGACCACATAGCTGCTATAGAAGCAGAGTTCTCTGACAACCCTAACAAACGCCAGCTTAAAGAAACAGAGTCAAAGCCGGAGAAGAAACTGAAAACAGAGAATAATCCTGACGACTACCCCGACGATATTGACTGCCTAATAGATGAAGATGAGGACTATTTGAGAGAAATAGAAGCTCAGTTTGATGCTCAAACTAGTGTAACAACTCTAATGACATCTTCGGAGCCATTCGTTTATATTAAGCAAATAAACGATATGAGAAACAACGATAGAGTTGGAAAAGTTTTTAAAGTAAAAGCTCAAATTATGAAGCTATTATCGAAATTGTCGGTGGGCAAAGACGGGTGGAGTCTCAGGTGTACGCTGATAGATGGCACGGGGAATATAGATGTTGATTTTACAAGCGACGTCTTGTCGAAACTGGTCGGGTTCACACCACAGGAGATGAATGATTTGAAAAAGAAAATGGCTTCTAATCCTGCATTGAAAGAAAAAGCAGTTTCTGTAAGTATGTTTTAAAATTGCTTTTGTCCGCGTGGATTTCAACTTGCTACAATAATTTAGTGCGAAATTGCATCTAAATATGTGCAGCCGTTGCGTAATTCAGTAACAAACATTAAAATAAAATGCTTGAACTTTCACTTATAATTTTTAGTTATAAAAGTATTTAAATAACTAAAATGATTTTAATTATCTAGTAGTAATCAATGGCATGTCTTGCCAACACAATAAAAACAAATTTTGCGACTTTGACATTGACAGTTCATTTTATATATGTGTGAATCAGAGTTCACACAATGTTGTCGTAACAAATACCTAATTTGTTAAGATTCTTAAAGCACCATTGAAATTTGTTTTGCATAATTTCTTATCTCTATTTCTTGCAGGCCCTACAGAAAGCAAAGGATACATTGCAAGTGCTGTACTGTATAGTAGAGCTGACAATTCTGGAAGTGCCTAAGATTACCTCTCTAGTGCCTTTTGAAGATCCACACGCAGACTTGCTAAGTAAAAGAGTTCAAAGTTACAAATCGTTATAGCATTAAAGTTAATTTTGTTACAAAACATTTTTATTTCTTTAATTAAACCTTTGAGGGGGAGTAGGAGGATCTTAGGACTGCGACTGCCTGCATCTACATGGCTTAACTCCGGAGTTTTAATACGTATTCGAGGCGCAGACTAGACTGTAATATCGTAAAAATATAAGGGATTTTTTTGTCTTTTGGGCATTATTTGAAACTATTTGACGACCTCCGTAGCCGCGAGGCGAGCATACCGGACTTGGTGTCGCTATCTCTGAGGTTCCGGGTTCGATTCCCGGTTGGTCAATGTAGAAAAATAACTTTTCTATATTGTCTCGGGTCTGGGTGTTGTGGTACCGTCGTAGTTTCTGATTTTTATTACACAAGTGCTTAAGCTACTTATCATGGTTCAGAGCAATGTATGTGATATTGTCCTATATTTATTTATTTATTATTTATACACATTTTTTAATGTATATTAAAAGCTAGTATAGTTTTCCAAACAAATGGTACGCTGGGCGAAACCTCGCGTACTCACTAAACTATGACTAACTTTGTATGTATAAAAGAACAGAATTTTCCCTTTGGGGACTATTTGGCACTGTTAAGAAATAATTTATTGGCATTCATGAAATAACGCTACGATGTGGTGAGTGTATACTAGTCGAAGAAACACATTCATACGGATATCATCTTGCAAAGTAGGGACTCTTGATTAACTCTACTAAGCCAGAATATCATTTGGACGATTCTTTTTGTATCTGCATATTTGACAATACTAAAAATGACAAATAACTCATTAAATGTCTAGATTTCAAAGGAACTTAGTATACCAGTAAAACGCCAAGTTAGTTTACAACTATGTTTATTTTAAATACACCTGTTCATAACGCAATAATAGTGTGGAGTTCAATGTACAAAATTTATCTCATAATAATAATAATAAAATAGAATTAACACAGGCTAACTAACGGTAAGACGGTCTAGTCCTGACAAATGCAAACTTTAAAAAACAATATTACTTCATCATACATAACAATATTGTCTATGTCCTACGCAGGGAGTGGAGCGTCGCGATACGGTGCGAACGCGACTTGTATTTTATGCTTTATTTCCATAGAATATAAATTAGAGGAAGTGAATATGTTGTTAGAATCCGATATAAAGATAATAGCAATCGATAGTTAGTTTTGTTTACTTTAAAAATCTTACTGCCTATAGATTAGGCACAATAGAAAATCTTTTGTAGAAAATCAAAATTCAGCAGTGACCCCTACGACATAAGTTTTGTAAATGATTTAAAGCTGAGTTAACAAACTATAAAAAAGACAGACAAGAAGTTAATTAATTATTTGTCAGATAGTTACATATTAAATAAAGAAATCGCAATTAAATTATTTATTTGAGAATTGACTAAGGTTTTTAACATCATCGCGACACTGCCCGCATAGGACGAGACCTAACACTGGACCAGCCATATTTGAATACAAAGAAAAAGCATTGAATATAGAAGAAAAATTAAATATGTTTACCTAAATCCAGTGTTAGTAAACACCGACACAACAAGGCTGAGCGTAAGACGAAGCGCGGGAAAGTGGCAGATTCAGAAAGCCATGATTCAACATAGAAAAGTAGGGCCACGGGATCATAGATTAAAGAGTACTACACAAATGTTGCTAGCATTAAAAATAGGTATTTTGGGTTGCCAAGATTTATTTAAAAAATCTGCTTTTTGCTTTAACCCTTTAATCGGCATAAACATTTTTTTATTTTCTTTGGATTTCAATCTTATTTCAAGAGCATAAAGTTCAAAATATGGTGGCAATTATATGTGCACCACTGGTCAAAGGGTTAAAATCGTCACCTGCCTCAGTGTACGCTCAGCCTCAACCGTGATTCCAGTAGCCGCTGCAGACCACAGACAATTTTTAAAACTTGAATGTACATACATAATCCACTTAAGACTTTGTAATTTGTTTTTATTTAAACTACAAATACCAATAATTGCGTAGGTTAGCGGATTGACTCGTTTAATAGTACCATGTAACATTTCAACCATAACCTGGACTCGCGCTATAAAGACGTTTGATACAAGTAAGCGATCAGCTTATACTGGACATGTATTCGATTATCGATTGTGAGTGCTGTTGATTGTCAATGGCACGTTTTACAGTCTCAAATTTCTTTTTTGATATTAAACTATATCTTTGCGACTGTAAAGTTGAAAATCAGTTGACAAAATTTAGTAATTTAGCAGTTGTCAGTTACATCTGCAGCCGCCACCGCGTCACGCCTTTAGTTACACACAGACAAAGCATAACTAAATTGAGCACTCCAATGTATAATTGATACATAATTAAAACTTAGTTGAATTCAAATAACTATTCTAGAAACAAATGTCGAAAACAATAAAATCTACACAGTTTCAATACTCGAAACGATACAAGTTCGATTCCCCGTTACATGAATTAGGAGAAATCAATTGGACTTCCGAATAATATAGTAGATTACCAAATAAATAATAGTGTGTATGTACAACTTAATACGAGTAATGTGTATGACTTGCATGTGAATATAACATTATAAAAGATACACATAATCGCAATGTACACAAATAAATAGCGAGTAAAATGTCTCCGCGAGAACGTCGACCTCGGTAGGGTCCGCAACAAAAATAAATTTAACGAAAGTAATTTTACTTTCGTTGCTGACGGTACAATCCGTTCAATAATTGCGTCGCCTGTACTACTTCAAAAGACTGTCGTCTTTGTCTAGACGCTCAGTATGTGTGGCAACGTTGCACAAGAACGCGCGAAGTTGCCCGATCGTCATCTTGACATTCCATCATAGATAAAAAAACATAATGGGCTAGTTTCCTGGGTCAAAAAAAGATTATTCTAATTAGTTCGTCAGTTAGATTATCAAAAAATATTGGACCCATATTTTGACTTTTGTCAATCAAACAAAAAATTACGAAGATAAAGCGCATCAGTGAGCTGACGTCGTGCCTTGCTAAAAAGTGTTGCAAGGCGTGACGTTACGCGGAACTTTAACGGGCTATACCTTAATCATTTTTTGTTTGAATGAGAAAATAAAAAATACGTGTCCAATATTTTCTTTTAATCCAACTGACGGATTAATTAGATTTTTGTAGGAAACTAGCCCATTTTCTCTATGCTTTCCGTACACGACTGATCATGTATAGAGGCGTTATCAAATACGTTGGGCTACATATATAGCCGTTTTCAGTATTATTATTAATGGACATTTAGTTCACCGCCACTAGGCTGTTCCTAATAACCTTTGCAGCTACTTTAGCGCCCAATCCTTTTATGTATAAAGATATTATACAGTTGCGCTCATTTGAGGACGAGTCTTACACTGGTCGGTTGCTGATTGAGACGGATTATTTTACTGTTCGCCTGCATATTACTGCTACGTCCGATCGGTCTGTCGGCGGTGTAATACAGCTTTGCACAGTTAGTGCTGGTTTTTGGAACTAACCAAATGCCACTTCGACGATTCTTATTGGTTATGCCATCATAACGAGAAGACGTATCAGACATATCAGAAAAAATACTGGTAGATGCGACTTTTTTCATTGATTCCTAATATGAATGTAACTCAATTCGAAAAAAAAGACACGTCTTTATTCCTTATGACGGCAATGCGCTAGTAGCGCCACCTTGCTGTCGGTCAAAATACGGCTGTTGACAGGTTTAGAGGACCATGTGCCCGCGAGTGTAAGCGCTACCGCGTTGCAGGTAGTTGATAGTAAATGAGACTTACGCGGGCATTCGCATGGCAGCGTGCACAGAAATCAGAGGCCCAATTCCCGTAATTTAACATTAGTCGCAATCCAGTATCGATCTGCTTCGAGTAACATTGTTCAAACAGTATTCTCGTAACCTTGTAAAATTATCAAAACTATCCCAATAATAAAAAAAAACGCATTTTGGTTTCTTTCATTTTCAGCCTCGTTGCAAATAACAATTGCATTATTTGGTTTACGAGAATAACGTTTCAGATAATAATGTTACTGGGAGCGGATCGACACTGGATTGCGACTAATGTTAAGTTACGGTAATTGGGCCTTACGTTTTACGCTGCTACCCGCGTAGTACGCACGTATCTTAAAGGGCATAATTACATATTAGGCATAAAACTCGACAGTATGTTTCAGTGTTGATAGTATAAAAGATATCGAACTGACTTAATTGTTAGCGACACAAGACAATAAATAACTTATTATTATTTTTCACTACAGAAGCTTTAAGCATTCAACGAAGTGTTGTCGCAAAAATACTGCATGTACAGAAATAGTTGGACTATTTTTTTTAGTTTTTTCTTTGAGATCAGTAACTGAAAGGTAAATGATAAATTCTCATTCACAATCATGGTTATTAGTGTTGCCGCTCGATAGGTCAATATCGATTGTCTATCGATAGTTGAAGGAAAAACGATACTATCGATAGTCTATCGATATTGAAGAGCAATACTATCGATAGTTCATTAGTTGGCAACGATCGAAACTATCGATGTATTGCAGTAAAAGAGATATCGATTGTCCTATCGATCGTATAGATGAATTTGGCGTTCAACTATCGATTGCAAAACTCGATTTTTCGGCAACACTAATGGTTATAGAGTTATCAAAACGCGAAGGCCAAAGTTATACAGGTAGGAGCTTAGCTAGCTACTTGGTAAGTAGCTAGAACATTAGTTATTATCCTACATATACGGAGAGTAAACTTGTTTATGTTTCACATAAATATATTTCAGTTTTAACGTAGCCATTACGGCAACGTGGCAACACGCCAAGCGTAAGTGTGGCCATTGAAATGGTAAGTGTTTTCACACTATGCGACCGAGCGGAATCTATTAGTCGTGAGGTTGGATCACATTAAATTATTCGTTGCGTGGCTGTTATTTTTCTATAATCATATTTATGTATGTATGTATTTTGCCTATAATTATAATCTATTTGTTATAGTATTTAACTTTTTAATAATTAGTTAATAGTTAATGTGTAGTTTATTCTATGATTTAAAGTGCATATTTTTTAAACGTTATGTCGCACCGCCCATGAAACATTTCTTTTTACCCTAATGATCGATTGGCAGTTGTTAAGTGCACCTGTTGTACGAACTAAGCAAAAAAGTTTAAATACAATAAAAACAGTCAAGGCCAAGTCGCATAGTGAAAGCATTCTGAAAGTATGCGTTGGTTAGGTAGAGCATGTCACTTAGCGGACAACTTAGTTCTAAGCACCAAGCGAAGTGCCTAGAGAATGCCAATGCGGCACATCTTAAGTAGTGCCTACCTGTCTGACTTGGGCCTTATTGATAGTGAAGTTACAATGGTAAAAACATATAAAAATGTATACTCCAGCCAGCCAGATTTCGTTTATACCTCATAATCTATAAGAATGGGTAAATTCATGCGGTAGTTTTGTGACAGTTTTTGTATGTAACTCAATATTTGCCTAAACTAACAAGTTGACACCTCAATGGAAGACTACACCATTGATATTAAGGTTGTCTACCACAAAAACATGGTCGCCATAAAGTTAACTTAACGTATTTCATCCTGATATTATTTTTGCAATTTGCTTTTTGCTCAAAGCGCCCAGGAAAATTATATACTTACAAATAGTTGTTCTATTGAATTTTATTTTAACTTTTTACAGTAGTTGACAACCCTTATAAAATTCTAAACTCAAATACGTATGAAAACATACAACATTAAAATGATCAGTTCACTCGCACCGCGTTATATTAATTAAATCTTACTAATGAAGCAACTATTAGTTCAAAAATAATGGCTTGCGAAACTACTCCTTAACTGTTGCGAACTTCTATACGAAATACAAGTTTCAGATCAGACGAATATCGTAAATGCATATCGATTCAATTCCTTTTAAAATGTTTTCAAGTTAATTAAAGATCGTTCGAATTCATTAAATCGTTTTTTAATGCTATTGATCATTTAATTTCTTGCCAAAAACAAGGTTATTCGTTACTACTGCCCTTTACTTAAAGAGAGGTCGTCCGTAAGGAGAATAAAATGGCAGATTAAACAAGATCCTTAAAACATTGCGTCAATTATCGAATAATACATGTAATAGGTTAATTACTAACGAACGTCACTCAATCACTTGTAGAAAAGTTACATTATCCACAAGTGATTATGCGAGCGTGGAGCGCTAAATTAACGGCGACAGGAAACATTCAAACTAAAGAAGCGGGTAATTAGCTATGTACAGCATGTAGTCATGCAGGTTCTATCCCTCTAAGCATCAGTCTTCCACTTAAATGCCGTTCAAACAAAACTTAGGCCATCTCTCTGGTTAAGAAAGGGTTAGGGAGTTTATAAGATCCTTTCGTAGAACAAGAGGTACGCCTGCGCCCTCAGGACTTTTTCTTCCGTGACCTCAGACACCATGCTGTCTGACACGTAGTACCATTTCCCTGGGGGAGCCTCAGCAGTTGATGTAGGCGCTTCGCCGGATTCGTAGCCGGATAGATCCGACTCGGAATCCGCGTCTCCGTCGCCGCTCCCAGGTGGCGCTGGCATCGTATTCGCGCTTTTGGGTAGGAACCACCACCGCGGATCCCCAGCCTTTACCGGCTGACGGACTTTCACGTACGCCACATAGTGACCACCGTGCATACCGCCCGAGTGTTCCACCACCCCATACAGGGAGTACAACAACTCTGTCTGCCCTCTAGCCACGTTCGGGAGCTTCTTCAACTTATCCATAGCACAGAACGGAGCCAAATCCAAGATGGTCCGGAAGTCGACATGCTTTGATATCTTCCTAAACATGCACCGGGCACCGATTTGGAATCTCTTCAGATGCAGAATCAGGATTGCCGGTGGACTCGAAACTAAGAACCGTTTGGTCGCGTTGGTGTATACTGTTTTGCCCCCTTTGCCATTGATGCGCTCCGTGCATGTCTCGCAGCCGACTTTGTTGTTGCCAGTGAGGAGTTCCAGCGCCGTGAATTGGCTGAGGCAGGACTGGATGCTGCACTCGTCTTCATCGCAGAAAAATCTGGGCGACGACGGACTCTGCCGAGAGTATGGCAAGAAATCCCTCTGCAGATTAGACTTTTCTGGTTCCACGTTATTGACTTTTGGTCGCGGGATCGGAGGGGGTTCGGGCGGGCTTTCAACAGCCACAGGAGACGGATAAGTGGGCTTTTTGACTTTGACGTCGTCTACGGCGAGTTTTAACTCCTGGTAGTAGTAGTCTAGCAAATCCTTTTTCTCCGGATTCTCCTGGCTGGTCTCCCCGCCGTTTTCAAGGACATTCTTGCTGCCTTGCATGCTGATACCCCTCGACACGACCTCATTCGAGTACTCAGGCGCGAAAGATCTCCGGGACGCTGGCCTTTCAACTTCATTCCTTTCATCAGATTTCTCTGGGGACATCTTGCTGTGCTGTGGACTCGATAAGTCTAGATTGATCTCACTAGAGAGAGAACTGTGACTGCCGAGTTCCTTATCGTTGATTGGGGAGTCGACGTTGTCAACGGTTTCTGTAGAATTGTGTTTAGTGGCTTCGGGACTGGCGACCCCGGAATCCGGGTTGGAGAGGTTCTCCAACGAAATCAGAGGTTTGTATTCTAGAGGTATCGCAGAGGTTGAGGTTGAGGAGTCAGCGAATTCGACTTTGTCCTTATCAGCGTGTTCGGGGGTGTTGTCTGTTTTCTCTTTATCCAAATCGACCGGGCTGGTTCTGATGGAGTCTGAGCTTATGACTTTCTCGGAGTTGTAGCCAGACTCCATGTGGTAGGCTGCGAAGTTCGCAGCGGTGTGGGGCAAGGCCTGTGTACCTACGGAGACACTGTGTGTCTCTGGTCTCGGGGCATCTTCTATGTTATCCTCAACGTCTGCGTCGGATTCTGACGACGACTTACCGTCCTCTTTGGTAGAACCGTTCGCTTCCGCGGTGAACTTGTCGTCTTTCGATGTCGAGTTACCTGGAATAGGAAGAATATTGTAAAGCCCGGTTCTGAAAATTTGGTTTATATTTGTATACTTATCATGTGAAAATGCTGTAATAGACAAAAACATTTAGTTTGTAATCCTTTTTTCTTTTGTTTTTCTGTTGTATTCGATAAATGGATACTCTTCATTGCACACCATAATATAAAGTAGTTACAGTTGATGTTTACAGAAATAGATACAATTTAGGCGGCAAGTTAGGATGTATTCTGTAGCTTATTCTAACAAGAAAGATGTTTTAGTTTTTTTTAAATCAAGCTTGTACGGTCATAGATTTCGTATATTCGATCGTGAATAACCTTTTAATAAAACTACTTCTTGTTTTCTTACTATAAGTAGACAATGATTTGGCAAACAGATAGAGAAAACCAGCTCATTTAAAATTAGCCACAAGGTATTGGTGAATACACACAAACAGCGTATTAATACAAATAATAAACATAAAAACATGCACTAAAACAAAAAAACATGCACTGAAACAAAAAAAAACATAAAATCACTACCGTGGTTCTTCTTTGCCGATTTCCTCGCAGCATTGCGCTCTTTCTTGAGCTGATACTTGGATGGTTTGTTCTCCTCTTGCGTGTTGTAAACGTTATCCTCTGAAATAACGGCGACGGGTCAATTTGTGCCTTATTGCGTCTAGTATAAGGCACATTTAAGGATGTTAACACATGTCAGATAAAATTTGTGGGGATCGTATTAGAAACAAAAGGAGACTCACAACACATATTTACATAGTAACACTCGACTAATATTATTATAATACTCTGGTTGTTTTAAAAACTAAAAACACTTGTATTAGACACGTCATAACGAATCAAATGATGGTATAGTATATATAAGGTGCTTCATAAATATCTGCAACGGCTGAAATGGGTAAAAGTATTGCTTATATAGATTGCGATAGTAAATACATTTTGTGTCCAGAACATCATTAATTTTCTCATAAAAAAAATGTATTAAAGAAAGATTAGGCTTTATTCTGTCTCAAACCGTCCACATCTGTCCAAAAATGCTAACGTTTCACATTACACCGCCCGGCGGCCCGCACTCGTCGCTACCCAGGTCGTGTGTTATGCAAATTGAAGCAAGTAACCATTTATTTACTGTCTTTTCGCAAATAATTAATTACCGATCCGGGGCACGTAATTCCTTCACTATCGTTATCTTTATAAGCAATACTTTTACCCATTTCAGCCGTTGCAGATATTTATGAAGCATCTTATATAGTATAGCGGGGTCAACAAGCCGATATACCCACAAAACCGTTGACGGATTGACAAATTACGTTACAATTTCTGAGCGCGAGTGTATACGAGTTATATGAAAGAGAGAGAGGTCCCTTTTAGCGGTGTGGAAGTAAATGTTTAGTAATTGTGCTATATTAATTAGGTATTGTGGGATCTGGTTAAGGGCACTTGACAATCGGTGACAGATTTTATATCGGCAAAAAAATTAACAGAGATTGCAATATTGAAAGAAAAAGTCAGGCTAAATCTAAGTCGGTGCATCCTGTAATATAGTTTTAAGTAGGTAGTTTTATATAATAAAAGTAGGGTATGCTTTTGTAATCATAGATCAGTTCAAAATATATCATTAGAACGCAACAGACGCTTTACTCCCTATAACACCCACAAACCCGTATATAGTTTATTGGCGAACGAGGTTAATTAAATATGTCTTTCGGTAAAATCAACGAATTCAACATGAGTACAGGGAACTGGTCGTTGTACGTCGAACGCCTGGAAATGTACTTCAAAGTAAATAAAGTGAACACGGAGTTGTGGCTACCTACGCTCATTACGGCGGTAGGAGACGAAGCGTACGAGGTGTTAAGCAGCTTGGTGAGTCCTAAAAAACCTGCGGAAATTACGTACGAAGCGGCGGTAAAGTTATTAAAGGACCATTGGCAACCGAAACCCTCCGTCATGGCTGAAAGATATCGCTTTCGGCAGAGACGGCAGCGAGATGGCGAGTCGATTGCGCTATATATTACGGAGTTGAAGAAATTAACTAGGTATTGCGATTTCGGAGCGTACTTGGAAGACAGTTTACGTGATCAATTAGTGTGTGGGGTAGGTAGTGACGTCATACGGCAAAGACTGTTCGCAGAAGAAAATTTGAACTATACAAGTGCGGTAAAGTTGGCGTGTTCGTTGGAAGCGGCGGAACGTAAGCGGCTGTAGTAGAAGTTTCGACAATGGGAACTACGGGCAACGCGGGCGTCGTACACGCAGTGAGGGCGAAGCGCGAACGCGGGCAGCGCGCGCGGCCCTGGCAGGCTAACGGCTATAACAGCACGGAAAATTGCACGGTGTGCGGTAATAACGGCCACAACAAAGAGGAATGTCGCTACAAGAAATTCATTTGTAGCAAATGTAAGAAGATGGGGCATCTTCGTAGGGTATGCCCTAACTCAATTAGGAGCACAGGTCCGGACCGAAGAAGGGTGAACCACGTCTCGTACCAAAACGAGGAGTCTGATGACGATTCCCAGCCGGAGGACATCGAGGAGAAGTTGAACCATCTCAGTTTGAGCAGTTACAGACCGGTAAGCTTGGACCTCGTTATTGATGGTGTTTTGTTAAAAATGGAGATTGATACGGGTTCATCAGTTTCTTGTATTAGTAAGAATACCTATGACAAGTTTTTTAAATGCCGTAATATCGAAAGAAATGAGTTGATTTTTAAATTTTACGACGGTAGTTGTATTAAACCGTTAGGTTTAATCAAACCAACGGTTCAGTGGAATAAAAAGTCTAAAAGATTGGAATTATTTGTTATCGATGGAGGCACTACTTCATTGCTAGGTAGACATTGGTTGTCTGAGCTAGGAATTAATATTCCACCTTTTCATACAAACAATATTAATATTATAAAACATAACTTGGAGGGAAGTGATTGTAATAGTTTGAAAATGTTAATTGACAGGCATAAGGAGTTGTTCAGCGGTGGATTGGGGCGGTTCACGGGCGGTCAGGCTCGGCTGCGGGTGCGCGAGGGGGCCACGCCCGTGTTCCACCGCGCGCGGCCGCTCCCCTACGCGCTCAAGCACCAGGTGGACGCGGAGCTGGACTGTATGTTGCGCGATGGCATCATTGAGCCGGTCGAGGCTTCAGACTGGGCTACGCCATTGGTACCGGTACGTAAGGCTGATGGGGGATTACGTATTTGTGCGGATTACAAGGTTACGTTAAATCCCGTCTTGCTGGTCGATAGGTATCCTTTACCCAAAATAGAAGATTTATTAGTAAGTCTAAATGGAGCTCAGTTATTTTCTAAAATTGATTTGTCACAGGCGTATAATCAGATAGAATTAGACGATTCGAAAAACCTTACTGTTATTAATACTCATAGGGGCTTATTTAAATATAACAGGTTGGTATTTGGGCTTTCTTCTAGTCCTGGCATATTTCAACGTATTATGTCTAATCTTTTGAGTGATATTCCGGGAGTAGAGGTATTTTTGGATGATGTAATAATAGCCACTAAAGGGGGTCATTCGAAACATCTAGCTATCTTAGAAAAAGTTTTAAATAGATTGTCAAATAATGGTATGCAACTAAAGAAAAGTAAATGCTCATTTTTGGTAGATGAAGTAAAATATTTAGGATACATAATTTCCAAGGAGGGGGTAAAGGTCGACCATGACAAAGTGGCGGCCATCGTCCGAATTCCACGGCCCGAGGACTTATCGCAACTAAGATCGTTTCTGGGTTTAGTAAACTTTTATGCTAAATTTGTAAAAAACATAAGCGCAATTTTATTTCCTCTCTATAAGTTACTTAGAAAAGGTGTAACTTGGAGATGGTCTAAGGATTGTGAAATTGCGTTCAATAAAATAAAAAAGATTTTGACAAGCGCGGAAGTGCTAGCTCACTACGATGCAGATAAACCCTTAACTTTAACTTGTGATGCTAGCTCGAAAGGCATCGGCGGGGTGCTCACTCAGCGGGCGCGGGGGGGCGGCCCAGAGCGGCCGGTCGTATACGTGTCGCGCGCGCTCACAGATGCGGAGAAACATTACTCACAGATCGATCGGGAAGCTTTGGCTATAGTATTTTGTTTACAAAAATTACACCAATATTTATATGGTAGGCGTTTTACGCTCAGAACGGATCATAAACCGTTGGTGAGTATTTTCGGGCCTAAACACGGAATTCCAGCTATGGCCGCGAGTCGTATGCAGCGTTGGGCAGTCATCTTATCAGCATATAGCTACGACATAGAATACGTAAATACAAAACTGAACGGAGCGGACGGCCTGTCGCGGCTACCGGTGGTTGCGCGCTCTGCGGATATGTTGCAGAATGACTCATCGCTCGACCCGCCCGAACAAACCTATTTACACTTCGCACAAGACGAGTTATTACTCGATTCTAATAATATTAAACGACAAACCTTACGGGATCCGCTGTTAAGTAGAGTATTATTGTATATTAGAGAGGGATGGCCTGATAAAAATGATATTAAGCAATTACAACCGTATTTTAATAGGAAAAAGGAATTATATGAGGAATTAGGTTGTATCATGTGGGGACATAGGGTTGTAGTACCCGAGAAATGTAGAAGCAGGGTATTAGATGAACTTCATGAATCGCACATGGGTATCAGTAAGACCAAGGCCATGGCCCGAAGCTACGTGTGGTGGGCCGGCATCGACGAGGCAGTGGAGGCGCTGTGCCGGGGCTGCGAGGTGTGCGCGGCGGAGGCCGACGCACCACCCCGCCACGCCGTCACACCGTGGCCGTGGCCGGCAAAACCTTGGTCGCGAATTCATCTAGACTTTTTGGGCCCCTTTTATGATAAAACGTATTTAATTATAATAGATGCTAGAACTAAATGGATTGAAGTTTATCCGGTGCCTAGTACAGCAGCTCGCTATACGTTAAATAAACTTGAGGAAGTATTCGCTAGGTGGGGTTTACCGAGACAGTTAGTCACCGACAACGGGCCACCGTTTACAAGTGCTGATTTCTCACTTTTTATACAAAGAAATGGTATTGAACACATCTTTTCAGCCCCTTATCATCCTGCGTCTAATGGGGCTGCTGAAAATGCGGTGCGTACTATTAAAAAGGTAATAAGGAAAGCGATTCGTAAAAGGGAAGATATTCAGACGTTTTTGAATACGTTTTTGTTACACTATAGAAACACCGAACATTGTACCACAGGGGAAAGCCCGGCCACTCTAATGTTAGGACGACATATAAGAACAAAATTAGATTTACTTAGACCAGATAGAGGTAAAAAGGTTAGGGAAGCACAGGCTAGACAGGTTAAAATAGGTACAGAGGGAAGTCGAGTGTTAGAACCAGGGGAAGAAGTGTGGATCCGCCAATATCAGGGCGGTACCAAATGGGTGCCGGGTAAAGTAATGGCAAGGTTAGGAACTACTGATTATAAGACCTTAGACGCTACTGGTAAAGGATCCCATAGACATATCGACCAGCTAAGACGGAGATCTTCACGTAAATCCCTTGTGGTTCCACCTCCTGATATCGTGGAACCATCCGCGGATTCCCAGGTAACGGTACCAATATGCGAGGACCAGGTACAGTCCAGCGTGGATCCGCCGGTGGGTAACAAATCAGACAGTGATTTGTCTGTCCATCTGGACCAAGACTTGGATAGATTCAGTGATACTAGTTCCTCTCCCACACCCGCACCCGCAACTGATTCGCCTGAGTTTGTCACGCCGCCCCGATCCAGACCCATAAGAAAATGTAGAATCGAGAACCCACCACAATATACTTTTAAATAATGTACTTAGTTTGTAAGTTAGTTTAGTTTATTAAGGTAATTAGTTTAGTTATATTTAGTAGCTTAGAGGGGAAGATTGTAATATAGTTTTAAGTAGGTAGTTTTATATAATAAAAGTAGGGTATGCTTTTGTAATCATAGATCAGTTCAAAATATATCATTAGAACGCAACAGACGCTTTACTCCCTATAACACCCACAAACCCGTATATAGTTTACATCCGACGCCGTCCGTGCGGCCGATCTGGTTGTCAGTGGAAAATGTAATATTCAACAGTGTCATACGCTATCGCATGGGTACTACTTATCGACGCCATTATTATTAACACCAGTCGCTAAGATAGATTGTACTTACAAAAAATCAATTTGACTTTGTATAAAAAAAAATATTGCATGGCTATAAGAGTTTTAACAAACTACTTGCTAAATTACAAAAACCTCCGTTACCAGAGTTCAAATATACATGAATGGTTGCTAGAAAAATGTTTCTATTCTATAAATGAAATCTTTAAAATGTAAATTTATAGTAGTTATTAATTAGATAAACGACCCATCTAATAATACTCTAACCAACCCAATAAGAGAAACTTATTGCACGTTGTTTAATTATTGTCGTTTTTTTTCGTTTTACTGTTAACATTGTATTTTATTTTCTGACAATCGATTGCATTATGACCGCTAAGTTAAGACTTTCATTATTTAAAATTTTAAATAAAGTTTCTTTAATTAATTTAAAATTGACATTCACACGCCAGCTAGGGTAAAGTACACTGTTTCATTCTGTGCAAGCCAATTTATTTGTAAATACGTGTATTTTGTGAACAAATGATTTGAATTTGACAATTGCTTAGGAAGGACGATAGACACCGGCAAAGTGACAGGCGTGTACTGTGTGAATTCGTGACGGAATCAACATCAATCACAAAACCTTTGATAAATATTATCGAAGCTATATGAACTCTGACGTGGGCAGAAGGTTCTAAATGTGTCAGTCCGAATGTATGTAGCGGTGTGAGGGTGGAGCGGGGGTTGGGGGGCGGGTTGTGGCTCACCGTTGGGGGTCTTCCTTCGCGCGAGCGCGGGCGGCTGCGGGCGGTGCGCGGCGACGGGCAGCGACAGGTCCAGGAAGTACTCGGCGCGGTCCGACTGGTGCAGGCACTCCTGGCACTCCAGCGTCGACACCAGGAACCCGCGGAACACCTGCACCCACGACGATACATCGTCATCATCATCATTTCAGCCATAGGACTGTCTACTGCTGAACATAGGCCTCCCCCATTGACTTCCAGATTGGCCGGTTGGAAGCGGCCTGCGTCCAGCGTCTTCCTGCGACCTTTACCAGGTCGTCTGACCACCTTGTGAGTGGACGACCTACGCCACGCCTGCTGCTACATCATACAATATTTTATTTAACGTTTTAGGCCTATTTTAACCTTTAGTAAGTCGAGTCAAAAAAAAAAAACGCTATTAGTCTTATAAATTATTGTTAAGATAGTAGGTACGTTTCTATTTGGATTATGGTATCACTGTTTGAGGAAACATGTTAATACTATCTGGCAACACTGACCCTCTCTCTGTTATGGCATCGCAGTAAAAAAAACACGTAATTGTGCTAGGCTCTCTAATTTTCTGTAAGTGTTTAAATAGTGGAACCAATAAATAAATGTGTCACAACAAAAGCCCTCTTTCTCTTGCTACGCACCCTCGAATAATCGTTCAATTATATTTAACTAGCATAATTAAAAAAAATACCTAATAAAGTCAAATGTTTATAATTATTAATAAAACTTAATAAAAGCATGTAATTATGTTATAGTCCCATGGGGTTCATTAGACACCAAGCACCTTCGTATGATAGCGGAGCACTACGCAAGAAAGATCGGCTGAGCTAGGAAGGTACTGGAAAATACTGTTGCTCATGCAGAGTATTTGCCGAATTATAACAAATACTTTACTTGGGGTCCGCGACAAATTTAAGTTAAAACAGGTAGTTGGAATCATTTTAACTGAACATTTTTCTTACAAGAAACGTTTATCACAAGCATCTCCGTGCTTCGGAAGCTATCTCCCTGACAGTAAGGCTAAGCCACTGGCCTTACAAAACCCCTCAACTCGACCGCATCGCACTGGACCCGCGCGGTGGAGTATGGCTTAAACCACTTCATAGTTTTAGTACCCTGCAGTGGGACATATACAGAGTGTAACGAAAAGGTGAAAGAAAACTTTAAGGGGTTATTCTACGGCTAAATTACATCAACTTTTTCTATGGGACCAACATCGAATTCGCAAAAAAAAAAAAACACTTTCCTATACTAAAACATGACCAGCTGGCATCAGTTTGTATGGAAACGTCAATTTTTTTTTTAAATTTCGATGTTGGTCCCATAGAAAAAGTTGATGTAATTTAGCCGTAGAATGACCCTTTAAAGTTTTATTTCACCTTTTCGTTACACCCTGTATAGGCATACTTTAATTAATTTTTTCTTATATTCTTGAGCAGTGGTAAATCTGTATATATATATCCCTGTATATGTATATATGTATATGTGTATATGTATATATATGTTAAAAAAAATGTCAGCAGCATGGAAATGTTACTTTCCACTTGTCCTTGCTTTTTTTCTTTCCTTTTACTCGCACACCTTTTCCTTACCTTCCCTGCCTCTTATATTGATAAAATCTTTGTTATTATCATACCTGTTCCGGCCTAAGCATGGTGTCCGAAGCCTGTTGTCCGTAGAACTTGACCTTCTGCTTGACCTCCCCGTCCACCTTGGCGGGGTCCACCTTCGAGCTCATGCCGAGGTTGGTGAGGATCACCGATTGGTACCGGCGGAGGTCTTCCGACCTGGGGACAATATGTTCAACCTCGTTACTTCTACGATCGTATAGTGGTATTCATCATAATTTCAGCCATAGGACGTCCACTGCTGAACACAGGCCTCCCCCAATGACTTTCATTAAGGGGGATTGCCAATACTCGCCACGCTTAGAAAGCGGGTTGGCGAGCGCAGTTTTTTATAAAATTTCGCACGAAGACGCTGCTGCCCGTCTCGTACTACAGGAACTAGTCGCATCTTACGACACGCCTCCTGTTGGCGGTGGGGAAGTGTATTTACGGCCGTCCCCACACGGCACGTGGTAATGAGAGTGCTAAATACATGTGTGTCCAAGTGCAAATGTTAATAAAACGATATTTTTCTTTTTCGTCAACAACCTCCCTAGAAGAGTAGTCTAATTTTATTGATGCATGGGTAAACAAGTTCATTCGGTCGTCGTTCGTTCGTTCGCTCAACAAACTAAAATATGTTTGTTTTAAATAATTGGCTTTTACGGGAATGCTTCTAATCTATTCAAGAATTTTTGGACAAAAAACAAAAAATGTACTTTAGAATGTTAACTGACGACTCATAAAAAGAAGAAGAAAATAATGCTGTATAATTTAGTTTTACAATGATCGATTAATAATAATGTATAATTTAACAATAGATGTTGTAATAATAATATTTCTATGCAAAGCAATGGCAAAATATGTTGTAATTTTGCATAGCTCTAAGATCTTATGTTACTGTTCTTGGAAATAAATTATTAAGGTATCATTATCATTCGGTCTGGTCCGTCGCCGGTTGTCCGAGGATAAAAGACGACAGATCAGACCACACAAAATTCTGAATATAAGCCTTAATATCATGCTCTGACAGGTCTTCGGCGGCCTTTCGGGGACTTTTATCTTCTGCGGACAAAAGTGCGTCTGCGCAGGCCTTAACTAACATACTGTTAAAAATATTTGAATCCTCACCTGACAGCCTCGAGCAGATGCCGCAATAGCTCATGAGCGTCGTGCTGGTCTCCTCCCCCGAATTGCGGCAGTTTGTTTACCAGAAACATGAGCAGTTTGCGTGGGGTGTACACTCCGCTCTCGCCTATAAAAATACATTTGTATTGTTGAGTTAGGATGTTGTTGGAGATAGATATTGTTCAAGGATCGCATCCGATCAAGCCCTTACAACAATGAATACAGCTTATTGTTTAAATTTAGACATAAACAGATTCCGCAAGGGAATTAGTACACTGAGTCCAGTGACTTAGCGTACGTCTTAGTGCACTAAGTCTTAGACTTGGTTATTAAATAGTGCACCAAGTCCAGTGACTTAGTGCACCTCCAGTGACTTAGCGCACTAAGTCCAGTGACTTAGCTAACTAAGTCCAGTGAATTAGCGAACTAATGCATTCTGTCTAGTGACTTGGCGAACTACGTCTAGCGAATCAGCGAACTATTTAATGACTAAGGGAACTAAGTTAGTGACTTAGCGACATTCCCTCTCTTGTTCGCTTAACCTCCATGGCAAATTTCGCAAGATTTCGAAGACTAAAGTATAAGTTTAGTGCGAATGGGTGGCATATACAAGTGGCGTAGCCACAATGCTGCTGATACTGTTTAGCCTTTAGACTTTAAATGGAAATTCTGAAACATGCCCAAAGTAAGCTCCAAAAATCAAAAATTGTGTACTATGCTAAAACAGTATAAAGTTGATAATAGTTTTCTCTGACGTCAACTTACTAGTTAAGGTTCAATTGGGTTCAAATTATAATAACAATTGGGTTATGTAATTTACGATACAGTATTGTTTATAAAATCAACTCTCCTTATCAGTTACAACCAAAATAAATGAATGCTTTATTAGGCTCTCATTCAAGATAACGTTGGTACTAATTTCAACCTATTATTTTACTTATTTAATGAAATTAGAGGTTTTAATTTTAATGCAGTTATTAATTATCTAAATCTGTAATAACTACTGCACAATGATATTATATGTGATTTAATGTACAGTCATTTGAGATTTGATTAAATTAGAGACATAAAATGAATACATTGAGTGGTATCCCAGAAATAGCAAGAGAAGTAAAGGTTAAGAGTCAATGCAGTGGCTTGGTCACCCGAATGGCAAAACATAGGACGCAGTGGAAATCTTTGAAGGAGGCCTTTATCTGAAGACAAGCTGAGAATCCAACCTAGAGATACAAACAATATAAAAAACAGCAATAAAGACTAAGTTAGCCTATAAATTTCCCACTGCAGGGCACAGGTCTCACCTCAACTATGAGATGGTGTGGGTTACTCCTGGCATTACTCCACCACGCAGGCCCAGTGTGGTGCCATGGGGGGGTGTAAGACCAGTGACCGTGAACCGTACTGTCAGATGGCCTCTTACTAGGCTTCACGACTAATGTCAAGCGATATTAGGTCTAGACTATATATCTTATATATATAATTCTCGTGTCACAATGTTCGTTCCCGTACTCCTCCGTCTATCTATTTTTCATACCCCTAAAGACCACGCAGACGAAGTCGCGGGCCACAGCTAGTATATATATATACATATTTTTTTAATGTATAGTGTGGTGTACGGACAGGTCATCAAACTACCGTAAAACCTTGTCAATTGATATTAAACTCGAACGTGTTTAATTTTAGGTTGAAAATCCGTAATTTGATCTGAATATGCTTACGTGGTTTATGTAAAATTTCATATGGGATCCTATAAATAGCTATGTTTAAATGATAACTCTAATCTCGTGGAAATGTATCAATGCTGTTGGTGTTTTGAATAAAATTATATTAGTTGAGGAAATTTGTTATTTTATGGTATGATGAATTTATATAAATTACATGTATTAAGCTTGATAGTATTTTTACCAATGTTAACAGAATAAATCTAAATAACAAGCAAGAATAATGAACTAATTTCAAGCAAAATACTCTTCTGTAAGCATTTTCAGGATATATCCAGACTGCTCACATGCAATTAGGTTGAGCTAAAAATACACATTGAATGTAGGTCAACTCAACATTCTCTCAACTTTACTTTCACCAAAATGTTTGAACAGTTTTCACTATGACCAAATATATTTTTTGCAGCACCAACTTTTTGCGACATTATACTGTCTACTGTACTCATAAATCAGTGAGCAGATTTAGCTTAAATTGTAAAAATATGTAATAAAAAGGATAAGAACATAAGACTACTTTTTACCCTAACACTATAAACAGATCTTGGCATACAAATATGCATATAATTTTTCTGAAAATGCAGCAATGTCCGTACAGTAATACTGTTATTACTGTCTTACGATTTAAATATTTATTTCATAGTTATGCAACCATATCCATAATGTTGTTGTAACTAAATTTGTTATCTTCAGTAGCTTTTAATTGGAAGAGCAGTTGCCCATAGTGAAAGGAAGTAGAATTGATTTTCATCTAAGGCAGTGATTTTTTTTGTGTCTTATTATCTTAGATATTAAGCATGTAATTGCAAAATAAACTTATATACATTGTTTGTAACTGCATAAAAGGCAATATCAATGGAGTTTTACTCAATATTTATTTTAATAGAATACTGTCAGTAATTGATGATAACAGTTATGATGTGGAAACGGTAAGCAATTTATTATCGTTCTGAACTACAATAAGGATGTTGCGAAGGTTTTTTATGTTTATAATTGTTTAATTTTCTGCTTAATTAGAAACCAATGCCCTTGTGACTTATGAGGGCTAGAAACTAGAATCAATATCTCTAAATACTGAATAAGCTATATTCTAAGAGTAAGATATTATACTATTTAATGTTTATACCAATGACAATACATTTTTATTATAGGTACTTAGTTTATAAAACAAAGACAGATTTTATGTGTTTATATTTGAACTAATAAAATAGGTGCAATTCATAATATTTGTAAATTCAGTTTTGTAAAGACTATTTGTGAAAATTTTACCTAAATTAAGATATGTGATGACAATTTACAACAACACTTATGATTTCCATGATTTTCCTCTACAAATAGTGTTATTTTTAGACCAAATTTAACTAAATAGTATTTAAATGTTGTTTCTTTGGACTTTCAAAATTTCTTTCAGAGACCAGGTTTGGTCTCTGAACGAAATTTTGAAACGTGACGATATAGGCATGCAAACTAAGAGAAAGACATGGAATACACAGGTATTCCTTGTATTCCTACCTTGCTTGACATATGGCTGTGAGACTTGGTCACTAACAAAACATCACAGAGAAAAACTGGCCAAACGCCAACGAGCCATACAGAGGAGTATGTTGGGTGTAAAGCTAAGGGACAAAATCTGGAACTCGGAAATAAGATCTCGGACTAAGGTCACCAACATACTAACTCAAATTGACCAACAAAGGTGGAGGTGGAGGTGGACAGGCCACATGCTACGTGGAGGAAACACAGAAAAAATGGAGCAAGCAGTGACCAATTGGTACCGAAAAGATGGCAGCAGAAAAAGAGGGTGACAACCAAGAAGATGGGAGGATGAAATTCGGCTGACACTGGGTCCAGATTGGACCAGGGTGGCGGCCGACCGACAACAATGGCGAGCGTTAGAGGAGGCCTATGTAGAAAGACACACTGTACTAAGAGACATTTTGTAAAACAAAAGTTTATTTATTGTACTACTCTTTATACAGAATAAAGGGCTATTATTTATATTTAAATGTTATGGACTTCCTTCCTGCATAAAAGCAAAGAGAATTATGGAAGAGTCTGGAGGAGGCCTATACTCAATCGAGATCCATTCCTACAGAAACAACTGGACTAGTTGTTAACTAACACATAAACAACTACAATAAGTCACTAGCTTATACATAAATTAACAACATTTGAAATGTAAAAATTTAGAGGAATGGAATAAATGGGTTTATTATTATGGACTTTCTATAAGTTAATGTAAATTTTGTGTTAGGATGTTATAAAGTGAACATTTACCTGATTGCAAATCGGTCAAGGTCTCAGCCAAGGTTCTAGTAAGTGTACCCCACTCTGCCAATTGGCCCGCTATCGGAGGCAGATCCACCTCCTTGCTTTCTTCACCATCCGCCTTCAACTTCAACTTTCCACCTGGCAACGTAAATCTCTCTCCAGGATTCGCCATTTCTTGCAAAACTTGAATCAGATATGGAGTCTGTGCTAAACATTGCATTACCGAATTGAAAAAACAAGTATTCCCTAAGTTTGACAGCCCTCTCACTCTTGGCAAGTTCAATGCTATCGCTTTATCTTTTCCCTTATCTGTCTTTGTTAGGTCTTCTACTGGTAAAACAAGGTCAATCTTTGATTTGTTTTCATAATGTAACTCAATTGGAGGGAGGGATTTTGGGTTACCGCCTGCGATTGCTGCCGCTTGCTTTTTAAGATATTCTACACACTCATGAAGTTTTTTAGAACTTGATGCAGTGACTTCATTATTGCAGTTATAACAGTATATTTCCCAAGAAGTGGTGTTGGCTGTGAGGGCATGGCAGTCGGAGTGTGGTGTGTTGTAGTGGTTTAGGGCGTGCTTGTTCCTTGCTCGGCCGCATAGCTGAGAGCCACAACGCAGGCACATCCACAAAGTCAGATCCTCCTCGAAATCTGGGTCAGACACTTCAGTTTTGGCAGACTTTTTGCACTCGGAACATTCCTTATCGAACCCGCTAGTCTTTAGTGTCTTCTTCAGGCGGGTAAGGTCGATCGCCTTGGCGACGTGAGGACATGCGGACTTGACGTTTTCGTCACAGGACTCCGTTGATTCATCTCCGTTCTCCCCGGGATCGCTTTGTCTCTTTTTCTTCACCATTGTTGCGTTAGCTCAGAAAACCTCCTGCAACACGTAACGAGAGACGTGGTAATAATAACTCACGAACGCAAAAAGAGAAAAATGACAAATCTGTGTCGATAGTCATTGCACGCGTGACAACGCACATTTATCAAGAAGAATCGCATGCAGGAACTTCATATCGGTGCCAAAGTTCTAATTATAAATTGATCAGCTACTTACAATTACATGCAATCTGATAGAACCTAGATTAGATTCAGAAGAACAAAGAAAAAAATCTAATTTTCTGAAATTTTGTCAGAAAAGTAAACCACGGCCGTCAGACATTTTAACAATGTTGCCATCATAGAAATAAAATAATGCATTGAAAAAGTTTTATTTAGGTCGTGAATACACCTACACTTTATTGAACTCCATTGAACTAATTGAATAATCGTTCCATTGATCTTCTGGAGCTGAGAATAGCCACTCTAGTAGACTTAACGACACCAGTGACATCCAGCGTGCAGTAGTAGAACTAAAATTCTGAAACGTCAACATGGTCGTGGTGGAACCTGCTAATCAAATTGTGAATTACCATTGATAATAGTCTATTTTGTGTTTAAATTATTGAAAATTATAAAGGAATTACATCTTCACAGTGGGACGTACTATAAAGTGCAGTGTTAATATGTAGTTTTCCGTAAAGTGCTCTTAGAAACCAAGTTATTTTTACTACGGTGTTGATGTTGATCGGTTTTTACTAAAATAATTCGTTAAAATGTCGCTCCCTGGGAATGGTATCTTTGTGGTGCAAGGCGAAATGGCAATGCTCGTCACAGCCATGCGGAGAAGCACCCGTTGGGGCTCTCATTCTTTCCCAAACGAGGAGTATGATGTGCTCATGAGAACTTTCCAAGACCTAAAGATTATCCTCAATCAAGTAGATGATTTAAGGCTCCTGGATCCAGCTACGTATTTAAGTCCATTCCTAGAAGTAATTAGGAGCAAAGAAACTACTGGACCGGTCACTAGTCTGGCTCTATCAGCCATACACAAATTTTTATCTTATGGATTAATAGGTAACTTTCTCAATGTATTTCGGGCTCCAATACCCAAAATGTATATTAGATATCTTGCCATAATGCAAGAATTATTCAACATTTTTATGAAAAATATAAAAATTATTGAGCTTTTATCGATTGAAAGAAGCAGTTATAATTTTATAAAAAAAAAATATATGTGACCCTAAGAGTAATTTTCTATTACTTCAGATCCAACCCATCCCAGCGTGCCAGCTATAGTAGAAGATATAGCTGACGCAGTCACACACGCCAGATTTGTTGGCACAGACCACTCGTCTGATGGAGTCGTTCTCATGAAGATATTACAAGTGAGTTTCTTTTTCTTGTCAAATGAAAATAAAAAGTCTATGTTCATCTAAAAGTCTGGATGTTTAAGTGTTAAGACAATGATAGTAATGAATAATTTATAACTAACAGAAAAACATATGTACTTTTACTACATAATACACCTCATTACCAATGTCTTTTAAACAATTTTAATTTTTAAATGTTAAGAGCATCATCGTTTGAGAAAATACTGATGTAAACAATAGCATTTGTAAGCTTTGGACAAAAAAGATCACACAGGCGTGACTTTTTCTTATCTAATCATAAATACAATTCCAAATGGCCAATCTGGAAATCACTGGGGGAGGCCTATGTTCACCAGTGGACTTCTGGCTGAAGGCTGAAATGATGATCATAAATAATTACATCATAATGAATATTTTTACAAAACCACCATTTGCTTTCATAATAATAAGTATGGTATGATTTGACAGTCAGAACCTTACTTTGTACTTTAAGTTTTTAAGCAAATCATGTAAAATACAGGTGACAATTGAATTAGAAAAATATGAAAATATATAGTAGCCTAAATCACAGTATTTTTGCCATTATTTGTTGCCTACTACAAAATAACGGATTTCCCCTATCGATTTTGTGCTGGAAGTCTAATGAATCCAATTCAATATCAATTAGGCAAATTATTAATGTTAAGCCTTGGCCACACAGCCAGCGGGACGCGACGACGACGGAACAGCAGCGCGGCGTGCACGTTACACTGCGGTGACGGTTTCGTTGACGTTTCTAATAAGAAGTTAGATTTTTCCACTATTCGTGACTACTAAGTACGATAACCATGTAACACAACATTTAACCGTCCCGCTTACGTTACGCCCGACGACAGCGCGTCGCATCGCACCTGTTATTTGGCAAGCCCGGTGGGACGGCGACGGGACTCGTCCCTCGCGTGACGGTGCTTATTTATTTATTTATTTAGACTTTATTGCACAGATTAAAAAATCATACAAAAGGTGGACTTAATGCCATGAGGCATTCTCTACCAGTCGACCATTAGGCTAAACAGAGACGTTTTGTGGGCGGTGCGATATAGGTGATACAAATTCAAATGAAAGGTAATTGTGTAATTATTTTTAAAAGCATAAACTGTGCTGTGTGTCGTGTTCTATAGACATCAGTACATTACAAACACTGGCGCCGCGTTAGCGCCCCGTTGCCGTCGCGCCCCGTTGCCGTCGCGCCCCGTCGGCTGTGTGCCCAAGGCTTTATCATACATAATACATAACGTGTTTGACAGGTACTCCGCACACTGATGTTGAGTCCGGAAGGAGTGATGTTGACAGATGAAAGTGTTTGTGAAATTATGCTCAGCTGTTTCCGTATCTGTTTTGAGACAAGACTTACAGGTAAAATAATAAATATCACATATTAGCTTTGCCATTTTAACTATAAACTTTTGTTAATTGTTAGTTTAAAAACAGGCACAACAATCTATGATTATGAACATAATAATAAATAAGGATTTAAAATAGACTTTCCGGGTTCAATTCCCGGTTGGTCAATGCAGAAAAATAACTTAGATATTGTTGTAGTACTGTCATTTTTTCTGATTTCTACAACACAAGTGCTTTGGCTATTTACCATAGGATCAGAGCAATGTATAAGATGTTGTCCAATGTTTATTTATAAAATAAAAATACTAGGTACATTTAATTTGCTCAGAATATTGCTTTACTTTAATTGTTAACTGATGTTTGTAAAACACACACATAACAGTTAACTGGCTATTTGGCATACAACTAAAATATTCTTAAATTAATCCTATACCCCATACTAAAAAAAACTTTTTATCCTGGAAAAATACACAAATATCGATGCGTGCGCATCGCATTGCATGCAAGAGGGCATAAAACCAGCTTTTCCTGAACAATTGTTTATTATTTTGATCACGAATCATAAAGCTGCCGCATCAAGCATTCAAGCATCACATTTTGTACACTTTTTATAAGTTTTTGCAATAAAGTTTTAAATCATCAGGAATCAACAACAGGAGTTCCTGGTGCATACAATTTTTAATTTGCCTAACCTAATCGTAATTTTCGACCAGAGCTGCTCCGGCGCAACGCTGAACAGTGCCTCCGAGACATGACGCAGCTGATCTTCATGCGGCTGCCGCAGTTTCCGCCGGAGGATGCGGCCTCCGCCAGCTTCTCCTCCGTCGGCCTCTCGCTCAAGAAACGTGACAAAACTGCTAAAAAGAAGAGCTTAACTAGTGTTCATAGTAAGTTACTTTACTTTACATAAATCAGCGTGTTGGGAATAATCAAGGCAACGGCTACAGTTACATGATGCATCGTAGCTCCGGTATGGTGCAATGTTACTGCACATAATATGGTCCCAATTCATCAGTAAACTTGCTTTTAGCGAGTGATTCTACAAGTCATTTACAGCAACTTTTACAATAGGAACAACATCAAAATCTTAACAAAAATTATAATATGTTTAGGGAAGTAACAATTTTTTGGTGATTTTGATGTCGATCCCATAGAAAAAGTTGATGTATTTGAGCAGTAGAATGAAGTGTCAAGGTTGTTAAATATTGCTTATTTTTGGTGTTTTGTTTCTTTCTTAATACAAGTGATAAAAATCTTGTTAAATACAAGCGTTAAAAATCTGAACACTGCTATAATAATGATCTTGACAAACTAAACCAAATATGAGTCAGCAGAATTCCAAAGGCAGCTATATTATAGTAATAGCTGATATGATTATTCATATTATTCGTATAACTACCAATCCTACAATAGGCATGCTAAAATTGATTTTTAATTCCATTAAATAAATAAATAAATCGGTAATAAATAATAGAAAGCAGTTACATGTGGTATAACTTAAAACTAAAGTGCAAAAAAAAATATTTTGCCTGAACTAGGTAGAACCTGTGCTTCAGGCGAGAGAGTTCTTACGTGTATTTAGATTATATAAATTAACAATAATAAACTTTAGTAGAACTTAATTACTTAGGTAACTACAATTTCGAGTTGTCTGAGATACTACTAATCTATCTTTATTTACAAGCTACAAGTAATTCTTCTGTTTTGTCGTAGGACAAGGTTTTAAAATATTTATTAATTACTATTTTACAGTTATAATAATTTAGTTCATAGATATTATAAGCTTTATTTATTCTATTATACAGAAGTGAGCTTATATACACACAACAACATGGTCTAGGGATATATAAAACTTTTTTAAATAACTTAAAAAGTACTGGCCTTACAAAAAACTATCAATAATAATATAATAATAACTATTAATTTAATTGAAATATCCCTAGACCATGTTGATGAGTATATGTAAAAAACCTATTTGTGAAAATATATTGTGACGTTGATTGCGTAATGCATACTATATCTTTCCGTCTCTTATTAGTAATGTCAGTATTATAAGGAAGCATAGCGTGTTTTTTTAGTAATGTGTGCATTATTAAAAGTTGGCGGACAGTCAATACATTGCAGGCCTTATATAGATGTGTAGGGTAGAAAAGGGGAGGGAGTTAGCTACTTTTAAAATCGCTCTCTGGGCTCGTTCAAGTGGGATCATAATAGTTTTTAGTGAGCCACCCCATGACGTGATGCAATATTGGATTATTGATTGGCATAGGGCAAGATACACATATATATATATAAATTAAGGTCTAATTTTAAGATTCTGAACATTTAAAAAAATTGAGGGTTTAAAATTTGTATTTAGTTGTATATTTGAAGTTGCATTTTTCTGTAAAAAGGGTAGTTTTTTTTTGGCAGTACACAACTATATTATATATTCTGTATATTTATCAAGATCAAGCCAAATTTTGTACAAACGTCATCATGATCCAGCTGATCATCAATTTTATTAAAACAACATCACTTGCTACTCGCCGATAGATGGCGTTGCTTGTACTTTGAATCGCGGTTTCACTTGATTTTTCCCATAGGTACATCATGTTACCATTTTATACTTTGTTCAAAAAAGGGTGTTTGCCGCTTCGATGGCACACGCGCCGGCAACGGGGCGTGGGGTATGGTCATCAAGACATACTCAACACATAATTTTTTGATCGGAGAGGCAGTTGGCTACCCATATGTACCGGCGCCTCCTCTGCAACTTCTATTTAGCTGTTCCCAAGTATCATCTCTCTATTGTGTTACCTCATTTGCAATAAAGTTATGTATTCGTTCATTCATACTACTTAATTAATACATAAAAATGATAACAAAGTTCAAACCACTTCCAAGATAAACTGCATGCTCTATCTATAATATATTTCATCATAGAGTTATCACTTATCACAGTATTGCAGTTTTATTAGATTTATGTCAGGATTACGATTAACGAAATATGTTATGTTACATAAATTGACAGTTGTACTGTACATACTAGTGTACAATCAATTTATCTAATAAACATAACTTCGTAAATAGATTAGATTCGTAATTTGGTTAATAGAGTAGATTCGTAATTTGGTAAAAATATAAAAAATTAAATTAAATTAAATTTAATTAAATTCCAACCGGCCAATCTGGAAGTCAATGGGGGAGGCCTATTATTCAGCAGTGGACGTCCTATGGCTGAAATGATGATGATGATGATAAAAAATTAACAAATGAAGTATTTAAAAAAACAACAAAAACTAAAGCTGGTTTTTATTTTATTTTTTTAAGTCGTTTTTTTTTAAAAGAGTCATCGTTGACTGGAAAAGTAAATGGAAAACTATTATTTTTACAGAAATACACTAGTCGTATGATCGTACCAATGCCAAAAAAGGCGGCCGCTACGCATTGATAACAACTTGAGTTGTGTTACGACGACGTTTTTCATAGGCAAATGACAATGTTTCTCTACTTGAAAGTTGTCTGAAAGAGAACACATCTAGTAGTAAGACCTGCCTTAATACAGGTTTAATTTCCTGTACTTTATTTACATACATACGTTAAATTTTCAAACAATCACGTCAATCATCTAGCTTATACTAAGCAAAGCTTCTACTTTGGCGACTAGCTGCCTTAGGATCAAGTAAATTCAAAATGTCTGTATTTGTTTGCAATTTCACTTTTTTTTTTTTTTTTAAGTTTCAGATAAATAAATAACTTTACATAAGTAGTTACAAATACAGAGTAAGGTACAAATGCTCGTGTTCATTACACAAACATTTTCCCCTTCCAGGATCCGAACCCGTAACCGTACCATCGTAACGTCGACCTTTGGAAAGAGACAAGCGGTTAATATGTGTCGCACTCTACCATGACGTTTGTTGACACTACATAGAGTTGTTAAAACCCCATTTATTTTGTTGATATTTGTATTAATTTCGTTGACCGTGTAAAGAAATGTTAGTTACATCTCTATATGTATATTTCACGCGGGAATCAAAACAAAACAACAATGAAGTAGGTACTTACTTCTGAATTCAAATTCTGATAAACAATAAATGTAATAATTGATGGACATGGAAATCAGCATTCGTTTGTATTCGGAAATGCGATGATAACCGATTTGCAATATTTACCGCCGGGTACTGTACGTTATTTATTTTAGTGGTCTGCAATTGTATTATCTATTGTTTCAGGTACAAATTCGTTGGAGAGAAATTCATCTATGACGGAACAAGTCAGCGCGAGCGCCACCGAGGTCGAGGAGAACGAACCCGATAAACCAGAAAATATCCTCAGGCACAAGTAAGAATAAGAGCTGGTTCACACTATGCCTGGCCCCCTAGCATGACTACCAAAACACGATATGATTATATCGATTTATCGACACTAAATGTTTTTTAAATAGGATAGATATATCTATGATAATATAACACTTGAAAAAAATCGACTGCCTCAGGTGGGACTTGAACCTACGTCTCATCGCATGCCGGGCGAGTGCTTTTCCAACTAAGCTATGTGGGTTCGAGTCCTACATGAGGCACACGATTTTTTTTTCAAGTGTTATATTATCATAGATATAACAAGCATGTAATAGCTAAAAACAAAATTTAAATGATAGATATAGCCGCCATTTTGATTTTTTATCGAAACATAAAATAACATGTAAAGTTATGATATAACTATCACGGCGGCGATATACGGCGGCTATATCTATCATATTTTTACAATTGGTGTCGATAAATCGCTATATCATATCGTATTCGGTCTTGCTAGGGGGGCTGGACACTTTCATCTTCGGCTGTTGCCGGTCACACTATACAGACGACATAGGCGCGCAAAAGTTTGCGGCCTGTGGTTTTCCATGTGAATTTTTCATGTTCCGGACAACAAAGCCAGCGATCGTGGGTTCGAATCCCGTAAGGGGCAAATGTTTCTGTGATGGGCACGATCATTCATACCTGAGCCATGGATATTAACATAATCATCATCATTTCAGCCATGGGACGTCTGCTGCTGAACATAGGCCTCCCTCAGTCACTTCCAGATTGGATGAAAGCGGCCTGCATCTACCGGCTTCCTGTTAAAAAATGGATAGTTACATAAATACATAAGTAATATAATTATTTATTTATGTAACTATCCGTTTTCTCACAAGCATAGATTAGTCCTAGATAATTGATGTGCTCATTAGAATTAATAAAATTAATTTATCCTAATTGTCCCCAGCCAAGACAAAAACTTAATAAACGAGGCAGAAATAACAATCGAACCAGTAGACCCAGTCAAGACTCCGACCAAGAAACATGGCCGCCACTCGTCCATGGACCTCGCGAGCCAGAATACGTCAATAACACAGCTTTTAGAGAAATGCGTTAGCAGCACAGATCCAGAGGCTGAGCAGACAGAGGAAAAAGAAGAGAAGAGCGAAGAACAGACGGAAGATGTTGAAGTGACAGATGGTGAGTGAAAGAGATAGATTTCTAATGATTTGCGGGACATCCTTTATATTTTAGAGTACGTCATTGAATAAATTGACATCAAAAGATATGGTATAGAAATAAAAAATCATTTATTGTCTTCTAAAACATTTTATTAAACAATAGGCTAGTTTCCTAAAAAAATCTAATTAGTCCGTCAGTTGGATTAACAGAAAATATTGGACACGTATTTTTTCTTATCTTAATCAAACAAAAAATGATAAAGATATAGCCCGTTAAAGTTCCGCGTAACGTCACGCCTTGCGACACTTTTTAGCAAGGCGTGACGTCACTCCCAAATTTTGATGCGCTTTATCTTCGTCATTTTTTGTTTGATTGACAAAAGACAAAATATGGGTCCAATATTTTTTGATAATCTAACTGACGGACTAAATAGAATAATCTTTTTTTGACCCAGGAAACTAGCCTATTGTTTGAAAGTTGTTATGATCGCGAAAAAGGCTAACATATAAATAAGAAGAGACAAAGGGAAAAGAGCGTAGTAGGTCGCGGGTTGCACTGATTATTAACCCCCTGAATAATGCGAGCTACCGCCGCCGCCACGTGTCTCGCTACCTAAGGAGCGACACAGCGCATGTGGTCAATCTATGGGTGTCTGCGCATCGGATTTACTGATGGCCTCGCAACTAGCCGCACCGCACTACCGGCACTAACCGCAATATCCGCATTATTAATTTGCCATGCCATGTTGATATCTATCATTTCAAAATGGAATGACGCTTTACCGCCCAACGTCGCTTCTAAACTCTCACGTCTCTTTAATTCTCTTCCTAAAGAAGTCTTAAATCGTGATAATATTTCTCATGATGAACCCCTTTCAGTTTCTCCAGTGGAACTGTAAGAGTGTTCGTCATTTACTTTTTAGGGTTCCGTAGCCAAATGGCAAAAAACGGAACCCTTATAAATTCGTCATGTCTGTCTTTCCGTCCGTCCGTATGTCACAGCCACTTTTTTCCGAAACTATAAGAACTGTTGAAACTTGGTAAGTAGATGTATTCTGTAAAATAGAAAAAAAAAACAATAAATTTTGGGGGTTTCCCATACTGAGAACTAAAACTCAAAAAATTGTTTTTCATCAAACCCATACGTATATATGGTCTTCAGAAATGATATTGGGGTTTCTAATATAATTGTGTATCCAAAGTGGTAAAATGTGTGTCCCCCCCCCTGTAACTTCTAAAATAAGAAAATGATAAAACTAAAAAAAATATATGATGTACGTACCACCTAAACTAATTATTACTTAATGTGACATGCAATAAACGATTTGAATTTGAATTTGAATTTACATTACCAAACCTCCACCGAAAATTAGTTTCAACGAGATCTAGTAAGTAGTTTTTTTTTAATACGTCATAAATCGTAAACCGCAATTTGCCTTTCGTAATGTTATGGATTACATTTTGCAATAAAAATACCATAACTATGACTCAATTGTCGTGATGGGTGAACTTTTACTTATATAGGTACCTACAGGTTTGTACGGAAGCGGTGCGCGAGTCCGACTCGCACTTGGCCGGTTTTTTATTCTAACAGAATTTCTGTTCAGTGCAGATATGTGCTTAGTGCTATGGACTTACTTCGATACGGTTGTACGCATTGGCCGCAGCGCCCGCAGCGTACGCGCCGAGTCTGACGACGTCATCTGCATTCTGAAAGAGTCAGTATATTATGCGGGCGCGGCTAGGTGAGCGCGGTTCCAAACGATTTCATGCAAAGAATTCTAAAATCCGATATTTGCAGCGCGTGCGGATATTGCGGTGCTAATAGGTGCGGGGTCACCAAACAGCACTGCGGATATTGCGGTGCTAATAGGTGCGGGGTCACCAAACAGCACTGCGGATATTGCGGTGCTAATAGGTGCGGGGTCACCAAACAGCACTGCGGATATTGCGGTGCTAATAGGTGCGGGGTCACCAAACAGCACCGCGGATATTGCGGTGCTAATAGGTGCGGGGTCAGCAAACAGCACCGCGGATATTGCGGTGCTAATAGGTGCGGGGTCACCAAACAGCACCGCGGATATTGCGGTGCTAATAGGTGCGGGGTCAGCAAACAGCACCGCGGATATTGCGGTGCTAATAGGTGCGGGGTCACCAAACAGCACCGCGGATATTGCGGTGCTAATAGGTGCGGGGTCACCAAACAGCACCGCGGATATTGCGGTGCTAATAGGTGCGGGGTCACCAAACAGCACCCCTTTTTCTGGAATTCGGTAAAATTCAAGCATAATTAGTAACATAAAATATATGATAGCGTGAATATTTTGTTATGTGTTTTTCTTTTTTATTATTTCACAGCAGAAGTAATAGAGCAAGACGGCAGCACGTGCACGAAGCCGGCCACAGAAGAAGACTCCGTCGAGAAGGAGAAGTTAGAAGAGTACGTGAACCACAGAGGGATCCGGTTCACTCCCCAGGATGACACGCTCAATTTGCAGCCGTATGGACTAGTCTGCGTTAGGGAGTTGTTTAGGTGTGTATGTTTAAGTCAAATCAAATAATTTTTGGCATTACATGTGTGTTTATACATGGAGCACATACCCATAGAGTAGAAATGTCATATGATTTGTTCGACAAAAAAAAAACCGCCGTTTTTTAATCTGTTTCTGGACTGTTTTTGTATGGGCGAGAGTTGACAGGACTTGTCATTTCATACTAAATGTAAGTGAAAAATCACTAAATAGTTTCGGAGAACGATGGTTCGTGTAGCTGCTTTATAGGCTGATGTGCTTGATGGGTGTATAACAGGTGGTAAATAATTGTACAGTATATCACACGCATCCTGCAACCTCCTTTTTTTTTCGACCGTTAAAATATTATGAAAAGGTAATTGATAGTACCCTATAAGTGTTGATTTCCTTGCGTGTGTCAAATATGCGGTATACATAACCGGCCGCAGACTTTTATAATTATTGAATGAGGTTGACATAAAAGTTTGATTTTGGTAGGTTAATTATTGACATAGGAATCAATAAAAGGCCCTAATAAATAAATAGCGTCAGACTTCTGTTTAAACAAACAAAAACCATGTTATGATAGTTTTATGCCTTCAAAAATGCTATGTGGACTGTGGATGCTTTATTTGACAGTTTAACCTGTCTTCTAGTTCTAGTATGTGTGTTGAGTGACTGTGAGTGAGTTTTTGTCCAGGTTCCTCCCTTTTGTCTCGTATTTGTATAGTCGTGTAGTGTAGTGTGTGTTTTGACTGATTGTGATTGAGTTTGTGTCCAGGTTTCTGCCTTTTGTCTTGTATTTGTATTTTGTAAAGATCATGTAGTTTAATGTGTGTGTTGAGTGACTGTGAGGTATTTTGTGCCCAGAATCCTGCCTTTTGTCTTCTATTTGTAAATATGGTGTAGTTTAGTGTGTGTGTGTTAAGTGACTGTAGGTGATTTTGTGTCCGGGTTCCTGCCATTTGTCTTGTATTTGTAAAGATTGTGTAGTGTTGTGTGTGTGTTGTCTGATTGTGATTAAGTTTGTTTCCAGGTTCCTGTCTTTCGTCTTGTATTTGTATAGATCATGTAGTGTACTGTGTTGTGACTGTGACTGAGTGTGTGTTCAGGTTCCTGCCTTTTGTCTTCCATTTGTAAGGATCGTGCAGTGTAGTGTTGTTAAGTGACTGTAAGTGCGTTGTGTGCAGGTTCCTGATCTCGCTGTGCAACCCGCTGGACGCGCAGAACACGTCGGGCATGGTGCACCTGGGGCTGGCGCTGGCCGGCACGGCTCTGGAGGTGGGCGCCGACCAGCTGGCGCGGTACCCCTCTCTCTTCTTCCTCGTCAAGGACCCGCTCTGCAGAAACTTGTTGAGCGTAAGTATGCCAGCATGAACCACGTTTTACTGCCGTCTTAAGGAGAAAAGACGTACCTGACATTACAAAAATCAAATTAGAAAAGTACTGATTGAGATGCGCCTTTTTTCACTGAATCTGAAAAATGACGGCAGTTTAGGATAGCATAATTATGAGTATTTATGGCATCCACAAATTTAGGAAAGTGATAATGTTTATAAATTCAGTTGCAAATGTTAGGTTATAAGTTAACAACCTCCTTAGCCGAGAGACGAGCATACTTGGTGAAAGGTATCTCTGATGTCCAGGGTTCGATTCCCGATCTGTCAATGTAGAAAAAATAACTTTTCTATACTGTCTTGGGTCTGGATGTTGTGGTACCGTCGTTTGCCAAATACTAGAGAGGTAAGTTACTAACTTGATTCAAGTAAATGTAAAATAAATTTAATTAAATTTTAAACTACAATAAAACAGCTCATAAAATTAGACGTAGGAAACTTGTGATTGCTGCATGCACTAATAACCTAGTACTACTCGTACTCTTTCAATAAAAGATTTCCATATTATATTACAGCTCCTAGGCACAGAGAGGATATCAATCTTCGCGCTAGACCTGCAAGTGTCCTTTCTCCTTTTCGAAGCGTTACGGTTCCAGCTCAAATTCCAACTAGAAGCCTTCTTCAAGAAGATCATAGAAATAATATCTATGGACACGTCGAAAGCCATATACGAGTTGAAAGAGATCCAGCACTTAGCCCTAGAAAGCTTAGCACAACTGTTTAGGATACCAGGCTTTTGTACTGAGTTGTATTTAAACTACGATTGTGATGTGTACTCGATGAACGTATTCGAGGAGTTAACTAAATTGTTATCGAAGAATGTGATATCATCGACGGCGTATAACATCCATTCGTTATCGCTAGAAGTGTTGTTGACGATCATAGACGCGATCGAGATGGGCACGCAGCCTAAAGTCGAGAGTAAGAGTGAGATAGATGTATTAAACGTTGAGGAAGTGGGAGAGACGAAGTACGGGCGCGGCGGTCACGTGACTTTGGAGTTGGGTGGGCTGGACGACGGTTCGGTGGTGAGCGACCTCGTGACCCACGATATCAGTCAGTACTTCGTTGCGGGGAGGACGGGGAGACATAAGCCATCGTCGAGTCTCCCCACGGAGGCTGAGTTGGACAATATACGGAACATGAAAAAGGTATGTTTGAATGAAAAAAGGTATCCTAAATTGTTGTAAAACTTGTAAAATAATGGGGAATATGCATGTTTGTTTATTTGGTCCTAAAATAAATAGTACTTAATTATAATTAATAAAACTTTAAGAATTTTCAAAAAATATTGATAAATACCTGACATACAACCCATTAAAGTCGCGTGTAAAGGACAAGGAGATACCATATGTACCGTGACGCCACATTACACGTCCACCATAATTTTTTTCTTAGTAAAAGTTGTTTTAGAAAGAGATAGGTATACCTTAATTTCGAATTACTATATTACGATAATTTTTTACTTAAAATCAATTTTTTTATCACTATTAGCAATATAATTTCTTATAAATATAGTAAAAACAATATATTCCCTATTAAAAATAAAAACCTGTTCGTATTATTTTTCTACCTAATAATAGAACTTAAATCTTTATTTTGTGTTCTTATATCTCCCCTTTTTCTTAAAAAAGAGACAGACTAAAAAAATAAAAATTAGTTAATAGCCAGATAAGTTACTACTTTATCCCGAAAAAATTTACGGTTTCCGAAAGATAACTGTCATTATAGATGGCGCTTCTTACCGTTAGATGTCGCTTTTCAGTTGCCAAACATTTTTAAATTTGAAAAAACGTAGTTTTGCAAAGAACATGCGAACGAAGTCGCGGGCAAGAGCTAGTTACTATATAAATTAAGTCAGAGAGTCAGTTTTAATGCTGTTCGTCGTCTTATTTACTCCGCAGTGGGTGACCCAAGGCACAGAGCTCTTCAACCAGAAGCCTGAACGTGGAATAGAATTCTTGCAAGAGCATGGGGTTCTGAAGACACCTTTGGATCCTCACGAAATTGCCATATTCCTTAGAGAAAACCCAGATTTGGACAAGAAAATGATTGGTGAGTAAAATAAAAAGTATCGATTGGTATCGATAGTTGTATTAATTTTACTTGCACATCTCTAGAAATTAAATAATATATAATATCTTTCATCAATAAATACTTTCCTTAGCCGAGGGTCGAGCATACTTGGTGTCGCTATCTCTGAAGTCCCGGGTTCGTTCCTGGTCAGTCGATGTAGAAAATAACTTCTAGATTGTCTCGGGTTGGGTGTTGCGATACCGTCGTTGTTCCTAATTTCTGTAACAGAAGTGCTTTGGCTACTTACCATAGGATCAGAGCAATGTATGTAATGCTGTCCAATATTAAAAAAAAATATGAATGCAAACGTTTGGATGGATGTTTGTTACTCAATTTGAACGGCTAAACGGATTTAGATGAAATTGGGACAGAAATATTAACCTGGAATAGCAGATACGATACTTTTTATCCCGGAAAAACGGTATGGTACGGTTTCTGAGGGACGCTAGATAACTGTATATGGCGCTTCTTACCGTTAGGTGTCGCTGTTCGGTAAGCAAAAATTTTTAAATGCCAGAAAAAATATGTAACATTAGCCGTTGCTCGCGACTTGGTCTTGAGTTTTAACTAACGCGAATCGTCGTCGGATTTCTTCAGCCTCTGGCTGGTGCGGGACACGGGCGATTGCCCTTTACCCGGGCGTCTTCTCAGGGTGTCCACTGACACTACTGGTGATTGGTCGCCGCGATTGCGGCTGCTAGTTTGTAGCACGGTTGTTAAAAATTTTACGGCCTGACCGATGCTTGGCACGAGTGTCTCGCGACGGTCTGGCCGGTCTATCAGTCGTCTCTGGGTTGGTATCTGTGTTTTCAGTCACCCGGAGCTCGAGCTTGGAGCGAACTACGGCCGGGCTGGCATGACACGAAATCTAGGTCGAGGGATACCGCTACGTTGCGGTAATGGCACTGATTCCATTGTTTCGGTCTCAGTGGGGTTGGACAGGAGGTCTCGAGGCAGGGGCCGTCCAGCAGCGTCCGGCGGCCGGGCATGTAGTGGGGCGATGTTGTGCAGATGGCGGTGGGGGCCGTTGTCGGCACGATCGAATGTGCGACGCGCTATACTGGTAACAAATTCTTCCACTGATGGGATCCGCATGTCCCGAGCGATGACGTCGTTCCGGACATATCGCCCTGCTCCTGTCAACACGCGGAGCGAAATGTTCTGCTGGATCTGCAATTTGGTCCTTAGGGCTAGGGAGCATAGCGAGTACCATGCGGGTGCCGCGTAGGTGAGTCGCGATCGCACGTACGTCTTATAGACGCTGAGCTTGGTTCTCAAGGGTAATCGGGATGTCAGGACCGGTTTAAGCAGCGCTCTGGCCATTTTGGCCTGGCTAACCAAGTGGTTAACCTGTGGTACCATGCGCAAGGACCGGTCAATTCGACACCCGAGGTATGTCACCTGTGATTGCCACTCTATATCCAATCCACGGAGTTTGAGCGGCGGTGGCATGATGCGCTTCATCCCGGTCAGCAGTGCGGCCGTCTTGCCAACGTTCACGGCCATGCGCCACTTGTCCAGCCAATCAGGTAATAGATCGAGGAGCCTCTGCATCTTCTTTGCTGCAAACGTTGCATTGCGTGATGAGGCAAAGTAAGCGCTATCATCTGCAAACAGGGCAAGGTCAACATCTTTGACACCCTCTGTGATTTGGTCTCTCAGGGTGGGGATATCGTCCGTGTAGATGGCGTAAAGTAGGGGTGAAAGACAGCTACCTTGGGGCACTCCTGCGGCAATCCGACGTGGTTGTGATGTCGCGCCCTCGACGGAAACATGGAAGCTTCGGTCACGAAGGAATGATGCCACTACTTTTACAAATGCAGGTGACATGTTGGTATTAAGGAGTTTGAACAGGAGCCCATAATGCCAGACTCGGTCAAAGGCCTTCTCAATATCGAGAAAAACCCCGACCGTATAGTGGCCCCTATTTCTCGCCTCGGTGAGCTGGTGGATCACGCGTGCTAGCTGGAGCGTGGTAGAGTGGCCGCCACGGAACCCGAATTGTTCGTCACGTAGTGAGACGCACGGGCGGATTCGACGCAGCAGTAAACGTTCGAACAGCTTCGCAATGTGTGAAAGTAAGGTGATGGGCCGGTAGCTTGATGGAAGACGTTTGTCTTTCCCTGGTTTCGGGAGGACGATGATGCGTCCCTCTTTCCATGCCTCTGGAAAATGGCCGGTGCGGAGAACGCCATTGAATAGCCTGGTAAGTGCCACCAGACCCTTCTTGGGTAGTTGTGTGATGGCGTGTGTTGGGATTCCGTCTGGTCCTGGCGCCTTTCGCTTAGGCAAGCGAAGGGCGGCCTTCCGTAGCTCAACGGGAGAGATAAAGTCATCTCCCCGGAGGGTCGGTGTTGGGGCTGACAGGAATTCATTTACGCGGTTTTTTATTTTTGTGTGGTGTTCAGAGGCGACAGCAGCTGCCGGGTGGGGGGTAAATTGGACCTGTAGGTGGTCAGCCAAAATGGTAGCCCGGTCAGTGGCGGCATAGCGTCGCCTGCCCGCACTATCCAGTAGCGGGTAGACAGGGGTTGAGGATTTTGTGAGCTCTCTGTTCAAGCGAAAGAGGTCAGCGGCGTTTTCGGACACACGGTCGATACGTGCCTCCCAAGTGGCTCCACGCCATGCCTTCACGTTTTCAGAGAGTCGAGTGGTGAGGGCATTGAGTTCACGTTTTACTCGTGGGCAGCGGTATAGACCCCATAGGCGGCGTAGCTCGCGCTTTTGGCGTAAAATTGCGTAAAGGTGGGCCGGGAGCTCGTCGCGGCGGTCAGCGACCGTAGGGCGTGTGGTAGTAGCGGCCTCCTTTGCTGCTTGTATGCGCGCGACAAGAGATTTGGCAGCAATCTCTACTTCTTCTGGTGTAGTCAATGGTCCGCTAGACAGGTCTTGTAGGGCTGTGGCGTACACTTTCCAGTCAATTTTTGTCAGGTGGTTTCTCAATGCTGTCGTGTCTGTTGACAAATCCGTTGTTACGAGGATTGGAAGGTGCTGCGTGTCTAGATCATACAGCACTTCTATTGCGACTGGGCTTGGAAAGTATTTGGTCAAGACGATGTCCAGGACGTCGGGTCTATGACTAGGGTTGGTTGGGATATGGGTGGGTGAGTCCGGTCCAATAATATCAATACCAAGCCTTTCAGCGATGTCATTGAGGGATTTGCCGGCGATGTTGGATACGCATGACCCCCAGTCTGGGTGCTTCGCATTGAGATCGCCGGCCAAGAGAGTGGGAGTAGGTCCGAAAAACACCTTCTCGAAGTCCTCCTTTACCACCTGGTTCCCGGGAGGGCGGTACGCAGCATAAATCTGTAGTTCTATTCCGGCGGCATTTACGCGCACACCCATTGTACGCGTGGTGGTGAAGTCTAATAGCTCCAGCTCCTCGTGCACCACGTCAAGACGGACTAGCACTGCCGTCCCGCGGTAACCACGGCCTTGTGTAGTGGTCTCATCCCTGCGGTACACAGTGTAATTGGGGAGGTGAAGCGTCTGGTTTGGTTTGAGGTGGGTCTCGCCCAGGAGGATTAAATGTATATCCTGCAACTGGGAGAGGAGGCGGAGTGACTGAATTTTACCTGAAATTCCGCCCGGATTCCAGTACAGCACTCTCAGACGGCTATTGAATGTAACCGTCTGAGAGCCAGGTCAGTCTTCTGGCAAGTGCCATTATTGGGTCGGCACCAGCCGAAATCTCGGTCATGATGTGCGTCAGAATGGCACGCATCTCTGTCCGTGAGATATTGTAAACGCGAATGAATTGGCGAGCAATAGCTATAGTTCTTTCAAAATAAGAAAGGGTTTTGTGACACTTCACTGTTGACACTTATAGTGATGTGCCCTAACCAAATGAAATCGATTATTTTTGAAAATCGAGAAAGTTTAATCGATTTTTATTAAAGTAACCTCATTTTTAAATAAGATATACTGCAATGTTCTACCACCAGAGTGCCTTATACAGTTTTTTGACAAGCCTTTTTTTCTCTTTTTGGCATTTTACCGAATAATAACAAAAAACTTCGCAAAATACGTAACAAAATTTACGACGCTTTAAGTCAACGCATAAGTTTTCACAAGACGACCGAACCGATTTATCGATTTAGTTTCGATATTAATCCCTATAGGTAAACGTTCCGTTTTACGCATCAAGTAGGTACTTCAAGGAAATAATATTAATTTATATTTAAAATCAATAAAATCTATTATTAGTTTCCAATTTAGCTTAGATTTTTAGAGGCAAAGATTATTGTGTTTGATTGTAGGTGAAACGTAAAATCCGAAGTATCACAAAAGGTTACCTATCTTATGTTCGAAAAGCTGTTTACCGAATTTTATTTTACCGAAAACTTTTCGACTAATTTTGTTTCGCCTTTTTTCATTTCATCGAAATGACTTTTGCCACAGTATCAGTTGACCTATTATTAGTTCGTTTTTTATTGTTACCCCGACGTTTCATTTGTTCAAAAAACTTATTACCGAACTTGGCTTGGCCGAAATAACATTTGTTCATAGTATTATGTTTCAAGTATGTATTAAGTAGTTTATAATGTTACATACAACATTTGCCAAAACTATTAATGTTAGATGATTTAGTTTCCAGAAAAATGCTTTCAATATTAAAATAATTAATCTTTCATCTTTATCCTCAGTTTTTAAGCGCTCGGCGGCCGGTGCCGCGGCACGCTCACTACGCTCGCTGCGCGTGCGCTGCGCTGCTGTGTGTGGTCACTGTTCTAACCTAACCTAACCCATTTAGTCTTATTATATACGCAGTATTCTGGTAAACGAAAAAGGTTCAATATAGACTTCGGCCAAGAGTAAAAAGTTATTCTGAAAATCGATGAAACGTAATTCGATAAAATGATACTTATGTCAAGAGATATTTCGATAGACTAAAAATATGTCAAATGATACATATAGCAAAAGAAATGTCATTCTAAAATTTTCGGCCAACTGAAATTCTACCAAGTAATCGGATACCGTCACAAAACCCTTTTTATCTTGAAAGAACTATAGTAAATAATAAATTATAGGCGAGTATATCTGCAAGCGTTCCTCCCGCGGCGAAGAGGACTGCGAGGGCAGCAGTGTGCTGGGCGCGTTCGCGGACAGCTTCGACTACACCGGCCTCCGCATCGACCAGGCCCTCCGCATGTACCTCGAGACCTTCCGGCTGCCTGGGGAAGCGCCACTGATCTTCTTGGTCATGGAGAAGTTCGCTGAGAGGTGGCATGTGAGTGCTTGGAGTAACTGTTGTTAAATAGGTTTTGTCATTTTTAGTAAGAACCAAATGCCAAAATTTGCACACAGCCATTTTCGCACAGTAAATCGACAGCTCTGTTAATTTGAATAAATTACCATTGTAATATCTCAGGTAAAAAAAAAGGATCATTCTATGTAATCTATTCTATTGATATTTATTTGGCAGGTTTATGCCTTAAACCATCTTTTTAACCATAAATCTGTTTTAACCAAAAACCACACCGAGCGGCTTTGGGTCGTTTGCATCTAACCCTATATTTACAAGTGTTTATTTTCCCGCAGTCAACAAACGGTGAGCCGTTCGTGAACACGGACGCCGCCTTCCGGCTCGCGTACGCGGTGATCATGCTCAACATGGACCAGCACAACCACAACGCCAAGAAGCTCAACATGCCCATGACGGTGGAGGACTTCGTCAAGAACCTGAGGGGGTGCAACGGGTCCGGGGACTTCGACCAGGCCATGCTGGAGGCTGTCTACACCTCCATCAAGTAAGTGTACCGTTAATTTCCCTTAGGCTTATCTGCACAAGAACTATGAGGGCCAATATTCAATAACAATCCCCTCCCTAATCCTTGTAAGGCTAGACCGTCCTGACCGCCCGAAGCGTCTTCCAGCAGTTCCAGCACATTTGATCCAAGAAGGACTCTTCCCCCTTTCAATAGAAACCACAGCTAGGGTGGATAAAGCAAGTTTTAAGGCTATGCCTCTCCGTGCTATGTGCTATTGTTCCCTTATGTGCCACCCTGCGATGCATCCAACATGGGTCCCGAAAATCCCCATAGGCCGGGAGCGTTAGACCGCCTAGCCTGTGCCCTACATAGCCTAAAAAAAAGTAGTTCAAAGTTTTAATGCTCAACTTGGGCCGACACAATTATAACGCTATGAAGATCAACGTGCCCATGACGGTGGAGCACTTCGACAAGAACCTGAGGGGGGTGCAACGGGTCCGCAGGCCAAGCTTGAGGCTGTGTAACTGTACACGTCCATCAAGTAACCGTTAATTTTCCTTAGGCAATTACACAACCCCGAAGATCCTAAGTGGGCTAATATTCAAGAACTTAAAACCCTTATTATAAATCACGGTTCGGGGAAGCTGAATTCAATTGTCCGCCTGAAGCGTTTTCTGGCACATTTGATTCAGAAAGGACTTCTCCCCTTCAATAGATGGATGGATTGTCTAAGGGAGTGAATGACTTAATGACGAGTGTCCTGATTGCGTGGAAGAGAAAAACATATCGTGCCGACCACAGATGCCCTGGGAACGGGGCAGGCGAATGATGATGATGATTGATCCCAGAAACGAAGAGATGGTGATGCCAACGGAGCGCGTCGGCCCTGTTCGTCACGCGTACCTGTGGCGCTTGCTGTGGATTGTGTGAGGGGTGATATGACTGAGAAGGGAGTGAATGACTTGATGACGTAGAAGAGAAGAGCTTACTGCGCCGACCCGAGATGACCTGGGAACAGGACAGGCAAGGTCGTCGCCAGCCGATGGCCCAGAGGGGGGCAATTTGTTACCTCTACGTAAATTGTAATAAGAACAGTACAAAGCACCGCCCACAAAACATCTCTGTTTAGCCTAATGGTCGACTGGTAGAGAATGCCACATGGCATTAGGTCCACCTTTTGTACGATTTTATTCTGTGCAATAAAGTTTAAATAAATAAATAAAGACCAACCGAGTCAGATCGGGCCCGCTAGAAAGGAGCCCGACAGCGGTTCGGCCTGTTTCGGCAGTTCCGGTCCCGTCGGCGTCACCACTAGCGGGTTCGCCGCCTGGTTTTTGCACTCCACATTGGCCTGATCACGCCCGCTAGTATGGGGCCTGACTACCCGGTTAAGCATTCAGCGACAGGTGCGTCAGAAAAAACAAAAGCAAAGACCAATGTGTAGTGCTCTACGGGCTTTTGAACTTTTTTTAATGTCTAGAGGAGGGCATCCGCCCCTCCCTGCCCGTCCTTAGCGACGCCCTTCAGGACAGGCGAATGATGATGATGATTGATCCCAGAAACGAGGAAATGGTGATGCCGGCGGAGCGGGTGGGCCCGGTGCGCGACGCGTACCTGTGGCGCGTGCTGCAGCGGCGCGGGCTCACGGCCGCCGCGCGCTACTGCGCCGCGCCCCCCTACCACCCCCACCACGCGCGGCTGTTCGCCGTCGTCTGTCCCTCTGCGGTAAGTGCACTTACGGTTAGGTTAGGTTAGGTTAGGTAAGGCTGTACCATCGAGTACATTCCCTATAGATTAGCGATACAAACCATTTTTCTCCGAAACTAGTAAGTGATTTTTCACGTACATTTAGTATGAAATGTACGTCAACTGTCAACGCTCGCCCATACAAAAACAGCACAGATACAGATTAAAAAATGGCGGAAAAAATTGTCAAACAAATCGTATGACATTTCTACTCTATAAGGTATGTGCTCCATGGGCTGTATTCTGTCTCTGACTAGTTTAAACTAGAGTTGCCCGACTATCGATAATTTCGCTATTGATAGTTTCGCTATCGATAGTTGACCTTGAAAACTTGTAATAATATCGGTAGTGCTATCTATACTAATAGTTGGAAATAGAAGCCCTTATCATCTTGTGTCGCCGTCCGTTATAGTTTAGCTTTTTCATGCCATTTCCAACCGTATATTATATGAATTAGGGTTTAGTTTAAATCGTTGTTATTAAGCCTCCTCGCCGCGGCTCGCCAGGGTTGCGCGGGCCCTAATGCTTCAAAATACGTCTCCGGCCTGTTTCAGGGTTAAAGACCTACCTTCATATTCGATTACCGTGTGTCATAGGTGCCAGCTTTGTCAGCAGCGTTCGAACGCGCCGCGCCGCCCACCGCCGAAGAGATCGAGAGCAACAACACGCGCGACAGCGCCGCGCTCCTGGCGCTCAGCGGGCTCGAGCGCTGCGCCGGGCTGGTGGCGCGCGCCCCGCTCGCCGCGCCGCTCGCCGCGCCGCTCGCCGCGCCGCTCGCGCTCACGCTCGACACGCTGCTGCTGACGCTCTGCAAGTTCACCGGCCTGCAGGCCGTGCCGCAGCAGCAGCAGCACTACCGCGCCATAGGTACGTGCTGGCAGCAACTACAACACTATCTGTCCATTGAATAGTTTCTAGGGTTCAGGCCTGGCGCACTCCTAGTTTCAGGCATAGTGTTACAAGTACAGCGCGGTGCTCACGCGCAACGTCATCACGCAGGCACACGACGCAACCCTGATGAGCAATGACAACGGAAATAATGCCATTGTTAATGGCGCTAATCCCATTGTTATTAAGATTGATTTGGAATCAGACGACCTTACGCTTGTAGCAATGTTTGTTTACGAATTAGATTGCACTTTTTTCTAAGCGCGGTAATATTTATTTTTTGTATTGATGATTCGAAGAAAGCGTGATCTGTTATATTTACATTATCTATGCTAATATCGGCAACAGTAGGTCCGCGCCATTGATTCTAACACCAACCATACCCCTACCGTGTACTTCTAGCGAAAACAGTGCTACCGGACCATAGATGTAGCATCAACAATATAACGGGCCGATAAGTACTAACATCAACGACAATACTGTCGAATCCTATATCGAATACCAAGCTAAAGTCTCCCCTCCCATGTTTATGATCCAGTTCCTTCCAATACAAATGTCACCCATAAAAATAGCTTAAAGTAGGAGTAATCTGAATGTTTGTTGTCAGGTGTGACCCTCGGGCAGTCCAGCAAAGCCCAGCTAGCGCTGCGGCGCGCCTGCGCGGTGGCGGCCCGACACGCCGATTGCGTTCGAGACGCCTGGAAGTACCTACTGGACATCGTCACCACTCTGTTCGTCGGACGGTTATTGCCTAAGGTATGACTATCTGTTGAATTTTAGTTAATGTATGAATGTTAAACAATATGTTTGAGATTGTTAAATCTCCAGGTTATGTTAGCACGGTTTGCCGAGATTTGATATGAGATTTTTTCATAAAATAGCGACTTATATCGTCGTCGATACTTTTCGAAATTCGTTTGACTAAAATACTTTTTCGATGTATACGATTAAAATATGGTTTCTTGAAACTATCGGGAAATCAAATAATATCCTATAAAATAAATAAATAAATCATTTATTTGCCAGAATATGCTTACAGTAGGTAGGTAAAATCAAGATACATTTTCCAGCATCCTAATTTATATTAATAATGTCTTAACACACATTTACTTATCACACGTGTTGATTGACAAAACTCGAGTAAATAAGTAGGCAACGGACAATCGACATTATATTTTTTGTTTTGTGTATTGACACTGCAGATCATTTTTGTCGATCCATGAATCTTTTTTTTAAAATTGTGACGATCGAGGCATATCGCTCGTTAAGTAAAGTAGCTGACAGGTTTAATTTTTCGATAAAACAGCATAAATCGAAAGACAATGACGATAGTAGAAACCTTTTGATTGTGTAAGAATGAATATACTTTTACAATTTTAAAAACAGCACGTGCCCCTTACTTGTACAGAATTTGGTGGAAGTAGAAGACTACCTGGCGCCGAACGGAACAATTTCTCTGATTCGCGAAGCGTCGAGAGGATCGGAAGCGGGTCTCCTGTCAAGTCTGTATTCATACATCGCGCTCGGAGAGTCAGGTGAATATCATTAAATATGTACCTCATTATTATTTCAGCCTATAGAATAGACGGTACTGCATTGAATTATGATGATGTAAACCGAAAACAATCCATAGCAGTCAGATAGTAATAATCAGTGATCGGAGTAGGTAGATGGATTTGGGGTCAATGATCTCAAACATTGATGTTAATATGGACATGCCTCCGGGATTCTGGCATTTCTTGGTATCAGTTTTTGAAAAAAAGGCATATCCATATTATGCTAGCACTACCAAAGTACATCAAATCAATCTACCTACTCCGATCACTGGTAACAATGCTCAATAAAGTTGGGTAGGTACTGACCGGGCGTAATGTAACATGTTACAGAGCTAGCATTCATGCAGTCAGTAATGGGAAGGGAGAGTAACGAGCGAACGAGTGTTTTTTTGCAATTTTTAGGCTTAATATAAAAGTCTTCAACATATTACGCCTAACGCCTATTAAGCCTAACAGCTATAACAATACTCAATAATATTAAATAATATTATTTATTCAGTATATGAGCTTTCTTATGAGGCCCATAGTGAGAGGCCACGTTTCAGTTCCATATGTCATCACTAGTAACACACACTGGTTGTAGACTTTCGTCTTGAGGCACTGAGGTATTTTGGACGAGAAGACGTGGTGTAGTTTCCCGAACGCTGCCCAGCCGAGTTGGATTCGACGATTCACCTCCTTCTCAAAATTGGATTTACCCAACTGGATAACTTGTCCTAAGTAAACATATTTGTCAACAATTTCGAGAGTAGAGCTCCCAACGGATACTGGGTAGGGCGCAACATGGGCATTCGACATGGAATGGCGTGCTATGGAAAGGGCTATGCTTGGTGTTTCCTTGCGAGATCGAATCAGAAATGAAGAGATCCGTAAACGAACAAAAGTCGCTGACATAGCCCAACGGATTAGCAAGCTGAAGTGGCAGTGGGCGGGGCACATAGCACGTAGAACTGATGGCCGATGGGGCAGAAAGGTTCTAGAATGGAGGCCGCGTACCGGCAAGCGCAGCGTAGGACGTCCACTCACAAGGTGGTCAGACGACCTGGTAAAGGTCGCAGGAAGATGCTGGATGCAGGCCGCTTCCAACCGGCCAATCTGGAAGTCAATGGGGGAGGCCTATGTTCAGCAGTGGACGTCCTATGGCTGAAATGATGATGATGATTCAGTATATAGACCCTGTTTCAGGCACTTATACATTTAGCTGAATTACTAAATTAACTTTGGTGTTAACTTTATTTAAATTCGTGGTGCATGTACCTTAAAAGCTAGACGAATTTAAATAAAGTTAACACCAAAGTTAAGCCCATTTGTATATTCTTGCATATAATAACGCTATGTGTTGCGTAGCAAAATGATTATTATTTTCTGACAGGTATACGAACCCCGACGCCCCACGAAAAGAGTCTCATCGACATAGCAACAGACTGCGTATCAAAATGCAACCTGCCAGGACTTCTTGTCACGGAGACTAAGTTCCTGCAGCTCGAGAGCTTACAGGTATACCCATGTTGTGTATTATTTAAAAAAATACTATCACCAGACCAATGCTGGAATGAGCTTATGAATGCCATAGACAACACAATTCGTGTGGCAGAAACCGTAGTTAACTGTTTTGTTTGCCATGGATACGCTAAGAAGAAGAAAGAAGACAAGGCCCTCAGTAGTTTTTATAGTTTTTTTGTTATAATATGGAATAAGCACGAAAACGAAATATTGTTTTTACTATATTTATAAGAAATTATATGAAATCAAGATCAGAAAAAACAAAATAGATTTTAGGTAAAAAAATAACTGTAATACAGTAATTAGAAATTTGATATACCTGTCCCTTTCTAAAACAACTTTTACAATGTAAAATGTATTGGACGTATACTATGACGTCATGGTACATGTCGGATCTCTCTGTCTAGCACGAGACTTAATCGAGTTGTACTCAGGTTTATTTATTATTAATATTTATCAAAAATTCTTAATTTTTATTAATTATAAAAGTACTATTTATTTAATAAAAATATGTGCATATTCCCGATTCGAAAATAATCGGTAATGTACAAACTGACATGATGCCGCTTAATACTCGTAAATATAAAAAATTAGTCTCGATTGATGATTTAGAATGGGCAAGCCATATTGATTGATGCACTCAGAGACATCAATTAACAGTAAAGTGTTTTAAATTTTTTGTTCATTCAATAAATGTCTTTATTTGAGAATCACAGATTTTCTTTTAGTAACCATTAAAATTAAACAATTAACCACTGACAGGGATAAGTAAAGAGGTTTGGGGGCGGCCTTTGCCCAGCAGAGGGACAGAAATGGCTGATTTAAAAAAAAAAAATAAAGTTAAGTGACGTCTCTGAGTGCGACAGTTAGAGTGGCGACTACGAATTGAAAGCGCTGCAGCGTTGGAAGGCCTCACTTGATGGATTGAAAAACTAGTCAAGCTTCCGGAAACCCGCTGGATGCATACAAGCCAGAGCCGCTGGCTGTGGTGTTCTATGGGGGATGCCTATGTCTTGCAGCGGACTTCCAGAAGCTGATGATGATTTTAATATGTATAGGAGTTAGTACGAGCAATGGTAGCAGTGGGGTCTCCGCCGGATGCCGAAAGCCTCCAAATGAACCCGCCTCTTGAAGACATCACCATATTCTACTTAGAACTCCTGGAGCAAACGCTCATACAGAACAGGTAACCTAAATAATAGTCAGCTTTATTAAACTCTGAATCTTAACACGAGATCATAATATCATACTACATAGTAATCATACCACTAACCAAGAGGAGAGGAGAGTGCTGGTGCTCTGTAATACAGGTTTCGCCTAGTTCAGATACCAGTCTCCTCCTATCTGATATATTTTTAGCCGTACATAGTATATCTAGTTATATTTAGATTGTGGAGAAAAATAAAAGATTATTGTATTATATAAATAATCAAAACTTCAAGTTTTTTTCTTCTTTGTCGGATTTTATTACCTAACATCTGATTTTATGCCTGGCCGAAAACCTTGTCTTACCTAATAAACCCGTCAGGCCACGGACACGAGACAATGAAAATTATATTGTTACGTTACGTTAACCACCCAGAGCTTAACAGATTAAGAGGTGAAATGTAGTTTAATTTTCACACTGCTGTCTTTTCCTTTTATTATTTTTTTATTTCTGAATTTTGTACTCATGACCAGGTAGATCTACAAGAGTCTGTAGTACTTTATTAAAACATTAAATACATTTTCCCAAGATCTCAAACAACGATGTTATATGGACATGCCTCCGGGATTCCGGAATTTCTTGGTATCAGTTTTTGAAAAAAAGGTATATCCTTATTATGCTAGCTAGTGCTAGCATACGTGCTGTTGTTGGTAGTCCAAAGTACATCAAATCGATCTACCTACTGCGATCACTGAACATAATGATGAAAATCACCTTTTAAGTTAAAAACACTTAGATTTTTTCGAACGTACATAATATTGAAATGAATTGTGAGGCTACTGTTAAATATTAATATCTTTAAAGTGAGGGTGTGAGTGTCATGAGGTGTAAGACAGTTATTGCGCGTTTTCAAAGTCAGCAGCAGAGCCCCATAGAAATAAGCAATATGACAACAAACAAACTATGGAAATAAATAAAATATACTAGTCTTGCTGTCGGGTGTAAGTCCAACAAATTAAATGGTAGAAATGGTGAAACACGGTATTGGTTAGAGCACACGCGGTGTGGTTGGTGGCCGATCGTGAACTGACTCTATAATATTTTCTAAACTAAAACTTAATATTTGGGTCAACGTGAAAATGCTGACCGCGCGGCGCGCGCTTCGAGGTAAATGCACTGTACTTCGTACACTTGCCGTTTTGATATCAGTTACAAACCTTATTTTTCTAACATCCTAAGCTGCTGAACTGAACTGAGCCTTCCTGAGGTATTTATATTAAGACCCTACTGCAGTCGGGAGTTTCATGTAATTCCGAAAGAAGTTGTTGAATCTACTGCATCTGTCTATAAGATCGTATGACATATTAAAATGCGTCCTGCCTCACACCACATTGGGAAAAGTGAATTAAAGGCACTACTTGTAAAAGAACATTATTTACAAAGGCAACTTTACCTCTGTCAGTTTTGAAATTCAATGATGTATCATCTGCAAACAATACTATCTCACAAAGGTCTTTAGTAAAGTAAGAAAGGTCATTTATATAGATTAAGAATAATAGAGGTCCCAATATAGAGCCCTGGGGCACACCATGCGTAATTGAGCTCCAAAAGAGTCAGTTCCATTGACATTAAATTAACTATTTGCATTCATCTGTGAGGTATGACTCTGAAATTTTTCCTGAATCATTTGAGACACCATAATGCCGTAATTTCATTAATAATATCTCGTGATCTACATAATCGAAAGCCTTAGAGAAATCACAAAAAAACACCGCAACAAATCGCAAAAGACTCATTCGTTTTTCTAAAAAGTAATAGAGACGTAAGAGTTTTTTTGCTATGCGTTGCTAAGCGGCAAGCTTCAACAGATCATATTTTTTTCAGAGATCGTCTCTTATCCGTATGGGACGAGGCGGGGCCGCACATCCGTCGCGTGGTGATGTGGTCAGCCCAGCGCTGTAGCTATGCGCTGACTAGAACCCTCACCGCATTGCTGAGGAGCGCGGCGCGCCTCATGCGCTGCGAGCACTGCGCGGCGCCCGTGCTGCATCACCTGCGCATGCTGCTGCAGCTGCCGCACAAGCTGTTCCACCAGCACGCGCACGTGGTGAGTGTAGCACCTGTAACCGGCCAGCCAGTCACCCTAGCGCTAACTAGGACCCTCACCGCTGAACTGCTGAGCAGCGCGGCGCACCTCATGCGCTACTGAGGCTACAGGTTAACTAACTAGTACCACCTGGACTGACGTGGGCTGGTTATGCAATACTACCATTTCATGGCCAGACACATAACGAAGGGAATGATTTCAAGATTTGTGCACGACATATACAAGATGAACTGTTAGAACCTGATAAATCGTATCAGTCGTAGTCGTCGTATACAATTAAAGCGGTGACGATTGTCGTCAGATATCGTGCGGGCTGTACGACGTGGTGAAGACGTCTGCGCAGAACGTGCACAGCGCGGACGAGTGGCGCGTGCTGCTGGCGCTGCTGTGCGCGGCCGGCGCCGGCGCATGGCCCGCCGCCGCGCCCCGCCCGCCCCTCCCGCCCCACCCGCACGACGCCAACAACACCGGTATGCTGCGGGGTGAGGTTCCAGGTCGGGGGGCAGGCCGGTGTGCTCGGCCCTATGCGAGCATTAGCCCACATAATGCCGGCATAGCCGTACGTAGGTGATGCATGAAAGTCATACATTGGGTCCTCATGCGTCATCAAGATACGTTGAGGTGTACACGGCAGGTTTTTTAGTATGGTATGCTTGCCGAGAGACAGCCCCTAGCGCTGCCTCCCGGCGAGAGAGTCCTACATAACCTCCCGCTTGCCCTGACGCGGTTGGTATGCTAATACATTTCTTCTGCGTAAAAAAGCCCTCCTTTTTTGTGGTTATGCCATACATGACAGGGCTCGTTGAAGAGATAGGAATCAAGGCTGACATTCTTGGATGAGGGGGGGGGGGGGGACCAAAATGACAATATTTTATGACGTAATATCCATAAACCAAGAGTGATTATTTTACTTAAGAAACCTCCAGTCTTAGTAAAAGCTAAGAGATGTTTAAGATCAATGTGACTAATAACACAAAACAAGCAACGGAACAAAATTTACGTTTTTGTTTGTGGCAGTAAATTTCAATTTGATTAAGCTGTATTCGATCGAATGTATTCTCAGTTTTTTTTTATCAGCTCTAGGTTCATTGAAGGTTCATACTCAAGTCAATCGGGGAGGCCTATGTTAAGCAGTGAACGTCCGATGGCTGAAATGATGATGATGATTTACAAAACTAACAGGAAATAAAAATGTTAACAAACACGTCACATAATGTTCAGCGGCTGCGCGATGACAAAGCCGAGTGATGACGAAAAAGTCCCAACACCTCCAACAAGAAGGTATTAGAATGATCGGCTTCGCCGATTTGTCAGCCGACTAGTCGGCAATTTGAAAACCGATTAGTTGGCTAGTCAGCAAATACTATAGTCGGCCCATCACTAGTAATTAATTGTTGTAGCGTCCAGTCGGTCGGAAGGGTCAGAGGACGAAGGCGAGCGGCGGCCGACCAGCGCGTCTTCGGAGAGCGAGTTGTCGCAGTCTCCACAACAAGGGTGGATTCTGGTCAGTATACCACAGAGTGCGTATTGCAGACGTTACGACGACACGTGACGTACGATACGTTGGTGTCTGATTAGCATTATCAAATCTTACCTGCACTATCCCCGTATAAATACCGGTATCCCCGGTATATGAACCGGACAATTCCTCAAAATATTTGCCTCATGTATGAAGGATCATAATTTGAAAACTGCCCGATCGATTTGGCTGTTTTATTTAAAAGGTTTGTATGAAAGAAAAGATTCAAAAATCAGGCATCGAAAGTGCATTTTTCTATAGGATTTTTGCTTGCGCCCAAATGTCTATTGAAAACTGATTGTTTATTTATTTATTTTAGAAAGACCAAGGTTTACAATGTTTCAATAGGTATACAAGTATAAATTTTATTTTTTCAAATAAAGACACGACAAGTATCTCTTAATAAAATAAAGAGAACAACACTAACGCTGACGTGCGTTTGATTGACGTTTGTTTATTGACGTGTCTCAACAAATAGGCCTTGTTTCCGTACTGATTTAGCTACTGTGCTTAGACGGGTATTCTTTCATTATTGGTGTACAAAATCTCTATATATAAAACAAAGTCGGATTAGTTACACCATTTATAAAACAAAGACGGCTGGACTGATTTTTACAATCTTTGATTTGTTAGATTGATCTCTGCCCCGAATAGCAGAATAACTATTCAAACAACAGAAAAATTCAAGGAAAAAAAAGTTGAAGAGGCGGTACGAAATTCGCCGGGACAGCTTGTTTTTGAATAAAAAGGGATAGCTTTAAATGTTAAGGTTAAACAATAGGGTTCCTAGTTCCAATTTACTGCATCTTTGAATCCCAATTACCTATCACAGGTAAAAAACGAAGCCGCGCCGACTGTAGACGGGAACCTAAGCACTGGGTGGTGGGAGGACGAGCAGATCTCCCTCCGGGGACACAAGACCTCCGCCCTCGCGCGGTGCTGCGAGGCGCTGGCGCTGGTGGTGCGGGACGTGGCGCACGTCACGCCGTACAACTGCCGGGCCGCCGTGAGGGCCGTGAGGATCTTTGCGAGGGCTACACTACACGATGGTAAGTGCCTACGTAACTCCTTTTAAGGGGTGGGGGTCTGTTATACATTGTTGCCACTAGACTCCTCGCCTTATATTGTTATGTTAGTTTATAAGATTTATGGAATTATATAAGTTACTAGCTGTTGCTATGCGACCTATTCTTATACCTATCAAATCTCGGAAGTAAATAAAAGCTTTTTTTCTTTTACACCATAGCTGGAAAATGACTGGTTACCGAGATATTGACGGTCAAAGTTCAAGGTCAAAAATTACTTCTGTGTGTTACAACTAAACTTTTTTTCAAAGAAACATTACTTGAAATGTTTAGTACATTTTCCATAAAAAGGCTCTAAAGACAGCCCGCAATGAATCCTGCGCACGCACACAACTACCTACGCTACCCTTCAAGTGTGCGTGCGCGCTCGCTGTGTAGCGCTCACTCACACGCGTGCGTGAGGCATAATAAAAGTAATTTTCCAGTAAACATTTTCTTTTGCATTCAACTTGGTTTTATGTACAGACAACAGCTCAGCACAAAACGTCGAATTTGCTTAATTGATATCGATCTTTACGTGTTTAAACTTAAAGTTAAAAATCGTTTGAATGACCTTTAACTTTTTGGGTAGGTTGACTGTACAGAATGCGTGGTTTATGGCTTTATCAAGTTTTTTTTACACTCTGTGTACGAGTCGAGTCGTTTTGCAGGAGTGCGACCATAAACACATAACCTTGAAACAAGTTTTTATTAAGATTATTATTACTTATTAGTTATACCTTTTGCAGCAAAGAAGACGCGCGATGGCCGCAAGCAAAGGCCGAACTCGGCGCGGCGGCGACAGGAGGAGTCCAGCGACGAGGAAGTGGACACGCTTGACCAGTACCACCTCATCAGCATACAGGTAGCAAACATACTTTGAATAATGACACATAGAATGATAGCTCGGTACCTACGGCGATTATAAAATTTGATAAACAAATCAGTTTTGTACTAAAATAAATATGAAATAAAATAAAAATAGGGTTGCTCTTAATAGTAGTTTGCCTCAATACCGGGGAAGATTCGATGCAAAGCAATGTAGAATCTAGATTGTCATGCGTTCGGAGCGAATTGTCATTAAACACAGAGCTGTTAGGCGTAAGGAGACTTCTGTAGCTCCAATTTTGTTGTTTCCAATTTGGCGCGCGGAATACGTATCTATGTGTCATTAATCTAAGCAAACATTGCGTCACAGTGCACGGCGGGGGGCGAGTAAAACGTCACTCAACTGTCAGTTTTCATTATGCATTTTATCATGTCACGTTATAATTTTAGTTTTTTTTTTAATAAAAAAGAAAATGGAGAATGAGACACTGAAGTTTAAAATTGAATATAACCTAGTATATATTTTAATGTATGTTTGTTTGTTTCAGTTACTAGACCTTATGCATACGCTACATAGTCGAACGGCACAAATATTTAAGTGGTGGAGAGACGAGGCTGACCAAGGTCAAAGTAAGTAATATTTAAGTACAGAAGAACTTCGCAGTTGCAGTTATATGACAATAAAAAAATAAATAAAAAAATCTGCTAATAGTCCTGAATTCACACTGAGTTACTTTTTTTTCTTCTACCAATGCTTCAGGGCAATATTGTAGGCTAGCGCCGGAAAGAAGCAGAACGTCTGACAGTCAGTCCTCTCACACTCACCGCTTGGTCCGAGATTTTTAATTCTTTATTTTGCATAACCATAGTGTAACATGAAGTAGCAGATAATAAGGCTTTAAGCTATACAGCTAAATATAGACACTGTCGGGCGCTGCAATTAGAAGAGAGGAGGAATAATCCATCGGGTAACTAGATTCAGAACAAGTACTCGTACACTCTTAGCTCTCACGGCGATATTAGAATTCGGTTAGTTATAAAATGCGCAACTTGACAGATAACAGTTCTATCAGAGCGCTTTCATTTAGACCGCCTACACGGTCCTCGCTTTCCCCAATTCAAAATTAGTTTGAGCAGACCAAAACTGGTTTTAGCGCAAATTGGACCAAGGGCCCGATTGAAGAGGGCTATCGGACCCTTGGTAAAACTTCTTCTTCTGCCGTTTCAATGGCGGCTCTAGACGGACTTCGACCAAAACTTGGCAACTTTTGCTTTGTGTCGCTCTGTTTAGGTCATCCCTCTTGTAGGTGTAGGGACACGAAGGGCAGAAGAGTAGGTAAGCCATAGTTTGTGGGTCCGCACCACAGTCACATTCACTTTGCCGCTCGGTCCTCATACCCCATCCTACCAAATTTTGTCTACAGCGGCCAACCTCTGTAACACGCCTTCCAAGTTGGCCAAGGCTGTACACGCTCAGAAGGAAGGTGTTCAGACGGCGATATAAAATTGGAAGGTGAACGAATTTTGGATTTTCTAGTAATACTGTGAGAGCGAGAGGTACTGATAGATGTCGCCGTTTCTAAAACTTTATTTCATTTGTGCAGGTTGTTATAAACTCATTATGTTTTAGATGCCGAAGAATACGATTTATGGGAAGTGGCGTGGATGCCTCTTTTACAAGGAATAGCCGAATTCTGCACCGACAGACGGAAACAGGTAACTGTTTATTGACACTTATGCTACGTATTATTTTTGACATGTTTTAATCTATTTTATGTGGCATACAGGTTAATAGGTTCTTAGATTGGACTACGTTGGCCGTACGATACCCCAGGCAATAAGATTGTTAGAGAAGGGATAAACTAATTCAATAGAGAGACCGTGTCTTGTTTTAGAGCCCCACACTACTGACTCTTGGTCGACCGATAGTTTGTTCTTTTCAATTACTATGAATAAACACGTCACAATTGATAAACGTTGTCATCATCATGCCAGTCTTTTGCAGTTTACTGCTGGACATAAGCCATCCATCCACTGCCAACCACCTTCCTAAGGTCGTCGGTCCATCGACCGAGGGGCGTCCTGCACTACGTTACACAAGATGCGGTCTCCATTCGAGAACCAGTTTACTCCACCTTTCAGCGGTTCTGCGACAGATGTGGCCGGCCCGCTGCTACTTTAGTTTGCTACATTTTAGGAATATGTCCATTATTTTGGTCTTCTGCAGTTATAACCTCGTTTCGTATGTTATCCTTTATCGAAATCCCAAGCATCAACCTTTCTTAGCTCGCTTAGTGACGTGATGTCGGTGGGCCTTTACTGTCATGTTCCACGTTTCGTCTCCGTAGGTTATCACTGGCAGGACGTATAACGTTATAATTGACTAATATTCATAGTAATTCTATTCCTATACAACTATCTGCCGATCAAAAGTCAGTAGTATGCGATGGCTTCTATCCACAAAACATCATAATTCTGACCACAAATATAATATTTTTAGGTATCCAACAGTGCCATAGCATACCTCCAGCGGGCCTTGCTGGTCCCAGGGCTGTCCCCGGGCGCGGGGGGCGCGGGGGCGGCAGGGGCGGCGGGGGGCGCGTGGGAGGCGTGCTTCCAAAGAGTGCTGTTCCCGCTGCTGGAGAGGTTGCCGCGGAGGGCGCACATCGCGGCGAGGGCCAACACTATTATGTGCAAGGTAGGACACATTCTCTGAGTGCAATAATAGGGGCCGCATGAGACCGCGTACCAATAAAAGTACCTGGGCGTACCGAGTGAAGTTCGGTATTATAACTATAGTGCCATCTTACAAAATATTGAGGTAATAGTTTTAATTTATGTCGATGAAACTATTTGTAATCACTTCATAACCATTTTGACGATGAGTCAGGGAGATCAATCATAAAGTGAAGTTATGACTTGAATAAAATGACATACCAAAGCCTTAATTTCGATTATCGTGCTCTTCATTAAATAATAGTCTCCAACCAAGGCTTAAATGGAGGCTCCAATTTGACATGTCATTAGAATACGTATTTCAAAGAAAATCATTATTTATTATTTACCATTATTATGTTGAAATTGCAAGGCTTAGTGCGCTCTTCACTTTAGGTATAATGCTTCAAGTACATCTGATGCACGCCGGTACGCTTCTGGTGGCACAGTCCACTACTCACGCGCAGGTACAAGGGGCAACCATTCGGGCATAACAATGGAAGCAAAGCCATTGTTAATCCCACTGTTAATAAGATTGTCGGATTCAGACGCCGTTTACGCATTATGGCTGTAGGCTCATATTATTTTACTCATGAATGATGGTGCGAGCTAGATTGCACTTTATTCTAGCGGGGCAAAATTTATTTTTTGTTTGAATGTTTCATCAAAGAGCACTATTTGTTATAGTTTTTCACATATAAATAAATAATATATTCTTTCTGCAATCACACCAATTATCTAGCCCTAAACTAAGCAAAGCTTGTATTCTGGCGACAAGATAACGGCTAAACATACTTGTATACGTTTATAAACATTCATGATCTAGTTACAAATACTCGTGCTCATCAATCATTTGCCCCTTGCGGGATTCGACCCCGCAACATCCTGGCTTCTGTGATGGTGTGCACGTGTTCCTCCAACACATGTAAAGCTATATGTGATGCTGTGCAGGAGTTCTTCCAACACCTGACGGCGCTATCCCCGCGCAGCAAAATGGTCGTCAATGTTACATTATCTGTGATGCTGTGCAGGTGTTCCTGCAGCACCTGTCGGCGCTGTCCCCGCGCAGCAGCTTCGCGGCGCTGTGGCTGCGCGTGGTGCAGGTGCAGGCGGCGCTGGTGGCGGCCGGCGCCGACGACGCGCTCACCGAGGCGGCGCTCGAGTCGCTCAAGAACATGATACTCGTCATGGACTCCGTCAGGGTGAGTGTCGTCCGCTAGCCCCTACTCTTGGAGGTGTTCCTGCACCACCTCGGCCCTGCGGCTGTGGCTGCGCGTGGTGCAGGTGCAGGCGGCGCTCGAGTCGCCATGGACTCCGTTAGGGTGATCATCATCATCATTGCAGCCATAGGACGTCTACTGCTGAACATAATCCTCCCCCAGTGATGGCCGGTCGGAAGTGGCCTGCATAGTGTTGAATTCTAGCCACTAATCTACTGACCTGTGTAATTACCACTGCACTGACTCCCATGCGAATGAAAGCTAAATTGGTGTGCCCATTGGATAGCAGCCCATCCAGTGTAATATAGGTCAGCACTTAGCTGTGTTATTAAAGTTTTATGGACAAAACACTTCTCATTGTTATTATTAATTTTATATGATATTTTAGCGGAAATTTCGTGGATTAGTCACTTCCCTTATGTCTGTATTTTTTTTTACGTTTATTTAATTTTCCAATCATTCTAGTTACCTAGACTGGTCGTCTAGTCTAGTGATTAAATACGGTGTTAGTTTGCAACTGGCATAATGACCATGGAAAAGGACGTAGGCTACTTTTTGGTGCGAAAACTAAACCGATTTTGATGAAATGCTGCAAGGAACAAGCTTGAACCCTAGGGAAGGACATAAGCTACTATTTTTATTCCACCGTCTAAGCAAGTAAAATAGGGTGTGTCAAACCGTATTATACCAAGCGAGCGATGCCGCGGACACAGCTAGAATTGACTAAACGACTATTAACCATTTGTCTATTTTTCAGATTTTCAGCAACGGAGACACCTATAATGAGCTCTGGTACATCACTTGGGAGAAGATTGGAGAGTTCCTGCCAAACCTCAAGGATGAACTGTTCCCTCAAGGTACAAAATTGAGCTAATATACAATTCAAGCTTGTGGTATAATAAATCGTCAAGAACAAATAAACATCGACATTGAGAAATACACTTTTCTAATGATTGATGAGCTTAGATTTTGTAAAACGTTGTGTTTGTAATATTTAAAAGAAATGCAATTATTAGAACATTGCCTTCATTGTCCGTAATATGGTAGGTAGTATTTAATGCCATTGTTAAGAAAGCGGAAGCCGGCTGTCATAGACAAACTAATACCCTGTGCTATATTTCTCTTTTCATCTCTTCATAAAATCTCTATAAATAACTTTAAGTTTACTTATCTGTGACTGTTTTGTTGCAGTAAAAGACACTACATCCAGTTTACCAACCACGCAGCAGCAGCCAACGTTACCGTCGATGCCAACCCTCGTCCCGCCCACCAGTACGCCCCCCAACTCCTTACTACCTCCACACCCTTTGATCCCACAGCTGTCCCACGGGCAGACATCGCCCCAAGATGTACCACCAGCAAACCTTAGTCACGTACCGTCTCCAACAATGGGCCATATGCCAACGTTGGCGCCATTATCGCCGGTGAACTTCGGGCAGCCGCGGTTGGCGCCAACGTTGGCCGTGAGTGGGACAGTCCCGATTCGCAACCCGTTGTACGAGCAGACCGGCCTGACTTCTTCTGTGCTGTTGCAGCCTTTAAATGAGGTACGCCATATTTACTAATAAGTAATTAGTCTAGTGCCGGCAAGCGCAGCGTAGGACGTCCACCCACAAGGACAAACGACCTGGTAAAGGTTGCAGGAAGCCGTTTGATGCAGGCCGCTTTTAATCGGCCAATCTAGAAGTCATTGGGGGAGGCCTATGTTCAGCAGTGGACGTTTCATAGCCGAAATGATGTTGATGATGAACTACTAGTTTTAGCAAATATAAGTTAAATCAGATAATCAGACACTTATTGAATTAATTATTTTTTTCTTTACGAAAAAAAAAATGGATATTCCTTTCTGAATAAAGAGTCAATGTTGTAAATTACGGGTTTTTTGGAATTAATTAATTAATCGTTTTATTTACTACGTGTACATAAATATTGTTGTACAATAACAGGACTTAGAAATATAAATAATTTTTCATATATTTATTCTGTAAAGCATGTCCATATAATTTTTTTGTGCAGTTTGGGCTGATGCAGCCTTTGAATGTAGTACAAGATAAAACTTCCGAAGACTTATACAGTGACAAAATATAGCTTTAGCACTATATGGCCTACATATTAACTGGTGATGAAAAGAAACGGCGCAACAAACTCAAGTCTTTATGTTTCACCTTGTGAACCTTTATTACAGGAAATACAGTAGACATGTATTAGCTAGGCAAGCAATCGAAGTAAAAAATCTTGCCTGACATGCACTAGACTAAAAGTCTTATCATAAATTCTTTTTCTTAATGTTTGTATCAAATAATTTATCCATTTGTGTTATTCCAGATGATTTCGACACCGATTGGGATTTCGATCCAGTCACAGATGCCGATACTATACCCACAGACCACCACGGAACTCCTCCAGACACAGACTCCGGCCGACTCGAACAAAACTGAACTCACCGCCACGGTAACACAGCCAATTTCAGCTCAGCCGAACCTAATCGAGAATATAGTACCAGACAAGGATGTGAACCAGAGCGAACTATACGCGGAATACTTGACCAACCCGTACAACGAGACAACGGATTTGTCCGCAAAGGAAGCAACCTTGTACGACCCTGAAAGCCTAACCATTGACCAGACTGTACCAGAATCCGAGCTGCGGAATCCTTTACTTTCAGTCTTAGACAAACAAAAAGCGTTGAGCACGAATACCACCCCTATGCACATTAGGAATAAGGCTCAATTCGGCTCGACAGATAATTTGAGGCCGGACTCGGGCATTTTCAATTTCTCTAGTTATTTTAGTGCAGTAAACGAAAGAGGTTCCGAAGTATTTGATACGTTAATGTCAACGCAAGAAGGATAGCTATTCCCAGAGTGCGATTTAGGCACGTGGCTATAAAGCAGAATGGGTGGTTTGACTCGTTTGATATAAGATCATAAAAGATATGAAATCGCAGCCACTATTAAAACTACTTGAATTAACCATAATAATGTTGATCAATTTAATATTATACAAATCACAATTTACAGTCTTGAGTTACATAAATAAAAATAAATTCCATTAAGATGTTTTATAAGCGTGAATCTAAATGGTCTTGCTTGTTCCCGTTAGGGTCCAAGGTTACGTAGGTCTGATGGCAATCGCTCCAGGTGTAACCAGACTTCCCGCATCTAGGATCATTGTAAGCATACTAAGAGAGGGATAAAATGTTGTTTCATCTGTCAGACGCTATGAGAGCTAACGACACTCATTACAACTGAATGTCTTAATGCATCTTAGCTCAGTGTGTGTCTACCTTTTTATAGAAGGCGCCACGTAAAATATTATTTATGACGTTTGATCTTTAACTTATAAAAACGCCTAAAATTTAAAATTATAATGAAGTAAGATACTAATAAAATCTGTCGAATTGCAAACCTCTTCTTCTTTCAAGTTAAGTACTCTATCTAGCCGTGCAGTTTAAAATATGGCTGTAGATTTAAAATAATAAAACATACTTATATCGAGTTTTTCGGGTCAAGTAACCTATGAAAGTTCGCCATCCTCCTTTTAACATAACTAATAAATTATTAAATAATCTAGTGAACGAATTGTTAAATAAGTCCAGTTTTTAATTAGGTTATATAGTTTTGTTGTCTTTTATATGCTTTACTAAGAACTCTTTACTATTTTTTAAAGAGTTAATTTTTTTTAAATTTATTTATTCTGTCAGAAAAATGCACCCAAAAATCAACAATCACAAACAAAGCGTTGTCTAAATAAAAACTGGGCTTTGTATAGGGACATATTTATTTATCATGTCACCACAGACCTATATTCAATAAGACGACACAACTACTTTAACTGTATGAAACCAAGCTAAATATAAATGTATGTTAAATAGTAATATGACGTCACGGTTCCTACATTTCTATTCTGTCGGCCAACTGTGGTATTTTACTACGATTAACCATTTCTGATCATCACTTCCACGTCGGCAATCGTTCGAAAGCAGGCTTTACTCGGACCCAACTCCCACAAAATTTATACTAATATTTTGTGGAAGTTCCTTATTATTTGTTAGGTGCTGATAGTTAGTCCTGATTGTTAGGTACTGAAACTTGTAAAATCTACTCTTGTGTCTGTGCATATCACGGTGGAAATATCGGTGGCGATTCGTTTGTACCATATGAAATCTCTAAACTAAACTGGCAAGTCGCCTTGATTGCAGACGGGCTCGGATTCAATTCCCGTTTTTGGTCAATAAATAATAGGAATGACGACTGGGTAAAGAAAATATAATTCTATTTAGTCCTTCAGTTGGATTATCAAAAAATAATGGACACTTATTTTTTCTTCTGTCAATCGACCAAAAATTACAAAGATAAAGCGCGTCAAAGTTCGAGAGTGGGCCGGGACTCGTGGCGTCACTTCTAAGTAAAAATTGGACCAAGACGTGACGTCAAGCGACATTTCAAATAAATATATCTCTGTAATATTTTGACTATGTGAAAAAAATAATACGTGTCCAATACTTTTTGATAATCTACCTAACATCATCATCTATACGGTCTATTCCGGTTGCTTCCAAATCCATCGCTGTGGAGCCCAGGGTCCGCTTTCCTTGATTTACTCCTCCACTCAGCACGGTCCTAAGCGTCTCTAGTTGTAAGATCAAAGAGAGTTAATCTACCTGACGTCGAAGGAAAATAAAGTTAGTCATCATCCCTATTGGCTTGGGCGTGGGTGCTGGGTGATGCCCCTGGCATATTTCACTGCCTGGTACCAAGGATGTTATTTCTTTACTTTGAGACTATGTCAGTTGGCGTGTTGCCTGGCGCATTTTGTAATCCACATTAAAAAAAAAAAAAAAAAAAATTATAATCTCATTACAGTATTTATATGCATATACACATATACCTTTTTCACCTTTGCAGGGTAATAACCTGACTAAACCATTTTAGAAAGCATGTAAAATCACCACGAATATCGGGAAATAATTAAGCAAATCTGTAGTAAAAATTAGAAAATATATTCTTGACTATTTTAATTTGAGAGAAAAATATTAGTTTGTCCAAAGACTGGTGAAATCAATAAAATCGAAGCTAGTCTTACTCTATTATCTATCCCGATATCCTTCAGTTGACATTTTTATACCAACTAAATAACCTGCTACAAAGATGCTCATGCTTCTTTTTAAACCAAGCATTGGTTGCCGCACAATGTTTAGGGTTTTAATGAATTTTAGAGTAGTACTTTGAGTTTGAGACTTCGTCTTCATGTCAAATCAGTTGGCCAAGACAGTTTTGTAAAGTCACAATTATGAAAAATCGACTTTCTATCATGTGAATGTTCACTCTAGCGAGTCAAATTGTTTGTTTGGATAAGGTTGTTGTGTTTGTTTATACAAACGTTTAATACTTACGCACTAGTTGATGACTTGTAATGCACTTAAATAGGTGAAGGATAAAGTATAAATCACTTAGATGCTGTTTTTAAATTATTCTGACGTACGTTTTTATATTTACTTCGCTTTGTCCAATTTTTTGTGAGGACAATATCGGTACAGTGGCATTTGTGGCTTGATATCCTAGAGTGTAGTATTTCTCTATGGTTAGAAGTACAACCAGAGACAACATAGCCTGTTATCATATTAGTAAAATTTCTGAGAGTGCCCTCTATCGGGAGCTGTTGTCAACTGTGACTGTCAATGCCAACTTCACTTACTGTTGAATTATACCTATTTTTTATGGGTCTCGCAATAAAAAACTATGGCTGAATGAACTCTTTACCTGATTATAACTAAAGACATGGATTCTTGAACAGTTAGTATAGGCGTTGCATTGGCACTTGCCTTTAATAAAATTGGGCTCGATTTTGAGCTATCGCTTATTAAAACTCTTTAGCTAAATTATTAATGAAAATATCTAGCTCTCTTCAATAGGAATCTTGCATTGAACCTACTTTTTCCAACCTGTTCAATCCCACTGCTAGGCAAAGGTCTCCCCCGGACTCTTCCATCGATTTCTATCTATCGCCAATCCCTCGTCAGGTTAATCAAATCGTCACACCATCTTTTCTTGGGTCTACCTCTTCGGTGACAGCCGTCTGTAGGTACCCATCGAGTAACGATTTGCCTCACCTATCAGGATGCCTTCTGCATTGAAACTGTCTTCTCTATATTTTAATTGTGATTTATAATTTTTAAATTGCAAGTTTGTTTAACTAAAGAGTAGATAACAGCAGGTCATTTACATCAACGTTTAGGGAGCAATTTGAAATTCGTAAAAAAACTTACTATACTCAGATATCTACTACGTTGATGTTATATTGGCTATTTGTAAGTCTTTTTTATTTGTTATTGATAACAGGAGATGTACTAAAGTTTCTGTTAAAGTTTTAGTGAATGACACCTCAGAATCAAGCAAATGAGAACATTTTCTATCTTGAATCGGGCAAGTGCTATTTATCGACAACCATGTGCATAAATATATACAGTTTACCTTATATCATGAACTTAAGAATTAAAATTAAATGCATATTATTGCATTGCTTGTCTGTAAGAATAAAATCAGTGAAATTATCTTGTTATGTTTCACCAAAGCTGGTTTTACAGTTACGCTGACCATCGGCGCCGACTGCCGTAATGTATGGAAAACCGCCGTCAGCGCTCAAGTTCATACATTTTGGCGGTCAGCGCCGATGATCAGCGTGACTGTAAAACCAGCCTAACACGTTTTGCAAATGTTTATGCATACGCCTTTATTTATTTGAAAAAACTTATAATACTTGAGATGGGATATTTCGATTTTATTATTTAGTTCATGATTGAGATGCATTATCACTAGGCCCAATAATGTATGATAGTACATTTGCAGAAGTGAGTAAGTTAATTATTACGTAATGCCCAGACTGTTTTAATATTTGCAAATACAAACTAAATTATATTAAAGAAGTATATTATTCTTATGTGTCGTGGATTTCAAAGGCAATAATTGCTTTTCGGCCTACATTCATATTATGATAATTTTAGTTTACTGTGGTAATCTACATTCCACGCAATTCTATACTTATGTTCAGCAATATTTAATAATTAGTCGTATTAATTAGCTGTTCAGTGTATATCGTTAAGTTTCACAATTAATGTTTTTTTCTTGGTTAGCGAAATTTTCAGGGTCACTATATTTTTGGACTGCAAAAGATTTGTACATTGTGTAATATAAATAGAACGTTTCTTTTTGTATAGAGAGATATATCTAATGAACTATCAGTCTTATTATATGTTTAACGATTTATTAATAAAAATGTGTTTAACAAACTATTTCTTTTATTTATAAGGGGAGTAAAACCAATGATTATAGAAAAATCAACAGTATATTAGTAATTTACAGTATTTACACAGTATTTACAATATCGAGAGCGCCTTCACGGAAGGCAATAACCACAAAGGAGTTACAATTAATTACAGTCTGAGATATCACCATCGATAACCGTCCCGCACTATCACACTCGCGACACGGGCAGAGGTCTCTTGTAGTAGGGGTGCTGCGCGCGCAGCAGCGGCGGGGCGCAGCAGGGCGCCTTGCGCGGGGGGCACAGCGCCCGGCGCCACACGAGCGCGGACTTCCGCGACCACGCCCACGCGCCCGCCGCCACGCCGCACGACAGGCACAGGCACACCGACAGCGCGCCCGCCACCGCCCCGCCCCCCCCCGCGCCGGCCTCCAGCGCCGCCGCCAGCGCCGGCCCCCCGCGCCCCTCCCGCAGGCGCGCCTCCACCACGCGCGCCCCCGTGGCGCCCCCCGCCAGCGCCGCGTACAGCGCCCCCGCCGCCGCCGCGCGCGCCGCCAGCCGCCCCACCCGCCGCGCCCCCCGCGCGTCCAGCGCCCGCCGCACCCGCCGGATGCCGGGCCACGCGCCCGCCGCGAGCGCGACCGACGTCGCCAGCAGCGCGCCCCGCGGCACGCCCACCAGCGCCGCGGCCGCCGCGTCCGAGACCCCGCACGTGCCGGTCGGCCCGTCGGCGGTCACCCGACGCAGCGCCAGCGCGACCGCGGTCCAGGCCCCCGCCCAGCCCCAGGCCGCGGCGTGGAGGTACGCGGCGGCCCGCTCGAGCGCCTCCGTCGACCACTCGCTCGCGGCCGTCAGGTACCACGCGACGCAGGCGTTCGCGAACCACGCGTCGGCCGCCAGCGTGAAGTAGTACGTCGACGAGAAGAACGCCACGCAGGTCGGCGACGCGAGCCCGTCGACCGCCAGGGTGGGCCCCGCGCAGGACACCGCTCTCGGACCGAGCCAGCCTCGGGTCACGTACGCGAGCGCCGCCATCGAGTGGCAGGCCGCCATCCATACCACCGGGCGTTCGGGGTACCGATACCTGGAGGGTTCCGCGCAGAACGTGAGCAGCGCGAACGAGGTCGAGAGGAGCGAGAGCCAGGCCAGGGCGGTCGTCCACGTCTCGGCGGCTCGCTCGTCGGCCTCCGAGTGCCCGGCGTGCCGACCGCAGGCGGGCCGGCACTCGCCGGTGGGCGCCCTCGTGTGCGCGGGAGGGCAGCCGTGCTCGCTCGGCTCGTGGTCGGGGAAGGGCCAGCTCGGCGGCGGGGGCGGCTCGGGCTCGAGCTCGCTCGCGTTCGGCGGCCTCATGCAGAGGCGCTTGTCCGCCCGGCGCGGGAAGGCGGAGCAGTCGAGCGCCGCGCCCGGCGGCAGGAGGCCGAGCCGCGCCCGGCAGTCCCCGGCGACGGCCTCGCACAGCGCGCGGCAGGCGCTGACGGAGCCCGACACCTGCTCGGAGCACAGCGGGGCGAAGGCCGAGCACAGCAGGAAGCGCGCGTGCGGGGAGCACCCGCTCGCTAGGATGCCGGCGAACGTTTCCATCTGAAACGAGGAAAGGGGCTCGTTAGAATCGAGAGGTCGAGCCGGTGACCTTGTGAACGGGTAGAACTCGGCTAAATATTTAAATGTATGCGTCGGTGAGTTAGGGACTGTCGACGTTATTATTGAATCGTCAAGCGGCCGAAAGGGCGGCGTTCCCAGGCCGGGCCGGCACAAAAAGCGGCAAATGAGTGGTTCCGAGACAATGGCGAGGTCGCCGGAGCGACTTGTTTTTGCCCCTGACGGATGTCACGCGACCGAAAAGAGTTGACGCGTTAACTCGGGTTCGGTCGACGGCTGAGATTAGAAAGGAGCGTATTATCGAGAATTCATGGCGATGTATTATTGCTACCTTCTAATCTTTATATAAAATATATTATTGCAGTGTTACAGTGTTTACCTATAGATTTACTAACTAGATTTGTTGGGAATAGTTAGTAGTACAACTTAAAATTCCTTTTAATGTTCATAAAGTTCCTTTAATTTCTTGATCTTTGCCATACCAATCAATTTTAAAATAAGTTTTTTTAATTCGGCTCCTAAACCTATATATTTCTTTTAACTTATTTTTTGTTTTTAGAAAACATGAGCTCCAACCTCACCGGATAGTATTACGCGCAGGTAGCGCGATCCAAGCCAATTATTCCCATTGCCGTTTTCAATGCGCTGCGCCTGCGTCGTCTTGTTATTGTCGTTTGCCGCAAAAACGCTATTCACAGAACATCGGCCTTGGAATACGTGGTATTTAGTAGCTTGTACTAAAAAACACAACGCCAAATGATAATGATGATGACCAGCCATTTGATATGGCTGAACGAACATCGCGATGAGATTTTTTTACGAATTACGCAGTCCTAATGACAGTAAAAAAAAAAAACTATCATACTAGTCAGGCAATGAAATATCTATTACATACTTTGAATCGTCAGTAAGTGTGTAATCTAATAAAACTCATTTCCACCTGTAAATTAATAGCTCTACTTACTGACTATAGTGACTATGACTCTACCATTTAATACTTATTTGTTATTCAATATAAAAGAGTAACAGAAAAATTTTGGTAAGTATTTTTACCAACTTATAAGGTAAGGTATCATTGGCGTCGTATCTAATTTTGTTTTTTATATTTTGATAAACAAAAGTAAGCAACATTCATTATTATTTCATAATCACAGTGAATAAGTAAGTACTCATAAGCATTCTTATGTGAGTACTTATTATGTATTATTATATGTACTGAACCCAAAAACAACTTGACATGTATACTGTGCCTCTACTGTGATTAACAGCTCGAATACAAATAGAGCTCAGTACAATATAATAAACAAGATTCAACTAGACGAACCAAAGTAATAAATCCGCAAAATAAATCTGCTCTATTTACAGTAAAGTCCATTTCATATCTCGAACACTATTAGAGCTTCCTTAATATAAAGCGGCTTTATCAAGCTTCAAAGCGCCGACGGGCTATTTCAATAAAGCTAATCTTCAAAAGATAACGTCTAGTGCGATAGATACGTTTCGTCTTTGATGTAACTGAACTCCTTTGATGTGTCTTCAAAGAATAAACTATATTTATAATAATACATATATTTATTCGGTACCTTGAAGTTCTAGAATAAGTAAACATAATTTAAACTAACATTGTAATCTCAGTTGAATCGATTTTTTTTCCCAAAGGACAAGTTGAAAAAAAAAACATTCAAAATCACAAAACGTTAAAAAAACAAACAAAACTTTTTTTTTTGTTGCGTTCCGGATTAGGCAAACGCACCAAACAGTTTTGCTTCATTCTATCAATCTATCCTATTACAGAACGGTAGATTGCACTCAACTTGAAGTATGTCTTTGTTATTTTATAAAAACGGCTCGTTTTAAGCCCACAATGAGGACAAATAAGCGTGTTTGCGCTCCAAAGAGGTTCGGCGTCCACTTACGAATTGGTCTTCTTAAGGGCAAACATGACTATTACTTGTAGGCACAGTTATTTATTATGTGTCGTTCGCCGACGATATGTAATGCCGTTGTTAGTTACGTTGTTTACAAATAGTTAAAAAGGGCACGTTTTACTTTACTGTTACTCATCAAGTATCAAGCATGCGTAATCGACACAATAGAAATTCCATTGTTATCCAGTCTCATGAGACCGCTCGGATGTTGACGAGTAAATTTCAGAATATAAGTAATATACAGAGATTCTAAAGATCATGTCGAGTCTATTTAAATACTCGTAGTTACCGGTACCTACTTATTGGATGAAAGGTAGAAAATCATTTTGTAAATAGTCAGTAAATTATGTGTTTAAATACTTTTTTTGCGGAAGGCTAACTTGTTGTCTGCCGTAGGTGCCTGCTGCATTTAAAGCACCATTCAACTTTTAATCAGGTTAAATCTAGTAAAAATACGCACTTATATGATCCATTTTAATCACTACAAAACATTAGAAAAAACCGTATTTTTTAAGTTAAAAAGCAACTGAATCTTGACATAACAATAGGCATTGAAAGATTACCGTAAGCACTTAGCCTTAACAAACATTTGCCCTCACGAGTGGAATCGGATGTTTTTAGATCATACACAAGAGTGTCCATTGATACCGAACCAAGAAGATATTTCTACACTCCTTTTAACCATTATCTACCGTCGTCCTACGATATAAAGATTATTATACAAAAGGCGGGCTATCGTTGTAAAAACCTCACTTCATATTGTTTACTTTAGTTAATCCATCGGGCTAGTAGTTCTCGGAGTCCGTATTATTTATTTGCTTGAATAAATATGGGCGGCTAAGTAGTGATTGATGTGATGAAACCAGGAATGTACAGTACAGTCCACCTTTTTTAGTTTTTATGTAAGGCCAATTTCTGCAGTTTGGTAACCAAAATTGAACAAAAATTGTATACTTTTAAGAATTATGTTTACCTAAGTATAATAAATAGGAACTACTATGCTGTGTCAAACATAGTCTAAGTAGGTACAAATTTTTTGTTTGATATTTATATTGCCTTATTTATTTATTTATTTATTTATTACTAAATGGAAAACAAACAGCATTTGTATAACAAATATAGATAAAATAGTAAGAAACAAGTATGCCTTGAACAGTTTTCGCGAATAGAAATGTATATAATCCAAAAACTACATAAGTATTTCTTTAACAGAGCAAAGCAATGGAACAAAACAGAATTACAAACAATAATTTTAAATAATTTTAAAGCCACATCAAAAGTTACACCTCGAAAAATTCAGTATTAATTTTATTCTTAAAATAATTTGGTCTCGCCGTAAATAGGTCAACATGTTCTGAATAATTACGGTTAAAGTTTTTAAATACCCTGTTGAAATAAGAATTCCGTCTATAATTTGTAGTACTTGCATCAACATGGAGTCTGAGATGATTTCTCCTGGAGTTGGCACGAACTGGTAATTGTATCTTGACCCTAGATAGAAGCTCGATACAATCATTTTTACCATTAGTTAGGTTTTGAAGAAATGTTAGGTCAGCTGCCTCTCTCCGCAGTTTTAGTGGAAGTAAGTGGTGACGTTGGCAGTTTTCAGTGTAGTTAAAACTTGACTTTAACCGGTGCTTATAATTTAAAAATCTTAGAAACTTTTTCTGAATTTTTTCGATTTTGTCTACATATAGTTCATATATTTATATATTTATATATTAATATATGTATATATTTATATACATATATTAATATATTTATATTTATTTAATTTAGGAAAAATACTTAGTTATTTTAATATTTTATTTATGTTTTATAGTCTGGTTTGCTAGATAAGAATAATAGTTTAGATAGGATATGTGCAAGAAATTTCAAATTAAAAACATGTCGAACTACTTAAGTTGCAACTAAAGTTTTAATGGATGCCACGTTGGATTGGAATATCATTTACTAAGTTATTAAGCTTTAAAACGGAACACCTGTTTCTGTGGCGGATTGTACAATGGCGCATGTTTTCTGTCGGCCTCTTTGAGCGATTTAATCTGGATAAGATAACGTTTACAATATGACGCAGATATGGAGATTCCACGCTATAAAAGATACTGATCGGGAACAGAAGGGTTAATCAAATAGAGTCGGTTTATTCTTTTAGCGAAAAATTCAGAAATATTTTGATGCGTCGTTCATATAAATACATTTTATATTTTTACAAATCAGGGATTAATTTTCACTTTTAACATTAGTAAGTGAGTAAAAAATCTTATCTAAAAAACCTAAAATGTAGCAAGCTAAAGTGGCAGTGGGCCGGCCACATTTGTCGCAGAACCGATGAAAGATGGAGTAAACGGGTTCTCGAGTGGAAACCACGTTTCGGCAAACATAGTAGACGCTCCCCAGCTCGATGGATCGACGACTTTAGGGAGATGGCAGTGGCTGGATGAAAAAAGCGGGAGATCGTGTTCTTTGGCGCTTCTTGGGGCAGGCTACGTCCAGCAGTTTACATAATGAAAAATCTAATAATACAACGGTCGTACGTACTTAAGTCTTGTAAAATTTACAAAGACCATCCCAGTTGGTATCTACGTTTTTTAGTCGATTTGTTAAACAAAAGCTAATAAAATTATCTACCTTATATTGAAGCCCATGAACTACGTATTTTATTACATGCAATACCTTCCCTACCTTTATCAAACATGTCTCCTGTTACATTTCCCGTGATAGCTACAATTACATGTAATTTTATAACGTCGAAACATGATATTTCTTAATTTACAAGTGCATAATTTAAAACCGCTCTTACTACGTAATGTTGGTACAATACTTTATAACTGAAAGAAATATAGGTACGAGTATCGTGTGATGTATGAGAAACTATTTAAAACACCTATAAACAAAACCGACGGAAGATGAATTGCCTGTACGAGAATACTTTAAAGAAAATATTGAAGTTCATGTCGCCTTTGTAGGCGAATGATCCAACAACAAAGGACGACAGTCACGACAAAAAAGAATTAATTACCGAGTAGTTCCGAAAATAGCCGCAAGAGAGCGCCCTCCGCCGAAGCCGGCGCACGCTTTGATGTCACGGACACAGCGGACGTAAGACACTATATAAATTAGTACAGGCTTAGTGCATTTTTTTTTAAAACATCCATGGTTACATTTGAATTGTTCCCTATAATATCTTCCCACGTAGACTTCAGTATGACAATGGCATAGTATTAAAAATTGACATTATGATAGCCTAAGTCGTACCTTAACACCTTGAATGTCATGTGTCCCCAAACTACAATTTGTCTATTATTTATATTTTCCAAGCAGTTATTCCAAGAATGCCTAAGGTATTTTTTCAAATTAATTTCGAATCCATATAATTTCGAATCCATAACATGACTCAAAGTTTTTTTAAATGCATCTGCCCAACATATCAAGTAGCATAGCCTTTACATCCAGAATGGAATCACTTTCCCATTCCAGTTTATGAGCCGTAAAGAGTTATGCTTTGGTTGTCAACCCCTCGTCTGCGAGTGGTAATTAATGGGCGCTTTGATCACAATGTGCCTGCGTCGTTTGAAGTGATGCTTCGCGTCACGCTTGGCCGGTAGAGAACATACAAAGTTGTGTATTAAAATAACAACCCTTGGGGACAAAAATAGAGTAGATAGAACATTGTTGAGCATAGAGGTAATCAACCTTAACCCTCTCTGAATTCTGGCAATTAGATTATGTAACACTATGAGCTGTGTTTTTTAACCGACTTCATAACGTAATTATTTTGAGAAGTGCGTGCGTTGAAAACATAGTTCACACATAAGTTAGCTAGTTATACTTTTATAAATATCGTGGCACTCTTTATTAAGCAACACTGCAACGTCTTGTTATGCTGTATGACTAAAATGGTGTACTATGTTTGATTGGTTTCATTAATAATAAATGCGTGTCTATTTCATTTTTCAATAATTTGATGTAAATCTTAAAAACAAATATCTACTTTTGTGTGTGTTTTGTCTATAAATATAGCAGCAGCTCCAATTTGTGAATTTTGTGCATAAATTTAAATATAACATCCTTAACAACGCTTTAAATGCAATGTGAAGAGGTTACGCAATTTTTCTATCCACTATCGTGTGTCGGCCATCGTATAGTGCGAACCATTAAATTACCTGCAAAAAAATTAATTCCTAAAATAGGTTTTTAGGATCAAGAAGGTTTCCTGCATCAAAAAAAATCAATTGATTTCTAAACTCCTAAGCATTCTAGATCATCAGTTTTGGTGTTACAATGCAATGCGGTATTCTATTAGAAAATCCTAAGCTATTTTATTAACGGAAAGTCTTCCGAGGTGGCATTCCTCCCGATAAATGACTCGAATCATAATCGTAACTCGTAAAACCCGTAAGGTTAGAGTGACCATTAAAACTTTTTTAAATTGTGGACTAGGTTTTTTTAAGGCAATCCGCACCTTTTGGCAAATAACCAACATAAGTAATTAAGATAGTTATAAAAGTACTTTTTACTGAGTATTGATATTCTAAGAGATGCTGATCTAGAATGAAATTTTAGGAGGAAGATGGTACGATAAAAACATTTTTATTTGTGTATGTGCAGTTTTTATCAAGATACACATATAAAAATGTATATCCCAAATAGTGGTACATAGTCAAAATATAAAAGCCGCATGCTGCCCATCAATCGTTGCGGTTATACGCTATAAAGGCAAGTTCGTTGTTCCGTTAATAAACGCGAGATATGGTGCTTTTCGTCGATCGGCAGCTGCTTCGTTATAGACCTGATTTATTCTGGGCGAGGCGCATAAAACTATACGCTATAGTATAGAGAACATAGTGAGATCAGAAGCGACAGCGATTGTAAATAAAGGCCTTAATCGTCTATTTTAGTATAAGCAGTACCTGTTTGTTTGAGGCACTTTTTTCATGGCTATTTTCACGTAACGTTTGTGGTGAAAGTTATAATATTTGCCAATCGTAGTTTGCAAGCCAGACAGTGGTTACAATGATGTAATAAGTAAAGTTGATATCTTTGGCGTGGCAATTCAGGCGAGGATAGTCGACGGTAACAGTTTCTTTTTAATCAGTGCATGCAAATAGAGTACGGTGTCCTACCAATCCAAAAAATGGAAAGCGCTCTGCTTAAATTGATAGTTGATTGAAAAGAGAGTTATTTAAGCAGATAATACCGTATACGCTTCCGCTCCCGCTGTCTCGAGTGTTCAGCTACTGTTGTATTGAATTATGGGTGCGCCCACTGTACGCCATCCGCCATCACAGTGATTGGCGGTTTATGGGAGACACGCGCCGCGATTTACGACGCGCGTTTAATGGCCCGCCCCAATCAACAGATGAAATTTGTTGTGGAAGCCGTTTTTTAATCAACTTCTATTCAAGAGCCGAACAATATGGCGCTTTCTCGGGATATTCCACATTTGTTTGTCGACTTTGCACACATGCTTTGAGTGAAATAGTCATTTAATATGGTAGAAAAGATATTTTAGGCTACTATAAAGAACCACTTCATTAATCATTTATAGTATAGTAAAGTAAGCTTATAACGTCACTGCACAGGCCTCACCTCAACAATGAGGTGGTTTAGGCCACACTCCACCACTCGGGCCCAGTGTTGTAAGGCCAGTACCTACACTGTCAGAATTATCAAGCCACCTTATGGCCTCTGACTAGGCTTTACGACTATTATGAATCGATATTAGCCGGGACCAACATAACGTTCTTTCCTAAACTCGGAGATGCTTGTGATAAATGTCTCTTATAAATGATCGAATGGTCACCCATCCAAACACAGCCGCGGGGTGGGTTGCTTAACTTTGGTAATCACTGCCAAAGCGCTGCCGCCCCTGAGCCACAAGCACAGCATCATCATAATGTAGTTTTAAAAAAAAATTAAAAACATCCTTCGTTCTCTGTCAACTTCTGACAAACTCTAGTCTCGTATCACTGACCAGTGTTATTTTTACGCCAAACAATACAGAAAAATCAAAACGAGGTTGAAGAATGTAATACTGCTTCATGAGATTATGATTGGGCTTTTGAAGTTTCAGTAAGTTCACTGCATTTCATTCAATTAATTTATTTCTGGGGGCCTAAAATTCACTGGGCTAAATGAATTGCACTGACTCGAAATAACAGGCTCTACATAATTGGTACCTATTTTTTCTCATTTGCTATTAAATACGCTGTAAATAACTAAGTAAATACGCTTGCTTCTAAAACTCTCCTACATTCAATATGTAAAATTACTTCTTAGTGCTAAAGAGTCACCATTTATTCTAAGTAGATACCATCAGACCACGCCTGACCAATTAACTAGGTCTCACCGCCACGTGGCTGGTAATTGAGGTCCAGACATGACAATTAGGATAAGAACAGCTAGACTGGACCTTAATAACTTTACTTAAAACTATTTATTAAACATGTTTCACACAGTAAAATTACGCTGATGTGACTTAGGTAGGTACTTCAAACTTGAATATCTTAAAGAACCAAGAAATGAAAAAGTTTTACTTGATTTAAGCACGACGTTTACATTATAAATAGATGTGTCTCTCAGTAAAATACTTTAAATACAAGTACTTACATATAGAACAGTAAACTGGTTTGAAAAGCTGGTTTTCTCGGTATTATTTAGCTCAATGAAGAGAAGTTTTCTATTTAATTTATTGATCTACCCCCATACTATGGGAAGTAGATTGCAATGCAACAATAACCTTGATCTTGATAGAGTCGTTGTTATAATAGAATGATTCATAATAAAATTAGACATCTTGTAAGGTGCGATATTAAAAAAAAAACGTCAATATCCTGATTTTAGCAGACTACGTTAACGGTTAATCTTGAGGTAAAACTTGAGAAACACGATCTTTTTTGAGAATAAAGAATATGGTATGCTTAGATCTTGACAAAATTGTATGAATTGTATTAAAAACATACCCTGACAGCTAAAAACAAAATCCAAAACATCTAATGGTTTTTAGATGCATGAGCATTTGTTAATCAATTCAAAGCATTAGTGTTTTCGGCGCTGATCAAAAGTCGAACAACCTTAATTTAACATTTAAAATAAGACATTATGTTAATACTTCACATAAGTAAGATGATACTACATATAGAATTCCCAGTGAGCTTCGTTTATTTGAAGATACCATCTAAGCGTCTCCATCGGATCGTAATGAAGGCTGCACAAAAAGCCATTTCCTTATTCAGCGAGATGAAAATCTGATATAACGGGATCAAAAGTTGTGTACTGTTATTTCACCAGTAATGAGTAATAAGATAGATAAGAGGGAAAAAAAGATTGTAACGATTACAGATTAAGTAGGTACCTATCTTGCAATGTCGTCGTTAATTATGACGACTGTCTTCGAGGATCAGACTACAAGCGTTCGAGGGTTCAAATTATGCAAGGAGCAAATTTGCGTGATGAACACTAGATTAATAATGTATTTTAATAATAATTTGTTTGATCTTAAGGAAAAATAAACTAATTTGTTTTAATGTCTTAACGTGTAAGGTAGTTTTAATAGTTCGGAATCATGCCTGAAAGATAAAGTAGCTTGTTAGCAAGTGAACTGAATTTGCGAATTTATATAAAACTAACTAAAAACACCTCTCAGCAAGCTCGCTTTATCCTAAGTGTATCAGTGCAATGCACGAAATATTTCAGAAATCACCTATTTAGAAATACTTAGTTTTGTTCTCTACATAATTGTTTTCCCACGCTTATTCCCGAAAATATAATTAAATAACGTATAATTGTCGTAAAATAAAACGAAGTACGTATTATATTATGACAATTATAAAGTACATAATATAAAAGAACTCAATTAAGAAGAGAAAACATAAATAGGTACCTATTTAACCAGAAATACCTAACGAAACTTAGTAACTGTATTGCTCTATGAAGTGTCTTTTACACTATTTAAAATGCAGCTGTAAATCTGTAGTCTATAATTTTTGGAATAAGGCAGCCTAGGTATGTCATCGTGGAGCGATGGCTTCCTAGTCATAAAGCAAGTGCATTTACACCTTCCCTGCGCAGGATGCCCTTCCCATTACCATGAATTAGCGGTCATTAAGCAAACTACTGCAATCTTGAAGCAATTGTCTGCGTTTAACGCGCCGCAAGTATCAGGTATCGATATCTGATAAAGGAAATTAGACTTTATTGTACCGGTATAAGGGCTACGAAAGGTTTGGTTACGGGCTATCACTGATCGGTCACGAAGCGGCGCGATTATTACGAATTAGCCACAGTGGGCCGCCCGCGGACCGGTCGGCTGCGGAGATTCTCAGATTTTATCTTCGATCGAAGCGGAGGAAATGCGATGTGACACGCGGTAGAGGTTCAACATTTTATAACGGAGATTTATTCAATATCGCATTTATTTTATATGATACTAGCTGTCCCGACATACGTTGTCTTGTCCAAATCAGTTATCAAAAGATAGAGATTCCTAGAACCCGATTACAGCGCACCTACCGGGTTCAATTGTGTTTTCAAAGCATCCAGGAACCCATTGATATATGCACACAAAATGTCATTCAAGTCGGTCCAGCTGGAGGGACGAGTTAGGTGACAAACACACGCACTGAAGAACTATGAACCTTTAATAAGATATAGGATCCGTTGTTTCTGTTATTGGAATGGAATGGTGCCGAAAAATAAAATTTCAATAAACCAAAACCGAAAATTAATCAAATCTGCATCTTCCAGAATCAGTGCTACGCGATATACCACGTTTTTTTTTTAATATCACTACACTTAAAAGCAGCAAGCTAAAAAAAGCTCTTCCTACACATAAAACCGGCCATGTTGTCGGTGCATCACAGAGGACGTGTGAATTGTGCTGTCAACATCATGCCGGCTACCCGTGGGTAGGGTTCACCGAAATAACGCTGATTGTGCGATAGATTCGGAGGTTTTAAACAATTTTTATGGCTGTTGTTTTTAGTGAAAGAAAAAAAAGAACGGAAAAATTTATTACTATGGACATCACGACGACACATAATATAACAAAAACAAACAAACGGAGGGACAGTTACAGAGAAGAAAATAAAAAAATAAAAAATACAGTAGACTATTTATGTCCAATAGAAATAAATTTGATCAATTTGCCCGAACAGTGCCGTTCTGTGTAGTTTCTTGTATATTATTTAGAAGTGCATATCATTTATATTTAAATCTCGTAAGTTATATTACTTTTTTAAACTGATTTACGATAGGTAATTAGGTACCTACAGTCAACAGCTTACTCCCACTAAATGACTTTCACGACCAATTTTAATTAATTCAATTTTAAGTTAAACACGTAGAGTTAAAATCTAGTAAAAGCATTTTAAAATCGTTAAGTTGTAAATATTACGTTAATAATTAATGATTTAAACTTTAATTTCATAGTTGATATATACTTGTTAAATAATAATTACCTATTATCGTACTATTACGGATTTACAGTTTTCTTCACAAATCCATTCCATTTCGAACTTCCAATTGACGTCTGTCTACCCAAAACAATCCCTTAAACCCTTCGGTACCCAAAAATAAATAAACGCGAGCCTACATTCGGGAGACAGCAATAAAATACGAGCCAGCATTCCTCCAAAGGCTTATTGCGACATACTATTATGTTGTATTATGCTATGCTTCCTTTTACAGTAGTAAGATAACTAAATGCGTAAGGAGGGCCACACAGGTACGACTTAAAATTTAAAAAAGTTTCATTTGTATCAGTGCGATAAAAAAATCTTTAATAAATTAAACAAATGAAACTAGATTCTAAATCTGCAGGTATTTATTACTAATCTAGCAAAACTGTACAGTACTCTTAACTCGGTGTTACCAGTGTTACTAAAAACAACAACAAAAATCATTTATTATTTTAAAACAATCAAGAGATATTTTCAATATTTTACATGGGACCAATTGGGAGTGATTCATAGTAATTATGTATCCATACGCTAGTATGTTTGCCTGAAATGTCAATTAAGTACTTACTAGGCAGTAAATAAATCATTTTAATCTATCGTCTAGAAAATCGTAACGAATCGTAGCGACAAATCGTGCGGTACGGTACTTAGGTGTTTATACAAGAAACGACTGGTCGTTCGCTTGCGAACTAATATTATGGCCGATATATGCATTGATATCGTCTACGATAAATTAACGTTATTCTTATATACCTATCGATTCCGTTCCGACCAGTCTGAGGCGGCGGATCGTGACGACAAATTTATGTATATGGAGGACCTTATGGGCCTTACTAAGTAAGCGAGGCGCCACGGTTATCAGCTGATAACATTAATTGGGCCAGCAGACACATCTCTACGTTCCCTTCGCCTTGTCTTTGACTTTCGGAACATAAGTAGTAAGTTGTATTTCGATACAGATTTCTTAGTCGTAATTGTAGTTCTTTGGTCTTTTAATTTATGAATTCAAGATTTTTTTTCTTACTAGAATTAAACACAATTAATTTATGTGAGATACTAAAATACAAGTTGCAAAATAACATTTATTTTGCAACTTGTATTTTAGTAGGCCAAACTTAAATGGTATTGCAAAAAATAAATAAACAAAGTTGCCACAGCCACAGATGTAAGACAAACCTAACGCTCCAAACTACGAGCGGCTCGAGTTCTCGAGTCTAGGACCTAGGTACCTATTAAAGACGGAAAACTCTATCATTCGGTTACTGTTTTTACAGGTGCTTGGGCATTTGAGTTACTGCGCATCGGATGATGAGATATATGTCCATAAAAAAGTCGTAACATGAGATAAATATCGAATATCTATACAAGGTGATTAAGAATCGATTTTCTAATTGAAAAGTAAGAAGTTAAAATTTCCTGATACATTAACTATGATGCAAAACCATTACAATTTTCGTATTACCTGGCGTGAATTTATTAAATTTTTATAGTTAGATCAATTTATTTGTTGACAAAATCTAAATCTAATATTGGCACCGCGGTCATTTCAATATCACGTAATGTCATAAAGTCGGCCTTCAATCTGATCAAAGAGCTAAGTAAATTGACTTTTGCTGTTAGCTAAGTATTAGCAAACACATTTGGTCAATAGTATTCAATGTTAAACTAACAGTATACGCTTTGGCGGCGTTAAAATTGCAACCAATATTTGATAAGTTTAAAAATAAACTCTGACAACATGATTCCAAACACTAGTGGAACTACCAAGTGTTTTTGGTCTGGTAGGGTCACCCCGAAAATCTATCTAAATGACGTTTGAAAGTAAGCATTTAAAATATTTACAAAGGTAATAAATACTTTTTGCATCCTAGATGTTTATAGTTCTTTAAGATGAATGTAGTCAAAGTCAAAAATCATTTATACAATTTAGGACAGAAAACTGGTCAATAATAACGTTATAGGCTCATAGGGGTAGTGGGCAGAACATGTCACCTTATTTTTTGGGTCCTACTAGCGCTTCGAGAAAAGACACAGTAACAAGAATAGTTATATCAGGCCAGCCTGCCTAGCATAAGAACTAAAACACGATATCATATCATATCGTGTTTTAGTAGTCATGCTAGGCAAGCAGAAATCACAGAGATAACAGCGAATGTGCATTATGCAATAAGGGTAGAGGAGACAAACTTATATATTGCAATCATGTGATGTTAAATGCTGTACCTATACAATATAAATACTATACAAAGAGTTTTTCAGTACCACACGCACAAAGAAAATTTAATAGTTTGGATTGCAAACGGATGGAACTTCCAAACTTTAAAAACTACGATGCTACAAACAGATAGACACACAGATATAGGCGTTAATCTTATAAGATCCGTCTTCTTGCGATGAGGGTAAAAAATAGAAAGAGATAGGCAGAAGTTATGTTTAGTAATACATTTAATAATTAAATAAATTTTAATGAATACTTTAAGAGCTTAATGTAAATTAGCTATTCCCAAGAAATACGGGCGATCTAAATCATCCACGAATCAATTAGACGTCCGAATTAATTAAGATTGTAATATCCGTAGCGAAAGCCTTAATAAAGCTCTGATTGGGAACCAGTTCAGTACTATCCACGAGATTACGATAACCTTTTATAATTATTGATGTGAATGAAGCTTGATAACTGAAACTCACGACTGGTAGTGATGTGCTGACCGTTACGATTATCATCGATAATAAATTTATCTCAATTTTCTTACGATTTTAAAATAATTACTGCATTCTTTAGTTTGTTGGCCAACAATTTATTTAGTTTTGTGCAATTTTTACCCACTCCTTTGTTACCCCGTTATTATGGTACACATTTTGTTTTTATTAATTGATTACGTCTACCAACGCTTACACACATTAATAGTCTTAATCTAAGTAATTCTACATAAAAAGTGTGTTAAACAATAAATTTAAAAAATATAGAGCTGGTTTTATTGATTTGATGTTAAATTGAGGCTTTGGCTATTATTGCCATTAAATCAGTAATATAAGTAATAATCGCAAACAATTCTAATAGCACCCCCATAATTTTAATGGGTTCCTTGTCCGATGATCAAAGATATGACACGTAACGATGGTTTTATCTATTGTACGTCTGCTCTTGGATAGGCAGGTTCTTCGTTTATCCACATAATTTCCTAGTGTTATTGGACCTCACATATTATGCATTTCAATTTTCTTTTTCTATCGAATAATTAACTCAAAAAAGCATCGACTCATCCCATCCTTACCAGCACAGCAAGATTTAATCGGTTTTATTGCGTTGAAGACGATTAAAGCGGTGGATCGCACCATCCATTAGGTTATAATGACTTTCTACGCCGACCATTCCGCCTCGCAACAGAACACATGTCCGACGGGAATTTCTTACACACCATTAATACTTACTTTAACCTTATTCATGTTACCGGCTCATGATATAAGCTTCGTTGGCGTGAAAATCGGAATTCATTCGGCTTCATTTTGTGTCCTTCGATTAGGGGTATTGACAGCACTTACAAATAATTCTGAGATAATATTTCTTTATAAATATCACATTCATCATGATGTTTAATGATTTGTAAAATTGATAGTATTGCTATACATAATCTATGGAAAAAAAGAAAGAGGTAAAGAGAGGAGTTCATTCACTGCATATTAAATTAAATAGTCAACTTGACCAAGCCGGGATTCAATCCCCGAACTCCTGATTAGCGTGCGGTGCCTACTCCGACAAATACAATACTTGCAAAGTAATTTGTTAAAAGTGATACAATTATAAATAAATCATTCAACTCCAAAGATTATCAATTGATTGGTGATTCCAGCTTCCCTAAAATTTCCAAATCAATGACCAAACAGCTGATGTTATTAGTGTGGGAAATCGAAATTATTTAATACAACAAAAGTTGTTCAAAATGTTGTTTAGAATGCGTGGTGAAAATATGACGTGGTCTTTACGGGACTGTATACAGGGTTACTGTAAAATGTCAACAATCTCCTAGGGGCTGATTCTGGTGCTCACATACAATTTAAAAAAAAACACTGCTTTATACAAACTGATATCCGCTGGTCGGCGGCTTAGTATGGGGAAGTGTTTTTTTTTTGCGATTCTGATGTTGGTCCCATAAAAAAAGTTATTGTATTTGATCACCAGATTCAGCCTCTAGGAGGTTGTTGATGGTTTACAAATAACCCTGTATACAGAACTATATTTTAGTAATCGTTATAAGTTATAGGAGAGATGATATAGCTCTATCTAAACGATATCACGACTATTGTGCTCGGACGATGACCTCATCTAAATCATGTGACTTTTCCATGGGTTGGGTGGGTTCCATTCTATATATTTTATGGTTTTTGCGAGGTCGAACTTGAAATGCCTTCGAGGCTTCATTGTTTTGTATTTTCGTTGGGAATTTGTAAGAATAAATCTGGATTGTACTTTAACTTTTGCAACATAACGTTATTTAATCATCTTAAAGGAAATATTTTGGATATAAAAACGTAAAAAAAGTGTTTAAAGGTTTGCTAAACACTATGCTTCACCTTTTAAAGATAGATCGCATAAATACTTCCTTGACTGACCAGCGAAATATCAATAATATTTTTTTGCTGAACTTATTTTGCAGTCCACACTTTTTACCCTTATATTTTAGGACGATAAAAACTTCAGTACCGTCGGTAATTAAACTCAGCATTATCTTTATGCCTTTTTATACTTCAGTCTTAACCGCTGAGCGCGCAAAGGGCCGCTATAACGCATGCGCGGCCCGTCCCGATGTAATTGACAAGAGAACGAGCGCGCGTTGTCGTGCGCGCCGATAAATACTTTTTAATGGTTATTTATGCGCACGCGGCGAGCCTTCTAAGGCTGACACTCCATTGACAGAGCTATGGTCGCTGGCTCGGCTCCAGCCAGCGACGGAGGACTAAAACAACTAAAATTTACCTCATTAAATTTTTGTTGTCAAATCTGAAAAGTAATGAATATTGTAGTAACTACGACGTAGCAATTAGCTTAAGGCATTTTACGAGTATAAAAAAACAACCACAGTTGCCGAAATCCCCTTTTAGGCATAAAATATGCCTGTGCTAGGAGTATAATATCCCAAAATTAAGACAAAAATGATTTAGGACTTAAAACTTTTTGATAACGATTATTTCAATAGACAGACAGTGGAATGACAGAGATTAGAATAGGCCGTCCTTGCATGTAACATGATAATCCATGCCCAAATTACAATCTACGTCGTCAGGATTCATAAAGTGAAATATATCGCGGCAAAAATGCAAAGGTACCTATTGATATCATTTTTTTTCCTTTAAACAACTCTACCTAATATAGTCACAGTATAAAATTATCCATGTCAAGCCTACTAGCATTATACATTAAAATGTTTCAATGTTTAACAACAAATGGACCCGACAGGTAAAGTAACAGCTGTTATACTCCTAGAGTATAATATCCCAAAATTAAGACAAAAATGATTTAGGACTTAAAACTTTTTGATAACGATTATTTCAATAGACAGACAGTGGAATGACAGAGATTAGAATAGGCCGTCCTTGCATGTAACATGATAATCCATGCCCAAATTACAATCTACGTCGTCAGGATTCATAAAGTGAAATATATCGCGGCAAAAATGCAAAGGTACCTATTGATATCATTTTTTTTCCTTTAAACAACTCTACCTAATATAGTCACAGTATAAAATTATCCATGTCAAGCCTACTAGCATTATACATTAAAATGTTTCAATGTTTAACAACAAATGGACCCGACAGGTAAAGTAACAGCTGTTGAACGATAATTATGTCTTATAATTGCAATATATTTTATAGATACGCGAACTGTAAGTGTTGCAACATTCTGCAAATAGTTTTCTATATTTACTCGGGTAAGAAGGTGAAGTGCATTGAAAATATGTACCTAATACGTGTATGGTTAGTAAATATTGTTTAATATGATTATGATATGGCATACGTTCTCAACAATCTACATTAAAAAATCATAATTATAAAGTAGACGATTATTTAAACGACAAGAGTGCATGGACCTTCTAACCTGCCTAACTTGCACTTACTCGTAACATCTCTTGTAAATGTATTTCTTTTAAGATATATAAACAAATGACTAAGTTATGAATACACATTCTATCAATAAATATGTGAGGTGTAATAAAATGACCTGCATTTGTCGAAGAATGCTAGTCTAAATAGGTTCTAATGTGTCAAGATGTTTTATTAAAATTTAAAAAAAATGCAAATTTATTTCAATTTGTTTTTTTTTTTACAAACAACGACCTCTAAAGCACAGAATAAGGCTCAACCAGGAGAAAAACACTAAAGTTTAAAAAACACTGGCTGGTAAAAAAGAAACTTAGAATCAACAGAGTATCTCCTCAGGACTCTACATTACGAAGGTTTTGATGAACAGGGCTTCTTTATAATTTTAAGTATCTTTTAAAGTGCCAAAGGCGCTTAAATGTATGATGATGAAGCGTTGATAATACATAAACAGACGATTAATATTTTGCATCTTATCGGTTAAAAGTTGCGACTTTGTAGGTTTCACAAAGAAATTGCATGTTAAAAAGCCTACATTATGGAAATACTTAATTAATATTCATTAAATCGATTCGCGAATGTTTTCAGGAATTCGACGAATCATCAATTGAAATGATTAAAAAGTAAAGCTGGTTCAAATAAAACCCAATTCTACTAGTAAGAGCTTGTACTGATTCCGATTAACTTCCGATTACAGTCGAAATTTGTATTCGAGTATTTAAAGGACGGTTTTATTGCTTTTCTCGTAATTCGCTGTCAGTAGCAGCACATCAAGCTATACAATTCCAGTGTAAGCTGATCGCTTATTTGTATCTAATGTCTCTCTAACATGAGGTCACCTTATGCTCGTAATTTTTAGCTGAATTTACTATACGTACAATCAACGGCGGGTCAACCTACCAAAAAACCTAAAGGTCATTATTGAACCGATTTTCAACTTTAAGTCTGACTCGTAGAGATAAATATCAATTGAGAAAATTTGGCGTTTAGTGGTAGATTTTGTTATACCTAAATGCTTTCTAGAATAAAGCTTGATTTTAATTAATCGTTGTGTTTAAAACATCCAGCAGCCTGGTGCAGTACAATTATTTATTCAGCGGTCTTACTGTAACTCTATCATCAAGAGAAAAATACAAGGTTCAGGTAACAAGAGATCATAGTAAGCCCGAGTCGAAACATGTTCGATTCTGTATCTCAACAGACCATTCCCACATCGAATGATACCGTGTTTCATAACTTCCGTGGAACTACGGCTATCTCTATACTTAAAAGGTAATAAACCATCGGATCGCTCTAAGCGTGTCGGATCGGAATCGAACCCGGGCCTAATTGGGCGGCATTCCTCGCCTCTCTCGGTCCTGCCGTGACTGCGCCATTTTTAAGTCTTTGATGAACCGGGGTTTTTTCGTTTCGTTCTAAAGGAATTATTTCGATGTAGTGTATATTTCATTTGGGTGATTTGTTACTGTTTTTAATCATTCATTGTTTGATGCAGATTCGAGACATAGTGCGTAAAAAGTGTTAGATTCCTGTCAAAAATCAATTAATAAAAAAAAATACTTGAGCCTGATTGTGCTAGGAGATATCCTTGGCAAAAAAACTGGTTATCTCATGTTGATACTTCTTATGATGATTGGTTTGTTCGCTGAGAATCATGGCACATATTTATTTACTTACAGGCTTCTTTCTACGTCTTGCGTAGATTTTAGAATTAAGCAAAGGAGAATAAATAATCATCCCATGTGAACACAAAAACGGGAATATATTTTTCAAATTTGAAATAATACTACTTACACAGAAACGACATATATATTTATTAAGGTGTAAGTAACTTTATTAAATAAAGTTTGAAAGCACGGGCAAATAATTATTTGATGATCTTATCAAAAACATTGCAACCACTAACGAATACGGAACGATATTAATTACAGACGCATTTGATACAGAGCGATTGCACTAGCATTTATTATCAGAGCTCCGGATCAACGCATCGATCGGGTCGACGCACGCGCAGTGAAATAAAGCCAAGACGCGCTCGCGCACCGCGCGCCGCAATCCATTCTTTGATGGCGCCGACAGACCCCCCCACCGCTCCCCACAACCTTAATAACAGCTTTATTACCAGTAATTTGTGATTGTTAACGAACCAATTAAAACGCAGTTAAAATAGACTTTACAATAGCTGTTAAGTCGAAACATCGGGTTTGCGACGTAAATACAGATATTTTGCAGCTAATGATGAGATTAAACTAGTAATGAGAATATGCCTCGTTAATTTCGAAAGAAATGTGTATAATATTTTATTGGAGTTGCTCTACCGGTGTGTTTCGTACCAATAATGCTATAAAATTGTAAAAGTTACGGCCTCATTAACGATACTTGAACGTTGAACACAATAACATTTCTGTTGAACTTTTTGCACAGTAATATGCTACTGCGCCCGACCACAAGAAACGTTTCCGTTATAGCACGCAACAGAACAGACCACGATACATCAGAAAATGCTATAATTTCAAGGCTGGGAATGAGGCGCGGTGCTTCGTGCCCCGCGGCGCCTGCGCACCCAAAACGGCAAAAACGACCGAGCAAATTGGCCAGGCTAATTACCCCAGGTAGTCGCCTCACAGGTCGCCGCTTTTCCATCAGAAAAAGTGCTAAGTTATTCAAAAGCGGCCATAAATATGACTCGTCCCCGAGGCCCCGATACGAATCTGCGCTGTAATCGTATCGAGATGGCCGATCGCGATTGATATGCCGCTTAATGCTACTTTTAAATGAGTTAATAAAGGCATTTTTATCAAAGTAAGTAATGTGTTCTGCGGATGATACGTGACCGTTGTCGCTGGGGGCCCCGACTTGTGAAATGATGCATCGACAATTTTAATGCGTTTTTGTAATAGTCATGATGCAGACTACCCACTATTTAATAAACGAACAGTATGACAAATTAGGAGTTGCTGCTTAGAATACATTAAATAATAAAGCAATATTCTCCCTAACAATAGATTTCCTATGATGCATTGACGTTTACAGAAGCGTAAAATAACGTTGCCATAGCAGATAATGCTGTACCTATTACAAGAAGAGACCCCACATAATCCTGGATGACATAACAGCCTTAAAAACTTTCTTTCAACTATGAAACACCGGGTCTTTTCATTCTTATAATACGCTCGCATACCTGCTCTAATGATAGGGTGCTCTTCAAAGAATACAGACTTCTCAATAACACCTCGGAGCACCTTTGGGCCACAACAAAAAACTCGGACAATTTTAACACAATCCACAAAGGCGCCGACTAAATTAGGGAAATGGGTTATCAAATCTGTCCGACGCAACGAAGCCGATGCTTTATCTGAAACGTTGAATGTTTATTGTTTTATTGCTACAGAGATACCGGGGTCTGAAATAATATTAGCTGCCAGATAAATACTAACAGTTACGTTGTAAAAGTTTACCCTTTTTACCTTATTTTAGCCAACTACTGATTTTTCAAACTAGTTCTGTCCCGCATCCCGCATTTAAAAAATTTAAATTGTATTAGCTCTTTGGTGTTAATGGTGCGAGGCAAAGGTGTGAGGGCATCCTCAAATTGGCTCATTACCATCTCAGCGTGAGCTAAACCTTTGTTGCCTTGGCGCTTGTTTGGCCACCTATTCACACGTGTGAGAGCGACGTAACATTCTTCAAGTTATGTAACAGCTGCATTAAAAAAGGTGAAACAAAACCTATGATTTATAGAAGCCCAGTTTGTGGCCGAGATGCTGCGGCGAATGTTACAAATCATCGGTCCAAGAGACCGCCCTAATTGCCCAATCTAGAGGTGAACGGCCGCGTGGCCAAACCGCCAAATCAGATGGGAGCGTTCGTGAATGAGCCGGCCCACTAACAAGATCATACGCAGATAGCTCTTGTGAAGACTTATAGGATTCTGTAAAAACGACAGTTGATGATGTTGATAAAACGAGCGATTGTGAACTCCAGTTTGTCAAAGATAAGGCTACTTTTAGATTGGCAACTGTTGCAGTAGGATTCGGATAGATTTCACATAGGCACTGTAATTTGGTGCGGGATGATGGCAATACACTGGAAACGTGACTTTGAAAGTGGAATAAAGAAAATCTGAAGAATAATGATTCCTAGCTCGGTACCAACTTATTTGGAACAATGAATTCAAATGAAATAGCACAATAATGTACTTAAGATGTAGCTTGATAGCGCCATATCTTTTTGATACCCGAATACTATAATAGAGTCAGCGATTAGTGACTAATTCCATAATTGTCAATTGATGTAAGCGGTCGAGCGAGCTGCGCGGGCGTCGCCTACACTCGTCTTAGATATCAGCTTAGCGAAAATAATATAAAACTGAAGATATACTAGATATAGAGCGTTTAAAGCGATGCCGCGATAAGGCGGCATTAACCGATACACATCGGCACTTAAGGCGATAGCAGCGATTCGATAACGGATATAAATAAAAGTAAATGGCTGCTCTTGCGTTATTGCGTTGTAAAGATACCGCTATCGTGCCCGATATTAAATGTATGAAAGTGCCGGTAGTGTTGATTTAATGCTGTCGCACTCACAATAATTAATCCTGGAATTCGCGTAGTCTATGATGGATTACCTATGGTCTATATCTATGATACTATTGGAGTAGGGACAAAGTCTTGCCAACCATGCGTATACGTGCATGAAAATCTGAATTTTGGCTTTGGAAAACTAAGTATATTAAAAGATATGAAAAATACCCGCAAACTATCTAAGACTTAAGTTCTCATTATGTAACTATTGGTAAATTCTGTGACTAAAACCTGGATCCCAGGCAACAGATCGTCGCTATCCAAGTTGGAGTTCATAAATGTCAAAGAGTTATACTTATAGCTGTAATTTTAACAGGTTTTTTTAAGTATGCATGCGAATTGTTTGTCTGAAACTGACTCTTGCTTCACTTTTCTGATACATTCGTGAAACTGGCAGCTGTCAGCCAAAGGTGGTAGACATGGATGATTATTTCCGAGCAAAGGACCAGCAACAATGTCAGTTGGCGCCGGTCCAAGGCTTGCAGGAGCTCGCGTTTATCAGCTACGCAATCAATATCGGGATTTATCGGTTCCCACATACAGAAGCAAATAAACAATGGGGAATTGATCTTCTGGCTGACGGCTAGAACCAAATACACAAGCTACTAGCGTTGTACTTTAAAACCTTTTTAAAGAATTAACGATCTGCGCTGTAGAAATACTCTTAGTTGTTGCTTCAACTTATATCTACTTTCTACCGTCTTCTTTAAGTGCCTCTCCAGATAATTATGCTTCACCAGCTTTCAAAACTTGTCATTGTTTTGTAGGCTGCATTCATTATTCCTGTCCATTCCAAAATGTCACTTTATAGCAACGTCAAGATATTCCTAAGATAAGTAATCCTTACAAACACAATTCTGAATCCCGCAACTCCATGATTAGACACTTTTCAAAAAACATTTTAGTGGTCATACAAGTAAAGTCGGTCAACAAAACTTGTATGCGCGAGGCGAGGCAGATATGAAGATACCCTTTGAAGTCGCCGCGCGATAAGCTGCCGTTATTTGTGCTCTGTTATCGGCACGTTTCGCTCACAACACGTTACTATTGTGGCACGTCTCGGCAATTGTCTTTTTATGTGGAAACACGGGATTTCTCCACGGGAGATCTTTGATATGACGAGTAACTTTTTATTTTTGAGTAATATAAGCAGGCACAAGGCTCGGCAGATGGTATAGAGTCAAGAGTAGATACCATGGACTAGCTTTTCTGTAGAAATAAGCTAATACGTTATCCAGGAGGACTAGAAATTTCAAAGGACCAAAAGTTTTGGGTTTTTTGAAACACCAGATACCATAATGCTTGATAGCACAAGAGTTCATGTTAGTCTTTTTAACTTCATCATTGTTGGATTGAATGAATGAATGATTTCCTTCTCTTGAGGATCAGAGGTTGGAGATATAATTAACTGTCAACTCCGGCAGTAAAAACTCCAACTGGCAATCTAATCAAATTCAAATCTCGAACTGTCAGCCCGTTTGACAGAAACATTTCGCGCCTATATTGCTTGATATCCCGTCAGTTCTCATGGGAAATGAAAGCAAAAATAACAAAAGGAAAGTATTCGTTTTATGCGATGGTGATCCTAACATGCCCCCTTGGTACTAAAGATCCGATATCAGTTGTACAAACCGTAAAAGTGGTTCGGGTATCTCTAATAAATCTGCTACCCTACAAGGGGTCGTCGGCCATAACTCCCCTTCGAGTTCAGCTACTGATTGTTGTACAGTGTAGTTTGCAAAAATAAAGGGTACCTACTGGCAACTTTTTAGATACTTAACAACTGATTTAAAAATAAATGTAAATCAACTTTTTTTTTGTACTGTTGATTTGAATGAAACCAAATTTTTATTCATTTTTTGGTTGTTGACATACTTTTGATTGTATCTGCATTTGGTTTCACGAGGAATTAATCGGTTCACGTAATTTAAGTCATAAATAACCGTATTTTTACCAAATTGTTTTGAATGTAGAGCTATCTAGGTAATCAAGCGATAACAATTCTATGATTGGTGTTGTTACTAACGCATACACGCGGTAAAAATGGTCTTTAGGAAATGCGGAAATTAAAGTTATGATACCTTATAGTGAAATTTTCCTGTAGAAGGTTGGAGTTAATTGATTTACTATTTGGAACTCTACATTTAAAATCTTGGAAAGCTATGAACAAAACTGAACTTACTGCATCCTCAGCCTCTTTCTGATCCTTGTGTCCCATCAGGTTGGGCATAGCAGTCCAATTGTATCCCAGATCCTGGCACAGTGGCAGTTTGATCCTCTCGCATTTGCCACCTTCGGGTTCTTCCTGGGCCGCAGCCACCAGACACGCACCAAACAGCAGAAAACAAATTATCCGAGCCATTGCAAGTTATTCACAATACAAAATCACTATTATTCTATTTCATAATATAGGTTTCAGTCACGAAATCACCGTTTGTAAACACTGGAGTTCGTAAACATGGTTTATTTTTGGTCGCGAAGCTAACGTCTACGCTCTACGAGCACTCGTAGCGGACTGATTTGAAATTCGAACGCACCGCGGCTCGTCAAAGGCGAAGCAACGAAACCGGTCGGCCGGCCGGTGCATTCAACATGCATATGTTTCGATAAAAGGTCTGAACGCATGAACAGGGCATTAAGAAGAAAAGAGAGAAAAAAGAAAAGGGCCTAATTCGTGTACGGCTCACTGCAATCAGTGGGAGCAATTTTGTCCGTCCTGCTTTACAGTCTACGAGTCAGAAAGGGATGGTAGAGACAATGAAGAAGGTATAAAATTAAGTGTATCTGCCCATAGGGATGGATTTTATTTTACGAAATTGCTGCAATAAAAGTGTTGGGTAATTGAGCGGTCCGAAAGTTTTATTACACTGTTTTAGTATTAAAATTACTGTACAGAGTAGGCATAATGATTGCATAGATGAGATGAGTTGAAATATGAACGGTCTCGCATGTAAATTTATAATTATGTCCCTCTGAGTCATACCTTGATTTGTTTTTCTTCTTCTCAAATACATGTACAGACAACGGCAGGTCAACCTACCCAAAAAGTTAAAGATCATTGAATTGATTTTCAACTTTATGTCCGAAACGTAGAGATCAATATCAATTGAGAAAATTTGACGTTTTGAGGTAAGTTGACGAGCTGTTGTCTGTACCTACATAATAACTAAATCAAGATTATCGTGTTATTGGAATGATAGTTTTGGAAAAAAAAGTAATATTCTTAGATTTAATGCTCGATAGGTTTTAAGTAAAATCATGTTCAGATAATAATCTAAGTTGTATCCTAAAATAGTCTATTTAGTCATTAAACACATCAGCCACTTTTAGGTCGGTTTAGAGATACGCAAGAGAGATAGCTGTCAGGCTTTTCCGCCTCCTTTTATCTTTCGGTCGAGCGTCTCAGGCAGAATACACAATTAGGTCCCTTCATTACATCACTCCAATAACACCTTTGATACTCCATCCTTATAAACCTAAAATACACTTAGAAGCCTCTGACTAAAGTCGAAACTTCACTGGCTCTACAAATATCTTTCTAAGTCATCGTGTCCAGTCTAAAAAGGTCCGCAAATGTAAGGTAAAGTGTTTGATATTGAAAGGCGCGCAGCAGTCAGGCTAGAGTGGTGGAGTGGTATGAATAGTTGCATTGTGTGAGCAGGACGGGGCGAGCCGCCGTCAAAGAGGCCGCCGCGGCGCGTACGCAGGCCGGACGCCAGCGGAATGCCTAATTAAGGACGCATGCGTGGACTGTGGGGTGTGGCGCGTGGCGTAAGTGTGGACGACGAGCGAGAAATGTTTTTGATAGCAAGAAGTCATTTAATTACTCTCAGATTGGACAAAACTACGGACACATCTTAAATACACAAGAGACTATACTACAACATGCACTGGTCCTGTTCAGGGCACAATCGAGGTAGAATTGTTTTAAAATTTAGACAAAACACGCTCTATTTATTGCAACCCCAAATAGGCGGAAACTACAGCTGTATAGTTGACTTAGTGTTAGAACTTTATTAATTGGGTTACGTAGGAACGATCGAAATATTGATAAAGAATTATAAACCATTCGTGTGTTACAAACCGAGTAGCGAAAGTGACGCGGACGCCGAGAAAGAAACTGGCGCTAAAGTCGCTACGGTAGAGCCGCGATGCTTGGAAATTTGAAGTCATAACTCTACCGAAAATTATGGCAATAATAAACGAATACTAGATAACGGCTAATAGGCTATTTGTCTTGTACTAAAATTTACTTAATTAATAATTTAGTTTGATAGTTTTCACCATATGAAACTAAAACATATCGGTAGTTACTAATAATAGTACATGGTTACTGTAAAAAATGCATTTTCGAATGTTATATTTTTGTCGGTATTTTACATTGTCCAAAACGCTGGCCACAATGACAGGCACGTCACCATTGAGTAACTTTGTTCTAGAACTGACATCCCAAAGCGAGATTTTGCGCTACGCTCGCACAAAGTATGAGTAGAGTAGCAGAGAGCGACTGTCGAGGAACGTTTTTTTAACATGCCCGTTCTAGTACTTTATAACTCAATGAATATTTAAAGGTGCGTGACGTCACAAACGAGTACATCATGGCCGACGGCGTTTTCGCAGGCTTTTAAAAACGTAAAGAATGAATTACTATTTTTGATTATATTCAAAGGAAAAGGTTAAAATAGAAATAAAATTGTTGACGCTTTACTTGAATATAATACCAACAATAATAACTCTATTTCAGAAAACAGTCATAGTCAATAGCCTATTACAAGTTCTCTATCTGACTCTGTATCTCTAATTAAGACCAGATTTCCTGCGGTTATACTAACTTTATTGGTCATTTTCTTATGCAACGTTTAGTGCTCGTGCGCTTTACACCAAGTAGTTAAGTTCTCTAATTCGTTAATCGTTATCTCCTATCCTTTGAGCCACAAACAGTACATACGACTCTGAATCGTAATTAAAACGTCAGTTATGGAGGCGCGCGCGCCGATCCCGAGGCATGCAAATATTACACGATTGTTCCGACGCATCTAACACTGAATATTAATTTCACGCCTGTAACGCAAACATTCATATTTCAGACTGCCATTAAAAATGTAATAATAATGAGGTGTTGATATGACAATCCTGCCGACAAAGGTTAGCTTGCCAACAGTTACTTTCAATAGATAGCGTGAACCTAACTTTCATCACTATGTAATTTCAAAAATGATTTAGCTGAATCAGTTTTAGAAAAATAAAAGTCAGTTGTTTAGTATCCAACATCTGTCATTTATCAATGGGTTCTGGCTGGCACATCTGTCAATATTATTGACGACATCTATGTCATTTCTTCACTAATTTGATAACTGTTTTCTCCGTATTTGGATCTTCGACTTTTCCAATAAGTAGAGAAATGCTCTACATTAATAATAGTTGACAGGTGTACGGAAACCTTTCCTTATTTGACAGAATATTGGGCTCGAGAGAAACTAAGCTAGTTTCCAAAACAGCTATACAAAATAAGTCGTGTTTTGTACGATTTAAGAAGTGTCTATTATTTTAAAGGAATAAATATTAGAGAAAAGGTTTTTAACTAAAAAACTGAACAATTCTTTTTTAAGGATTTGAAAGGCAGGTCGAGTTAAAGAATGGTTCGTTGCCTGGAGAGTTATATTAGAAATTAACTCGAAAAGCTGGTTCTTACACATTAAGAATACATTAGATTTGGAGCGAATGCCTGAAGCGCTTATCACCTCTTTGAATAATTGGGATTGCTATTCAAATTAGAAGACTGCTCAGCTTGCTTTGTTTATATTTAAAATCGTTTTTTACCATTTTTGTGTTTTGCCTGCGTAATTTTATTTATCATGTCCGAGTCGTTGATATCCATGGTTTATTTAAACAAAATATGTTAACATTTTTGTTAGTTTTTTTTCTTTAAATACACGTATATAAAATCTTGAATATAGACTCTACCTAGATGCACAAATTTGCAAATAATATCTATTATTAAAAGAGATTAGTAAAAAAATATTCGCTGGATAGTGTTTAGTTATTTTACCAGTACAATTCCAGGAATCTGATTGCGTTTTGCGTAATACACGATATATTTTCCTTAATTCATTTTGACAACAAAACTCGCAATTCTATAAATTACAGCAAAACATCTAATTTGAACAGTGATAATAAATTTCCCCACAAAAAGGTAATCCACGCTCATTTGCGAGCTATTCCCTAGCGTCATTAGCCGACCAAAAAGCTGCGCAGGAGTGGAGGCGATTACCGCGCGTCGCAGGGTCGTAGACACAATTAAATGAATTTGCCATTGGGGGGAAAAACAGGCTGGCACTCAGAGTGGGGGGACCACACTGTGGGCAAATGGTACTTGCGAGAGTACGCACGTCTATTAATAAAAGACTTGCGTATTCTCTCTATCTATTCTCATTAAGACATATTCTGTAAATTAGTATTATTATCTACAGAAACGATTTGATTTAAGCTTTGTAAAAATGCGTTCTAATTCAACTTCTACGTGCGTTAAAGTGTAGAAGGTCTCTGTTTTTCCATTTATATTCAAAATCCTTACTGGGTTTCACTCTTTCAGTCAAGTCCTTGCATACTTTTATTATCTCGTCGACATCCAAGTAGTCTCATGAGACCGCGTAACAATGAAATTTCTATTGTCTCGATTACAGATGCTTGATGTGTAATTGATAAATAACATTTTTATTTCAAGATTAAAAAACAAAAAAAATGTTTTTAAGAAGAAAAAAAACAAAAAATGGAAATATAATGTTTTTTTTTTTGTAAAGATCTTAGAAGGTAGCTCATCTATAATTTTAATTTAAAAAAATGCACGGAACTAATTGGCAAACACGGTTTCTCATTACATGATGATGTTATTTTATTATATTGCCAAAATATTGCTTCAGGAAAAGTAAGTGCGCCGTGCGGTGTTGATACGTGAATAAAATAATGGTGCTATAACATAGAACAGCACAGCATACTTATGCTAAAGTTAAAGTCGGGCAAAACTTGTATGACCTAATTTGGGTAGAGTCAAAAATCAGTCAGCACTATATATACTAACGAACGAAGTATGGAAGAGACCCTTCAAATATTTGAATTTAACTTTTTTATTCTTTTTAATCGACATCACAACAACAACATCATTGGACAACATCACATACATTGCTCTGATCCTGTGATAAGTAGCTTAAGCACTTGTGTTACAGAAATCAGAAACAACGACGGTACCACAACACCCAGACCCGAGACAATATAGAAAAGTTATTTTTCTACTTTGACCGACCGGGAATCGAACCCGGGACCTCAGAGATAGCGACACCAAGTCCGGTACGCTCGCCTCTCGGCTACGGAGGTCGTCAAAAAATCGACGGCAATTCTGAAAAATCTCCAATAAAAATTAATATCGTTGGTTAAAAAACTATAAAACACACTTTTAAATGTATTGGACTCGTAGAACGAATAAAATGAACCTGAATACGAAGCCTTTTCTAGTGGTCTTTGAAGAGTTACACCTTCTGGCTCCGCCAGATCAGCACGATGGTGTCAAATTATTATATTGTCATTCGAATGTCAGGTACTTACAAAGTTTTAAATCGATACGTCAGTTATAAAAGTAGGTTAGAAACTACTAACTACCAAGATTTGATTTCTACATAGTTAGTTAAAAGTGAAGCTATTAAAACTGTTTCTACACATGATTGTTGTAGCAGCGTGGTGATACTTCTTAAACGCTAGGGGTTCCAGATTCGATTCCCAGTTAGGATCAATTCAGATAACAAACTTTTCTAAATTAGTGTGGGGCTGGATGTACTGGGAAATGCCCCTGACCCAATTCACTGTGATATAAGCATACCTCGTGATATAAGCATGTTAATTTCCTTACTTTGAGACTATGACAATTAGTGTGATGTCCTGCTCATTTTTATTCTAATAAATAAATATTGGACAACATACATTGCTCTGATCCTAAGGTAAGTAGCTAAAGCATTTGTGTTATACAGATCTCACCTCATCTGTACTATGTTTCTAAGCAAATAAATTTATTTCATTTCAAATCATCAGAAACAAAGACGGTACCACAACACCCAGACCCAAAACAATATAGAAAATACGGTACATTGACCCGACCGGTAACCGAACCCGGGACCGCAGAGATGGCGACCGCCAGATTCAGCATGCTATCCTCTAAGCTACGGAGGTCGTCATATAAAAAATAATACTTAAATGGTTTCACCGTTCTGGATATTAATTTCGCATCTGTGTTTTTTCTTTCTCCTCTATCTCGAAAATCTTGGCACTGCTCTCGTCACTCGTACCGAGATTGCGCTTGCGCAACTCGTTAAATGTACCATGTACGGTATTTGCGTACCAATGTAAGTTTGGACCAAATGTAAATGGCACATCAATGGTATTTATTAGCTGGGCTAGTAACTTTCCTTAGGAATGAAAAGTCACCTTTAATGTTTTCGTTTTCAGTTTAAAAATAAATAAAAATGTGGTTAACAAAAGTATATACCATTGTTTTTTTCTAATTTATAATATTGACAGTTTCATTCATTAAAGTAACCGGTTTACATAGCAATTATCTAATTGTGCCGTTAGTTACAATAACCATGTACATAAATAATTATTTCGAAGAAAAATGTGTTTACTGACTTGTCAACACAACATAAATATTATTATAATGATATTCGCTAGCCAGCGACACTTGGTTCGTGGAAATTCCTATATTTATTTGATGTTGATTGGTCACCCCTGAGTTGGTATAATTTGAGCGGAATGCCGGCCGCGCCGCAAAAACTATGACGAACGTTCGCGGCCTCGGCGCAGGCGCACAAAAACCGCGCGCCCGAGGAAAGGTGAAAATTTCGTCGATTCCGCCGAGAAGCGGTCATTTGCGCTCTTTTGGCTATATCTGCGAATGTAATTAAGGTTTAGCAATAATAACATCTCACTGAAGTGCTTGTGGCTTAATAGCAGCGTCGCTTTGGTTGTGATATTAAACTAACAAAAGTAAGCTGCCTAAGTTAAGCAACCGAAGTGCGGTTGTGATTATTCAAGGATGAATATTCTTCGTTACATGTGACTTAACTATGCGGTGTTTGGACGGAGAGGGACATATTGACGTAGAACTGACGGCTGATGGGGCAGAAAGGATCTGGAATGAAGGCCACGACGGCACGCGCAGCGTAGGATGGATGGACAGACGAGCTGGCAACGGTTGCTAGAAGCCGCTGGATGCAGGCTGCTTCCAACCGGCCAATCTGAAAGATACTGGGGGAGGCCTATGTTCAGCAGTGCACGTAACTACTATCGTCGGCTGCGTTACGAATTCACAAGCTTCAACCGATGGGTAATCATGACTCATTGTAAACATTATCTCCTAGTGTTTATGTATTGTTTCATAATCCATATATATTTTTAAGACTATGCCATTACTTTCTTTCAATTGTCCTGTCTGTGTAACTTCTTACGCAAAAAACTCTATATTCAATTGTTTAGGAGACAACCACTGACACAACTAACCGATTACTCTCTCCTGCACAATGAGACAGTCATTTCGTGGACCGCGCCGCGTACGCAGCGCAAGTGGTGCTAATTAATACATTTTACTCCTTGCGCAATACCTTGCCGATGGTATTCTTTCAGTCTAGTCTAATAACGGACATCTGGACACCCCATCACCATTAGTGATTGAAGTACAGTCAACAGCTCGTCAACCTACCACAAAACGTCAAATTTTCTCAATTGATTAAAGTTGAAAATTGGTTTAATTCCCTTTAAACTTTTTGGGAAGGTTGACCTTCCGTAAATACCTCTCTTAAGTTCATATTAACAAAAGGTAAACAATAACTATTAGTATTACTTCACAAACCTTACATCAAGCTAATTATTTTACCAAGTGCTAAATTATGTTTGCCCATTAAACAACGGATTAATTATGAAGTTCAATATGCACGTTAAATCGAAAATATTTGTTAGTACTATATAGTTGAACCTAGGTTTTGCCGAATATGACAGCGTCAATAGTGTAATAGTCTAAAAGAGAGTTAGCATACATGTATTTAAAAAGACGATATCGCGCGTTTTAGATCATATAACTATTTACCCAAAGAACTTAAAGAAATCCAATTCCTCACACCATTTTCAATAGATCTTCAAAAGATAGCAGTGATTCTGCCCACAACAGAAGGCAACAAAAACCCATTAGTATTGTACCGCGCACCCCGCTGCGCGAGTGGGTGTTAATGCGGCTTCCCGGTGCGCGCACGCATGCCGAACGCGTGGAGTCGGCACTTAGGCAGAGTTGGTGACGTGTCGCTTATTGACTGCTGATGCTGAATGATGTTTATTAGAAATTGGGCTATAATTTTTAAAAATAATTAAATTAAGAACATGATACAAATCTAAAAGAAATTATATAATATTTCATTTGATAACAGAAATCGTAGAAATTGTAGCAAAAATTTAAAATTTTGATAAAAATAGACTCTTGTCCTGAAGTTTTGCTTTAGTTAATGCCGTATCTACTATCATTGTAAGTACATACATGCGAGTAGAGAAATGTTTACGTTCAAGATAAACATACAGTAAAGGCATATACATATACATTACCTCTCGAACTGGAAGGCTACAGCTAGACATTAGTGTTGCCGCTCGATAGGTCAATATCGATTGTCTATCGATAGCCTATCGATAGTTGAAGGAAAATCAATACTATCGATAGTCTATCGATAGTATCGATAGTATCGATATCTCTTTTACTGCAATACTATCGGTAAACAGCAATACTATCGATAGTATCGATAGTTTCGATCGCTGCCAACTAATGAACTATCGATACTATCGATAGTATTGCTCTTCAATATCTAATAGACTATCGATAGTATCGATACTATCGACACTATTGATAGTTTTATACTATCGATAGTGAATTTATTTCAATAGTATCGATTGTCCTATCGATTGCATAGATGAATTTGGCGTTCAACTATCGATTTTTCGGCAACACTGGTCTGGTCAACTATGGTCCCCCATGTCTAGACATGAGGGACCATAGAACGCCACAGCGCGCGGCTCTAGGCCGCCGTAAGAATTCAGCGGTTCACCGCAATCTTGAATAACATAACCTGCATAACATACCTAGTGGTTAAGTATAGTTCCATGTTGTCACACCTACTTAGACAATTTATGAATGTTAGAGAAATACAAGATTGCATCTGAAATCAAACAAGTGCAGGACGCGAACAAAACTGTATGTGGGTTAACAAGTAATGAGTAATCATGAAAGTTGAGTTTGACCTATTTTTAATTGTCGTATTAATTTAAAACTCTGTGTATGTGACATTCGAATGATATTAATTATGATGTGACATCGAACTCATCAATGGCTTAGTAAAATCATCGTTTTTGTGGTCATACATGTAAAAGTAAGTGTTATAGTAACACTGATTCTCGCCTAACACCAATAGAGAAAGGAAAGTGGCTAAAAATCAGCGCTGGGTGGGATTACGATCCCATGTCAGCACAAGCTGAGTCACCTCCTATTGCTTTCTTAAAAGATCGATGTAGTTTTTTTTAAATATACATATGCATAGTTGTAAGTTTATGAAAGCAATAAACTCATTTTTAATTTCATTTGATTTAATGATTTTTTAAACTATAATATTACAATTATTTACTATTATAATATTATGATTAGAGAAAACCGCTCACTCCACGCATTCCCTGTTCCATCAGCTGAAGCCGTCGCTCCCGTTCCGAGTACATTTCATATTCGGTCACGTGGTCCGCCCATTGAAGCGCCGTGACATAGAGGTGACGAAGTGTTGACGCGTGAGATCGTACATATTCATAGATCGGAAGCTGGAGGCCCATCTGAACTGTCGTGGCCACCCAGGTGACGAGCATTGAGCTATATAGCGTTAAGTTTATGCCATTTTATCTGAGATCATCTAAAGAACAGATTATTGAGTTCCGAACCTCTAAAGGAAAATACATTTTAGTGTAATAGGTGGTAGTAGGTGTTGGCCACCACACTGGAAATATTTGCCTAATTGAACTACTTATTTTACATTTATCAATTATTTATTATAAATTTAATATATCATATGAAACAAATCAACTGGCTCATCAATAATCTAATAATACAAACAAAGCACTATTCGGAGAATGTAAAAATAATTAAGTTAAGTATAAACAAATTTTCATTTTTTTATTTAAATCTAAATTGCTTTCGTTCTTTTGACGTTGTTTTGCATTCAGTTATAAAATTCGTACATCCTGTCCATATTTTATTAATAGGTTCTGCCTGTGACTTAGCAAAATCGAAAGCCAAAGAGGGATGAATAAGCATCCCACGGGAAAACATAAAACGAGATAAAATGTGTTAAGCTGCTATTATAAGCTAATTCCGAGTGTAATTGAGTAACATATAATAAGATTATTATGACTTTCACATGCAACTAAGTTATTTCTAATACGAATACAGTACGAAATAAATCAGTGTAAAATTGTAATTCTCCTTCTCGCCACAGTAAGCCTAGACAACACCATTTTAACACTTCGCATTAAACAACAAAGTTTAATATTGTTTGAGGCACAGTGTACAATGTTTTATTATTGTTATGGTAAGCCAGAGGCGGGTTTAAGCACAAAGGGACTTTGTCTCGACCACTGTCCGTGGAGTGTGAAATTCGTCAAGGTAGTAAACGTTTAGAATTTAAAGAATTGTCGGATCTTGCGTAGTAATGTGAACATTTTTATGTTATTTATCGAATTTGTGGTGAAATTTACATTTGAAAAGTGGTTTTAGATAGAACCACAAGTACGGTCGAACAAACTTAATTGTCACTTAGGCCCACCGGTGAGTAAAGCCAACGCCTGCGCAGACAGGCTGCGTAAGAGTTTCATATTAGTTTGATTGACGTTGCCTTGATGATCAATACCTTGATGTCTTTCTTGTCTGAGGTTTGTTTTTGGAAAAACAAAGAACCATGGCCTCCGTAGGCGAGAGGCGAGTAGCGACTTGGCGTCGCCATCTCTGAGGTCCCGGGTTCGTTTCTCGGTCAGGTCAATGTAGAAAACGATATTTTCTGTATTGTCTCGGGTCTGGGTGTTGTTGTTTCGTCGTTGTTTCTGATTTCTATAACACAAGTGCTTTAGCTACTTACCTTAGAATCAGAGCAACGTAAGTGATGTCCAATATTTATAAATAAAAACAAGAACACCGCAATACGAATCAAATTGTGGGCTCAATTAATGATGTAATTTACTATTTCTTAACATGTAATGAATATTATGAATAAAATCTTATCTTATCTTTATTAGTTTTTGTTATACAATAATAGTTAGATCATTGTTTCTTACTTCATGTATGAAGCATATTAACAACCCATATACCCATATTAAAGACCCTATAACCGATGCGATAGACGTGTACCTACTTGAGGGGAAACCACAACGATTATTAAATACGGTATTTAATATCGTTGGGAAACGACGACTTGGCAAGCGCACCGTAGGGTGCCTTCGACAAAATGGAACGATGATATGATATATGCAAAGCTGCTGGCAACGGATGGAAAAGAATAGCCGGGGATTATAGATATAGTGGCGTGCATTGGGAAAGGCCTACGTCAGCAGTGGATAGTCTCGGGCTTAGGTATGTCGATGATGAAGCATATTGTGTGACAATGTGTGACAAACAAAAGCTAAACTAAAAACCATTTGGCTTTATGACACTGTAAGTAATTAGTTTTACATCACACATATCAAATTAACACGCTTCCGTTACCAACCCTAAAAAAACAAAACTGTGAAGTACCTAATACGCCGAAAAATATCCGCTTTATGGCTCATGTGAATCATAAATTTAACATCAAAGCTCGACTTCCAAAGTCCCTTTGTTCTCACGATAAGGTTGTAATTCGCGCTATAAACTTTTAACATGACAACACGAAATTAAGAGTATTAAAACAACATATGGGAGACAATAGGCGGCGCATCAAAGGCGGCGGCGCGTTTGAAGCTGCCAGCTAATTTTACACCGCACCCACACCCGGTGGTTCCGCCGTTCGACGGGCTAGTGTGAACTCTTTCGGCAATAGAAACTAAAAAAGGTTTTTTCGACTAATTTTATGATTAAGAAACTGACATTTAAAAAGACTATTTGATATGGCGTGTTGGGTGGTTATGTTTTATTAGGATAATTCAGTTTTAGAATTTGGATGCAATAGAGTGCTATAAACGTAGTGTAGGTTAGGTTAATCATTAACTAAACTTATTTTAACTTTCTTCATTGCATATTATAATAAATAACAATTGGACAACATCACATACATTGCTCTGATCGTACGATAAGTAGATAAGCACTTGTGTTACAGAAATCTGGAATAACTACGGCACCACAACACCGAGACGATATAAAAAAGTTATTCTTCTACATTAACCTACTGAGAATCGAACCCGGGACCTCAGAGATAGCGACACCAAGTCCGGTATGCATGCTCGCCTCTCGGCTACGGAGGTCCTTATTATGCTGGAGATTAACTCTAAACTACTTTAGCAATATTACTTCTGTTTTTCCTTATTCTGTGTAAAGCTTGACGTATAAATAATACTGCTTACATGCTGAGTTTATAGTTCTTCTTCTCTTATCGATTGTAATTCTGTCAAATTTTCTATTTACTTTAGGAAGATTTACAGTTTCAATAATACAGTAAACTAGTACAATATACTGTGGTTCAATACTAATTACAAATCTCCACATATGAGTAACCAGACAGGTAAGGATAAGTCTAAGTGAGGCAACTAAGAAATAAACAATATTAACTTAAAAATAATAATAAATGTAACAGGCTATCGTCAAAATTCGAGAATCTCAAAATATGTCCTTGTCATTTGTCGCTTTATCGAGGCAATGCTGGTAAAAAACAGATCAATATCAATAGACAGTATTCCGCCACACGAGTCGCACTATCGGTGGCGCGTAACAGGTCTTCGCTTGTGCAGCTATCCGAAACACGCGGGGCATGATAGATGGTGGCCCATGGTTTGGGGGAAAGCATCGCAAACATACTTGCTATTGGTGCCGTCAGTAGTCCCACTTTAATAGGTTTTTCTTAGAACGGCCGGCCAGTGTTCGCTGCCTGTTCAAGGCTTTTCAGCCACGAAAGGTCTTTGCTTGGTGGGAAATTCTCTGACGGAGCACTCGTATTCACTCGATACTCACTCAAGTAATAATATGAAATAAAACTAATTTATAACGTTAACAATAATTTAGTTAGGTTTTTAATAAGTATCGTGCATCACTAAATAATAGTAAATTAATTGACTACCTATTTTCGAGGAGGAAATGCATTGGGCACACACCTATCGTGGGGATGACAGCGGGTTTGGTAGAACCCTCAAAAACCTCATCCAAATAAATATTTGCATGCTAAGAAAATATTTAATTGAAGTTTTAGGCCACTTATTTATCGGAGCGTTGGTTGGTGCTCACACGCACTCCGTGATCCCAGCGGTGGCGCCATAAATCCATATAACACGGAATATTGGGTCCAGCAGGGTATGAAAATAATGTATAAAGTATTACAGCGGCATGGAAGTACATTTTTAAAAAAAGTATTCGAAATAAAATGTTTTCGATATAAAAGACAACAACGCGTTAGTGATATTTTTTTAAACAAAAACATGCGTGGAAAATCATGCTAATGCATATTTTTACAAAATTGAAATCTTTAAAAAAAAGTTAGCTTCCCATACAAATCTTAAAGCCTATCGATCTTATAGATATAATCTTACAGATATCGTTAGCATCCTTTCCCATGTGATGTCGTAATAAAAACAATATGGTATTACATACGTTTCCTACTGTATTCACAATTTATTTTTGATTTTTTAGTGCGCTTTTAATAACGGTAATCGTGTCTTTTTTAAATAAATTTATTATAAACACGGCTTTCTTCTATGTAAAAAACTTAAAAGACGTTTTTAACTTACTTCTAACTGGCGTACCGGTCAGTAACTTTGTAAGTACTTATGTGACATTCGGATGACGATACAATAATTTGACACCTTCATGCTGATCTGAAGATAGAGCCAAAGGTGGTTAGTGAACTCTTCGATGACTACTAGGAAAACCCGAAGGTTTTACCGAACCCAAACACGAATGTATAGGTTCATTTGATTGGCGACAATCCCTACACTTAGTGCCTAGTCCAAGTCCTAATCCATGGTCAAATGTCCTAAACGTGCATTAAAAGCATAGTTAGTAGTATTTCTGCATATATTATGTAAATGATAAGTGTAAATATTTTTGGCTAATAAATAAACTGTAAAAAGTGTATTTTATAAGCAGTTTTTTAATCTGTGATAATATAAAAAAATCTTGAATATTCCTCAATATTCGAGCGAGCGTGTCTATGGGAGCATTACGTCGAAGCCGCGGGCGTCCGTGAAAACACTATCAATATTGTGGCATGGAGCACGCCACACTGCGCCGATAATATTATTGCATAGCGTGTAACACGTAGGCGCATTATAATATAGGTATAAACTTATGTCTTGTAAGTCTTGAGAACTTGATCTAGGTGGAGGTGGAGATGACCTCCCCTTCTTCTTCTTCCTCAGCTATACGGGCAATCCCGGTTGCGTCCAAAGCCATTGCTTTGGAGCCTACGGTCCGCTTTCCTTGATTTACTCCTCCACTTCGCGCGGTCTTGAGCGTCTCTAGTTGTGAGATTAGCACGCCTCTCGCCCTCACGATGTCAAGCCAGCATTTCTTGGGTCTACTCCTTTTGCCAGGACCTGGCGGTGGCGGCATGGCCAGACATTTGTTTCCTACGTAGCTTGCCGGTTAAAGACTACGGTGGAGACGACCATATGCCAATAAATGAAAATTTAGTTTTTACTAGCATACAAGCAACCTTTACTATGGATACAATATGGAAATTATAAAAAAATGCTTTTTATCTTACGAGTAAAGGATTCATTATTATACTATTTACAAACCAGTCGATGTACACATGTTTTATTTTTAATTTTTATTATTATTATTTATTTAAAGCTGTAGACACTATCATAACTTTTTAGGTTAAACTCTACCTGAAATAAAAGATTTAAATAAATATGTAATTTGCATAGAGCATTTTTTTGTAATGTCAATGTTGATCCCATAGTAAAAGTTGCTTGTAAACTAGTAAATTATATGTTTTTATTTATTTTTGCATGATTGTATTCACCCTGTATACCTTCCAATTATATTGTAGGAAATACAGATACAATTCATCCTACTGCGTACGCTAGTATAAAATAGTAGTTTATGAGTTGAAAGCTATTTTCGAAATGCACAGAGAAAGCAAACCAGCAAAACCACTAAAAGGCAACATTAGCATTAAATAAAATAATAAATTGAAATTGTATAGACAAACCTCTACTGTACTTCTGTATAGAAATATTATTAAAACCAACCCAGCAGTTTAAAAAAAAAAAAAACTTCCTTTTTTTTAAATAATTTTAATGGTAAATCTATAACAATACGTAAGTATAATCATTTGAGTTCAATTGAAAAGCTTGTTAAAGTTGTTTCCCTTATGTTCAGCAGTGGACGTCCTATGTCTGAAATGATGATGATGATGATGATGATGATGATGATGATGAAAGTCGTTTGCAAAGGTAAATTATTAACTAATATGAAGTCGGGCCCTGATTTATTCTGGTGTCACACCCTGGTGTTTAACCATGGGATAAGGTCTCGGGTTCAATACCTGAGTCAAATTAAGAAACGAACTTTTCTAATTTTGCTCGTTTCTGGGTGTAATTTGTTACACCCCCCAGCCCCAGTAAATAAATTGCTGTCTGGTACCTCTTAAGCATCACGTCTGCCCAGGGCAGTACTAATAACGTTCTGTCTACAAATCACAGTATTATTCACTAACTTAAGGAGTTCTGTGGCTTTCATCATCAGCTCAGCGGTATGATATGATAACTCCCAGACGCAAACACCTGAATAAGTTATTAAAGGTTTAATTATTTATTTATACTTTATTGCACATTTAAAAATAATTGTACAAATGGCGGACATAATGCCAAGAGGCAGTCTCTACCAGTCAACCAGTGACCAAACAGAGAAGTATAGGCGGTGCAGCAAGAAAAATAATATATATATACACGCTAACATTACATACTTAATAAATAGGTAAAGGTTGCAGACATACTTACTCTACGGTCACTCAAAAGGAATGTAGTTAAACAACACTCGTGTTTCTGTTATTATTTCATGGGCTACTTATCTTTTGAACCTATTACCTACCAAGCGCCAAGAAATAGCACGAACAAACCTTATCGCTCGTTTCAATAACATTTTAACGAATAACTTCTAACATTCGATAACTTAATATTCCTACGAACCATTCGCAACAAACAAAGCGTCTATTTTAGTAAGTATTTTCTCAAACAATGCCGTCGGTCACTAAAAATAACAATCGTCAATACCTTTTGTTACTTTACTTTAAACAATAGTCATTCAAGCAAATTGCCCAACCCTTTGTACTTTACGACTTTTGTGTTATTATGTGGCGAACAAAGAATCATTATAAAATTATCAGTTTCCGTTAAAGTAGCATAGTATGGACAATAATACAAAGTATAACGATTTTGATTAATCCATTGTATAATTGGCAGAAATCTTATTTAGAATACTAACAAAGCACGTGACGCAGATTAGGACGTCCACCCACAAGGACACAAGACAGACGACCTTGTAAAATGTTACTGTAAGCCGCTGGATGCAGACCGCTTCCAAACGGCCAATCTGGCAGTCATTGGGGAAGGCCTATGACGTTCTATGGCTGGAATGATTAACATTTTGAAAACTCATCTATCGTATAAGTAATAATAATAATGATCGTTTCGTATGACTAGTTTTAAACATTTTTTTATTCTGATTAATTACAACTTACCCAGTCGGGTAGAGAATGCTTCGTAGTATATAATTCAACTTTTGTCATTTTAATTTTTATGCGAAAAAACAAATAAATAAAATTAAAAACCAGTATTTGCCATATAAAAAGATTCGTTAACTGTCTTCTGGTAATGTAAACATTAATGCCTTCACCCTTCAGTCTAAAGTGGATTTAAGAACACATGCAAGGACATATAATACGAATATTTATCTCAAAATATTTGCCTTTTAAATGAAATTATTCAAACGAACCACGTATCTTCGGTAAAATATCTTAAAGATAACATCAGGTTGCATACTTGCGCTTAATTCGAGTTATTCCTGGCTGCAATCTTCAGATTTACTTCGTGATCGCGGCTCGATGTAGTTTATAAAGTCGGTCTCTCAAACAGCTCGCCTATCTAAAGGGTAAGCGTTAGTGTTGTAGATATTATCTGTTTGGTGGTAAAAGTTATCGATAATATCTAAATTTCGGTCATTATCAACACAATCCCTATTACTATAATTAGCTGATTATTGCCTTAATATAACATCAAGTGCGGCTTTTACAAATAACGGTTTATCAACCTTCAAATTTACGATATTTCCGCAACTAATGAACGAATAGAATTATCAATTGAGAAGATTTGACGCTTTGTTGTAGTAGATGGTGAGCGATCCAATAAAGTTCTGAATTCTGAAACATTTATTTCATCATCATCATCACTTCAGCCATAGGACGTCCACAGTTGAACATAGGTCTCCCCCAGTGACTTCTAGATTGGCCGGTTGGAAGCGGGACATTTATTTACGTATGGTAAATGTACTTATTTCGAATTCAGACAATATAGTATGTATTGAAATAATATTTTTTGTTCTAATAAATTCATGGAGTCTTGATAACATCTCTCTTATTGCTACCGACCAGTTGTAAATGAATCTGAATCATCATCATCAAATTACGAAATCGATTGAAATCAATTTATTTGTTTTATATTATCACTTCTTTCATAGTGCCAAATTCTAAACGTTATTTTAGAAAATCATTAATGTTATATCTCTTTAGGTCACCCGATATCGATATACACCGTATCTTCTTCCTTACTCAACTGTGGCTTTACTTAATTAACCTCCCCCTCCACCCACTCCTACCTCGCAGCGTGCGCGGGCGCAGCGGCGTGCGTGACAAATTGCGCCTTCCAGAAAAAGCGCGCTTAATGATAGCTTAATTGCTCGTAATTGTGGAGCCTGCTCATGAGCTCGCCACTTTAAGGCTGCCTGCCACACCCCTCGATCCCCCCTTAATAGGCTGCCTGCTTATGGGGCAGTGTGTGCGTTATGTTTTACAGCCTGCAGGAGCAAGCAATGTATATTTTAGTAGTTATAATTTTACACTTTGACCTAAAAATAATTTAAGAGTATTAACAAATCAGTTTACAAGAGCGCCGTGCGTACTTACATATATTTAAACATAAGTTCATTTTGTACGTTTTTGGTCCTAGCTTTATCATAGTTTCGGGTGAGCCTTAATACTGTCAGTACATTCATCAGTACATAACATTAACAAGTACCAAAAATATACGCATCTGAGTAGTGAAATTTACCTAATAATAATGCGAAAACACAAAAAAAAAATTGATGGCTCGAAATAGTTCGGATGCACTTTGGTAACTTAATTGGTTATCTGTTGATACAATTTACAGAAAACTAGGTAGCGATAATGAAAAATCTACTTAATTGGTACTGGTTATAATTAATGTTCTTTTATATTATTTAACGTAGTATTTTTTAATTTGTAATTATCCATCTGATACGAAAATCAATAATGGTAAACGTTGAATAATGTCAAAATGAGGTCATTTTCGACTTTCCTATTTATTGTTGTAGATTTTTAAAAGATAACAGTTATTATTACTTGAACTTAAGCCTTGGGCACACAACGGCGACGGGTCCCAGCGCGCGTTTATTTCGTCTTCTATAGACTAGAGGTAAGTACATTGCAAACACTAGCGTCGCGATAGCGTCCCGTCACCGTCGCGCCCCTTCGGTTGTGTGTCCAAGGCTTTATACTACTGAAGTACAGTGAACAGCAGATCAACCCACCCAAAAAGTTAAAGGTCATTGAACTGATTTTAAACTTTATGTCTGACACATAGAGGTCAATATCAATTGTCAAAATTTGACGTTTTGTGGCAGGTAGACGAGCTGTTGTCTTTGCATTTAGAGTGGAGTGGCAGTGTGGAGTTAACCTTGCTCTATATGAGATAAATGAAACAGAAGACATTCAACACATATTGATGGAGTGTGTTATACTCGGAATTTAGTTTTAGGTGATAGACAGCAATACGATATTGGTTATTGCAATAATGCTTTGGCTTATCCTATGTCAGATATAGCTAAAGCACTGTATACACTTTTAGAAAGGGGTCTGGGTAAATAAGATTATTTACATCAATGTAAATAAAATTATTTAAAACAGACCCTTACGAAATTTACGTCTTTTTGATTGTTTTTAAGTTTACTGATTTTAATTACGCGGCGACGTGATCGCTAAGCGACCAAGCCTCTCAAATAAAGAGAAAAAAAAAGTCTGACATATAGAGGTCAATATCGATTGTCAAAATTTGACGTTTTGTGGTGTGTTGACGTGCTGTTGTCTGTACCTAAGGAAGACTGATTCAATATTCTCGCAGGTCAATGTAAAATGGACGAGAGAAACGTAAAAGAATGCCGTCCACCTCCGCACCTCCACCGGTGGCTTCTTGTTTATAATTATGCTTAAAAGCCCTAATGAATGAGCTTTTTGTATCTAATAGCAAATTGCGGTTTATTTGTTTGAATAATGAGCGTAGTGTATGCGGGAAAGGAACTTTTTACTTGGGTTTTGTGTCATTAATGAACGATTCAACATGTTTAATGAAAGAAAGCTATGTTAATTTACATCTACCGAGTTTTTTTAAACAAACCTATATATACATGTATGTATACACTTTATCTACTAACGTTAGCGGTCTTGCAATGTGGTTTGCTGTGCTCCCGTTACCTCGATGGAAAAACTTATATTGCGTCGCACTGCATGCAGGGCACAGATATTTAGTTTTTTGATACTAAATCACATTGGCTTTGTATTGGTGTATAATGTAAAACCGATTAGAAACATCTAAACCTTTCCTAGATAATGCAACAGATGAGACCTGTGTCTGTAACATTAATGTCTTTGTAAAATTATATTCTATAGATGAAAATACAAATGGCGTTTTGCCAGTCATTGTCTTAGAGTCAACTGAGTCGTTTTATCTATTTAAATAAAACAAAGTCGGGTTAGTTACACCATTTATAAGTCGAGAACGGCTGGACCGATTTTTATGATCTTTAATTGGTTGAATTTGTCCCCGCCCCGAATAGCAGAATAACTATAAAAATAAGGAAAAATTCACGAAAAAAAATGTATGAAGGCGCAGTACGAAGAAGGCGCGGTACGCAGTTTGCCGGGATAGCTAGTTTTAATATAAAAGTAAGAAGACCGCCAGCGTCCCACCCTTAGGACAAACAGCCATTAGACACCAGGCTTATACAGCCACACACACACACACAAACCCAAACACAATACAGTGTCGACAGAGAAAAGTTTACTTACAACATTTAGCTAAAGCTAAATTTAATTTATGTATGTTAGCAGAATAGAGAACTGAAATGTAATATTATACTTATAACATCTATTTTGTAAACCTATTCTTTGCAAATAAGGGTCAATTTCAACAAGTCCATTTTTTTTGTCATTACGGTGAACTTTTTTATTTATAACTTTTTTTGAAATAAAACCATGTAGTATTGTTATTTATGATATTGTTATGATTAATCTTTACTCGACATCAAATTGAGTTCATATACTTAGGAGATATAGTACTTTAAAATTTTGGTGTCACCGAAATTAAAGAATAGTTCACCGAAATGAAACTTCTCATCACCGAAATGAAAAACGCGAGTCACCGCAATGAAATTACTTATGCAGTCACCGAAAAAAACTAAACTGTTACCACGCAACGCACCTAAAATGCTGCTATCCTAGTTCCATAATTACTTACCTACGTTTTGAAGAGTGCTATCACACAGTACAGGTTATCCTTTTCTGACTATACTATAATGGTATTGAAAGTATTAATTAAATTGTACCATACATGGATATTAACTTATTTAAACTTAAATTCATTTAGGAACGTGTGAGAATAAAACAACAAAAATAACAAATATATTGTAATAATCAACCATAAAAACTGAAAAGATAAAAATAATATCAACACATAAGTACCTAATCAGTTACTTTTGGAGTCGGTGCTATCCGATGAGAGTTTGAATGTTTTCTTTTGCACCGACTCCAAAAGTAACTGATTAGGTACTTATGTGTTGATATTATTTTTATCTTTTCAGTTTTTTGAAGTCGGTTTACTTTTTTTTATAAAATTTACTTATTTCATCTATTTTTAGTGATACATACAGTGACAATCCTCAACAATACGAATATTTTCAGTGCAAACATAAGTTAACGGCTGAACACCGATTTCATCCCTTATTTACCCACCTTAGAGGTGAAATTTTTCCAAAAAAATTTCAATATACTATCTTTAAAGTATAAGCTATTCGATAAAGAAAGAATCATCAAAATCGGTTCACAAATGCCGAAGATATTGGGCAACATAGGTACAAAAATCAGTTGGCACGGATGGAGTTCATGCAAAGTTTGATGATTTTCTTATAGATTCCATCATCAGAACTTGATCAAATTTATATGGGACCATTCCGAAAGTATTCCCTTTCGAACAAGTAAAGAAGTATCGAAATCGGTTAACCTGGTAACGAATGATCGCTGAACATACATAAAAAAAAAAACAAAGATACTGACGAATTGAGAACCTCCTCCTTTTTTGAAGTCGGTTAACAAGATTAGTTAGACTATTTTATTCGAAACTTCACAGGAGTATTCCTAACAATAAATGATTAAACACGTGTTTCAGGTTTTTTGCGAAATCTACCCCTAAAGGGGGTAAAAGGGGTGACAAAATCTGAAAATCAACATGAGTATTGTTTCTATGGTTTATCGGGTCGCTGATTACGAAAACAACAACAATTTTAAAATACAACTTTGCGGACCTAAAATATCATCCCCCTATTGGGGTGCGATGGGGTTGAAATGTCTAAATATCAATATGGGTGTCGATTTTATGGTTTTTTGGGATGTTAATTACGAAAATGACATCGATTTGGAAAATTAATATTGTGGACATAAAAAATTCTTGAATTCAACCCTTAAGTAGGTGAAAAGGGGAAAGAAACTTTGTATTTCAGTTATCTATTTATATAAAATGGTAAACTGACTAATTGTTGATATATCAACGCACAGCCTTACCTTATACAGTGTAGACATCCATTAAGAAAGGGTTTTTTTGGAAATTATAGCCCTAAGGGGGTAAAATAGGGGATGAAAATTTAATGAAAGCATATCAGTTTCAAATAATAATTTTCAAATTTTGTATTATGGTGACGATTGAAAATAAATTTATGTATTACAGCGTTCTTAATTATTCAACCCTTGAAAGGGTTGAAAAAGGATATTAAGTTGTGTCTTGAAAGTCCTTCATTTTTAAAGTTATAATCACTAAACTTATGTTTATAGTAAACTTACTCAATACATTGTTATTTTCACTCGGCTGCCGTAGGAGGGTTATGTTTTTCGAGCGTATGTATGTGTGTTTATAAGTTTTTGGCACGCTCTACAGCCTAAGCCGTTAGAGATGTATTTCATCATATGAGATTCTTCTCAGTTGTGGAAGTGACATAAAGCATATCGTTTTCCGGAATTCCCATGGGACATAGGAATTACGCGGGGAACTCTGATCTCTAATGCTACTTACGGGATTTCAACCCTCGATGAAGGTCTGCTTTTAGATTAGTTTAAATGCTGTTGAAGTGTTCCAGAGACGTCGCCTGGGGTCTACAGGGGCCAAAATTTTGTTTATTTCGAGCTAGGACGCACCGTTTTCGAGATATCAAGGCGCTGCGTACACAACGTAGCAGGGCGGGCCGGACAATTTTGCCGCGAACAATAGACGAAAGGGAATCGTATACTGCAACGCACACGGCGGTCAATAAGACTGCGCCGCCAGTGCCCGCCCCGCACCGCGGCATGTCCGTGGCTGCCCGCCGTGGATCGCACAAACCAGTTTGTATACACTAACGCAGACGGCGGCGCGGGCGACTAGCTTAGTCTGCGTCGCGCGCTCTACTAGAATGGTTGTCCTGAACTGACCGTCGTGCACGTTGAGTACAAGGCGCGAGCAGCCGCGGGCATCGATGAGCAGTCGCGGTCTTTATTGCTTCACGGTCAAAAAGGCCGCACCACTGCGGTGTATGCGCAGCACCTTACTCCATTCTATATTAATTAATCTATATACATATATAAAAGGCAAAAGTGATTGACTGATGTATCAACGCACAGCCTAAACCGCGGGTTCTAGAAATTCCAAATTTGACACGTAGGTTTCTTATAAAATCTAGGGGTCACTAAGAAAGGATTTTTCAAAATTCATCCCCTAAAAGGGTGAAATGGGGATCCAAAGTTTGTATGGGTAAACAAGATTAGTCAGACTCTTTTATGCAAAACTTCACAGGAGTAAGTTCTCCTTACGATAAATGAGTAAACATGTGTTTCAGATTTTTTGAAAAGTCAACTCCTAAAAAGGGGAAGGGGGCTGACAAAGTCTGAAAATCAACATGGGTATTGTTTCTATGGTTTATCGGGTCGCTGATTACGAAAACAACAACGATTTTAAAATGTAACGTTGCGGACGTGAAATTCCATCTCCCTTGTTGGGATGCGATGGGGTTGAAATGTCTATCAATATGGGTGTAGATTTTATGGTTTTTTGGAACTTTGATTTTAAAATGAATATTGTGAACATGAAAATTCTTGAAATTATTTGTGCCAAATTGCAATCCAATTGGGCCAGTAATTTCGGAGCTAATCGGTTGTAACAGATATGGATATGGCTGACAGACAGCCATACGTGATCCCAACACAAAGGTTCTATTTTTGCATTTTATGTATACCCGCGTTATCCTAAAATTAGAGATTTATCAGAGAGAATTATCAGAGCGCAAGGACGCCAATTCGAACATTTATTGTAATTAAAAAAAACACTTTCCCATACTAAAACGCGACCAGCTGGCATCAGTTTGTATGAAAACGTCAATTTTTTTTTTTGAGATTTTGATGTTGGTCCCATAGAAAAAGTTGATGTAATTTAGCCGTAGAATAACCCCTTAAAGTTTTATTTCACCTTTTCGTTACACACTGTATAATGTAAAATAAAACAAACGTAATCTCTTGTTATTGTCTTCACAAAATCTTATTATTACACTTAGTCATTAATAAATCAGGTAGCACAAAAATCTATCTTTTGGATGGGGACACGACTCTAGCATAAATATTTCGGAATTTAAACAACAAAGGTTAATATTTCGGAAACCAATCACTGAATCGAAAAATGGTCTTCACAACCTCGCAATATATTTGAAAGACCCATCCAACGATACCCCAAACGATGGGGTAGACTAAAAATAAATAATTCATCCCTTCTTTACGTGTAGGGGAGATACCCTAGAATTTTTGTTTTCAAGATATTATTGTACCATTCTGTCGGCGTGTTTAATGTTTATACTCGTGCAAAATTACAGCTTCCTAGTACAAACAGTATCTGTGCTAGGCCGTGGACTGACAGACGGACATGGCGAAAGTATAAGGGTTCCTTTCGTACCATTTTGGTACGGAACCTAAAACAGCACGTGTTCAATATTTTTGAATTACGTTTAAAGTGGACTAATTATCATAATTTATTCAAATAGCCTATTGCCCACGCGAGCAACAACTGAGGTTATTCTTTTAACTAATAGCTACATTTTAGTCCCCAAAACAAATATATTCCTTGTGCAACTAAAATGTAACAAAATAAATTATGGTCTGTTTTTCACCGAAGTGAAATAATTTGTCACCGGAATGAAAAAAAAAAACACCGAGATGAAGATAAAAATCATCGAAATGAACAACTTCTCACCGAAATGAAAAAAAATCACCGAAATGATATTTTTTCTCATTTCGGTGTCAATTTAGGTCACCGAATTCACCGGAATGAGATCACCGTCATGAAAAACAGCCAATAGAAGTTAACACTACAAGCACAGTATTTATGATAGAAATAAATTGATACTACCTACTTGATCGGGCGACATTAAGTAAAAGTACATATATTTAATAAACATATCGGATCATTGGATCACAACTTTTATCCACTCACGTGAATGAAAAAAAAAGCGGTCCCAAGTCACCGGAACCCACTACTTACGTTTTTGGTGGGAACACCAGACAAGCAACGCGCGTCCTCTCACATCAAGCGCTTAGGCGTCCCTGGTGCGCAAGTTTACTGCGCAGTAGCGAGAAGCTAGTGTTGTTGGATGCCTAGATATTCGCGTACAACGAAAATTCACCGCGGTGAAAAATCTAATTTGGACACGTGAATTTGTACTTACCATTCATTAAATACAACAGATTTTGTAATGAAGTTTCCGCAATAAAGTACTGCCACTATTTAGGATTAAAATAAAAAAAAGGAAATCCCTAAAAAATCAACTGTTTTTATTATATGATTAAAAGTATACTGAAAAACAAATTGTGCCGCTTCACCGGTATGAAAAACTTAGGTGTTTATATATTTTTTTTCCTTATTAGCGACAATCATAATGGAAAAATATTTGAAGGCTGCTGTAGGAGACAACACTTATCATCTAAAAAAAAATATTACAAGTTAAAAGTGCCATCCTGCACTAGCAGTTTCAGCCATGCCGTTTACGATTTGGTGCTGGGAAAATCACCCATAAATACTTTGAATACTTTGAAAGCGTACCCAGCAAGAGTATCATTAAAGTGCCTTATTCCACGCAAATCGGACGAATAGCGTATTCGATGTTAATTTAAATGCCTAAGCACTTTAGCTTGAACTTAGAAACAACGTGAGAACTCGGGCTATTCCTTTGTGTCGGAGGTCCTAGAGGCTGTAAATAGCTTGGCAATTAAGCCGCGTGGGCGGACGAGCTAATGCCAGAGATAAACCGGTAATTAACGAATCAATTCGATTACGGCGGCCGCTTTGTAGCGACGGTGTGGGCCAGGGGACAGGGGACTTGGTAATTTTAGTAATTTATGTCAATTGGTGCTCCAACTGAAAATCAGCAATGCAGTTCTCTGCAGCACACACTGAGCTGGTGCCAATTAGATACTACATAGTTGCGCTGATATTTTTTATGTAATCATTTGTTTTTTTCTTTTGTTTTTATTGTCATTGTTTTTTTTGGTATAATAAATAAATTGTAATATTTGTGTGTCTGAAATCTCTCTTTCTCTAGGTATGAGAGACCACAATGTTCTAATTATTATGTATTAAAACATTTAGTTGGTCTGTCGGTGTCACAGATTTTTAAATTATTTTTGAATTCATTTAAGAACTAGCTGTTTTTCTCTCTTATCCTTTGTGCTGTTATACATGCCATAATGTTTTACTGTATTTTTAGATGGTATCAAAATAATTAAAACCGGCGCGACATTAATATATTTTTTTAAATTAATTTACCGATAGAATTTAAAAAAAAAACAAGTTCTGAGGCAAATACATTAATTTATTTTTTCAATTAATGAAACTCCACAACGTTTAGTAACGGGATTTTTTAAAAAATCTAATGCCTTAGCTGGTAATCCAACAGACTTCCCATTTACCAACCAGGTGACTACTCTTAAATTCTTAATCATTTTACATAAACACCTGACTGATGCCTTATTATTAAAGATATAAATCCACAATTCAAAAAAGGTAGGAAAGTACAATTCATTTTAGCTAAAGTTTTACAGTCATTAAAATGTTACCAACGAGGTAAAAATAAGTGTACACGAACTGTCACCGACAATTAATTTGAAAAACAATGACGTCAACGCCAGCGGTCGGCGAAATCAACCGCTCTGAATTGCTGCAAAAAGTCATCTTAATTGTTTACGCGGAACGTTTACAGACCTCCGCCGCTGTGACAATAACTTTACGATTCGTAATTATACCAATTAGGGCTCGAATGAATTACTTCGTCATCGTCTGTGGAGAGTAGTGTCGCCACACGACTACGATTGTGCTGGACAAAACTCTTTATTTAGGGGAGAAAAAAAATACTACACGTTTCGTGAATAGTCATATGTGTGAAGAAACAGTGGCATAGTGGATAATTTGTATGGCATTTTCGTTTTGTATAGGGATTTCAAATACACTATATACATTTATATTTGGCACTCATTTGATATTGATTTAGCTTAACTCATACATACTTAAAACATTTTTATCTCGTTTTTGTGTTCCCATTCACATTATTCACATTATTTATTCCTCTTAGACTTTTGAAGTCTAAGCAGACGATGTCGCTGGCAGAAGCTAGTATTATGTAGGTCCTTTAGACTATGAGAATCGCTGCAGCACCTGAATTGTTTAATAAGTAAGTACTTAAGTATTTACTAGTTTAAGATTTTTATTATACTTACACTTATTTTCAATAAACGCATTTGAATTTTAAGTGCCAATCATTTAAAATCGTTTACATACATCCCGTCCCCTAGACTTTGATTAACCTCGAACAAATCTTTTTATTGCCTAAAGATCCATTAAACTTAATATCCGAGCTTGAAGATATCTCCGACTCTTATTGGCATTTTGCCCATTTTTAACCTCAAATGCAGTTTAAAGAACTTCTACACATGACGATATTCGCTGACAATTTCGACTAAAAGGATGGGAATTGCAGTGATGAGAATAATTTGTGGTAGTTTTCTGTTTGTTTGCACTGTAAAGTAAAGTATGCCTTTATGCGTCCCACTGCAGGGCACAGGCCTCACCTTAACTATGAGGTGGTTTGGGTCATAATCCACCAAAACCGCCCTAAAGCATCTGTTTAGGCTTCACGACTAGTATCAAGCAATATTAGCCGGGAACAACTTTTAACGTGCCTTCCGAAGCACGAAGATGCTTGTGATGAATGTCACATTAATATAGTTGGAATGGTCACCCATTCACTCACAGCCGCGGCGTAGGTAGCTTAATTTTGGTAATCACTACCAAACCGCCGCCACGACTGAGCCACAAGCACCTTGCAAGCAAGCATTTGCACTGTATTGCAGTGGTAGGTATTACATATAGTAACCCCAGTCTTTACCTATAAATCAATTCTTTCAAGATTCACACCTATTTTGCCGGCCCCAACCTATTGCTTAGCTTGTAATAATCATAATCATAATTATTATAAATCTTTATTGTGGAGCACAGGTGTACATTGGTCTTACAAGGGTTAGTCTAGAACTAACCGAGTCCTGCCATCTTGGCGTACGATTTAAAAAAAACAAAACAGGATAAAAAACAAATTTAAAATAAAAATGATCCTCGAATGTCGGATTTACGGAATTACAATCGATAAACATTATACATTAATATTAAATACATGCAGGTCAATATAGATACTTAGTATTTAGTTATATCCGTCATAAATTCACTTAAGGAATAATAGCATTTGTCAATTAAAAATTTTCTAAGTTTAGATTTGGTTTGGTAGATTTGATTAGTGGGTCCGACATGACAGTTACGGCGACTAGAGAACGGATAATAAAACTAAGTAGGTATTTAGTATGTTTAACCGTTATTTAGTCGCCATACTTAGTTCAAACTTTGGTTAGTTAAGGAGTGGTTAAGGGCCAGAAATTGGTGTGATTTTTGGAAGAATGGGCTAGTGTCCTGGGTCAAAAAGTTATTATTCTATTTAGTCCGTCAGTTAGATTATCAAAAAATATTGGACCCATATTTTGTCTTTTGTCAATCAAACAAAAAATGACGAAGATAAAGAGCATCAAAGTGAGCACGTGGCGTCACGTCTTGCTAGAAAGTGTCGCAAGGCGTGACGTTACACGGAACTTTAACGGGCTATATCTTCAACATTTTTTGTTTGATTAAGAAAAGAAAAAATACGTGTCCAGTATTTTCTGTTAATCCACCTGACGGACTAATTAGATTTTTTTAGGAAACTAGCCCATTTATTATTAATTAATGAGTGCATGTTCAGCAGTGGACGTCCTATGGCTGAAATGATGATAATGATAAATATATTTTGGAATAAGTCTGGGAAAACTAATATAAAGTTGCCTCGTGTAAAAGGTCCTCCCTCACTTTTAATGCTCAGCCTCTTAATGTGATCGTTAATTTGCGCTTTGCTTTTTTGAATACATCGTGCGATATAAACTGGTTTTATATCGCTTCAGCTTATTTATCGAGACCGGGCTTAAGGATATGGGTGAATATTTTTTTGTTTATTTTTATTAGGCGCTGTGTTTTGTTAAAAAATGATGCAGGATTTCAGAAGTTTATGTTAATCAAGTAATTAATTGTGTTTTACGCCAGCCATTTTATTAACCTTTTTGTCATTCATTTTATTACAACGTATACAATTTGCCGCATAAAGATTCTTTGCAAATAAAATTTTAAAACGTTTTCCTTGTTTGCTTAGCTAGAGGAAATATAATATTATTACCAACTCAGATATAGTCTACATAAAGGTATGCGTGAAATTAAATGCAACCATAAATTAAAACATGCTTAGAATCATCAGTTCTACATACCTAGAAACATGCATTGCATTTTATTCATTTTTAGGGTGCCGTAGTCCTGACACGGAACCCTTATAGTTTCTCATGTCCGTCTGTCTGTCTGAGGTTTTGCTAAGAGACCGTTAGTACTATAAACCTGTAATTTTGTAGGTGTGTGTATACCAATTACGCCGATAAAGTAGTAGAGTAAAATTTTTGAAAATATTTTTTTTAGTTCAGCTCTCCTATATTTGAAGTGGAGATGACTTTTTTTTGTCGTCTACCCGATGGGGTAGACGACATAACAGACACGATGGTGTGGAGTACCGTTAAGTAGGTCTTTTAAAATGACTTCGGGGTTGCTAATACTATTTTTCGATTTAATGCTCCATTGACGAAATATTAAACTTTAAAGTGCAATTTTTTGATCCAGTAGGGTGTCCCCCCCAACGGGCCCCAACCCTCTAAAAAGTGCCTTTTATAAAATTTTTGGGAAAATTATAGCGGTTAAGATCGTTAAAGTCAAGTCGTTAATTAAACTTGGTTATTGGATAATTTAATTTAATACAAATATCTTATTATCAATTATATTCAGAATAAAAAACAACAGAATCAATCGATATTGTGATAACGGGCTACTACGGAACCCTACACTGCGCGTGGCCCGACACGCACTTGGCAAGTTTTTAGTTTTAAAATTCCCAATATGATTCAATCAAGACAAAACATGCATTTAGCAGAAATTAAATGTAAGTAAGTTAGTTATATGTATACAAAATGTTGTTCATTTCCGATATTTCATATCCAAAACCTTTTCCTTATATTATTTATTTAACACCTTTATTAGGTATCTCGTTAGGGGGATTTATCGCCCTTATCGATAGAATCGGTAGCAATAAGTTTGGTAAGTGAACACATATTGTTTGTCCAAAACACACCGTTACTTTCAATTGTTTCTGTTAGGGCTGTGCAAATATCAAATACACGATAATAATGTGAGATAAGCTACCAAATATTCCCTATCTTTTTATTGATAGGGTGATGCATGTTGAAATAGTGCGTTGTTTGATTATTATATATATTCATTACACACTTAAGTACGTCGTATATTGAGATCATCGTTCATTAAGAATATCACTTTGCGTCATGTCGTATCAAGAGTGCCAACAACAAATAATAAAGATTGGGTCAAGTGTGAGTCGGGCTACGGTATAGGTAGATCCTAAAAATGAAAAGAAAGTAGTATGTTACATTTTATAATGATATAGTGATAATAAATGTTTAAATCAACATCTTTTTCTTCTACCGTTTACGTAAGCATCGGAATCATGAAAATAATTAATTAATTTACTTGTTGAATTTTTTAACTTAACTCATCAAATATTAAAGTTGAAGTGGCAATTGGCAGGCCACACCACTCACAAAGCTGACAACCTTGGAGGAGAAAGGTTCTTGAGTGTCGACCACGAACTAAAAGACGCAGCGTTGGTAGGCCGGGAGGCGATAGTAACCCGGTAGACTGATGACCTGATGATAGTAATGATGTACGGCCCAGAGCCTCTCGATGTGGCGTTCTATAGGAGGCCTATGTCCACTTGTCCAGCTGAAGCAGAAACTATCAGCAAAGGCTGATGACGGTGATGATAATTTTTTAAATTATTTTTTGTCTTAAAAATAAAATCCTCGCAGTATTAAGGAATTTTTAGACAGGAAAACGTAGCTTATATAAAAAAAAAAGATACATTTAACTATAATATTTTTTCGTGATTTCTTGTCGATTTTAATAATATTTTTTAATTGTTTCTTATTTTTATCTTAGTGAAAATAATTTGTAACATTTGCATGCTAATTCAAGTAGTCTAACATATTACTTAGAAATGCACATCTGTTGAATAACAATTTATACCATGTTTGATGCAAATAAATAAATAACAATTTTGAATTTAAATTTAAAATATTTGCAATTAATCAATCATGTTGTGCGCATAGATTGCAAAATGGTAATTCCTAATTAGACCGAACATTTCACGTCCCATATTAGGCAGTTGCTAGTTTGATCCACCTCCTTTCGCTTAAGTGTTATGAGATTTCCAAAACACTACATCGGTACTGATTGGGCCTTTATTGCTTAAGCAATCGCAAACATACGTACATAGATTACATACGCGAGATACAATCTCTGTAACGCAACGTACAGTCAGCCTAAAGAAAGTTAACAGATCGTGAATTCCCGTAATTTACAACATGGTGTTTCATTCTGAGCTCGTTATCATTATTGTCACAAATGGTATTCTCACAAACGACATTGACAGCTAATTATATCAAATAACTCATTATCATCATCATGATTTCAGCCATAGGACGTCCACTGCTAAACAAAGGCGGCCCCCAATGACTTCCAGATTGGCCGGTTCGAGGCTTGCTAGTCCGCCAGGTTATCACAACTACTATTGTTCGTTTATAGACTTCATTTCTAATTCGATCTCGCAAATAAACATCGAGCATAGTCCATAGCACGATGTGCAACCTTGAGCTTTTCTTAAAATGAGGCCTATAATATAATAGCGAGAGATCACGTTTCCGTTCCAGGAGGCCTACTACGAAAATGTTTCGTTCGTTCAGACGTATAAACCTAACAAACTAAAATACCATCAACTTGTTTCAAACCTTTGACAATTTATGAACATATGAAAACGGTCGTGTTTTTTACCGGGCTAATTTCAGACGTTCAAGTTTTATCAAAGGATTGACACAGGTGAATGGTTATTCTAATAACTAGGTTTATTTGTCTGAACGAACGAAACATTCTCGTAGTAGGCCTCCATAATGTCATCACTAGTAATGCCGGTGACAGATGGCGACGGACGCGGCTGCGGACTCGTCTTGACATTGTAAGGTCAAACGCTGCCATTGGTCGATCTGATCCGATCCGGTCTTGGGCTGGCGGAAGTTGACTGAAGCATAGACCAATGGCAGCGCTTGACCTCACAATGTCAAGACGAGTCCAAAGCCGCGTCCGTCGTAGTTTGTCACAGGTTAATGCATACAGGTGGTAGACATTCGTCTTTAGACACTGATTAGGCAAATGACACACTAATGTCAATCGAAAGGTTAAACGAAATCGAATCGGCATTCTGCTCATTTTGAACTGAATTTTGAACTGTCAAAAACTTTACAGAATCATGTGAGTTATTGAAACTTAATTAATATTTTTATAGATTTCGTTCGGATTGTGATCGGGATTAGAGTTTAAGTTGACTTTGATGAGATTTCAGCGATATTATACTGAAATCATATAAATATTAATACTGTTTTTTAATCAATTCACAGTTTTTCAAATCAGTCCATTTGCAATAGGTGTGACTAAACAGAAATCAATCAATTTGTTTTCTGATAAACAAAGCGAACTTCTTATTAATGCCGACTGTACCTAATGAAATCAGTTGGAGCTGAATTGCTGTAGTATAGTTTTATTGCACTACATTGGGCAGTGTAAATCAAAATAAAACTATTACATTTATGAAATAGGTTCATTTATTGCGAAGCGGAAGGCACCTAAGTTACACAACCATAGTTAATGGTTGCTTTCACTTGTACGAGTAAATTGTAATAGTGCAATTTAAGTAGCTGTGTTATTTTTTTAATTATAAAATAATTAGTTTGCTGATTGGATTTCATCAAAGATTACAACCAACCAACATACGATTGTCTGGTGTTGGTTCGCGCTCCGGACTACAAAGCGCGGTTGCGGGTTCGAATCCCGTAAGGGGCACATGTTTATGTGATGAGTACGAGCATTTGTACCTAAGTTATGGATGTTTTATAAACGTGTTTAAATATGTTTAACCGTTATCTAGTCGCCATAGTACAAGCTTTGCTATGTTTGGGTCAGATCAGAGCCAGATAATTGGTGTCACAATCACAGCAATTATCTGAAACATTTTATTTATTGTTATTTATTATTCCAATAGTACTGACTCTTCTAATTTTGCAATAACCTGTTTTTTTTTTTAATGGCAACCAAACCACTACTTGACTTGAGATTTATTTCTGCCAATGTCGAGTGAAATATTTGAAATAGTCACAATAAATAACGGGTGTTTAGTTTTTATTGCTTTACATGGAATCCGTGAAGGCTACTCTTCCCGTAGAAGCAGGTTTCAAGACGCCATCGGGTCTAAAGCAAGTTGTCTACAAGTCACTTGACACTCGATGCGCGCTGAATACAATGATATTCCAAAAGTTTCAGATCTTTATCACTTCACCAAACATTAGAACACAAACTACACCAAACTTGCACTCCAAAGCTCTTTAAATGATAATTGAAAACTATTAACATAGATCGACTATGTTTTTCGTTCGACTACCCACCCTCCAGCGAATTTGGATTCCATATTACACTATTGCGAAGTAATTTTGACATACTAATGTGTCATGTTATGCAATTATTGCAGCCTAGCAAACTTAGACTCGAACCAATTTAGAAATGTTTAGTTTTCTAAACTGACTTGAACCGGGAATTAAACCCGAACCTTTTACCACCACTTAAGGCAAATCATTGCGCAACTAAGCCGTCAAAAACCACTACATATAATTCATTCCAGTCGTGTGCTAAACAATTTATCATCAGTTTTGAAATTACAACTATTTTGTTGGCGTAATTCATCGCTTTATATCTTTAAGATCTAATGTCGGTGAGAAATACTTTTAATAAAAACCAAAATTACGTTGGGTAAGTGCAGACCGCGTCGGGACGGGAATCAAATGCCGGACCGCGCGGTCGGAATCGATTGGACACACTCGGCCGACCGGACCGAAAGTAATTTGCCTCCACTGGTATGGAGAAAAAAAGAAGGTTTAGTGTGAATCAGAAATTGTGCAGTATGGGTTCTGTATAGAAGTAATTGATAAAAAATTAGTTAGCAGAAGACAGAGGCAAAAAAAAACTTAGACACATTACGAAATTCCATAATTTATTTATTTTATTTTATTTATACAACTACAAAATATAATTCAATATATTTTAACATAATCGTTATTTTGGTTTTACGTTAAAATTTAATTCCGGTAAACGTTGTACACAGTTTACACATAGAAAAGAAAAAAGTTCTTAAAAAAGGATACCAGACATTGATGTGGAAAGACAGGTCAAAAACGTGTAATAAATTAGCATTATAATTAAACAGTAGGTACGTTATCTATCTGTCCTTACAATAGTATCGAACTGTTTTATAATATTGATAAATGAATATGAACAAAGTTATAATAAATCAATCTACATTTTATTTTGTTAATCCACAGGAAATAACATTTATACAAACACTACAATGAAATACAACTAAATACAGCCAGTATAGGATTTAAGCGTAACACACACAGAGAGCGTGCGCGGGACGGCGACGGGACGGGTCGGTAGTACGGCGGTTCTAATAACATACGTTTAAATGGGCGCTCACAGACAGCGGGCGTGAGCGGGACGGCTCGCCGCGCACGCCGGCTGTGTGTGGGCGCTCATTTAAACCTATGTTAATAGACCCGCCGTACTCCCATCGTGACGTGTCCCGTCGCCGTCCCGCGCACGCTCTCTGTGTGTGTTACGCTTTATAATTTTAAATGTAAAATATAGTAAAAAGTTTTGAAAAAAGCGCCAGATAACCAGAGACAACACAACACACCAACTACCATTGAAGTAAGGAATTGACATTATTTATCGAGTTATAATATGAGTGGACATGAGAGTGAACTTTGAACTCGGTTATTTTGTATCTGACCAGCGGATCCCTAAAATGTAATAGCCTTCCGAGAATAAAGACGTACGCTTTGATTGTGTGTCGAATTATTCACACAATATTTCCGAAGCGATGGCTGCTATAGGAATTCTCGGCCGATTTTGGAGTTCGAATTATCTATGGTGTGTGTGGCGAAACATACTCGTAGAACCATAGAACTAATTAAGTTCGTTACTGCAATATCCTAAGGGAGTTTTTTCTCATAGTGTCCGTTCAACGAAGAACTAACGAAAAACAAAAGGGTAAAAAAGGTTGTTTAAAAAAACTAACTGTTGCCTGTTCGCGTGATTTTTAGTTTTTTCATCCTACTAACATTTATACATCCTACTAATATTTTGTTAAGTTTATGTATGCGATTTTAGAATTAACTGATTAATTATATTTTTGTATTGACGTGATAACGTCTTTAAAATCGTTTTAGTCGGGTGACATGTTCAGAAACTTGTGTCACACCAAAACCTCACGAGCGCGATCGCAGGTATAAAGAGAGAGAGACGGACCGATCTCCCGTCTCATCTCGAGCGCTGTCAGTCATTCCGTGAAACTTGTCACGCGGAATCCTCACGAGCGGAGGCTGGCATAGCGTTCGAGTGAGTGGACCGATCTTCCGTCTCTCTCACTCTAGCGGCATACAAACGAATGGAGATTTTCTCGTGCGGTTAAGTTTGATTTGAGTTAAAAACGATAGATGTAATTTAAAATTTGAAAAAATTGTTATCTTCATTAATTCCTTACTTCCCAAAAACTTATATCACCAATAAGACGTTATCACGTAAACATCTCGATCGTAAACCTACTTTACAAACAACCAATTTTTTTTGTACTTATAATTTTTTAGTTTTCTTAAAGTTTGTATCTATGGTTTTTATTCTACCTTTTTGAAGTGGTTTTATTTCTATACATAGGTATAGAGATAAAACCACTTCAAAAAGGCGGCTTTCATCGATAGGTGGAATGATTCAAGAGGAAGGTTATGTATAATTCATGCATATTATATTACTAGCTTTCACCCGCGACTTCGTCTGCAGTACCCTATGTGTTAATCTAGACTATAGTCTATCTGCATGCCAAATTTCATTAAAATCTGTCTAGTAGTTTTTGCGTGAAAGAGTTACAAACATCCATACCTAATTACCTACATCCATACTCACAAACTTTCGCATATACAGGGTGTAACGAAAAGGTGCAATAAAACTTTAAGGGGTTATTCTACGGCTAAATTACATCAACTTTTTCTATGGGACCAACATCGAAATCGCAAAAAAAAACACTTTCCCATACTAAAAAGCGACCAGCTGGCATCAGTTTGTATGGAAACGTCAATTTTTTTTTTTTGAGAGACGACAGATTTTAATGAAATTTGGCATACAGATAGACTATAGTCTAGATCTAGATAGCTTAAAGACTTATTTAGTCCCTCGAACTAAATAAATTACTTTCACCCCTAGGGTAACAATGTTTAAATCGATACGTCAGAAGTAAGTTATAATCTACTTCCAAGATTCACTTAATTTGATTAGTTGGTTACAAGTGAAGCTATAAAAAGTGTGTTATTAATAAAAAAACAACACAAAGTTAAAATATTCGATGAGAAGGCACCGAGTAATAATTAACTCAACGCAATTACAGATCTATAAACATTACTGCTAATGGCCGGTTATTAAGACCATAGCTACAAGAGTACATCTAATAATACCTATTTTTTATCAAATAAAAAATCTTCAGTTCGATTAGTGTCGGACACTCTTAATACTTTTTGTATTAACCAGTTGTGTATCAATCGACAGTGATTAATTTAAGTTGTTTGCCGACTTTGAGCAGTATAAACTAAAAGCCATGTCCAAAAATATTTGTACGAACAAACTTTCAAAAACAAATGAAAAAATAACTGGTTGTTTTTTTTTGAGGCTTAAAAGAGGAAATTCTTCATTTTAGATATCCTTTTCTTTGCGACCAAAAATATAATCTCAAAAGTAATTGATTCCTTATTCCTAGCCTTATCTTATTAGCCATTACCTGACGTTTAATGGAAACGATCGCTTTTAGCCTAAATTCTACATCTTCCTGTAAAGTCTTAATATTTCAAATGTATTTATTGTCTGCTATAAAAATATACCATTAAAATATATGTACCTATCTAATATCATAGCTAAGAAAACTACAAATGAACAGATAATTAATTATTTTTAAGTAACATTGATACATGTCTTATCTACATTTATTCATCGTTACTGTTCTTCATTCTTATTATTTCGTTTTCTTCAGAAAATCATTTTATTAAATCGATTACTTTTACTTTGTATCTAACTAAATGTTTCGAAACTTAATTCTGGGTCGGAACGAGAATTAATTAAAAGCGGTGCCCAAAATAATTGAGATAAGAATTCACTTAATACCGGAGATAGTGAAACTTACCTTTAATAGCACTTTGTTGACGATGGCTCGAATAAAACGATAATTATTGCGTTTTTATGCACAGCGAACGCATTAAGAGACGATAAAATCAATGTTTTATGACTGGCCGACCGCATAGCTCAAGTCTAACAGCCAGTAATTCCAAAAGATTCTGCAACAGAACTAGCCAAAATAACCACAAACGCGCAAAAAGTATGCCTAGATTCCTTTATTACTGAGCCTGTACTTCTCTGTTTAACTGCTGGTAGATAATTCTTCTTGGAATTAAGTTCATTTGTACAGTTACAAAAATGTGCAATAAATAAAATAAATAAATAAGTCGTGAAAATTAACGACTCAGCACTCAACTATTTTACATGTATTCTTGTTATATCCTCATTATCGTCATCAGCGTTAAAATATGTAGATATTAAGTAGGTAACTAAGTAGCGCAAGGAACAAATACCAAATATGGGTGTCAAGACTAGGGGCCAATTTTTTAAACGCCAGATATTTTTTTTATGTAAAGAATAAGTTTGACATATTAACAGTTTTCGTATAGAAAATTCGTCAAATTATAAAATTATTCGTCAGATTAAAGTTATCTGGCGTTTGAAAAATCGGCCCTTAGGGTCGATTCGACCATCCGTCCTATTCGACCATCAATAAACACAAAGTTATACCATATTAACTATTACGGGTATAATTTTACACCCTGAATTTACACTTCTCGAGGAACAACTCACTCCAGCTTCTTCGATTCGGGTCTAAGTTAAATTAAAACTCTTTTTGATAAAGTCTAACAATTTCAGCTTGGATTATTTGAAGTATATTGGCTGTTAAAATTGGACTGTGGCATAACGCGATATTATCTAACGATATATAAGTAGCTATATATAGTTCGCTAATGATCGCCCGTGGCTTTACTTAAAGTCAATAACCTCTAACACCATCACAGATTTTACATATTTGTAATTAAAATTCAAAACCGGAAGCCAGGTGGGATGGCATTACATCGCTATGTTACATTTGATTTGATATAAGGTTTTAATATTCATAGATAGATATTAATAATGATGATATGAAATAATATGACTAAAAACTAAAATTATAATGCAATAATTAATATTTACTGATTATAATATTGTTATCTACCTCCTTAGTAATTTACATGCCATACAATGGCGAGACATGTTGATTCATTCTCAAATATGTATCCATCTTATTATACAGTGTCTGTGAGTAAATAAATGATTTGATTTGATTAGATAGATACTCTTTATTGCACACCATACAAGTAAAATACACATGATTTTTACAGAAAGATGTACAATTTAGGCGGTCTTATTGCTAATAGCGATCTCTTCCAGACAACCTTTAGGTAATATAATTTTGACAAATAAGTAGTGCCTCGTTAAATTAAAAAACCTAGCTGCAAGACAAAAATTACGCCCGTTTGTTCAAGTAAGACCACAAAGGTGGTTGCGGGTTCGAATCCCGCGAAGGCCTTTTTTTAATAAGCTCAAACATTTGGATCTTACTCGGTAACAAAAATTTGTTGTCATGGCGGAATGAACAGCGATATATTGTAACCTCAGCTTTGAATAAGTATTTAAAGATGACCACCGTAGCCGAAAGGCGATCTGGCCGGATTTGACGTCGCCATGTCTGAGATCCCGGGTTCGATTCCTAGTCGGGTCAAAGTAGAAAACGAGTTTTTCTATATTGTCTCGCTCGGGTCTGGTTGGTGCGGTACCGTCATTCTTTCTGGTTACTATAACATTAGTGCTTTGGCTAATTACACAGAGCAATGTATGATGTTGGCCAATATTTATTTATTTAAAAAAGGACGTTTATATGTGCTAACTTAATTGCAAGAGATGATTTGTTTATAATAGCTTTTCTATAAGACTAAAATAGATATCTCGTTTAAAAAAAACATAAATACAACCTTTATCAAAGCAGATCGGCGCTTAGCATGTAAAGTATATTTTTTTTGCAATTTGTGATCTTTTGTACCAATAAATACTTAATAATAAATAATAAATTCGGAAGATAACTAATAAAATAAAACCATGTGTTCTCAAATATATGGTTGTGTAGTAACTTCAAGTCCTCACAAAGTCGTCCGTGTCTGTGGGTCGAAGCCAGCTCGTAATAATCACAGAAACAAAACCACGACGCGGCGGTGAGCTTTCAATGCCACCTAATGAATGTTCACTTTTTTATTTGGGTTACGCTTGTCCATGGAGTCTAATTCGCACTGGATGTGACCAATATATTTATGTTCTCTAGTTCATCCGTTTTGTTCGCGTACAAGCCGTTCTGACAAATAAACCTAAATCAATTTAGGCTATCTGAAAATGATTCTATAATAAAGGATGCCAAAAAAACTATGGCTCAAAGATGGCAATAGGGACTGCAATCTTTGACCCTCGACAGAAAAAAAAGGACGGACTTTATAGAGATCTTTGCCTAGCAGTGTAATTCAGTAGTTTGTTTAAAAGGCTAGTGTTTTGTAGAGCTTAACATAATTCGTCATAGTTATAACTACTACAACTAACTACTATAGATTATAAAACTGTAGTCATTATACTGAACAGTAGCATCAAGACCTGTATTTAACTAAGCACATTTATTATTAAACGCAACAAATACGATTTTAGGCAAAATTGATGATAGTCAAACATTTTTAATCTTTTCTGTGCATGTTAAAGGTGAAAATCTGCAAATCACCAGCCTGCCGAAAGAAGGTCCATTATTTCTATGTATATTAGTTAATAAGCACAATTAGATATTAGTAAATAAAATAAATAAATTGTTTTCACAATCACACTAATTATCTAGACCCAAACTAAGCAAAGCTTGTACTATGGCGACTAGGTAACGGATAAACATACTTAAATACTTTTATAAACATCCATGACTTAGGTACAAATGCTCGTGCAACACAAATAAGCAATTATGGCAACACAAATGTTTATGGTTTCTATCGAAGTTAGGTAGAAACATCCTTCTGACAAAGTACCGACAAGGATTTATTGTGAGGCAATTTCTAAAGAGCCCATAATATTGTCCCAAGGCAGTCGACAGGTAAAAATAATTGGGACGTGTATAAGTGCTCAATTTAGGCCTATTTACAGAAATAAATTGATTTTATTGATTTTATAGATTTTATGCCTGCCACAGTCTCTTCTAGTCCAGATACTTTATCCGTGTAAATTCGTGGTCAAGGCAGTGACGTCGACACATTTCTTATCGAGCGATCTTGACTAATATCGATATCTGCTTAAATCATTTGTGGGCTATGAGAATTTTTTTACAGTATCAAACCAATAGAAGAGGCGAATTATTCGATTGGTATTTTATAGCGGATACATTTGATTTTAGTTTTTACAAAGCTAGTAGTTCAACATGAGGTAATTAATAGCGCGATTTGATAGGAATGATTTCATTTCTACGATGGCAGTATTTTCCCACGTAAATAATAAATGTAAGTAAGTACTTATTGTTTGTAGGAATGTGTATCTGTTGTACCAACTTACGTCGTTGAAAGAATTAAAAAAATGCTCTAGTAAAGTAAAAATGCCTATACAGGGTGTAACGAAAAGGTGAAATAAAACTTTAAGGGGTTCTTCTACGGCTAAATTACATCAACTTTCCCATATAAAAAGTTGATGTAATTTAGCCGTAGAAGAACCCCTTAAAGTTTTATTTCACCTTTTCGTTACACCCTGTATACATACCACTGCAGGACACAGGCCTCACCTCAACTATGAGGGGGTTTGCATACTCCACACAGTGCGGTGCCGGTCAGGAGCACATATCCTATAGCGTAGAAATGTCATATAATTTGTTCGACGAAATTTTCCGCCATTTTTTTTATCTGTATCTGTACTTTTTTGTATGGGCGAGAGTTGACAGGACTTGTCATTCCATACTAAATGTAAGTGAAAAATCACTTATTAGTTTCGGAGAAAACTGTCCGTATTGCTGCTCTATCGGGTACTATACTCGTATACTATACTATACCATACTCGATGGGTGCGGTGGACTGTCATGTAATCAAGCTGCCCCTGCCTGCCTAGCATGAGCACTAAAACACGATATGATATGATAATGATATAGCGAAATATCGACACTAACTGTAAAAATGTGATAGATATAGCCGCCATGTTGAATCACCGTCACATATTAAGATCGCTGTTTCGATAAAAATTTAAAATGGCGGACATCTATCATATTTTTAAAGTTGGTGTCGATATATCGCTATATCATATCATATCATATCGAGTTTTGGTAGACATGCTATGGGGGCTGACTAGACTTTACGTCTAGTATCACGCGATATTAGCCGGGACCAACTTTTAAACTGCCTTCTGAAGCACGAAGTAGCTTGTGATAAATGTCACTAAATATGGCCGGAATAGTCATAACCGCAGCGTGGCTTATCTTTGGTAATCACTACTAAACTGCTCCCGTGGCTAAGTTAAGAGCATCTCTTTCAACACCCTTGTAATACGAAGTACAATGATTTTTGGTTAGGTTCGAACACGGGGTTCAATGATAAACACCGCACTGCTAACACCAATCAGGATCGTCAAGTTATAATCAATAATATCAATATTATTTATCATCAATTATGATTATGGTCACCTTTTGTATGATTTTTTAATCTGTGCAATAAAGTCTAAATAAATAAATATATTTTAAGGTGAATATTTCATTATTATCTATTGTGTAAAATGTTGCAAACTTACATAAAAATCTATCTTCTCCACATACACATTTATTAGTAGCTTATTTATTTTCAATCAAGTGAAAATATTTTCCTTGATTTAATTAATGTGTGTATAGGTTATAGTACCTACTTACATATCCGTATGGAGGTAAGGTGAATTTCTGTTTTAATTATGATACGTCTCACAATTTACATTCACACAAGTGCATTCTTGTAGTAATAAGTATTTTTAGAACTAGTAAATGCTACTGAATGTAATAAGTGTTGATAATTGACCACGAGTTTCGTATCTCAGAATATGTTTTGTTAAATAATGTATGTATTTATGTGGTGCATTGAGGGTTATGATTAAATTCACTCTGAAGCAACTGAGATATGTTACTTATTATGTCACTGCGTCATCATAAATCTTTCAAGAGACGATTGTTCGCCTGTCTCGGTCACGTAGTAGCTTGAGATGTTGAGTCAATAAGTTTCAAGTCTTTCTTCTTTCTCTTAACGCTATTAATTTTATTTAGGTTAATCAATCTTGTTCAAGACCTTTGCAAAAAAATGGCAAATATTCTCGAAACTGGTAGTCCCAGCTCCGAAGGGACACCGTCAGGTTTTTAGTGGATATACATATAATAATAAATAAATAAATAATTTCATTAAAATGTTAATACATTATCATAAAAGGTCCTTATAATAAATACCTTACAGACTAACATACATACAATAATAAAAAATAAACTAAAAAAATATGGGTCTCACTCTGAGATTTAGTCTGTAACGTATTTTCCTGACGAAAATAAAAAAAAATCCTAGGTTAGAACACTATTTTTATTGTAAGGAAAAACACAGTTACTTGGTTACTATAGCTGATGTGAATTTAATGGCAATAATACCTATTGTATTTTGTACTAAAAAGGGTTAGGATTATCGCTTAGTGTAGCGTTAACGAAAGGAGAAGCAATCTTGTCTCGGCCTCGTCCAGCCATCTCGGCAGTAGACAGCTGAGCTCTGAAGTGTGACGGAGCCGAGTCCATTCAGGCTGCGCATCGATGGCATGTGATTGGCCCTGACACTTTATAGGGATATAAATGTAGATTCACTAGAAAACACTATAAAGCTGTGAACAGTTTGATTGGCCTTGACAGTATAAGGAAGGGATATATTGCATAATACTCTAAAGTTGATGATTACCATTCTTTGAGGTTAGATAATTGATGTACCTACTTAGTGGTTGAAATAATGTAATTATTATTACTAAATAGCTGTCCCGGCGAACTTCGTACCGCCCTTTATAGGTTTTTTTTGTAAATTTTTCCGTGTTTTTTATAGTTATTCTGCTATTCGGGGCGGAGACAAAATCAACAAATCCAAGATCATGAAAATCGGTCCAGCGGTTCTTGAGTTTTAAATGGTGTAACTAACCCGACTTTGTTTTATATTATATAGATTTAAGTCATTAACGAATTACATATATGTGTGCCAAATAAAGGATATATAGGTATTCTTTAACTAATAACTACTTACTGCGTAAAGAAGCGACATTTCACCCTCGTATCTTTATTATCTTAGCGTTAACAACATTATGTAATAGATATATACTTTGACAAACATTGACACTCAATACAAGGTAAGTGCATGCAACGCCAAATGTGTTTATAAATTTTTGACGCTGACTGTACAGCTATGTGATCACATAAGCTCCTTAATTAACGCCCTGAATTAGGTCCAAATCGTCAAAACATTTGAACGCGTCTTGGGGCTCTGATATAATGGTCCCGGAATTCTCATACCTTCGTCCGTCATTAAAGGTCCTCAAAAATGTCATCTATCTACAAAAAGCGGCCAAATCGTCTATTTCACTGGAAATCCTGTCTGAACGGTGACCACAAAAACCTGGCCTGGGCCACCAAATTACACCAGCTACTCGGACAATCGGCCCATTTAACCAAACGATACGACTACGATCCGACTTCTGACGCTAGAGGACTTCAATATTTCTGCGATTTTATGTTCGCAAAAAAAACACAAAACTGATCACTCGATGTTAATAATGACTATTAATAGGCGATAGAATATGTTGGTAAATATTATTCTAAGAACACTGTGTAATCATATTCTGGCAAATAAATTATTTGATTTAATTTGAAAAATTTGATTTTAAATAATAAAAATGTGTGGAATTATAAAATAATATTGTCTTGAAGCAGTGGTTAAAAATAATAATGTAAAAATGCTTACTTCAGGCCTTTTAGCAGAAATAAATTAGTGCTATTGGTTTTAACTCTATAAACATAACGTATGGTAATAGGGTTACATTAATAATTCTACGATCTGTCTACAAATGGTCGCTCACGAAATTAAAATGGCTGTGCAGTGTTAGTGTCACCTACGCAAACTAGGTTGAATAAAACAAAACAAAAAGTCATCTATAAATTTAAAGGAGAGTATGTATGTCTAACTAATCCTCATGCATTAGAGTTAAACGCGTTAGTAACTTGATCATAAAAATAAACGGGATCAAGTCGTGCGTTATAAACACCCTAATTCTTTGTCGGCGTCGGCAGAGGATACGGATAATTATTTTTTTTAGTGACGGCAAACTTTTGGCTTGTGATGACACATAATAACACTGAATGCGGGGTCGTGGGACATTGCGCCGCGATCGGTACGGCTAAATCACTGTTTTTGTGCCGGCTTATTTCGTCATTACGGATGCTAAACGTTGTGTTTACCAACTTTGTCTCCTTTTGTGTATAATATATAAAAAACAATCAAACAAAAAACACAACCCAGCCCTGGCAGTCGGGTAAAGAAACTATACTGAGAACAATTGTCGGCGTAACAACGTATTGTCTAATGGATAATGTCCCAGCGAGTGCTGCCGGAGACTGGAGCGCTGATTTTTCGACTGGAGCCCCCGGTGGCTCAAATTTACTAAAACAATAAAATGTGCTAGACAAACTACATTAGTCACTGATGCCTATGTTCATTTGTGAACGTCCTATGGCTGATGATGAAACTACATGAATAAAATAATATTGTACTTAGTTAAGAGTCTACTTAGATAAGGGGTTCACGCTCCGGACCTCATAGGGAGACTTATGTTATGCAATGGACTTTCAAAGACTTCTATTGATTATGATATTTTATAGCTAACGCAGTATAATATACAGATAGCGCCATCTCTTCGTAACGCAGAGAATTTTACACATTTTATTGTGTAAAAATCTAGGTGTTAACAAAATGGAACATTATTAAAAAACTCGTAATAAGTCTTGGGAAACATTGTTACATAGACACTGCCATTTAAAAAGTACGATTTACGATTCGACTGAATGCTGATTGCTTTTAAACGAGCACAGAACGAACGAACATTATATTTTATTGAGGCGAAACAAAATGAGCGCTCGCTTAAGTCGCCTAAACATGGCTGGTTGCAAAGTTGAACACAGAAATGCACTAAAAGCGTTTGCAAACTTTTACCATAATTATGATACTTAGGGCCACTTTTACCACTTGCTGATAAGTTCCGGATAACCTATCTGGCACTTTTTTGACAGCTATTTGTATGGGTTATCTGTCAAAACAAGTGCCAGATAGGTTATCCGGAACTTATCAGCAAGTGGTGAAAGTGGCCCTTAATAGTGCAAAGAACAACTCGTCATGGCTTTTCTAACTGCTACTGGCTGCAATGATAGTATAAACAGAAGCTACTCTTATTGTTACTAGTTACTAAAAATATAAAATAAATAATAATAATAATCATCATCATCATATCAGCTTATTGCAGTCAACTGCTGGCTGTAAGCCGGGACCGAAAGAGCTCCAAAGGGCACGATCTCACGTTTTTTTCATCCATCCACTGCCAGCCATCTTCATTAGGTCCTAATTTATGAAATCTATTATTAAGTGCCCGTGAACTGGTTAAGATAGCAATATTACAAAGCAGGTTAGGTTTATCATTTCACATTTCAATGTTTTTTCTATAGTCTGGCCAGGCCCCGTCGTTGCATGTTGGTAGCTAATTCTTTTGGTATTAAGTTCGTCATTTGTTACAATGGTTACAAGGTTATCCTTGGTATTATATTACTTCGTAATCAGGCAAGGATATAATAAGCATGCCTAACTATTTACTAACAACACAATATTCAACTTAAAATATCTATGTAGAGACTAGTAAAGAATGCCCCTCAGCTCCCAATACAAAAAAAAACATCGTAAAGTAAGTTATTAATAACTTTTTATATCAAGACATCGGGGAAAACAATTTGCACACTCATCATCACTACGTTCAGAGAGTTTCAAAACAGACGGAGGCAAAGGCACTCAAAATCCGAATGCCATTGCATCGAGATATTAAAAGGCAATATCTCTTGTAGCGCATTAATTCCCTACGGGAGCGAGCTTAATGACTGGTAATTACGCCGGTGTAATGGACCCGGCCGCGGCCGCCTCAAAGCCCTCCATTTTGTTTTTGCTTTTTTACTTTTTTCGACGCGATGATGTCTCGGAATGATGTGCGTTCCAATGCGAGATAGTTCGGCAGTTTGTATTTTCAAATTTAGAACTTTATTGGCTTATTTTGATGAAGTGAAGCAGCTGAGGAACGGTAGATGGTGGTTACATAACTTTGGATAAGCTGTAATATAATAGGCTGTAATATGACTTACCTTGTTGAATGAATAACAATCATGTTTTGCTATGTTTTAGACTTACAATCCCATCAACTAAGTTATCTGAGTTGAATTGATTGAGATGAATAGGAATCTGTGCTTTTAAAAAAAAAGTTACGGCAATGTTTTTGTAAGTAAAATAATACTTATGTCACTTTTGCTATTATGTCTACTTTCTTTGTGCCGACTCATCAATTGGTGCTTCCGCATGTAGTTCTTTCTTTAAAAAAACAACACGATTTGTCTATCCAATACGTTTTAGGGGTAGATCTGTAAGTACATATTTAAGTGAGATTATTTACAGAGCATATAATTGACGAGCTCAGTAGCCGAGAAGCAAGTACGCCGAACTTCGCGTCGCCATTTCTGAGGTCTCGGGTTCGATTCTCGATCGGGTCAGTGCAGAAAACGAACTTTTCTATGTTGTCTCGGATCTGGGTGTTGTGGTACCGTTATTGCTTTTGATTTCTATAACACAAGGGCTTTAGCTACTGACCTTAGGATCAGAGCAATGTATGTCATGTTGTTCAATATATCTATTACTAGCTGTGCCCGCGGATTTGCGTGGAATACGGTTTGTAAAATTTTAAAATAATACCTTTTATTTTATTTGTAAGTATTTTATTAAATAATGCCTTATAAAACTTTATTCGTTATACGTAATATTTTTAGAGTTTAAATTGACTAAGCCAGTGGAACGCGAGACTTGCCACGCCCCATCGCTATGTTTCCTCACGTTACCCACCGTCCAGCGATGATTCTGATATTTTTTGTGGCACAATTTGATTAAGGTGTGCGGTTGATTATTCCGGACACCTCATGGCTGTGGTTCTATGCTTTTTTTCGTTACTGACTTATGTAAGTAATTTGAGTAATACTCGTAATAGTAGTGGTAATGTTTAACCGCGATGGGATAGGCAATGGTACAAAACCATACAGCCAGATCTTGAGGTGGGAAGAAGTCCGATTAAAGTTAAAATCTTATTAATGTTTTAAAAAAGTGGTTACAGTCAAGGTATTGGCCTTAGAAATCCTAAGATTGTTTTGGTGTTAGTGGTCTTAGTGTGAATATCATTTAAGAAGTGTTTTTTTTATTTTAAACACGTAAACTTCACCCTTACTTTTATCACAAGCTGTAACTCTAACTCGTCTCTAAGTAATATGTAGATAGAAATTACTTACACTTTTTATTAAAATGACGTGGAATGTACAACTTAGGCGATCTTTTCGCTAGAAGCGATTGCTTGCAGACATCTTTCGGGTGGAGAACATGTGGAGCTGAAGTAGGGGAAGGTGGTGGTTATTTTTCTTATTCAACGTAGTATTGGCCCCGTAGAATATAAGTAGACTCCATAAACGTTAAGAGTGTAGTCTATAGTTATATCAGAGGTCAAGCACACAAGCCTGATCAATTATCATTTATAGTTGTACATTGTAACGCAATTAATTCTTGAAAATGTCTAATAACATAATTATAATAATTCGTTCCAGTCGTATTGTGATGGCAGGTGCGTATTTATCTAATCTAATGTCAGTACGAGTATCGAAACATGTCCATATTTACCAAGACAACTCTATGCCCACACCTGCTGGTTGCCGCATTTGCAAATGTTGTTAATTTTACTGATGCATTCGCATTATCTAATAATTGAAACGAATAAGTTATGTGATAGCATTCACCTTTTGTATTAGGTCATTTACCTCCTCTAAGTCACGTTACATGTTTTGACTTCTCTATTTTTCGTAGGAAATGTATAATAATGTAAAACTACCTAATATAGAGAAGGATGGGTTTTAAACTGTTTAATTATAATACTATTATTTACTGAGAGTCGATTTATGAGTTGTAAGAAGTATTTTTAACCGACTTCAAAAAAGGAGGAGGTTCTCAATTCGTCGGTATCTTTTTTTTAATTTTTATGTATGTTTAGCGATCATTCGTTACTGCGTTTATCGATTTCGATAGTTATTTTTTTGTTTGAAAGGTAATACTTTCAGAATGGTCTCATATAAATTTGGTCAAATTCTGATGATGGGATCTATAAGAAAATCATCAAACATTGCATGAACTCCGTACAACGCTAACTGATTTTAGTATCTATCTTACCTAATATCTTTGACAAATGTAGACCGATTTTGATGATTCTTTTTTTAATGGATAGCGTATACTTCACAGATACTATAATAAAACATTCTCGGAAATAAATTCACCCCTAAGGGTGGAAAAATAGGAAATGAAATCAGCAGTTAAATTATGTTTGCACTCGTAAGATTTGTTTTGATTAGGATTTAATACTAAAATGGACGAAATAAGTTAATATTATTTTTTTTAAAAACCGACTTCAAAAAACTAAAACGCTAAAAATAATCTTAATACTTAAGTACCTAATCAGTTACTTTTGGAGTCGGTGCCAGTCGATGAGAGATTCTATGTTTTCGTTTGCACCGACTCCAAAAGTAACTGATTACCTACTTAAGTGTTAAGATTATTTTTAGCGTTTTAGTTTTTTTTAAATAAACAGATATAAGACGGACTTGGCAAACGAAACGCAGGACGCCCTCCGACAAGGTAGGGCGATGGTATATAATATAATATGACAACCGTCTGGTGTTGTGGTTCGAGCTCCGGACTACAAAGCCAGCGGTTGCGGGTTCGAATCCCGCAATGGGCAAATGTGTGATGAACATGAGCATTTGTACCTAAGTCATGGATGTTTACAAAAGTATGTATTAAGTATATTATCCGTTATCAAGTCGCCAAAGTACAAGATTTGCTTAGTTTGGGGCTGCTAATTAGTGTGATTGTGAGAACAAGTTATTTATTTATTTAACAGTTTACCAATATTTTTTAGTAGGGTCAACCCACGCTAAACGATATCGTGAGTGTGCGCGCCATGCAAAGCAAGTTTAAACCTATTTGTGCTGTTTGAGATGTGTACCAAAAAGCCAATCATTGACTGGTAGGCCTGTGGCTGCCAGAGGGAAATTAGTGGATATTAGTGGGACTTATTTTTAAGTACAGGGACCGCAAAAGAAAATCTGATGTGTTAATGAAGTACAGGCCAAGTAAAGTTAAGCTTATAATGATAAACAGGGTAGGTATTTTAACAATCTAAATTATTATGTTATTTGATTAAAATTTACATTTAATATTCAAATACTTGTTCAAATGTGTTTTTGTTTCCTTTGATCAATAACAGTTCACTACTTTACTTTCAGCCTCAATCAATTTGGACATTTTGTGGCTAAAACAAACAATGAACCATTTTATAAAGTGGTAAATAAATGGAAGCCACTTTTGAGTTTACACAGAACCGCGCTAAATCTCCATGATTTTTGTGTGCATTGGCCCATAATATATTACCCTAGAAGTCACTCTTTGGTAAGTACTGTTTATTATAATATGCAATATGCAACTAAGTGCAAATCAATGTCTCTCCCCTCATTCGATCTCATAAAGAGCAAGCTTAACTCCACACTGCCACTCCACTCCAAATGCAAAGACAACAGCTCGTCTACCTGCCACAAATCGTAAAATTTTCTCAATTGATATTAATCACTACGTGTCAGACTTAAAGTTAGAAATCGGTTCAATGACCTTTAACTTTTTGTGTAGGTTGACCTGCAGTTGACTGTACCTGGAGTTTCTAAATAAAAAATAAAACTCCATCCGTCACACAAACAACATTTGTGATATTTAAATGCTAGTCAGGTTTCGTCCACCTTTTAATAAATAATTCAACGCAAACGCGCACTTGTATTTAGCGCAATTTAATTATGGCGGCCGTTTTGCCCTGTCAATATCATTAAACGCATATATATCGGTACAATCGGCGTAGGTATACTCACATCAAAGTGCGTGGTGCCGACGCAACTCTTGTGGAAAACTGATGGTCACAGTGAAACGAGTATAAGTTACTGAAGTTCGAGATGATGTACGCAAGGCTGCAGGCAGCGTATGGAAATGAAAAGCCGAGGATCGTGTTTAATGACGTACAGTCAAAGGCAGGTCAACCTACCCGAAAAGTTAAGGGTCATTGAACCGATTTTCAACTACATGAGATCAATATCAAATGAGAAAAATGACGTTTTGTGGTAAGTTGATGAGCTGTTGTCTGTACAATGGGGAAGCACAGACAAAGCTAATCTTAGATGGCGCCATTGTATTTGGTCCTGTCAATGTCCACGCAAATGTCAAAGTTGGTTTTATTTTCTGTACTCGCTAGTATGACGCAAGTTTGGCACTTGTTTTATCATAACCTATAACGTAGTGATTATTTGATCAGTGGCAGCAGTGATAGAACCATCGATCAAATAATCACTACGGGCAAGACCAAACACCATGCAACACTTAACGGGATAAATGTCCGAAGATAAAAGTCCGAATCGGACCAAAATCTATTTTGGCGCACCTTACTCGTCCGGATTGATACTCCGCTCTGTCTCAGTGACACCGTGTGACGTGTACCTATATTTCGTGTTTATATGTTGTATAATTTCGTGTTGATATGTTGTATAATCTCGTGTTAATATGTTGTACCGTCTGGCACCGTACTTGTGGGCGGCGGTGCATCGGCCTATCAGGGGTTCCGGGTTTTCTCCGACCGATTTTGTGCTCCTCATGGGCCCGGAGTCCGTTGGAGGGATTTGGGATTCTCTGGTGGTCCGATGTGCCGCTGCGTCACTCGCTGCACTTTCCAGCGTCGGAGGTTCCCGCCGAAAATCAGCGTCGTGATAAGTCCGTGGCTGTCACGACAAATGCTGTGCGGGCACCTTTTCGACACATCTAATTTAAATATTGTTTTGTGTATTATTTTTTTCTCTCTTGTGTGTCGAATAAACGTTTCTTTCTTTCTTTCAAATGTGCAGTGTGGTTCCACATTGGAAAGGCCTATGTCTAGTAGTAGACTGACGTAGATTAAAAACGATTATAAAAGCGTTATCATGGTGTGCGTACGTGTAAATCTCCAAAGAAAAACACAAATAACATAAACAGGTCAAGCGTGAGTAATCGCGCGATGGACCTCGGATAAATTGGTAAAAAATACTACGGTAATGATCCCTCGGTGTAAATCAACTAGCCAGTGAGGAGTAAATATGTCTGTTTTATGAAAATTGCTACATTATTGTGGTTACTTTTCGTTTTGACTTTCGATATTCTTTGGAACTATATAACCTCAATCACTTGTCAGAGAGAAGCATACATTAAACATTATAAGGCATTTGGCGCAATGCTCGTAGGTAATTAGATCTTCAACAGAAAATACTGCTCTAAACTAATTACAGATTAAAACGTTTCCAAGACCAATTATTAAACTATGACACATACGCCGTATAAATAAACAAGTTACTGTCCGTCTCTGCGTTATGTCGGGTTCATAATTAAAATGCTATAAATGTCAGCGAGATAAAGCGACAATTTATTGGCATCGGGCTCTTTCCGCCGGCGCGGGCGCAGGCCGGACGCGGCCGTCGCGTCGAGTGTTGCTTTTTGAAGGCTGTCGAACGGCCGGCACAATCGCTTTTAAATGAACAAATAATTTTAATAAATTAATACTATAAGCATATGAATATGTATGTAATAATTAAGGGCCTCATAAGAAAGCTCAAGGTTACTCAGCTTGCTAAGGAAAAGGCTATGCTCGTTGTTTATTTGCGAGATCGAATCAGAAATAAAGAAATACGTAAACGAACAAAAGTCGCTGACATAGCCCAACGAATTAGCGCTTGCTAATATACATATTTATGTCGTGTGGGGATGGCCGTAAATAATACACTTCCCCACCGCCAACAGGAGGCGTGTCGTAAGAGGCGACTAACTTCTGTAGCACTAGACGGGCAGCAGCGTCCTCGTGCGAAATCTTATAAAAAACTGCGCTTGCCAACCCGCCTGACAAGCGTTGGCGAGTATTGGCAATCCCCCCCGATGATAATGTCATTAGGGGAGGCCTTTGTTCAGCAGTGGACGTCCTATGGCTGAAATGATGATGATGATGATGATATATTTAGCTTTAAAGTGGCAGTGGGCGGGGCACATAGCACGTAGAACTGATGACCGATGGGGAAAAACGGTTCTAGAATGGAGGCCACGTACTGCAGCGTAGGTCGCCTCAGGATCAGAGCAATGTATGTAATGTTGTCCAATATATATATTATTTATTTATTTAATATCGAACTGGATCTGGAAATATATTATGATAGCAGCAACTTGCTTATTCTTTATCGATAACTATCACCGCATTTAATCGTTGCTAAAACCTCTGTGCGTTTTTTTAAAGTTCAGCGGATACACATTGCATCCGACAGAACTTGATCTGCAGCGAACTGTGCTCAGCGGGGTGGAAAACGTGAGAAAAGGATGACCTTAGCTAATTAATTAGAGATACAAACTGATAAGGATGTCCGTCTATCGAAAGCTGTTTCAAAGCTAGTAAAGCGAAATGTTCTCCAAGATGCGTACGCGTCGAATGTACCCGTTCCAGTGCACTGTAATCTATGCATTTGTCAACTGACATGTGATGATGTAAGACACTTTGGACGACCTCCGTAGCCGAGGCGAGACTTGACGTCACTGTTCTGGCCAACCTGTATATAGATATAGACTTTACACGGTAAACTTTGTTAAAATATCTGTGGATTTAAAGTAATGTTACTTAAATCTACGTTAGGTACTAAACATATAGAGATTTTCTTAAGAAGTACGAAAACATGTTAACCAACAAGCAAAAACTGCGCCGTAATTTATTCTGCCTTTATTATTCTGTAATACTCCGTAATTATCGTCATAAATCTGCTATGTAAGAAACGCTCGACTCATTTAGCCATAATAGCTAGTTTAGCTTTTATGCGCAACGCTAAAACAATCTTGCAGCTTTTCTTGTGCTTTTGTAGTTCCGTGTTGAAGTAGATCTGATTTTTGCTGACAACTGGAAGAGTAACCTAACCTTACTTATCAAAAAAATGCAATCTAAGTGTGTTGTGCCTCGTCGCGAACCTACTAAAAATTACAAATTTCTTAAACTAATTTTAAATTTATAGTTTAGAGTTCAATATCAATAAGTTCAATATCAAATTTTACATAAAAAAATATTATCACATATAGACCCTTCTGTTGACCACAATGACAAGGAAGGTAGTAAAAATAGATGAAGCAATGCATAGCTAGGGAGGGTGCCTAACTTTCACAAGTAGACACAAAACAGTGATGAATCATATGTGAATCATGGGACAAGAAGTTGTTAACTAAGAGGGATATAGAAAAAGTTTAGCGAATTGTAAAACCCATAGATACCTATATTTTATATCTTTCCTAGAACCACAGTTTGACAATCAAACAGCTCCCCTCTCTGTCAATCTGTGTGGTCAGTCAAAGGCACTGATCAGATACCGAAGCAATATCCGTCGCATTCTTTTCTATATCGCTTAATAGTGCCATCTCATTTTATTGAACAAAGGGTTACCTCACACGAGTTCGGTGAAATGATTAGGAGTTTCCTGTGAAAAGGTGTTTTAAATGTTAGTTAAAGTTGGGTCTAAATTAAATTGTCAGAAGTAGTTACGTCACTTTTTTTAAGGATAATTTTTTAAAGAGGTAACACACTATTTACTTTTTTGTCTAATCAATGTGACTTTAATCAAAGAATTCCTTCATGGATTCTGAAATATCCGGATGTAACCTAAAGACTAAAAAAAAGCCTACAAACCCAACCTAAGACTCACACCGAGCCGAGACACCGTGCACATGATGGTGGTGATGGCTATTGAGCTATCACTAGTACGTATCTACTTAGACATATAGGTATTGCTTTTACAAGAGATAATCAAAGCTTGTTTTGTCTTTCATTCAAAAACAGTAATTGTTTTAAAATACATACCTTTAATTAAAGTTACAGTTTCATTATAATGCCTCACTTGTTTCTAATTAAGTAGTTAAATTATATAAGCCTAAAAAGTTAGCTTGGAAAATATTAAAAACAATGATTTTTCTCCTAACTTATGTTTAAACATGTTTCTCTCAAATAATGTTTGCTAATGAAATATTTATCAAAATTTACCCTCAATTATTGTAATTTGGCAGCTGGTCAAGAAGTTTTGCATAAATCAGTAAGTGCATTTTTAATTTTTGAATAAATAATTAGGCGTTGAGAAAAGCGTCAATCCTGAAATAATTCAAACCGGTCGGTACCTCTGTATGTTACGTAACTAAATTTTTTGCCATGCTTTAACATTTTGCAAATATAATACTGAGATTACTTACATTGAATAGATGTTAAGTACTTATAGTTATCAGGTTGAAAGTTTTAGATAAATTTTAGATAACTTTATAACCGGGATTTTTCAGAAAACTTTAAAATACTTTATTCTCCGAGGACTTAGTTTCATTCCTGTCTGAGTATGCTTGACCATGATCATAGATGCAGTAAGTACATTTGGGGCATTGTCATCAGATCTCCGTGACCCCTAGACAAGGGTATCAGACAATTTTGGACCATGGCTACACATCCACTGTTATTTGAATGTGCAGGTTTCCTTACGATAGTTACAAAGAGGTTTTTTTGCTCAGCTTAAATCCTCGTCATCATCATCATCATCATCATCATCACCATTTCAGTTACAGGACGTCCACTGCTGAACATAGGCCTCCCCAATTGAATTCCAGATTGACCGGTTGGAAGCGACCTGCCATCCAGCGTCTACCTGCAACCCAGGTCGTCTGTCTACGTTGTGGGTGAGTGGACGTCCTACGCTGCTACTACGAGAACTACTACGAGAGAACTACTAGAGAACTAAACTAAAAGAGAACTACTAAGATAATACTACGTCATCGTCATCATCAGTTCTCGTAGTATTATCTTTTATTTTTAGTTACAGTTTGTTAGTTTACAACAATGTTCTTTATCTTGAAAAAAAAATACCGATACGTTAACCTTAAATAAATTCTATCACCAGGCTCATAGATAAATATTTATTACCATTTTCTGTTCTCAATCCAGTTACATAGACGTTGCTTTTCGGTAATACCGGTTCTTGGCGAATATCGGAAATGAAACCGGTGCGCAACCGGTATGCAGCCGGCTACAAAGTTGCGCCGGCGCAGCTTCGCGGAACAATAATAATCCACCGTACGCTCAATGGAAAATAAATTACAAGGTCTCGGGATGGGTCCCGATGGGGTAGAGATATCGATAATCGGCCTTTACAATTTATTTTAACACTAGTTTTGCCGGGGACAGTTTAAAGATCTGTGAACTTAAAAACCGACGAAGTGCTAGTCTGCTTCACGCACTGAGGGTTCTGTACAAACTTGTAGGTATGTAATATAATTAATCCATAACAGAAATAGACTCTACAGTTTTTCTGTGTAATGTTTTTTTTGTAATGCATCTAAAAAAAATCTCTACTTGTGCTATAAGACATTGCTTCTTGCCAAATTTGTAGTTAAACGGCAAGTATTCTATTTAATTGGTTTGATTTCCTTGCAAGTATCAAAAATGTGGCAAAAACATCGGTACGTATCTTTTGATTACGTTGATATATAGACTTTTTTTACAGCTTCAAGTGATTGCAGACGTTTGTTATACAACACACAATTTTCATGGTCTCGAGGTAAGGAATTACCAGACAATGGTTTGATCAGGGGCACCTCCCAGCACACGAAGGTCTTAGCCAATTTAGGAAGAACCTCTAATTGCTTAAAATAAACTATGCTTTTTCATATTACTGTGACAGCAATAAACTTAATTTCTTTTTTAACTAAGGCTCACCAAACCGCAAAATTTAACACATTAAGATGACTTAACTAAAACTTTGCATGCATCATGCATTTCTTCAGGCGACAAACTCTTAAATCAATGTAAAAGAAATTAATTATATTCACCTGAATGCAATTTTAAATGTATAATATTTAGTTGTATTTGATTTAGCGATATTTCAATAAATACTCAGTCGATATAAAAGCAGCTACATCCTTATCCCACCCGGGGCGTGGCGCGTACGCAAGACGTCGCAATTTCGCTGCGCGCGCGCCGCTTGCTTATTAAATCCTTCCGCCCCGCCCTAATGCCCCCCATTACGGGTAATATAATAAAACATGGCCGTGGAGCCCTGGGCGCCGGCCTGCGACACCCAGGCTTGGTAAATACGTGGCCTAAGGTAAAAGGTGTATTTGTGTCTTTAAAAGCAATTGAAATGGAAAATGGATGAAAGGAGAAAGTTTTACCAACCTAGAAATTTTCCATAAAGAGCTTTATCCCGTTTCCAGTCAGGGTCAAGCGTAGTTGACCCTAGCCTAAATGAGAAGCAGTTATTACGTTTCGAGCGATAGCAAATTTGCAATTATTATAAATGTTTGACACAATTATACGATACGTTATGCCACGTAAGTTCTACTTACGAAAGTGGAAGGATGGATGGATACTCCTTATTTCGCGCCATGTTTTGGAGGTAAGTACCTAATTACAATATATAAAGTAGTAAGTATGTAGTGCTTCTTTTGTAAAAAAACAAATTCTACTGACCATGCAGTCACTTAATAATATTAATCAAGTTTTCGTAATATCCTGTATTTCTCACAAGTGCATTGTATAAGTACTTATTTAAATGAAAAATAAAACTCTAAAACCGAAAAAAGTTTGGAGACATCACAGTCATGACTCATGGTAAACATGACAGTGCATCTGAAAGAGATCGGAATAAAGCGTGAATTTATTCGTTTATATAAATTTTATTTAAAAGGTTCAAATATCATACAAAAGGTAGATTCAATATTAAAGAAAATATTTCACACCTTAGGGAGCGAATATAGAGGATGAAATCGGTACAGACAACGGCAAGTCAACCTATCCAAAAAGTTAAAGGTCATTGAATTGATTTTTAACTTTAGGTAAGTCCAACGCGTAGAGATCGATATCAATTGACAAAATTTGACGTTTTGTGGTAGGTTAACGTGCTGTTGTCTGTACACTACGTATCTTTGTTTTGTTTTGTTTGTTGGCCTAAATGATTTCTCTCGTAGAGAATAGACTGACAAAGTAAATAAAAAAGGAATAAAACTAAATAATATATCTACAAATTAAGTGTTAGTCATGTAGTTTACTAAACAGGTGTTTTCATTCGCACTGATTTTAAATATAACTGGTTAGGTAAGATAGTTTATTGATGGAGCGCTAATTAAGAACGCCAATTACGACGCTTGGGTAAAGCGCCTGCGCGCTAGCCAGGAGTTCTGGGTTCAAATCCCGGCATAAGCGAGTTGGCTTTTTAAATTTAAATATACAAAGTCGGGTTTACTTTTCGATCGATTTATGCGATACGATTGTTTATAAAATGTAAGTTTTAGTGTAAACTAAGCCTTTAACTGTTGTACTCAATAGAGTGAGTGAGAGTGATGTCTATTTACTTGCTTTGCTACTGTTGCCTGTACCGTCAAAAGGTTATTTATATCATTACGATAGTTTAATAGCCTCTGCAAATTATTATACGTGTTGAGTGAGATATGCGCGTTCGATTACATTGCACGGAGTAATGTTCAGCTATATCCAACAGTATAGTAGACGGACGTTATAATGTATCCTACTCTGTGTATGAAGTCATCGGGCGGAGTTACAGCGTCTATGTTTACGGCGCCTTTATTGCGGCGGCGGCGCTTTGAGGTAGAGCTGGGGACATGCTGTATAAGAGGAGCGATTAGCGATTATGTTTACATAAGGGACTGTGACCAGCTATTATCGATATAATAGAACGGAACTCAAGGCGAATCACTGCCTTGAATTCGGATATTCCCGGTTCTGTTCAATTTAGAAAACGAAATTTTCTTAATTGGTTCCGGTCTAAGTTTGGCATGGATGTTATGGCTCATTTTTTTTAATTATATACTCATAAAGATCATGTGAAAAATCAAAATTGATAGATATCGATAGAAATGTTTTTTGTGGGGTTACTGGTTGCGGTATTTTGATGCCTACTTGAATGTGTCTAAGTGTAGCATACACCTACCGAACCGCGTTACGCGTCGCATGATGTGGCGTTTGCTATGCAAAATATATTGAATGCCGAACGCCACGGAATTTTGACTAATGTGTCATAATTATAAGTAAGTTACTTAAAAAACACTGCGAGCGTTTTAGACGAACTTTCGGTACGTACGTGTTGCTATCGCTAATACATTACTATCTATCACTTAAAGTTTTTGTATAATGCTTGTCCTTAATCTAATGGTGGTGATACCACAAAGATTCAAGCTAGCTAATATTTATTAACTGAACTTACTCGCTTACCGCTCTGCTAATGAACGTGTCCTTGCCCGGCGGTGCCACAAAGATGAGATATTGCGATTCGGAGCACGCGCGCGCGATTTAACTCACGCCCGCCGTCCCAGCCGACATTTGCGACCTCTCTATTGCTTATATTTATTCATAAACAGGGCTGTCAGGCCAGCTTAGTAATGTATTGTAATAATTATACTCTGTTTAAGTTATCATAAACTTAAGTTTCCTTCTACATTAAGATCTGATACCACCAGTCAAGCGTAACGTTAGTATAGAGTGGCATCGGAGTTAGGTTAGGGAGGAACCTTTTGTTTTGGTGCAAACTGATGCATCGTAGTCTTTCCTGACGCCGCGCAACGCAACTCAAGTGTATCTTAAACTCAGAGCGACCCCAGAGGGGATTCCTTTGTCTGGTTTTTGGGGGTTAATCTGCCCTATTCAAGGCGGAGGGTCAGTCGTTAAAAAATAAAATTACTTCTCCAAACTAAACTTTGACGACCTCTGTAGCCGAGAGGCGAGCGTACCGTACTTAGTGTCGCTATCTCTGAAGTCCCACGTTCGAACCTGGTTGGTCTATGTAGAAAAATAACTTTTCTATATTGTCTATTGTCTTGGGTCTAGGTGTTGTGGTACCGTCGTTGTTTTTGATTACTATAACACAAGTGCTTAAGCTACTTATCATAGGATCCGAGCAATGTAGTGATGTTGTCCAATATTTTAGAAGCTTTTATTTAACTTGCAACGTATGTATGTAAAATACATTTGTTCGGGTGGAATCTGGCAACTCAATTTTGAAGCAGATTTTTAATAATTAGGTAGTTTGTTAAAAGAAGAGATTTCGATGTTAGTGCAATTTAATACAATTTAAAATATTTATTGCTTATGTACTATGTTACACAGGTGTTACAAATAAAAATGGTGCTACATTAGGCAGTACTAGAATGACCCCCTTAAAGGTAATTGTGATTATTTGATTATGTAACAACCCTATTAAAAATACTTACATCTATCTATTCGATACGATCGTTCCTCGCAGACGCCTGTGGGTTCTGTATTATGCATGTTGCATTCGTCTTTTTGTGCGCGCACTCGCTGAATGCCTAATAGATTTACCCGTAATGTCGTGCTTGGGCGTTATTTAGTAATAAACACAATTCTAGCTTCAATATCGCATTATGTTCTAAGCATTGCAAGAACGTATCAAATTGTAGGCTACATTTACATGAAATATAATGGTGCACGCACGTTATCTATAGGTACTGTCAACATTAAAAGTAGTATTTGAATTTATCAAATCCCATTTCTGAAACACAAGTGCTTAAGCTACTTACCATAGGATCAGAGCAATGTATGTGGTGTTGTCCAAAATTCATCGCAAAACATATTACAACTGACAGAAATACTTCGCAAAATTCAAACTAATAAGTCAGGTTTGTGACATTTATGGCTGATTTTTCATCAGCCAGATAACTTTTATTTGAAGAATAAGTTTGACACGTTGACAGTTTTTGTATAGAAAATCATCAATTTTATTCGTCAAATATAAGTTATCTGGCGTTTCGCCCTATAGAAGAATTAGTTATGAAAATGTTCTTCTTTGTCGGTAACACTCTTGTCAGAGTGGTCGTGGTCATCACTTCATGTGTAGGTGGCAAGCTTCACAACACGTCGCCGCTCTTCTCTGATTGCCGCCTTCCTTGTGCATTCATGTAGTGATGATGAGCCATTTACTACCGCTTTTATCTGGTCAGTCCATCTCATAGGCGATCTTCCTCGTGGCCTGGTACCCTCAACCTTTCCCTGGACCACAAGTCGCTCAATAGCCACCTCCCCTCGGCGGCATATGTGACCAAAAAAGGTGAGGATACTGTACCAAAGATGACAAACGTTGCTTGATGCCGAGTTCTCGAAGTATAGACTCGTTGGTACGGAAATCAGTCCACGATACTCCGAGCATTCTTCTCCAGCACCACATCTCTAGGGCGTCTATCTTCTCTACTTCCCTCAGGGTCCACGTTTCTGCGGCGTACAAGAATATGGGGAATACAAGTGCCCGGAACTAGCCGGATTTTTGTGGCTCTATATGTGTTGCGATTCCTCCATATTTTCCTCACCTTGTCCATCGCAGATAAAGATATTGCCATACGTCTCTTCACTTCGTCGATGCATCCACCGTACCTACGTACTGATACTGATACGATGCTGACTGTACCTACGTACTATTATCTCCTTTTAAACTTACTAGCTGTGCCCGCGGCTTGTCTTGACACCCTGTTTTCTACATGTTTGAGTAACAAACATTCAACCACCCACACTATCGTATTTATAATAGATAGTAGTAAGACGTACAAAAAATTTGTATATTTATGGACCGATTATTCAATCGCCAGATAACTTAAACGAATAAAATTGATATTTTGAGACAATTTCTATACAAAAACTGTCAAATGTCAAACTTATTCTTCAAATAAAAGTTATGTGACTATAGAAAAATCGGCCGTAAATCGAATGTGAAATAAAATACAAAAAGTGTAATGATATTCGTTTTAATCGTGATTGAGCGACGTTTAGTCACAATATAATACAATATATGTCAAAAAACCGCGATGTATAATGTGGATCGTAACAATATATTACAGAACAACATGCTGTGCCGTTAAGCTACCATTAAGACTTCCAAAGTGTTTGATTTGATTATAAATATAAAATTATGTATTTTGTTGGCCAACTATGTATAACACTTCTATAGGAATAAGGTTTCTTACATATTGCTATTTTTAATTTACTAGAAACTTCTTAAGAGCCTTATTACACAATTTTGACAGTTATGCGGTTATTTGGTGATTGCTGGACATATACAGCGTGTCCCGTAACTCAAAGAGAATCTTGTAACTACATATTTTATACATCACGTTGAACAACTTTTGTTCTATGACTTTTGCAAATTTAGATTTTAAAAAATTATACTTTCTACATGGTTACATTGCAAAGGGGTGCCAAATCTTTAGGAGTGGCTAAGAATCAGTAAATTAATCGAACTATGCAAAAAACATAAAACTTTTTTTTTCACATTTAATTTAAAAAAACCGCTTTTAAAAATCGTATGCGTGGATAATTTAACTCGTTCATGAAAAAAATGCACCGTATCTGCACTACGTAAGGTCTTTGTTGGCTCGCCGTACCTACGCCTCTTATAAATGACCGCGCGGTCTTTGTAGTCTCTCTATTGACTTTATTTTTAGATATTTAAAAAAAAAAATTATCGTAACATACGATTATTAAAAAATACTTATTCTTTATACTGTTCCCTAAATTTTATGTTTTAAATTTGGCACCCCTTTGCAATGTAACTCTGTATACAAAATTACCAAACAACCGATTGAATTTGTATAGTAAAAAAATGCATATTTTTAAAAGTCATAGCACAAAAGTAGTATGATGATAGAATCTGTGGTTACGAAGTTATTCCCTGTGTAAGAATTTGAGTTGTTTAAAAAATGCCTAATCACCATAGTCCATGCTCTGTTTAGTTTGGGGCTAGTAGTAGAGCTGTAAAGTGTCCGTCACGTTATAAATGTCCGACCAATATGACCGAGCAAATTGGACATTTTCTTAATGTGACCGGACATTTTAGACATTTATTGTCATTAACGTCACAATCAATTCTATTGACAAACTATGAAAAAAAATTGGTTACAAATAAGTGCATTATTATAAGAAAGATGGGCTTTAGTAGTGATGATCTATAACGAAATGAAATTTCTAAAATTATTTTATCTTTCTGCACGAACAAGCTAAAAAGCGTCGCATCGTTACGCGCTAGTTTTTTTTTTGTTCAATCCAGATCCAATTACATGTTTTATTGCATGTTTTTATTGTCAAATACTTAACATTTAAGACTTACTTTGGAGGAATTCTTTTTTTTAAATTTATACTAAAAAAATATATGTGACCATCGAGACAATAAATGTCCAATGTGACGCTTATAGCATATGACCCTCAATTTACAACTCTAGCTAGTAGAACTAGTAGACTTGAATTTTATAGGCTAAGAACTATACTTGTGCCATATTTGTTATGAAACTTTGGTACTCAAAACTATGTAATTTTGTATGAGTTTGCCTCTATCACTTATCACTAACACAAAAACGTTCTATGCACAAAATTACATCAAAATGCGTTATTTTGTAATAAATATTACTTAAACACCATTATAATACATAGGTAAAAAAACTACTAATATCTTAATAATACTACTAACATTAATTTAAATGACAACGCTTTGTTTACAAAAATTACATTGCTGTGTTGGCCCAAGTATAGTATCACTGGTTTGACGTTTATTTATTTTTTCATGTATCTGACCACCTCCGTAGCCAAGAGGCGAGCCGGACTCGTGTCGCTATCTCTGAGGTTCCGGGTTCGATTCCTGGTCGGTCAATGTATAAAAATAACTTTTCTATATTGTCTCAGGTCAGGGTGTTGAGGTACCGTCGTTGTTTCTGATTTCTGTAACACAAGTGTTTAAGCTACTTATCATAGGATCAAAGCAATGTATGTGATGTTGTCCAATATTTATTTATTTATTACTTATTTCATCTATCAGGTAGTAGGCATGTAAACTTTTAGTTCAATGGGGACACTGCATATTTATCCCGACAGGTGTCGCGTTGGGTTTGGTCTTGCCCGTAATGATTATTTGATCACTGATTCAGTGGTTCTGACACTAATCAAATAATCACTACGTAATAGGTTCTGCTAGTTGACAAACGTGTGTCAAACCTGCGTCCAACACATCACAATGTAAAGCAAATAAACGCAATAATTATATGTGTGTTCAAAACGATGCCTCTGTGTACTAGTTATAATCATTAGCCAAAAACATTATGTGTTTATACAACGAGCACAAAAAATTTGACATTGACATTTACGTGAACATTGGTTGACAAGACCAAATACGCTAGCGCCCTCTATGAATAGCTTTGCCTGTGCTTCCCATTGCATGAAACCATCCTTAGATTAGTACAAAAAACGATTTTAATTGAATCTATATACATTTCTATTGACACTAGAAAACAATAACCATTACGTTAACAATACAGAATATAATTATGTTTATCATCTACCTTTATATCACAGCATAATTTACATGTGGAGTCATAAATAGTTTTTAGTTACTAAATACACAGAACGTTTACTATAAACATTGTTTTTCTTCTAAACATCAACAAATAATGCGTCTCACATAAATTGAAGTGTTAACATGTATTACTTTATCTTTAGTCGGTTCTCTCATAGCACGAGATCCGGTATTACAAATATACTTTTACCCTCATCTGTTATATGTTAGATAAATATACAGGGTTACAGGGAAAGTCGTACAGAATATTGAAGAACGTTATTATTCAGGTCATTTCTGATCGAATTGATTCTATAATATGGTATCCGAAACCTAACCGTTATGGAGATATTGAATTTTGAATGAATAAAGTGAATAATAACGTCCTTCAATATTCTGTACGACTTTCCCTGTAACCCTGTAGATTGATCCATCGCAAATGAGTTGCCCAGCTTAATCGCGTGCCGATGCTGTTCAAATGTTTTGGTCCAACTCCCCCGATTTTTTATTCATAAAAATCAAGCATAACAGATGAGGGTATATATTTCTAATACCAGATCTTAGATTATAAGTTCAAACTGGACTAGGGATAGTATGTTGTCATATCCATCGACGATAGAACGGTTCACTGAAAACACTGGTCAACCATCGAATTTCACTTTTTGATGATAGTTAGACGGTTGGTTCCTTTGCAGTAGTAGGCGAACCGTTCAACAGCGAAGGTATTTTTTTAGTTTAGAGGACACTATAATTAGAATGTTGTTTTTATTAATTAAAGTTTATAAGGCTCAATTGTATCGTCCTATATAACTGAACATATTCGTCGCTTACTCGATTAACTGGTACGTTAAGTAACATTCCATTTACATTGGGTCTGGTTCTCTGCCACTCTCTTAACTCAATTTAGCTTCAGGTATCTCTTTCTCTTGCTAATGAATGTAAAAATAGACTACATGTAATCAATCATTTTACACAAAATTTGTTTTAATTCTAACAGTTAATTAATTTTATACTGATATTTTTGTAAAATACCTTATTGGCCACAGATACATGAATTATTGAAATACATGGCACACACACACACACACACTTATACATAATGTGTACAACCAATCGTGATAGCGAAAAATTAATGCTATAAGACACATTTTTAGTTTGACGGTTTCGTTATTTAAGAAGAGAAAAAGACATGAGAATTTTAAAAAACGTTTAGAGAGTACAGAGAGTGGATGCAGGGAATCCTGAACTCATCAATAAATTAACATAAAAAAATATAAAGGGACAGTCAAAGACTAAAACTACTTTTTATTTAACCCTTCACGACTTGTGACTTGATTAGAGTTGTAAAGTGTCCATCACGTTATAAATGTCTGACCATTATGACCGAGCAAATCGGACGTTTTCTCAATGTGACCGGACATTTTGGACATTTATTATCAGACAATCTATGAAAAAAAATCATTTGGGCACAAATATGTGCATTATTGTAAGAGAGTCAGGCACAGTAGTGGTGATCTTTAAAGAAATGAAATTTCTTAAATCTTTCTGCACAAACAAACTAAAAAGTGTCGTATCGTTACGCGCGAGTTTTGTTTTTTAGTTCGATCCAGATCCAATTACATGTTTTATTGTATGTTTCTACTGTCATAACTGTTAACATTTAAGACAGACTTTAATGGAATTCTTCTTTTTTAAAATTTATACTAAAAAAATGTGACCATCGTGACAATAAATGTCCAATGTGACAATCAATGTGTGTGTGTGATCATTTATCATAAATGACGGACGCTTATAGCATATGACCGTTACAACTCTAGACTTGATAAAACTTTTGATTCGTTTCTATGCTGGATTAATATGCTGGTTACTGTTGATTACTGCCTTATAATGGTCTAACCCTCTATACGGCACAACGTATTAAACTGTTTTATTAGTTTTCGATTTTATGATAAGTTAATAAGGTTCAAAATACGGTATCCAATATACAGTGTATCCTGAGATAAAGTGCAATCCTGAAAAAGGGAGAAACTATTCCAAAAAATATCAACTAAAAAAACAGCCATGTATTTGGCATAAGTATTATTCTTTTTTATTTCAACGAAATAGACTCACTACTTTGGATGGAAAGTTTTGTTTCTATAGTAAGAAATCAAAATCTTAATTCATCATTTAGCTACAAAAAAGATATACTTTTTTGTCGATAATTTTTGGTCAGGTTTTACCACCTTTCGGGATAGCACTTTATCCCAGGATACACTGTATAAATCCTCATAAAGGGTTAAAGCTAAATCCTGGCCATAAACATTATTTTGATCCAGGATTTCAAATTGACTCAAACGTGAAGAAATGACAACTCTCTCAAATAAACATTGTCTTAAAATCAAGGAACCTCTTCGACTCAGTTTAATGCAAATTTAATGTCTATTGAGAATAGTTTTATATTCAATAACACATACCCTGGTGTACAGTCCAGACAACTCTCTCAAATAAACATTGTATCTTAAAATCGAGTGGCCTCTTCCGACTCAGTTTAATTCGAATGTAATGTCTTTTAAGACTAGTGTTTACATTCAGTACAACATACCCTGGTACACTAGGCGGGCAGCAGTCCCTGCGATCGCTTCCACTGGGCGCCCTGGCGGCGGCCGTGGTTCCCGCGGGAAGACTTGTGCTTCTCCTTCCTATCTCTGTTTAGAAGTACGTCCTTCTCTTGCCCCTGGCCTTTGGGCTTGCCTGTTACGTCCACATTCCTAAAAGAGAAGATTATGCTGTAAAACGTTGAATTGATATGTCATTAAAAAGTAAGGTCCACGAAAAATTTATATGGGTATGCCTTACTCAATAAATGAATTTAAATAAAATGAAATAAATAAAATCTTTATTTTCCAAAAGAATTAGTACAATGTATACAATTTATAAAATTTTATTGTATAATTTGTTGACAATTGTTGTTTTTTATTTTATTTTATTTAATTTGTAGATATTTAGTAAATAATACGATTAATTAGTTAATCTCGAGAACCTATAATTAATTGAATTATTTTTTTTTTCTTAAGAAAGACGTCTCCATATAGAGTGATTATTTGATCTCAGATTCAATGGTTCTGCCACTAATCTAATCATCATCATTTCAGCCATACGACGTCCACAGCTGAACATAGGCCTCCCCTAATGACTTTCAGATTGGCCGGTTGGAAGCGGCCTGTATCCAGTCTTCCTAACTAAGTAAGGTTCCGCTAAGTTGTCAAACTTGCGTCAAACGAATAAAAAAATATATTAAATAATAGAATAATTGTATCTCTCTTTAAAACGATTCCCCTGTGTACTAATTAAAGTTATTAGAAAATACTTTCCGGGTTTATTTAACAAGCACAAAAAAAGGAAAGACATTGACCATAACGTGGACATTGGTTGTCAAGATCAAACAAGCTGGCGCCATCTGAGGCCTAATTATCGTAAATTAACAATGTTTGCAATCCATTATAGATCCGCTCCCAGTAACATTACTATTCAAAACGGTATTTTCGTGAACCGTGAAGAAGAAGAAAATGGAAGAAACCACAATGAGTTTATTTTTTCACATGATCAAAATATTACAGAGATATAAATAAATAAATTGTTTCTATAATCAAACCAATTAGCTGGCTCAAAACTAAGCAAAGCTTGTACTATGGCAACTAGATAACGGATAAACATACACATTTATAAACATCCATGACTTAGGTACGAATGCTAGTGCTCATTATTCGCTATGTGCAAAGTGGGTGGTGGGGGCCGTCAAATCGATCGCAGCACGCAATGTAGCAGAAATGTGTAAAAACTCTGGACTGTCATGTGTCAAATGGCTATATTTAATTCCATACTAATGTTATTAAGTATTTTTTAAGTAAAAACGTTAAAATTCGCGATTTGGGTCATAGTTGTTGTGTTATAAAGTGTAGAAAGTGAACCCGACTAGTGGTTGCACCGTTCTGATCCTTGCTGCGCTACAGACAAGTCTGTGAGCGCAGGCTAGACCATACAGGCTCCAATCTAGTGGGCCCGATCGAAAGGGGAAGGACTGGGCCTCAAGGGCGCCTCTGTAGGCTCGGACCTCGGCTTGGGCCGTCGTCCAAGGGGCGGACAGGTGAAAAGCGGCCAGGCACATGTCTGTGTCTGTCACTTGCCGGCGAGTGCGCTGATTCGAGCTAGTGCTTGGCTGTTGTGTACTGAGATGTGGATTTGCGGTGATCTTATCGTCGGGATCCTCGAGAACGTTCCTCAGTCGGCGGAATTTAGTAGCGACATCTTTCTGGCAAGAATAGGTGGCGGCTTTGACTATGAGAGGATTCGGGTGATTGACGGCCTTATCAAAGAAACGTTGAGACGTCTCTTTCATAAAAGCGGCAATCGTCGGAAATCGGATGGCTTTGTAGTCCGGAGCGCGAACCACTACACCAGACGGTCGTCAATTGACATTGAAATGTGGCATAAAGTCACGCCTTGGTACACTTAGTCACGTCACAAACCCCCCTCCCCCCCCCCCCCCCGAGTTCTCCCGAACTTTGACGCACTCTATCTTTGTCATTTTTTGGTTGATTGACAAAAGAAAAAAAATGTGTCAATTATTTTTTGATAATTTAACTGACGACTAAATATCGTCAACCCTATTGTGCCTCTGAGATCAGCTTTACCTGTGTTTTTTTGTGATCTAAATGAAACTTACCTGGCCTGCGGCGGCGGCCGGTGCCCCCTGCCGCGTCGCGCGCTATAGCTGGCCTCCCTCCGCGCGCGTGCTTCCTCAGGGTTCACGCAGAAGTCCAGCTTGTTCCTGTTGCTGTAGCCACTGCTACTGCTCGCCTGTCCCCCCTCTCCGTTCTGTTCGGGCTCATCCTCAGATTCCTCCTAAAATATTGAAGATAGCGATGATTGGTAAACCCAGAACAGAGGTAGAGTGTTCGATTCACGGCAATAGTATAAAACAGTTAAAGGAAAACTATCATATCTAGGTAGGCTTCACAAGTTACAGAGTTAACTCATAAAATGTAATTGGAAAAGAAAATTACTTAGACGAAGTTGTTAATTATTAGAGATGTTCCGATTAGTCGGTAAAGCTGACTTTCCGGTCACATTTGTAGTCGACGATTAGTCGACCAATCGGCAAAAAGTGACGACTATCTGGCTTTTTACTTTTTGACATTATTGTATTTTTGCTGTAGTATTTCACTCAAATGAACTATTACAGTATTGTTTTATTTTTACACTAAAACACCGTTCTGACCGGAGCAAAAATCAATACAGAATGAGAAGCAAACAAAACATAAATGAATTGTTTTCACAATCACACCAATTATCTAGCCCCAAATTGAGCAAGGCTTGTAATATGGCAACTAGATAACGGATAAACATACTTAAATACGTTTATAAACATCTATGACTTAGAATAGAACAGAATATAATTTATTTGCCATAAAAGTGGTAACATAAGATGGATTTACACATTATCGTATCTCACAATTAATCTTTTCAGACATGCAAATTTTGACATTCCGCCAAAGCCGTAGTCAGCACATCTCTATATATTATGTAAAAAAGGTAGAGAATACCGCTTAAAGTGACTATCAACTATGGAACCCTACATTGCGCGTGACCCGAGTCCAAGGACCGGAACCGCTTACCAATAAAAAGGTTTTTTAAGTGGGTATTTCATAGACTTGTTTCCACAAACCCTATCAATTCGGTAAGCATATCGTCGACTTACTCCAACGAAAGGCTAACCAAATGAATACAGTTAATTCAGGTAAGCACTAACCGTATCTGAATACCCTATCGAGGCTTACCCTATGAAAGGGTTTTAAAAGCGCTCAAGCAATTTAAACCTCTACATGCACAGTATTCGACTCATTATTGTATAACCTTTTATTGTGTGTGGCTATCGCCACGGCGAACGTGCACATTATCGCTACGTCAGATAAATGGCAATTTCATTATGTAAGGACCTAATATTCATATTTCAAGCGCCTTAAGTTCATTAGAGCAGTTTTTCAGGGTTCATGTGCATGTGCATGTTCCTCGCGGACATTCTGTTCCCGCAATCCGAACTTAAATACACAGACAGGTTAATACATATCATCAGAATGCGCGAAAAAGAGAGAGACAATAGGGTAACCCTTTTACTTGGTAAGTGCTTAAATATTGAAGTTACCAATACCCTATTTGATTCGGTAAGCGCATTAAAGGAGTTAACTTTATTCAAAATGGTTTCCGTAACGAAAGGCTAACACTGGAGTAGCTTATCGATAGGATAACCCTACCGCAACCTTTTAATAAAGTTTCCCTAACAATCAGCTTAATCAAAAAAATGGGGTTTTCCGGTCCTTGGGCCGAGACATGCACTTGGTCGGTGTTATCGTTAGTTCCTATGTACCTCAAGTTCCCTCGGCTGTGTGGCTCGTAGCGCCCTGGGCGTGACGAAGGGCCGGCGTGCGTCCTCGGTGGTGTCGGCCGTGGGGGTGACCCCGTCCGAATCGTACGTGTCGTCGTACTCGTCCGAGTACATCGCTTCTTCGTCGCACACCAAACTGGGCACAAACAATACCACTTTTACCTATTTAGATCCCATTCGAAAGAGACAGAGTTGACTTATAACTAACTAAATTTAAAATTTCTAAAAACCCCTGACCCAAATGTACAGCATCAGCTCAAGGCCTCGATCATTATGATAATAATAAATTGTTCCCACAATCACACCAATTATCTAGCCCCAAACTAAGCAAAGCTTGTACTATGGCGACTGGATAACGGATAAACATACTTAAATACTTTTATAAACATCCATGACTTAGGTACAAATGCTAGTGCTCATCACACAAACATTTGCCCCTTGCGGGATTCGAACCCGCAACCGCTGGCTTTGTAGTCCGGAGCGCGAACCACAACACCAGACGGTTGTTATTATTTATCTAACACCTGCTCATTGAGACCATTATTATAGGCCCAAACACGCTGTATCTGCAGTAATTCGGTTGGGAGTTGGGAATCCCACAGATTCCTTGATGCTGCAGCATGAGTTCAAGGTTGTCATGTCTTAGAAATACTACTAAGGTAACAGCGCATCATTTCAAATCAATCGTACCTGTGAAAGTTTGCTATAAGCTAAAAAATCCTTTTGTCAAGTAGGAAATGAGCTGATAACCTTCAAACGGCTGAATAGATCTTCATAAAGTATAGCTAAGATCTATCTCTGTAATATCAGCTTTACAACAAACAAAAAAACTACATCAAAATCGGTCCATTCGTTTGGGAGCTACGATAGATATACAGTCGTTAAACGTATAACACCCCTCTTTTTCGTCGGGGGTTAAAACTAAGATCTAGACTTTTACCCTCTTGGATTTAAACCATGACTTGATAATCATCACCATTTCAGCCATAGGACGTCCACTGCTGAACGTCTCCCTTAGTGATTTCCAGATTGGCCGGTTGGAAGCGGCCTGCATCCAGCGGCTTCCTGCAACCTTTACCAGGTCCTTTGTCCACCTTGTGAGTGGAGGCCTTGTACTACGCTTCCGGTACCGGTATTTTGGACGAGAAGACTTTATTTTAAATGGGAATAATGTTTTTGTATGTATGGACGCTATAGTATTACACGGGTTGAATATATTCAATGACAGTAAATTAGCGGATTAGCAAGCTGAAGTGGCAGCGGGCGGGGCACATAGCACGTAGAACTGACGGCCGATGGGGCAGAAAGGTTCTAGAACGGAGACCGCGTACCGGCAAGCGCAGCGTAGGACGTCCACTCACAAGGTGGTCAGACGACCTGGTAAGGGTCACAGGAAGACGCTGGATGCAGGCCGCTTCCAATCGGCCAATCTGGAAGTCAATGGGGGAGGCCTATGTTCAGCAGTGGACGTCCTATGGCTGAAATGATGATGATGATGATGATGAATGACAGTAAAGCTGGCCCAACGGCTTCACGTAACACAGCGAGCTATGAAAAGGTCGATGCTTGGAATCTCGTTAAGGAATAAAAGCTGAAACGAGGTTATGCGCCAGCAGACTGAAAGTAATGGACATAGTCCAAAAATGTAGCAAGCTAAAGTGGCAGTAGGCCACATATGTCGCAGAACAAATGAAAAATGTTGGAGTAAACGGGTTCTCGAATGGAGACGGCGCCTTGGCCAACGTAGTAGTGTTGCCGATCGATAGTCGACTATCGATTATTAATCGATAGTCTATCGATAGTCAAACTATCGCAAGACTATCGTTAATACTATTAAATTAGTGCAATACTATCGATACTATCGATAGTATTGTTGCTCTTGAAGAATAAACTATCGATAGTATCGATACTATCGATAATATTGTCGCTATTAAATCAATTATTATCGATAGTATCGATACTATCGATTTTTCTAGACTTTCGATAGAGTTTAGCAATATACAATAGTATTGTTTACAATATTCGGACATAAAGTCAATAGGCACAACGATAGGGTTATTGGAATACTTGAATTATTTCAAATAGTTAACCACTACATTTAATTTTATTAATAGTGACTTAATATATTAATTGCCTTATACATCATTTTAATCTCTAACTTCTTAGCACAGTCAGGTCGGTAGCAATAAAAATATTTTTAAAAATATGTCGGCCACTAATGTTTCTCGTTGAATTACATTACTGTTAAAACATACCCAATACTATTACAAATTCACAGACTATCGATAGTCTTAAATAATCGATACTTTCGATAGTATCGATAGGCCAATCGATAGATATGGCTTTTTCAGATGAAACTATCGATAGTTTTACTATCGATAGTTCGGCATCGCTAAAACGTAGTGTAGGACACCCCCAAGCTCGATGGACCTTAGGAAGATAACTGGCAGTGGCTGAAAAGCGGGAGATCGTGCTCTTTGACGCTTTTTGGGGGAAGCTTACGTCTAGCAGTGGACTGCTATAGGCTGACATGATGATGATGACAATATTCAATTTTACCGCCCGGCATTAATCGGCTTATGTATATAGCAACCCTTACTTGTATTTGCTATAGATGTCCGCCATCCGCTTGACCTCCGTCTTGTCGTCCAGCAAGTCCGAGAGGTCCCTATACTTGTCCCTCCGCTTCCCTCTGTGCACTCTTGTGAGGTCCACATCGTCTCGCGTCATGATGTCGAACTCGTCTCCGTCGAACACGTTCAGCCTTTGGATGCCGGTCTCTAGGAATTTGTTGTCTACTGGGTCTTCGGGGATTATGGGCAAGTTTTGGTCTATGCCTGGAACAATTAGGTTTTAATAGATAATTAATACATTGTTTTTATAATCACACCAATTATCTAGTCCCAAACTAAGCAAAGGTTGTATTATGGCGACTAGATAACGGATAAACATACTTTTATATCATTTATGACCCATGTACAAATGCTTGTTCCATGCGGGATTCGAATCCGAAAATGCTGGTTTTGTAGTCCGGAACACGAAGGACTACACCAGACTGTCATCATAAGGATACCCTTTATTGCACACAATACAAAATGACACATGATTATTACAGAAAGACGTACAATTTAGACCACCTTATCGCTAATGGCGATCTCTTCCAGGCAACCTTCAGGTAGAAGACAAGCATAAACAAAAGGCAAGGTGATAAATAATATAATTATTTTCATATAATAGTTTAAAATACTAAGGGTAATTTATCAGTCAAATTCCTTGTAGGTTTCTTTCTGGATTCTGGTGCTCAAAACTACAACTTTTTGTATAATGGTCTAATCAGCTATTACGATTTATATGGGGTAACGTTTTTTTTTAATTGAAAATGATACAAAAATGGTTGTTGTTGCGCACCAGAATGAGCCCTTAAGATATGCGTTAATTAATTACACATTGTTTACTAAAAGTATTTAACATTTCTAAAAGAAAATAGAATAATATCATACCTCTCAGAGACTCCGCTAAATTATCTTCTAAAATACTATTAATAACCCTAGCTGCATTAAAACCATAGTGTTTCAAACATTTTAGTATAAAACCGTCTCCTAAATGTGGCAGTATATCCTTTACTTCACTTATTAGGGACTCCTCTTTAACACTGTCGGGTATTTCGTTGTCTCTGGTCGGTTTTGAAGCATTTTTGTCTATGGTCTCGGCATGGCCGTTGGCTATGGGCTCGTTTGTAAAGGCACTCTCTGGTATAGGTTCGTCGAGGTTCGAGTATATCGCTTGAAGGATGAAGTCAGTCTTTACGGTATCACTGATTTTGTGTTTAGGAAATACATATTCAAATTTGTCAATGGCGAATTCGCTGTGCCGACCAGTTTCACATTAAAAATTTTTGACAGACGATCAGCGACATCTACATTAATAATCGTCAGATATATTGACATCTATGTCGCATTTCTTAGGAAAAGTGATTTTTTTTGGAATCGAATGTAAATAATGTCTACCCCAAATGTTCAGAATTCAGGATAACTTAGCGACTCGAAGCTTGTTATAGTATTTTCAAGATAAGAAGATACTAATGACACTTGGCATTCTCCGTTTCACCCATATTATGTATGATAATATATTTTATTTTATTTTTTAAGTTTTAATGTATATTATTGCAAAAACACTTGCATCTTTGACTCTAAAAATCTAAGCAAAAATTGCAAACCAATAATATATCATAATGATTTAACAAATAAATTAATAGGATTTCCTTCAAATACTTGATGCGTCAAACGGAAGTTTACTTACTAAATCGATGAATCGGTTCGGTCGTCTTGTGAAAACCTAGCGTTGACGTCAGTAGTACAAGAGCGTCTGCCTTGTATGCGATTTGTGTTATCGTTATTTTTCGCATAGTTCCTATTTTGACTTTTGTTACTGTTTTTTGTAAAGTTTTCGTTATTGTTTTGCTTTTATTTGGTAAAATGCCAAAAAAAGGAAAACAGACTTGCCAAAAAGCTGAACACGGCACTCTAGCAATAGAACATTGCAGTATATCTATAATGTATTTTAAATACATTTGTTGTTAAGTTCATTTGAATAAAAATCGATTAATTTATAAACTTTCTCGACATTCAAAAATAATCGCCTGGATTTCGTTAGGGCACATCACTATTTGTGTCAATAGGGAAGTCACGTGATATGTCATAAGTTTCTTCTTATCTTGAAAAGTGTATAGTACGAATATCGCCTGAAATCTCATTAAAATACGGTTCATAACAGCGCACAATGAAGCCTGTGCTATGATGCTACGACAACCGCTGCGATTTTAGGTAGCGAAAATTGTGGAAAATAATACTTTTTACATGGACAAAATCCTGGTATAAGATTATCAATATTACTGGTGTCCACTAATTAATCGGTTTCCTATCGAATATCTAATCTCGCTTAAGAATAATCTTAGGGCCAGTTTCACCACTTGCTGATAAGTTCCGGATAACCTATCTGACACTTGTTTTGACAGATAACCCATACAATTAGCGGTCAAAAAAGTGCCAGATAGGTTATCCGGAACTTATCAGCAAGTGGTGAATGTGGCTCTTAAACTTTTGTATTTTTATCAGGTCTTTTCGAAAATTAAATCCATAGAACAAAAATCAGTAAATCGTGTTTCTGGTTCTTGTCATACCTAGATAAAGACACGAAGAAATGTATATCATCGTTTCAGATTTGTAACATCTCTCAGCGTCCTATAGAATTATATCAAAATTGTCGAATATTTTCGAAGCAGTAGAACGCCGATTATCCGAACGCCGATTAACCGAATCGCCAATTATCCGAATCGGTCCTAAGCCTAAAATAAAAAATTAAAGAGTACATATGTAATTTTTGTTTTTTATTTGCTTGTAACAAGTTGGAACTCGCTGGAGTCCAGATATATTTCAACTGTTATGTTTTAAAGCTAGGGGCAAGACACTACAAGTTAAAAGTTTATTCTATGTGTGACAGTTCATTTTTCTTTATTACCAGTCTATGTCCGATTATCCGAATCGACCCCAGTCCCGATCGATTCGGATAATCGGCGTTCTACTGTATCACCTTTAGTGACAAATCGAAATCCACGCGAGTTTAAGCCGCGGGTGGAATCTAGTTTCTCGGATTCGTGAAAACCCCGAATCTCGCTGTACAAAGGATACATGTCGGGGTAGGCCTGGCGCAGTAGCTCTATGTCGTCGTGCACGGGGTAGCAGGCGTGGTAGTCGCGCACCATGAGCCGCTCGGACAACGCGTCCAGCATCACCGCCAGGTACTCTTCCACGTGAGACGCTATGTTGCCTCTAGAACAAGCCGAACCTTCAATAATACTTCCAACAATTCGGGCTGGGCATCGTTTTGGGAAACTACGTGAATCTTCTCGTCCGGTAACCCCTAGAACTTGAAGAGTAAAGACTTCGAGCAGTGCGTGTTGCCAGTGATGCAATAAAGTTTAAAATAACAAATAGACCTGCCGTACATCCCGACCAGATCCATCGCCGCTGCGCAGTCCCGCTTACGCCTTATGTGTGTTACGCTTTGTGTCGTAAGTCATCACCAGTGATCGGAAAAGGTAGATTGATTTGATGTACTTTGGTAGTGCTAGGATAATAGGATAATATGGATATGACTTTTTTTCAAAAACTGATACCAAGAAATGCAGGATTCCCGGAGGCATGTCCATATTAACATCAATGTTTGAGGTCATTGACCCCAAATTAATCTACCTACTCCGATCACTGGTGATGACTTACGACACAAAGCGTAACACACATAAGGCGTAAGCGGGACGGCGCAGCGGCGATGGATCTGGTCGGGATGTACGGCAGGTCTATTTGTTATTTTAAACTTTATTGCACAGGTAAGTACAGTTGGCGGACTTAACATTGTCTACCAGTCTATTAACATAGGTTTAAATGGGCGACCAGAGACAGCCGGCGTGCGCGGAACGGCAGCGGGTCGTGCGCGGAACGGCAGCGGGTCGTGCGCGGAACGGCAGCGGGTCGTGCGCGGAACGGCAGCGGGTCGTGCGCGGAACGGCAGCGGGTCGTGCGCGGAACGGGTGCTGCGCGGCCCTTCCGCCGTCACAGATAGGCGGCGGGCGGACGAGCATTACATATATTCGTCGTGATACACGCTTTCATACCAAGGCACTCACACAGAGAGCGTGCGCGGGTCGTGAGCCGCGCGTATAATTAATAATATTAATAATAATTAATCAAAAAAATATTTTTTTAAAAACTTACAGAATACAGTATACATATACTACAGTTGTGTTATTTTACAAACCATTATCATTTACATAACTTACAGTTGTGTTATTTTACAAACCATTATCATTTCACAAGATTTTTTTAATCGCCGCGCACGACTCGCTCTATGTGTAAAGGCGACGAGCCGCGCGACTCGCTTTAGAAACAACACGTTCCGCACACGCCTTTCATGAGTGGTGACGCTTAAAACGTTTGGAGGGAGCTATGCTTAGCGTTACGAGATAATATCCAATTTTTAAGTTTTTAATATTAGTAAGATTAGCATATAAATATGAATGACAATATGAATACGAATGATTTTAATATAATATGCCAATAATGTTATTATTGACGTTCATAAGTGGCAATTTTCTGTCCTAAATTGAATGAATGATTTTTGACTCTGACGTTTGATTTTTGAATGAATATTAATATGAAAAGAATATGAATTATTATCAATGAATAGTAACGATTATAAATATGAATGAACATGAATATCAATGAATCTGAACAACTCACTCCCCGCTAAATATAGCATTCTTGTAGACGGCCAGCACCTCGCGGAACAGGTCGATGAGTTCCGCGCGGGCCGCGTCCAGCTGGGCCCCCGCGGCGCGCTCGCGCTCGCTCGCTCCGCTCAGCTTCTCGTACAGCAGCGGGATGCCGTGCTCGTACAACTGGACTATACTAGAAACAGACCCTTTATTTACTACTAGCTTTTGCCCGTGACTTCGTCTGCGTTGACCTTAGCCGGATAAAAAGTTTCCTATGTGTTAATCCAGCCCGTGGTCTATCTGTATGCAAGATTTCATCAAAATATGTTTAGCAGTTTATGCGTGAAAGAGCAACAAAGATCTGTACATCATCACTAACTTTCGCATTTATAATATTACTAGCTGTCCCGGCGAACTTCGTACCGTCTCTTCATACATTTTATTTGTGAATTTTTCAATTTTTGATGGTTATTCTGCTATTCGGGGCGGAGACAATTTCAACAAATCAAAAAAATCGATCGAGTCGTTCTTGACTTAAATGGTGTAACTAACCCAACTTTGTTTTATATATATACAGGGTGTAACGAAAAGGTGAAATGAAACTTTAAGGGGTTATTCTACGGCTAAATTACATCAACTTTTTCTATGGGACCAACATCGAAATCTCAAAAAAAAAATTGACGTTTCCATACAAACTGATGTCAGCTGGTCGCGTTTTAGTATGGGAAAGTGTTTTTTTTTTGCGAATTCGATGTTGGTCCCATAGAAAAAGTTGATGTAATTTAGCCGTAGAATAACCCCTTAAAGTTTTATTTCACCTTTTCGTTACACTCTGTAGATTAAGTAGGATGGTTTATTAAACGCTTGTAGCTCAGTAGCGGCAGCGCTCTGGTAGTAACTACCAAAATTAACCCGCCTACGCGCGGTTGTTAGTGGCTGGGTGACCATTCAAACCTCATTTAGTGAAATTTATCACAAACATCTCCGTGCTTCGGAAAGCACGTTAAAAGTTGGTCCCAGCTAATATCACCCACATCGGATGTGAAATTGACGAATGACTAAAAATTTGATGATGTTGCCAAACAGAAAATACTTCGATTTTAAAATATGGCTACATCGGTTACTCATGCCGATTAACGTTTATCGTGAATTAAAACTTTATTGAGAACGGGTCGCATGTTAGGGTAAACGACATATTCGTCTACTTAGACAAATTTTGTCATGACTATCGACAAAAATAATCGATGCGCGCATGCTATTGTAGAAGAAATGGCTTTCTTGCCTTTTAATAGTCGACTTAAATAAAGAAATAAAAATACTTTAAATCTGGCTGTATGGCCCTGTGCCATTGCCTTTCCGATCATGGACAAACATTGCTACCACTACTGTCAGATGGCAATGTCACTGTCACAATGTCACTGTCACATGTGACTGTCAAAATTGTCAAAGGATTTGGGAGTCTGACGGGCGTCAGCACTGTCAATAACGTCAGACAGTTGACATCACAGACAAAAAATTATAAATTAATAATGAATTTTTGTTGCCATACACTTATCAGATATTTCTACTAACAATTGAATACATTTATAATTTTTTTTTTTTTTACGTAATGGAGGTGTTTAAAATTAATATTTCTGTAGTTTTATGTTTCATATTTTTGTAGCTTTTAAATATGTATAATTTCATCCTGGTTAAAATTTACTCAGTATAAAAAAACCAACCTCCATAGAAAAAGCGGACATGTCCGTTTCATCTTTGTGGACAAAGCCAAGCAAAGATGAGGGTTTCAGTAGTAGTAGCAGTAGTAAACAAATAAGACATAAATACAAAAATAAAACATTTGACAAACACAACAAACAATTGAAACTAAAACTTATTTACAACCATACTCACCTAATAATAAAGTTTGTTTTCCTAAGTATCTTCACACTCTTCGGGTAAACTTCCACAAATAACCTCAACGTCATGGCAGTATCCAGTAGATGTATCACAATGTCTTGCAACATTTCGAAAGTCAATCTGTCGGGGCTCTTCGTGTTGGCCGGTCGACGGATCTCGCCGAAACCCTTAAACGTTTCGGGAAGGTTCGGAGGCTCTTCACTGTCGTAATTTTTATTTACTTGCAGTATTATGTATTTAAAAGCCTGGAATATAAAGTGTGTACTATCAAATTAGAGACATATTATAGTACTGAAAAGAACTGAGCCTCATAAGAAAGCTCAAGGTTGCACAGCGTGCTAAAGAGCTATGCTTAGTTTTCTTTGCGAGACCGAATCAGAAATGGGGGAGATTCGTAAACGAATAAAAGTCGCTCACATAGTCCAACGGATTAGCAAGCTGAAGTGGCAGTGGGCGGGGCACATAGTACGCAGAACTGATGGCCGATAGGACAGAAAGGTTCTGGAATGGAGGCTACGTACCGGCGAGCGCAAGGTGGACAGACCACTTGGTAAAGGTTGCAGGAAGCCGCTAGATGCAGGTCGTTTCCAACCGGCCCCTGGAAATCAATGGGGGAGGCCTATATTCAGCAGTGGACGTCCTGTGGCTGAAATGATGATGATGATTCAAATTGAGCATGCAATTAATATGTTACACAATGGTCCACCCGGTATAATATGACTGATGATTGAATGTCATTTAATTATGAATGACTGTAATTCAAATATGAATGACTGTAATTCAATTATGAATGACTGTAATTCAATTATGAATGACTGTAATTCAATTATGAATGACTGTCATTCAATTATGATTGAATTTCATTCAATTTATTAAAGTAGGATAATAATATGAACATTTTATATGTGAGTTTTCGGCTCGATCTACGCGATACCGTAAGCCACACTGTGGCTGTGGCTATCCACAGCTTTTCTTTGATACTTTCGTTAAGTTTCGTAAAGCATCCGCGTTTGACGGTTTGACGTAGGTCAGTGTTTAAAGGTATGTTGACAAACATTTTTTTTTTCATCTATCTGATAGATAATGATAATCTACCTGATAGACTTTATCAGGTTGATTATCAAAAAGTATTGGACACGTATGTTTTCTTTTTTCTCGTAATCAGAATATTACAGTTATATTGATTTATAAGGTCGAATGAAGTCACGTTTTCGACGTCACGAGCCCCCACTCCCAAACTTTGCCGCGATTTATATTTGTTATTTTTTGGTTGATTGACAAAAAAACCTGTCCATTATTTTTTGATAATCTAACTGACGGGCTAAACAGAATTTCATTTTCTTTACCCAGTCGTCATCCCGTCAACTCGTCTCGGGTCACTGACCTCTTTAACGAAGGCTATGGCAGCGGCGGCATCGCCCTCGTACTTGGGCTGTATGCCGAATACGGTCTCCAGTAGTCGCGCCACGTGCCGGCTATTGTCCACGCCGTACACGAGGCAGATGTCCCAGATTATCGGGATTGTGAAGATGAAGTTGTTGTATAGAGTCTCCGCCATAAACTCCTTCGTCATCCATTGAGACTGAAAGTAAATTAATAGGTTTATTTATTGTAATAATAAATTATAAGTCTTTTTTTGTTCGAAAGGTAATACTTTCAAATTTATATGGGACCACATATAAATTTGATCAAAATCTGATGATAGGATCTATAAGAAAATCATCAAACATTGCATGTACTCCATACCACACCAACTGATTTTTGTATCTATGTTACCCAATATCTTTGACAAACGTAAACCGATTTTGATGATTATTTTTTTATTGAATAGCTTATACTTCAAAGATACTATAATAAAAAAATGCGGAAAATTTTCACTTCTAAGAGTGGAATAATAGGAAATGAAATCGGTGTTCAGCAGTTAAATTTTGTTTGCACCAAGATCTGTTTTGATTAGGATTTATCACTAAAAATAGATGAAATAAGTAAATTTTATTTTTTTTTAAAACTGACTTCAAAAAACTAAAAAGCTAAAAATAATCTCAACACGTAAGGTACCTAATCATTTACTTTTGGAGTCGGTGCCAGCCGATGAGAGATTTTTTACGGCTTTGTAGTCCGGAACACGAACCACTACCAGACGGTCGTCGAAAAAGTTACGAAGTCGGTACCGGAACGGGTTTTTATTCTTTCTAGTTTTGCATACAAAGTGTAATTGAAATAATGCAAAATCACCTGACTATCCTTGTTAATTACCAGTATGTGCACAGGTCCTTCTTTACCATAAGGGCACACGGGGCCTGTGCCCAGAGCCCTCGGCCTCACAGGGGCCCCAAAGCACTAAAACGTTTGTAAACTAAAAAACATTGTTAACTGAAAAGAAAGAAAACAGGGTCAAAGCCTAAAAAAGAAGGGAAAATTTAAAACTATACTTTTAACGGAGATATGAAATTGTTTTTTGGATGTCATAAATTCACATCAACAGTGTTTTATTTTTACTTTGCAATAGGGCCCCCGAATTCTTGTGTGCCCCAGGGCCCCGGGATATGTTAAGACGGCCCTGTATGTTCAGCTTTTGCACGGGGCGGCCGACGTGTGCGGTCACGTACGCAACTCCTCACCTGACTCTCCTTGTTAGTGACCAGCCTGCTGAAGGCGACCAGCACGAGCCGGCGCGCCTCCGCGTACAGCTTCTGCTCGGGCCGGCTGGCGAGCGCGGGCTCGTACGGCGGGCTCGCCTCCTGTAGGAACGAGACCAGTGCGTCGGTGCACTGCGGGTGGTGCAGCACTGTGCTCCAAAACCTGGGGATATTTTTTGATTATAAACTCTAATTGCTAAACTTTTTGCTAACAAAAGGCGCTATTTAATTTTTTTCCTTTATATACCACAGCTTGTCTTTGGACATATGAACTGTTCCTTCAAGTTTAAAGATCATAAATTCGAAGAGTATTTATTTATACAAACGGACGTCCTATGGCTGAAATGATAATGATTATGATGATAAAAGAAGACTTCCGAACTGCTAGACTAGGCCTACCCATAGAACGCCACAGTGACCAACTTTGGGCCATTTACATTGAGCGGCTTTCTGCAACCTTGTATAGATCATCAGTCCACCAGATGGGAGGCCCACGCCGTCTTCCAGTCACTGGTCTCTACTCGAGAACCTTTCTTCCCCAACTGTTACAATACTAAATAAATAAGTATTATAGTATATTATAAATATTGAACATTACATATCAAATTACTTACTTATGATGCTGCAAGCCCAGCAACCACTTGAGGTCGGCGATGTACGCTTCCACCTTCACCTTCCACGCGTCCACAGCGCCCAACATGGTGCTGCCGGACGGCGGCCGCTCGTACAGGGTCAGCTCACGCTGCTCCACCCAGTAGGGGTCCTAGAGACACAGATACGATTGATAGAACTCACGCATCCACGGTATCCTTCGTGTCCGTGATATTGCTGACAAACTGCAAGAGAGTCGCCTACGCCATGTTTTGCGGAAACCAGCAAGCTACGTACGAAACAAATGTATAGCCATGCTGCCACCACCGGGCCCTGGCAAAAGGGGTAAACTCAAGAAATGCTGGCTTGACGTCGTGAGGGCTAGTGTTGCCGCTCGATAGGTCAATATCGATTGTCTATCGATAGTTGAAGAAAAAACTATAAAATCGATAGTTTTCTCGATATTGAAGAGCTCATTAGTAATAGTTCATTAGTTGGCATTGCTGTTTACCGATAGTATTGCAATTACAGAGATGTCGATACTATTGATTGTCCTATCGATAGTATAGATGATTTTAGCGTTCAACTATTGATTGTAAAACTATCGATTTTTCGGTAACACTAGTGAGGGCTGACATGCACACCTATAATCTCACAACTAGACGCTCAAGACCGTGCAAATGGAGGAGTAAATCAAGGAAAGCGAACCCTGGGATCCAAAGCAATGAGCTTGGTTGGATGCAACCAGGATGACCATTTATAGATGAAGAAGAAGAATAAATCATAGGTATAATGTCTTTAGAGCCAAGATCATATGTATTTGCAAAAAAACATGAAACTGAAAATGAAAGAGTTTTTATCCTACCAATACTTTTCACTAAAATAAGCTCCTGTTTATCAAATCTACAGAACAGAATTTTAAACCTTGTATCATATACAGTTTTCTCATTCATTTACACACATTAAATTATGACTAAAAAACTTAGTATTGATAAACAAGCCTCAACAGGGTATACCTAAAGTTTGCCAACTCTTTTTTCAAGCAATCACAGTAGAATATTCCAAGTAACAAATATATTATGTAAAAATAAAGTATTATTTATTTTGCTTAACTCATCAAGAATGTGGAAACGAGACACAAAAGAAATTTCATTGTTATGCGGTCTCGTGAGACTGCTTGGACAGGGTATGTTGCTTTTTATCATATGTATGTTTTATTGCTTTTGTCAACATCTAACAATAGGCTTCGTGACACGCAAACAGTAGTATAATGTTTTAGTTTTTGTAATAACCAGTAAAATAATATCTTAATATCTTAAAAGTAAAAAATTTAGAAACTAAGTTTTCCTAAGTAATTTAACTTTATTACTATTTTGTAAAGTATAGAGTACGTTTGCCTAGAGTAACGTACAATATTTTATTATATACTACGGGCAGCAAGCACAGGGTTGCCTGCAACAGTCATTGAATGGAAACGATTACATATTTATTTCACAAGATCATGACATTGTACTTACAAGAGCTTTGATATTCTGAACAACACCCGCGTTTTTAACAGACAATGAAAGTTTTTCCACCGGCAAATTCTCAGGGTTCTGGAAATAATAATTATTAGTGAAAAAATGCGGTTTACCGAAACATCTTGAAAGAAAAGCAAGGTGTCTTACAGAAAAGTTATCATTCTTATTAGACATGTCCCGCTTTCTCACAAAAATAAAACAAACTTTATACAACGTTTTGAAGCAAAAAATACACTTTATACTATTTTATAAAATGCAAAAATAATTTAGAGAAATTATGAATCGTCGACGAAATCAAGTTCCAATTTTTGACGTACGTGAATAGGGTGGAGATGCAACAAACGATGACTGCTACATCGATGCTAAAATCAATTTTAGTTTTTCATCAAATCGAAATTAATTTGATCGTACATTGCAAGGTAGGCACAATATAATCAGATTTCATTTTAGTCGTAGATATACCGGAGAATACAGAACTAGTGTAGTAGGACGGCGTTATAATTGAACTCTTATTATCAACAGACGGTAGAGCACGCGAACTGCGCAAGGGATAGTGGTCGTGGTTTATGTATGTTTCAGCTCAGGAAAATAGGAAAATCAAGGATCGCTTAGTGAGATCCATTATCTCATATAGGCCCGATTTTTTAATAGTCAGTTAACTTTTATTTGAAGAATAAATTTGACATTTTCACAGTTTTCGTATAGAAATTGTGTCAAAACGTCAATTTTGTTCGTCGGATAAAAGTTATCTAGCAATTTGAAAGTAGGCCCTAAGTGATCCTTGGTGTTTTTAAGTATTCGGCGATCTTTCAATATCTTGAACGTCCAAATTATAAAATAATGTTGATGCTTTGGGGGGTGAGAGGAACAGGGTGTGCCCGACGGTTGTTTGTCGGGTTCTTGTATATCTGGTTCAATCGCTCCGATAACTTTAATATCGCGATGTAGGATACGTCAGTTTTAGTTCGTATGTGGCGAGATAGATGTCGCTACATCACTCCCCTCCGAGACCGGAGGTCGATAGCAGGTTGAGTCGTCCATTCTGATGCTTGCCGGGCCAGTGGAATCTTCCAGTGAGTCGGAACCAGATGCCGCATAATTCACGGTGAGTCGGAACTGTCTGCGGTGATGCCCCAGTGAGTCGGGGTGATGCTGCAAATGCTCCAGTGAGTCGGAGTGGTGCAGTGCTGCATAGTGGCCGGCTGCTGCGTCGACCAGGAGAGAAGTGCGTCTTTGCTTGCTGACCGGCCGAAGTGCAGTGTGCTGTGCCAAGGTCGCTGAGAAGGCTGTGGGTGATAGATAACCAGGAATGCGCGTCCGCTGCATGCTGGTGGTCAGGATACCCGTAGTAGCCGTGGATGCTAGCTGGCTGTATGAATCGCTGCTCGAAAGCTTGAGGAAGTGATGATGACGTCACGATGACGTATCACGTCGGGGTCACCAGTTTGGGGATGTGAGGAACAAGGAGTAAAATTCCTCATCCCCCATTGAAAAGGGAGGATCCTCCGACCAGACAGGTGTTGTGTCTACTGCCCGACGGTTGTTTGTCGGGTTCTTGTATACATGATTCAATCGCTCCGATAACTTTAATATCGCGATGTAGGATACGTCAGTTTTAGTTTGTATGTGGCGAGATAGATGTCGCTACAATGCTATTGAAAGGCTGAGATGTTATAACAATCAATATATTAAAACATCAACACAACAATACATCGATATATCGAGCTATCGACATTATACGATACATGACATTTGACAACTATAGGATTAACACTATTTTTATCATTGACAATGTTTGACAGTTAATCATGACAGAAGACATGTTTAATGTCCGAAATATACGTAGGTAGTAAAGTAATAAAATATATATGTGAGAACAATAAACTAAAAACCTTAAAATATATATACATATAATAACTAAAATATGTTATTAAAAGGAGTGTTAAAGTAATTTTGTAAAGTCAGTCTCTTAGGCTCGAACTACAAAAAACCGGGATTTTTCACAACTCCATACAAAACGGCTTGAATCCGGGCTTGTCCGGAGCCGTTTTGTATGGAGTTCGGAAAAATTTCGGGTGTATATAGTTCGAGCCTTGAGCCCTTGCGAAGCAAAAGACAGTGCTCGACACACCACCCCGTTTTTGTATGGAAACCATTCCGAAATTGGCCATAATCAATATTAGTGTTTCCGAGTTTATATTCGCCTACGCCTTTTGAGTTTAATACCGGTAACAGATGGCGGCGGACGCGGCTCCGGACTCGTCTTGACATTGTAAGGTCAAACGCTGCCACTGGTTGATCCTTGGGCTGGCGGAAGTTGTCTGAAGGATAGACCAATGGCAGCGCTTGACCTCACAATGTCAAGACGAGTCCAGAGCCGCGTCCGTTGCAGTTTGTCACCAGCTTAATACCGGTGACAGATGGCGGCGGACGCGGCTCCGGACTCGTCTTGACATTGTAAGGTCAAACGCTGCCATTGTAAGGTCAAACGCAGTTTGTCACCAGCTTAAGTAAGCTAAAATCTAAACGAATCGTGGGTGTTTTGTGTATTGAGCATTTCGATCATTGAGCGAGACGACGCCATTTTAATTTTTTGACTTAATCGTTTTTGGCTCAAATATAAATGCATCTTTGTATGGTCACACAAAGGCACGCACAGCGCCTTCTAAGATCAAACCTTTAGCGAGATTGAAGGGTCAAACAAACCTTCCGTATTAATTGAGCTAAAATCGATATTACCGTACCGACACTGCCGACATGTCAATTCGGAACGTGTTTGAACAGGCCAAATAGTTTTGGCTCAATTTAGTAGGCTGTAAAAACATTTATAAAAAAATAGATGTCAATCAAATCAAGAGAAAGTTCACCAAACAACAACAGTTTTTGAATTTAAATGTTTGTTTTAATTTTATTATATAAATAAAATATTTATTTGATATGAATAGGCATGGAGTTGATACGAAGGTCAAGAAAACCCTTGTTAGAAATTATGAACCGAAGACTAAACCTCCAGCGCGAAAACAAACAGCAGTACTCGATATGGGTGGTTCCAACTTGCCAACTACTGAAAGAAGTACACGGTCTTCTCAAAAAGAGAACCAACTAAACCAGCCTTCATTATGTTCCAGCGAAGCGTTGGCTCACTATATAGCTGACGTACAAAAATCCTTGCCTTCTCCTGTACCTCTTGAAGAACAAAATAAATGTCAGTTAGGTTCTAAGGTAAGCACATACAACATCACAATATATTCTGTACAAAGTCAAATTACAGTAGTGGTCTTCACTAAAATTCAGCCATTACATTTTATGTTTGGGGAATTACATAAGTAAGAAAATAGATGGGGGATTTTTTTATTATTTTGGCAGGACATTTAAGCGTTAGTGTGGTAATCACTGAAATATTCCGAAATACTTTTACATTTGACTAATAATCTTTTTAGATAACAAAGAAGTTAAACTTCCAATTCAATGACAGGATTTACAAAAATCTTATAGAACTTAATGCCAATGTTGATGATTTGAAAACAAAAAAAGACAAAAGGTCCACCCACAGTGCAGGGTCCATTAAAAGGGATGTTGAACCAAATATAGAAGACTTCTGTCAAGATGAAAAAGAAAGCGACATTGTACCAGTGATTCCTGTAATCAAAATGAAATTTAAACCAGTGAAAAAGGTGGAAAATGGGCAACTTCATAAGCTAATCGCTTCATTTGAAGATTTATGACCAAAAATAAATACATACACTGAGATAATATGCCTCTATTTTATTTAATGCTTGTTGCAAAAACCTTGATAAAAGGTACTTTCTATCAGATAAAGGTTGACTGATCGAAAATACCTTTTAAACATTATTTATGTAAGTACATAATTAAGATGTTAAAAAAGTATTTAATTTTATAAGACCTTAATGTGTGTTGAGGTCTCATGTCATTGTTATGCTTATAACATAGTTTAACTTGATCAGTGGTTATGCGGTGTCATGAGACTGCTTAGGTGTTGACAAGAACACCACATTTTCTACTATGGAATATAGTAGTTAAATAGTAGGATAGTTAAATACTCTTTTCAACATTTTTCCATATGTCAATACTCTTGTAAGGGATTTCCCACAGTGCAGGAATTTTACATAATTATTGTTTTAAGGGATTTCCCATTGTTCTGTCTTGTAATTAGATTTTATTTTCATGTTTCTATATGTAAAGAAGGGGAATTACAGTAAACTACCACACTTCCTAAGAGATACTGTGCTGCTATAAAAACGACTGCAGCAACAAATTAGACTACAGTTTTAAATTATTCTTTCTGTAAGATAAATAATTTTAAACAAAGATTATGTAAGTAAATTATTTTGATATCATTAAGTACACAGTTTAAAAATATTTTAGTATGACCTTTTAAACCTGGCTTTCCTAATCATAACTGTTAATATTCTTACCAAACTCCCCAAAATATGGTGAAATTATTAAGATGATTGATAATAAGTAAATTTTATTAAAAAAAATAAAACCGACTTCAAAACACTAAAATGCTAAAAATAATCCTAACACTTAAGTACCTAATCAGTTACTTTTGGAGTCGGTGCCAGCCGATGAGAGATTCAATGTTTTTGTTTGCACCAACTCCAAAAGTAACTGATTAGGTACTTAAGTGTTAGGATTATTTTTAGCATTTTAGTGTTTTGAAGTCGGTTTTATTTTTTTTAATAAAATTTACTTATTTCATCTATTTTTAGTGATAAATCCTAATCTAACTGCTGAACACCGATTTCATCCCCTATTTTCCTACCCTTAGGGGTGATTTTTATTTTTCAAACTTTGATCATAGCATCTTTGAAGTATAAGCTATTCAATAAAACAAAAATCATCATAATCGGCTCATATTTGTCGAAGATAGGTAACAAGAACCACAACCAAAATATTATCTGGGTATATATTTGTTGATTTTCTCAAAAAGTTCTAAATCAATTCGATAAAATTTATATGGGATCACCTCTGATGTATGATCTACCAAACAAAAAAAGGATCATTAAAATCGATTCATAATTGGCGGAGTAATCGCATAACATACATACAAAAAAAAAAAACAGTCGAATTGAGAACCTCCTCCTTTTTTGAAGTCGGTTGAAAAAGGCTTAAAATTTTTAAATTGTGATTAAGGCACATAAAAAATAAGTTGTGGGACTTTTAAAAAAAAGGTATGAGGCTTTTATTGAATCCATGAATGTATGTTGGGTATTTTTAAATCTAATTCTGTGAACTGTAATTACTTACTTAATTGACTTGCAAATTGCAATATTTTATTTTGTTTTACTTACATCTTTGGATTTTATTTTATTGTAAAATATTAAAATAATATTAGTAAATTATTATAATTAACTTAATAACATTGTAAAAGTACCTACTACTTATAAGCAGTGAAATTAGGTAAATTTAGTTTAGAGATGTAGATGTGTACCTACCTACCTACCTACATCTGGGATTACAAGTGGTACAAGCAATCTCTAAAAAGTACCTACTGCGGGTTAAAACAAAACTATTGACACGAATGATAGATAAGAAAGGAAGTCTTTTTATTGCCATATTTTCCATACGAACTCTCAGTCCAACTCTCCGTATCGGCGGTTTCAAACGCTTCGCGAGCCCGCGCCGACTCGCTCGCTCTGAAAGAAAGAGACACCCCTACTTCCATCTCTTCTTTCACCTGCATTTTGCCAATAATTTTGTTTCACTTCATTCATTCAGTCCAGTCAATTTCTGACATTAGTCCGCTGTGGTTGTGTGCAGAGTTTTAGTGGAATTCAATTTAATATTTTTATATCAGTACAGCTAAGAAGAAATAAAATCGCTATGGCTGAAACAGAAATAATATCTAGCAGTGAAAATAATGATCAATTCTTTGAGGGAGTCGAGAAACTGATTGAGATATGGTTCACGCCTGCTAAAAATGCGGACCTAAGGAGGATCACGCGGTAAGTAACAAAATGCAATTATTCCACAAGTAATTATAAAGTAGTTTAAATTTATTTCCAATCAGATTCAGTTTAGGTTACCGGCGTTGCTTTACCCTATCGGATAACCTCGGTCTAGGCAATAATTACAGATTTAAATTATGATTTTTAAGGTAATTTTTAGAAACGCACTGAGCAGAAAGATTTTTTCTCCAATAAACAGAACAAATGCGTAATAATATGTGTATTTTGTTTGTTGGAATGTTCTGGATCAGCTGTTTAGCTATTAAAACGCTGTTGGGTTGGTCGCCGGGCTAGGTTGTGTTGTGGTTGGCCCAAAACCATCTTGCGGCCGGGTCCACGCCTATGGCGCGTGATTTGAACTTCCCTAATCAGACAAGTTTTATTTTGTTATCCTCACCACGATTTCGGGGCACTAAATTCACCCGCAATTCAAAATTTCTGCTATCCTACAGTCTGTTTCCTTTTATTTCTACAAAATTTAATTTAAATTAATCTTAAGTACCTATAACATACTTTTTAATTAATTCTTTCATTGTAAAATATTTATAGTATTTTGTTTATATATTTTTTAAATTGATTAATTAAGTAGTTTATACATCATTTTAGTTGTAATTAGTAAAAAAGTAAAATTTAAACCTAATACATAAAATTACACAGCGTTGTAGCTTTTATTGAATTGAATCACTAATTTTATTTTATTGATGTTTAAGAATACTTCACCAAACTTTATAAAATCCAGATTTAACCTGAATTTTAAAGCACTGTTTCTAAACTACTATCAAAGCGACAGATATATCTTTTTGTATTGTTGTCTTGATTAAAAAGATATAGAATACTGTTGACAAAGATATAATAATGAATAGGCTAATATATAGTCATCTAACTTGGTTTGGTATAGTAAACGGCAGGTCATCTTACCCAAATAGTTACAGGTCATTGAACCAATTTTCAACTTATGTCCGACTTGTAGAGATCAATATCAATTGAGAAAATTTGACTTTTTGTGGTAGGTTGACGTGCTGTTGTCTTAACATAATAATGTTTAAATTTGAACTTTGTTATTATGGTCAAAGAACTAACTAGTCTAATTTGTTCATAGACAACAATGGGAGAATGTACTGAAAATCGTCCGCTGCGAAATCATCTCTTTCACACAGAGCGAGCAAGTCGACGCCTATGTTCTTAGGTAAGTTTTAGAAGATAAGTACTAGTTTTTGCCCGCGACTTCGTCTGCATTGACCTTACGTTACATAAAAAGTATCCTATGTGTCAGGCCATGGTCTATCACAGTATGCCAAATTTCATCAAAATCTATTCAGTAGTTTTTGCGTGACAGAGTAACAAAGATCCGCACACACTTTCGCATTTATAAAATTATTTTCATGCTTCACTGAATTTGTATATTTAAATATTCTTATTTTAAAACAATTCCAAAATGCTATCTTAAAAAAAAATTAAAAACTGGGCATTGTGGACCAATCGTATCAAAATCCATTCAGTACATTATAACCACACAGAAAAGTATTCTTATATTTTTATTAGACTTTATTGCACTAATTTAAAAAAAAACATACAAAGGGAACTTAGAGAAGGAACAAGGAAAGACTTAATACCATGAGGCATTCTCTACCAGTCGACCCATAGGCTAAACAGAGACGTGTTGCACTTAGTGGAACGATTATTTTTTGCACATTATACAAAGAGGTTTCAGCTTAGTTGTAAAGAAAGATGCATAATTTAGGCGGTCTCACGCGATCTCTTCCAAATAACCTTAGTACCTAAACGAGCTTATAATTTTTCTGTACATATTTGTATAAACTACACGGAATCAACAGGATTTTGATTCTTATTACGATACGTCACAATTCCAAAAAAAAAAAACCGACGGAATAAGTAAACTATAAACAAATTAATATAAAATAAAATAAATATTATGGTTTTGAATGTCAAAAATAAATTATCTTTCTGTAAATAAAATAATACCGGCATAGTTACACCATTTAGAAATCAAGAACGGCTGCACCGATTTTAATTATCTTTAGTTTGTTGAATTTGTATTAGCCCCGAACAGCAGAATAACTATTATGACATCGGAAAATTTACGAAGTTCGCCGGGACAGCTAGTAATTATATAAAACTAACCACAATAAAAAGTTTGAGCTAGATTCAAAAATCATTCAGACCTATGCATAAAACAAAATTGCAACTAATTAATAACGTACCTTTAATCTTATTAAAAGCATAACATATAACGTCACAATAATAACACTATGTTAACTTGGTAACAGATTTCCTCCTATACATAATATATGTACATAATTGATTATCACAGCTGTTTTCAAACAGATTTACTGTTTTTTTTTTTTTTTTTTTTTTAATAAATAAATAAATAAATATTGGACAACATCACATACATTGCTCTGATCCTACGATAAGTAGCTGAAGCACTTGTGTTACAGAAATCAGAAACAACGACGGTACCACAACACCCAGACCCGAGACAATATAGAAAAGTTATTTTTCTACATTGACCCGACCGGGAATCGAACCCGGGACCTCAGAGATAGCGACACCAAGTCCGGTATGCTCGCCTCTCGGCTACGGAGGTCGTCAAAACTCTCAGGACTCCCAGGTGTAAGTCTGAAACTTTTCCATGTAAGTGTTTTACTACAGTGTGTCATTATGTCATAAGTGCCACTTAGTCATTATTATCATGCTATTGAGTTATGTAAGTGAAAATCTGGTCTAGACTGATCTTACATCACATAGGGCACCCTTTTTCAAAGTAGGCGATAACGCCTCATGTGGGCGATGGAGGCGTAGAGGGTATAGGGCCCAGAAAAAAAATAGGGTTGTTGACTACAACAACCCCATTTTTTTCACGTTTAATTATCATCATTTCAGCCATAGGACGTCGACTGCTAAATAAGGCCTCCCCTAATGACTAATCATTGGGGAGGATTGCCAATACTCGCCACGCTTGGCAGGCGGGTTGGCGAGCGCAGTTTTTTTTATAAGATTTCGCACGCAGACGCTGCTGCCCGTGTCGTCCTACAGGAATTACTCGCCTCTTACGACACGGCTCCTGTTGGCGATGGGGAATTGTATTGTTTGTTGGCACGTTGTAATCGTTTGGGGGGGCGTGAAATTGGGGGACGTTGATAAATTAATGATTTTCATAGTGGGCGGTGGGATTAATTAGCAATAGCAATAATATTTAGCATGCGAAATCATAAATAGCAGCAATCGAATTATTTGAAGTTGCGAAATTACGTTAATGGGCTAGTTTCCTGGGTCAAAAAATGATTATTCTATTTAGTCCGTCAGTTAGAATATCAAAAAAGATTGGACCCATATTTCGTCTTTTGTCAATCAAACAAACAATGACGAAGATAAAGCGCATCAAAGTGAGCACGTGACGTCACGTCTTGCTAAAAAGTGTCGCAAGGCGTGACGTTACGCGAAACTTTCGGGCTATATCATCATCATTTTATGTTTCATTCAGAAAAGAAAAAATACGTGTCCAATATTTTCTGTTAATCCAACTGACGGACTAATTAGATTTTTTTAGGAAACTAGCCCAAATATTCTAAGTTAGCGCGTTGCTGCTGCTGTACGTACCGCGTAGGGAGCTCAGAGCAGTACTGTACAAACAGTACAGAGGGAAACATATATATTTAAAATAGTACAATTATTCTGATATTTGGGACGGATACAAATGTAACAATTCACAGATCATTAAAATCGGTCCAGCCGTTCTTGATTTATAAATGGTGTACTAATCCGATTTTGTTTTATTGAAAAAGATATAGTAACAATTATTAATATACATAAAACAGTCGGGTTAGTCAAACTATTTATAACTCAAAAACGAATGAACCGATTTTTAGGGTTCCGTAGCCAAATGGCAAAAAACGGAACCCTTATAGATTCGTCATGTCTGTCTGTCTGTCCGTCTGTCCGTCCGTCCGTATGTCACAGCCACTTTTTTCCGAAACTATAAGAACTATACTGTTGAAACTTCGTAAGTTTTCACAAAAAAAATAGAAAAATAATAATAAATTTTGGGGGCTCCCCATACTTAGAACTAAAACTCGAAATTTTTTTTTCGTCAAACCCATACGTGTGGGGTATCAATGGATAGGTCTTTAAAAATGATATTGAGGTTTCTAATATCATTTTTTTCTAAACTGAATAATTTGCGTGTGAGACGCTTCCAAAGTGGTAAAATGTGTGTCCCCCCCTGTAACTTCTAAAATAAGAGAATGATAAATCTAAAAAAAATATATAATGTACATTACCATAAAAACTACCAGCGAAAATTGGTTTGAACGAGATCAAGTAATTAGTTTTTTTTTAATACGTCATAAATCGTAAACCGCAATTTAACTTTCGTAATGTTATGGATTTCATTTTGCAATAAAAATACCATAACTATGACTCGATTGTCGTGATGGGTGAACTTTTACTCATAACGGTACCTACAGGTTTGTACGGAACCCTCGGTGCGCGAGTCCGACTCGCACTTGGCCGGTTTTATGATCTTTAATTCGTTGGTCTTGCCTTCGCCCGGAAATAGCAAAAAAGAACCGAAAAAAAATAATTAAAAAAAGGGTTTTGACAAAATGGTAAAAACTTATTCTGAGTCTTGGCCGATTTTCGGTCCCCTGTAGACTCGTTAAAATTACTTTATGTAATAATTACCTAGAAGCAATTTGTCCATCAAGCGGCTCCCCAATCTTAGCCGCATTGGCTAACCCCGTTACTGTCCAATTACTTTATTTATAACCAGTGCACAAACTGGGGTCTTGCGCAGTCTAAAGATGTGCCCCCCACTGTCTTCTAATTGCTTTTTAACCTTGTTCGGTCGACGAAAAAAGGCAATGCTAAATTGTCTGTCCAATCATCCAACTAAAGAACTGAAAGGACTCCCAGGAGAGAGCTAAAAATAATATCGTCAAATATTGCAAAACCCGTTCATAAAGACTTGGGCCACTTTCACCACCTGCTGATAAGTTCCGGATAACCTGTCTGGCACTTTTTTGACAGCTATTTGTATGGGTTATCTGTCAAAACATGTGCCAGATAGGTTATCCGGAACTTATCAGCAAGTGGTGAAAGTGGCCCTTAGAGTTGTAGCGTGTAGTCGTTTATTATTTATAACCGTTCGGCTGACCGCGGTAAAACGCGTAGTGCGTAAAGGTAACCTCAGGCAGAAATATTGTGCTGAATTAAGTAAAAAAAATGTTTAATGCTATGGTAATAACCATAGATGGATGAATAACTCGATTATGAAACATACTAAGAGTCATCAAAGAGTTTTACTATCCACCTCTTAGTTTCAACATCAAATATCCAAGTTATTAATCGCCTTCATCTCTGAGGTCCCGTGTTATATTCAATGGTCGGTCGGGTCAATATAGAAAACGTTTATTTTACGTTATCTCGGATCTGGGTGTTGTGGTACCGTCGTTGTTTCTGATTTCTATGACACAAGTGCTTTAGCTAATTAGTATCAGATCAATCTTAGATGTTGTCCAATTTATATACATTTAAATTATTATTAATAGGATTAAACATACCTACTTACAAAGTCTCAAATTTATACGACAGTTAGAAGTTACAAAAGACTTCCAAGATTTAATACATTGCATTTGCAAATGAAGCTTATGAATGTGTTATAAAGATCTCTCATCATCACTGAACACATAGATGCTTCTCAATGAAACGTAACATAAACAGTCTCACGCGCCCAGCCGCTGTCAAATCATAGTGCGGATTTTACAAAGGTTATCAGTAGCCCCGGCTATCTGCTCGTAGTAAACTACGCCAGAACGAGGTCAAGCCGATACGTGACGTCGTGTTGCTAACCGATTTTGAAGTTACGGGGTCATCGCTTGATAGCTAATTATCAGAGGCCGGTTAAAAGGATGTAACCGAGGTAAGGGCAGGGTCATTTTCAGATCGAATAATCGTCGCCAATTCGATAAAAATGGAACATTCGTATCTTTTTAGAGCGATAAGGTAACCTTTGGCATTTGAATTTGTGACCACCGATTTTCTCGGAATGATCGTTCTTAGAATTTCAATAAAGCTGTTTTGTTAGGTATCGTACTGTGTGAAAATGATGTAATAATATATCCTTGGGGGGAAAAATGATAAGGCCTATGCCCTACGCCCCGTAGGCAGACACACTGAATTAATTTGTTCAAGTAGTACCAATTGTAACTAAGGGTATTAATTAATACAAACTAATAGTAATAAGATGAAAACCTAAAAATACAATGATACCCTTTAAAGACAGTATGCACTCGTAGCTTGGGTTAATAAAAGTCTTATAGCAATGAAGCATCATAAAGGAAAAGAAAAACATGATAAAAACATCAACATGCGAATAATTAACATTCACCTAACATCTTGGGAGTTGGAAGTCGGCGCCGCGTCCCAAACATCCGTATTCTATTTTAGATCCCAAAACAAATCAACTGAATTTCACTCCAGAGTTGCTGGTAGAATGTTATTCTACAAAGTATTACATCGTTTGTAAATTTGCGTAACTAAAGGAATCGAATTTTTTTTCATTGCTAACAAAAAGATATCTAAGGCTATGAGAGCTGGTAATGCAAGTTCTGAAATAAAATGAAATGAAATGAAATATTTATTCGTCATCATAGGTATAAAAGTCAGTTGTTACAATTAAAAGGGGCCCAATATGATCTACCTTAAAGGCATACGAATTTTTCATAAAATTCAAATACTATATTTTAAAAATATCAAATTAAAGTAATAATATTCAAATACCAGCCAGCGTTGATGTCTCGTTGGGTCCTGTTGTTAGATGATATATTATGGTAGATCATCAGTGAAAAACATTGATCCTAGTAAGTGTTAGTCCAGAATTTAGACAGCAACCGCCTTTTCGGTAGCATCCATAGTCCATAGTAAGATCTTCAGACAAGGCACTTTAAACATGACAAAAATGGTCCATTGTTTGGGGTAATGCAACGCATTCGAACGCCAGGGTAAAACCTATGCCTCCGAATCCCTATGACAATATGTCCTGGCATAATTCCGCGGACACTAATCTGACGTTTATTTTCCTGAAAGATAAGCATTCATCTGTACTTGACTGGAACAGGGGTTCATACCCCTGCTGCAACGTCTGCAACATGCTTCCCTAATAATATATTCCGATTCCGCGGTCACCAAAATCTGACGTTTATTTCCCTGAAACGGGCAGTTATCTGGGTCAAATACCCTCGCGTAATCGATTTTAAATCTTCACACCTGTTTTTCACGATTACGTATTCGTACGAGCGTAAGCGATCGCGGCAACGTACACGCATCTGCTCCCGTGACGTCATCGCGGCACCCGGCCAACGCGACGATAGTGAAAGCCAACAACCAACCTACAGGCACAACTGATTTAACATCCACAATGTCAATGCCGTTTATTAAACCGTCTATGCCACGCAATGTTTCATAAACTAAACGAAAATATCTCTAGCTAGCTCCGGAGACGATCATAAATTGTTGTGATAATTTAGTGAAACATTGTAATTGAGAAGTAGCCGACGATATTAAAAGCAATTAAGAATTAGCATTTTTTCATAATCTTTGCATCCATCATTTTATGTGTATGAAAATGCGTAACGCGTTTAGTGTTCTCCATTAAAGCTTTTAACAGCTTTTAGATGAAGGAGATTGATTGATAGATGAATATAGATTTATAATGATTTTATCACAGCTTCATTCACTTGCAATTAACTAACAAGTAACAGTAAACTAATTATTTCATCAAATCTTGGAAGTCTTGGAATCTTGGAAGTCAACTGTCGTATCGTTTTAAAACATCATAACATCGTGTCATTCGGATGACATATGTGACAACACATCAATTTGAAAACATCGTGTTAATCTGATAACGAAGCCAGGAGGTGGACAGTCAAATCTCCTCCTCCTCTTCTTCATCTATACGGTCAATCCCGGTTGCGTCCAAAGCCATTGCTTTGGAGCCCAGGGCCCGCTAAGGTGCGCCTCCGCCGAGGTGGACAGTTAAATCATAAGCTAAGGCTAAGGTTCGTCGAATAGATATAGAAGTGTGTTTTAAACTATGATATTAATTTATTTTAAAGAGAGTCACGAGCGTCATAAGCTAAATGAATTACAGAGCAGAGCAGAGTTTATCATTTCATAACTTCAAACGTGTTTTAGCATTTCGAAAAACCACAATGCAAACGGAAGCATTCTTAATCGACGTCTGTGTAAACAAAGGGAAATCCGTTTGACGTGGTAACTCGGCTTCCACGGAAGCACGTTGATGTTTTAATCATTTTCGCAGCACGTGTGCTAGGAGTTAGAATGCGCTTGATGTATATTTAGATAGGTCACGATACTTATTAGATTAAACGTCTTCCGTGTTAGAAGACACCAGGTACATGCCAAGTGTCTACGTTCTATGGCTTATCTAAAAGTATTCGAGAAAAGGATGGTACGGCCGCGCTTGGGTTGTTTACTCGACTTGGCGATTGGATCTTCGAGTTTACTCGTCGTATTCGTTGAACGATTTCCCAAAATCATGTTCTGTTTCGATTGATATTCTAGAGTCTGTTGGAGCGATTGCCATTTGTTTTACCACCGTCAACTTGTACAGGGCGGGGAGCCCAATCAGAGTTGGTTTTGGTCATGGTTTGTTAACTAGATGTGTTCATCCAGTGTAATCTGTGAAAGTGCAGGCTTTCTCATGATGCTTTTCTTCGCCGCCAAACAAATGGTACTCTTCCGTAATATACATACATAAATTCAGATTAAGAAAAATTTATGCTAAGAAACTCTTTAGGACGAGCTCGACAATTGAGCTATTACAATAATTCTCAAAATTCTTACATTGTGGTTATTAAATACTATCATTACAATGGTTTTAAAGGGTCTAATTTGATCGGACGTCTGATAATAATCTGGGTTATACATACTGAATAATTCTTTTCGTGTATCCAGAAATAAGTTTTGTAGATTAATCGTTGTTCGTATTACGGTCACAGAATAAATAATGAGAGTAGTACTGACGTAACGGTTATGACAGTCGCATCAAATAACAAACTACCCACCTCTTTGTAACGAACTGTAAATCTGCAGAGCATTCAATGGTATTTTGTGCTTTTGCACATGCGTGGTAGGATTATAATCTTGTAGGCTATTCTCTCAACTAAGAGAGTTGTCTACTGAACCATTGTTTGTAGATTTTATGTATACATTTGTAATAAATTCGGAACCCTTGCCTTGCCTTTGATCGGATAACGTAAATTGGCTGTAACTCAGAACACAAAATAATCCAATGCCAAATCACGGAACTTGGGACTTATTTTCGTCGAAACGTAATCTATTTAAGGTTGTTTGACGTAAGTGGTTCCTGTTCTAGGAGGAACACTATGAGTAACAGTAAATTGTATAAAAATATTACGTACAATCGAAACATTGATAATTTGATGAGACAATGTTGACGACAGCGAAATACTTGAAAGAAAACTTTGATATAACCAGCATGTTAATGAAAAAAATACTTTATTAATTTACTACCAGTGCTTTACATTTCCGTCTTTAGGCCTCCATTCCAATAGACAAGGGGACCAGACCATTTTGGACCAGGGCAACGCTTCCAGCACCAGGTCGGACCATAAATGCGTTGTCTCGAGACTTAAGTTGTTTTACCAGTTGACCATAATTGACAGCTTTCTCTTGATAATAATTCTGAACTCGAACTGGTTCCGTCCTGCCAAATTGCAGTTTTTATGATTACCTAGATTTTACAGTTATTGACTGTAACTCTTAATGATTTCGTATGTTTCACTGTAGATATGAAGTTATTTGCATTTATTAATAGACTTAACACATTTTGTACTCGTCTCGTTAAGAAATTGTTTAAAAATTAATGTCTGACTCTCCATCAATAAGTAGTCATTTTAGTCTTTAACATTTACAATTAACGCAACAGATCCAAAGCGTTTTGAAGTTTTTCTCCATCAAAATAACAGCGCCGGGAATTGGAAACTGAATGGAAAATCTTAGTATTGGGTTTTATTTGCGATTGAAGTCATAAGCAACTCGGTTGGAATTATTTTAAAAAATGGCATGATATTTCTTTTAGTGTTAGTATGAAGAGGAACATTTGGCGTTAGTACTTACATTAAGAATTAAACAATATGGCACATTACAAACATATTGCTTTTTAAGCAAAGGGGAAAAATCATTTCATGTAATTATCACGTCAATACAATAAAACCCGTCATTTCGAAAAGGACACTGGTCCATTAATGAAAACTTTTCAGGAACAACAAAAATATGTTTATTATAAAAAAAAGTTATTGGTGGTAAAGAAACTGAACATAGAAGTAGTTAAATATAAGAAATATATATTTTTGTGACATTTATTTATAAAAAAAATGATTTATCATAAGTTTCAGGACTAATGCCGTTTTCAAAATGACCTCTCTGATGTTCATACAAAATCAAATATTTTTAAAAGAAGTCTTAGTTAAGTATCTTGATTTTTGTGATATTCATTGTTTGCTGAAGTTGTTGGCCATGCAAAAACCTCTGTATAGAAAGTTTGGTACTCTGCTGGAATATATTTTTCTAGTTAGGGTTCCGTAGCCAAATGGCAAAAAACGGAACCCTTATGGATTCGTCATGTCTGTCTGTCTGTCTGTCTGTCTGTCCGTTCGTATGTCACAGCCACTTTTTTCCGAAACTATAAGAACTGTACTGTTGAAACTTGGTAAGTAGATGTATTCTGTGAACCGCATTAAGATTTTCACACAAAAATAGAAAAAAAAAGGTTCCCCATACTTAGAACTGAAACTTAATTTTTTTTTTTTATCAAACCCATACGTGTGTGGAATCTATGGATAGGTCTTCAAAAATGATATTGAGGTTTCTAATATATTTTTTTTCTAAACTGAATAGTTTGCGCGAGAGACACTTCCAAAGTGGTAAAATGTACGCCCCCCCTGTAACTTCTAAAATAAGAGAATGATAAAACTAAAAAAAAATATGATGTACATAACCATGCAAACTTCCACCGAAAATTGGTTTGAACGAGATCTAGTAAGTAGTTTTTTTTAATAAACCGCAATTTACACTATTAAAATATCGATCATAGTTACAACGAACTACAAGAACTTTTATATTATGTTAATGGCTGCTACGGAACCTTTCATGGGCGACTCCGACTCCATAGGGCATAAGTCCAGGACTCGTGCCACTTTCAAACAGACTTCAATTTTCCTTTGCCTTTTAAGTTGACTTGTGATATATTATGAAGATGCGCCCTTTTCACAGGGAATATGTAAAACTTCAATAAATAAAATGGCGCCAAAAATGGACATTAAAAAAAGTGTGACTCGTGTCTTTTTCGAAATGACGGGTTATTAAACGAAGATTTAAAATAGAAAGTCCAAGCTCGAAGCGTATTATCTCGAAGTCGTTGCGTAAACTCGTAAAGATAAGGAAAGCAAAAATAAGTCCTGATACTTAGTATAAGCCTTGATAAGGAAGTCATTGTCCTGCTGATTGTATACGATACAGCTGCAGAAGTGATTTAGTTGTTTATTTATTAATATGTTTTGATTGCATCAGATGCTTCGACACTATTCAGTATTTTATATGTACTTGATGGAAAAATTGGTTATGGTCGCAGTCGAAGGGGCGGAGGGGGTGTATACGTATAATGCATGGTACCCAATGCATGGCATGGCAGAGTCCTCACTAGAGATATTTTGGTCATAGTCAACCACGCAGGTCCAGGCCGATTGGTGGAGGAGTGTCTGTAAGCAAAGTGACTAACCTTACTGTCAGATGTAATCTTATTCTGAGGCTTTTGCTTAGGCTGGAATCGACTTATATCAAGCTATAGATTAAATTACGTACCATTCCTTGCAGGGCGTCACATGTATACCTAGTCTGTACCTACCACCTAAACAAATTATTACTTAATGTGACATGCAATAAACGATTTGAATTTGAATTTGAATTTATTAGATTTGAAAGTTTATTCATCTCTCTTGTTGCTCTAGCAGTTAAAGGATTTAGAAGTGTTTGGCCAATGCCTTTGACTTTAAATGAAGTAGTCTTAATAATCATTATGTGACCTTTTATATGTAGATTTTTGATTGCTTACTAAAAATTACATTACATTAATAACGTGTACACATCCATAATGTTGTCTACTCCAAATTCATCAAAGGCTAACAAGACTCGCTTAGCTCATATTGGTGTCAAGCACCCATTGTGATTTATAGAGTGCGAGCCGGGTCGAGCTTTATTTAAAATCGATTTGACAGATGTAATCAGGGCGTTTCTTTACCACAATGCGATAAACCAAAATTGGTACCAACTTACACGTGGATCGTATATTTCCTCTCCAAGTTAATAATCAGCTACTGTAATACAACACTTTTTGCTGAAGGAAGGCTATTGAAACCAAAGAAAAGGTAGAACTTAAAATTAAAATTGTTGTGCATCAGCAACTGATTACGTATCTTCAAGAAAATTCGATTTGAGTTATTATGCACTATCTTATTAACGTTGTTTACTTATGAATCGTGGGACGTTAATTTTGCGATTTTCAACCTACAGCCTACTCACAATGTTCCATTTATATCAAATTAAAGATAAATATACCTACTGATTTATTATCCACGTGCAATAGCTTTATTAATGCCACCTTGTGCCCACTCGAAATAGAATCAAAGCACACCCTTCGATACTTCAAAGAAGTAATAATCCTATTATACTTATAACAACACAGTTGACTTGTGTGATAAAATTATTTTATCGTCTGGTATATTTTTAGAATCGATCCGATAAATGTTTGTTGCCATAACAACAAGCAGATAAAGAAACCAAGATTCAAGGTCATCTGGTTTTACAGCTTCGTGTGTTTTCACGGAGTATTTTGAACAATGTGCCTTCTGTCAATTCACTTATAGTAAAGTTTCCACAATCACACTAATTATCTAGCCCCAAACTAAGCAAATCTTGTACTATGGTAAAACTAAATAACGAATAAACATACCTAAATACGTTTATAATCCTCCATGGCTTAAGTACGAATGCTAGTTGCGAACCCGCAATTACAAGACCAGACGGTCGTCAAATGTTCATAGCAAATTTTTATTGTCAAAGCTTTCATTATAATCGAAGAGTATAGCGTCCCATTACAATGCATAAGCCGTACTTCCAAACCCCTATTCTCTGTATTTAGACATTTCAAATTGTTTCTAGCCTCACAACATTTTTTCGGTCTCCTAAAACCTAAAAGGTTACCGCAATTTACCCCAAAAATGTTGAAATATACCGCATTGAGGTGGCCTTGCCCCGACCCTTGTCATCGATTGTTTACCTAAACCATTTATAAAAACAGGCAGAAAGGCGTCAGATATTTTCGGAACCAGACTGCCGATAATCGTGTTTACATAAGGCTAAAGCCTAAAGAGTTCTCGCACTTCTCGCTCTCGAGTTATGGACATTTTCTGAAGACAGCAGTGTACTCTTCAACAGCAAGGCATTTCTCTAAGAGCTTGCTGGTAATAAACGTCGTTTTGCTCTATGGTTTCTGATGCAAAATACCAAAATACAAAGAACAATGTCAAGCTGTTCCCGTCTATCTGTAATTTGTAAAAAGAACGTAAGTATAATATTTTATACATTACCGTTATTTATTCTACAACAAACGTACCAAATTTGTTTTAATGTAATCATAAAACCTCTGCGTAATGGCTACAGTCACCTTTCTTCCGTGCTTACTATTCGTGTCGCTTGAAAATAAAATTCAGGAAATAAACGCACCCTTTACCATTAAATACACGTCTTAAACGTCAATTGAAATATTAAACCCCATTTTACATCATTAAACTGTTCTCAAATATTCCTACATCTTGACTGAGGCTTTTATTATAAAAATCCGCAGTGCACATTCCAGCATCGTTTGCAAAACGCTCTCCATACTTCAACTGAGTGCTCCATCTAGCTATCCCTGTCACATATAGCGACAGGTCTGGAAAGTTCCACACAGCATATTTTATACTACATTGGCACGTATCTGGAAGCTTCCACTGTGGCCGAAGAGTGTCCCGACCAACCGTCTCGCTCGTCTCGGCGGGTGGGGTTGGCAGGGTAAGGTCAAGGTAGGCCCAGGGACGCATGCGCATTGTATATGCCACCACTTCTGCAACTTTAAGACCTGAACTCACGATCACAGGCGCAGTTGTTCAAACCCTTTACTTGCTGCATTAGAAGCGTCAAGCAGTAGTATAGATAAGTTATTTGCTCTTCAGAGACGTCAATGGGCTAGTTTCCTAAAAAAATCCAATTAGTCCGTCAGTTGGATTAACAGAAAATATTGGACACGTATTTTTCCTTTTCTTAATCAAACAAAAAATGATGAAGATATAGCCCGTTAAAGTTCCGCGTAACCACGCCTTGCGACACTTTTTAGCAAGGCGTGACGTCACGTGCAAACTTTGATGCGCTTTATTTTCGTCATTTTTTGTTTTATTATAATATGGCAAAATATGCGTCCAATATTTTTTGATAATCTAACTGACAGACTAAATAGAATATTATTTTGTTGACCCAGGAAACCTATTATAATAAAAGTTGAGCTACATGGAAAGAGCTACAGTATTAATTCACTGATGGTTTTGATCTTGTTTTAACTAATGCACTCCTACCTGTCATTTTCTGAAAAATCTTGTCTGTGCCATTAAGGAACGAGACAAAACAGTGGATTAATTAGAACTGGTTCAATAGACTGGTCCAATTTTCATAAATAGGGAATACATTTTCGGCAGTTGAAGAGTCTCTCGCTCGTTCGCGTGTGTATTCAGCACCTAATACAGAAGTATGCTTCGCATCTCTTGAACATTCTGCGACTTCCAAACTCTTAGTACGTGAAATTTTTGGAGACGTTGATGGCCCCTTGACTTATTCGCAGACTCAAACCTGTTTGGAACGCGTGGCCGTGAAATGTTTTTGCGCTATTATGTTGTTAAATAAATCACTATACAAAAAATAATTTGCAACTAAAATTATGGTACGTCATTTTTATTGTAAAAGGAAAGGAAGATCTAGAAAACGTTTTAATAATGAAACATGTCTGTATAATCGAAGATTCATGGATGTTTATACATGTAGGTATGTATGTCCGTCATCTAGTCGTGGATGCACGCACAAGCTTTGCTTAGTTTGGGAAATTGGTGTGGCAACATCAACAATAAACAACTATTTTAACGATACCTAATCCCAGTTCCTAAAGAAGCTACTTTAGCCAATGGAGATGAAAATCAGTTTTATTCTCGCTTCAATCCTCATTGTGGCCTACAGAACATGAATAGACAATTCAAGGATGACATCACGGTTCACTGGCCAAACTGTTGATAAAAACATCGTTATTCGACCACAAAAAAGTCTTGATTGACCACAACCGGCCATACAGGCCGAGATCCGGTCGTATGCAGTTTTAGCTAGATCTTCAAGGTCGTTTGTGTTGTATTATGTAACACTCGCTTGTGTCCTGTTGCAAAATATCTATATAGATATGCCTTCTTTAGAAATTGAGATTCAGTTGACATTTGAGTGCTTAGTTACATCTAATCGTGTTTCACTGTTAGTCCATAGCTGATGATGGCTAATTTAGAATTGATTGTGCTTTTATTAAACTAGTAGTAAAAACATTTGCTGATTAAACATGCTAAACACGACCTTAGTTAAAAATTCTCGGCCTTGGATTTGAACTTCTAACCTCGAAAATTCTAACAGATATTAAACCACCAAGTATAGGTAATAGACGTTTGATGTAAATCAGTGCGTCATCAGAATAAACATGGTTAATGGGAGTTTGCCAATTTCAGTTTATTTAAAACTGTTCGCGACATCATTGAATGTGGAGGCGTGTGTAATCTAGAAATCAAAATAATAACAAGCGGGTAACGTGTACGTCATACTGAAAAAGTCAACAAATAAATTAATGATGATCTTAAAAGGCATGATGATGATTTAGTAGATCTACAGGTAGATGATAAAGTTGCGAAAATTGACGCGCTTACTCTTAAAAACGCCAGACCCGATTTAAATAATGCACTGTTTTGTCTTGTTATCTCATAGCGCTGTATATATTTGGCCGAAAGTGACATAAGCACACATAATATAACAAAATTCCACCAAAAAACTAAAGGAAATCAGCAAACTAGTCCAGCAAAGATGAGGCAAGCAACATAGTTGTTGAAGTCTAATATGTGGAACTAACTTTTCTTGTGTTAGTAAAATGATAAAGTAGTTCTTTGTCCTATTCTTAGGAAGTTCATGTTGGATGAACTTACAAAATGATACTATTACTTTTCTCTTGCTGCTTTTTGTCATAACAAATATTTTATTTAAGAATTTATTCAGAGTACTTTCTTATACTTTTACTCCTTTCTTTCTTTGTTTTTGTATTAAGAATTTTACACCCGGTATGGTGCATACACACCGTAAGAACGATCGTTCATTTTGCTTCCTAAGGTTTTGCAAAATTAAGAAAACAAAAGAATGTTAAATCTAATGTTTTTGATATTGGTGTTTCCTAGTAACATTTGGAAACCTTGTTCTATAAAATGTGCCATGGATATACAAACAAAGTGACTGCATCCTATTCTAGGCATGAACTTCCAAAAATGGTACTAATATTTCGTCTTTTAATGATTATGTTATTTAATCATTAGCCAGGCGCCACGGTATATTAATTTATGTTATAACTTTTCAGTTTGAACAGAGAAGTTCATATCGATGTATCCCTGTGCTGACCTGAAACGCTGAGCAGCAAGCATATCAAAATAGTACCTTTTCATAAGATTTGTTGCCCGCAAAAGCACCAAATCACGCCCCTCCCCCCGTAGTACGTGATAGTACATAGCTCACTTTCCCAGGTCTCGTATAAATCTAGGCGCTGAGTGCATATAGCTCGCCCGGCCGCTATCGATCGCGACCTGCGCGGCTGCAACCGACAAGCCTCCTGTGACGCACTTACAACGGCATACACATATCATAGTATTTTGGGGAGAGAGTGACACTAGGATTTACTGATCCCACTTCTGAACTCTCATCTGCTAAAACGAGATCTCTAGTATATCTTCCTCATTGAATGGAAAGACAGCTGCAGATGCAGAAAGGTGTAAGATCGTCATTGTGGAATCGTCTTTGTTTTCGACATGTTTCATGAAATATACATGCTATATGAAATTAACTATGAAAATTTAGATGTCTGAACAGGCAGCTGCGGTAAGCTCACCATTTGTAAATGAGATATATTTGTGGTCTCAGCCACAAACTCGTGGATTTTGTTAGTGTCAAATTTATTATATCCTGTGAGAGGGGGCTGAATTTAATGTCACCTTTGCTATTTGCTTTCTGCACTTATTCACAAATAAGCGTCATCCAGCCTGTCAAGCGACTTTGGCATTAGGCAGCGAGATTTGAAAAATTCTTATGACTTCGCTGAATACATTAGTTTTAGTTACATAACTACAATCTTTGCAGATACATACACGATGTTCGATATTTAGATTAACTTACTTAAACATTTCTGATTGAGTTGATATATAACTCAAATCTGAATCAAAGCACTATGCTCTATCTGTCACTTAAGTTGATAGAAACAATTTAATGATATTTTAATCAACATGCAAGGCCCTAATGAATCAACCCGATTGTCTCTTCCGATTCTTATTGCAACTCACACGTAAGGTAAGTACATGTTTACAGTTTCTGTTACTAAGCTAATTTCATGGTTGACAATCATCCATGAGTTTATGATAAGAGCTAGAAAATAAAGAGATAAAACATCGTATCAATAGGGCTTATCTAGAGCCATCGTACAGAGAAAGTAAATTTGATGTGAGATGGTGTTATGTAAGAGGTGCTATGGGGTACTTGCCACGGCTCACATACTGATGTTTATACAACAGCATAATACTTACAACCAGTATTCTTAATTCGTAAATAATCGACTGTACGAGTAGTATCTTCTAAAGTTCTGAAATGCATTTCTAAATACTCTACAACATACAATGACTGTCTTAGAATAAATAGGTGCTGTCATAATAACTTAAGTCATAATATCAAACAGTAGGTGTAAACTATGTGTAGTGTTTTCATAAATAAGGTAAGAGACAATGACTTGCCAGGGTCTAGCACACCCTATAAAAAGATAGTTTTTTAAATTGATTCGAACCGGGAATCGAGCGGACCCTTTGAAACTGACTTAAAATCTTTTTTGACCCAAACAGCCACGCCACTGCGATAATTGGTTATTAATAAAGTAATATAGACGATGTTATTGAGACTTAAAAGTCCTGTAAGGTTCGTGCATCGTCCAGTTTCGGACGCACGATGTAAATAAAAGGAAACACCAAGTAGTCCGTAGTCCCGCCACATATTAGCTGGGAACATAAATCAATGCAGGCACTAACTAGCGCTAGCTACCTGGATATCAATCAGGTCTCGCTCACCGTAGCCCGGGAGCATCGATGTCGATACTAATCGATACTGACGAAACGGTATTACACGCTTGTGTGGGAAATATGGCTGTCTGGCTGGACATGTCCAGCAAATTGAGTTGTTTCGTGCAGAATGAAGTATTGATTTTAAGAGAATTCTGTTATACATAGACATAGGTTAAAACTTTTAGTAGAGCCTATGTACAACATGATGATATAAAGATATTTACTATCCCTATGACACAAATTTGTAAAGAAGAATTGAATTGAATTTGAAACGTCCAGCTGTAGACTGCAATAGGCTGACAAGATAATTGATTTTATCTTTGGCCTTCATTCGACTAAAACAATGCACATATTTGTTTGTTTGTCATCATCATCATCATTTCAGCAGCCGTAGGACATCCACTGCTGAACACAGGCCTCCCCCAATGACCTATCATTGGGGGGGATTGCCAATACTCGCCACGCTTGGCAGGTTTTTTTACAAGATTTGCCAACGATATTACGTTGGATTTCGCACGCAGACGCTGCTGCCCGTCTTGTGCTATAGGAATTGGTCGCCTCTTACGAAACGCCACCTGTTGGTGTATTCTTGACGGCACTTGTTTGCTTGTAAATAAATGAAAAACAAGGCTTTTTAGGATGCTTGAGATTCCATTTTCACAGATTTTCTCAAGATGCCTGATACTAAGAAACCTAGAGTTTATAGATAGTATTTATTAAAGATGTGCTTGACATGCCATTATATTATTGTTACTCGTGATATCGTACGTCGTATGATCCTACCGTCTTTGGTTAGATTAGCATACACGTGGATAAATAGTTCCATTTCAAGGATGACCACTATAAACAAACATACTCACGGACATTATCAAGGTTGTGTCATGACATAACACTCGCTGTCCGTACATATCATATTGTACAAAAAAGGCGACTGGCACTTTGTAAAGCTAGAAGCTATAGATAGTGTATATGTAGACGACATTATTGTTGAATGCGAAAAACCAAACAATAAAGACCTCTCACGGTGTCCGATACACGTTCCGGATAATGGTAACGCAAATTGGGGTCAAATGGAGGATCAAATGTCTTGTTTTTTATCCGATATACTTTGCTTTTCTTAGAATAAGGGCCTATTTCAAATTTGTCATGTAGCTCTTATGCCTTCGCGTTTCACTTACCCACGGTTGACCGGAAAACAATGGAAAACCATAGAAAAATTGTTTAGCGGCACGCGAAGAGGTGACGATTAAAATATAATGAGATTGATTATTAAATTAAATACCATTTAGTATATTTAATTTTATACTCAACGTGTCAGAAAAATAGACGATACATTCTTGATTTAGGCGCATTATACTTTAACAACGGGTAATTTTTAATTAACGATAGTAAAATTGGCCCTAAGAGTTATTTATTTGCATTTATAAACACAGTACAGACAACAGGGATCAATTAAAAGCTCAACATAATTTGTCCTGTTAACCGTTTAAATACTTTATTTTGAATAATGATGCAACAATTTTAACGGGCTTGGAAGTTGAGAGGAACTTGCTACAAACAATACATAATGCACAAGTCTTGTTGTTACCATGCAAATAAAAACTACTAAGATTCGTTTGAATGTTACAAAAATGTGACTCCATTTCATACATTACATAGTGTATAAATATTTTATGTCGCGTGTAACCTATAGTATGCTTATGTACTAACTTAGAATACATAAAAGTATAACCATCAACTAATGTAGCTACCATTTGTTTGACATGATTAATGACGTCTAAGCAAACAAGGAATTCACTTCTGTTTTACCCACCTTCTGCATAGCGTGACAGCTTACTAATCATTTGTGGGTTTCAACTTGCTTATGGCTTTCGCTAGATCTTTTTCTTTAAATAACATGTAGGTACTTGTGTATTCTTTACTTGTTTGTGACATAACTGCCTCGACTTGTACTAAATGGGTACATTAACGATCTAAACGATCTAACTCAGAGGTTTTCAAACTTATTTTGTCTACTATCAATACTACCCACTTTGAATATCAAAAATTTTCAACGCCCCCGAATTTTTCTTGACTGCTTTCAGGCTTTATCGCTTAATTTGAAAATATTGTTTGACAAAGGAAGCACATATGCGAAAATAGGTTTCGTTATTATTGGCGACATATTATACATAGACATAGTATTGAGCAAGTAAGAAGCGGCGTTATTCAACCTCGATATGAAATCACCAATCGCCTTCCTAAACCACTACAATACTCTTATATTTTCCCTCAAGGGCCTTCAGCGCCCACAAGGGGGCGTTATCGTTCACTTTGAGAAAGACTGATCTAACTTATAATTTTACGGGCTGACTAAATTATAATAATAGAATCCTTAGGTCTAGGCACGGCCTAAACTGCTGGATCCAGCAAGCTAGACTAGACAGATGAAATTTTGGGGGAAAGAGAATGTCTTCTTCTTTTTTAATGGCTAATCCGCGTTGCCACGTTTGCCAATTACAAGTCATCCGAATGTTAAGTACTTATTAAGTTTTAAATCGATACGTCAGTAAGAAGTAGGTTAAAAACTACTTCCAAGATTGGATTACATAGTTAGTTAGTTATAAGTGAAGCTAATAGGTGTTCATAAACTACTGCTTAATGTTTATTTAAATTTTTAATTCAGTCATGTTTTGAGTGTCTTTTGTTTCAAGTTTATAATATCCACGTTTTATTGAACACTGAAATGTCAATCGCACATTCAAAAATACAATACTGTTTTTTATTATTACTTGGAGACCAACTTCCGGAAGTTGGGCTTGTATATACAAATGTTTGTTTAAAGTAACGAGGAAAATATAGAAGGTTAATGGCAAAATACTCGATCATTGTTGCCATGAGAGTAGTTAGCTATTCATGTGTAAAGTTCATGGACCAATACCATATAGTGTAGAAAATAATGTCATAATATGATTTGTTTGACAAACTTTTCCGCCATTTTAAGGGGTTCCGAAAAGAACAAAACAGAACCCTTTTAGGATCACTTTGTTGTCCCTCCGTCCGTCCGTCTGTCTGTCTGTCAAGACCCTTTTTCTCAGGAACGAGTGGAGGCATCAAGCTAGAATTTATATCAAATACTCAGGTCTACTGTCTCTTGGAGCTGTGAAAATATCAAACTTCTAAGCCAACGCAATCAAAAGATACAGCCGTTTATGCCGCAAATTTTAGAGACTCAAGGGAATCAAAACCTACAGGGTTACTTCCCGTGAACTCAGAATCTTGAAATTTGGTATCGAAGCAACGTCTTATAGCACAGATAAAGGAAAAATTGCGAAAACCGTAAATTTTTAGTTATACATAATAAAAATAATTTTAAACTTACTACCCCTTTCCACATGAACGCGTAGAGGTATTAAATTGAAATTCATAGAAATTTTACTTATATACCTACAGGTTTGTACGGAACCCTCGGTGCGCGAGTTCGATTCGCACTTGGCCGGTTTTTTTAATCTGTATCTGTACTGTTTATTCTGTATTTATTTTATACAAAATGTAAATGGCTTCAATTACGATTAAAATTTCTGACTATAGTCTGAACCCCAAACCTCGCTGGTTTGCCTTAAAGGCATGTGTCAGCTGGGGACACGTTTTCCTAGCTTACAAACAAAAAACAATTCATAGTACTTAACGAAGTTGTGGTTTCAACTTTAAAATATGGCTTACTTAGAATTTCTCTATGTCTAATGAGGAAGCTGTAGGTAGATACACACATTAGATATTTTTGTTTTTTATATTGTCGTTTGTTTCTGATCAACACGCTTATAAATAAAGGTGTTTTTACGTGCTTTAGATTTGAATAGGTGTAATTTTTTTACTCGCAGTTGCTATAAACTTCTGAACTCAAGGTTTCGCCACGTCCCGACCGCAATAAAAGAAATCTCGTTGTGAAATATTTGTTTCTGTAGAAACTTGTGCATGTATTTTCTTTAAATAAAGACTTGTTCTATTTTTAACTCGGACCTTCGGTTTACGGACAGAGTTTTCTGTTTATTATTCGCTACGCCAGACGAAGGATTACTTTTGTATCGTTTTGGGCAAATATTTGGTTATATAAGGTCGCCTTTTATAAACGGGTGAAATTTAAAGAGCAATTACAAAAACATAAATTAATCATTTTTATGAAAAAAAAAAAGAAAAATTTTATACGCTAGTTTTCGAGAAAAACGCCAATAACTATTTTGATATATCAACGTAAAATATTACACCCGTGCCCCGTGCGTGCACCCCGAGGGAAGAGTGGGGCACGATTGAAATGAGAGAGACAAGAGGCGATGACGTCGTCTTTCAGACTAGACAGGATGCTCTTAAAACTTTTTTGTTATTTTTTTGTTAGGAATAATAAAAATGAAAACTGCCGTTCTTAAGAACGAAACAAATAGGGCCCGGTTTTTCTAATTTAATTAGAAGTTTGACCCGTTTATAAAAGGCGACCTTTTATTTATACTAATTATTATCTCTTTGAGACCCTTTGGTAAACACATCTGTATCTGCCTACAGTTAAATAAACTTAACTGTATTGATTTTTTGGATGCTGAGCGGTCACGTAACAATAACATTTCTATTGTAGGGGTTAAATAAAATACTACACTTTTGGTTTCGTCTTTCGATGGTTAACTGATATTTCCTCAGTTCAGAGTTCAGAGTTGTTTAGAGGACATAAAATTTGAATTAAAAAAAACCGGACAACAGTGCAGCATCAGCTCAAGGCCTCGATTATCTTTTATCTAACACCGAATCATCGAAACCATTCTTAGGAGTCCAAACAAGTTTGTCAAGTAGGAAATGATCCTATAACCTGCTGAACAGATCTTCGTAAAATATTGCCAAGATCCGTCTTTGTAATATCAGTTGTAAAACAAAAAAAATATAATAAAATCGGTCCATTCGTTTGGGAGCTACGATGCCACAGACAGACACACACGTTAAACTTAACACCCCTCTTTTTCGTCGAGGGTTAAAAATAGAAATCAATAATAGAACATCCTAGAATAGATGTTCAGATTCTTGATTAGATTAGATACAAACGCACTTGACGATTTCTTTGTCGCCTGAAACATCTATCTGTGCGACTAGGCTAGACAGCGCGGGAGCTGTCGACAAGAAATTAATTAATAGATATAATGGAGTATTATTTGATTGCTGATCGCAGATAGTTTTTATTTTAGTATGATGCCGTAGATCGATAGGTCGACTGGAAGAGTTTGCTCTGATGAGTGTGTAGAATGGGGAATATGCATGTTTTTTTTATTTGGTCCTAAAATTAATATTATAATTAATAATACTAAGAATTTTTGAAAAATATTGATAAATACCTGACTTACCACCACTTTGCACCACCCACTTTGCACACAGCGAATACTCCAAAGCGCTTATACTGCCAATTTAAAATACATACATTTGTGTTGTTAGTAATTTATATTAATGGTTAGTAGACAAAAACAATCCTCATCTATTTACAAAGTAGCCCAAAGAATTGGCAAACAAATCGACGACTTGGACGGTTTGAGGAAACTTATTTAATAATTTAAATTGTCAGCTAAAGACTATTTTTCAACCGACTTCAAAAAAGGAGGAGGTTCTGAATTCGACTGTATGTTTTTTTTTTGTATGTTTGTTACGCGATTACTCCGCCAATTATGAGTCGATTTTAATGATTCTTGTTTTGTTTGGTAGATTATACTTCAGAGGTGGTCCCATATAAATTTTATCGAAATTGATTTAGAAATTTTTGAGAAAATCAACAAATATATACCCAAATAATATTTTGGTTGTGGTTCTTGTTACCTATCTTCGACAAATATGAGCCGATTTTGATGATTTTTGTTTTATTGAATAGCTTATACTTCAAAGATACTATGATAAAAGTTTGCAAAATAAAAATCACCCCTAAGGTTTGGAAAATAGGGAATGAAATCGGTGTTCAGCAGTTAGATTAGGATTTATCACTAAAAATAGATGAAATAAGTGAATTTTATTAAAAAAAATAAAACCGACTTCAAAACACTAAAATGCTAAAAATAATCCTAACACTTGAGTACCTAATCAGTTACTTTTGGAGTCGGTGCCAGCCGATGAGAGTTTCAATGTTTTTGTTTGCACCGACTCCAAAAGTAACTGATTATTAGGTACTTAAGTGTTAGGATTATTTTTAGCATTTTAGTGTTTTGAAGTCGGTTTTTTTTTAATAATGTTGAATGCCTTTACAAAAACTAGACAGAAATTTAAATGTGTACTTATATCAGGTAACCATTCTTATTAAGATTATAAACGCAAAAGTGTGTATGTATGGATGTTTTTTGCTCTTACACGCAAAAACTATTAAACAGATTTTTAATGTAATTTGGCATACAGATAGACCATGGCCTGGATTGCCACATAGGCTACTTTTTATTCTTGTAAGGTCAACGCAGACGAAGTCGTAATTCATCTTAACAACAAATGGAAAGCCGGTACCCTCGAAACGCGAGTACAACTCGCACTTGACGGTTTTTGTAATAATGGGATAAGTGGAACGTGTTAAGTGTTTATACCCACAATCGGTTGCATAACCGTGGGTCATTATCGCCACATGTCAACAAATACCTACTTGTGTGTGACGAGTACGCGCGTGCGCAACTATTGCAACCGATTATACTAGGTTTGCCAAGCGATTACCAACCGTAAGTGCTGTAGATAAGACACAAAGTCAGTAAAAGTATAAATGCATTTATAGAGTTGTAATAATTCATTTATACCAATTAATATAAATAATTAACTCTACATCTGAGAGGTTAGGGCTCAAGATAATTGGTCACTGGTTAATTCACCACTCGGTCGGCGCATGCTCGGTCCCAGTGACTCATTTTGTGGAAGTCGTAGGAAATTGTTAATTATGATTTCGTTTGTTTATCTATTTAATGAATGTGGGATAAAATCAATGTTCGAGGACTATTAGGTCCAGTGGTTGCGGGTTCGAATCTCGTTGGGGGCAAATGATTGTATGATGAGCACAAGCATTTGTATGGAATGTAGTCAAACATCCCGCAAAAGCTGAAAACCAGAGTCTACAATCAGTGCATTCTTCCTGTAATGACGTACGCTTGCGAGACATGGACGCTTACTGTCGGGCTACTACAACGCCTTGGGGTGACCTAAAGGGTTATGGAGCGCTTGAGGCTTGGAATCTCTCTACGCGACAAAATACAAAATTCTGTTATCCGCCAGCGCACCAAAGTCACCTTCGTCGGCAAAAAGGTGGCACGACTGAAATGGCAATGGGCGGGCCACGTATGTCGTAGAGACGACGAAAGATAGAGCCACAAGGTGTTATTCTGGAGACCCCGCACAGGAAGACGAACTGTGGGTAGACCACCAGCAAGATGGTCGGACGATATTACAAAGACGGCAGGACCGACCTGGACAAGAATCGCCGCACTAAGAGCTAGCTGGAGAGAGCTTCAGCCTGCCTAGCATGAGCACGAAAACACGATATGGTATGATATGATATAGCGAAATATCGACACCAATTGTAAAAATATGATAGATATAGCCGCCATTTTAAATTTTGATCGAAACAGTGATCATAATATGTGATGTCACCGGCACGGCGAGTCAATATGGTGGCTATATCTATCATATTTTTACAGTTGGTGTTGATATATCGCTATATTATATCATATAATGTTTTGGTGCTCATGCTAGGCAGGTAGGAGGCATATGTCCAACAGTAGACGAAAAGCTTATGCTGAAGAAGAAGAAGGAGAAGATTTGTATGGATGCTAAAATATATACTTTCATAATAATTATCCCTAATCCAAATGTTATAGTTCAAGCTTTGCTTACCTTGGGGCTTATTATTGGTGTAATTCAGAGGTTCTCAAACTTATTTTGTCTACCGCCCACTTGGGGGCGTTGAAAAATAAATTATTTTACGCCCCCTAAACGACTACATCCCCAATTTTTTCTGGGCCCATTACCGCCCCCCTCTAAGCCTTCAGCGCCCACAAGGAGCGTTATCGCTCACTTTGAGAAAGACTGATGTAATTGTTGAAAAAATATATCGTCATACTTGGCCCCGCCTGATGTTAATTTTTCTCTTTAGTTGGATTTGTTCTTTTGTATTAACTTCATAGTAAAGACGATTTTTTATCTAAAAGTAAACAATATCTGACCTATGAACTGTGCTCAATATTATCATGTGACAATGTCTTTTGACCACATTGTTTTATCTAATCACTTAGAACAATACAGAAAGAGGATGTATCGGAAATTATGAGTTTCAATATTGCCATTTATTATTTATTTGTGTAATCAAATTTTGACGACGGCGACGATAGGCGAGCACGTCGGACTTGGCGTTGCCATCTCTAAAGTCGGACTGATTCAATGCCTGGTCGGGTCAATGTAGAAAACTAACTTTTCTATATTGTCTCGGCTCTGGGTGTTGTGGTACCGTCGTTGTTTCTGTTATTTGTGTAACACAAGTGCTTTTGCTACTACATACTACATTATTTCCAATATTTATTTATTTAAATGTTATGTCAACTCTAATGCGCAAGTGCGCAAATTTCTATTTGGTTTACAAAACGAAATTGGTGTTGTTTAAGCCAAATTTACCTTTTAATAAGAAAAATGTAAACAGTCATTGCAAAGTTGCAAAAAATAACATTCCAAAAAGTAACAAAGACACTTCTTTTTCTCTGTCAGATAAGTTTCTCAAAATAAAAGATTTGAATCTCGCTTATTTTTAGAGATTGTAGAAACCGCTATGGTTTTTACTATATATTGGTCTGTCTTTAGGGCTGCCAAAGTTTTCTATAGCCACCGTAAACAACAACATGGCTTTCATTTAAATTACATTTATTTATGTAAAAGTTTATCTATCGTTTTGTTAGTAATAGGTCATCGACCCGGATTATAAATATACTGTTTGGATGCTCATGTCTATTTTTATAGCGCGTAGTTTGTAGTTGACACTATTGTACAGCTGATCGGGTTATTAGGTAAATATTTGGACTTTGGAATCTATTGATGATAATATGGCGTCTTACATCATTTGTTGTAAGTAATTTGGAATTTAATATGCGGATAAGAAAAGTTGCAAAGCTGCATTTTTCGCTGTTGCTCAAACGGTACTACTGCCTTGGTCCAGTCCAGATGTGTAATTAATTGGGTATGTGTCCCCCGTGGCGTTTAACGCGTTAAATGTGTTTTTTAGCTATCAAATCAAAGCAGCCATAAGTACTTTTATTACTTATTGAGTGTTATCATTTGTAAAGATCACATTGGGTTAGTGATTGTCGTCATCTTAAACCCAAAGGTCCCAGATTCGGGTCAATTTAGAAAAGGATTTTTCTTGGCAATTTCCTTTCTTAATATTCATTATCTGGTACTTCGTTCCTAAGTTCAGGACTTTGTGTTTGTGTCTATTGTCGCATATTTATTAGCACCATCTCTGTTTTCTTATGTACAACGACACAATTTTTCTCGTCATGTCCACCCAAAATTAATAAGTTTATTGCTATTATAAAGTTATAGACATCATCTTTTCCACAATGGCCTCCAGATTACATACATGCATTATGATGGTTTTAACAATACAGGAAAGCAATTGAGGGTGGCTGGCCTTACTAATATGGTATCATGACCTCTACTAGCGTTGATTTTCAGGCACTTCCATTTTCTGTTAGGCGATAAATTATGTTTATGAAATGGTGTATCCAAAAATATTCTTGAGCTTTTTAGGAACCACGGATTTGGTATCCTTTGGGTACCGTCGACAGTAAACCAGTAATTTAGTTAATATAACGTAATTAATATTGGTTCTTGAGTGGAGACCGCGCCTTGGCAAACATAGTGTAAGACGCCCCCCAACTCGATGGACCGACGACCTTAGGAAGATGTCTGGATGAAAAAAGCGGAATATCGTGCTCTGTGGCTCTCTTTGGGGCAGGCCTACGTCTAGTAGTGGACTGCATAGGCTGACATAATGATGATGTTGAATTAATATTGGACGTAAAGGTTAATAATGCCTACCCACATGACCTGTAATTGGTCTAAAAATATTTCGCAGCGAACCGATACCCTCACTATCATTGTTTAAAAACCGTCAGGTCATAATAGTTAGTGCTGTCGATTGTCTGTCTGTCGCTGAATAAACTAGGGCACTGATAAGAGGCCAAATCAACGTCTAATGTCGCGTCTGTACTATTTTAAGGTCAAACGCATCGTAACTTTAAGTCTATCTGACTGTTAGTTACACATACAGGATGTTGTTTTGACCAGCATCCAAATGACGAATATGTTCATTGATACTAACAACTTTTACTATAGGATCAACATCGAAGTCATTAAAAAATTGATGCTCTATACATTATCATCGAGGTAGAGCGATAGTTTGTACGAAAAAAATTTATCGCGAATTAGATGTTGACTCCATAGAAAAAGTTTTTGTATTGATGATCACATTTGTCTCCTCAAAAGACATCGAACCTTATTGGCGGCATACGTATCGTAGCAAGTACCTAAAATTAGGTTATTAGAAGTACCTACAAAATTCATACAAAAGGTGGACTTAGTGCCATGAGGTATTTTCTACCAGTCGGCCATTAGTAAAACAGGTATATTTTGTGTGCGCTGCGATAAAAGAAATAGGTACCTTTACGAATCTAAAAAATGTCTTAAGATTTAATTTATTTAAAAAAATTAACTACACTTCTACCTCTTCCATGGCCTTTATCAACCAGAACAACAAGAACCCCTTTTCTTTACCAAGAGAAGAAGAAGCGGAGCAAAGACGTGAAGATCAAACTTAATTATTAGTTAAGTAAATTTTGGTAAAGCAAAATAGCCTATAAACGTATCTCCTCCTTCCACAGCGAAAGCAGTATGTTCGTGTCGCGGCGGCGCTTCATCCTGAAGACTTGCGGCACGACGACGCCGCTGCGCTGCGTGCGCGCCGTGCTGGCGCTCGCGCGCGACGTGGCCGGACACGAGCGCGTGCACAACGTGTTCTACTCGCGCCGGGAGTTTGCGCGACCCAAGGCACAGTTGCAGCCGCACGACAACTTCGATTCGGAGGTGGGTCTTTTGTTTAGATCAGAGGTTCTCAAACTTATTTTGTCTACCGCCAACATTGAAAATCATTTATTTTTCAACGCCCCCCCAATTTTACGTGCCCCTAAACGACTAAAACACTGTCAAGTTTTTGTGGGCCCCTTATTGGCCCCCTCTAGGACTTCAGCGCCCACAAGGGGGCGTAATCGCCCACTTTGAGAAACACTACTTTAGATGAACGTATTGCTAATGGTCTTTTAGAAGGACAATTTGGCTACACAGGTCAAGGTTAGTGGGTTTCCACCTAAAGGTACTATTCGGATCTTGGCAGTCGCTGCCCAGCAGTAGCGACCTGGCAGCAGCTTAGCTGCCAGGTTAAGCGGCAGGGAGATGAGCTGTGTTTTCATACAAATGACAACGAAAAAGCAAAGTCCGCTCGTGTCTGCATGGGTTGGCTGGCATATGTATGAATACACAGCTTCACTCCTCTCATCTCCACTTTGGTACTAGGAACCCACCTTTGCGAGCTTCACCCTAGGTCAGCCCCACTAGCAGTGACCGTGATGCGACGCGACCTGAGTGTTTATTCAAGCTCGTTAGGGCCCTATAGTAGCTGGCGTGAAAAGACACTACCTAATGGCAAACCTGCGTGCCTTCTAGGAGCTTTTCTAGTAGACGACACGTAACGGCACCAGTGACAGCGACAGACGACACCCAAAAAAACTACAAAAATTACAAAAGGTAGACTATAGACGACATTTGATTGTAAACTAATATTAACATGACAAAATTGACAGGGAAGTAGGTATAATGTCCACGAGTAAGGCCGTTATCAAGCAAAATCTTGTCTTTACAATGTTATTCTATGCGTCACAGAAAGATAAAATTCACGATTGCCCTCTACGAATTGGACCATGTCCCCCCCTCATGTGACCGATTGAATCGAGCATTCGAGAAAATCCTAATGAAATATAATCTAAAGTCACGTTATCGCTTGAACCCAGAAGCGAGCTTGCATCAGCCCTGATTACCGGCAGATTCACCCGGCTGTGGTGTAATAAACTTTTATCTTTTTTACGCCCAATGGCGCTTTTCCACTAGACGGCACGGCAACGTTAACGGCGCGACGGCAATGGCAACGGTATTGGAAATGGCACCGGCACGCGCACGTATAATGTATTGAAACTGCATGCATTGCATTTCATACCTTTTTGCCATCATTTCTACGTGCCGTTGCCGACGTTGCCGGTGCAGTGTCGTTGCAGTGTCGATTCGACGTTGTGCCGACTAGTGTAAAAACGTACCTATATTATTCGAACGTATTCGCTATGTGCAAAGTAGGTGGTGGGGGCCGTCAAATCGATCGCAGCAATCTGGCAGAAATGTGAAAAAACTCTGGACTGTCAGTGTCAAATTGCTATATTTTCATAGAATTCCATACTAACATTATTATGTATTTTTAAGTAAAAACGTTATAATTCGCGATATGGGTCACATTACGTGTTGTGTTATAAAGTGTAGAAACAATGGGATAAACAGTTCGTGCATGTTTTATTCGTTTCTAATATCAAGATGGAAATTGGAGCAACGACATAAATGTATAGCGGTTGTGAAGAGAAAAAAGTTTGTAGGGAGTTTGTGTCACAGACGTTTGTCTTAAGATCACAGCTCTTATTCAGTAGCTTTGTCCGTTGGTTCTAAGCTCTTCAACGTCTCTCACATGCTGTGCTAATACATTTTTTTTCCTTTTTGCACAGTTTGAGGTTGAGAAGTTATATCATGTTGTTATTGCTCTAAATTCCATTCGTATTACAATATTCATATTTAGTTCAAGTAAGAAAAACACTTATTATAATATGCACAAACTTTTAAGATATTTTCATTTAATTTCGAAGAAAAACGATCCGAAATTCATTCTCAAACCATCCAGTTGCCATAATTTGAAAGATCTTAAGTCCACAATAATTTTGGTCACTAGGGGCGCTGTCATCGCGCACACAGCGAAGTGATGATAATTCCTGGCACATGTAGACGATCATTAAGAATTGATATCGGTAGGATTTTCTGTCTTATTTGTTTTTATGTAAGATTTTCCTTAGCAATCGGGAGTAAGTAATCTATGTTACTTCATAGACTACCTACTCTACCTACAACATAGATTTATTTTACTACATAGATTACCTACTGGTAACAATTGTTTAATTGTTTTAAGTAGGTTTTTTGCCGGTGCAACTTTACAAAATTGTTGTCTTTCATTTGTCACAAGGAAGGAAAACTCCTAGATGTTGATACTTTAAATAAATAATTTGCAATCATGTAGTTTTTTTTTAATTGGATAATAAATTAGCTAGTGTCATTAATATTATTATTTATACCATCTAAACTTCCTCGGCTAAGGGAAAATGTCGTAAGGATACCAGCACCTTCAAATAACACTAGCGAGTGTAGCCATGGTGCAAAAAGGTCTGGTTTTCCTATCTCGGGTGCTCAGGGTAACAAAGGGCTGAATCTGATGACAATCGCTCTAACTAGGATATGGGGCAAGGCTGTAGGACGATTTTCATTATTAAAAAAAGTCTCGATACCTTAGATTAATGACACATAGAATTTAGACACTACTAGAATACTAGATAGAATTGTCCCCGGTTTTGGGGAAAACTAATATTAAATGCAACCCTATCTTATAGTGTGCGTGTTTGCGTGTAAACGTTTGCACAAAAAACTGTTTTGTTGCTTCAATTTTGTAATCGCCGTAGGTACTGAACTATCATTATATGTGTATTATTCAAAACATTCGACTCGAATTTTTTTTTACGAATTGATTGCAGTTTCTGGGAAAATACTTTGCTATCTCAAAATGTGTCACATGACTCGAACTGCTTTGTCCATGATTGCAAATTGTGTAAGAGCTCATTAAGATAATTCATACAAATATATTTGTTCTAATTGAGATATATTGAATATAAGCTTACTACAGCTTGCTTATTTTTTCTTTTTCTAAAATGAAAATTAATGTTGTAAATTACGACGACCTTCGTAGCTTACAGGCGAGTACGCCGGACTTTTCGTCGCTATCTCTGAGATCCCGGGCTCGATTCTCGATCGGGTCAATGTACAACTTTTCTGTTGTCTCGGGACTGGCTGTTGTGATACAGTCGACGTTTCTTGACCAGTGCGTTAGCTACTTGCCTTAAGATCAGAGCAATATATGTGATGTTGTCCAATATTTATATTATACAGTATACAGGGTGTTCCGTAACTCAAATTAACTCAATGATAACCTTGTAACCACATATTCTAGGTATACAGGGTTATTTGTAAAACATCAACAACCTCCTAGGGGCTGATTCTGGTGCTCAAATACAACAACTTTTTCTATGGGATCAACATCGAAATCGCAAAAAAAAAACTTCCTCTTACTAAGCCGCCACCAGCTGACATTAGTTTGTATGGAGAACAAGACAAATAAAGATTTTTATTAGTCATTATTATCAATGGAGAAGTGTTTTTTTTTTTAATATTTCCATGTTGGTCCCACAGAAAAAGTTGAATCAAAATGTTGGGTTGAAGAATCAGCCCCTAGGAGGTTGTTGATTTTTTACAAATAACCCTGTATATCATAGTGAACAATGTTTGTCAAGGACTTTAAAAAATAAACAATGCAAAATATTTTTGTCTTTCCATATAAATACAATATTATTATGCTGTTTGGTAATTTGCATGTATGTTTGTTTGGTGGTTTGTTTGTTAGTTATTTCTGTAAATATGCCTGAATTAGGCTCTTTTACACTTCCCATATTGTTTATACCTTACTGCTTCCGGACAATATTTTATTTTATTAAGAACAACAATTTATTTACATATTTTGTAATTGGGCGGGTCATATCTGCCGGATGCATCCAGGCAAATGGACCCAGATCGTCACTCAGTGAATTCCTGATGATGGGTATCGCCGTAGAGGACGTCCAAAGAAGCGATGGCGTAACGATTTGGAGAGCCATGCTAGGGATTGGCAGACTCTGGCCCTCAACAGGGAAACATGGGATGACTTGGGAGAGACCTTTGCCCAGCAGTGGGACACAATAGTTTAAAATAAAACAATAAACAATTGTACAAGATTACAAATTGTTTTCCATTGATGTTACTTATTGTACAACCAGTACCATTATCCCCTTCTTACATATGTTAAAGTTTTAGCCTCTAATTTTATACTAATTTATTGAATTTAATAAACAAATACATAAGTAGGTTTCAGCAAATTAAATATTGTGGGCTATAATAAAATGGACCTTAGCAATTATTCAAATATGTGGCATCATTGAGAGGTAAACATATCCATGTTATTATGGCGTGACGCGCATGTCGATTGCATTTCAATCGGCTGTTATACCCCGTGTCAGGTTGCAAACGAGACACGTAATACTTCTCGGAATAATGCACCGATTCATTAATATTGTACCTACGTGTACATTTTAGGGACCGCGCATATGAGCCACCGGTGGCAAACGAAGGTGGTTGGTGGCCGCCACGGTTGGTCGGTGGCCGTCACAGATGGTCGGTGGCCCTCAAAGTAGGTTTTGTGTGGCGAGCAACCGACAGCGTGTCGCGACCAGCACTCAGTCCCGTGTGGAAGACACTAACGGGTACATTGATGCCAGCCTAGCCCATAGGGTAGGGGGTAGATGGATTGTATGAAGGTTTGACGAACACTCATGTCGTAATAATATAGTGTAGGTAGGAGAATTCCTAGGTTTGATACTCAGATAACCCAAAGATAAAATAAATCATGATAATATTTTACGTATTTAAATAATTTCTTCAAATTAAGAATACCTCATCTCCATCTCTGAGGTCCCGGGTTCGATTTCCGGTCTGGTCGATGCGTAAAACGAACTTTAGTATCTCGGGTCTGGATGTTGTGGTACCTTCGTTGATTTTGATTTCTATAACATAAGTGCTTAAGCTACTTATCTTATAATCAGAGCCATGTATGTGATGTTGTCCAATATTTAATTAAAGTTCATCATAATATCCACTTGTTTTAAAAAATAGATCCAAATTCCAAAAGTACGTTGTTGGTATTGAAATTAAACTAGAGTGGTAACTCGGAGGTTGGAGTTTCGTCCGGCAACCGTGAGTCATTAGTTTGAGTCCTCTGAATTTATAGGCCGTGTGGGGACGGCCGTAAAGAATACACTTTCCCACCGCCAACAGGACGCGTGTAAGAGTCGACTAATTCCTGTAGCACGAGACGGGCAGCAGCGTCTTCGTGCGAAATCTTATAAAAAACTGCTCTCGTAACCTGCCTGCCAAGCGTGGCGAGTATTGGCAATCCCCCCCCATGATCAGTCATTGGGGGAGGCCTTTTTTCAGCAGTGGACTTCCTATGGCTGGAATGATGATGATGATGATGATGATGATTATTATTAATTTATAGGAATCAATGTATGAATTTATACCACTTGTTCGGCGGTGGAAGTAATACCTCAGATAAGGGGTCGTTCACATATTACGTCAAGGCCATATATTATTATAATAATAGTATGATTTCCTTGTCGCCAGGTGGAACTCCTGGACTCGTACTTCGGAGATGGGCGCGCTTACATCATGGGCCCGGAGAAGGACTGCTGGTACCTCTACACGTTATTGCCCCTTGAAGGTACGTTATACATATTACATCAGACGACCTCCGTAGCCGAGAGGCGAGCATACCGGACTTGGTATGCTCGCCTACTTATCTACTACTTATCATAGGATCAGAGCAATGTATGTGATGTTGTCCAAAATTTATTATTTATTGTTATTGGTTTTAGGGATTCATTTAGGTCTCAAGTCTACTTGCAACATCATTTTATCAACTTAACACATCATTCCGTCTCTGTCAACGTCATACAAACTGACAGTTGTAGAATTATGTTTGAATGCCATGTAAAGGTTCGAGTACATGAGGGGTTTGGTGGCCCACCGCAAAAATTTTTTTTACTTTTCATTCCCTCTCGTTTCTCTAAAAAACGACCATTCGCAACGAACATGTAACGTTGCACGGTGTGCATCCGTTGAATAAGCAATCCGTTGCTCGCTTATTTCCCCGTGCTGTCTGCACGAATAAATCAATAAATTGCTTCCACAATTACACCAATTATCTAGCCCCTAACTAAGCAAAGCTTGTACTATGGCGACTAGATAACGGATAAACATACTTGAAAACTTTTATAAACATCTGCTGCATGATGCTCATCACACAAACATTTGCCCCTTGCGGGATTCGAACCCGTAACCGCTCTGCCTTTGTAATCCGGAGCGCGAACCACTACGCCTGACAGTCGTCTTGTTGAATCCTGATTCAATTCAATCATGATGTTGGAGGTACGCTCCATGGAGCATATACAGAGTGTAACGAAAAGGTCAAATAAAACTTTAAGGGGTTATTCTATGGCTAAATTACATCAACTTTTTCTATGGGACCAACATCGAAATCGCAAAAAAAAAAAAAAACACTTTCCCATACTAAAACGCGACCAGCTGGCATCAGTTTGTATGGAAACGTCAATTTTTTTTTTTGAGATTTTGATGTTGGTCCCATAGAAAAAGTTGTAATTTAGCCGTAGAATAACCCCTTAAAGTTTTATTTCACCTTTTCGTTCATCATCATCTATACGGTCAATCCCGGTTGCGTCCAAAGCCATTGCTTTGGAGCCCAGGGTCCGCTTTCCTTGATTTGCTCCTCCACTTCGCGCGGTCTTGAGCGTCTCTAGTTGTGAGATTGGCTCACATTGGCTCGCATGTCAGCCCTCACAACGTCAAGCCAGCATTTCTTGGGTCTACCCCTTTTGCCAGGACCTGGCGGTGGCGGCATGACCAGACATTTGTTTCCTACGTAGCTTGCCGGTTTCCGCAAAACATGGCCGTACCAGCGTAGGCGACTCTCCTGCAGTTTGTCTGCAATATCACGGACACGAAGGCTACCGCGGATGCGCGAGTTCCTCACGCGGTCCTTACGCGTGACTCCGCACATCCACCGCAGCATATTCATCTCCGTGACACGCAGCTCCTGCTTGTGTCGCTCAAGTAGCGGCCATGCTTCGCTGCCATATAAAAGAACAGGCCTAATGATGGACTTATAGATCTGTCCTTTAAGCTTAACCGGCATTCTGGGGTCACAAATGACACCAGTCACCTCTCGCCATTTGGCCCACGCAGCAGCAATGCGTGCTTTGACGTCGCAATCGATGTCTCCGGACGCGTGAAGTACAGAACCAAGGTATTTAAACTGGTCCTTGCGCTCGACCTTGTCTCCGCCTATGCGAACGGGTGTTGGATCTGTAGAGTTACAGGCCAGGTACTCGGTCTTCGCCACATTGAGTTTCAGACCACCGCTCTCAAGCGACTGCTTCCACTCGTTCACCCGTCTCACCAGCCTGCCCCTGTCCGCGTCCACCAGTGCGATATCGTCAGGATACATCAGCTGCCATGGTGGCTGCTCATGTGAGTCTCTGATGCTGTCTGACACAACGTCTAATATCACACTGAACAGAAACGGACTGAGGACGGAACCCTGGTGTACTCCGACGGTGATGGGGAACGGTTTGGTGTCGCCAACAGCGGTCCGAACCATAGAATCGGAGCTGCGGTACATGTCCCGAATAATGTCAATATATGCCTCGGGGACTCCTTTGGATCTCAGTGCCCACCAGATCACCACTCGAGGGACACAGTCGAAGGCCTTCTGCAGATTAAGAAAGAGCAAGTGCAGAGGCGTGTTCTTCGCCCTGTATCTCTCCATGACGGTCCTTAGGGCGAAGACAGGGTCCATAGTACCGTTGCCAGGACGAAACCCATATTGACACTCCGAGACATCACACTCCTGTCGGATCCGGGAGTCCACAATCCGCTCAAGGAGCTTCATGGTGTGGGACATGACCTTTATACCGCGGTAGTTGCTGCACTCTTGCACTGATCCCTTGCCTTTGAAGACCGGAGTAATAATACTCATTCTCCATTGGCTCGGGATCAGCCCGCTTAAGAGTATGCGGTTGTAAAGGTAGGTTAGGATGTCCACACCAAGAGGGCCCATGGCCTTCCAGGCTTCGATTGGGACTCCATCGGCTCCGACAGCTTTACGATTCTTCATGCGGCGAAGAGCAAACTGGACTTCTTCAAGCGTTACCGGTGGTACTAGTCCCTGATTCGGAGGGAGGTCCGGTGGCTGCACCTCTTTGTGCTGCTTATTCAGCAACTCGTGGAAATAAGAGCGCCATCTCTTCTTCACCGCGAGGTCCTCGCATAGCAGGTTGCCCCCAGGGTCTTTAACACAGCGACACTGGGAAATATCCTGTGCCGCTTTGACCCTGGAGCGCGCTAACTTATAGATTAGCTTTTGCCCCTCAGACGATTCCAACTTGTCATAGAGCGTATGAAAGTGGTCTCGCCTGGCTCTGGCTACAGCTCTCTTAGCAGCGCGTTTTGCACCCTTGTACGCGTCGTGGTCTTCAGGAGATCTGGACGCTTGCCACTTTTTAAAGAGGGCTTTCTTCACCCTAATCTCCTCTTGGACTGAGTCGTTCCACCACCAAGTTTCCTTGTCACATTTGCGACCGCCCTGAGATAAGCCAAGCACCGCTTTCGCTGCATCAGTGACGGTTGCCTGAATCCTATCCCAGTATTTTTGGACTGGTTCGCCATCACTACCGTCGCACTTGTCGCCGATAGTTAAGGCGAACTTCTGGGACGTGTCTTTATTAAGCTTCCACCATCTGATTTGGCGTCGGCAGCGCTCGATACGCTTGATCTTGGGCTTTACGCGGAGATCCATGACAAGTAGACGGTGTTGTGCAGCGAGACTCTCACCGGGTATGACTTTGCAGTTGGCCACTTTACTGATGTGGTGTCTCCTAGTGAGTAGAAAATAGATCTGAGTGGCGTGCCTCCCGCTCCTGTAGGTGATAAGGTGCTCGGTTTTCTTTTTGAAATACGTGTTCACAATGGCAAGGTCAGCAGCCGCACACGTCCTGAGGATATCCCCACCTTCTGCATTAAGACCACCGTACCCATAACCACCATGAACACGCTCAAACTCCTCACACCATTCACCCACATGACCGTTCAGATCGCCACCCACAACAATCCCCTGCGACAACGGGATACCGCTAAGCACTCCACCAAGCAGACCCCAGAACGCCATTCTCTCAGCCTCGCCACAACCGGCCTGTGGCGCGTAAGCACTTATCAAGTGGGTGACAACCCCTTCGACAAGCACCCCCACGACCATCAGCCGATCGCTGTAGCGTTTCACTTCCAGAATGTCGTTCTGCAATCCTTCGGAGAGGACCACGGCCACCCCATTCGCTCCACCAGGTGCACCCGTGTAGATCAGTTTGTAGCCATTCCCAATTAACCGGGATCTGCTGCCTTTCCACCGAGTCTCCTGCAGGAACGCCACGTCCACCCTCCGCCTGAAGAGTACGTCGGCCAACTCCCTCGCGCGTCCGGTTAGCGTGCCAATGTTTAAAGTCGCGAAGCGGTGTTTCCGGTGTGGGGCTCGCGTCTTTAATTTCACCTTTTCGTTACACTCTATATATCTGATTTGTTTGACAAAATTTCCCGCCATTTTAAAATCTGTATCTGTGCTGTTCTTGTATTAATAGGCGAGAGTTGACAGGACTTCTCATTTCATACTAAATGTAAGTGAAATATCACTAACTAGTTTCGGAGAAAGATGGTGCGTATTGCTCCAGTATAGAGTATGTGCTCGCTCGATATCTTAAATGCTCGCTTTTTAACTTACATTACGCTCCGTAACGCCGGTCAGTACCGATCCTAAAGCGATTTTTAATTTAAAAAACTAAGGGCCTCTTTCACCACTTGCTGATAAGTTCCAGATAACATAACTGGCACTTTTTTGACAGCTAATTGTATGGGTTATCTGTCAAAACGAGAGCCAGATAGGTTATCCGGAACTTATCAGCAAGTGGTGAAAGTGGCCCTAAGTCTTGTACCGACAACGGCAGGTCAACCTACTCAAAAGTTAAAAGTCATTGAATGGGCTACTGTCTTAAAAAAATCTAATTAGTCCGTCGGTTTAATTAACAGAAAATATTGGACACGTATTTTTTCTAAATAAAAAAAAAATATGAAGATATAGCCCGTTAAAGTTCCGCGTAACGTCACGCCTTGCGACACTTTTTAGCAAGGCGTGACGTCACATGCTTACTTTGATGCGCTTTATTTTCGTAATTTTTTGTTTGATTGACAAAAGACAAAATATGGGTCCAATATTTTTTGATAATCTAACTAACGGACTAAATAGAATAATCTTTTTTTAACCCAGGAAACTAGCCTACAGATCTTCAACTTCAAGTCCAACGCGTAGAGATCAATATCAATTGAGAAAATTTTATGTTTTGTGGTAGGTAGACGAGCTGTTATCTGTACAAGAAACGGACAACACAAAGATAGGAATAAAATTACATTATTCGTAAATCTCGAGGACTATGATCAATAACTTTAACTCCATTCACTCCAGGCACAGTGGACGCGCTAGAGAAGGAACATAGGGAGGTTGTGAACGGACGCTGCGAGTCCCCGGAGCCGGACCAGACCATAGAGATCCTCATGTCGGGGCTGGACCCCGCCGTCATGGACATCTTCTCGAGGGCCAGCTCCGCCACCGCTGCAGAGGCTACTAAAGTGAGTTAAACTAAGAAATAGAGAAAAGATGGACGATGTGAATCGAGGGAGATGGACCAGACTAAAGATAATGTAGTTTATTTCTATCTAGACTTATATATTTATTCATCAGAATCATTGGCGTACTTAAAGTTGCAAGTACCTAGAATTACATTATTTTGGTGTACACCTAAGAAACATACGCCAATCGACAGAGAAAATAATTACAAACAACAAATACTCTTTGACAAAATGTCGTAAATGATATACTTTGTTCAGAATATCAGTTTTATATGTAATATTCATTTTTATTTACATATTCATATACACCAAAATAACGTAGTTTTAGGTACTTGCAACCCTAGGTATACCAGGTTCCGTACAAAAAAGTTGGAATCACCACACTAAGCTGTCTGCACTACTTTCTCCTTTCTTGTTATCTGTCCTCTACCTGAAGTTTGACTGGAAGAGATCGATTTTAGCGATAAGACCGCCTAAATTATGCATCTTTCTGTAAACACCTTTGGGGGTGCAGAGGAACAGGGTGTAAAGTTTCTCATCCACCATTGAAAAGGGAGGATCCTCCGAATCCGACTTGTGTCTGGTGGGCTACTACCCAACGGTTGTTGTCGGGTTCTTGTACAGTCGGCAGCAATTAGATAGCGACATCCAAGGCTGTCAAATAGTTAGATACAACCTAAGTGGTCAAAAATATCGATACACCCGAGACGCTCATATAGATAGACATTTCATTCGTCAAAAGTAACGGAACGCGCATGTCACCAATTATATCGGCTCTACCAGGGCGCCACTTATATGACGACAGCCAAATCACCATATGTAACTAAGCAACATCCTCGCCATAAACTTCGATACAACTGCAAAATTACACCCTAAGCAATGAGCATAGAGCTTAAAATAAATTACTAGCTGGGAAGTAACAACGATGACAGTTATCTGAGATTAAAGTGACAGGCGTCTTTCTTTCCTCTAAAACTTTGTATATAACTATCTCTGTCATTTCGTGCGTGACGTCATTGCCATGTTTTGTTTTTAGTTTAATAGATTCGAATAATATCTCCAAATATAGACGGTGGTTACTATTGACGCTTTGCCTCTGTCGCTATAATAATGGCGGCTACCGTGTATCTATTTATTTGACAATACGGTGTATATTTGGACAGGCTGGGTGCACTCAATAATTTGAACACTTTGGCTGTATCGATGTTATTGACCACTTTGGCTGTATCTATTTGACAGCCTTGGATGTCGCTATCTAATTGCTGCCGACTGTACATATGTTAAATTGCTCGGATAACTTTAATATCGCGATGTAGGAGACGTCTGTTTTTAGTTCGTATGTGGCGAGATAGATGTCGCTACACACCAATTGTAACTTCTTTGTATAGTTTATAATAAAGAGTATCTATCCATCTATTTACAATACTAAATAAATCTGGCCTATGTTCAGCAGTGGACGTCCTATGGCTGAAATAATGATGATGATGATGACTCGTGAAGCCTATTGTAAAGTACGTCTATAGATTTGTGGTGTCATCATACAGGCCTACATTACAAAGGGGTGCCAAATCTTTAGAAGTGGCTCAGAATCAGTAACTTAATCGAACTATGCAAAAAACAAAAAACAAAATTCACATTTAATTATTTGTATCCGCTGTTAAAAATTGTACGCGTGGATAATTTAACTCATTCATGAAAAAAATGCACCATATGTGCACTGCGTAAGGTCCTTGTTGGCTCACCGTACCTACGCCTTTGATGAATGACCTCGCGGGTTTCGTAGTCTTTCTATTGACTTTATTTTCGGATATTTTAACGATTTTTTTTGTAACATACGATTATTAAAAATAATAACGCTAAAGACTCTTCTTTATATTGTTCTCTAGATCTATTTTTTTAAATTTGGCACCCCTTTGCCATGTAACCCTGTATTAGTTAAACAGGGTTTCAAATTGAAGTGACTAATGAAAATTGAACTGTCCGTAAATAAGCATTTAAAAACTATTTATTTGTTCCAGGCGTCAGGCATTGACAAAATCATTCCAGGGATGGTGATAGACGACTTCCTGTTCGACCCCTGCGGGTATTCCATGAACGGAGTCGCCAAAGATGTGAGTATCTTACCAGTCTCCATTATTTCAGCCTAAGATTCATAACGAGTGGAAAACTTTTAACCCTTATATGCATGAGCTTTTTGATTTCAAATAAAGCCTAAAACATGGTTCCAACAATCCAAAAAAAAAATTGTTTTTTTTTTTAATTTAAATATATATTACTAACTTTATTCATTTAATTATAAAGCTGTCAGTTTTTTTTTTCAAAAATGTTTATTTCTGCCACGATATCCTTTTATATATAAATAAATCATGCTATACTTTCAAATATTTATTTTATTACATTTTTAAAAGTTTATAAGATTTATTTTAAGTTGATATTACACAATATTATGTAAGCATCGAAAACCATACGCAATGCATTTAAGGGTTAAAACTGCCAGAATGAGATGTATCATCTTTATTAAAAGTTTTATCTACACATCATCTACACAGTTAGCCAACGCTTTTCGATGTCGACACTCGTTTAGGAATTTTCGTAAAATATACAAGGGTTGTCCCAAAATTCAATTCCGTCAAACGCTAATCCAGTCGCAATAAAAGAGTTTTAATGCTAACATTTTTATTTATTTATTTATTATTTATTTGTTATCATACATACAGGAAAATAACCTAGTTCGATAGTTGCAGCTTCCTAATATCTACTACAAAATAACCTTATTTCAAAATTATTTCCAATACAAATAAAATAAAGTACCTACTTATATTTTACTTATAATGAATAACATATAATAAACAATGTCACTTTCCTAAATTCACTCCGTGAACAGAAAAACAAATCTAACTTGCTGGCCGCCAAGTTCTGTGTGTTGATTGCACGCGCGAGCGGGGTGCTTTTTAAGAGTTTAGTTCTACCGCGCGCCGCGAACAGGTTTGGTTGTATTATACGACGACCTCCGTAGCTGGGAGGCGAACATACCGGACTTGGTGTCTCGCGATCTCTGAGGTCCCCGATTCGGGGTTCGATTCCCGGTCGGTCGATGTAGAAAAATACCTTTTCTATATTGTCTCGGGTCTGGGTGTTGTGGTACCGTTTCTGATTTCTGTAACACAAGTGCATTGGCTACTTACCATAGGATCAGAGCAATGTATATGAGGTTGTCCAATATTATATTAAGGCGCCGGGTAAGGAGAATGCACGTAAAAGAGGTGTTTTTGTACAAGTTTTCTGGCGAAAATACTGGATATAGGACGTGGAATTTAATATATCATGTAACTTATATGTTGAAGTTTTTCCTGATGTATCTAAATACTAGTTATTGTTTCTTATAAACACTAAAAAATATTTCAAAGTACCGCAAATATCGCGAGCTTGTACACATATATATTTTAAACGACGTTTTTGTTTAGCTTCAAATTTGGTTTAGTTTTTTATAGCATTCGTGCCTTTAGGGTGAAGTTTTTTTTGTCAAATTAGGAATTATATGGTTTTTTAATGGATTTTACTCTTAGCGCCTACTTTTTCTTGAGCGGATATTTTGCTCGCAATGATAATCTATTTGTACAGGAGCGCAACGGATAGATGTTTGGTCTGCGAGGAGCATTTGTATTATCTTAGGCACGTAATAGAAGTCGCATTAGTCGACGCTAAATGCTCAAGGTCACTTGCCTTACCCGTCGCCTTAAAATATGAGATCCCGCTACAAAACATTTGTATTAATCGGTGCGAATCTATTTGGTTATTTAAAATATAGAGTTACACTAACCGTAGCTAGCACGAAATAGACCCTGATCCATTTTAATCTGACACACTGACCCATTTGATAGATCAATTGAGATCTACAAATGTACAATGTATGTATAGTGTAGATAACCTTATTTAAGTTGTCCGAAAATTGTTTAACATTTAGCTGTGGTCCAACGTCCACTTTCAGGTATATCTGATGTACAGTAAACTGCAGGTCAACCTTCCCAAAAAGGTTTTCAAACGGATTTTTAACTTTAAGTCGAACACATAGAGATATAAATAAATATTGGACAACATCACATACATTGCTCTGATCCCATGGTAAGTAGCCAAAGCACTTGTGTTACAGAAATCAGAAACAACGACGGTACCACAACACCCAGACCCGAGGCAATATAGAAAAGTTATTTTTCTACATTGACCCGACCGGGAATAGAACCCGGAACCTCAGAGATAGCGAAAACAAGTCTGGTATGCTCGCCTCTCGGCTATGGAGGTCGCCTATCTAGGTATATCGATTGAGAAAGTTTGACGTTTGTGGTAGGTTGACGCGCTGTTGTCTGTACTGCCCTTAATCACAGAATACCTAATAGTACTACCGTACAGAAGACTCACTTCCTAACAAAAGTCAGGTTTAGGTATAAAAATATACCTAGACTCGCCAGAGCTACCCGCCTGCAAGCAAAATTGAAACTTAAAACCGCGCGCGAACCACGAATTTTCTTTGCGCGCCCCAGTTGTATGACCGAGCTGCGAACGACGGCACGGGGTTGTCACTTGAGAAGTTTTTGTACCTAGTTGATTTATTAGTTTTACGATTAAAATAAGTAGATTAAGCATTACAAACGTTGATTCTGTAAACATATAAATTCCATCTGAATGTCGTGTGTTCGATTCCTACGGATGTAGGTATTCCTTTGTAAACATTATCCTATTCTATTTTTAATATTGTTTCTGGGCTAATATAACTAATTAAGGATTTTTATTTTAACTATTACTACTTATTATGGACATGGAATTAAAGATGAATTTCAATACGAGTATGGTGTGAAATTTAACAAAATGTTAGCTCTGATTCACAATTCGTTTTATTCAGACAACCGGTAAACCAACAACATCTTTTAAACGCATTATTATATTGACGTTTAGGCTAAGTAGAAGACATTGCGGGTCAATTTGCAAAAGCAAAAAAAAATATTATCAAGTATGCGCTCGCGCGACGTGACCGCGACTGTCGTGCGAGCCGAGCGACAGCCCACTGGCATACGCCGCTTCGGGCGGCGCGCTGCCCGAATATACCTAAACTGCGGAGTGACACCCTTAATGTCATCGTCTTGACTCATAAATCTAAAATAATTATTTAGTAAGTGGCTTTAATTGTTATTTTTTATATTATAATCACATAATTTCAACTTTCTTATCATCGTTGTGTTATGTGTAGATTATGTTTGGTCTAGCGTTTTGCTTTTTTTATACGGGCATTCTGTTAGGAAACAATAATAATCCTCGGAGTAAATAAAATAATTGCGTTACAAGCTACGTTTAATGCAAAGGGTTCTATAAACAAGTCTAAAGCATGTATGTTTTTTGAAATAAATAAATGTTTAAATTTATTCGTTTAATAACGTGATCTTTGGAACAAAAGCTAGAAAAGAGAAAAATAACAAAACACTAACGTCGACGACCGACGAGCGCGGTGCCTTAAAATCTGCCAGTACCTTTACTGGCCACAATTGAACCTAGTTCTGCAATAAGCAGCCAAGTGGCACTTTTTCGAAGATTGAGTTATTAACACAGCCATACTAAAATCTGCCGGATTTTTGGCTAAAACAGCCATTTCAATATCTCTTCTTACGGCGGAGGTATGAGCCGTCAAATGCAGCCATTCATCAAAAAATATTTTGAGTAAAGTAAATTTATTATGGCTAAGTTAATAACTCGATCTTCGAAAAAGTGCCACTTGGCTGCTTTCTGCAGAACTAGGCCCAATAGGCTAGTTTCCTGGGTCAAAAAAATTTCTATTTAGTCCGTCAGTTAGATTATCAAAAAATATTGGACCCATATTTTGTCTTTTGTCAATTAAACAAAAAATGACGAAGATAAAGCGCATCAAAGTTTAGGAGTGACGTCACGCCTTGCTAAAAAGTGTCGCAAGGCGTGACGTTACGCGGAACTTCAACGGGCTATATCTTCATGATTTTTTGTTAGAAAAGAAAAAATACGTGTCCAATATTTTCCGTTATTCCAACTGACGGTCTAATTAGATTTTTTTAGGAAACTAGCCTATTATTCTAGGAAAAACGCGCATGAAATATGCTGTAGGTATATTTTAATGCGTTCACTGCGAAATTTACTGTACAATATTTTTTATTTGAAATTTTGTTTTTGGTTCATATATCAACATAAACCATTTGTATTTTATTAATGTTTATTACAATTTAACGCTGCCAGGGAGATAAGGATATACCATCAGTAAGTTACAAAGTTATTTACTTACAGGGAATCAAAATACGTTGGGATTTATTTTAAAATTACTCTGACATTTTAATTGAAGTTAGTGTGATGTGCATGATTGTTTTTTCCTAGTTTCATAAAATACATAATCTTTAGACACCTGCTTATAAGTCGTTCATAGATTTAGTAATCTGCAATCATTTACGTTAAGGAGTGATTGATTATCATAATAATTTGTTGTATCCTTATCAACACGTACGTTTAATTGGACTAGACGCGACGTTTATGTAAGTAAATGCGTTTCGCCTTGCGTTTTCCTTAAGTTTAATAGCTCTGATTACGGCTGATGACGATTTCATGCACTAAACGTTAAGGATAATATTTATCCTTTCTAGTCTTAGGTAATGTACTCAACAACTGAAACGAGTTAATTATTAATACATTATGTTGGTACTTGTAAATCTTACATTCGGCTTTAGGCAAACACTAGTTATTTCTACATCACAAATTATAAGTTATTTTACTACATGTTATTTGCACTTAAGTGTCCTACCATGATCGAATTCTTCATTCGTCTACATTCATTATTTCAGTCATGTTATAATATTACGTATTTAATATTTCTCCAATGTTAAGTATAATTATGTAAAGAAAATTATAATTATAATTATGTTGGTAAAGTACATTTCTAATATAATGTTTCATTAGTTACTACATTACTGAAATATTGCATAATATTGTAGCATTTTCATGCCTTAATTAAAATATATTGCAAAAATAGTTTTGTCTAGACGGTAGTTTAATTTCGGTTTTTATATGTGTACCAGTGTGACTCATTCCGGGCATACCACCGCACGAATTTCAATTTACTGAACACAGTTAATGTGCCGTCAACACGGAGACAGCAACGTACTTATATAGTAAGTCAGTACAGTGTTGTTTTGATACTAATCTTGCGTGGATACTTTTTATGCCAATACAGGGATACATTGCAAAGGGGTGCCAAATCTTTAGGAGTTTCTCAGAATCAGTAAATTAATCGAACTATGCTAAGAACAAAAAAAAATCCCATTTAACTATTCCTATCCGCTGTTTAAAATCATACGCGTGGATAATTTAACTTATGAAAAAATTGCACCGTATGTGCACTGCGTAAGGTCCTTGCAGGCTCCCCGTACCTACGCCTCTGATGAATGACCTCGCAGCTTTCGTAATCTCTCTATTGACTTTATTTTTTGATATTTTAAAGTATTTTTTTTTTCGTAATATAGTATTATTAAAATAATAACGATTAAGACTCTTGTTTATATTGTTTCCAAGATCTTTTTTTTTAATTTGGCACCCTTTTGCAATGTAACCCTGTATAATATTAGTGATGACTCCGCCATCGCATATTGTCCAGTGGTGTAGCCACACGTGAAACTGACTAAGGCGCCTTTATTTTATTTATTTATCCGCGTGCGTGCCGCGTTTTTTTTTTCAAAGATTTTCCGGTAAGTGACATGCCCAGGATTAACTGGACTAAAAGTTAGTTAGGTCCTCACATGAAAAATCGTATAAGAACTCCGTAGGAAAATATGACAAATGCTACGGTGCATGACAGTTATGATGATGATTATTTATGAACAAGTAAATTTTTAAATAAAAATTGCAAATTGTTTATTCACAAAACTTCGTAATAGAGTATAGAGTAGGAGTAGACTATAATAAAGCACTTATTGTGTCCAAGACAAAAAAATATGAATATAAGTGTTTTTCATTCTTTTTAGTAACCTACATTATTACAATCCATGTCTGTTGTTACAGGGGTGCTACATGACAATCCACATAACGCCGGAGCGGTCGTGCTCGTACGTCTCGTTCGAGTCCAACGTGCCGGTGTCCAGCTACGACGAGGTCATCAAGCGCGTCCTAGAAGCATTCCGACCCGCGAAGTTCGTGCTCACAGTGTTCGCGTCGCCGGTAAGTGTATATTTGAAGGTGAAGTTGAATTGGGTGTCTGTCTTGTTTGTATTATTGTTTTTTTTATACAGGGTGTAACGAAAAGGTGAAATAAAACTTTAAGGGGTTATTCTACGGCTAAATTACATTAACTTTTTCTATGGGACCAACATCAAAATCTCAAAAAAAAATTGACGTTTCCATACAAACTGATGCCAGCTGGTCGCGTTTTAGTATGGGAAAGTGTTTTTTTTTTGCGATTTCGATGTTGGTCCCATAGAAAAAGTTGATGTAATTTAGCCGTAGAATAACCCCTTAGTTTTATTTCACCTTTTCGTTACATCCTGTATATTGTTATATGGGTAATGGACATTTCTACTGCGTTACCATATTTTGTGTGACCTTTTTTAGCCTGGTCATAGTTAAAGTTTTATGAGTTATATAATTACTTATAGACAAAAGACAAAATCAGTCTGTGTGGGTTTAAATATTCAAGTATTAAAGTTGTTTTGCGTCTATCAATATGTCTACGGCTAGTAAGATACTCAATTATTGGATGAATTATCGTTTAGCAAACTATTGCTAATCATGCAAGAAATATGACTAAATATGTTTTTGCAACTGTGCTAATAATGCAATGAAATAAAATCTATCAACAGTACATGTGAAGACCTATAAGTGGTTTAATAGTTGCTATTTTGTTATATTTTTTATAATGTGTAAACCCAGGTTTTCATGTAATAAATAAATAAAAGAAAATAAAAATAAAACAGTAAACTTGAATTTTAAAGTCGAATTGATAATTCGAGATTAGGCAGACTACAGACGAGTGGTAGCGTATGGCCCAAACCACCTCATAGTTGAGTCGAAGCCTGGCCCTGCAGTAGGACTTATATAGGCACACTTTACTTTACCAGGCAGACATCAAGTTAACTTTCACTGTAAACTTGACAGACAGACATTCAATCTTCTCATCGAGGTGCTCATGCACGCATGTTTATTTATTTATTTATACTTTATTGCACATTTAAAAATAATTGTACAAATGGCGGACTTAATGCCAAGAAGCATTCTCTACCAGTCAACCAGTGATCAAACCGAGAAATACAGGCGGTGCAGCAAGAAAAAAAAACATATATATATATATATACACACCAACATTACATGCTTAATAAATAGGTATAAATATATATGATTATCAATTATATACATATACATACACATACATAACATAGTACACAGAGCAAATGAAAGATAAATCATTAGGCATGTGACTACGCGCCATATTTACGATCGCCGTTAATCGTTCGCCAGGACTCCCCCGGCGCGGACGTGCCGCGGCAACTGAAGAAGTCGTCGTCCCTCGGCGCGTTCGAGCAGAAGGACGCGCAGTTCGTCCGCTTCGCGGGGTACGCGCTGCACTACGCGCTCTACTGCAAGTTCCCGAGCTGAGGCCGCGCGCGCCCGCCCCGCGCCCCGCCGCGCCCCCGCCCCCCTCGCCCCGCACGCCGCGCGCTCGCGCACATCCTCGCCGAGTGACGCGACACGCACGCGACACGCACGCGACACGCACGTGACACGCACGCGACGCGCACGCGACACGCCGCGCGGTGCCGGCCGCCGCGCCCGCGACGACAATATACATTTAGCGAACTAAAACTCCTTTCATTTATCGACCCGTCCCCTGTGACATGACCTGAGTGAACGGCTGGGCCTTTGAACTCGATATACCTCAAGTTGTAAAAAAATATAAGTTGTATGTTCTATCAGATAGAGATAACCTGAGACCTCATCGGACACTGACTAGGCAGTTAGTAGCTGCATTCGTTTATTAGAAGTGAAATAAAAATATTTTGTTAACTGGCTATCATCGATCACAGTGTTACCCGAGTCGTAGCATAGTTTGACGATCTATACGGTTATATGCGACGAATGTATTTGTGCGAAGCGATAAGACCCTGCGGGGCGGAGGGCAGCACCGGCCGCGGTCCGCAGGCCTACTTGCCTGCGTTGCGAGTTGATTCGACCGTGTTTAGACATATTTTAAGGTTTTAAATTAAGGCCAATAGTTATTTTTGTATGAATAAATAATTTGTTCTTGTTTAATAAATGTTTTTTAACTTTTAAGTATATACATGTTAATAAATGATTATGATAATAACCACCATAGTTATTTTATTCCAAACTTCTCGGACATCCCGTGTACATTTGTAGAAGACAGTATATAAATTATGCCTTGTCTGCGTCAAAGGTGTTGCTTAACTAATAGATTGTAAAACTGTGGTCATAATATGAACTTGACAGTTTTAGGTAATTTAAAGTGAACCTAAGAAAATGCACATTATAGAAGCTATTCAAAATGTATAGACACGGGTAATTTCGTAGGTCAAGTTCTAGACTTCAAGTCAAGTCAAGGGAAGCTAGTTCTGACTAGTCAGAGATTTAGTAGTCAATTAAATATAATTTGTAGTAGATATTTCGTAATCAGTGGTCTTTGCGTTAAGTATTTATTAAGAAATACCTGTGGCCTAAACAAAATTAGCTGATTTAGCCAGGCAAGGCCAGATCTCTGGAAGAGTGGAAGTATACTAACATAGTGATGATCTGGTAACTGGCTGGAGCCAGTACTGTACTGTATAGTGCTCGAGTACTACTAATTTAAGTGGAGCCTAGAGATGAGAAATCAGCTCATGTGGGCTTAGATGCCGTGTTTCTTCAACTAGCATACTCACCAGTTACCATAACGAAGTGTTATTTCATGAATGCTAAAAAATTATACCTAAATAGTGCAAAATAGTGCCCAAAGGAAATAAATAGTTACCGTATACTTACGAAATTATAGCTTAGTTTGGTGAGCATGCTATGAGGTTTCGCCCAGCGTACTTACCTTTCGTTTGGAAAACTACTAGCTGATGACAATTCATACACTAAAGTTAACTAAAACTAACTAACTAAAAATAGTTTTAAATAATGTCCAAAGGACAAACTACTTATTTCCATTGGGCACTATTGAGGAATCATTAATTGGCATTCATGAAATTCGTGATGAGTATGCTAGTCGAAGAGACACTAGATGCCGGGAGAACTGATGAGGTTGAACGTCAAGATGGCGGGACCCTGCCAGGTTTGCGACTATCATGTGAATAGGATTTAATACAAATTTCTAGTATTTCATACATTCATACTAAAATTCTACACTCATAAAATTTCAAAATATTCTACAAAGAACGTGGTCCCAGAATTTTGATATCAAAATGGCGGGACCACTATTCAGTTAATGAAAAACATGGAGTGATCATAAACTGAACACACCAAATTTTTATACGATAAAGTACGACTACGTTTAAAAAAAATTATAAGTACTTTTAAAACTGTAACGTAATATTTTTAACCCGGTGTTATGAGTAATCCGCTATGGCGCAAGACAATTTATAAATTTAATACCGTGTTAGTGGATAGTTCGCGATTAAACTCGCTAATCCTGATGTGCGCAGGTAAACGCCTAAACAAATTTTAAAAGCAATAAAATAATACTTGGCTTAAATTATACTTTTTCTTTAGGCGCTTTTCTAATGTAAATACACTCTTTTTAGATTTGAAATACAGTTTTAAAATTATAATAACGCTTCAAACGAAATCGTACTATATGAAATTAAAATTTGGAGCGTTTGGTTTAAGATCACGCCATGTATTATTAAATAACTGAATAGTGTTCCCGCCATTTTGATATCAAAATAGCGGAACCACTTTCTTTGTTGAAAAGTTTATTGTTAAATTTTATGAGTAGAATTTTACTATGCAGGTATGAAGTAGTAGAAATATTGTATTAAACCCCATTCACATGATTTTCGAAAAACCCCCAATAGGTTTTTCGAATCCCGAAATTTCAAATTCCCGCCATCTTGACGTTCATTCAAAAATACCTGAGTGGAGAAGAATTCTATTGATGTAAAACCGCCACTTTATCACCACGGCATTTAACTTGAAAGTTCCGACTTTTTACTGCAGCAGTCAAAATAAAAAAATGATTTTATTTTTTCAAAAAGTTTAATAAAAACAGTTAATACACTGCATAGCACCATCACCTTACACAACATTCACCAAATACGTCAGTCTTTTAAACTGTTCAATTTAAGGAACTCAGAAAATTATTGAAGCCTTAAAAATAAGTTGATATTAAATATTAAAATTGATTTTATAACAATGAAATCGGTTAAATAATTAAAATAACAAAAAAAAATTTGGTCTAACAACACAGATATTAAGTACTTAAATAAAACAATATAAAAATAGCTGCATATCATAGCAAGAAACATGGAATGCATCATAAAGTAATAATAAAAAAAAAACATTTCAATAACTTTTTTTCTAACAAAATTTTATTAGATATATGTAAATATGAAAACGAGTACGCAGTGAGCATTCATTTTAATTTCACAGATTATATTATCATGTAATAATAAATAAATAACAATTTAGCTTAAAATACTATGTTTAGATGCCTTACACCAGGTACAGAAATTAGAAAAATAGATACACAAATTTTCTTAATATTAAGAGTAAATGCACTTGCAATGTTTTGGCTGATTAATTATTTTAACAGGTTCCCTTCCAGTCCAAGAATAGATACGACAGGCAAAACAATAGGCTAGTTCCCTGGGTAAAAAAAAGATTATTCTATTTAGTCCGTCAGTTAGATTATCAAAAAATATCGGTCCCATATTTTGTCTTTTGTCAATCAAACAAAAAATGACGAAGATAAAGCGCATCAAAGTTTGGGAGTGACGTCACGTCTTGCCAAAAAGTGTCGCAAGGCGTGACGTTACGCGGAACTTTAACGGGGTAGATCTTCACAATTTTTTATTTGATTGAGAAGAGAAAAAATACTTGTCCAATATTTTCTGTTAATCCAACTGACGGACTAATTAGATTTTTTAGGAAACTAGCCCATTGTTATGAAACAGTTATTCATCGAACAGAGAGGGAACTAGTTAAGGCACACTTATTATTAGAAGTACTTTATTATAAATACACAAATCACATAAAAGTTAAAATATTTATTTTAGTTGCCGAATGTTAAAGCATTTGTCAAATAACATCTAATATGAGATTTTGGTAGTAATTATTTCGTCATTATATAACATATAATGACGATAACTTTGCACGGCTGTTGTTCGATGTATAGTGAAATAGTATTTTGGTAGTTACTGTTCCGTCATTCGTTAACTTGCACAGCTGTTTTTTAAATGGTGGTGGAACATTTTGGTAGCAAGAGTTCCGTTATTCAAAGGCCTTGCACGAATGTTCTTCGATTGGTTGTGGAACGTTTTATTAGCAAGTATTCCGTTAATCAAAGATCTTGCATATTTATTCTTCAATTGGCAGTGGAACATTTCGGTAGCAAGTGTTCCGTTACTCAAAGGCCTCGCACAGTTACTCTTCGATCGGTAGTGGAACATTTTAGCAGTAAGTGTTATGTTATTCGAACGCCTTACGCGGTTTTTCTTCGATCGGTAGTGAAACATTTCGGTAGTAAGCGTTCCGTTGCACGTCTGTTCTTCGATCGGCTGTGGAACATGTCAGTAGGTAGTGTTCCGCTATTCGATGACCCTGCAGGGCGGCACGTACCCGCCGCAAGCCTTGCCCACGTGCTCGGCGACGGCGAGCGCGAGCGCGTCGCGCGCCGGCGCGGCCACCACCTGCAGCCCCAGCGGGAGGCCTTCGCTGTTCAGCCCGAGGGGCACCTACAGTGACACGGGAGTAACAGAAATTTGATACAATCCCCGGCAGGAATCTTGAGCGCTGGAGAGAGTAGGGATCGCTCTGCGCATCTAACGAGACGATCATTGTGTCAGCGACGCGTGTGCGAGCGAATCGTAATGGTCTTCGGAATCGAACGGTGCCGCTAGTTGTAAAAATAAATATGCGACAGACAAAACACCGATCCGCCAACGGGCAGCGTTCGGGAAATTACACGTTCTCGTCCTAAATACCTGTGCCTAAAGACGAAAATCTACAACCAGTGTATACTACCAGTGATGACTTATGAAACTGAAACGTGATCCCTCACTATGGGCCCCAGAAGAAAGCTTAAGGTCGCACAGCGTGCTATGGAAAGGGGTATGCTCGGTTCGCTTGAGAAATGAGGAGATCCGTAAACGAGCAATATCGCTGACATAGCAATCTGAAGTGGCAGTGGGCGGGGCACAGCACGTAGAACTGACGGCCGATGGAGGCCGGCAAGCGCAGCGTAGGACGACAACCTGGTAAAGATTGCAGGAAGCCGCTGGATGCAGGCCGCTTCCAAACGGCCCAGACGGCCGACACGGGGGTGTCTGCCGTCTGCTTAAGGGGGGTCGCGAGCGCGCGCCGCTCGCAGAAGACTGGGGTTTCACTCCCCCTTAAGCCGGGACTGAGGAATATGCCTATGGCCCTAGGCCTATGGCGAAATCCGTAGCCCCTTCTCATATAGCACCGGAAGGACACTGCCAGGTTTTTAGTGGGTATATGATTATTGTAAAACAAGAATGCAATACCCTTACAGGGTCCATGAGTATGATCTCACACAATGTAATAACACCTTGATGTACACATATGACCAGTGTCGCAATTGGTAGATTGATTTGGTGTCAATGATCTCAAACATTGATGTTAATATGGATATGCTTCCGAGATTTCGGAATTTCTTGGTATCAGTTTTTGAAAAAAAGGCATATCCATATTATGCTAGCACTGCTTATGACGAAATAAATAAAGTAAGCAAGGTATTTATCAATATTTTTCAAAAATTCTTAAAGATTTTTAATTTTTTTAATTACGTACTATTTACTTTAAGACCAAATAAAAATATATGCTTATTATCTGGTCGTGTAGTACAGACCTGCACGGCGGGCATGCGCAGGGCGTTGATGATGGCCCAGTAGGCGAAGTTGAAGGGGCGCGGGAACAGCGAGTAGTGGTAGGGGGCCACCGCGGGGGCCGACGGGAACAACAGCACGCCGTTCGGACCCAGTGCTTTCTGGACACGCATATTATAAAATATTTATTTCATTCATTAATTCATAAAGTTTAATGTCAATTGGAACAATTTTACGTTAGTAGGTTGACAAGCTATTGATTATTAAAAAAAATTACGGTGTTCACTCACTCCACTCACTCACTCGTTTCAAACAAGTGGTCACTCACCCCGCTTACTTCCTCACTCGACCCATACAGGTGGTCACTCACTCTTCCCGTAAAGTTGGTCACTTAACCCCACTCACTCAATCACTCGTCCCATACAGGTGGTCACTCACCCCACTCACTCATGCTTTCCATACAGGTGGTCACTGACCACGCTCACTCACTCACTCACTCGTCGCATACAGGGGGTCAATCACCCCGCTCACTCACGCGTCCCATACAGGTAGTCACTTACCCCACTCACTCACACACTCACCCCATAGAGATGATCACTCACCGCGAGATCATCAGCTAGCTCCTTAGTGAGGTTTTCTGCCCACTCCTTATCGACCGGAGGCAGCACGTCGTCGTTGAACAGCTTGAACACCGCCGCCAGCGTGTACTGGGATATGCCCAGCACCTGGGGGCAAATCGTAAAACTGGTTTACCTACCTAAATTTCCTTCTTCTATGACCACGTAGACATCTGACGTTTCACCTTATTTTTGTTATGACATGTGTCTTTTATCTAAAACTGTAGTACTTAATAGGGAACGTTCAAAAACGTTTATTGCGCGTATTCCAAATTGACGAATTTCGCGTTTGTAGAGTTGTCCACAGAGGGATGAAGTATCATAGTTTGTTGTTTTTTACATCATACAAGACTCAAAAAACAAATGCCATCCGATTTTAATGATTTAAAGTGCATTTTTCCTAGCGACAAAATTTTTCTTTTTAATTTTGGAGTCACTAATAATAAAATATTTCTTTGTTGCACTTAACGGACCGCACCAGACTGCAACTACGCGTCATTGCTCTGAATATAATATTATGTGAAATCTTCCAATCTTGCCTTACTATAGAACAAACAGTCGTCTCTAACGAGGGTAGTATTAGAAATACAGACCTTTCTAAATAGTTCGACGAAAGCGTTGGCCCTCCCCTGGTTATTGGTGAGTAGTTCAGCGAAGCAGCTGGCCTCCTTCGTCATGGCGTGGCGCCACAGCACGAACATGTGCGCGAGGCCGCGGTGCGAATACTTTATCGGCACTTGCTCTGTGTTCGGAGCTAGCTCTGTTAACTTCTTGATCACTCTGGAAGGATTTACCTTTGTGAAGCATGACTACACAGTATCCGGCGTTAAATATGTTATCACAGTACACGTCAGCCATACATTTTTCATGGTAAAAGTTGTTTTAGAAAGAGACAGATATACCTCAATTTCTAATTACTGTATTACGGTTTGTGATCGTAATGTTACTAGAAGCAGATCGACACCGGATTGCGGCTATTGTCAAATTACGGGAATTGGGCCTCTGAAGATTATCTGGATGAGATCCCTTTTAGCGATAAAACTGCCTAAATTGTGCTATTCCAAATGTATAGTTTCTCTGTAAGTTGTTTCTTGTGTGTGGTGTACAATAAAAAGTTATCTATCCCTTGAAACAAAGTTAGTTATAAAAAAAATAGGAAGTGTTATTTCATTTATTTCTTTCTTTCTACTTCTGTGTTACCTGGTCATGGCCTGCCGAAGGTCTTTGCTGATGGGGCTCACTCTCAGGTCCTGCGCGGTCTCCACGTAGAGATACTTCACGTTCTACCAACACAAAATGTTTTTTTCAGGCTCCTTGATTCAGAACTGTTCTATAGTAAATTGTCATCCGTTAAATCACGTGGATTATAAGGTCCTTTAATATAAATAAATTCAAACCACAATAATAAAAATCACACTGGTGTTGTCGATCGATAGTGAACTATCGATGATTAATCGATCGATACTCTATCGATGATTAATCGACAGTCTAACGATGGTAAACTTTGACGACCTCTGTAGCTGAGAGGCGAGTATATTGGACTTCGCTATCTCGAAACCAAGTCCGGCATACTCGCCTCTCGGCTACAGAGGTCGTCAGATTCAGATTCAGTCATTTTACATCTCTAGTAAGGAATCTGACCTTCAAATCGACGGGGGTGTCCAGTTCGAGGCCCGGCGCGACCACCTTGGTGAGGGGCGCCTGGTCCGCGGGGTGCTTGCTCACGAACCCGATCGTGGCCATCGTGGGGTCCTCGCCGGACCGCAGGCACGTGCCTGGGGGGGAGCGACACTTTACTGATGGACGCCACGTTTAATTTCTGTTGGTACACAGTCATAATCATAAACAGCCTACGTCAGCCCACTGCTGGACATGGGCCTCTCCCATTCCAATGCACACTACTGCGCGCGATCCTCTCATTTTTTAAGTTTTTCAAGTTGTTGGTTATCGATTTTTGTAATTAAAAAAAATATTGATTTGATCTAATTCTCTGAAATGGGAAAGATGCAATTATTCAATTACGGTAAATTGTACAGTAGCTAATATGGCAACAATATAATTAATAATAATATGGACAACATCACATACATTGCTCTGATCCTGTGATAAGTAGCTTAAGCACTTGTGATACAGAAATCAGAAACAACGACGGTACCACAACACCCAGACCCGAGACAATATAGAAAAGTTATTTTTCTACATTGACCGACCGGGAATCGAACCCGGGACCTCAGAGATAGCGACACCAAGTCCGGTATACTCGCCTCTCGGCTACGGAGGTCGTCCTAATTAAGGTCACTTATGTAACCAAATTATATATTATTGCATGCCGTGGCAACCTGTTATTAAGACGGCACTCAGTCTTTAGCCAATATTTGTATGTTTTACTAATTTGCTTGTAATTGTGCTTGTCTTGTTGGTTCTTATAAAATAAATAAATAAATCCTCGGCTATTCTATTTTTTTACATCCATTGCCAGCAGCCATGTGTATAATGTCGCTCCACCTTGTCGGAGGGCGCCCCAAGCCACAGCGTATACAGGGTGTAACGAAAAGGTGAAATAAAACTTTAAGGGGTTATTCTACGGCTAAAGTACATCAACTTTTTCTATGGGACCAACATCGAAATCTCAAAAAAAAAATTGACGTTTCCATACAAACTGATGCCAGCTGGTCGCGTTTTAGTATGGGAAAGTGTTTTTTTTTTTTGCGAATTCGATGTTGGTCCCATAGAAACAGTTGATGTAATTTAGCCGTAGAATAACCCCTTAAAGTTTTATTTCACCTTTTCGTTACACTCTGTAGAACAGAAGATTCATATCTTATGTTTACCTTTCATGCTGGTGTACCCCGGTGTGGCTTTGAATCCGTACAGGCCGCAATAGAACGCAGGCATTCGGGTCGAGCCGCCGATGTCCGAACCTTAAATAATAATAAATATAATAAACGAAAAATTTCTTATTTCCTTTTTGATAAACCGACCTTTTTGATAAACTAGAACATAGTACTCTTTATCGCACACCATACTGAGTACAAACACATGTTTTTTACATAAAGACGTATAATTTAGGCGGTTTTCTAGACAACCTTCACGTAGAGGCCAAGAATAGAGAAAGTGGAAGAGTGATTATAAACTTTTTAAACTTTCTTGTTGCATTTTTTAACTAACACTATGCACTAAACAGGTATTACGCAACACATACCTTATGTTGCGTTATTGGTTTTCCCGTTTAATTTCCAATTTGGATATTAATCAGAATCCCAAAAAATGTATGGCTCTTAAACTAAAACTTAAATTTTGTAAATTGTAATTTTTGACTCCTCCGACTCAAAAGGTTGCGGACCCCTGCCCTTGTATTTCTGATGCTGAACAACTCACACAAAGCAATAGGAGTGGCCAGTGAAGCGGCCAACGCGGCCTCCCCGCCGCTGGACCCGCCCGTCGTGCGCCCGGTGTGGTACGGGTTGTTGGTCTGACCGTGTACCATGTTGCGTGTTTCTTGCCTAAAATTGTTTTAATAATATGTAAAGTGCTGAAAATTTCAACTGTTTTCTATTTTAAAGTTTAATTTTAACATGCAGATGCAATTTTTATAAAAAAAAATCTTTAAAAATTGTAACTTTGACCGTCAATATCCCGGTAACCAGCCATTTCTCAGGTATAGCGTCGAATAAAATAAATTAAAAGTAAAAAACTTTTTTTAAAACAAGAATTTATTTTAATGCGCTAAAAAGAATAAAATAAACTTTTCCTTTAAAACTTTTACTATCAACTTATAACGTCATTACACAATTAATATGATATAAATGCTTAGAAAAGAATTCTCAGCAAGTCTTTTCATTAAAATTTGATACCCATATTGTAGGAAAGCATAAAAACTTAGTCCGTCATCTCACGAAGTCCGCCATATTGAATTTAGAGTGACCTCACTTTATTTTTCGAGTTATTCTTAGCAAAACCCTTTTGTTTGATACCCATATTGTAGAAGTGCATCAAAAATAACTAGTCCGCCATCTTGGGTGAACCGCCATGTTGGATTTAGAATGACATCGCACAGCTAACCATACATTGTCATCCAAACTAAAACGTGTAAACAAAATTTCAGCTCAATCGGTTGAAGATATCTGCTTCAAAATCGAGTTGCAAAATGTCACCCGAAAAAACATAGTTACATACTTACATTGCAAGTTAAAAAAAGCTTGTAATAAAAAAAAACTATTGTTAAGCCTTCGCGTTCCGCTTACCCGTGGCAGACCGGAAAAACAATGGAGAAAATTTTTAGTGGCACGTGAAGAATATGTTGTATTCGGCTTCATTAAGCTTTTTTAGGGTTCCGTAGCCAAATGGCAAAAAACGGAACCCTTATGGATTCGTCATGTCTGTCTGTCTGTCCGTCCGTCCGTATGTCACAGCCACTATTTTCCAAAATTATAAGAACTATACTGTTGAAACTTGGTAAGTATTTATTTTTAAGATTTTCAAACAAAAATAGTAAAAAAAACAAAAACTTTTAGGGGTTCTCCATACTTGGAATTTATAATAAAAAAAAATGTTTTCATTCAACCCATTCGTGTGTATGGGTTTGTAATATTATGGATAGGTATCTATGGATAGGTCTTCAAAAATGATATTGAGGTTTCTAATATCATTTTTTTCTAAACTGGATATTTTGCGCGAGAGACACTTCCAAAGTGGTAAAATGTATCCCCCCTGTAACTTCTAAAATAAGAGAATTATAAAAACTAAAAAAAATATATGATGTACATTAGCATGCAAACTTTCACCGAAAATTGGTTTGAACGAGATCTAGTAAGTAGTTTTTTTAATACGTCATAAATCGTAAACCGCAATTTACACTATTAAAACATCGATCAAAGTTACAACGAACTACAAGAACTTTTATATCATGCCACTTGCTGCTACGGCACCCTTCATAGGCGATACCAATCGCACTTGGCAGCTTTTTTTACACCCGATATTACTCGTAGTGTAAAACTCACCACTGGTTGATCTCGGGCACGGCGGTGACGGCGAGCGGGACGGCGCCGGCGGCCCGCAGCAGCCGCACGCACTCGGCGTCGGCGTGTGCGCGCACGTGCGCGCGCGCCACCAGCCCGAGCGGGTGCAGCATGCCCGCTACCGCGTGGCTCTCCTTCGACGTGAACGGGACGCCTAACGAGGGTTTTTAATTAGCCTGTACCATTCCAAAGCTGAGCAAAGATTTCCCCCCAAATACTCCACCGATCTCTGGCCAGCGTTATGCGATGTCTATCAAAATATATAATAAATTACCGGACGAAATAAAACTATTACCTGAATGGTAATAGTTTTTTGAACAAATTTAGAATAGCATTAAGAAAATGTTTAATGGAAAAGAGTTTTTATTCAAATGACGAATTATTTGAAAAGATCGATGCTTAGATATTCGCTGTGTGCGCGATGACAGCGCCCCTAGTGACCAAAATTGTTGTGGACTTGAGTCTTTCAAACTATATCAGCTGGATGGTTTGAGAATGATTTTCGGATTGTTTTTCTTCGAAATTAGATGAAAATATCTAAAAAGTTTGCGCATATTATAATAAGAGATTTTCTTACTTGAACTAAAATACGAATTGTGTTATACCTACGGGATTTTAATCAATACAACATGATATAACTTTCCAACCTCAAAATGTGCAAAAAGGGAAAAAATAGTATTAGCACAGCGTGTGAGAGATTTTGAAGAGCTCAGAACCAACGGACAAAGCTACTTAATAAGATCTGTGATCATAAGACAAACGTCTGTAACACAAATTAATTCCCTACAAACTTTTTTCTTTTCACAGCTGCAGCTATCTATTTATTTCTTTGCTCTAATTTCCATCTTGATGTTGGAAACAATAAAACATGTACAAAATGTTTTTTCCATTGTTTCTACACTTTATAACAGAACATGTATGACCCATATCGCGAATTTTATCGTTTTTCACTTTAAAATACTTAGTAACGTTAATATGGAATTCTATGGAAATATAGCTATTTCACACATGACAGTCCAGAGTTTTTTCACATTTCTGCTACATTGCGTGCTGCGATCGATTTGACGGCCCCCACCACCCACTTTGCACATAGCGAATACACTACCTGTCAAAATGGAGGCTGTGTTTGGTGAGGTATTTATGACATATTTCAATGATGACTTGACGACTAATTTGTTTAGGTAATGAATGTAGAATGAATGACATCAAGAATCTTTTTTTACAATTCGTTTTTAATTCCATATTCAATTCTAATTCTATAATTCAATTTTAATTAAATTTATTTTGTGTAATTTGCATGCTATGCATGGAAATTGCTAAATAGGCTTAAGGATCTTTGACATATTTTTTACATCTGAACTTTGTACACACCCTATTTAATGGCAAATAGTGTTTTGTATTTTGTTAAAGGATATTGAGTAAAAATCTATAGGAACTCGGCCCACTTTGTGTCAGCGTGCGTCTTTACAAGTCGGTAAAAAAAAATTGAAATATTCAACGATAGTACAAAAGAAATATTTTTGGAATAGAATTAATAGGGGTTTTCGAGGAATTTAAGAAAGATGCAGGCGTTTTGAGATTATATTTTGTGATTGCAGTATGGAAGGTAGAGGTAAGGAGTACTATCTCTTACGGGCGGAAAGTTGAAAAGTGTCTAGCTAAAGCAGTAAATAACAGTTCCAAAACCCTTCAAAATGGCGCTAGCGTAGGCAAAGAGTATGGTATAAATGTAGCAGTTGTTGTTGGATTGAAGTATCCCGAGTAGGAAGTGGCGAATTTTTTTTTTTTAAAACATTTTAGTGACTTTAAAACATGGAGGACAAAGCCATCCTTTAAAAAACATTTGAACAATTTACCCAGGTGCTACTGAGTCACCACCACGTTAAGTACGTTAAATAACGCACTTTGGCGGACAATTTTCCACCAAAAAATAACCATCAAAATTTACGTTTTACGATAGAAAACCAATAACAGGTTTAGGCCTATTATGAGTTAAACTTGGTTACTTTAAGTCGCCCGTCGTCGTCGATTCCCAGTTTGGGTCAATTTAGAAAACCGACTTTCTAAATTGCCCCTGGTCTAGGCGTGCTGGCAAAATTCACTGTCTGGTAGTTTTGGTATCTCGTTACATTAAATAAAAATCAAAGTAAATATATACAGAGTGTAACGAAAAGGTGAAATAAAACATTAAGGGGTTATTCTACGGCTAAAGTACATCAACTTTTTCTATGGGACCAACATCGAATTCGCAAAAAAAAAAAACACTTTCCCATACTAAAACGCGACCAGCTGGCATCAGTTAGTATGGAAACGTCAATTTTTTTTTTGAGATTTCGATGTTGGTCCCATAGAAAAATTTGATGTAATTCAGCCGTAGAATAACCCCTTAAAGTTTTATTTCACCTTTTCGTTACACTCTGTATACGTCCCACTGCAGGGCACAAGCCTCACCTCAACTATGAGGTGGCTTGAGCCATCCACCACGCGGGCCCAGTACAGATTGGTAGATGGGTGTTGTAAGGCCAGGGAATAAACCTTACTGTCAGATGTTATTAAGCCGCTCTAAGGCCTCTGACTAGGCTTCACGATTAGTAACATGCGATATTAGCCGGGACCAACTTTTAACGTGCCTTCCGAAGCACGGAGATGCTATTGACAAATGTCACTGAGTATGGTTGGATGGAATGTTCACCCATCCACTCACAACCGGCTGGCTTAACTTTGGTAATCACTACCAAAGCGTTGCCGCCACTGAGCTGCAAACACCTCTTACATTAAATGTTTGGTGGCAATTGTGTGTGTTGTATGTAACGATATTATATATCGTTGGTCGTATGGCGTATATTTTTATTTTACATTAATATTACTTTTGAACCTGTAATTTTTCCTTGTTATTTATCGCAGGCAAGAGTGACCGATATGGGAGCTGATGTCAGGTTTTTTTTTTATATTTACGCTTTTATTAAATATAACAACGATTATTCGCTTTTATTAAATACATTACGATTATTTTAGGATTTCTTAAAATACATTCTTTATTAACAGACTAGTTACTTAGAGCAAACTAACAAGATCTTTTACTATGAGATTGTAACAAATAAAACCTTAAAAATTGTAAGTGTGTAAGTTTGTAATATGTTTTTTTACCCATCACGCTTTACATTTTTTTACGAAATTTGGCACACATTAAGATATTTATCCAGCTTATCACATAGCATAATAATGATCCCGGTTTTGTTTTTCCTTGGAATGATTATTCATACCTCTTTGGCGTAATTCTGAAGTATATGTAGACGAAGTCGCAGGCAGAAGCTGTTAGTGCTTTATAATAGGGTTCATTTATTATCATTTTACCAGCATCTCAGCCCAGGAAACAAAACACAATGGATTTTTTTGTTAGGCGGTCTCATGAGATTGCTCGGCGTCCAATGAGTTAAAGGATTCTCTTAACCCCAGCTTAGGGAAACGAGAAAATCTCGACGGGTTCCCATCTTGTTGCGAAGTGGGGCTTAGTAGCCGCAGGCAGTGCCACGGTGAAGCCAAGTGGAACTTACAGGAGGTGTTCCCAGGCGGTTTGGGCCACCCGCTTGTGGATGTGTCTCCGTGAGGGCGGCATGTGTGTTCTCCCTGCTCGTGCGGCCTAGACAATGGTGGCGGGGGAAGAGGAGTGTCGGTAATAAGGTGCGCCGTTCTCCCTGTCCCCTGCGACCTGGCGCGGCCGTAGCGCTTCACGCGGTGGAGGTGGGCTGCGGGGTGTCCTGACCCTGCGGTTGGTGGAAGTCTCTCGCTTTCTAGTATGGTCGAGCTATGCTGTGCGGTGAGATGGCGTAAGACGTGGGCGGCCTTTTTTGGCGGCGCCGTGACGTCGCAAAGGGTGGCCGCGGAAGGATAACCCCTTGCTGACCCGATCTGAAGTCGAAAAGGGGGGAGAAGGAAAAGGCGTTTTGCCGAACTCAACTTTCTAGTGGGCTAGTGAGTGCGGGGCGGTGGGCCCCTGCGCACATTGCACATCCTGCCAGGCTGGCGTGATCCCGTGTGTACAGGATCACCTATATCCTATGCCTGAGGCCCGGCACGAGCCGTACGTAGGCGATACATGGAAGACGTCCTTAAGGGTGGTCCCTATGTATCGCCAAAATAGTTCACCTCAGAAGCATACCGGCGTAAGTTGTATACAGTCATTATGCAACATTGCGCCAGAATGCTTCTCGTTGCGAGGTACACCGCGAAATTATATTTTCCTGCGACAGTAAAAAGAAACAAAGAAAAAGAAATATGCGGTTACATGCGTTCGGGGTCACACGAGGTAAACAAAAATCAAACAAATTACATGTTACACAAATGTCATGACAAAAAATACCCGCTACTATCTGAATCAAGTCTGACATTAACATAAGTAGGTTTTAACTGTTGCTGAATGTATCACTGACGACATTTAGCTTTGTTATTTGACTATATTTAATGGGTTACAGTGAAAGTTTGTATGCCAGTTAGTTTACTTGGCTTACTAACAGCCTAGACATATCATTTTACATATAGTACAATATTAAATAAGGTTTTACGGCCCGTAACCTGTTTCTTTTATGTTTACACTTCGGAATTAAGCCAATTAGGAATGACTAAGTGGAAAATTAATATCAAAACGAGATGAAAATTGCGTTAAGGTGGATCAATGACTCACATAAGATCCAAATTTACATTATTGCTAAGCTAATTGAGTAACCAACATCCAAACATACTAACTTTATAATCTATGTATTTTTTTTCCATATTTCCCTTGGTCGCGCTTTAACTTGAGAACGACTTCACTGATTTTATCAATTTTTTTTAAAGTTTTCTAATTCTTTATTTAAATTTAAGAAAGTTGCGAAGAAAATCCTTTACGAATAAACTAAAGACCACGAGAACGAAATCGCGGGCTACAGCTAGTTTAAAATATGATAGCCCTTTCAAGATAAGAAGATACTTATGACACTTGGCATTTTCCGTTTCACCCATACTATTTACGATAATATTTTATAAAATATATTTTTAATTTTTAATTTATATCATTGCAAAAACACAATAATCTTTGCCTCTAAAAATTAAAGCAAATATTGCAAACCAATAATATACCTTAATGATTTAATAAATAAATTAATAGGATTTCCTTCAAATACTTGATGCGTAAAACGGAACGTTTACTTATAGGGATTGAAAATACATAATCGGAACTATTTCGATGAATCGATTCGGTCATCTTGTGAAAACCCTTGCGTTGACGTCAGTAGTACGAGAGCGTCTGCCTTGTATGCGACTTGTGTTATCGTTATTTTTCTCAAAGTTCCTATTTTGTCTTTTGTTACTGTTTTTGTAAAGTTTTCGTTATTTTTTTGCTTTTATTTGGTAAAATGCAAAAAAAGGAAAAAAGACTTGTCAAAAAGCTGTATACGGCACTCTGGCAGTAGAACATTGCAGTATATCTCTTATTTTAAATAAGTTCATTTGAATAAAAATCGATTAAACTTTCTTTATAAACTTTCTCGATTTTCAAAAAGAATCGGTTGGATTTTGTTAGGGCACATTACTATTTGTGTCAACAGGGAAGTCACGTGATGTGTCATAAGTTTCTTCCTATCCTGAAAAGAGTATTAAGAGTAAGAATATTAACGCATGTAACTGTCTGTCTGTCAAGGTTAAAAATAAAGTGACTTTGATGTTTGGTATGGATAGAGATAGTTTCATTGTTTTAGATTGACGACCGTCAGGTCTATTGGCTCGCGGCCCGAACGGCCAGGTGGTTACGGGTTCGAATCCCGCAAGAACAAATGGCGCGGGGCCCGTAGGATTGGCTGTCTACTGCTATATTGACGACCTCCGAGAGGCAAGTACGCCGGACTTGGTGTTGCCATCTCTGGTGAGGTGGAGCTTTAGCTCCTAACCTTAGGATCACAGCAATTAATGTGATGTTGTCCAATTCCAATATTTATTATTATTATATGGCTAATGCAATACAATCTTCGATTAGTTTGGGGCTATCTAGCCATCATACCATCGAAAATTTATTATATTATTTTTTGTGCCTGTCGAATTCTATATTAGATGATTTGTCTATATACAGTTACATGGCTCTGAATGCTGGGCCTAAGAAGGTAGATGAAAAGTGATTGCATGCAGCAGAAATGAGAATGTTAAGGTGGATGTGTGGGGTGACGAGAATGGACAAGATAAGGAATAAATATATTAGAGAAAGTATGAAAGTGGCACCTGTAGCAAAAAAGATGAAAGGACACCGTTTGTCTTGGTATGGACATGTGATGAGATGAGAAGAGGAGCACGTAACGAGAAGAGTGATGGATATGAGTATTGATGGGTGGAGAAGTAGAGGACTACCTAAGAAGAGATGGATGGATTGTGTGAGATGAGATATGACTGAGAAGGGAGTGAATGACTCAATGACGAGTGACCGGATTGCATGGAAGAGAAAGACATACTGCGCCGACCCCAGATGACCTGGGAACAGGGCAGGCAGATGATGAAGTAGAAAATCGGTTGAGGAGTTTTGTCATCTTATTTATTGTATTTATTTATTTAAATTTTTATTGAAAAAACCTACAAAAAGTGTACAAAAGGTGGACTTAATGCTAGATGCATTCACTGCCAGTAAACCTATAGGTCATGCAGAAAGCTTGCATAAAGGTCATTAACTTTGTCAACTCACCTAAGAACGGTTTCTTTTCAAAGTATTCATCAGGCAGACCCTCAGCGATTTTCTTATCAATTTCTTTGGCATCTTTCAAGGCGTCTTCGTATCTTTCGTCAACCACAGCATTGAGTATTGGATTTACCTAACAGTCATAAAAACAATGTTTTTAGTTGAATCAGAAGAAAGAGCAAAGGTCCCAATATTGAGCCTTGGGTTACCCCTTACACACAAATGCTTGACAATTTTAAGCATATTATATAAAAAAGTATATGATGTCACATGAAGTCAACACTTTTGACGACTTCCGTAGCTGTCTATGAGGTCCTGGGTTTGATTCCCGGTCGGTCAATGTAGAAAAATAACTTTTTTATATCGTCTCGGGTCTGGTTGTGGTACCGTCGTTAGAGCAATGTATGTGATGTCCAATATTTATTGTAATAAATATGATAATTTAAAACATTCTGTTTTTGTTTAAGGCTTTTTGTGAATTTATTGTTGACTTATGTCATTTAAACCTTTAATAACTAAAAACAAGACTCAAAAAAACTAACTTACAGCTTTGATCCGTTCAATACAAGCAGTCACCAACGCTTCAGACGTCAATTCTTTATTCCTAATCTTCGCTGCAAGAGACACCGCACTCTGCGCAAGTATCGCATGTCTCTTCTCCAGGTCCGGTATGGCTTGTCTCCTTCCTTCAAAAATGAATCCGAAGATAAGGTCGATGACCATGTCCAGGTATGTCCGGAAGCACAGGTAGGCATGCTTCAGTATGTTGGATGCCATACCGCAGAAGATCCTTGTTGTCTTCTTGTTGCGGCGCTGTGGGAAGTTGAAAAAAAAGGGTTACATAATCATCATGTCAGCCTATTGCAGTTCACTGATGGACGTAAGCCAAAGAGCGCCACAGCCTGCCTAGCATGACTACTAAAAACAAGATATGATATGATATAGCGATATATCGACACCAACTGTAAAAATATGATGAATATAGCCGACATTTTGATTTTTTATCGAAACAGTGATCTTAATATGTACCGTAACCGTCACGGCGATTCTAAACGGCGGCTTAAACTATCATATTTTTACAGTTAGTGTCAATATATCGCTATATCATATCATATCATATCGTGTTTTAGTGCTCATGCTAGGCAGGCTGAGCATGTGTTTTTTCATCCAGCAACTGCCAGCCATCTTTATAAGGTCGTCGGTCCATCGAGCTGGGGGCGGCGTCCTACGTTTGCCAAGGCGCGGTCTCCACTCGAGAACCCGTTTACTCCACTTTTCATCAATTCTGCGACAGATGTGGACGGCCCTCTGCCACTTCAGCTTGCTACATTTTAGGACTATGTCCATTGCTTTGGTCTTTCGGCGGATAACCTCGTTTCGGTACCTACCCAATCATAACAACAGATTTTTATTATATAATACCTGTATGCCAGAGACAAGACATATAAGCACTAAGTGGCAATTAAAATCACCTGCATGTGAAACATTTGTCTTAAAAATATAATTATTTATCTTTAACTAAGTGGTCATTTTATTTCGTATACCGTAATCAGTCCCGCAAAATATATTAATTCCCACCAATATATTTTATGATAGGATTATCATAAAATATATTGGGCATGTACCAGCCCCCCTACCATGACCACTAAAACACGATATGAGCCGCTATTTTGAATCGCCGTGCCGGTGACGTCACATATTATGATTGCTGTTTCGATAAAAATTCAAAATGGCGGTTATATCTATCATATTTTTACAGTTGGTGTCGATATATCGCTGTATCATATCATATCATATCGTGTTTTGGTGCTCATGCTAGGAAGGCTGGTATAAAATGAACAACAACAGTCTTTGCTAACATATTATTATTGTAAGTTCCAAACTTAACAATATACTAATATTAGCTCTAAGCAAAGATTCAATATTCATTACATTAAATATTGTTCGCTTTAAGTGAACTTGAACTAAAATCTGGGGTTTGAATAACAATATTTACTTAAACCAGAGATTTAAATTCTAGTAAAAGTCTATTCGTAAATTTTAAAGTATGTAAATAGTGTTTGTCTTATTGGTATCTTAAGAAGATAAATATTTTTTGTTTGTGGTACCTAACAGTAAAATATTCAGTACTATAGAATAGCTGGAATTAATATTCAAATTATTTATTCATCATCATCATCATCATTTCAGCCATAGGACGTCCACTGCTGAACATAGCCCCCCCCCATTGACTTCCAGATTGGCCGGTTGAAAGAGGCCTGCATCCAGCGTCTTCCTGCGACCCTTGCCAGGTCGTCTGACCACCTTGTGAGTGGACGTCCTACGCTGCGCTTGCCGGTACGCGGCCTCCATTCTAAAACCTTTCTGCCCCATCTTAATTAATTAATTATTATTTCTAATACTATCACGGTATATTTATTGAAGATCAAACCAAATGGAACAGAAACGTTGATATTTTTAGACATAACTTGCTTTTATTTTTATAATTAATGTTAAAAACGATTTTCCTTATAATGATATGATAATTTTTCATAATAAAAATGAACAGTTAAATAATTACTTTATCAACAGGTAAACATTTAATTATTATAAACTAGTGACTCAAGAGTTACATAAAATTCTGAATATAAGCACAGTGAAGGAACAAATAAGGGCCAATAGCCGGAAACATGAAACAAGACTTGCAAACCCTAATCAACTCGCTGTGCAACTGACCATTCCGAAAGCAATGCATCAACTGAAATGGAGGCATATCTTGGAAACAGAAAGCCACAATTAAGTAGAAATTAATCCTAATGTACTCTGATTGCCATTTATCGAGCAACACATCTGCTCATAGTCGTTGGACTGATCGCATGAATAATCATAATAAAAAACTTGTGAGTGACCCGCCCTGCCTTTCCTCATATGCAATAAGATAAGGATAATTACTGTGTGTTGTCCTAAATAATGTATAACATATTATAAATCTAGCATTTGTGCAATCAGTAAGGGGTTACAAACACACCATTGCACTCTCGTAGATCGTTAGCCGGATTGACTTGGAATTTGGGCATATGAAGTAACAAAACATGCTCGTTGCGTATGTTACATTATGACCCGTAACAGCAGTCAGTACCCACCATTAGGAAATATAGGAACTTACACAAAATCATAGTTAGCCTTACAGTAGGTCTTTTAAGATAAACAATTGGTTAGTACACTTAAAAATACTTCAAAATCTTAATTTTTATCAATCCATATTAAACACTACCTGTTGTGTTTTAGGTTGCATCTGTTTAAGGAATACGTCAATTTGTAGTAGATTCATTAGCCATTGATTTTCATGTATCCCATCTCTGTCTAGTTTTGTAGAATGGGCATAAACAGAAAGACATAGATAACAGGAACTTTGTTTTAAACTATTTAAAATTTATAATATAGTTTATTCATTGCAAACAGCTAGGAAAATGTATTAAAGACACAGTTCATCTTTTTTTTTTCCATTGTTTTTATCATGGCATAGTTAGTTTTTTGTCAGGGTATTGTTATGTTATATGTGATGATAGATAATACGATCTTTGCAATGGTAAAAGTCAGATTGTTAATTTAAAATAGAATTAAATCTTACCTCGGAATTATCTCTTTTAGACGTGTTTGCTGTGCACATAGCGCCTCAAAACTGGAAATGACAAAAAAAGTTGTGAAATGAAAAACGATAAGCGATTTTAATGACTGTTCCGTGTCAGAGAAACGCAAATCAAATTGTCTAGGTTGTAAAATTGAAAGTAGAACATGCAAGCAATTTACCGCATTTATTATTTTCATTAAGAAATGATTAATGATCAGAGTACTTTCAACTTTTGTTGTTTTAAGAGAAGTCCCAACATACCGCAATGTTAGACAGATTAGAAAAGAATCAGAATGATGAACACTTATTGTAGATGTACCAAAATGCGTTTCTCATTAATATTAAAGTAAGAATTTAATTAATTATTAATGAGTTCATCAAATACTTGTACATTTCATCTTTATCTTCAACTTAGTTCCGAATTAATAATATAACATTCAAGACTAAATATGACACCATTCAGGCTGTGTAATAAAAATAACACATTACGCTAAAATTGATTTTAAGTTTAATTCGGAACAAGAGGCTCGTTTGATTGACAGTTTGTTGACTTGACATTGACACTGACTTATAAGGGCGAAGGTAAGTAAGAAAGCCTGTCAAGAAAAAAAACTATTGGCCTTACTACAAAAAAGATAGACTAGGCTTAAACCTTGTTTAAAGAATAGCCATACAATTTGGAATATTGACACATCACACATGCCTCGGTTATGTTAGCATACTTTTTAATTGGTTGGCTAATCTATAGGCAGTGTTTAAACCTAGTCTATCTTTTTTGTTGGTAATACTACTTACGCTCTCCATATTATCTTAACAAACCTACAATTTTAACAATCTGCAAGACGCTAGCTGTACTTGTCTCCCGCGACTTGGCAGAAAGCTCCGATCCAGGATCAGGGTATTTCATATTATTATTGATTAAAAATAAACTAATCGAAGGACCCGTACCTTTAACTAAATATGTATAAAAACACACAATAGTTATTACAACAGTATTGATATGTTTTAAAAAAAAAAAAGGTTCCCCAAATAATATAATATTTTAACCGTGAACAATCGTGAATGCTTAATGATTTCAGTTCTCTGCAAACGTACATATCTAATGATTTGCTGAATAAATGAATTTTAATTATGTAAGAGTCGAGACCATGACAGTCATTTAACTAACTTAAGTCTCTAAAGTGATAGCTGTATCTTATTGCAAAGAATTAGGGCTTAAAATCATTTGCCCAATCACCTTGTTGGTGACCGTCTGTTGGGCAACTTTGGGTTTAAAAAAAAAAACAAAAAAAACTACTGATTCAGGTAGGTACTTATGTAAGGATGCTCTATGTTTGAACTTCAGCTTGACATTACAAGCCTTAATAACAAAATAAATGTCCAATATTTCAATTATTAAAAATTTTCTGTAATTGTACAATTTAAATCTATTCGGTTTACCCCGAACGAAAGTAAAATGCTTTATCCCCTGCCCCCTATTTTCAGAGTGCCTACCTTTCAAGCACCAGTTTGACGTAATTAATAAACTAAAAATAATTATCCTTTTGTTGTCATTGCAAAAAATAATCAAAGGACATACGAACGGCGAACCGATATTGTTGGGTTTGGGTCAGGTACTCCAGTAGTTCTCGATTGCCGCGTTTGGTCGCACGTTAGCGCCCGTTTGAGTTGCTTGTTGTGTTCGTTCGTGTGTTTATTCGCAACGGTACGTTATTGATTAGTTATTTCGTTAATAAATTTGTTAAAATAAATTATTGTTATAAGTTTTGGCTAAGTTGAAATTCGATATCAACGTTATTTGGTAGTATTTTATTTAGATAGAGTTTCAAATACAATTTATATTCATCAACCTCAATTCGACTGTATGTTTTTTTTTGTATGTATGTTACGCGATTACTCCGCCAATAATGAATCGATTTTGATTAATCTTTTTTGTTCGGTAGATCATACTTCAGAGGTCGCATATAAATTTTATCGAGATTGATTAAGCAGTTTTTGAGAAAATAACAAAAATGTATAATACAGATAATGTTTTCGTTCGTGATTCTTGTATCTATGTTACCCAATATCTCTCAATATCGACAAATGTAAACCGATTTTGATGATTCTATTTTTATTGAATAGCTAATAGATACTTTTTATAAATTCGTCTGTCGGATTTTTTTTACCCCTATGGATGGAAAAAAAGAGGGGTGCAAGCTGGTCAGAGTTTGAATGTTGTTGTTGCATCGACTCCAAATGTAATTGATGATTAGGTTAATATTATTATTTTTAGGTTTTTAGTGTTTTGATTGAAGTCGGTTGAATTTTTTTTAGTAAAATTTACTTATGCTAAATAAAAACAATTTCAAAAAAATTATCATTAGTTACACATTTACACCCCTTTTTAGTGCTCATTCATTACCAATAATCAATTGAGATCCTAGGAATAGTGGAACTAAATGGCCCGTTTCAGTGCTGTAATTAAAAGTGTAATTAATCAATAATTCATGACCACACGTCATAGGAGTGTAGACTTACATGGTCCTGAGATGCATAGACATGCCAAAACCCATTCAATGCTTCAATTATCTACATTACATTTACAACACAAGCATTTGATCACACCGCCAGCGACCATTAAGATTGTGCATATCTCATCTCATGATTGTGATCATCCTGTAAAGTTTCGTAACTTAAAACAAAGTCGCGTTAGTTACACCATTTAAAAAGTCAAGAACGGTAGGACAGATTTTTATGATCTTTGATTGTTGAATTTGTCTCCGCCCCTAAAAGAATAAGTGTACGAGTCCCTCAATCTCACTTCTTCCTTGTGATTGATGCATGATTTTTAAATAAAACTGTTTTTCCTGTGAGAGCATCGTGTTTTTATTTAATGGACCTATGCTGGCAGCTGAGGGCTTCACCGGGCAGATTTGACGAGTGTAGAAGGTACTCAGCCTAGAGAGCGGCCGGCCAGCGGGTACCTCGGGCCCGGGCGCGATCGGACCGTAGCATCGTGTTTGTTGCATTGAAAGTACTCATACAAAAGAAAAAACCAAATGCTACCGCGATTCAATGACGTACAACGCCATCTATTATAAAATATCAAAACCTAGGTACTTAAATTAAATCTTTTTAAACATCGTATTCCAAACAATAAGCACGAAAAATTTACGAAATAAAATATTACGAAGTGGCGGCGGTAAGTTTGCCGGGACAGCTAGTTTACTATAATTTTGAAATTGACGATGATCGCATGTCCGTTGTATTTACCTACTAAGTACTTACTGTTATGTATTCTGTGCTACCGCAACCACATAACTGCCGGCTAAACCGCGAATACTGTAAAATGTTTTAGCGAGAGTTAGTACGACGACTAAATTCACAAATAAATTCGGATAAATCTGTAATATAAATGTAAAGTTTTAACATTTTTGAAGTTTTTAATACTTGTCAATAAAAATACAATGACTACTTACATAGACAAAAGTCACCAACCATCATAATTTCTAGGAAAACCACACTTTTTTTTTTAAACGGATATTTTAATAATTTATTATAATTTTCATTTTGTACATTTTTCCGATGTTACTTTGTTATTCGAGGCGGAAACAAATCCAACAAATCAAAGATCACAAAAATCTGACTTTGTTTTAATATAACTAATAAAAAATTTAAAAAGCAGAAATACTTATCTTCGTGGCTGTCTAGAATCTTAAATCTTAAAATAGAAATGAACAGGTAATGACTCTCTTAAACCGGACACCGGTTGAATTTTGTATCGTAAAAACAAAACTTGTTTTGACTTCTATTTGGTAATGAACTCGCGATCGTTACACAGCGTGTGTCTGTGCATTCAGATTTTTTTTATTCGGGATTACATAAAAATGTGAGGAAATTGTAAGTTTTTAACATTTCAAAGGTGTAATTGATTCAATCTAATTTTGTTAAAGAAATTCCTATTACATTTGAAAATTAGAATACGCCGAAGAAAAGAGTGAATAGCTACTACTTATAAGTCCATGGTTCTCTTACTGGTCCCCCCGCTCGCCTTTAAATGAAGTATTAGAGGTAAGCACCTCTTTTTAGTTGGTCGTTTTTTGTGGAATAAGTTATTTTGGAGAGGGATCATAATAAGGTGTAATAATGTAAGTAAATACCATTAGTTATTTAGACTATAGCGCTCTAAAAAAATTAAAATACCGTCGTTTATGACACTCTAAATATATTTTTTTACATCAAAGTATAGAGGTATTTAATAAGGTACCTGCCTGCCTAGCATGAGCACTAAAACGCTATATGATATTCAAATTCAAATTTATTTATTTGCTCGAAAAGTGGTACATGTTAGGATGGTACAAATGACAAAGATCGCACAATTAGCCACAAGCTGGCATGCAAATATTTAGAAATTGACTGAGGTTAACGAATGACTGAATAATATCCATTAAACAAAGACAAAGAATAAATTAAAAAATGTCAAGTATCAGGCAATGTCAGAAATTTAATAAAAACCATATAAAATTAAATTAACAATGTCAATATTAAACACAAATAAAATAGATAAATCAAGGTGTTGTGGGTTACAACACTTAGAACTTCTTCCTAAAATTGAAGAACTCGAAAGTATTCATCTATAGAGTAGAAGCTATTTTGGAGCAACCATATCTTCAAATTTCTCTTAAAACTATGATATGATATGATATAGCGATATATTGACACAAACTGTAAAAATATGATAGTTAAAGCCGCCGTGTTGAATCGCCGTGGCCGGTTACGTTACATATTATGATCGCTGTTTCAATATATCGCTATATCATATCATATCATATCGTGTTTTAGTAGTCATGCTAGGCAGGCTGAGCTAGGTAACCCTCCACGGCGGTGACAAATACTTACTTATATCGAAAATATTATGTTAAAGACCTTAGTAAGTAGCTACTTATTTACCCGTCAGATCACATGACACATGTTGTAGGGCAGCCGAGGCGTCTTTACCATAGTGCACCATAGTGCAGGGTGTGCGTTGCACACGGGTGCAGCGGTCCTAGGGGGGACCCAGCGCCGCTCGCTACTTAGTACCCATTCCATTTAGACCACGCGCTTACTAGGGGGCGCGATGTTTGCACAAGGACGCTACATGGGCTAGATACGCCTCTGTAGGGCAGGTGAAAGTAACATGAATCTTGTCTGACCTACCTATTTTCCCTCAATGTCCCATTAAAATGGATTGTCTTGACAGCTGCAATGTAAGAGAAGGTTGAATGTTGATTTTTTGGTCTTGCCTTCGGCTGTAATAAGTTTTGTACAGTTGATGATGTTTAAATAATAATAAATCAATAAATATTGGAGAACATCACATACATTGCTCTGATCCTATGGTAAGTAGACAAAGCACTTGTATTACAGAAATTACAAACAACGACGGTACCTCAACACCTAGACCCGAGACAATCCAGAAAAGTTATTTTTCTACATTGACCGAGGGACTCGAACCCGGAAACTCAGGGATAGCGTCACCTCTCGGCTACAGAGGTCGTCATTCAAAGGTGGGACTGTCCGCAGAAATGATCAAAGCATGGTTGCAGTGACAGATCGATTGCCCAAGTGGGGTCAACGACCGCGGCCGGTTGGGCCACTCACTCACCTGTTTGCTGTTATGCACTAAAGAACATCTAAATTCGCAATAGTGTGTTGCATTTGGTGCAGAAAAGGCAATATTTGTTGATCAACCGTAAAGCGGACCCTGGGCTCCTAGCAATGGCTTTGGACGCAACCGGGATTGACCGTATAGATGAAGAAGAAGACACTTTATATACCTCCGTAGCCGAGAGGCGAGTATACCGGGCTTGGTGGCGCTATCTCTGAGGTCCCGGGTCGTTTCCGGAATTCGATTACTAAAAATCTGCTTTTATTTAATTTACGAAACTATACTTTCCTATCTATTCTTTTCATAATAAATGAAAAGCGTGAATAATGATAACTTGTTTGTTCAGTAAGTCCTTCAGCCTTTCCGCTACAAGTTCGGAAGAACCTTTTTCCATATTACAGATCTGCAATTAGTAATCTTTGGTACTTACAACCATTGTTCGACAAAAAAATTAATCGTTTAACTCATCACTTTTGCTCAGTGAACCGTTTATGCACGTGTCCCATTTCCGTCATATTGTGCGTTACGACTGACCCCCTGGCCTACCTACATAAATAATTAGGTAGTTTTATCCGGAGATGGCGATGGATAAGTGCTATCCATAAAGTATAGTTGTACCATAGAGCAGCAACACGAACTATCTTTCTCCGCACAGATATAGATTATGAAAAAATGGCGGAACATTTTACCCTACACAGAAATGGAATAAAAAAATATGTTGTTAAGTTATTTTATGTTTTTCCTAACAAAGATCCTTATTATCATGTACTCTTTGACCTCTAGAAGTATTTAGTACAAGTAGGTTATGGTACGGTTATGGGTCCTAAATTTCGTGTTATTATGTTGTATAATTTCGTGTTAATATGTTGTACCGTCTGGCACCGTGCTTGTGGGCGGCGGTGCATCGGCCTATCGGGGGTCCCGGGTTTTCTCCGACCGATTTTGTGCTCCTCATGGGCCCGGAGTCCGTTGGAGAGATTTGGGATTCTCTGGTGGTCCGATGTGCCGCTGCGTCACTCGCTGCACGTTCCAGCGTCGGAAGTTCCCGCCGAAAATCAGCGTCGTGATAAGTCCGTGGCTGTCACCACCTTTTCGACACATCTAATTTATATTGTTTTGTGTATTTATTTTTCTCTTGTGTGTCAAATAAACGTTTTTTTCTTTCTTTCTTTCTAAAAACATTAATTTCTATTAAACATAACTTATGAAATTAAGAGAGAATACGTTGTTAGGTGTTCTTGTTTTCTAAACATGACCCTTATCGTTACTAGTTGACTTCTAGAAATATTGAGCCCTATTTTGGTTAGAACTTTGGACCTTGGACTCCAAAGCGATGACTTCGGACGCAACCGGGATTGACCGTATAGATGATGAGGTGATGATTTCGGTTAGAACTTTAAAATATTCTAAGGCGGTTCCCCGAGCAAATGACCTTGAGCATGAATTTCTTTACTATCTCGTTCGGCACGCCAGAGAAAAGTTCTTAAATCATGAATTATTGTCAGAAATAATCAGTAATGGACAAATTCAAAATTCTTTTGGGCCAATATAAATTATTTCAAATTGTCCATCGATTAGTCAAAGCCAAAAATAATATGGATTACTTACGGAGGAGATGCATAGAATACATTTTTATCGACGTAGTTTAAAAGCCTGTTTTCGTATATATGTAATAGAGTAAATACATATTTTAAACGATGATTATAAAAATAAAACTTCAAAGATTCTTGTTATGTCTTTCAGTTATTTTTATACACATTAAGTAATTGGGAGTAGAAAGCTGCTAAAAGGTAAGAAAAAACGAATTTTGCTGGGGGTACGGCCTTAATGCGACTCTTTGCTTTCCTGCAGGTCGTTCCTCAGAAGGCATCACCATGTGTCGAATTATCATATCAGTGATTCAGTTCTTTCGCGGAATCGTCGATACCGTCCTAGAGTTCATATTTGGGCTCTTTTGGAACAGACAGAGAGAGCCGATACCAGACCTGGATAGACACCATGCCTGCCTAAAAGAAAGCGCCGTGTGCTTAGCAGAGAAGATAAAGAATATGGAGCTGAAGTCGGAAGACCTGGTACGAGCTGCTATCGAGAGGATTAAGGAGGTAGATTTTTAATTATTTATTAACTTGATTTATAATCTTACTAGCCTAGCTGTGCCCGCGGCTTCACTCGCGTGGGATACGGTTTGTCATACCTTATTTTACTTGCTATGTCATTTGATCAATCTTTTTCCATACAAAATTTCCCGTCCAGAGTCGAATCCCAGTTTGGATCAATTTAGAAAATGGGTAATTCGAAATTGTGAGCGGCCTGCATCCAGCGGCTTCCTCCAACTTTTACTAGGTCGTCTGTCCAACTTGTGGTTGGATGTCCTACGCTGCGCTTGCCGCTTCGCGACCTCCATTCTAAAACCTTTCTGCCCCATAGGCCATTCAACTCAAGGTTACACAGCGTGCTATGGAAAGGGCTGTCGTTGTTTCTTTGCGAGATTGAATCAGCAATGAGGAGAGATAGACAGATTAGCAAGCTAAAGTGGTAGGGCCCAGGGGTGAGGCATATAGCATGTAGAACTGACATAAATGACTTGGGTTCAAATGCAGACAGAAACATTTGGCCCTTGCGGGATTCGGACCCGCGAACACCTGGCTTCGCAGTCTGAAACCTGAACCACTAAACTAATTCTAAGGCGAACGATTTTGTTGATCGTTATATTTATTCCTGAACAGGTGAATCCGATACTGAACGCGGTCGTGGACGACAGGTTCGAAGACGCACTGGCCGAGGCAAGAGAAATAGACCAACGGATTGCGATAGGAATCACTGACGACTTCAACAAGCCATTCTTGGGTGAGATATGTTATTCGTTTGTTGCTTAATTAAATAGATATTAGACAACATCATATACATTGCTCTGATTCTATGGTAAGTAGCCGAAGCACTTGTGTTACAGAAATCTGAAGCAACGACGGTACCACAACACGCAGACCTGGGACAATATAGAAAAGTGATTTTGCTTAATTGACCGACAGAGAATCGAACACGGGACCTCAGAGATAGCGACACCAAGTCCGGTATGCTCGCCTCTCGGCTACAGAGGTCGTCAAATTGCTTATACTTAGGCAGTGTAAAATAGTTTCAACTGTCAAAGTTTTTAACTGGCAAAGCTGAAGGGTCCATAGTCTCAACTCCAAGAATAGGAATGAAACGCCATTGTGCTCTGTTGGCGATTTTATGGAGTGCCAAATGCCTTCTATCTTTACACACGTAGTCAACAAATGTGCAGGTTTCCTCTTTGGCTCTTTATACAATATCGTACAAAATATTGTAAAACTAATGTACTAAGTTTATCAATGTAGAAGCAAGGATTCGAATGCGTAATCTTATGGATCTTTCCATTAGGTAATCACTCCTGATAGGCATTCTGGAGACCCTTACCCTTGTAAACTGCCCGAGCCGCTCGGTGTGGCGTTCTATTTGGAGGCATATGTCCAGCTGTGGACAACTAAATTCTGGTGATGACCCTTAGAAAGAACGACATCGAATTATCTTTTACAGGCGTTCCCTTCACTACCAAGGAGTCTTCTCCAGTAAAAGGCTTGTCGTTGACGTACGGGCTATGGTCGCGCCGCAACGTGCGGGCCACCGAGGACTGCGAGGCTGTGATCAGACTGAGGGCAGCCGGGGCCATTCCATTGGCTGTCACTAACTTGCCTGAACTGCTCATTTGGTAAGTAACCCAATACTGACCTCAGACGAGTGCGCTTGAGGCCGTCTCTGGACAAATTGATTGTCTGGAACTTCGTAACAAAGGATGTTATTTCTTTACTTCGAACTAATTATGATCAGTGTTTTGTCTTGCATATTAATAGTCTATAGGTAAAAATAATTATGAAGAGTACAGATTATGGCCCTTCGAAGCTTATTTTAGGTTACTTTTTAGGGTTCCGTATCTCGAAAGGAAAAAACAGAACCCTTAAAGGATCACATTGTTGTCCGTCCGTCCGTCCATCTGTCTGTCTGTCAAGACCCTTTTACTCAGGAACGCGTGGAGGTATCAAGCTGGAATTTATATCAAATACTCAAGTTGACTGACCCTTGGAGCTGTGAAAAAATCAAACTTCTAAGCCAACGCAATCAAAAGATACAGCACGTTTATGCCGCAAATTTTCGACACTCGCAATTAAATAAAAACCTACAGTGTACTTCTCGTGAACTCAGAATCTTGAAATTTGGTACGAAGCAACGTCTTAAAGCACAGATAAAGGAAACATTGTGAAAACCGTAATTTTTTTGTAACACCATATAATAAAAATAATTTTAATAATTTTAAACTTACCACCCCTTTCCTCATGAACGCGTAGAGGTATTAAATTGAAATTCATATCAAATACTCAGGTCTATAATACATTTAAGCTTGGGTGTACTTTTACTTATATACCTTCAGGTCTGTACGGAACCCTCGGTCCGCGAGTCCGACTCACACTTGGCCGGTTTTTATTAATTGGTTCTGTCTACCCTACTATCGTTCCTATTACCAGTTAGCAACATTTAATTTTATATCAATTTAATATATTTTCTATCAATGGGCTAGTTTCCTAAAAAAATCTAATTAGTCCGTCAGTTGGATTAACAGAAAATATTGGACACGTATTTTTTCTTTTCTCAATCAAACAAAAAATTATATGGATATAGCCCGTTAAAGTTCCGCGTAACGTCACGCCTTGCGACACTTTTTGGCAAGGTGTGACGTCACGTGCTCACTTTGATGCGCTTTATCTTCGTTATTTTTTGTTTGATTGACAAAAGACAAAATATGGGTCCAATATTTTTTGTTTAACTAACTGACGGACTAAATAGAATAACCTTTTTTGACCCAGGAAACTAGCCTATTTTTAGAAAACCTATATTGAAATAAGTTAGCCTAGCCTATTTTGTCTACATTTTAAATTACCAAGATAAATAGCTTAATATTTATCATTGGTTCTAAGTCTCCAGTTTTTAGTATCCATCCAGTTTTAATGAAGTAAATAATTAGCACAACGTTCACCCTTCCATGATTTTAGGAGCGAAACACGGAACCCTGTATATGGGACAACAAAGAACCCTCATCACACAGGCAGGACGCCCGGCGGGTCCAGTGGGGCTGAGGCAGCACTCATGGCTTCCTACGCCACTCCTATCAGTTTAAGTAAGTATTTATAGGAATTTCAGGGACTTCTTGTAGCTAGAGTAGCAGAGGCATCTATGAGTTGTCGCCATTATTGTGCCGTTTTCATTGCTTTAGCGATTTGAGATCTTCCTTGATCATACAAGCTGGCCAAAACAAGTGACGTCCAAAAATTTTTTTTAGGTGCCCCGTGTTAAGAGGTATCTGAATCACCGCTAATGTATGTTCTACGATTTTTCGTAGTTTTGAGTTACGATTTTTTTATGAATTTTTGCAACCGAATCAGTTTGAAACATTTCTAAAATAAAGTAGAAGGTTTTTTCGTTTTTTTTTCTCGCAGCTAAATCTCTTTATGAACTGTGCATTTATGCATAAAATAACAGCCTCATAACTTTAATGAAACATAGGGGTGATTCAGATACCTCTCAACACGAGGCACCTAAAAAAAATTTTTGGACGTCACTTTTCTGGCCACCCTGTATAATACCCCTATATTCTATGGCTTTGATAGTAAAAGTAAAAAAAAAAAAAGTGTGAACCATAATTATTAAATACAATATACTTACTATCCCACTTATTTGGGGTACACTTCACCTTGCGGGTATGGAGAATTGAATTAATAGTTGTAAGGCCAGTAACTAACTAAACCTTAGTCATATATAATCAAGGGGTAACCTTACTGTCACAATTATCTAAGTAAAGGGTTTAAACGGTTTAATTTTAACAAAATTTTAAATCTATAAATATTTATATACGGGTTCACCCAATCGTATAGAATCTGTTACGGCCAAAGGTTCTCTTTCGTTTAATTCTTTCAAGCTTCGATACAATCTATCTCGTTCTTTTTGCGATGAAATACCATCATCATTCATCATTTCAGCCGTAGGACGTCCACTGCTGATCCTAGGCCTCCCCGGAAACCCCCTATTGCCAATACTGGCCACGCTTGGCAGGCGGGTTGGTGAGCGCAATTTTGAATAATATTTCACACGCAGACGCTGCAGCCCGTCGCGTGCTGAAGCAATTAGACGCCTTTTACGAAACCTGTTGACGGTGGGGAAGTGTATTCTTTACGGCCCCGTCCCCACACGGGCCTCGATGTTATACGTGTTACTCTAAATACGGCTTAGCGGAACGTCAGGCTAGTCGTCTAAGCGGTTAAACCCGGTTTTTCGGCACTTGGCTTCAACTGTAGCTTGTGCTTAAGCACCTTGATACTTAATTATAATTAAAAAATTACAGGTTCCGATGTGGCTGGCTCGACAAGAATACCGTCGTTCTATTGTGGTATGTTTGGATACCATCCCACTGCAGGGGCCACCAACCTGAAAGGTAATAACTTGAAACATTTACACCAATTAGCCGGAAACTAAGAAAAGCTTGTACTATGACAACTAATCACCAACATTAACTATGCAGGCTAAAAACTTACTGACCTACATAAACTTATACTTAGGTACCTACTTTAATTTGTTATGCCCGACAGGCTATACCTAACAACTAAGACCCTTCTGTAACTAAACATATAGTTTATGCAATAAAGAATTGGAAAAAGCATAAAAAGGAGTGACCATTTTAGTGTTCGGTCGTCAGGAAAGCGGTCCACCGTCAGATTTTAAAAATTTTGTTTTCCGTGTGATCTATGTTCGACACTTTATCACCCGTCACAACTTCTTTTTACACCTTGTAGTTATACAGTACTTTACAATAGTGGCAAATAATAATAAAACAAATTAAAAATACGACTTTATCGTAATTAATTCTATTTTAGGAATAAAATATAGGTACTTAAAATCTATATAAATAAAAATTAATCCCTATTTCCCTTGGTCATCGCATTACGCGTGAACGGATGGATCAATTTCGCAAATTCTTTTTTTGTTGTATTATTTATAGTCAGGAGAAGGTTCTTTTTAAAGAAAAAAATAAGAAAATTGCTTCTGAAATTATATAATATGAATAAACTAAAGATCACGCGAACGAAGACGCGGGCTACAGCTAGTTTCGATTATAAACTCTGGGCGCGCCGTCATTCATCAAAGATCACAGACGTATGTCGACGCCGCCCCAATAAAGACCTTAAGTAGTTCACATACGGTGCAATTTAATCAATGTAAAAAGTGTCCGTGTACCTCACTCGGCGGGGCTTACTGAAAACCAGCGTCGCGGCCTACTCAGGCCGTGGCTCAACTCAAGCTGAGTGAGGTCCCATTATCCCGGACTTCGCAGGCACATAGTGGCACCGCTTGGTTTACTCGTTTTTCAATTATTATTATTTTTATTACTTGTTTTTCTTTTTGTGTCATTCTATTTTTAACAACAGATAGAAATTATTTAAAAAAAAAAAACTGTTTTGTTCTTTACGTATCTAAGTTAAACGTTTAAGATCAATTCTGAGTCGCTCTTGAAAATTTGGAGCTATCTTGTCTAACAAAATGGTGCAGTAGAATATTATGATTCTTATCAATATTATACTATATTCGCAATACATAATATGTAATACTAAGTAGTACTTACCTGGTTATTGAAAATAAGAAATAAAAAGTTTTTTTTAAATGCAGGTAGAACATTAAAACTATTGTATTTTCCTGTAAAAACCATTTTAGATATTTTCGCCTTAGATCCTTGAAAACTGTGTAAGTAAATACATACTTAGTTATGTAATTAACAACAAGATAATTATTTTGACCTATTCATGAAGGTGAAAGCATCAACGTTTATTCAAACAAAGTCACAAACAAAGGAAGGCAAAACATTGAATTATATTTTATATACAGTGTGTAACAAAAAGGTGAAATAAAACTTTAAGGGGTTATTCTACGGCTAAATTACATCAACTTTTTCTATAGGACCAACATCAAAATCTCGTATAATTTAGCCGTAGAATAACCCCTTAAAGTTTTATTTCACCTTTTTGTTACACACTGTATACCTAGTATAATCATAATAATATTATAATAGAACGACTCCGTAGTTCAATTTTTTCAGGGTTTTTTATCTCGAAAAAAAAGGAACCCTTAGGTTCGGACTACATGCACCCAGAATTTTTTAGAACTCCATACGAAACGGATTGAATCCGGGCTTGCCCGGAGCCTTTTTGTATGGAGTTCTGAAAAAATCCGGGTGAATGTAGTTTGAGCCTTATAATTCCACTTCATTTACCGTCTGTCAAGACTCTTTTAAACAGGAACGCGTGGAGGTATCCGTTGAAATTAATGTCTAACATTCAAGTCTGTAATCCCTTAAAGTCACGTAAAATAATCAAACTTCTAAGTCAACGCCATCAAAAGATAAGTGCTGGTTGATTATGATGCATATTTTAACACGCGTAATTGAATTAAAACCTATAACAGAGGTTCTCAAACTTATTTTTTCTACCGCCCACTTTGAAAATAATTTATCCCCCCCACCAACTTTACGATCCCCAAAACGACTACAACACTCCTAATTTTTTCTGGGCCATTTACCGCCTTCACTTTGAGAAAGACTGACCTATACTATAACCCATAGGATACTTCTCGTTGACCTAAAATCATGAAATTGAGCAAAAAGCAGTCATAAAGCACAAGTAAAGAAAACAAATCTGAAAACCGTAAATAAACTGTAGTACATTAGGTATATGAAAAAAAAAATTTTTTTTTTTACCAAACTCAGAAAATCGTTACCGTTAAGGACAAACTATAAATTTGGCGTATCTCTAAGTTTGTATTGGGTTTAAGATTGCACGAGTTGCACTTGACTTAAAAAAAAAACTTACTGATTTTTGTTACTTATATTTGATTGGCATTAGGCATTAGGACTATTTTTAGATACAAATTAAAAAATGGCGAAAAATTTTGTCTCACAAATCATATGACATTTCTACTCTATAGGGTAAACCGTCTGAAATAAAGAATCTGTGTTTTTATTTATTTATTAATTTTTCGTAGGATTATTCAGTAGAACAGGGGACGAAACGAACACTATGTTCTGCCTCGGCTTCATTTCAAAGCACGTGGAAGACCAGGCGCCTTTAATGAAGGTCATTGCTGGAGATAAACAGTCAATGCTCAACCTTGACCGACAAGTTGATTTAAAGGTAATGTTTTTTTTTCTTAGCCATAAAACCTCTCCAGGCCGTGTGGGCCGACCGTAACGAACGGCCGTAAAGAACCTCCTCAACGCCAAAAGGACTCATGTCGTAAGAAGCGACTAATAAATTCCTGTAGCACGAGACGGGCAGCAGCGACTGCGTGCGAAATATTATAAAATACTGCGCTCGCCAACCCGCCTGCCAATTGTGGCGAGTATTTGCAATCCCCCCCGATGATAGGTCATTGGTGGAGGCCGATGTTCAGCAGAGGACGCCCTATGGCTGAAATTGATGATAATGAAAAATTCTCGAATGAAACACTAACATTGAAATATAATATAATTTTAATACTTTAATGAACTTACTTAAGGTCAGATTCAGAAAATACCACAGGTTCCCAAAGTGGGCTAATCCTGTATCCTGGGAAACCAATTACAAATTGAATAAATAATAATAAGAAAAGATTTTCCTAATATTTTCATTATATTACAGAATATAAAGATATTCTACACTGAGGAATTTGGAGACTACTGGATAAGCCCTATTAAGTCTGAATTGAAAAACGCCATGAAGGAGTAAGTGTGTTTTATCGTATACTAGCTGTCCCACAAACTTTGTACCGCCCGCGCCTATAAAAGTTGTCTTTCTTTCTATTTTCTCACTTTTAAACCGTCCTTAGACTTCTACTAATATTTCAAAAACAAAATTAGCCAAATCGGTTCAGCCGTTCTTGAGTTTTTGTGAGACTAAGAAACGTCAATCATATTTATTTTGAATATATGAAAACAAATGGCATATTTAATTATTGATCATGTTCTAGCTTCATTCTGAACATGGAGAAGAAATGGCCGGCATATTTAATTACTGATCATGTTCCAACGTCATTCTGAACATGGAGAACAAATGGCCGGCATATTTAAATATTGATCATGTTTTAGCGTCATTCTGAACATGGAGAAGAAATGGCCGGCATATTTAATCATTGATCATGTTTCAGCGTCATTCTGAACATGGAGAAGAAATGACCGGCATATTTAATTACTGATCATGTTCCAGCGTCATTGTGAACATGGAGAAGAAATGGCCGACCGACAACTGCCCCCGGCCGTACTACCACGAAGGATTCAACCACAGCGTGAACCTGTGGCGGTTCTGGATGGAGAAGGAGCCTGAAGACTACTTCAGCCTCTACAACAACGGAGAAGGGAAACCGTTTATTGCTTTTGAGCTTGTAAAAAAGGTTAGCTGCTTGAGGCTTTGGTGGCAGCGCATTGGTAGTGATTACCAAAGAAAGTTACCACCATTGGTAGTGATTACCAAAGTTAAGCCACCTACGCCACGGTTGTGTTGTGATTGGATTTGTGACTGGCATAGTCACTAGATATGGTTGGCATAACCATATTTAGTGTCATTTTTCACAAGCATCTCCGTGCGTAAAAAGTAGTCCTGGCTACTATCCCTTGAAACTAGTGGTGGAGCCTAGTGAAATGCCTTAGGGCGGCTTAATATCTGAAATTAATCTGTAAGTAAGGTTAAGTCACTGGCCTTACAACACCCCTCCACCGCACCGCACTGGACCCACGTGGTGGAGTGGCCCGAATCACGTTATAGTTGAGGTGAGGCCTGTGTCCTGCAGTGGGAAAGTATGCCTACTTTAGTTTCTTTACTTTTACAACAGGGTATTGGCTTCAATTTCGAGGTTTTCACTAGCTCTATACGTAAAAATTTTAAAATCTCTGCATTGTGTAAAAAAAGACAGAGTCAGGGCGCGTGCGTTTAAGAACTATGATTCAATTTGGCGCGCCGTCTATAGTTACATTACATTCGAAAAGATTACAAAAGATTTTCAATGAAACTGTCTACTTAAAAGAGCCTAGAAGACGTCACTTTTAACATGTTCTCTTGTGCAGCTTTAAATTTCCCGTACTTATTTTGAGAATTATGCAGCAAAGAGTTTCTCTATTCAGGCGGTCAAGTAACTCAAGGATCTATCCCTGTACTTAACCACGTATTCTATCATACTTAACAAATTTTGTTCTATGACTTTGCATGATTTATCGACTTCCTATACAAATACGACTGAATTAAGTGGAAAAAAACACAAAAAAAGTATATTTTTAAAAGTCATACAACAATGTTCACCATGATGTAAATATGTGGTTACAAGGTTGTCTTTGAGTTTCAGGACACCCTATATATATATTCTCCGTAACCCTTAGGGTAACCAGCCCACGGCTACACTGTACACATCCATTGTTAAATAATCCAAATGTATGTTCTTGGATTCGAACTCACAAGCTAGTGCTAGCAACCAACCAATTTCCAAACATACGTTTTTCAATGTAAACGGTTAAATGAAATCCTTTCATTTCCTATAACCTTTTACATTTGACGACCTCCGAGCTGAGAGCCAAGCATGCTGGACTTGGCTATCGCTTTCGCCATCTCTGAGGGACCGGGTTCGATTCTCAGTCGGGTCAATGTAGAAAATGTTTTTTTCTATGTTGTCTCGGGTCTGGTGTTGTAGTACCGTCGTTGTTTGTGATTTATATAACACAAGTGCTTTAGTTCAATATTTATTTGTATTTAATTGCAGTTTGCAGGTTTCAGCAGACACAACTTGAATCTTATCGTGCGTCTTGCCGGGCTTCGCTTCTGGCCCTCTGTCAACGCTGAGTGGGCTCAACAACTAACCAGCGAAATGAAGAACGACATCTGTGTAAGTGTCACGTTTACCGAGCGTCATATAAATATTTATTGAAGATAATTGGTGTGATTGATGTTAACGTTAGGGGTTATTCCCGAACGATCAAAAGACCAAAGTAATGAACATAGTCCAAAAATGTAGCAGTGACAGTGGGCCGGCCACAAAATGTAGCAAGCAAAAGTGGCAGTGGGCCGGCCACAAAATGTAGCAAGCAAAAATGGCAGTGGGCACTGGGCCGGCCACAAAATGTAGCAAGCAAAAGTGGCAGTGGGCCGGCCACAAAATGTAGCAAGCAAAAGTGGCAGTGGGCCGGCCACAAAATGTAGCAAGCAAAAGTGGCAGTGGGCCGGCCACAAAATGTAGCAAGCAAAAGTGGCAGTGGGCCGGACACATATGTCGCAGAACCGATAAAGGATGGAGTAAATGTATGCGTAGTGTGGGTGTGGGAAGCCCCTCAGCTCGATGGACCTAAGGAAGATGGGTGGCATGCAGTGGCTAGATGATAAAAGATCTCAGGCTCTCTTTAGGGGAGGCTTAAGTCCAGCGTTGGACTAAAATAGGCTGAGATGATCGTAAGATTTTATTATAAAAAATATAAATAATAATAGTTACATTTTATTTAGATTGTGGTTCTATTTAGAATGGGAGCCATGTACCGGCAAGCGCAGCGTAGGACGTGAAGGTGAACAGACGACCTGGTAAAGGTGCATGCAGGTCACTTCCAATCAGCCAATCTGAAAGTCATTGGGGGAGGCCTATGTTCAGCAGTGGACGTCCTATGGCTAAAATGATGATAATGATGATGAAATATTATTTGTACCCTCATTATTTCAGCAAACACTTGGAGACATCGGTGTACTGCTGCTTCCCAGTGGACCCATTCCCTGCCCGCACCACTACCTCCCATACACGAGTCCATACAATTTCGGCTACTGGGCCATGGTTAATGTTCTCAAGTGTCCTGCAGTACAGGTATGTAATATATAAGGTGCTTCATAAATATCTGCAACGGCTGAAATGGGTGAAAGTATTGCTTAAATAATTTACGATAGTGAAGAAATTTTATGTCCAGAACATCATTAATTTTTTCATTAAAAAATTATATTAAATAAAGATTAGGCTTTATTCTGTCTCAAACCGTTCATATCTGTCCGAAAATGCTAACGTTTTTGGACAGATGTGAATGTGGGACAGATTATACCGCTCCCGCGCAGTGTCAAGGGCGGATGACGAAGTGTGTTATGCAAATTGAAGCAAGTAACTATTTATTCACTGTCTTTTCGCAAATAATTAATTACCTATCATAATCTATATAAGCAATACTTTTACCCATTTCAGCCGTTGCAGATATTTATGAAGCACCTTATATATATGTATAAATAAATATGCTACAGTCAACACATACGGGTGTTTTTAATGAGTATACACATTTTCGTATAGTGTTCTACTCATAAATATTAACTAGTTTTACTATGTATGTATTTATATACTTTACTTTTACTTTTTTAAAGCAGAACTAGGGCTGCCTGTCTCAAAATTTGAAAAGCCGGATTTGGATGTTTATCTAGCCAGACATTTAGCTTTCAAGCCTGACACACTTTGTTTTTTTGCGTAATTATCCCAAAGCCCCTTTATATGGGCCCATGACGCTGGCCAAAAGTCTAAGAAAAGCCGAACAGGCCGAATTTGTATTTATTTGAGACTCTAAAAAGCTGGATACACTAAAAAATAGTTTTGATTATATCTTGTATACCCCTCCCAGGTACCGCTCGGCACGAACAGCAAGGGCCTGCCGCTCGGCATCCAGGTGATGGCGGCGCCCGGCTGCGACGCGCTGTGCCTCGCCGTCGCGCGCTACCTGGAGCAGGAGTACGGCGGCGCCGTCATGGCTTGTAAGGCCTATTAGAGCACGACACAACAGATCCACTCGCGACGGAAACAAAAGAAGAACTTTTTTTGTAGTCACTCGCGACACAAACAAAAGAAGAACGTTTTTTGGTGTACACATAACTGTATCCATTCGCGACACGAACAAAAGAACAACGTTTCTTGGCGTACATGGCGTGGCCTGATCGTAAAATTGATCATTTAATGATGTGACCGATCATTTTATAAAATAGTGGTATTTCATGATATAGAACAGAACACGCTGCCTACATCATGATGTGGTCTGACCAGATCAATGAATACTCAGCGTTTGACGATATAAACAGCTAAACGCACGAATACTTCATGAAATGGTCAAACATTAGTGATCATATCATAAAATCGATACATTACCCACCGGTAGAGGCGCTTATGTTGCTTTGTTTTTGTGATGAGTAATGGCGGCGGACAAATATTTTATTCTAAAAGAGAATAATAACGTGTAAATTGAAGGTGAAAGTGCAGTGAAATATACACCAAGCTAGGCGATTTTTATGAAAGTCACTCAAAAAACGAACGCAACGTCAAAAATCGAGGAGATTGGAACGTAATTTGAGAGGTTAGTTAGGTTATTTAGCTATTCAAGTGTTTCTATTTGTTAGTTATGTTTAAAAATAATAACTTTTTAAAATGTTTAATTTATCTATCGACCAAGATTACAATTATTAAACAAATTCACGTAACTTGTAAACATATTTTTATTTTAATGATATGGCCAAACGTGGATTGACATTTCATCGAATGTTAACGTTTAAACGATATGGAGACGTATTTTTGAAGCATTAGAAATGAATCTTGAATTCGAACACGAAAACAATTCGTGTATGAAAATAGTTTCTATTGCTTCCGATTTTACGCATTTTTGAATCACTCGAAATAGGTGTCGCTATTAGATTGAAATCTTGTAACTATTATAGTTTCACGCAGAAAATATCATATACCATAAAGCATAAACTCACTAAAGAACGTAAATAAAAAGTTATTATGTCAAATTTCTGTCAAACATACGTTTACTTGTCAATGTAATTCTTCCGTACTTTCTACTAGTAGAAAACAAAAACGAGTGGTCGTTGCAGAATTCACGGAATGAATTTTCAAAAATAGTAATTTTAGGAATTCGCATTCGAATCTTGCGATTTCGTGTTCGGATTGGAATTTGCATGATTCAAAAATACGTCTCCTGGTCAGTTTTAGTTGGCCATATCATTAAATACCACCATTTTATGAAATGATCGGTCACATCATGAATTGATCAATTTTACGATCTGGCTACGACATACACACAATTGTGTCCACTCGCAACACTAACAAAAGTCTAACGTTTTTTGGTGTAGTATACTACTTACTGTTTTTCTACTTTGACGTCATTGAAAAGTAAACGTGGACGCGCAGTTTTGTACGGCGTTCGTATTCGAACGTATGCTGATACCTTATTTTTCTATGCTTTCGCGTAAAAGTTACTGCCCCCCTAGCATGACTAACAAAACACGACATGATATAGCGGTATATCGACCAACTGTAAAAATATAGAAATAGCCGCCATGTTAAATCGCCTTGCCGGTGACGTCACATGTTATGATCTATCATATTTAAAAGAATACAGTTGGTGTCGATTAATCGCTATATCATAAATGTGTTTTGGTGTTCACACTACGGCAGAGGGCGTTTAATCTTATATATAAAATTCTCATGTCACAATGTTCGTTCCCGTACTCCTCCGAAACGGCTTGACCGATTCTCATGAAATTTTGTGAGCATATTGAGTAGGTCTGAGAATCGGCCAACATCTATTTTTCATACCCCTAAAGACCACGCAGACGAAGTCGCGGGCAACAGCTAGTCTATTTTTAATTTTACACCAACGCGCCGCTCGATGTCATATTTTTGATGTCTCATTTTTCTATGCTCTCGCGTGATAGTTACCTGAACAACGCGATCGAAAGTAGACACGGACGAATTCGTATAAGGTTTCGTTATGTGTTGTCGGACGGCGCTACCCCAAGTCCCTACTTTATGTTTACTTTTGTGTTGTAGTTGAAGTATTGTGTTGAAGTAAAAAAAAACTTGTCCTGTATATCGGCAATAAGATTGTGTGTGACCCAATTTGGGCAGAGCTGGACTGGTATAGTAATCTCACACAGTCTCAAATTATCTTAACTAATATTAAATTCTATCTTTATTGAAGTTAAGTTGAAAATCGGTCGAAGATTTTTTACATTTTGTTGTATGTAGGAGGTGCTGCACTTTCTGATTGTTTTTTTCATTGGTTTTTTTTCGATGTAAACTATTATTTACTAAGTTATATTTTTAGTAAATTATTTATTACTTTTTTATTCATATTTTAGTTTTTGGTTTGAAATAAGACATAATATAAAATCTATTATCTTAATGTTACCCTGATAGTTGTGTAAGTGCTTAATTCAAAGTTGTGTTACCTATTGTTATTGTTTAACTTTTACATGTTAGGTAGGTATGTAATTATAAGTTTATATGTACAATAATTTTGTACTGTATGTTAAAAATATATCCTAAACATTTGTAATAAGTAAATAAATGTATTCTTGTTAAGATTTTTTAATTTATTTGACTACTCCCTTTCTGACCTACAGTCGTTAGAATTTTAATTCCAATTAATAATTAGAAAAAATCTTACTCCCTCATGAGGTGGATTACAAATAGTAGCCTATGTCCTTCCCTAAGGTTCAACCTTTCCTGTACAAAATTTCATCAAAATCGGTTCGGTAGTCTATTCCCTTCTCTAAGGCCCAATCTATCTCTACCAAAAATCATCAAAATTCGTGCGGCTGAGGTGTGATAACGTAACAGACAGACAGACAGACTTTCCCATTAATATTATATTACAGAAAGTAGGTCAGGGATTGGTCGAATGAGTAGTCTGTAGTTCTGGTGACTCTTTATTCCGGCAGAGCTTCGCCTTACAATCAGTTCAGGGTGGAAGAATCAATCTGAATGAATTCACATCTCGCTTTTATACAAAAATAACCGAAGTACAATGGGAGTCAAAACAATTACATTCAACCTATAAGAGAAAATATTCTAACTATGAAATTATTACAATTATCAACAGTTATAGTGTCGGGTTAGCTTAGCTCTTAGATCTTCGGCTGAGCTACTAACAGGTTTAGTGACCGAGGTATATTACTGCTAATAGAACTTCTCGATCTCCCTCAAAACTTCGGCTTTTGTCGACGGTATACTGCCGTCCTCTGTCTTCAGCTTCGTCAGCTGGCTTTGCCCAATAGACATGTCTGTTGCGAAAACTTTGGAGCCTTGGTTCCGCTCTATTACCTCTTTAATGCTGTTTGTATTACAGTTGCGGATATCATGTCGTAAGGTCTTCCATATCCGTCTATTGAGCTGCCGATATGCCTTAGCTTCAACGGAGCTCTGCAGTGCCATTGAATGTCGTTCTGGCATGAGGTTGAGTATGTATGTAGGTAGGTTGTATGTAGGCTCGGTAAGCTTTGGCAGAAGCGCTTCGAGAACAAGAATGTGGTGCCCTTGCGCTTTGCTTGGCTCGTCTTGGCGGGGCACAGTAGTACCGTGCCCCTAGATAAATAAGTATACAGGGTGGTCCAAAAGGTGACGTCCAAATTTTTTTTTTTGGATTTGTTATATCCTGGACTATCCAAATTTACCCTACTATATGCTACTTGAGTTTTCTCAGTTTTTGAGATATTCATTTTTTCACAAATTTTGAGTTATTTTATTCTATTCAGCTTCAAAAAATAGTTAGTCCACTTTTCATTATGTTACGTCGTATTTTCTTTTGGAGTATGATCCCTATAAATTAAACTTACTTAGATACAATTATCAGCTAAGACTAACAAAACATATTGAGATAAAGTTGCTAGTGTAATCAACTCTATCTCAATATGTTTTTGGCAAATGTTAAACCGATGGTTCCTAGTGTTAATTTATGTCTGGAATAAATATTTTTCGAAATCCATTTATTTTAATAAATCAATAGTTAGAAGCATTCAGTTTTGGTGGGCAAGATTAAGTTATGGTGGCGTGATTTTTAAAATTTTAAGATTTGGTGGCTTATTTTCAGTTTTGGTGGGAACTCAAAACTTTGAGGATCAATATTTCAGAAACTATACATGTGATTCTAGCCCAAATCTAAAAATAGATATAACATGACCCAAAAATTTAAAAAAAATATATGTAAAAGTAAAAAAAAAAAATGAGCCACCAAATCTTACAAAAAATGGCTTAAATGTTGATATTCACCCATAAGTTGTTTTTGCGTATCCAGCAATGTCGACTTATATTTAATCTTAAAAGAAGATTAGCATTTGATACGTCTTATTAATGGAGGGGGCAAATTGTTCCAACATTTAGTTGCTTGGTGGCGGAAACTACCCGAAGAGCATGATTTCCCGCTTTTTTCATCCAGCCACTGCCAACCAACTTCCTAAGGTTGTCGGTCCATAGAGCTGGGACCTAAAACTATAGGTCTGTTTTTTTTAACAATGTTAGATATAAATACTGAAATAAACATGTATGACCGTTTGTTCTTTTCCAATAAATAAATAGAAAAATTTATCCATATATAGATTTCGAGAAATCTAAAGGTACCTAAGACGTGTTGGGAGCCTGTGATTTAACCCACGTCACGCGGATGTGTGTGAGCCGCGTTCAGGCGAGATTTCGACCTTTGAAACAATTCGTTCTTTTAATAATACTTTTAATATCTTAAAAAAATAAATTTGACCAGTCACACTGCACGCAATTTGGATCTGTGTAACCGATAAGATAAAGCATATACTAACTACGTGCATAGATAAAATAAAATAAATTTATGTAAAACTATCTAAAATGATAGCTTCAATCTGTAAATAATAAATACATAATGAATATTTGATTGTTTGTCCGTACTCCGTATTCCTCATCTGGTCTCGTTAATACTTTGGTGGGTAGCTGTGCGGTGGATAACCGTCGAAAAAGTTTTCTCAAGTTCATCTAAATGATCACATGAACAAAGTCGCATGTAACAGCTAATCGGAATGACCTAGTCTGAGCGTCTTTGGCGAGCCTGGTCTCCTGTGAGGCGGTGCTCATATTCTGCGAGGCTCATTTCGCAAGAAAGCAGCGGAGAGAGAGCGCTGACGACACACTGGGCTGCAGTCGAGAAACTTCCACTTGCCTCTTCCTAATGGGCCCCAGTCGGCCGACACTGTCTGCCATAGTATAATGGTTTTGCCATAGGCCATATGGCCTCATGCTCATATGACTCCGGAAGGACACCGTCAGGTTTTGAGGGTGTGATATGCATTTTCCTGAAGATTAAAAAAAAGCGCTGAGCGCCTTTAGCGCTCGCTACAACAACACAACTCGCCTGGTAGTGTAGCTGGATAAGGTCCTTCTTCAAATGCCGCCAGGCAGCCAGATCTTTAAAAAAGTCCTATCTACTATCTTCCTCTGTACCACACTAAAACGCTCGGGATCATTAATAAGCTCTTCTACAATTTAAATTCATTTATTTCAGACAAACAGCATCCATTTAATACTTTTTTCTGTTAGCTCTGGAATGGGTCGTGGACCCTTTGGCGGTCCGGGGGCCAAGGGGGAAACACTGTTCTATAATAATCGTAACATTATGAATTCATTCAATATGAAGTCATTAGGAATATTGACTTAGTCTATAGTTCTATTTTACCTCTATTTTATTGCAGTACCTAGTATGATATATATATATATATATATATATATATATTATATGGAAAAATTGATTTTTTTTGGAAAATTTTTGCTCTCTGCTAAAAAAACCAACTCCTCTGACCTCTCAACGTCTAAAGTTTTGTATGCGTGTGCCAGGCAGGTCCAGGCCTACAAGGAATTTATCATTTCAGCCATAGGACGTCCACTGCTGATCAAAGGCTACCCCTAGTGATTTCCAGATTGGCCTGTTGGAAGCGGCCTGGATCCAGCGGCTTCCTGCAACCTTTACCAGTTCGTCTTTGCGGGTGGACGTCCTACGCTGCGCTTGCCTAGTCGCAGTCTCCTCAAGAACACGTCTACCCCATCGGTTATCGGTTCTACGGTAAATGTGACCAGCCCACTGCCTCTGAAAGAAAGATTGCCTGCAAATTGGTAGGTACCTACTTAGTATTACCGAATCGTATTATCATAGCAACACCGTATTAATTATTCAATGGTATCTTATTATCATTATTTTTGCGACAGACGCCAATGAAGCTTAGGGGTGCCACTATCACTATGTAAACATTTTTTATATTACAAATTCAAAACAATGTACTCATTTAAACGGTATCAACATAATTATCATAAGCTATATTGTATAGGTAAGCGTGTGTGTAATTTTTTTTGTTTTTTATGACAAAAAACAGTAACAAAAATTGGACCTTTAATTCCTACTTTTAAGAAATGTTTGTTAATACTACATACACTGGTTTAGGGGTATTATACAAGTATAAGTAAATTGTTAGATATCCTCATATAATGATACAGAACGACTTAATAATAGAAGAAGAATTAATAATCAAACAAAATGTAGTTCCACCAAATGATTCACTAGTAAATCACGTGACCTACTCAACTCGTCACGTCACCTAAAACCTAATAAAGGGGTCTTTTATTTTAAGAAGATTTATTTATTTATTTATTTATTGCACACACAAAAAACAAGTGATACAAATGGCGTATCTGATGCCATTAAGTATTCTCTACCAGTCAATCGTGGGGCCAGACAGCTACTTTAATTAAAACGCTTCTAAGAATCTAGAAATCAAGTTTATTTTTGTTGATGAAGTGTGATATCTAGCAATATTTTTGGCGAAAGTTTTATAAGGACAAAGATAACATATATTTTCTTTGATTAAGTTAACGTGGAACTAGGAGGTAGGTACCGGAGAAGATAATAAGATTAATAAGTTTTACGAGAGTTCATTTTCGAAGTAAGGAGTTGGCATTCTTTCTTTATAGGTATATTTTCATTGATGAGGAGTCAACCCTGCAAAACATTAACAAAATGTACAAGGAAAAATGTCTCACTAGACGATGTTTTCCTTATTTAGATTTATTTTCACAACACCACTGACTGTGTGTGTATCGTCACGATGATGCGCCAAAATTCTCTAGATTACTTTAGTATAAAAGAAGTGGATTTTTTGTGGAGATTTATTAATTGTTAAGTGAGCCGTTGAGAAGCAGCAGAAGAAATGGCGAGCCTAAACAAAATTGAAGGGAAGACAGTGCTGATCACCGGGGGGGCCGCTGGCCTCGGCGCGGCGTACGCCGAAGTGTTCCTTAAGTCTGGAGCTAAAGTACGTTCATCTTTATAATTTTTTGACTGCCCGTTTGCTTAACGGTTCTGTAGTCAAAACGGGGCCCTCATCGTTTTGCTATGACCGTTAGTCAAAGTCAAAAATAATTTATTCAATTTAGGGCAGAAAACTGCCACTTTGAACGTCAATAATATCATTGTTGACGACCTCCGTAGCCGAGAGGCGATTATACCGGACTTGGTGTCGCTATCTCTGAGGTCCCGGGTTCGATTCCCGGTCGGTCAATGTAAAAAAAATAACTTTTCTATATTGTCTCGGGTCTGGGTGTTGTGGTACCGTCGTTGTTTCTGATTTCTGTAACACAAGTGCTTAAGCTACTTATCACAGGATCAGAGCAATGTATGTGATGTCGTCCAATATTTATTATTTATTATTATTTATTATATGGGGCTTAGCTCAGAGACTCTTAGTACTAGAAACCCGTCAGGGTTATGTAAAACATCAACAACTAGGGGCTAATTCTGGTGCTCAAATACAAAAACTTTTTTTCACTGCTCCATACAAACTGATGTCAGCTGGTCGGCGGGTTAGTATGGGCACTGATTTGGTATGGGGAAGTGTTTTTTTTGCGATTTAAATGTTGGCTCCATAGAGAAAGTTCTTGTATTTGAACATCAGAATTAGCCCTTGAGGTTGTTGATGTTTTACAAATAACCCTGTATAAGTTTAATCACGCCGACAATAAGGTATAATAAAATATAGAAAAAGAAACGATTGAATATACCTATTTAACCTCTAGTCTTGTTGTCGACATGCATTCCAAAGTCCAATCCTTGTTAGCTTATGATTGTAATCTATTTTGTTGTTCAATACAGATACTTTATTTGTTTACATTTTGCCTAGTACCGTAAAGGTTTTGGAGGACCACTGGCCCCTACAACCGATTTACTAGGCAGTTAACGTTCTAAAACCTTAGTGTTTAGCCTCACAAAACAAATTCAGGTCCTTGTTAAAACAATAAAAGAACTAAGTTCTGATGAATACCGCTTTATGGCTTGTTAAATTGTGTATCTCGTGTTTACTTAACTATTTAATGATACGTAAATAATGTCAGATCTATAAAATTTGTGCAAATTCTTTTAGCAAATTGGTTTGTTTGGTGTTACAGAACTGCTGTTTGTATTTCAGATAAATAAAAAAACAACCAGTTTCTAAAATAACACTATTTACTAAACAGGCCCTCGCAATCGTCGATATCGACGAAGCCAAAGGAAAAGTCACCACGGAGCTACTGAACAGGGCGTACTCAAACAGAGTTGTGTTCGTGAAGTGTGACGTCAGTAACGAAGGCGACATAGATGCAGCATTCAAGAAAGTGCTGGAAAAATTAACGTATATAGATGTGCTGGTCAACAATGCCGGGGTTATGAGCGATGCTCCCCATATGTGGAGGAAGTCTTGCGATATCAACTATGTAAGTTTATAAGCCTTTAACATCATCATCATTATCATTTCAGCCATAAGACGTTCACTGCTAATGACTTCGCCTAATGTCTTCCAGATTGGCCGGTTAGAAGCGGCCTGCATCCAGCTTCTTGCAACTTTCACCAGTAAGTCTATCCTACGTTGAATTTGCCGGCACGCGGCCTCCATTCTAGAACCTTTCTGCCCATCGGCTTTCAGTTCTAGTTTATAAGTCTTAATGAATTTTAACGGTGGTTCTATTCTGATGACGAATCCTTGGAAGCTTAATTCAAACGTGACCTTAATAATGTTTTGTCGGTGTGGTTTATCAGTCGATAGTTTACTTTCGTACGGTTCTGAATCAGGGGCCGGATCAGCTCGATGACGACAACAAATTATTATACTCATCACATTCTTCTCTTCACTCATCATCATTATCATCATTTGAGCCATAGGATATAGGCCACTGCTAAACATGGCTTCCCCCAATGACTTTCAGATTGGCTGGTTGGAAGCAGCCGGCATCCAACCTTTACCAGAGGCCCAATTCCCGTAATCAGACAATAGCCGCAATCCGGTGTCGACCCGCTCCCAGTAACATTACAATCACAAACGATATTCTCGTAAACCCAAAAAATGCAATTAGAGTTCGCAATGCGACTGAAAATTTTCATAAGCAAATAAATTTAATTTTATTTTATTTCATTTCATATCTGTCTTTCAGCAAGGCCTAGTCTCCCTAACCCTCAAAGCCGTATCCCACATGCGGAAAGACGAAGGGGGTAATGGCGGCACCATCGTCAACATCTCATCCACAGCAGGCGTGGAGAAGGTCAACATATTACCCATCTACTGCGGAGCTAAAGCCGCTGTCCTACACTTTAGTCAGACTCTTGCGGTGAGTTGCAACTTGTGACCTCTGGACAGTTAACCCTTAAATGCATAGTGTTGCCTTTTGGAATACATAATATATAAAATACTGATTGACTGTACAGGCAATCGGGGGGCTGGCGGATTTCTAGGCCAACGTATCAGTTTGGAAAAATTTATAAAGACAAAGGGAATTGATATTAAATAATCATGCATTTACTTCATGGATTTCATCAAATTTATTGAGTTAGTTTTAGTAAAATAATCATAATAACTAATCAATCAAGAAAAAAATCTCGAAATCAAAATTGTGTTTTTCTGGGAAAGTGAAACGTTTATATTACATATTTACTGCTTAGACCATTTCATCCTCTTTCTAAAAATGTATCATACATGGGGATAGCCTATGCAATAACCGTTTTTTTTTTAAATGTAGGTAGTTATAAAATCTAGATTTTTATGTAGGTAGGCCAATATTTATTTATGATATCAGGAAAACCCGTTCTTCGAAAGGACTGGCATCAGAATCCTGGTGATCGGTTTTGGACCTACCGCCACGGCACTCATGGAGAATGTTACCAGCAAAGTGTATGAAGATAAAGTTGGCCAGGACATCGCCGGGGTAGACATACCCATCCAGAAGTAAGTATTATACCACAGAATACCTAATAGTAGTTACTAACGAAATCTCGGAACACTGACAGTAGTTCGAGCCCGAACGTTCCGAGAATTCGTGCCCGTGAATCCGTAATGTTTTAGTGTTGCAAAAGTTGGTACGGTAAACCACGACGGTACCACAACAACATATCCGAGACAACATAGAAAAGTTCGTTCTCTACATTCATTCGACCAAGAATCGAACCTGCGACCTCAGAGATTGCGACGCCAAGTCCGGCGTGCTCGCATCTCGGCTACAGAGGTCATCATACTTACAGAAATGTTTGTAGAACAAATGTTGATTTTGTCAAGCAATCCTAGGATGATCCGCCAGCATGATGATGAATGATAAGAATCCTAGGATGTGCCGTGTGGGGACGGCCGTAAAGAATACACTTTCCCACCGCCAACAGGAGGCGTGTCGTAAGAGGCGACTAATTCATGTAGTACAAGACGGGCAGCAGCGTCTGCGTGCGAAATTTTATAAAAAACTGCGCTTGCCAACCCGCCTGCCAAGCGTGGCGAGTATTGGCAATCTCCCCCTATGATGGAAATCATTGGGGAAGGCTGGTGGCCTATATTTAGCAGTGGACGTCGGACGGCTGAAATGATGATGATGATGATGATCCTAGGGTTGTCATATTTGTAAGATTAATGAAATTCTGACAATCTATTTTATTTATTTCAGGGTGTCATCAGCAGTGACTGCCTTTTTCAAGATGTTTAAAGATGGTGAAAATGGGAGCGTCTGGATGTCTGTCAACGATAAGCCAGTCAGGAATATCACCTCAATCATAGATAATTACCAAGAGAACTACAAGAAGGCGTTGTATGGTTCTGAATAAATAGTTATTACATAATTTACAAGGTGTTTTAATAATTGTGGAGTTACCATATATGGCTGGCCTGGCACGGGCCTGTCTGTTTTCAAACCAGCCCCCCTAGCATGACCACCAAAACACGATATGATATAGCGATATATCGACACTAACTGCAAAAATATGTTAAATAGCTGTTTCGGCGAACTTCGTACCTACCGCCAATAAAAGTTAAACTGAACGCATCCTGTTTGACTGGTACGAACAGTTTGTATCGCAAATAAAATAGTTGTTTTTACTACTTTCCTTGCAATTTATATATATTATCTCACCTTTTAAACCTTCCCTGAACTTCCACAAATATTTAAAGATCAAAATTAGCCAAATCGGTCCAGCCGTTCTCGAGTTTTAGCGGGACAAACGAACAGCAATTCATTTTTATATATATATATATATATATATATATATATATATACAGGGTGTAACGAAAAGGTGAAATAAAACTTTAAGGGGTTATTCTACGGCTAAATTACATCAACTTTTTCTATGGGACCAACATCAAAATCGCAAAAAAAAAACACTTTCCCATACTAAAACGCGACCAGCTGGCATCAGTTTGTATGGAAACGTCAATTTTTTTTTTGAGATTTTGATGTTGGTCCCATAGAAAAAGTTGATGTAATTTAGCCGTAGAATAACCCCTTAAAGTTTTATTTCATTTTTTCGTTACACACTGTATAGATAGATAGATAGAAAGATATACCTAACCGCCATGTTGAATCGCCGTGCCGGTGACGTACACATGTTAAATCGCTGTTTCGGTAAAAATTCAACATGGCGTCTATTTCAATCATATATTTTTGTAAATTGACCTTTTTGATTGAGTCGATAAATCGCTATATCATATCATATCATATCGTGTTTTGGTTGTCATGCTATGGGGGCAAGATGTGATGTGTTGCCTTTTATAGGGTGCTAATGCCAAACCCCGCCATATTTATGGAGTTGATTAAAAATCGTATGCTGATCACAAATCAGTAGAAAAATGGAGTAAGGAATTTAAAAAATATTTAAAATCTACGACATACATAGTCGACCACTTGATAAGTAACGTATAAATAGCCCCCTAACCCAATGCAAGCGCTTGGCTAGCTAACAAACATCAGATTAGTACTTACAGATTGATATTTGGTACCTATTTACATAATAATGTTTATCTAATCATTTTATCGTAAGTGGTAACATCGTATCTGTTATCTCATGGTTTTTTATTGCTATTTATCGACAGATAATATTGTAGCCTAGGGGTGTCGTCATCTAAGGTCTTCCTTTTATTTTATATAATGTCGCAAAACACCGAGTAACAGAAGTCAAGCTTATTACAACATGCGCTCGAGCAATGCTACATAGACATCGCTCACGCACGGACACGAAGTGTCGGAACGCCCTTTTTCTTTTTCTGTCTGGCATCTGGATTCTGGTCATGAATGATGACTTCAATGGACTACCTTTAGTCATGATTTTACGTAGCTAATTTAACGTAGTTAAAATTAATTTGATCAAAACGGAAATGTGATTTGTGTGGACTTCAGTTCGGGGTAGCGCTTCCTCACGGAACATTAACGAACGAAACCATACAAATCCACTATGGGTAGGTGCACTCTGGGTACACTACATTACGAAAAACTTTATTCCGATTAGGTTTTTTTACCACGAATTTCATATCCCAAATCTCTAAATTACACTAATGCGCTTTCTCGCAGCGTGATTTCTGAGGCCCAAGTCCCGTAATTTGGCAGTAGTGCAGTGACCAATCCGGTGTCGATCCGCTCCCAGTAACATTACGATCACAAACGGTATTCTCATAAACTTTTAATTTACTGTAAAATTATTAAAACTATCCCAGTACAACTGAAAATATAACAAAAAAAATCTAGTTTTGGTTTCTTCCATTTTTTGTCGCATAACGAACTATAATTGCATTTTTGGGTTTACGAGAATACCGTTTGTGAGCGTAATGTTACTGGGAGCGGATCGACACCGGATTGCGGCTATTGTCAAATTACGGGAATTGGGTATTAGGTTGAGATGCCCCGGCAAACAATCGCTTCCTGCTTACAGCTAACTTACCGTTCTGAATTTTACGGTAACAAATTGCGCCTGCGCTTTCTTACAGCGGACATAGGCTGCTCTCCCGCTGCGTATCCGGCTTTTGAATTACACCCTAGATAGTGGGCAGAAAAGGACCACGGCGAGTCGGGTTAACACACGGATACCCTGCTGAGAAGAATTATATATGATTTGGTCGACAAAAAAAAATCTATACTGTTTTTGTATGGGCGAGAGTTGACAGGACTTATCATTTCATACTAAATGTAAGTGAAAAATCATTAAGTAGTTTCAGAGAAAGTTGGTTCGTATTGCTCCTCTATAGAGTATATACTCTATAGAGTATATATGTGCTCGATGGGTTAACCTAATTGGTTTTTTATACCATTGTCGGAATAATAATAATCGGAACACCCAAATTCCGAATTTTTAGGTATATCGTAATATTTGGATGTTCATCCGTGTTCTCATCAAAAGGTCCTCTGGTCGGCAACCACTAAATGTACCCGCCAACGCAGGCCGTCCGATATTGTACGGTCTAAGGGCCATATCACACTGGCAGATCCCACGCATGTACAGTGCTTGATGCTTGTACCAGTGAGCGGCGTACGATGAGTGTACAAAATGGCGTCCACGATTTTCTCCGCGGCAAAAATCCGCGACATGTACGCTGCGCGTCCACAACGTAATCGCTCCGCAACCGCGACGTCTTCGCCGCGCACACGCGGCGTGTTTTCTGCGTGACCGCTCCGCTTTGGAAACGCTTATGATCCGCCCGTGTAGCATGGCCCTAAAGTGCGGAGTTCGGCATGCCTGTTTTGTGATAATAACCCAGCTCAGTGCAAATCGTGACTCAAGCAAGATAATTCGCAAAAAATCACTTGATTATTTACTTTGGTATATAACAGAGGTGGCTTTTTTATTAAGACTGATTAATTCTTGGTGAGTGAGCCTTTTTGAAGCACCAAAAGAAATGGCGAGTCTAAGCAATATTGAAGGGAAGACAGTGCTGATCACCGGGGGGGCCGCTGGCCTCGGTGCGGCGTACGCCGAAGTGTTCCTTAAGTCTGGAGCTAAAGTACGTTGTTGTTTTTTTTACCTTTACGATTTTTATTTACTTACTTATTGACGAACTATCCAAAATTTGATAATGATGGGCCTAACGCCAGAAATGACGCAGAACCGCCAAGAGAGACGGAAAAGTATCAGGAGGGCTGACCCTAAATTAGGGACCAGCCACGGGATTGATAGATTGATTGACTTATTGCTGGACGACGCCTCTGGCAAAATTTATTGTCTGTGACACAGGGATTTTAATTCCTTTATTAGTTCGAGTCTTCGAGACCATAAATGGTGTGTCCTCTGATTTATGCAACGTGAAATTTTAGTGGTTGTTGTCGCGCGGGGCGGTGATTCCACTCATAAAAACAAACAACTTTTATTTTGGAACCAACTCTGTTCACGTTGTATACAGGATGTGTAGAGAAAGTAGTAGTAAATGTTTATATAGATAAACAATATTTTACCGCTCTACCTCGATGATAATGTAAGAGGCAACAAAAAAAACATCATATAAACTTTATTTGTATTGATAAACTCACCTTCCTCTTAAATTTGGCTAGTATGGCCGCATGGTTGGTACGAATAGCGCTCAAAAATAATAAACAACGCGTCAAAACAGGCAAAATAAAATTTGAATTTACGCTTGCGGTTCATAACCACAGCCTGTACATATTTTATTTCATCATCATCATCATCATTTAGCCATAGGCCGTCCACTGCTGAACTAGGCTTCCCCCTTGGCGGGTTGGAAGCGGCTTGCATCCAGCGCCTTCCTGCAACATTTACCAGGTCGTCTGTGCAACTTAATAATACCTTACACGCATAAAATAATATGATTCTCTACGCAGGGCCTCGCAATAGTGGATATTGACGAAGCCAAAGGAAAAGCGACTACGGAGCGGCTGAACAAGGCGTACTCAAACAGAGTTGTGTTCGTGAAGTGTGACGTCAGTAACGAAGGCGACATAGACGCAGCATTTAAGAAAGTGCTGGAAAAATTCACGTATATAGATGTGCTGGTCAACAATGCCGGGGTTATGAGCGATGCTCCCCATATGTGGTGGAAGTCTTGTGATATCAACTATGTAAGTTTTTTATTTATTATTGTCCTGAACCCGTACCCCTGAAATGCCCTGAATCCCAGGTAACGAATTGATAACCGTCAAATCACGTGACACTTACGCTATATCACGTGGTTTTTCGGTTTGCGATTTGCTATCGAACGGTTCTTGAACCGAAACGATCGGTCTTTTTCCTAGTTGGCACGGATCTGGGTGTACTGGGAGAAATTTAACTGTCTGGTAACTTCATTATAACACTAGACATGTATTCCTCCCTTTGAGAACATAGATAGATACATTTTATTATCACATAGAAGTTAGAACATGTAGATACTCTGTACGAGTATTGCACAGGCACACCACAAAAACTAAACAGTACCTACAGAGAATTGATTTAGAATGGTATAATTTAGGCGGGCATATCGCTAGAAGCGATTTCTTCCAGAATAACCTTCAGGAAAAGGACAGTTTAAAAAAAATTTGAGACGTACTTAGTGTGTTGTTTGGTGCATATTTTATTCGAACCTGTCGCGAAGCAATGACAGAGCAAACTATTAAAATCTTAATCTATCGTAATGATAATAATCATAGATTGTCGGGCGCTCCTATTAATTTGCTGGTATTATCACCAGATCGTAAATTCTGATATGTACTTGGATATTAAATCTGCCTGACCGTTAAAACTGAAAATTTTACTTAATTGCAGTTACTTGATTATTTATTCATTTATTAACAAAAAAGGTAACTTATACTGAGTTCAAAGCATTCGAACCATGGATTTCTACCCTTATCCATAGTTTGAACAAATTATCATGTGCTTTTAACTTTATCAGAATATATTTAATGGTGACAGGTTTATATATATTGACCTCTCCGCATTCTATCTTCTGTCTTTCAGCAAGGCCTAGTCTCCCTAACCCTAAAGGCGGTATCCCACATGCGGAAAGACGAAGGGGGTAATGGCGGCACCATCGTCAACATCTCATCCACAGCAGGCTTTGAGAAGGTTAACATAATACCCATCTACTGCGGAGCCAAAGCAGCTGTTCTACACTTTAGTCTAACTCTAGCGGTAAGTTGGATCCTCTGAACAGTTCATCATCATCATCATTTCAGCCATAGGACGTCCACTGCTAAAAATAGGCCATCTCCAGTGACTTCCAGATTTTCCGGTTGGAAGCAGCCCGCATCCAGCGGTTTCCTGTAACTTTTACTAGGTCATCTGTCCACCTTGTGGGTGGACGTCCTACACTGCGCTTGCCGGTAGGTGGCCTCCATTCCAGAAAATTTCTGCCCCATCGGCCGTCAGGTCTACGTGCTATACTGCCACTTCAGCTTGCTAATCCGTTGGGCTATGTAGCGACTTTTGTTCGTTTACGAATCGCCTCATTTCTGATTCGATTTCGCAAAGAAACACCGAGCATACCTAGCCCTTTCCATAGCACGATGTGCAACCTTGAGCTTTTTTATGAGGCCCATAATGAGAGGCCACATTGAACAGTTATCGTGTTTTGATCCTGTTGCCTCGACTGGATCATTTATGTAGTGTAAAATATGGCTCAGCTTATGAGTATTATGGCGAGTAAGTGTTTTTGGCGGTTGCGGTGTTTAATTGGCCCATAAAAAGTTTTATAAGAGACAATCGAGATACAGAATCATCATCTTAATAAAAATTTACTAATAAAATATAATAAAGTCAAAAACATTACCCTCCTTCTGGGTCAATCGGTTAAAAAAGAAGGAGGTTCTTAGTTTGCTAAAAATATTTCTGCATCTTAAAATAATTTTTAGTTAGATGGTTTATTTAGATTATTATAAACTTAGTTAGATTAGATTTTCATGGACTTAATAACTGCATCGCCACGTTAGTATCTATACAACGGAGTCAGGGTACTCAGCTATATGTTTTGTAACCTAGCACTTTGTAATAAGGTTGACATTACTTCACTTCATTAGAAACACGCTTTTATTTTTAGCTTCAATCATATTAACTTCTTTATCTTTGTCTACTAACTCACAATATTTATTTGTTATAATCAGGAAAAACCGTTCTTTGAAAGGACTGGCATCAGAGTCTTGGTGATTGGGTTTGGACCTACGGCGACGGAACTGATGGAAAATGTCACCAGTAAAGTGTACCAAGAGAAACATCGCCAGGACATTGCTGGAGTAGAAATACCAACGCAGAAGTAAAGCTCTTGTTAAATGGAGGACGGACGCCTCTTGGCATTGTGGGGACAAACGCTGTTGATTGGACGATCCTTCCGTCCATATAAGGAACAAGAAGCAAAGAATCGACGGTCAAGCAATATCAATAGGCGGCCAGCCTCCATATGTCAGACCTATGTATAAATGCTGCGCACGTGATATTGTTGGGACAGTGTTGTGTGTGACCTACTGGCATGGAGCTCATACTCTCTAAAGTAGAAAACATTTTAAGCCATTTTTAAATCTGTATCTGTGCTGTGTTTGTATGGGCGAGCGTTGACAGTAGTCATTTCATACTAAATGTAGGGGGAAAATCACTTATTAGTTTCGGAGAAAAATGGTTTGTATTGTTGCTCTATAGGGTATGTACTCGATTTTCTGTAGGATGACCTACCGTTCTATCTAGCTTCTAACAATCCATTATTAATTTTAGGGTGGAATCAGCGGTTACTGCCTTTTTCAAGATGTTCAAAGAAGGTGAAAATGGGAGCGTCTGGATGTCAGTAAAAGATAAGCCAGTGAAGAATATTACTTCAATTTTAGAAAATTTCCGTGAGAACTACAAGAAAGCGGTGTATGCTTCTGAATAAATTGTTATTACAATTAAATTGTGTTTGTTTCAATAACTGGGGAGCTACTGGGGAGCGGTCAGCTGATAACAGGTTTTTAGATTTTTAGACATTTGAACCGACTTGAATCAATTAGCTCATAAAAGCAAAATTTGGTTTAAAAATGAGGACCCAGGCAACATTAGGTAACTAACACGGGCCAAACGTAGGGCAACTATCAGGTTAGCAAATGAATAACTCAGTTCTGATACATAATTCTTTGTTGAGGTATGTAGTAACAACTTGTAAACATGTCCACACATTGCATGCTGTGTTCACCTTTTCTAGAAGATCGTTGTTAACATAAAATAAGTTACGTACACCAATGTTATACGTTACATTCCATTTGTAAACCAAAAAAAAAGTTTAGTTGTCGATTTAAGTTATAGTAATTGGTAAATTGCACATCTATCCTGAATGGTGTCCTTCAGGGAGGTGTGCTAGGTCCGCTAATGTTGATATTTTTATAGAGGTAAGAGACGTTAACAGTTCAACCCATGGAGCACCTACCCTAGGCTTTGTGCTCGATGGTTCAAGCCAAGCGTGTCACGACTAAGAGAAACGTTAGAAAGAGACTAAGCTTGTAAATGGATCTTGTAATTATTAATAGCATATCATGAACATCACAAGAATATACATTTTATTCAAAATAAGACTTCTAACGAAATTTTTCATCTTATTTTATATACATACTGGTACTAGGTTGTGTTACATTATATAAAGGGCTATTGATTCTATTATTAATACTTTTTGTTTTGTTTTTTGAATTTTGTTTTCGTGAACGCGACTGAAATCTGACCTTGAATGACATTGCTTTGACATCTCAGTCAATATTTTTTTTGACAGCTAGCAGCTCAACTTTCGTAATTTGTTCCGTGACCTTCGTGATCTGCGATAATAACTTAATTTGCCAGTAACTATTTAAGAAGAATACTTGTGCAGCAGTCTGCAAGGTTTTTTAATTTATAAAAAATGCCGGGCATAGTTACAGTGCCAACTAACCCCTATGAGGGGCAAAAGCCGGGCACCAGTGGTTTGCGCAAGAAAGTCAAAGTGTTTCTTCAAGAAAACTATACAGAAAACTTTATTCAGAGTATTTTAGATGCTAATAAAGGGGCAATAGTCGGCTCTACCCTTGTGGTCGGCGGGGACGGCCGATATCTCCTTAAAGAGGTCGTGGACAAAATCATTAAAATCGCAGCAGGGAATGGTGTAAGTTTTCAAATAATCTTTTTTTAAACACATATTATGCCTTATCTAACATGTATTTCTTTGAACGCAGTACATTTTGCTCATGGAGATGCTGCAGGAATTTTAAAAAATATTTTTTCTTTTTGTTAATAAGTTTTATTGTTACCTAGTTATGATCACCTTCCAACAGTCAACTGAGCCAACCCATTCTAAGTTTCTTTGAAGTCACTTTAAATTTTAAATAAGTACTTACATATTTTTATATAATTAACACCATGTTGTCAATCTCAGTTATTGGCGAAATGTTTTTGTAAGTTCTTTTGCAAGGCATGATTGTTAAAAAAGCGCTGTTGAGTTTCCTAATAATAAAAAACAAAATTAAACCGTTCACTACTAGTAACTACCATGTATTTGTTTTTAGGTTTCAAGGTTACTAGTCGGTCAAAATGGTATTCTTTCTACTCCTGCAGTATCCTGCCTCATCAGAAAATACAAAACTCTTGGTAAGTATGTTCACGTTTAACATTTTAGCAAACAATTTCAGGCTATAGATACCAGTGATAACAATAGAACTTCTATTGTATCTGAAACATAGCACATAGAACTGACAGCCGATGGGGCAGAAAGGTTCTGTAATGGAGGTTACATACCGGCAAGCGTAGCTGGTAAAGGTTGCAGGAAGCAGCTGGATGTGGGCCGCTTCTAACCAGCCAATCTGGAAGTCGCTGGGGGAGGCCTATGGCTGAAATGATGTATCTGAAATCATTTCCGCAGATATGTTAGGTAAAATATATAAAACTTTGTCTTAATACTGACATTCTTCTTTTTCTCCATGTATACGGTCAATCCTGGTTGCGTCCTAAGCCCTTGCTTTGGATCCCAGTGTCCGCTTTCATTGTCTTAATACTGACATTATAAATGAACAAGTAAGTTAGTATATCTTTTAGACTATCATAACAACTCGATGTAACTGCAATGGTACTGTTAATGGTACACCCTGTAGCTGTAGGCATAATTGCTGAACAGACATGTCTGGTGCTGCATCAGCGTTTTTAGTCAGAATCCGCTTGCCCGCTTTCCGGGCTTGCCAGTCTCTTCCTCACTCACTCACACTCACGCGTGAAGGCTGCCATTTCTTAACATTTAATTAATTGTTTTATTCATTGTTTCAGTTTAATTAAATTTCCTTTTTTAAAAACCCTTTCTAACATTTAAAATTTGGTACAGACAACACCTACTTTTTTTTGGTTTCTGTAGTCAAGGGTATTGGGATGATAAGTTGTGTTTCATGCTTGCGAAACTGATAATAGGTATTCAGCGCATGGACATGTAGGGGTTGGAGAAGATAAGGTCTTAATTTGTCAACACCCAAAGGTTGTTTGAGACTGCATATCAATGAGATATTATTTCTCAGTTTCTAAGAGTTAACGAGCTAAGTAATAACCACTTATTTGCAAACATAGTGTGGTCAGGTTGACTGGTTTGGGCTGGACAGTAGAGGTTCACAAGCAGACAATAAGTGACTGTTTTAATGTATTTACCGCAATAGCCGAGATGCGAGCATACCGGACTCGGTGTCGCTATCTCTGAGGTCCCAGGTTCGATTACCGGTCGGTCAATGTAGAAAAATAACTTTTCTATATTGTCTCGGGTCTGGGTGTTGTGGTACCGTCGTTGTGTCTGATTTCTGTAACACAGGCGCTTAAGCTACTTATCATAGGATCAGAGCAATGTATATGATGTTGTCCAATACATTATTGAGTATGGTTTAAACATTGGTTGACTTAATCATGGTTATATGATTGGACAGACTTGTATTTAAATAATAAAAGTGTTTAAAATATACAGGGTTACATTGCAAGGGGTGCCAAATCTACAGGAGTGGCTCAGAATCAGTTACTTAATCGAACTTTGCAAAGAACTAAAAAAATTTTTTTTCCTCGATCCTTGTTCCTACAAAAACGATTCTAAAAATAATAACGATTAAGACGCTTCTTTATAATGTCCTCTAGATCTTATTTTTAAAGGCACCTCTTTGCAATGTAACCCTGTATTTCATTACATTATTTATTTGCGATACCCACAGGTCATAGCTCTTACAAATAAAACTAACACAAACACTTAAAACTAAACACACAGCCAGTAAACATAAGTCATTATTATTGATAATGCAATTGTTGTTATTTATACATTATATGTATGCACCAGATAACACTTCATTTATAGTTATCTCAAACACGAACTGTACACCGGTATGAATATGGGTACAATTTTTTTTATATATGGAAATTTCAGTACAGATATTAGGTATATCCTTATTTATAAGAGTTTTAGTACAAAATTTGGTCTGTAATGGCTACATATGCTTGCTGAATTCTCCCGCTCGATTTCCTCTACCAGTTAGCGCCCCCTCCTGCACCCCGCGTTTAGGCCCCGGACTCCGGACAGTTCAAATCATTTCAGTAGGTACAGAAATAAAATAATGAATTACTTAACTAACTGTAGAAAGGGAAAATATCGGTACAGATATTCCACCTGTAAAACGACCGTCTGGTGTGGTTCGCGCTCCGGACTACGGTCCGGTTGCGGGTTCGAATCCCGCAAGGCGCAAAAGTTTGTGTAATGAGCACGAGCATTTGTACCTAATTCATGGATGTTTATTTATCCGTTCTCTAGTCGCCACAGTACAAGCTTTGCTTAGTTTGGGGCTTGCTAATTTTTGTGATCGTGGAAACAATTTATTTATTTATAAAAAATGGGGACAATTAATGTCCCTATGCATATGCTCTGACCAGCAGCTTTGAAATCTTAATTTCATCATCATCATCATTTCAGCCATAGGACATTGACTGCTAAACATAGTCCAATGACTTTCAGATAGGCCGGTTGGAAGCCACCTGCGTCCATCAATGTCAATTTATTTTACCTATTGCAGGAGTCCAAAACTGTATTTTAGGACTATGATATCATAATAGTGTTTATCTCTATCCAAGGCCAAATCAAGATTCTGTAACATGACTAAGCATATTTTGTAATAATATGCCAGGTGGTTACGTTAATTTGACTTAGTAATCATTACTGCTTATTGTTCATATTAATTATCACAATGACTTGGCATGTTACCGTGTACCGACTAATATATTTATTGAATGAGTATTTATTTTATGCTCTTTTTTACCCATTTATATATTTCAAGCTGTTGCTTGCTAACTTGTTTACGTGGTTTTTAGAATATGCATGAATAATATATATAAACGTTCCTCTTAAATCATTTTGTCTATTGATGAAAACCGCATCAAAATCCGTTTCGTTGTTTAAAAGATCTAAGCGTAAAGACGGCGGACAGCCTTTGTTTTCTATTATCTAGATATTCTTTTTTATTTATTCAAAGCTGTAGATAAATACAGTAGGCATTTCATTGAAAAAACAACTTTCACTGCCAATTCAGCTTGCTGATCCGTTGGGCTATGTCAGCGACTTTTGTTTGTTTAAGAATCTCGTCATTCCTGATTCAATCTCGCAAAGAAACACCGAGCATAGCCCTTTCCATAAAACGCTGTGCAACCTTCAGCTTTCTTATGAGGCCAATAGTGATAGGCCACGTTTCAGTCAGTCACTGATTAACAGAAAATATTGGACACATATTTTTTCTTATCTCAATCAAGCAAAAAATGATGAAGATATAGCCCGTGAAAGTTCTGCGTAAGGTCACGCCTTGCGACACTTTTTTGCAAGGCGTGACGTCACTCCCAAACTTTGATGCGCTTTATATTCGTAATTTTTTGTTTAATTGACAAAAGACAAAATATGGGTCCAATATTTTTTGATAATCTAACTGACGGACTAAACAGAATAATATTTTTTTTGACCCAGGAAACTAGCCTATTCAATAATTTTATCCTCTTACAGGTGGCATCGTCCTCACCGCCTCGCACAACCCCGGCGGCATCAACAACGACTTCGGCATAAAGTTCAACTGCAGCAATGGCGGCCCAGCGCCCGACCAGACCACCAACATGATCTACACGCTGACCACCACCATCAAAGAGTACAAGATCGTACCGGACCTCACCTGTGCCATAGACAAGATTGGGGTGCAGAAATTTATTGTAAGTTTTTTCGAAATGAGTGCAGTGCGACAAGAGTGATGTTGACTTGTTGACCCCATGCAAAAAGATGTTTGGATTAAACACATTCGCTTCTTTAAATTTGGATACTGTTCAAAATTACTTCCTTAATAATAAAAATATTTGCTTAACCTCCTAGGGCTTAAGGTCAAAAATTGGCAATTGAGGGTATACTTCATCATTTCAGCTATGGACGTCCACTGCTGAACACAGGCCTCCCCCAATAACTTGCATCGGGGGGATTGCCAATACTCGCTATGCTTGGCAGACGGGTTTGGCGAGCGCAGTTTTTTATAACATTTCGCACGCAGACGCCGCGCTGCTGCCCGTCTTAGGAATTAGTCGCCTCCTACGACACGCCTCCTGTTGGCGGTGGGGAAGTGTATTTTTTACGGACGGTCGTAAAGGTATACTTGTTTATAAATAAAAGCCAAACTCTGTACACGACAGGGTTTTTACATCACTACAATAAGTCTGTAATAGATTAGTTAACAATTACACCGAACATTGGTCTTATAGAGTTGTTGATGTTGACGAAAACTTACCTACATTGCGCGATGTAATAATCGATAAACGCCATCTATCGCCAGTTTTGCAAACTAAATTCACTTAGAACCTGTTGACTATTCTTGTTATTCATACAATGTTGTTAGGTGGATGACCGGCCCTTCGTAGTCGAGGTGGTGGACTCGGTGCGGGACTACGTAGACTACATGAAGGAGATCTTCGACTTCCCGAAGATCAAGACCCTCATCCAGGGCTCCGAGCAAAGGAAGCCTTTTAACGTGCTTATCGACTCGATGAGTGGAGGTAAGGTGGTACCAAAATGTACGAGTAAAAAGCTATTGAAAGGAGGAAGGACTATTTAATCTATTAGTGGAAAATTGATTTTTTATAGTACTGACGAATTTGTAAAGTTTTGTGCAGCTGGTACAACTAGCTAGTACTTTACGCTGATGGTGGTTCTCATACAAAATTACCAGTATAAAAAAAAGCATATTATTCAAAGCCATGGGGGCCACGTACCGGCAAGCGCAGCGTAGGACGCCTACAAGGTGGACAGATGACCTGGTAAAGTTTGCAGGAAGCCGCTGGATGCGGGCCGCTCCCAACCGGCCAATCTGGAAGTCACTCGGGGAAACCTATGTTCAACAGTGGACGTCCTATGTCTAAAATGATGATGAAATAAAAGAAAGGATGCATGCATCTTGTGTATTGCACAACCTCCATATGTGATTATAATAATAAAAAGGTAATCCTCCTAATAAGGGCTGAGATACAAAAGTATTAAAATATTAATAATACTAAGAATATTTTTCAATCGACTTCAAAAAAGGAGGTTCTCAATTCGACTGTATGTTTTTTTTTGTATGTATGTTACGCGATTACTCCGCCAATTATGAATTGATTTTGATGATTATTTTTTTGTTTGGTAGATCATACTTCAGAGGTCCCATATAAATTTTATCGTAATTGATTCAGCAGTTTTTGAGAAAATAACAAAATATATACCCAGATAATGTTTTGGTTTGTGATTCATGGATCTATTAACCAATATCTTCGACAAATGTAAACCGATTTTGATGATTTTTATTGAATAGCTAATACTTCAAAGATACTATAGTAAAAAATTTCGGAAAAAATTGTACCCCTAAGGGTGAAAAAAAGAGGATGAAATCGGTGTTCAGCAGTTAGATTAGGATTTATCACTAAAAATAGATGAATTAAGTAAATTTTATTTAAAAAAAAAACCGACTTCAAAACACTAAAAAGCTAAAAATAATAATAATCCTAACACTTAAGTACCTAATCAGTTACTTTTGGAGTCGGTGCCAGCCGATGAGAGATTCAATGTTTTTGTTTGCACCGTTTTGTTTATAAAATGTACTTATTTACGGCTACGGTTATGATTTTTACGGTTTTTCAAACAGTAACTGGACCGTACGTACAGCGCATATTCGTCGAAGAACTCGGCGCTTCAGAGAAGAACGTCCGCCGTGTTGTACCCCTAGATGACTTTGGTGGGGCACACCCGGACCCCAACCTTACTTACGCCGCTGATCTCGTGAACGCTGTCAAGGGTGGCGACTTCGACTTCGGAGCGGCGTTTGATGGTGATGGTAAGTTTTTTTACTTTGCTTAGCAGGGGTGCAAATAAACCCCATAAAATTATACCACGTATAACTCCAAATAAAAAATACTCTTTTAGGGAATGATTTAGCTGCTCAAATATAGTAACTTTTTATATGGGATTAACATCTGAACAATTAAAATAAAAAATAATTACAATAAAATAAAAATTATATGACCAAGAATATAGGAATAGTTTTTTTTGGAGGATTTTGATGTTGGTGTCCTAAAGTTGTTGCATTTGAGCACCAGAATCAATTCCTAAGAGATTTTACTTATTTGTATCCAAACATTGTATTTTTGGGTCACAAAAATACAGTCGTTAACACTTTAGTAGTTACACGAAGCAGACACAATAAATTAACAATAGTTGTGTACAACACAGGTGCACTGATCTGCTATATTTTTAAATCTAATAAATGAATAAATAATCTGGTGTTATTCGTTGTCAAGTAACACAGCAATATCTTCATACTTTTAATTTATTTTCTCCCTCCTAGGTGACCGAAACATGATAATAGGTCGCGATGCGTTCTTCGTCACCCCCTCAGACTCGCTAGCCGTACTCGCGAACAACTTGCACCATATCCCGTACTTCCAACGCACTGGCGTGCGCGGGTTCGCTCGCAGTATGCCCACAGCGGCCGCAGTGGATAGAGTCGCTGTCGCTAAAGGACAGGAGATGTTCGAGGTGCCCACTGGTGAGTGTGTTTGTCTTTAGCTGCCTAGAAAGTAGACATTATAGAAAATTGTCGTTTACTAAGTAGGTATAAGTTGAATATGTAGCGATCCACCACATATTCAACTTATAACTACTTTGTTTGTTTATCTATTTAATATATTTATTTTAAAATAACAAATCACATTAACATACAAACGTAACACGCAATTATTTTGTTATCATAATAATATATTTCAAACTTAATGTTTTTGTCCTGCGCGGCCTGCGCGCGCGCAGCGGCCGACCGATTTCGTCCTCGATACCCGCGGCCGCCTTCCGCGCGCGGGAGTCATTCAGTCCGCTTTACGCCACCGGCTATCGCATACTACCTATCTCGCTTATCACTTGCTCGCGCCTTTAACTTGTACGTTCTGTTTAATGTTTGTTTTACGTATAATCCTCGTGCTGTAACATCTGTCTCTTGTCGTTTCTACTCCTTCTAATTGTGGTGTAATTGTATGTGACCTTCGTGTGTTTTAATAAACTGTACTTAAGTGTTAACAAGGACTACTTCAATTATCTCCCGACAAAATACCTGCACACTGCATCACGCCTACTACCACAAGTTGTGACCCATTTAAGGTGTTAACCAAATTGCAAATTTTCGAATGTTTCCGACCGTCTGATTGTATGATAAAAAAATATGAATTATGGATTATAGTATCCAATATATCCTCTACCTGTCTGGAATCCTAAAGTATACTGTAACACTCTTTCTGTAAAAATAATTTGTGTGGTGTTCAATAAAGATTATCTATCTATCTATATATATAAATAGAGCTCTAAAAAGGTAAACAGACTAGTCTATAAGACCTCATCAAGTGATAAAAAAAACAAGTAGTCGCTACTAACCTATTGGGGTGTTTAAATACCCCAAGAAGATTCCAGGGCAAACGACAATAATCTATGAAATCGCGTCGGCTCTTGCCAATGGAACCTAAAAACAAAGCTAAATAAGCAATACTAATTTTATTTTATTACAAGAACTTGATACTAATAACTAAATGCCACTTATTTGTTTATTACGTTATTTGTCTCATTGTAGCATTGTGATGTAGTTAGTTAGTTAGGTAGGCTTCACCGTCTATTTAGTTATTCTGTTGCTTGTTCTTGTATCCTTTTGAACTAATGTCTTAAAATAATATAGTTGCTTAACCTTAACCAATAGTGAATATGTTAAGGCGACGGGTAAGGCAAGTGACCTTGAGCATTAGGCGTCGACTCGCGCGACATCTATTACGTGCCTGAGATAATACAAATGCTATATAAAATAATAATTCTTAATTTGTTGACTATTTAAAAAAAAACATGTTTTCTACCTAAGGGCACGAATGTTGTAAATAACTAAACCAACTTTGAAACTAAACAAAACGTCTTTTAAAATATAAATGTGTACAAGATCGCGGTATTCGCGGTACTTTGAAATATATTTAATGTTTATAAGAAATAATAACTAGTATTTAGATACAACGGGAAAAACTTCAACATTATAAGTTACATGACATATTAATTTCCACATTCTTTATCCAGTATTTTCGTGCAAAAACACCTCTTTTACGCGTATTCTACTCACCCTGCGCCTTAACTATGAACTGTAACGCCTTGCCATTAGGTTGGAAATACTTCGGCAACCTAATGGACGCCGGCCGCCTCTCCCTCTGCGGCGAGGAGAGCTTCGGCACGGGCTCCGACCACGTGCGGGAGAAGGACGGGCTGTGGGCGGCTCTGGGCTGGCTCTCCGTGTTGGCCGCCACTGGGACGTCGGTGGAAGACATCCTGAAGTCGCACTGGGCTGAGTTCGGACGCAATTACTTCACTAGGTAAATAAATCCTGTTATTATAAATGCGAAAGTTTATGCGTATATATGGATCCATGTTACTCTTTCACGCAGTAAATAATGCATGACTGCAATATGATGATGGTGAATTTTAGGCGTTCAATTTTCAGAATTTCATTTATCGTAATTTTTATTAAGCATAATTGGAAATCGTATTATATATTTGATATGTCTGATAACTGAAAAGTCGGAATTTAAAATAGGTCGATTTGCTGAAGTGGCGGTGGGCGGGACACATAGCACGTAGAACTGATGGCTAATGGGGCAGAAAGGTTCTAGAATGGAAGCCGCGTACCGGCAAGCGCAGCGTAGGACGTCCACTCACAAGGTGGTCAGACGACCTGGTAAAGGTCGCAGGAAGACGCTGGATGCAGGCCGCTTCCAACCGGCCAATCTGGAAGTCAATGGGGGAGGCCTATGTTCAGCAGTGGACGTTCTATGGCAGAAATTATGATGATGATGATGATTGAAAGGAAATTCGGAATTATAAACATTAGGGGTGTTGGGATTTAGATGCTTTTAAAATAGGAATTATAATAAATAGGAAATAACATTTTTAGAAGTTCAAGATTCATCATCATCATCATTTCAGCCAGAGGACGGCCACTGCTGAACAAAGGCCTCCCCCAATAACTTATCATCGGGGGGGATTGCCAATACTCGCCAGTTTGAGATTCGGTGTTTTGAAATTTGTGATAGTAAAATTCGGCATTAAGTTTTTGTATTTATGTAGTGTACCCCGCCACGCCTCGTGGACGTTCCTTAATTGAGTCTTGACAGACAGACAAACGGATCACGAAGTGATCCTATAAGTGATATCTTTTCCTTTTGAAGTACCATACGGAATTCAAGAAGTATCTTGTTTCATTCACATTTTAGATACGATTACGAAGAATGTGCCAGTGACCCTTGCAACGAGATGATGCAGGTCCTGGAGAAGAAGATCACGGAGCCAGGGTTCGTGGGGTCGGCCCACACGAGCGGCGACAAGACCTATGTCGTCAAACTGGCTGACAACTTCTCCTACATGGACCCTATAGACCAGAGCGTGTCTATGAAACAGGTTAGTTTTGGTTTGAACAGAATTTTCCAGAAATATTGAACAATTCAAAATTCCCTACCTATTATATTATAGACCTATGTCGTCAAACTAACAGACTTCTATTACAAGGACCATATAGGCCAAAGCGTGTCTATGTTTATGCTGGCTGCAGGCAGGGCTCGGAACCGGTATTGAAAATACAGGTAAAATAAGGTTTATACCGGTATTTTCTACTTCGGTTTCTGTATTACAGGTATTACAATAATAAAGGTATTTATTATCTAAATAATACCGGTATTTTCTTACGACGTTGCCAGTACAGTTCCCAGACACGCGCACTCCGGCCGGAAGCGTTTGACTCTAGCGAAATGCGATGTTGCCGTTTTGTCAAGCACACGGCACTGCGCTTATTAAAGATACATTTCTATTTCTCTAATTCGCACATTTGACATTGGTTAGCTTGGCGAGTATCGGTATCAATAACTGTAAATCTCCAAAATACCTTATCTAATAAATAACCTTTACTGTACCGGTATACAAGAAATAATACCTATATGGCTATTACCGGTATAAACTAATTACCGGTATGTAGTCGGGCCCACTGATACAGGTATTTGATTATACTGGCTGCAGGCCGCTTCCAACCGGCCAATCTGGAAGTCATTGGGGGATGCCTGTGTTCATCAGTGGACGTCCTATGACTGAAATGATGCTCCAGAGTTATTGATGCTGATTAAATTCTGTTATTTCAGGGCCTGCGCATAATATTCGAAGACGGATCGCGTATCGTGATGCGTCTGAGTGGCACCGGCAGCTCGGGTGCCACTGTCAGGTAAATATTTACCCTCGGCATTTCAAAAGGACGTCCACCCACAAGGTGGACAGACGACATGGTAAAGGTTGCAAGAAGTCGCTGGATCTGAAAAGCTTGAAGTAGGTGGCGCTACTTAATTTGGCAGTCAAGTAGCTGTCATTTGTTTTTTTTTTGATGATTTGATACATGAGTCGTAGTTTACTCTATTTTGAGCTTTGGAACTATAACAGTAAAGTAGCATTTCCTCAATTTTCAATGATTTTGAGAATGAACTTGAACGTGATCTTTTAAAAATTCTTACTTACTAGTCAATAGACAGACGACATGGTAAAGGCAGGAAGCCGCTGGATGCCGACCGCTTCCAACCGGACAATCTGGAAATCACTAGGAATAGGAATCACTAATAAAACGAGACAATAGGAATTATATGGAAAACTGCGCTCGCCAACCCGCCTGCCAAGCGTGGCGAACTGCCGAGTATTGGCAAGCCCCCCCCCCATTGATAGCGGAAGTCATCGGGGGAGGCCTATGTTCAGCAGTGGGCGTCCTATGGCTGAAATTAAGCCGTAATACCAAAAAAGTATTCCCATTTAAAATATATAAATAACGTATAAAAAAGGTTTTTATTTAAAAAAAAAATACGTTCGACGCTTTTCTCACCGTGCGAGCAAGATAGAAAAGCGACGTTACCGGTTTGTGCATTGTAATAACGCTAGTTACTATTCCGCGTTACGATTTTGGTTTTAAACGGGCGTTTCGATTTTGTTTTTTAAAAATTTTAATGCTTATTTTTGTAAAATTTTATTTTAATTTTAGTCTATTAATGATGTAGATAAACTGGGAAAAGGAAACCCCCTTTGTTATTTTACATACTGTATAGCTAAAACAAAAGACGAATCCTTGTGTTATTTATCAAACGCCTAGGAAGTTTCTTCATATATGCATACAACCATACTCATCATACTTTAAAAAAAATAAAAAACTAACCTAACCTAACCCATCTCTTTCAGATTGTACATAGACTCCTACGAAGCCAAAAACGTGTTAGGCGACGCTCAGGTGATGCTGCGTCCCCTGGTAGGCGTCGCGCTACAGGTCTCGCTCCTGCAACACTACACGGGACGCGACGCTCCTACTGTTATCACATAATCTGCCAACAACACCCATTATCAGCCAGTGACAAAATTGTTATCAACTTTGAACCTTATTCACATGTCTGTCGGTAAAAAATCAGTAAAAAAATACATGCTGTAAAGAGTAAAAAACATAGATATATCTGTCGTAGCCAGATCGTAAAATTGGCTAATTCATGATGTGACCGATCATTTCATAAATTAGTGGTTTTTCATGATATGGCCAACTAGAACTGACCATATCGTTCAAACGTCAACATTCAATGAAATGTCAATCCACGTTTGGCCATATCAAAATAAAATTATGTTTTCAAGTTACGTGAATTTGTTTAATATTTGTAATTTTGGTCGATAGATAAATGAAACATTTTAAATAATTATTATTTTTAAACAAAACTAATAAATAAAAACACTTGAATAGCTGAATAACCTAACTAACCTTTCAAATTACGTTCCGATCTCCTTGATTTTTTGACGTTGCGCTCGTTTTTTGAGTGATTTTCATAAAAATCGCCTAGCTTGGTGTCGTAACGATATTTCACTGCACTTTTACCTACAATTTACACATTATTATTCACTTTTAGAATAAAATATTTGTCCGCCGCCATTACTCATCACAAAAACAAAGCAACATTAGCGCCTCTACCGGTAGGTAATGTAACGATTTTACGATATGATCACTAATGTTTAACCATTTCATGAAGTATTTGTGCGTTTAGCAGTTTATATCTTCAAATGCTGAGTATTCATTGATCTGGTTAGACCACATCATGATGTAGGCAGCGTGTGCTGTCCTATATCATGAAATACCACCATTTTATAAAATGATCGGTCACATCATGAAATGATCAATTTTACGATTTGGCCACGACATATCTATAGAATCTAGAATGTATAAAAATATATTGATATTGTTTTTAAAAAGTTTTTATCTGACAGCGTCAGTGAGATTTGTAAAAAGAAAAAAAAAGATATTCCTTTTCCTATTTTTATACGAACAAACTCACCTTGTTATAAAAAGTAAAAAATAGTGTTTAAAACTTTTTTTAGTATACATATTTTTTTAAATTTTAACAAAGACCAGTCAAACAATTTGAATGTATGGCTATTGGACATGTAGCAGTAATGGTGACGTACTTTTTAAATTGGTTGGCTATTTGCGAACTCCAGTGTTGCCAGTGAATTTACTCAAACTCAATATGCTAGTATAATTATTAAAGAATAATTATTTGCAATTTGTCACGCATGATTTATGTTAGTTTTTATATTGTTTTAATTGATATATTTTTCATAAACCTTAGTGTAACCAGAAGCGTATGTTTCCGACTTTTTACAAAATAATATTTGTTATTACGTACTAAATCATACTTTATTCTGTTTATCATTTTTCTTCTTGTTGTGTAATGGTGTAAATATGAGTGTAAATAACATCTTTTGAGTATGTTGCATGTTATAAACTCCATTATTATATCATCTGCTCCATTATTATGACATGAACACCAAAACACGATATGATATCGCGATTTATCGACACCAACTGTAAAAATATGATAGATATAGCCGCCATGTTGAATCGCCGCGCCAGTTATGTCACTTGTTATGATCGCTGTTTCGATAAAAATTCAACATGGCGTCTATATCTATCATATTTTAAAAAAGACAGTTGGTGTCGATAAATCGCTATAATATATCGTCTTTTGGTGGTCATTGTGTGTGGAGTGGGCTGGAATTTTTTATTTGAGTTAAGTTTTAAGGAATGTTCATTATTTTAAGCGTACTGAGAAAAAGACAAATTGTACAAACTAGAATTTATTTGGCCAAAGATTGTTATAATTAATTATGTTAATATCACAATATGTATTGCATCTGCATGTAATATTCTGTTTTTTGTTAATAAATACATTTTAGTACAGTTTATATGCCTATTTTGTTACAAATGTTATCTAATGCTTAAGCCTAATACTATGACTAGATTATTAAAAAAATAACTTAAGTTTCTAAACTACTATTTTTGTCATAAATGATTTAAAGTAAATCTATGATAATCCAGCCGCCGGGCGTTTAAGAAATAACATCTATTGAACAATAGTCATAATTAAGAACATAGACAAATAGTTCCTTCATGATTCCAACCCAACGAGCACATACCCTATAGAGCAGCAATATGAACCATCTTTCTCCGAAACTACTTAGTGATTTTTCACTTACACTTAGTTTCATCATCATCATCATTTCAGCTATAGGACGTCCACTACTGAACAAAGGCCTCCCCCAATGACTATCATCGCGGGGATTGCCAATACTCGCCACGCTTGGCAGGCGGGCAAGCGCAGTTTTTTTATAAGATTTCGCACAAAGACGCTGCTGCCCGTCTCGTGCTACAGGAATTAGCCGCCTCTTACGACACGCCTCCTGTTGGCGGTGGGGAAGTGTATTCTTTACGGCCATCTCCACACGGCACTTAGTTTATAAAATGCCAAATCCTCTGCCCACAATACCTATCTTATTGTTGTGCCCTACAGGGTCTATAATGATCCGTTTTATTTACCTATTTATAACTCCTGTGTAACATTATAGAATGCAATAAATATATTGAATTAAATTTTTTAAAAAGTCCTGTTCACTCTCGCCCATACTAAAAGAGTACAGATACAGATTAAAAAATGTCGGAAAATTTTGTCGACTAAATCATATTATGATATTTATAATCTAAAGGGTATGTGCTTCATGTTCCAACCAAGTATTTTCAAAAACTCCTGTAAAGATTCGAAGTGACATTTGGTATTAGATTCTATAATTCCCGTCGACATGGATATCGTGGTAAGGCTGTACCTACAATATGTGGTTAGTTTTATAAATACGAGTCAGTAATTTAACATTCGAACCATAGACAATTAATTCCAAGAAGCATTCACGAGCAGATTTACCAATAAGATCACATAAAGGTACTTTGTTTTGTTTGAATCTTACCGAGATAAGTATAAGGTAGCTGCTAACTGACAATATAATATTTAAGGTTTTGATGCATAATCCCTTTAGTTTTGTCAACTGGATATCTTTAAGTGTTTTTCAATATTCATGTTAATATGCATGTCAAAGGCAAAAATACCATACTTTACATGCGCGTGCTCAAGCGCAGCCTATATCATCATAATAGCTGTGGTTAGCAGACGCTGGCAGTAAGCGGGGGGGGGGGGGGGGGCGCAGTTTTATAAATAATTACTAGATAGCTTTTGATAAGAACGTAAACTCGGATTTATGCGAGGCGATTGTTTATAGAACTTATATTAGGCCCTTTATTCAAGTGATTCACTTAATAAACTGGTACACCACCAGCTTCCATAGTTATAGGTCGTACCCAACTAAATCTAAGAGAAAATAAGTTGGAAAGAGACTTGTGTGATGATCGGGTGTAGCTACCATTTTGTGGAGCGTCGGCTTAATCTTTCGATAATTTCTTCTAAAGGGCAATGTTATTATTCATATAAGTACGTTGACAAGTACCTACAATTTCAATAATGGCTTAACTAGTACCTACTTAATTCTCCTATACTTTGACACATATAATTTTAATAACAAGCTTTAATGGTGTACTTAATTTAAACTAAGACTTAAATAACTTCTTACATCTGACAGTAAGGTTAGTCACTTGTCTTTCAGACGCCCCTCCACGCCGAACCAAGCCCAAGTACAGACAGCAGCACGTTAACCTACCACAAAACGTCAAATTCTCTCGTTTGACATCAGTTTGACATTGATCTCTGACATGTCGGACTTAAAGTTGTAAATCGGTTGAATGACCTTTAACTTTTTGGGTAGGTTGACCTCCAATTGTCTGTAAATGGTGCAGTATGGCCTAAAAAAACCAGGTGGTTTAGATTAGAGGTCTAGATGGTGTATGGCCTGTACTCTGCAGTGGGACGTATAAGGCTTACTTTAGTACACTCTAGGTTAACGCAGTCCAGAATTTTCTCTTTCCATTAATCACTCCTTGATAAAGAATTGCATCATAAGGTTGACTGCTCCAAACAGCGTGATGGCGAGGTAGAAGGCTGCCATCCACCACGTGAGTCGGCCGCGTAACTGCAAAGAGCGGACGTGCAGTAACGAGGGCAGGGCGAATATGTGCACGAGACCGCTCACTGCACCTGTGTACCTGAGAAACGAAACAAGTTTATGAAAGAGAATACTTTGAAAATATTTATAGAAATACTTCCAACATTTACGCCACTTAATCCCAAACATACATGAAGTAAGTGTATTTATTAACCTAAGTCTATCCTTATGAGTTCCCACACCAGTCCAGCCCTCCTAGCATGACCAGCAAAACAATAAGATATAGCGATATATCGACACCAACTGTAAAAATATGATAGATATAGCCGCCATGTTGAACCGGTGACGTCACATGTTATGATCGCTGTTTCGATAAAAAGTCAACATGACGGCTATATATATCATATTTTTTTAAAAATTGTCAGTTGGTGTCGGTATATCGCTATACCATATCGTGTTTTGGTGGCTACACAGGGATGACCTAAACATAACGACACAAAATTCCGTTAGAAGTTGCCAAGTTTTGGTCGAAGTCCGTCTAGAGTCGCCATTGACACGACAGAAGAAGACTGACTAAAATAAGCAAAGCTTGCACTGTGGCGACTAGGTAACGGATAAACATAAAAATACATTTTTATGCATCCATGATTTAGATATGCTCGTGCTCATCACGCAAACAGGTTTGACTTTGAATGATTCGAACCCGCAACCGCCTAGCTTTGCAGTCCGGAAGGCAAACCACTAAGCTAGACGGCCGTCAAAAGAAGTTTTAAAATTGAAATAGTTCAACTCTGTGACTCCCACGCCACAGTGTGACTTGCTCTAAAATTCAAAATAAAATTTTTCCCTTCCCTTCTGCTAGCCATTATGCCTCTCATGACAGACTTCGTCGTTTGTCGTCATAAAAAACAGACTCATTACATGGCTCCCTTGTTGGGTAGCGTGAGACAAAAATTTGGCAAAAGTTAAGATAAAACTGGAACAAACCATATCACCCCAAGCTGCCATTATAAAAACCTTATATTTTTGTTACAATTTTTAACAGGCTTACGATATTGTCATTTACCTTATAATAGTCCCGATGCTTGGGCAAAAACACGCGACTAGGATGCACATCGTAACAATGGTGATGTTTATGATGACGGTGAGCCATCGGGTCTCCGCGAAAGGCAGCAGCAGTATCGCTTCTGTCCGGAGCATGTATGCCACAAGGGGGTATACTGTGACCACCTAGTTATAATATCATAATTATTACATTTAAATAAAATAAATTAAAGTTTGAGCAGGTAAATTAAAATAATAATTTCATTTTAAAACAAATGATAAAATAATAAATACTAACTTGGAATAATAAAAGAATTCTTGCTACTGCAGTCATGACGTCATGCATTTCAAAGTTGTTCAAAATGTTCTGAAAACAGAAAAGTATACTTATAAGTATTATAGAACTATTTTTTATTGTGTTCTTAATACATTTTCGAAAATAAAGAAAAAGTGCTCAACAACATTTTTAAGCATTTAACTAACAACCTTATAGATACCTAGTGTAATTGAAATAACGCAAAATCTTAAAGAGGCTGATTCTACTGCCTAAATACAGTAACTTTTCCCATGGGGCCAACATCAAAATCGCGAAATAAAAATCACTACTAAACCGCGACCAGCTCCTGATGTCAGCTGGTCGCGGTTTAGTAGCGTTTTTTTTTTGTATTTGACAATAGTGCATCTGAGCACCAGACTCAGCCCCTAAGCGGTTTTGCGTTATTTCAATTACAGCTTGTAGATTAATAGCAGTAAACTGTAAGGTACTTAGTCTACAAAATTATACTTACGTCTTCTATACACGACTTGGCTAATGGAAAGCAGACGTAGAACCCGGCTCCCACCAGGGTGTATGTCAGTGTCACTAGTACGAAGGCTATAGTCAGATCTCTACCCTGAAATAAATCACTATTTTTTTATCTGAGGGGAAACTGCAAATACAAATCATACCTAAATAATATACAGTTTTTAAAATTGTCAACTAATTTTAAAATACTATGAAATATTATAATTTGTGTATGAGACTCGTAATAACGAATTAAATGCTGAGCTAATTCAAAGCAAAATACAATAATTGTTCTCACGTTATTTTCTTGTTTAGCGTTGTTGCCCATAATGGTTATGATGATGTTGTGTATGTAAAAGGAGAGAGCCAGCATGCCGCTCAGTACAGCCGCGTTCTTCGCCACGAAGGTCTCCCCGGGCAGCTGCGTGATGTGGATGCCCCAGGTGTAGCCCTTCACCACGACGAAGATTAGCAGGTATATCACCGAGAGCGTGCCTGGTGAATAGGAATTTAGATAGATCATCATCATCAGTTAAAAAACACAGAGATTAAGAACAAAAACCAAGATAACCAACATACTTAGGTCTAGATATAGCGCGTAAGAAGTGGGCTGGCCATATTTGTCGAAGAACGGATAATATATAGGGCAAGACAGTGTTAGAGTGGAGGGCTAGAACTGGACGTAGGAGCGTCGGCTGGCTGCGAGCTATCTAGCTCGCAGCTAGTCGTCAGCTAGGTCCATCTGGACCGACGACCTGGTGAGGGTTTCGGGGAGAAGATGGATGCAGAAGCCTCAAGATCGGTTGGAATAGCGTGCTATGGAGGATACCTACACTTAGCATTGGGTGGAGACAGGTTGAAGAAGAGAGAGACATCATCATTAGTCTTTAGAAGTTCGCTGCTGGACAAAGCCTCTTCTATTGAACGCTACAGCGAACAGCTTTGATAAATGGAGTTAAGTAGGTACTCTTTCCATTTTCGCGCGTGTGCAGTCTGAACAGATATTTTATAGTAAGTTGACCACACAAGAATTAACTTACCCAATGAGTTGAACTTGGTGAAGAAAGACACATTCTTGAAGTTTAACAATGGGAACACGATGATGGCAACATAAATAGGCACTGAGGTGTGCAGTCCCCAGTAGGGGGTGACGGGGGCGTCCACGGGAATAAGTAAGGACCCGTTGATGCCGTCCAGTTTGGGGCAGAGAAGAGTCGTGTTATATTCCGTTGAGTTGGAGGAATTGAGATCTGGAAAAAAGAGTAGGTTATATAGGGTTGCAGCCGCAGTAGAGTGGTGGAGACACGTGACACGTCTTGTGCGTACTTTGTGCTGCACTATAGTTTGCTTAGGGAAATGTCATTTTGTTTTTATTATCATCATCATTTCAGCCATAGGAAGTCCACTGCTGCTTGTGTAGTTTAATATTATTGTTTGTTTTAAAGATTAATTAGTATATCTTTTACTATTTATTTTGGACCTTTGTCGCTTTCTGCATGACCTAAAGGTTGGTTGGCTCGAATGCTCTTGGCATTACATGTTGTGTACCTTTCATTTTATGCAATAAAGTCTTAAGTCTATACAATACAGGGTTAGTAGTAAAAAAAAACAACAACCTCCTAGGGGCTGATTCTGGTGCTCTGATACAACACATTTTTCAAAGGAACCAACATCGAAATCGCAAAAATAAATTTCACTTCCTTATAGGCTGTTGATGTTTTAAAATAACCCTGTATAAAAATGAATTTACGTTTGTTAGTCTCACAAATACTCAAGAACTGCTGGAGTGACCGGGACTGATTTGATTAATTTTGGTTATAAAATGTTTGTAGAAGTCCAAGTGAGGTTTAAAAGGTTAGAAAAAATAAAGAAATCCAACTTTTATTGTCTGGGTCAGTTAGTAAACAAATAAAAATACAGTTATTGATAACATACCAGTGAAATAGTTGACGGTGAAGTATAAGAAGTTGGTGATAAGGATCCAGTAGACTACGTTGGCTCCCAGCAGCACGAGCAGGCTGAAGGTGTGCGCCACCAGCTCCGCCCAGCGCCCCAGCAGCGTCCGGCACAGCGCCGGCACTTCGCACGTGTCGCTGCCTGAGGGAAATAAATAAATATATATTTACTAATATTTTAAAGCTGAAATCGCAGAACCTATGAAAAGTGGAGTAAACGGGTTCTCGAGTGGAAACCGCGCCTTGGCAATAGACAATATCATGTCTGTGGGATAAGACTTAATACAGAAGACGTATTTTTGAATCATGCGGATTCCAGTCTAAAAATAAAAAAGGCAAGATTCGCATGCAAATACCTAATTAAAAAAAAAGAAACATTCCTAGAATTCTGCTACGAGAGGTCCTACCCAGTTGTTTTTGGTTTTCTACTAGTAGAAAGCAGTAGAAACTACGGAGGAATGACATTGACAAGTAAAAACTTGGTTGACAGAGAATTTACAGAACACCTGACATAATAATAACTTTTGATTTACCTACGTTTCGTTCTAAACGATTCATTAGGCTGGTTATTAAAATCAATAAGTTTTTGCATTCCTTCTGCGTGAAACTATAGTTACAAGATTTCAATTTAATAAAAGCGAAAAATTGTAAGCCATTATTATAATTATTTTATAAGTACACGAATGTTTTTTGCATGTTTTTTTATTTGGTTCTAAAATAAAAAGTACTTAATTATAATTAATAAAACACTAAGAAAATTTCGAAAATATTGATAAATACCTGACTTACAGCCCATTAAAGTCGCGTGTTAGACAAGGAGATCCGATATGTACCGTGACGTCACATTACAAGTCCGCCATACATTTTTCTTAATAAAAGTTGTTTTAGAAAGAGATAGGTATACCTTAATTTCTAATTACTATATTACGGTAATTTTTTATCTAAAATCAATTTTGTTTTCACTATTAGCACTATAATTTCATATATTTTCTTAAATTTAAAGTAAAAACAATTTTTTTTTCATGCATATTATTAATTTCATGCCTATTGCTTTTGTGTTCGAATTCAAGATTTATTTTTAATGATTCAAAAATACGTCTTCTGTACTGTATTGAGTCTTATCCCACAGTTTGGGTCCAGACGTACCGTGATGGTAGTTGACCCTCAGCAGCACGTACGCAGTGTACAGGCACAGCGCTGCCATCAGCGCCACCAGCACCAGCGCCGCCGGCAGACCGGCGCGCTCCACTCCCCACGCCATTGTCAGCAGTGACGACCCCATGATTGTGTTCCATACTGAGAAACTGCAAAAATAGTTATCTAGTCTTTGCAGATACAAGTGCCCATCCCTGGTGCGCCAGGTGAGGGCTAATCACAAAACTCCGCAAAAGAATTCAAGCCCCTTACGTTGACAAGCAGACTCGTTTTTAACCGACTTCAAAAAAGGAGGAGGTTCTCAATTCGTCGGTATCTTTGTTTTTTTTTTTTATGTATGTTCAGCGATCATTCGTTACTGCGTTGACCGATTTCGATAATTATTTTTTGTTTGAAACGTAATACTTTCAGAATGGTCCCATATAAATTTGGTTAAATTCTGATGATGGAATCTATAAGAAAATCAAACATTGCATGAACTCCGTACCACGCCAACTGATTTTAGTATCTATCTTACCTAATATCTTTGCTAAATGTGAACCGATTTTTTAATTTTTTTTTTAATGAATAGCTTAGTCTTCAAAGATACTCCATTAAAACATTTTCGGAAATAAATTCATCCCTAAGGGTGGAAAAATAGGAAATGAAATCTGTGTTCAGCAGTTAAATTATGTTTGCACTCATAAGATTTATTTTGATTAGGATTTATCACTAAAATGGATGAAATAAGTTAATAAAATAAAATAAAATAAGTTAATGGATGAAATAAAACCGACTTCAAAAAACTAAAACGCTAAACATAATCTTAACACTTAAGTACCTAATCAATTACTTTTGGAGTCGGTGCCAGTCGATGAGAGATTCTATGTTTTTAGGCGTTTATGTCAAACATTGTGATCCAAAAAAAGGATTTGCTAGTTTAAGTACTTACATAGTAACTAGCGAGCTCTGTTTCTTTCTTTCGGGCTTCGGCTTGTCGTATATCGTGTATGACAGTACTTTGCTCGGCGACATTTCCGGACTCTGAAATGATTTAGTTTTGTATTAATAACTTAGCTATCATCCGCTCAAGAACTGGGATCACAGACGTGGGAGAAAAACGCTGCCAAGTTGAAGTGGGAATGACTGGGTCATGTCTATAGGGTGAATTATAAAAAGTGGATTAAAGTCGTCACGCACTGGCTGTCTACTGACGGACATCGTTCGAGAGTAGACCTTGAAAGCGATGGCGCGATAACTTAGACAATTTTCTCAAAGATGGGCAAGCCCTCACCGACAGGGATAAGTGGAGAGGTTTGGGGGAGGTATTTGCCTAGCAATGAAACAGAAATGGCTAGATTTTTTATTTTTTTTAAACTTAGCTGTTCCCCGCGCCCACCAAAAGATGGCGCTGGCGGTATATTAGATCGCATTGTTAAACCAGTCCTCTATGTATAACCTTTCTTGCCCATTAAAATCAACATCCAATCAATCATAAATCTTTATTAATTGCAATTATTTTTATTCATTTCATTCTTTAAAAGCTACTGTTATTGTATTTAAGTTAAAGCAATTGTTTTGTAAAAGCTCAATAACTCGAGTTACTCCGGCACAATTATCAAATTACTTCCTGGAGCTGTCTCACCTAACCACTTGTAAAATGTATTGAGTAATAAAGAAATACTTTTTTTTATTTTTTATTTTATTTTATTTATAGCGTCGAGAGGAAACCTGCTCATTCAGATAACTATGGTCCAAAATGGTCATGTTACACAGTATAAGGGTTTGATGGTCTAACGGCAATCGCTCCAAATGAAATAGACTTGCTGCATCTAGGATCTTGGTCAAGCGTGCCCCGACTAAAAACGAAATAAAGCTATATGACAGCCTTTCTCAACCTTTTTTTTTTAAATAAAAATAACTTTAATCCGCGGAATCCTGAAACCGCTTATTCTAAGTTGTACTATTTTCTGTTCGCCGGAGATAGATACACTGCTCTTTTTATACTAAGACCGGATTCGACCAAGCTAGAGTAAGTTTTAACTTGAGAGTATACCATCACTGCTTAATCTAGAGTAAGCTGATTTTTCATTTTACCAACCACTAATCTATGAAAAATATTTAAACTGGCGATTTTGACAGTGTATAAATTAAACTGAGAATAAGTAAATGTCAACGTTGTCACTTGTCAAATCATGGATTTTAGTAGGTTTATCCATTCGTTCAGCATTCACAATGAAATAAAACTAAGTATAGTGTATTCATGAGTCAGTTGGAAAAACGCAAACGAAATTATCAAAAAGTAAATTCAAGAAGTAAAGTTATTCCTGTTATAGTTAAACTGGTTTAATTTTGTGTTTGGTCGAATCGGGTCTAAGTAAGATGCCTTTAAGACGACCGTCTGGTGTAGTGGTTCGCGCTCGGGACTACAAAGCCAGCGGTTGCGGGTTCGAATCCCGCAAGGGGCAAATGTTTGTCTGATACGCACGAGCATTTGTACATAAGTCATAGATGTTTATAAAAGTATTTAAGTATATGTTTATTCGTTATCTAGTCGCCATAGTACAAGCTTTGCTTAGCTTGAGCTTTAGCTAGATAATTGGTGTGATTGTATTTTTCAACCGACTTCAAAAAAGGAGGAGGTTCTCAATTCGACTGTGTTTTTTTTTTTTTGTATGTTTGTTACGCGATTTTAATGATGATTTTAATGATTCTTTTTTTGTTTGGTAGATCATACTTCAGAGGTAGTTCCATATAAATTTTATCGAAATTGATTTAGAACTTTTTGAGAAAATCAACAAATATATACCCAGATAATATTTTGGTTGTGGTTCTTGTTACCTATCTTCGACAAATATGAGCCGATTTTGATGATTTTTGTTTTATTGAATAGCTTATACTTCAAAGATGCTATGATAAAAGTTTGAAAAATAAAAATCACCCCTAAGGGTAGGAAAATAGGGGATGAAATCGGTGTTCAGCAGTTAGATTAGGATTTATCACTAAAAATAGATGAAATAAGTAAATTTTATTAAAAAAAATAAAACCGACTTTAAAACACTGAAATGCTAAAAATAATAATGCAAACAAAAACATTGAATCTCTCATCGGCTGGCACCGACTCTAAAAGTAACTGATTAGGTACATAAGTGTTAGGATTATTTTTAGCATTTTAGTGTTTTAAAGTCGGTTTCATTTTTTTAAATAAAATTTTTAAATTTAACTATTTATTTAAAATACGTATGTAAAGTGTTTTTGTTAGTTCTACGCGACTTTTAACACAACTTGTTTTCCGCACACTTTAGATTTTTCTTTTGCTTAAGTAGAGACAGTAGGTAACATACATTCTTTATTCTTTCTAATTTTTGCATATTGACGCATCATGAAGCCTACAAACATCATTAAAACAAATCGTGGTCGTGCCGAAGCTCCAGTAGATATCAATAATTTTGCGTAACTTAGTATTTGATACGAGTTGTCAAGGCCTGGGTGATCGTTTCCTCAAGTCAAAACATCGTCCATCTGTCGCCAATTTTGATAATATTACGCGGCTTAGCCCGCTGTTAGTAGGGTGACAACAATTTTATTTTATTTTCAACTAGTGCCTTGTGGTACGAGATAACTAACAATGAATTTTAAAAAGGGCATCTCTGAGCACACCCAGACCTGACCTAATGAAAATAAGTTCTTTTCTAAATTTACCTAAACCAGGAATCGAACCTGAGACCCTTTGGGCTCAAGACGAATCACCGTGCCAATCAGGTCCTCACCCTATGTTCCATGCCGTTTTATAATGATGGCTTCTCTTGACCATGGGAGAGTGTATTCTGCCCATTATCGGATTTTCTACAACCTTTACCAGGTCGTCTGTACACCAACAAGGTGGACAGACGACCTGGTAGAGGTTGCAGGAAGCTGCTGAATGCAGGCCGCTTCCAACCGGCTATCCTGGATCTGGCCTATATTCAGAAGTGAACGTCCTATGTCAGAAATGATGATGATGACTGTATTTTATAAATTTTAAAATTCATTTATAAAAATCCACTTGATCGAATTACCCTACTGACTGTTATGCTTGATTACTTGAAACTTATGTTCGGACAAGTAATTACTTGCTCTACTTAAACGGGTCATTGTCTCGCAAATTACTTATCTCATTCGATAACGTTGTCGTGATAGGTACCTATAAGTTTCAACCAAATGCTAAGTTGTATTGCAATGGTCAGGGCTTAGTTGTTTAGATAAGCTATTTAGCTGAATACTGACCGGACTCTATCTTCACATAGATAAATAGAAATGTTATTATGAGATAATTCTTCGCAGTCGGGGGACAACAACCATTCTATTGCACCTAAGTGTACAAAAGGTTTTTTTTATTTCTTATTTATAAGTATAACAAAGGTTTTTTTATACATATAAGATCTTTTATCTCCACAGAATTACATACTGACTGATTTACATTAGATAAGACTTTGAACTATAGCAATAAGAATTCGTCACGTGCTACGACACGAAATGTTATCACTGTGATGACCTGTGTGGTAAAGAGTTCAGCACTTTTTGACTGTATTGCGAATTTGCGATTATAAAGTGCCTAGCTTCCAATGTTTTGGAATTTAAAGTGATCTTACATATTCGCTGTGTGCGCGATGACAGCGCCCCTAGTGACCACAATTATTGTGGACTAAAGATTTCTAAAATTATGGCAACTGGATGGTTTGAGAATGATTTTCGGATTGTTTTTCTTCGAAATTAGATGAAAATATCTAAAAAGATTGTGCATATTATAATAAGTGATTTTCTTATTTTAACTCAAATATGAATATTTTAATACGTACGGGATTTGAATCGATACAACATGATATAACTTTCTAACCTTAAGCTGTGCAAAAAGGGAAAATCTTAGTATTATTAGCACAGCATGAGAGAGACTTTGAGGAGCTTAGAACCAACGGAAAAAGCTACTTAATAAGAGCTGTGATCATAATAGAAACGTCTGTGACACAAACTCGCTACGAACGTTTTTCTTTTCACAGCAGCTATTCATTTATTTATTTGCTCCAATTTTCATCTTGATGTTGGAAACGAATAAAACATGCACGAACTGGCACGAACTATTTTTCCATTGTTTTTACACTTTATAACACAACACCTATATCGCGAATTTTAAACGTTTTTACTTAAAAATACTCAATAATGTTAGTATGGAATTGTATGGAAATATAGCAATTTGACACATGACAGTCCAGAGTTTTTTCACATTTTTGCTACATTGCATGCTGCGATCGATTTGACGGGCCGGGGCACCCACCCACTGTGCACATAGCGAATCTCCCCTCGTGCGGCTAGCTGCGAGCCTGCAGCTACTGTGCTTGATGTGAGTTTTTCTATTGTAAGTATAAATTGATCGAAAAGTAACCGAGAATGTATGGACTTCGGGGTGGTGCCACCTGGCGGCTCATCAACAACACCATATTTTCGCCTAAGTTCTCGCATTTACGTTCTCATTGAAAGCTATCGAGTAACGACTCACACTAGACACTAGGCCTCCAGGTTCTTAAAGGATACAACCAGGCTATAGACAAATTTATTTTCTCTATGGTTAGGGTTAATAACCATAATAGCACAGAATATATTATTTAATAGCCAGGTCTGGTTCACACTAAGCAAGTAAGCAGCGACTAAAGAATTGCGGGCAGTTGGCAGAGAATTTAGAGGGGGTAAAACTGTCGCTGGTTCTCCTTTTATTCCAACCTTTGAATAAACTTGCAATGTTCGTATGTAATTAACAAAAATTTTATTTAAAAAAATAAAACCGACTTCAAAACACTGAAATGCTAAAAATAATCCTAACACTTAAGTACCTAATCAGATACTTTTGGAGTCGGTGCCAGCCGATGAGAGATTCAATGTTTTTGTTTGCACCGACTCCAAAAGTAACTGATTAGGTACTTAAGTGTTAGGATTATTTTTAGCATTTCAGTGTTTTGAAGTCGGTTTTATTTTTTTTAACAAAATTTACTTATTTAATCCATTTTTAGTGATAAATCCTAATCTAACTGCTGAACACCGATTTCATCCCCTATTTTCCTACCCTTAGGGGTGATTTTTATTTTTCAAATTTTTATCATAGCATCTTTGAAGTATAAGCTATTCAATAAAACAAAAATCATCAAAATCGGCTCATATTTGTCGAAGATAGGTAACAAGAACCACAACCAAAATATTGTCTGGGTATATATTTGTTGATTTTCTCAAAAAGTTCTAAATCAATTTCGATAAAATTTATATGGGACCACCTCTGAAGTATGATCTACCAAACAAAAAAAGAATCATTAAAATCGATTCATAATTGGCGGAGTAATCGCGTAACAAACATACAAAAAAAAAAAAAACATACAGTCGAATTGAGAACCTCCTCCTTTTTTGAAGTCGGTTGAAAATGCTCTGATGTTTGAGTTGCGAACGGTGTGGATAAAAAGCTTTAAAAATCACAGGCGTTAGTTAGCGTTTCCGAGGTCTGGTCAGTCTAAATCTGTAAGCGACAAAGCCTGTCATCGGTAAAAATAAAATATACAATGTCGCCTGATTTTCCTGTACTTAGGCAAAAATTTTAATCTTGCTTCCTTTAGAGCTTGATGTATTTGAGGATCGTATATGTGTAATTTTCAGGTAGTATTTAATTAGTAGAGATAGAGATCAGTAGAGCTGATTTGCCTGTCAGAGGCACTGCCTCCAGTCAGAGGCACTGCCTCCAGTCAGACCAATCGAAGAAGCTTTAGCTACTGCGGATAGATTGTAGAAGTATGATAATAATTATTGCAGTAGTTATCAGGTCATTTTCAGGAAGACTGCCGCTAAGAAGGTGCGTCGCCTCAAGCAACTTCATTGAAGAAGCTCTGGCTACTGCTGGTATAAGGCTTAAGTATGATAATAACTATTGTTAGTTGTTACCGTGTGATCTTAAGGCAGAATCCTGTAGGCGGGGACTGGGCACCCAAGAAAGGCACCACCTCAAGTCTAGAAGGAAGGAGAAGGGTACCAAGCTCTGGCTACTGCTGGTATAAGGTAGGAGTATGATAATAACTATTGCAGTAGTTACCGGGTGATCTTCAGGTCGACTCTTTTATGCGGGGACTGGGCAGCCAAGAAGGGGTGCCACCTCAAGTCAATCCATCGAAGAAGCTGTAGCTACTGCTGGTATAAGGTAGGAGTATGATAATAACTATTGCAGTAGTTACCGTGTGATCTTCAGGTCGACTCTTTTATGCGGGGACTGGGCAGCCAAGAAGAGGTGCCACCTCAAGCCAATCCATCGAAGAAGCTCTGGCTACTGCTGGTATAAGGTAGGAGTATGATAATAACTATTGCAGTAGTTACCGGGTGATCTTCAGGTCGACTCTTTTATGCGGGGACTGGGCAGCCAAGAAGGGGTGCCACCTCAAGTCAATCCATCGAAAAGGCTCTGGATACTGCTGGTATCAGGTATGTATATGCTAATAACTATTGCAGTAGTTACCGGGTGATCTTCAGGTAGGCTGTTGTAGGCGGGGACTGCCCCCCCCAGTAGGGGCGCCGCCTCCAGCCGGTCCATAGCGCTGAAGAAGCTCTGGCTACTGCTAGCGGACGACCGGTGTGTGCTTGGACTGGAGATTAATTTAAAAATTTTATTTTAAGCCTAATGTTCGTAATTAACAATATCAATTTTTTATTTAACAAAATTATCTGGTATTTTATACATAAACAAAATACATACACAAGTTCACTAGATGCTAATATTGTACCGAAACACGCTTCACAAAGATAAGGTTGAAGAGATTGCTACACTAGGCTAGACCTGTTCTGCATAGGTACAGACAACAGCACGTCGACCTACCACAAAAAGTCATTTTTTTTCAATTGATATTGATCTCTATGTCTTAGGGTTAAAGTTGAAAATCGGTTCAATGACCTTTAACTTTTTGGGTAGGTTGACTTGCCGTTGTCTATACAATCTTAAATTAATCAGTAGTCCACCAAATCGCCGCCTCCGCCTCTCAATACATTTTTGAAAATATTATGTACGTTCGAAAAAATCTTAGTTTGTTTAGCCTAAAAAGTGATCTTCATCAATATAATACTCGAAATAAAAATAAACTTGCCGTTCCGAGCTTCAGACTACACAAAGTTGGTGATTCATTCTTGGGGAAATGTATTAAATTTTTCAATAAAGTACCACATACTCTTGTTGAATCACATGTACATGAATTCAAAATTCACATAAAAAAAACCTTATGAAAAAAGGATATTATAAAATAGACGATTATTTAAACGACAAGAGTGCATGGACTTAACCTGCTTAGCTCACACTTACTAACATGTCTTGTAACTGTATTTCCTGTAAAATAAGGCTGACAAAGGTGACTGAGTTTGTTGCGCCGTTTCTTCTCATCACCAGTCAATATGTAGTCCCGAAGCGGTGGTAGGACTAAGCTATATTTTGGGATGTGTATGCCCGTGCCCGGAAGAGGGCCTATGTACAAAATAAATGAGTATAAATCCAGTGTCGATTCGTTCTCATGTAACGTTCCTATCAAAACTACTACTTTCCCAGAAGAACGACCCTAACGCTGGTCTTTTGTAGACACCAGAAAAGTCATGAAACACTATTAAGGCTCGGACTACATGCACCCGGAATTTTTCAGAACCAGTTAAAAAACGGCTCCGGATACGACCGTAATACGTCGCTCAAGCTCACATTTATTTTTCCTAAACTGACTACATACGATCCAGTTCTGAAAGCCGTTTTTTCAACAGATTCTGTAAAAATAAATGTAGACCTAGCTTATCGTGCCAGCACCGCACTAGGTAGGGGTAAAATGTAACAGATACAAACTAAAGACATGAATTTTGCATACAACCAGTGAACAATACTACTTACAACAAAGTAGGTAGGTACTATTATGTACGAATTGAGTGAAAATAAGAAAGTCGAATATAAATAGATACATAGATAGATAAATACTTTTTATTGCATACAAGTAAATTAACCATGATTTTTACAGAAAGACGTACAATTTAGGCGGTCTTATTGCTAATAGTGGAAGGAAGGAAGGTGGTGCAAAATTTTAATAATTCTTAAAATTACCTGCTACAAATAGGATCGCAAAATGTATAGCATAGACGTACCTATGACGACCTCCGTAGTCGAGCTCACCGGACTTGGTGTCGCTATCTCTGAGGTTCCGGGTTCGATTCCCGGTCAATGTAGAAAAATAACTTTCCCATATTGCCTCGGGTCTGGGTGTTGTGGTACCGTCGTTGTTTCTATTTTTGTAACATAAGTGCTTTGGCTACTTACCACAGGATCAGAGCAATGTGTGTGATGTTGTCCAATATTTATTATTTATTACCTATATACAAAAATACATAAATCCATAATACTTATATAGATACATACACTAAACATACATAATATATTATATGTAGTACTTGATATGTGCGAGGAAATGTCGAGACCAACAGTGACCAGTAATATTCTACGATATAAAGGCAGTTTGTGTCAAAAAAAAGAAACTGTGCTTTAAGCCGATTTAAAAAAATAGCAGTAACATAAATATTTTGAAAGTAAATAATTATATAAAAGAGGTACCTCCTTTTGCTGGTCTTCCTACGTTTTTCTTCACGCTCGCAGTCTGAGAAGTCCGAACACGTACTTCCAAATATTCTAACAAGGAAAAAAATATAATTAATTTAGAATAATTCACTCTAACTGTTCTAAAAAACGTTCGACTGAGTCTCATTTCTTATAATTAAATCCCACTGCTTGGTTGATGTAATCGATACTAGATGACTTTTGAATCATATAAATATTGGCATACCCACTTTTATTAAAAAAAACAATTTTGTCACAGCAGCGTACCCACAATATTAATTTAAACTTCACAGAACTGAATTAATTGCAACAATAACTGTGAATCCCTAATTAAAATTTTATTTAACACGTCGTGGACCGAGCTCTGTGGTTCGTTAAAGCGAAATGAGCAACCACTTGTAATGTTTACATCGATAAGGTCAGCATGGGTTTATAAATACGTCATTATGTTTATAAATTTTTAACAGAATTCCGCAGTTAAGAGGAGATCAATTTTTATTGCGATTAATGAGAAAAAATATAGGTATTAAAGTTAAGATAAACTAATTGTTGTATATAACTTGTAACCACTAAATAATAACAATTTGACGGCACGATTAGAGCAATGGCGCGATTTTTCGCATAATGTGCAAGTCGAGCGCGAACCACTACACCAGACTAGAGGCCTAACAATGAACTCTAAGCTTTACCTAAGCAATGTTATTTACGACCAATTCCATACCGAAAGATCGGATAAGTGCGACCGAGGTTTCGTACAAACTTATAGGTATGTACATAATTTGTTCATAACGGGAATCAAGTCTCGAACATTTTTACCGCTTTGTTCAAGTTTGTTAAAAAAAAAAACTTGTGATGTAACTACAAATTGATTGAAGGTTTTCAGACTTTATCATTTACTTCTTAGAAGATATTGCTTTTTGCCAAATTGATAGTACCATAATAACATAGGTGTTGATTTCCTTGCGTGTCAAATAATATATGCGGTAAACATAACCGGCCGTATAATTTAATGATTGTGTTGACATAAAAGTTTTTTCACAGCTTCAAGGGACAGACGGTCGTCTGGTGTAGTGGTTCAAATTCAAATTTAAATTCAATTATTCACAAGAAACACGGTATATATTCGCACTCTTGCCTACAAAGCCAAGCGGTTGCGGGTTCAAATCCGACAAGAGGCACATGTTTGTGTGATGAGCACGAGCATTTGTGCCTAAGTCATGGATGTTTATAAACGTATGTTTATCCAATAACTAGTCGCCATAGAACAAGCTTTGCTTAGCTTGGGGCTGGAGATTAGTGTGATTGCGTCCACAATAACAATAGAATTTGTTATTTGTTTATTGCAGAAATGCAGACCTAAGATTTTGATATAATTTCAACTTGATACCTCTACGCGTTCTTAATAAAAGGGTTTTAAAAAACAGATAAAAATAAAATAACGGAGGTTATTCTATTAGAGTTCCTTTTTTATTTCTAAAGGTACCTAAAATCAAAACAAGGTTGAAGTAATACTGCTTTGAGAGTTCATGGTTAGCCAGGCAAGTCATCGGTACTAGAAGGTTTGTGTAAGGCAAGTGACCAACCTTACTGTCAGGTGTTATCAATAGTTATTAATTAGGTATGCTTTACCAATCAATGTATCAATAAACTTCATAAATAAGCCAATTTTCAAGGCATCCAGTTCAATCATCTGCCTTGATCCTTTGCTCAGAGATATCTCTTGATTTATGTACCTAATTGTGGAACGTTATTTTAAACTCATTATCGCGTTTAATGATAAATTGGGCACGTACGCGTGACAATACTTGATTACATAATTAATCAGAGCTATTAGTAGCTTGTTTAGGAAACAGGGAAGTGATTTTAACATTTATTTAAACGTTAAAATTACATATCATGGTATTCTTTAGTGAAAACGATAGCGTATGGCGACATAAAAGGCGCAGTGGCGTGATGTTATTGCTTTGAACGCAAGAGGTCTCGGGTTCGATTGCCAATCTGGCCAATAAAAAAAAGTTTTTTTTTAAAGTTTGCTTCTGGGAGTGCTGGGATTCATATCTAACAAAAAATCGTTGTTTGGTAGCTACCTAACTGAAGGATGTTTCCTTACTTCGATACAAGATAATGTGTGTGTTGTCTATGGTAAATATTTTTTGATTAATAAATATTGTTTTCATTGAGAACCTAAGTTATTCTTTAAATACAGCAAAATCACTTTATAAAATATATAACCATTAACCATATTGAAAAAAACAAATACATTGTTCTGAACCTATGGTAAGTAGCCAAGCACTTGTGTTACAGAAATCAGAAACAACGACGGTATCTTAACACCCAGACCCGAGACAGTACAGGCTGTTACAAAGAATAGTACACTCCTTAAAACCACGTAGGTAATCAGCTGCTCATAGCTAAACAACAAGGACATATGTATACAACAACAACATGTATGAAGGATCTGAAGAAAAAAACGATTTCGATCTTCTTCCATAGTAAAAGCTGTTGTATGTGAACAGTTGATCAAGTGGTTTAAGGAGTGTCCTATTCTTTTGTGCACCCTGTACTTATACATAAGTATTTTTCTACATTGACCGGCCAGGAATCGAACCCGGGACCACTGAGATAGCGACACCAAGTCCGGTATACTCACCTCTCGGCTACGGAGGTTTTTATAGTACTTAAGGGCAGATATCACTAATTAAAACTGCCTAGCTAGGTGATAAGGCCACACCCCTTTAGACTTATAATATTATTAATTAATAATTACTATCAGAGGTCAACAATGATGAAATAGGGATAGCTGTTTCGTCATCCAAGTAATTTATATCTATCCTGGTTATCAAGTATTTGCGTAATTAATTTAAACATGTGGATAAATATATTAGAATCCGAGAAGTATTAGTTATCTAATTAAATGCCTACCTACTCATTAGTTTACCTACGAAAAAACTTAAACATGGTTGAGTTTTATTACCATCCAATATCCATTAAATATTGGACATCACATACATTGCTCTTATCCTAAGGTACCTAAGTAGCTAAAGCACTGTAGAAATCAGAAACAACGACAGTACCACAACACCCAGTCCCGAGACAACAGAGAAAAAGTTCGTTTTCTACTTTGACCCGATCGAGAATCGAACCCGGGAATCTTTATTAAACCCGGGATTTTATTTTAATTTGTTTTATTATTTTACTTCTTACATTTTTTAACAATTTGTCGTCGAAAAAGTAGGTAGGTACATGTAGGCAATTAAGGTATATATTTCATATATTTTTGTTATCACCTTTCAAAACCGTTTATTTTAATACCCTACTGGGCCGCACATTATTGAGTTATAATTCGCCATATTGTTTTTATTAAGACATCACTAGCCTATGCCACCCGGGAGAACGTAAGGATTCTAACGATACCTTTTACATTAGAATCGGTTAATACCTATAAGGATTATAGAAACTCACAATACATACATGGACCCTAAAAGCAGATCACTTTTATAAGCATCAATCATTCATCATCATTTCAGCCATAGGACGTCCACTGCTGAACAAAGGCCTCTGCCATTGACTTCCAGATTGGCCGGTTGTGAATTCAATGAACATCCTACGCTGCGCTTGCCGGTAGGCGGTCTCCATTCTAGAACCTTTCTGCCCTATCGGCCGTCAGTTCTACGTGCTATGTGCCCCGACCACTGCCACTTCAGCTTGCTAATCCGTTGGGCTATGTCAGCGACTTTTGTTCGTTTACGGATCTCCTCATTTCTGATTCGATCTCGCATGAAAACACCGAGCAACACAGCCCTTTCCATAGCACGCTGTGCGACCTTGAGCTTTCTTATGAGGCTCATAGTGAGAGGCCACGTTTCAGTTCCATATGTCATCACTGGTAACACACACTGGTTGTAGACTTTCGTCTTTATAAAGACACTGTCTATAGACACTGAGGTATATTGGACGAGAAGACGTTGTGTATTTTCCCTAACGCTGCTCAGCCGAGTTGGATTCGACGATTGACCTCCTTCTCAAAGTTGGATCTACCCAACTAGATAACTTGTCCTAAGTAGACATATTTGTCAACAATTTCGAGAGTAGAGCTCCCAACGGATACTGGGTAGGGCGCAACATGGGCATTCGACATGAGCTTGGTTTTGTCCATGTTCATCCGCAGGCCTACTTAAGGTCAACAAGCATTGTGCTGAGGTCTTCAAGCGATTCTGCCATGACCGACAATATCGTCGGCAAACCGAAGGTGAGTGTGTACTCGCCATTGATGTTGATGTCAAATCCTTTCCATTCCAGGAGCTTGAAAGCGTCTTCCAATGCAGCGGTGAACAGTTTCGGAGATATAATATATTTTTGGTCTACATAAACGACCTTTGAAAACACTAACATCTTCTCGTATGCAGATGACACTGCCATCGTTTTTACTGGTGACTCGAATCGTGGGACAACATCAAGACGGAAGCTGAGCTTGGCCTTATAAAAATCAGTAACTGGCTGAGAACAAACTTGCTCACACTAAACATTCTTAAAACAAATTATCTGTGTTTTTCTATCCAAAATAGGACGCAACCAAAAGACTCGTATAAAATCAAATTACACAACTGCACACAGTACCAAATAGCGTGTGATTGCCCTACGATAGATAGAGTAAGCAGTGCAAAGTACTTAGGCGTTATGGTTGACCAACGACTGTCGTGGCACTCTCATATCGATTTGGTAGCGGCCAGACTAAGAAAATTAATGTGGATCTTCAAAGCACTTAGACACGTAGCCACAAAAAAACTGCTGAACCAAATTTACATTACGCTAGTTCAATCAATCATAATTTACTGCATTACTGTTTGGGGTGGGGCATTAAAAACAAAATTTCTGGATGTGGAACGTGCACAAAGGGCGTTATTAAAAGTTATGTTTTTCAAAAAACGCAGGTTTTCAACTCAAACACTCTACTATATGGCATATTTACTTACAATTAGGAAACTATATATATTACACGTTATTTTAAGAACACATAGATCTATACTGTACAGTCCAAATATCACGCAAAAAAGAAGAAAACACAAAGTAATTGAAACACAACGTATACACACCGCTTTCGCCCGTAATCAATTTGTAAATTTATCGACCCTTTTATATAATCGAATTAATACACTATTAAACATTTATCCAATGACCTACCGGGAATGTAAAACAAATCTCACTTCTTGGTTAAAGCAATTAGAATATAATGAAACAGAAAACTTAGTTAGGAGAAATGATGTTTGATATTTATATAACTTATTTCACCCACATACAACTCATCCACACACACACACACACACACACACACACACACACACACACACACACACACACACACACACGCACGCGCACACACACACACACACACACACACACACACACACACACACACACACACACACACACACGTGTACTTATTTAAAGAGGCTTTGTTACATTAATTATTAATTATTAGACGTAAGTAGTTAACTAAGTGAAAAACCATATATTTTGTGTTTACTAAATTATAATTATAAGTGTTTGTTATGGAAGAGTGGCTCCTTCTAACACAGGTGCTATGCACTTAAAAGAAAGAGTCTACCTCTATGCTATTTTAAAGTGTCTTTGTTAACAAATAAATATTTTTTTCATTTTTTCAACATCTCCCTGCCTTGGCTGCATTAAAATACGCTCTTCTGATTTATTTTCGCAAACCTCCTAGGATATGTCACGGGTCCCAGGCTGTGAAACCCTACCAGGCTCGAACCCGGGACTTCTGCACTGATTACGAATCATCACACAACTGCGCCATTAGTCAATTTGCTTGCTGGATGATAGGAAAGTTTAACGTGTTTTTTGATTTAATATGTAAACAAATCAACAGATGGACAGACTGTCGTACAATTATGTATTTTTGTACATCATATCTATGACTCACACAATCAACCTCACCGAACGAAAAGTTGATCTTTCACAAGTATTCTTAGAAAGCATCTACTTAAAATTATACATAAATAATAATGTACTTACTCGTAGCTGTCAACGGATTGAACTGAACTTGGGGCAGACAGATCTTCTTCACACCAAAATCTTGTAGATTTTTTAATTAACCGCATATTAATACTGCCACTTTATTATGGAACGTGCGTCCCGGCGACTTAGCATACTCAGTTTAGCAGATAAAAGTATTCTTGAATGGGATTTGTAGAACAACAATTTTTACTGGCCTCCTAAGGGAGCTTGCAGACGAGGGACAGTCGCTGATCAGTTTCGCAAGCAGTCGCTGACGAACTATAGCTTGTTTGTAAGGTGGTGTAGGGCCTTAAGGGGTGGCACGCACGCACAGTTATTTTTTACCTAGCTGCCATTAACTGCTAGTTAGGCAAAAGCCTCCCCCTTAAATGACTAGCCAATTTTTTGCTTAAAAGGTGACTTCGATTTTTTACTGTTTTTGTAAAATGTAAACATGGTTCTGAAATAGATAATTAATATTAGTTTTTAACGACACATTAGGTATGTGTGCACATATTTCAGCAAGGCAGCTTTTCCCGCCAACAGACATGTAGTTTAAAAACTATTTTTAGTGAAGACTTGTGCGTGCCCATACCGACATTTATGTCAGCAGCTTCGCGCTGTGTTTGCTAAGTCACAGTCTCTACTGAAATTATCATCATCATTATCATTTTAGCCATAGGACATCCACTGCTGAACATAGGCCTGCCCCATTGATTTCCAGATTAGCCCGTTGGAAGCGGCCGGCATCCAGCGTCTTCCTGCAACCTTTAGCAGGTCGTCTGTCCACCTCAAAGACTACTATTTCATTGGTCCACCTTGTGAGTGGACGTCCTTCGCTGCGCTTGCCGGTACCTACGTGGTCTCCATTCTAGAACCTTTCTGCCTTTAATTCTAAAACTTTTCTGAAATTATCGGTTTTACGGTAAATGTGACAAGCCATTCTCACAACTAAGTTTTTAGGTGCGTATTATGTAATATGAAATATAGCTCTTCATCATCAGTCTTTAGAAGTCCACTGCTAGACACAGGTCTATAGGCCATTTGCATTTGCCCACCACCTTGAGTAGGCCGTCAGTTCACCGGATGGGAGACCTGCCTACGCTGCGTCTTTCGTACGTAACTACCACCGGAAATCTATCTTCTTTACCAACTTGACCACGGCTTGTACGTACGTCTGCGTTCAGCCTAAGGTCAACTCTCGTAGTGAGGGTCAGTGATTACGCTGCGCAGATAGGCGGGCGGCATAAATACACGTGTTGCCGCGCCGAAAGATAAAAAACTTTTTTATTTTATTAATTCGCAACCAATGTAGAGACGCACATTTTAACAGTCTTTTGATAAGGACAGTTAATTAAGCGTTGTAATTAACTTAACTCTGATTTGTGTAGTTAAAGTAAATACAATACAACAATACTTGGGCCTTCTTCTTCTTCTCAGTCATTCTCAACGCAAGTTTGGTGTAGGCCTCCTTCAGATTGCGCCATGTTTCTGAAGGGTTTAGGCTTAGTCTCACCCGCTTGCCTAAGGCGGCGCTTAGTGAGTGAGAGCAAGGATCGAAACCGGTTAATATTTATTTCAGAATGTTTATGACCAATTTCTACTATTTGATAGTAGTTGTAAAGATTTGACGATACAACTAAATATGCCATAGCTTTTAAGTCAGTATTTGGAGTATGTGATAGTTAATTTAGCGAAAACCTTTATTATTCCGGTTAAGGTTCCATAGTAAAATAACCGGTTTCCGATCCCTGAGTGAGAGTAATCCTGCTTTCTAAGACTTTGGGTGCTACCGTCGGTCTTGATACTCTTCCGCTACCAATCCTAAAGAAACTCCTTCCCAGAATACCTTTAGCTGGACCAACAAACCGTAACACGTTTTATTGATCCCTCCTGTTTCTCTCTCTATTGACCATTGATCCCACTGGGGATTTACCCAATCTTCAACATAGTTGTTTAACTTAACATGGTCCACCGCGTGAAGGTGAGAGTGAAGTTGAAGTGCAGAGGCTAAAAAAGATCACTTGTAAATCTACTTGTATTTCACTTGACACCCCCTTGAATACTTGGGCCAAAAATGAACAATAATAAGCGGCAGATAGCACACCTCAACAACACCTATCCTGGTCTTGAAGTATCCATCTGCATCCATCTGTGTTACCAAGGTTCCAGATAAATGCCTTCTCCCAGCAGTACTTTTTTTAGCGAAGAAAATATGCTTTTCGCATACCATACTGCTTCGAGGGTAGCAGCATAGTTGTGGGACTGCCTTGTCAGTCTTATGTTGACGATACATGGGAACACTTGAAGACGACTTCCATGCATCACCTACTATGCATGCCGGGCCTCAGGCATTGGGATCCACAGGGGATCACCCGTCTGGCAGCGTGCAATGTGAGCAGGGGGTTCACTAGCCCCCACTAGAAGGGGGCACTTGGGTTCCCCTTGGCTTTACCGCGGCACTAACTGCGGCTACTACGCCCCACCTATGGCAACCCATTTGGCGGGGGCGTGGGACTGGTATCCCAGCAGTTCTAGCACAAACAGCCCCTAACATATTTTTAAAAAAACTTTTATGAATTGACCTAAACTGGGAATCGAACCCAGGACCGTGTTCAGGGCGTTCATTGTAGGATTACGTCAATCGGGTCGCCAATGATAAACGACTAGTGAGTTAAGAATAAGACAGACAACGGTAGGTCAACCTACCCAATGAGTTAAGACCATTGAATTGATCAATATTAATTGAGATAAATTTTGACGTTTGTGGTAGGTTGACGTGCTGTTGTCTGTACTTCGTACCACCTTTCCCTTCTTCTCATCTTTCCTCTACCTGAAGGTTGTCTGGAAGAGATCGCTTTTAATGATAAGACCGCCTAATTTGTGCATCTTTCTGTAAACACAAATTGTAACTTCTTTGTATGGTGTACAATAAAGAGTACTATCTATCTTATGGAGCACGTAGGGTACGTGTATAGAGTAGAAATGTCATATGATTTGTTCGACAAAAATTTCCGCCATTTGTGTTTGGGCGTAACTTGACAGGACTTGTCATTTAATACTAAATGTAAGGGAAAAATCACTAACCTGTTTCAGAGAAAGATAGTTCATATTGCTGCACAAATCCTATACCTTTGTGTATAAATTATAAAAATGGTTGATAAAAACATTGTTAAGTAACAAACATTTATTTACAATTAAATTAACACTAGAATAAGTTAGGTTACAGAAGCGACAGATGCAGATCTTGGGATTATACCTACAAGCATCTATTTAAAAATAAAGTCCGACTCGAATAGGTAAAAAAGTAGCTAATACTTTGGCGATATAAGGCATATGTTTACTTTCGCTTTTCCAATTAGATTGTATAGAATAGTAATGTTAATTACTTTTATAAAATTTAATTAAGTATTAGAAATAAACAGTAGATACAATATTTTGTGAAAGCTGATAATAGTGGCTGTTGGCCATTTTACTCATTTACAATAATTATAATTTAACCTCTTAATCAAGCTTGTTGCAATTTTACATTGGTTTTTGTTGTAGACATGTAAATAATATGTAATATTCAAAATATGGTGGCAAGTATTTTGCCACTGCCTGGTTAAGGGTTAAATGGTAGTGTAATTTGAGTTATGTAGAGTTAAAAACAAAGTAATAAAGCATAATTAGAATCTAAATTACTACTAAGTATCCAGTGCTAATTTTAAATTAATTTTAATTATTCTACTAACACAATTCATCACAATTTTATTTTGATTTATTACATTATTATTTCAAAACAATGTTTAACCCTTACACTGTTTAGAAAACAAACAATAGTTTTAGATAATAATGTGATTATCATTCACTCACAACATATTGAATAGGTTTAATTTTAAAAAGTTCTTGTAGTGGTAAAAGAATGGAAAAGTAGAAATGCATATAATACAAGAAAAAAAAAAACAATTAGTCAGGCGTCCCTTAGTTACGTAATATTGAGTCACAAATCATTTCTTGTGTTTGGTTTTACTGGGTATTAGTTAATGGACAATATCTTCGATACTGCATGTTTTGAAGGAGTTTCTTGAGGGTTAAGTTTAATTATGAGGCTAATAGCCATAATAATATGCCCTAAGACATGTGTATTATTTTAGGAACCTCAACGGGTTAATGTCATATCAAAGGTTAATAATTTTGAAACAGGATATTGTCGATAGAAATTACATCATCGTAAAGTCACCATGATATGACTAGCATGTTATCTACATTAATACTTGGTGTTTCAGTGAAGTTAGATGTTGAAGCCCATTTTCCTCATACATGCTTTGTGCTCTTCTATCAATGGTCCGCAGTTCTCCTCGCCTTTTTCGATGATGCTGTAAATCAAAAAGATAACCAAATTACTAATATGTATTTTAAATGTGAAAGTGTAGATATTTGTTGTCCAACTATGGTTTAATGGCTCAAAGCTATTGGCCGAAAAGTGCTACAAATGTAGGTATCAATATATTGTATCTGATTTTCTTGTGCTTGTGGGATGGCTATTTTTTCCTCCTTTGCTTAATTCTGAAGTCTATGCAAAAAAAGTTGCAGGCAGAAGCTAGTTACATCTAAAATCATGTAGGCAACTTGTCTTCACAAACAATAACGAAAGGGTAATTTTGAAATGTGAATGTTTAAACTAAGCAGAATGTTATGTTGCCTGATCGAAATTAAAATAGGCTGTATAAAAATATAGGCCTCTGCAGACAGGAATGCAAATTTGTGGCATGGATTTGACATGTCAGCAACAGTAAAATGTGTGCATGGGCGAGCATGTAGAGGCTAGATAGCACTATATAGGTTGCCTCACATTTGAATATAATGGCGAGGATATTAACGTGAATGTTTTGATTCTAAAAGTTGTTTTGTTTACAAGTATGCATGAACAGAATGAACCATTATTTTTTGTTCCCACACCAAAAGGATAGCGACGCCTAAAATGGCTACTAACAGTGACTATCACCACCATAATAATTTACGGATAATTCGTCATATTTAAGGAAAATGTTACGTAATGTAAAGAATCTTTCGGAAAAATCTTTATAACCTTACCAAGCGTCCCGCACTCGCTTCGTCTCAGGGCAAGCACAACACGGCTTTAACTTTGGTTTTTCAGCACTCGCAGGAGCTGGGGCCTCCAGAACCTTTACTTCAGCAGCTTTAGCACTTGCGTTTCCCATTTTTAGTAGTAGTTTTCAAGAAAAATATGATGCAATGCAATGCAAAACTCGCCGCACGTGAAATGTCAGACAATTGTCATCTTTTTTGACAAGGTCAAACTAGACAGCTGTCTTACTAAAAGTTTTTTTTTTATCAAAAGGTTTAAGACTATAGTTGGATCCATATAGCCAACATACGGAAAGACACCGTCTTGATGGATGATGGATGACAGATGCGGTCAAAAGTCAAAAGATGCATTCTGAAAATCGATTTAGCGTGAAAAACTTAAAATATTTGCGTTCTTTAAATAAATATTGGTTGCATATTTAGCTCTATTCTTGGTTACTTAAACATTAGTAAAAAGTCTAAAAAGGTATGAATGAAGAGAAAATAGTTGGGCGGTGGCCAGTTTTATAACCCTTGCGCCGACTAGATTTGCCAAATGGAATCAATTTTTAATTCGCTTACTTTATATTGACTACAAAACAGTGTAAACTATTATAGATAGATAGACACTCTATTGCACACCATACAAGTATAAAACCGACTTCAAAACACTGAAATGCTAAAAATAATCCTAACACTTAAGTACCTAATCAGATACTTTTGGAGTCGGTGCCAGCCGATGAGAGATTCAATGTTTTTGTTTGCATTATTATTTTTAGCATTTCAGTGTTTTGAAGTCGGTTTTATTTTTTTAAATAAAATTTACTTATTTCATCTATTTTTAGTTTAGAATATTTCGCTTTTAAAAATATTTACAATAATAATAATAAAAACTAACCCTAAAAATTAAAAAAATATATATATAAATATGTACAAAAATATTTACAAGTAAAAAATGTGTCCCAAATCGCTGTCCAATGATCGGGGCATGGTGCCAAGAAGGCTGGCCGCATTTCCACGCTGAATGGCCAAACTGATACGTTGACCAAGAAATGCGCCAGCCCTCCGGTCGCCCGTACAGTCAATCAGCCGCTTGGCTAACTGACTGTACAGTCGATGTGCGCTAGGTCCCCACGGCCCGAGCGTCTCGACCCCAAACGGCTCAAACATGTAGGAACTACTAAGACCTACATACTTGCGACGCTTAAGGTCCTCCGCTGATGCAGCAGCAAAGCCAGCCCCTGACGAGGTACGTGAAAGATGAGATGGAGCAAGTGTGTCAACGCAGGTTGCGTCCCACACCAGAGGCCGACCCATCTTCCACGGAACCAAGGTCATACCATCAGGCCTCTTGCCATCATTCCGCACCAGGCCATTCGGTTCAAGAATAGCCGGTACGGACGAGGTAGCAAGAGCTCTGCGGATTATGTCGTTAAGGCTGGCATGACGGGAAAATCTCCCGGCGCTTCTGCTGCATGAAAGGCCGTGATGACCCAACGAGTCTACCATATCGCCACAGGGACAGCGATGTGGGACATTGCAAGGTGCCCCCAAACGAAGAGAGACGGAAAGGTTAAAAGTAGAGTTATCTAAAAGTGTACCCAGATTTGGAGATGGGAGGGAGTGGAGCCAAAGTCCCGATTCCCACTCAGCTACGGCAAGGAGACGAGCTCGATCTGCAGTACTAGGGGACGTGTTCAATAAATTATTCCGTACTAGTCTGCAGAGCGGCTCGTCCCACCGCCGTTGTGATGATACTGATGAAGGCAAGTCTTCGGAGCACAATTGTCTCCAAGCGTTGATGGCCTCGGCCCGATAGACAATTGCTGGGTTACCAAAAGACTTGCTAAGTATTTTAGTAACCAGCTCTGTAGTGCTATGAGTCGAGGACAAGAAAGCCGGGAGAGCAACACTAGAAATTTTACGAATACCCAAGCCCCCAAACCTGATGGGAAGTGAGGCTTGGGTCCAGGTTCGATCGTCCAAAGAGAGGTTCAGCACTGAGGATATTATGTTTTTAACTGTGTCGTCTAATTTGGCGGTCAAACCCGGAAATTTCCAAAAATGGGAAGAGCGGACGCAATATGTAAATTTTGGGACAAAAAGACAATATCTAATAATTGTGTAAGCCATATGTGTATTAATTTTGACAATGCGATCAGAAACATTATTGAAACTTCGTAATTTTTCATCAATAAAGGGGGAGAAACCTTCATCCAGAATTGGTGACCCAAGGAGGCGAAGCGAATCATTTTTAATAATTTTTATATTTGGAGCTACGTTATTAAAATTTTGAATAATTGAATTTGGATTAGGACAAGAGTCTGGTATAAATAATTCGCATTTGGAAAAATTTAACTCTAAACCAGCTTTTTTAAAATTATGAATAAGTGAATTTAGATCAGCCAAAACAGTGTTAGGATCACCTCCAAGAGTACCATCATCTAAATACCACACGTTTAATTTTGAATTTAGTTGATTTAAAAACGGATGAATAGAAAGGCCGAAAATAGCAGGACCAAGAGGGTCACCCTGTTGACATCCAACTGCTGACTCAATAAGATGATCCTTATATTGAAGATGGCTTGGAGTGCTATAGCACTGCCACAGAAAAGGATAGATAGATGGTGTTAAAGATTGGATTTGTGTCAGCAAGGTGCCCCTATCTACGGAGTTAAAAGCGTTTTTGACATCCACTTTCAGCAAAATGTCGTCAGGGTTGTTGCGTATAAATGAACGTACAGAATGGATGGCGGCTTCGCACCCTCCCTTGATGCCAAAACCAAGTTGAATTGGTTCAAAATATGCTGCAAGACTATTTGAAATAGCCCTGCAGCATACCTTGGCGGCAAGACGTCGTAGAGTACAGCCAACGGCTATGGGCCGAATACCGCCATCCTTTTTCTTAAGGGCGCAGAGGTTGGCTCCGTAAAGAAACCTGGTAAATAATGGATTGACATTACCAGAGAGCATTAAATTTATAAGGCTCACCAAATTCCTCAGTAGGGCACTACCGGCCTCACCACAGCCAACACTCACGAGGTCTTTTAAGTGCTGTGGAGTGAGGCCATCCATGCCCCCGGCAGAGCCACTACTGAAGGAGTTGATGGCACTTAGAACTATTTCAGACGTTGTTTGTACAAAATTTTGTGATTGAAAAGGCTGGTCAGGAAGTTGGTTGTTGGTTGCTGAAAGTGGATGCTTGCACTGTAAGGCCAAGAGGGTATCGGGAGAATTAGGCGCAATGAGATCGTCAGAGAACAGAAGTCGAGCTGCCCCTCTAATATCACCATCACTTACTTTGGACTCAATATATTTTTGATAGAAGTTATTGTTATTTGAAGAAAATTTTTGAGAAATGAGTGAAGGTTGCCAAACTAAGGAGTTATTACAATTATCTTTTATTTTTTGAGTCAACGAATGTGCTGTGTTGATTTTACTAACGTGTAGAATCCTGTAAGTGAAGGTAAACAAATGCAATTTTAGTGATAAATCCTAATCTAACTGCTGAACATCGATTTCATCCCCTATTTTCCTACCCTTAGGGGTGATTTTTATTTTTCAAACTTTTATCATAGCATCTTTGAAGTATAAGCTATTCAATAAAACAAAAATCATCAAAATCGGCTAATATTTGTCGAAGATAGGTAACAAGAACCACAACCAAAATATTATCTGGGTATATATTTGTTGATTTTCTCAAAAAGTTCTAAATCAATTTCGATAAAATTTATATGGGACTACCTCTGAAGTATGCAATCCGGGCTTGTCCAGAGCCGTTTTGTATGGAGTTCTGATAAATTCCGGATGCATGTAACCTGAGCCTAACGGTCAGTTTCAACACTTGTTTTTAAGTTCCGGATAACCTATCTGGCACTTGTTTTGACAGATAACCCATACAATAAGCTGCCAAGAAAGTGCCAGATAGGTTATCTGGAACTTAACAGCAAGTGGTGAAACTGGGCCTAAATGTAATAGTCTCGATTTCTCGAAGTAAAAAAATTACATCCTTGTGTTGCGTACGTGGTACCATTCAATATTTTTGCCATGGTCCCATAGATATGCATGGTCCTTTCTCAGCGCACTCAAACTCATTGACCCAAACTGAGACAATTCCTGATGGTTCGATAACCTGGGACTTTTTCTTCACGTTGAGCTTTGGATAGACAACTTAAGTATTTGTATATTTTCACAACTTTCTAGTAAAATAATAATGGATAGTGGAAAAATCAAATGTCTTATTAGGTGTATTAAGTCACGTAGGTACCTTTTTATTTTATTTTATTTTATTTATTTAGGACAACCAACAAAACACTCACTTATTACATGATTTACACATATATGGTTAAAGGTTACATTGCAAAGTGATGTCTTAATTATAGGCTGCCACGGTAAGCAATTACAAGTTAACTTATTATTAGCTTAAATAGAAAGAATTTACAGCAACTGCATCAGCCCTGATGCAGAGCTATAAGTAATTGCAAATAACTTTGTTTTTATAAATTTTTGTATTTTACTCACTTACATATTTGTTTTTATTAGGATTCAGAGTTTACGACAAAGGCACCTAATTTGCTAATAATTGGAATTAGCAAGAGTTCTAATGAATATTGATAGGCTGACGGTCAGAGGTCTTTCTGGTGTGGTGTCCCGCGGTGAAAAAGAGGCAGAGTAGGTGTCGCGCTGCCGTTTTTTTTACGCACCTGCGCCGCCCCGGGCTGGACGCGCTCAGGTCGTTGGTGTTGCCATGCTGGGCAGGGTGGTCAGCGTTGGTTTAACATTTTGTAAATCTAAAGACATAGGTACATACCTAATTCATAATTCATTTTTCACTTTCATACAGTAACAGTAGTCCACACAATAAAGGTTTACAAGATGTTCGTTTTGTTACAGTATGACCTACTAGCTTTCGTGATTTTTAGAAATAATAAAATCTTAAATTAATACATTTTAAACATTAAAAAGGTATTCAAATTTTAAAAAGGAAAAACATAAAATAAAAATCTACAAAATAATTAAAAATTGTCACAATAAATTATGTCAAACTGAATACCACAAATGCGTATTGGTAAATTGAAAACATGTCAAAATAAATTAATGTCAAAGATAAGGCTTGTCTGTCAATAATCCCATTTTAGTCAATTTACAATTACGAGTATATACTACAATTTATCATCAAAGAATTCTTTTAAATTATAATACGATTTGTCAATTAAAAACTTCTTTAATATACACTATCATACTTTTTACCTTGGAGGGTTTTTAAGTAGTTTGGCAAGTGATTGTAAGCTTTGACAGCCATATAATACGGCCCGTTCCTATATAACGTGAGTCGCTGTGGGTAGAATGAGATCATTTGCACGGCGCGACCCGTAGCGTCTTGACGTGTTACCAATTTGTTGAAAGTATTTGCTGTGCTTTCTTACAAATCGACACAATTCATACAGATAAACACATGTAACCGTAAGTATTTTATATTTACTAAATAACAAGCGACACGAGTCTCTCGGTGCTGTATTCGCTGTGTGCAAAGTGGGTGGTGGGGGCCGTCAAATCGATCGCAGCACGCAATGTAGCAGAAATGTGAAAAAACTCTGGACTGTCATGTGTCAAATTGCTAATTTCCATAGAATTCCATACTAACGTTATTAAGTATTTTTAAGTAAAAACGTTTAAATTTGCGATAAGGGTCATACGTGTTCTGTTATAAAGTTTAAAACCATGGGACAAACATTTCGTACTTGTTTTATTGTTTCCAACATCAAGATGGAAATTGGAGCAAAGAAATAAATGGATAGCTGCTGCTGTGAAAAGAAAAAAGTTTAAAGGGAGTTTGTGTTACAGACGTTTGTCTTATGATCACAGCTCTTATTATGTAGCTTTGTCCGTTGGTACTGAGCTCTTCAAAATCTCTCACACGCTGTGCTAATACTATTTTTTTCCCTTTTTGCACATTTTGAGGTTGGAAAGTTATATCATGTTGTATAATTGATTAAAATTCCGTAGGTATTATACAATAATTCGTATTTTAGTTCAAGTAAGAAAAGCACTTATTATTATATGCGCAAACTTTTTAAATATTTTCATCTAATTTCGAAGAAAAACAATCCGAAAATCATTCGCAAACCAACCAGTTGCCTTAATTTGCGAGTCTCAAGTCCACAACAATAATTGTGGTCACTAGGGGCGCTGTCATCGCGCACACAGCGAATAGGTTATAATCCTCAAACATCGTTTCTGTAATACTAAACAGGTTATGGAAAGCTCTAGTAACTCATAGTAACTCTACTAACTCATAAGAAGATTTAGCATTATGATTACGAGCTCATCCAAATGATTTTACACTACAAATACGACTAAATATCCTAAAATAGTTGTATGTGTGTTATGTGAACTCATGTGGAATCTTATCCGCACAACAGGGCAAGTAAAACAAACTAGGATTAACGAGCTTTTAATAGAATTCTGAGCGGGCAGTCAAAAACTTTGCGTCCTGAGCAAATAGAGGTAGCATGGTAAACAAAATGACCGCGGCTAGTGTTGTACGTGTAACATCGTTATTTATGGACAACGACAACAATTTTTGATCTGTTGTACCTTGTGCCAGTTCGACACCTCATAAGATCGGGCCAGCTAAAATGGAGATAAAAAAATATTTTCCTTGAAATAATAAACTAGCATTATTGTAAATGAAAAATAATTTTATTAAAAAAAACCGACTTCACAACACTAAAAAGCTAAAAATAATATTAACACGTAAGTACCTAATAAGTTACTTTTGGAGTCGGTGCAACGAAAACATTCAAACTCTGATCAGTTTGCACCGACTCCAAAAGTAACTTCAAGCTGAGGAGGTCCTTCTGGAAAGCCTATTATCTTCGAGCGGCTCAATAGCAGCTCATCAATCTATTACAAAATATAAACTTCAAAACTTTATTTAATTAACTTTCAAATTGAAAAGCGGTTGACTTACTGTGTTACGTTAAAGAACGGTTATCATTGACTGTATTTGGTATTTGGATAAACGCAGTCACGTACGTGTCCCCATGCGGCGAGGCAGTAACGTCACTCACAAGAGTTAGTAAAGTGGGACAGTATCTTAACAAAAGTGTGTGGGACGACCCTCACTTGTAATTATTAGGGTGGGACGTCCCTATTTCGAGTCATGCCTACGACACCTGTGCCCGACCCGTCCTAATCCTCCTAAGCCGCCGTTGTTTACCTTACTACGTGAATCGTTAGCGCTAACCTTGCGCCCACTTTGTTGTATATTAGCTTTGTAGGTCAGTGGATTCATATTTTTAAGTGAAGTATATTATGATCGAAAGCATTCTACTTACCCAAACAGAATTAACAAAAGCGCTTTTTTGGGGCACCGCTACGTGAAACGTATGACTGTCGCATGAAGCCACACGAAGCACATGTACCTATACCTTACAGAGTTGAAATGTCATATGATTTGTTCGACAAAATTTTCCGCCATCTATAATGGGCTAGTTTCCTGGGTCAAAAAATGATTATTCTATTTAGTCCGTCAGTTAGATTATCAAAAAATATTGGGCCCATATTTTATCTTTTGTCAATCAACCAAAAAATGGCGAAGATAAAGCGCATCAAAGTGAGCACGTGACGTCACGTCTTGCTAATAAGTGTCGCAAGGCGTGACGTTACGCGGATCTTTAACGGGCTATATCTTCATCAGTTTTTGTTAATTCAGAAAAGAAAAAATACGTATCCAATATTTTCTGTTAATTCAACTGACGGACTAATTAGATTTTTTTAGGAAACTAGCCCATTGTAGGTTTCTGTACTGTTTTTGTATGAGCGAGAATTGACAGGAGTTGTCATTATAATTATGATATTAAGGCTCGGACTACATGCACCCGGAATTTTTCAGAACCCCATACAAATCGGATTGTATCCGGGCTTGTCCGGCCGGAGCCGTTTTGTATGAAGTTCTGAAAAATTACTAACTAGTTTCGGAGAAACATGGTTCTTAATGCTGCTCTATAAGGTGCTCGATGGACTGTCTTGAGTGTATACGACTATTTGGACTGACGGCCCGCGCAATATAGCGGTGTTCTTTGTTTTTCTAAAAACAAAGGGCCTACTAGTGTGAGGTTTTTAAAGTATAAATGTGATCGATTCGATTAAAACTTTTTGACACAGATGCCCTTGATTGCTTTGTTTTTTTTGTCGTGTGTGTCAAATAAACGTTTTTATTTCTATTTTTTCTATTTCGAATGCTGGCACTTCACGTGGCGATAGGTATACATTGTTATCGAATTGGAGTCTATCCTGACTGCACCTGGATTATGCGAACTACCCCCCCTCCTCCCCCCGGACCAGACTCGAAGGCTAGGGCCCTGTTTATGTACCTTTTTACCACAAAATGTACGTTTTTAGCGCTGGCTATGTACCTTTTGGGAACTCAGTTGCGGCAACACTGGCTATGACATTCGTCTAATTTGGCATTGGTTACCACGTGTAGACGTGCAGTTTGTGATATTTGCTTAAATGTCTGTCAAAGCTTTGTCAAACTAGACGAATACGCCAATGCAAATGCCTACCGCTAAGTGCCAGCATAAAACTAAACGTGATATTGTATAGATATTGAAGTAAGGAATTAACATCCTTGCATTACGAGGTAACAGACAGTGTATTCTTTGCAAGGGACGTCTTCCAGTACGGGTGTACTGGAAGGCTCGAGCCAATTCAGAAAAGATCGTGTCTTCAATCGACCCGAACCAGGAATCGAACCGCAATATTTACCCGCGTACAATGCGAATTACCGCGCCACCACCAAATTATTTCTTTTTTTTTCAAACATTACATAATTTATTTTAATCAACCTGTACATTAGTGTTCTATATACGGTACCTACATCTCTTAGACTTTTACTATTTTCAACCGACTTCAAAAAAGGAGGAGGTTCTCAATTTGGCTGTATGTTTTTTTTTGCATGTATGTTACGCGATTACTCCGCCAATTAAGAACCGATTTTATTCATTATTTATTTATCTGGTAGATCATATTTCCGAGGTGGTCCCATATAAATTTTATCGAAATTGATTTAGCAGTTTTTGAGAGAATTATAAACCATATACTCAGATAATGTTTTGGTTCATGGTTCTTGTATCTATGTTACCCAATATCTTTGACAAATGTAAACCGATTTTGATGATTCTTTTTTATATTCAATAGCTTTATTCTTTTTTTATTTAATACTTCAAAAATACTATAGTAAACATTTGCGGAAAAAATGACACTCCTAAGGGTAAAAAATAGGACCGACTCCAAAAGTAACTGATTAGGTACAAATGTTAATATTATTTTTAGGTTTTTAGTTTGTAAAGTCAGTTTTGTGTAATTTTATCTTATCAAATAATTTTATTTGAAGAATAATTTTTAAATTTTTATTGAAATAATCAATGATATCATAATAACATTAAACCCATCTATTATTATATTAATTTTCCTTAATACATAGAATATTGATCACTTAGTCTTTAAAATTTTTAGGCAGTTTATTAAATATTTTTATTGCCATTGGATTTTTATTATTTTGATATTTTGTAGGTACTACATTGTACTTATTAGGTACATCTAGTCAGCTAGTGCAGCTGCATAGCACTCCATAATTGGTCCCCGCGACTCGCGCCACAGTCCGCCAATTTATTCCTATTGTTGTGGAGAGAAGCGGACCCGCATTTCCGCATCCGTGATGTAGGTAGGTACTAGACTTGACGGATTGACGGTTTTTGTATAATACCTACATCTTCGTATCCAAGTAAGTTTTTTTTGTAAATACTTATGCTGCTTTTATGTGCCGTGTGGGGTCGGCCGTAAAGAATACACTTCCCCACCGCCAACAAAAGGCGTGTTTTAAGAGGCGACTAATTCCTATAGCACGAGACGAGCAGCAGCGTCTGTGTGCGAAATCTTTAAAAAAAACTGCGCTTGCCAGCCCGCCTGCCAAGCGTGGAGTGTATTAGCAATCCCCCCCGATAAAAGTCATCGGGGGGATTGTGTTCAGCAGTGGACGTCCTATGGCTGCAATGATGATGATGATGAAAAAGAATACAAGTTTATTAGGCTCAATTAAAAAAGAATACAATTATGTACCTACAGTTTTACATTTACATACCCGTTATGTACCAAATAGATTAGATTTTGCATTATTTTGATAACACTTTGTATAGCCATAACCTTACATACTTGATAAGATAAGAACAAGTCTAACAACAATCATAGAGCTATTACAACTCAAACACCCCATTTAATCCCCACTTTTCCCCCAATACCTTTAAATCCCAACCCACCTTTTGAAAGTCGCGAAGATGTGTTCGCGGCCCTAACGTCATGCTAATTAAAATATATAATCATTTGCCAGAAAAAATAAAGGATGAAACAAATGATAGGCGCTTCGAAAGAAATTAAAAAATACATTAATAAATAAATAAATGTTACTACACGTTGACAGAATTTTTTGAGGATAAGGTTTTTTATTTTTTTATTAAATAATGACACACTTTTTTGACGTACAATTTATTCTTTGACACTATTTTTTGACATTATTTATATTTATTTTTAATTATTTGTTTTTATATCTTGATCGGGAGATGCAACTGTAATCCAATTTATTGATATATTAATAATAATTTATAAGTTGTGCTTTTTTATATTTTATTTAAATTCTTAATTATTACAATTTTATTAGGCTCAATTAAAAAAGAATACAATTATATACGTACACAGTTTTACATTTACATACCCGTCATGTACCAAATAGATTAGTTTTTGCATTATTTTGATAACACTTTGTATAGCCATAACCTTACATACTTGATAAGATAAGAACAAGTCTAACAACAATCGTAGAGCTATTACAACTCAAACACCCCATTTAATCCCCACTTTTCCCCCAATACCTTTAAATCCCAACCCACCTTTTGAAAGTCGCGAAGATGTGTTCGCGGCCCATTAGGCGTGAGGTGGGCCATAATAATAAAAATTTAAAACGGCCCGAATGGGCCAATGGGGCCCTGTTATGGCCCACCATGAGTTTTAACTGCCGTGGACTACTGATTAACATAAATAGACATATAAATTTGAACGTGAGCGTATTGTGGATGGGTTAAATTGGCGGTTTTCGTGAAATTGAATAATTTTTATTCAGCGTGTAAAATAAAATGGGAAAAATGTATCTTCAAAATAAATAACAAAAGTAACGTAACTATTAATATGCATGTGAGTTTGGATGTTTGCACCTTAATCACACTTTAATGGCTGAACAGATTCAGCTGGAATTAGGGACTTATTTTACAGGACGTTAAGAAAGAAAGAATTTAACTTGCTAACAATGACATCCATATAAGTACATATTGGGAATATACAAGTTCGCTCGAAAATACCCTCAATTTACTATGAGAACAATAGACATAGACCAGCAGCATCGTCGGTATCACACGATTTAAGCACAAACTACTCCCACCACAATCTAAACTTCGGTTACACAGGCACAGCCCTAACGTCATGCTAATTAAAATATATAACCATTTGCCAGAAAAAATAAAGGATGAAACAAATGATAGGCGCTTCGAAAGAAATTAAAAAATACATTAATAAATATATAAATGTTACTACACGTTGACAGAATTTTTTGAGGATAAAGATTTTTTATTTTTTTTATTAAATAATGATACACTTTTTTGACGTACAATTTATTCTTTGACACTATTTTTGACACACTTTTTTTGACATACAATTTATTCATTGATACTATTTTTGACACACTTTTTTTGACATACAATTTATTCTTTGACACTATTTTTTGACATTATTTATATTTATTTTTATATCTTGATCGGGATATGCAACTGTAATCTTTATATTATTTACTGTAATTGATTTATTAATAATAATAATTATAAGTGGTGCTTTTTTATATTTTATTTAAATTCTTAATTATTAAAATTTTTTGACAAAATGTTCTTGAATATTTGAAATTGTTGATGGACAATTAATTGGATTCGCTGTAGTCTAATTTAGTAATAATGTAATTGTTTCAGTTAATGGGAAAAAAAGGGAATGGAAGGTAAGTAAGTACTCGTAATTTACGTTTTTCGCGGAATAAACTGCTGTATCTTTTTTTACGTTAACTTAGAAGCTTGATTTTGTCACAGTTCCAAGGGACTGTAGACCTGAGTATATAGTTTTAATATCAAATCGATACGTCGGTCAACGAAATCAAAATTATCAAAAACCAGGTTAATGGATTAACCGGTTAATAGAGCGGTAACCTAAACCGAAAACGATTTCGGTCTGGGGTCAATGGCCGAAACCGGTTTGAAAAATTAACCGGTTTCCGATCCGTGACCCTAACAAATAATGACATATTTCTTTATATTTGTTTTAATCTAACCCGAGATTCTACCAAATGCACAAATATTTTCTGCATACCCCTAGTAAGTAACTATGTATGAGGTATTTATTCCGTGGTCCTAGCAAAGTCACGCGGCAATGTTGTCAAAATTCAACGGCTTAGTTGTATGTATCTGGCGGGCTACACAAACAGACCGGAGATTAACTTGAAACTATGATAATCACCGATTAAGCGAGCCCGCCAACTCCCTGAACATTATTATTAGAAAACTTTCTTGGGAAAAGGCAGGACAGACGATATAGCTGCACTGGATGAGACATTTGGCCAGTTCCTAAAACTATCTTAGTGTAAATTATTGTCTGTACCCTAGTTGATTATTTTTATTGTCTAGCCTACGTTTGGCGATAGTTTAGTTTTGCATTTTTCTTTTTTTTATTATCATCATTATACCAGATCGTCTGGTTGGAAGGGATCAGCATGCAGCGGCTTCTTGCAATTTTTACTAGTTCGTCTGTCCACCTTGTCGGAGGTCCTACGCTGAGCTTGCCGGTATGTAGCCTTTACTCTGGAACCTTTTTGCCCCACCGTCAGTTCTACTTGCTAAGGGGCTGTGCCCCGCCCACTGCAACTTAAGCTTGTTAATCCGTCGAGCTATATCAGCGACTTTTAGTCGTTATTTCTTTTAATTAGATTCAATTCATGTACAGTTTGAGTATATCTAGACAGAATTTATATTAAAAACATATTATTATACATACTGAAATAAATATTAACTGGTTTCGATCCTTGATTGAGAGACGCCTATGTCCACGTGGGCTGGTTATGAAAATGATGATGATGATGATGATTTGGCTTTGCCCTCTCTATTCCATACACTTTTTGCTACCTTTACATCCCGCATCATCACATCCCGCAACTTGCTAAGTATGCCAATGTTTATCAATTTGAGAGCAAACCGTACCACATAGATTGCAGACACAATCATCTTCTTCTCAGCCATTTTAAACCAGTTTGGTGTAGGCCTCCTTCAGATTGCGCCATTTAGCCCGATCCTGCGCTACTTCAATCCAGATCATCCCCGCAACTTTCCTAACGTCATCCTTCCATCGCATCTGTGGTCTGCCTCTAGGTCTCTTTTCGCCCCAATGCGTCCATTCTAGAACAGCTTTTCCCCACGAGTCTTGTTTCCAGGCTATGTGTCCTGCCCACTCCCACTTCAGACTTATCAGGATTTGATGGCATCGGTGACCTTACTTTGCTCTCTATGCCAGGAAAACAGACACATCTAGCATTTAAAGATTCTTTAACTCCTTGTTTACTAACTCGTGCTACAGTCGAGCGCAGCCTTTGATCCTGCCGTTATTATGTTCTAAAATTAACCATTGTACACTCGGCGTCGTGTGCGACGGTAATTTTAAAACTCATATGAAAGACCGTATTATAAGGAAATTACGCTCGCGTTCAGAAATGAGCATCATGGAACTAGTAGCAAGCTCAAGATTTTGTAAGAGGGAGCAGTTTTGCTTATAACTATTATTAATGTCAAACTGTATGAAGACTGACTGAATTTCAGTAGATAAAATCACAAAACAATAAATATTACTTTAATAAAGTTAGTATATTATATCCTCTCTCAATTTTAATTTGTCCTCTACCTGAAGGTTGTCTGGAGTCGATCGCTTCTAGCGTTATAACCGCCTAAATTGTGCTATTTTAAATGTATTTTTTCCTGTACAATAAAGAGTATCTATCTAGGTACCTTTTTACTTGTATCTATCTATAGTAAGTACGAGTAATTAGAAACATATTTTAAAAACCAGTCAAATAGCTTATTCGTTCTTGTCCATCAATCAACAATATTTCAACTTTTAATTAAATAAAATGTTTTTTTAAACAAGAAACAATTAGACAATCTGGTGGTCTTAATGCCGAAAATTTTCTTTCAGACAAAATTAGGGTAGAAAAAAAAGTTTTATTGATGTGGTAGATTAGCCGATCTTTGCAGTAAAGCCACACTAGAAGAGAAAGAGATACGTGAGCCTTTATTAAGTAAATTAAGGGCGTCCGCTGCGTTGAGAGGGGGACCGTGCGTATAACCCGCCTACCGCCTACACGCGGCTGGCGTCTGCTTCACGCAGGGAAGGACCTAAGATGGGTACCCAGGACTGTTTGACGCGGACATCCACGCTTCACCCCAGAGGCCCGAGAGAGAGCTAGAGAATCATGTCCATTGTGTGTTAGTGTGGCTCTTTGTTGCGAATTAAGCTAATACACACTACACTGCTACCTACTAATCAATGTTCGTTAGCCGATTGCCTGTCAAGTGTAACTAGTAGTTAAGGCCTAAAGGCTTTAACAAACGTCAAAGGCTGTTGATTGAGGTCTGTGTGACCAGCGACCTTCTCAGATGAATAGGAATTATTCGTAAAAAATTGTAATTTGTATTTTTATGTCTTTGACCTGAAGCCCAATCCCAGTAGTCGCTATCCAGGGTCGATCCTGTCCCAGTAACATTATTATCAAAATCGGTATTCCCGTACTTTTTATTTAATTAACAAAACTATCCAAATATTTTCTTCCATTTTCAGTCGAATTACGAACTATAATTGGATTTTTTGGGTTTACGAGAAACCGTTTTAGACAGTAATGTTACTGGGAGCTGATCGACACTGGATTGCGACTAATGTAAAACTACGGGAATTGGGTCTCTGTTAAAAGATGTCCAAACTAAACTATGATTTTCTTTTTTCATTGCAACTTCTTATATGTAAGTATATTGTTATGTTCATTAAGCATATTGTTATGTTCATTTGTATCTGGACTTATATATTTATCCATTAGATATATTAAATTTCACACTAAGGTCTCCGCACCACTTTCCCCTTCTTTAACTAAAGGTTGTCTGGAAGAGATCGCTTTTAGCGATAAGACCGCCTAAATTGTGCATCTTTCTGTAAACACAAATTGTAACTTCTTTGTATGGTGTACAATAAAGAGTATCTATCTATCTATCTTCTTTTATATGATACTACGTTAAAAAGCGCCATCTGTTCGCAATCCGTATAAACGTACTATACAACACCGATATACGATATGGATTAGCAAGCTGAAGTGGCAGTGGGCGGGGCACATAGCACGTCGAACTGACGGCCGATGGGGCAGAAAGGTTCTAGAATGAAGGCCACGTATAACTGTCAAGTGCAGGGCGAGACGTCCACTTACGAGGTGGACAGACGACCTGGTAAAGGTTACAGGAAGCCGCTGGATACAGGCCGCTTCCAACCGGCCAATCTGGAAGTAATTGGGGGCCTATGTTCAGCAGTGGACATCCTATTTCCGAAATGATGATACGCACTCCCGCATCCCTAGAGAAATGTGATTTTTTTCGGAATAGAAAGAAGCATATTTTCATTCGGAAAGTAAATTATGAACCTGCCCCCTTAGCATGACCACCAAAACACGATATGATATGATATGATATAGCGATATATCGACTCCAACTGTAAAAATATGATAGATATAGCCGCCATTTTGAATTTTTATCGAAACAGCAATCATAATATGTGACGTCACCGGCACGGTGTCGATATATCACTATATCATATCGTGTTTTGGTGCTAATTCTACCGAGGCTGGCCAAAAATGATATAAATTGGTTATTTAGTAGTTCCAGAGACTACTTCCTACATCAAAACAAACTTATAGATTTTATCTCATTTTAATACCTAGTTAGATAAATAACTTTTTATTATTAAGTATGATGCTTAAAATAAATAAATAAATCACAGAACAGATTGAGATAACATGTCCGCTACTCTCATTGATTCCAATTCAGTGTCTAATAATCTAGCTGCTATCATAACGTAAAGTGTAGTTGGCTTGTTGTATTACACACACACACACTAGGCCTAGTGTGAGTGTCGCGTACCAAGCCTTTACCCATAGTTAGAGGATTTAAACTAACGTCAAAGGCTGTTGATTGAGGTGTAAGGGCACTCTTTGATTTTCCCCAAATCTGTCGTTTGTTGGTTTTCGCTGTGAATGCAAATTGGGGTAACTTGTTCGCGTTTGGGATAGTTGGTGCGGTCATTTGAGTATATTATACGGGAATAGGACACTCAGCTATTCATTTACAACAACTTTTAACTATGGGAGCAACTTCGAAAGCGTTTTTTTTTCAGATGTCCTATACATTATCATCGAGATAGCGAGCGGTATCGATCGAGGTAAGATATACAATCTTCATCCAATTTTTTTTATGATTTTGAAGTTGCTTTCATAGAAAAAGTGTTAGTATATGAGCAGCTGATCGCGTGGTTGTAAGGAATGTCCTATTCTTTTGTACATCTCGTATAATATCAAATGATGCGACATACCCGACCTTAAGTGTTGTCTACTGATGTCTCGAATAAGGAACTAACATTATTTTGTTAGTTTTAAAGTTACCAAATTGAATTTTGCCAGAAACATCTTCCAACACAGAGACATGACAGACAGAGACATGAGCCGATTTAGAAAAAATTGTGAATGAATCGATTGTATTATTACCTAAGGCGAGTTGTGTTTTATATTAAAAACCTCCTCCTCCTCGACGACCTCCGTAGCCGAGAAGCGAGCATACCGGACTTGGTGTCGCTATCTCTGAGGTTCCGGGTTCGATTCCCGGTCGGGTCAATGTAGAAAAATATCTTTTCTATATTGCCTCGGGCCTGGGTGTTGTGGTACCGTCGTTGTTTCTGATTTCTGTAAAACAAGTGCTTTAGCTACTTACCACAGAATCAGAGCAATGTATGTGATGTTGTCCAATATTTATTTATCTATTTATTTATTATATTTTATCCTATTAAACTACATGAGGTCAGCATAATTTTTAAAACAAAATTGGCTCTTTGTTCGAGGACGTCATCTATTCTATCTTGGCTAGCCACATGAGGCCTACAAAGTTTTATTGTTCGCCACAAGTTCGGGCGTGGATAGATGGCGTCCAGGGGCTCCTGTATGTTGTCACAAGGAATTTAGATACAGTAGCCTTAAGATTACTTAAGACTTATTATTTTAAAGAATACATTTTCCCACCGCTAACAGGAGGCGTGTAAGAGGCGACTAATTCCTGTAGCACGTGACGGGCAGCAGCGTGTGCGTGCGAAATATTAGTTTTATAAACTGCGCTCGCCAACCCGCCTGCCAAGCGTGGCAAGTATTGGCTTTCCCCCCTTTTCGGGGAGGCCTATGTTCAGCAGTGGATGTCCTACGGTTGAAATGATAAGGATATTTATGGGCTAACCAAGATATTGAGTATGCTTTTGTTGTTAAAAGTGGTCCTTTTACATGTTCCTATTTTGTGTCTTTTCGATAAATCGGCCGATGAGACACAGGAATGTTAAGGGGAATTGATAGACTGGACTGAGCTGCTTTATTTAGGGAGACTATCAGGCATTTGTCTATAACATTGATTGTTATTAGAATGGCTTAGAGCTTCTTACGTCAGACTTTTTATGGGTCAATAATTTAATTCTTTCTTTTGATCACCAGTCGATATGTGCCAACCACCAGCCAAAGTGGTAGTAGGGCAAAGATAAGTTTATTTTAGGAACTGTATAAGTGCCCGAAAGAGGACCTGTATACTGAATAAATGAATATAACATAGTACCAAATCAGTGGTATTACTAAGTATTATCCCCCGATGATCAGTTAATCGGGGAGGCCTTTGTTCAGCAGTGGACTTCCTATAGCTGAAATGATGATGATGATGATGACTAAGAATTATTGAGTATTATTGCAGCTTTATCACCGATTTTGTGACCGACTCAATTCATACGTCACGTAACTTTCCCAGTGGCTATTGTTCTTCCCTAGCGAGTGCACGCGGCCGACTGTCGGTCAGTATCATGGTTTCATCATATCAGCCTATTGCAGTCCATTGTTGGACGTAGGCCTCCCCCAAAGAGCGCCAAAGAGCACCATCTACCGCTTTTTTCATCCAACCACTGCCAGCCATCTAAGGTCGTTGGTCCTTAGCTGGGGGTCGTCCTACACTGCGTTTGCCGAGGCGTGGCCTCCACTCGAGAACCCGTTTACCAAACCTTTCATCGGTTCTGCGACAGATGTGGCCAACCCACTGCCACTTTGTCTTGCAACATTTTTCGATTTTTAATTTTTCCATTGTCCAACGACAATGTTATTATTTTAACTTAACTAATTACTCATCACCCATTAACTATTATTAACCCATCAAATCATTCATCATCATCACTTCAGGCTGAACACAGGCCTCCCGCAATGAATTTCATCGGGGGGGATTGCTGATACTCGCCACGCTTGGCAGGCGGGTTGGCGAGCGCAGTTTTTTATATCATTTCGCACGCAGACGCTGCTGCCCGTCTTGTGCTACAGGAATTAGTCGCATCTTACGACACGCCTCCTGTTGGCGATGGGGAAGTGTATTCTTTACGGCCGTCCCCACTCGGCACTAATATTAAATCATTAAAATATTAATGTCATAATCATTTTATCGTTTTTTATTTTTCACTCCTATGTCATAAAACACTATGCCGTCTAAGACCTATTGAAACTATTTTAACCTTTTATCGATGCAGGAAAATAAATACGGTTTGCTACTTTAGAATCTTCGTTATCGGTTGAGCAGCATTCAGTGTAGTGCTTCAATGAGCGACCTCATCGTTGGAATAGATTGCACTCGAATTTACTCGTCCGAGGCGCCATCAAAGACTAACTTTATTGCTTTAGAAATCGCTGACTTGTTGCCTGAAAGAAATTTGATTTTACTTCAAATTGTATTGTTGTGTACCTACCTATACCTATAAATAAATTAATTGATGTGATATTTATCATATTGAAAGTGCAGCCTGCCTAGCATGAGCACTAAAACATATGATATGATATGATATAGCGAAATATCGACACCAACTGTAAAAATATGATAGATATAGCGGCCATGTTGAATCGTCGTCACATATGTGACGCTGTTTTGATAAAAATTCAAAATAGCGGCTAAATCTATCATATTTTTTAAGTTGGTGTCGATATATCGCTATATCATATCATATCATTCATATCGTGTTTTGGTAGACATGCTGGCAGGGCCAATTAACTTTCTTTTCAACACACTGTTATTAGCTTCTCTTGTAACTAACTATGTAATCCAATCTTGGAAGTAGTTTTAACCTGATTCTAACTGACGTATCGATTTAAAACTTTGTTATTATTTGACATTCGGATGATAATACAATAATTTGACTCAATCGTGCTGATCTTATGATGGAGTCAGGAGGTGGACAGTGGAACTCTTCAACCACTACTAGTAAATCCTTCGTGTTGGGACATATTCGACTCGTTCTGACAAGTTTAATAAGTATAACACTGTGTTTTATAGTTTTCTATACTATGATGTCAATTATTGTTTTCAGCATACATATTATTATTATATCTAGCTTAACAATAGAAAGTTAGGTTTCTCAGTCAGTTTGTTTTTTTTACCTAAACGAAATATTAGTTAAATAATTTTTATAGGACCAACTCTATTTAATGAACTCAATTAAATTAAAATTAGTATACATTATTATTGTTAGTAAAAAGATTTTAAAAAATCCACAGTTTTAAAAACTTGTATTTCTTTAACCATAAAAAGGAAGTAGTTAGACTCGTAGTACCTGCTGCTACGACCTTAAGACTCGTAGCAGCTCGTAGGGCTCGTAGGGCAGCCATAAGAATTTTTCTTAAAATTTTATTTGAAAATAATTCTCGAAAACAATCCTGCACATTGTCCAAATGTCATCGATACTTAGCAGAATAATCATGAAACAACATCAAAGCAAGAAACTACAAATTATAATAATAGTATATCATTTGTAATCTTCTATTATTTTTACCTATCATACAATCAAATTAGGATTAGCAAGCTGAAGTGGCAGTCGGCGCGGCACATAGCACGTAGAACTGACGGCCGATGCGACAAAGAGGTTCTAGAACGGAGGCCACGTACTCGCGTGGTGTAGGACGTCCAGGTCCACCGACAAGGTGCACAGACGACCCGGTAAAGGTTTCAGGAATCTGCTGGATGTAGGCCGCTTCCAAACAGTCTAGAAATCACTGGGAGAAGCCTATGTTCAGCAGTGGACGTCCTATGGCTAAAATGATGATGATGATGATACAATAAAATACATTATTTCTTTAAAATAACAAACTAAGTGTTCGTTCCTTCGAGCCATACAACTTGCATTACACTCCACCCATTTTCCCCAACTCGGCAAAGTGAATTTGTACGAAGAATAGCGTCTAGGAGTGCGCACAAATATTATTTGTATTCATGAATGCAGAATGAGGTGTCAATCGAAGCGGTTTGCGCAGCTCTAGAACTACACTACTGAAGGAATAATTTAGCTTAAAATAGTGGAGTAATGCATTGGGTTAAGTGAGCGGGGAATAATGAAATGGAAAACGATTTTTGAAGTCTCTACTTTTGGTTCTGGGTTTGGTTCCTACACGGTCTTCGTAAATAAACAATCTTCGCCAACAGTGAGGTATACCACGGGCAAATATTACATTTAATTCTTCAATTTCAATAACAATTATCTAGCCTAAGTAAAACTTGTATATACTAGCGACTAGATAACGGATAAACTTACTCAAATATATCCACAAACAATCATGACTCAAATGCTTGTTTATGGCACCAACAATTGCACTACACACACAAATAGGTTATTTTACTTGTAGCAAATTTTACTATAACTATAATTAAGTAACGTAGTTTTTTGCATATGAAACAGAAACAAACTGGTATTCATTTAAAATAACAAATGATTACTGTAAAAGTTTCATTCTCAAATGAGTAATTTTATTCTACAACGAAAACGCTAGCCGATATGACAGCACGTTACCAATAAATTAAGTATTACTGGAACTGACATCCTGAAGCATGATTTCGCACTACGCTCGCACAATAACTAGTTATTTGAGCAGTGTGTCGAAACGGTAGATGTATTTTGAGATGCCTCTTTTAGTAATTTATAACTCAGTGGATGTTTTGCTATTAGTAACGTCACTAAACGGTGCATCAGGGCCGCGTTTGCGCGAGCTTTTTAAAATGTAAAGTTTGAAATTGGTTTAATTTTATCGTTTTGAAACAGCTTTAAAAATTATGATGAAAATTCCGGGGACTTATTAGAACATTACCAATAATTTAAAGCTAATTTAGAAAAGCTGTGAAATAGCCTATTGAATAACTCAATGATTAGAATGTTATAATTTATGGAATAGTTTGAGCATGGTGGTTCGGTTTGCAAATGTATTTACACGAGTCTGCCTGGCAAGGCGACCTTGTTCGCGGATATTTTGTCAACCGTATGGTCTGCTCTTTAAAAAATATCCCAGTGACCCTCAGACTTTTGCCCTTTTACAACTAAAACGTTTTTTTTGCCAACAGACCCCATTCTACCCGTGTATCTATCAAAGCTAACCTCAAACCCATGGGGTGTCGCTCAAGGCATTATTTATCGATGGGCCATAAACAAATATCGCAAAACAACGACTTAGCAAGACAGATGGCGCCACGCGACAGCCCTGGATTTATTGTGCCGACTGGCGGTAGCATAGATAGTACAACCGAACCACTTTTAACGATATCTTCGTTATCTTAAAATAGTAATAAATTCTCTTAATCTCTTAAATCATATAGTTTGTGCTTGACGAACCGATCGGCATAGTGGCGCAGAAATGCACCTTGAAAGCAACCGGTTCCCGGTTCGAAATTAGATATTATATTGTTTATGATCAAGTTTCTTTGCACCAAGAAAGAAAAAATAAATTTGGTTCATATTACATTGTCACAAAATAATTACAATATAATACAAAACAAATATGACATGATACCAAGATGGTTGCCACTTAGCTATTTTGCTATGGCAAAGGTAGCCATAACGTTGGTTTTCTGTCAAAACTATACAAATACTTGAATATAAGGTGCTTTAAAAATATCTGCCACGGCTGAAATGGGTGAAAGTATTCCTTATATAGATTACGATAGTAAAGAAATTTTATGTCTAGAACATCATTATATTTATTCATTAAAATTGTATTAATTAATAACTAGGCTTTATTTAGTCTCAAACCGTCCACACTCATCTAACCAGCCCGCTTGTACTACGTCCCACGCGCTGCGGTTACGAATTCGTTCATGTTACCGCCAAAATGCTAACGTTGCTGTCTTTTACTGTCTTTTCTCAAACAATTACAACCAATCCGGGGCACGTTATTCCTTCACTATCGTAATTTACATAAGCAATACTTTCACCCATTTCAGCCGTGGCAGATATTTTTAAAGCACCTTATATACAAATTATTACCATTAACATTAATTAAGTAAAATACTACAAAAACGTGTCACAAATTATGTACTAACTAACATTGCTTAAACACTAATACCTACATATTGAGTTCGCTGTGCTTTTATAACAAACTGCTACGAAATATTGCTACGAACTTGCTACGAGTCGTAGCCATGGCTTTTTATTTTTATTAATTTTATATCTTTTGTACTCTCACAGTACTGTCACCCATAAAAAAAAATACGAATAAGCCTATACCGTCTGGTTTTGTATAACTATTTGAGACCTGAGGCCCAATTCCCGTAATTTGACAATAGTCGCAATCCGGTGTCGCTCCGCTCCCAGTAACATTACGATCACAAACGGTATTCTCGTAAATTTTTAATTTTACGTAAAATTACCAAAAAATATCACAATACGACTAAAAATAGAGCAAAAAAAATCTTAAATTTGGTTTCTTCCATTTTCAGTCGCATTGCGAACTATAATTGCATTTTTTTGGTTTTAAAAAAATTCGGTTTGTGATCGTAATGTTACTGGGAGCGGATCGACACCGGATTGCGACTGCTGTCAAATTACGGGAATTGGGCCTCTGCTTAAAAGCGCTGAAAGACGCTACAAATAATTAAATCGAGCATCGCTACACTGAAGCACAGAATACCTAATAGTACTAACTGAAGACTGAGTAGACTGTTCTTATTGAACTACGTCAGAATTCCAGAAATGATAAGTTGTTGCAATTTCTTTGGTATCTAAAAACCACATTGCGTATTCACCCTCGACCATCCCGATTATTCAAATTTCTACCTTATTCCAAATGTTATAAAGGTTATTAAATCTTATTATTGGATATTATAAGATGGTTTTCGAATTGCTCACCCGCTAACAGTCCCATGGGATCTTTCTTGCTTGCTTCCATAGTTTCATATCTTAGTTAGAATGTTTTTTGTCGATGATTCATAGTTACTCGTATTTTTAGAAGACAAGCTACTTTTGGAAAGCTAGTAGATGCTTAATGCTTATTAATAAGTAATTCATGTCCGTTATATAAGTTTTCATTATTCACTAGTAAGTAATAGGGTAGTTGACACTACCAATCAATTGACATACTTTTTATGAGCTGTCAAAAGGTACCTCTTCCTTAGAATTTGTATAGCAATAGCGGACAGTGACGTCACTGTTTACCAAACTCAACTGAGTAGCTATTTAATAGTTTTAAAGCAATTCAAAATTTATTGAAACAATTAAAAATTATGACTGAACAAATTTAATTAAATTAGGTGTTATTTCAAAAAAGAAGTGTCTCGGAATTATTTATGAATGGTGTCAATGGAGACCGCGTACCGGCAAGCGCAGCGTAGGACGTCCACTCACAAGGTGGTCAGACGACCTGGTAAGGGTCGCAGGAAGGCGTTGGATGCAGGCCGCTTCCAACCGGCCAATCTGGAAGTCAATGGGGGAGGGCTTTGTTCAGCAGTGGACGTCCTATGGCTGAAATTATGATGAAGTAAAAATAATTAGATTTTTTTAATCATTAAAAATTGTGGAAAATATTACCTTATTTCTAAAGTTACAAAGTTCAAAATAGAATAACTTACGCATCATGTATCAAATTATCAAAGAAATAAACCAAATGACAGCTCTATGACCGACAAATAAAGTAACGTCATCAACTCAGGCTTTTCAAATTACTCCCCATTACTTACACAACACTTTAACTATGTATTAATTAGGGCAAAAAGGCCATTAAGTACTATAAACTTGCATCAAATGATATTATGGTTGTAAGCAGGTCGGAATTCTTTTTTAGATGCCATTACGAGAAAGGCACGCACACGAATAGATACGTTAACACGCTGAAATAGCTATACCAATCTGTCATAATGCAGAAGTTGACAACCTTTTGTCGTTTTACGTTTTTAAGAGATTATAATTATAATTTAGCTGTAAAAGGAAATTTTTCGTCCCCACTTTACTGTAGGGGGTTAAAAATAGTTTTTCAAGATTTTAATATACCATTTATCTTCGTGATTAGTATACCCTTGGGTCGGTTTGGTAGTGTTAAGAGTATCTGAACTAAGCTGAGGACAAACAGACAGATGGATGAGCCGATATAGCAAAACTATAGGAGTTCCGTTTTGACTACGGAACCCTTAAACGCTGAAATCAGCATTTTCATGCAATTTAACGTTCTAGCGAATACCTTTAAAATTAAATTTCAAATCTGCGTTTAATGAAACATTACACAAATTCGCTCGTTGTTTGTTTTTTAAGCAAGTTTTACAAAACTATTGTCGGGTTCGGTATTCGGTTCGTGAAAGTGACACATTAGAGTGGCTTGATATTTTGTTACAAGTGAATGCTTTAATGTATACTCACCTTAATACCATTTCCTGAAATTACTTTGAACTTGGATCAAGGAATTCAAATCGCGATACTGACGCTCCCAAGTCCCACTACAAAGCTATCGAAGTTAGAAATAGTTTATCTATCTTAGCACTTGTCGCTTTTCAGATTGGCGCTTAATATAATTGTATCCAACCAGCTAATCTGGAAGTCAATAGGGGAAGTCTATGTTCAGCAGTGGACGTCCTATGGCTAAAACGATGACGCTACTAGCCGTGAAAAAGAGTTTTTGCAATGCTACTTCATACTAGTACAAGATTGAAAAGATAAATTCATTAAATAACCCAACAGTTAATTATTGTAGAATCCCACCAAAGACAGTTAAAAAATAATTATTAAAATTTAATTTTTAGGTAAAATATTATCCTAAAAATATTATTATTAAATCATGTTAATAACACCTCTGTATGGTAATTTGCAATAAATTGATTTGTTATTATTATTATTAAATCCTTGATATAATTAATCTAGCATTATTGTGAATGAAAAAATATTGTAGAATGCATAAAAACGATAAAAAATTACATCACTCATTGTGTCAAAATAATCCTAAACAATTTCAAACCAGAAGGTGTACAACCTCTGTTTTCAGGGCGCGATGCACGCTCCGCTGGTTGCAAATAATGACAGTAGCATACGCTTAGTGCTAACACTAACTCTTTCAGCCTACGTATTTCAAGAAAAAACCAACTTTCGTAAAATACAAGCTTTTCATACGTAGATTTTAGGGACAACGTTGTTATTCGAAGCCTGCAACCGGCTGGACGCAAACGGCCTCAGAGCCGCTTTCAGTGTCTTTCGGAGACCTATCTTCAGCAGTGGAATTCCAAAGGTTTATGATGATGATAGTTCTGTTTTGTCGTGCGTGTGTGATATTAGACTGTGGCCGGACCCGTCCTAACATGTCCCGGGGCCCTGGGGCACACAAGAATTTGGGGCCCTATTGCAAAGTAAAAATGAAATACTGTTGGTATGAATTAATGACTTCCAAAAAATAATTTCATATCTCCGTTCGTCGTATACTCGTAGTTATAAATTTTCCCTTCTTTTTTCTAGCCTTTGACTCTCTTTTCTTACTTTTTAATTAACAGTGTCTCTTAGTTTACAAACATGTTTTAGTGCTTTGGGGCTCTCATGAGGCCGGGGCCCTGGGCACTGGCCCCGTGTGCCCTTATGGTAAAGACGGAACTGACTGTGGCACAGTATATAGCATTGCGAGATCGAATCAGTTTTGAGAAGATCCGTAAACGAACAAAAGTTGCTACATAGCCCAACGGATTAGCAAGCTAAAGTGGCAGTGGGCGGAGCACATAGCACGTAGAACTGATGGCCGATGGGGCAGAAAGGTTCTGGAATGGAGGCCGCGTACCGGTAAGCGCAGCGTAGTAACGTCCACTCATGAGGTGGTCAGACTACCTGGTAAGGATCGCAGGAAGACGATGGATGCAGGCCGCTTCCAACCGGCCAATCTGGAAGTTAATGGGGGAGGCCTATGTTCAGCAGTGGACGTCTTGTGGCTGAAATGATGATGATGATGATGACAGTATAAATTTATAAGCTTTAGCAGTAAAGCAATCTCAATAAGAGCCCTAACCGCTTGTCGCAGTGCTGACAGTTACGGGTGCCAAGTACTGCCGAGCCGAGACGAGTTGTCAGTTGTCACACTTTGCGATTTCCTATAGAATGCTTACTATTTCAATTTACAAAAATTAGAAGGCCAGCCCTAACGACCCATTGGAGTGTAGGTGTTTCCAAAATCAAATCAATTTAAAATCAAAAATGTTTTATTCCGTAACAAAAAGTTTACATCGATAACAATTTATAGAGATTTCCTATTAAGTAAGCAATATACTTGTATACGTGATTTTTAATACGTCTATATCTATCTATCTATTTTTGTCAACAAATAGGCCTAGTTTCGGTACAGCTTCAGCTTATCTATGTATATTGTGACTGTGGTATCTTTAACTGGATTTCCCGCGGATCTGCTCGTGAAATTTGGTTTGTCAAGATAAAGTTTGAGTTAAGATGAAAAGTAGCCAAATTATTTATTTTATTTAATTGGCATTTACGACAGTTGACAATGGGGAAGCACAGGCGAAGTTAATTTCAGATGGCGCCAGCGTGTTTGGTCTTGTCAACTGTTGTCAAATAATAACCACGCATGTCAAAGTAAGATTTTTTCAGCGCTCGTTAGTATGACGCAAGTTTGCCACACGTTTGTTTTTTTAAATTCTCAATTCCGCTCTATATACAGTGCAGTGATTCTGCTAATGTCAAGTATCTTGATAAAGTGGACACAATTAATAAAGCGTGTTTAGTGTTTATTGCTTTTCTTGGATTCAGTGATGGCTACTTTTCCCGTAGAAGCTGGTTTCAAGACGCTGTGTCTGCGTGCGAAGTATTATAAAAAACTGCGCTCGCCAACCCTTACAAGCGTGGCGAATATTGGCAATCCCCCCTTTTCGGGGAGGCCTATGTTCAGCAGTGGTTGTCCTATGGCTTAAGTGATGATGATGATAATGAGCTGATTAAATGATTAGAAAGCCAGCCAAGTGCGAGTCGGACTCGCGCACGGAGGGTCCGTACCATTATATTAAAGTGAATATACACTTAAGTATTTTGTGAATATTTCAAGTGCCTACCATTCATTGATATCAAGCAAAAATAGACAAAAAATGGCGTTTTTTGTTAAGCCCCGCTTAAATATTTATTTTATTATTTATTATTAAAGTAAAAATACAACTGAGTATTTTGTGAATATTTCAAGTGCCTACCTGTTGCCATTATTGATATCAATCAAAAAAGGGCAAAAAAAGTCGCGTTTGTTGTATGGGAGCCCCCCTTAAATATTTATTTTATTTTGTTTTTAGTGTTGTTGTCATAGCGGCATCAAAAATACATAATTTGTGAAAATTTCAACTGTCTAGCTACCGCGGTTCTTAAGATACAGCCTGGAGACAGACAGACGGACGGACAGACAGCGAAGTCTTAGTAATAGGGTCCCGTTTTTATCCTTTGGATACGGAACCCTAAAAAATGTAAATACAACAGTTTTCATTTTTGCTGTAATTCAGTTTTTTCTATATCTGTTGCAGACATCTGAAAACTTAAGCTGCTCTCACCCAATTGTTTGCAATACCTCCTAGGTAGCTAAGTTTTTAAGCTCTGTTACATAAGCCTACCATAGTACCATCAATGTACACCACTTAGTAAGCAATAAAGAATTGAATTAAATTGAAAAGTTCCTGTAATAAAATAGGGTTGCCATGGAAGCCAATCGCCCACCAAAAAGTATTTACTGAAAGTAGTCCCTAAAAGAACGCAAAGGGATGTAAATGAAGTGGATACAAGGGATGGGAGTGTCCTGTCCCGGCCCTTGCGTGTCCCGCTCTGTCAGCGCACGCCCCACGCTTAGAGTTAATTTGATGTTGGTGCCGAACTTTGCTCTCTAGTTCCAATGTATTCAGTGATAAATAGTATTACGGTTTGGTTAATAGCGAATTGAAGAACTTTTGATTGTTTGGCGACTCGATTGGTATAGTGGCACAGTGATTTGCTTAAACCTGGTAAAGGTTGCAAAAAGACACTGGATGCTGGCCGCTTTCAACCGGCCAATCTGGAAGTCACTGGGGGAGGCCTTTGTTCAGCAGTGGACGACCTATGGCTGAAATGGTGATGATGATGAAAGGGTACCGGGTTTGGTTACCGGTTTGGGTCAACGTAGAATACGTTTTTTTTAAATTTGCTCGGATCTGGGTGTGCTTGGAGATGGTCTTAGCAAAATTCGGCGTCTTATCCCGTTAACATCTAAGCGGTCTCATGAGGCCGTATAACAACGGAATTCCTTTTGTGTCTCGTTTACATTCCCACGGTCCAAACGTCTCAACGCCAAATAGCACAAACAAACGAGTCACTTGCACTTGTGACTATGACATAATCATCAATACTCGTATTTGCGCCTCTTGGCATTTTCTGTGGACTTAGCTGCTGCCCCAGATTTTTCTATCTCTTAGTAAGAGAAACCTTTAATTTTTTCACGTCACTAATCGTTTTTCCAACCTATGGTGTCTCACAGCTGGGCAAAGGTGTCTACAAGTCCGTCCACACTAGTTAAACTGTTGATGGCTAAAATCCTTGATGAATGTGGAAAATTGTTATGCTATCTATCTATATATATCTTTGGCCGTCCCTACGGCGGTATCCGTCTTTAGGAGTAACGTGAGCGTGTGACGATCTGCTCTCCTAGCATGACCACCAAAACAAGATATGATATTCGCTGTGTGCGCGATGACAGCGCCCCTAGTGACCACAATTGTTGTGGACTTGAGTCTCTCAAGTTATGGCAACTGGATGGTTTGAGAATGTTTTTCGGATTGTTTTTCTTCGATATTAGATGAAAATATCTAAAAAGTTTGCGCATATTATAATAAGTGATTTTCTTACTTGAACTTAAATACGAATTTTATAATACCTACGGGATTTTAATCAATACAAAATGATATAACTTATCAACCTCAAAATGGGCAAAAAGGGAAAAAATTGTATTAGCACAGCGTGTGAGAGATCAGAACCAACGGACAAAGCTACTTAATAAGATCTGTGATTATAAGACAAACGTCTGTAACACAAATTCCCTACAAACTTTTTTCTTTTTTACAGTTGCAGCTATCCATTTATTTCTTTGCTCCAATTTCCATCTTGATGTTGGAAACAATATAACATGTACGAAATGTTTTTCCCATTATTTCTACACTTTATAACAGAACACGTATGACCCATATCGTGAATTTTAGCGTTTTCACTTAAAAATACTTATTAACGTTAGTATGGAGTTCTATGGAAATATAGCAATTTGACACATGACAGTCCAGAGTTTTTTCACATTTCTGCTTCATTGCGTGCTGCGATCGATTTGACGGCCCCCACCACCCACTTCGCACATAGCGAATAGCATATACATCGACACAAACTGTTTTTTTTAAATACGATAGATGTAGCCGCCGTTTTGAATTTTTATCCTAACAGCGATTATAACATGTGACGCCACCGGCGCGGCGATTCAACATGGCGGCTATATCTATCATATTTTTACAGTTGGTGTCGATAAATCGCTATATCATATCGTGTTTTGCTGTTCATGCTAGGGGGCTGGGTTTAATACTATTATATTATTCATATTACACGAATAAACGAGCGACTTGGACCGCATTTTCTTGGAATAAAGAGCTAAATGTCATAAATGTAAAAAGTCTCTGAGAAAATTAGTTCAAAATCAAAGCTAGGACCGTGCGAATAGCCATTAACATGATAAGTAAAAAATTTCAGACATATTATATTATTTTAAGCAAATGAAAACTCCACTAACAGCATTTGGCTGAGGCGTAGAGTGGCCTTAAAAAAAAACATTTATTAACTTAAGAAACTACAAAGAAAAACTAACCATTTAAGATTTTGTTCCCTAGTACACTATAAAATACTGAATCGCTAGTGGCACATAAAATCAGCTAAATGTTATCTGTGTATTAGTGCTCCGAATTCGCAGTGTCAATTTTTCACCAATTTACAAGGGTTTGAACTGATTTTATTACACCTATAAAATGGTTTGGGACTCGTAAATATTTATATTGGATTGACTATTGGGCGTAGGTGGTTAATAACAGAGAAAGCAATAAAAACATGATGGACAGAAAAGAGTCGAACGTAACTTGTTAATCAGAAACTAATGGGCTAGTTTCCTGGGTCAAAAAATGATTATTCTATTTAGTCCGTCAGTTAGATTATCAAAAAATATTGGACCCATATTTTGTCTTTTGTCAATCAAACAAAAAATGACGAAGATAGAGCGCATCAAAGTGAGCACGTGACGTCACGTCTTGCTAAAAAGTGTCGCAAGGCGTGACGTTACGCGGAACTTCAACGGGCTATATCTTCATCATTTTTTGTTTGATTCTGAAAAGAAAAAATACGTGTCCAATATTTTCTGTTAATCCAACTGACGGACTAATTAGTTTTTTTAGGAAACTAGCCCATTTTAAAGTGGGTGGGTACTAAGGTGTGTGGACCATGGAGGTCCTTCGAGGGCCAAATATAAAAAAATCGTAGTTTTTGTCATGTGATGACAAATTGATGTGATGAAATTATCGATCGAACTTAAGATTACAGACGCGGCGACTGATTTGTTTGTTTCATTTATCTAGTATAAATTAATAATAACTGTTGGATTCGGTGGGGGGTCGTCGAACGAAAAGCATGGTCGATCTATTTTAATGGTTTTTATTTATCATTTTGTAAAGCTTTAGAGTGCAGTTGGTGTAGTTTGTGTTCTAATGTTTGGTGAAGTGATAAATATCTGGAACTATTGAAATATCATTGTATTCAACGCCGCATCGAGTGTCAAGTGACTTGTCTCAAGACAACTTGCTTTAGACCCGATAGCGTCTTGAAACCTGCTTCTACGGGAAGAGTAGCCTCCACTGAATCCAAGAAAAGCAATAAAACTAAACACCCGTTAATTATTGTGAACTCTGTATCAAGAAAACACTAAAAAAAAACACACCACCAGGATATTGTTTACTAAGAAATTAATATCTTTACATTGCTCTGTGCGAAAGAATGCCGGTCCTTACAGTTTTATCACCTCGCGGTAATGTGCTGTGAAAATTTATATTGGGCCCAATGTCCTCCAGTGGCTCGAGTAAAGACTCGCTATTTTATGGTATACCTACTCATTGAAAAATATTTTATTTTACTATTGGAAGTGGACAGACGACCTGGTAAAGATTGCAGGAAGCCGCTCAAAATTAAAATCATTTATTTTTGCAAATAGGCCAATAAAAGCACGTCCTTCATACGTCCTAATATTTTTTTGCCCTACCACTGTTTCGGGACAATTTGTAGGCTAGTGCCGAGAAGAAGCAGCGCAAGAAACTCGGTCACTGTTGTCAGCTTCTTTTAAAATTAATATTTTTACAAGTTTTGGTGCGAGCTAAGCAGTTTTAAATCTACACATTTTTATCATTTAAATAATCACTAACGGTGTAATAACCCTTTTTCATTAAACTCATCTTAACATGTAATTTAAGTTCAAATACTGGCAGTTCAGCAAGGGATTGTGGTAATTTATTAAAAATACGAATACATTTTCCCATGAATGAACTTCCTGGCATGCAGGTCGCATTCGCTGGATGCAGGTCGCTCCTGACTGGCCAATTTGGGAGTCATTTGGAGAGGCCTTGTTCAGCAGTGGACGTTCTATGGCTGCCATGATGATTATGATGATTGGAAGTTACAAATTACACATTGTGGGACACAGCGAACGACTAGGTAACCACAAAAACTAATTCTTTTGCTTTTAAACATTCACTTAAGCAATGGCATTAAGTAGGGTAACTTAGCCGGTTTACCGGCCACCTTCAGTTCTCGGCCATCACACAGTTTTCGTCTAGTAATAAGAAAATAAGTCGCGCCCAAGTAAAAAACAAACTGTTAATGCATAGATTCTAATGATCTCTTTGCCTATTTAACTTAGTAGCATAATAACATTTCATTTGTCTCGTCAGTTCGCTCGCGCATGTTAAGCGGTGTGAATGTGTGTCGAAAAGAGTAAAAAAAATAGTGCGCATCAATTTTTGCTAGGTATGTTACCACGTTTTGTATTGATTTATCCACAAACCAATTTCATATGGTATACTGTTAATAAGTTAAGCTAATGTAATTTTAATCGAAATTCTAAAATAAACTGTGCATTTAGTAAATATTAGATGGTCGGATAACTAGATTCAATTTTGATGAGCCAGTTGATTCTCGGTCACCTGGCCGAAATATGACATCGATTCCATGATATTTAATTGTTTGGTTTACCGCTTAAAAGTAACTTTTTTACGAAATAAGTAATAGAAATTTAATATCTAATGTGTTTTGGTTTATGTAGTTATATTTCGGCCGCATGTTTAGTAACTAAATTTGTATTTAAAACCAATTTTATTTCTTTCGTATTATGGTGGCCGAGAGAGGGATTTTGTAAACCTACTTTTTGGCCTAGATGTTACAAAATGGACGAGAACTAAAAACATTAATTTTTCGGGTAGTTATAAAAACGGTCAGAAAAACTAGTAAATCAATTTATTTAAACATTTCTTTTGGACGAGTATCTTAATGAATTTTATTCATTATGATAGTAGTCCAAAATAACTACTTATATTTGATTTATTAGTTTAAAATTCGTAATGTTACTGACGGCCGGCCGTTTCATAAAAGATGGCCGAGAATCAGATTGATCAAATTAGTTTATCGGCCATGATTTATTGAGAGGCCGGGATACGGTTTGTATGTTCTCAGTTTTCGGCCCAAAAAAGCAACACAGCCGAAAACTGGTAACCTTTGATTTTAGTTTTCGGCCTAGCTTCATCGAGTGTCCGAAAACTAGAAAAACAACTATTGGTTTACAACCATGTAATAGAATGATGGCCGAAATTTGCTCAAAAAAAAATTAGTTTTCGGCTGTGAGAGAAAGGCTGGCTGAAAATTGGTTTCTTTTAATCGTGTTTCCGGCCATATGTTACATTAAATTTTCCCACGTTAAGTTAGTAAATATATATTTATTTTAAGATCATGGCTCCTACAAAAAAGTCGCAAAGCAAAGATGGAAAAAATGACACCAAAACAAGGAAATATAAAGGGAAAAAAAAAGTTGGGGTTAGAAAAGAAAAAAGGATTCACTTTCAATACACAGAAGAAGCACTAGCACAAGCCATTGAGGTAATAAGAAGTAAGAGTAAAGGGATAAGAGAGGCCTGTCGGCATTATGGTGTTCCTCGTGCAACAGTTCAAGATCGAATTTCAGGAAGGATATCAGAAAAGCCTCGAAAAGTAGGTCCAGAGCCTTTGTTAGGTTTTGATGGGGAATGCAAGGTTGTAGACTGGATCATAGATTTAGCAAAATGTGGTATACCTGTTAGTAAAGAGCAATTGCTAGAAACAGTTAAAAATATTTTAAAGGACATGGGAAAAGGCGATAAGCTGCCAGAAGGAAAACGGCCTGGACAGACATGGTACCAAAGTTTTCTTAGAAGACACCCAGAGATTAGTGTTCGAGAACCTGAAAGCATTAATAAAGCAAGAGAATCAGTAAGAGAGAGCACAGTCAGAAAATGGTTCGAAGAACTTGAATGTTTTTTGATTGAGAAAGGATTGACGGACATTATGAAGGACCCAGAGAGGATATTGAATGCAGATGAAACCGGTGTATCACTTTGTCCTAAAACCGGAAAGATATTAGCCCCAAAAGGTTACAAGAATGTTTACACCGTGAAGAAGGGAAACGAAAAAGAAACTATTACAGTTCTAGTAACAATGACGGCATCGGGGAAAATATGTCCCCCACTTGTGGTTTTTCCATATGTTAAACCACCAAAAGCAGTCATAGATAACATGCCTGATGGTTGGGTTACAGGAAAATCGGAATCTGGCTGGATGCGATCTGACGTTTTCTACGAATATATCGCCAATGATTTTAATGACTGGTTAACAAAGAACAATGTTGAGAGGCCAGTTATTTTATTTGTAGATGGACATAGATCTCACATGTCAATGCAATTAAGTACATTTTGCGAAGATAATGATATTATTTTATATGCTTTGCCTCCGAACACTACACATATTACCCAACCAGCAGATGTTAGTGTATTTCGACCCCTTAAAGCGGAATGGAAGAAGACAGTGAGCAATTGGCAATCAAGACCAGAAAACCACAACAGCACTGTAACCAAAACCAACTTTTGCAAAGTATTTAACGAAGCATTAAAGAAAGACATGGCGGTAACTATTCAAAACGGATTTAGAAAGTGTGGATTATACCCTTTTAATGTGGAAGCTGTGGACTTTACGAAATGCGTTAAGGATTATCAAGAAAAAAGAAGAGGTAAAAAATATTCATCCGATGAATTAACAGAACGAGACTTTATTAGTGCACAAAGAGTTGTCATTTATATCAAACAGAATTTAGCTAACAAAGGTATTGATGCAGATGATGTCTGTAATGAAATAGAATTTGCAAGAAATAACTGCAAAGAAAAACGAAGATCTGCTTCAAAAACCCCAATAAAATCCACTGAAGTCGCAAAGCATTCATCTTTAAAAACTCCTGAACAAACAAATGTCTTGCAAACGTCAATTACTATTGCTTCTAGTAGTCATAATATAGCCAGTAGTTCCTTTATTAACGACATGACAATTCCTGATATAGGATCATTTATATCACTTAACGACATATCTGTTAGGGACTTTAGTTTAGAGCACCTTAACATGACAGATACAGGTAAGAGTATTGTTGAACCCAAAGACAATTGTTTATTAACAGAATCATCATCTCCCACAGACGAAATATTTTCATTTCCCTCTAATATTACAACGATAGCAGAAGTCCATAATAATACAAAATTTGAGAGTAATCATACAAATCCTCTAGATGAAATAGAATTATACTTAATAAAATCACCAACTCAGATAACAAATAATGTAGACAATAAAACCGACGAATTGAAAGAGAACACGCCAGTTGGAGGAAATTTTGTAAAGTCTGCAAATGCACCAATAGAAGAAAAGGTAATTGATCCTTTTGAAAAACATTTGAAATTTGTCGATAATACTGAAACTAAGACCAAAAAGAAGAATTTTCCTAAGTATCCTAGTGCTATTTCAGCTAAAAAATGGAGAGATTATTATGAATCGAAAGAAAAAGAAAAACGAAATGGTGAAGACCAAAAAGTTAAAAGAAAGGCGGAAAGGGAACAAAAAAGAAATGAAAAAGCTGTAAAGAAACAGAAAATAGTTGATGATAAACAGATGAAAATAAAACAAACCAAAAAATATAGAAAGACTGATGAATTAGAAAATTTTATTTGTGAGAATAAAAGTAATGATAAGGATAATGAAGATGCAGACATAGAAATAAATAGTGCAACTAAACTTGTAATACCTGTGGATACAGATATTCAAAACACAGAACATATTAAAGAAGGATTTCATATTGAAAAAGATTACACGAATTCTGATCAGGTACTACATATTAAATTTAAGTAAGAATAAAAACTAATCAAAATTAAGACTACACAATACTTACATAAGTGTATTTTTAATTTCAGAAAAAAGAAAAAAGTACAGAACTGCAGACAGAAAAAGAATCAAAGTTCGAAAAGGGGAAATATATACCAAAGATTAAAAATAAAAATACAGATAAAAAAGAGGTTAAACAGAAAACTGAAGACGATAAATCAATTGAAAATACAAATTGTGATCAGGTACATAGCTACATGATATTATAAATAGTCTTATAAATAAATTTTAAAATATAAATAGGAATAAGAAGTAATGAAATACTTGTTATTTTTCAGAACTACAAGAAACATTTAACACAAAAGACTGAAAGAGGAGAAATAAATAAGGAAGATGAAGAAAGTGAAGAAGATTTTTTTATTTTTTAAATAAAACATTTGTTACAAAAACTTTTTGATAGATACTGCCAAATAATCGTAAAACCGTGTTCCTATTTTTTTTTAGTATTAAGTTAAAAATATTAAAAACTGTTATTTTTGTTTTTTTTATTTTTATTTATAAATAACCCTATTGCCTTTGCAATAAAAGCTATTAAAAATAAACGAATACTGGCCGAAAACTAATATAACAAGGGCCGGAAACTGAAATAGGTGGCCGAGAACGGGCTAAATCGTCGCCTCTCGATATTTATATTTTTTATAATTAAACGATAATGTTTTCTTGGAAAAGGTTTACGCGTATAGAAAGACTAATAGTTTTATGATTCAAAAATATTTTATTTGTTTAATTTTGTTTACTCTGTCATTGCAATAAATCCCTCTGAATACGAAACTTTGCTTAAATGGCCGAAAACCGGCTAAACGACCCTATACCTTTGTACAATTTTAATCTGTGCAATAAAGTTTACGTTTAAGTTTAAAATTTAGCCTAAACTACTCAAAGCTATAGCGACTCATAACAGAGAAACATACAAAAATACATATAAAGACACTCATTGACTTAGGAAATGCTTGTGCTTATAACTCAATCAATTATCCCTTGTGTGATTGGACTTCCAACCACCAACTGCCTTACATACATTACGCATACCACATCAGCCGCGGGGGCGGCCGGTGGTTATGTGGGACTACGGACCTCATAGTAAGGTATACCCACTAAAAACCTGATGGTGTCCCTCCGAGCCATGTGAGTCAGGACTACGGGTTTCACCATAGACCTAGGGCCATTGTTGCATATTCCGCAGTCCCAGCTCGGCTGTGTCTCGCTTTAGCGAGTGTCACCCTGTTTAGGGGGGACTGGACCCTCCCCCGAGTCTCCTGCGAGCGGCGTGTAGAGACTCGCGCTGCGCCGTCGCGTGCCCCCTTAAGCGGACGGTAGACAACCCCGAGTCTGTCGTTTGGGTTCCATTTGGAAGAGGTAGGTGGAGGATGTAATCCCTCCTCCGGTGCCCAGTGCGTCGGCAGCGGATAGGCAGGGCAACGGCCGAGGCCTCCCGCTCCCTCTCCGCTGCTTTCTTCTGGGAGATGACAGTCTTTCAGAAGGTGAGCACCGTCTGCCATGCTTCCTCGCTGGAGACCACCTCGCTATAATAGCCGCCAAGGAGAGGTCAAGTCCTACGACTACGAGATAAGATCACTGCGCTCCCTCGCCCAGGCCGGGCATGTCTCGAGAGTGTAACCTCCAACTGCCCGGCTTAGGTCGTCTAGAATTCAAAAAATCAAATAAAACATTTCTTTGTTTTGATACAAGTTTTACAATATAACGGTTGAGTCTCCTTTTAAGTTGTGCACTTGTGTTAGGAATATCAAGTACATACCCTATAGAGCAGCAATACGAAACATCTTTCTCCGAAACTAGTTAGTGATTTATCACTATCATTTACTGTTTCGATGAGGCGTAGTAGAAATAACTCTGCGATGATTTTAACTTTAGATAATATTTATTAGTTTAAGTAAAAGGTACAAATCAGTTTCGACACTCTGTTAGCTAGTTAATTAATGGCGGGTTCAAATTTTCAAAACGTCGCTTCTTCTATGAGCCCCCTCCGATCTTGCGATACGTGGACCAATCCTAGCCGCCGACGTCACGGTGCATTGCTTTGGGCAAATTCATGTCCTTATTTGGTAATGTTGGAACATGCCCCCGGCCTTGGAAGCACCAGCGTCCAACTGTTGTCTTCATGGTTATCAGAATAAAGGGCAGATTCGAGGAAACGCGCGTCTGATAACTCCAGAGGCGGTTTGTATGTCAGCTACTCTGGAAATCCCATCCTTTCCTGGTCGCGTGGAAATAATGCGCCCTAGACTCCATTTTAAAGGCGGCGTGTTGTCTTCTTTGATAACGACCATCGTGCCAGTCTGAAGATCAGCCTTGTGCTCCTTCCATTTAGTTCTAGTTTGTAGTTCCGAGACGTACTCCTTGCTCCACCTGGTCCAAAAATGTTGTCTTATTTGTTCGATTCGCTGGTAGCGGTCGATAACAAAACTGTAGATTGTGTGCATTGCGAGCTTAAATGTGCCTTATTTGCTTGAATCTTAGGAATTTGCATGAGTAATGACGCGCACGACAAGTGTGATGTGGTGGGAGCGGGCTGCATCTCGGGCGCAACGAGCGGTGCAGGCAGCTGCCCACTAGTACCGTGCGACACAGGGAAGGCGGCGGAGCTATTACTCGAAACAACATTAGGGGTACCGGGATGAACTAACGAGTTATGTTTTTTGTTACACATTCGACATGGCCCAAACCTACAACTATCTATAGTGTGACCAGAACGTAAACAGTTCATGCATAGCCTTTTGTCGTTAATTAATTTAAGTTTAGATTCCAAATTACTATCAATGAATTTTTGACAAGAATAAAGTGGGTGACTTGCGTTACACAGTAAACAGGTTCTCTTCACAAAATCGCGTGAGTGACGTTCTGTTGGATTATTTGTGGCGGCATTGCAGTGAATCTTAGACTGATTTTGCGAATAATTTTTCTTAGTATCGGGATTAGTTTTGCTGTGTGATACTTGCAATGTTTCCAACAAATCGGCGCGATCCTTAAGAAACCCTATTAAGTCGTCAATCTTGAGTTGTTTTTTAGATTCATTAGAATTAGATATTAACATTCCCTTACATTGTTCCCATTCGCGTTCTGTAGTCGGGTCTAATTTTGAAACTACTATATAGATGACTAACGTATCCCACGACTCAGTAGGTTCACCAAGAATTTTCAAGGAACGCAAATTCTTTAGCACGGTATCTATTAGTTTTCTAATTAAAACAGGTGACTCTTTATTTATAGCCTGCATAGTAAATAAGGATTTGACGTGATTGTGTACTAATAATCTGCTATTATTGTAGCGGTTGAGAAGCAATTCCCAAGCAACAGAATAATTATCACTGGAGAATTCTACTGAATTGATCACTAATTCCGCACTTTCCTTTAGCGATGACTTAAGGTAATGAAACTTTTCTATATTGCTTAGGTCGTTAGAATTGTGCACTAATGATAGGAGAGTATCCCTAAACTCGAGCCATTGCTCACATGAGCCATTGAAGGTGGGCATAGAAATAGTAGGCAATTTTATCGATTTATGCTTGTGACTGCTACCACCCTCGGAATTGTCAGCGATCTGATTCGAATTTAAAAGATATTCGGCTTGCGACATTGTACTATAGAAACTATCCTCGAATAAATCTCTTTGTGATAACTGTTCTTCAGTGTCGGTGGCTATTTCCTCTAATTTATTTTGAATTTCGTTAAACTCTGAAAACAAGTTATTAGCTCCTTGAATGCGCAATTTAAGATCTATACAATTTTTACTAGACATAGTTTCACCTTTGAGTGACGATAAATGATTTGCAAACCTAGTTAACCTACCCTTAACTATACCGCGCTTTTTAACCAACTCTTTAAATAAGCTATCATCACTAGATCTATAAGGAGATTTATCACGGGATTGGATATCTAAACTCATTTCGGCGGAGTGTAGTGAAAATGGAGTTAAGTACTTACAGTTAAATGATGAATACTTGCTATAGCGAAAGGCACGTAGTAGGGCACGACAAGAAGTAATTTGCACTTGTAGTTAACACTGAAATTAGCAGAACAGCAAATATTACACAGTGGGAATGGAGATGAAGCAGGAATAGGCAGGATGGCTGGACGTACCTATGCGCGTTTTCAGGTACGGGACCGACGTTTCTCACAACTTTGCGGATCTATGTGCCTTTTTCCACTTCTCATTGACTTCCAAACTGCATAAGCCGCTACCTCAACCTCACCAGGGTAGTTTTTAGCGGTTTCTTAAACGATCTTGCGCTTCGCTTCAATAGTCAGTCTGGTATGGTTTTTTCATCAAATTTGGCGTCGAAGGTCCATATGTTTCGATGAGGCGTAGTAGAAATAACTCTGCGATGATTTTAACTTTAGATAATATTTATTAGTTTAAGTAAAAGGTACAAATCAGTTTCGACACTCTGTTAGCTAGTTAATTAATGGCGGGTTCAAATTTTCAAAACGTCGCTTCTTCTATGAGCCCCCTCCGATCTTGCGATACGTGGACCAATCCTAGCCGCCGACGTCACGGTGCATTGCTTTGGGCAAATTCATGTCCTTATTTGGTAATGTTGGAACATTTACTATGAAATAAAAACTCCTGCCAGCACTCGCCCATACCAAAAAAAGTAACAGATACAGATTTAAAATGGCGGAAAATTTTGTCGAACAAATAATATTAAATTTCTACTCTATAGCGACTCCCATTCATTCTTAGAATCTAATCTAAAACTTATTAATTTAAAATTATCATTTAAAAACTATGACAATGCCTTTTGGCTTACAATAGCTTTATTAAATTAACTATTACAATGTGGATTTTTAGTTTTAAATTTAATGACAGCAAATTAAGCCACAGATCAGGAATGACACGCTACGCTCATGGATTTAGCAATACCTACGTATAATTTACGCTTTACAATTTACTGTTTATTGCGAGGCAATCAGTCATAACACTAAACTAACTGAGCGGTACAATTGGCCAAATGTGGACTATTGTTCAGTGGCACTAGCGAAGTGCAGCCAGACAAATAACTACGGAGGTAAATTATGTACGTCAATAATCGAAAGCTTTTGGATTCATTATGAGATCATGTCATCCTATGTTCGTAGTATTCTGCTTCCCAAGTCTGGAAGTCGATTTTTCATTTGTTTCGTGCAATAAATAATAAATAAATAAATCATCATCATCATCATCATTTCAGTCATAGGACCTCCACTGCTGAATATAGGCCTCCCCCATTGACCTCCAGATTGGCCGGTTGGAAGCGGCCTGCATCCAGCGTTTTCCTGCGACCCTTACCAGGTCGTCTGACCACCTTGTGAGTGGACGTCCTACGCTGCGCTTGCCGGTACGCGGCCTCCATTCTAGAACCTTTCTGCCCCATCGGCCGTCAGTTCTACGTGCTATGTGCCCCGCCCACTGCCACTTCAGCTTGCTAATCCGTTGGGCTATGTCAGCGAGGAATATAAATAAATAAATAAAATTGTGAAAACCCAACATTTGAAACTTACAATACTAGCGAAAATTGCCACGGCGGTCTCTGAATGTATCAAAGGCTATTCATAGAGCCGGTTGTTTGAAAAACTTGTCAATTTTGCAGTGTCGCCGTCTATAGACGGCTATAGCCGTCGCGTCAATGTCGACGTTCATATCCGTAGCCGCGGGCACTGGTCCTAATTGCTTCCAAACGGATATTGTTCTTTTAAGAAAATAGAGAGAAGTCTAATTTATTGGGTCTGAGACTTTTGTCTGCAAAATGCTGAAAAATATGGCATCTATACCTATTCCTTTAGATCCAGAACTGAACTAGTAAAATAAAAATAAAATAAAAATAAAATAATCATTTATTTGTTCGGACATGTGTACATGGTAAACAGGTGATAGGTCATTAGGCTTGGTTTCAACATGCCGTACTGAAGCGGTGTACAAATCTTTTCTAATATTAATAGCATAAACATGTCAAAAATAGATGTCAAAATTATAATAAAATATTCATTAACTAAACTAAACTAAACTAACATAAGTTTGTAAATGTCAAATTTAAATCATGCAATTGATGAAATTAAATTAATGAAGTGTCAAACAGAGTACGTACATACAGCTAAACTAATTATAATTATAATAATTTGTCATTCATGAAATCTATTATTGTATAATAGCACTTCGTAATTAAAACATTCTTTAATTTGATTTTAAGCTCATTTAAATTTATTTTTTTGAATGACAAGGGAAGTAATTTATATAATAAAACAAAGTCGGGTTAGTTACACCATCTATAAGTCGAGAACGGCTGGACCCATTTTTATGATCTTTGATTTGTTGAATTTGTCTTCTTTTCGAATAGCAAAATAACTATGAAATACAAGGAAAAAATATATATGAAGGGGCGGTACGAAGCTCGCCAGGACAGCTAGTTATAAGATAAATATGTAAGTAAGTGTTATTTATTATTAATAATAATAATAATAAACCCCGCAGGGCAGCTTTGTGGCGAGCTGTGGTGAGTAGCGACACCACGGGGTCAGTTGTTAATCCGAGTGCTCCCGAGAGTCGGCCAAGACCCTCGTCTTCGGCTTGCCGAAGCGGAACCCGAGGGGGTCTGCAGGACTCTCGCCTCTGGCTTGCCTTAACCGGCCGGCCAGAGTGGAGTCGCTAGAGCATAATGCTCGAAGGGTGGATGTGGTTCGTAAGTGGCGAGTGGGCACGTGATGCCGGACCCTCAGGGGGGAGCAAGTGATCGTCGTTTAAAGTCCAGAGCCACCTCTCCACAGCCGCCAACAACAGTGTTGCTCCTCAGTCCGGTCTTGCATGACCTACGACGCCAGGGGGGGGGGGGGCATTCAGTTGGCGGCGAGTCACCACCTGCCAATTTTTTCAGTCCGAGACTATGAACCAGGCAGGTGACCGGTAGTCTCCATCAATAGCCCAGAACCCAGTCCCTCCATCTTCTTTCAATAGCCCTAATTAAAATTAATTTGTCTTCAGCTGCAATAGTTCCTGTACACATGCTGGGTATAATCTCTAATTACATCCCATGATGTAGTCAGAGATTGGATCCAGCAGTGTAACACTTCCAGGTTTGATTATTTGCGCTTAAAACGGCCTCTACGTGTTGGATCAGTATCCCCACGCAAGCCTTTTAAAGGACCGGGTCACTTTTGGCCCGTGAACTCCTAGAGTGTACAAATAATAATAATAATAATATTTATTTATTAAGACAACAATTTGGTCCATCTTATGTTAGTAACAATATAGCTTACAACTAGGTTAGTAAAAGACAATTACATTAAAATGATTACAACAAAAACAACACAATTAATTAACACAATAAATAGGGTTCGGGTTTATGTTTAATACTACGATCGTCTGGTCTAGTGGTTCGCGCAGCGGAAAACAAAGCCGAGTTGTGGGTTCAAATCCCGCATTTTGTTCGTTGAATAAAAGTTATCTGGCGATTGAAAAATCTGCCCTCAGTCGAGTTTCGACTTGACTCCCTACTCTTTATGTCTACAATATGGTCAGTATACATTTAGAACTGTCTATTTCAACTTTATTCAGTTTTATACATTAACAAAGATTTATGCAGGCGTTATCTTAATGCCGGCCGCGCTCATCTGCATTCAGATTATGGATTTAAATGAAACTGGTAGTAAAATACGGCTGAAATGGATAAAAACTCGTAAAACTGCTGGGTGGAAATCCCTTTTATGACATACTAACTCCGCTGCCCGGCTTGACTTGTAATTAAGTAATAGAAGTGATGGTTTTATATATTTTGTTTAGGAAGGTATACGGATCAACGGACAAGTTTATAATAGCTATTTTTGGGATAGAAAATAACTTGACAAAGGAGAGCTAATATAATTATAAAAAATCAATAACACCGACTTTAAAAAAACATATCCTAAAAAAATGTATCCAATAAATCATAACTAATCAGTTATTTATATAAAATAAATTAATATTGTACAACCTTACATACATTGCTCAAACCCTAAGGTAAGTAGCTAAAGGCACTTGTACCAAAGAAATCAGTAACAACGACGGTACCACAACACCCACACCCGAGACAAAATAGAAAAGTTCATTTATCTTTGGTGTAAATGAGTATAAAAAAATAGGATAATTGGTAAAGACCAATTATCCTATTTTTTTACCCTTAATGGCATAAGGGGGTATTAAAAAAACAGAACTAAGTATGTTATGTTGCGGTTGCGGGTTTGAATCCCGCAAGGGGCAAATGTTTGTGTGATGAGCACGAGCATTTGTACCTAAGTCATGGATGGATATATGTGGGTATTTAAGTATATTTATCCGTTATCTAACCGCCAAAGGTTTGCTTAGTTTAGGGCTAGATAATTGGTGTGATTGTAAAAACAATTTATTAAACACTGTACGCTATTCGAAGCCTATAAATAAATGAGAGTAGCATTTCCGTTTCCCTAACTTTTTTGCGTGTTTCCGGCGAATTTCAGTGTTTTTCCCCCTCTTTTCCCCCACCGCCACAGGCAGGCCACGAGTTGCTAGCGCGTGGCTCTTGCTTCATTGGCGTCTGTTTTCCCGACCGAGACGGTCGTAATTTTGCACCACCGTGCTGTACGTGTGCAAAATCAGTACTTTACCGCCGTCCGCCATTGCGTGTTCGTTAGAAGAATAATTTTATCTAATGTGGGTAGAAATTATTTTACATTTTAATTTTGCCGATTAACAAACAATTGGTAAGTTACAATTCGGTTACCCAAAAGTGAACTGCTATTAACAATAAAATTGGTAAGTCGTTATTTTACATTCAAGGCCAGTGCCTAATGTGATAATTACAGCGTTCCATACTAATTATTTACAAACCTTGTTATAGATATTCATACAGTGATTACAAAATGAATAGTGTGAGCAAAAGTGTCGATACAGAAAAGGATAAAAACGACAGCTCCAGTTCCAGCGACAGTGTCAGCTCTTCATCAAGCAGTGATTCCGATTCTTCACCGAAGAAGAGAAATCGTAAGAGGAAACATAAAAAGAGCAAAGGTTCGTCTAAACTGTTGAAGCAATTATCCAAACAAGTGAGTAAATTAAGCAGTCATGTCTTCCGTCAGCAGTCTCAGTCTACTCCAAATTACGTAAATACAGATAACCTTTCTTTACAAGATGACTATGTTGAGGCTGATATTAGTGGTAATTTATTCAGCCTACCTACAAATCATACGGCGTGTAATGATAGTGAGATTCATAATCAAAGTTCTGATTTACCCAGTTTTAGTATTTGCCTTGACACTAGTTTAAAGGAGCCAGCTGTTCCGAAAGCGCCCGCAGAGTATATTTCCGCCCTAAAATGTCTGCAACGCTTCGAAGATACTTCTTGGTGCGATGTTCGCTACTCGGATGTACAGAAAAGTTATAGTCACTCACCTGGCTTTATTGATTTGGAGGTTAACGATGAAATTAAGTCTTTCGAGGTTGCTAAAAACTTTTCTTATACTGAAAAAAGTTACGCTACCCTCACTTACGCATTATTAAAACAAAAAGAGACTTTAGAAAATGGTATCAGAGATTTTCTCAGATGGTCGCAAGAATCGGAAATGTTAACGTATTCAGATATAAAGAACAAGATGGAGGCTATTTTCTTACAGGGCGATTTTCACAAAGTGTCTTCTGATTCAATGCAATTAGTTTGTGGGCATAGAGCCGACATGGTCCAACAAAGGCGTGAGGCTATCCTTAAATATGTAAAAGACCCATTGGTCAAATCTGCCCTCAGAAAAGTCCCTCCATCGTGTTCTCATCTATTTGAAGACCAGGCATTTACAACTGTTTTGGAAAAACATGGTGGTGTTAGAAAAACACACCTTTTCGATACAATATCTAATTTATATTGTTTTGTGTATTATTATATAATTTTCTCTTGTGTGTCGAATAAACGTTACTTTCTTTCTTTCTTTCTTCTTCTTCTTTAAAAATATTCTGGATAAAATCAAAAACCAATAAACCTGCTGCGCAAGCAGGCACAAGTGGTTTCCATCAACATCCCGCGCAGGGATCTTCTAACAACTATAAGCCTGCGCAAGGCTATACCAAAAATCGCCCACCATGCGCAAGGTGGTAATTATCAACGATTTTCGTCTGCGCAAGACGAACGTAATGACCATCGTCCTGCGCAAGGACATAACTACCAAGGCAAGTCAAGGGTCCCGCAGACCTTTCGCGGCCGTTCCGGACGTGCCGGAAGAGTTGAAGATAAACGCGCCTCCAAACGCGCAGCTTCGCCATCTTGGAGAGACAAATCTCGGGATAAAAAGCGAAAGTTCTGACTACAGAAGGTTTCGAGCCGGCCAGCTCCAGTTTTATGGCCAAATATGGAAGCAAATGAATGCTCCAATGTATATTCAGAAAATAATTCACGGATATCAAATCCCTTTTATCAAAAAGCCACCTTTGATAATTCCCAGTCAAAAGGCTCCATTCCAAATACAGTACTCACCGGAAATGTCAAGAGTGATACAGGAATTAAAAGATCAAGAAGTCTTGGAGATAGCCACACAAAGCCCGAGCTTCTTATCGACCCTATTTCTTGTGCCAAAAAGCGACGGCTCGCCAAGACCAATCTTCAACTTAAAGGCTCTCAATCAATATGTGTATACAGAAACCTTTCGGCTCATAAACGTTCACAGTGTACCAGAGTTCTTACAAAGCCAGGATTGATTAGTAAAAATAGATTTGAGCCAAGCTTACTTTCACATTCCGGTAGCCAACCGACACCGATGCTTTCTAAGGTTAGTCTACGAGCGCGAGCTGCTTCAAATGACGTGCCTACCGTTTGGGCTAAGTTCTGCTCCAAAAGTATTCGCGAGCGTGATGAACTGGATTGCACAGATCCTCTGCGAAAAGGGCATACGGGTGCTCGTTTATTTGGACGATTTCTTGGTAGCCCACCAAGATCACCAGGTTCTCAAAGAGCAAGCCACAGCAGTTGTCAAGATTTTACAGAACCTAGGTTTTCAGGTAAACCTAGAGAAGTCTATTCTCACACCACAACGCCAAATCGAATACTTAGGAGTCCTGTGGGATCCCTTGAGAAACAGAAAAGCACTGCCAGACAAGAAAATTCAGAAAATTGTCGATATGTCGAAGTCGTTACTATAAACAAAGAAAACGAACTTAAAAATACTAGAGAGTCTAATTGGCATGCTAAATTTTGCCAGTTCCGTCGTGGCAAAAGGTCGGCTACACTATCGGCACCTACAACTTCTGTTGAATTCAGTTCGAAGAAAGAATCCGAAAGCTACGTTTTCCATAACCGAAGAGACCGAACGAGAGTTGATTTGGTGGATAGACAACTGTCATACGGCATCAATGTTGAGAATTCCAGCTCCGACCCATTTTTTGACCACCGACGCCTCCAACTTAGCGTGGGGCGCGAAATTAAACAATATAGAGTTAACAGGCAGCTAGACCACATCCGAGAAACTTCTACACAGCAACCAAAAGGAATTGTTAACAATCCTGAAGGTACTACAACAGGGCCATCAACTTCAGCTTTCAAATGCCTCTTTACTTATCCAGAGCGACAATCGCACTGTAGTAGCTTACTTACGAAACGAAGGAGGTACACGGTCGAAGCCACTTCTAGATATGACTTTGCAAATATACGAGCTACTAAATCATTACCACGCTCACTTGCGAATTTATCACCTACCTGGAATGTACAATGTAGAAGCAGATCACCTTTCCCGATTACGTCGTCTACCTCAGTGGTATCTCCTACCCAAAGCAACGGAAGTGATATTCTCAAAATGGGGGACCCCTACGATAGATTTATTCGCGTCACGGATAGCCCATGTCGTTCCGACCTATGTATCGATCGACCAACTGGATCAACGGGCAGTATTCCACGATGCACTCAGCCGGAATTGGAACTACAAAATAGCATGGGTGTTTCCACCGCCGTGCCTTGTGCCTCGAATATTGCAGCACATGAATCAGGCCAGAGGTGTATTCCTGTTAGTGGTTCCTCATTGGGAGCGAATCTTTTGGCGCCCGGATCTAAAGAAACGAGCCTTAGAAGTCCCTTATGTCATCACAAATCTGCACGAAGTTCTGATCGATGCAACTACCAATGCGCCCCCGCCGAATGTAGAAGGAATAACCCTGGAGGTTTGGAAATGTGGGGGTGGGACAGTAGCTTGATTAATTGGACTGTGGAACAAAAATCCTTATTGAGATCTGGTTGGCGAGATTCAACTCTAAAAACGTATAAATCCTCATGGAATCGTTGGAATCGTTGGGCAGAGCAAAATAATATAAATATTAACAACCCCAGTGGCGCAGATTTAGCCCGATACCTAATTGATTTATGTCAAAAAGACAATCTTTCATATAAGACCATCATGTTGCACAAATCGGTAGTTGCTACACTGAGCAACGCTAATTCATCTTCATTAAGTTGCAATATTTTGGTTAAACAAGCATTAAAGGCAATTTCTTTGAAAAAACCATTAGCAGCAAAACCACCTTATGGGACGTGTCGCACGTATTAGCCTACTTAGCAAATAGACATACGGATCAAGACAGCTTATTCAAAGTGTCCCAACATACTGCTTTGCTGCTATTACTTTGTTCTGGGAGACGAGTTCATGACTTGACGCTTCTCGATATAAGTTCCGAACATATGATTTTATCTGAAGATCATATAATTTTTTGGCCACGTTTTGGGTCCAAAACGGATTCCTGTGATTATCGTCAGTCAGGTTGGAAAATTCTAACAAACCATGATAGCCATCTGTTGAATAGTGTATTTTGGCTTAAACGATTTCTAAAATTATCACAAGCTAGACGACAAGGATGTGACCAGACGACAAAAAATATACTATTTTTAACCGTGAGAGGAGATCCAAAACCTGCGTCCCGGACCGTTATTGGTAGTTGGGTAAAGGCATTGCTTAACGAAGCTGGCGTACAAGCTACTCCCGGCAGTGTGCGAGCAGCAGTAGCTTCTAAGAACTGGGTTGAAAATTTTTCATTAGACCAAATCCTATCACAAGGTAATTGGCGATCTGCGGAAACTTTTCGGCAATTTTACCGCCGTGAAATTGTTCGTACAAATGTGAATAACAATGCAAACAATATTAGTTCTTTATTTAATCCCATATAATCATTCATTTCATGATAAATTTTTGTATCGCATAACTACCTACTGATTTGTGTTATGTTAATTTCTGATTTGTACTGTGTTTATTATTATCATTATGGAATAAACCAAGGTTTATGAAAAATATTATGCCTTATCATTTTCATGATTTTGATTTTTACTTTTTTCTAAATGTGTTGGTCATTTTTTTCCACAATTCATACCCCTCTCAATTATTTTTATCAATGCCTATCTTCTCATGAAATAGCATTTCCAATGTGTTCTCCTAATTGCAAGGAGTCACATTGGCGTCCTCCACCGCCAGGCGATATCAAACACGTCTCTCATTTATTTATAGGCTTCGAATAGCGTACAGTGTTTAATATGAGCGTTTTAACTTACAATAAAACGCTTATTAAATACTTACCTATTCGAAGCCTATACTATAATTTCTGCCTGGCTCATAAACAAGCCGCAATGAAGCAAGAGCCACGCGCTAGCAACTCGTGACCTGCCTGTGGCGGTGGGGGAAAAGAGGGGGAAAAACACTGAAATTCGCCGGAAACACGCAAAAAAGTTAGGGAAACAGAAATGCTACTCTCATTTATTTATAGGCTTCGAATAGGTAAGTATTTAATAAGCGTTTTATTGTAAGTTAAAACGCTCATATTATTTCAATCACCACTATGGGTATCTAAAAAATAGGAAAATATCGTAGGAAAATCGTGCCATCGAATTAAGAATCTCCTCCTTTTTGAAGTCGGTTAAAAATTATTTGTGCGATATATGCGTGAATTTATTTGTTTACACGTTTAGGAGACGTGTGTAAAAAAAGTTTGAGAATCACTGATCTAAACAATCACACTTAGTATAAATCACATCATGTAACTTAGTAGCAGTTAATAAGACATTGTTTTGTGCGCGTCTCGTTCTGTATAGGAATTTAATTAACTCCCGAACAGCCCTTTTGCCGTCGTGATCCTCCCTCTGTCCTTGGTACGATTTATTGTAATGAGACTGGAAGCGACATTTTAATAAAACAAACAAAGTTAGACAACGGAAAGTCCTATCAGTGATATCTAGACGATAAGAAAAAACTAAGTTCCATCGTCTCAGGTAAGTGGTCGTGCTACTTTATCGAGCCAAGAAATGAGCGTTTGCATCTTGGTGGTAAAATGTATAACGGTTGGTATATAAATGCAGATATTGAATCTATTTTTGTACTACAAAAGAGAGCTGTACGGGCAATTTACGACCTCAGACCCCGAGACTCGTTGAAGGAACTGTTCAAGGAAAATAATAAACTAACAGTGGCTTCTCAATTCATTTATGAAAATTTTATGTATATTTGCAAAAACCTGCATTTATTTTCTAAAAAGAGTGACATGCATAATATTAATACCCGGAATAAAGATAAACTTGCCGTTCCAAATTTCAAACTGCATAAAGTGGGTAATTCGTTCATGGGAAAATGTATTCGCTTTTTTAACAAATTACCGCAGTACATTGCCTTTTGCCATTGAACTGCCTATGTATGAATTTAAATCACATGTCAAGATGATTTTAATGAAAAAAGGTTAATATTACATTGTAAATGACTATTTAAATGATAAAAATGTATGGAATTAAATACTGCCATGCTCGCACAGGTTCATAATACACAGGTTCATTCGGCTTGTAATGTAAACACACTATTTAAAAAGAGACTGACAATAGTGACCGAGTTTCTTGCGCTGCTTCTTCTCGGCACTAGCCCACAATATTGTCCCGAAGCAGTGGTAGGGTAAAAAAATATATTGGGACGTGTAAAAGAGCTTAATTTAGGCCTATTTACAGAAATAAATTGGTTTTATTAATGTAATTATAATGTCTTCTTTCTTTTCAAAATAATAAAAATGCATATAGTTTATCTTAATATCACGCAATTGTTAATACTTTTAGCATTTGCGATGTGCTAGACCGATCTCCAGCATCGCGTTTTCCCGACATTTTGATTGAAATCAAAATTCCGGAGGCGGTTTGAATTTTTGGTCGATGATGCTAAAAGTGGCAGTGAGAACACGATCTTGGGGACTCAGCTACTAAAAATCAGATGAAGCCCAATAGAAACTACATCGTTACGCTGACTAAATGCTTTTTGTGTAGTGTGTCTTCTTAAAGTAACGTCTTATCACTCTAAAAATGTGAGCCAAATAAGCGCGATTTTCTCTTAATTGACGTTGAATTGAATAAAATCACAACAAACCAAAATTAATCAAACCTAAATAATTATATCTGTGATTAAACTAAACAAGCAGGTTATTAATTCTAATAATTATTATATTGCATCTATTATAATTTATTTTTTGCAAGATTTGATAATTTTAATAGTAAGCATAAACTATTGACTAAGGTCTTTGTTGGATTTACTCGCTATATTAATACTCGTAGTAAAAGCAATCAAATCCATCTTATTCGATGTATCATCTTGACAGGCTCGTATGGAGTCAAGATACTTTGTCACAACAGTCACAATCATGTTAGGAGTAACAACATTTTTAGAGTGTATTTTGGCTACTAATTTAAGAAAAAAAAAATGTTCTAGAACCATCTAGCAAATCTGGTACCTCCTCGTCGGTCCACTCCAGCAATTCGGCTTAACAGATCGCGCGACCATAAATATTTGGATGGACACATCCAATTTTATCGAGACCGGCCACGTCTTGCGAATGTGCCCGTTAACATAGACAAATTTGTTCATAGATAACCTACAAGTTGGGGCAATAGTATATTTTTTCTAACTAGCGGGAACCAAACCTAGGACTGCTGCGTTTAAAGCAAAACACAGTGCCACAGCCCCAGTTGAGTAGTCATAATTTTGTTTTGTCTTGAAAAGTTGTCTAACTATGTGTGTAAAAATTTTCAACAATATTTCTAATGAATTAAAGACAATGAAAGTTAACCAATTTAAAACAAGTTTATTTAAATGGCTTGTCTCACGTACTTTTTATGACTTAAAGGATTTTCTAAATAATACAAATTTATTATATTTTATGACATGATTATGGATCATGATGACTGATATTTAAATAATTTCAATACTTAATTTATGTTCTCATTCATTAAATTTGCATGCCTCTGTAATTGGCTAAACATGATTAGTACTTAATTTTCTTTGTAACACCTTTGTATACCATGTTTATGGCAAATAAAGTTTATTTTATTTTATTTATTTATTTTTTTAAAGGCTAGCGGCCGCGGTTTCGAATCCCTCAAGAGGTATGATGACTACGAGCACTATTTCGCACCTGAGTCATGTAAGTATGACATAATATAATGCAATATTAAGTATAAATGTATTTTTGTATTGAATGTGTTTCTGGGATGTCACGGAATTTATAAGTGAAATAAGATGTGATAGATGCGCAAGAATCTTAAATTGCTTGCTATTAAAGTAAAAATTATTTACATATTTAAAAAAACTGTCTTCAAAATACTTAAATGCTTAAAATAATAGCTTTCTAGTTATTTGAAGTTAGTTTATTTTATTTTATAAAATATAACTACCTATTTCATATATTTTCACAAATAAATCCTCATCAAGACGAATCATAAGAGCGCAAACTACAGTTAACTGCTGAACACCGATTTCATTCCCTATTGTAGATAGATAGATACTCTTTATTGTACACCATACAAAGAAGTTACAATTTATATACATTTAGGAGGAAAATTTCATAAAAAAAAAACATACCGAATTAAGTTTTTTTTTGAAGTCGGTTAAAAAGAAGCGCTTTTTTGTCATCGTTGTCTTTTGATTGGTGTCTATAAAGCTTATTTATCTGTGCCCGCTAAAATACTGCATTATTGCCCCGTTTCGGCCGTGATCAGAATTATATTCGGGGTAAAGATTTATATTGCATGGCAGGTAAGATATAAATCTTGGACGTGATCTCCTATTTAATTTAACTGTAGTTTATACTTACTTCGATTCAATTTGATGATGATTTTCTATGTTGCTTACTAAACTATCGTCCTATTGCGGATCAAAGTTTATGTTAAACCTTTTTTTCGGTTCTGTAGTCAAAACGGACCCATTACAAATAAATATATAAATAAAAATTAAACAACATCACATACATTGCTCTGATCCTAAGATAAGTAGCTTAAGCACTTGTGTTACAGATATCAGAAACAACGACGGTACCATAACATCCAGATCCGAGACAATATAGAAAAGTTATTTTTCTACATTGACTGACCGGGAATCGAACCCGGAAACTCAGAGATAGCGGCACCAAGTCCGGTATGCTCGCCGCTCGGCTACTGAGGTCGTCTCTTGTAGTTTTGTCATGTCCATCCGTCCGTCTATCTGCCTGTCCGCGGCTTAGAGACTTAGACCGGATTCAACCAAGCTGGTGTAAGTTTTAACTTTAGAGTATACCACTGCTTAATCTAGAGTAAGCTAATTTTTCATTCTACCAACCACTAATCTATTAAAAATATTAAAACGGGCGATTTTGACAGTGTTAACTTAAATTAAACTGAGAATAAGTAAATTTCAAAGTTGTCACTTGTCAAATCCACTCCTGTCACCTCGAAACTGACATGTTGTCAACATCTAGCATTAACACTCTATTATCCTACAAAATTAAAATGTTGTGGCATTTCAAGTCAACCTAGAAGAAATGGATTACATGGATTTTGGTAGGTTTATCAATTCGTTGATCGTTCACTCTTGAACTACAGAATAACAATACCGAGTATAGTGTATTGTTCGAAAAACATAATCGAAGTTATCCAAGGGTAAATTCAGGGTGTAAAATTATACCCGTAATAGTTTTTCTGGTATAGCTTTGTGTTTGGTCGAATCGACTCTTGTAGTAGAAAGCAGTAATTTTGCAAGGGTAAACATATTAATCACGCTGACAAAGTGGTAGTAGAATATGTGGTTCGATTCCCGGTCGGATCGATGTACCTATAAAAACGAAATTTTCTATAATATATCGGGTCTAGGTATTGTGATACCGTCGTTGTTTTTGATTCTTATAACACAATGCGTTAGCTACTTACCTAGGATCAGAGCAATGTTTGTGATGCTGTCCAATATTTATTTATTTTATTTTATTTATAAGGCATATTTACCAACAGTGTTTAATATTATAAAGTAAGTACTTACCAGAGGTCGGAAACCGGTTATTTTACTATGGAACCTTAACCCGAAAAATAAAAGTTTTCGCTGAATTAAATATCACATACTCCAACTACCGACTTAGAAGATATAACAAATTTCGTTTTATGGTCAATTCTTTATCACTACTATCAAATATTAGAAAATGGTCTTATACATTCTGAAATAAATATTAACCGCTTCCGATCCTTGGTACTTACACATAAGAAGTACCGATACACACACCTACATTTGAAGTAATGTAAGCCTAAATATTACGTTCATCTTTCTGCATGGCAACAGGCCTCAACTCCACTATGAAGTATTTTGGGCGATTCTCCGCCACGCAGGCCTAGTGCGGAGGGAATACGAGAATAAACCTTATTGTCAAATGTAATCAAGCCGCCTTATGGCCTCTGACTAGGCTTTACGACTAGTATCAAGTAATATAAGCCGGAACCAACTTTAAACGCGCTTTTAGAAGCAATCATCATCATCATTATTTCAGCCCTAGGAAGTCCACTGCTGAACATAGGCCTCCCACAATAACCTATCATCAGGGGGGGATTGCCAATACTCGCCACGCTTAGCAGGCAGGGTTGGCGAGCCCAGTTTTTTTTATAAGATTCCGTATGCAGACCCACCTGCCCGTCTTGTGCTACAGGAATTAGTCGCCTCTTACGACACGCCTCCTGTTGGCGGTGGGGAAGTGTATTCTATACGGCCGTCCCCACACGGCACAAGAAGCAATATACTTATGAAAAATATCACTTAATCTGGTTGTAATGGTCACCCATCCACTTACAACCGCGGCTTAACTTTATTAATCAATCCAAACTACTGCCATCACTGAGCTAACAGCATGAAATAATTAATATTATTAAGCCAAAACTCATTAATAACAACCTTTGATAAGCTATTTAGTTAGTTGAGTTTATTAAAGGTTGTTTACTTAAGTAAGTACTTAAACGAAAATAAAAAGCACTCTCAGATAATCCAATACGAAGTCATGAATGATAAAAACAACGTCTGCCGTTAGTAATAGGTTTTGATTAAAACGTTGATCCGGCCACAACAATAAGTTATTTATACCGAGCTTTAACACTTAAGCCGGTTTACCTCGATTGGCAAACTTCTTGAGTGAAAAAATCTAATCCCCCTTTTATCCGGGAGGTGTACCTTAAAGCCATAGTGATGTGCCTTGTCGATGGTGAAACTATCGATGGTTGCTAGGTCGTCTCTAGATTTTCTGGTGCCAGCGTGCGTGTGATTCTTTGATGCTCTTAAGCCTTGCGCCATATGTTTTAGCTTAATCTGCCTTTAAATTAGATTAGTCTCATCTACTCTCAGGTGGCCTAAGTTTCTGGTATCTTGGCGTTCAGGTGTCTTGCAACCTTTGTACCTTGGATTACTACGGAACTGGACAGAGTGAGAGACGCGTGTGATAAAATTTCGGTATGGTTTCGTTATCGTCACATTGAACCACGATACACACACACATACACACATACACACACACATAATATGCACATTGTTGATTGTATGGTGTAAGTTCACGTTTCCCTCTTTAACATTATTAAATTAGGTATAAGTATTGTATAAAATGTAAATCCAATACTGGCTGTCTGCTTTGTCACTAATAAAATGTATTCTATACATAAGGGGTGTGGATTTTGTAAAAAATAAAATAAATAAATAAATCGTGAATTAAAAAAAAATCTATTGACACCTAACCGAAGCGATTTACTCAATATTCCATTGGTCATCATTAATTTCATCATTAATCCTATTAAAGGCAAAGGCAACTTTCATTCATTTCTTTATTTTCTGGCTTTTATTATTTAAACGTATTTGTTAAACTATTCTTGTAGGACGATAAAGAATTATATGGGTTATTATAGATAATATAAATGACATTACAGCTATTTCTGATAGTCTCTAGAATCAGATCACGAGAATAATGATCGATATCCATCTATCGATATCGACCGGCATCACTAGCGACCCCTCATTTGCATTCAAATGCAGAGGAGGGAGAGGCCTTCTTTCATAACACCGAGACGAGGTGCAAACGAAATGAGGAATTACCAAGCCAGCCATTTGGCCTGTGAATTTGTCTGCTTTACGTCGCGGTTCGTTTTAGATTATCTAGCCTTTGCTGCGTATAGTATGGGATTGGATTATACATGGTGTGCAAAAGAGTAGGACAATCCTTAAAACAACGTGATCAGCTGCTCATATTATCATCATCAGCTCAGCCATGGACGTCCAGTGCTGAACACAGGCCTCCCCCAATGACTTTCATCGGGAGGATTGCCAATACTCGCAACGCTTGGCAGGCGGGTTGGCAAGCGCAGTTTTTTATAACATTTCACGCACGCAGACGCTGCTGCCCGTCTTGTGCTACAGGAATTAGTCGCCTCTTACGGCACGCCTCCTGCTGGCGGTTGGGAAGTGTATTCTTTACGGCCATCTCTACACGGCACAGCAGGCAGGCAGGCAGGCAGTTGCTCATGCTGTTTATCCTGGAAGGTGCTGCACCGTCTTCGTACAGAGAATATACTTGATAAGGCCGTACCCCCACCAAAACTCGTTTTTCAAACTTTTTGGCAGCTTTCTACTCTTTATTTAATGTATATAAAAACAATTCAAAGACATAACAATAATCCTTAAAGTTTTATCTATTAAAACATTGTTTAAAGGAGATGGAAACGTTTCCATCCAAAATTGGGCCCTGGATGTAATAAGATGAAAATGGTGTAAATAAGTAGATTGATACTTGGCAAACCTTAACTGTAAATTCTGCGGTTTTTGTCATTATCAGAGCCGAATAATTAAGGGTTTAGTAAATATAAGGTAATGTAATAAACAGCTGATTTCTGAAATACAAAAGATATTTTAACGTTACTTATATGTTATTTACATTTAGGCGCAAACTAGACGACAACAACTGGTTAGATAAGGTATACTTACAGACTGAGGTGCAAGCCATTGTTAAAATACATGCAAAGCAGTTTCATCGTTTAGGGGTCGCCAGCCTAGTGCATGCAGTGACTACGACTAGTTGCTGTTACACAGTTTACACAGAGATCCATTATCTTCTGTATCCAGTCCATGCCGGTAGTAAAATTCAAAGTAAAAAATCTAAGTCAGACGTGCAAGATCTTCCGTGTCCAGATTTAAAGCATTGCAAGGTCGTTCAGGTTAAGCAGGGTCAGAATTAGTGAAACAAAGCCGTGGTCGATGAAAACAAAAGGATAATATGAAATCACTCAAACAAAACGCACACGCAGAAACATAAAATACGAAACGTCGTGTGATCCAACGATTATTTATTTATTTGATAAGCCAGCTGTCAGTATCAGTGCACAGAATAAATATACAGTATCAGTTTTATTTAGGTAATCGATTCATAATCGATATCTTTTTTTTATTTAATAAATATTTTTTTTATAAACTAAAATAGCTTAATGTATTTATTTTAATGCAAATAATTATTCTGTTTGCTTTAATTGCCTAGTATAGACCAAAAGTATTTATTTTTTATCAATTGTGTTATCTTATTTACATAAATCGATATTATTTTAATCGATTTTGCAGTGACTGCATAAAAATCTTGTTTTTCTTATTGCTCAGTCTCCAGGAGGAGAAATGGGCCGATTTTTTGTATATTAGGATGGAAAAATATGACAATTTTTTTAAACCATACTTCATCTACTTACATTAAGGGCCCAGAAATCCCCGTCTCCTTTTGTATTTTCTCTATTTTATATTTACGAAAACAGGCTTTAAACTTCATTGATAAAAATGAATTTAAAGCATATCCTCCGTGAGTATATAATCCTTATCTTAATTTTTGGCTTTGACCAATCGATAGAGAACTCAATACTCAAAATTGGTCGAAAAAAGTTTTTTATCAGTCCATTATTGATTATTTCTGATAATTATTCATGATTTACGAACTTCTGTTTCTCTGGCATGCTGTACGGTGTAAAGAGGAAATTAATGTTGAATATCGTTTGCTCGGAGAACCTCATCGCCTTAAGATGAGGACCGAGCGGCAGATGTCACTGTTGGGCAAACGGGCAAACCCACAAACGATAGCTCACCTATTCTCTTGTATATTGAGTCTTACAAAGTAACCTGACCAAAGAGACAGCATGTCGTAGAAGTTACCGAATATCAAAAATCATTTGCTGTGCGTTAGTCTAGCTAGAACTGTAGAATGGCTCGACTGATTTGGCTGAATTTGATTATGTTGTGGTGGTTTTTAAGGACAAGGTTTGTTTGAGAAGAAAATTAGGCAAAATTTTAGGAATACATTGTTTTTTCCTAACTAATATTCGTCATTAAAGTCTTTACAGGAGTTGTTAACTACAAGTTTAATTTTTCTCAGCGCTCAGCTATGAAAAATCACGTAAGTTGAAAACTGCGGTAATTGGATCAGGAGTTTGAGAGAAACTTTCCTACTTAAATTATTACCTGCCGCCACTGAACCGAATTAGTAAATGTTGGGAAACCTCGACACTAGACACTGTAAGTGGTTTTTGTGTAATGTAATTTAATATTTTATCTACAGGGTGTTATGTTACCCTAAGTCTGTGACATATGGTATGAGGTTATGGACTTTTTTTAAAACTTTTGAAGGAAAACAATTCCGTCATACATGATTTTTGCGTAACTTGAACCGTTTACGCCACATACTTATGCTACGCCTATGGTTTACGCAGTACACGCAACGTAAGCTCTGAAAAGGAATATTTTTTCCGTTTTTGTATTATTTTTTATCGATACTCTGCTCCTATTGGTTGTGTCAGACAGCATCAGAGACTCACATGAGCAGCCACCATGGCTGCTGATGTATGCTGACGATATCGCACTGGTGGACGCGGACAGGGGCAGGCTGGTGAGACGGGTGAACGAGTGGAAGCAGTCGCTTGAGAGCGGTGGTCTGAAACTCAATGTGGCGAAGACCGAGTACCTGGCCTGTAACTCTACAGATCCAACGCCCGTCCTAGGCGGAGACAAGGTCGAGCGCACGGACGAGTATAAATACCTTGGATCTGTACTTCACGCGTCGGGAGACATCGATTGCGACGTCAAAGCACGCATTGCTGCTGCGTGGGCCAAATGGCGAGAGGTGACTGGTGTCATTTGTGACCCCAGAATGCCGGTTAAGCTTAAAGGACAGATCTATAAGACCATCATTTGGCCTGTCCTTTTATATGGCAGCGAAGCGTGGCCGCTATTTGAGCGACACAAGCAGGAGCTGCGTGTCACGGAGATGAATATGCTGCGGTGGATGTTCGGAGTCACGTGAAAGGACCGCGTGAGGAACTCGCGTATCCGCAGTAGCCTTCGTGTCCGTGATATTGCAGACAAACTGCAATAGTCGCCTACGCTGGTAGGCCATGTTTTGCGGAAACCGGCAAGCTACGTAGGAAACAAATGTCTGGCCATGCCGCCACCGCCAGGTCCTGGCAAAAGGAGTAGATCCAAGAAATGCTTGCTTGACGACGTGAGGGCACACATGCGTGCCATTGATCTCACAACTAGAGACGCTCAAGACCGCGCAAAGTGGAGGAGTAAATCAAGGAAAGCGGACCCTGGGCTCCAAAGCAATGGCTTTGGACGCAACCGGGATTGACCGTATAGATGTAGAAGAAAAAGACTGCTCCTATTGGTAACGTAACGTTTTATACCTATAACCTTCCTCTATAAATGGACTATCCAACACAAAAATATTTTTTCAATTTCCTGAGATTAGTGCATTCAACCAAACAAATCAACTCTTTAGCTTTATAATATTAGTATAAATCTATTTTTAGTCGGATGGACAATCACGTGCCATCATATCATGTGACCTCACTAAGGGTTCCAACAGACGAGCGACACACCACCACAAGATACGTGGTGAATGGCCGTCGCCAGCATCTTGCTTTGCGCAGTCGTTACCATTAGCACCGCGCGACTGTCGGCGTTTGTTGGCGGCCGTCAGTGTGTGCAAATGCCGCAACTAAAGGCAAATGATTTACGTTTAAGCAACGTACGTAGTGTGTCCGTCGAGCTGTCGCAGGCACACTGTCGCTCTCCTGTTGCAGACTCTAAGTTTAAAATTAGGCCTCTCGTGACCCGTACATACATATTATTACCACTAATCGTTAACATTATTTACGCTAGATCGCTACAATCAAATTACATAATGATAGTGCATTAGCAGTTAGGTTTTTTTTGTTTGACTTTAAATACATTTCTCATTTAAAAATAAATTAACTTATTTTGACAGCCGAAATAGGTAACTCTTTCAGTAGCGTGGAAATTGCCATAAACACAAGGGATCCCAGGTTCGATTTACAGTTTGGGTCAATGCAGATAACTGACTTTTCTTATTGAACTCAAGTATGGGTGTGCTGGGTAACGCCATTGGCTTAATCTACCTCATAATAACGCAAGGAAGTCAACTCCATAATTCGAGACTATGACAAATGGTTGTCTTTGGCACTTATTAATTTAATTATAAAAAAAGTTTGTACTAATTACATTCTCCCCAGCTTAAAGTTATAGTTGCCGAGGTCCAAAGACGATGCAAGTCTGAAGACGCAGGTTCGAATCCCAATTAAGACGTCTGGCGGGAGTTGCGACTAGCCGCTGTTTGTTCTGCAGGTTCCTTGCACTTGTCGCTTTGCCGGTACTAAGACAGGTTTCACCTGTAGTTAAATATCGTAATCATCAATTATATAATCACAGGTTGTAAAAAAAAATTAAGCCAAAGGATCAGAGTCATAAGTCTGGAATAAAGTAAATAAGTAAAATAAGTAAAGTAAAGGAAAAGTAAATAAAAATCCGTAATATATTTTTTTGTTTAATCACAAACGACATCCGTGCACGCGCCGTATCGAGCATTGGGTTGCTAATTTTATGCGATTCTTAATTTAAAAAAAAACCTAAGCAATGAAACGCGATGGACAATGGAATTTTTTTGTTTATTCGACATGTCTGTTCAAAAAAAAGTTTTTTAAAATTATTTTACTATGGATTGTATTTTTTATTTTTCTTGTATTCTAGACTCAATTTTGTAACTACTGTAACTCTCCTTTAAATTAGGCTTGTACTTTTTCAACACCATATATATGTATAAGTATAGTTATTATTCCCCGAACATATGAAGTTAGCTAAGGACCTTATTTATTTATTTATTTATTTATTTATTTATTTAATAGAAAAAAAAAATCAACATCATTTATTTTTGCATATAGGCCATTAAAAGCACTTTTACACGTCCCAATATATTTTTTTGCCCTACCACTGCTTCGGGACAATTTGTGGGCTAGTGCCGAGAAGAAGCGCGCAAGAAACTCGGTCACTGTTGTCAGCCTCTTTTAAAATTAATATTTTTACAAGTTTTGGGGCAGTTTTAAATCCATATCCACATACTACATGGAGTTCAGGGTTCAAGACCCGGCGTGTGCGAATTATATTTATAATGCAACATGTATTCTAGATTTGCGAAGTTTTCTAACTGTATATACCTGTTATTTGATACACTTAACTACGAGTATCTATATAAAAAGGGTGTCTTCTAAACGTTATATCATTCTAAACGTACCTAATCTTGATCAAAGAAAATTTATAGCAAGATATCTTGTCTTAGTTGAAGCGATCTGTTTATACAACAGAAGTTGTCCCAATCAGTTAAACTTAATCAGGTTAAACTTTGATTATCTCGTCGCTAACTATTGTTGGTAGCGCCGGCCGTGAGGGTATAGTTATCTACTCCCAAGTTTGACCAACGGGCAGAGTTCCGACATCGATTCCGAGATATAACATAACTAACAGAAATTTGTGGCGAGTTCCTACATAATATTATATTTACTCATATAATATACAACCTAATATTGATTCATATTAATATACATACAAAAATATTTATCAAATATATATTACACTAAACAAATATGAATTACTCACTTATAAACCCTAAGTTTTAATATCATAATTACTATAAAAAACACACATCGCTAAAATCTATTATATACATGTAAATGAATCTCTATTTCCCTTGGTCATCGCATCACGCCTGAACGGATGGAACAATTTCGATAATTATTTTTTTGTTATGTTATTTATTGTCAGGAGGTTCTTTTGAACTAAAAAATAAAAAAAAGATGCGCAGAAAATTCTTTGTGAAATAAGGACCACGCGAACAAATTCGCGGGCAACAGCTATTATTAATAATAATATCATAATATAATGTTTATTTCTTTAAAAAAGTTACATTATACAATTTCAATGGGCGTATCTCCCTTTTAAGCTTAAGAGTTTGTATCAGGGAGATACGCTCTTCCATCACTTCAATGTGTAGCGTAGCTACACATTAATAAATCAATGTGTAGCGACATCTATACGTCAGTTTTATATGTGGCGAAATAGATGTCGCTACAAACTAATAGTTGCTTGTTGTGCCCAACTTCAATTAAATAAGTATTAATTATTAGTAGTAGTAGTATTAATAGTGGTCAATGGTCAAGTCAAGCAAACATACTCGATGCCCTGTATGACACAGTGTCGTGGCTCTGAGGGTAATGGGCAGGTTTAATAATAATAATAATAAATTTTTTACACAATCACATTATTATCTAGCCCCAAACTAAGCAAAGCTTGTAGCACTGATAACGGATAAACATACTTAAATACTTTTATAAACATTTATGACTTAGGTACAAATGCTCGTGCTCATCACACAAACATTTGCCACTTGCGGGATTCGAACCCGCAACCGCTGGCTTTGTAGGAGCGCGAACCACTACACCAGACGGTCGTTGGTCGGTTTAATTACTGCGTCAATTAAATACGATTTTATAAATTTTCTAGATTTCTTAAAATAGAAAATTCCGGTACTAGTCTTATCATACCAGAAATTTTTGATAATGGTTCCAAGCCCAGCTCCCTTAGCATGACCACCAAAATACGATATGATAAGGTGATTTATCGACACCAACTGAAAAAATATGATAGAAATAGCCGCAATGTTGAATCGCCGTTCCGGTGACGTCACAGTCATGTTATGATCGATGTTTTGATAAAAAATCAACACGGAGTCTATATCTATCATGTTTTAAAAAATTTACGTTGGTGTCGATAAATCGCTATATCATCTCTTGTTTTAGTAGTCATGCTAGGGGGGCTGGTCGAAATTCGAAAGCAAATAAAACCATGTTTTATATTTAAATCCAATGCCGACATCCCGTTAAACCTGTAAAATAATAATGAGGACGTCCCAACGCAGAACAAGTCCGCATTTGTCCGGCAGTTTTAATCTCGAACGCGTAATTGCGGACAAATGCGGACATTAACGCCGTCCGGTATTACCGGACGCGGGCTTTTGTCCGGGGAATTAAAAGTCTGTTGTATTTAAATTAATTATTTTACACTAGTAGCAAAATGCAAACGGTTTTTGTGGATATTAATGGTTAAGTAGACGCAGGTTAGACACTAATTAATTGAACCTAAAATTATAGTAACGAAAAGCAGCTCAGGAATATCTTCTTATTAACAGCCGTCAGAATTCGCAACCGTATGTAAATACGTATCAGCTAAACGATTGGATTGCTTGTAAAACACAATTGGCTAAAAAAAACACTGACTTAATGAAATAGGATCAACTTCGAAATATGACATAGCCGATAGAAAAAACTTGAGATAGGGCTGCCACGCTTTAAAAAAAAAGTGGTTATACAATCAAGAAATAAATATTACGCGACGAATTAAGAACTTAGTGAAGACCTTCTAAACTTTTTTCGACAGTAAAGACTCCAGTGGCTTTTGAAGAAGAAAGTTCCTAGCTATACCGAACACTGAACAGACTTTAAAATAAAAAAAACCGACTTCAAAACACTAAAATGCTAAAAATAATCCTAACACTTAAGTACCTAATCACTTAATTTTGGAGTCGGTGCCAGCCGATGAGAGATTCAATGTTTTTGTTTGCACCGACTCCAAAATTAAGTGATTAGGTACTTAAGTGTTAAGATTATTGTTAGCATTTTAGTGTTTTGAAGTCGGTTTTATTTTTTAAAATAAAATTTACTTATTTCATCTATTTTAGTGATAAATCCTAATCTAACTGCTGAACACCGATTTCATCCCCTATTTTCTTACCCTTAGGGGTGATTTTTGTTTTGCAAACTTTTATCATAGCATCTTTGAAGTATAAGCTATTCAATAAAACAAAAATGATCAAAATCGGCTCATATTTGTCGAAGATAGGTAACAAGAACCACAACCAAAATATTATCTGGGTATATATTTGTTGATTTTCTCAAAAAGTTCTACATCAATTTCGATAAAATTTATATGGGACCACCTCTGAAGTATGATCTACCAAACAAAAAAAGAATCATTAAAATCGATTCATAATTGGCGGAGTAATCGCGTAACAAACATACAAAAAAAAAAAAAAACATACAGTCGAATTGAGAACCTCCTCCTTTTTTTGAAGTCGGTTGAAAAGTGTAAATGGTCGAAACCGAAATTCAAAATTGAGTTCAACAATGCTGGAAGACAAAATAACGTTTGTGATTTTGTGTTGATTTTAGATACTAGGTATATTAAAAATTAAAAAAATTAGGAATTTACTCAAAAGGATGACAATGACCATCCCGATTTCAAAAATATTCACGATTTTATATATTTTGTTTTCCCTCAAACAATTCTCGTACGTTGTTCTGTAGGTATTCAAGAAATTCACAGACTAAACAAAATTTTTGTGCAAAGTTACTGTCTGCTAGTAAATAATTGCTAAAATTTAATTAATTAATCTGCTATAATACCTTTTAATGTCTCCTAAAGTTGGGTGAATAACATTGTGTAAGGGTTTAGCGCGCAAACTTAGGGAAATATTAATTAGAAATGTCTTTTTCATTTGAAATCCAGAGAATAAAATTAAACAAATTGCGTTTGTAAAGGACTTTAAAACGTAGAAAGTAAATAATCTCTATTAAATAAAGACACAAATTAGATATTCTTAATCTGCGTGAAATAAATGAGGAGTGAATAAAAATGAGCAGTTATACTTAAAAGAAAGCCCAATATATGAAAGAAGCGTCTAAGCGCTTCTTTGATAAGGCAAAAAACCACTCCAATCCGCTCATAGTCAAAGCCGCCACGTACACGCCCCAGGAGGATGTCGCTGCCCGACTCCGTCGGCCTCGGCACGTTCTGGACGACCCTGACGATTCCTACACCGCGTACTGTAGAACAACAGCCAACACCGCCTTAAGCACTTCAAGTACTGCACAACATTTTAGTTCGCATCACCGCACCCGCCGAAGGGTGCGAGGTCCCGTATTTCATTTCGGCCGACACAGATATGTGCCTGGCCGTTTTTCCCCTGCCCACCCTACGGACGACGGCCCAAGCCGAGGTCCGAGCCTACAGAGGCGCCCTTGAGGCCAGAAAGGAGCCCGACAGCGGTCCGGCCTGTTTCGGCAGTTCCGGTCCCGTCGGCGCCACCACTAGCGGGTTCGCCGCTTGGTAGGGTGCCTTTTGCACTCCACATTGGCCCGATCACGCCTGCTAGTATGCGGCTCGACACGTACGAGTCTCACACTCGGCCGGGTCGCGGCGACCGCTAGCGGGGCGGACCTAGGCTGTGCGCCTTCAGCGCACGCCACAACTGCCCGGGTTAAGCTGACGAATGTCTTCCTCAAAGGCACTCAGCGATAGATCCATCCATAAAAAAAAAACTTAAAAGAAAATACATTCACTTTATTCACACGTTGCTTTTTATCGTGGCAAGTGGAGTACTTTACATGCAATGTAATATTAATAGTGTTTTTTATGGTATTGTGTCGTGAAAGGTAGAGACTGACATTAAATAAATATAGACTGTCAGTATGCCTATAAAGGGTTATTTGTTAAACATCAACAACCTCCTAGGGTCTGATTCTGGTGCTCAAATACAACAACTTTTTCTATGGGACCAACATTGAATTCGCAAAAAAAAAGCCGACCAGCCGACATCAGCTTGTATGGAGCAGTGAAAAATTTTTTTACGTTTTAGTGTTGGTCTCATAAAAAAGTTGTTGTATTTAAGTACCAGAATAATAAGAGGTTGTTGATGTTTTACAAATAACCACAATGCGTCCCACTGCAGGGCACAGGCCTCACCTCAATTATGACGTGGTTTGGGGCCTTGCTCCACCACGCGAGCCCACTGCGGATTTGTGGAGTAAGTCCACTATAGCCTTGCCCACTATTTAACCTTACTGTCAGATGTTATTAAGCCGACCTAAAGATTCTGACTAGGCTTCTCGAGTATTGAGTGATATTAGCCGGGACCAACTTTTAACGTAGGACGTCCACCTACAAGGTGGACAGACGACCTGGTAAAGGTTGCAGGAAGCCGCTGGATGCGAGCTGCTTTCAACCGGCCAATCTGGAAGTCACTGGGGGAGGCCTATGTTCATCAGTGGACGTCCTATGGCTGAAATGATGATGATGATGAACTTTTAACGTGCCTTCCGAAGCTCGGAGATGCTCGTGATAAATTTCACTAAATACGGTTGTAATGGTCACCCATCCACACACAACCGCGGCGTAGTTGCCTTAACTTTGGTAATCACTACCAAAGCGCTACCGCCGCTGAGCTACAAGCACCGTGTATAGATTTCGAAAAATCCAGAAGTAAGGGATGGTAACACTCGACTCACTGATATGATGCGACAATCCGATTCTTCGACTACGGGACTACTGCAGCTAGTATCAGTTTCATCATCATCATCATCATCATAACAGCCATCGGTCGTCTACTGCTGAACATAGGCCTAAAGGCGTCTCTAGCCCATGTAGCGCCCGTGCATGTGCAAACAACGCGCCCCCTAGTAAGCGCGTGGTCTAAATGGAATGGGTACTAAGTAGCGAGCGGCGCTGGGCCCCCCCTAGGACCTTTGCACCCGTGTGCAACGCACACCCTGCACCATAGGTGAAGATGCCTCTCCATAGGCCTCCCCGAATGACTTCTATCATTGGGGGGATTGCCAATACTCACCACGCTTGGCAGGCGGGATGGGAGCGCAGTTTAGTATAGGATTCCTTACGCAGATGCTGCTCCCCGTCTCGTGCTACAGGAATTAGTCGCCTTTTACAACACGCCTCCTGTTGGTGGTGGGGAAGTATATTCTTTACGGTCGTCCCCACACGGCACGGCAGTATCAGTTTAAAGCACAAAAATTCGTTACCAGTTACCACTCTAATCATTCCATAGTTTTTAATTCCCATATCGCCAGTCATGTTATTGGATCACGTGACACATATTGGCGACGAGTTGACGCAAGAATTCTAATAAATCCGCTAGGGGGGGCTAGATGAAAAACGCTTTGAACACTGCCGTTGCCGTATTATACTTATATTTATGGGGAAAGCCCCTAAGCCCCAAATTGTAAACACAATTGTTACAGAAAGCCTTTGTTTTCAGACTTTTCTAATCATTGATATTTATAAAAGTGCTTGCTGTTGCCCGCGACTTCGTTCGTGTGGTCCTTAATTTATTTATAATGGATTTTCCGCGCAACTTTCTTAATTTTTTTTTCTTATGAACCCTCTGTCATTAACAACAAAACAAGAATAAGCGAAATTGTTCCATCGGTTCACGCGTGATGCGTTGACCAAGGGAAATAGAGATTAATTTTTAGATTATACGTAGGTCACACTATAAGTTTTGCGTAACTTAAAAAAATAAAATGTTATAACTAAAATATTATGTTTATTGCTTTTCAAATTACTCTCCTTTACATTTTAAATATTTTCATCAAGCGATTGAACCATTTTTTAAAACAGGAGGACCACAGATCTCAAGGCATGTTTTCTACGTGCTGATTGAACGCTATCACTGCCTCTTCGGAGTTAGTAAAAGTAAAACCTCTCATCAAATCTTTGATTTTGGAGAAAATACAGATATCACAGGGAGCTAGGTCGGGGCTATGCGCAGGATGGGTGACGAGTTTTACTTTTTCCGAAGCTAAAAATGACTGTGTTTTGTTGGCCGTGTGTGAAGAAGCATTGTCATAATGTAGGAGAACGCGGCTTTTGGGTCGTCTTTCGCGAACTTTTTCTAACAACCTGGGTAAATAAATGGTAGAATACGGCATAAACATTTTTTTGTTCTTCAAGTGGAATTGTACAGATGGGACCCGTAGCTGAGAAAAAAAACGCAATAATTTTTTTACCAATGTTTCTCGCCTGCCTCACTTTTGTTATGCTGTTCTCATTTTTAAATACCCACTCACAAGATACCAATCCCCAATAGTCCTGGAATTGTCTCATAGGTAATCCGCGGGTTTTTTTCAATTAGCCGCATAACAGTAGCCACATTATTTTCGTTGACGGCAGTTGAAGGCCGCCCTTTACGAAATTCGTCATGTAAAGAAACTCGACCTCTTTCAAATTCAGCAAACCATCGCCTCACGGTGCTCAAACAAGGTGCCTCTCTCCCAAAAGCATTTTGAAGACGAGCGGCACAGTCTTGCGGAGAGAGAGAACTTGTAAAATCATCGCTCTAAAATCTTTTCGGCTTAATTCCATTTTCGTTGCGTACGTAGAACTTTGATGTGTGATAAAAAGCAATTGACAAATAATTTCCAGCCAATTGTTTTTTTTTATTACTGAGAAAGTTGCAACGTTTAAAAAAATATAACATTCGAAATTCAAATAGTTCCGATTAGCTAGAAGTGCAAAACTTTAGTGTGCCCCATGTAATATAGATATAAGTACAAATGATTATCCGATATCTACTCGCCATAGCTTTGCTTATTGGGGCTAGATAATTGTGCTAGACAAGTGCCATGTGGGGACTGCCGTAAAGAATACACTTTTCTACCGCCAACAGGAGGCGTGTCGTAATAGGCAACTAATTCCTGTAGCACGATTAATATTATTTTTATACGTATCTATACTTCCTTTAGTTATATAGGGTATCTTGTTTAAATACGTCACCTTGTTACCACTTATTCTACACCACATTTAAAATAACTTTTGATTAAACAAAAAAAATATTTGCATGATGATGATGATGAACATTCATTCAACCGGGAGTACAAATTCGATGAGCTGTGTGGTAATTTTGTATGGAAAATATTTCTACATTTTATATTCCTACATTTTACAGTTAGTGTCGATATATCATCATAACATATCATATCGCGTTTTGGTGGTATGCTAGGAGGGCAGATGTTGTTTTACAAAGTTACATGCCTCAAAAGTGTATAACTGTACATAGAGGAAAGTAACAACAGGTTTAGATCTTTAAATAAAGGTGTCTCAATCTCATGTTGTTAATGGAGTTTTAATTGCACGGATACACTGTCGCGCAAAAATTTTTGGATCATTGTAGAATTTCTGCACAAAAAAATCCCGCTTCTGTTTTTATTTAAATTCAATAATAAATGCATTTATTCGTAGTTATAATATCAGTTAATTACAAAACTTATCGTAGGTATAATTATAACGGCCCATGTAATAATATTAGCTGTGTGCGCAATGACAGCGCCTCTAGTGACCACATTTATTATTGTGGACTTAAGATTTATAAAATTATGGCAACTGGATGGTTTGAAAATGATTTTCGGATTGTTTTTTTTCGAAATTAGATGAAAATATCTAAAAAGTTTGTGCGTAAATAAGTCATTTTTTTAGTTCAACTAAAATATGAATATTTATAATACGTACGGGATTTGAATCGATACAACATGATATAACTTTCTTCTTTAACACACTGTACAAAAAGGGAAAAAAATTGCAAGCACAGCATAAGAGAGACATTGAAGAGCTTAGAACCAACGGAAAAAGCTACTTAATAAGAGCTGTGATCATAAGACAAACGTCTGTGACACAAACTCGCTACGAACGTTTTTCTTTTCACAGCAGCTATCCATTTATTTTTTTCTCCAATTTTCATCTTGATGTTGGAAACGAATAAAACATGAACGGGCACAAACTGTTTTTCCCATTGATATTACACTATATAACACAATACCTATATCGCGAATTACAACGTTTTTACTAAAAAATACTCAATAACGTTAGTATGGAATTCTATGGAAATATAGCAATTTGACCTATGACAGTCCAGAGTTTTTTTCGATCGATTTGACGGCCCAAACCACCTACTTTGCACATAACGAATAACTGTCTACAAATATTATTTTACTTATATAACAGAGAAATATAATAACGAAATTAATAATTCTAGCTTCTAAAACAAAAGACACCTAAAATAATAATGGCATATTCATTTATTTTAGATTCAACTCATTCATATAAAATATTCTGAGACCAAAATATCCAAATTAAAATCTGCTCTACATTTCGTCCCATCTTTGGCACTAAATATTCTAATCAAACAACGGAACAGCTAAAACAGATGTTTTAATTTTCATTAATCCACACAAGAATGCTAATCAAATCGAATGGCTGGAATGATTGAAACTCGTCCAAACTTCGACAGTTTTGGACCGCAGTCAAATGAAACGTTTCGGGGTGATATTACCAAAGTACTCGATTTATTCAGGTTTCTCATTTTCGTGTACTAGAAACATTCAATCAAGTATACACAAAGGCTTTCAAGCCACCATATTTATATGTACCCGTGAATATTATAGGTTTCTCTTAGGCAAGCTGCAGCTACTCCATCTAAGTTTTTGGTAATAAATTCATTAAATCTAATTGAATAACCTGAATTTTTGATTCAAACGGGTAGGAACAATTAGGTACCTATCAATAGGTACATCATCATCTAATAATTACATACTCCTAGTGAATCAATTTCAGTCATAAATCGTTTAAAAAACTTTTGTAGTTTCGGAGATTAGTCAGAACAGACAGTTAAGATGGCTGATATGTAATTATATCGAGAGACTTTAGTTTAGAATTTGTATTGACATAATATTAAGTTGCCTAAAATTTAATTTTTTTACCTTGTTAATTGTGTACAATACCCAAAAAATAAATAAGTACATTCTAATAATGTTATTACCTTTTTTTTTTTTATTTTATGGACGGACCTATCGCTGAGTGCCTTTGAGGAAAACATTCGTCAGCTCAACCCGGGCAGTTGTGGCGTGCGCTGAAGGCGCACAGCCTAGGTCCGCCCCGCTAGCGGTCGCCGCGACCCGGCCGAGTGTGAGGCTTCGCGCAGGGAAGCCTCAGACTCGTACGTGTCGAGCCCCATACTAGCAGGCGTGATCGGGCCAATGTGGAGTGCAAAAGGCACCCTACCAAGCGGCGAACCCGCTAGTGGTGGCGCCGACGGGACCGGAACTGCCGAAACAGGCCGGACCGCTGCCGGGCTCCTTTCTAGCGGGCCCGATCTGGGGGTGAGTCGGACTCTGGCCTCAAGGGCGCCTCTATAGGCTATGTTATTACCAAAAAGATCTTTTCGTTAAAAATTAACCGTCCTAAATAATCGTACGATATCCAAATAGTCCCTCGGCTAAATAAAAGGCGGCATTTAGGGGCGAAGGAGTCGGGTGAAAAATGGGAGGGGGAATCTAATTATGGGATGGAATGTTAATTGGACTAATTAATGTCGGCTGATCGTGACAAGCAGCGACTTAGCAAGGCTATTATTTGTGAGGGCCTTTTTATTTTTGCAATCCGTCGAGGAGAGGTCCAGTAAGCTGAAGGTTCGCAAACCATAAAGGCTCGGACTATGCATCCGGAATTTTTCAGAACCCCATACAAATCGGATTGAATCCGGATGCATGTAGTCCGAGCCTACGTGTTCAGTAGACAAAGATTTTTATACGTCTAAATAAAGGACACTGGGATAGATTGGGCCATACTCCACCATGCGGGTCCAGCCAGTGTGAATTGGTGGAGGAGTGTCAACGTAGACTACTTTTATGCAATAGGCTAGTTTCCTAGGTCAATTTTTTTTTGTATTTAGTCCGTCATTAGATTACCAAAAAATATTGGACCCAAATTTTGTCTTTTGTCAATCAATTAAAAATGACGAAGTTTAGGAATGGGAGCACGTGACGTCACGCCTTGCTATAAACTGTCGCATGGCGTGACGTTACGCGGAACTTTAAAGGGCTATATGTTCATCATTTTTTTGTTTGATTGAGAGAAGAAAATGTCAACAATCATATGATCAACGTTTAAATAATCAACGCCTTAATTGGCAGCAACTTAAAAGACCAAAGATTCAAAAGATCCAAGTTGAGACCAAATATCAACAGTTTCATTTGATCAACAGGCATAATGAAAAAAAATTTGGTATAATATAAAAATTGTTTTGATCAACACATTTTTTTTTCACTATAGGTGGGTACTTACACTCGAACGATTGTTTTGATCAACACTTTTTTTTTCACTATAGGTCTTACACTCGAATGATTTTAGGGCGATGTAAGTGATGCCGCCGTTCATTTGTCTAATGTTTCATTAAATAAACCGGTGTATTTGTTGCTGTCTATACCTAACTAAACAAATTGGAATAATAATGAGTGCCTTAACAAGTAAGCTACCAAAAAGATTGCTGATGATCTTAAATAAAACACATTTTCAATTGATAATTATTTACATTAATAAATATCTCACACTCACTCAAATGAAATGAACTGAAAAGTTTGTTATCAAAGTCGATTATTATTTACTTACAAACGTTGAAAAAAAATGATATTAATATAATGTAACTAGCTGTTGCCCGCGACTTCGTCTGCGTGGTCTTTAGGGGTATGAAAAATAGATGTTTGCCGATTCTCAGACCTACTCAATATGCTCACAAAATTTCATGAGAATCGGTCAAGCCGTTTCGGAGGAGTACGGGAACGAACATTGTGACACGAGAATTTTATATATAAGATAATCATTACAGAAAAATGTTTGAGAACAAAAACAATATCTATATAACATAGTTAACTTAATAAATAAGTCGTTTCTGAGCAAAAAACTGTTTTGAATTTTCATACAGCACTAGATGACGCTAAAGCCATAAAAGTAAGTTTGTTTCATAGGTAATATAGCAAAAAAGATAATCAATAAAACTATAAAAGATAATAATAGCTACTACCATTTAAAACAAAAAGTATCTACAAACAGAATTTATACTATAATTAATAGGTACATGGGGCACACTAAAAGTTTTGCACTTTTATCTAATCGGAACTATTTGAATTTCAAATGTTATATTTTTTTGAAGGTTGCAACCTTCTTAGTAATAAAAAAAAACAATTGGCGGGAAATGATTTGTCAATTGTTTTTTATCACACATCAAAGTTTTACGTACGCAACGAAAATGGAATTAAGTCGAAAAGATTTTAGAGCGATGATTTTTTATGATTTTAAAAGTTCTCTTTCTCCGCAAGACTATGCCGCTCGTCTTCAAAATGCTTTTGGGAGAGAAGCACCTTGTTTGAGCACCGTGAGGCGATGGTTTGCTGAATTTGAGAGAGTTCGAGTTTCTTTACATGACGAATTTCGTGAAGGGCGGCCTTCAACTGCCGTCAACGAAAATAATGTGGCTCCTGTTAAGCTATACTATACATCATGACAACGCTTCTTCACACACGGCCAACAAAACAAAGTCATTTTTAGCTTCCGAAAAAGTACAACTCGTTACCCATCCTGCGGAGAGCCCCCTACCCAGCACCCTGTGATTTCTGTATTTTCCCCAAAATCAAAGATTTGATGAGAGGTTTTATTTTTACCAACTCCGAAGAGGCAGTGATAGCGTTCAATTAGCACACATGCCTTCTTCTTCATTAGAAAACATGCCTTCAGATCTGTGGTCCTCCTGTTTTAAAAAATGGTTCGATTGCATAAAAAAATGTTTAAAATGTAAAGGAGAGTTTTTTTGAAAAGCAATAAACATAATATTTTAAAATGTGTTCAAAATTCAAAATTTCTTTATCTGTTTGAATTAAATTTAACATTTTTAATTTTTAGTGTTGATCAAAACAGTTTTTATATTACCTATACCTAAATTGTTGTTCATTTTGCCTGTTGATCAAAAATGTTGTTGTAGTACTTCTCACGATAGAAACCTCCGTTTAAGTGATACTCTTCAATTGTATACACCACGTCACACTTCCGGTTTTATGACCAGCTCATTTACCCTGACGGCTGTACGACTCTGGAACGGATTTCCCTTGAAAATCAAAAAATCCACGTCAAAATTCTCCTTCAAGAAGGCTCTGCGCAAGCATTTTTTGGATTAACTCTTTTCTCTTTTCCATGATTCTCGCTGGCATGAGATCTGTGTATAATTATATTATGTATAAATATGTATGTATATATTTTATATATGTGTATACCGTATATATCTATCTATGTATGTATCTAGTTTCTACAACTGTATATATTCATCTAGTTTGTTTTAGTTTTGTATAATTAAATTTAACACAATTTGTTTTTTTGTTGCACCACCGCCTATACCATCTCTGTATGGCCCCATGGTTGACTGGTAGAGAATGATTTTGGCATTAAGTCCGCCATTTGTACAACTTTATTTTAAAAATGTCTGTGCAATAAAGTTTAAATAAATAAATCAAATGAACTGTCGATCTATTGAAGTGTTGATATTTTAATCTGTTGATATTTTGATCTGTCGATCTTTTGAAGTGTTGATATTTTAATCTGTTGATATTTTGATCTGTCGATCTTTTGAAGTGTTGATATTTTAATCTGTTGATATTTTAATCTGACGATCTTTTGAATTGTTGGTCTTTTAAGTTGCTGCTATTGAAGCGTTGATAATTTAAACGTTGATCATATGATTGTTGACATTGGGTATCAATCGCACTTTTAGCGTGTTGGCATGAACATAGTTCTAAAATGTAGGAAGCTAAAGTGGCAGTGTGCTGGCACTGCTGGCCACATCTGTCTCAAAACCGATGAAAGGTGAAGTAAACGGGTTCTTGAGTGGAAACCACGCATTGGCAAACGTGGTATTAGATGCCTGGGGGGCTTGTTGGACCGTCAACCTTACGAAGATGCAAGTGCAAACATCAAAAAAGTGGAAAATCGTGCACTTTGGCGTTCATTGGGGAAGGCTTACGTCCAGCTGTGGACTGCAATAGGCTGAAATGATGATGATGTGTTGGTATTGCATATTGTGGGGCAGTGTGCTTGCGCATATAAGTAATGAGGTCGGAAACTAACTTAGTCCATTAGATAATTGTTACTAACATCAAAATTGAGCATGGTCTAAATAAATGATTTTTAAATAGAAAATATAGAATTGAAATAAAACCGCTTATCTAACAAAAATAAAACAAAACAACAAATCAATCAAGAGCATCTGGTGTTCCCGCTCAGCATTTGTCGTGACAGTCACAGACTTATCACGACGCAGATTTTTATTTACACACTAAACCTTACTGTCAGATTTAATCAAGCCACCCCAAGTTCTTTGACTAGACTTCACAATGGGCTAGTTTCCTGAAAAAATCTAATTAGTCCGCCAGTTGGATTAACAAAAAATATTGGACACGTATTTTTCTTTTCTCAATCAAACAAAAAATTATGAAGATATAGCTCGTTAAAGTTCCGCGTAACGTCACGCCTTGCGACACTTTTTAGCAAGACGTCACGTCACATTCCCAAACTTTGATGCTCTTTATCTTGTAAAAAAAGACAAAATATGGGTCCAATATTTTTTGATAATCTAACTGACGGACTAAATAAAATAATCGTTTTTTGTCCCAGAAAACTAGCCTATTACTAGAACTATCCTTTAATAATATGTAGGCATGAATTATTTTTTTATTTAAAAAAGTCATTAGTTGTATATTTACATTCTGCATAAAATGCAAGAGCAACCACCATAACTCAATTTAGCACTAACATTATTATAATAAACTATGATATTATCTTAATGTTTCTATTATGTACAAAAAATATCAAATTGTTTTACTGGCTTATATATTCGGTCGTCCTGCAATAATATTTAGTGATTTTGCAGTAGGCATCGAATAATGGCAAAAAGTTCGGAAATACATTTAAAGAATTCAGCAGTATGCCTAAGAGAGACAACACTAGCGTATTTTTTGCTCATATTTTATGTTGGTATTTCGATCTTCTACTATGTAAATGCAGAAAAGGTAGGTTTGAGTTTAGTTAAGCTTTATTTTATTTTTGCTAGCTGTCTCGGCGAACCTCGTACCGCCTCTTCATAATTTTTTTTCGTAAATAGGCTAGTTTCCTAGGTTAAAGAAATACATGGGGCACACTAAAAGTTTTGCACTTCTAGCTAATCGGAACTATTTGAATTTCGAATGTTATATTTTTTTAAACGTTGCAACTTTCTTAGTAATAAAAAAACAATTGGCGGGAAATGATTTGTCAATGGGCTTAGTTTTCTAAAAAAATCTAATTAGTCCGTCGGTTGGATTAACAGAAAAAATTGGACACGTATTCTTTCTTTTCTCAATCAAACAAAAAATTATGAAGATATAGCCCTTTAAAGTTTCGCGTAACGTCACGCCTTGCGACACTTTTTAGCAAGTCGTGTCGTCACGTGCTCACTTTGATGCGCTTCATCTTCGTCATTTTTTGTTTGATTGACAAATTCGTCATGTAAAGAAACTCGACCTCACTCAAATTCAGCAAACCATTGCCTCACGGTGCTCAAGCAAGGTGCTTCTCTCCCAAAAGCATTTTGAAGACGTGCGACACAGTCTTGCGGAGAGAGAGAACTTTTAAAATCATAAAAAATCATCGCTCTAAAATCTTTTCTAAAAACTTTGATGAGTGATAAAAAACAATTGACAAATCATTTCCCGCCAATGGTTTTTTTTTATTACTAAAAAGGTTGAAGGAGAGAGAACTTTTAAAATCATCGCTCTAAAATCTTTTCGACTTAATTCCATTTTCGTTGCGTACGTAGAACTTTGATGTGTGATAAAAAACAATGGGCCTGGATCAAAAAAAGATTATTCTATTTAGTCCGTCAGCTAGATTATCAAAAAAAATTTGGACTCATATTTTGTCTTTTGTTAATTAAACAAAAAATTACGAAGATAAAGCGCATCAAAGTTTGGGAATGGGAGCACGTGACGTGACGTCTTGCTAAAAAGTGTCGCAAGGCGTGACGTTACGCGGAACTTTAACGAGCTATATCTTCATAATATTTTGTTTGATTGAGAAAAGAAAAATACGTGTCCAATATTTTAATCTTACTACTAATCTTTAATCCAACTGACGGAATAATTATATTTTTTAGGAAACTAGCCCATTGTAATGTTTCGATGTGTGGTCTGATATTAATTTGTTATATTTAAGCAGGAGAGTGTGCCTTTTGCAGCAAGCCAGTAAAAATGTGATTGCAAGAAATAATGGTCTTTTTACTGCACGATCCTCTCCCATTCTTTCCAGGAAAAAGAAAAGGAAGTTATTTATTAACAATTTTTATTATTCTAGATTAGGTACATTAGCACAGAACACCCCAATGTCGAATATTACAACCGGAAATACGTCACGTACGTAAACCTGACGACTCAGCGGTACGGGCGATCCAACCCGTTCTACTATGTGGGACTGCACTTCATGTCTCTGGTGCCAATGCACAATAATGTGACTGTAAGTAACTTTATTTGTGAAATGCAGTGTAAAGGTGGCGGTTCGTGTTCGCGACTGAGACAAGCGACCGAGACAGGAGACTGAGACGGGAGAGTGCGACAATCGTCTTGGTCTCTTGCATGTACTGTGGGTCAAGACCGAGACCGCAACCAAAGCTACATTTTATTCAGTATCAGAGAGTCCATCAATGGGGTCAGTTGTGGTGTACTTAGTCATTAAGCACGACACGAGACAATACTAGACAAGGGCCGCGAGTCGCGCAGTCTCCTGTGCCGCGTCTCTGTCTCGCTCGCGAACTGATGCTTAAGCATTGCCCTAAGTAACGGTCGCGGTCTCCCGTCTCGATCTCCTGTCTCGGTCGTTTGTCGCTGTCACGAACGCGAACTGTTACCATAAGGTGCCCTTCAATAACCGTGGCTCTAGATTCTGTTATTTACTATGAGTGTAAAAGTATTGTTTCAGATTCGGTGCGCATTTTTTCACATAACTTTTTAAGTCCTATTATCGGAAGGCGGAAGCGGAAGGCTATTATCGGAAGGAAATTTATAATCAAATAAAATTAATTTTAAAATACATAAATAATAAATACAGTAAATTAAACGTAATCATCGGTGGAGACTTTAACGTTAACGTTTTAAAAATTAATACAAAATCTAAACTATTCTTGGATCTAATGTCACAGTATAACTATACCCAACACATAAACAAACCAACACGAGTCACGCGGACGTCAGCTACATGCCTAGATCATATCTTTACAAACTTTAAACATATAGATATTAACACCTCAGTTAAAGACCTTGGATTTTCGGACCATGCCGGAGCCACTATAGAATTAAAAATACCCCAACAAACAAAGCAAGAAATTCAGTATAAAGAACAAAGGTTCTTTAAGGAAAAGTCACTAGAATTATTTAAATCACAAATTAGTTTGATAGACTGGTGTGAAATAATTAAACCCTATGAAAATATGAATACAAATTATAATGCATTCCACTATAAATTATTAGAAGTACTAAATAAATATATTCCCAAAAAAAAGTTTTACTAAAAACTAATAAAAAAAAGTACTGGCACTGGTGTAGGCATACAAAAATATTGTCAAAATAAAAGGCTCCTTAAATTACTATCTATCAAATCCAAAAATCATATTATTGATCAGTACCATATAAAATACGAAAACATACTAAAACAAGCCGTAGCTTGTGCAAAAAAAATACATTGTAAAAATAAAATAAAAAACTCAGATAATAAGTTAAAACTATGTGGAACATTATACACGAAAGAATGAACAAGAAACTAAATAAACGTAAAGCAAATATTAAATTAAAAACAAAAAATGGCTTCACTTCCGAACCACATCTAGTTGCAGATCTATTTAATGACTACTTTGCATCGATCGGCGAGCGAACTGTCGCACCGGCCGGCGCAGGCGGTGACGCATCAGGGCCCCGCGGCCGCCCCGTGCTCTGCGCCACCGAGAACTCAATGTTCCTCAGCCCGGTAGACTGCAAGGAAGTAAACAAAATCATAAAAAACTTAAAGAACAAACGGAGCTTTGGTATAGCTGAACTACCGCCTATCTTGTTTAGACACTGTGCAGATGCATTAACACCACCTCTTTGTTCACTTATTAACCAATCATTTGAAGAAGGTATTTTTCCTACTATTCTAAAAAAAACCATTGTGAAACCAATTTACAAAAAAAAGAAAAAACAGAGCCAAGTAATTATCGGCCCATAGCCCTTCTACCCACCGCTTCAAAAATTTTCAAAAAGGCAATGTGTGACCGCGTCTATAATTTTTGTGAAAAATTTAATGTCTTCAGCGAAAACCAAAACGGTTTTCGCAAAAACCGGTCCACTACCCTAGCAATATTTAAATTTATAGAAGAAATCAATAAAATATTAGATTACAAAAAATATGCCGTGAGTGTTCTATTGGACATGACAAAAGCCTACGACAAGGTCCAATACAATATACTTCTTCAAAAATTACACGGAGTAGGTATTCGCGGTAGGTCATACAAATGGTTCGCGTCGTATCTTGAAAACAGGGAGCAATTCGTAGAAATTGACTACTATGACAGCTTTTCTAAAGTAATCTCTCAAGTCCGCTCAGGCTGTAGGATCCTTAACGCGTCAATCCCCCAGGGAAGCGTCGTTGGATGGTTCCTTTTTTCGATTTACATCAACGACCTGCCTAAGATAGTGGAGGAGCCGTGCGTTCTGTTCGCAGACGATATTTCGCTGCTTTCGTCAAGCAATAACAATATTGACATTTTAAATAAAAAACTTACCCACTTTTTTTCAATAATCTCCAACTGGATGGACGACCACAATTTAGAATTTTTTTTTCAAAAAACAAAAATTATGACTTCACCCATATCAGAAAAAGGCACTAAATATAGACTTCACTTACAACGGTATTAAATTGGAATCGGTCAACACATTCACATTGCTTGGCGTAGAAATAGATACCCACTTAAATTGGAAAGCACACGTCCAGAATTTAAAATCAAAACTATCTAACTATGCGTATGCGCTTTATGAAGTGAAAAAGACAACTGACCTTGAAGCGGCACTCAGTACTTACTATGCCTACGCAAACGCATGGCTAAGCTACGGTCTCATTCTATGGGGAAATAGTACCGACGCATCTACCCTTTTCATTCTCCAGAAAAAACTTATTAGGATCTTAGCCTATATAAAACAGACTGAAAGCTGCAAACCATACTTCAAAACACAGGTATCATACTTAAATGGAGACTCCAGCCACTTGTCGTGTACCTTTGTCAAAGATACTGAATAAAACATTTTCATTTTCATTTTCATTTTCATTTTCATTTTCATTTTCATACTTTCAAAGGTTTAACATACTCCCCCTGCCATGTATGTACATTCTAGAAATGTGTAAATTTGTTAGGAAACACCCAAACTTATATCAAAACCGCGTTAATCTACATTACTCGCTAAGATATAAAAATAAATTGATTCTACCTACCGTCCGTCTAAAGATTCATTCTTCCAGCCCATACGTTATGTCCATACGAATTTACAACAGATTGCCGGAGTCTATGAAAAATAAAGTAAATGATTTAAAATTTATAAAACAATTAAAATTAATGTTAATAAAAAAATGTTATTACACAATAAACGAATACTTAAATGACAACAATCTAAAACTATAAATGAAATCCAAAGATAAATAAATATTTAAATGCCTAAAAATACTATTTATTTGATTATGTTATTCAATAAATTATTCAATAATTATCATATGATTTCTTAATTATTTTAATTATTTACAACTTCTTAAAATAAACAAATTGATCTAATTATGCATGGCGTCATCCTCTCTGCCCACAATACCTATCTTATTGTTGTGCCCTACAGGAACTATAATGATCTATTTTATGTATCTAATTATAACTCCTGTGTAACATTATAGAATGCAATAAATATATTGAATTGAATTAAATTGAGGCAGACTCTCATACCATTTTACACTATAATGATCACTCTTCATAAAAATATTTAATGCTAATCGAAACTCATAATCATCAGAATTCATAATACCGCTAATAATAGTAATAATACACCTGGTTTATACTAATATTTGTTTAAATATATTTTTTTAAGAGTACTAATAATCTTAACCCCTAATCATTCTAATACATAAAGCTTCTTCTTCTTCTTTCGTGTCAATGGCGACTCTAGACGGACTTCGACCAAAATTTGGCAACTTCTACGGCTTTTGGTGTCGCTCTGTTTAGGTCATCCCTCGTGCAGGTGTAGGGGCACAAAGGGCAGGAGATTAGGTGAGCCATAGTTTGTGGGTCCGCACAGTCGCACTTACTTTGCCGCTCGGTCCTTATATCCCACCTTAACAAATTTTGTCTACAGCGGCCAACCTGTACGGAGACGGTTTAACGTCTTCCAGGTTTGCCAAAACTGTTCATGCTCAGGAGGAAGGTGTTCAGACAGCGATATAAAATTGGAAGGCGGAGGAATTTTGGAGGACCAGAGCTGAATTCAAGCATCTGTAGGCTGGGTGGTGATGCCTTTGGTCAGTCTCAGGAAACTTTTCCAGCTCTTCAGTTCTTCTTCGGGTAATAGGTGGCCATGACGCGGATGCCGAGGATCGTCCTCTTGCTTCTTCTTTTCAATGGCACACGCAATATCCCTTCGAACGTCGGGTGGCGCTATACCCGCAAGAGTACCCTCTTTAGTTTGTTTAAAGGGGTAGGCAACCAGTAATAATACGGCACGTCTCGTTTAACGCAATATCGACCTTAGAGTGAGCAGATCGGTGCCACACTGGGCAGGCGAATTCATAAAGCTAATAATCATATTTTTTAAAATCATAAGTGTTATTTATCCGCATTATTGAAATTCATTATGTCAATAATTATACATTTGTTTTATACTAATATAGTTTCATATACTTTTTGATCATAAGTATAAATGAAAGTAGATAGGTGACAATAATTCATTTAAAATAGTCTAGAGTAATGAATGAACACCACAACGTAAGTAATTTCTTTCTTAAGTTCAAAATTGATGGCAAACTAAACAGTACATTGGATGAGGTGTTCACTGTCCGATAAACATGTATATTTGTTCAAAATGGAAAAAAACAAAAGCTAGTAGTTCAAAAATAGGTACGACGACGAGGGAAGCGAGGAGGAGTGCTAGGTAGATCTGCGACTCTAGAGCACGCGACCCGAGCGAGCGAAGCGAGCGTTTCCCGACAGCGGCCGGCGAAGCCAGAATCGAACATGTTATTTAACTATTACTTTATCTCAATGTAATAGTTTAATTTGTAACGACAAATAGTTTCAAATAGTTACCGGAAAAACAATATTTTCTTATTAATGCCATTATTTATAAGAACATTATCATAATTGTCTGTTATAAAGGAAACTGTTCTAAAAAACCACATTATGAGTTAAAGTTAGTTCTTAGTAATGAAATTATTAATAAAAAAAATATGATCACTGATTGTTATAAAGGAAACAGTTCGTCAGTTGACGGCTGATGGGGCAGAAAGGTTTTGGAATGGAGGCCACGTACCAGCAAGCGCAGCGTAGGCCGTCCATCTAAAAAGGGGACAGTCGACCTTGTAAAGGTTGCAGGAAGCCGCTGGATTCAGGTTGCTTCCAATCGACCAATCTGAAAGTCACTGGAGGAGGCCTATGTGGACGTTCTAAGGCTGAAATGATGATGATAACGAAACCAAGAGGGGCTTAAAATAAGTTTGTTGCCATTTTTTATTATTATTAATAGTTTTGTGTTGATAGCACTTCAAAAAGGTATAATAAAATGTTTTGTATAAATTTTAAATACTGTTTGAAAGTAATTTTATAATATGTTTTCTCCAGATTGACATTTACATTTACGAATACCTTTCGAATGTGTACAAACGCAGCTTCGTAGAGATGCACTTCAAGTTGTGCAACCTGGTGCACAAGGACAAATTCCTCGGAGCCGCCCTGAAGCAGGGCAAGTTTCTAAAGCCTTGCCCTTACCCGCCGGTAAAGATTATATTGTTTTAAAATTACAGAGGGAGAACACGCATACACTCAAAATACATGCACGCACGCACGCACACGAATACGCATGCACGCAGCAAGCATGCACCTACGCATACACTTAAGCGCGTGTACGCTTGTACGAATGTACACACGTGTACAGAAATACACAGACATATATACACACGCACGCATGCACTACTAGGACGCCTACGCTTGAACACATTCGCAGTTTCACACGCACGCACGTACGCATCCATGCACGCGCTCGCCGTTACGTACAGACAAGAGCTTGTCAACCTACTACAAAACGTCACATTTTCAAAATTAATATTGATATCTACGAGTCGAACTTAAAGCTAAGAATCGGTTGAATGACCTTTAACTTTTTGGGTAGGTAACCTGCCGCTGTCAGTACACACGTTAGTGTGAGCGAGTGCGCATAAAAATATATAAAACAATGTTTAATTGAAAATAAGAATATTTTCAAGGAAACGTTTTTTTATGCCGATATGATAGTTTTACTCTCTGATTTCATTAAATTTCAGGATGACTACCATCTCTACAACATAACGTTAGACGTGCGTGTCATACCAGCTGAGTTTCCATTTAAGAAAGGCCGTATCATCATCAATGTATCGTCCGCGGACAACAACGACAACATGGCGTCTGGATACATTGACATGGAGATTAAGGAGTTTTCTGTTAGAAGGAAAAAAGGCGAGAAGTCGTTATTGCCGCAGAAGAACTCTATGATTATTAAAGAGCCTGGGTATACAGAAGACATATATGATTAGATTTTGACGATGGTGTGATGTCTTTGATTATTTTTACTAAGATTTGAAACTACATTAACACCGGCCGGGGAATTAGTATTCGTGTGCAGATGGGGGCACTTAACTTTATACAAGGTTACTTTTAGAACAGTTGTGTTTATTAAGTACTTAAATAATATTTTAAAAGAAATTTTGCAATTACATCATTTTTATTTTATATTGGAATAGTTTTTTTTATGTATTTACATACACATGGCTATACTAACAACAGGTTAGATAATTAATATACTGTAGAAATAAAGGCTAAGGGCCTCTTACACCACTCGCTGATAAGTTCCAGACACCTAATTGTATGGGTAATCTTTCAAAACTAGTGCCAGATAGGTTATCTGGAATTTATCAGCAAGTTGTGTAAAAGGCCCTTAGTTTAGCAATTCAGCGAGGAAACGCTGCCAGTACTCGTATCCTCGCCTCCATACCTCACGGACACGCTTTTATTTTTGAGTGAGTTGTTTTTAGTTTTAGATTGAGTTAGTTTACTTAAAGTTTTGTTTTATTAATTGTTCTATTTTTAATTTGTGTTATTATTAAATTCCTTCTAATTAAAAAAAAAGCCAAAACAGAATGTAAATGAATCTAACAGAATTTCTTTGATTTAGAATTAAACGCTTTAGTTAAACTCGAATTTTTATTTATACTAGCCTAAAGTACAAAACAAATGAACTTGAAAAACGAAATCGTATTTTGCAAGCTTAAGTTATATTTTACAATTTCGCCACGATTTACCTCTCTCAGTAAATTATAGAGTAAATTTTCATATTCGCTCATGAATTTATCGTCTGAAGTGACATTTATATTGTTGTTTTAAATCTTATTTACGTGTTTAGGTTAGGAAAAGTGGTTTACTCAAGAAATGTGATGATTTAAGTTTTGTTTTTGTGTAAAAAGTAAAAGATGTGATTATTAACTAAAATAGGTATAACGAAAATAAATAGCTAACTAAACAAAGATGTTTTTATGTTTCTTTTTTTTAATGTCATAAACAGAAAAACATAAGAATTTTTTTAAAGTAAGTATGATACAATTTTATAATATTTAGTAATTTAACTAATTCGTGTCAACAAAACTATAATAACCGTGAACTATTTTGATTCTTCTCTGACAGCTAGGTGGTGAAATTTACCAATTATTGTGTTTTTTATTGGTTTTCAAGCAGACAAACTCACATTCACTTTTCAAATGCAACAAATTTTCTATGAGACTAACATCAAAAACTCCAAAAAAGTTTTGCTTCCACAAATCGTAACCTTGGTCATTTTGTCCGATACCAAATGATCAAAGTCAATAGTTTTCTTGAGATTCAGATGTTGGTCACTTAGAAAACGTTGATTAATGTAACTTTTGCGGCTCCATGATCAACAAAAATTCGACGTGTAGAATCTACCTCATCCTCCAGGCTTCCCATATGGAATAGTATTCGTGTAACACAATTATCCAGCGCTGCATGAGACAATTGACTGTCAAATCATATCGCTCCGACGTTGCGAGTAATTGACCACCATCATGGCACAGACTAAATATATGAGCCAAGTTTGTGCTATCCAGTTAACCTTACGATAACTAGGTATCGACGGATTCGGTTAGTTAACAGTTAATTTCTATTAATCACAATTCACTATAACTGTATCGTCTTGACATATTTCATACCGAATCCAAAAATCGGATTGCTTAAAACGATTGATAATACTGATTCTTTGTTTTCGGAATAACAAGAATTAAGTCTTGCGATTTTATGAAACAACAAAACCAAATGATTATTTCAAAGAGGCCTGAATTAACTTTTGGCTGTGTGCCTGCAAGGTGGACAAACGACCTGGTAAAGGTTGCAGGAAGCCGCTGGATGCGGGCCGCTCTCAACCGGCCAATCTGGAAGTCACTGGGGGAGGCCTATGTTCAGCAGTTGACGTTCTATCGCTGAAATGATGATGATGATGATGTGTGCTAGGCTGGTTTACTAAAATAACACAATACGTTGCCCTCTTATTGTTTTGTTAAGTAGCTATGGTAATTTTACTGAATACATAAATCGGTCGAGTAGAGAGATCACTTCATATTTTGACTTTGAAAAACTATTAAGATATTGGACCCACATCTTTCTTTAGTGCTAACTCTCTCGTAAATTACCAAGTTAGGTCAAATTCAAGAAATAAACTATATATGTACCACGTTGTGTTTTGATGAACTAATGTCAGTCATTATTACATAATTAGTTAGTTGGTATATTGAAAATATTAAAACTCATAGCAACTGACTAATCTGAAATACTTACATTTCGATTTTTCATTTTGAAGATTAAAAATGAAATTAATCACTTACGTTTCTATTAGAGTGGCTGTTTTCGTTTTGCTATGGCACCAATGACCCCTATAGGATATTTGCGGTCACATATAGTAATCGCAGTGTGAATGGCCTTTCATTATTCTACCTAGTCCATACCGATATGAACATAACAATGTGTGCTAACAAAAGATAAGTACTGACTGTAATACACCCCGGTGATTTAGTGAATACTTGTGTGAATACTGTCATATTCGTAAACTAGATATTTTTAAAATTAAATTTCATGTCTAGTCTAGTCGGCTAGGGTTCCACAGGCGATAAATAAAACGGTGGACCATGGGGTAACGAAATATTTTTTTAACTTTTCACCCTAGACTTTACGAACAGGAATGTTCAAAAAATATTTTTTGACGATCTCCGTAGCCGAGAGGCGAGTTTACCGGACTTGGTGTCACTATCTCTGAGGTTCCGGGTTCGATTTCCGGTCGGCCAATGTAGAAAAATAACTTGTCTCGGGTCTGGGTGTTGTGGTACCGTCGTTGTTTCTGATTTCTGTAACGTAAGTGCTTAAGCTACTTATCATAGTCGACGAAGTCGCGGTAAAGCGATAGTTGTACAGAGAAACCAAATTAATCGCACATTGTTTTCGCTGACGTACAATTATTATGCTATCTTATTATCTTTTTTCGTAAGATCTCTTTTGCTTTTGGCGAGTGAGCAGAAAAGCGCCTAAATATTTTTTTACGACTATACAAGTGTTTCTGTATAAATGAAAATACTATTAATTGTTAACAACGACTATTACAAATCTAACTTAAACCTATTGTCTTTAGAAATAACTAATTCCTATTTATGACTTTGTATACTTTTTATCATCATTTATTTATTTATTTATACTTTATTGCACATCTAACAATAATTGTACAAATGGCGGAATGCCAAGACGCATTCTCTACCAGTCAACCAGTGATCAAACAGAGAAATCATTTCAGCCATAGGACGTCCACTGCTCCCCCAATGACGGATCTGAGGGGATTGACAATACTCGCCGCGCTTGGCAGGCGGGTTGGCGAGCGCGGTTTTATATAATATTTCGCACGTCGCTGCTGCTCGTCTCGAGCTACAGGTCGTAGTTGCCTCTTGCAACACGCCTCCTTTACGTTTTCTTTACGGCCGTCCCCACACGGCACGTAAAGACTATAACATACCAGAAGCCTATCGTTTTTATCGATCAAGTCGTAAAGCCTAGTCAGAGGCCATAAGCCGGCTTGATTACATCTAATCACTGGCCTTACTAAACCTTTCCACCAATTCGCACTGGGCCCGCGTGGCGGAGTATGGCCCAAACCACTTCGTAGTTGAGGTTAAGCCTGTGCCCTGCAATGAGACGAAAACTATTTCCGGAACAAACGACAAATGTACAATAACAAAATTAAATTATGATAGACAGTTAGTTTCTTGGGCAATGTTGTTTGTTGTCATGAGTTTATTCAAACTCTTAAGTAGGTATTTTATACTAATAAAAATCCATTCTTTAAACAGGGTTACATTTCAAGGTAGTGCCAATTTTTCAGGGACCACTTAGAATCAGTAACTAAATCAATCTACGTAAAAAACAAACAATATTTTTTCATATCTATAAACAAAGTCGGGGTAGTTACACCATTTATAAGGCAAGAACAGCTGGGCCGATTTTCATTATCTTTGGTTTGTTGGATTTGTATTTGCCCCGAATAGCAGAATAACTATTAAAATATCTAAAAATGTACGAAAAAAAAATTAAAAGGCGGTACAAAGTTCGCCGGGACAGCTAGTCATATATAAGGTGCTTCATAAATATCTGCAACGGCTGAAATGGGTAAAAGTATGGCTTAAATAGATTACGATAATGAAGGAATTACTCCGGATCGGTAATTAATTATTTGCGAAAAGAAAGTAAATAAATGGTTACTTGCTTCAATTTGCATAACACACTTCGTCATCCGCCCTTGACACTGCGCGGGAGCGGTATAATGTGAAACGTTTGCATTTTTGGACAGATGTGGACGGTTTGAGACAGAATAAAGCCTAATCTTTATTTAATATATATTTTTTAATGAAAAAATTAATGATGTTCTGGACATAAAATTTCTTTACTATCGTAATTATATAAGCAATACTTTTATTTTTCAACCGTTGCAGATATTTATGAAGCACCTTATATATAAAACAAAGTCGGATTAGTTTACACCATTTAAAAGTCAAGAACGGCTGGACCGATTTTCTGGCTTCGGCTGGATCTTTGATTTGTTGGACTTGTCTCCGGCAAAACATCGAAAATTTCACGAAAAAAAAATGAGGCGATACGAAGTTTGCCGGTACAACTAGTTAGTTAAAAAAGTATTGCATAGTTTAAAAAAAAGGAAGAAGCACTTTCATATTATTCTCTAGATCTTATTCTTTAAAATTTGGCACTACCTTGAAATGTAACCCTGTATAGGTATGCTTTTTTTATTAAAGATAGATGGGTGTCTTAAGTGACTAACAAAAGGCATGGCTTACCCCCTAACTACCTAATGCCCGCGACGACCTTGCGACTCCTAACCTAGGCCAGTTTGCGGTGTCAGCTTGGTGACAAAGATTAATTGTCTTCAATACCCTTTGGAGTCTGGAGTTATAGTGACTTAAATTTTCATGGTTCATTTAGGCCTAGACTGAGTTAAAGAAATATAAGCGCAATATTGATAGATAGATAGATAAATTGTTTATTTGCAAAAGACAAAGCACACACATTATAATAATTCAGACTAAAGTTTTAAAAAAAATATCTAATGATATTATCAACAAGGTACTAACAAATAACAATAACACATTTAGATCAATAATTAATTTAAATATAAGAGTAAGAAATAATAAACATAAAATAATGTATTTTTAAACAGACTTCAAAAAAGGAGATTCTCAATTCGTCGCAATTTTTTTAAAGTTTTTTTTTTTATGTATGTTTAGCGATCATTGTGGTAAGACGTTGACCGAGTGTGTGACCTTTAGAAGTGGTCAACATGAATTTGGTCAAGTTCTGAATATTTTTGTAAATGTAACCCAAATATCTTCGACAAAATGTATACTGGTTTTGATATATTTCGTTTTATTATATATTTGAACTTTTTAGAAAATATAGGTACCAAAAAAAATATGGGTTGAAATTGGTGTTCCAGTTTTTAATTTTATTTATACTCGTTAATTTCGTCTTGTAGGTACACTATTTATTAAAAAAATTGAAAATAAGTAATTAATAAAAAAAACAACTTTAAAAAACTGAAAAGCTATAAATAATATTAACATGCAAGTACCTAATCAGTTATTTCTGTAGTCGGTGCCAGCCGATGAGATTTGAATTGGTAGAAGAGACCAGCAATCCCCGTGTGGTGATAATGTGAGTCATACCACTGATTTGGTCATACTAACTGTTTAGTCGTTCCACGACATTGTTTTCTGGAAAATCCATTCTAAACTAAATATCAAGAATCGTTGATTATCGCTGAACATACATAGGGGTCCAATCGATAGGTATTAGTGTCCTCTCTTACTTGGCGCCCGCTGGTTCACCTTTCGTAGGAAAACCTGTATATTTTTACTTTTTTATAAGTCTACAATCTTCTTGTAAATCTCCAACCGCGTAATACCTATTCAGTTCCATCAACGTAAAAGAAAAGACAGAAAATTCGAAGCCCGTATGACGAAATTGCAATCACTCGCCCGCGGAGCCTCAAACAACCTCAGAACCTACAATTTCCTTTAGCCACCGCTACCTTATAATAATATGTCATATTCGAAACAACGAAAAATACTTAAGGAAGAAAACCTGATTTTCATATATGAAAAAACTAAAAATACTTAAGGGAGACTACCTGATTTTCATATGAAAAAACTTAAAATACTTAAGGGTACCTGATTTTTAACCGACTTAAAAAAAAGCTGTCGTTAATAAAAGCAAACTGAAAAGTTAGAAATCAATTGTGAAATAGGAAACCCTTTGCAGTCGCACTTTTATAAACATTCTGTTACACCTGTATACCAAAGGTCTCCCGACTGCAAACAACTACCTGCCTAATGTATTCACAATTTATTCCAAACTTTAAGTTTGCTTTTAGTCAAGGCAATCGTTAAAATAAAAATAAAAAAAATATTTTTTTATATCATACTTTTTTAACACTTCGTCATCGAAAAGTAATTGAAGCTTATATGGTACAGTATATTTTTGTAATCACCTTTCAAAACCCTTTATTTTGATACTCCACTCGATAAGTTTAGAAGATACAAATTATTGAGTAAACAGTTCGCCATATTGTTTTTATTATCACATCACATAAGTCATCCTCCTGGGTTCTCTTGAATGTAAGGATTCTAATGATACCTCAAACGTCAAAATCAGGGCGTTTGGACGTCATGGTGGAATAAAGAAACTCACAGACAAACATGAACTCTAAAACACCTTTTTAGGCAATTGTGTAAAAAGAGGAGGTTCTTATTTAAACATTACATACTACCTGTAGTGTTTGTGTGCAACACTGTAACTATAATAATAGATATACACTATCTCGTGCTCACGGTGTAGCGGGGCGCGCGGCATTGTGACTAGAACCATTGGAGCGAGCGGACGTGCCGCCTGCGCATACCGTGGCTGCCGAGCCAGTGAGACGTATGTAACACGCAGGTGTACTGCGTGTTACACTACCCTAACTACCAGTAGTAGTATTACTTAAATCAACGGCTGAATAGGCATGATGACAGTAATAATAATTTATAAAAACTACTAAAATACTATATTTATTGAATACAACTTAAAGCTTGGAATATAAAATACGCATTGTTTTTTTTATTATAAGTGTGATTAATATTTATTTTTATAAAATAAAACTACAAAATAAGGCAATCCGCCATGATATCTTGAACACCAATCAGAGCGCACGACGTCACGCTTGAGTAAACGCATAGGCAACACGTACGAACATCTTGTGTTTTTATTATTTTTGTTTAAATACCGAGTACTATTTGAGTGTGAATATTATTAATTCAAATATAAAATAACACGAATTATGGATCAAGGATTTACTAAGGCAAACAGCGCTAATTTGCCTAGAATCGACATAATGCTGGGAGAGTTTTTGTCATCAAATAAAGACTTTTGTTCAGCAGAATTTAGAATGTTAAAACTTCTATGTAAGTATATTAATAATAATTAAAAACTTTATAATTTAAGTTATAAAATAATTCCCTAAAATATACTTTTGACGATGTATTTCTTATCAAGTTATTTTTAAGGTTATGTTATTGAAATCTATTTTTATAATGCTTTTACCCTTTATTTATAAATTGATTTTTCTTTTAGGTCCTCCAGGCCATCCTATGGCGATGACGCTGTGAGTACAGCTGAAACGTGAAGGAAATTTGTGTGTAGTAAAATGTAAAGTGTGCCCAGAACATAAAGTCCATGCAAAGTTGTATGGAGTAACATTAATAGTAGATGAACAGGAAGAGGTAGTGAAGTCAATAGAATGTAACGATTGTGTGGCTTCCCAAGGAGGTTGTAAACACGCCATAGCCTTCCTAATGTGGGTCCATTGCAGGAGTGAGGAGCCATCCTGCACATCCATTCAATGCTATTGGATGAAATCCAAACTTTCGAGGGTTGGTTCAACCATAAAATTTATAACATCCAAAGAATTATCCAGTGGCAGTCCCAGCGTGCCATCAGATGAAGAAGTATTCACAAAGTTTTTAGAGGAAGGGAAGAAAAGAAAACTTAACAACTACGAGTTAATTAAATATCAATGTGACTATGTTTGTTTGTTTCGTATTGTTTTATTTTGAGGAACGAACACAAATAGCTTATTAGGAGTTTTTATGGATGTATTTTCACACTGGGGGACCCCACACCACCTATACACTTTCGAATTCATATTTAATAACACAAAATAACTAAATTCTTGCACGAGCGCAGCGCGTTTACGTTTTGATTACTCAAACGTGACGTCACAAGCGACGCCATGACACTAACAAGCGTTTTAGGGGGAAATTTAAATTATTATTTTAAAATTGCATTTTTTTCCTACTAAACTTTTAATTTCTGCAGAAATATCTTATTCATTGTAAATAGTATATATTTCTGGACATTATAGGCCCATTTTTCAATTATTGTCATCATGCCTATTGATTTGAATTAAATTTTGCGCACAAACCTATCTAGAACACACTTCATCATCAACATCATCATTTCAGCCATAGGACGTCTACTGCTGAACAAAGCCTCCCCCATTTACTTCCAGATTGGCCGGTTGGAAGCGGCCTGCATCCAGCGTCTTCCTGCGACCCTTAACAGGTCGTCTGACCACCTTGTGAGTGGACGTCCTAAACTGCGTTTGCCGGTACACGGCCTCCATTTTAGAACCTTTCTGCCCCATCGGCCGTCAGTGCTACGTGCTATGTGCCCCGCCCACTGCCACTTCAGTTTGCTAATCCGTCGGGCTATGTCAGCGACTTTTGTTCGTTTAAGGATCTCCTCATTTCTGATTCGATCTCGCAAGGAAACACTGAGCATAGCCCTTTCCATAGCACGCTGTGCGAACTTGAGCTTTCTTAAGAGGCTTTCTTATAGAACACACTTGTATTCGAAAAAAGATCCAATTTTTAAATATACGAGTACGGTTTTCAAGGAATACGTAATATTACGACATCCTAAGACAATACGCGATCAGCCTCCTAGCATGACCACCAAAACACAATATGATTTGCGATTTATCGACACCAACTGTAAAAATAAAACCGACTTCAAACTTTGAACTTCAAACTTCAAACTTTGAAGTCGGTTTTATTTTTTTTAATAAAATTTACTTATTTCATCTATTTTTAGTGATAAATCATAATCTAACTGCTTTACACCGATTTCATCCCCTATTTTCCTACCCTTAGGGGTGATTTTTATTTTGCAAACTTTTATCATAGCATCTTTGAAGTATAAGCTATTTAATAAAACAAAAATCAACAAAATCGGCTCATATTTGTCGAAGATAGGTAACAAGAACCACAACCAAAATATTATCTGGGTATATATTTGTTGATTTTCTCAAAAAGTTCTAAATCAATTTCGATAAAATTTATATGGGACCACCTCTGAAGTATGATCTACCAAACAAAAAAAGAATCATTAAAATCGATTCATAATTGGCGGAGTAATCGCGTAACATACATACAAAAAAAAAAAACATACAGTCGAATTGAGAACCTTTTCCTTAAGTCGGTTGAAAATATGATAGATGTAGCCGCCATGTTGAATGTCGCTGTGCCGGTGACGTCACATGTTATGATCGCTGTTTCGATAAAAATTCAATATCGGGGCTTAAACTATAATATCATATTTTTTTTAAAAACCGTTGGTGTCGCTATATCACTAATCGCTATATCATATTGTGTTTTGGTGGTCTTGCCAGAAGGGCAGAGCCATAGAAAAATAAATAAACAAATATTGGACAACATCACATACATTGCTCTGATGCTATCATAAGTAGCTTAAGCACTTGTGTTACAGAAATCAGAAACAACGACGGTACCACAACATGCAGACCCGAGACAATACAGAAAAGTATTTTTTTAACATTGACCGACCGGGAATCGAACCCGGGACCTTAGAGATAGCGACGCAAAATCCAGAACATAGTAAAGACTAATGTTTTGATGTTAAGTTACACACTACAAGCCATAAAAGTGCTATAAGTGCTTCAATAGTGCCAAGTACTAGCACTATTAGTAAGAACCCATACAACACCCTTTAATTAATAAAGGTTCTTTGAGTAGAAGCTTGCTTAGACGCCATAATTGTTGAAAGTTTGTGTACAAATTTTTTAATATTAGATATTATTAATTATAAATAGACAATTTGTAGTAAATTTTAATGATATACTTATGTAAACTTTTTTCGTTATTTTGACCTAACTAATCAAAAATACGAAAAAAAACCGCGCACGTCAGAGAGCCTCGGACTCAGTCGCATCTCGGTCACTATTATAATCAGTCCACACTAATCCACTGTTGGGCTTCTCCCAATTCACACAGCTTTAATGAAAGTGCTTAGATTATCCGTACGAAATTATTATTTTAGTAAGGTATAAAAAATACATTTCAAGAATTATAGAACTAATAATTAATTCAATTCAATGCATTTCAATTCAATATATTTATTGCGTTCTATAATGTTACATAGGTGTTAATGTTACATAATAATGAATATTGTATAATCATCGTTATTATTTAAATTGTATTTTGTGGGGTATTACATATTGATTTATCATTGGAAAAAACGTTGTATAAATAAGGTGCTTCATAAATATCTGCAAAGGCTGAAATGGGTAAAAGTATTGCTTATATAGATTACGATAGTAAAGAAATTTTATGTCCAGAACATCATTAATTTTTTCATTAAAAAATTATATTAAATAAAGATTAGGCTTTATTCTGTCTCAAACCGTCCATATCTGTCCAAAAATGCAAACGTTTCACATTATACCGCTCCCGCGCAGTCTCAAGGGCGGATGACGAAGTGTGTTATGCAAATTGAAGCAAGTAACCATTTATTTACTGTCTTTTTGCAAATAATTAATGACCGATCCGGGGCACGTAATTCCTTTACTATCGTAATATATAAGCAATACTTTCAACCATTTTAGCCGTTGCAGATATTTATGAAGCACCTTATATATAAATAGGATAGTGGATAATTTACGTACTACTTATACATTAACAGTCAAGTAAATTCTAGTTAATAACCTGAAAATTTTATTTTCGTTTATTATACTCACACGGTGGACGACCTGCCTGCCTAGCATGAGCACCAAAACACGATATGGTATGATATGATATAGCGAAATATCGACACCAATTGTAAAAATATGATAGATATAGCCGCCGTATTAAATTTTTATCGAAACAGTGATCATAATATGTGATGTCACCGGCACGGCGAGTCAATATGGCGGCTATATCTATCATATTTTCACAGTTGGTGTTGATATATCGCTATATCATATCATATCATATCGTGTTTTGGTGCTCATGCCGGAAGCCGCTGGATGCAGGCCTCCTTCAACCGGCCAATCTCGAAGTCATTGGAGAAGTTCGACCTATATGTTTAGCAGTGGACGTCCTATCGCTGAAATGATGATGATACTTCTATTTTTTAACCGACTTCAAAAAAAGCAGATGGTTCTCAATTTATTTGTTTTTTTTTAAATGTTTGTTACCTCAGAACTCTGCCATTAATGAACCGATTTGAAAAATTCTTTTCTCAATTGGAAGGGTATACTTCCAGATTGGTCCATTTTTGTCTAAATTCAATTCTGATGATGGGATCTATGAGGAATTGAGAGAATTCCTAAAATATCATAGGTAAACATATAGCAATTATAGTATATTCAACAACAAGTCAAGCATTTGCATTCAGAAAGTATCATTTGCTGAGTTGGAACTGATGAAGAAGACCATAGTTGGCCACAATAGTCTTCCACGAGTAGCGATAAGATATCTTTATTAAGACAGTTAAGCTTCGCACTAGTCGACAAATCAGATTTTAATAAATGATTCTGGTGAAAATGGTACCATCAAACTGATCTGATGACGAAGGCGGAAGGTAAGCACCGGAATTCTGTGATAAAACAATATATCATAGCCGTATTTGGACTTATTTGAATCGTCCTGAGAAGCACTTTTGCTATAATTACATCATAGATCGCCATTTAGAGTGAAAAAAAAAACTAAAAACCAGACAACAAAAACAAATTTTTATAAAAAAAATAACCGGCTTTAAAAACACTAAAAAGCAAAAAATTACTTTTAAACAATCATACATACCTATATTTTTGGAGTCGGTGCCAGCCGTGAAGTGTTTGAATGTTTTTGTTTGCACCGACTCCAAAAATAACTGTTTGGTATGATTGTTTAAAAGTTATTTTTAGCTTTTTAGTGTTTTTGAAGTCGGTTATTTTTTTTTATAAAAAAATGTTTTTTAGCCTAAGAATTTTCTATTGCGCTATTAACACACTATGGTCTATGTTAGTGTAAATAAATATTAATTTAATTTGATAACCGTTACTTTACATGACTACTTTCCAAAGGCTAGATATTCCACAACTCTACGATGTAAGTCAAAAAGAGGCCGCGAATAACATTATCGCTACCGTAACTTAAGATCCTGATACGAATCCTCATTTATTTGGGGTCGTGTCACAATGACGAATGGGTGTCAACCCTTACAATTCTAGGAGATAAGGGACGAGCGCCGAGCGGGTTGATGAGGTGAAGAAGCAAAGTCAACCAATAAAAAGTCATGATATCATGAGTATTTTTTACAGTAGGAGCACTTACCTACGGTAGCTGAAGTAGTAGTAGGGCATAAAAAAAACAACGGGTTGCACTCCGGAAGTGCCGGCAGAAGTGAAAACTTGAACATTAACGTTGTGCATTTTTTGAATTATTATTTTGGAATGGTTAGGGAATAATTTCGCACGAATTGCTTTAATTATCAGTATCAAAGTACTATAATTTATGTGGTAAAATACAATAAATAAATAAATATTGGACAACATCACATACATTGCTCTGATACTGTGATAAGTAGCTTAAGCACTTGTGTTACAGAAATGAAACACAACGACGGTACCGCAACACCCGAAACAATATAGAAAATATGTGGGCAAAACTATTAGCAAAAAAAATAATATATAAGTAGTTAAGTAAGCTAAAATAAAGTTCTAGTGTTAAGCATAAATAGCTGGACAGGCCTTTTTTAAAAATCGTTTATGATATTTCATACTTTTTTAATCTCTGTTTTTTACTGTTTTATAATCATATTTGGACCTAAGATTGATAGAAAAAAAAGAACATCTGAATAATTTAAAAATATAAGACTTTTTGTTAATTTTGCACAAAAATTAAATTGTGGAGTAAATAGAGTAAACAATGATTTTGTAGAAAAGAAAGATTTGTGAATAATAACTATACAGTTGTTTAACTATTTAAAATGGAAATTTAATTAATGGTCTGTCAAAATAAATGATCTGCTGTAAAGTGAAATTTTGTCTAATTATAATTAAAAAAAAAAGTGTATTTATATAAAAATTTTGTTACTAATCATAATCTACTGAACCGATATATTTTCCTGGTAAATAAATTAACGTTGAATATTGGGGTTACTTTTGGGAGCCAATTAAAACCAGTCAATGGCGACATAAAAAAGGTTCTAAATTTAAAGTTTTAAAGTTAAAGTTACCTAAATCCGTTTGTTTAAAATATATAATAGTTTTTTTTTATGAACTCGACCTAACGATAGTTTTTTCCTCGCTTCAGCTAGCACCAGAGACTGAGTCCAAGTTAAAATTCCCCTCCCGTAGCCGCGTACAAGTGTCCACGTTTTGACAACACAATTTATGGTGTCCCGAACGCTTGTAGACGCCGGTTTTGTAATTGAAGTATTAGCGAATAAATTACGCTGTCCGATGGATTTAGGAGATTTATAGTTATTGTGTAATTAGCCATTTGCCTTTCAGTGAAAAACCTGGTTCAAGAGAGATATACGCTTTATTTATCATACCTGCATACGTTTCTATTGTATTTTTTTTTTTAATTTCTTTGTTGTTAGTATTTGAACAGTGGAATCATCTATTAGAAATAAGTTAACTAATGATGAGTAACTCCCAAAGTTAATAAATAAATATGAAATATTGAACAACATCACATACTACTAGTACTATTCGGTTTGATAATCGGTAACCCCACATGTGCTGTGTGGGGACGGCCGTAAAGAATACACTTCCTCACCGCCAACAGGAGGCGTGTCGTAAGAGGCGACTAATTCCTGTAGCACGAGACGGGCAGCAGCGTCTGCGTGCGAAATGTTATAAAAAACTGCGCTCGCCAACCCGAGTGCCAAGCGTGGCGAGTATTGGCAATCCCCCCAATGAACGTCATTGGGGAAGGCCTGTGTTCAGCAGTGGACGTCCATGGCTGAAATGATGATGATGAGTTGATAAACACATTTCGCCTCCTTTTTGAAAACTGTTTTAAAAGTAGCCCTGTATATTAAATTAATTTGAACACTAAAATAATCTAGGTCTAGAATAATTATACGCTACAAAAGCTCCCTAGATAGCTTAAACCAACGAAATTATTAAAAATATCGATTTAATTAAATCTGTGTTTAATTAAGAGTGGCCGACAAAACATAGCAAGCTTGGGTATATCCAGGGTTCCTCCCTAATGGATTACTTTTTATTGTTACTTGTCCAATTAATTATAGCTCTCGTAATGAGATTATTACTTAACGAGCATAAGTCAAAACCCAATAATTATGACTGTTAATAATGTGTATGCTATCATCGTAAATATACAGGGTGTTGGGTTGATCCTAAGATTTATGTGCTCACTTATGCATATTTGAAAATGCTTGATAGCCTTAGTTAACATTCTCGTTTTCTCTAGATTTAAGGAATTAATCCTTGAGTCACAGTTAATTTTTACAGAAGAGGCTTCGCCCAGAAAAAAGCGTTTTCTGAATTAGCCTGGGACTAATTGCGTACAAAGCTAATTACTGCACAACTATTATATTTTTATTTATTTAGTGTACCTTATCAAACCTAAATAGTGCTCAATATTTCAAGATTTCAACTACTTAGTACACGATAAGAATTATCATTATAAAAATAAAAACATAAATTTATCAACGTATTTTTTGTTAAATTTTACGTTACTTAAACTTATACCAATATAGTAATTGTTTTTTTACGCATAACGTCATCCCTAAATCCTGTTGGTTACAAGATGAATTTCATTCATAGACGAATGGCGTTATACGTAAAAAATATTAAAACAATAAATAAGTATTAAAAAAAAATATTTTTGGTTATTTATGTTTTTTTCCATAATATTGAGCACTATTTCGGTTAGACGTTATATAATCTCCTGCCTGCCTAGCATGAGCACTAAAAACACGATATGATATGATATGATAAAGCGAAATATCGACCACCAACTGTAAAAATATGATAGATATAGCCGTCACATATTAAGATCGCTGTTTCGATAAAAAATTAAAATGGCGGCTAAATCTATCATATTTTTAAAGTTGGTGTCGATATTTCGCTATATCATATCATATTCGTGTTTTTAGTGCTTATGCTAGGCAGGCAGGTGATATAAAATAAAATACTCGTAGGTCTTACTACCTATCAGTACTCATACCTATAGGTCCGCTAAACAAACAGAGATAAAGTTAATTGAATGAACTGCGTCCAAAGTTGCGTCCAGTTAATAATTAATACCCCGTGCTTTTGCGGAAGGATACCCGCGCGTAATATTTCATGCAGTTTGGGCTACGTTTATATTAACTATAATTTTATTGCATCGCATGGTACATACTAAATAGCAAGCTTAAGTGGCAGTGGGCTGGGCACATAGCTCGTAGAACTGACGGCCGATGGGGCAGAAAGGTTCTGGAATGGAGGCCGCGTACCGGCAAGCGCAGCGTAGGACGTCAACCAACAAGGTGGACAGAGACCTGGTAAAGGTTGCAGGAAGCCGCTGGATGCTGGCCGCTTCCAACCGGACAATCTGGAAGTCAATGGGGGAGGCCTATGTTTAGCAGTTGACGTCCTATGGCTGAAATGAAATGATAATATCCTGTGATACAGGTTCATATGAACCTACAATAGGTACCAGCTCTCAGTGTGGCTCTAAGGCTCCTTAAACTTACTATTAAAAAAGAATTAAGTAATTTAATGATTAAATTAATAGTTTCTTGTTAGTAATACTCCCTGTATTACAGCCGTGACAGTGTGAGTTTTACAATTTATTAAAATTGTAGTTTGTTTGTATTCTGTAAGAGAAATAAATGAAACACAAAAAAAGAATAAACTATTCTTTTTTGTTTGTTGTACGACAACGGCAGGTTAACCTATCCAAAGAGTTAAAGGTCATTAAACCGATTTTCAACTTTAAGTCAAACGTGTAGAGATCAATATCAATTGATAAATTTTACGTTTTGTGGTAGGTTGACGAGTTGTCTGTGTCATACAACATGTACAGTTTCAAATCACTATTTAAGTTTATATTTGCGAAAACTGTTAATTACATATTTATTTAATTAGGTATTAAACCTAATATAATATATTTTTTAAATAATTTTTTTTTTGTTTTTTATTTAATTTTATTTCTAGCCAGTTCAGAAACGACAGGACATTCTACTTAAAAATTACAAACTTCATTAACTTACTTTCTACATTTTAATATATTTTTTAGTTTAATTTATTATTTCAATAGTTGTCGTTTTGTTTTTGACTGTAGTACATGGTAATAAAAACCGTAATTTAACCAATTCAAGTCCATACCGCTAACTCCTTACACTGAATCCGCGGTGTAATCCCGAATTCCTGATAGCAATACTGTTCCCGTCTGGAAGCGGCATACTGTGCTCGAATTCATGCACACTGAGAGTCCGCCCTGAATGGAGCTTGCAAACAATTTGGTTGGAATCTTCGAGATAGACAAACCATTACAAATAGGTGGCAAAGTTGACGAGGCTAAAAAAGCGGCCAAGTGCGAGTCGGACGCGCCTATGAAGGGTTTCGTAGCAGCAAGTAACATAATATAAAAGTTCTTGTAGTTCGTTGTAACTTTGATCAATGTTTTAATAGTGTAAATTGCGGTTTACGATTTATGATGTATTAAAAAAAATACTTACTAGATCTCGTTCAAACCAATTTTCGGTGGAAGTTTGTATGGTAATGTAAATTTTTTTTTACCCCCCTGTAACTTCTAAAATAAGAGAATGATAAAAGAACACACATTTTACCACTTTGGAAGTGTCTCTCGCGTAAACTATTCAGTTTAGAAAAAAAGGATATCAATATCATTTTTGAAGAGCTATCCATAGATAACCCACACGTATGAGTTTGATACAAAAAAAATAAGTTGCAGTTCTAAGTATGGGGAACCCCCAAAATTTAAAAAAAAAAATTTTTGTATGAAAATCTTAATGCGGTTCACAGAATACATCTACTTACAAAGTTTCAACAGTAAAGTTCAAAAAGTTTCGGAAAAAAGTGACAGTGACATACGGACGGACAGACAGACAGACATGACGAATCCATAAGGGTTCCGTTTTTTGCCATTTGGCTACGGAACCCTAAAAAGGAAGAAATTGATATTGAGAAGTGACGACCATCTGTGTAGTGGTTCGCGCTCCGGACTACAAAGCCAGCGGTTGCGGGTTCGAATCCCGCAAGGGGCAAATGTTTGTGTGATGAACACGAGCATTTGTACCTACAAGTCACATATGTTTATAAATGTATTTTGAGAATGTTTATCCGTTATCTAGTCGCCATAGTACAAGCTTTGCTTAGTTTGGGGCTAGATCATTGGTGTGATTGTGGAAACTATTTATTTATTATTTTATTTATATTATCTGGAGACGTGGACCGATAGGAGCTAATTAATACGTACATCATTAATAAGTATATATTTTACCTTTTATCTAAAATATGTACTATTATTAATGATCGCGTTAATAAGGATGAAGACAAACTTTTTTTCTTCGTCTGTCAGGTAGATTATCAAAAAGTATTGGACGCGTGTTTTTTCTATTATAAATATTACAGAGATATATTGATTTAAAACGTCGCATGATGTCTCGTCTACAATTTTTACTTAGAAGTGCCGTCACTAGCCCCTACTCCCGAACTTTGACGCTCTTTATCTTTTTCTTTTTTTGGTTGATGACAAAACAAAAAGTAAGTGTCCATTATTTTCTGCGAAAACATAACTTTTTTTTTTTTTTGGACGGACCTATCGCTGAGTGCCTTTGAGGAAGACATTCTTCAGCTTAACCGGGCAGTTGTGGCGTGCGCTGAAGGCGCACGGCCTAGGTCCGCCCCGCTAGCGGTCGCCGCCGGTCGAGCCCTATACTAGCAGGCGTGATCGGGCCAATGTGGAGTACAAAAGGCACCCTACCAAGCGGCGAACCCGCTAGTGGTGGCGCCGACGGGACCGGAACTGCCGAAACAGGCCGGACCGCTGTCGGGCTTCTTTCTAGCGGGCCCGATCTGGGGGTGAGTCGGACTCTAAAACATAACTGACGGACTAAATAGAATTTAACTTTCTTTACCCTATTCCCGATTAAGTGTGTATTAATCGTACAACGGATTAGCAAGTTGTGTGGCAGTGGGCGGGGCACATAGCACGTAGAACTGGCGGCCGATGGGGCAGAAAGAGAATGCCTCATGGCATTAAGACCATCTTTTGTATGATTTTTTATCTGTGCAATAAAGTTTAAATAAATAAATAAAGGTTCTAGAATGGAGACCGCGTACCGGCAAGCGCAGCGTAGGACGTTCACTCACAAGGTGGTCAGACGACCTGGTAAGGGTTGCAGGAAGACGTTGGATGCGGGCCGCTTCGAACCGGCCAATCTGGAAGTCAATGGGGGAGGCCTATGTTCAGCAGTGGACGTCCTATGGCTGAAATGATGATGATGTTGATGAATCGTACAACGTGAAAGTTTAAAAGTAATTTTCGTCAAGTAACCATCACAGGTGTCCCTTACTAATCTCTTATACTAACTCACTCATTCACTGAACGACTCATCAACGCCCAGCTTAAAACCTTGGACTAAGAAAGTTAAAACTTTTCACAGACGGTGGATTTTTCGAACCGTGGATTAAAGTTTGCATGAAAGTTCGTCATTCCTGAAGTTAGAAAGATATCAATTCGTATGTAAGTCACTGTTTGTAAATAAAAAAAGACTGCTTTCGATGTTTTTGGAAAATAGGGGTAAAGTTGAATGAGAAAATTTGTATAGGGACATGGCACAATACTAATTAACTTATAGCATTTGTCATCTTGGCGTGTTAAATGAGGGATAAAAGTTTATATGTAAAATCTTCGCCCAACCCAAACGGCTTAGGATATAAAGATAAAAGTCACTAGCTATACTTTGTGACAATAAGGCTTACCTAAATGAATGGTTTTGAAATTCAACCCTCAAAAAAGTAAAATAGCCTACATTTTTGTATGAGAGTCCTTCTTAAAGTTAGAAACATACACGAATTCATATTTAGGCTACTAAAGGAGATAGAAACGTTTCCATACAAATTTGGGCCCTGGATGTAATAAGATGAAAATGGTGTAAATAAATAGATTGATACTTGGCAAACCTTGACTGAAAATTCTGCGGTTTTTGTCATTCTCAGAGCCGAATAATTAAGGGTCTAGTAAAAGTAAGGTTATGTAATAAACAGCTGATTTCTGAGTACAAAAGATATTTTAACGTTACTTATACAGGGTGTAACGAAAAGGTGAAATAAAACTTTAAGGGGTTATTCTAAATTACATCAACTTTTTCGATGGGACCAACATCAAAATCTCAAAAAAAAAAAAACGTTTCCATACAAACTGATGCCAGCTGGTCGCGTTTTAGTATGAGAAAGTTTTTTTTGTAATAAATCTCCTCTGTGAGGAAAACATTAGGTAATGGTTTTACTTTTCAAACGTTCTGACGTGTGAACACCAAGACTAGCACAATTTAGCCGTTCTAATCGCCAAAAGCGATCTATTTTAGTCCATCAAAATAGGTAAGGAAAAAATAAGTAAATTGTTATCCTGCTAAAACTTTTTGACAAAATCTTTAAAATACTCTAAATTTAAATATAACCATGCTAAATCATGTCTGCAAGATCCCAAAAACCAATTGCCTGACTTAAAAGAATTCTTAATTTTCAAAGGTTATCATTTTGCGCGATTCAATCGAGGAGTTAGAATGGAAATGATATTCTCTTTATTAAATCACGCGGAGCTGAATCAAAAGGAAATGAGACGGGATCATCTTCAATCGAACGGATTATAAAGGATTTATAATCAAGATTTATGGTCGACGACAGGTTTTTCCAATCGTGATTTAAATTTAAATAAAAAAGCATTGTCTTACCTATGTGTCTGTAATGTGTAAATTTTTCTTAGCTTGTCGGATATTGTAAACAATCTTGACATGTCTTTTTACAAAAATGACAGTGTATTAAATCAACGAAATATTAGAATAAAAAGGACTTTGTGTTACATGATTATTTACAAAAGGTTATTATTTTTATGGCTTTATGATTTTTAAATGCATAATTTCGTTAAAAAGGCAAGTCAAGCTTCGATCAAGTGATCGAAGATGTCAAGATTCTTTACAATATTCGACAAACTAGAAAAGACGGACTGTATATCATGATAACTCTACAACTTTTAATATTAGATAGGTGAAGAATTTTGTACACAAAAAATGTTTGACTTATTTGTTTGTTTTCTAAATTGATATGAACCCGGGACCCTTTGCGTTCAAGAGAATCGCTACCCCACAACGCCAATCAGGTCCATCAATCTATCTATTTAATTAAAAATAAATTGCAGAATGTACGTAAGCGAAGTGATGCACTTCAGAACGGCTGTACTTTGGGTAATTCTTTTTTTATTGTGTATGTTGTGTGTGTGTGTGTGTGTGTGTTGGAACGTTTGATTTTGGAAAAAAAATTAACGTTCCTTTTTTGAGATTTTTTCATCTAATTTGGTTTTTTCACAGCTTCAAGGGATAATACTCAAGTGAGTATTTAATATTAATTTCAACTTTAAAACTTCACGCGTTCCTGATGAGAAGGTATTGACAGACAGACAGACGGACAACGAAGTGATCCTTTAAGAGTAGTTTTTGTCTTTTTGAAGTACAGAACTCTAAAAATATGCGTCTTATTTCACCCTTCTCCTTTCTTCAAGTTAGTTGCATAAAAGTCAACTAACCAAATAGTATATCGCATTCATTCCAACGACCCTTAACTATGGCGACCTTTTTGCATGCCTTATGAACTGGGCCTTGTGTTATTTACACAAACAAACCCGAAGATATCTTTTGTGCCCTCTCGGTCTGAAAGACAGGCACAATGACTCTTTCAAGAGAGTTTGCCTTAATACTGCTAACAATAGGAAAGATGGTTATAAGAAAATGTTTAAGCACCAAAATGTTTGTAATTTGGGCCAGAGGTTTTATTGAAGCACTTTTACAAATTGTAATTTCTGTGACTATATTTAACATTAGTAAGAAGTGAAAATTTTCACTTCTGTGTCAGTAACTGGCACTATTGCTGGCATGCCAGTGCTGGCTGAGTGTTTTGCCACGAGGTAAATGACCAACATACCTAACCTACCTAGCTACCATTTATTTATTAGTGTTGAAGTAAGTAGTAAAAAAACCTTTTTTTTTTCAAAATCCTTTGGTTTTTTTCAAATAATACCTATTGCTCAAAAAATTTCATGTTTTTTTAGAAAGTATTCTCGTTTTTTCAGAAATTACTTTGCGTTTTTATTAAAGTTTTTGGCATAAATTGAAGTAAGTAACATAGAAAAAAATAGGGAAGATAAAACCTATTTTCTCCGTTTTTTTTTCAGATTGAATCTTTTTTGTTTCTTTCAATGTTAAGTAAGAAAAATCGGCTTATCGCGGCGTTTATTTCCTGAAAAAAAAAATGTTCTATTCAGAATTTTCAACGCTAATCATGCAGTTATCAGATATATTGTTGATTGATTATAATTTCCATTAAAGCCACTAAAATTTTCGACCGTTTTTGTGCTTCTGCAAGGGCTTGGAGTATGTTGACAAGATTTGGGGTTTTTCTTACGTCCTATAGCCTCGCAGTCCACGTCAAAAATCGTGATAAATCCCTGGCTGTCACGATAAATGCCACCCATTTCAGAAATTAGATATCCCAGTTTTTTTGTTTTGTATTTTTCTTTGTCAATTTTATTGTGTCAAATAAATTTTCTTTCTAAAAATTCTTAAAGATGATGACTTAAGTGGTCAATTATTAAAGTCATTCAATATAACTAGCTGAATTTAACACAGTTGATGTTGCGGGATATAGCTAGTCTTATTCCGAATATACGACTGCCAGATGTTTTCACAAATGTCAGAAATCTTTAACGTTACGTTACACACTGTTTGTATAAGTAGATGATCATAGGTTCCCAACATGTGTTTAAGGAAGAAAGCATCGTAATCTATTTCAAGCACTAAGCTGCTACGTCAATATATAGCATGAATTTTTATTAGTGTAAAATACGTTTATACCCATGTATCGAGGGTAGAGGTAGGGAGTACTATCTTCGTTTTGGAAAAGTGTCCGTCAAAGAACGTTAAGGTAGCAACAGGGAATTGTTTAAATGTTTTTTTAACGTATGGTTTTATCCTCAATATTTAACCTAACCTAACCTGATTAGTTAGAATTGAAAATTATTGTAAGTAAAACAACGGTGAAACGAAAAAAACGGTTTTGATAATTTGGTATCTGTTTTTCTAGAAAATGAAACATCGGTAAAATAAATTTATTACTTACAACATTATGTAAAAAAAGCTACCTGCTCTTCAAAAGTTCGTTAAACCGTTTTTGAAGTATTGAAATTCGAACAAAAGAGTTTTGAAAGTGAGATAGATTGGTTGTCAGCTCTGCGAACGTCCTATTTGGCCTACTTTGCTTAAACTTTGAGAACCTCTGGGGTATAATCCCGTGTAGAATTTAGTTCTTGCGTCCCGGCGCGGGATCCCGGGCAAATCCGGGATCAGTGGCGCCGTGATAAAAAACGACAAATAAAACGCGCCTTCTGCGTAATGTGGAACGACACGTAAAGGAGACTGCACATTAATAATATTTTAAGTAGTTTTTTGGTGAGAAAATATGATAAGAATTGTAGAGCCTACTCCCTATTATGAGCATAGCGTTTGTTTCTGCCACTTACATTTCAGGAGAAAAAATAATAATTGAAAGACTAACTTTAAATCGTTTAAACTTCGATTGATAGGCCAACTTAAAAAAACTGAGCATACCGTTTTTTAATCAAACAGTTGCGTCGATGCGAAAAGTTTTATTTTCCCAAAATTTTGCTACATAAAGACGCAGCGATTGTCGTAACAGCCACGTTTCATTGCCCGCTCTTATTAACCGTATTTTATTGAGTATTCGTGCATATTCGTACTAACACGTGTCGAGTCGCTAATTTAGGGGCCCTACTCGGTACTCCATTTTTTCTCCTAACATTGTTTGTCCGAAAATCATTATAACACGTTTGCTATAAACTTCAGTAACCATAATGTTCAAAAATTCGAAATTTTGTGTTATATAATTATCTTTAGTCCTAAAACTATTCTGTCATAATTTTGATTACTATATTAGTTGGATCTACTAATTTTACACGAAATAAAGTCACATGTCCTAAGTATTGTAAGTATTACATACTGTGTCTTATTCCGAATGTTCATTTACAGTATTATTGTTAGTCCTAAAACGATAGCAAAGAATTCGATTTTTAGTGACAGAAACGAATCGCCGTAAACCCGACTCCACGCAGTCTTGTCTGCCCTACCCCTAGAGTGTAATTCAAAATCGCGTAGGCGTGGAGGGGTGAGGCGGCCCGCGGGCTGAGGAGCAGGAGGCTGGTAGCAAGCCGAAGCTGCGGTGGTGAGCGAAAGCCGTCTGCGACGATAAGCACGCATGGGGCCGCCGGAGACACGCAGCGCCGGAGCCGTGACAGAAGCCATGCATGGTGCATGCTGCTTGCATGCATGCATGGTGCATGCCGTTTTCCTGCATGCCTGGCACATGCAGCTTGTGTGCATGCGTGGTACATGCTGATTGCTTGCATGTGTGATGTTCGCATGTAAGCATACTGATTGCTCGCCTGCATACACCTGCATGCAGGGTGCATGCTGCTTGCGTGCATGCATGGTGCATGCTGATTGCTTGCATGCATGATGTTTGCATGCATGCATGGTGCATGCTGATTGCCTGTATGCATAATAATTGCTGCTAGCTTGCACTACGCATTTTGTTATAGGATAAATAAACATTATATAATTTGAATGTAGGACTTACAACTTTTATAGAAAACAGTTTTATGTCTTTCGTATATTATTGATTGTAATATTTATGACAAATAAATTTAGGGCATATTATATAGGCTTTCAATTTTATTGCATGTAATATTATGTGACATTAAGTTCGGGCAAGTTGTCATTCGGACAAATGATGATTAGGACAAAAAAACATATTGCACTTTTGATTATGGATAAAAAAGTTAGGGAACAAAATAGAGAACTGCCCTACTTTCCTTAATAAACAGTTTTAACTCGTGTCCCCGTCCCAATAAAGTTCACAAAAGGGTAGGTATTACAGTTTTTGTGCAGGGTCCGCCATATCGCTCAGGAAGCGCTGTGGGCACCGACATGATATATAGCGCACAAATGTCACGAGGTTCTCGTGTTATGGTAATATCCCACTATGCTCTAATGTGTGCTGTGGCACAGGCATTTGAGGCAATTTCGCTTTTATTACTGAACGATTGAGAAGGCCAAATTTAGCCTGTGCAAGATTTTGCTGTTGAATTTTTTACAGGCGTTTAATCATGTTTTGTCAAATAAATGAAGCAAGGAAAGAAGGTTTATAAACCAGATTAATTTTGACGATGTATATAGTATAGACTGAACTAAAAATGCTCTTGTTGACTTGCTATAGTTTTTTACTTTATTTAAATCTTTTATATACCTACCTACTTATTAAAACAATGATTTCGGCAACTAAAGCGAGCTCTTCAATAAAGTGGCAGTTGACTGTAAATTCATTTCCAATATGACTTAACTATAACGCGTTGCGTTTGAAGCCGCTGCCGGAAACAGAAAGCATCATCATCAAATTGTTTAAAGTAAAAACTCTAAAGAGTTGTTATTTTATGTTTCAAACAGGAACATACTGAAGTTTAGTTTACAACGTTCATGGTGTCTTTAATTAGAAATAACTAAGTCTGAATTTGTCAACTATAACTATAAGAGCAACATCGAAATCGTGGTTTTTTTTTCAGATGCTCCTAGCTTCATCGAGGTAGCGCGTTAGTTGAAGCATCTAATTATTTTTTTCCGTGTGCGATGTTGCTTCCATTGAATACGATAATGTATTATATATGAGCACCTGATCACGTGGTTTTAAGGAGTGTCCCGTTGGTGATTATCATTATCATCATCGTTGCAGCCATAGGACGTCCCTGAACATAGGCCTCCCTCAGTGATTTCCAGATTGGCTGGTTGGAAGCGGCCTGCATCCAGCGGCTTCCTTAACCATTACCAGGTCGTCTGTCCCCCTAGACGGACCACGTCGGTCGAATAGCGTTTTTCAATGATATGGCTAGCCTTGTATTTAAACGGATATTTTAACCAGTCGACATATTCATCAAAATAGTCATAATAAAAAGTTCATATTAGTTATTTCTAAATCCAAAGTACCAACCAAAATTTGCAGAAGTACAGACAACAGCTCGTCAACCTACCACAAAATGTCAAATTTTCTCAATTCATATTGATCTCTACACGTTGCACTTAAAGTTTAAAATCGGTTGAATGGCCTTAAACTTTTCGGGTACCTTGACCTGCCGTTGACTGTACATCAATATTTACGATAAACAATAATAATAATAATATATAGCATTCCCAATGATTAAACTATGGTGTTTCATCTATATAGATACAGTTGGCAATCCGCGCAATAACCAAAGAGACACGTTTGATGGCATAACTGATTGGTGCCGTCCAATTTGTTTGTTTGCCTACGGTTTTTTCGTTAATTCACTTTTGCATTCAAACTTTGTTATTATTATTTATTCAGACAACAAAGATCCAACTTGGTTAGTAATACATAAAAACTTACAATTTATGTTAGTACCTTATTTAGTTTCGACAAAGTATTTTGGCTCATATGCCACATTATAGGGCAAACATGTTGTCTCCCTGCAATGGCTTTCAGGATACTGTTGGTGCTTCCACGCACCCTGGACATCAGGGATGCATGTTTTTTTCGTAGGATGGCCGCGAAGCAGTCCGTATGTGCTCCAGAAAACATTGCAGACGCGCTACAATAACGAGGTAGCCCCAACAATAACCTGAACGCGTTGTTATATTGGATTCGCAGAGCGCTGTACGATTTCTGAGTGTATCTAACCCAGAGACTGCCAGAGTAGAGAGACGTGCAGTATGCTTTAAAAAGCGTAATTTTTTTATATACTGACTGACTCTTCAATAGTCAATAAACTTATTTTCTTAGAATATGTTGTAGGGTAAACGGTTGGTAGAGTAAACGGGTTCTCGAGTGCACGCAGAGCACGTCTTGGTAAACGTAGTGTCGGACGCCCCCCAGCTCGATGGACCGATCACTTTAGGAAGATGGCTGCCAGTCGTTGTCGTCGTCGTCGTTTCAGCCATAAGATGAAAATTGAAATGAAATTATGTAGTCCATTATTGCATGCCGTGGCAACCTGTTATTAAGACGGCACTTAGTCTATAGCCAATATTTGCATGTCTTACCAATTTGCTTGTAATTGTGCTTGTCTTGTTGGTTGTCCTAATAAAATAAATAAATAAATAAATGTGCATCCACTGCTGAACAAAGGCCTCCCCCAATGACTTATCACCGGGGGGGGATTGCCGATAATTTTTCGATTGACCAGAAAAATGACTTCTCAGAACGCTGAGCTAAAACTCAAAAAGGCACTTGAGGAATTGAAAGAGAGTAAAGAAAGCTGTAACCAACTTCTTAGGGAAAGAGATGAAAGTGAAGAAGAAATTAGGATTGTAATAGATAAAAACTCTAAACTGAAAAAAGAACTAGCCGAACTGCTGGCCCAACTCCAGGAAGTCACCGTACACCGTGACGAGCTACAACACTGTCAGCACCTTCGACCAGTGCAGCAACATCTTTGAGCAAACTTTAATGCGTAGCAACGAACTGGAAAATGATCTGCGAGATGCCAATAGGACCATTCGTCACTTAGAAGAAGAGAAAAAAGAACAAGAATACTCAAAGACGTTGAATCTCTATGAGGAGCTGATTGCTAGCCCTGGTAGCCATTCAGCAGATTCGAATTTACATTTAACTAGTAAAACATTACTGAAAACTAACAAACAAATTAGATTATTAAGTAATAATAAGGCTAAAAAATATATCAAAATTAGTAAATTTATTACAAAAACTAACAAATTAATTAAAAAACAGAAATGCTTTTACAAAAATATATTGTTAAGAAAACAACGCATAGAGTTAGTGGATAGTTTAGAAATCTATCATAATAAATTACATGAAAGTAGATGTAAATATGATGTGGACATTGAAAGGCTTCAGGCTGACATCTCGAAGTTGTATGAGTCATTACAATCTATGACGGCTAAATATAACTCCGCTCAGGAACAAATTAACGAACACATCCTGGCTGCTAATAAATTTTTAGAATTGGAAAATTCCAACCAAGATTTTAAATCGCTACCCAATATCAAAGTCACCCAAGTACTAGATAAGAGTCAACAGATCAATGCCGGCCGGCAGTTGTCAATGTCTGCATCTCACTCTAAAGATTCCATATGTAAGCCTGTCAGTAATGTAATTGTTTTCTCAGATAGGTTAGGAGTTGGTTTCGGCCCAATGTTGCATAAGTCAATTAAATATGACGTAATTAACAATTGTATGCCAGATGCGTCCTGGGATCAAATTATTAAACGCATACAAAACAGTAAATTTAATAGTGAAACAATACTTGTTATTTTATTAGGAAATAGCAAGAATATTACAAAAAAAAATATTATACAGAAATTTTCAATGTTGTCTAGCCTTATTGTAAAAAAAGTTGTTTTGTGTGCCCTACCATATTGTAGGTATCAAACAACTGAAGAAAATAACAAAATTCATTTATTAAATAGCGTATTTTGTAATTTAACTGAACGTCATAGTGAAGTTTGTGTTTTTTGACACAAACAAATTTACTAATAATAAATTTATTTTAACGGGCGGCTCTTTACACCTGCCATATAAATTAAAAAAACAAATAGCTACTTTGTTAGCACATAATATTAACAATAGTTTTATCGAAACTAAGACAAACTGTGACCATGTTAGTACTAGTACTAACTTAAATATTGTTCCCTTGACAACCTCTAACATTTTAAACTAAGAGAGAAGACAAAAGCCAAGTCTACCTTTAATATTATTCATCAAAATATGCAAGGCTTGGCTGGCAAAGAGTTAGAATTAGCCTTATTCTTACAAGATTTAAGTGTAAATGTTATATGTTTAACGGAGCATTGGATTAATCAATATGAATTAATGTTAAACATAGAAAATTTTAAAATCGGTAGTTCGTTCACAAGAAAGTCTGCTATAAGGGGGGGGTCACTTATACTATTAAATAGTGAATTAAAATGTAAAGAACGTAAAGATATTGTGTCACTTTCGATTGAACGAACTATTGAACTAGCGTGTGCTGAGCTAGAGCAGTATATTATAATAAGCGTTTACAGCCCTCCCTCTGCAAATTTCCAGCTTTTTGAATCCACTATGGAAGAGGCCTTAAAAAAAGTATGCAATTCTAATAAGAAAATTCTCGTATGTGGAGATTTTAACATAGATATATTAGTAAATTCACAAAATTCAATTCGTTTTCTGAATCTTTTTAAGTCATTTAATTTAATTAACCTGTTTAATGAACCTACAAGAGTGACTCCCACATCAGCTACTTGTTTGGATAATATTTTTGCAATAGCGAAGTAATAGACAAATCAATTATAAATTATTTAAGATCTGACCATAGTGGACAAAAGGCGTCTTTTGAGCACCATCATGCCCGAGAAATTGTAGATGCTGTATGCAGGCCAATTACCGTAAATAGAATAGACCGATTTAAGGAGAAAATTTGTGATGGTATAGACTCATTAAAACCTAGCAATAACCATAACGTCGATCTGTTATATGAGGATCTTTTTGGCGTAATCAAAAATGAATTTGATCAATTTTTTACACAAAAAAAGATAAAAGCAAACAGACTTAAGTGTAAGTTCAATGAATGGGCTACCCCAGGAATTTACAAAAGTAGAAAGACATTATATGACTTGTATAGTCTAAAAGCAAACTCACAAAACCCACAGATCATAGAACATGTGAGGAATTACTCTAAAATATTTAAAAAAGTATGTGCCACTGCAAAATCAAACCATCTTCGTAATGTTATTTTGAATTCTGATAATAAAGCAAGGGCCACATGGAAAATCATAAATAAAGAAACATGTAGACATAAACCAAATGATAATGCTTACTCTCTTAAAATTGGGGATAAACTGGTTAGTTCAAATGCGGATGTCGCAAATACTTTTGAGGAAATATTTTCAAACATAGCTCCCTCTACAACTACGGAACTAGCTTCTTCTGCTGAACTAGCCGAGTCCCTACTCAAGTCGGGTGTTGACGAATGTAAAACTTCATTTAATTTTAGACATATAAACCCTGATATAGTAATAAAAACATTTAAAGAATTAAACATGAAAAAAACTGAGGACTTATGGGGTATTTCTGTCAACATTATCAATACAATTATAAATACGATAGCCCCTTATCTTGCAAATATTTTTAACAAATGTATTGATGATAGACAGTTTCCCACTTTGATGAAATTTAGTAAAATTATTCCTTTATTCAAGTCAGGCGAGAAAAATAATCCCTCTAATTTTCGACCAATTTCAATATTACCAGTACTTAGTAAAGTCTTTGAAAAAGTAATTTTTAGTCAATTGTTATCTCACTTTGCCCTGAATAAACTTTTACATGATAATCAATATGGCTTCACGAAAGGTAGAAATACTACTGATGCTGGAGTTGCACTCTTAAAACACGTGTTTGATGCTTGGGAGAGTAGGCAGGATGCTTTGGGAGTTTTTTGTGATCTTTCTAAAGCTTTTGATTGTGTGGACCACCAAACTTTACTGAAAAAACTTAGGCACTATGGTGTTTCAAATGATTCCTTAGATTTAGTAAACTCTTATCTCACAGGCAGAACACAAAAAGTATGTATAAATGGAACTGAGTCTTCTGGGTCGCCTCTTACTATGGGTGTGCCGCAGGGATCAATATTAGGACCCCTACTGTTTCTAATTTACATTAACGACCTTCCGTCTTTTACAAAGGACCTCTGCGAGACAGTGTTACTTGCGGATGATACTTCATTGATTTTTAAAATCACTCTTGATTTTAAAAATCAATGAAGTATATAAGTATAAGTATATATATAAGGTAAATATTTATTTGACGATATAAATACTGCTCTCTCGCAAGTATTGCACTAGTTCACTACCAATAATCTTATGCTTAATGCAAATAAAACAAAATGTATTAAATTCACCATGCCGAACGTAAAACTGGTCCCAACACATATAACTGTGAAAGATGAACTGCTAGATACATCTAGTTCCACTACCTTTTTAGGAATCACTTTAGATTCCCGTTTGCAATGGGGTGCTCATATTGAGACTCTATCGCTCATGCCGTGAGAAAGATAAGACAATTGACTGATGTTGGAATGGCAAGATTGGTGTACTTTAGCTATTTTCACAGTATAATGTCATATGGTATATTATTATGGGGCTCAGCAGCAGATATTGAATCTATTTTTGTGCTACAAAAGAGAGCTGTACGGGCAATTTACGACCTCAGACCCCGAGACTCGTTGAAGGAACTGTTCAAGGAAATTAATATACTAACAGTGGCTTCTCAATTCATTTATGAAAATATCATGTATATTCGCAAAAACCTGCATCTATTTCCTAAAAAGAGTGACATGCATAATATTAATACCCGGAATAAAGATAAACTTGCCGTTCCAAATTTCAGACTGCATAAAGTGGGTAATTCGTTTATGGGAAAATGTATTCGCTTTTTTAACAAATTACCACAGTCCATTGCTGAACTGCCTATGTATGAATTTAAATCGCATGTCAAGATGATTTTAATGAAAAAAGGTTATTACACTGTAAATGACTATTTAAATGATAAAAATGTATGGAATTAAATACTGCCGTGCTCGCACAGGTTCATTTTATCTTGTAATGTAAACACACTATTTAAAAAGAGGCTGACAATAGTGACCGAGTTTCTTGCGCTGCTTCTTCTCGGCACTAGCCCACAATATTGTCCCGAAGCAGTGGTAGGGTAAAAAAATATACTGGGACGTGTAAAAGAGCTTAATTTAGGCCTATTTACAGAAATAAATTGGTTTTATTGGTTTTATTTATTTATTTATGAAAATATCATGTATATTCGCAAAAACCTGCATCTATTTCCTAAAAAGAGTGACATGCATAATATTAATACCCGGAATAAAGATAAACTTGCCGTTCCAAATTTCAGACTGCATAAAGTGGGTAATTCGTTTATGGGAAAATGTATTCGCTATTTTAACAAATTACCACAGTCCATTGCTGAACTGCCTATGTATGAATTTAAATCGCATGTCAAGATGATTTTAATGAAAAAAGGTTATTACACTGTAAATGACTATTTAAATGATAAAAATGTATGGAATTAAATACTGCCGTGCTCGCACAGGTTCATTTTATCTTGTAATGTAAACACACTATTTAAAAAGAGGCTGACAATAGTGACCGAGTTTCTTGCGCTGCTTCTTCTCGGCACTAGCCCACAATATTGTCCCGAAGCAGTGGTAGGGTAAAAAAATATATTGGGACGTGTAAAAGAGCTTAATTTAGGCCTATTTACAGAAATAAATTGGTTTTATTGGTTTTATTGATACTCGCTCGCCACGCTTAGCGAGCGCAGTTTTTTAAATGATTTCGCACGACGTCGCTGCTGCCCGTCTAGTGCTACAGGAATTAGTCGCCTCTTACGACGCGCCCCCTGTTGGCGGTGGTTGGCTGGCAGTGGATGGATCAAAAATGCGGGAGATCGTGCTCTTTGGCGCTCTTTGGGGGAGGGAGACTTACGTCCAGCAGTGGACTGCAATAAGCTGATAATATGATAATGATATTGTAGGGTAGGTACAAAAAAAAAGCATTTATAAAAGAGAGGTAGGTAGGTCAGCTTCTTCTTCCTCGGTCCTTGACTGATGAAGATCTCGACCACATACAATGTTTCACCACTGACCGCGATCATCAGGTCCACACAGCGTACGATCTGTGGAGGTAGGGCAAAGAGAACCTTAAAAGGTGTGAAACCTAAACCAGGTTTAGGCACTGCTGCAATAAACTTATAAAGAGTCTAGGTAACGTTCTCTTACAATAATAATTATGATAATTTTTAAATTTTCAACAAAATATTCCTCATTTTTTACAAAAAATTAAATGTATGTTTTCATGATTAAAACAGAATGTCCCTATATTGATTTAAATGTTTACAAGGTACTTATGTTACCTACAATATATTTGGTATCTGCTACATACATCAAGATTAATCGCAAAATTGTAAGCTTTCATGCAGTCCCAATGTAATCACTCCCAGAGGAACAACAAAATTGCTGCATGAGATTGAATCTTATGCTGTATCTAGTATTAAATCCATATTACACTAAACTATAGGATAATTTTATCTTTTTATAAAAAGAATTACCTACCTTTCTAAGTTTCTATCTTCTCTGGTTAAAGAGTAATGAATTTTTTAAATTGTCTCTGGCTCTACTTACTACTTTTTAATGGAGGTTTACCATTTTTAAGATACAAAAAGATTGCTTACCAGCGTCGAAATAGTTATTTATTTTGATAAATCTATAGGTACATACGTGCTGGAAGACGTACTCACTACCCAACCAAAGGTCTGAGTCAAGGAGACCATTCATGAGCTACCACAGCTAAAAATAAATTAAACAATATTTCCTCCATCAGTTTCACGAATAAAAACATACACAGTCAAGCAAGACCAGTGGCGTAGCTAGGTAACCAAGGGCCCTGGGGCAAATTATAAAATGGGGCCCCACTGCTATGTAAACTGATTAGGTTTTATCAAATAAAAATATGAAATATACAAATACTTTTAAAATGCTAAGCTACTTAAGCTCTTTTTTGTGCACTGCAGGGCAGGTTATAAAAATATTAAACAGTAATAACATAAATTACAATTATTACTTGGTGTCGGTTTGGCTAATAAAACGAAATAGAGAAGATTCAAGGGTATATTATATAAAGGTCGGGCCTACCAACTGACTAAATAACAATTGCATTTACAATTTTTTCCTAGCTTTAGTTTTCGCAAAAGTATCAATGACTTCGTTTAAATCTAGGCTTGATGCGGTTTTGTTTTCAATTGCTATTAGCGATAAATGTCTGAGTCGAGTTTGGCCCGTATTATTTCTTAAATAATTTTTTATTATTTTTAATTTGCTAAATTACCTTTCAGCCAGTGTTGGGCATTAATCAATTAATTTGTCAATTATCTCGTTAATTGACTTAAAAAGTAATTGCAATAAAATTAATTACAATTAAATTAATCGCAACTAAACTTTTGATTGCACCTTGCAATTAAACTAATTTGATTAACATATGTCAATTGTAACTAACAATTAAAATAATTGCAATTAACTTCTTAGTTGTTTTATGAAACAATTAAAACTAACAATTAACTTTTAGTATCAAAACGAATATAGTATAAAATTTAGGAAAATTAAACTGTAAGACGGATATTTCAATCTCAGATAAAAACGGATGCTCCTCTTCTTCTTCTGCAGCAGCTGAAAGTTTCAGCTGCTGCAGAAGTGACAGGAATTGTAAAGAATAATAACATTACTGTTAATACTTCCGTTAGGTCGCATTCTAGCACTCCATATTTGCTCATTATTTCCTTACATAGTTGGTAAACAGTCCATGCTTGAGTTAGTTGAGGTAAAACTAGGTGGTAAATATTAATAAATTGAAGTTAAAAACTAGGGCCTATTATATCTGAATATTTTCTTTGGAATTCGTCACACTTTTGTAATAAAGTTGCTTCATCAACATGTTATAAAAATGTTGGTGTTAAAAATCGAATATATTATGACAGACTGCACTCATACAAATAAAACGTGTACCTAATTGAGATAATACTATGTCTAGTACATTATTGAAAATCTCAATTTTAAATATTTTTTCTCGGTTTGGAAATCGGTGATCAGCAGCTAATTCATCAAAATGTATTTTAACTTTTCTTTGCCTTTTTCTTGAAAATGGGTGTACGAGTTACATCGTACATTCATCTGCTGCGTAGTCAGCGACCTACAAACCGGCGGACGAGCCATGGACCCTGCACATGCACCGTCGGCACTCTACACCGACGGCACACAATAGAAAACCTTCACATGTTAAAAGACTGTAATTTTTATAGATAAACATAACTTTTTATTTAATAAATGAGATATCAACCGTCCGTGTTGGTACTCATTTCCCTCCGCTGCAGCCAAGACTACCTTAGCCGTCACTATGATCAGTCTGGTGAGTCTGCCAGACTGGCAGCGGGTCCACACCGCCTACCTACCATCCTAACGCTGTCTCCCTGGGAGACCTGCGAGCAGCTCTTCACTTCTCTTTCTACATCCTTATTATGTTTACGTATTTATTGTTAGGTGGGGCTAGGGCTTTAGGGACTTAGTGTCTTGGGGTAAAAGGGACTCTACGCTCACTAGGGAGTTAGTATCATGTCTGACCTTATATTGTGGACACCGGGAGCGGTGCCTTACAACCAGTTGCTTCCCGCCTGTTCAATGGGTATCAATACCATATTTTCTTGCAGTTTCACTAGCTTTGCACTTGAATAATTCGAAGTCATTTCTATAAATTTGCAACTTTGCTTTGGTCTCTGCTAAAACTTTACTCGCCTCACCTAAATTGATGTCGCATTTTTGTAAAGTTTTGGATACATTGAAGTTTAGCATTTTTGTTTTAATACTCTCTGCTTCACTACGCTCATCTTTATTAGGACTCTTTAGAACTATTCCTGATAATGCATAGATAATATCAAAATAACGAAGTTTTATTGCAGATATTGTATTGACCCTACTGGACCGTCCATAGTTTTTTTAGAGTGGTGTCCGATTCGCCTGTAATTTTGACAGTAGATCCCAACGTTTGATGCTGTTTCCGAAAATATATCATATATGCGCATATATATCAATTGGCTGTCCATTTTCCGATCTGGTTATTACTCCATACCTCACAACAATGCTTAGCTGATCTACCCTCGATATGTCCTGTGTCGTATCCATTATGATGGCAAAAAACGGTGACGCTCTAATTTGTTCTAGCAGGTGGGTTTTGAGTTTGGTCCCCAAGCTTTCAATCATTTCATTTTGAATTGTTGCACTCAGATATCTTGTACTGGTCACTGTTCACTGACGACGTTAAAAGTAAAATAAAAGGAAAGAGAAACACAATGATACGCTACAAGTGCCGTTGGGGAATCCCCGGGAAAAAAAAAACACCGTTAGTGTTACCACATTTAACGGTGGAGACCATGAACGATCTCCTGCCCGCGGGCCTGAATTAATGTACCTACTGCAGGTGACTTGCCTTTTTTCACGATATTTCGCGTTATACAATGAGCTGTAGCCGAAATCTATAGATTTGACACGATTTATTGAAAATAATTCTTAACTCAAATTCACAATAAAACGCACATCGATGAATAATAAAACGCACATATCACTATCCGTCAAAATGATTACTCTGCCAACCTACAGGGAAAATTTAGGTGAATTCCCTAGGAAATTCCCCACTTTAATCATGACAACTCAATTTCTCTCAACTGAGTTGTCATGATTAAAGTGGGGTTGCAACCTGTCATTTTTATTTTGAAAATGGGAGAAATTTCCAATAGTTCAGTTCGATCGAGATTTCAGGTAAGGATTAGAGGGCCCCCTGAGCTTGAGGGCCCCGGGGCACTGCCCCGCCTAGCCCCTAGGTAGCTACGCCACTGAGCAAGACACGACTGTTAATTATATTTTCAACTGATTACGAAATCCGTGTCAACAAAAAAAAAACAACTCGCGGCACATAGCGCACATAATGTTTTTTCATCCATGTAGTCCGCAATAAGGGAAACTGTATTTCTAGGTCATTGACCACTGCATGCACGCATAGAAATCAATGGCTAGCCAAGAAATAGGGTTATTACTTCGTCGCCATGGCAACGCGTGTGTCAACAAAAGTCCCTTCGTCGTAAATTTTAAATCAATGTATTTTCTTTTTCTTGTGGTCTTTTTATACTTTGGGTTTTTACTTTATTATAATTAAGAAACTAAAGTTTCTTATAAATGCTTGTTTTTTATGATGTACATACAATCTAGTACTCGTAGATCGATTTCAATTATTTAGGTGCATTACCAATTGTCGATCACTGGACAGCTTCACACAATTCCGGGTGGTACGTATTGTTCCTGACGCTTCATTAAGATCAGCCGCCTCGAACAATTGAAATCTAATCACGGGGTTGTAGCAGGTTCAGCTTGATAATAGAGGTAATTCCATTCACTAGTAGGGGCACAGAATACCTAATAGTACTAGTAGGGGTTCGCTTGCGGGTTCGAATCGCGCACGGGGCAAATGTTTGTGTGATGAGCACGAGCATTTGAACCTAAGTCATGGATGTTTATAAAAGTAATTAAGTAAGTATGTTATATAGTCGCCTTAGAACAAGCTTTATATAGTTATATACCTTAGTTTGGGTCTAGATACTTGGTGTGATTGTTGAAATACGATCTCTAATCACGAAAAAAACTTGCATCTTACGTCACATCCGTCCCATTATTTGCGTGTGTGTGGCGTGCACAGTCTGACCTGTATAATAGTGGACAGACTGATGCATGATGATGTGACAAACTGACGACAGATGCATGAAGAAACGTCAGTATCTTTTGTCTCTTAGTTTGGGGTCAGATAATTGTAAAAATATTAAAAAAAAAAAAGATTTGACTTGAAGCGACTAATTACAATAATTCGAATAGAGAACCTCCTTTTTAGAAGTTTGATTAAAACACAAAAGCTTAGCAAGACATCTACCAAAAATCTGATAAACGTTTTTTTATTATTTTAATGTCACCTTTTTTTTTTCTTGGTGGCTTGCATGAGCGTTTAATATCGTCACCTGTTTACTGATATTAAAACCAGCCAGATACAAAATGTACAACCGAAGACATTTTTACAACAACTTCTTTACAAAAAAATACGAAAATACTTTTTCATCAACGTATTGCTAAGGTATTCGATCTCGACTTAATCAATGATCTAAAGCCATACTTAACATAATATACTAAACCAGTTTGTCAAACAGACGTTGACCTAATGTAACACTTAAGTACGCCGATTGTCGTGTCGAAGTATGATTACAGTTAAATGCATTCAGTACATACCAAATACATGAGATCGCGTGTTATTGAATAGCATCTTTGCATCTACAAGCGAATTTCAACCTTAAGTATATAAGAAATATATTTTATCTTAATTGCATCTTAAATTAACGGGTTGAGGACGTTTTAGAAAACCTTTGAGGTTAAATTAAGACGCAATATTTTATTATTTTTTAATGCTCGACGGATTTTAGATAACGGACAATGATTGTTTTGATTGCAGTAGTCATTTTGGAGGGTTTACCAACAGCTGATTATGTTTAAATTGTAGGTAGACATTGAGACAACATTTTATAATATTTTTTTAAAGGTGTTCGATTTATCTGGTGTGTCAAATTTTTTATGAATGCTAGGGTAGACAGTTATATAGTTTGACAGTATGCTATCGCAATTAAATTGAAATTTTTTGAAAGAGGCACTGACTTTTTATTATAAGGAGATAAGGAGTGTAAAAAGTTTGAATTCGAACCTGTTTCCTACTCATATCTCATTAGTTAGACTGTGATCAGATCACACGGTGCCGTGTACTGGCCGCTGCCGTGGTACAGGATTTGAGTTATGTTTAAAACCGTGTTTTTAAACAGCACTGAACGATGGTAGAATGTGATAAAGAAAAACGCCGCTGTGGCAGAAGACACTTCCACCACGGCGCCGTGTGAAACAAACGAATGCAGTTACCCTTTATGTCAGTCAGTGACTGTCTTGTGGTCAGTGAACGTCTTATCTTTGACTAATTACAATTTAATTCGGTTTTGATGAGGTGCAGTTAGTATAACGGTTAATTTAAGCGACTCAAACGTAAAGTTGTCTAGGTACGATTAATTATTGTTATTTGGTTTATTTGTTCGATATGACTTTTTGATTTTGAAATATTCCTTTACGTGTTATGTTTAATTAAATAAATTCCATAACAACAAATAAAAAAATGAGCGTTGATTGAAGGAAAACAACAATAAGAAACTAAATACAGAGGCGCACTAAAATCATTATTAGAAACATAAAAATATCTTAGCCTACTCCCCATAGGCACTGAGTTGCCTAAGTTATTGTTTATCAGCAATTAATTACGAGATTAAGGGCCACTATCACCACTTGCTGATAAGTTCCGGATAACCTATCTGGCACTTGTTTTGACAGATAACCCATGCAACTACCTGTCAAAAAGTGTCAGGTTATCTGGAACTTATCAGCAAGTGGTGAAAGTGGCCCTAACTCTTAAAGTCACAGAGAGGGGAAAACTGTCATAGCGCCGCGGGAAAAAATAGAAAGCCAGAGAAAATACAATACAAGTATTATACACCAAATTAAGGAGCACTTCGTTCTCTCTCTTTTACCCATAAGCACTTTGTATAAATAAAAAGCTGTCAACATTAAAACCGGACTTTTTAAAGAGTTAGTGTTGTGTAGCGTAGCTTGGTGAAAATCAGTTCTGTTTCCAAGACGGCTGCTGCGCACTTCAGCCGCTGGATGCAAACTGCCCAGAACAGCTTCCTAACAATGTAAATATTGAACAACATCACATATATTATTGCTCCGATCATATAAGGTAAGTATACCATCCTAAGGTAAGTAGCTAAAGCCACTTGTGTTATAGAAATCAGATACAACGACGGTACAACACCGCTGAGACCAGAGACAATATTGATCAGTTCGTTTTCTACATCGATCCGACCGGGAATCGAGCCGTACAGAGATGGCGACGCAAAGTCCGGCGTAGTCTCTCGGCTACGAAGGAGACCTATCTACAGCTGTCAACTAACAAAGGCTTATGATGGACTTCAGAAGTAAAAATAATTCTTAATCAAACTATGTACTGTATTATTAAAAGAATAAATTATATTATACTTATGTATACCAGTACATATTATGATATCATTTTAATATGTATCTTGATGGAAATCGTAGTTGATAAATGGAGCTACTGCCAGAGGATTGTCGATTTTATCCAGTTGATATAAGGGTGATCTTTCGCGATGGCTGTTAGATCGTTTTAGTATTGATCTAGTCATAGATCGTGATTGTGTTGCATAGTTGAGTGCGACCTTCAAACGCTCACGCTTAGTTTGTATAGACGAGCACAAAGGTCACTAAGTCACTGCTTTGTTTCCAAGACTGCAACATAAATTGGGTGAATGTTTCATTTTTAAACTTTAACTCTTATAGTAAAAAAATAATGATAAAAATACCAATCAGTAATTATTGGCGATGAGGATTAAAACTATTTCTGGGTGACGTCAACTCCAAGAATAACTAATCCCACAAAATACATTTTCATGTAAAAACCAACTTCAAAAAACTAAAAAGCTAAAAATAATATTAACACGTAAGGTACCACTTACTTGAGTCGGTGCAAACGAAAACATTGAATCTCTCATCGGCTAGCACCGACTCCAAAAGTAAGTTAAGATTTTTTTTAGCTTTTTAGTTTTTTGAAGTCGGTTTTTTTTAAATAAAATTTACTGATTTCATCTATTTTAAGTGATAAATCCTAATCAAAACAGATCTTAAGAGTGCAAACAAAATTTGACTGCTGAACACCGACTTCATTTCGTAAGTATTATTCCAATTTTAGGGGGCAAATTTTTATTATAGTATCTTTGAAGTTTAAGCTATTCAATAAAAAAAGAATCATCAAAATCGGTTCACATTTGTCAAAGATATTGGGTAACATAGATACAAAAATCTGTTGGCATAGTATGGAGTTCATAAAACGTTTGAGGATTTTCTTATAGATCCCATCATTAGAATTTGACCAAATTTATATAGGACCATTCTGAAAGTATCATCTTTCGAACAAAGAAAGAATTATCAAAATCAGTCAACGTAGTAACGAATGATCGCTGATCATACAAAAAAAAAACAGATTCCAGAACCTCCTCCTTTTTCGAATTCGGCTAAAAATACTGCATGACAAGACCACAATAGCTCATGAGCCAAGCTTCTAACTCTACAAGCCCTAACACCACAAACTCTACGCCTTAGTCAAACATGTGGCTTGGCCGTTTCGCTACCGTCACATAAGCGTAAATATTTTTTGTTTTACTTTTTCATATAAACTGATTTCAGCTGGGGACCAGGTTTAGTATGGACAAGTGTTTTTTTCGATTTCGATGTTGGCCCAAAGATATGTCTACAAGTGTGTGTTACCAGTGATGACATACGGAAAGGCAACATGGCTTCTCATTATTAGCTCAAGATTGCACAGCGTGCCATGTGCCAAGGGCTATGCTTGCTGTTTCTTTGCGAGATCGAATCAGAAACGAGGACAAAAGTCGCTGACATCCTGATTGATAAGCTAGCTAAAGTGGCAGTGGGTGGGGCACATAGCTCGTAGAACTGACGGCTGATGGGGCAAAAAGAATCTATAATGGAGGCCACGTACCGGCAAGCGCAGCGTAGGACGTCCACCCGCAAGGTGGAAGACCTAGTAAAGGTTGCATAAAGCCGCTGGATACAGGCCGCTTGGATCTGGCTAATCTGGAAGTCATTGGAAGAGGCCTATGTTCAGTGGACGTCATATCCTATGGCTGACATGATAGTGATGATGTTGGCGCCATCCCATAGCAAAACTTGCTGTATTGGACCAGTAGAATCACACCTTAGAAGGAATTGTGTTATTTTATAAACACCTTGTATTTTAGAAGTAAGTAAGATATTGTATGATATATTGGACAACATTACATACATTGCTCTGATCCTATGGTGAAAAGCCTAGCTAAAGCACTTGTAAGTTTATCGACTTATTCTGACTACATTAGAAAAATACAAAAAAATATAAAAAAAACAAACATTCGAAATATTGTTTAAAATTTGTTGTGACATTAATAATTTATTAAACTCACTTCTTAGATATCTCATTATCGCATTGATTATACTCTGACATGATAATTGTAACTAGTGTATGTTAATCTTCTTCTTCCTCGGTCCCTCACAGATGAGGATCGCGACCACATACAATGTTCCTCCACATACCCCGATCGTACGCTGTGTGGACCGCCCGTTGCATATTTCCGCCCAATGTTTTTTTTGTGTGATCTTGCGTTCAGAGCTAAAAAACGATGCATACGAGCAATGTATAATTTAAAACTAACTGATTCATGTAACCCGTTCTTTATAAAGCTAAAAATTTTGGCGATGCCATGTTTGTATATTTACGAGACTGCAATTTTTGTTAAATCGAACTTGGTTTTTTTAAAATATAAAACGCGGGCTCGGCGTCAACATAAACTATGTACAATAGCCAGTAGGACAGCTTTATTTCACCAAAGCATCTTCTGCAACGCGTCTCGTATTTTTAACAAAATTCAAGAATCCATTCGGAGCACTGATGAACTGACATATTTTAAACGAAAACTTTACGACTTTCTAATAGAGAAATGCTACTATAAAACTAGTGATTTCATGACAGATTGCACTATTTAAATGACATTTCGATTTATTAATTAAGACAGGTATTTTATAATGTTTATTTATTAATAACGTAAAATAGTTTTAAAATTGATCTGACATTTAATTTAATTCAATTCATTAACACTTATTATTGTATGCCTGCGGCGGGACACAGTTGTTCTAACCTTATTATTATATTACAACCTCTCTGTACCTGTGATTGATTTGATTTGATTTGAATAAATAAATAAAATAAAAAATACATCAAAATTATAGACAGGTAATGTCGTAACGCATGTGCGGACAACTGTACCACTCATCAGCTAGGTACTAGCTTATGTAAGGTGCCTCCGTGCAGCTGTGATAAAATATAAACAATAACATAAAAATACAACAGTTGGTACCTACCAGAAGAATGATCCTGTATTGGCATTTTGCCTTAAAGCCTACATACTACACTTAAAACGTTACTCTCAGTAAAAAGGCATACAACAAAGGTGACTTAATTTCTTGCGCCGTTTCTTCTCATCATCATCTGAAGCGCTGATACGGCAAAGCTACCTAGCTGTGATAGTTTTTCTTTAACTTCATAATCTGTCTATACCTAAAACACTTTCCCATACTAAAACGCGACCAGCTGGCATCAGTTTGTATGGAAACGTCAATTTTTTTTTTGAGATTTCGATGTTGGTCCCATAGAAAAAATTGATGTAATTTAGCCGTAGAATTACCCCTTAAAGTTTTATTTCACCTTTTCGTTACACCCTGTATATATAAAACAAAGTCGATTTAGTAACACCATTTATAAATCAAGAACGGCTGGACCGATTTTTTAGATTTTTAATTTTTGAATTTGTCTCCGCCCCGAATAGCAGAATAACTTTAAAAAAAGAGTTACAGTCGCCATTGCATTGACAAGACAGAAGAAGAAGCACGGTAAAACATATTTCGGGTCAATTCGGAAAAGTGTAAGTTATTTTAATAAATAAAGAAAATAACATCGCCTTTAATGAATATAAAATTACCATCACTTAATTTAGTGACGTTCTCGTAAACTAGAAAGTGTAAAGATATTTTAATTTTATAAAAAATAGCTGTTGCCCGCGACTTCGTCTGCGTGGTCTTTAGGGGTATGAAAAATAGATGTTGGCCGATTCTCAGACCTACTCAATATGCTCACAAAATTTCATGAGAATCGGTCAAGCCGTTTCGGAGGAGTACGGGAACGAACATTGTGACACGAGAATTTTATATATAAGATATTATGTCTCGATATCTTATATTGTAAAAAAGTAACATCACTTAATAGTGACGTCCTTATAAACTGGTTTCATGGGATTACCACGGTACACAGCACAGCTATTAGCATGAATAGTAACTATTATCCAATCTATGGCAAGACACCTTGCTATGCAATTAAATCGTTTATCCTTTACGATGGGACAAAGGATCACAATGTAATATCACTACTTACTACATACAATTCATTAGATTCTACCCATGACTCCATCTGTCGAAATAAGGTAATAGTTAATTTCATCGAGTACATACCTCAAGCAGTAATATTGATCATATATCTTCGAAACTAGCTAGTGATTTTTTACTTATATTTAGTACGAATGACTCAAGTTCTGTCAATTCTCTATTCTGCCTATACTAAAACAGTACAGAAACAAATTAAAAAATTGCGGAAAATTTTGTATTTCTACTCTATAGCGTATGTACTTCATGGTTGCATGAATAACAGTTCCTATAACTTAAGAACACATGGGCCACGTCCCCACGCTCTTTGATCCCCCCCCTTCCCATAATCAGGCCAAAGTATTTTTTAGCTAACCAATTTTGAAGTTACGACTAAACTTTTTTCACATTTCTCAAAGCAAGCATTTTTTGCTTTTTGTACTACTGAGAGTCTCGGACAGACAGACGGAAGGACGGACATAATAAGGTTTCCTTTTTAAACTACGTAACTCTAAAACACACCCGATTCTCAAAATGATAACAATGTAGGTGAGGATTTATAAAACCGGTCGATATGAAACAATTACTTATAATAGTTAGTTCCCGCGTGACATCACTGTTCGACTGGTGCCTGGTACGCGGTTAATTTGCTTTATGACGTCACATTTTTTGCTAACAGTATTTTAAAATACATGTTAGAACGTTCTATTGTTGTTTGACATGCTGAGCTATTATTAATAGTTTATTATAGTAAATACACATTAAATAAATGGTCTCTCCTATGGGTCTCATAAGAAAGCTCAAGGTCGCACAACGTGCTATGAATAATTTTATAAAAAAAATAAAAACCGACTTCAAAAAACTAAAACGCTAAAAATAATCTTAACACTTAAGTAGCTAATCAGTTACTTTTGGAGTCGGTGCAAACGAAAACATTGGTCTCTCATTGACTGGCATTTTTTTTATAAAATTAACTTATTTCATCCATTTTAGTGATAAATCCTAATCAAAACAAATCTTACGAGTGCAAACATAATTTAACTGCTGAACACCGATTTCATTTCCTATTTTTCCACCCTTAGGGGTGAAATTTTTTCCGAAAAATTTTATTATAGTATCTTTGAAGTATAAGCTATTCATTAAAAAAAGAATCATCAAAATCGGTCTACATTTGGCAGAGATATAGGTAAGATAGATACTAAAATCAGTTGGCGTGGTACGGAGTTTATGCAATGTTTGATGATTTTCTTATAGATCCCATCATCAGAATTTAACCAAATTTATATGGGACCATTCTGAAAGTATTACCTTTCAAACAAAAAAATAATTATCGAAATCGGTCAACGCAGTAACGAATGATCGCAGAACATACACAAAAAAAAGAAAAAAAAAAAAAAAAAAGATATATTGAACAACATCACATATATTATTGCTCCGATCATATAAGGTAAGTATACCATCCTAAGGTAAGTAGCTAAAGCCACTTGTGTTATAGAAATCAGATACAACGACGGTACAACACCGCTGAGACCAGAGACAATATTGATCAGTTCGTTTTCTACATCGATCCGACCGGGAATCGAGCCGTACAGAGATGGCGACGCAAAGTCCGGCGTAGTCTCTCGGCTACGAAGGAGACCTATCTACAGCTGTCAACTAACAAAGGCTTATGATGGACTTCAGAAGTAAAAATAATTCTTAATCAAACTATGTACTGTATTATTAAAAGAATAAATTATATTATACTTATGTATACCAGTACATATTATGATATCATTTTAATATGTATCTTGATGGAAATCGTAGTTGATAAATGGAGCTACTGCCAGAGGATTGTCGATTTTATCCAGTTGATATAAGGGTGATCTTTCGCGATGGCTGTTAGATCGTTTTAGTATTGATCTAGTCATAGATCGTGATTGTGTTGCATAGTTGAGTGCGACCTTCAAACGCTCACGCTTAGTTTGTATAGACGAGCACAAAGGTCACTAAGTCACTGCTTTGTTTCCAAGACTGCAACATAAATTGGGTGAATGTTTCATTTTTAAACTTTAACTCTTATAGTAAAAAAATAATGATAAAAATACCAATCAGTAATTATTGGCGATGAGGATTAAAACTATTTCTGGGTGACGTCAACTCCAAGAATAACTAATCCCACAAAATACATTTTCATGTAAAAACCAACTTCAAAAAACTAAAAAGCTAAAAATAATATTAACACGTAAGGTACCACTTACTTGAGTCGGTGCAAACGAAAACATTGAATCTCTCATCGGCTAGCACCGACTCCAAAAGTAAGTTAAGATTTTTTTTAGCTTTTTAGTTTTTTGAAGTCGGTTTTTTTTAAATAAAATTTACTGATTTCATCTATTTTAAGTGATAAATCCTAATCAAAACAGATCTTAAGAGTGCAAACAAAATTTGACTGCTGAACACCGACTTCATTTCGTAAGTATTATTCCAATTTTAGGGGGCAAATTTTTATTATAGTATCTTTGAAGTTTAAGCTATTCAATAAAAAAAGAATCATCAAAATCGGTTCACATTTGTCAAAGATATTGGGTAACATAGATACAAAAATCTGTTGGCATAGTATGGAGTTCATAAAACGTTTGAGGATTTTCTTATAGATCCCATCATTAGAATTTGACCAAATTTATATAGGACCATTCTGAAAGTATCATCTTTCGAACAAAGAAAGAATTATCAAAATCAGTCAACGTAGTAACGAATGATCGCTGATCATACAAAAAAAAAACAGATTCCAGAACCTCCTCCTTTTTCGAATTCGGCTAAAAATACTGCATGACAAGACCACAATAGCTCATGAGCCAAGCTTCTAACTCTACAAGCCCTAACACCACAAACTCTACGCCTTAGTCAAACATGTGGCTTGGCCGTTTCGCTACCGTCACATAAGCGTAAATATTTTTTGTTTTACTTTTTCATATAAACTGATTTCAGCTGGGGACCAGGTTTAGTATGGACAAGTGTTTTTTTCGATTTCGATGTTGGCCCAAAGATATGTCTACAAGTGTGTGTTACCAGTGATGACATACGGAAAGGCAACATGGCTTCTCATTATTAGCTCAAGATTGCACAGCGTGCCATGTGCCAAGGGCTATGCTTGCTGTTTCTTTGCGAGATCGAATCAGAAACGAGGACAAAAGTCGCTGACATCCTGATTGATAAGCTAGCTAAAGTGGCAGTGGGTGGGGCACATAGCTCGTAGAACTGACGGCTGATGGGGCAAAAAGAATCTATAATGGAGGCCACGTACCGGCAAGCGCAGCGTAGGACGTCCACCCGCAAGGTGGAAGACCTAGTAAAGGTTGCATAAAGCCGCTGGATACAGGCCGCTTGGATCTGGCTAATCTGGAAGTCATTGGAAGAGGCCTATGTTCAGTGGACGTCATATCCTATGGCTGACATGATAGTGATGATGTTGGCGCCATCCCATAGCAAAACTTGCTGTATTGGACCAGTAGAATCACACCTTAGAAGGAATTGTGTTATTTTATAAACACCTTGTATTTTAGAAGTAAGTAAGATATTGTATGATATATTGGACAACATTACATACATTGCTCTGATCCTATGGTGAAAAGCCTAGCTAAAGCACTTGTAAGTTTATCGACTTATTCTGACTACATTAGAAAAATACAAAAAAATATAAAAAAAACAAACATTCGAAATATTGTTTAAAATTTGTTGTGACATTAATAATTTATTAAACTCACTTCTTAGATATCTCATTATCGCATTGATTATACTCTGACATGATAATTGTAACTAGTGTATGTTAATCTTCTTCTTCCTCGGTCCCTCACAGATGAGGATCGCGACCACATACAATGTTCCTCCACATACCCCGATCGTACGCTGTGTGGACCGCCCGTTGCATATTTCCGCCCAATGTTTTTTTTGTGTGATCTTGCGTTCAGAGCTAAAAAACGATGCATACGAGCAATGTATAATTTAAAACTAACTGATTCATGTAACCCGTTCTTTATAAAGCTAAAAATTTTGGCGATGCCATGTTTGTATATTTACGAGACTGCAATTTTTGTTAAATCGAACTTGGTTTTTTTAAAATATAAAACGCGGGCTCGGCGTCAACATAAACTATGTACAATAGCCAGTAGGACAGCTTTATTTCACCAAAGCATCTTCTGCAACGCGTCTCGTATTTTTAACAAAATTCAAGAATCCATTCGGAGCACTGATGAACTGACATATTTTAAACGAAAACTTTACGACTTTCTAATAGAGAAATGCTACTATAAAACTAGTGATTTCATGACAGATTGCACTATTTAAATGACATTTCGATTTATTAATTAAGACAGGTATTTTATAATGTTTATTTATTAATAACGTAAAATAGTTTTAAAATTGATCTGACATTTAATTTAATTCAATTCATTAACACTTATTATTGTATGCCTGCGGCGGGACACAGTTGTTCTAACCTTATTATTATATTACAACCTCTCTGTACCTGTGATTGATTTGATTTGATTTGAATAAATAAATAAAATAAAAAATACATCAAAATTATAGACAGGTAATGTCGTAACGCATGTGCGGACAACTGTACCACTCATCAGCTAGGTACTAGCTTATGTAAGGTGCCTCCGTGCAGCTGTGATAAAATATAAACAATAACATAAAAATACAACAGTTGGTACCTACCAGAAGAATGATCCTGTATTGGCATTTTGCCTTAAAGCCTACATACTACACTTAAAACGTTACTCTCAGTAAAAAGGCATACAACAAAGGTGACTTAATTTCTTGCGCCGTTTCTTCTCATCATCATCTGAAGCGCTGATACGGCAAAGCTACCTAGCTGTGATAGTTTTTCTTTAACTTCATAATCTGTCTATACCTAAAACACTTTCCCATACTAAAACGCGACCAGCTGGCATCAGTTTGTATGGAAACGTCAATTTTTTTTTTGAGATTTCGATGTTGGTCCCATAGAAAAAATTGATGTAATTTAGCCGTAGAATTACCCCTTAAAGTTTTATTTCACCTTTTCGTTACACCCTGTATATATAAAACAAAGTCGATTTAGTAACACCATTTATAAATCAAGAACGGCTGGACCGATTTTTTAGATTTTTAATTTTTGAATTTGTCTCCGCCCCGAATAGCAGAATAACTTTAAAAAAAGAGTTACAGTCGCCATTGCATTGACAAGACAGAAGAAGAAGCACGGTAAAACATATTTCGGGTCAATTCGGAAAAGTGTAAGTTATTTTAATAAATAAAGAAAATAACATCGCCTTTAATGAATATAAAATTACCATCACTTAATTTAGTGACGTTCTCGTAAACTAGAAAGTGTAAAGATATTTTAATTTTATAAAAAATAGCTGTTGCCCGCGACTTCGTCTGCGTGGTCTTTAGGGGTATGAAAAATAGATGTTGGCCGATTCTCAGACCTACTCAATATGCTCACAAAATTTCATGAGAATCGGTCAAGCCGTTTCGGAGGAGTACGGGAACGAACATTGTGACACGAGAATTTTATATATAAGATATTATGTCTCGATATCTTATATTGTAAAAAAGTAACATCACTTAATAGTGACGTCCTTATAAACTGGTTTCATGGGATTACCACGGTACACAGCACAGCTATTAGCATGAATAGTAACTATTATCCAATCTATGGCAAGACACCTTGCTATGCAATTAAATCGTTTATCCTTTACGATGGGACAAAGGATCACAATGTAATATCACTACTTACTACATACAATTCATTAGATTCTACCCATGACTCCATCTGTCGAAATAAGGTAATAGTTAATTTCATCGAGTACATACCTCAAGCAGTAATATTGATCATATATCTTCGAAACTAGCTAGTGATTTTTTACTTATATTTAGTACGAATGACTCAAGTTCTGTCAATTCTCTATTCTGCCTATACTAAAACAGTACAGAAACAAATTAAAAAATTGCGGAAAATTTTGTATTTCTACTCTATAGCGTATGTACTTCATGGTTGCATGAATAACAGTTCCTATAACTTAAGAACACATGGGCCACGTCCCCACGCTCTTTGATCCCCCCCCTTCCCATAATCAGGCCAAAGTATTTTTTAGCTAACCAATTTTGAAGTTACGACTAAACTTTTTTCACATTTCTCAAAGCAAGCATTTTTTGCTTTTTGTACTACTGAGAGTCTCGGACAGACAGACGGAAGGACGGACATAATAAGGTTTCCTTTTTAAACTACGTAACTCTAAAACACACCCGATTCTCAAAATGATAACAATGTAGGTGAGGATTTATAAAACCGGTCGATATGAAACAATTACTTATAATAGTTAGTTCCCGCGTGACATCACTGTTCGACTGGTGCCTGGTACGCGGTTAATTTGCTTTATGACGTCACATTTTTTGCTAACAGTATTTTAAAATACATGTTAGAACGTTCTATTGTTGTTTGACATGCTGAGCTATTATTAATAGTTTATTATAGTAAATACACATTAAATAAATGGTCTCTCCTATGGGTCTCATAAGAAAGCTCAAGGTCGCACAACGTGCTATGAATAATTTTATAAAAAAAATAAAAACCGACTTCAAAAAACTAAAACGCTAAAAATAATCTTAACACTTAAGTAGCTAATCAGTTACTTTTGGAGTCGGTGCAAACGAAAACATTGGTCTCTCATTGACTGGCATTTTTTTTATAAAATTAACTTATTTCATCCATTTTAGTGATAAATCCTAATCAAAACAAATCTTACGAGTGCAAACATAATTTAACTGCTGAACACCGATTTCATTTCCTATTTTTCCACCCTTAGGGGTGAAATTTTTTCCGAAAAATTTTATTATAGTATCTTTGAAGTATAAGCTATTCATTAAAAAAAGAATCATCAAAATCGGTCTACATTTGGCAGAGATATAGGTAAGATAGATACTAAAATCAGTTGGCGTGGTACGGAGTTTATGCAATGTTTGATGATTTTCTTATAGATCCCATCATCAGAATTTAACCAAATTTATATGGGACCATTCTGAAAGTATTACCTTTCAAACAAAAAAATAATTATCGAAATCGGTCAACGCAGTAACGAATGATCGCAGAACATACACAAAAAAAAGAAAAAAAAAAAAAAAAAAGATACCGACGAATTGAGAACCTCCTCCTTTTTTGAAGTCGGTTGAAAAGGGCGGTGTTTCCTTGCGTGATGGAATCAGAAATGAGGAGATCCGTAAACGAACAAAAGTCGCTGACATAGCCCGACGGATTAGCAAGCTGAAGTGGCAGTGAGCGGGGCACATAGCTCGTAGAACTGACGGTTGATGGGGCAGAAAGGTTCTAGAATGGAGGCCGCGTACCGGCAAGCGCAGCGTAGGACGTCTACCCACAAGGTGGACAGACGACCTGGTGAAGGTCGCAGGAAGACTCTGGATGCAGGCCGCTTCCAAGCGGCCAATCTGGAAGTCACTAGGGGAAGGCCTATGTTTAGCTGCTGAAGGCTGAAATAAAGATGATAATGATGATGTTAAATAGATATTCGCTAAACAATACACAAATTGTCATGGTCTAGAAGTAAGGAATTAACATCCTTGTGTGGGGATGGTTGGTGCCGTGAGGGGACGGACGCTCGTAAAGAATACACTTTCCCACCGCCAACAGGAGGCTTATCGTAAGAGGCGACTAATTCCTGTAACACGAGACGGGCAGCACAAAACTGCCCACTAGCTAAATGGACCGATGACCTTAGGAAGATGGCAGGCAGCTAGTAGCTAGATGAAAAAAATGAGAGATCGTGCTCTTCGGCACTTTTTGGGTGATGCTTACGTCCAGCATTGGGCTGCAAAAGGCTGACATGATTCTGATGAGGATAAAAGCCTTGTTGTGCATTGACTTCTATATGCCCTGTGTGAGCTTGTATGATTGCGACAATGTGTCACTCAAGATATGGCCTGTGATGTCATTTCTGCGCAATCCCAAGGTGGCTTGACACCGCTGGCATATCCCTAGTTATGGCACTGGTAAATAGGAATTAAGTTGTGCAGTTTTATCAAGAATAATATTTGCACTTGTTTTTTTTGGTTCGAAATCTCGACCTTTCGCTATCCGAGCGACTGCTTTTCCAACTTAGCTACGAAGTACATTTCTTCAAGTTTAGCTGAAATATTAGTAACCCATTGTTGTTGTTGTAAAATCTTAGATTTTCTACCTACTATTGTGCAGATATGATTTGTGCACAGGTATGTACTGGTATGTACCTACTAACATCAAAATTCTACGAAGAAGCAACTAGAAATCACCTCTACCTAATAATAGCCAGCCGTGTTCGACCTACAAAAAAGGCCACTTCTATTAAAATAAGGCCCATGTTTATCCTCCTTTATTCCATTGACATTGAGACCTTTTTTGCTTGATATTTTTTAAATAATACTGGCAATGTTTTTAGAACGTTTTTGTTTAAGAGTCATCGCCCGTCGATCACAACAGGTTGTATGATCGAATGATCTAATACATGGTTATCGGACAGACATTTTGTCTCTTGACTAATCATGCTGCGATAAACATTCTCATTTGGGTTTTTAACAAAAAGTCAATATCATCAACATCATCTTTAGAAACCTAGACAAAGTTGTTAAAAATCCATTACTAGACAAAGACGGGGGTGACTAGGTCGTTAGTCCACCGGAGTGGGTCCCACATGCCCAAGCTGCGTCTTCGAGTTTGTGGTCGCTACGCCAGATCCTTTCTTCGCCAAAAGTTGTTGGCTCTGCGAGCATTGTGGTCTACCCATTGTCAATTTAGATTTACAATTCAAAGAACTATGTCGGTGACTTTTGTTATTTTACGGAAAACTGAAGGAGAGAGCTCACTCTATGCAAGCTGAATGTCTTTGTTTGATTGTTTAAGAGGCCAACAGCCAAGGACCACGTCTAAGTGCTGTTAGTCATCACTGGCAATACGGACTGCTTGAATATTTTAGTCTTCTGGTTCTGTGATATCGTCTTTTATATGATATATTTTCATCATCAGACGAAAAGATGTCTAATTGTGCAATAAAATGATGTTTTTTGGTATGTTAAACAGTAATTGTTGTTTGAATTGAGTTTCAATGATCAATTTTCTTAGAAATTTATGAAAGAAGGTAGGATTTATTATTAATAATTCATTTCTAAAAAAAAGAAACATAACACTAAACGAAAATACCTACTGATGGTTATTTTAACGATAGGTGAGGGCTGCGGTCATATTACTTAGCGGTAGGTAGGATAGTAACCTATCTGCTATTCTATGCTATAATCTTTTTCTGAGTAAAATTTCCTCCAGATCCGTTCCACCGTTCGGATGTGATTGAATAACAAACATCCATCCACCCAACCTTTGCATCTTTAAATATCTTTATAGATAAAACAAAGTTGGGTTAGTTACATAATTTATAAATAAGGACGGCTGAACCGATCTATGATGTGTTGGTTTTCTATCGGAAAAATTCATTAGAAAAAAAAAAATGAAGAGGCGGTCCGAAGTTACAGCTAGCTTATAATATTAGTTAAGATAAGAAGTAGATAAGATAATATTTTCAGTAACAAACAAAAATCCACACAAGTAGAGCCGCGGAAAATCGTTAGTCTATAATAAAAGCATATATGATTAAAACATGCCTTCAAAGTTTCTTCACCGAAATTCAACGCCTAGAGTGAGTGAAGGGCACTTGAGGTCGTCTTATTTGACGGCGTCCAAAGGGTTGGGGCCAGATGACCCTCGTCAACTTTAGCGCGTCACCGGACAGAAATAGGGTTAAGTGTTAAATCCTATTCTGTTTCTGAGAGTGAAGCCTGGAAATTAGAACATGCTTTTTGGAAATAAAACCTTAATCATAAAATACTTATCATACACACACATAAACTCATAAACACACATACACACATGTACCATATTGTTGGGTCAATTTGAGTTGGATTTGAATTTGATATTGACTAGTATTCATTATAGTTGCTTGGGGTTGCTTGACGACTGGTCTTGAGGAGTCACATTTATTTGATTTAGTATTTACTTTTTAAATTGTCTCTTTGATGTGCAGCATTAGCTCAAGGCCTCAATAATCATCTATCTAACATCTACTCATTAAAACCATGCTTATGAGTTTAAAAACGCTAAATCGGCTGTGGATTGCCGAGAATCCTGCAGACTACTTGATGTGCAGCGTCAGCTCAAGGTCTCGATAATCATCTTAAATTAACACCTACTCATTGAGACTATTCTTATGAGCTCAAATATGCTGTATCGTCTGTGAGTTGCCGAGGGGTTGATAGTCCAGCAGTCGTCTTGATGTGCAACATAAGTTCAAGACCTCGATCATTATTTATCTAACACGTGCTCATTGAGACCATTTTTTTGAGCCCAAATACGCTGTATCTGCTGTAATTTGCTTAGGAGTCGGGAATTCCCCAGATTGCTAGATGCTGCAGCATCAGCTCAAGGTTGTAATGTCTTGGAAATACTACTAAGGTACATGCATCAAATATTTTAAATTAATCGGACCTGTAAATGTTTGCGATAAGCTGATAATACTTTTCAAGTAGGAAATGCCCTGATATCCTTCAAACGGCTGAACTCAATATGAAAATCTTCATAAAATATAGCTAAGAACCATCTCTGTAATATCAGCTTTAAAACAAAAAAATACATCAACTTCATTCGTTCATTCGTTTGGAAGCTACGATGCCACAGACAGATACACAGATACCCCAGATATACCTTTTAAGAATTGTCGAAATCGGCCAACGTGGTAACGAATGAACGCTGAACATCCTTATGTAGGTTCAACGATAAATCGTTCAAAAAAAAATTTACCTATTTAAAAGTGATGGTCATTTCAACTGGGTGCGAAAAGCCGTTTCTTCTTCCCGCTTACTTACACACGACATTGAATTCGCGCTTCGTTGACATACAACACTTTCAAATAAGTCTTGTTTGCTATACTTGAAAATGAACTGTTTCATGCAAACTGATGTCAGCTGATCGGCGGCTTTGTATGGGGAAGTAAATTTTTTTTTTTGGAAAGCGGACCCTGGGCTCTAAAGCAATGGCTTTGGATGCAACTGGGATTGACCGTATAAAGATAAAGATAAAAAAAAATTGCTTAAAATATGGTTTACAAGATGTTAAAATGAATTACATTTCCTCATATTTTACCAATGTGATGGCATGCAAATTATTATAATAAAATAAGATGTATATAGATAAATATAGATGAAGAAGAGGAGATGTTGGTCCCATACAAAACGTTGTTGTATTTGAGCACCAGAATCAGCCCCTAAGGGGTTGTTTATGTATTAAAAATAATCCTGTACATCCAACTATCCCCTCTCTCCCCTATGTATCTCCCCCTGCTCGATGGTTTATTGTCTTGCAAAATAATGAAACTGTAATTGGTATTGTAAAACTGGAAACTGGAAACATTAAAACGTCTAGTTACAAGACAACTCATAAATCTAACTTTACTAACTCGAAATCATTGCTTAGCTATAATTCAGATCTCGAAAGTGGCTGAGTCGCGAACCGTCCTAAATCGCAACTTGACCGTAACATTGGCACTAAAAAACTGGCCGTCCTCGGTAACTAAGAAATGTTTTTTTTGTTATGGTCACCTATAGGTTCTACAGTGTGTAACGAAAAGGTGAAATAAAACTTTAAGGGGTTATTCTGCGGCTAAATTACATCAACTTTTTCTATGGGACCAACATCAAAATCTCAAAATAAACATTGACGTTTCCATACAAACTGATGCCAGTTGGTCGCGTTTTAGTATGGGAAAGTGTTTTTTTTTGCGATTTCGATGTTGGTCCCATAGAAAAAGTTGATGTAATTTAGCCGTAGAATAACCCCTTAAAGTTTTATTTCACCTGTTTGTTACACACTGTATATGGCTAGCTGGTAGATAATAATTTGTTTGTGGTGTCTAAGTTTGTAGGTTGGTTGTATGAAATAGTTAATTAAGAGGCGTCCTCAAAAGATATCTCTACTTACTATTCAAGTTATTTATTAACTAGGAACTTGTACATTCAGATATTTCAATTTTCTAAGATATTCTAAACCTAAAAAAAATGTTAAGTGCGAGTCTGACACGCGCACCGAGGGTTCCGTAAACACTTGTGGTTATGTACATAGTTCGACCATAAACAAGTCTTGATTCCGATAAAGTTTTACTAGTATATACAATGTGTATTTTCGATACTTGATCAAACGAAATGTGTGGATACTAGACCCAAAATTATCGACAAAAAAATCAATAAAAATATTTTTTGTCAGCCATCTTTAAAACCGAGCATTTTTTTTTTTCGTCGTTTCTTTTTATTGAAACGGTGTATTTTTTTCAAAGTAGTCTCATTTGAAAGCTAAACAGTTTATCTAGCTAATAAGATAAAAAAAACAGCCATACCTAACAAAAAACTTTAAAAAAAATTAAAAACTTCTAAAATTTGTGTAAAAAAGATCCTTTTTTTTATTTTTGATCTGTAACTTTAAAACTAGTTCCTTGAGGTGTACTTTTTGTATGTATCCTTAATCTTGATTAATTCATTGATGAATTAAGATGGCTGACAAAAAAAAAATTTTTTTTTTCGATAATTTTGGGTCTAGTATCCGCACATTTCGTTTGATCAAGTATCGAAAATACACATTGTATATGTTGAAGAGTTCCACTATCCACTTTCTAGATCCAATACCTGATCAGCTCGATCGATCTCAAATATCACCCAGATTTTATGCACTTAGGTAGGTACTTGCTTTGTTTCAAATCGATTCAGGAAAAACTTATTTAACCGACATTACCTGCAAGTAGGTTAATAAAACCAACTCCTAGGATTATTTACATACATAATTAGTTAGTCACGAATAAAACTAATAAATGCCTGTTGCCTGTCGTTTAAATGATAACTCTGTACTCATAGGTTGTATCAATGCCATTGGTGTTCCGAATAAAATAAATAAAATAAATTAAAATTATATAAAATAAATTAAAAAGACAAACCTAAAAAAACGTTAGACATAAAATGTAAACACGTGACGTATTTATTCAGATTTGTTATGTATCTTGTCATCACCAGCCGATACGTACTCCCGGAGCGGTGGTAGGGCATAGTTATATTTTGGGACATGCACGGAAGGGGCCTATATACTGAAAAAAATACTATTGTGACTATTAATATGACTGTTTGAAATAACAAACTTATTAATCATCATCATCATTTCAGCCATAGGACGTCCACTGCTGAACATAGGCTTCCACCAGTGACTTTCAGATCGGTCGGCTGGAAGCGGCGGCCTGCATCCGGCAGTAAAATGATGTAATAATAATATAATGTCATCATTTATTACATACATTATAATAATGTGCCGTGTAGGGACGGCCGTGAAGAATACACTTCCCCAACGCCAACAGGAGGCGTGTCGTAAGAGGCGACTAATTTCTGTAGCACGAGACGGGCAGCAGCGTCTTTGTGCGAAATCTTATAAAAAACTGCGCTTGCCAACCCGTCTGCCAAGCGTGGCGAGTATTGTCAATCCCCCCAGATGATGTCTTTGAGGGAGGCCTTTGTTCAGCAGTAGATACCTTAAGGCTGAAATAATGATGATGATGATGATGATGATTATAATAAAAGGCCCATGTAATAAATACCTTACAGACTAACATACATACAATCATTAAAAATTTTATATTAGGTTATTTTTGAGCCTTTGTTTCCGTAGTGTGTAATACGCACTCCGTGAAAATTTCAATTTCCTATTATGGTTCAAAATATACAGACCTGTGACAGACAGACAGACAATGAGTCTGCGGACCCTTAGTAATAAGGTCCCATTGGCACCCTATGAATAGTATAAAGGCATTAAGAAGACGTTTTGTGGAAGTAATACTCTAGTATTTTATTTAATTATGTCAAGTATTTGTACCTACACTTACTCGTAGTATGATACTTAGTTTTTCTTTCAACTAGTGTTAAGGAAAATGCGGATAATTGATGGAAACTTTACAGTTTGTATGCAATTGTTAACAATTTATTGTTATTGCTGTTGTATGCATATATCGTAGAATAAAAACACGGTTACTGAATGCGAAAGCTGATAAAATTCTTAGCATCAGGTTTGATTAATTATTATTACTACCCTGATGGTTTCTCACGTAGGCAGCGTAGGGCGACCACCTACAACGTGGACAGACGACCTGGTAAAGTTGCAGGAAGACGCTGGATGCGGGCCGCCTCCAACCGGCCAATCTGGAAGTCAATGGGGGAGGCCTGTGTTCAGCAACGGACGTCCTATGGCTGAAATGATGATGATGATGGTCTCTCAAGATTTTTATTAAACAAGATAAATACCAGCATAGGACTTGTACTGGAACAATTCAACGTTAAGGAAACCTTCCGAAAAGAATAAGGTTTTTTCAAACATCAGATTAATTAGTTATTATTTATTTATTTAGACTTTTTTGTACAAATTTAAAAAATCATACAGAAGGTGGACTTAATGCCACGATACATTATGTAGTCCCAAACTAAGCATAGCTTGTCTATGGCGCCCAGATAGTTAACATATAAACATAAGTATTTAAATTCAATAATTTTTTAACAAATGTCCGATTGGTTTTTGTAATCATCAATCTGTTTGTTCAAACTAAATGAAATTTAAATGGATCTAAAATTCAAGTTATTCTATCCTATCCAACAATTATTGGTTTCCAATAAAACGTAACATGCGTAATCACTTTAACAACCCGATTGGTGTAGGTAGCGGCGCGGTAATTCGCTTTGAACGCTAAGGGTCCCGGGTTCGATACCCGATTAGGGCCATTTCGAAAAACTATCTTTTCCAAATTGACTGGAGTCTGGGTTTTTTGGGAAATGTCCCAATCAAAAATATATTCTCTGGTACCTCGTAACATAAGAATGTTCATTCCAGGTCTAGCGCATAATTAATTATTGTACAGACGACACCTCGTCAACCTACCACAAAACATCAAATTTTCTCAATTAATATTGACCTTTATATATTAGACTTAAAAGTTGAAAATCGGTTCAATGACCTCTAACTTTTTGGGTAGGTTGACTTTTCGTTAACTGTACATTAAACGAAAAAATAAACGCGTCGAACGCATATTCCTTTTTTAAATCGGTTGATAAAATCTAATAACCGTTTCAACAATGATCGGTTTGCGCATATTGGCTCCCGATAAGCCAAGTTAAGTCGCATCACGCACTGCTTGCATTATGCAATCAGTGTCACATTTGTATGTCAATGTGCTTAACCCGCAAATGTATTAGTGAAGAAACGAAAGTGACAATAGTTTGTTGAATCTTTAGTGCGTTTTGGCATTGGTGAATAAAGTTGTTGATTTGTTCGTAGGGTCATGTAAAGAAAACTGTCCTTAATGAATATCATGTTGCATTCATTGTATTGTAAAGTAAGTTTCATGGGATTTTCCTTGCCTTAGTATTATATAAAACGCCATTTATGCTCTGTTAGATATTTATTATTTAGTTAATAATGCAAAAGAGTTTAACTATGCTAAAAAAACAAAATATGGTCTCGTTTGCTAGGCTTAGGGGTTAAGATTATCGGATTCGAGTTTCCAAAAAGACCACATTTCTTAATAAAAAACCAGTTGAATACAATACAAGCCCAAGCGTAGAAACGGTAACTAATACATACAAGCTACAAACTTGGCTTGAGTATAATTCAAGTCGTTCAATTGAACAACAATTAATAAAAACTAGTTAAGTGCGAGTCCCGCTAGCCAGTTTTTCCTTTGCTGGCTCCTAACCCGAACCCTAGGACATGCAAGCAGATTCGTCTATTACTTTTTACGTCATGGGGTTGCAAAAAAATAATCCTCCGACTGCTCCCAAAATCGGAGGAATATGGGATGTCTAGTAAAAATACGCATAGAGTTGGAAGACTTGGAAGCAATGCATGAAAAGCCTTCCTATAACTATAAATAACGCATTGTGACAACTCTATTGTTTTTAATGCGACAATAAAGCGGTTTCTATCGTCAAATACAAGTTTAATTGCATAATAATTCGGTAAATAGTTTGTAAAATAGTCCCAGGAGTGACCATAGTTAAGAGGACTATTAAGATGCTTTTGACGTTTCGGTTTTGGAATTTTTTCTGAAACCAGGAAGATGTTGCCACACTTTTCCAAATATTACTAACGTATAAAATTTTTGCCTTGCGTGTGTTTGAGGCGAAATTCGGTAACGTTTCCTTCCGTCGTTCGACGAATGTAGTGAAATCGTTACGCTTTGGTGGCAGTGACGTTGGCACTGCTGCGCTGATGGGAAATGAACTGCAAACATAGTTTTATCTGGCTATATATATTTATAGAGAAAGACACCAGACATACTAGTGCTACAAATATGCTATCCAGGTGCGGGTACCAATGGCCGTGCTTATTGCATAAACATTTTTACCTTGTAGAATTCAAACATTTATAGAACTATTTTTTAAACTACTAAACGGACTTTGAGAAGTACCGATTGCCTTTTCTCTCTGTCTTGCTCTATGGTTGACCAATAGAGAAAATACTTCTTTGCGTTAATTCTGACATCTGTAAACCTGTTTCTTGTTTGCGAAAGAGCATATATTTCTGGCGCTTAGAATTGATAAAAATGATAATTTTTCCCATTGAAAAATTGCGTTAAACCTTAGATCAAACGAAAAATGGAAAAAAAATCTAAGATTTTAAACATACATAATTCGATTCTCTAGGTAACTGTTTGACCATCTTAATTCAAATTGCGGGTACCCGAAATTAGTAACCCCTGCACGTATGACCAGAGACAATAAGCCCGAACCGTCGATTTGCGCCATAGATAAGACACGTCCATAGACACGCGTCATACACGTAATGAAAACGAAAGTTATTGCGTAAAACTACGATCGTATATGTTTAAAGAAACTTGAGCGAAATGCAGTGAAAATTGTTTATGGAAGATGATTTTGTCTTGTTTTCTGTTTCTATTGAAAACGTATTTAAAAAATGTTTGAGTTGTCTTTTGTAGATATATTTTAGTTTACAGATTTTTTTTATTAAATTGGTAGTTTACGTATTATTTGTGCCAGCTATATTTTTTACTTTAGGTTTGACTTCAATATCATGATCACTTTATTATTATGGCAAGTGATGCTAAAGAAAAAACAATAAATATTAAAAAAAAATAGCTTTGAATAGTGCTGCGACAAGAATCTTTCAGTCTAATTAAACCATCGAGTTAACCCTATAAAGCAGCAATACAAACCATCTTTCTTCAAAACTAGTAAGTGATTCTTCACTTACATTTAGTATGAAATGACAGCTCCGGTCAACGCTCGCCCATACAAAAACAGCACAGATACAGATTAAAAATGGCGGAATGTTTTGTCGAACAAATCATATGGCATTTCTACTCTATAGGGTATGTGCTAAATAGATTAAACACAAACTAACAGAGCTCTGTATATCAGCTCTGTACCTCAGATTATATAATAAAGGCGGTTAAGAGTCACTTTAGGCATTAAACAAATTGTCATCAGTCGTTCTAAATTGCTCGCGGTGCGTTGGTAGTTGATTGAAACTACACTGTTAAACTAACACTGACGAAAAAAATCTTTACGATCCTCTAAAATTACTAACCGTCATTATTTTACCCAGCATTAGGGTAGCCTTATTTTAAGTCAAAGTCAAAGTAAAAAATCATTTATTCAATTCAGGACAAAATTGCCATTTATGAACGTCAATAATAACATTATAGGCCCTTAGGGGGCCAGAACATGTCTCCTTATTTTTGGGCCCTACTAGCGCTTCGAGACAAGAAACAGACAATCTGGCAAGTGCTGAGAAGAAACGTCGGAACATACTCAGTCACCACTAGCTGCCACACAAAAAATATAAATCAAAATAAACAGGTAGGTACATCAGTTTAGTGAAGGCTGGACTGACCATACATTTTGTTAATAACATTTGATAACCTATAAATAATACAGGCTGTCTGGTTTAAAATATTATTTTTTATTTGAAGTTCATAGAGATAAAATGATGTTTACAACGCTAGTTTTCAGTTATATCCCACAAATCCCGAAAGAGTGGTGTGGTAAAGATTAAAATTGAGACGTTTATAAGTGCCTTATTTTGGCCTATTACTATTTTGGCAGAAATAAATTAGTTTAATTGTTTTTTATCCGAAAATATTACAGATTTGGAAGTGATCATACCTTACATGTTAAATAGAAAAAACAAACAAAACTAAAGTAATTAAATGAAATATTGATTGAAAAGATTGTTAATAATAGGATATTGTTGTGTTGACTTTCGGTAAGTATTAATCAAATGTAGAGTCAAATAATTGTTAACTTGTTCGCACACTGACAAAGATAATTAACATTATGATTAATTAACTACCAAAACACATGTCACTCACAGGCTGTTCAAGACGTAAAATACGACGTGAAATGTGACATTGGTTGCATAATTTTAAAGTTTTTACATAATAATTATTAAATAACTCAGAGGTTGACATATAACGAGTTATGAAAATAAAAATGGCCGTGCTCATCTCGTTCTCACCTCCGCGACCTTGTGTCGAGGCTGCATCTGTGACGTTTGCAAACAATCCCAATACCAAAATGAAACAAATTTATAAAAATAACAAACCTTGTGCGCATGTGATAGAGATGTGTTTTGCGTGGCGAGGCGAAAAGTTACCTATGTATTAATTACGAAGGTATAAACAAACCATCATTGTTTTCAACAACGACTATAGATGCGGCCAAGCAAACGCGGCCGGGCCAGCTCAGTCGAGTCGCGTCGATCGTACGGCGCGGACTGATTGTCATTTCCACGTTTTCCCGCTAACGTCGCGTGTGTTCGAATTTCAAATTCGTGTGTTCTTTTCTGATTTTTTTTCTTTCTAACTGTGTTTTGTGCCAGGATTTTTTTTCGAGGAGAACAAAAAGGTTGGTTATTTTTACATTGCTCGTTACTTTGAACTACGTATTTTTAAGGACCTTTTGATTGTATAACAACGGATTAATTATATAAAAGGGAAAAGATTTTTAATCAGAAAATAGAGACTACTTTCTAGATATTTTTTGTGTTCTATTAACTATCGTTAATAGGTTTTGGTGTCAATAACGATTTGTTTTTCAGCCTTCTTTTTAACGAAGCGTGAAGTGATTGAAGTTGGTTTTTTCTGAACTTGCTTCCTGTTAGCAAAAGTAAATGTGCTAACCCACCTGCTTCATACTAGATAAAATTAATAACCGCTCTAATAAACTAGCTAATGAAAAAAAATTACGAGCGAAAAATTAATTTGTAGATAATAACAGGCTGCTATATTGCCTCGGTAAATAAATTATAAACATAAATCTCTAAATCTCTAATAACTTAAATTTAGAAAATAAACGTAATAGCTCATGTAACTACGTTTTAAACGTTTTTAAACGACTTCGAAAACGAGGAAGTTGATGCCAATCGTGAACCAATTTTGGTATTTTTATGTACTTTTTATTGATTAGAGTTTACCTGGGCGTTAGACAGTAAAAAATAGGAAAAAAAATCGGCGTAATGCAGAAATCGTTTGTTTGGACTTTAATTATTCATATGGCGTTGACTTAACACAAAAAATAAGCATAAAATTTCGTATAAAAAAATTTTTTTAAAACCAACCCAAAAAACAAAAAATTACAAATTCTATTTACTTAAATTATGTTACCTAACCTGCTTAACAAAAGTAATTTTTGAAGTCTGTGCCAGCAATAGAGTCAAAATATTTCATTCGCTTTGACTCCAACAATAAGTCGCTAAGTAGGAATATTATCAATTTTTTTATTTTTTAAAGTGACTTTTCATGTTATAATACCAGTACTCGTGCAGTGTGCATAAAGTATTTTACCGTTGCGTTGTCAACCAAAAAAAAGAACAAATCTATAAAAGTATAATACGACTGAATAAAGAATGTCATTATCTATTTTCCTAGCGATACCACCGAATAGCTTTCCATAATCAGTTGTATTAAACTTTATCATTAAAAAAAAAAGATAACTATAAATCTTTATTCTAATATTATTATGTATTATTATTATTATTTTCTTTTGTGTGTCGAATAAACGTTTCTTTCTTTCTTTCTAATAAAAAATTATTGAAGTTGAAGTTTATCAGTTTATGGCACATTCGTCGTAGAGATATTTAAAAAATTCCTTTTCTCATTTCACAAGCTTTTCTTCAGCTGATATAACACCTGGTTTTAATACCAGCCTGTCTAGACTATTATTTACTTGAATTTGCATAAAAAAATACATTAACAGCCACACCAATTGTTTACGATCTTTAAACAAGATGTTTTTATATTACTTTTATGAAATAATTAAACAGCATAGTTTAAAAACTTATAGATAATTTTTATGCGTTTACTCGACGAACAAAAGTCATATCAAACAAGAGTCACTAGTTTGGACTCTTGTAAAATGACGGTCATATGCTATAAGCGTTCGTCAATTATGATAAATGCTTGGTCACATTGGACATTTATTGTCACGATGGTCACATATTTTCTTTAGTATAAATTTAAAAAAGAAGAATTGCATTAAAGTAAGTCTTAAATGTTAAGTATTTGACAATAAAAACATACAATAAAACATGTAATTGGATCTGGATCAAACTAAAAAAAAAACGCACGCGTAACGATACGACACTTTTTGGCTTGTTCGTGCAGAAATTTTTTAGACATTTCATTTCGTTATAGATCATCACTACTAAAGCCTGTCTCTCTTATAATAATGCACTTATTCACAGTTTGTCAATAGAATTGAATGTGACGTTAGTGACAATAAATGTCCAAAATGTCCGGTCACATTGAGAAAATGTCCAATTTGCTCGGTCATATTGGTCAGACATTTATAACGTGACGGACACTTTACAACTCTAGTCCAAACAAGAAGGTTACTAGTAGTTATTGAAGAGGTCCGCTACACTTCTCCTGGCTTTATCATTAGATCAGCTCGAGTGTGTCAAAATATTAAATTTTCCCCCGGATGTCAAATACTTACAAAATGTCAAATCAATACGACAGTTGGAAGTAGGTCCGACTTGACTTTCAAGATTTGATTAGAAGAAGAAAAACATTTATTAAACATTGGACATCACATACAAATAGCACATATGATGCAAGAAAAATATACATAGGTAGTTAGTGTGTTAGTTTGTTTTGTGAGGCTAAGAAAAGTGTATTAAATTGATTTGATTACAACTGCACCGAAAACACCGAGTAAATTCTTTTAAATTGAAATTCATTTAATTCTTTAAATGTAGACATTAACAAATGCACCGACAAACAAAAAAAAAACTATTGAGACCTACATCATTGACTTCGTATAAAACTTGCTCGTTATAGATAACACATAAGTCTTCTTTTCACTAAGTCTTTTTAATTAAAACACTTGTGATACATGTTAATTAACACGGTTTTTCAATCATTCTTTTGAAACGCAAACTGTGGAAAAGTCTAAAGAAAATATGTAAAAGTCGTTAAATACTGTGAAACATTTGCAACATCTAGAACTAGGTAGAGAGCCCGTTTTTGATCTTCTTTTGTCATAATGGTCTCTTTTTGGCTATTAATATTAGTGCATTGACGATCACGTACCGGCAAGCGTAGGACTTCCACCCACAAGATGGGACATTAGAACTGGTAAAGATTGCGGGAAGCTGGTGGATGCAGGCCACTTCCTACCGGCTAATCTGGACGTCACAAGGAGAAGGTGAACAAAGGCCTTGTTCAGCAGTAGATGTGTTATTGCTGAAATGATAATGATGATTACAATTGACGACTAGTCCAGTGATGCGGCGATCACAAGAGTCCCGGTTTTAATTAATTGACTGGTACCTTGTAACGCAAAGATTTTCGAGTATAATTCGGTATTAATCTATCCTTGGATAGAAAATAATAACGAGATCAGATCTGATAATCGATAAGGTAGAAGATGTTCTTGAGTGGAGATCGCGACAGGCAAACGCACCGTCGCCAAGTTGGTTCGATGATATACGCAAAGCTGCTGGCGGCAGCTGGAAAAGAATTTTTCATCGATAATTTGCTTTTGAACGGTCTGAATCAGGGACCAGGTAGGCTATCGAAGATCGAGCTTTGTGGCGTGCTTAAAAGAGGTGTATGACCAGTGGACTGACGTTGGTTGATTACGATAAATGAGATCAGATCCCTAGAGGTGATGACAACAAAACAAAATTTCATTAAGAAATATAAACACGTTCACAATGAACAATCGGTGCCAAAGATTGGACCCAATGTTTGTAAACCAAACAATTTCGTGCAAACATTTATTTGTTTGTCAACAATAGGTATCGCTGTCAATATTTTATTTTGTTCTAGCACAGTTTCTAGTATCTATTTATAGAGACGACTATGGAACAGTTAAGGCATTGTTTTGGGGTCATATTCTATGTCTTTTTTGGAGCTAATTCTATCTTCTATAAATAAATAAAATCAATTGCCGCATATTGAAAGACATCCATTTGAGAACTGCTCCGATCAATTTGACAGCTTTTTCTTATCCTGATTGCCAGGAAGAGGTTTGTTTGGAATGAGAAATTCCCGAAAGTTTTCAAATTTGGGAAAAACTGATCGTTCCGTTTTTATGGGATTTAGGCAACTAACATGCGTGATCTCGTCTGACAACTAAATAATCCCATGGTCGAATTTAGAAACAATAACGCCAGTCTTGTCAAATCTTATATTAAAATTTTTTTCAGTTCTTACTGCTAGTTAGACGTAGTCATTTGATTCGTTTTGATGAGTCACTTACTATCAAAGCATGTTTTATAGTTTTGTAAACTTTAATAATATTTCTTATTCTATCGCTGTAACCAACAAGGAAAGATTTATTGAATACATAGCGATACAAATTTATCCAAAACGCCGTATTTACCGTCGAGTGAACCCTAAAAGATTGCTAAAGCATTTATACAATGTAAAAAGCTACGAGTATTTTACCTTACCGGTGACCTTCGTCGCTCGCTAATAAAAAAATCGCCTTTTTTCTCGGAAACCACGGCACGTGACATTGAAATTGTACAGTGTATTGCAAAAACAATCTGCCTTTTGAATTTTTAAGTCTTTATGCCTAGAAACTAGCACAAATTGAAAATCTGTTGTTTGGGGGTCACCCCCATGGCATTCTAGGTGCTATTTGACTTTCAAGTGAAAACTAAGTGTAGCTCAGCTTGAAGAGCAGTCGTCAAGTCAATCCAATTCAAGTCAAGTCAAGTTTTGTTTAATAGTAAATTGTTAGTAAGGCCTTTGCCCAGCCGTGGGACAGAAATGGCTGATTTAAGAAAATATATATATGGGATCGATTCTTACCATGGAGCACATTACCCTATAGAGTTTATTTTCCGCCATTTTATTATCTGTATCTGTGTTGTTTTTGTATGGGCGAGTGTTGACAGGAGCTGTCATTTCATACTAAATGTAAGTGAAAAATCACTTACTAGTTATATAGAAAGAAAGAAAGAAAATTATTTATTTGGTTTTTTGGTTTTTATTTATAGGGGTATATAGGGGGTATAAATCAGTAGTTTTTTTAAATGTAATATATCTTCAATATGTTGTTCTTGTATTAGCATTTATTACATATATATAACTTTATAAATTAATGTGTTTTTTTTTCTATTTTTACGTATCTGAGTGTACCCTGTTTAGCAATAATCTGGATTGCCTCATTATATATATATTTTTTATTTTAATCTAGATGATGTGAACCGAATATTTGGAATATTTGGTTTATTATTTAACTATATTTTACTAGTTTGATGGATGACGAAATTGTCATATTCATCTTTAGGAAGCCAATTAAGATTGAAAGTGATTACATTACTAATAAATACCTATTGAACGGAAAAAAACGACTAAAGATTTTAAACACAACAATCATATTAGAGACTTCTAAAACTTGGATTTCGTATGCAAATTGAAATTTGAACTCTGGTGGACCAAGGACTCCCTAGCACGTTACAATGAGGTCAAGAGACGTATTTTGGAAAAAAACAAATTTCGATTCGCATACGAAATCCCAAGAGTCGTAAGTTTGTCGATACGAATTCCGATACGTTACTAATAAATACCTACTTTATTGAACGAAAGACAAACGACTAAAGATAATTATGAACACAACAATCATATTAGAAGTCACTGCTGGACCAAGGAGTCCCCCTTATAACGTTACAATGAGGTCAACAGACGATTTTGGAAGAATTCTAATTTCAATTCGCATACGAAATACCAAGAGACGTAAGTTGGTCGATACGGATTTCGATATTATTATAACACTGATTTCGACTGATTCAAAAATATCTAATATTGGTAGCGATAGAAATTTAATTCGCACACGACTTGGAGACGTATCTTTGAATCATGCGAATTCCAATCCGAATACGAAATCGCAAAATTCGCATGCGAATACCTAAAATCAGTATTTTTGAAAATTTATACCATGAATTCTGCAACGACCACTCGTTTTACTTTTTCTACTAGTGGAAATTACGGAAGAATGACATTGACAAGTAAACATATATTTTACATAATAACTTTTTATTTACGTTCCGTTTTAAGCGATTCACTGCCGGTTTTTAAAATCAATGAGTTTTTGTATCCGTTTCATAATATTTTCTGCGTAAAACGAAAATAGTTACGAGTGATTCAAAAATGCGTGAAATCGTGAGCAGTAGAAATGAATTTCATACACGAATTGTTTTCGTGTTAGAATTCAAAATGTATTTCGAATGCTTCAAAAATACGTCTCTTGTTTTCGTGCTCAAAGTTATGCTTCATTCACGATAACCCTTTAAAAATACGTCTCTTGGCCGTTTGTATCCAACTGCTTCGCAACCGCAACCTTAACTTATCCATCAGTCCCTCGGGTACGCAGCACGCGCACTGCATGATCTAGTTCTTAGTCACCATTCAATGTTGCTATAAGATCTGCATATTTGCAAAATAACTAAAGGCACCGAGACATCAAAGAGATTAATAAGTAACAAATAAAAACACTTTTCCCAAATTCCGAAAATTGGCAATAGAAGTGTTTTACAGTAAGTTGTAACTTTAAACAAGTCTAAAACTAACTACTAAAAATCTCATTAATATTTTTTGTTTTAAGAATAAGAATAAGAATAAAATAATTTATTCAGAAACCACACATAGTTACGTGGAAGATAAGTAATAAATACAATTTAACTATAAACTAGCTGATCCAGCGAACTTCGTTCCGCCAATTCGTTTGACAGGTACGAACAGTTTGTATAGGAAAATAAAATAGTTGTTTTACTACTTTCCTTGCAACTTTTTTATATTTTCTGACCTTTTAAACCTGAACTTCCCTGAACTTCCACAAATATTTCAAGATCAAAATTAGCCAAATCGGTCCAGCCATTCTAGAGTTTTAGCGAGACAAACGAACAGCAATTCATTTTTATATATATATAGAATCGTGGATCAGAAAAGGTAAAAATTTTAAAAAATTGTAGAATTTTGTTTAAAAAGTATCTTAAAACACACATTTGCAAGTCGTGTCAGCCTGTAACTGAATCTAAACTTAACTCATTTATAGTTATTATTACTTGTTAAAAACTAGGGAGCGTGATCGGGCCAGTTTCGAGTCCTTAAAGCACCCTACCAAGCAGCGAACCCGCTAGTGGTACTGTGGTAGCACTGACGGGACCGGGACTCGGACCTTATGGGCCCCTCTCTAGGCTCGGACCTCGGCTTGGGCCGTCGAGGACGGGGTCGCATGGTTTTGTAGTCTGCGCAAACAACTAGTCCAAGGCAGTCGTCAAAAGTTTAAAACTGTTTAATTAATGACTAGAATACAAAGAAAGACCGAACTAAAACGCCATTTTGAGACAATTCAAAGACGAAGGAATGCAAATATCGTATGCGAATACCGACATCTCCCACTAATTAAACTTACGTCTCGTGTGTAACGTCTTGCGAGTTACTAGTGATGTATCGTCTACAGGACTATCGATAGTTCCCTTCCATACTATCGTAGGTACTGGAATACTATCGAGTGTATAGATATAGTTTGACTACGTAATAATATTTTATTGGAAAGACAAGACTTTGTCTTTGTAGTCTTCTTCGTGAATCATTTTAGTAAAAACTGTATTTAAATAGCTACAACAGTTTCAGTTAGCTACAGACGAACTATATACGGACAAACATATTAATTCAAAATGAGTATAGATTGCAAACTGAAAATGTATCAAATTAAAAGAAAAAACCTAAGACTGTCATAGTCTAGCTAAATATAGCTTACCTGATGGTAAATGATAGTCGTCGCTTACAATTGTTACCATGTACCAAAATAAACCATCTCATAGTTTAGGTGAGCCCTGTGCCCTGCAGTGGGACGTATATAGGTTTAGTTACTTTACTTTTGTTTTACCTAAATGAACTGTAAACGTTTTTTAAACATTTTCTATTTAATCGATGTTTAATGTTGTCTCATTGTCCTCTTGTAACCAGCACTGTCCATGCGATTAGGTCAAAACGTCGGTATAATTATTTTGCAAATAGGTAAGTTGTTTATTATTTGTATTCATCGATATTTTTACACTATCGATACTTTAAACAGTCACACCACTGAAGCCTAACATAGTGACGTCCCGACAATGCGTCTACGTATAAAATGATGGTATAACTCATTAACCTAAATGCTAGCTCTCGTAAAAACTAGGTCCGCTTCTGAATCCGTTTGGAATACTCCAACACATCTCTTAGAGAATGGACTGGAAGACATAGGACAATACAAAATGCGATTTTTTTCTCATTATTACTCTACTTTTGATAGGACTCATTCGATAGGGGTGGGCGTATCATAGAGAATTGAAAAATGATAGATTTATGTCAGACAGCGGAATTATTATTCCTTTTGGTAAATATGTACCTACAAAACCCACCGGCATATTAACCGTAGTTAGGTAATCTAGGATTTATTAGATTATATTAATATTGGAGACTTATGACAATAGGGATGACGACAAAAATTTTTTTTCGTCGTCTATCAGATGGATTATCAAAAATTATTCGACACGTATATTTTTTCTTTTTTCATATAACAAAAATATTACAGAGATATTATATTGATTTGAAATGTCATCTTGGTACAATTTTTGTATTGTATTTGTATTTTTTTTGTGCCGGTTGTTCGATGCAATGTTTTGTAAAAGTTGCTCTTTTTTATCGTTCGATGTACGTAGTGTGTCGTTTCCAGTGATATAATGTATTTATAATAATTTGTATCATACACTTTATGAATTAATTTTAGCAGGTAATATGTTTCTTAGTATATTGTAAGACATTTAAATAATGTCTAATGTCTTTGACTTGTAAGAAATTAACTAACGCTCCAATGTCTTGTTTAACAAGACAGTAAATTTACCCTAGTTCATATTTTAATAATTATTTCATGATAATAACATGTATATTTGCAATATCATTGTATTATTTATTTGTTCTAACTTCATTTGTTACGAGTATGTCAATAAACAAATACAAAATCAATATAAATGTAAAATTTAATATGTTATTGTTTCCATGTTATATTGTTGTGAAACGTTATTTTAATTAGATGTACTTGCTCATTTTATTTATTTTAGACAATTTTATTGTGTAATTACTAAGTGGTCTGAGTATTTAAGCACTAAGCGCGACTGTTGGCGATTTTCTGACTTATTAGTTGTTTTAAAGCAAAATGACAAAAGATGTAATAGGATTAGGTAAGGGGTAATCGAACGAAAATCATGGTTGATCAATTTTAATAGTTTTTATTTATCATTTAAAGAGCTTTAGCAAGTTTGGTGTAACTACTTTGTGTTCTAATGTTTTGTGAAGTGATAAAGATCTGGAACTATTGAAACATTATTACTTTAAGTAAGTATTCAGCGCGCATCGAGTGTCAAGTGACATGTCTCGTAGACAACTTGCTTTAGACTCGATGGCGTCTTGAACCTGCTTCTGCGGGAAGAGTAGCCTTCAGGGAATCAATGTAAAGCAATAAAAACTGAACACCCGTTATTTATTATTAAGACTACTTCAAATATTTTACTCAACATTGGCAGAAATAAACCTCGCGCAGAGGTTTGGTTGCCATTAATTAAAAAAGGAATAATGCACTAATTACGCTAAGGTTATATGAAACAACGCAAAACGTTGGTAATAATTAATTACTTTCCGAAAAAAAAAACAAAATATATAAAAGCTGGCTCTTTCCCCGCTCAAAGATTACAGGATAGCCATTCAGTGAGGAAATGCTGGCAGCATCCTCGCTTCCTTGTTTCACATCATCATCATCATTTCACGACACGCTTTTATGTTTGAGAAGATAGTTTTTAGTTTTAGGTTAGTTATTTATAAGAAATGTTTTTCCTTATTTTGATTTTTATTCTGTTTTAAATTATTTATAAGTTATTTCGCATCAAATACTTTACCTTCTTACAATTTCCAACACTCTTCATTATGTTCCATAACGTCTCGAAATCGTAGTCTTCAAACAAACTCTTTAACTAAATAGTTTCAGACCCCATTGATAGCTCACCCTGTTTGGTACAGGTAATATTGAATATTAACTCATGATAAATGTAACGTTACATTGCCGTTCGAGTCCATTGCTCGCGATTTATGTATTAAGGAATTGGGTTATGAAAATCGAAATGATTTAGAAACTGAAAGTATTTATTGCAACCTGCGACTTCGTATGTGTAGACTTCACAACTAAGCCAAAGAGAAATTAATAATCTTACCACGGGAACACAAAAACGGCATAGGACACTAAATCCTATGCGTACCTATATCATTATCTCAATGTGTGCTAAATTTATGACGTATGCTAAATTTATGTGTGCTAAATTTTAACTTTCTTTTTGAGGCCCATAGTGGGAGGCCGCGTTTCTGTTTCATATATCTTCACTGGTAACACACACTGGTGGTAGACTTTTTGTTTTAAGACACAGGTATTTTGGACGAGAAGACGTTGTGTAGTTTCCCGAACGCTGCCCAACCAAGTTGGATTCGACGATTGACGGCCTCCTTCTCAAGCTCAAGCACATTCGTGCTATGAAAATGGCTATGCTCGGCGTTTTTTTACGAGATCTGAAAATGAGAAATAAGAAATCCGAAAACCAGAGTCGCTGACGTAGCTCAATGGATTAGCAAGCTAAAGTAGTGGATGGCGGGGTACATACCACGTAGAACTGTCGGCCGATAGAGCAGAAAGGTTCCAGAATGGAGACCACGTACCGGCAAGCGCAGCGACAGCGTATTTACAGGAAGCCACTGGACGTAGGCCGCTTTCAACCGGCCAATCTGGAAGTCATTGGGGGAGGCCTATGTATAACAGTGAACGTCCTATGGCTGAAATGATAATGATAATGAAATTTTAACTAAAACCGTTTCAGCCGTTAACGTGTGATTTAGTAACAAACATAAAAAACTTTACTTAATATTTATTAGTTGATTAAATTAATTTATTTGTTAAATCTCCCACATATAATATTATTCGTTTATCTAAAAATCAGACAGTGTGCTTATTCCACAACTAATTCGTGACTTATAATAATACACTTACTACATAATGTGACACTAATGTATGCAGACTAAACAACTCGTGTCATAGTTCATGGCCGAATGGATCTCGAACTTTTAAACTGCTATCACGATCATTGATTTTTTATGACGGAAATGGCAGGTTGAAGATTACAACATCAATGTGTGTGAGTCATCTTCCGGTTCGTAGCCTTCGTAGCGATGTCGAGCTGTCGCCCCTGTAGTGGTGTGGTGTTTCGCGGGCCACAGTTTGATTCTTGATTGAAAATTTGCGACATTTATTTTTTAAATTGGGTTTCGTCTGGGAGTGCTGGGAAAAAAGGATGTTGATTCCTTATTTCGTGACCAAGAGGTGTATTGTCTAGCGCGTAAGTATTCTCCCAGTACACCCATCATCATTATTTCAGCAATAGGACGTCCACTGCTGAACATAGGCCTCCCCCAGTGACTCCCAGATTGGCCGGTTGGAAGCGGCCCGCATCCAGCGGCTTTCTGCAACCTTTACCAGGTCGTCTGTCCACCTTGTGGGTGGACGTCCTACGCTGCGCTTGCCGGTACGTGGCCTCCATTCCAGAACCTTTCTGAACCATCGGCCGTCAATTCTACGTGCTATGTGCCCCGCCCACAGCCACTTCAGCTTGCAATCCGTTGGGATGTGTCAGCGACTTTTGTGCGTTTACGAATCTCCTCATTCCTGTACCTAGTACACCAATCATCATCATCATCATCTCAGCCATTGGACGTCCACTGCTGAAAACTATTGACGACCGTCTGGTGTAGTGGTTCGCGCTCCGGACTACAAAGCCAGACGGTTTGGGTTCGAATCGTGCAAGTGGCTAATGTTTGTGTTATGAAAACGTGCATTTGTACCTGCGTCATGGTCATCATGTATCTATAATGTAGTCGCCATAGAACAAGCTTTGCTTAGTTTTGGGCCAGATAATTGGTGTGATCGTGAAAACAATTTATTAGTTTATTCTGAACTGACCCGAACCGCAAATATAACCTGAAACCCTTGGCATTCTAAGCGAATCACTTTTTCCCTTTAAATACTAACTTCAACTTACCCAAACATTTATGAATAAAGTCTTGGAAATAACATCAAAACAACACAAAATACTAATTGTTTTTGCTCCCAGTTGTTTCATCTGTTCTAGATAACAGAAATGTCGGTTTTGTGGGTGTTGTTTAATAATAATAATTAATGGGAAATCATTTAATAATACATAAAGGAAAGGGGCAGATTGAGTTTATTTAATAAAGACTACTGACTTACTGCTCAAAAAGATTGATTCATCATAAAGAGCAGTTTGAATTTCATAAGCGAAAAATGATTGCGTTATGATAGAACCAATTTATTTCTGCAAATATTATAGGCCTAAATTAAGCTCTTTCACACGTCCCAATTATTGCTACTGTTTTGAAACAATATTGTGGGCTAGCTCCGAGCCACCGAAGCCGAGCGAAGAAGCTCAAGAATGTCGGTTACTATTGTCAGCCACTTTTTATGAGCATTCGTACCTAGGCAATATTCATCATCATCATCATCATTTCAGCCATAGGACGTCCACTGCTGAACATAGGCCTCCCCCATTGACTTCCAGATTGGCCGGTTGGAAGCTGCCTGCATCCAGCGTCTTCCTGCGACCCTTACCAGGTCGTCTGACCACCTTGTGAGTGAACATCCTACGCTGCGCTTGCCGGTACGCGGCCTCCATTCTAGCACCTTTCTGCCCCATCGGCCGTCAGTTCTACGTGCTATGTGCCCCGCCCACTGCCACTTCAGCTTGCTAATCCGTTGGGCTATGTCAGCGACTTTTGTTCGTTTACGGATCTCCTCATTTCTGATTCGATCTCGCAAGGAAACACCGAGCATAGCTCTTTCCATAGCACGCTGTGTGACCTTGAGCTTTCTTATGAGAGGCCACGTTTCAGTTCCATATGTCATCACTGGTAACACACACTGGTTGTAGACTTTACACGGCGAATTTTGCAATTCGGCTGTGAGAGAAATATTTGGATGTACTTTACACGTAAATTGACTAGCAAACAAGTTTCGGTTTGCGGTATTTGTCTAACCCTCCTTTGTGCGATCGGGGCGATAATTTTGCGTTGTGGTCGTTTCGGCCTTTCCGTAAATAAGCCCCGAAATTATGTTAGTGAAGATTAAATTTGGTTTTGGATGTTAATAATGGCTTATGATCGCCAGTTACGTCTCAGGGGAGTATATTAACTTTAATTTTAATGTTAATGAGATTCTATAATATAGTAAGATATCAATCTTACTAGTCATAAGAAAATAATGGTAACTTACAAAAAAGACAGTGTACTAAGTTTTCAACCGACTTTAAAAATGACTTACTTAATTTGAAGAAACATGTCAACTAAAAAGGGGTATGATGTATGGTATGCCTATAGCAGATTTATCTTTTGTGTTACTTAAATTACTTTTGTGGAGGTTTTAAAAATAAACATGTATTTTTTTACAAAACTCATCCATCACACAACAAAAAAACTATCCGTATGTTTGATTATTTACTTCATTTTAACTTGTTACATACATGTACGCAAAATAAAAATTCTGACTACTATTAGGTACAATAATTTTGGATTCTTAGGCGACATTTGTTTTGGTTTCTATTATTTATTTTTTGTGTTGTGTAACGAAGTTTCCTCTAAAAATAAGTTAACGTCATCCTCCCTAAATTTAGCCGTTTAAAAATGATAATTTCAATTTTTTTGCCGTTGGCAATTAGCGTTGAAATTAAGACTTTTTGCTGTAAAAAGTTTTGTTTACAAAAATCTGCTTGAACCATCATTAACGGCACAAGCGAACCGCTAAAAAGCGAAGGTTAAACTAATTTATGAGGTTGCGAACTTAATCCATATTTAGCCGAATAGTGGCAAAGGTTTCGTAAAACATTGCAGATACGAGTAAGTATCGATATCCTATGTTGAACTTGGAATCTAGTACAGGCAAAGCGAGTTCAGTGCGATGTTTATTTTTATAATAAATAATATACTCTTTTAATAATCACACCGATGATCTAATCGCAAACTATTCAAATCAAAATATTAATTGCATTCTATAATGTTACACAGGTGTTATAATTAGATACATAAAATAGATCATTATAGACCCTGTAGGGCACAACAATAAGATAGGTATTGTGGGTAGAGAGGATGACGCCATGCATAATTAGATCAATTTTTTTTTTTAAGAAGTTGTAAAGAATCTAAGCAATGCTATAGCGACTGAACGGATAAAGATATTAGAATACATTTAAAAACATTCATGACTTTGATACATACAAATGCTTAGAAACTATTTAATTATGAACGACAAGGTTAGAATTTGAACTCGTAACAACTCGCTTTTAGTCCGGGTCATGCACTTGAACAGACTAAATAAAAAAGCCAATGACTAAAGACAATCAAATATTACAATGCGTAGACAAAAACTTAGTGCAAATGGCGGATTTCATATTATCTGACGACCTTCGTAGCCGAGAGGCAAGCACGCCGGACTTGGCATCACCATTTCTGAGGTTCGATTCCCGGTCCCGAAGTTAATGTAAAAAAATAACTTTTCTATGTTGTCTCCGGTTTCTATAACATGTAAACGTATGTTGTGTTGTCCAATATTTATTTATTTTATGCCAAAATCATTCTGTTTTAGATTATCAATCATAAGATCAGACTGATACATACCATGTAGGTGGTGCATAAAAATAAGATGGAAACTATATTTACCCAACACAACACATTAGGCAGGAGAACCAGTTTAAAATAAGACTGGTGCCTCTATCTCAGGTATATGGAAGTCTGATGGCAATTGCACCAACATACAAGTATAGTATATTCATGGGTATACCCTTGACCATAATCCTAGGTCTTCAAGCGTATACTCAAGTCTAGAGACAAAACCCGCGTTAGAACAAAGAATGAGTGACAATGTCACAAGTTGCGAAATCCACGAAGATAAATAGCTATCTTAATAACTAAACCACTGGACTTCAAGCCTAAAATTGCTTCAAGCCTATGGAGGGCAATGTTAACAACAAAACGCTAGCACTGGACTTATACCTAAGGTTGCTTCAACCGATGTAGGGCACTGTTACGACAGCGGCCACTGCGTTTGTAATACTAATTGAAAAATCTCACGCGATTCAATCAATACCACCGACTTTGAATAATTTGCAGCAGCATGTTAAAATGGTGTCAGTTAATGCAGTAGGCTCACCTGTTTATTTACTTTAAAGAATTTGCAAGTGAGCTTACAGATTACTCCAAAGCAGTCACATTGCCAATTTAAAAACATACATTCATCATCATCATCATTTCAGCCATAGGACGTCCACTGCTGAACATAGGCCTCCCCCATTGACTTCCAGATTGGCCGGTTGGAAGCGGCCTGCATCCAGCGTCTTCCTGCGACCTTTACCAGGTCGTCTGACCACCTTGTGAGTGGACGTCCTACGCTGCGCTTGCCGGTACGCGGCCTCCATTCTAGAACCTTTCTGCCCCATCGGCCATCAGTTCTACGTGCTATGTGCCCCGCCCACTGCCACTTCACCTTACGAATCCGTTGGGCTATGTCAGCGACTTTTGTTCGTTTACGGATCTCTTCATTTCTGATCTCGCAAGGAACATACATTCAGTAACTTATATTAATGGTTAATAGACAAAAACAATCTTAATCTATTTACAAAGTAGTAATTCCTTAAATTGGCAAACCTCGACGTCTTGGACGGTTTGAGTAATCTTACATAATAAAGCTAGTGCCCTAGGAGTCGGTTTGTTGTGGGCATGCTGGGTGCGCAGACCAACCGGGGCCCCGGGCTTTTTTCAAGGTGTCCTGCCTGTCTAGCATCAAAACAAGCATAGGTAGGTACCGTTCAATTTATAACCTCGCCTGTTTAAACGAACAAAAAACCATCTAAATCCAAGCCAGTCTGCTCGTGTTCTTTGGTTCCTTAATATTCAAAGTCCATTTTACTTTGCTTGCAAACAATCTAAGCATGTCTCTAAAAATATATCCGAGTATGAAAACAACGAACTGTTAGAAAGAAAAAGGATTTTATGATAAATCTATATAAAAAAGTCGGGTTAGTAACACCAATTAGAAGTAAAGAACGGCTGAACCGATTTTTATGATCTTTGATATTCTCATTACACAATAATCTATGCCAGTTGACCTTGTGTGATCTTGGAGGCTAACATCGCATTTTCAAAATATATTTAAAATCTTAAAAGTTGACCATTATTCTGGTTGGTCTCTATCAATGGTAATGACAGTTGTGATAGGTTAGTAAGAGACGATATAGCAAGCCGTCCACCCACCCCTTAAGTAGGGAGAAAAGCTACTGCATAAACATCTATTGTTGTTACGTCGTGTGAGAGAATGATGCCACAATCTATTGGCAGTTATATCTGCTTGCTATACCTTTAACTAACTTGTTATGCCTTGTTAAATAGACATTAAAAACATCATTGACTTCGCAAAAGTTTTTGTGGAGTTGAAAAATAAGTCTTCGTCGTGGTGCTTCAATCAATTAAAAATCTAATATTTTATTAAAAGTCTGTTTTGATGTTGATGACGGGTAAAATAATAAAAACAAAGTCAGGAACTATCAATAAACTCTTTTTAAAGTACTGAAAACTTCATAATAATGTAATGTTTTAGTTAGACGATCCCTTAATGATCGAAATAATTGTTTAATAATATTAAACTAGTAATTTACTAATGAATGACCAAACAAATTGTTCCTAAAAGCATCATTATTTCTACATATCAGATTGTTAGAGGTTAAGTAAAATTTTATTGGTCTATTTTCAACTATTTTATAGGGAAGCCACGTTTTCTAATAGCAAATAATCCAACTATTTATCAGAATTATACAGGGTTATTTGTAAAACATCAACAACCTCCTAGGGGTTGATTCTGGTGCTCATATACAACAACTTTTTCTTTATCTATATCTACTTTTTCAACTTTTTACTTTTTATATACTTTTTTTTTCTATTTCACTTCCCCATACTAAGCCACCGACTAGCGGACATCAATTTGCATGAATCAGTGTTTTTTTTTAGACTATGTTGGTCCCATAGAAAAAGTAAATAAGTAATTTAGGAGTATGATAAAAAATATTCTTACATGTTTACCTACTTTGTAAAGCTCAACATTCTTATAATATTTGGGCTGAAGTTCAAAACAATTTTGGCTATGATGCTACAAGACTCGAGAGACATTTTTCATTTAGTATTGTTAAAGACGGTAGGCCCGAGAAAGATAGTAATCCCTGTTGATTGTAACAAGAAACAAAATTGGAGCGTTTTATAAATCCTACTATAAATATTTTAAATTTAGTTTTTTGTTTGTGTGTTCGCTTGATATACAATCATTGTGTAACTGTACAACAAAAGCTATTATATATGTAGTATGAGAAATAGCAGAAGTAATCACTTAAATAAACAATTTTAAACAAGAAACCCATTTAATATTTTTAACACATTTATTGATAACAAACTACAGCATAAAAGTTAAACAAAACTATCCGCAGCACGCACACAACTCAAATAATTGAAAAGTAACGATTGCACACTTGCTACTACAACGAAACTCTAATTAAATGAAAATGGCTCAAGTGACCTTTGATCAACCGACAGGGATTCTCGTAGTCGTCTGTCCGCTCCGAGCGCCAAGAAGCAAATGAGCTAACTAAGCTAACAAGTCACTTAGCTTAGCTTTTATAGACAGCGGTGGGTAGATTGGCGATGCAAAGGGGTGTTCCTTAAAGTAGTAATAAATAAATAAAATAAAAAGGATTTATTTCGAACCATTATACAGTTCATATTGGGGTTAGTATAACTACAGAAACTTAGAATCTTATTTAAGTATTGTTAGTAAAATTATGTAATAAGTATGAGGTTTTAACATAATGAGAAAGTCACAAAAGGCAATCAAATTAAGAGTTCAATCACAGCAAGCTCACATCAGATCACCCTCTGCACCATACTCGTACATCTCCAAACAGGTGATGTGTATCTGTCAGCCACAGTCTTGAGAATGTTGTTGTGGCTGCCACGCAATCTGTTAATCAGTGCTGCTGTCTTCTTGCGGATGATATTAGGAAAACATCAATTTGATGTTGCGCAAACATCCCCGATGCACTGCAGTGGCGAGGCAGCCCCAACAACATCCTAAATATCAATATCATCCTAAATAATAAGATATAATAAGTAGTATATCTTCAAATCTTTTAACGGCACGAAATGTCAGAACTATGGATGAGGAAAGAAGAGCTTCTTTATCATCATCTGGTTTTGACGGCCCACTGCTAAACATAGACATCTTCTATAGAACGCCACAGTAAGCCGCTCTAAGCCATTTGTATCAAGCGGCTACCTGCAACCGTGACTGGGTCGTCAGTTCACCTGGAGGCCTGCCTACGCTAAGTCTTCCAGTTGGTGGTCGCCACTCTTTTCTAACGGGTGTCAGCTCGGGAGTGATTTGGCCGTCCACTTGACATTTTGGCATTGTAATTTGAAAATCTATGTCAGTTACTTTGGTTATTCTACAGATGTCCTTACCAGATGGCCCTTCGGATCCTACGTCGCAGAGAAATGACAGGCATAGCTCTCTTCATCAGATCAGATTTCAACTACATCAAAAATACTCATATTATAAATATTATTACTTATAACTTGTGCCGTGTGGGGACGGCCTTAAAGAATACACTTCTCCACCGCCAACAGGAGGCGCGTCGTAAGAGGCGACTAATTCCTGTAGCACGAGACGGGCAGCAGCGACATTGTGCGAAATCTTATAAAAAACTGCGCACGCCAACCCGCCTGTCAAGCGTGGCGAGTATCGGCAATCCCCCCCGGTAATAAGTCATTGGGGGAGGCCTTTGTTCAGCGGTGGACGCATCCTATGGCTGAAATAATGAATGATGATGATAACTATTGTATTAGGTATGTACCTGTAAAAATAGTTGTAATAATGGATGTAAATAAAATAAAAATAAATAAATATGAAACATTGCAGAGAAACAACAAGTATAGCTCACTCCATCGGATCAGATTTGAACCGCATTAAAAATATGTAACTTATATTATTACTGAATTCAGTTGGCCGCTATGCTTATGACTTGCTCCATCCTTGGACTTTCATCAGGTCTCTGTACGAAAAAACCGTATTCATTTTAATTTGTCCTCAAGAGGTTTTGCGTCCTTTTGAGTCTTAGGACTTGATTTATTGCCAGCATCCATTCTGCTGGTTTACGACTCTCTTGACGATCGCTACACTAGCGGAAATAAGTTTTTTTTACAATTTATCTATAAGTTATATTTGCTTGCGATTTTATGAACCATGAAACATACCTATGCTTGATAATTAAAAGACATCATTTAACAACAATTAAATTATTATCTCTGTTTAGTGCAGGGGTATTTATACAGATATGAATAATTAGTCTTATCCCTACTACTATTACAAATGTGAAAGTAACTTTGTCTGTCTGTCTGTTACGTTTTCACGCCTAAACTACAAAACCGATTTTAATGAAATTTAGTACCAAGATAGATTAGAGCTTTGAAAAGGACATAAGCTACTTTTTGTAGTGAAAACTGAACCGATTTAGATAAAATTTTGTACAAAAAAAGCTTAAACCCTAGGAAGAACAAAGGCTACAATTTTATTCCAACTTCGAAGCAAGTAAAATAAGGTGTGACATACCATATTTTACGCGAGCGAAGCCATGGACATAGCCAGTAGTATAACCTTTAATACCATGTTTTCTTAGCAAGTGAATATTTTGAATTTGAATGACACTTAGGCAATATTAAAGTCAGTTTTGAAGTTCAAAAAGACAGTTTTAAGTGTTATTCGCCAATTTTTCTTGTCTTCCACCTGGAAACTGGGAACCTCTTACGTCAGGCTTAGTTTAAATCTTCAAAAAATACTTCGCCCCAGCTATCGATCATAGCGAGTGCGACATGAAGGCTGCCCGCCACGATAAGGCTGAGCGATGATCACCAGTGATCGGAATAGGTAGAGTGATTTGTTGTACTTGCGTAATGCTGTCATAATATAGACATGCCTTTTTAATGAACTGTTATCGAAAAATTTCGGGATTTCGGGATTTTATTAAATATTATTTAGGTCGTGATTTAGTAGCCATTGTATTTGAAATTAGAGGTTACGATAGCAAAGCACTTTTAAGTAGTACTTATTTTGCTATTTGTATGAGAATTTAAAAAAAAACTGGTTAACGGAAACCTATATTTAGACTTAGCTTTAGAAAGCACGTAAAGCTATCTAGCTAAAGCTAAATGGCTTTACGTGCTTACCAAAGCACGGATATCAAACACAGCCAGCTCCGAGATTCGGTGCTGTTGCTGAAAATTTCTTTACAAAAAAATCCAAGTAAATACTTTCGACCCCAGCGGATTGAACCCGGGACCTCGAGCGCAGCAGTTGCGTTAAAGTGGGACCCTCTAATCATTGCACATAGTAAAGAAGGACATAAAGGGATAGGTATAATTTATTAAAAGACTCATGTTAAATCATATTTTTATTCTTCGTCCATTACAATGTCTTCATTCACGTCATAATTTGTGAAATTAAAATAAATGACCATAATTTTTTCTATATTTTCTACTTTTAACCTGTTTCGCTTCACGTCTAAAATCCATTTGTAAGTCGAAAACGATCGTTCGACATCTACTGATGTTAAAGGCGCAAATTAGTAGTGCAGTATATTTTGGTCATTTATTTAATTTCTTTCTATTTTCTCGCTATAATACCTAAGTATTTCTAAGTCGGGATTTCGATCTATGACTTTCAATTTTATTTTTTACATTTTGTGATGTGCATGCATTTATTGCAGCTCTTACTTGATCAAATGCTAAAAGTGAGTCACTTATTGATAAATTATTTTTTTGTAATTCTTTTAAAGAGTGTTGAATCATACTATAATATTCTTCTATATAATTTAAATCAGTCTGCAAATTTTCGCTTTCTAATATGTTTTTCGCATTACAAATAGCTATTGCGTCAGAGCTGTTTAAATGCGATAAAACGTCCCTTATTGCATCAAAATGTTGTGCGTAATACGATGCTGCCTCTAACCAAGTGCCCCATCTTGTGATTACTGGTTGTGGAGGCAGCGGTAAGTCGGGGTACATTTCCTTCAAGAGTTGCACTCTACTCGGAGCTTTTAAGAATATCTTTTTAACATTTGCTATTAAAATATCGACATCGTGGTGTTCTAATCTTATTTGTTCAGATACACGGTGCAGAGCGTGCGCCAAACATGTAACGTGTTTCATCTCGGGTAAATAGTTTTTCAAATTTCGCCCTGCAGATATCATGTACGCTACACTGTCAGTACAGAGCATCAGAACATTAGCAACTCTTTCCTCAAAAGAATCTTGCCATAGATTTTCTAAACATTCTATTACAAATTGCGTAATTGTTTGTCCGTTAACCGTATTCAACATTCTGCAAGCAATCAAATAAGGTCGACTGAAATTATTTGGATGCAGTGGTTTTATTAAAAAATGGACTATATATCGTCCTAAAAAGTCGGTTGTTTCATCTAAGGAAATCCATAGTTTCTCATTTTTATTATTTTCATAAATCGAATCGATTTTGCGCTTAAAGAATTTTTCCAAATAAACTTTTCGTAGTAGTGACTCGTCGGGAACTTTACGATCAGTACATTGACAACAGCAAACGCTGCACATATACTTTTGAAAAAATTCTTTAAACACAGGGTTTTTCATTTGAACCCACGGAATATTGCACAGAATCAGGAACTTCATTAGATCAAAATAAAATTCTTCTTGAGGCCGTTTAAACTTTCCTCGATGTACTGCCCCATTGATATGTCTTTCGATGTTACTTTTAAGTATCGCTTTTATGTGGCTCTCACATCTGATACAGTAAATCGTATGATAGCGTTGTCGTAAAGAAGCTCAGGATGATTGGCGATCCACTTCTCTACTGTTTCAGCTTTGACCTTTGCCATGCTTGACCTTTTTTCTACACAAGTTGTATTCCGCCTAAAACAATTTCCAAATATAAAAAAACTGACAAATATACTTTACATTAAGTTATTTACACAAGCAATATGCGTGTAAATAACTTAATGTAAAGTGCGTATGTGTAAATACCTAAATAAAAATAAAAGACAAATAGATATAAAGGAACAAAACCAAACTCATTTAGGTAAATAATTAATACTAATACTTACCAGAACAGGGGATCTCAAGTAGTAGTCTAATTCAAGAGAAGCAGATCTACTAAGTCTGTAAATCCAACCCAAAATAGTCTTCGATGTGCCCAGAAGTCAGTAAACAAGGTGACTTGTTCGTTTATGGAGATTCGAAGGCGTATCAGACCTAAAAATAGTTAAGTATTACAAAATAGACATACGTAGGTATATTAAGTTAGTACTAAAAAGGTTACTGACATACGTACAGTGTAGTTAGCACATCAGGTTACCACAAAAAGTTTAATATAACTATATGCATGGTTTTAAGTTGAAAAGAGAAATTTGATGAATTTGGATAGCCTGATGTCCTGTCTAAAACACTTTTAAATGTTCATATACGACATCCAGTAAAGACCAGCCAATTTAAAATAGGTAGGTAAATAGTATTGAAACTTACCAAAACAGTGATACTCGATTAGAGGTCCAATTCAAGGTAAGCAAATCGAAGTCAGTAAAACCAAGCCCAAATAATCGTTGAAGTTTCCAAAAATAGGTATACAACACCGAGATATAAAGTGGTGTCTCACCTAAAAAAATAGTTCATGTTAAACTATCATACGCACCATGTATTAGGATAGGAGGTAGTTAAGATTTAGACTTTCGCGTTGTAATGTAACCAAATAAATATTTGTCGCGTTAAGTCCCGATGCATAATGTTAGGTAGGTAGTTAGTTTTAACAAGATTATTTCGTAAGCAACTCATTTTTTTATATATAAATAGTATCGAGAAAAAGCCATATTCTAATGAAATAAATAATATTAAAACTTACCAGAATAGTGACAGTTATGCAGTAGGTAGTCCGAGTCAAGAAGCAAATCCAAATCCGTAAATCCAAGCCAAAATAGTCGTTGAAGTTTCCAGTAATTTGTACACACAACACTACACAGCAATTAATACGGGCGCACTCTAGAACTCGAAGCTAAAGAGTGAGCTGTCTTCCTTCGCTCGATGCCAGCGCGCACGCATTGTTTCGTTAACAAATGAATGAGTCAAGTCAACCGTCGATTCTTGGTTCTGATTGGTCGTCCGGCATTATCAGGTGCGGCACGCACAAAGACTCGCTTCCCGCAGAGGCATAACGGCACGCGTCTCTCCATAATGCACCGAAGATTTATGACATCACAGGTATCCAGTCTTTGACGTCAGTATAGGCTAATGTTCAGTACATTTTACTCACACTTACTGAACTTTCAAATTAGAATATCTATGTAAAACAAATGTTTTAAATAAAGCTGGTACTTCTTTTAATATTTAACACCCCGAAAATATATCCTAATGCATTTTTCATGTAGGTAAAATAAAACGATTTTTAAATTAAAAAAATGTTCGTCTCAGGCAGGACGCTCAAACAATTTTTTGTAGTTGATCGTACAGAAACATGCATGCAAAGGTAAACAATGGACACCACATACAATTAAAGTCTGAATAATGTCGAAATCCCCGAAATCCCGGAGAATTAAAGCCCAATAGTTTCGAAATCCCGAAATCCCGAAGGGATGTCCATATTAATATCAGCGTTTGAGGTTATTGACCCTAAATCACTCTACCTATTCCGATCACTGATGATCACCCATCGGCTTAATGTTCACGCAAATTGACGGAAGGACTTTTGAGTATAATGAACTAGGATTTTGGGTTTGCTATATTTGAGAGGTTCCCAAAGGTTAAAAGGCGAGCTTATAGTCTGGATATGTATTATTGAAACATTAGAAATGAATCTTGAATTCGAACACAAAAACAATTCGTGTATGAAATTAATTGCTCTCGTTTTTACGCATTTTAGAATCACTTGAATTAAGTGTTGCTATTAAATTAAAATCTTGTAACTATTTTCTTTTCACGCAGAAATTATTATAAAACGGAATCCTAAATCACATTGATTTTAAAAACCGGTGAGAATAGAACGGAACGTACATAAAAAGTTATTACGTCAAATCTCTGTCAACAATATGTTACCTTATCAATGTCATTCTTCAGCACTTTTTACTGCAAAAAACGAAAAAAAAGTAGGTAGGACCATTCGTAGCAGAATTCATGGAATAAATTTTGAAAAATAGTGATTTTAGGTATTTTCATGCGAATCATGCGATTACGTATTCGGATTGAACTCAGCATGATTAAAAAATATGCCTCCTGGTCTGAGCCTCGGTTTCTATCTACAAATTTCGTCAATTATACAGGGTGTTAGTTATGTCAGTATCATAATTTTTGTATTTTTTTAAAATAAAAAACATAATTGTATTTTTTTTTATCAAAATGATAATATCAAATTTTTGACATCGATGTAGGTAGTGTTTACATGAATATGTTAGCATATATGATTTTCGGCTAAATAGCGTCATAACCGTATTCGCTGAATAACAAAATAAAATTCCGATTATCTTGTATTTGCTGTAACGCATAGTTTTTTCGCAAGACGGCTTGGTGCTGCATTGGCACTGTCTTATCAAGAGAGCAGTAATAGGGAATATGCATGAAAAAAATATGTTGTTTTTACTATATTTATAAGAAAATATATGAAATTATAGTGCTAATAGTGAAAAAGGTTGATTTTAGTTAAAAAATAACCGTAATATAGTAATTAGAAATTAAGGTATAACAATCTCTTTCTAAAACAACTTTTACTATGAAAAATGTATTTCGGACGTGTAATGTGACGTCACGGTAACACGCGACTTTAATGGGCTGTAAGTCAGGTACATATCAATATATTTTGAAAATTCTTAAAAGTTTTATCAATTATAATTAAGTACTATTTATTTTAGGACCAAATAAAAAAAACATGCATATTGGCTAGTTTCCTGGGTCAAAAAAATATTATTCTATTTAGACCGTCAGTTAGATTATTAAAAAAATATTGGACCCATATTTTGTCTTTTGTCAATCAAACAAAAATGATGAAGATATAGCCCGATTAGATTTTTTTTAAAAACTAACATATTACTTCCGCACCTGAAACTAATTGAATATTACGTTAAGTTCAAGGTCACTCTATCACACGAAGGTCACACCTGAACACATACGACATCTTAAAAATGTCCTAATGACCCAACATTACGTGACAGTTGTCACGTACAGAAAGCCTGGTGATTGTTTCCAATTTTGCACAACAATGAACTATTCAGAGTTATCATAGCTTCTTTCTTTGGTCTTGGAATTAATCAGGAATAATAATGTGAAGAGTATAGTGTTTAAATATTCTAGAAAGAGAAGACAATCATAGAAAACTTTGGGTACAACGTTTTTTGTAACATAGTTGTCTGTGAGAGACAATAATATGAATTTGCTAATCATTGTAAATTATTCTAACAATCATTTTATACAAAGGTATTTATGTTGATGACGTCATAAACAATAAAAAAAAACTATAGCAAGTTTGATTAACTCTTCACTTTTATAGTACCTATAGAAGGTTTAAATTCATCTGTAAAGCTATCGGAAAAATGGTTTAGTAAACAATTAGGACTAGCCAAATAGCCCTTTAAAAATTATTCCCTGAATACCACTGGCGAATAGTGTTTGTGCTTCTAAAACCAGAAAAACACGTTTTTCTTTCCAACCATGGTGTGATTAATACGTAAAAAGCGGCGAATTCTTTTGTAACAACATTGTTACCTAAAATTGGTTTGTTACGAAAGATAATTTATCACAAAAGTTAGCAAAGGAGAATTATTAATGACCCTATGAGCTTCTAATTTGTTTCTTTTTGCGTTAACGTTATCATGGCTGGATAAATGGTGTGTCTAGTCCATGAAGAAAGGAATCACATCCAAATTAGTAATTTAAATTAGTACGAAATATACACATTTAATATCAAGCTTACTAATTCTCTTTATGTCTCTTTTACTGAAAATTTTAACAAATTAAATCATTTTACAGAGTTTCATTATAATTTCGTTTCTAATTTAAACGTATAAAATAACATACCAGTTTTTAATTTAGATTAAAATATAGTCGCATTATCCTGTAAATCACTTGGGGAGGCCTATGAAATGGTCAGATCAGGCACGTAAAACTGGGCCTCAAGGTTGCCTCTGTAGGCTTGGGCCGTCAACCGTCTGTAAACATTCTTCTTCTTCATCTATAGGGTCGATCCCGGTTGCTTACAAAGCTATTGCTTTGGAGCCCAGGGTCCGCTTTTCTTGATTTACTCCTCTACTTCTCGCGGTCTTAAGCGTCTCTAGTTGTGAGATCATTGGCAAGCATGTCAGCCCTCAGGACGTGACGCCAGCATTTCTTGGGTCTACCCCTTTTCCCAGGAACTGGCGGTGGTGGCATGGCCAAACATTTGTTTCCTACTGAGCTTGCCGGTTTCCGCAACACATGGCCGTACCAGTGTAGGCGACTCTCCTTCAGTTTGTCTGCAATATCATGGACACGAAGGCTACCGCGGATGCGCGAGTTCCTCACGCGTTCCTTCCGCGTGACTCCGCACATCCACCGCAGCATATTCATCTCCGTGACACCCAGCTCCTACTTGTGTCGCTCAAGTAGCGGCCACGCTTTGCTGCAATATAAAATGACAGGCCTAATATAAAATGCTGCAATGCAAGCCATAGCCAGTTTTATGTCTACACCGTATTGTAACTTTAATATATGTTATTCGCAGCAAAATACTCTCAAATTAATAAATTTCAGTTCATTTTACATGTAAATCCCTAAATGCAAATGAAAGATTTATATTACAAGGTAAAATTTAATACGGAAACGTCGTGATAACACCCCGTTGTTAAATCTCAGCGAAATTTAATATGATTTTGTCAATATCTAATATGCAAAGACGCAAACTGCGAACGCTTATTACCCGAAATACGGCGCCCGCGGCTCTAAATCCGAAAATCCGGATTTAAGCTTATTACAAGAAAATACGGCTTAATACCGAATTCGCATCTACTTGACCTGCGGAGGAATATTGTATAGGGCTGAAACAGAAGGCGAAATAAATGGTGTGTATTATAATCTATATATATATAAAAATGAATTGCTGTTCGTTTGTCTCGCTAAAACTCGAGAATGGCTGGACCGATTTGGCTTATTTTGATCTTGAAATATTTGTGGAAGTTCAGGAAAGGTTTAAAAGGTCAGAAAATAAATAAAAAATGCAAAGAAAGTAGTAAAACAACTATTTATATTTTCCTATACAAAGTGTTCGTACCTGTCAAACGAATTGGCGGAACGAAGTTCGCTGGGTCAGCTAGTTTGAAGTAAAAATGAAGCTAGACCTCCTTAATGAAGTAGAAATGAATAACCGGTTAAGCATTGGAACACGCACAGTATAAGGTTCCGTAGCCTGAAGCTTGAGCCGTAAAGTGAGTACCCTAAGTGTACGCATTTATGAGACAAAAAAATATCTTGAGAGACACGATTCCTGAACTACTACAATAATATTTACCTACAAATTTGAACTGAACCCTGGGTGGGCAAGTCCCACTTACATTTATCCGGTTTTTTTCCTTTTTGGCACCTAAGTGTATGTATATTATTTAAAAAAAAAACTCTAAACAAAAAGTAATTTTAATAATCTTAGAAATAAATTTTAACATGTATCATGTTTAATTTACTTGTATGGTGTGCAATAAAGAGTATCTATCGATCTATCTCAAAACAAAAGCGCCAAGGAGTGACTATGGAAAAAAGCGATACTATTTATTTATCTTTATTGAGAAAACATACAGCATTTTTATAATACACTAGCTGATCCAGCGAACTTCGTTCCGCCAATTCGTTTATATGGGAAAATTAAATAGTTGTTTTACTACTTTCTTTGTAATTTTTTTATATTTTCTCACCTTTTAAACCTTCCCTGAACTTCCACAAATATTTCAAGATCAAAATTAGCCAAATCGGTTCAGCCATTCTAGAGTTTTAGCGTGACAAACGAACAGCAATTCATTTATATATACATAGATATAGCTAACATTAGATTAATTATACATGAGCACTTAAAGTTTTCAATGTTCATTTCCAATTTTTATTTGATACGAGGACAGCTATTTAACGATTTGGCGAACGACTTGAAGGATTGTAAAAGTTTATATAAGTAGGTACTTTTGAAAATGACTTGTCTCGTCACGTCTTGTCTTGTTTGTTTGTTTGTTTCCTAATAATAAATAAATATGGACAACATCACATACATTGCTCTGATCCTGTGAAAAGTAGCTTAAGCACTTGTGTTACAGAAATCAGAAACAACGACGGTACCACAACACCCAGACCCGAGACAATATAGAAAAGTTATTTTTCTACATTGACCGACCGGGAATCGAACCCGGGACCTCAGAGATAGCGTCACCAAGTCCGGTATACTCGCCTCTCGGCTACGGAGGTCGTCTTGTCTTCTTTATACTAAGAAGTTAAGGTTTTGACCGTCCGCTTCCATTTGAAACAACCTGTATAGTATTGGGGTAGCTAATTAGAAAAGTTTTTAAATTAGGAGTGACACCTTTGATTTTTTAAATCGCGCCACCTCTTGACTCTTACTTTGATATCTCCGATTACCTAATTTGTTTGAATTTACCTTTAGTATTCTTGATCACTTTACTTCAGAAACGAAAGTTTTTTACGAACGTTATTTTGTGTAGTTTCTTTTGAATTTTCCTTTTTTTTAGCAAGAAAGTAACAAAAAATAATTAAATTGTTTTCACAATCACACCAATTATCAGCCCTGAACTAAGCAAAGCTTAATAATAATTGTACTATGGTGACTAGATAACGAATAAACATATTTAAATACTGTTTTAAACATCCATGAATTAGGTACAAATGCTCGTGCTCATCACAAACATTGGCCCCTTGCGGGATTCGAACACGCAACCGCTGGCTTTGTCGTCCGGCGCAAACCACTACACCAGACGATCGTCATTCATATTTAAATATATAAAAATGAATCTCTATTTCCCTCGGTCATCACATCACGCGTGAACGGGTGGAACAATTTCGCTAATTATATTTTTGTTGTGTTAATTATTCTCAGAAGAAGGTTCTTATGAAAGAAAAAAATAAGAAAGTTGTGCAGAAAATCTTTTATGTATAAACTATAGTCCACGCGAACGAAGTCGCGGGCAACAGCTAGTACATAATAAGTATTTTAGTAGCCCGTGTCGCGTATTAACAAAACCGGCACTCGGCTAATCCCATGTGTCAGCCAGTAGTTATCCAATACTCCTTTAAACCATCCGTTCCAATTTTGATTTGCCGAAAAATTTAATAAAATGTCATCTGTGATCCATTTAAAGAGGTTCGAGGATTTAATGAGGTGATTTGGTTTTATTGCCTTTAATATTTCAGATTTGTAGAATGGAATTAAAATGGATCATTTAAAAGAATTTAAAAAAGAAATAAAATAGATTATTTAACATAGATTATTTTTCAAGATGACCTGAGAACAGGGCAGACTAATGATGAGTTAAAGGATTTATAATGGATCAACGTTAAAGATAAGATTATTAATTATCTTTTTTTTGGGCTGTACCATTACTATAATACAGTTTTATAAGCTGTCGCTGCTGAAATTCACTTAAGTATTTAAAATCTTATCATTTGCGGCCAACAAAGGAAAATCCAAAAAACAATAAAATTTTGATAATTACATAGTTTGTACAACTATTTTGAATATCTATCTACCCCATTACGTTGATTTACTCGTACTATCTACAGGACATCCTGTACACGAAACTAAAGCTAATTTATTTACAACTATCCAGATATTTTGAATAACTTTTATATAAGACCAATATAAGCATAAAATGCTGTTTTATACTAAGATTCAGAATCTTCATCTGTGGCTGAACTCCTTCAATCTCTACGACGCCTTGGAGCACCTCAGCTGTTCTTTTCCATCCGCTGCCAGTAGCAGCGTATATCGTGACTCCTCTTTGTCGGAGGTCGCTCTATACTGCGTTAATTTATCACTGGAACGACAAATTGCTTTCTTGATTTCACTAATCTAAATGTTGCTGTAATAATAAAAGTTGTTCATAAGACTACGTAGAACTGGTAAGAAAAATTCTATCAATCTTTTAATAACCAAACACAGGCGCAAGACATTACCCCCTAAATGGAAAGCAATAAAATTGTTAATCACATCGGCACAGCTTGCCATCCAAATGCCCAATATGATGTTTACGAACCGTAATATCACCTTGTGATATTACTAGCAATAATAATTGGACATCTCATACGCCTTGACCACAGCGGATGGCTGAGCATGGGACATTCTAGCATCCTACGGATATTGTTCTGATACAAAGATTTACTTACCTACAAATGTAACTAAAACAGAGACATGGAATATGCTATCTATTCTTTTTGACTACGGCAGTAAAAGAGACAGCATCTGTAATTTTTTTTGGAAAAAGTTACTGGAACTGACTTGACACTCACAAGGTGGACAGACGACCTGGAATAGGTTACAAGAAGTCGCTGAGTGCAGGCCGCTTCGAATCGGCCAATCTAGAAGTCATTTGGGGATGCCTATGTACAGCAGTGGATGTGCTATGCTGCAATGATGATGATGAACTGTTTTTTTTTGTAGAAATGGGTTCTGGTTTTTGAAGGGACCCCTAGGGCTACAAGGTTATTCGCTGAGGTTTTTAGTCATGTCAGCAGAGGGGTGTTGTAACTTCAGTGACTAAAACCTTACTGTCAGATGTTATCAAGTTGCCTTAAGACTGACTAGGCTTCACGACTAGTATCAAGCGATATTAGACGGGACCAACTTTTAAAGTGCCTTCCGAATCACGGAGATGCTCGTGATTATATATTTATTGTGTTCTGTGTTATATTAAACATATTTGCAATAAAGAAAAAGCAAAAAACGTGTTCAAGTATAAAATATTGATAGTCTCAGTTGTAAGGGACTGTTATAAACGTTATTTATTACATTAACCAGGGCTAAGTCAAGAGATGTAGCGCATTCTTGATATGGAAGAGGTGGTTTTGATTAGAGCTTCTATTCTTGTCAGAGATTACAAAAAAACTGACTCTAAAAAACTGAAAGCTAATAAAATATTAACTCATTTAAGTATCTAATTAGTAACTTTTGGAGTCGATGCAAACGAAAACATTCAAACTCTCATCGGCTGGCACCGACTCCAAAAGTAAAATTTGTAAAAGAACGTTCTACTGCTAAAATTTACCACTTCTCTCATCTCTACAAAATATGCGAATCATTACACATTTAGTTTAAGTGCGTAAGAGATGATGATTATCGAATCGTTTACCAAACCATTATTTATATTTATTTCTTCTCTTGAGTGAAGACAAAAAAGAACAGATAGCTTCACTCTAATCACTTGGACCAACCCGAACAGCCGTCTCCGTACGTCGTAGATTGGAGCGGTCATCACGCTCCCGAAGGATCGCAGGATGTGCCCATTGCCATGGGCATTTGTCGCTTTATGTCCAAACCATTGTTGCCCTATTGTTGTCCTTGTCTCGCTCCTGCAAACTGTATCTTGTATTGGAGGGAAAGAGAGAGAGCGGCGAAGGGATATTAAGCGAACTCTTGCGGTTGGGAGCAGAAATTTGTAGTTTAGTGTTGAAGGATAGTTTGTGATGCAATGTATGTATACAACATAATGTCGATAGTCCACTGGCCCTATTTCTTGTTGTATTAGGAAGGCTTTGTTAACAGCATGTATATACTATATATAGTATATTCTTCAGGCCAAATTTTTATTCTATAAATTAGGTTTGCCAACAGGATATATTTACATTAGAAAACAAGTATGTACTTACAATAAAATATGTATTATATTATTTAGTTTCTGTATTGTTATTATACTGTGTTAGTTTATGCCTAGATTTTATACTTTTGTTCATTTTTTTTAACGTCATGTCGCACCGCCCACAAAACATCTCTGTTTAGCTTAATGTTCGACTAGTAGAGAATGCCACATGGAATTAAGTCCCCCTTTTGTACGATTTTAATTTGTATAATAAATAATAATTTAAAAAAAATAGATTATAACTAGGTGCATAACTATTTAATAGGAAACACATAAAATTACACACATTTTAAATTCCCTGTGAAAGAAAACAAAAACGTTATTAATTATCTAAGTAGTAAGTTTTGTAAATTCTGTAAATAATTACTTGACTGTTATTAACAGAAATGAAGTCTCGAATCTTAATTCATTAATCAAAGAAATGATAATAACAAGCTATGACAACCATAGCGAACAATTTTGAGCTGACTAACTTCATAAGGTTAAGAGAAAAGTTTGCGGGGTTCAAAATTGTTCCTATTATATAAATCCTCGTCAAATTGATCATTTATTAAAAGGTAATAAAACATATATTTTTTGATTTCGTTTGAAATAAAATTGATTTCGGTAAGGCAAATAGAGTTGCAAAACAAATTTACGGAAACATTATGCTCAGAGTACCTATAACTACAACGACGAAAATTAATTTGAAAAGTATGTAAACTGCATAGCTAGTATGTACAGACTTATATAATTAAGAATCTACTTACTTAATTACAAACAGGAAATAATTTTCATAAATTACTATAATTTTTGGATCATCATCATTTCAGCCATAAGACGTCCACGGCTGAACGAGGCCTCCCCTAATGACTTTATATATTTAAACTTCATATTTTGGATGCATTGAGTAATGTTCCCACCGGTCCATCTGAAAATCACTGGGAGAGGTAGGGTATTTCAGCCTTATAACGTCCACTGCTGAACATAGTATGTATGATGATGATAAGTAATTTTGTCCGTAAGCTATTTATGATTGTTTGTTTCGATGTGTTGTTCTTCTTGTTGTCTCCTTTTTTTTAAATATTATTGTTTCGTCTGCCATTTTACTTTCATCTACTCACATCACTGTAATTATTTGATTTCCTTCCGACTCGAATCTTTTTATAAAATCAATTTTAAATTCTGTTTACATTGTGCAAGTTTAAGTTGACAATTTTTTAATCCTTCCCCTTCATAACGTCAGCGCTGGAATCTGTTATCAAAAATTCTCATAACATGCCCTTTGATTTATTACCCTGACAACAGGATGCGGTTTGATCGCGAGCGGCGATAAAGGACAGCGAAATTGCTTGGTCATGCTGTCTATTTATTTAGTAATACCTACTAGAACTTAACCATTTAAAAATGGCACTAAAATTTACCTCAAGGTCTCATAATTACTTATTAAGATAATCTTATTAGTCTCTTAAACTTTAATCTTCTTAGTTTGCGCAACACAATAAATAATTATGAATATAAACAAAAAATATACCTTTGTCAAAAATTATCCCGTAGCTTTGATAAGAGTATTTACGAAAGTCCTGTTAAAGCGCCTAATATTTGCATGTATAAATTTTGTTTTAAAAGTAATTCATGTTGTTAAATGTACACACCAAATGTATTTTTTATTACTCATCACACAGGTACTAACATCATGTTGTGCTTAGCTTGTATGTGTAGCCAAGGTTTAGAATGGTCTTGTTCTCCGACGCCGCGACGCGACGGCTCGCTCACAGACGGTCCCTGACGGTCCCTCACGCCGACTGTCTGTAGGCGCCCATTTAAAAGAATGTTGTTAGACCCGCCGTACTACCGACCCGACCCGTCGCCGACTCGCTCACGCCTTCTGTGTGTCTTACGCTTTAGGGTTACGGAGGTTTGATGGCAATGAACATAACATCTGAACGTAATAACCCGACTTACCGCATCCAGAACCATGATCAAACGTGTCCCGACTAGGAACGGAACAAAGCCATGAGAAAGAAGGAGTGAGCTTTGTACAGAGGTACATACAACGGCAGGTCAACCTACCGAAAAAGTCAAAGGTCATTGAACCGATTTTCAACTTTAAATCTGACACCTAGAGATCAATTGAGAAAATTTCACGTATTGTGGTAGGTTGACGTGCTGTTTTCTGTACATACTAAGAAAACCACTTTTTAAGTTATTATCGAAAATAGTTATCCGCTAATAGTAAAACCCCAGCTTCTAGCAACGCGCGCAGAACGGTAAGTAGCAGGCATTACGGCGGCATTCGAATTCTCAAACGTAATTAAAACGCCTCGACTTATTAAAGTTGCCACGAATTTTTATTCGGACGCGTGGAAATGAGAGACGTGTAGGAACTCCGGGGAGTTGGAACTTTTTAAATCTACGAAATAAGCAAATGCGTTCCGGGAATATGCAGTTTTGATTTGTTTTGCCTCGCAATTATATTTTATTACTTTTCTATGTTTACATTTTTGCATATGTAAAAAAAATACATTAATATTGCTGGATACAGTGAGAGAACATTCGCAGTTGATTCAGTTTAACAATAACTTAAAGAGTTAGTAGAATCAAATCTCTGATTAAAGATGTATGAGCTATCTATTTCGCTGTGCCGTGTGGGGACGGCCGTAAAGAATACACTTCCCAACCGCCAACAGAATGCGTGTCGTAAGCGGCGACTACTTCCTGTATCACAAGACTGGCGGCAGTGTTTTCGTGTGAAATCTTATACAAAACTGCGCTCGCCAACCCGCCTGCTAAGCGTGGCGAGTATTGGCAATCCCCCCGATGATAAGTCATTGGGGGAGGCCTTTGTTCAGCAGTGGCCGTCCTATGGCTAAAATGATGAGCTATCTATTTACAAGTACGTCAATCAATTTGTATACTCTTATAATTTAAATACTATTACTTGAATAGGCTCGAATAACCTTTAACCACTGAATACACATTTTTGCACAGCCCCCATTGTCTGAAATTACAAATCAAATGTCATTTCTGACATAGCCTTGGACGTTGGCCGTTTATGTGCTACTAGGCTATGGACACACTGGTGCCTGGATTAGAGCATTTAGAGCTATGGCACCTGGTCATAAAACGTAGCCATTAACTGCCACTAGTAGTTCAATGAAATGTGCACTGATGGATGCCACATAAAATCCACTTCATCAAGTTTCATTTTAGGGGAGATGTAATAAACTCTTCAATATAAGGCTCTCGTCGAACTACCTGCTCATGAGTTAAAAATTCTTACAAAGTTGAATAAATGTGTTGCGCGATTTCTGCCCATTACCAGCCGATATAGTCCCGGAGTGGTGCCAGGCAATGCAAGTCGTAGTATGAACTCGCTCATGACCTGTTCCTGCATTCCTACAAAGGAGATGTTATACAACACACGCTTTCTTTCAAATTAGGGGATGTCTGCGCTAGGGAATAGACTCATCAATTTTTATAATTAAAGTATTAATGTGCCAAAATAATTACAGATTATGCTGTCAAAAATAATGTCGTAACGTGACAGCATATCACTGACTAAGTAGGTCCTTTCTTTGCATTCTTTCTGAATCACACATGATTCATTTTGTTTTATTAAGGCATGAGATATTATTATAATGTCATCAGCATATTGATCTCAATAGACTATAGACTGTGAAAGTGTGACGTCACAAGTCTTTTAGGGTTGTAGGCATGGCCATCATGTCCACAACGGTAGATCTGCGCTTGAGTGGTGGTAGGGTAAAGCAATATTTTGGGACGTGTTCTGAAACCTAAAAGAGGTGCTATTATTATTATAATATTTATTTCAGATGAAATCCATATAAATGTTAGTAACAATTGATCTTATTCCTATAAACTAAATATTATACTATTTTTATTTACTATATATTAAATATTATTTTTTGTATGATTTTAAAGGTATTAAAAACTCGTTCGCAATGTCTAGCCGCGATTTGTCGTCAGTTGTGCCTATGTGAGCTGAAAGCAGTTAATTATAAGTTTAGTATTAAGTATGTCTATTTTTTGCATTACGTCAAAGTGACAAGTTAAAGTTACAAATGCAATGTTAAAACGAAGAGATATTCCTTTCAAGATAAGATGATACTTATGACACTTGGCATTTTCCGTTTCACCCATACTATTTACGATAACATTTTATAATATGTATTTTTAATTTATATCATTGCAAAAACACAATAATCTTTGCCTCTAAAAATCTAAGCAAAAATTGCAAACCAATAATATATCTTAATGATTTAACAAATAAATTTATAGGGTTTCCTTCAAATACTTGATGCGTAAAACGGAACGTTTACTTATTGGGATTGACAATACATAATCGGAACTAAATCGATGAATCGGTTCGGTCGTCATGATGTGTAAACCTAGTTTCTATGTTGACTTTTGTTACTGTTTTTGCTAAGTTTTCGTTTTTGTTTTGCTTGTATTTGGTAAAATGCCAAAAAAAGGAAAAAAGACGTCAAAAAGCTGTATACGGCACTCTGGCAGTATATCTCTTATTTTAAATAAGTTAATTTGAATAAAAATCGATTAAACTTTCTTTAAAAGCGTTCTCGATTTTCAAAAAGAATCGGTTGGATTTCGTTAGGGCACATCACTATTTGTGTCAACAGGGAAGTCACGTGAGTCAGTTTCTTCTTAACTTGAAAAGGGTATAGTATAAATCCACTGAAAACGCTGTCCGGGAAGTATTTGGTCAGACAAAAATATTTAGTTTGAAGCAAAAAGAAGATAAACCTGAATTTTGCCGCATAAGGCCTCTCTTAAAGAACACACTGGGAGATTTGCATCCAGCGGCTGCCCGCAGCCTTGACTAGGTCGTCAGTCCTCCGAATAGGTATATAGGACAGCAATCGCATGTCCGTTTGCAGCTTACGGCCGGCGGCCTACGTTAAGCTTACGTAACCCTTGAAATTGCTCTTATTTATTAAGATACAGCGTATGTCATTGACAGAATGGGTTACTAGGTTTTGTTCGAATTGACTACATGTGTATTTAGCCTTACACCAATACGTTAAAAGCATTTCACAACGCGATGTATGACATTGTAGTCTTTAAGTAGGCAGTAACAATTGTATGACAGACTTAAAACGCAATGCAACCGTAACGTTTTCTTTGCAAACTTGATGACCTGTGTTGCAATCTGACCTTAGTGATGAGCCATACTTGTCCATGTTCTATAACGTCTAAATTTGTAAATTTTAAAATAATATTATAATAAGCAACTGTGTGTAACTATATTAGTTTCCTTTTGCCTTGTTTTGATGTAAATATCAGGAACTAAAAATAAGTTGAATAGAAACCAATTTTTCAATTCGCCGCGAAAAAAGTATTTAAAAATGGAACCTTGTAAATTGTTACAAGTTTGAAAAAGACTTCGCGCGCAATTCTCTGTACTATTTGCTTTTACTTTTTATTCTTTTCAACCACAAGGCATCAAGAGTTGTGCTGCCACGGTGCAGTAGCGCAGCGACCGCAGTCGAGTCTAACCGCAAATTGAGTAGCCTAGAAACAAAATAATGCTAGTGGCATAGCCAGTGGAGAACACGCAGTACATTTTGTCTGAATGTGGAACGAAGATTGTTCGATCCCCGAGGTCGTACAATACCTACATATTAGTTTTCTTGTTTGAAAAAAGGCTTTTAATTGAACAAATAGTAGCTTAATAGCTTCAATTAAAAGTAAACTAGTTAAAACAAAAAACGGACTAATTGATAATATTTCGTGTAGCGACGTGTTACATAAAGTAAAATCGAAATTCAGTAACATGTGAAAACCGGTAAAATAATTGTTAGCTGTAAATAGAACAATGTAATTAATTGGCGTAAAAAACGATTAAAAATTTTATCTTGACAGAAAATATCAATCATTTAGTGATAACGTACAAAGTGCTGGAATTATGTGTTTGTTATTGTTAACTCGTTTGTGTCATTCTGGCTGCGGCAATCAAAGTTAGGTGGACTGGTTGATATGTTTGTGCTATACTAGTGGCGTGCCAAGGTGAGATCTACCCTCATTATATATTCTAACGCCAATTTGCCTCAGTTTGAGGGTGAGGGCCTCAATCGCTGACTCAGCAGCCTTATACTTTTCATTCATTTGCATAGTATGTTAAAGACCAAGGGCAGTGATTTTCGATGGGTCACTATCGATACTCTAGCTAGTAGGAACATCGATAAGATAGGTTACTAGGACCAATTGTCTGGCTAGTAAGAAAATCCATTGGAATAAAATAGTATAAAAGTAAATAGTATAATATTGATACCTACTGTCGAAATTACCTTTTCCTGGTGAGTTAATTATCGACACTACAGTTTTAGACTGTTAATAGTGTAATGTTTTAATTGAAAAATAAACTTTATTTTTCGTTTCGTTTCAGTTTGTTATCGTCTCAAAGTTAAAATAACAAACAAGATTCTCTTTATTCTCTTAATACCATTGTTAGATTCTAAACAATAAAATACTAAAACTAACAACTTTATTCCAAAAACGGTGCAATTAGAAGTCTCCAACTTTTTTTTCTTCATAAAACTGAAAACTGGGAATTCCGAATTGTAACAGAGATTTAGGATATCAAGCGTACCCGTCCTATTAATGGAACAAAGCGCTGAGAGAAAGATAAAGAAACTTAGAAATGAGAATTAAAACATTACTTGGATTTACCTGCATAGTTTATACTGGCCATAGTACAATGGCAGAATTTTGTTGTAGACATGGTTGAAGGGTTTTGGGCAAGGCCTTTACTTTGGTCGAAAAATCAAGGCAAAAAAAACTATCGATACTATAGTAAGTAAGTACTATCGATATTGGAACTATCGATAGTTCGGCACCACTAATCAGCATTGTAGACAATTGGGCTATAAATTTATATCTTTATGAGTATCTTCTATTTTATCTCGTTGGGAAGTGCGGTTCATGTTTTCTATAGAAACCAAGAGTATCATATGAGTAATGCCATAATCATAAATATTTTATGACAACAACGCGTGGCTCCTGAAAAGTTGATTAACCTAACCACAGCTTGAATTACTGTATAAACAAATATAACACACAAATTATCATGGTCTAGATGTAAGGAATTTACGTGTTACGAGGTACCAGATTTTTTTTTCCAAAAGGGTCTCCCAGCACATACAGACACGACAGAATTTCGAAAAGTAATTTTCTAAACTGGGATTTAAACCTGAGACCCTTTGCGTTCCACCAGGCGATCACGACGCCAATATCTTAGCACGGGCATAGCTTTTTTTCTGTTAGATATCTGTGTATTCTGTACATATGACCCTTGACTGAACCCTTGACTCTCTACTTTCCAGTTAACGTCATCATATTTATGTATGTATGTATTTTATCTATGTAGTCTATGTATTATATTATTTAGTTAATAATATTTGACATAGATAACTGTGTGTAGTTTATGCTGTGATTATATAATAATGTTCATTTTTGTAACGTCATATGCACCGCCCACAAAACATTTCTGTTTAGCCTAATGGTCGACTGGTAGAGAACGCCACATATCATTAAGTCCGCCTTTTGTACGATTTTATTTTGTGCAATAAAGTTTAAATAAATAAATGACACTCGATACTCATCATCGTCATCATTTCAGCCATAGGACGTCCACTGCTGAACAGAGGCCTCCCCCAGTTACGTCCAGATTGGCTGGTTAGAATCAGCCCGCATTCAGAGGCTTCCTGCAACCTTTACCAGGTCGTCTGTCCACCTTGTACATTCGATACTTCGGCACTTTAATGTGCCAACCTACTCTACTCTACTCTATAAACTACCTATTTTTTTCTGCTAGCGCTTTTCCTAGTTCCAATTCAATTTGGGTACGTTTGACCATGATCGTTATGGCAAAGTCCGTTGTTCTTTGCTTGGCAAATATTATAAACAATCTTAGAATGACTTTTTACAAAAAATAACAGTTTAAAGTCAACAAACTGTAAGAATAAAAAGGTTTTGAATTGAATGGATTATTACTACAGTGGGTTATTATTTTTGTATCCATTAAATTTTTAAAATAACTAAGTTAAAAAGGAATGTCAAGATTGTTTACAATATTTGCCAAGCAAAGAAAAACGTACTATAACCCGATCACGTTCTCCAAGTCTCACCTCACTCCCTCTCTCACTTGCGAGAAGCCATAGAGAATTTCACAATGTACAATCTCGTCTAGCTCAGTCAATATTGAATACTTCTAGCGAATGGACGTGGTGCAAATTGTGTTAAAGAAATCAGAAACAACGACGGTACCACAGTCCACAGAGAAAAGTTCGTTTTCTACATTCCTGAGAATCAAACCCGGTACCTCACAGATGGTGGGTCTTTAGTCGTTTCGCCCCACGAGTTATTCGCCCCGCGGGGCGAATCAACTAAGAGCTCTTTTTAAATAGGTCGTTTCGCACCGCAGTGATTACAGCGGTGCGAAAGGCCCCATTTAAAAAGAGATTTACATTTAAACGAAACGACCCAATGCTCATTTTCTAGTCCGCTTTAGACGCATAACAAAAACTTAACGATTCCAATTATTTATTTGTACAGAACTGTTTTGTTCCTCACTGCGGTCCGAATCGACCCATTACAAAAAGTTCATGGGCGATTCGCCCCGTGGTGCAAAAGGACCCATTTAAAAAAGGTCTTGGGCGATTCGCCCCGCGGGGCGAATAACTCGTGGTGCGAAACGACTAAAGACCCCAGATGGTGACATCAAGTCCGGCGTACTCGTCTCACGGCTACTTAATAAAATAAATCAATAAAATTAATCAACATCTAACAAGCGCTACAAAAATAAAAGTTATTGAAATTACGATCCGGTATACCTAACAAATTACCATTACCCTTATTTACGTCTTGGGTTTCCACTTGACATTTGTATGACCATCAATAGGTCAATTTAAACGTCCATTGTCATAACAACAAGTCTAAAGTGCTAACTCAATAAATTAGCATTTTTCTAACAGGAAAATCAAGGCATCAATACCTTGTTAAAGTAAACAAGCATTCAGTTTGTCGAAATCATTAAAATCTGATGTACACAGATACTATTTATTGCCCAAAACAAATAAAGTACAGGAAAAAACACTTAGAACTGCAAAATTAAGCGGCATTTTGCCAGAAGAGTCTTTCAGACAACCTTCAGGTGGAAGAGCTCACTATGGGCCTCATAAAAAAGCTCAAGGTTGCACAACGTGCTATGGAAAGGGCTATGCTCTGTGTTTCTTTGCAAGATCGAATCAGAAATGAGGGGATCCGTAAACGAACAAAAGTCGCTGACATACCCCGACAGATTAGCAAGTTAAAGTGGCAGCGAGCGGGGCACATAGCACGTAGAACAGACGGCTAATAGGCCAGAAAGGAATGGAGGCCACGTACCGACAAAGTCAGCGTACATCCACCCAAGGTGGACAGACCACCTGGTAAAGGTTGCAGGAAGACGCTGGATGCAGGGCGCTTCCAACCGGCCAATCTGAAAGTCATTCAGGGGAGACATATGTTCAGAAATGGACGTCTGAAATGATAATGGTGATGATAGGAAAGTTAAACATAATCATAAAACCAAATCTATTTCCGTCTTATTTAAAGTGACGGTCACCAAATGAGTCTACAAACCAGGTTTGGGTTAAATTTAGGTTTAAGCAAGTAGATATCTACTGCTATCAGGCCACAAAATTAAGCATATTCAACCTTAAACTTACTTAAACCAACTTTTAAAATATTAATGAATTCTGACAGTTCTTTGAAGTTGATAGAGGCAGAATAGTAGTTTTAATCCAGAACTACGCTAAATCTCAATTTGGGAGAAATGCAAGTGAATCCTGAAATCATTTGCCCATAATCGCTATATCTGCGTAAGAGGCCAACTAATAACAAACTAGAAAAACATACATTGCTATTTAATTCCACGTGTTCATTACATTGCAATCAAAAGAGCACGTAATGTATGCTCGGTACTTCGACGTCATCTTGTTCTCGTTAGACGACTACGATGTATAAACGACCGATCAGCAAATAGGTAAGCTCCACCTAAAGGTAGAATTTTATTTTTATTTCGAACGAAAACGCAAAGAGAATGCCAAATAAAGTAGTAAATATTTAAATCGCTCTCGTAAATAAAGAATAACCCTGTATTTTTTATTGTAAGCAGTAAAAGACGGATACTTACCTCAGTGCGCCGTGACGTGACTCACTCGAAGCGGCAAAATGACGTTTTGACGCATGTTATGACGGAACTTTGACGGTGCGTGAATTTGTTGGCACCCCTTTATTTTAAGTTTGAAGCTGATGACGTGCTGAAAATAAATGAATTTGTTGGCTTCTGAAATAGAATATCGATAAATTGGCAATGTTACCTACAAATTTACATTCAGAGATTTTCGAGACGCCATCCATCTCATCTATCTCCATCAGAAAAAATAATATATGTGTCCATTCAAACCAATTAGGTTAGATGGACCAATTATCAATTTTTTTCCTCCTATATCCTAGATTACCTCCTATATCCAAATAACCTATACCTCTTTATAATATTAGATGGATGGTAATGTATATTGCGCCCTTGAGGCCAGAGTCCGACTCACCCCCAGATCGGGCCCGCTAGAAAGGAGCCCGACAGCGGTCCGGCCTGTTTCGGCAGTTCCGGTCCCGTGGGCGCCACCACTAGCGGGTTCGCCGCTTGGTAGGGTGCCTTTTGCACTCCACAAGCCTCAAACTCGGCCGGGTCGCGGCGACCGCTAGCGGGGCGGACCTAGGCTGTGCGCCTTCAGCGCACGCCACAACTGCCCGGTTAAGCTGAAGAATGTCTTCCTCAAAGGCACTCAGCGATAGGTCCGTCCATAAAAAAAAAAGTTAATGTATAAGATATTAGAACACTTAAAAAAAATCATTACTAAAGGGCTGCCGCCATAGCGTGTACAAGCCACACAGTTCACATTGGATGCCAAGCGGCCATATGAGACCGCACGTTACAACAAAATTTTGTGTCTCAATTGGCTAGGCTATCATCATCATCATTTCCGCCATAGGACGTCCACTGCTGAACATAGGCCTCCCCCAGTGACTTCCAGATTGGCCGGTTGGAAGCGGCCCGCATCCAGCGGCTTCCTGCAACCTTTACCAGGTCGTCTGTCCACCTTGAAGGTGGACGTCCTACGCGCTTGCCGGTACGTGGCCTCCATTCCAGAACCTTTCTGCTAGGCTAAGATTTTGTTAAATGTTCTAAAACAAAATGTTCTATTAACACAAGCCTAAGAAATTAGCTGGCACGCAAGTTCTCAAGACCATAAGAAATAGGTCAGTTGTTGCCGCAATAATCTAGCGTAGAGAAGCGTAGACGTTCTTAAATGAGGAAGCACTAATATACGGAGGCGGCCCCTCTTAGACAACATGCGTACTGTGTACTTGGAGACTGCACTTTCTTTGAGAACAAATCACTTTTGGGGCCGACTTTTTAATAGCCAGTTAACTTTTATATGATGATGTTACATGTTGACAGTTTTTGTGTAGAAAACCTGTATTTGTCATATAAAAGTTATGTGGCGTTTGAAAAATCGGCCTTTAGACCACTTACCAATACGTAATTTTAAATGTAGTTTTACCTACGACGGAACGGAGAAAGTAATGCGTTTAGGGTCAGGTGAGAGGTTGTTTGTTTGATTGTTTGCTTGTGTGTGCACTAGAATGATGCCATTTATCTCCAAAACGGTTCGAAGGATTCAGATGCGGTTTTCTGTAAATTGTTAAGTGATTTATCAGTAATCGTTCTTAGTTACCTGTTATGGTGTAAAACTCGCCAAGAGGCATTACAGTAAAAAATCGCTTATTTTGCTCGATAGTAGGGTTTGATGTGTTGCTTACAGAAGCGGAGAATACTCGTAGGTAATAATAATCGGAGCTCAGTGATTGGAGTTTTGCTTCACATCAGTAGTAAGCTTGATCCCAGTGTAAGTATGTATCAATCGATTTTTTGGATCGATCGATTTATATGGATTTCTACCAGTTACTCGACAGTGAGTAAAGAGCATCGAAAGAAAACCTACATATTCAAATAACATTGGGTTTGTTGGCATGATTAAAAAATTGACTTGTTCCTCTTTCTAATTGTTTAATTGTCTCTGTCTATTATAAAATGTCTTGGTTATCGTTTCAATTGTAACAACTTGACTTTTCGGATCTAGGATTATGGTCAAGCGTGCTCCGGCTAAGAATAGAACAATGATGCTAAGAGAAAAATGTTTTTCGTATAACGAAAGAAAAGCCATCTGATGAACCATTCTTATCAAATTCAGACTTCTTACTTCATGGAACACATACTTAAAGAGTAGAAATGTCATTAATCTTGTTCCACAACAATTCGGTCATTATTTATTCTGTGACTGAACTGTTTTAGAATGTGCGCGCACGGGTGACAGTTGTCGCCGTGACTTTTTTGTCACTTATATGAATTCCTAAGATACGTCTTGGATATCTCGATATCCAAAGATTTCATATGAGTGACAAAAAAGTCACAGCGACAAATGTCACCCGTGCACGCACACTCTTAATATGGGCGAGAGTTGACAGGACTTGTCAGTTCATACTTAATGTAAGGAACTCTCATACTAATGTGTTTCGAAAGAAAATGATCTGAGGTTTTGAAGAAAGATGGTCCTTATTGCTGCTTTATAAGCAGTGATCGGAATAGGTAGATTGATTTGGGGCTAATGATCTCAAACATTGATGTTAAAATGTACATGCCTCCCGGATTTCGGGATTTCTTTGTATCAGTTTTAAAAAAAAGACATGTCCATATTATGCTAGCACTACCAAAGTACATCAAATCAATCTACCTATTCCGATCACTGTTTATAAGATATGTACTTGATGTCCTTCTCAAAGTCAAACATTTAGAGATCGATATCAATTGAGATAACTTATGATTAAGATACATGTTATGTATAACATATACCAGTCAACGGCAGGTCAACCTACCCAAACAAAGGTTTAACCGATTTTCAACTTTAAGTCCGACACGTTGAGATCAATATCAATTGAGAAAATTTTACGTTTTCTCATAGGTCGACGAGCTGTTCTCTGTACAAGCTATAGTGTGTACATTTTATCGCACGCAAAAAGTTATATCCTTCCGGATACCACCACAAATCCACATAAGACACGCGTTATAACAATAACTATTAACGTCGTCACGTAACGTTAAGTTGCGTTAACGTTACGCAATGCGACATGTAATGCACTAGTAACATTGATATCATTTGACTGGTTTATGCCATTTGAGTTTACATAAATAGGCTGGTTGTGTGCTGGTTCTGACAACTCGGCTGAATCTGTTGTTGTTCTAGTTGTAATGTCAGTTAAAAGACTTGTTTTAGACTTATAAAATGTTTGTTTGGTTGAACACGCTAATCTTGGAAACAACTGGTTCGATTTGAAAAATGATCTTTATGTTGGGTTCCAGCCCATTTATCGAGGAAGGATTTAGGCTATATTGCATTACGTTACAACTAATAGGAGCGGAGTATCAATAAAAAAAGTTGCATAAACGGGCAAAAATATTCCTTTTGAGAGCTTTAGTCGCGTGCGCTGGGTAAACGGTTAAAGTTACACCAAAATCATGTATAACGGATTTGTTTCAATTTAAATGTTCTAAAAAAAAGTATATGACAGCATATGTCTATCTTTTAGGGTTGACATACTATAACCTTTTTATGGTAATCAAATTCATTCTAAAGTAATGCAACGGCAATAGCGTCGCTTTTTCTTTTACTTTTAGAGCAAGGCACTGATGTGGCTTATTGAAAATCATTACTTTAAATCAGGACTTCCAACTTGAACTACCCATGAAAATAGTGACACCTGGGGAGATATATCAAAACATTAAATCAATGAATAACAAAAAGGCACCAGGATTCGACCTAATTGACAAAAAGGTCCTGGAAGAGTTGCCGCGCAAAGCCATTGTGTATCTGACCGCTTTGTTCAATGCTATCCTGAGGTAATGATACATAAGTCTGGTAAACCCGCCCACCAAATCACCTCATATAGGCCGATTAGTCTGCTGCCAGTAGTGTCAAAACTCTTTGAAAAGTCCTTACTGCACAGAATTACATCTGTTCTAAAAGAAGGGTCTATAATTCCTGACCACCAGTTTGGATTTCGGCAAGAACACGCCACCATTGAACAGGTTCATAGAGTTTGAAGGACGATCAGAAGATCATTTGAACAAAAGGAGTACTGTTCATCAGCCTTTCTCGACATTCAGCAAGCTTTCGATAAGGTGTGGCACAAGGGACTGCTCTATAAAATAAAAACCCTTCTACCACATATATTTTATCCCATTCTTGAGTCTTACATATCTCATAGACTATTTCAAGTAAGAGAAGGTGACTGCACATCGGGATTCCACGAAATATCCGCAGGAGTGCCACAGGGCTCTGTGCTTGGTCCAGTGTTGTACACACTATTCACATCTGACTTACCACAGTATCCAAATGTTACAGTTGCGACCTTCGCTGATGACACAGCCCTTCTTGCCTCGAACAAGTGTCCAATAAAAGCTTCCAAAATATTGCAGGATGGTCTAAACATAATGAAAGAATGGTTGACAAAATGGAGAATAGCTGCCACTGTTTCCAAATCGGTGCACATACCCTTTACCCTTCGCAAATATAACTGCACACCAGTCTCCCTAAATGGCACTCAACTCCCACACCAAGACAGTGTGAAATACCTGGGAATACATTTGGACCGCACAGATGTGGCCTACTACTGCTATTTTAGCTTGCTACATTTTAGAACAATGTCCATCACTTTGGTCTTCTGCCGGATAAGTAAGGCATACGATACGTCTAAAGACATAAAACCTGTAACAAATAAATGATTTATCTTGGATTATTATAATGTTTTCAGTGCCAGGCGGCGTTAGGGCTTTACTCCTAGTAGCACTGCAAAATTTTTCCTTGTGCTATATGGGGACGACTGTAAAAAATACACTTTTCTAACAGGAGGCGTGTCGTAATAGGCGACTAACACCTGTAGCGCCTTTGAGAGAAATTTTATAAAAAAAACTGCGCTCGCAACCCGCCTGCCAAGCATGGCGAGTATTGGCAATCCCCCCCCCCCCCCCCCTTTTGGGGAAGGTCTATGTTCAGTAGTGGACGTCCTATGGCTGAAATGATGATAATGATGTCATTTTTTTCTTTTTAATCGAATGTTGTTTGATAATGTGTGTTCAAATGTTGAATACAAAGAAATCGTAGTCCCAATAAGACCGATACATTTTAACAAGTCACTAACGAGCTTATTTGGTTTAGTAAATTATTTCAACGAAGATAAAAATATTCATTTATAAAGAACTGTAGCACATTATACCCGTTTTTGTTGTGAAGCCACATACCTATCATAGATAATAGTCTTTGTTGCACAACAAATCGCCAAACTGGTTAGACTTCTCATGTACCAGTAACATTGAGAGGTCGTTGACCTTGTAGAAGGTGACTTTTTAATTATTATTATGTTTGAATTAGGAATTAGTCAACAACGTTATTTTTTAAAATACTTTATTCTTTTTAGCCAACTTTGTGTTATTTTTTCAGCCAGTAAAAAAAAACATGTGACGAATTATAAACGTTTAATAAAAATTAAAAAAGTTACGGTTAAACTATTATCTATTATGTATTGATTATCATTTGTTTTTAATTCTTGTTCTTGTTACAATACCTAAAGAAAAATTATAAATATATTAAAATACTATTAAAAATACATTACCATATCAGAGACCCATTGAACTTGCATTAGGCTTTCGGATTTTAGATAAAAAATACAAAAATTGGTGTGTTCATGATTATTATATTATTTGGCATTAAGGATTATTAATAATATGTCGTTTATCTGGACGTCTAAAATGACGCGTATTATTATGATACTCGTTCATGATTTGGTAATATAAAGTTTTAATTAACAAATCAAACATTCCTCGCTCGTCGATAGGATGTATGACAGACACTAATCCGTGGGACTTTAAATTATATTTATTTAGTGATTATTTAAGTCGCAGTCTCCACTCAAATACTCGTCTACATCAGTATTGATTCTAAGGCAGATGTAACCAACCCATTGCCACTTCTGCTAGCTTATCGTTTGGAATATTGATTTCTTTAGTTTTCTGTCGAATGACCTCATTATATTTCTCCGAGAAATTCCGAGAATAGCTCTCTTCCTAACACAGCGTAGGGCGCTCTGTCAAGGTGGGGTGGACATACGCTGCTGGCTGGCAGTGGATGGAAAAGAATTGGGCTCTGTGACGTGCAGTGGGCGAGGCCTGTGTCCAGCAGTGGGCTGACGTGGGCTGATCATTATGATGGTTGATGTATTAATGTTGTATTTTACGGCGTCCTTTGCTACAGTAGATATCAATTAATAAATCTGTTGTCTTTTCAGGTAATTGCCGAGAGATCTTCAACAGCACGACAACTTCAAGTGCCGTCAGTTACTCAGTAAGTCATACAATGTCTGTAACTACCACAGACGAAAAAAAATTATACAAATTAGCTAATAATTTTAATGGCTATTTTCAGGGTAAGGTATCATGACATGATTGTATTGTAAAAAATATGGGACAACGTCCTGTTAGTTTAAATTTAATTTACTACCTAACCTACTCGTAAATCATTTTTTTATTATGTTGTCGCAAAGCAATGGATAACTAAATCATCTAAATGCTATCCGTTTTTTTTTTGTTTCTGACAGTTAAATTTTATTTAGGCAACATTGTACTATTTATCTGTGTTTTCAGCGTGGGTACTTTATCAAGTGCTTACGTTGTAAGTATGGTATAAAATGTGTTTTAATAATTTATTTTCCAACAACAATATTTTTGTGCATGTCGTGGCAGCCTTTAATTAAGGCAACACCTTGTAATTTAGTTTTAAGCTGTATAAGTATCAATGTATGGTGTATGCTTTGTTGGTTGTCCTTAAATAAATAAATAAAATTAAAAAATCCTAGTCAATGGCTCAACGAAGTTAGATAAAATAATACATGTATAGATATTAATTAAATATTTTTTGTGTTATCATGAGTTATTTTTTTATTCCTTTTTGGGTTATTTCTAAAGTCTGCGAGGCTAGTATGACAAATAAATACAAAGTAACTCGCTTAAGTAGCTAACCTGCGCACTCAGAGACGTCACTTAATTTTAATGGTTAGGTACTTAAGATAATTCTGAGCTACTACAATCGATACGGTTCATGAGATACAGCCAGCCAGACAGACAGACGGACAGTGGAGTCTTAATAGGGTCCCGTATTTACCCTTTGGGTACGGAACCCTAAAAACATGTTATAGTTTTATGCTGAATTTAACTTTACTGCACTGATTAAAATCATATAATACGTAGACTTAATGCTATAAGGCATTCTTAGTTTCACTATTTAATTGTCTTCGACTTAGTTCCAGATATATATATATCTATGATAATAAAAACTAAAAGTGCTTAATAAACAAGCCTAGAATCAAACTCGGAACAATCGAACTAAACAAACCACCACGCTATCAATCAAGGTTACAGTTAACTCGTTAGATACACAAATCGAGAATCGCCATATTCGTTATTTTGTAATTATTTCAAAAATAATGATGTGTAATCATTTCTACGACCTCGATCACAAAGGTCAATGTGAGATCCACTTGATACGCTAAAAATGGAAACTAAATTATTATTTGATTTTAAAACGTGCATTTGAAATTGGTATAGGATTCGGTTCATTAACTTTAATTTAAGTTTATGATACGATCCAAATTACAACCGGAAATGATTTTAGTTTTAGTCCCTTCCATATTTTTAAATCAACAAGTCAAGCGTAGTGGCGCGGTGTTTCGATACTAACGCAAATTGGTCTCGGATTCGGTTCCCGGCTCAGCTCAAATTTGAAATATATTTTTTTTTCTTTCTAAATTGGTTCAGATTAGTCTTTTCTAGAAGAAAATAAGCCAATTCATGTAGTAGCTTGTAACACACTGAAGTTCTAATCGGCCCTAATAAATATGCGGTACACAACACACACACATGTACGTTGTGTATCGTATATTCACACACAGCACACATACATGTGTGTTGTGTACCGCATATTTATTAGGACAGATTTTTCAATAGACAGATAACTTTTATACTTACAACGAATAAGTTTAACATGTTGTCAGTTTTTGTATAGAAAATGTGTCAAAGTGTCAATTTTATTCGTCAGATGAAAGTTAACTGGGGTAAGAAAAATCGGCCCTCCTAAATTAATCAGTGAATAGACAAGTTTTATTATTAAAAAGCTAAACTCAGACTACAGTTTGTGTAACATACCAAGAGCAGTAATAAGGACTATGTATCTCTGAAACATGTTAGTGATTTATCACTTACATTTAGTATGAACTGATAAGTCTTGTCAACTCTCTCCCATACTATAAGCGACAGCGCCCACCATATATATTCTGTGCTCATAAGTACTAAAACAGTACAGTCATATTAAATAATGGCGTAATTTTTGTGAAACAAAATAAATAACATTTCTACTCTATAATGTATGTTCTCTATGGCCCCAATGCTGAACGACAATCTCTCTCAATTTATTACAATAAAAATTATATCTATGATAATAAAAACTAAAAGTGCATTGAATGTATAAATAAATATTTTAAAGAAAAACTTGAGTTATTGAAGGATAGGTTTAGGACTTAGAATGTTACTTAGCTGATAAGTTTATGCAAATGAACACCCGTCGCTTAAACAAGTCGATTCAAAGTAGACTGTCACTATAAGGGTACGTCTCCACTGAAACGGAGACGAAGCGGAGAGTAAATGAGACGAACTTTAAAAAGAGATTGGTTTTTTGAGATTTTATCACGGATTCTATATTTGATATAGAATTTTAATAAAAACAAACATCTCAGCATGTGTGTTATGCAAATGAGTGGCATTAATTACTCGTAAGGTAGTTGTTCAAATCAGAATCAGGTCAAATAAGCAAAACACAGACAGCAGCTTGGCAACTTACTACAAGACGTCTAATTTTCTCAATTGATATTGATCTCTACGTGTTGGACTTAAATTAGAAAATCGCTTCAATAACCTTTAACTTTTTAGGTACTTTTTTGCTAAACAAAACAAACAATATTGATACCTAATTGCAACAAAAAATTAGTACTTATAAATTAAGAACTCCAATATCCAAATTCCAAAATATCCAATAAAATGTCTAGGTAGATAAAAATCACATCAATTCGTTTTCGACATAACATATTAAAAAAATAGTTTAATTAAGGTTATAAAATTAGTTTAACTACTAATTTGATATGCATTATTACTAGTTGACCAAATAGTTGGTTAGCTACCGAAAGTATATTCACGTATTACTTCTATCCGCTCCGCTAACACTAAAGCGGATGAGCGATATTTTAAATAATCCGATTGGTCTTTTCTGACGTCTCGTCACTTCTTCGCTTATCTCCGCTTCAGTGGAAACGCACCTTAAAACCGCATGTCGCGAAACGATCAATCATTTTGATTAATGTCCGAAACTAACTATGGCTATTGTTCGATTAGTATTCCTATGTTACCTTGAAAGCCTTTGTCTACTAGTTAAAGTTTAAAAGTAAAATTTATTGTTGCCTATATTGTAGGCAAATATTATTTCAAGGTATCAGATGTTTTGTTTAGTCTTTTATAAAAAATATTGAGTTAAGAACCGAGAATCGAAGCCAGGACTTACGTTCACCACGACAATAGGGTCGTAAGAAGGGTTAGAATTGCTGTACACATATACTTTGGCGAAAATGCATTCAGCTTCCGAAGTTTTCTTAGCTCTATGATAAAGATGTGAGTATATTATTATTCATTTCTTTATTAATTAACAAATGGTCACAAAGTATTCGTATCAGCTATACAAACATTATAAACAGACCTATAGTTTCCTTAATGTAACAGTTTATATAACACGAGCAATCTTAAGTTAATACACACTACGTTGTGCTTACAAATCGTATAAACATCATTTTGAGAATAGATGATGGTTCCATGAATATAAGTATTTCAGTTAATTTTAACTAAATCAAAAGCCTTTTTTAACCGACTTCAAAAAAGGTTCTCAATTCGTCGAAATCTTTTTTTAAATATTTTTTTTATGTATGCTCAGCGATCATTCAGTACTACGTTGACCGATTTCGATAATATTTTTTTTGTTTGAAAGGGAATACTTTCAGAATGGTCCTATACAAATTTGGTTAAATTCTGATGATAGGATCTATAAGCAAATCATCAAACATTGCATAAACTCCGTACCACGCCAACTGATTTTAGTATCTATCTTACCAAATATCTTTGCCAAATGTGGACCGATTTTGATGATTCTTTTTTTAATGAATAGCTTACACTTCAAAGATACTATAATCAAACATTTTTGGAAAAAAATTCACCCCCAAGGGTGGAAAAATAGGAAATGAAGTCGGTGTTCAGCAGTTAAATTATGTTTGCACTCGTAAAATTTGTTTGATAAGGATTTATCACTAAAATAGATGAAATAAGTTAATTTTTATTAAAAAAAAACAACTTTAAAAATCTTAACACTTAAGTACTTAGTCAGTTACTTTTGGAGTCGGTGCCAGTCGATGAGAGATTCTATGTTTTCGTTTGCACTGACTCCAAAAGTAACTGATTAGGTACATAAGTGTTAAGATTATTTTTAGCGTTTTAGTTTTTTGAAGTCGTTTTTTTTTTATATAGAATTAACTTATAATCGAATAATTTGTGCAGAAAAAAATATTGACATCAGTCAAACTGTCACTATCGTAAGTTTACAGGCACGCCATAAATACATGTTCTTAGAGTAGGAAGTTTTACATTCGGGAACACAAAAAAAAACCTTTTTTGACGTAATATGTGCCCCCCATTGTCTTGCTAATCTGTTGGTCTATGTCAGCGTCTTTTGTTCGTCCTTCTCATCTCTCTCCTCATTTTCCTTTCCTCATCCTCATTTCTGACGTATAACTGACCACTGATGGGTCAGGAAGGTTTTGGAATGAAAGCCACGTACCAGCGTAGGATGTCCCCCCACAAGATGGACAGACGACCTGATAAAGGTTGCTTCCAGATGCATGCTGTTTCCCACCGGCCAATCTAGAAGGCACTGGGGAAAGCCATTGTTCAGCAGTGGAAATCCTTTGACTGAAATGATAATGATTACGCTCACACCACGGGGCACTCTAAGAGAGATATTATGTAGAAGTAAGGGGCATCTAAAGTATTATGAATTATCAACCGACTTCAAAAAAGGAGGAGGTTCTCAATTCGACTGTTTTTTTTAAATGTTTGTTACGCGATTACTCCGCCAATTATGAATCGATTTTAATGATTCTTTTTTGTTTGGTAGATCATACTTCAGAGGTGGTCCCATATGTGCAAACAAAAACATTGAATCTCTCATCGGCTAGCACCGACTCCAAAAGTAACTGATTAGGTACTTAAGTGTTAGGATTATTTTTAGCGAATTAGTTTTTTGAAGTCGTTTTTTTATATAAAATTAACTTATAATCGAATAATTTGTGCAGAAAAAAATATTGACATCAGTCAAACTGTCACTATCGTAAGTTTACAGGCACGCCATAAATACATGTTCTTAGAGTAGGAAGTTTTACATTCGGGAACACAAAATAAATCCTTTTTTGACGTGATATGTGCCCCCCATTGTCTTGCTAATCTGTTGGTCTATGTCAGCGTCTTTTGTTCGTCCTTCTCATCTCTCTCCTCATTTTCCTTTCCTCATCCTCATTTCTGACGTATAACTGACCACTGATGGGTCAGGAAGGTTTTGGAATGAAAGCCACGTACCAGCGTAGGATGTCCCCCCACAAGATGGACAGACGACCTGGTAAAGGTTGCTTCCAGATGCATGCTGTTTCCCACCGGCCAATCTAGAAGGCACTGGGGAAAGCCATTGTTCAGCAGTGAAAATCCTTTGGCTAAAATGATAATGATTACGCTCACACCACGGGGCACTCTAAGAGAGATATTATGTAGAAGTAAGGGGCATCTAAAGTATTATGAATTATCAACCGACTTCAAAAAAGGAGGAGGTTCTCAATTCGACTGTTTTTTTTTTTATGTATGTTACGCGATTACTCCGCCAATTATGAATCGATTTTAATGATTCTTTTTTTGTTCGGTAGATCATACTTCAGAGGTGGTCCCATATGTGCAAACAAAAACATTGAATCTCTCATCGGCTGGCACCGACCTCAAAAGTAACTGATTAGGTACTTAAGTGTTAGGATTATTTTTAGCATTTTAGTGTTTTGAAGTCGGTTTTTTTTAAATAAAATTTATTTTATAAAATAAGATCAAGTCTACGCAATCACGACGCATTTCCAGAGGTTTAGCTTTATGAAATTTAATAAAATATATCAACAGCTTATGTATTTTCAAGTAAAACACGGTTTTACATTCTCCCTGGATATGGGCCTGTCTTGGTCTATTAAGGCAACGAGCCTACAGGTTTTGATCGATCACGCTTGTCGTCGCATTAACAAATCAGCTTTTACGCTAACACGAGAACACCATTTGCATTACATTTCGCTGAGCGATAGGTTCGGTGCCGTTACAAGTTTCCAAGAAGGTTATCTATTATAACTTACAACTTTAAGGATAGAGGTTAAGATTTTAGTGCTGAATCTATGGTTTTGTTATCAAAGTTTAGTTAAGGCTATGTTTTTGGTATCTACCCAATAAAGGTGCGAACATTGTGGTCGGTCAATGTAGAAATGTAACTTTTCTGTATCGTCTCGGGTGTGGGAGTTGTGGTACCGTCGTTGTTTCCGATTTCTATAACACAAGTGCTTGAGCTACTTATCATAGCATCAGAACAATGTATGTGATGTTTTCCAATATTTATTTATGTTATTACTTATACTAAGCCATAAGCCAAGTCAATCCAACCCTCCCATAGAGAATAAAATCATCTGTAAGTAAGTACCATCTCTGTCTGTCTGGCTCCATTGTTGCCTTGTAGTTATAGATAAAGCTTTTGGCATGGGCACTACTTATAATACTCTCTATTGCACACAATACAGAGTAATAAATTGCATGATATGAAATACGGTCGTGCTCATCACAAAAACATTGCCCTTTGCAGAATACGAAGCTGCTACTGCCTGGCTTTGCAGTCAGCGTGCATTACTGGACCAGACGGTACCTGATAATGATCCAAATATAAGTGGATTTATTATACTAATAAAGTTTAACTAAAGTTATGATAACAAAACAATCTTACAGCTGTTAGGCGTAGAATACATTTGCTAACTTCCCAAAAAAATACTTTTATCGTAAACTTTCAGGAACTGAAGCATCTTCGTTATCGTTGTAAAAAGTACTTTAAACAAAACAATACCTCGCCTTTTTAGACCGGGCTCAGAAGGTGCGAACCCTCCGTTAATTTCGCTTTGAAAAAATAAATTACTCTTGCAAACTTTCGAACGTGCATTGTCAGAGGGAACACAGTATGAATAAGTATCAGTAGACTAGCTCTGTATCAAATAAACAAAAACCAACTGTTAACAGGTTCATTGCTGAAAACTCCGCGCGGAGTCAGACGCTATTGTTTTGCTATTGTGTCTGCGTTTTGGCAATCAATGTGTTAAACAAAAATATTGGCAATAGTTTCGGCTATAATTATATAAAGGTGGAAAATAGTAGCTGAGGATTGGGCTCAGTAGCTTTGACGAACAATTGTGAATTACTATTACATGTATTTGTTGACTGCACCAACCAACAAACCAACAAAAAGAATTATTCTTCAAGCAAATCGGTACTCGTAAAAATAATGCTTCAATACTTAGAGAAAAATGAAGGTACATACTCAGCTCAAATTTTTTTTTTGGACAGATTTCAATGTCAAACTTAATTTCCGCTTTTACCAGTAGATAACAGTAGATAATTCTTGCTGACATGAAGTCTGCCATTTGCTTTATTTTTTTACATAAAGTACAAGTTAAAAAATAAAGAAAAGATACCGTATCTACTTACACTGTGACACAAGACTCCAACAATGCGAACTTACCCCAAACCGGGAAAATTTTCGGGTAAAACGAAAGGGCAATTACGTTGTTAATTAAACGAAATTATTCAAGTGTTAATAAATAAATTAGACGAGATTTACTTGGCAAGCTTTTTGTTGGTAGACGGGTATTCCCGTGTCAAAGATTCAAAGTCGAGCGTGGCTGGGTAATTGCCGGGAGTAATTTTATCAGAAGGACTATAAATAGAATAGTAACATTTACTTTGTACTTGTGCCGTGTTGGGACGGCCGTAAAGAACACACTTCCCTACCGTCAACAGGAGACGTGTCGTATGAGGCGACTAATTCCTGTAGCACGAGACGGGCAGCAGCGTCTTCGTGCGAAATCTTATAAAAAACTGCGCTCGCCAACCCGCCTGCCAAGCGTGGCGAGTATTGGCAATCCCCCCCGATGATAAGTCATTGGAGGAGGCCTTTGTTCAGCAGTGGACGTCCTATGGCTGACATGATGATAATGATGACTTTGTACTTATACAACCATAACATTACACGTTAAAACTTGTACAGTAGGATTTACTTCTTAAGTTTGCAGTTTCCTAAAACGGTAGTGATATGGGTCCTATTTTCCTAGGTACATCCACTTTCCTTTCTTGGGAAAGGTGGACCGACCCAGTGGCTTAAGGCGAGTATTGCCTCTAAATTAGCGACTTGACGAATGTTAGTACGAATATAGCATAAAAACTCATTAAAATACGGTTCATAACAGCGCGCAATGAAAAAAGGGCAAAAAGGTTTTAGAATAGAGGCCACGTACCGGCAAGCGCAGCGTAGGAAGTCCACCCACAAGGTAGACAGACGACCTGGTAAAGATTGCAAGAACCCGCTGGATGCAGGCCGCTTCCAACCGGCCAATCTGAAAATTACTAGGGAGGCCTATATTTTCAGTAGAGGACGTCCTGTGGCTAAAATGATGATGATGATGATAAAAATATGACATCAATGTGAGTGAATGACTCATAAGTCCCAACGGATTGGCTAACTTTGGTAATCACTTACAAAACGCTATCATTCAGCTAGCACCTCAGTAGGTACACAATACTATTACTAATATGGTCTAACATTGAGTAACATTAGTTAACAGATGTATCAATAGTTAAATGGAACCGAGCGCGACACACCGACCGAATGAAACACTTTCTTCGTAACTTAGTTATGGGCCAAGTGAAAGAACAAGAGCGGACGAGCGAGCGGTTCTGCTTAGGTTAATTTTTTTTTCAAACATTGTAAATTAAATAAATTATTTCCATTCGCGTGCCACTTTTATCTTAATACCTCCACGACAAAATAATTTTCTGACAAAATAAGTCACTAAATTCCATTATTAAGAAAATGTTATAAATTTAAAAATTTATTAAATTAAAAAAATAAAAAAACACAAAGGTGGCGACAGCTAGTACCTAATAAAACTTACAATTTACAATAATTACACATGCATGTCAGTAATTTTATTATATTTTAATACTTTTATACGTTTTTGTAGTGTTGTGTGTGTAATTTTCATTCTGTATCTTGTTTGTTTTATATGTTTTTTTGTACTTTGTTTTATCTAGTTTTTGTTAGTTAAGCTGCTCAGTTCTATGTTATTTCTATCAGTGGAGACCTCATTGGTTTTAGTGGTACGTTTCTGAATATTCGTATATTTAACTTTTTGTTTGTTTCCCTATACTAAATATAATAACATAAACACATAAAAAAGGGTATTTTTTAAAAAGACAGACAGACAACAAAGTGATAGTTTAATCGTTTAAGAGTTCCTTTTTACCATTGTGGTACAGAACCCTAAAAATAAAAGTAAGCATGAACCTCTTGTGACTCACGCCATACCCACCGTGGTCATTATCGGGCGAGTGCCCGCGGCACGATCGAGTTACGTAAGGTGAAAGAAACGATACCTAGTTTAAACGCTACGGATATACGACGACAACTTTTTTCTATCTATTGTGATCGATGTATTTGATGCTTGTGGTGCTAAGTGCGAGGAAATTACGAGGTTTGATTTCTTGCTGGTTTTAGTAGATTTATAAAAAAATCGATGGCATAGCTCAACGGATTAGCAAGCTGAAGTGGCAGTGGGCGGGGAACGCACGTAGAACTGACGGCCGATGGGGCAGAAGGGTTGTGGAATGGAGGCCACGTACCATCTGTCCACAAAGTGGACATCATTTGGTCAACGGACGTCCACAACTAAACATAGAACTCCTCCAATGATATCCAGATTAGCCCGTTGGAAGCGGCCTGCATCCAGCGGCTTCCTGCAACCTTTACCAGGTCGTTTTCCCACCTTGTGGTTGAACGTGCTACGCTGTGCTTGTACGTGTCCTCCATTCTAGAACCTTTCTGTGTGTGGTGTGTGCCGTGTGGGGACTGCCGTAAAGAATACACTTCCCCACCGCCAACAGGAGGCGTGTCGTAAGAGTCGACTAATTCCTGTAGCACGAGACGGGCAGCAGCGTCTTCGTGCGAAATCTTATAAAAAAACTGCGTTCGCCAACCCGCCTGCCAAGCGTGGCGAGTATCGGCAATCCCCCCGATGATCAGTCATTGGGGGAGGCCTTTGTTCAGCAGTGGACCTCCTATGGCTGGAATGATGAAAAAAAAATGATGAAGCGACCGCAGACTTTAGATAAAAGTAGGTACACATATTGATTACAAATAAAAATTGGAAACAAAACAGACTTAAGCAACAAAATTGATCTATTTACATTCAAAAATTCTATATTTTTAATATTTAATAAGAAAGACACCATTCATGACGCAGGAAGTCAAAGTGTCAAATGAATAATTTGTACATCATATTTAGGGGCATTCGCCATTTGGCATTATACACCACTGAGCCCTGTCCTCGGCTATTATACTTGCCCACCGCTGTGAACCACTTCTGAAATCATCGCTCTTACTTTAATAGAGGGGGCATACCTTCGGCAAGACGCGGTCAAGAGGCAAAAACACTTTGAATTTTCTCTTTTACATTCTTCAGCGTTCTGAAGACTTGAATTAGGTCTTTACTTATTATAACTATTCGTAAGTAAGCGAATTTTCAATTTGTCCATAGTTGTTGATCAATACAGCAATGTTGAAGCTCAAACAAATGATGTGAAAACAAATGAAATAAATAAATTTGAATTTGTAATTCCTAGTCAAACGCAAGATATTTGATGTTAAAGTTGCCAGTATTGAGTATCGGCAATTTTACACGTATGGACCTAATAGTTGAAAGTAAAAATTACCTAGGTAATATTGCTGACCGTCCACTATTTCTAAGACCAAGACCAAGCTGGAGTAAATTTTTACTCGAGATTAAACCATTGCTTAATCTAGAGTAAGCTGATTTTGCACTTTACTAACCACTAATCTAAGAATAAAGCAAATAGCACGAGTAAATATTCAAAGGGGTGATTTTAGCCAAGTAAAAATTAAACTGAGAATTTGTTAATGTCAAAGTTGCCACTTGACAAATCCACACATGTCACCTAGAAAATGTCATTATCTAGCATTGCCAATATTATCCTACAGAATTCAATTGTTGTGACATTTCAATTCAACCTAGAAGAAATAGACTACTTAGATTTTAATGGGTTTATCCATTCGTTTATCATTCAATCTTGAACCATAGAATATCAATGCCGAGTGTAGTGTATTTCTCAAGTAATCCAAGTTGGTATCCACGAGTAAATTAAAGGAGTAAAGTTATTCCAGTTATAGTTAAACTGGATTTACTTTGTGTTTGGTCGAATCGGGCCTAAGTGTCCTATCCCCAGCTAATCTAGCCCGAGACGGTGCGGCATTCGGCTAGCAACATAGACGGATTATCTCCAATTAAGAATATCGTCGTATTTTAGCCAAAAGGATTATTGGAAAGAGGATAATCTAGTTTATGTCTACAGAATAGTAATACTAATTGATGTTTTTGAATAATGGCTGCTGTGTTTAGAAATTGGAAGAGGATGAGGGCCGTTAATTGACTTTTTTTCATTAAATTAATCAAGTAATACATACATAAAGGTGTTGGGTGCAAATGAAAAGGTAAAAAGAAAAGAACAATTTATTGCTCCATAGTTTCATACTGACCACCACGACGACACATAGGTAATATAAGAAAATAAACATAAACAGAAAACCGGTTAAAGAGAAGAAAATATAAAACTATATATAAATATATATCCAAACTATGTTAATTACGAGCTGTGGATTTTGTTAAATAAAAAAATAATAATAATAAACTGCTTGCTGTAGCATTCTTTTGGGGAGGCTTATGTCCAGCTGTGGACTTTAAAGAAAGTTTATAAGGAAAGCCCCAACTCTCTCATCTCACTGACTGACTTATTCATGCCTAGCTCAAAATCTTAGCCAAGAAAGCCGTCAGTTTAAAGCCCTTTAACAAAACGCTGCAACAAAAATTGTTCCAGACCCTGGTCGTTAAATCTCTTCCCAGCATGTGTCCCATCACTGGAGACATACATTTAGGACAAAATTTAGGTGTCGGAAATGGTGATTTGTCCTACCAAAGTGTGAAGAAACTATAAAAGAAGACAAGACGAATAAAAAAATAAAATACTATCGCTGAGTACCCAATTTTCGACCAATGTTGGCCTGTTTTTATTAGTACGATTGAAGCAGTTATGCTCAATCTAGACAATTTAACATCATTTAATAACAGGCACACAATATATTTCTATACAGTAAAATAAATAATTTCGAACGTTTATAGGTAGATCAACCTATAAACGTTCGAAATTATGTACACACACAGACGCACACCTCAACAGCAGCCCTAAGCGGTCGTCGCAGTGCTGCCAGTCGCGGGTGCTAAAATACGTCTCCTGAAAGTTGCCAGTTGTCACGATTTGCGATTATCTATAAACAATGCTTACTAAACAAAAAACTAACGACCCTTTAGAGTGTAGGTATTTGAATGTCAACAAATATTATAGGCCTTGTTTCGGTACCGACACAAGGCTAAAGCAGTACTGCTTTAGCTTATTTATATTCTGTGTCAGAAAGGTACACTTGAACTTTTACGACGGCCTCTGAAGGCCGAGAGGCGAGCACGCTAGACTAGACATCGCCATTTCTGATTTCTGTCCCGGGTTCGATTCCCGGTCGGTCAATGTAGAAAAAGCAGCGTCAGTCAGTCGTGAGTTTAAAGCCCTTTATAATGCAAACATGGATTTTTTGAAATTCATATGGGATAGGGAATAAATTTGATTTGTAACTCCACGCAAGCGAATCAGTTGGTTGGAAATAAGTTAACTCTCAGATTATAAGAACTTTCTTTTTAAATTACATATACGCAGGTACCTACTTTTCACGCTCACATAATACTTAGAATGCAGGAAACACTATATCATACTCCAATCATTACTACTCGAGCCATTCATCAAATACCTAATTCCTTATTATGAAGGAATGAATCTCTAATCTATATTGGCATTTATGGACGTATATACAAGATTGCATTTAGATTGGAGTCCAATTTCGTACCGTACATTCATCATAGGAACTATCAATCTGGTGCAGCTAAATTTAGGTTACAGTGGAACACTAAGAGTAATGAACACTTTGCTTTGTTTGCAAGCCTTTGTAGAGCTTGCGATACTTTGATAAACTGATTTAAATTTTCGGGTCAATTTGGGAAACAGTTTTATCTAAATTTGCACGATTCTGAATGTGCTGGTAGACGCCTGTGGCTAAACTCATTGAATGGTACCTGGTAACAATAAGAATGTTAAACCTTAAACGAATTGACAAGTCCATTATCTCTGCTTTGTAGGGCCACATATGTAGAGATTTTCTAGAACCATGACGTTCTAATCATAAAGATGGCCAACAAGCTGACTATCCACATAATTGCTTGCTATTATATCATATACTTCATTGACCAATAGTTTCTTGTTCAGCATCGACAAACTAACTGTGGTGCAATTTAAAATCATAGTTAAAATAAGAGAAAATGTATCGATTCTATGAGTCTTTCCATTTATCAAAGCCAAGAAAATCTGTAATTATGTAGGTATGGGATTCATCTTTCAAGTTTTTTGCTTTACTAATAACGACTACGTCATTAGTTAAAATTATAATCAGAGGTGTGAGCGCATTTGAAAAATTATCTTTCAGACTGCCACAGGACAGGAAATACATGTTTTTCGGGGTTTTTATTCAGTTTCACAGTAATTAAGATGAATCATACCTTCTCTCACATAAAAAGACCTACTGCCTGTCAGTCAACATAGGCAGTAACACTTATTCAGTTTTTATATCCATGCAACTAGTGTGAATCGGTGATAAATATGCAAGTGGGCAAGGCGAATCGCCATGCAACGCAATTCGGGCAGGTTTAAATATTCATGCTAATTTTATTATCTAACAAACTGATTGCGTCATGTTACCCGATATATGTAGTTGATTGGACTTGATTTTTAAGGTGTAGATTTTTGGAAAAGTCTGATTTGAGTCACAAAGTAAGTCTTGAAATCAATTAGTTGGGGAATCCGTTAATAAGCATCTCTGGGAAAATTCCTATTTTATCCCATAATAAGAATCCTATGTGATGTCCCCAAATTTGATCTTAAAGTTTGTTGAATTATTATGCGTGATTGAATTAAAAAACGCCAAAACTGTTCATGTCCTAAATTCCTCCAGTCAATAGAAAGAATAGAAAGCTAAGAAACAAAAATTTAATTTAATAGTTAATTTAATAAACAAATAATTATCATGATCATGGTCCTGAAGTCACAGTCCAAAATGGTTCAGTTTCCGTATTTAAGGGTTTTGGACATAGACTATACGTTACGGTTTTGGAGATCTGATGGCAATCGCTCCGAATGTTTAATGGAAACTTGGCCCAATTCCCGTAATTTGACCATATTAGCCGCAATCCGGTGTCGATCCGCTCTCAGTAACATTACGATCACATTACGATCAGCGACTACGACGGACTTGGCTTCGCCAATTCGCCATCTCTAAAGTCCCGGGTTCGATTCTCGGTCGAGTCAATGTAGAAAACGAAACTTTCTCTGTTGTGTCGGGTCTGTGTGTTGTGGTACCGTTGCTGTTACTGATTTCTTTATTGCGTTTGTTAATTACCTTAGGATTTTTTTTAAAAAAGGAGGCATGACTCTGCCGCTAAGCTACCACAGCATCCATGAACGTAAGACTTTTTTTTCATTTATTATGATTTTGCACTAACTACATACATATTTTATTAGCCCTTAACTTACCCACTTAACTGCCCAAATAATTAATTTACTCGTTTCGCTAATATTCGTCGCTAAAACGTCAATTTTTGACACATTAGGTATTTATTTATGAAACAGTCGTATCTACTGTTGAATAATCTAAATATGCATGCTTCGTGAATACGTTGCGTCAGAAAAATAATGCTCATTTCCCTATTGGTGTAAACGTAATGCTATGTGTAATATGCGTAATGTTACTTTTTGTAACTCGGTTGTTATTCTTTGTTTATTCAAATAAGGTTCTTAGAACGAAAAAGTTGCCCTTAAAAGGTCTTGTAACTAGTTTCTTATTTTTAAGAGAAGCAATTTGACTAGTGCTGGGAAGCGTTGCTAGAATATCAATCATCATTATCTTTGTAGGTACAGTAAAATAACAAAAACTGGCACGAAATTAAAGTAGCTAAAAAAACATTCAATTAGTGGTTTTAGCATAATCTTTGTACCTAGTTTTTGCAAAGACGCGTCAAATACATTCATTTCAATTTCAATCATAAAAAGCAAATTGATAAAAACTTCTTATTGGTTAAGGCGCAACACTGTCAAATAAGTCTAGTTTTTACAGTAAATCAACCTACCCCTACAATCAACTATCCGTGATTTCCCCTACCCAAAACCAGACAAGTACCATACAAGTGTAGTATGCATACAAGATCAACCATTGGAAAAAGTTCGTTACTGATATCTGGGGTGTATTGTGAATTAACTGGGAGATTACAGTGTCGAAATAAGATGTCACATATAGCAAGCAAGAAATGAATTTATGAGAATGAACAGTCTTCTCACAAACCGCCCTCTGAAGATTTCCCTGACCCCGACGACCGACTGAGAAAAAGACCCGTATATTATTAGCTCGTTGCTACGTGTTTTCTGCTCTTCTGTATTGAGTCTAGGCTTGGACTCTCGCGGAAACTATGTGCAAGCGAGTTCAGGCCTTTGAGATGTGGATATACAGAATAATGCTAAAGATAACTAAACAAGGTGAAAAATAAGACGATTTTACGAAATTTAACAAAGAGGTAGAGGGTCTGCGCACTATAAAACAGCAGAAACTTGAATATCTTGGTCACAAAATGCGCAACAACGAGTATGAATTACTCCAACTGATCATCCAGAGGAAGATTCAAGGATGCCAAAAACCAGGAAAATATAAAACCTCTCGGCTCATCAATCTTAGACAATGGTTCGGACAAAGCACCAGGTTCTTGTTCAGTGCAGCAGTGGATAAAGTGAAGATTGCCATGATAGTCGCTGACCTCCGGCAGGGGAAGGCACTCGTAGAAGAATAAGATTGACAATTAAGCTTATTTATACATTCAAAAATTATATCCAGAAGGCTTATTGGGACAGTTCAATATTTATTTTTACTATGATCAAAGAAACGTACTTGGGACGACCGAATGGCCGACGACCTTTCGTCGTCCCAGATACCGCTGGGGAGACGAGGTTGCGAGGGACCTGCGCGAGCTTCACGTCGATGAGCGAGAGGTGGCGCAGAGAAGACCCGAGTGGTGATCCTCGTTGTTAAAGGCCAAGACTCATTTTGGGTCACGGCGCCATCTTAAGTAAGTATGATCAAAGAAAGTTATGTAATACTGCTCGCTAATTTCTTGTTTTCGCAAGCAATTCAGCTTAAATCACAAATTCAGTAATCCCTATTATAATTCAGGATTAGCAAAACGAATACGCCCCTTGCGACGAGAAATCCTAACAAAAAGAGGCAATAATTTACACTTGAAGAATTCTAATTGGGCACAATTAGCAACTTTTCTAACAAATATGCTTTTATTTGCAGATTGATAGACATTGAATTAGAAGCAGACTTCTCGAAGTTTTTGGTATATCAATTTTTTGACGACCGTCTGGTATAGTGGTTCGCGTTCCGGACTACAAAACCAGTGGTTGCGGGTTCTAATCTCGCAAGGGGCAAATATTAGTGTAATGAGCACGAGCATTGGTACCTAAGTCATGGATGTTTAAAAAGTATTTAAGTATGTTTATCCGTTATCTAGTTGTCCTAGTACAAGCTTTGCTTAGTTTGGGGCTAAATAATTGATGTGATTGTGAAAACAATTTATTATTTTTTTTAATTTTATACACGAGTCATCATCATCATCATCATCAGCCTTTTAAACTCCACTGCTGGTCATAGGCCTGTGTAGCGATGACAATAACAATAACCTTTGGGGAAAGAAGGATCTTGAGTAGCGACCATGAACTGGAAGACATTCCGGGCAACCCTTTTCTACCCGGTGAACTAACGAGCACTACCAGCAATGTGGCCTGCCTATTGCCTCTTTAGTTTTGAAATTTGAAAAGCATTGGTTCGTTTGAGTATATCCTCATTTCGGGTTTTCTGACATGTATGTAAACAGACATAGTAGAAAATCTATTGTCATTATTTTATGGTCCTACTTAACTGAAAGGGTTAACTGCTTCTTCGGCAGTCTGGTTAGTCTGGTCTAGTGGTTTCACTCCGGACTACAAAGCCAGGCAGCTGCATGTTCGAATTCCGCAAGGGACAAGTTTGTGTGATGAGCACGAGCATTTGTACCTGAGTCATAGATGTTCATGATCTATAAGTATGCCCAGTTCGTTATCTTGTGGCTATAGTACAAGCTTTGTTTAGTTGGGCTAGATAATTGGTGTGATTTTTGAAAAAAATGATTATTATTACTCTTCGTCCAAATGCAGCAATAGTATCGAATGGAATTTTGGTTACACATAATTGTTATTCTTACTATTTTCGTCCTTTTCTTGTTTCCTTCACTTGCAATTAGGTATTTAATCTGTGGTCTTAGTTTAGTGCAATTCAACCGCATCTCATTTTAGTAGAACCAAGTCTCATCTAAATATCTGCGTCAGTGTATTTTTGCCCAACTAAATTCCTTCATACCTAACCTGCATTCAGTCTTACCACAAAGTGTTTATTTTTGTGTCTTGCGTCTTTTGATAGAATTTGAAGTTTGTCATATTTTTTCTGTTTAAAACATACGCTGCTTACAAACTGGTTAGCGTATTTTATTTATCTACGCACCTAAAACGACAATTTTTTTAATGTATTCTAGTAATATCTCTAAGTAAATCTATGAATACAATTTTTTAATTAGCCCATTTAAAGAAGACGCTTAATGCAGGCCTCTTCCAACCGGCCAATCTGGAAGTTAATGGGGGAGGCCTAGGTTCAGCGATGGATGTCCTATGGCTGAAATGATGATGATGAAAGTATGTTCAGAAGAGGATGTAATTCTTAAGCGGATTAGCGTTAAAGAGCAAAAAGAAAAAGAAGTCAACTCCTTACGTCAAGACAATGTCAATTTTGGTCGCGATTAATTATTTGCATACATTTTTGTGACATTGACACCTAATCGGGAACCATGAATGTATCAACAAAAGGACAATACGTCACACTCATTAGACTAAACATAATTAAATGTGCGACTTAATACAATATAGGTACACTCAGTAACACTTCTTAGAGCAAGTCAGTCACTCATAGCTTTTGCAGAATAGGTATAAGTACCTACATTTAATAACCTAACTATTAATGCTAAACAGTACGAGAGCAGTCTTGATTTGGCCTTAAACTCATTAAAACCAGAACAAAGTTAAGGTAATACTGCTGTAAGAAATAATGGTATTGTTTGAGGTTTTCAAAACCGAGATGGCTCTTGTGAGACGGTGCATAGATGTAGATTAAAAGATAACCAAGCTAAAGTGGTAGTTAGCTGGTCTGGTTTATCACAAGCACATCCGTGATTTTGATGGCTTGAAGTCGAGTCAGAGGCCTTACAACGTTCCTCCACCTATCCTCATTAGGCCCACGTGGTAGAGTATTGGCCCAAAGCACCTCATAGTTGAGGTGAGGTCTGTGCCCTGCTGTGGGTTGTATAAAGGCATACTTTTTTATGGTATGAAAAAGCAGGACAGTTTAAAGTGGTTTAGAAGGAGGAAGAAAAGGAGGAGTAGAAGTGGTTTTTATAGTAAGGAGGCTGTTCTTGAATAATCAACGCGACTTGGCAAACACAGCGTAAGGTTCTCGTTGCAACAATGACGCTACAGCCATTGCGATAGAGTCATATTGGTCAAAAATCTACCTTAAACGAGGTGGAAGACTCAAGAAATCGTGCTCTTGTCTATCCTATCTCCATGAAACTACAACAAAGAGTAGGTAACATTTCTCAATTGAAATTGAACTTTAGCTTTCGGATATTAAGTTGAAAATCGGTAGGTGGACCTGCCATTGAATGTCTTAGGAAAGTGGAAGTGATGTTACTGCATCTACGATATTGTACAACCACAAAATGAGGAACCATTCCGTGCGTTTAAAGTCCAAAGAATGAAAGAACCTTGTTTTTGCGTCGGAAGCGCAGACGGCGCGAATCGACCGTTTTTGTGGATCGACGCGTTTTAATTAGTGGACACTGTTGTTTTGTTTCTGGCGTGTTTTTCTCATTACTCATGTTTTTATTGGACGTCCGATGATATTTTTCTTGGCCAAATGTAAGTGAGTTAGCAAATAGAAGAATTCATTTTATGCTTTGCAGTAAATCCATTGTTTTCCTTACTATTGCTTAATACTAGTGAATACTACTATATAATATAGAAAATACTAGTAAATCTAGTCAGGAGACACATTCGCATGATTAGAAGTAAAACTAATAAAACGAATCCTGTAAATAGGCCTAAATTAAGCACTTTTAAATTTTTTACCCTACCACTTCCATACCATGCATCGTCGCTTATGCGGCTTGATTATATCAGACAGTAAGGTTTGGTCATTGGCCTTGAAACATGGAGCACAGTTATATAGATATAGAGAAGAAATGTCATATGATTTGTTCGATACAATTTTCCGCCATTTTCTTATCTGTATCTGCTTATGTAAGTACATCATACTCAGAGTCAGGTTTAAAGTGATTTTGCCCTTCTGACGTCCTGTAAACAATATCAAATCGCAGTAGGTCTGAGCTAAATGATTGACTGCAGACAGCATTGTAAAGGATCTGAGCAGACGCACTGGACTGCTTAATCTGGTTACGTTGGACAGACAGCAGCAAAGGCAGTTGTAAAAATGTATTTTCTACAACATAAAAGGTTTTCTGGAAGAGATCGCTATTAGCGATAAGACTAAATTGTACGTCTTTCTGTAAAAATGAGTAATTTACTTGTATGGTCTGCAATAAAGAGTATCAATCTATTTATCTATCTATGAGTTTATATTATCAATCGTTTTCTTCCCTTCGCTTGCCATTTACCTACTGTAGACCGGAAAAAAATGAGTAAGAAGAAATATTACAGCACGCAAGAGCATATGTGACCACTACATGATCTAAATTTTTTTTCCAACAATAGGCAAAATAATTCGTCGAACACAGAACTTCAATTTTAATACAAGGAAATAATTTATAGCTGAATGAATCTCGATAGTCTTTCTATAGCAAAACTCGACATTTCAACTGCACTACTTCATTCATTTCATTCATTCATCACTTTCTGAGATTTCAGAGCACAAGTACTTTTCTCTTTCGATGTGTGACGTCGAAACGTCAGGCGAATAGAATGTGAAATATGTACCAATTAGTGACCGCATTAAGTCCTGTTTTAGTCAGTATTCATTATTCAACGCAAATGTTAATAAGTAAATTGTAACTTCTATGTGTGGTGTACAATAAAGAGTATCAATCTATCTATCTATCTATCTAAGGTTTTCATCGACTTTTAACCCAGAAATTGATTTGAGACATGTATATTGCGGATGATGTTACAACAATTTCATACCTAATACCTTTGAACTGATCTAATAATAGCCAGGAGGTGGATTCGGAATTCTCGGAGTTTTGACTATCCATATTATTATTTTTTAAAAGAGTAAGTAGTATTGACGACCTCCTTAGCCGAGAGGCAAGTAGACTTGGACTTAGCTTAGACTTGGCGTCGCCATCTCTGAGGTACTTTTTCCTATATTAAAAACAAACTTTTTTATGTTGACTCCGGTCTGGGTGTTGTGGTACCATCGTTGTTTTTTTTTATTATTATATATTTCTATAACACAAGTGCTTTAGCTACTTGCCATATTATCAGAGCAGTATATATGTGATGTCGTCCATTATTTATTATTATTGTTATATTGGTCATTTGCGTTTTCTGTTGACCGTACTCTTCGTATTTCTCCTCTGTGCAGAGGTTTGCACCCACCACGTTAAGCGGACGCTTCCTTTAGTTAAGATTTATAAAGACTCCATTCGTTGTTCTGTTCTTTGGACTTCTAACAAGCTTCTGCCGGTGGCTGTGCTCGCAACAATTCGTTCTGTTATCATTATCTAAAACAAAATGTCAAAACAGTTCATTTTTCTGAAAAAAAATTCTGGGGTGAAAAGTAGCTTCAATAATACAAGTTAGCCAAAAAAATACTTCTGTGCATGAAATTTTATCAAATCCATTTAGTCTTAGATGCATGATTCAGTAACAGACATCAGACACATGAAACTCTTTGATCCCTAATATTAATCATGACGATACAATGTCATATGATAGTTACTTATTTGGTATTTCTGTAATTGTTCATAGTTTTTATTTAACTTGTTTGCCCTTTAGACCTCAACGAACATAACAACAGGTTAGTTTATTTGTACTAGACCCGATTGCTATATTTTTATTAAGATAAGATAATATTTATGTGTAAAAGTGTATAATAAGATACCAGAATGTATAAAACTATTAAGATCCTGTTTATTTAGAACTAAATTCTGTTTGTATGTTATTTCTTTTGATTTATGTTCTCATGTAAGTGGCGTGTATATGTCTTTATGAGAATGAGAAGAAGTGTCTTTAAACCTAAACCTAACCTAGAAATATTTTTCTGTTCTTTACGTAGATCGATTATGTCTGATTCTAAATCGCTCCTGAAAATGAGGTACTACCTTGCAAAGTAACCCTAGGCTGTACACTATAATGAAGATGATGACTGAAATCCTACTTAATATTATAAATGCAAAAGTTTGTAAGTATGTATGGATCTTTAGGTATTACTCTTTCACGCAAAAACTACTTAATTGATTTTAATTAAATTTGGCACACTGATACACCTTGGCCTGGATTAACACATAGAATACTTTTTATCCGGGTAAGGTCTACGCTGGCGAAGTTGCGGGCAAATGCTAGTACATTATGTATTATTATTTAATCACTGGAAACCATGGTCACCCTTCTCAGTTCTAGAATACGGTGGATCTCGACTAATTCGCCTTTGCAGACGTATCCGTAATATCTTTAATTAAACCGATTATCCACTAGACTCCGGCATCTGACAGATCCACGAAGATCTGATAACGTAACATGGACAGATTGTCAACACTTATGTAAAGTGATCCGGTATCGCATCACAATAACAATAGCATAGTTTCTAATTATAATAAATCAATAGGCCAATCGTTATCAGTCTCTCGAAGTATGACATTTACAACTGTGTAATGTGTTTAGGGTCCATGTATGTAAGTTTCTTTCTTTCACCTTAACTACTAAACTCCTCAATCGATTTTGATGTATGAGGTATAAAATTCTTACGTTTTCTCTTATGACAAAGGCATTCATCATAATAAAAATGCTGCGAAATATATACGAGTACGCAATAATGTGCGACCTGAAGAATAAAAATTTACAAACTTATCGGGGTAGCAACTTTATAGGATTTTGAATGGTGATTACAAAAATATACAGATCTTATATTCTGCATTAACGTATTTTTCAGTGTGTTAAAAAAAATCGTTAAAATTAGCACTCTTAATCATGTTTGATGCGATTAAATATATCTTATTCTTTCAAATCAAATCAAATCAAATCATTTATTTACTCACTTTGGTAAGAATAAGATATATTTAATCGCATTTGACTGGTGTCAATTGGATATTATTGTATCTTTGCTCTCCCCTGTGTATACACCCATTTATTGTCAGAGTTAATTGCTTTTGCAACTTTTTGTTTAACGATGATACCTATTGGTTCACGGTTATATCGTTGGACTGGGAATTTATCAGTGTTAGAAGTATTTGATTTTCTCTTTATTGATATTGAAGTGGGATGACCCTTCCTTTGTTATTACATTTCTTTTGTTGGTTATGTTTGCGACTATTGTTGCGTTGAGTAATTTTTGATATTGCGCGTGTGATAAATAGCAATTTATTGTTGATAATTTTGATACTTTTTTATGATTTTTTTTATTAAAATAAAGCATATTTTTTTTGTTATGAGTTAAGGAATTTTCAGAACGTCCATGATTATTGATTCTTACGTATATTTAGTACTGGTTGTTGGCCGTGGACTTCAAATCAATTATTCAGAAACCTTTCTATGCACACGTTACAAAAAATCAATAAATTATCATTAATTTGATAAATAAGTAGTTTAGGCACGCATATATTTAGATAGAATACATTGATCATGGCACTGTCATCATCATAAGCCCATGTCAGTCCACAGCTGGACATATAGGCCTCTGCCAATGCACGCCACTTCGACCTTGGCTATTCCGTTCCATCGCTGCCATGCTTCGCGTATATCATTGCTCTATCTTATCGGAGGGCGTCCTACGCTGCGTTTGCCAGGTCGCAGTCTCCATTTCCACTCGCGTCTACCCCATCGGTTATCGGTTCTACGGCAACCACCCACTCCACTGCCACCTCAGTTTTCTTATTCATGGGACTGTTATGTTCCTTTAGTAAAAATTTTAATAAATTCTTGTAGCATCTCATTAAGGCGACAGGTAAGGCAAGTGAACTTGAGCATTAAGCGTCGACTAGTGCGACTTCTATTACCTGTGTGCCTAAGATAATACAAATGCTTTTCGAAGACTAAACATCCATCAGTTGCGCAAATAGATTATCATTGCGAGCAAAATATCCGCTCATAGAAAAGTAGGCGCTAAGAGTAAAATCCATTAAAAACCTTATTATTATTAATTTGTCGACTATTTGAAAACTAAAATCTTCACCCTAAAGGCACGAATGTTATAAATAACTAAACCAACTTTGAAGCTAAACAAAAACGTCGTTTAAAATATGAATGTGTACAAGCTCGCGATATTTGCAGTACTTTGAAATATTTTTTAGTGTTTATAAGAAATGATAACTAGTATTTAGATACTACAGGAAGTTACATGATAATTATTTCCAAATCCTATATCCAGTATTTACGCCAGAAAACTTGTCCAAAAACACCTCTTTTACGTGTTCTCTCCATTCCCGGCGCCTTAAACAGTTTTAATCATCAACATGAGCTCACGTCAGTCCAATTCCACTAGATCCAAATCCGATCCTAGGCTATTTTATTCCATTCACTACCAGCTGTACAGTGGTCTATTTACTTTTACTGCAATAAGACTTTTTCATTGTTAAATCTCAAATATGGCGATTATTTCATGGATTACTTATAGTTACTCCTAAGACAGCATTTAAATCCATTTTTATGACTTTTATCATTTCCAAGTTACGTTTTACTTAATAAACTTAAACGTTTGTTCCACCAAGTCATTAACAAAACATAATAAGTTGTCGGAAACTTAGTTCAGGTGAGTTTGTCTAGTGTTGTCAGTTAAGTACCTCGGTAAGTATGTAAAGGTAGTCGACAATATTTTATGTAACACTAGATTTTTTATTGAAACTTTATAAATATATAGGCTATTAACTGGCTTGCCTTGAGTTAATACTATATTAGTCGAAAACTATGTTTAAGTAAGTAGAGACAGGTTTCAAAAATTTACAGACAGGAATCTACTACAGATAAGACACTATTGTTTGAAAATTGTCTCTTGCTTACCCATAGTAATTTATAAAGTCTTTAAATACTTTAAAAAAATATTTTTAACACTTATGATTTTATTTAACATACAAACTCATATATTAAAATTAGTTTCTTTTATTTAATTAGCACTGCTAGGCAAAGGCCACCCCCTCTCCACTTATCGCTGTCGGTGGCTAGGACCTGCCAATCTTTGAGAAAATTGTCTAAATCATCACGCCATCGCTTTTGAGGTCTAAAACGAGTTTCTAAAACACCAAAAATATTTCAGATATTTTGCACTCGTCGCCTTTTTTCAATTATTTCAGTTTTATTAATAACTTGTTTTCAATAATCTTATAAACACTTTTTATTTCTTGTTAAAGCCACAGTAAAAATACAAATGGGTTATGACGGCTAATTTCGTTAGACATCGAATGGTTATCTTAGTTAAATCAAAATAAAAAACATCGATATTCCGTTAATGCTCTTATCGACATCACTAACCTCATCTATTTTCATTACAACCTTAGTAAATGTGTCTCAAGTTATTGAAGATCAATAATTTCGTTCTAGAGTGTTCTCGAAGTGATTGTCAGTTACTGTTAACAATGCTCGCTCCTAAACTTTAAATACTAACAACAAATTGGCTATGTGTGTGTAAGAATCGTATATCCAGGGTTCCACTTACACTTAACCAGTTATTAAGAAGGAATATTAATTTGTTGTTTTAATACCAGAGTTTAATCATTAAAATTAAATCACATCAAGTTTGAACTGAAGCTAACAACTATTACAGTTACCGTTACTAAAAGGGCCTAACTGCCTTTTTTAAAGAAAGTGGATTATGTAATAAGTTTTTTCTTTTTCAAATTATCCAAATATTTAATTAGATCTTACCTACATTTAGGTATTCTTTCGCTGATAATACAGGGTTTTTATTAAAGTCACCAGGGTACATTAAAATTCAATTTTTCTTCTTAATTTGTCCATTTAATTTTATTAAAGACTTTGGTATGCTGCTGCTTTAAATCCTAATTAAAAAAACATTTACAAATAAAAACAACATCACAACATAAAACAACAGACATACTATAACGTCTGAAGTGTACACAAACGACCCTTAACTAGGGGTCGAATAAACCCCCAACCCAAGTCACTATGACACGAGCAGAAGACGGTGCCAAATGGGCCCTGCCTTCTTGAGCATCTCGGCCGTTAAGGGTTAATATTTGTGGGACATGCCATATGTTGCACCGACTTTATGATAAGGGGTTAGAGGGGATGTAAGAATAAAAGGGCTTGTAAGAATGTTATTTGTTTTAAGAAACATTATGATTACGAAGCTCCAAATAGGTATACGGGACGTAATAAGGTGAAATTATTGTATTTTTTTTTCGAAATAAATTTATTTTGATTTATGTTGTTATTGTGACGCTTAAACCCAAGAAATGCTAGCTTGACGTCGTGAGGGCTGACATGCGTGCCAATGATCTCACAACTAGAGACTCTCAAGGCCGTGCAAAGTGGAGGAAATCAAGGATAGACAGAAGGTTCTCGTTTTGCCTTTATTTGTGCAGCGAACATCATAATTGTAAATCATCATTGCAGCCGTAGGACGTCCACTACTGACCATAGGCCTCCCCAAAAAGAAGGGGTTTGCAAATACTCGCCACGCTTGGCAAGTTGGCGAGCGCAGTTTTTATAAAATTCGCACGCAGACGCTGCTGCCCGCCTCGTGCTACAGGAATTAGTCGCCTCTTATGACACGCTTCCTGTTAGCTGTTAGAAGTGTATTCTTTACGGCCATCCCTACACGGCATAATTATAAATAATTTAACTAATTAGTATATATCTGTTTAAAAAAATTAATAAGGCTTTTATGAGGTCTTTAATAAAAATAACAAAAAAAATACATACAACCGAATTGAGAACCTCCTTTTTTTGAAGTCGGTTAAAAATATACTTAACCATAATTAGAGCCGATATTGTATTCTGTCCTGTCCTCTTTTCTAATTAAGATCTTCATATTTAAACAGCGACAAGCCGAATCTTTGATAAAATCTGACTCATTCTCCGAAATAGAACTAAGATTTATCGTTTTGCTCATCAGAAAAGGTCATAATAATAACACATTAATGTCAACCTGAACGTAAGCACATAGCTATATTACATAAGAGCTACTAGCTTCCGCCCGCGGCTTCACCTGCGTGTAGTTCGGTCTATCACTTAAACTCTTTATCAACGACCAAATAATTTATTTTTTAAAACTTTATATCACAGGTAAGTACAATTGGTGGGCTTAATGGTATACAGCATTATCTACCAGTCAACCTTGTGGTAATGCCGTGATAAGTCAGCGTCGTGATAAGTCTGTGACTGTCACGACAAATGCTGACCTTTTTGACACACCGGATATCCTTCATTGTTTTATTGGTATGTATTTTTTATTTTTGTGTGTTAATTAAATGTTTTCTATTATATTCATGCAGATAATGTAGTCAGAGGCGGAGTATAAAGTATCCGACATAAATTTTATAAGACAAATAAAATACATACACATATATATTGGACAACAACATCACATACATTGCTCTGATCCTGTGGTAAGTAGCCAAAGCACTTGTGTTACAGAAATCAGAAACAACAACGGTACCACAACACCCAGGCCCGAGACAATATAGAAAAGTTATTTTTCTACATTGACCCGACCGGGAATCGAATCCGGAACCTCAGAGATAGCGACACTAAGTCCGGTATGCTCGCCTCTCGGCTACGGAGGTCGTATACCTACCTACATACCAATTTAGACAATAAGAATAATATATTCTTTTAGAACTAATTGTATTACCATAGAAAGAAAGGGTTGTAGTAAGTCTATCTTAAAAGATAGACATATTATGCTGTTACGGATTTTTTAGGACTTTTAAAGGGAAACAATTCCGTCATACATGATTTTTGCGTAACTTTAACCGTTAACGCAGTGCACGCAACGGAAGCTCTCAAAAGGATTTTTTTTCCGTTTTTGCAACATTTTTTAGCGACTTCAAAAAAGGAGGAGGTATCAATTTGTCGGGATCTTTTTTTTTCCTTCTTATATGTATGTTCAGCGATCATTCGTTACCACGTTAACTGATTTCGGTAATTCTTTTTTTGTTCGAAAGGGAATACTTTTGGTATGGTCGCATATAAATTTTATCAAGTTTTGATGATAGGATATATTATTATAAGAAAATCATCAAACAATGCATGAACTCCATACCGCGCTAACTGATTTTTGTATCTATCTTACCCAATATCTTCGGCATTTGTGAATTTGTGTATTCATTAATTGTATAATAGCATTTTTTTTTGTAGAATTTGTTTTAAATGTTTTATAATTTTTATGTCATTTGATTCATTTTGCATAAATTCTTGTAATTTGTTATAAATTCGTATGGACATGACGAAAGTTTGAATGTAGAAGCTCTTTTTTGAGATTTAAATGTTGGACCCGGAGCGTAGCGTGTCATTCCTGTTCTGTGGTTAAACCCTAAATCAATAATTTAACACTGATGGCCATTTATGAATTAATTTTGTACTAAGTATCTCTGTCAATAGGTATAATTTACTTTATTAATAGGCCGTGCACCTAATTTCAGTGTAAAATTGAAATATATTTCAATGCTTGTGTGCGTCTATAATGCGGGATTAAGCGACAACAATGCTAATCCTTTACGAGATAATATTGATAGCGGTTTAGGTAGTGGACGTCCTACCTAGGTTTGAAAAACGATTGGTTTTGCGCGCTTAATTTTATAGTTAGTTTTGACTTAGGTTTACTACTTTTTTTTTATTATTTTAAAAGAATACCTGAATATTATTGTGTAGTGTTTAAATTTTATAATACTTCTTCATAACGACAGGTTATTTTAAAAATTTGAATGGAAATTTAAAAAAAATATATGTTATTTCAGCATTTCTTTTCTGCAATATTTTGTAAGAAAATAAAAAAAGTATTCAACCCATGTGCAAATAGACCATAACTTCAATAACATAATCAAATCTAACAGTCAGAATAACTTGTAGTCTCTTGTAATCCGATGTTCAAACATAACTCAACGTATTTTTTCTGAAATAAGGGTAGTAACTATTGGTGATTTACGTTTATTTTTGAAATGAAATGAAAAATCCATTCGCTCCACATGCAAGAATAAGAACTAATCTTTCAAAATTACGTGTTGTTTGTTTCAATTATCATTCACGTCTTTACAATCAAATTCAAAATTCAAATTCAAATTTTTTATTAACCATTTCGTTACATTGCATAACATTGGTACGTCAAAATTTACAATTTCCATAATTACATTGTCAAATAATTTACGATCACTTAATTTATAACTGAAAAATAATTAAATATAAAAATAAAATAATTTAAACTTAAATAAATTAAATGTCAATAGAAATTAAATTTTGTGTGTAAGTCAGAAAATGAACATTTCATAAATTCGTTTACATCATAGAAAGCATGATTTAAGAAAAATACCTTAATCACTTGTTCGAACGCATTAAGAGGAAGTCTTGTAATTTCTGATGGTAATTTGTTAAACATATGAATTTTTAACGAAAGGCCTTGTTTATGGGCTTTAACCAGTCTAGTTTTTGGGATACACAACTTCTCCCTATTTCGCGTGTTATAATTATGTACGTCCATTTTCATTGGCAGCTCCTTCTTATGCTGGTGGACTTCTAAAAGCGACTTATAAATAAAAAGTGATACCACTGTCATTATCTTAGCCTTTTTAAAATAGGCTCTAGCTGACGTTAACCTTTCCAATCCATAAATAATCCTTAACGATCTTTTTTGACAAATCAATACTCGTTCTATTTGCGGAGCAGTTCAATCAGAGAACAAAATGTACGGAAATAACCCGATTTCTTGGACAGCCTCTTAATTGATTTCATTGCTTATTTAAGAAACATTTCATGGTAGTTTTGCCAATTCTCTGCGTGAATGTTGATATAACATAGCTATTTTGGGATAAAACAATACATTCTGAGATATCGCGCAAATTACTTCTCGTTGCAATAACAAAGTTAGTTTTGAAACATCAGGATTGTTAGGTTTTTTGTAAACGTAACCGAAGAACAGTTTAATAATGTTTATACAGTGTGCCCGGTAGCACCTTGGTAAACGAAACAAGAAGCGAATATATTAAAAAATTAAATATATATAATAATGACGTAATACTAAATCCATTTAGGCGATGACCCATTAAGGATGACGACTGGGTTAAGACAATGAAATTCTATTTAGTCCGTCAGTTAGATTATCAAAAAATAGGAGACCCTTTTTTTTATTTTGTCACTTAAAAAAAATTAAGTAAAAATTGTACCAAGACGTGACGTCATCAATTCAAATCAATATATCTCTTAATTACCTTGATTATGTAAAAAGAAAAAATACGTATCCAATACTTTTTGATAATCTACCCGACAGACGAAGAAAAAAAGTTATTCATCATCCCTATTGGTGTAGTGGGGTGGGGACGCAAGGGGTTCAATTCCCGGTTCGGGGCTGATAAGGAAACGATTTTTTTCTAAATAAAAATAAATCTACACGTCCCAATATATTTTTTTGCCCTACCACTGCTTCAGGACAATTTGTGGGCTAGTGCCGAGAAGAAGCAGCGCAAGAAACTCGGTCACTTTTGTCAGCCTCTTTTAAAATTAATATTTTTACAAGTTTAAGTGCGAGCTAAGCAGTTTTAAATCCACACATTTTTATCATTTATATAATCACTAACATGTAATCTAAGTTCAAATGCTGGCAGTTCAGCAAGGGATTGTGGTAATTTATTAAAAATACGAATACATTTTCCCATGAATGAATCATCCCTATGTCAGTGTCGTGTGGGGAAGACCGAAAGAACAAACTTCCCCACCGCCAATAGGAGGCGTGTCGTGAGAGGAGACTAATTCCTGTTGCGCGAGACGGGCAGCAGCGTCTGCGTGCGAAATCTTATAAAAAACTGCGCTTGCCAACCCGCCTGCCAAGCGTGGTGAATATTGGCAATCCCAATGAAAAAAACCATTGGTCAGCAGTGGACGTCCTATGGCTGAAATAATGATAATGATAATGGTGATGATGAGCTGTCAGTATTACAACTAAAACATCTCAAGTTTCTTCGAGTTGATTATCCTACTTCCTACTAATATTATAAATGCGAAAGTTTGTGAGGATTTGTGGATTTTTGTTACTCTTTCACGCAAAAACGACTGAATGGATTTTGATGAAATTTGGCATACTAATAGACCATGGCATGGATTAACACATAAAATACTTTTTATCCTGGTAAGGTCAACGCAGACGAAATCGCGGGCAAAAGCTAGTAAAGTAATAATGTTGATAAGACAGAAGTGTGACCAAAAGAAGGAATAAAACGTAAACACAGGCCCTAAAATTATTAATTACGGTTATAGCTGCATTGAAATCCTTCTTTCTTTAACTTCTTCTTTTTTAAGTCAGTTAATAAGTGATGCATTAACTAGAGATGTGCCTTTACCGGGACCATAATTGTTCCTCGCTAGGGGAATGCTCCTAGGAACGGCACATCTCTAGTCATAGCTTGATTTTGCGATATGATTTTGTTTGATCACAAAAAGTATGTCAATTGTTTGGTAGTGTCAACATTCCTATTAGAGGAGAGGAGAAAAAAAATACACAAGTATTTATTAAATTGATTGTGTTTGCTTTGTGGATAATTAATTAATGTGAAAGGCTATATATCTTTATAAAATGTTGCCAGGGGTATTTGTTTTTACGTTAAAATAACCAGCACCTCTAACCTTGACAAACACGTGCACCGGAAGTAGTCATCACGGCACAATGGATAATCAAAATAGCGGATGCGCGCCATTAGTCGATCGAATCATAAGCTAGGACATGTCAATGCAATTATTCGGCGATCTGTGGGTCGATCTGTGTTATTATTTTTAATATGTACCGAATATTATAATAAAACAATATTATAGAACTAAATATGTTGTTCTAATAGCTTTTTCAATAACAAATGTGAACAAAAAGAACACTTTCCGATAGATTAGGTAAGTGTATTTTTTTCTTTCGCATCAATAGGCGTGTGAGGAACGATATGACTGAGAAGGGAGTGAATGACTCAATGACGAGTGACTGGGTTGCATGGAAAATAAAGACATACTGCGCCGACCCCAGATGACCTGGGAACAGGGCAAGCGAATGATGATAATGATGATGACATTCGTAGCAATACCATTTTATAAATTAAGAAAGAAAGAAAGAAAGAAAATTATTTATTTGATTCATATTATCACAATTAAAGCTTTTCAAATATTGTAGGACCGTTTCATAAATCCCATTAAAATATAATTTCGACACACACAAATTACGGTTTAGTTGCAATTTTTTTGATTTTATAAAAAAAAATTTTTTTGTACTTTGTTAAAAAAGGATGTTGTTCCTATAGAGAAGAATAGAATTAAAAGCAGAATTTTACCTTCCGGATCAAATTGTAAACAGCCCTTACCCTATGTATAAGTGCGAAAGCTTCTAAAAGCTCAGCTTTATTTCGAAGTAACACGCATTGGCGTGCTTTGACCTGGAAACATGGTGTTTGAAGGCGCTCTTGAGTAGAGCAGACAGCTTGCGAGTTGCGACTACATTTGCATATAGGGGTGGCTTAAAGGTCAACGACTCTACTTCTTAGGATGAATGTGACAAACTTTGGGTGCTTTCTGTTACCTCTGTGGGAAACAATAGGCCTATTACGAAAATATTTCGTTTGTTCGAACGTAATTAATAATTAAATAAATATTGGACAACATCACATACATTGCTCTAATCCTATGATAAGTAGCTTAAGCACTTGTGTTACAGAAATCAGAAACAAAGACGGTACCACAACACCAACACCGAGAGACAATATATAAAAAATCTTTTTCTACATTGACCGACCGGAAATCGAACCCGGGACATCAGAGATAGCGATACCAAATCCGGTATAATCGCCTGTCGGCTACGGAAGTCGCCAAGTAAAGCTCTTAATAAATTAAACCATTTACTTGTGTCAATCCTTGGACGATTTATGAACATTAAAAACTAGCCACACTTGTACGTATAAATACAATATTAATGAGACAACACTGCTCTAAGACCGAGAAACTACTGATTGACAAAATTCGATGCATTTTAGGATAAGGTCGTGGGGTAACTGAGTCGAGCAATCGCCCGGATAGCGAAGAGACGCCTGAGACGATCGATTTTGTGAAGTGTAAACTTGCAATACTATGTCCGATAGTGAATTGACAATCAGTAAATCACTTGACACTAATGCTAAATCATGGAGTGTCACGTGGTATTCCGATCGATGTTTTTTTATCGAACGGTTCTGAATCGGGGACCTGGTTATCTGTCCACCTTGTGGGTGGCACGTGGCCTCCATGCAGGCCGCTTCTAACCGGCCAATCTGGAAGTCACTTGGGGGAGGCCTATGTTCAGCAGTCGACGTCCTATGTCTGAAATGATGATGATGATGAATATTATCTTAAATTAGATAAATGTTACATCAGCTTCGAAACTCTTTACATTTTAATAACTATCAGCTCACCTTTAAAACGGTGGTTCCATTTAGTCCCGAAATAGGCAATCGAGGCACTAACCAGCAATCGACCCGCCTCTGCCAATTTAAATTACTGCCAATAATTGGTTTTCGAGTTAATCAAGATTGCTTGTGTAACCTAGGGTCTATTTTTGTTAAAATTGGGTCGTATTTGGGTTAGCTGGAAGTAGCGTTGCCTGATGTCGCGCTTTAGGCGGGACGTCCCGTTTTTAGCCTTCGCAATACTCGTCTCGATAGGGCCCTGAGCGGGACGCCTAATATGCTAATTTTTCATCTAAATATAAAAAATTGGCACACAATACAAGAGTTATCAGCGAACAAAGAAGCGCACAGGGCGAGCGGGGGCACGCACGGCTTGAGACGGGGGAGGACCGTCCCGATCTTGTCCCTCCACTTTGTTTCAAATGTCCCAATATTTGAAAAAAGATAGTACATAAGTGTGAATTTGAGTTTGTATGTTTGGTAGCTTGTTACTTAATCACGACTTATAATAAATAACTTGATAAGTATTTTTTTAAATTGTTATCTCATTTTGTGTTTCCTCTTGGGATGATTGATACCTATATTTCTCTTTGGTAATTGTGATGTCTAAGCAGACGAAGTCGCGGACAGAAGCTAGTTTATTTAACCTGTATCATCCCTAGGTAAAGACCACTCCACCAATATCTGTCCAACGATATAGTTTCCCAGTTCCCTGCATGACTGGTCAAATCGTCCATCCATCCACCGTCCACACCATAAACCTCATAAAGATCATCTCATCTTTTCAGCCATAGGACGTCCACTGCTGAACAAAAGCCTCACCCAATGACCTATCATCGGGGGGGATTGCTAATACTCACCACGCTTGGCAGGCGGGTTGGCGAGCGCAGTTTTTTTAAGATTTCGCACGCAGACGCTGCTGCCCGTCTCGTGCTACAGGAATTAGTCACCTCCTACGACACGCCTTCTGTTGGCGGAGGGGAAGTGTCTTCTTTACGGCCGTCCCCACACGGTCCGAGTGCCGAAGATACTCAATTAAAAATCTTTCTTGTTTCACTGTTTGGTTACCAATTTCAATCTCCTTATCAATTCATCTCACGGAACCATTGGTCCAAACTTCCTGTGATAACAACATGTGTTTTACAAACCCAAGCATCCAATGGCTAATTCAAATTGAATATCGGACAAGATTAATTGGCTGGTATCAGGTAGATTAACAAAAGATGTCGGATTACTGTGACGGAGGTTTGACGGCCGGGTCTTAGATAGGCATGGACAAATTCGTACCAGTAGAATAGACGCTTCGTGGCCTAATGGCTCGAGCGAAGTAAATTAGATCGAGAAAGTTAAGCAGCTTTATGAGTGGCCTGATGTTTGATGGGTGATCGTTTATCTTGAACCTTTCTAAGCGGTTCCATGCGACTTTTATTATCCTTAGAAGTATTAAAAATAATAAAATAATATACCGACGACCTCCGTAGCCGAGAGGCGAGCATACCGGACTTGGTGTCGCTATCTCTGAGGTTCCGGGTTCTCCGGGTTCGATTCCCGGTCGGGTCAATGTAGAAAAATAACTTTTCTATATTGTCTCGGGTCTGGGTGTTGTGGTACCGTCGTTGTTTCTGATTTCTGTAACACAAGTGCTTTGGCTACTTACCACAGGATCAGAGCAATGTATGTGATGTTGTTGTCCAATATTTAATATTTATTTATTTATTATTATTTATACCGGACATAAGGCATTACCTATAAACAGTGTGTGGCCTAAAACCGGGGATAATATAGAACACCAAGACTCTGGAGTATATTTAGTATCTCTCCTGAAAAGATAGTATCTTTCCTGAAAAGATCCCAGTTAACCAAAACGCATGCATTAGACACAATAATAATTTAAAGTTTACGATTCATAATCAGTGTATAATTGCGAAACAATATTATCGCTAACGTTGTAAATGTCGTGTCAAAGAGACGTTCCGAGTAGCTCCGAATAAGTACAATGCAGATGAACTAAATCGATCAAGTTGAGCGGAAGTATTGCATTGTTTGCATTACACTGAATTTACGATTAAGTTTTGTTAGAAAAAATCAATAAGTAAAATTTTGATTTTAATTAATTGGGACTATAATGGTTCAATTATAGTGACCTATAGAGTCTCTGTTTTCAATATCATCCCCGGTTGTAAGCCACACACTGTAATTATGAGTATTTTGCCTATTAATTTTATGTATTATCGTAGGTAAACTTTGAAGAGTTTTCATCTCGAGTTCGAATCCCCCAAATCGTACCTCTTTTGAATTTTTGGAATATTACAGATTTATACGAATTTCTCTGCGGTCAGAAAAAAAACCACTGGATGTGTAGCCATGGTCCATTATGATCAGGATCCGCTGACCAAGGGTTATGGAGGTTCCATGACAATCACACTTGGCTAGATTTACCACTTCTAGGATCATGGTCAAGCGTGTCCTGGCTAGGAATTGAACAATATTATGATTGACGACCTCCGTAGCCGAGAGGCGAGCATACCGAACTTAGTGTAGCTATCTCTGAGATCCCGGTTTTGATTCCCGGTCGGTCAATGTAGGAAAATAACTTTTCTATATTGTCTCGGGTCTGGGTGTCGTGGTACCGTTATCGTTTCTGATTTCTATAACACAAGTGCTTTAGCTACTTACCATAGGATCAGAGCAATGTATGTGATGTTGTCCAATATTAATTTATTTTATTAATAATTTGGAAGATCGGAAAGCAGATTTTGATAAATACTAATAAAATCATTTTAAGCAAAGAGGCTTAAATTAATCTCTTAAAAAAACATACAGTCGAATTGAAAAACTCCTTCTTTTTTAAGTCGGTTGAAAAGTCTCAATTCACGCATACACTTATATAATCAGTACCAAAAACAATAATCTTTTTACTCTATTTGCGATTTAGATTCTACATGTACACAACACAACCATGGGAATTACTAAAAATAATTGCCTATAATTGCCAGTCGTACAAGTGCACAAAGCAATTATGCCAGTGGCACGCCACTCATTGGCACGTGCCCAATGGCATACAAGCGATTCAATGCCAGCCGATGCCATAATTCCGAGATGCCACTGCGGTGGACTGATGTCTGTGGTACAAGTGATAGGAATAAGCAAGTCACCAAAATATTTGTGGTTCCACATTATGACCCTTTCTAGGGTTGCGAACGACCGATTTTTTTTATGGACTCAATCCCGCTCTATACGCAAAGCAGTGATTCAGCCAATGTCGAGTGATTCTTGATAAAGTGTTTACAATAATTATCGGGTGTTTAGTTTTTATTGCTTTTCTTGAATTCAGTGAAGGCTACTCTTCTCGTAGAAGAAGGTTTAAAGCAAGTTGTCTTGAGACAAGGCATTTGACACTCAATGTGGCGTTGAATAGATTGAATAGATAGACAGATTGTCTGTGTCTTGTCTCGAAGCGCGAGTGGGCCCAAAAAATAAGGAGACATGTTCTGGCCCCATATGGGCCTATAATGTTATTATTGATGTTCATAAGTGTCAATTTTCTATTTAGGTCCTAAATTGAATAAATGATTTTTAACTTTTGACTTTGTACTACACGTCTGGTGTAGTGGTTCGCGCCCCGACTACAAAGCCAGCGGTTGCGGGTTCGAATCCTGCAAGGGGAAATGTTTGGGTGATGAGCACGTGCATTTTTACCTAAGTCATGGATGTTTATAAACGTATTTAAGTATGTTTATCCGTTATCTAATCGTCATAATTCAAGCTTTGCTTAGTTTGAGGCTAGCTAATTGGTGTAATTGTGCATACAATTAATATTATGTATATTTCAATCGTTTCAGATCTTTATCACTTCACCAAACATTAGAACACAAGCTACACCAAACTTGCACTCTAAAGCTCTTTAAATGATAAATAAAAACCATTAAAATAGATCGGCCATGCTTTTTGTTCGACTACCCCCCCACCGAATCCCAAATTAAAATAGGAACCTTTTTAGGATTACTCCGATTTGCTCCGAATCTACTGGACGAAATTAGTTGAAATTTGGTACACACATACACGCATTTTATGACCAAAACAAGGAACTCTTGTAAATCAATTTAAATAGGTTACATTTCACTGGAAAACAAATTAGAAAATTTTAAAAAGGTCTTACAAACTGTGCCTTGTGGCATATTATAAGATAAGGGCTTATTGTAAGATTCTCAAATATGTTCTATTACTATAAAATAAACAGTTTCCAATTAATTAAAGAACGTAGATGAAAATGTATGATCCCCAAAACTACTAAGCCTAAATTTTTGAAAAAAATGCAGAATGTAGGTATTTTTTACCTATAGATTGCAAGGAAAATGTACTTGTACTGTTTTTGTTTTCTCGATATACTAACGCATACGCAACCTACACCTTAACACTCCAAAACGAGCAGCTTAGGACCGTTTCTAACTGCTTCCCACAACTAACTAGGTCATCGGTCCACCAAGCCTACCCACACTGTGTCTTCCAGTTCTTGGTCTCCACTTGAGAATATTTCTTTCCAATGCTTGATAGATCTCTGAGCTATGTGGCTGCATGGAAGAAGACCATGCAATTTGGGTTAAGGAATACTGGCCATTAAAAAAAATATAAAGTTGCCATCGACTTGGAAAGAAAAAGGAGTGTATCTTCTTTCGTTCTCTTATTATAACTTAATCCTCACAGCTGGCAGGCAATATCAGTTATCATAATAGTCGTTGTCAGGCTCTAAGTGGACATTACGCTTTAGAAATCTGTGTTTATCTCAAGTTGTACAAATTATGCTTATTTCGCCTCTGCTTTGAGATTTTACTTTGAATGGGGGCAAGTGACTTCATTAAGTTTAAAATGCCGGAGAGACTGTTTCAACTTCGTTTATGAACTAACTATAGGAGTGCCCCTGTGATTGTTTGAAGCAGATCATTAGAGGTTATATTATTTATTATTTTAGTATTATTATTATTGTATCTCTCCTACGGGAGAGACCATTGCTGATTTTCTAGGATTTTCATATTTTTCATTATTGCAAAAGATTTTTTTTACAGTTTTTTGTTTGTTTTTTCTGGAGTAGTCTAAACTAAAGACGAGGCGAACAAAGTCGCGGGCAACAGCTATTGTTGTGTATTTTTTAATTTTTTTACTGTACAGCGACATCTAACGGTAAGAAGCGCCATCTATAATGACAGTTATTTTGCATTCTTATGGAAACTGTACGTTTTTCCGATATAAAAAGTAATCTATCTGCTGTTCCAAGCTATAATCTATTTTTGTGCCGAATTTCATTTAAATCCGTTCAGCCGTTCTAGCGTGATTGAGAAACAAACATCCATCTATCTAAACTTTGGCATTTATTTATTTATTTAAACTTTATTGCACAAAACAAAATCGTACAAAAGGTGGACTTAATGCTATGTGGCATTCTCTACCAGTCGACCATTAGGCTAAACAGAGATGTTTTGTGGGCGGTGCATATGACGTTACAAAAATGAACATTTATATTATTAGTGAGATAAGATTTATTATTATTATCTTATCTTACGCACCTTGTTAACACTGTCCCAACTGCATTATCAGATTCATTATGAATGCAAACTATCTCTCCCGATTGTTCCGGCTCTGTTTATCAATTACTAGCTAATTAATTGAGATTTATGCCTGTTTGTTTGTTTGTCATATTATATCCGCAGTGGAATGGTCGGTGTAAACAGTGGCACTTCAATCTGCGAAGTGGTTTTTGTTTGTGCAGAAATACGGTATATTCCTTTGAACCATGGTTATTTGTAAAAAATCAACAACCTCCTAGGGGCTGATTCTGGTGCTAAAATACAACAACTTTTTCTATAGGACCAACATAGTAATCTAAAAACACTACTTCAAACAAACTGAAGTCCGCTGGTCGGCTTAGTATGGGGAAGTGTTTTTTTATGCGATTTTGATGTTGGTCCCATGGAAAAAGTTGTTGTACTTGAGCATCAGAATCAGCCCCTAGGAGATTGTAAATGTTTTAAAAATAACCCTGTAGTTACGCTAACTTGTAAATCCTTATATAAGGTAGGTATTAGCAATTTAACAATTTACTTTTTTTAGATAGAGAATTTATTATTAGAATTATAATTGGAAAATTGACACACATATGAACCTAGATGAGGACATAATTATGTTACTCATTAAAAACATAGTAATTTATTCATTTTATTTAATAATTTTAATTTACAAGTATGTTTACAGAATACTCCAAAGCAAACACAAATTAAGCAATGTTATTAAAAATAAAATGTAGTACAAATTAATATAATTATATTAAGAAATGACAAATAAAATTTAAATAGCAATTTATTAAAGCCAATTAAAATAGAACCTACGAAATAAACAAAAGATACATACATAGTCAATCGAAAATAACTTCGTGAATGTACCTTCCATAAGTTTTAACTCTTGCTTTACCTATAAAATAATGTCGGCACGCCACAATCGAAAACCAGTCTATTATTATGTTCCAGGCCGAAGGATGCTATTGTTTAGAAGTTTAAGATCTCTTGACCTTTGGAAACCTCTTGATATGAACAATCACTTACAATTTATCTTTGCATAGGCATCCGTCTTAGCTTTTAGTGGGTGGGGAACAAGAGCCTAAATAATAATACCTTTATATAATATCTACCAAAATAGTATAAAATTACAGCAAACATTAAGAAATCAATGGGGGAGGCCTATGTTCAGCAGTGGACGTCCTATGGCTGAAATGATGATGATGAAACAACAGCGGAAGCACTAACTAAACAAATGCTTGTATTGCAGTGGCCAGTAATTCAATTACTGAAAAATCTATTTTTTTGCTCGACTTGGCGGAGGCACTGCCGTTCCCCTCAGATGGGACCAGGAGTATTGGAACCTACGACTTGACTGAGTCCTTCTTAACCTGTCGACGTCCACGAGACAACAGGTCTAGTGGTTGGCGCTCCGGACTACAAAGCCAGACGGTTGCGGGTTCGAATCCCGCAAGAAGCAATGTTTATGTAATGAGCATTTGTACTATGGGTTGTAGTCATCGATGTCTATAAATAGATTTATGTATGTTTATCCGGATTAGCAAGCTAAAGTGGTAGTGGGCGGGGCACATAGCACGTCGAAGTGATGGCCGATGGGACAAAAACGTTCTAGAATGGAGGCCGTACCGGCAAGCTGAATGTAGGACGTCTACCATAAGGTGGACAGACGACCTGGTAAAGGTTGCAGAAAGACGCTGGATGCAGGCGCTTTCAACCGGCAAATCTGGAAGTCATTGGGGGAAGCCTATGTTCTGCAGTAGACATCCTATGGCTGTAATTGTGATGATGATGATTTTAACCAGAAGTTAATCACCGTAATACAAGGTTTGCTTAGCTTAGAGCATAGTTTCTCATCATCTTCATCATTTCAGCCATAGAATTACTGCTGAACAAAGGCCTCCCCTAATGACTTATCATCAGGGGGGATTGACAATACTCGCCACACTTGGCAGGCGGGTTGACGAGCGCAGTTTTTTATAAGATTTCGCACTAAGACGCTGCTGCCCGTCTCGTGCTACAGGAATTAGTCGCCTTTAACGACACACCTCCTTTTCGCGGTGGGGAAGTGTATTCTTTACGGCCGTCCCCACACGGCACAGTTTGGAGTTTAGAAATGATTATAAGTGTGATTGTTGGAAAAAAAATACCCATGGAGATACAATCACTGAACGTTCCAATGCCCTCAGAATGAAGATTTCAAATGAAAACATCTATAATGCAAACCCATAAATGTTTATGATATGTTCCGTTTCAATAAACAGTAAAACACAAATAAAAGTCCACTCGAATGGAGAAGTAATTCGAGCAAAATGGCTCATTTGCTAAACTCGTTAAAAGTGTAATTTTACCACTGAGTTGGCCCAATAAAGAGACATACGGAGGGTGTAAATATGGATTTATTTATATTTGTGGGGGGGTAACAAGAAGGAAAATTACCCATTTTAGGAGCTACGTCGTATTGTTAGTGATACTTACTCGTATTTTTTGTGAAGTTTGCTTACAGATTCCCACACGATCATGTTTAAAAAAGTATTTTTAGGGTTCCGTAGTCAATTGGCAAAAAACGGAACCCTTATGGATTCGTCATGTCTGTCTGTCTGTAAGTCCGTATGTCACAGCTACTTTTTTCCGAAACTATAAGAACTATACTGTTGAAACTTGGTAAGTAGATGTATTCTGTGAACCGCATTAAGATTTTCACACAAAAATAGAAAAAAAACAATACATTTTGGGGGTTGAATACTTAGAACTGAAAATAAAAAAAATGTTTTTTCATCAAACCGTATGGGTTTGATGAAAAAACCCATACGGTAGTGTGGGTTTCTATGGATAGGTCTTCAAAAATTATATTAAGGTTTCTAATATCATTTTTTACTAAACTGAATAGTTGGCGCGAGAGACACTTCCAAAGTGGTAAAATGTGTGTAACTTCAAAAATAAAAGAATGATAAAACTAAAAAAAATATGTAATGTACATTACCATGCAAACTTCCACCGAAAATTTGTTTAAACGAGATCTAATAAGTAGTTTTTTTTTAAACGTCATAAATCGTAAAATACAAGTTACCTTTCATTCAATCAAATCAAATATAAAAATTGAAGTTTCATAAAAGGTTGACGAGCTGTCGTCTGTACCTAGAAATTTGTACGGAACCCTCGGTGGGCGAGTCCGACTCGGACTTGTCTGATTTTTTGAGTTGAGAATAATATCATGTTGTACAGACAACAGGCTCGTCAACCTGCCACAAAACGTCAAATTTTCTGAGTTAATATTAATATGTTACTTGTAAAACTTAAAATTGAAAATCGGTTCAATGACCTTTAACATTCTAGGTAGGTTGACCTGCCCTTCAACTGTACTTTCTTCTTTATCAATTCAATTCATGTTTATATTCGCATTTCACGAAGAGGCAAGTTGTCACTTTGCTTCCGTAGTCAAAATGGAACTTATAGTTTTGCCATGTCAGTGTCTGTCTGAGTATTAGCTCAGTCTCTTAGTTCTAAAAAGCCGTATTTTCATACATTGCGCTTGGCTGTATTTTTTTTTGGCTGTTGCAAAGGAAAATGCAATGCAATGCAATGCGGCTGATTCCTGTAGCACGAAACGGGCAGCAACGTCTGCGTGTGAAATATTATAAATAACTGGGCTCGCACTCGCCTGCTATATTTACGTGACTGGCTGGTGAAAAAATGTTATTATTCGCTGTGTGCGCGATGACAGCGCCCCTAGTGACCACAAGTATTGTGGACTTAAGATCTCTCAAATTATGGCAACTGGATGGTTTAAGAATGGTTTTCGGATTGTTTTTCTTCTAAATTAGATGTAAATATCTAAAAATTTTGTGCATAGTATAATAAGTGATTTTCTTACTCGAACTAAAATAATGAATGTTATAATACGAACGGGATTTGAATCAACACAACATGATATAACTTTCCAACCTCAAACTGTCCAAAAAGGGAAGAAAATAGTATAAGTACAGCATGTGAGAGACTTTGAAGAGCGGACAAAGCTACTTATTAAGAGCTGTGATCATAAGACAAACGTCTGTGACACAAACTTCCTACAAACTTTATTATTTTCACAACAGCTATCCATTTAATACTTTGCTTCTATTTCCATCTTGATGTTGGAAACGAATAAAACATGCACGAACTGTTGCCCATTGTTTCTACACCTTAAAACACAACACGTACTGTGACCCATATCGTGAACTTAAAAATACTTAACCTTATCTGTACGGGATATCCATACGGGTGGCATCTATTGATGTTTTGGCAAAGACAATACAAAATCGTGGTTTGCTAAAAAAAAATCTATGGTAAGGTACAGTTTTATCGATGGTGTCTAGTACGGGATTGGTTGATCTATTTGAGAAAGTAGTATCCAAGAAATTTACTAGATGTCTCTTAACAAAAAATACCGACAAAGTTGAGTACCGAGTCATGGGCATCTAATGATGCCACCCGTATTGGCGAGGTGTTCTTTGAGAAAACAAAATGGTGGATTTATAATGATGTACGACTTTAGAATGTGGGTATATCGATATAATTTGAGTACGAGTAATATGACGGTATTTATCATAAATAATTGTAATCAGTATCAGTCTACTAGTTGCTATCAATCGGTCAAGTTGTTTTTGCTATTTTAATTCAATTCAATTTATTTATTACTGTTGGATTCTCTTCCAAATTCAGATGAAGAATTTGAGCTTGATGAACCAATACTTGTAAACGATTTGGACGATATCGATGGCAAAGACACAGAAGACAATAAAGAATTTGCATCTACATCGGAGTATGCTCTACGCCGGCACGGAGACGTTCGCCCCAGTGTGTTACTACTTTGTTCTTCGCAAGTATTTACGCCAACTATTCATCTGTTTGTTGTTCCAATAGTAGTCTAAGGACAAATTTGACTCATTAATCTTTAGGAGGCAAAATTTATGTTTTTGATGGCATACCACACTCACTACAAAACATTGCATTATTAAACAGTGTCACTAATAAAATGAAAAATGTTTTGTAAGCCCTTATTTCAAAATATTCCTACTTTTTGTCTTGTATTTTTAATTTTACTTGTACAATAAATTTAAAACTTAATTTCATGACCGCAATATAATACCTACTTTACGTACTACTAAGAAATTAGTAAATCGATATTATTTTTCAAAGGCACATCACTAAAGTAGAGTGGCAAACATTGCTTTTATAAATGGGTGTTTTTTCTAACTTTTGAAGCTTATATCTTTTATATCTTAACTAGATTTATCAACAATTTAATAATGTGCTTAAAAAGATAACTTTTACATAAATAACTGTGTGTTGGAGCTCGGAAATGGACTTTATATTTTGTATGAATAAACATAGTTTTTATCAAATAATAGCAATTAAAGTGTAAAATGTGATTGCTATTAAGAAACTACATTAGTTGCAGAATATATATTCGAAATTTCAATACCGTAAATCTTATAGTTTTTAAAATATCTTCATTTAAAGTGGAACAAAAATTCCGACAGCGTAAAAAAATCCCCGTATTGAGAGGCGCACTTCGGTTTCCAAGACCCCGTACAGAAAGGGTTAATAACCTAAGTATGAAATTCTATGGAAATATAGCAATTTGACACATGACAGTCCAGAGTTATTTCACATTTCTGCCAGATTGCGTGCTGCGATCGATTTGACGGCCCCACCACCCACTTTGCACACAGCGAATAGTGTTAAGGAATTTCTAAATGACAATAGTACAAAATACTGACTTTGATGATTTAGATGATTTATTTGAAATGAATTATTGGAGTTTTAATCTGACATATTATTTACTGACATTGATAATGAATTTGATTGAATTATATAATTTACATTGAGTTGTACAATAAAGATCTGTAGTAATTTGTTATTAAACTTAGTGTAAGATGGAAAATTTTCATGCTGTATCTCATGGCTAAATATATCTTGCTACTTTAACTGTATGACAACAACATTTACATACCCTATACAGTGTGTAACGAAAAGGTGAAATAAAACTTTAAGGGGTTATTCTGCGGCTAAATTACATCAACTTTTTCTATGGGACCAACATCGAAATCGCAAAAAAAAAAACCACTTTCCCATACTAAAACGCGACCAGCTGGCATCAGTTTGTATGGAAATGTCAATTTTTTTTTGAGATTTTGATGTTGGTCCCATAGAAAAAGTTGATGTAATTTGGCCGCAGAATAACCCCTTAAAGTTTTATTTCACCTTTTCGTTACACACTGTTTATAATAAAGAATTTGAATTTGAATTTGAATATGTTCAGCAGTGGACGTTACCGCTGAAATGATGATGATGATGATGATGATACTAAATTTCATATTATTTAAGTCTGTAGACGCGCCTCAACTCATTGCTTATTTCAATTAAGTGTATCATAGTATAATTTCAAATTTATGTTTCGCAATATCAATCAAAGAGTTAATGGCTTGTTATAAATGGCATATCATTAAAACTGGTTCACCACCTTCTCGTTAACCCGCAAAGTGCACCATAATAGAAAATAACCCATCTAATGCACAGGCCACGGTTACATAACCCGTTCATTGTTTTAAACTCTCATTATACTACACGTGTCGATTATGTATAGGTACGTTACTAATATGGAAGTTAGAATATCCATGAGAACTGCGCACTTGTTGAAAGAATCGTAAACTTTTCCGTTTAAAGATTTTTATTCTCACTGTCACTTACATGAGAACATAAAAAACCGGCCAAGTGTGAGTCGAGCTCGCGCTTTGAGGGTTCCGTACATTTTTTTTTAAATTTAAAATATTTTTTGTGACGTAAAAATACCTACCAGTTTTCGGTCTTTTTTTCTTTACTTATGCTATAAGAAGAAGAAGTTGCTTCTTGCCCAACTTCCTGATTCTAAGTCAACGGAAAGTATATTACCTAATTCCGTAGGGTTGTCTTGAAAAGGTTGATAAAACTTAGATTTTTTGACATCAAAATGGAATCATTGTACAAATTATTAAAGTAAACTATATTAATACTTCGAGGACAAGCTCTTAATTTTTGGATGTACTAAAAAGAAAAAAAATACTTAATGTAGGTATCATTAAATCTTAAGAGAACGAATGAATAAACCTAAAGTGCCAAATTATATAGCTCAATATTTTTCATTTATACAGGGTTACATTGCAAAGGGGCGCCAAATATTTTGGAGTGGATCAGAATCAGTAACTTAATCGAACTATGCAGAGAAAAAAAATATTTTTTTCACATTTCACTATTCCTATCCGCTGTTAAAAATCGTACGCGGGAATAATTTAACTAACCCATGAAAAATTTGCACCGTATTTTCACTGCGTAAGGTCCTTGTTGGCTCGCCGTACCTACGCCTCTGATGAATGACCGCGCGGCTTTCGTAGTCTCACTATTGACTTTATTTTCAGATATTTTAAAGTAATTTATTTTTGTAACATTGCGATTATTAAAATTAATAACGATCAAGTCGCTTCTTTATATTATTTCCTAGATCTTATTTTTTAAATTTGGCACCCGTTTGCAATGTAACCCTGTATAAGTAACCATATTAATCCTTTATTGAGAAGCTCTTGTTTTTGAATGTACTAAAAAGAACAAAATAAGTATAATAGTCTTAATGTATCATCATTATGACATCAAAAGAACGAACGAATAAATCTAAGATGCCAAATTATACAGCTCAATCATTTTAATGTATATAATAAACCTTTATTTTTGTTTTTTCCAGGTTCTAATTTCGGCCTGAACTGACTGCAACTATTGTGAGTATTGTCTTACGTTAATGATTATTTATAATTAGCACAACGCCCCGGCTTTGTACGAGTAGCACTTAGATCTACGTTTATGAATCAGTCTATCCATTCGTGAAAACCGCATTAAAATCGCTACAGTAGTTTCGGAGAATAGCTGGTGCAGGACAGGAGAGGCGACAATAAACACGTCGAAGGAATTATTAATTAAAAACTTACAAATACAAATACAAATATGTTTATTTGCTATTAAGTAGGGTACTGGTACATGGATACAGGTATAATTATTTTCTCTATCGAATAGCGTATGTTTCGTACACCAAAATGACGTAATTTTAGGTACTTCCAACTTTAGGTATGCCAATTAGGTTCGATGCCTTTTATTTTATTTTTTATTTTTATTTATTCATGATACAGCAACAGAATACAAATCACAACTTACACCTAGAAACATTATAACAAAATACATTTTTTAAATTTGCACTCCGATTATAGCCGAACACGACATTGGTATAATCTACATAAACGCAATAAAAAATATTTTCAACCTTTAATAAAGAAAAATTAATATCCAAAACGAAAACCACCAAACAAAAAAGAAAAAAAATTACAAATTATTTCTGACTATGTTCAAGTAGGAACGATAAGGAAGTGAAAATATATCTAGTTCCTTACTAATATTATTGTAGGCTCTACACATTACAAGGACGGGGTCATTATGTGTAACTTTGTTACTGCATGTAGGTAGAGCGAAGAGCTTCCGTCCTCTTGTGCTACCACCACATTTTTGAAAATAAGGTTTATAGAACAATATAAAAATAGTAATTTATCGTAATTAATTTCAGTCGTCGAATTTCTGGGGTAAAATATTCTTTAAAAAATCCGAATGCGCCGTCATTCATCAGAGAGCACAGGCGTACGCCGACGCCGCCCCAACAAGAACCTCATGCAGTGCACATACGGTGCAATTTTATCGAGTAATCGTAAATTTCCTACGCGTTCTATTTTTCAAATGATTACCTCAGAAGCATACCGGCGTAAGTTGTATAAAGTCATTATGCAACATACGCCCGAATGCTTCTGAGCTGATACAGAATGGAAGAAATAAAAATGAAAAAAAAAGTGTTTGTTTTTTAAGTAGATTGAGTTAGTTACTGATTTTGAGTGGTCCCTGAAAAATTGGCTCAACCGTTCACGGTAATTTCATTTCAATGTAACCCTGTATAGAGATATTATAGAGCAGCAATAGGAAACACCTTCTTTCCGAAACACGTAAGTGATTTTTCACTTGAATTTAGAATGAACTGACAAATCCGGTCAACTCTCGTCCATACAAATATACAATACAGTCACAGATTAAATAATAGCGGAATTTATGTGGAACAAAATAAATGACATTTCTACTCTGGGTGGGGCTCCATGGATACCAATAACATTCTCATAAACAGTATAACGGATTGTAGTAATATAAATTCAATAATATCGATAGATTACTTATGAAAAATACATCATCATCATCATCATCATTTCAGCCATAGGGTGTCCACTGCTGAACATAGGCCTCCCCGAGTGACTTCCAAATTGGCGGCTTCCTGCAACCTTTACCAGGACGTCTGCCTGTCGAAAAATACATACATAGGTTTAATTTATATGAAGTAGGTATAAATAAATTTTAAATATTACTTACTAACCAATAAACAAAACACCGTTTTATGTAAAATGTCTTTTCAAATGTTTAACCATTCCGAAATTAGGTACATGCAGGCCAAAACGTGCTGCAGTGCAATACCTACACGTTGAATTTGAATACCTAGCTTACCTAGGTACATAATGATTACTTATTTGTCCTATACAAAGCCATTCAAAGCGATCATAAACGCAAACACGATGCAGTTAGGCGACGCGGCGACCTTGTGGTGACATTGGTCACCTGTCATATTTGCGTATAGACATGGACATCATAATTGTTTTGTTTGAAGAGTTATATTGATACACTCATATATCACGTGACTGCAGTCTCTTTAAATAAGGTCTAGCCGAAATAGTGCTCAATATTTCTAGAGGTCAAAAAGTACATGATAATTGTTTTTTTACGTATAACGCCATTCGTATAAAAATGAAAATCTACTCCCAGCGACGAAAATACGTTGTTTATGTTTTTACTTTCGTAAACATAATCCTTATCGTGTACTACTTGACCTCTAGAAATATTGAGCACTATATTGGTTAGACCTTATATACATAAATAAAAGTCGGGTTAGTTACGCCATTTAGAAGTCAAGAACAGCTGGACCGATTTTTATGATCTTTGATTTGTTAGATTTGTCTGCGCCCCGAATAGCAGAATAACTATACAACATCGGAAAACTTCACGAATTATAAAATGTATGAAAAGGCGGTACGAAGTTTGCCCGGACAGCATTTTATAAAATTTACGATTAAAATGAGATTGATTTCTTCGAATGATTACTTACAAATCCAAAACAAGGATGGCTTGTAAAAAAGACATAAGAAGCGTAGTCTGCGTTTCGTTTTTAGATATTTGACAGACACTTATTGCAGAAGCGTCTCAGAATCGGTAACTTAAAAACAAAAATATATAATTTTTAATTAATTCTATCAGCTATTAAAAAATAAAACTCGTAATTAATTTACGATTAGTCGGTTAATTGCCCTATAGGTACACTGCTTATGGTCCTTGTTGGCTAGGCGAGGATTTTTTATTTCGGGTTTCTTTTTCTTCAAAAAAATTAAAATGTTTTTAATTAAGTCGTACCATAATTTTAAAATTTGGCACTATCTTGCAATGTAACCCTGTGTTTCCATACAGTTTTTAAGTAAATAACTGGAAGCTGTATGATGTCTTAAATCAGTAGTTTGATGTAAAAAACAACATTGGTTTCTTACTGTTCAGCGTTCATAGTCCTTCATCCCTCTCTTGGCCACCTCTCTGTTGCTTTGGTCCACCAGCCTCCTTCCCTTTCTCCTTTAGCTCTGTGATTTGCTATACGTATTCTGCCAAGGCAAGATTATGTATTTCAAAATACATACGAATATTGTTCCATCGATGCACAAAGCGGCGACCTTGCGCCGGCGATGGTCAGCTGTCGTGTTAGTGCCGGGCATCGCTCATTGTTTGTTTGATTGCTTGTTAGCGACACAAATTTTAGAGACGCTTAAATTCTGCGTATTTTTTTACCTAAGACAACTAACTAACAAAAAGTTTTATAACCCAAATGGTTTCTTCAAAACCTTATAGAAGGTAAAGACAATAATCTAAAACAATAAACGAAATCCAAAGATAAATAAATTCAATTTAATTCAATATATTTATTGCATTCTATAATGTGACACAGGTGTTATAAATAAGTACATAAAACAGATCATTATAGACCATGTAGGGCACAACAATAAGATAGATATTGTGGGCAGAGAGGATGACGCCATGCATAATTAGATCAATGCATATTTAAATGCCTAAAATACTATTTATTTGATTATATTATTCAATAGTTATCATATGACTTCTTAATGTATTTTAATTCTTAATAACTTCTGAAAATAAACAAATTGATCTAATTATGCATGGCGTCATCCTCTCTGCCCACAATACCTATCTTATTGTTGTGCCCTACAGGGTCTATAATGATCTGTTTTATGTACCTATTTATAACACCTGTGTAACATTATAGAATGCAATAAATATATTGAATTGAATTAAAGTAAACGAAATAAACGACTGCCCCTGGTAATGGTTTGCGCAGAATACCAGTGGCTGTGTCGTGCTCGTTGCGAAACTGCCCTATACTGAACGTAGACCATTTTGGCACCACTAGTTTTAGTTTTTATCTTAAGATTTTATGTATTGTGCTACATCGTAATAGGCTAGTTGACTTATATCAAAATTAATTAAACAAATAATTATTTCAAATAGTATTCGACTTTAGGAACCTAAAATATCGATTTCAATACTTAAAAAGAAGATGGAAAAATCAAATTTAAAAAAATATTTTTTAATCTATAAATTGAAAATCTGAAAACGCTATCCGTTATGATCGCGACGTGAGTGACGTCACTCTTATTGTAAACAATCAAATGTCATTCGAGTCATTGATGTATTTTTCCATTCTCGAAAGATACAGGTATGATAATTACTATATTTTTTGTGTAAACTATTAGAAATCATGTTTGTTTAATTCAGAGACTACGTCATGGCACAGATAATATAATCTATAGACCAAAATGGCTGACAGCGTTTTCGTCTGTTTATGAAAATATTATTTTAAAATTAAAGTTTTGTAGTTTTCTAAGTCTTGAAAAAATACAATAATTTTTTTTTAACTGTGTAAACAGACAAACTAAAGATTTATATTCTATTCTATTATTAAGTTTACTACGATCTTATTCAATACTATAACCTAATTCATCTAAGTAAATATAACTAAGACCTTGGTCAATGTTAACATGAAAATAACTGTACCAATTACTGGGCCCGCCTCAGGCGTGCTATTTTTTATGTGAATAAACATTACATACCCGTTTAACCACCATGTTTCTTCCAACTTGGCCAATTACGGCAAAACCGTATTCTAAAACATGTCTGAACTTTACACATTGTATTAAATATTGGACAACATCACATACATTGCTTTAGTCCTGAGGTAAGTGGCTTAAGCACTTGTGTTACAGAAATCAGAAACAACGGCGGTACCACAACACTTAGAGTCGGGACAATTTACAAAGTTAGTCTTCTACATTGACCCGACCGGGAATTGAACGACATCAGAGATGGCGACGGCAAGTCCAGCGTGCGCGCCTCTCAGCTACGGAAGTCGTTTAAGGCGAGGAGTGTCCTAAAATTAGCGAATCGAAGCTTACTAAGTAGTGTGAATATCGCATGAAAACTCATTATAATACGGTTGATAAACAGTGCGCACTGAATTGTGGCTGTTACGGCTCTCACTGTATCTTTCGGTAGAGAAATTCAGGGAAAATAATACTTATCGCATGCACGCAATTGTTCGATAAAAAAAATCCTATGCTCATTTTATAGCTATCAAGTTGGTCTAATAATCGACGTGTAAACGAATTAAATCATATACATAAACGTAGATTAATTCTTAAATATTATTGTTTCTATTTTTTGTTTGAGTACGCATGCTTCGTCACAAGACAAGTGACAAGTACTAAATATTATTAATGATTTTATATTTCAACTCATGTAAGTGAACTTATTAGTGTTCTAATAAGAATAAAGTTCTTTAAACCGAATCGGTCAAGCCGGTATAAAAAAGTAAGAGAGTTAGCATCTTTTTTGTTAGTTTTCAATGATTTCAATTTTATATCTCTTCTGAAGTATAAGTACTAGATACAAATTTTTCAAATTCAAATTCAAATATTTTTATTGCAGAATGTAGGTACATACAGAGATCTTAAAAATAGTTTTGGGTCAGCTACATCTTACCTTATAGGCATGCAACATTATTTAATACAACGAAATAGGTTACTAACATTATATTTTAACAATTCAAATAATAAAATTAACTACTTAATTAGTGTCACAGTTCTTTCATTTTTATAATACCTACTTAGTATACGTTATTACTATAAATTAGTCAATGTCAATATCATTTCATTATAATTAGTGTCAGAATTGCTATATTTGTTGTGATGTCAAGAAAAGAGAAAATTTTAGATAATTAATAATCACATTGAGGAAATCTGTCAATTGTTCCTGCAAAACAGCCATAGTCTAGCCATAATCAATTAAATCTATCCAGGAGGATCTCGTTGATTGAGTAGTATGCTTTGTCACTCAAAAAGCTATAAAGGGGTTTAAAAAAAACATATGCTCAATATGCTAAGTAGGTTTTAACAATTCTTTTATATATTTATTTTATTCTGACAGTGTCGGCTTAAGTAATAGGCTTTTGAAACCATATGCTAGTTTACATTTGGCGACTACACTCGCCTTAAGTGAGCCTGTTGAATCACATTCTATTATGGTCGTACGAAGGTCAGGGCTAGCATTAAATTTAAGTTATTTTTAACCACAGACTCATTACTATGGGCTTATTATAATAACTTCACGCGGGGTTTGAATAAAAACTTCATTTCGTAACAACAGCTGAGGACCGCAAACAAAGGAGAAGGTACTGAGTACCATTGTTAGTGATGTGTTTGTAACAAAAAAGGTACGATGAAATTTTATTTATTACTAGTAGTGCCCGCGGCTTCGCTCGCGTGGATTTATTGTTCTCCCTCAGAAGGTGGAATAAAAATAGTAGCCTGTATGTACTTCCCTAAGGTTCAATCTTTTTCCGTACAAAATTTCATCAAAATCGGTTTAATTTTCACAACAAAAAGTAGCCTTAGTCCTTTCTCAAGCTCTGGTCAATTTTTGTACCAAATTTCATCAAAATCAGTTTAGTAGTTTAGGCCTTAGGTAACAGACAGACAGAGTCAAATTCGCATTAGTAGTGAGTAGGTATATTTAGAATTTAGACAGCGTCAGGGGGTACTGGGAGTGTTTTCCCTGCTCACATTGCACGGCCTGCAGTGGGACGTACTTACTTTGGTGACCTAACGACCACATAAGACGACAACCTGGTCTAGTAGCTCGCGCTGCGAAACACAAAGCCAGGCGGTTGCGGGTTCGAGTCCCGCAAGGCGCAAATGTATGTGTAATGAGCACGAGCATTTGTACCTAAGTCATGGATGTTTGTAAAAGTATTTAAGTATGTTTATCCGTTATCCAGTCGCCATAGTACAAGCTTTGCTTAGTTTGGGGCTAGATAATTGGTGTGATTGTTGGAATAGTTAAATAATTTATTATTTTTACTTACAATACATTTCCTTTCATTATAATATCGATAATTTATGGTATAATAATATGTACCCGCTGTATACCTCTGCCAAACTTAGCATTTTAAAATTTAACAAAACAACATTTTAAACTACACAATTAACTAAAACTTCCGTCCTTATGTCACGTACCAAAGAACACACGTTCGTTCTTCCTGAACTAACTTAATTACTTTAATTAAAACGGTGTTAATTAGTGGACTTTAAAACTCTTAGCTAATTGAATCCGAGTATGAATGTCTGTAGATATTTCTAAAGCTATAGAAATTAATAAGGAACAAATACTTGTTCTGTTTTACTCTAAAAATAGTTTCTGTACGTTCCCACTTATTAAATTGTAGAAATAATAAGTATTGTCTCTGGTTGCGTAGAGAATTCAATGCTGTTTTTTTCATTTTTATGTAGTTTGGTTTTTATATGTCATAGTCAAGATTTAGTCCGTACTTTTTCAAATAAAGAAACGAATCCAGAGATGTAGAGAAGAGTGTTGGGAGTCAAAGCGTTCTGATATCGACATAATGTAAAATCTGAGCAGTTCTTTAGTTAAGCACTTAGGTCTCATTGCATAACCGTATTAAATTCTAAATTAAGCCTAAACTAGGGTTAAAAAAATTATTAAATATCAAACCAGGGTTCAAAAACTCAATAAGTAAATATCAGTATGTTTGAAATAGATAAATACATCGTATAACATCGGTTTTAATGTTAAGGGTCGCCACCTTCTGAAAACAAAATTTAATTAAAGCTGGATTGAAACATCTTCTTTGATTGAAACATCGAGCACATACCCTACAGAGCAGCAATATGAACCAGCTTTCTCCGAAACCAGTAAGTGGTTTTTCACTTACATTTAGTAGGAATGACAACTCCTGTCAATGCTCGCCCATACAAAAACATAAAGATTAAAAAATGGCGGAAAATGTTGTCAAACAAATCATATATGCTCCAACGATTGAAACTCTCTCAGCTTCGAACAAACTATATAGGTACTATATACATAATAATATACAAAGCTATAAAACCTAGCTTAAGTTTTAATTTAAGAAAAGTAGGTCTTAATCATTAATCACAACACTGTACCTCAGCACATCCCTTGCATTGTTGATTCAAGACCCAGATGGTTACTGAAATAGGGACGAGAACTTAATTACTTTAATTTATTTATTACAATTATATCGATAAACCTCAATCCGAGCCGAATAAACTCATTTACCTTATATCATAAATCGCCTTGGCCCTGGCCGCAATAGTCTTACATAAGCGCTTGCGCATATCTGTCGTGTAATGTACATTACTTGTGTGTTTTATCTAAAATAGGCATCGGATTGTCACGGATAATACGCATGGTAAATAATCTTCTGTAGCTTAAAGGGTTGATGAAATTCTATCGATAGTATTTTCAGAGTTTAACTATACTTACTTAATCAAGGCAAAATCTAGGTTATATGGCTCCTAGTTTAAAAATAATCGGACTGAATAATATTAATGTAAATTATTAAATCTTTTTAAAACAATAAAAGCATTGTTATCTTAAAATAACTTTTTATTTGATTATCTATTGAGACATTAATTTTTCAGAATTATTAACTAAATGATAAATCAAGAAACTAATATCATAGAATGCTGCTGGTTGAACATTTCAGTTACTAAGAGGAACATTTTTAATTTTATTGAAACATCTATTTAAAATTTATTTTGTATAGAGGTACCTATTTCATAAATGTGAATATAAGAATCAAAATCAAAATAATTTATTTCGCTTAAAAGTGGAACAAGGATGTTAAATTAGTTTAAGATCACACATTTCACCATAGTATGGCTTGCGAAAAACAATTTTAACTTGAGTTTTAATTCATTAATTAGTACTAAAATGTCACTTAATTAAACATACAATCAGTCATACATTTGTAAGATAAATAGGTTACAACATCCGGGATTTAAAAAAGTTAAAATATTCATCCACTGTTTAATTTGGTCATTCTACTTTCATAATTTTCAAAGTTTAAAAAATTGTTATAAAAAGAACCAGAAATAATAAATCAATGCGACCGAATTTTTGACACTCAAAATATCTTTGTTTGTGATTGATGTCCTGCATTCAAATTACTTACTATCGATATCGATATCAGAGTTGTTACGTCACTAATGAAGATGCTTCATCGCCAGTGGCCTTAACATCGGAAATGCTTGACACCGTTTGCCGATTGTGGTTGTCTCAATACTAAATATACATTTGTATACATAACCAATGTACGTATATAAAGGTTAACTCAAAACAATTTTTCGTATACTTACTTATTTTAGAACCTTTCTGCCCCATCGGCCGTCAGTTCTACGTACTATGTGCCCCACAGGCCGCTTCCAACCGGCCAATCTGGAAGTCAATAGGGGAGGCCTATGTTCAGCAGTGGACGTCCTATGGCTGAAATAATGATGATGATCATACTTTTTTGACCCAGCTTTGTTTATATGGGTACAAGTATCATCATCATCATCATCATTTCAGCCTTAGGACGTCCACTGCTGAACATAGGCCTTCCCCATTGACTTCCAGATTGGCCGGTTGGAAGCTTGATGATACTTACTTATACCCGTATAAACAAAGCTGAGTCAAAAAAGTATGATCATCATCATCATCTTCAGCCTTTAGAAGTTCACCGTTGGACAAAGGCCTTCACTAGGTACAGAACGCCACAGTGGGCAACTCTGGGCCATTTGCATCCACGGCTGCAAAAAAAATGAATCAGCACCCGGTTGAGTTAAAATATAATGTATTATTAAGGAATTATAATTGAAAAATGCAATAAATTCCAATTATAAACGATAAGACGTTTGCAATTATGAATAAATTCTAATACTAATTGCTATTTATGGGTGGATTGTGATGAATATTTTAATAATTTATCAGTAGAAGATCTGACTTAGAGTCTAACATTTATTCCTAGGACATTCATGATTAGTTATAATTACTACTGTATACATTCATTATTACTGTATACATTCTCGATATATTTAATTTGTGTTATAATCTCATAAAGATATAATAGATAGATAGACACTTTAATGCACAAAAAAACATTTGTTGGTTATTACAAACAAAGACACAGTTTAATGTTTAGATTTATAATATCGTTTTAATTGAATAATAAATAAATAAATATTGGACAGCATCATATACATTGCTCTGATCCTATGATAAGTAGCTCAAGCACTTGTGTTACAGAAATCAGAAACAACGACGGTACCACAACACCCAGACCCGAGACAATATAGAAAAGTTATTTTCCTACATTGACCGGGAATCGAACCCGGAACCTCAGAGATAGCGACACCAAGTCCGGTATGCTCGCCTCTCGGCTACGGAGGTCGTCAATTCAAACAATAATAAATAAATATCCGTTAAAATATATCTTTAAAAAAAAACTGTCAGAAAGTTTCTTTAAAAACCAATGTATTATATTCTTATATGAAATATTAATATTCTGGAAATTATCTCGGTTGTATGAATATAAAAACCAACCTGTTTTTTCAACCGACTTCAAAAAAGGAGGAGGTTCTCAATTCGACTGTATGTTTTTTTTTTTGTATGTATGTTACGCGATTACTCCGCCAATTATGAATCGATTGTAATGATTCTTTTTTTGTTTGGTAGATCATACTTCAGAGGTGGTCCCATATAAATTTTATCGAAATTGATTTAGAACTTTTTGAGAAAATCAACAAATATATACCCAGATTATATTTGGGTTGTGGTTCTTGTTACCTATCTTCGACAAATATGAGCCGATTTTGATGATTTTTGTTTTATTGAATAGCTTCTTCAAAGATGCTATGATAAAAGTTTGAAAAATAAAAAGCACCCCTAAGGGTAGGAAAATAGGGGATGAAATCGGTGTTCAGCAGTTAGATTAGGATTTATCACTAAAAATAGATGAAATAAGTAAATTTTATTTAAAAAAATAAAACCGACTTCAAAACACTAAAATGCTAAAAATAATCCTAACACTTAAGTACCTAATCAGTTACTTTTGGAGTCGGTGCAAACAAAAACATTAAATCTCTCATCGGCTGGCACCGACTCCAAAAGTATCTGATTAGGTACTTAAGTGTTAGGATTATTTTTAGCATTTTAGTGTTTTGAAGTCGGTTTTATTTTTTTTAATAAAATTTACTTATTATTAATTTAGTTAGTTTACAGTCAACTAAATAGGTTTTAAAAGACAGTAACTAGAGTTGCTTCTGAGTGTGCTAGGAGACGACCCCGGCAACAAAAACCATTGCCTAGTACTACCTCTTAACACAAGAATGTAAATTACTTTCTTTGAGTAATTACTTTTAAATTTTCGCGTTGCATGATTAATACACACTAAAACGGGAATTAACGCGATCATTAAGGTACAGTCAACGGCAGGGCAACCTACCCAAACAGTTAAAGGTCATTGAATTGATTTTCAACTTTAAATCTAACGCGTGGAGATCAATATCAATTGAGAAAATTTGACGTTTTGTGGTAGGTTGACGTACTGTTACAGACCGTACATAATTATTTTTACCTTTTTTCTATCTTTTTAGATAGATAGATAGATAGATACTCTTTATTGCACACCATACAAGTAAAATACACATGATTTTTACAGAAAGATGTACAATTTAGGCGGTCTTATCGCTAATAGCGATCTCTTCCAGACAACCTTTAGGTAGAGGACAACCATTAAAGAAAGGGGAAGGTGTTGTAGCAAAGTTTTTCTTTTTTTTCTATCTTCGAGATCATCCCCCCTAGCATGAGCATACCAAAACACGATATGATATTGCGATATATCGACACCAACTGTAGAAATATGATAGATATATAGCCGCCATGTTATTTATTAATTAATTTTTATTATTTATTCATTTTTTGACTGGAATTCATCCCATTTCAACGATCCACTGCAGTAATTAATCCGTATTTAATTCTATACCTGTCGCATTCCTAAGGCCCAATTCCCGTAATTTAACAATAGCCGCAATCCAGTGTCGATCCGCTCCCAGTAACATTACGATCACAAACGGTATTCTCGTAAACCCAAACAATTCAATTAAAGTTCGTAATGCGACTGAAAATGGAAGAAACTAAAATTCGTTTTTTTTTTTACACAATTTTCAGTCGTATTGGGATAGTTTTGATAATTTTACGTCTAATTATTAGTTTACGAGAATACCGTTTTTGATCATAATGTTACTGGGAGCGGATCGACACCGGATTGCGACTACTGTCAAATTACGGGAATTGGGCCTCTGTTTAAAGTCCATTGGGTGCTTACGATACAGGATTTTCCTAGTGTGGGGCCCACAGTTAAAGCACAATGTATTGTTACAGCCGCAAACATACTGTATCTTGCATTTCCAGACTGGGAACACTTATGTTATGTAACGTATGTAAATGTGTAACAACATTTTTTTAAATAGATATTTTAATGTATATGTTGAAACTTTTATTATAATATGTGTCGTCACGGGCTGAGACAATAATAGTGGTCTGACGCATATTTTATTATGGATTGGCTCCCTGCAACCCTTAATATATATTTTGTCCATATTGTACATATTATTATGTTACACTTCACAAAACTTTTAGGGCCATAAAGGCTAAAGATATTCATCATCATCTATACGGTCAATCCCGGTTGCGTCCAAAGCCATTGCTTTGGAGCCCAGGGTCCGCTTTCCTTGATTTGCTCCTCCTCTTCGCGCGGTCTTGAGCGTCTCTAGTTGTGAGATCATTGGCTCGCATGTCAGCCCTCACAACGTCAAGCCAGCATTTCTTGGGTCTACCCCTTTTGCCAGGACCTGGCGGTGGCGGCAGGCCAGACATTTGTTTCCTACGTAGCTTGCCGGTTTCCGCAAAACATGGCCGTACCAGCGTAGGCGACTCTCCTGCAGTTTGTCTGCAATATCACGGACACGAAGGCTACCGCGGATGCGCGAGTTCCTCACGCGGTCCTTACGCGTGACTCCGCACATCCACCGCAGCATATTCATCTACGGACACGCAGCTCCTGCTTGTGTCGCTCAAGTAGCGGCCATGCTTCGCTGCCATATAAAAGAACAGGCCTAATGATGGACTTATAGATCTGTCCTTTAAGCTTAACCGGCATTCTGGGGTCACAAGTGACACCAGTCACCTCTCGCCATTTGGCCCACGCAGCAGCAATGCGTGCTTTGACGTCGCAATCGATGTCTCCGGACGCGTGAAGTACAGATCCAAGGTATTTAAACTGTACATATTATTATGTTACACTTCACAAAACTTTTAGGGCCATAAAGGCTAAAGATATTGATAAGTGATTTTAATTTCTACACGTGAATCTACTGAACTGTATGAACTCTGTCTATAATAAATATTACCGCATTCATCGCTTCGGTACTGACATCAAACGTCCGAACATTAATGAGTTAATGATTATTAATGACCCCACATCGGAAGCCTTTACCAGCCAAATTACAGTAGATATAAACGCAGTAAGCTCTCTAGCACAAAGGTTCCTAAATTAGCACCAATTTATCAGGTACAAGCGCCAGATACCAAACAAAGTCTCTCAAATTCAAACGCAAGTCAATTTAGAAAACGTTTTCTTAATTGGCCCAAGTGGGAATCGATCCGGTGGTTCACCTTGCTCTCTAGGCAACCCATCGCGACACGGCACCGATCGATTTTTTGAAGGATAACACTCCAGTTTGGGCTTAGGCTACCGCATCTATTGTATTATATGTACCTTTACCTATGGCTTAAAAAATCACGCTTCAATTGGTCATACAAATTTCAACCTTATAACAAAGCAATAGAAGCGACAACCTTTGATCGAATTGCATCAACACAAAAAATCATTGCAATAACGACTTTATTCCAATGCAACAAAAGCGATCGATAAGAATGCGGAAGGATAGCTAATGTAAAAAACATTCCATGCAACATAGGGCGTCCTTTTTTATTCGAAGTTGTGAGTCAATCGTCCCTAAACAAAGAGAAGAATATCATTAATATTACATCTAATTATAATGAAGATACGGCTTAATTGAATTTCCTTGTTAAACACTTCTTAATTCCCTCCTGTGCGTAAGTGACCTGACCGTTGTAAGATATTTTTTTAAAAACGATTACAGGACTAAGTCTTAAGTGGTTTCCTGTCCTATACATCATAAAACGCTTCTCGGCATTAAGTCGGCCATTGTACGCAACAAAATATTGTTTGCTGTGCCGCGTTAAAATATATCTTGTTTGCTAAGGCGAGGGGTTAATTAAATTTTTGAAAATGTAGTGTAAAACTATCTTATCTATTTTAAAATATATTGTCATTGTTTAAAGGTAGAAAGTTGAATGATTTGTTAATTTCATGATCTTGATACTTTTCACCAATTTGTTATTTGGTTTAGAGGCTCAAGATAATATATTTCAGTTAATCAATGGCCCTAAAATGTTGACCTTAATAATTAAATGTAAACTGAACTTAGTTCATAATAAAAATAAAACACATCTATGGGTAATTACATCACATTGCATGTTTACTTCGAAAAAGAGCGTCTCATCGCTCTGAACTTCCTCGTTCAATAAGGAACTTTATTTATCTTTCAACACACATATCAATGACGCGGTGCGCACGCGCTGCTTTGTAATTACAAATGACTATTACATTGATTGGGTCGCTTAACATTCTAAAATTGAAAAGGCTCAAGTCAAGATACAAACGAGAGTATTAAATAACTGTTAAATAAACAATACACGTATGAAATAATTAGTATAATAATAACAGATCCATCATAAACAAGAACTTTATAAACTAAACTTTGGATTCTAATGATAGCCAAAAACAAAAAGGTCCAAATTAATAGAAAATACAAAATTGCACTCTAAAAAGTATATTTCTCTGGCAAAATATTTAAATTGCTATAATAATGACACCCTTTGCTACCATTCCGCAACGCCAAAAAGTAATTACAAACTTCCTACAAAAATAATGCATACGAGTCTGTGGAATGTGTCATAAACAAAAAGTGTTGCCAACACGGAAAAATCGGGCTGTATGAGGAAGCACGCGTGGGAATTCCGACTGTGCGTGAATTGTGATTGAATTCAAATTTCAATGACGTTTCCCACGTTTTCGGAAATCTTGAATTCCTGCTAAATCCAAAGTTTAGGCAAAATTAAGGCAGATTAAATATACAGGGTGGTACATTTATGAAAACAAATGCAATACCGGTTGTTGTTAAGTTTGTATCGGTTCTGTTTTCGGTTAAGGCAAGTTATTATTCGAAATTCTTTGTATTCAATTAGATATATTTTCAGTAACATTACACATCTTCAATACGTTAGGTTCGTTTTTCCAACTAAAAATGTAAAAAAAAACATTTAATCATCAAGTGAAACATTGTCAACAAATGCTTCATCTGGTGCCGCTACCAGCTTTTTATAAATTGTAACTTTTAATCGCTCGAGTTTTTCAAATTAAATTCAAATGAATGTTGTTTTACAAAGTTTACTTGCCGCGTCCGACTTGACAATCAGCTCTCATTGAATTTGTCCATTAATGGATGTACAATGGACTTTGTGGTTAAGTTAAAGAGAATTTGGATGGCTTGATTAAGTTTAATAACACTGTTTTCAAGACAATAATCGTTCCATTAGACAGGACAGATGAAGGTATTGTAATAAAAGCAAATGCCAAAGTTACCAAAAGACTTCGAAGCTGCCTGGTATACCTCAAGTTGCAAGTAACCTTAAATAACGTTATTATGGTGTACACCTATGAAACATATGCCAATCGAAAGAGAAAATAATTACAAACAACAATTACTCTTTAAAAAAATGACATAAATGATATCCTGTGTTTAGAATTTTAACTTGATTAAGCAAATAAAATTAAATATCACATGTTCACCCTGAAATTCTGAACAAAGTATATCATAATACGACATTTTGTTAAAGAGTATTAGTTGTTTGTAATTATTTTCAATATCGATTGCCGTATTTTTGATAGGTGTACACCAAAATAACGTTATTTAAGGTTACTTGCAACTTGAGGTATGCCAATTAGGGTCGATGCCTTTTCCTTATTAACAAACCCTGTAGTCATTACAGTTCAAGTCTCAAAATGAGGTAAGAATCGAAGTTTGGGCTTACTTTAGCAAAACTTTGAAAAACTCAATAGCAAAGTTGTAACAAGGTACAGACGACAGCTCGTCAACCTACCACAAAACGTCAAATTTTCTCAATTGATATTGTGCTCTAGGTGTCGGACGTAAAGTTGAAAATCGTTTCAGTGACCTTGAACTTTTTGGGTAGGTTGACCTGCCGTAGACTGTGCATTTTAAAATAAATACTTTCTAGCACTAAGGGTCAGTTTACACCGAGACGCGACGCGACGCGACGATACTGGAAGAGGTCTGTTATGTCGCGCTGCGACGCGCGCCGCTGCGAGACGCATCGAAACGTCGCGTCGTGGTATATTTTGAATCGCTCCATTAAAATGTGCGCGCAGCGTCACGTCTCGGTCTGAACTGACCCTAAGGGTCTTTGAGCAAAGCCGCGGACAGACAGACGGACATGGAGAAACTGTAAGGGTTCCGTCCGGGAACCTTAAACACCAGCATTATGTACCAAATTTATAAACGGCTATCAGTTTCATATTTCCCTCGCGATTACATGCTCATATCGACGCATTACAAATTACAATTATTGCGGCAATATCGAAGAATAAATGTTAACTAGATGAGCATTCCGGACCCAACAGTTTTTTAGATTGAATTAATAATTCGATGTTAATAGAATTGCAAACTCAATATCAACGCTAGGTCCATAACCTCATTTAGAAACTGGTATGTGAGACAAAAGGTCAGGTGCCTATGTTTACTACATACTCGTACTGCAAATGAGATTATTGATCTTATTTTGAGTGCAAAATAAGAGAGATGTTTATTTAATATACCAATATAAAAAAATAAAGTTTTTTTTTTTACTTAGGCTAGTCTTACTTTAAAATAAGTCAAGTCAAAATTAAAAATAATTTATTCAATTTAGGACAGAAAACTGCTACTTATGAACGTCAATAATATTATAGGCCCATATGGGGCCAGAACATGTCTCCTTATTTTTTGGGCCCTACTAGCGTTTCGAGACAAGACACAGACAATCTGGGAAGTGCTGAGAAGAAACGCCGGAACAAACTCAGTCACCACTAGCTGCCACAAAAAAATATAAATCAAAATAAACGGGTAGGTACATCAGTTTGGTGCAGGCTGGACTGACCTTAAATTCTTGTCATCAAGATAGTCTTGAATTTTATAATACCCAATTTTTTTGTCGTTATTAGTACAAGTTTTGCTTAGTTTGGAGAAGGATAGATTTTGTGATTGTTGAAGAAATTAATTTAGAACCAATCGTCAACTCGGCAACAGATTAGTTAATTAATAGAGTTAAAGATACGTAACCTTATCTGAAACTTAATGTTTAGACCCCGTTGTCGTACGAGTAAACCTATATCGTATTAGAAAATTATGGTTGACTTAACGTGTTAATGACAGCGACGTTACTGTACCTCAACTTTGAGTGTCGTTTAGAATTTTGACGATAGCCTTATTTTTGTTAATAAACATTGCTTAAATCAATAAACCAATTTAAAAACCACATTAACAATCTCACAAAAGCTAAACATAAATTAAAAACTTGAAATAACGGTCACCTGTCGTTAACACTGATGACAAGTTTATTGGGTCAGCAACCTTATTTTAATGAGTAAAAAATTCCTTAATCTTACATTTTATGGCTTTATTTTATGGGTAATCCAGTTCAACAAATATTTAAGATACTTTATCACCGTACCTCCCAGTGTGTTTTTTACTGAAGGAAGATAGTTCAAGGCAGCGTGCAATTTTTTAAAATTTTGCAATACGTGGTACAATTCCATTAAAAAATGGCTGACTTTTTTGTTTAAATCTAAATTCTATAAAATTGGATTTAATTTAATCTGGTGTAGGTCAATTGTTGTTAATTATTTAATTAATTGTCTTAATTGAGTTCTTACCAAAAAATGTGAGAAACTATTAGTTAATATTATCTGCGATAAAGATACAACGTTCCATTGTAAATTAAATTAAAACAATCTCATAAGTTTAATTACCTGTATGCGGTGCAAAGTAGGCAGCCTTGAAGCGTAGTGATGTTACTCGATTAGGCCATTGTCGATAGCCCGGCAATAGTTGGAAAATTATAGTGATAAAAATATTTTCATTGTTCACCTTTGGGACGCCGGCCCTAGCTGAGGTCTGAGCCTACAGAGGCTTGAGTCCGACCCACGCCCAGATCAGGCCTGCTAGAAAGGAGCCCGACGCGGTCCGGACTGTTTCGGCAGTCTCGATTCCATGGGCGTCACTACTAGCGGGTTCGACTTGGTAGGATGCCTTATATAATCGACACTGGTCCTATTACGCTCGCAAGCATGAGACCTGACAAGTACAAGCCTAAGCTTAACTCTCGGCCGGGTTTCGGCAAATGCTAGTGGGGTGAACCTGGGCCGAGCGCCCTTAGCGCTTGCCACAACTGCCCAGTGTTACAGAATAAGGCTTTCTTCAAAGGCCTTCAGCGATAGGTACTATTTTAAGCATAAAATCTTGTAGCTCTACGATAGTTACAATAGTAATATTACAACGACCGTCTGGTATAGTGCTTCGCGCTCCGGACCACAAAGCCAGTGCCAGCCAGACCACTAAGTCATGGATGTTTATTAAAATATTTTAGAACGCTAAACGTTGTCTAGTCACCATAGCACCTAGTTTTGGGGTTAGAATTAGTGTGATTGTAAAAACAGTTAGTTTTATTATAATACTATCGATACAGAGACATAAACAGGGTGATAGGTAAACGCTGGACATACTGCTACATGTAGTTCTTTTAATATAAAATTTTTGACATCAATATTATTATGACAAATTATTAGAAGTATGTCTCTCGTTCTACCAAACTTTCTGTATTTGATATGTAGGAAATGTCTATAGACATTAAATAATGTAGATATTTGATAAATTATATATTTTCACAATAGTATTGGTTATACAGAAAGTATTGCTAGTACATCTTAAAAAATATTTTTCAAGGTCAATAATCGATAATTACGCATCACTAGACGTGTTAGTGTATGCCATGCGCGCGCGCAGGTCCCTTTATGGCAAGACCTTAGGACGGTCGTTTGTCTCAGCGGATAATAAATTAATCATTATCCTCTATCCATGGTTCGTAACCTTTTTACGACCAAGAGCTACTTTTTATTGTTTAGAACAAGGTTCAAAGTAGTAAAACGTATTAAACAGTAAACTAACTTTCAGTGTGTTAAAATAATACAAGTACGGCAAATAACTTGTGTCATACGATTCGACTTGATAAGGACTAAATAGATATTTTTTTAAACTGACTTTAAACGACTAAAAAGCACTCAATAATATTGCAGAAATTTTATCAGAAATTTTCTAGAGTCGGTGCCAGTCAAAAAGAGTTTGAATATTTTTATTCCCGCTTACTGTACATAATTACGAGTACTTAGTTAACTATAATAGATGCATTCAAAACATCAATAGATAGACCAAATCAACGCTAACCTAATATAATTATGTCATAACAAGGTATCACAACTCACAACACAGTATGGGTGTTGTTTAATGAAGACATTTGAGTGGTTTGTCCTACTTTGTGCGTTTGCGCACGCCGTGAACAATGAGACAGCAAATATTTTGCAAGTAAACACCTAAATGGATGTTTAGCTAATGTTGGTCATCCTTTACGGCAAAGATATAAAGTTGATAGGCAACAGGTTGATTTGGTGGTGCAAAAAAAACAAAAAAAAAACTTTGAAAAGGGACACTAAAAAAAATGCTTGACTAGAATTAGCGCTTAGTAAACGATCAATGCTTAATTTAAGAAATAAATTAAAAATAGGTTTATTTTATTAAAAATAGGAAATTACCTGTGAAATGTTCAGTAATGTTTTTTTTTATTGTTTTTTAATGGTTCAAGTCAGTTCGACATTATGCAACACCAATTCAGTTATTTATTAAATCAGGCCTGAAAAATGAAAAACATCCCCTGTTTTCATCCCATATTCAATGGATTTGGTACAGTACTCGTAACATCAAATAATAATGGGCTAAATACTGAACCTTGAGGGACTCCTAAGATTTAGTTATAGTCGAAGTTTTGAACTTTCGGTTGCTGTTAAAAGCGTCAGCTGATTTGAGTAGATACAACGGTTGTTCTTTGGCTTTTCACAAAAAGTTAATATCGTGTCTCAATGAAACTGACCTTCTAATTGCATCTATTCATCTAAATTTTTTCAGCTGTTAAAAATACATACCTTTACAAAAGTAGTAGGATAATGAGACTATCATAGACTAGATTATTGTAATTTCATCATCATCATCATCATTTCAGCCATAGGACGTCCACTGTTGAACATAGGCCTCCCTTAGTGTCTTCCAGATTGGCCGGTTGAAAGCGGCCTGCATCCAGCGGTTTCCTGCAACCTTCACCAGGTCGTCTGCCCACCTTGTAGGTGGACGTCCTACGCTGCGCTTGCCGGTACGTGGTATTGTAATTTATCTTAGCTTTATGCCGTTGATTTTTTATTAGTTTTGATACTCTACATAATTGGTTGTAACTTCCTGCATATTGTAATATCTGAGATATTGAATATGTATAGAAACTAGTCAATGGTTTAAGTATGTGGCATTGTCATTTGCAATTCTCATTCAATAAACAAGAACAAACGGTTTGGAATCAGTACCTGTAGTAATTACGCTGTAGAATTAGCGACAAATTTAATTATTATGAACGAATATTATACAAAGATCCAGTATCACCAAACAGTACTCATTTATTACGCTATCTTATTGTACTAAGATTGTATGAAAGTGTCAGTTTTGTTTTTAATTACGACTAGTATTTTATAACATGAGCATGTATCAAATAATTTGACCCTGTAAAAAGAAAGAGTTAAAATAAACAAAAAAACATAATAATAAGTTTATTTATTTACCATAACAGTATAAAGTTACACCACACAATAACAATAACAATAACATTTAAAAATATTTTACACATCTGGTCAAGCTTAGATAGCTTTATTTGCGAATAGAAAAACGGGCATCTAAAACACGTCACTCCTTCCAAATGTCAAAGAAGCTAGCGAACAGCCTTTTTGATTTGTCAATCAATCTCCATCCGTATTCGCTACCAAAATAAATCGTCCAATCAGTTTCACCTTTTCACACATCCGAATACGAGAATATCCCCATTGTTTTCGCCCTAGCACTGATTCCAGATATCCCATTCATCCCGTTCTATTGTGTAGAGCCTTTTATGGGAATCGGGAACATTCATGGTAAGGATTCACCTTCTTTTGTTTTTCCCGCTTCGTTGCCGCCATCTTGTTTTTCTCCATTTCCCCGGGACTTGATTCCGTTGTCTGGTGGAATTTAAAATTCGAACGAAGCGATTCTTTGGAGATTTCGTTTGATTTTTTCTTTGTGTTGCTGCAACGGAGCGTTGTACTTAGTAGTGCTAAAGGATTCTGGAACTCTTTAAGAGTGTTACAGGAAAAGGAGAATTTTCTAGTAAGAACTTGTGAAAATAGGAAGTAAATGGAGGATATTACGTAGGTAACATTGGAGAATAGTAGACGTCCTAAAGCGTCATAATAATAAAACTTTTGTTATGTATGAGATACTGTCCACGAAAGTGATATTGATGAATTGAATGATAACCTTAAAAAAGTCACCCACAGTCACCCGGAAAGTCACTCATCCACTCATAACCGCGGCGTGGGTTGCTTAATAGTTATCACTACACAAAGCACTATTGCGACTGAGCTACCAACACCTTTCACACCGCACTATAGCAATCAAGAGGCTAAGTTCGGAAAAACCCCAGCAAAACTAACTAACCAACATTAAACTGTTCTCTCTCCAAAATAATATTCAGTTAAAACAAAACTTTATTTATAACAATTAAAATTCTAATAACACAAAAATAAACTAACTTTAAACTAAAAACTACCTTACTCAAAATAAAAGCGTGAAAAAAACTAAACTACACAGTTGCAAATCGTAAATAATTACAATTCAAAATGTTCTGTTAAAACCGTGTTGATGTCTTGGCCATATTCCAAGTGAAGCTATTGTTCGTAGATTTTTTTAAATTAAAAACCGGTTTGCCTGAAGTGGGGAAGGGGATATAAAATATTGAATGTTATGAATTTAAAGTGCTCTCAGGGAAAATGTTAAACGATATTGGTCGTGCCAAGATGAATGGCGTTGTTTTAAATTGGCGTGAGGAAGCAATAATTATGAGAAATGTTTAATATTATCAGTTTTATAACTGTGGAGAAATAACGGACAGTGTTTTCTCACTCATACGTAGAACTCTCTACGTATGAGTGAGAAAACACTGTCCACATTGACTCTATATTGTATTTATTGAGAAACTCAACAGCTTTATTACAATATAAGTACATATTAGCCTAGTTTTACTAAAGTGAAACTTACCTAGTAACAGAGTTTCTTTACATGCCTAATAGAATTTTAAGTATTCGTACAAAGACTTACAACGACAAAGTTAAACATTCATTCAGATGTGGTCAAAGGCACTTGTCAAGACTAGAGTTGTAAAGTGTCCGTCAAGTTATAAATATCTGACCAATATGACGGAGCAAATTGGACATTTTCTTAATGTGACCGGACATTTTGGACATTTATTGTCACTAACGTCACAATCAATTGTGGTGACAAACTATGAAAAAAAAAAATTGGTCAAATAAGTGCATTATTATAAGAAAGACAGGCTTTAGTAGTGATGATCTATAACGAAATGAAATTTCTAAAATTATTTTATCTTTCGGCACGAACAAGCTAAAAAGCATCGTATCGATACGCGCTAGTTTTTTTTTTTAGTTTAATCCAGATCCAATTACATGTTTTATTGTATATTTTTATTGTCAAATACTTAACATTTAAGACTTACTTTAGAGGAATTCTTCTTTTTTAAATTTATACTAAAAAAATATATGTGACCATCGTGACAATAAATGTCCAATGTAACCAAGCATTTATCATAAATGACGGACGCTTAAAGCATATGACCGTCAACTTACAACTCTAGTCAAGACCAACTAAGTAAGAGTATTGAGATTTTCATCATCATCATTTCAGCCATAGGACGTCCACTGCTGAACATAGGCCTCCCCCATTGACTTCCAGATTGGCCGGTTGGAATGGAGGCCGCGTACCGGCAAGCGCAGCGTAGGACGTCCACTCACAAGGTGGTCAGACGACCTGGTAAAGGTCGCAGGAAGACGCTGGATTGAGATTTTATTTTTATTATATTATAATGTAAGTCGTACATTTGTGATGGCGCTGGTGGCTGCTTTACGTATGCACAATTCGACAATAGGGAATAATATGCTTGAAAAAAATATATTGTTTTTACTATATTTATAAGAAAATATATGAAATTATGTGCTAGTAGTAAAAACAAAATTGATTTTAGGTAAAAAATAACCGTAATATAGTAAATAGAAATTAAGGTATACCTATCTCTTTCTAAAACAACTTTTACTATGAAAAATGTATGGCGCGCTTGAAATCTGATGTCACGGTACATATCGGATCACCTATTTATTAATTATTTATGTATTTATCAATATTTTTCGAAAATTCTTAAAGTTTTATTGATTATAATTAAGTACTATTTATTATAGGACCAAATAAAAAAAATGCATATTCCCCATTGAGTGAGAAGGAAAAAAAATTTGTTTTCATATAAAATGCGTTTTATTTTTAGCTTTTAAAGACAAAACTGCTAAAAACAACGCCAAAATAGTCCACATCCATCTAAACATGACAAACTAAAATGCGTAGGTAAGTCCTTTACCAAAAGGTTGTCTGGAAGAGATCGCTTCCAGCGATAAGAGCGCCTAAACTGTGCTATTTACTAAGTATTTACTTTCCTGTGATTTATCTAAGTATTGCAAATAACAACAACGTAATTTTTGACCAATTTCTTAAAAAATACTCGTAGTTCTAAAACTGACATCTTTAATTTTGAGGTTACAGCCAACATTCAAAGTAGTTTAATGTTGGCTGAAATTAAATTTTTCAAACGAATTTCATCGCAAAACATTTCAAAATAGTCTGACAAAATCGCGCAAAAGTCAAATTAAGACTTTTGATGCTGACTGTACATACACCAAATTAGTTTCGTTATTGAATCACTAAAATACTCTAGCTTTATTTTATTTCGTTTCGTTATTTGATCGCATAAAAAGTTATCCGTTAAATTCGCGGCAAAAGTGCGTTTGCAAAAAATCACGCTATCTCATAAAAATGTAGCGACGACAAAAAAATGCATAGCGGAATTGTGCTGAATCGAAGTTTTAAATTTGGAATGCTATTCCCTGTTGAATATGACTCATCAAAGTTTGTGTTCGTTGGCGCGTTTTGCTTTTTAGTTAAGCTCGATCTTTGCCATCGCTTTTTGTCATAACGTGATATGATGTTACCCCTTTTGATTGTATTATTATCTAGTTTTCAACTGACTTTAAAAAGGAAGTTCTAAATTCGAATGTATTTTTGTGTATGTTTTTTTTTTGTATATGGCATAAAAGTATCTTCGTCAAATGTAAACCGATTTTGATGAATATTATTTTAACCGACTTCATAAAAAGGAGAAGGTTCTCAATTCGGTTGTATGTTTTTTTTTATTGGATGAACACAATTATTGAAACGGTCTAAGTCACACATTACCATTGTTCGCTATCGGATTTTTCAAGATTAATCCAAAAGTTAATTTTGACTAGATTTTGTCCTTTACAACTGTACGTCTTCCATTGTATGCTGTGCAATTAACACTAGTAATTTAACTTATCACACTGATGAATATGCTGCGGTGGATGTGCGGAGTCACGCGTAAGGACCGCGTGAGGAACTCGCGCATCCGCGGTAGCCTTCGTGTCCGTGATATTGCAGACAAACTGCAGGAGAGTCGCCTACGCTGGTACGGCCTTGTTTTGCGGAAACCGGCAAGCTACGTAGGAAACAAATGTCTGGCCATGCCGCCACCGCCAGGTCCTGGCAAAAGGGGTAGACCCAAGAAATGCTGGCTTGACGTTGTGAGGGCTGACATGCGTGCCAATGATCTCACAACTAGAGACGCTCAAGACCGCGCGAAGTGGAGGAGCAAATCAAGGAAAGCGGACCCTGGGTTCCAAAGCAATGGCTTTGGACGCAACCGGGATTGACCGTATAGATGATGAATTTAACTCATCACACATAAAATTATGTTAATATCCAAAACAAAAGCAGAACCAAACCTTGAGTACAATTTAAAACAAATATTCGACACGAATCCAATTATCTATTTCGTTTTGTTTTATATTTGCGAGTGCAAATTGAAGCTATTTGTATCCCCGTCGCGGAATAATATTGAGTTATAATCCAAGTTCGTTTCCTAATACGAACGGTGAACAGTAATTTCGAGTTGAGAGAAAATTTATAATAGGTACTGACAGACTTGAAAATATGCAGTGAGTTACAAAGGATAGATTAAGGGATCTGAGAACCAATGACAAAAACAAAACTCTCATAATTTCGTTGAGAACATTATAATAATAGTACTCAATAATACAGATGAACAATAAAGAATTAGCAGAATAAAGTGGCAGTGGGCTGGTTATGTTAACGGAAAGGCAAGGCTTGTAATTAGTCGACTAACTTGTAAATAAAAATACATAGAGACTTAGTAACTTAAACCTAACTTGTCGGTCCATTTGCTTAAAACTACAGAACCCGTTATTGTGCTAGTTCTGACTTGCACTTGTTCAGTTCTTAGGGTTCCGTAGCCAAATGGTAAAAAACGAAAGAACTGAAACTCAAAAACCATACGTGTCTATGGATAGGTCTTAAAAAATGTGTACCACCCCCTGTAACTTCTAAAATAAGAGAATGATAAAACCAAAAAAAATACATTATGTACATTACCATGCAATCTTCTAGCGAAAATTAGTTTGAACGCGATCTAGTAAGTAGTTCTTTTTTAATACTTCATAAATCGTAAACCGCAATTTACCTTTCGTAATGATATGGATTTCATTTTGCAATAAAAATACCATAACTATGACTCGATTGTCGTGATGGGTGAACTTTTACTTATATAGGTACCTACAGGTTCGTACGGAACCCTCGGTGCGCGAGTCTTGCGCGAGTCTCCCGACTCGCACTTGGCCGGTTTTTTTAATTAGGTCAAGAACGGTCTGGGCAATGTCGATTTTTGTTCATCACGAAAGCGAGATTCATAAGTACAATTAAATATGATTATTGTGTCAAAGCTAATTCTTTAATAGTGTATACTAATAATACATTTAAAGCGGTGTATGTGTTACTCATGGCGATTTTACGAGCGCTGTAATGTATATTATCTGCAATACTGTTAGGTTCCCAACGTTAAATAATTAATAGGCCATGAATCCATATTGTTTTCTATACCATTTCACTTCTGAGATCGGGTCGTGATACTTTTCTCTGGACAATTGTACCTTTTTCACTCTGCTGTGCCTACAATGCATAACCGCTGGTAAAGGCTATTTACAGAACAGACATTTTATTTATCATCATCACTACAGTGAAAACTCTCTCTCTCTCTCTCTCTCACACACACACACACACACACACATACACACACACACACACATACACATTTGATGGATAGACTAGATAACTTGGACGTAGTTAAGCAGAAATGACTCAACCCACAAAAAGGTAGTTTGGAGATATGAATTTTTAAAGTTCAATGGTGTATTGCCATGTATTGCCGTATTGATTGCTTATTTCACTTATGGTTAAAGTTAAGTATTTTTTTTTGGTTTTGCTTAATGTTTATTTGATAACGTTTAATTACTTACGCTTTTAGGTATTTGCGGAAATATGGGGTTGAGTCCTTTTTGATAAATTGGTATTTTCATTGAGCAGTTTCTAATTTTAATTAGTAAAAATGACTCAAGTTCGAAAAATTACAAAAACAGGTACTTATGGTGCCAAAGTAATTAAATTTAACACAATGTTATAATCTGCAATGCCTCTAGACCTATTTGTATCATTTGTTACTTCTATTTTCTGCTGTAATAAAATTCAATTGTACATACTTTTTATGTGTTTATGTTGGTCCTCTTTTTTAATAGGTAATTTTTCACGAAATGTATGTATTTATTATTTAGCAATTATGTCATATCAATAGGAAAACCTAACTTTTTTTTCGAGTGATTGTCTATTTTCAATGTTTATATTAAATTCTACATTAAAAATTTAAAAATATATTTTTAAGTCGTTTTTGTTAAACAAGCTTTAATAAGGATAGAGTTTTTTTTTTATTACGCTAAAAGGACTCAAGAATGAAATTCATAATAAAACAATATCTTTAATGTGCAAAATGTATTCGAAATAGGCAATTACTCGTATTCTGAAAACACCTCAAAATCTACATCACAATCAAATCCTTCTACGTCTTCAGTAAGTAATTCGTTTCCCTTTAGTGTTTCATAAAACTCCCTGCAATCTTTTGGTATGAGGTCAAACATAGATTTCAAATCATCTAACTTAGCCTGAGCGATTTCTTTACCATTAGGCCAAAGTGTAGTAAAATCATCTTCGGAAATCTCTAAAGAGCTTCCTCTCAACTTTTTTTGAATGTTTAATTCCTTAAACTCTTCTGTGTAGGTTTTCATAAAAATCGAATGTCTGTTCTCTTTCTTTAATAATATTTTTTTAGTATTTAGCCAGTTCACTTTCTCTTTCGTTACAAAAGTCTTCCTATTAACTATTTTTTTTTCTATATTTGCGGTCGAAATAAAATCTTCTTTCTTCATTCTATTAACCTTTAAAGGATTCTTCTTTTTGGCAATTTGTATTGCATTAATGTACTCGTCAGGGGTGTAAATGCGTTGATGGTATTTAAGCTGGTATTCAATTTTTGAAAAATCCGTATCATTGGGTAAAAATGAATGGCCGCTCTCTAAATATTTGAGTGTTATTGATTCCAGAGACGAGTGTGAATTTAGTAGGGCTTTTAGAATCAAAACTATTTTAATGTTGCGGTTTTGGCCACCACAACAATCGCTCCAAAGCACCAAGTGCTTAACCTCCTTGTTCAAATGATTTTTTATATAATGCATAACGCATGACCCCACCTCTTGGGCACCTCTACCGGCTTCCCCTTCTACCCACACATTACAGTGGCCGCTATCGTCAGAGCCAACATGAATCCCACTGTTGTACAGCCAGAGCTGTCGCTTATAAAATACGATGTTTGTAGGTATTCGGGGAAGCGGTAGGGTTTTTTCTAAATCATACGTCAGGCATTCAAAATATTTATCCGTTTTTGCTCGCTTCAAATCACTATTCATTTCCTTCCTTAAGTCCATTGCGCGTTTAAGGTGTTCTTCCTTCTCTTCAATAAGTTTTACCTTTTCGTCGGCTTTGCAATTTTGTATTTTTTGTGTATAAGTGTCGCACTTATTGCATGTATCCTTCTTGAGGCTTTTGCAACGCAAATTAAAATTATCATAAAATATTCGTTTGAGTGTTTCGAATGAAACCGGCGTTTTAGATGTGCCATGTTCATTTTGTAATTCTTCTTTGTAAATTTCGTAAACTTTTTGAATAGTCATGCCCAATTTCAAGTATTGACAGTCACTATTAGTTCCCCTCCTGTAATGGGATTCATATTTTGGTAGGGAATTGATAACTTTTCTTATAAATTGAACGTGATCTTCTGGTGTTTTATTCCATCCACCCTGTTTTTTACCTCTTTTATCTTCAAACGAGTTAGAGCGGAGCTTTGCCAAAGACACATCAATTTTTTTTGTGGATATCTGGAAATTATTCAAAAACATGTCTTTGCAAACTTCAATGTTGGTAATAAAATATTTTCTTCTGTATGTTCTTTTTTTATGTTTTCCAGATTTGTTGCCGCTTAGAACTGTGTATTCCCTAGCTTTTGGACTCTCTTTTACATTATTTATAATGTACAATAATTGTGCTTTGTACGTTCCTAATGTGATGTATTTATTAAACTCTTCCCTCCTTTTTTCTTGAGAAACAAGGGTAAAACATTGTCTCTTACACGGACAAACATAATCACGATACACTTTTGAGAAAACTCGCTTATTTTTTCCTTGGTAGGGTAAGTTGGCATATTTTCTTTCCTTTCGCTGAACTAGAGAATGCTCTGGATATTTCCTTTTACGACCTTTCTTAGGTCGACCTTCTTCAGGTTTGTTTTGCGTTTCTAAATATTTGTATGCGTTATTATGAAGTTCTAAATTTAAAAAATCTGTATTTTCTGTCACATCACTAATCATGTTATTGCTGTTAGTGGCGCATTGAGTACTTGCATCGTCTATTTCGGTTGTAATTTCATTTTCTTGAGTTTCAGGACTGGCTTCTACAGCAAAAGGTACACGTCTTGAAATCTCGTTAGCGGAATCATTTTCAGCACTTGGCAAAGAAATGGTTTTGATTACAGCTTTCACTCGCTTTTTAGGAATTGAACGTAATAAATCTTCACTTGAATCTGAAATTTCTTCGGCATCTGGTGAATAATTAGAATCCGTATCAGAACTAAAATCCATATCTTGATCATCGTTTCTATTTGTTTCATCTGTACTTCTTTGATTCAATTCTGTAGTTTCTGTAGCTTCGACTTCTTCGGCATTATATTCATTAAAATTTCTGTTTTGTTCCGTAGTATCTATTGTCGTTGAAATTATTCCGCCTAAGGATTTAAAAATATCTAAAGTATTTGGAGACATAGGAGGTATAGGAGATGGACATTTTGCACCACCTGAAATGCAAAAAAGAAATATTTTAATTGTTTTATAGTAGGTATATATTAACAATCATCGTAATAGTAGATTAGATCACCATTACTCTTGGATGCAGCAATCAGAGGTGTTAATGGTGAAAATAAAGGAGCTGCTGGGGAATCCATATCATCTGAAATAAGTGTAAGTATATTATGTATGGCAACTAAATATATTTATTGGAAGAATTAAGGACTATGCACAAAGGTAGATATTTACAGTTATTATAATTATTCTCTATTCTCAAGGATGCAGCTATCAGGGGTGTTAAAGGTGAGTATGAAGGAGCCACTGGGGAATCCATATCATCTGAAAAAGTGGAACTATATGTACCATGACCAAAAATAGTTTAAAAAATGTACCTATAAGCCGAAAAAGTTTTTGCACTCTTAATAAAATAGCAACCTAACTGAAAATATATTTTTATTGTTGAAATAAACACATTTTTGAGTCTAGACTAAATTTTACTTGTGCAAAATAAAAAGTCCGGGTAACTTTACCCAACTCCATAGAAAAAGACTCAATGTATTTTAGTTAGTATTGAAAACTTTAAAGTTTAGTAACATTATATTTAAAGCTAGAAGCTGAATGGAAAATCGGATGTATATGTCCAGATCCGAAGTACATTAACATAGTATTATTAAAATGTAGTAACCTATGCGTTACCAGTAAAATGAGTAAAAAAAAAAAAAAAAAAAATTAAATAAATAAAATTTAGAAAAACTTAAGCAATTCATAATTTTACACTTTTTTGTGCTAGCACAAACACAAACACAAGCACAGCTAGCTGTGGGACAAAGAAACCACAAGAAAACTTCTAAAATCAAAATCAAGTAACAAGAATGACCTCCAAAATGCATAGAAATGTACACAAACAAATTTCTCCTGCAAAAAATAAGAAGCTAAAGAGTTGAAGCTAGAACCAGGTATTATTATATTAACCCGTACACTGAAAGTTAGGTTAGGTTAGGTTAGGTTAACACACGCTCAACAAAGTAGCTCTCGGTGACATAGGAACTAAATTGTTAGTAAGTTACCATTTCCTTTTTTATTATTTTTTAAGTTATTGTACCGAATACAAACAACTTGCGTTATGAAAATAACAGAAATTATATATTATTAATAAGATCACAAAGAAAGGTATTTTAACATTCAAGCCAATGCCACGCAATCGTGCAGCCAAACATAATAGAAGTACTCAAATACCTATTTTTCTCTTATTTGACCTTCGAATCCATGTCTTAGTTGTATCGAGCTGTAAACATTTCTTAATTAAACTATATTATATCTACCTCCATATTATTTATTTAAAAAATATCACACCAAAGACATACACATGTTTATACTAAGACCCCAAACACTACCTAATCTAAGCAATAATAGAATAGGTAGCGTGTTATTTATTTTCCAGTAAAATGGTGAACGTGGTTGGTTGTAAAAATGGTTAATTAAAAATAAACAAATAAAGTAAATGTTGAAAACAACTTACATGTTTTAAAAATGTTACTTTCCTCAGCATGGGATGCTGTTGCAAATATTATATTTTCATCTGCAAAACGTTAGGATTGAGGTTTAACAGTGTATAAGTTATGTAATGGAATAATAATAAACTTTTTTATATTGTCTCGGGTCTGGGTATTGTGGTACCGTCGTTGTTTCTGATTTCTATAACACAAGTGCTTTAGCTACTTACCATAGGATCAGAGAAATGTATGTGATGTTGTCTAATATTTATTTATTTATTATTATGGTATATCACACATTAACACAATCTAAATAGTATAAGAATAGGTTGGGTGTTTATTATTTGCGGGCAAAATGACGGACCACGGGTTAAGTAAAAAGAGTAATCAAATGAAATTATAAACAACAACAAAAATAATATACCTCTTGTTAAAAAGTTATTCTCTTCAGCATAGGAAACTGTCGCAGATCTTATAATTTCTTCTGAAAAAAGTTTATTAGATTAGTAAGTAGTTTTAGGTTACAGAATAGAATAACATGGTAGGAAGTACCTATATTACATAATCGAGGGCAGTCAACATTAATTCAATTTAATTATGTAAAGATTACATTTAGATAATAGTTTTTTAATTTAAGAAATACATAATATAAGGTAGGTATTTATTATAACAATGAAATTGCAATATTCGGTTTTACCTGTTTTTGTGAATCTTTAGCATGTATCACTGTTTCAGACATCATGTTCTCTTCATCTACAAAACATTAATGATTAACTTTATTAAGTATATAGATAATAGTAAGTCCTATTTGATAGGTTAAGTTATGGAAAAAATAACTTACTTTGTGAGAACTCTTCTTTCTTGTCTAAAAAACTAAACATTATTTTATCTATTCTTTTCATTGTATCTTATTAATCACAAACACAGTAAATTTTTATTGTACCTAATAATCAACTTAATTTATTACCCAAACGTTGTGCAATGAGACCATTAATGAAACAAGTGCCGCGAAAGTGTTGCTGCTATACACTATACCAAAAATACTTAAATAATTAATGTTGCTAGCAAAAAAATTTTTTACTAAATTCTTAGAATCTAAGCCCGATTTTTTGTTTTATTCGATCTTTTAATTTTCAGTCATTTTATCTAAATTAATTAAAACTAGCACACTATTTTATAAATTCACTTAACAGAAACGATATCGGTACTTTGAGTCCTTTTAGCTAAATTAAAACTAGCACACTATTTTATAAATTCATTTATCAGAAACGACTTAAGTAGTTTTGAGTCCTTTCAGCTAAATTAAAACTGGCACACTATTTTATAAATTCATTTATCAGAAACGCCTTACTAATTTGAATCCTTTCAGCTAAATTAAAACTAGCACACTATTTTATAAATTCATTTATCAGAAACGACTTAAGTAGTTTGAGTCCTTTCAGCTAAATTAAAACTAGCACACTATTTTATAAATTCATTTATCAGAAACGACTTAAGTAGTTTGAGTCCTTTCAGCTAAATTAAAACTAGCACAATATTTTATAAATTCATTTATCAGAAACGACTTAAGTAGTTTGAGTCCTTTCAGCTAAATTAAAACTAGCACAATATTTTATAAATTCATTTATCAGAAACGACTTAAGTAGTTTAAGTCCTTTCAGCTAAATTAAAACTAGCACAATATTTTATAAATTCATTTATCAGTAATGACATAGGTATTTTGAGTCCTTTTTGCTGTTTCAAGAATATACATGGGTAGTAGAGCCTTAATTTAACCGAAACGATTCACAAGCTTTGGGGCTATTTAGCTATATTCCATATTGCACTGTTTTCGTAAATAATATGTTTCAAGCAGTTTGGGTCGTTTCAGTTGTTTTCTAATAAGTGCCCCCATAGTGTGGGTTGAGTCCATGCATACCAGAAAATTGGTTTCCACTGAGTTTTTTGCTGGAGAGTTTTTACTAGACGATAGATATGACCTCAAAAACTAGTTTCGTATATTTAACTCATTTTTGACCAAGTTGTTGGTTGAGTCCTTTCTGCTTAACTACGTCCACTTGATAGCAATAATTTTGCAAAAGCAAAAAATTTATAGATTAATTTAAGGAAAACCTGTTATTGGCCTTACCAAAAATATTTATGTAGAATGTAAGTACTACTGTACGCTGTTGGTTTTCTCAATAAAATTAAAGATTTAAAAAAAAACGTGGAATATGACAGTACAGCTGGCCCACCGACTTCACGTCACTCAGCGAGCTATGGAGAGGTCGATCCTTGGAATTTTGTTAAGAGCTAAAATCCAAAACGAGGTTATTAAATCCGGCAAAATACCTAAGTAATGGATATTGTTCGAAAATGTAGCAAGCAGTGGGCCGGCCACATCTGTCGCAGAAACGATGAAAGGTGAAGTAAACGGGTTTTTGAGTGGAAACCACATCTTGACAAACTTAGTGTAGGACGCCCCCCAGCTCTATGAAATGGCGACCTTATGAAGATGGCTGGCAGTAGATGGATGAAAAAAGCGGCAGATCGTGCTTTTCAGCACTCTTTGGGGGAAGCTTTCGTCCAGCAGTGAACTGCAATAGGCGATATGATGATGATGATGATCATTACTGTCTGCTGCCCAAAAATACTGTCTACGAATGTAATAATTTAGATTAGTGATGTTGGCTTTTTTCGATCATCGCATACAATCATCGTCTTAATGATTACATTCTAGTACTATGAACAAATTCGTTTCTTACGCTAATGATAACTGTTTTGGAAAAGATTATTTGTGCCCCAAACAATCAACTCAATTTAGAATCAAGGCGATCTCATTTCGTTCCTTGAAATCATAAATTCCCAATTTACTTTAGAATATCCTAAAAAATAGCATTACCATTACTCCTAGCCAGAAAAAATCCCTACAAAGAGTCTGAAAATCATCTTCGTCGATAGAAGTCTTGGCAATCGACTGTCTGAAAACCGACCCTTGGATGGCATTTTACCAATTTATTGCTTTCGCTTTTCCCCAGAAAGCAACCGCAAAGAAATCTTTTACAGAACAAATTGAGTCCCATTGTGGGGATTAAAAGGTTTTGCATCCCTAACTATTGTTCTAATATCACCCCTGGATGGGGAGAATCGTGAATTGAATGTTAATTTGTAATCTTTGGACTGGGATTACGACGACTTTATTTCTTGTGAAGTAATAGGTATTCTAAGTACAAATTACGGGTTCATAATGACTAAAATCCTTTTGGTAAGCCTAATTAAATGATTAGGGGCGCATAATTAAGATACATGATCAAATTGATATAATTTTAAGCTCAAATTTAAGTTAAGCCAGCCACATTTATATGATTTGCCTGATTTTCGCATATCATGCTTATAATATAGATAGATCTATACTCTTTATTGCACACCATACGAAGAAGTTACAGTTGATGTTTACAAAGCGACGAACAGACAAAAGCAGTCTACCTACCGCATAACGTCAAATTTTCTCAATTGATTTTATTCTGTACATGTCGGACATAAAGTCGAAAATCGGTTTGATAACCTGTGACTTTTTGGGAAGGTTGACCTGCCGTTGAATGTACAATGTGCAACCATCCACAAAATATTATGTGGAATTGTGGACAGTTGCAGGCTGCTACGCAAACTTGATACGCTGATAAGATACGTGATATTGTCGGTTTCATCTCGAGTCGGTTTCTGCCTGCAGTGGAATAACAGCAGATCAATGCATTGACTATCGACTGACTGGTGCAGTGGTTTGCACTCCGGACTACAAAGCGAGGCAGTTGCGGGTCGAACCCCGCTAGGGGCAAATGTTTATATGATGAGCATGAGTTTATATCTAAGTCATTCTTTTATTTTTTATTTGTTTTTTATTCAATTCAATTCAATATTCTTTATTGATTTCCCTAAATGTACATAAAAGTCTTAATAATAGTAGTAATACAGATCATTATGGGCCCTTTTAAGTATGTTTATCTGATATATAGTCACTTTAGGCTTAGACAATTGGTGTGATTGTTGAAATAATTCATATATTATTTACATATTTTGAAGAAGGCAATATTAGTCTTCTCAATATACCAAAACTTCTAATGTTATGTGTTAAGAGTGCCTAATTACATACTAAACCTACGCTCTTCTATCCTTTTTTACCCATTCTGCCTAAGTATTACTAATGTCTTTAGGCACTTTAGCACATACTATTCCAGGTTGATTATTTTACATATCAAAATAATAATATCCATAAAGGCCCAAACAAACTTTGTGATCACCATAGAATGTAACTAATAAACCCATAGTAAACTGAATTTGAAACAAAAGCGTAACACACCCTTACACTTGTAATAGGTCCCTCCGGCGTCGAGGTGTAAACAGGAAAGCGAGCGGCGACAAGTGCGACCCCTGCGGGACTCCGCGGAATGGCATGGGCGGCTTGTATCTAGAGGCTATTCACGGTGGAAAATTATGGGGCGTTCTTTGAAATTACATTACTTGTCGTTTGTTGTCGGCAAGCGTGAAAAGATCTAAAGGTTTTATCGTGCGTAGATGTTATTGAAACAGTATTAAAAGCTTATTAAAAGTTTATTTTGATAACCCGATGACATGGTGGCGTGGTGGCCTTAAATGAAAAGGAGGTTAGATCACTAGTTTGTCTAAATTCCCAGAAAAAGATTTTGACATTGCTGTTTTTGGGTGTGCTGGGAGACGCCTTTTCTAAAAAATTGTAACAATACAAGGATGTTTATTTCTGACTTAAATTAAATACCATGAAAATTGTATGTTGTCTGACGCATATTTATTACTATTTTAAATTAATATTTATATTTCACACAAACTGTTAAATACAAATAGTGAATACGGTTAGATTTAAGGTAAAGTAAGGCTAAATTTGTTTTCCCATCATGGATACAGGAGACAAAAAATATCAACAAAAAAAAAATACAAAGACAAATGTCCGTAACAATACTGCCAAAATTGCAGTAAACAGACAAAACGGCTCGGATCTAAGGCTTAAATTACTTGGCAGTATTATTTTGCCCTCAAAAAAGGGCCCTTAACAGCCTATCACTTACTTGAGGGACTACTAACGAGGGGTAAGGCCGTTAAAAAGGATGATCCTGTGCAGAAGCTTTAAATGCGTCTGTTAATTCCTACTTTAATTTGTGAAGTGCAGGGGCTCCGGTTATCCGTATGAATTTAGAAGCGATTATGCGTTAGCGGTGTATTTACTACAACTGTAGCAGTTGTTTATGGAGCGATTTTTAAAACGCCAGATATATTTTATCCGACAAATAAAATTGACATTTCCTATACAGAAACATGTAAAACTTATTCGTCATATAAAAGTTATAGTAGATACAAAATAAGATTGAAAGTAATTTATCAGTCTGCACTTATAGAAATAATAATTATGTATATCGACACCATAGCTGGTAATGACACAATTAAGAAATAAGATATTAAGATAAACTTAACAATAGTCAAATGTGATAGTAGTATGCTTAACAGCTTTTTAAAGCCATGGCAAAAACAATACGGGTGCACTTAGAGATATAGTTTTAATCTGCAATTTGCATATAGTAACAATAATGCTAAAGTAGTAAATTCAGTCGAGTATAAAAAACGATTTAAGAATGAAAGTATTTCTCAAATAATTATCACCAAGTCGCTGGTGAGATAAAACAAATTAGGTCGAGATTGATATCGATTTTATTGTAGATTCAAATGGAATCAAACATTGCTTATTTGTCAACAATAAATACTTTGGAAGTTACAATGAAACCTGAGTGAACATAACTATTCCTGTTCACATATCCTATAACATACTCATATTTTTGTTTAATTCACAACCGTGCTATTTAGGTTGACAGAGATATAGTCTAAAGTTTGTTGCATCAGAATTTTCATAAACTTCTACGGCTACAAACGATTATCGGCGCTTGTGTCATTATCAGCAAAGGCGTAAAAATAAAGTATCTGATAAGGCAAGCCATCTTAGCTTGTGGCGAAGTACTAAACCTCATTAAAAGCTACTTACATGTTATCTAAAAAACATTTTAAATAAATAAATATATTAGACAACATCACATACATTGCTCTGATCCTATGGTAAGTAGCCAAAGCACTTGTGTTACAAAAATCAGAAACAACGATGGTACTACAACACCCAGACCCAAAACAATTTTAGAAAAGTTATTTTTCTCCATTGACCAACCGGGAATCGAACCCGGAACCTCAGAGATAGCGACATCAAGTCCGGTATACTCGCCTCTCGGCTACGGAGGTCGTCAATTTTAGTATTTCAAACGTGAAAACATCTCTACCGGTGTTTTGTTTTCAATTATAAGTACTGCTAAATTCTCTAAGCAACTGTCATACTATTTTAGAATCAGAATTCTAAGCCCCTTAGTTTCACATTTTATTAGTCTGGAAGAAAAGGTTTTTGCTCGAACCACGTCGACTCGCCAAACCTGCCATATTTGAATGCAGCTTAAGTGCTCTTAGTGTCTCTCCCAATTATAGTGGATATAAATGAATTTGCCTTTTTAAGCGTATAGAGTTTGCGCACACTTTGTTTGACTATTTTGATATTAAAGTTTTAGCATCTTTTTTATCGCATTAGAACGGCGCAATAATTATGGAGTGATTCTATTTCTTGAACACAACTTTTTCTATAACTATTATTGAAATCTCAAAAAACAAAACACTTTTCCATAAAAAAACGATGTCAGCTGGTTGGCGGTTAAGTAGAAATAATGATTTTTGCGAGCGCGGTCCTGGCTGCATCTAGGATCAAAGATAAGATAACTATTGAGCCTTCATTGCACACCAAACAAAGTAAATTACACATGATGTTTAGAGAAAGACGTACAATTAGGCGTACAATCATGTGATGGTCAAGCGTACTCAAATTACAGAAATGGGACTAAATGTAGATAAAGGAATGAAACTCCTAAACGCACAAAAATTAAAGTATCAAGTGTAGCAAGACCCTTATGAAACAGAATTAAATTTCTCTCCGGAGAAGTTTTCGGGTGTGTATCAGCTTGTGTGAACAGATGCCTCGCGAATTGTTTATTTAAAGCGGCTCTTCCAAATTGGACGTCGAGAACATGCTTTAAGTCGGCGTTTGCATTTTTCTAACGCAAATCTGCGAATAAAAGTGGAAATGGTCACTAAAATGTGTAGAACATTTGGAAAGACATTTAAGTTTGTGTAAGTCACAAATATAGTCGAAGGATACGTAGATGTTCTTAAAATTCTTTAATTAAAGGCATCGAGCACAGACCCTATAGAGCAGAAATATGGACAGAATTAATAATTTACAGGAGGCGTGTCGACTAATTCCTGTAGTACAAGACGGGCAGCAGCGTCTGCGTGCGAAATCTTATAAAAAAACTGCGCTCGCCAACCAGCATGCCAAGCGTGGCGAGTATTGGCAATTCCCCCCGGTGATAGGTCATTCGGGAGGCCAATGTTCAGCAGTGGACGTCCTATGGCTGAAATGATGATGATGGACCATCTTTCTCCGAAACATGTCAGTGATTTATCACTTACATTTAGCATGAACTTACAAGTTCTGTCAACTCTCGCCTATAATAAAACAGATTAAAATATGGCGGAATTTTATCATGTGGAAAAAATAATGTTTAAAATTACTGTAGTTTAAAAAAATGTACATTGCTCAAAATTTTGTCTGTAAATATTGTGACATATTATAAGAGATTCTACAATGATCTTCTGAAATTAAAATTGTGTAAAGTTCTGTCCTGTGTAATTAAAGTACCTATAACTCCTGTAAACAAAACAATTACCAAAAACAATAAGAACAAAATCACCAACAACCCTATCTCATTCGTAATCAGCCACTGAAAATTTTATAACCCTCTAACGGTCGAACAATATCAATATGCAAGCGATAAAAAATCTGATAGGTGCCCAATTCCGCGCGACCATCGCGATAAAACTCGGAGGGCGATATAACCCTCTCAACATTCAATTCCCTCACGCAAATGTGAGGGTCGGAGTGACCACGACACAGATGCAAAAGAACAGCTAGGTAACCATTTGATCGAAATGAAACGTGCTGAATGTGATGTTGAGATAAGGATTTTTGAATGAACTGTTACACCTACTCTCAGTTGGATCAATTAATCATCAATTGGCTAGTTTCCTAAAAAAATCTAATTAGTCAGTTGGATTAACAAAAAATATTAGACACATATTTTTTCTTTTCTCAATCAAACAAAAAATGATGAAGATATAGCTCGTTAAAGTTCCGCGTAACGTCACGCCTTGCAACATTTTTTAGCAAGGTGTGACGTCACGTGCTTACTTTGATGCGCTCTATCTTCGTCATTTTTTGTTTGATTGACAAAAGAAAAAATATGGGTCCAATCTTTTTTGATAATCTAACTGACGGACTAAATAGAATATTCTTTTTTTGACCCAGGAAACTAGCCCATTCAGCCATAGCACGTCCACTGCTGAACACAGGCCTCCTCCTCCCCCAATGATTTTCATCGGGGGAGATTGCTATTACTCGCCACGCTTGGCAGGCTGGTTGGCGAGCGCAGTTTTTAATTACATTTCGCACGCAGACGCTGCTGCCCGTCTTGTGCTACAGGAATTAGTCGCCTCTTACGACACGCCTCCTGTTGGCGGTGGGGAAGTGAATTGTTTACGGCCGTCCCCACACGGCACTCAGTTAGATACTTTTGTTATATTGGGTAAGGTGTATTATTGGTTGAGCTTTGTTTTTTTTACTTGTAAGTAATAACATTTTGTGTTTTATTTTCACCATCCTCCCTTTAGCTTTTTCATCAGATCAGCACGAATTAGTATGAAATTATTATATTATCATCCAGATTACACATACTTATAAAGTTTAAATCGATACGATCATTAGAAGTTGGTCAAATTAATTTCTAAGATTTGATTACATAGGCACAAGTAAAGCTATTAAAAGTGTGTTAGTCAAAGTCAAAGTCAAAAATCATTTATTCAGTTTAGTGCAGAAAACTGCCACTTATGAACGTCAATAATAACATTATTGGCCCATATGGGGCAGAACATGTCTCCTTATTTTTTGTAGTAGCATAGCCCATCAAGTTCGTACTCACTAATACGAGTATGAGGCGACACTTTGACGGAGACAAGGTGCGCTATCGTATCAGAAGTGGCAGTTGGTGCAGTGGGGAAGTTAAGAACGCCCTTATTCTCTTAATTCTTTGATAATACCTAGCGTACGTCACTTCAGCCACCGCCTTTCCCCCGCATGAGTACAGCATAACACACACTAAAAAGGCCAAAGGCTGAAGATAAGGTTCTATTAGAAGGCCAAGTACCGGCAAATGCAACCACCTACAAGGTAGAAAGACGACCTGGTAAATGTTCCAGGAAGCCGCTGGATGCAGGCCGCTTCCAACCGGCCAATCTGAAAGTCATTAGGGGAGGCCTATGTTTAGCAATGGAAGTCCTATGGCTGGTGATGATGATGTAGGCCTAAATTAACAAGGTCTCAATTCAAAGTTTGTTGGTTTTCGCTTCCCTGTGGTAGTCCCCGCGGTCAGCGGCCGAACAGTTATGTTCTGGCCCTATTTATTTCTCCTATCGACAGTGGAGGGTTGGTAGGTAGTGTGGGCTTACTAAATAAAATTGGTAGGGCAGGATTTGCTACAGTTTATGGAAATTAATGGGCGCAGGTGTTGTTTTATTTGAGGAAGTAAAAATATTAGTCAAAATGTTATTAGCGAGCTAAATCATTTTTATTGCGACGTAGGCTTGCTTGTTTTATACCTATTACAACGTTACGAGGACCTTCATAATGTAAATGAGTACTTTAATGCCCGGTTTTTATACCTACTTACTTTAAAAAATATATATATATATACTTATTATAGTCGAACGACTCTAAAACACACATTGTATGTATAGGACTTGTCAAAACGAATTAAATGAATACAAACTCCAAAGGTTTTAGTAGAAACCTTTGAAACGGTTTCAATATTCACCTCTTGGCTCCATTTCAATTACAAATCTCATTTTATACCCAAATAAATTTGACAGCACCCTGATTTATAGAACAACTTCATAACGATTGGACAACCGATAAATCTCGTGACAATAATGTGAAATCATATAGTGTCACGTCACGTTGATTAGTCGTCAATTTTGCTATCAAACTGTTCTTAATCAAGAGCACTATTATTTATTTAAGAGCCTGATAAGATTCAAATATCCGATCACTAAAAACAATAAGACTGTCAAAGTGCCCATCGAAATGCGACCCCGTACGGCATCAAAGAATCATCGACATAGTTTTCTTAACGCGATCTCCACTTGTACCGTGGCCTATCCGGGGAATTGGTTTTGGGGTCAAGACGTTACGATTGGATTTTTCCCGGATTAAATTTCAGACACTTGGACCTTTGTATAGGATAACTCCCTAAAAGGGAAGGGGTGAAGACATACGGGAACGTTTACACTGCTTGCAGAGCGAGTTAAATTCATTCTCAAATCTAACAATTAGGTATAATTCTAATCCAAAAATAAACTAACCTAAAACTTACTTTTGAGTTGTTAACTTAAAAATGAAACGTGTCCAAGAAGCAAGAAGGCGAGAATGCTTGCACGCTGCAATGGCTAAACTTAGAACTAACTGCCTCGCTAAATGGGTAAACTTAGAACTAACTGTCTATATTTACGAGTAATCAGTGGCAGCGACTAGGTATGTAGCCATGGTGACCCGGTGAAACCATCATCATCATTAGCCTCTAAAAGTCCCCTGCTGGTCATAGTCATCCGCTATACATGGAGCACACTAAAAGTTTTGCACTTCTAGCTAATCGGAACTATTTGAATTTCGAATGTTATTTTTTTTTAAACCTTCTTAGTAATAAAAAAACAATTGTCGGGAAATGATTTGTCAATTGTTTTTTATCACACATCAAAGTTCTACGTACGCAACGAAAATAGAATTAAGTCGAAAAGATTTTAGAGCCATGATTTTTAGTGATTTCAAAAGTTCTCTCTCTCCGCAAGACTGTGCCGCTCGTCTTCAAAATGCTTTTGGGAGAGAAGCACTTTGTTTGAGCACCGTGAGGCGATGGTTTGCTGAATTTGAGAGAGGTCAAGTTTCTTTACATGACGAATTTCGTGAAGGGCGGCCTTTAACTGCCGTCAACGAAAATAATGTGGCTATTGTTAAGCGGCTAATTGAAGAAAACCCGCGGATTACCTATGAGACAATTCGAGGACTATTGGGGATTAGTATGAGCCAAATTCAGAAAATTTTACACGAAGAATGAAAAGTTTGGAAACTTTGCTGTCGTTGGATCCCTCATGAACTGACAGCGGAGCAGAAGCGGGCTCGCGTGGAATGGTGCTCACAGATGCTACTGAAGTACGACCACGGACATTCTAATGCTGTTTATGACATTGTCACAGGAGAAGAAACGTGGATTTATTGTTTTGAACCCGAAAAAAAACAGCAATTTTGTGAATGGGTGTTTGAAAATGAGAACAGGCCAACAAAAGTGAGACAGGCGAGAAACGTTGGTAAAAAAATGATCGCGTTTTTTTTCTCAGCTACAGGTCCCATCTGTACAATTCCACTTGAAGATCAAAAGAGTGTTAATGCCGTGGTATTCTACCATTTGTTTACCCAGGGTGTTAGAAAAAGTTCACGAAAGGACGACCCAAAAGCCACGTTCTCCTACATCATGACAACGCTTCTTAACACACGGCCAACAAAACAAAGTCATTTTTAGCTTCCGAAAAAGTACAACTCGTCACCCATCCTGCGCATAGCACCCTGCGATTTCTGTATTTTCCCCAAAATCAAAGATTTGATGAGAGGTTTTACTTTTACCAACTCCGAAGAGGCAGTGATAGCGTTCAATCAGCACGTAGAAAAAATGCCTTCAAATCTGCGGTCCTCCTGTTTTAAAAAATGGTTCGATCGCATGAAAAAATGTTTAAAATGTAAAGGAGAGTATTTTGAAAAGCAATAAACATAACATTTTTTTATAACATGTTTTTTTTTAAGTTACGCAAAACGTATAGTGTGACCTACGTAGAACACCAAAGCGAGCGGCTCTAGGCCGTTTGCATCCAGCGGCTGCCCGTAACCTTGACTAGGTCTTCAGTCCACCGCGTGGAAGGCGTGCCCACGTCGCGTCTTCCAGTTCGTGGTCACCACTGAAGAACCTCCTTTTTTTAAAAGTTGTCAGTTCTGCGAGCGATGTGGCCTGCCCACTGCCACTTTAGCTTTACAATTTAAAAAGCTATTCGGTAACTCGGTCCTGGTGAAATAGAGTCCTAAAACTGCTAAAGAAAATACGAAAAATTTAATACGATTTTCACTAATAGATACTTATTCAAAAAGAAAGTTAGTTCATTTCATTTACAACCGTACTTAGTGTTACCCGTGCGAATTGCGAAGTCGAGGTGAGCTATTAAGTCTAGACAAAAAAAAATTTTTCAGCTGAAAATATCGTTAACATTAAAATGATTGATTATAAACTTCAATAGTTTAGTATTTCATAGACAATTAATTCTTAAAATCACTTTAACGAAACACTCAGCAAGTTATTAAAAACTTTAATGATATAGAACTTTAATAGTATAGAATTAGTCTCAGGAAGACAAAGAAAATTGTAACATCCCATTGTTTTCCTTCAATTAGGCAAATAGTACACATTTCTTACTGCACTTAATGACTTTTCAGTATGTAATTATTGCTGTAATAGTAGCCTTAGATAGTAATTGGCGTGTTCTGGCTAAATATAACGTGTAATTTTATTTCAATTTGTCAACAGTCGTATAAATCAGATAGTTTTCATGACTGCGTGATTGTTGTGATACTTAGATTGTTGTGTTGGAATTGCCATTGATACTAAACTCAATTGATTCTTCATCAGCATTTCAGCCATAGGAAATCCACTGGTGAAGATAGGCCTCCCAGTGACTTGGTTTGAAGGTCGCAGTAAGCCGCTGGATGAAGCGGCCTGCATCCAGCGGCATACTGCGACCTTTACCAGGTCGTTGGTTCACCTTGTGATTGGACGACCTACGCTGCGCTAGCCGGTACGTTGCCTCCATTCGAGAACCTTTCTGCCCCATCGGCCGTTAGTTCTACGTGCTCAACTCAATTGATTAAAGATTTGTTAATTTTCCACATGAATTGTTAGGAATTAAGATACTTGTGCGTTACAAGACAACGACAATTTTTACTTTTTCGATGGCGTCTCCAAGCACACCGATCAAATACTTAGGACCCTTATCGCGATCACTGCTAAAACTCCGCGCCACTGCGCCAACTATCAAAAGTAGGTTATATCCACTTTATATATATTTTTTAATCATTTTAAAAAAATAGTCTAGTCGATTTCGTTTGTTTTAAGTCGATCAGTTGGGTAAAAGAGTGCTAGCACTACTATGTCTTAATTTCGCTTAGCACACAATGCTTAGTGGAAGACAGTCACCCAAAGATTCTTCTGCTCATGATGTTTAATTAAATTCAGCGTTATTAGCCGGGTTACAAGGGTGTTCCAAGCGGCCTCACTTATGATTCGACTGGAGCGGGTTAGTTTGCATAACTTCGCACAGGTATTACAACTTTGGGGTGTACAATCACGCGCAATGAAATATATACACTTAATGACTTATTACGTTGTGATAAGGTTTAAAGTCCAATGAAATTGTAGGATAAATTATGCTCGTGACTGTACGATTAAATATACGCAGGGTGTGAATGAATAAAAGGCGTATGTCTACCGGTCGTTTTCGTAAATCTAAACATTGTAAAATATGTAAGAAGTGCCGTGAAATTCAACCGATTTAGTAAAGAAACTAATTGCTGCATGGTGAAAACTTTATTGTAAATAATTATGTGAAACTGTGCCGTGTTGGGACGGCCGTAAAGAATATACTTCCCTTCCGCCAACAGGAGGCGTGTCGAAAGAGGCGACTAATTCCTGTAGCACGAGACGGATGGCAGCGTCTTAGCGAAATCTTATAAAAAACTACGCTCGCCAACCCGCCTGCCAAACGTGGCGAGTATTGGCACTCCCCCCCGATGATGTCATTGGGGGAAGCCTTTGTTCAGCAGTGGATGTCCTATGGCTGAAATGATGATGATGATGATGGTAAAAGTTGTCATCATCATCATCGTTTCAGCCATAAGAAGTCCACTGCTGAACATAGGCCCCCTTCAGTTATACTATGCGACTAATAGTTAGAAAAAGTTGTAACAGGCGACTAATGGCAATGGTGATTTCGAGAAAACAACTGTGGATCTATACTATAGTCCAAGTGTTCATCATCAGTCTTTGGAAGTCCACTGCAGGACATAGGGCTTCCCTATAGAACCACAGCGAGCGGTTCGGAGCTGTTTGCATTCAGAGGCTTCCCGCTACCTTGGATAGGTCATCAGTCCATTGGGTGGGAGGCCTGCCCGCGCTGCGTCTTCCAGTTCGTGGTCGCCACTTGAGAAACTTTCTCCCCTAACGTTTGCGAGCAATGTAACTTATCTATGGTAATCGAAGAGCTAAGCACATTTTCGTTTAATACTTGGAAGTATAGATAGATTGATACTCTTCTCTTTATTGCATACCACACAAAACAATCAGTACAGAAAAACAATAAATTTAGAATGGTACAATTTAGGTGGTCTTCGCTAAGAGCGATCTCTTCCAGACAACCTTCGGGAAGAGGAAAGTTTGAATAAAAAGTTATGAGGGGAGGCGGTTTTGACCAAAATGTGTCCTGGAACTTGTGTTGTTTTTTTTAACATTACTTTTATCATAGATTTTTAGTAAAAGATGGTATGATATTAATAAGGTGTGCAGGTTTAGTGATGTTTTCTCTCTGGCAAGCAAGTGGTAACTTTATTATTCAATATCACGACTCGGATACTTTTGAGGCTAGATTCCAGCCAGTAAGCTTCACCACACTTCACCTCAAAATACAAGGTAAAAAAAGGAAGCTGTTTTTCTGCTGAGTAGTCTAACGGCTTATGTTACTTATGTTACCTGCCAGTGCTCTCACATGTTGTCATTTTATAATATTTAGCCTTTATTCACGTCGATCAGTGTCCTGCATTTGCAAAAAGCAGCTCATTAGTCCCACATTTTTATATCACAGCTCAAGAAAGTAGGTAGGTACAACGTTTATTAAATTATTGAAAAGAATAAGGGGCCTCTTTCAAACTTGCTGATAAGTTCCAGATAACCTATCTGGCACTTTTTTGACAGCTAATTGTATGGGTTATCTGTCAAAACAAGTGCTAAATAGGTTATCCGGAACTTACCAGCAAGTGCTGAAAGTGACCCTAAAACTTAATTATTTGATCCGTATGATTACTGAGTAAACTTATGAAATGTACTTTAAGAAGAAAATTACTAACTTAAATTAAGTGAATGTAAAACAGGTGGCAATATATATTAATAAGACGGGCAACTATGGAATCTTTGATTGCGGGTGTTGTGCAGTTGCGGTTTTTTCTGTACCATTTTTTTATTGTTAAAAATAAATAAAATATATGTATATATACAAGTTGGCCAGAAAAGGGACGTGCAAAAATTGTTTTTAGGTGCCTCGTGTTGAGAGGTATCTGAATCACCCCTATGTGTGTTCTACGATTTTTCGTAGTTTTCGAGTTACGATTTTTTTTTAATAGCCTATGAAGCCTATGAAGTACTACTTTTTTATTATTATTATGAAAGCGCATTTTCTAGCTTCAAGCTACTTAAAAACTAAAAAATTATCAGTTTTGATTTTTAATTTTAAGTTGAAAATGATAACATAAATTCTCAACTTTAGGTCAATTTTGTAGTAACTTCCATTAAAGTTATGAGGCTGTTTATTTTATGCATAAATGCACAGTTTATAGAGATTTAGCTGCAAGAAAAAAAAAACAAAGAAACCTTCGACTTTTTTTTTTAATTTTCAAACTGATGCGGTTGCAAAAAATCATTAAAAAATTCTTAACTATAAAACTACGAAAAATCGTAGAACATACATAAGTAGTGATTCAGATACCTCTCAACACGAGGCACCTAAAACAATTTTTGGACGTCACTTTTTTATTTCTTCACAATAGGCAACTTAAAACTAGCACATTTTGAATTGTTGGTCTAATATAGCCTGGATTGTAAAGACTGGTGCCTGAGGTAGGCTCTGAAAGACCCTGTAATACAGGTCACCGTGTCTCACTCCCCGGTATGCTTACTTGGCCTGTTTAAAATCTTACTCCCAACACAAGGCAAGTATTTTTTTATCGTATGCAAGTAAGAATAAATAAATAAAGACCCAGTCCCGATTCAATTTAGAAAAGTTCAAATCCCAAATTGCCACAACCAGGAATCGACCTTCCTACCGCTAGATGAAGCAGGGCTGTCTATTCATTTATTTATTTCCCGTAACTCGTCAATATTTCAGGGCCTCTGTCAGAAAGTTCGCGATCCCGTAGGGTTCCCGACGGAGTTTTCTTTTAGTTAAGTAAAATAAGTTGCGGTTTCCTTGAAACGTTTTTTTTTAAAAGTATTTAAGGTCCTGATAATACTTATTTGCTAACTTTTTGGGTGTGTTTGTTTCGGTTGTATTCTACTGCTTAAATACATTAACTTTTTTATGGGACCAACATAAAAATCACAAAAAATTGATTAAAACAATCTTGGCATGTCATTTACAAAAAAAACATTGTATAAAAACAACGAACTGCTAAAATAAAACAATGAAAAAATATTAATTATTAAATTATTGTGTAAACACCATTTTTCATTTTCATTTGATAAAATACGTTAATTATTAATGTTTATTTTGATATTTAACTTATTTTTAAATCAATAGTTTTGTTAGCCAAGTCGTCGCACCATCTTTTTATGGGTCTACCTCTCCAGCGATACAGTGTCTACCCATCTCTACCCATTGAGTGACGATTTGGGCCCATCTATCCTATATTTTATACTTTTTAGTGTCCCGGCACACTTATAAACAAAATCTATGTTACTTATATTTAAACCAATTAATTACTCTTAATCTCTTAATCCCTTGGTCATCGCATCTCGCATGAACGGATGGAACAATTTCGCTAATTCTTTTTTTGTTGTGTTAATTATTGTCAAGAGAAGGTTCTCGAAAGATAAAATTGTCAAAAAAAACTAAACCCCACGCGAACGAAGTCGCGGGCAACAGCTGTAACTTATAAATATTTTTGAAATCCATATTCCTTTATTTTGATACCTGATCGGTTTAGCATTTTTTTTTATTAACGTGTTACTATTTCACGCCAAAATCCGCCATTTTTTATAACCACGGATTTTTGAGACAAATATTACGATACTTTTACTGTCAAAATCCATCAAGCAGCTCTCAAGAATTTACAAACAAATAAACATATAAGATACGCGCAAAAAACATAACCTTTCCTGGGCAGTCGGGTAAAATGGAATGTAAAGATTGTTTACAATATTCAACAAGCAACGGACTTCAGGAGTTGGCATCCCTAGTCCCCGGGCAAAATATTGGACGATCTCAAACTCTTGTCTTGGAACTTTGCGGTTTTTTATTGAACCAACTTTGAGGTTCCGTAACCTGTATTATGCACGAGTTTTTTTCCGATAAACTTCTGCATAATGTGGGGAAACGTTATTGGAAATTGTATTTTAAGTTTTGGGTATTATTCTAGAAAGAATATTTATGTGTAGCTGATGTATTTTTTATAATAATTAGAGTATACGAAGTATACGAATATTTGGATTCAAAAATTTAGCAGCTTATTAATTAACGTTTTTATAGTTTGCATGCTGGAATGTATACAGCGAAACATGGATCCTACTTTGTACCTACCTACCATCAAAATCTAGCAATGTAGGTATAACTAACGTAAAAAAGTTAAGCAAGCCTTTATAAATCCCACTGTACGGCACAGGCCTCACCTCAACTATGAGGTGGTTTGGGCCTTACTCCACCATGCGGGTCTAGTGCGGATTGTTGGAAGGGTGTTGTGAGACTGGTGACAAAGTCTTACTGTCAGTTTTGTTCAAGCCGACCTGATAAGACCTTTACTAGGCTTCACGACTAGTATCAAGTGATATTAGCCGGGACCAACTTAAAACTTGCCTATTGAAGCACAGAGATATTATGCTCGAGATAAATGTCAGTAAATATGGTTGCAATGATGACCCATCCAAAGACAACCGCGGCGTAGACTGCTTAGCTTTATTAATCAGTACCAAAAACCTGCCACCTAACATCGTGTTTTCAAGGGAGTATTACTTCATAAGCAATCTGTTCTAGAACCTTTCTGCCCCATCGGCCGTCAGTTCTACGTGCTATGTGCCCCACCCACTGCCACTTCAGCTTGCTAACCCGTTGGGCTATCTCAGCGACTTTTGTTCGTTTACGAATCTCCTCATTTCTGATTCTGTTTGTTCTAGGGTAAAAAAACGGTAAATTGATTAAATGGCCAATTTTTTAATATAAAATCGTAGTTTTTTCACGCTGTCTCTGGTTTCTTCCAACAATCACATTAAAATCTAGCCCCAAACTAAGCATATAGCTTGAACTATGGCGTCTAGATAACGGAAAAACTTCCATAAATATATTTATAAACATCCAACTTAGGTACAAATGCTCGTGCTCATTCGTCATCATACAAACATTTGCCCATTTGGATTCGAACCCGTGACCTTTGTAGTCTGGAGCACGATCCACTACACCAGACGGTCGTCAAACTGTGGTCCTATAGTTAAACTTGTTCAATATCTGCACTTGAGCGGTTGTAGTTCAGTGGTCGAAGCCTCGCTATTAGTCGTAAGTTCGAATCCCATTATGTACCGCTGGATTTTTGAAATCTGTTCGATGGTGAGTGAAAACATCGTAAGGAAACCTTTTTGTAGATGACACAAATGTGTAGCTAAGATCCATAATGGCCTGATTCCCCTGGCAAAGGGTTATCATCATGATTTCAGCCATAGAATGTCCACTGCTGAAAAAAGACCTCCCCCAATTACTTATCATCGGGGGGATAGCTAATACTGGCCACGCTTGGCAGGGGGTTGGCGAGCACAGTTTTTTAATAATATGTCACACGCAGACGCTGCTGCCGGAATTAGTCGCCTCTTACAACACGGCTCCTATTGGCGGTGGGAAAGTGTATTCTTTGAGGCCAAGATCTTAAAAATTGTTTAGATCAGCCAAGTCAAGTATTGGCACGCATAGTTATCCACGTACGAATTTTATATATATATATATCAGTAACTCGTACGTAACCCGACTAGAAACTGGACAAATTGATAGGAATAATCGTATTGATTTGATAGTTAACAAACTTGCCGAAAGAATTGTTGACTGATTTCCACTTTACCATGTTACACACACAAATATTTTTTCGCCGGAAAATCTCAAAACAGATGGAAACACACGTTTTTATGTATGATCAAAGGTTTAAAAAACATAACGTACGACTATTTGTGAAACTACGTCGGTTCGGCTATACGCCCTGTCTGTCACTTACACACCCCAACATCCGTCACGCGGTGTCTTTTGGGAGGCAGTTTTAAGGGGGATCGTTCAGTGCAGCTCGCGACGTTTCATTTTTTTTACGTCTTTTTTAAGTAGGGCCTCTGATTTATACTGATCAAAATGTGATTTTCGGATGTATTAATGATATTTTGCTGTAAATAATATCAATTTACCAATTTGAGATATATTTGTTCATAAATATCATGTTTTTATCAATCAGTAACATGAACGTAAACGGTAACGGTAAACACTACTTTACAAGAATATTTGAACAATAAATTATAAAAACATAAAATTTGTTGAAGTCATTTCTCTAATGGTTGTCCTCTACCTGAAGGTTGTCTCGAAGAGATCGCTATTAGCGATAAGACCGCCTAAATTGTATGTCTTTCTGTAAAAATCATGTGTAATTTACATGTATAGTCTGCAATAAAGATATATCGATCTATCTGTCACAATGTCGCTCCCCTTCTAACTGCCGTGCCCTACATACAGGGTCCGCAATGATATCATAGCTTAAATCAATAAAGATTTGAATTTGGAATTTGGAATTTCGCGGCCTGTTTGTATGTATGTAGGTAGTACCTACATACCGAGGAGATCGTTCAGTACCTACTGGTACTGAACTAGGTACTGAACGATCTCCCTTAAAGTGTGCCACGCCACGCTTCGCTCCAATCTGCTCAGTCTGGTTTAACCTTTATCCAAAACAATTTTAATTGAAAATTCACCTTTCATATTGGCTAGGTATAATAACAATACTGTATAATGGGTTGATATCTCAGTTAGTTTAGTTTATGCGTGGAAAGCTATTCTCGATAAAATAAACCATATTCATGAAAATTGCCTCAGGCTTATTTAGTTTCAAATTTAACAGGTGGCTTCTACAAAAGACCTAAATTAGTTTCTTTATCATTAACATTTTAATGAAATACATTTGAAACAATGAGACAGACGACCCTAAACTAAACTGTGAGGGTGTAGGGTTCACAGTTGGGTCCAAGAAAACCTTTTTTCTGGCTGGGTATACATGAGCCGCAGATTTAAAAAAAAATATTATTAGATAGCATGAGAAAGTGTGTCTTCTAGCATTTATTATTTAGCATTTATTGACGACCTCCGTAGCCGAGAGGCGAGCATACCGGACTTGGTGTCGCTATCTCTGAGGTTCCGGGTTCGATTCCCGGTCGGGTCAATGTAGAAAAATAACTTTTCTATATTGCCTCGGGTCTGGGTGTTGTGGTGCTGTCGTTGTTTCTGATTTCTGTAACACAAGTGCTTCGGCTACTTACCACAGGATCAGAGCAATGTATGTGATGTTGTCCAATATTTATTTAATTATTATATTATTATTTATTTAAAAAATTTAAAAAAATATATATATTATAATTATATAAGAGTTGGCTACTATTAATTTATACATATCGGAATTATCCTAATTGTCTTTATTGGCCAAATAAAATACAAATAATTAAAAAAAATACTTTTTAGAAGATGTACTTACAATAGTTTAATAGTAGTCCCCAAACTAGATAATCCTGTCTCTGTGGGACTTGAGTTGATGGATTAATAACTTTTTAGCATTATAAGACGTGTGTGCTTGTACGTGTGTGTGTATGTGTGTGTGCGCATTGAATACTTAGCTATGACTTGGTTATATTATGACTTGATATAAATAATAATGTAAGGGTAGATGATAAAATCATTTTTTTAAAACACTTGCCTAACTATACGTGTTTGTTTGTTTCAGAACTCGCATGCAACCAGGAAGATAAATTTCTCAAGAAAAAGGGTTCATCCCGAATACCAAAGGTAAGATAATCCTACTAATATATAGGTTGTTTAAAAAGTACAAGCCACATTTTAGGGGGTAGTTTAGGATTGTTTGATTTGGTTTGGAATTGAGTCTTGAATAGGTACAGTATAGGGTTATAAGTGTGTAACGAAAAGGTGAAATAAAACTTTAAGGGGTTATTCTACGGCTAAATTACATCAACTTTTTCTATGGGTCCAAATTCAAAATCTCAAAAAAAAAATGACATTTCCATACAAACTGATGCCAGCTGGTCGCGTTTTAGTATGGGAAAGTGTTTTTTTTTTGCGATTTCGATGTTGGTCCCATAGAAAAAGTTGATGTAATTTAGCCGTAGAACATCCCCTTAAAGTTTTATTTCACCTTTTCGTTACACCCTGTATATGTGAACATACCCACACGCTTACACTCATGCATGCACGCACATACATACTCACTCACACAAGTACACACATGCACATACTATTTTAATAGTATAACTTAATTTAGGAAACACATTTTAACTATTCACTTAATTAATTTTAATTGTTTCTGTTTACTCAAACCTTTCTTTAGTATTCTTATGTATCTTTTGTAAATTTCAAACAGACATACTTAAATGGAGACTAGCTACTTGTTTTGAACCTGTACCTAACTCTGTAAAAGATACTGAATGAACATATTTCATTTTATACTGAATAGGGTTTGCGTTTAACACAATGACACATGACTTGATCCGATCTCAAATGTTTAAATATTCCGCTATGAACTTCACTTCAATATAATAGTTGTATATCGTCAAAACTTACACCGTAATAACAATATTCTATCAAATACGATATCTGAGTACTGAAACCATACAAATATTCCTGAAATATTACACCTACACTTCGATTGAGATGATATAACAATGTTAAGTCTACTCCTATGTTTCTTATACAGTGTATGGCCTAGAACTGGGGATAATATTGAAAACAAAGACTCTATAGGTCATGAGTAATTGAATTATTATGGTCCCAACTAATTAAAATCAAAACTTTACTTTTTGCTTTATAAAAAGCTCAAACTTAATCGTAAATTCAATGTAATGCAAACAATGCAATAGTTCCGCTTAACTAGATCGATTGAGTTCATTCTGCATCGTATTTATTCATATCACATTATGACAACGTTAGCGATAATATCGTTCTGCATTAATACACTGATTATGAATCGTAACTTTAAATTCTTATTGTGTGTAATACATGGGTTTTGGTTAGCTGGAATCTTTTTAGAAAAAAAATCTAATACTCTAGAGAAAGGAAAGGAAAGAAACGCAAAAGGACCGCGTGAGGAACTCGCGCATCCGCGATAGCCTTCGTGTCCGTGATATTGCAGACAAACTGCAGGAGAGTAGCCTACGCTGGTACGGCCATATTTTGCGGAAACCGGCAAGCTACGTAGAAAACAAATGTCTGGCTATGCCGCCACCGCCAGGTCCCGGCAAAAGGGGTAGACCCAAGTGATGCTGGCTTGACGTCGTGAGGGCTGACATGCGTGCCAATGATCTCACAACTAGAGACGCTCAAGACCGCGCGAAGTGAAGGAGTAATCAATCAAGGAAAGCGGACCCTGGGCTCCAAAGCAATGGCTTTAGACGCAACCGGGATTGACTGTATAGATGAAGAAGAAGAACTAATACTCAAGAGAGTCGCGGTTTCCAATATTATCCCCGGTTCTAGGCCACACACTGTATATCGGTATCGAAATGTATTTGCTTCTTTACTCTTGTAGATATATTTCATTACCATCATCACCATCATCATAACCTTCACCATCACCTTTGGAAGTCCACTGCTGGACATAGGCATTCTTTAAGAGCACCACGACGAGAAGCTCTGGAAAAACAGGTTTGTTGTTTCAACATTGAAATCGGCAAAAACACATTTTTACATCTAAATAGCCATTAACCTATTAAGAGTATAATATAGTATTTTCATATCTTCATACTTCTATACTAACATTACAAAGTAAGTAAGTAGTATTTTATTTGGCACCAAAAACAATCTAAAATTACAAAATACAGGAATGGTCGGTGCCAAACAGGTCTCCCGCTCAGCATTAGTCGTGGCATAGACCACGACACGGGTATTCTGCGGGAGCCTTGGACACCGCATCATCAAATAATATAAAATTAAACATCAACAACAATAAAAAAGAATAATAAATGAAATAAAATAAAGCTAAAAAGTTTGTTGGTTTGGTTGAACGCGCTAATCTCAAAAACTACTAGTTGGAATTGAAAAAATATGTTTGTGTTGGATAATCTATTTATTGAGGATGGTTATAAGCTATATAACATCATGCTGTGACCAATAGGAGCGGAGCATCAAAGAAAGATGTTGCAAAAACGGGATAAAATATTCGTTTTGAGAGCTTCCGTTGCGTGCACACAGCGTAAGTGGTTAAAATTACGCTAAAATCTTTTTAGGTTGACTTAACTATAACCTTTTTAATGGTGATAAAATTTGATCTAAAATAATGCATTATTTGGTCTTAAGTCTTATCAACTTTAAGTAGCAGACCGAAGTCCACGCGGGCGAAGCCGCGGGCGGAAGCTAGTTTCGGATTTTTTCGATGTCGGTTAAATAGTGAAAGTTCGAAATATATTTAGAGCTGCACAATGTAGGCAGTCTTAATTCTAAAATTGATCTCTTTTAGTTCTAATTCGATAGTTTTACCTACTATTCATTTTTTTTCCGTGCCCGTTTCCCGCATCAAATAAATAGTTCAGTGTTACCACAGCACAGAAATAGTTTATCCAATACCCTACCGGAACAAACACGAACTAAAAAAACTAACCTCAAAAAGTATCTACGATATAAATCCATCAGCCACCCTGCCGCGACGCGTCTAAAATATAGGTATTTTCCCTCAAAGGCACGAAAAATCTAAGGGCGAATTTCTATTTATTCGCCCCCTAATCGTGGCCACAATATTTCACCAGAAACATCCCACAGCCGTTGAATTATTTATATATCGTGATAGAAATAAATTTATTTCGTTATCTCGAGTTTACCTATTTCTCTTCGGGGGCTGATAGTGTATCGGGTAGGCTTAGGCACTTCGATAGATATTAATGACTTAATTAGGCGATCGGGATTTTTATCTTTGGCAATTTATTTAACTATGGATAGAATGTTATTCGTGATCTTAAATGTGAAAAGCGGTAGTATCTCCAGTGGGTCATAAGTTCGAATCCAGTACGTTATTCCAGGTTTTTAAATTTCCCGGCGGAGACCTTAACATACGTGTGTATGATAGTTTTTATTTTATTTAATAAATGTGTCTAGTATAATATGTTTATTTTTAATTTATAATTAGACAATTTTTTGAAAGATTTGTATCTCCTTTATCACACCGCCCACAGAACATCTCTGTTTAGCCTAATGGTCGACTGGTACAGAAAGCCTCATGACATTAAGTTCACCTTCTGTATGTTTTTTTAATTTGTTTTTAGTTTAATTAAATAAATACATCTGTATGTGAAGGTGTCCGCCGGAAAATGTAAAAAGATCCAGCTCTGGTAAAAACGGTCTGTCTTCTCAGTCCAAGAGTTCCGGAGCATAGATGGCTGTCGCACCAAATGAAATTGGACAAAGGACTAGATGAGTAAATAAATAAATATTGGACAACATCACATACATTGCTCTGATCCTGTGGTAAGTAGCTAAAGCACTTGTGTTACAGAAATCAGAAACAACGACGGTACCACAACACCCAAACCCTTGACAATATAGTTACTTGACAAAAGATAGTTTTCTTCATTGACTGACCAGGAATCGATCCCGGGACCTCAGAGATAGCGACACCAAGTCCGGTATGCTTTCCTCTCGGCTACGGAGGAGTAGTTTTGATATATTAGTGACAAATCAAATTAAACATGTTAAGGGGTCTCCATTATTACGTAATTTTTTTAGTAACTTCTTTACACCAAGTTGGTGATTCAATGTGGTGATGTTTTAGCAAAATACCCAAAATCAAACTATCTTTTGAAGAGTTTAACGATAAAATAAAAACACGTGTTATCTAAAATAGACAAACATACAAAATCAGGCGCCTAGCCAACCTTTTCGTTAAATATTTAGATTTGATTTGGATAGACAAAGACGAATAATATAATACATATTGGGTCTTCCATTACGTATAAAATGTTAGAAGATTTTCAACATTCACCAGTTCAAGATGTAACAATTCTACTGTAGTCAGATATGTAACACACATCATTATAGCTTGTCAATATCATATCATAAATGATTTACAAACGTCCACTCCAGATACTATTCCAGAAGATATTCTTTGAAGTCCATCTCCAGACCTATTTTCTATTCATTCAGAATACATCTGTCATTTTGTTGTCATCACCGAACGAGATAAGAATACAATTTTGGAAACAGCGAAATGCCGTAACAGTGATTAAATATGGTTGTTTGATTTTCATTTGCGGTAACTTGATTGAGTCGGGTGATTAAGGGCGTTTATAAATTGGGCGTATTTAAGCTTTGCGCGCTTGTATGAAACGGGCGTTTTAATGGATGAGTGTGCTTGCTTGCGTGCATGTTTATATCATAGGTATTATAGGTATTTATAATAATAATAAATAAATTGTGTTCACAATCACACCAATTATCTAGCCCCAAACTAAGCAAAACTTGTACTATTACAACTTAATTTCCTCTGCCCAAAGGTTGTCTGGAAGAGATCGCTTTTGGCGATAGGGCCGCCTGATTGTACATAACTGTGTCTTGTGTTATTATACACATTACAACCTTTAATGTTTTTGTGCAATAAAGTGTCTATCTATCTATCTATCTATGGCGACTAAATAACGGATAAACATACTTAAATATTTTTATAAACATCCATGACTTAGGTACAAATGATCGTGCTCATCACACAAACATTTGCCCCTTGCGGGATTCGAACCCAACCGCTGGCTTAGTAGCCCGGAACGCGAACCACTACACCAGACGCTCGTTAAATTCCTTACCTATTTCGTCGTTACGAGTATCAGTCGTTTCGTAAGTAACATTACTTTACAGTCGTCGGACTTTTTAACATTTTTTAGTTACTTAAAATCAAAACATAGATAGATAGATAATCTTTATTGCATACAAGTAAATTACACATGATTTTTACAGAAAAACGTACAATTTAGGCGATCTAATCGCTAATAACGATCTCTTCCAGACAACCTTCACAATTTAATGATGTAGTTTTAACTGACAGCGTCTGGACTCTGTTTTCTTCGCGATCGCTAGTCAGTCAAATAGGTTTAGGCAGTCGCTGCCCGTTTGTTTTTTAGTGTTATCATCATCATCATCATCATCATTTCAGCCATAGAACGTCCACTGCTGAACATAGGCCTCCCCCATTGACTTACAGATTGGCCGGTTGGAAGCGGCCTGCATCCAGCGTCTTCCTGCGACCCTTACCAGGTCGTCTGACCACCTTGTGAGTGGACGTCCTACGCTGCGCTTGCCGGTACGCGGCATCCATTCTAGAACCTTTCTGCCCCATCGGTCGTCAGTTCTACGTGCTATGTGCCCCGCCCACTTGAGTGTTATGGCTACATCAAATCCGTCTGACTACTGGTCATAATTCTCAGCTCAACTATGCGGTGGTTTGCGTTATACGCTTGATTTTAATGCGGTGCATTGGAATAGTAGGTAGGTTTGTAACAACCTACTAATAGGTGTAACAAAGCTGCTTTCTGGCCTCTAACTAAGCCTTAACGTCTAATTTTAGTCTTATTTAACAATATCAACCCAGCACCCCTAGCATTACCACCAAAATTCAATATGATCAACCCTGCGCCCCTAGCATGACCACCAAAATACGATATGATATGATATGATTTAGCGATATGTCGACACTAACTGTAAAAATATGATAGATAAAGCCGCCATTTTGATTTTTTATTGAAACAGCGATCATAATATGTGACGTCACTGGCACGGCGATTCAACATGGCGGCTATATCTATCATATTTACAGTTGGTGTCGATATATCGCTATATCATATCATATCGTGTTTTGGAGCTCATGCTAGGGAACCTCGACCAACTTTAAACAGCACAACCTTTAATTCTAAAGAGATGGATATGATGGCGGAATGATCACCCATCCAAATTTTTTTCTTCAAATTTATTTAATTAATTTTAATTGTAATGCTTTAATGACATCGTTGCCCATTGTAATTTAAAATCTATTTATTAATTGACTATCCTGGAACTGACATTGTAATGTATAAACATAAACCAATTTGAAATTGTATATCGTTATAATATGTTAATACGAGTATGAGTTTGCATGCTGTATTTTATGGCTGAATAGGTTATAAGCAACTATTTCACTGTATACCAACTTGTGATCAACTGTCACCTAACCCTATTTATGGCAAATAAATGAATTATGAAAAACGACTCTGGCAAGGGTTCCATAACCAATGCACCCCCCACCACTGAGCTACAAGCACCTTGACAAGGCATTTTATAAAGAACTTGACGACAAAAATAACGTCCAATCTGCAAAAGTCGTAATAATTAATCAATTCAGCTATATTGTTACAAATTGTGAAATAGATACGAGAGGCTTCATCTAGCGTCAAGGATATAGGTTTCAAACATATATAACTATGTGTTATTATTTAAGTATATTATGTTTGATAATAATACGTAGGCCGCTTTACATGTTCAGTCGGTGTAAAGATAATACGCCAGTGTGGTGATATTTATAATGTTAGTAACGCTCATAGAATAACAAAGTCAGACGGTTGTGGATTTGAATCCCGCAAGGGGCAAATTTTTGAGTGATAGGCACGAGCATGAGTGCTTTAGTCATTTATGTTTATTAAAGTATTTAAATAAGTTTATTCGTTATTTATCTAGCCGCCATAGTACAAGCTTTAATTAGTTTGGGGCTAGTGTGATTGTGAAAACTATTTGTTTACTATTTTATATATTAGTTATTTAGCGAAAACAAGCGTGCCGTCAAGAGCAGCTTCGTACTCTGCAAAGAACAAGCGTGCAGTAAGTAGGAGGGACCAAAACGCCATGAGAAGGTGAAATGAGTGGCCATGAAGAGTTTCTTATCCTGCGGGAGGACCAAGCTCGCCGTGAAGAGGCTTTGCGCGAAAGACTTGCGGGGCCGTGACGACGAACAAGCAAGCCGCCACAATAACATTCTCCAACAATCGCCTCAGTAAAAGAAGACATAAGCGAGGTGTAGCAACGAGTACATCCGAGGAGAATGTCAGAATCTTGAAAGACTGAAAGATACCGGAAGATCTGTAAGTAGTACTGACAACCAAATCCACAGCGACAGTAGTTGGAAGTTTAAAACTGCCTAAATTCTCTGGAATAAAGGATCCCATCTTGGACAGCCTACAAGAAGCATTTTGAGGCCGTTACAAATCTCAACGCATGGAGTAAAAATCAGGTTGGCCTGATATACTTACGTAATTATATCCATTATGTTGACAACCCCTAAACGCAGGCACTACGTGATAAGGCGTTAATGTCGTTGAGTGAGAAGCGTTTAGGGGGGGCTTTAATCAGACAGTCACATAGGAACTTTTGAGATCTGTGTTCTGCAGTAGGACGTTTATAGGCCTCTACACGTTATAAGGTACATTTTCTATGTCAAATCCTTTTACTTAATTACCATTATTGACTGCGTTTAATACACAAAATGTATTTTTAATTTTACCTGTTAGATGAAAAAGCGGGATTTTAAGCGCCCCAGCTCGAGCCAAAAACAGAAACCGCTCACAAAAACAGCTGTTTAAAAATGTATAGCTCTCAGTATAATATGACCCTAAAAATAAGCTCTCAAAAGCCAGGGCAGTGCTCATAAAAGAACACTTAAAATTTCACATTTCCAATACACTCAAATCCGAACACAGTACTTTAATAATTAAAAGAGTGCGATTTAAAACCCACCGGTACAGACTTTAATTATTCAGGAATAAACAGTGGGCCGTAATCAAGCCGCTTACCGGTTCAGACGATACGCGAACACAACGACACAATGTATTCATATGGAGGCGCAACTGAAAAATTAGGGTTGTCGGGAACAGGAATAATGTAGGTAAAAGAAATTGCCCGCCGCGGTACAGTATGCTGTATCACGAATGCGACTAACACACGACACCGTAGCAAAAACTCGCCGTCAGCGAAGCGTGGCCTAATATGTATGTAATCTATACACGATGGCCTAATGATAGTAGTCCAAAAATGTTTTGTGGTAACTGGCACAGCTCATATAAAAATTTACATACACACACACCCAAACATTGATATTTTTAAGTTTAATTTAATTGGAGTTGTATAAAAAATCAGATAAACCCATAAGTCGATCCTTGCTTGTACTACATAACTACTCTACTTCTACACTAAATGTTACATTCATTATATACTACAGTTTTCAGACAAATACAAAAAAATCGTAACTGTTCGCAAAACGAATGTGCATTTAAAATTTTAGTCCGTTTTTCTTTGCTTGATTTTAATTTTGAATTGTTCATTTAAATCATAGTTTACCTTCTATAGTAGTCAATCATTTAAAACAAAATCCTTTTTATTCTAACAGTTCGTTGATTTTATAAACAGATGTATTTTTAAAAAGACCAATGTAAAATATTCGCCAAGCAAAGAAAAACGGACTTTAGTTAGCAACACGCCCTCTGCCTAAAAACTATTTTAAGCTCTAAAATAGTTTGGTTTCCCTATGTTACAAGTATCAATCGCAATCCTGTAATGTGCCTTTGTGCCAAGTATTGGCAGCTTACGAACTAAACAGCGTCAACCCTACCCAACCGGAATGAATCTGAATGGTGGAAATTGCGTCCAGTCAGTACTGGCATATCTATAAACGTCTGCTATTGTACTTTTAGGCATTCTGTGCCATTCGGGGTACACTGTGTATTTTTAACCGCTCTGTTACGCAGGCAAAAGGCTTTATTTGATAACCCTTCCACTGACGTTTTTTGGGTTAAAAGTTTTCTTTTGCGTTGAATGAAAAAGATGGTTTATTTTTATTTTCAAACTTAAGTAGGTAATAAAATAATTACTAGTAGGTAATTAAATAATTCTAATATGCAGTGTGTTTTTAAAAATATCGTTTTAAACTTTTGTATTAATTATTATTATTTACATCAATTTATAGATTAATGTTTCTGTGTTTAAATTAAAATTAGTATTATTTGATTTGTATGTATGCCATGAAATAGTAATTCCGTAAGATAATGTTTGGCCGTTGAACCTCAAATCTAAAATAGATCTAATGTGATGAATTTTACGATCGTCTGGTGTAGTGGTTCGCACTCCGGACTACAAAGCCTGGCTATTGCAGGTTCAAATCCCGCAAGAGGCAAATGTTTCTGTGATGACCACGAGCATTAGTACCTAAGTCATGGATGGATGGATGGATGGATGGATATAAACGTATTTAAGTATGTTTATCCGTTATCTAGTCGCCATAGTACAAGCTTTGCTTAGTTTGGAGCTACTTAATTGGTGTAATTGTAGAGACAATTCAATTGTTGAATTTATTAATCAGTTTTATAACAATTTATTTCTCGTATTAATTATTAATAGTCATAAATATTCAGTAATGGCCAGAGGTACATACGAGTACATCTATTGTACCAATCATTTTTTGCATAACTCTCTGACAGACCAAAAACTAAGCGCTCCAACTTGCCAACTGTGAACACAAGAATTCCCGGGTGCATTATAATCCCCTCCCTGTAACCCCATTTCCCGACTGCATAATATTTAAATTCCCATTCCAACTTGCTATAGAGTATAACAGCGCTGTTTTGACCACTGGCGCACTCATAAATATTCTAACAGCTTCTATAAACAACTGATCAATATGAAATATTTTGAGTCACTGCGTTATAAATATTTATTTCTGTAACGAGAATAATTTATCAGCGTTTTTAAAGTTTTGTCTTGTCAATGTAGAATGATGCGAACAGTAATGCAGGTGTCCGTGGGAATAATAGAATTGTATATACGACGAACTCCGTAGCTGAGAACCGATCATACTGGACTTGGTGTCGCTATCTCTGAGGTCCCGGTTTCGATTCCTGGTCGCTCAACGTAGAAATATAACTTTTCTATATTGGTTCGGGTCTGAGTGTTGTAACACAATTGCCATAGGATCAGAGCAATGTATGTGATGTTGTCCTATATTTCGCAAGGGGCAAATGTTGATGTGATGAGCACGAGCACCTTAGTAACTTACCTTAGCATATTGTACCTTAGGAATGGATGTTTATAAATGTATTAAAGTATGTTTATCCATCCGTTATATAGTCGTACTAGTACAAGCTTTACTTGGTTTGGGGCTAAATAATTTTTGTGCCATGTGGGGACGGCCGTAAAGAATACTCTTCCCCACCGCCAACAGGAGGCGTGTCGTAAGAGGCGACTAATTCCTGTAGTACAAGACGGGCAGCAGCGTCTGCGTGGTAAATCTTATAAAAAAACCTGCGCTCGTCAACCCGCCTGCCAAGCGGTGCGAGTATTGGCAATCCCCTCTGATGATAGGTCATTGGGGGTGGCCTGTGTTCAGCAGTGGACTTCCTATGGCTGAAATGAATCTATTAAACTTATATTTATTACGTATACACAGTGAGTTTTCAACGGTTTTGGAGACGCAATAGTCACATTCTTCTGCTCAATTAACATGGGTCCAGAATTAAAATCGCAAAAAAAACTGGACCTCATTATTTCCCAAAACCTCATTGCCCATAATATTGTCCCAAAGCATTGGTGGGGCAAAAAAAATGGTACGTGTAAAAGTGCCTCATTCAGGCCTATTTGCAGAACTATATTAGTTTTAATAGTTTTAATGGTATTCAGCTGCTTATTTTAGATGTCAATACAGTTAGGTTTTTGTATTAGAAGCTGATTACGTAGGTACTTTCAAGAAAACACGATTTCACAATCACTGTATAGCTTGTTTCATTTACAAATAAAAGCTTTTACTTCGAGAAATCTCTCACTCAAATAGCTTCTATACGCTTTAACCTATTTAGAGAACTAAAAAATTACTAGCAATCTCACTAGCCGTTACCCTTCAATAGCGATTATATCAAAGGATACTTTGAAGTCGACGTGAATGCTCGACCGAATCAACCAAACACAACTTTCAGTGCTTTGCTCGCTCCGCTCAATTAAGTCGAAAAGCAGCCGACCGCGGCGCCTCTAGCGGGCGTGGAGCGAACCTGCACGCTTACCGAAATTAAGCCCTGTATTTGCTGTTGCGGGTTCAGATGGCTTTGCTAAAATAACAACCAAATACTGGCTGGTTGGAATTCAACTGATTTAGCAAACAAAGAAAGAAACTATTGCTGGATGGTGGAAACTTTATTGTAAATAATTATGTGAAACTGTGCCGTGTGGGGACGGCCGTAAAGAATACACTTCCCCACCGCTAACAGGAGGCGTGTCGTAAGAGGCGACTAATTCCTGTAGCACGAGACGGGCAGCAATGTCTTTGTGCGAAATCTCATAAAAAACTGCGCTCGCCAACCTGCCTGCCAAGCGTGGCGAGATGGCAATCCCCCCTCCCCCCCGATAAAAGGCATCGGGGCCTCCCCCAAATCCTCCTCCTCCCTTTGTTCAGCTATGGACGTCCTATGGCTAAAACGACGACGACGATGTGACACAAAGGAAGAACAAAGAAATTTAAAAGTTTCGTTAACACATTGCATGCTGTGACAGCCTGTATTTAAGAAGTTCTATATACCTTACGATCTGTTACCAGCGCATCCTCGGCTACTTTGGTCATATTGCCCGTCGACGGCCAGATAACCCCGACAAGTTGGTTATGGTTGGAAAGGTGGAAGGGAAAAGACCACGCGACCGATCACCAAGCCGCTGGTGTGACCAGGTGACTGCTCTAACTGGCCTCACGGTGGCAACTGCTCTTAGAGAAACAAGATGACGGGAAATTTTGAGAAAATCTGCGAGGGCCTTTCAGGGACGCGACCTTCAGAAATGAAGAAAACGATTAAGAAGAATATACCTTACTCGTATTAGTGTTTGTCTTGTTAGTTGTCCTATTAAATAAATAAAATAAATTAACATCCTGAACAGTTTCAAAAGTCACTACAAATGCTCGTATCACTATTACTAAGTATGGAATTAACATTGAGTGTTAGGACAAGTAGAATTGTGCCACATGGAACTCGCTTTTCTTTGGACGATAGGCTTGTTTCCTGGGCCAAAAAAGATGATTCTATTTAGTCCGTCAGTTAGATTATCAAAAAAAAATTGGACCCATAGTTTGACTTTTGTCAATCAAACAAAAAATGACGAAGATAAAGCGCATCAAAGTGAGCACGTGACGTCACGCCTTGCTAAAAAGTATCGCAAGGCGTGACGTCACGCGGAAATTTAACGGGCTATATCTTCATCATTTTTGGTTTGATTGAGAAAATAAAAAATACGTGTCCAATATTTTCTGTTAATCCAAATGACGGACTAGGGCGGACTATATAAAAAGGCGCATGAGCAACGAATTAACTGCGCTCGCTCCAGTTCGCACTACGTATTGCGAAGAACGATATTAATATCGTTGATTCCGAACCGTTAAAAATCGCCAGATCTGTAGGTACACGTTTTATTAAAAAGCATCATTTAATTCCCAATTCTAACAATAACCGTCTGGTTTTCACATTTGACCGATTTATGTATATTTGAAACGAAACGGCGCGAAACATTGCCCACGCCGTTTCATTTTGGTAACTGCGCAGTTTCGGTAAGCGCCGGTAGAGGCGCCACGGTCGACTGCCTTAGACTTAATTGAGCAACCATTGAAGTTTATGTTTGGCGGCAAATTCGCTCGAGCGAATTATAGAGTTCAAAGGGTTCCGTCCTTTGAAATAAATTTTGGGCGATCTTTATGACTGAGTACAATAGTTTTTTGATTTACATATTTACTGAACTTCTGTAGTTTTCATTGTGTTGTTTTACTTTTTTATTAAGTTGTATCATGTAATGTTGAATTGGGTCTACGTTTTCCATGGCACTAACAGTACCTAAGTGCGATCGCGCTGATTCTTCCTTGCCATGTTTTTTTTAAAATATTGGACAACATCACACACATAGCTCTGATGCTAAGGTAAGTAACTAAAGCACGCTTATAACAATCAGGTACTACAACAATGCCCAGAAGCAATGTGTGAGAGCAATATGTAATGTTGATTCACTAACATCTTGTAGATCGCTTTTTAAAGACTTAAATTTTCTTACTGTTCCTTGCATGTACATTTATGAAATATGCGTCTTTGTCAAAAGTCACCCAAAGTTATTTAAAACACGCATGGAAACACATGGACGTAATACAAGGTACCCTAACAAGCTGATACTAAATACAGTAACGACTCGGATATATGGTCAAAATAGCTACCAAATGGCAGTCAAAATATATAACAGACTAAGCGATGACATGAAGTCTCTATCATTGGAAATGTTTAAAAAGAAACTAAAAACCTGGTTGATACATAACTGTTTCTACTCAGTGGAGGAATATTTTGATTTTTTCAAACGAATATGATGTTAAAATTAGTAATTATTGTATATAATAAAATTGTTTGCATGCCAGTTTCTGGTAAAATGTGTGAAACGCTGTTAAAATTTAAGATCTGTATGTACCACATTTTGAGCAAAATAAAATATTATCTTATCTTATCTTATCTAACACCCAGACCCGAGATAACATAGAAAAGTTCGTTTTCTACAGAGATTGAATCGGCTACGAAGGTCACTTTCATATTTCATGTCCTCGCAAGTAAAGACACTTACACACTAGAAGAATTAGGAGGTATCACTAATAATGCGGATCTCGTGACGTGACAAATGTTGATGTATTGCTATTGGCACAAAACGAAGACGACAATACAGATATCCATCATTATGACAAGACAATATAGGCACACAATTTTTCTTTAAATATTACGACGCATGAAGGCACGCACGCGCACACATACACACACACACACACAATATTTAGTTTAGTTTAGGTGATGCTTGCGAATATTAATAATATTGTGCCGTGCAGGGACGACCGTAAAGAATACACTCACCACCGCCAACAGGAGGCGAGTCGTAAGAGGCGACTAATTCCTGTAACACAAAACGGGCAGCAGCGTCTGAGTATTGTATTATCATTGGGGGAGGCCTATGTACAGCAGTGGACTATGGCTGAAATAAATGATGATGATGATGATGATACTTAATATTTTACTAACAATTTTGTTTTAATCAATGTTTCCTTGTAACAATCAATGTAATGTTGATAGCTTGACCCAGATCTCCAATCTATTACTACTCATTTATCTGTTAATGTGTTAAATACTTTTATAACAAATGAAAACTGGTATGTGCGTATTTGTTTACAATGAGATTACGTCATAGCACAGTTAATCTGTAGACAGACATGGCCGACAGCGTTTTTGTCTGTTCTTGAAAAGTTTATTTTGTCAATTATTTTGTAGTTTTCTAAGCCTCAAAAAATACAATTAATTACCTTCCTCTACCTGAAGGTTGTCTGGAAGAGATCGCTTCCAGCGATAAGACCGCCTAAATTGTGCTATTCTTAATGTATTTATTTTCCTGTGATTTGTTTCTTTTGTAAGGTGTACAATAAAGAGTCTATATATCCATCTATTATAATTATAATTTTAATACTAATTATATAATATAATTTATTTCGGTCTATTATAACAATAATTATCAATTTAACCCGTTAACATCTAAACGGTCTCATGAGACTGCATAACAATATATTTTCGACTGTGTCTCGTTTACGTATGCTTGATCAGTTAAAATCTATTTAAAAACAGTATTAACTAGCCTATTACACACAATTTTTCGTTATAAAATTGCTAAAAAAAAGGTTGGTTATGCCATAGAGCCTTAGCCAAGCAGTAACATACCACTTAGGTACACATGCTCCAAACGATCCACGTCCCAAAAACACCTGTAACAAAACCCAGCCGGCACATTACACATTTATTACTCGACCGGCTAACGTCACATTTCGGAAAAAGCAGAAACAGAATACATCGTAAATACTTTCTACACTTCAGAGCCCAAAACGACTGTGGTATTAAATATTTCAATTCCATTTCATTCCTTTGGGATCGCTACTCCCATTTTGTAAGCCCAGTGTACAGTTCACTTCATAAAGTTATAAGAGTTTCACTTTGTCCAAAATTGTAGGATGGAAATATTATTTATTAAGTGGTAATAACAGGTGAAATAAGTCCTTGACCGAATGGTGGTTCAGGGAAAAATTGTAGGTTAGGTGGTTGCTAGATGAACAGGTGATTTCATAAAAACAACGACACTTGGACTTGATTAGCACAAAACTGTTGTAGATGGCGCTGTTACGGGGAGGTTTATAATATCATAAAATGGGATTCAAAGTAGCTGAAATGATAATAATGAACCAGTTTACACGAAGTGTTTATAAAATTCTACAAAAGCTGTAAAACCGTAGACCTTCCTGGCGCGCCCACTAATGTAATATTTATAATATTTATAACATTCCCTGAATACGGTGAAGTAAATACTAGATACTTTAGAAGATTACCGAGACCAAAAAAAACGTTTTTGGATGGCTTGGTCTTCTACAAATTGCTCAGAACTCTTTTGAATCGAATTAGTCAAGAATACAGACCGTTTTTTATATCATTAATGTTTCTTCATTTGACTGTCAATACTTGTACAAGAGTATTTATGTTATATGCATTCCTTCCATTTTATTCATAGATTCATTTATTTTAGTACATTAACCAGTCTCTTAACTTACTTATTCATTTATTTCTACCGTTTTAAAAAAGAATTTTCTCACAAGGTCATCGTGCTAAATATCCAGTTCTAATCTAAATTTAATCTTTGCATAACTGACGACCTCCGTAGCCGAGAGGCGAGCATACCGGACTTGGTGTCGCTATCTCTGAGGTTCAGGGTTCGAATCCCGGTCGGGTCAATGTAGAAAAATAACTTTTCTATATTGTCTCGGGTCTGGGTGTTGTGGTACCGTCGATGTTTCTGATTCCTGTAACACAAGTGCTTTGGCTACTTACCACAGGATCAGAGCAATGTATGTGATGTTGTCCAATATTTATATTTATTTAATATTCATTATTAAAAATATAAAAAAAAACTACAATCGATGGAATACATAGTCAAGTGTTTAATGGCAAAATTATTTTTAAATGTAAAAATAACATTTATTCTGTTTGACTGTACTTCGTCTCTACAAATGAAGGTATTGCTTCACGCTTGAAAGTTTTTAATTGCTACCAATAAAAACCACGGATTGGAGCATGTCGTCAAAATGTAATCGACCGTTAGGGCTGCACTTCGAAATTAACTACAGTTTAATAATATTCTTCGCGAGGGACTAACTTAAATTCTTTGTTAACTTTACTAGAAGTGATCTTATTGAATAAGGTGTTTTTATTTTGCTAACCAACTTTATTTCAGGGATCTAACCCATAGTTAGTAAATTATTGTATCTAATACAACAACATAATATACAGTGCCGTGCGGGGCCTTAAAGAATACACCTCCCCACCGCCAACAGGAGGCGTGTCGTAAGAGGCGACTAATTCCTGTAGCACGAGACGGGCAGCAGCGTCTGCGTGAGAAATCTTATAAAAAAACTGCGCTCGTCAACCCGCCTGCCAAGCGAGGTATTGGCAATCCCCCCAATGATAGTCATTAGGGATGACCTATGTTCCGCAGTAAACGTCCTATACCTGAAATAATGAATACAACAATAAACTAACCTGAAACTAAAGTCTACTTACTCGAGAATAAAAGCGTATCAATGAGGCAAGAAGGTTCGTATTATCGTCAAAAACTAACTACGTGACCCCCTAAACTGTAACCGCTTGTCAAAATTCAAAACCAAAATAAAACAAAGAAGTCAATTAAATCAAAATGGTCGCCGCGCGTAGCAATCATGCCGTAGCAATTATGCTCTCGTAGCAAACGCTACGCGCTACGAGCCGTTTGAATTAATACTCGTAGTCGACTACGAGAGCAGCTGGATTGTTAGGATTCCGTACATTTGGAGTAAAAAATAAACTTATCACTATATAGTTCTAGGTATGTTTTGTATAGAGTTATAAAATGTCCGTCACGTTATAAATGTCTGACCAATATGACCGATCAAATTGGACATTTGCTCAATGTGACCGGACATTTTGGACATTTATTGTTACTTACGTCACAATCAATTCTATTGACAAACTATGAAAAAACAATTTGGTCACAAATAAGTGCATTATTATAAGAAAGACAGGCTTTAGTAGTGATGATCTATAACGAAATGAAATTTCAAAAATTAATTTATCTTTCTGCACGAACAAGCTAAAAAGCGTCACGCGCAAGTTTTTGTTTTTGTTCAATCCAGATCAAATTACATGTTTTATTGTATGTTTTTATTGTCAAATACATAACATTAAGGACTTACTTTAGAGGAATTCTTCTTTTTTTTTAGTTTATACTTAAAAAAATATGTGACCATCGTGACAATAAAATAATGTCCAATGTGACTGAGCATTTATCATAAATGACGGACGCTTATAGCATATGACCGTCAATTTACAACTCTAATAGATTAGAAAAAACAAAAACGTCCAGTACCTAAATAGTTTTGTAATTTTTTTTTCCTGTATGATAGGAATTGGTACAATGAACCTAATATTAAATAAGTTAATTTCTATTTTGTTTTTTGATTTAAAAAAATATTCTTAAGTCGTAATTTGCAGTGTGAAACTTATTTATTTTCAACCGACTTCAAAACAGGAGAAGGTTCTCAATTCGACTGTATGTTTTTTTTTTTTTTTTGTATATTTGTTACGCGATTACTCCGCCAATTATGAATCGATTTTAATGATTCTTTTTTTGTTTGGTAGATCATACTTCAGAGGTGGTCCCATATAAATTTTATCGAAATTGATTTAGAGCTTTTTGAGAAAATCAACAAATATATACCCAGATAATATTTTGGTTGTGGTTCTTGTTACCTATCTCCGATAAATATGAGCCGATTTTGATGATTTTTGTTTTATTTAATAGCTTATACTTCAAAGATAATATGATAAAAGTTTGCAAAATAAAAATCACCCCTAAGGGTAGGAAAATAGGGGATGAAATCGGTGTTCAGCAGTTAGATTAGGATTTATCACTAAAAATAGATGAAATAAGTAAATTTTATTAAAAAAAATAAAACCGACTTCAAAACACTGAAATGCTAAAAATAATCCTAACACTTAAGTACCTAATCAGTTACTTTTGGAGTCGGTGCAAACAAAAATATTGAATCTCTCATCGGCTGGCACCGACTCCAAAAGTAACTGATTAGGTACTTAAGTGTTAGGATTATTTTTAGCATTTCAGTGTTTTGAAGTCGGTTTTTTTTTTTTTTATAAAATTTTATTTTATTGGAAAGGTACACGGTACAGTACTTAAATAAAACATTTAAAACTAAACCTACTATAACATAAGCTTCTAATATATATACCTCTTACTTAACCCAAATTAATAAAATATTTCTACAACCCCACCAATTAGTAACCCCAAACTAAGCAGAGCTTGTACTATGGCAACTAGATAACGGATAAACATACTTAAATACGTTTATAAATATCCATGACTTAGGTACAAATGCTCGTGTTCTTCACACAAACATTTGCCCCTTGCGGGATTCGAAACTGCAACCTCCTGGCTTGGTAGTTTGTGTTAACACCCTATAGAAACTATATATTGAGATTCTTACCAGAATCATCATCATCATCATCATTTCAGCCATAGAACGTCCACTGCTGAACATAGGCCTCCCCCGTTGACTTCCAGATTGGCCGGTTGGAAGCGGCCTGCATCCAGCGTCTTCCTGCAACCTTTACCAGTATGTTTGGTTCGAACCTGGCCATTTTTCTCTTTTAATATCTAAATTAATACTGCAGATTATTGGCTTATTACGGCTGCCTCGCGACTTCGTTATAGGATCTCATCTCTCGCCATTCAATTCGTTCTCACTGATTTCTTTTATATTTCAGCATCGGAAAAATAACCATAATTCTTATTTTTAACGAACTTCTTCGCTGAATATAAACTGATTTTGATGATTATTTCTTTTTAATAGAGTTTTCTTTAAGTGTGGTGGGGGGGGGGGTGGGGTTATTGTTAGGCATGTAGAATAGTAGTAGTGTCTCTACAAGAATTGACCCTATGTAAATATTATTTGATTTAATACTTTTTGATTTTTTGGGACACTAGATGTCACGCGTGCAACCAGTTCCCAGCAAGTTATATTTAAAAAAAATAACACAATTTTAAGCATTTATTGTCACACATTGTATTACAAGACTAGACTGTAATTGTCTGAATAAATGAATGTATTATCTTTATTAATTTTTAACCAACAAAACATCTTTATTTAAAAAATAGAAATCTTATGACATAATAATGGTTGACTTAAGAATCTCATTTCCTATTTTATACAACTTTATTACAAGCTTTTATTTAGTTTCACCTGTCCTGGTATTTGTAATGATATCTTAGAAGTTTTTATTTACTCATTACAACTTAAGGGTTCTGCTTCAAGATCTTCTGGAGTTCAAATATACTTTTGCAATAGGATTAGGATCGCAGTCCTAAACAAAATCATCTTAAATGACAGATCAGCTGTTACAATTTTCATAAGGTAAACGGTATAAAAATTTTACGTTAAACTAGTTATATCAACCCCTAAGAGTGCGAATTGCGTGAAAAATAACGTTGTTGTGTTACGTTATAGAGAGAGAAAGAGAGTAAGAGATAAAGACAAAAGATACACACGTAAATATTAAACAAATAGTAAACAAACAAAAGAAGCTTGCATTTTGTTCACTTTTGATTTCTTTTTCAGATGAGAGGAGTGTCGTGGTGCATAGCGCTTCTCGCGCTACTAGCCACCGTCACAACAGACACTACAGAAGGTAAGTCGCAGCAGAAATAACTTTAGCAAAAGTTCCCTAGTATTTTTTTATTTATTTTTATTTTTATTTATTTGATAAGTTCACCAGCAGTTATATTACAATAACATTCACTTACAACATGCCATTTTTCTTAAGGCTACGTAAGTAACTATATTAAGGTAAACATCGCTTGTACAAAACTTAATAAAATTACTTAGTGGTACTCCTGTTCAACAAAACAATTAAACAGTAAATTGCTTACGCAGACAAACTAATAAGTAAGGTGAAATATAAAAATAAGAGACAAACAATCAATAAACAAGTTAGACATCGAAAAAACAGGCTGTTTAAGTATCTACATAATGCAAGTATGTGACTTAGTCCAATATTTAATTTTATGTTCAATTTTATGTTTATGCTTTATGTTTAACTGGTCAGGCAACGAAAAACTAGACACAACAATTTATCTATTGTTATGGCCGCCGGCTAAACGGATATTGCTTGATCAGTTGATTATAATATTATTCTATATCTTAATTAATTTAAATTTTATTTCTGTCTAGTAGCTCATATGCATGGACCATATACCCTATAGAGTAGTAAATACATTTATTTTGTTTAACAACATTTTTCGCCACTTCTTAATCTTTAATACTAAATGTAACTTAAAAATTACCAACTAGTTTCAGAAAAAGATGATCCGTATTGCTTCTCTATAGCTTAACTTGTAGTGACCGAGCCAAAATGCAGTTACAGCACGGAATAAAAATCTTTGTTCGAAAAATTGTTGTAATTCCTTATTTACATAAATAGACATAAATATTGTTCATTTACATAAATAGACAAGGTTCGGTAATGATATAAGTGATTACTAATTATGAGATACCTCATGAATACAATTTAACGTTTTAAAAATTATCGATATTAATTACGGTTATATTTTACTCTGTACTTTAAACATATTATGTGCTAATTTTCATATTCTGTAAATGTTCGTTAAGATAACTTGTTCTCTGTTATTTTTAATCCATGAACACTTTAGTGTCAATGATCTCTATACATTGAAAAACTACCTTCAAGTTAAATAGCGTTTTATAACAGTTATTATAATTGTAAGCCTAATAACCTTTTTGCCTGTGACTGTGAGACAAAGTATTTGTAAAATGTATATGAGCGATTCTTAAAATATCTAAAAATAAAATGATTGATGTCACATAAGCTTATCTTTAAAAATATAAGTACATTTTAATGGTTTTCTTTCAAAAGAATAATTGGAAAACAATCAATCATTTGATATAAATCTAACGTAAAAATAACATTTGTATCGAAACGATTTAGACTTAATCGAATTTGAACGAAAAATACTTATCTAGACTGTCTCGGTGTGATATGAGAAAATTGAATAGAGATAGACGTTTTTGTTCAATACTTTAAAATCGATTAAGAATTCAATCTGCGACGGTATTGCAAATGGTAACTATCATGTAAATTCTAAGCTATTTTTTACACGATCGCTGAAAAAGGAGTGTAATGTTTTAGGGTATGTATGTTTGTTTATTGTTATTGTTTGTATTCTTATTCTTTATTCTATGCTTTCTTTATTCCATCTTACAATACAATAGGTAGTAGAATAGTCCCCCGACTGCAAACAATTTCCTACTGTGTACACAATTTATTTAATTTTTTTTTGTTCGGGTCCAAAAACAGCAGTTGTTTTCTAAAAAAAAATGATTAATCCAGCCATAGTCTTAAGGCCGATTGTTCAATCGCCAGATAACTTTTATCCCACGAATAAGTGACGCTTTGACACATTTTCTATAAGAAAACTGTCAACATGTCAAACTTATTCTTCAAATAAAAGTTATCTGGCTGATGAAAAATTAGCCCTTAATCAAAGAAAATTGTGTGTTGAGTTATGACAAATTAACTTTCATGATCATTTAGACAGGATATTTAACTTTATTACCGTGCAAGTAATTTACAAGACATAAAAACTATTGTTGATATAAGCTCTAATCAAATATATTTTTTCTCGATTCACTTTTGCCTTTATAGTAAAAGTCGTTCATGAAAAAAAAACCAGTAGAAATATGTCTTTCATTTAACAAATCACCCTGTATGTTTCCCAAGATATATATGTACCTGTATCACTGTATGTTAAGGATTTCCCATAACGCTGAAATGAATGTAACCCTCATTTAATTTTAAAGCAACCTTCCATGGTCCTTTGTATAATCCGTGAATCATTTAACGAGCGGCTGAGTGTGGCCCATACCAGATATTAACTGAGACCCGATTCGACCAAGCTGGAGTAAGTTTTTACTCTAGAGTGGACCCCTACTTAACCAACAACTAGATAAGAGAAAGTTAATTAGATACAATTAAACATTTAAACGGGTGATTTTGACAGGTAAAAAGACTATACTGAGAATAGGTTAATCTCAAAGTTGTCACTTGTCAAATCCACTTTTGTCACCTCGAATCTGACATAATTGTCAACATCTATTATCCTACAAAGCATTACAAGCATTGACACTCTATTATCCTACAAAATTAAAATGTTGTGGCATTTCAAGTCAGAAATGGATTACATGGATTTTAGTAGGTTTATTAATCGTTGATCATTCACTCTCGATCTATAGAATAATAATACCGAGTATAGTGTATTGCTCGAAAAACGTAATTGAAATTATCCAAGGGTAAATTAAAGGAGTATAATTATACCCGAAATAGTTATTTTGGTAAGTATAGCTTTATATAAGGTACTTGGTCGAATCGGCCCTAGTCATTGTCCTGTCATTTATGACCCCAAAATGCCGGTTAAGCTTAAAGGACAGATCTATATGTCCATCATTAGGCCTATCCTTTCATGTGGCAGCGAAGCGTGGCCGCTACTTGAGCGACACAAGCAGGAGCTTCATGTCACGGAGATGAATATGCTGCGGTGGATGTGCGTAGTCACGCGAAAGGACCGCGCGAGGAACTCGCGCATCCGCGGTAGCCTTCGTGTCCGTGATATTGCAGAAAAACTGCAGGAGAGTCGCCTACGCTAGTACGGCCATATTTTGCGGATACCGGCAAGCTACGTAGGAAACAAATGTCTGGCCATGCCGCCACCGCCAGGTCCTGGCAAAAGGGGTAGACCTAAGAAATGCTGGCTTGACGTCGTGAGGGCTGACATGCGTGCCAATGATCTCACAACTAGAGACGCTCAAGACCGCGCGAAGTGGAGAAGTAAATCAAGGAAAGCGGACCCTGGGCTCCAAAGCAATGGCTTTGGACGCAAAACATGGCCGTTCCCTTGCCTTTGAAGACCGGAGTAATAATACTCATTCGCCATTGGTTCGGGATTAGCCCACTTAAGATTATGCGGTTGTAAAGGTAGGTTAAGATGTCCACACCAAGGGCCCATCGCCTTCCAGGCTTGGGCGATTGGGACTCCATCGGCTCCGACAGCTTTACGATTCTTCATGCGGCGAAGAGCGAATTGGACTTCTTCAGGCGTACCGGTGGTACTAGTCCCTGATTCTGAGGGAGGTCCGGTGGCTGCACCTCTTTGTGCTGCTTATTCAGCAGCTCATAGAAATAAGAGCACCATCTCTCCTTCACCGCGAAGTCCTCGCATAACAGGTTTCCCCCAGGGTCTTTAACACAGCGACACTGGGAATTATCCTGTGACACAGGGAAATATCCTGCGACACTGGGAAATATCCTGTGACACTAGGAAATATCCTGTGGCACTGGGAAATATCCTGTGACACTGGGAAATATTCTGTCGCACTGGGAAATATCCTGTTAACAATTAAAGCTCTTAGAAGTAAAAATAAAACTCAAAAGAAATTTTAAAAGTTTTTTTTTTTGGGCTCAATCATAATTATAATTCGCCGTGATCCTGACGGAATGATGGGGTTTAATGTTGGTCCCGTAGAAAAAATTGTTGTATTTGAACACCAGAATCAGCCCCTAGGAGGTTGTTGATGTTTTACAAGTAACCCTGTATATTTAATGATGAGATGAGAGAATTCTTTATTGTACAACATAGAAAAGGTGTATAAAAAAAACTGTCTATCTATCCCTCTTTTTTTTCGAGTTAAAAAAAAACAGCTTCAACCTTGTTTTGTTTTGTTGTTGTCAATAATTATTAAAAGTTAAAACACCCCTGACGCAGCGCATGTAAGTTGATTTCACTTACAAATAGAAGTCTTTCACTTAAAAGTATGAAAGAAATACCGAAAAATGTGGCATGTACTTTAATAAAAATAATTAGCATAGCATAATTACATTTTACGATAAAAAAACGATAAAGAAAAAAAATTATTATCAAAATTTTAAAATGTTCATTCCTAAAATATTGGGATATAACCCCACATATGGGGGTGTTTTCTCGATGAAATTACTCGAAGAATCCAGGGTGGATTCTACGAGTAAAAGTTTGTCGGGTCCAAAAACTACACATTGTAGATCCCATCATCAGAATTTGATGAAATTCATATGGGACTATTCTGAAAGTCCTAAGTTTATTTAATGACCTTTAGCTAAAGAATATTACCTTTCAAACAAAAAAAGAATTATCAAAATCGGTCATCGTAGTAATGAATGATCGCTGAACATACTTTTAAAAAAACCTACGAATTGAGAACCTTCTCCTTTTTTGAAGTCGTTTAAAAAACAGCACTTAACTTAGAATATATTGTTAGCCCCCTGATCACTATAAATAGGCCACCGTATATGCGCGTACGTATATAAGTACTATGACTATCATCAAACAAGGAGGCAGTTTTCGTAAAACGGCGTCCCTTTGTAGTCCGTGAATCATTTAGCGAGCGGCCGCGGCGGCTGCGGCGTCCGCGAGATTAACTTTATCTGTAACAAACATGGAACACTTTGGCAACCTTTGTGTAAATGGGAAATTGGAGTTAGTTGGCTCTTCTCTACCCCTGGTACTGCTTAAATACCTAGTGTTACTATTTTAGCGAAATACGTGTATAAACATTATGTAGGCGACCTCCGTAGCCGAGAGGCGAGCAAATCGGACTTGGTGTCGCTTTCACTGAAGTCCCGGGTTCGATTCCCGGTCCGCCAATGTAGAAAAATTTCTTTTGTATTTTCTATTTGGTCTCGGGTCTAGGTGTGGGTGGTACCGTCGTTTCTGATTTCTGTATTACAAGTGGTTAAGCTACTTATCATAGGATCAGAGCAATGTATGTGATGTTGTCTTATATTTATTTATTTATGTAGTACGGTCGGCCAAGAAAGTGGTCTACCAGTTTTGACAAAATTTTCTGTGTAAGTAAAATAGCAATAAGGTTGAACTCATGGACTTGTACCTTTTAACAATGAAAGAGATGCACAATTATGATGTATTATTTATTTGTTTTTGACGTAATATGGTAAAGAGAGCATTAGTAGCTGTCAGAATATTTTTGAATGGGAAAATCTTTTAAAGTTTTTCTATGACGCGCGAATGATTTTCAACCTTAGGGTGATAGACGAATTTCTTGGCCGACTTTACCATTTATTTATTCCTTATTGATATAAAATAAAGTCGACGACCTCCGTCGCCGAGAGGCAAGCATACCGGACTTGGCATCGCTATCCCTGAGGTCCCGGGTTCAGTTCCCTATCGGCCAATGTCGAAAAATTTATTTCCTTTTTTCCATATTGTCTCGGGTCTGGGTGTTGTGGTACTGTCGTTGTTTCTGATTTTTTGTAATATAAATAGTTAAGCTACTTATCATAGGATCAGAGCAATGTATGTGATGTTGTCCAAACTTTAAAAAAAAACATTATTTTTATTAAAAATAGAAAATAAACAAATATTTTGACAATTATTCAACCTGCTCCTACAGTCAACTATACCCGGTCTCCCCTAAAAGGCACAGACTTAGTCACTAATCGTGTCTTTTTATTGAAACAAAAAGCATTTTTTACTTTATTTAGCACTATAACTGGCCAGCTGTCCACACAAAATACATTACGCAGATGAATGCTGGCTGCAGCAAAACCAAAAAGTGATTAAACAAAATCGATATATCCGACGGTATTTAATTATTTTATCGGCTCGGCCATGAATGGACTCCGTATTTGGAGAAATCTCGTCAGTATAGAAGTACTTCACTGTAACAGTATGTTTCATTATTTTTTACTCAGGTGTAGGGTTGCCACTTTTTTTTAATATGCAATAAATATAGTACTTTTGCGAAATTCGGGAAAAAATAACACATTTAGTTATTAATAATTATTTATTTTCTTGATATATTTATTTTGTTACTTTTCGCTCTCAGCACTAAAGTATTTTATTATGTTCATAATAATTATAGAAATCAGTGCAAAAAAAATGAAATTAGTACAGAAAAAGAGCGACAGTTTATTTTTTACTTTTCTATAAGTGCTTGGATTAGTCATGATTACAAAAAACTTTTGCCTATAAATTAATGAAGTACCCATCTCTACTTAATTTTATTAGTGTAGGTTTTCCGTTCACGATCATGTTAAGAAATAGTTTTCGCACAAATAAAGGAAAAAGACTGAAAACAGTAAATGTAAAGATACATTACACGTTTTTTTTTAACGGGTGACGTTTTACAAAACTCAATTCCCGTTACAGACGAACTATTTACATACGTTCAAGTGTGTACGGAACCCTCAGTGCACGAGTCCGACTCGTACTTGGCCGGTGTTAACACATGAGTATGTAACACATTACAGAACCACCTGATACTTGTTCATGGTTCACACAACAGGTTGGAACACAAATGGTTCCCATTATATCAGCTGTAACGGCATGCGACAGCGCTCAATGGCTCTCACCGCGTTCCCGCTTCTGAATGACCAGATAATTATCTGAAGGGTGTGATAATTATCTGGAGGGCCTGATAATTATCTGGAGGGCCTGATAATTATCTGGAGAGTCTAATAATTAAGTGTACGCGGATTTAATAAAAAGGCAGATTCATAAAAATACATGAATGTACTTAGATATGATGAACAAAAGTCGTTATAATGAATTGTGGAAGAATAGAAATTATCATCGTCATCATTTCAGCCATAGGACGTCCACTGCTGTACATAGGCCTTCTTCAATGACTTCCAGATTGGCCAGTTGAATGCGGCCTGCATCCAGCGGCTTCTTGCAAACTTTACCAGGTCGTCTGTTGACCTTGTGCGTGTGGTACGAGGCCTTCATTCTAGAATCTTTCTGCCCCACTGGCCAGCAGTTCTACGTGCTGTGTGCCCCATCCACTGAAAATTCAGCTTGCTAATCATCGGGCTTCTATCCTTCGGCGACTTCTATGTTTATACAAGGATTTACTCCTTTCTAATTTGATCTGGCAAAGAGCATCGTTATTATTAGATGTTAGTAACTCAATCACGCTTTAACCAATAAACGGAATTAGCTAAAACTTGGCACACTTATTAATCTAGCTTAGCTTGACAACCGAGCGATTGCAAAAGGCCGCGTAACTATAAAGTTTATATTGTGTCTTAGTTGGCTGAACTGAGGAACCGAGATACTGAACAATACATAGAATAGGATTTTTAACATCCCTTTTTTTCATGGGATGCTCGACTTCTGATCCTCCAAAATTCCCTTTCAATTTTATATCTCCATCTGAATAATGTACTTTCAAATTTTTTGGTTCGTTAAAGGGAACGAAAAGTATCATCATCATCATTATCATCATCATTTCAGCCACAGGACGTTCACTGTTGAACACAGGCCTCCCCCAATGACTTTCATCGGGAAGGGATTGCTAATACTCGCCACGCTTGGCAGGCGGGTTGGCGAGCGCAGTTTTTTATAACATTTTGCACGTAGACGCTGCTGTCCGTCTCGTGCTACAGGAATTAGTCGCCTTTTACGACACGCCTCCAGTTCCAGTACGAAAAGTATGTAAAGTAATTATTTAAACAATCCCGCCAAACTGACCACATTCACTCGATAATTACAAACTCATTATGCTAACGAGATAACGTAACGAGGCCTTATTTGAGACAGTGATTAAAATTACGAAAGGACCCTTAACAAGCCATTTTTCGTTATGATAACCTTAGTAAAAGTTAGCTCGTCCTCTAAATAGACTAGCTTCTAAAAAAACAAACTTCATACAGAGTTTGTAACAAGTATCTTAGATATTTACAAGTGAACATTTAATTGGTGTAGGTACAGTACGAGTATAGTACTTAGTATAAGCAATTAGTTAAGTAAGAAATGTATCACTATGTGTTTTCCTATAAAATAAAATAAATATCTGGGCAAACTTATCAGCAAATATTAGAAATGATCATCATTTCAGCCATAGGACGTCCACTGCCTAACATAGGCCTCCCCCAGTGACTTCCAGATTAGCCGGTTGGAAGCGGCCTGCATCTAGCGGCTTGCTACAACATTTACCAGGTCATCTGTCGACCTTATGGGTGGACGTCCTACGCTGCGCTTGCCGGTACGTGGCCTCCATTACAAAACCTTTCTGCCCCATCAGCCGTCAGTTCTACATACTATAAAAAATATTGGGCATAATAAAAGGTTTTCTGAAAATCATTATTATCATTTATCATCATCATCATATCACACAACTAGACTTGTTATAACTATTTTCGAAATAACTACGATCGATTCACATATGTTCATATCGCCTATTTGACGACTGAACTACTGTTTAATTCACATAATTATACGATTTAAAAATTAATCTAAGCTATTGGAGGTTTTAACTATATACGAAATATCTAATGGTTTTTTAAGCTATCTTACTTTACGATTTAAAATGACAAAAGAAAAAGACCGAGAATTAGAATCTGTTAAGAAACTCATGGCGCCTTGCTACGCATGATGGTTTGTTTATAATATCTTAGGTTTTACATAATTTACTAAATTAATTACATGCTGCTCTCGTTGATTGTCTGACGTGTTGTTGTAGCTGGAACCTCGGGACAAAGCTGTTGTTAAACCAGTTACCTCCAGGACACGGGGACGAGACACTAGACAGTGCCCATGTTTGTAGGCCTCAAAGCACCGCGATTAATGAATATGCAACTATTTCGGCGAAGCATTATCCTTTGCCCTTGCACGGCGACACGCATACCTATATACAGGGTGTAACGAAAAGGTGAAATAAAACTTTAAGGGGTTATTCTACGGCTAAATTACATCAACTTTTTCTATGGGACCAACATCAAAATCTCAAAAAAAAAATTGAGCCAGCTGGTCGCGTTTTAGTATGGGAAAGTGTTTTTTTTTTGCGATTTCGATGTTGGTCCCATAAAAAAAGTTGATGTAATTTAGCCATAGAATAAATAACCCCTTAAAGTTTTATTTCACCTTTTCGTTACACTCAGTATATACTCAAACACGCCATTTATACGCCATAAATATTTGACAACATCACATACATTGCTCTGATCCTAAGGTAAGTAGCTAAGACACTTGTGTTATAGAAATCAGAAACAACGACGGTACCACGACACCCAAACCCGAGACAATATAGAAAAGTTCGTTTTCTTACTTGACCCGACCGAGAATCGAACCCGGGACCTCAAGTCGACAGCGAACCGGCGACGCCAAGTCGTACTCGCCTCTCGGCTAAGAAGGTCGTCGATTGTAATGTGACATGCAATCATCATACGGTCAATCCCGGTTGCGTCCAAAGCCATTGCTTTGGAGCCCAGTCCGCTTTCCTTGATTTGCTCCTCCACTTCGCGCGGTCTTGAGCGTCTCTAGTTGTGAGATCAATGGTACGAATGTCAGCCCTTACAACGTCAAGCCAGCATTTCTTGGGTCTACCCCTTTTGCCAATGTGACATGCAATAAACGTTTGAATGTGAATTTGCCTAAATGGTTGCATTTTCATAAACAATTCATAATCATAATCAATCATAGGGGTGATTTTCCCAGCACCAAATCGTAAACGGCATGGCTGAAACTGCTAGTGCAGGATGGCACTTTTAACTTGTAATATTTTTTTTTAGATGAAAAGTGTTGTCTCCTACAGCAGCCTACAAATATTTTTTCATTATGATTGTCGCTAATAAGGAAAAAAAATATATAAACACCTAAGTTTTTCATACCGGTGAAGCGGCACAATTTGTTTTTCAGTATACTTTTAATCCTATAATAAAAACAGTTGATTTTTTAGGGATTTCCTTTTTTTTATTTAAATCCTAAATAGTGGCAGTACTTTATTGCGGAAACTTCATTACAAAATCTGTTGTATTTAATGAATGGTAAGTACAAATTCACGTGTCCAAATTAGATTTTTCACCGCGGTGAATTTTCGTTGTACGCAAATATCTAGGCATCCAACAACACTAGCTTCTCGCTACTGCGCAGTAAACTTGCGCACCAGGGACGCCTAAGCGCTTGATGTGAGAGGACGCGTGTTGCTTGTCTGGTGTTCCCACCAAAAACGTAAGTAGTGGGTTCCGGTGACTTGGGACCGCTTTTTTTTTCATTCACGTGAGTGGATAAAAGTTGTGATCCAATGATCCGATATGTTTATTAAATATATGTACTTTTACTTAATGTCGCCCGATCAAGTAGGTAGTATCAATTTATTTCTATCATAAATACTGTGCTTGTAGTGTTAACTTCTATTGGCTGTTTTTCATGACGGTGATCTCATTCCGGTGAATTCGGTGACCTAAATTGACACCGAAATGAGAAAAAATATCATTTCGGTGATTTTTTTTCATTTCGGTGAGAAGTTGTTCATTTCGATGATTTTTATCTTCATCTCGGTGTTTTTTTTTTTCATTCCGGTGACAAATTATTTCACTTCGGTGAAAAACAGACCATAATTTCTTTTGTTACATTTTAGTTGCACAAGGAATATATTTGTTTTGGGGACTAAAATGTAGCTACTAGTTAAAAGAATAACCTCAGTTGTTGCTCGCGTGGGCAATAGGCTATTTGACTAAATTATGATAATTAGTCCACTTTAAACGTAATTCAAAAATATTGAACACGTGCTTTTTTAGGTTCCGTACCAAAATGGTACGAAAGGGGGTTCCTTTATACTTTCGCCATGTCCGTCTGTCAGTCCACGGCCTAGCACAGATACTGTTTGTACTAGGAAGCTGTAATTTTGCACGAGTATAAACATTAAACACGCCGACAGAATGGTACAATAATATCTTGAAAACAAAAATTCTAGGGTATCTCCCCTACTCGTAAAGAAGGGATGAATTATTTATTTTTAGTCTACCCCATCGTTTGGGGTATCGTTGGATGGGTCTTTCAAATATATTGCGAGGTTGTGAAGACCATTTTTCGATTCAGTGATCGGTTTCCGAAATATTAACCTTTGTTGTTTAAATTCCGAAATATTTTTGCTAGAGTCGTGTCCCCATCCAAAAGATAGATTTTTGTGCTACCTGATTTATTAATGACTAAGTGTAATAATAAGATTTTGTGAAGACAAATAACAAGAGATTACGTTTGTTTTATTTTACATTATAGGTACAGTGTGTAACGAAAAGGTGAAATAAAACTTTAAGGGGTTATTCTACGGCTAAATTACATCAACTTTTTCTATGGGACCAACATCAAAATCTCAAAAAAAAAACTGACGTTTTCATACAAACTGATGCCAGCTGGTCGCGTTTTAGTATGGGAAAGTGTTTTTTTTTTTTTGCGATTTCGATGTTGGTCCCATAGAAAAAGTTGATGTAATTTAGCCGTAGAATAACCCCTTAAAGTTTTATTTCACCTTTTCGTTACACCCTGTAGATTACAGTATGTTTGTGTTATCAAAACTAATAATTAAAATCTTTTAAAATAAGAATCTGAAAAAGTTGTAAAGATATACAGGGTGTCCCAGAAACAATGGATAAACCTTTAACTGTCGATAGGTTTCGTCAAGACCTCTCTAATCTCAAATTTTGACTTTAGTAAAATATCTCGGTTTTCAAGATAATTGAGTTAGTTTTTTTTAAAAATGCCACTTTCGGTTAGTTTTTAATGTGCCATTTTTACAAATACGGACTTTTTCTAATTCAGTTTTTTTTTATTTCTAAAAGCTATCAATAACAATGGTTAAAATTGAATTGAATCACGAAGTGCTTCAAAAAAACAATGTTCCAAAAAAAAAACAAAAATATTTTTCCTCATGTTTGGTCAACTATCATGTTAAAAAAATGTATGGCGTTCATCGTGCCCATTAACTTAAAAAAATTCTTAGTTGTTCTATTTTCCGAAAAGGTATAATAAGCTCATGTTTTCTGTATCTCTTAAACTTTATGTCTGGTTTTTATTAATTTTTTATTAAAATAACAATAAATGTTCGAATTCGCGTCCTTGCGCTCTGATACACGCCCGGCATCTTTTTATAAAAGAACTAGCTTTTGCCCGCGGCTTCGCTCGCGTTAGATTTGATTTTAAGTGAAGTATGAATGTCAAACTCAGTAATTTAAAAAACTACAAAACTTCTAGACAATATTTTTAGCATGACTATCAAAACACGATATGATATGATATAATATAGCGATTTATCAATTTTAGGATAACGCGGGTATACATCAAATGCAAAAATAGAACCTTTGTGTTGGGATCACGTATGGCTGTCTGTCAGTCCGTCTGTTACAACCGATTAGCTCCGAAATTACGGGCCCAATTGGATTGCAATTTGGCACAAATATTTTCAAGAATTTTTATGTTCACAATATTCATTTTAAAATCAAAGTTCCAAAAAACCATAAAATCTACACCCATATTGATAGACATTTCAACCCCATCGCATCCCAATAAGGGAGATGGAATTTCACGTCCGCAACGTTACATTTTGAAATCGTTGTTGTTTTCGTAATCAGCGACCCGATCAACCATAGAAACAATACCCATGTTGATTTTCAGACTTTGTCAGCCCCCTTCCCCTTTTTAGGAGTTGACTTTTCAAAAAATCTGAAACACGTTTACTCATTTATCGTAAGGAGAACTTACTCCTGAGAAGTTTTGAATAAAAGAGTCTGACTAATCTTGTTTACCCATACAAACTTTGGATCCCCATTTCACCCTTTTAGGGGATGAATTTTGAAAAATCCTTTCTTAGTGACCAGATTTTATAAGAAACCTACGTGTCAAATTTAGAATTTCTAGAACCCGCGGTTTAGGCTGTGCGTTGATACATCAGTCAATCACTTTTGCCTTTTATATATGTATATAGATTAATTAATATAGAATGGAGTAAGGTGCTGCGCATACACCGCAGTGGTGCGGCCTTTTTGACCGTGAAGCAATAAAGACCGCGTCTGCTCATCGATGCCCGCGGCTGCCCGCGCCTTGTACTCAACGTGCACGACGGTCAGTTCAGGACAACCATTCTAGTAGAGCGCGCGACGCAGACTAAGCTAGTCGCCTGCGCCGTCGTCTGCGTTAGTGTATACAAACTGGTTTGTGCGATCCACGGCGGGCAGCCGCGGTGCGGGGCGGGCACTAGCGGCGCAGTCTTATTGACCGCCGTGTGCGTTGCAGTATACGATTCCCTTTCGTCTATTGTTCGCGGCAAAATTGTCCGGCCCACCCTGCTACGTCGTGTACGCAGCGCCTTGATATCTCGAAAACGGTGCGTCCTAGCTCGAAATAAACAAAATTTTGGCCCCCGTAGACCCCAGGCGACGTCTCTGGAACACTTCAACAGCAATTAAACTAATCTAAAAGCAGACCTTCATCAAGGGTTGAAATCACGTAAGTAGCATTAGAGATCAGAGTTCCCCGCGTAATTCCTATGTCCCATGGGAATTCCGGAAAACGATATGCTTTATGTCACTTCCACAACTGAGAAGAATCTCATATGATGAAATACACCTCTAACGGCTTAGGATGTAGAGCGTGCCAAAAACTTATAAACACACATACATACGCTCGAAAAACATAACCCTCCTACGGCAGCCGAGTGAAAATAACAATGTATTGAGTAAGTTTACTATAAACATAAGTTTAGTGATTATAACTTTAAAAATGAAGGACTTTCAAGACACATTCTTAATATCCTTTTTCACCCCTTCAGGGGTTGAATAATCAAGAACGCTGTAATACTTAAATTTATTTTCAATCGTCACCATAATACAAAATTTGAAAATTATTATTTGAAACTGATATGCTTTCATTAAATTTTCATCCCCTATTTTACCCCCTTAGGGCTATAATTTCCAAAAAAAACCTTTCTTAATGGATGTCTACACTGTATAAGGTAAGGCTGTGCGTTGATATATCAACAATTAGTCAGTTTACCATTTTATATAAATAGATAACTGAAATACAAAGTTTCTTTCCCCTTTTCACCTACTTAAGGGTTGAATTCAAGAATTTTTTATGTCCACAATATTAAATTTCCAAATCGATGTCATTTTCGTAATTAACATCCCAAAAAACCATAAAATCGACACCCATATTGATATTTAGACATTTCAACCCCATCGCACCCCAATAGGGGGATGATATTTTAGGTCCGCAAACTTTTATTTTAAAATTGTTGTTGTTTTCGTAATCAGCGACCCGATAAACCATAGAAACAATACTCATGTTGATTTTCAGATTTTGTCACCCCTTTTACCCCCTTTAGGGGTAGATTTCGCAAAAAAACCTGAAACACGTGTTTAATCATTTATTGTTAGGAATACTCCTGTGAAGTTTCGAATAAAATAGTCTAACTAATCTTGTTTCCCCATACAAACTTTGGGCCCCCATTTCACCCCTTTAGAGGGTGAATTTTGAAAAACCCTTTCTTAGTGCACCCCTAGACCTTATAAGAAACCTACATGCCAAATTTGGAATCTCTAGCACCAGCGGTTTGGGCTGTGCGTTGATATGTCAGTCAGTCAGTCAGTCAGTTTCTTCTTTTATATATATAGATATTTGATGCGGCTCGCGTAACCAGACGTTTTTATGTATGCAGCTGCATTTTGTATGCGAGTCCGCAACTCTGTTATTGAGGATACTGGTCTCGCGTAGTCAAGGTCTTTCAGACATCCGCAATAAAAAAAAAATCAAGGGATTCGGATCGGGAAAAGGGGGAAGGGAAAAGATCCGGCGATCTGGGTGGCCATAAAATAGGGCCGAGCCGGCCTATCCACCTCTGTGGGTAGTGTTGATTCAAATAATTTCTTACTACTATTGCGTAGTGAGCTGGGCACCCATCATTTTTAAGCCACATTCTCCGCCTCACTTCTAAACTGATATCTCCTAGCATGCCGGGTAAATCATTTTGTAAAAAATTAAGGTAAATTTCACTATTCAGTGTAGCTGGATGTTCATATAGCCCGATCACCTGTCCGCCAAATAATCCCAGTCCACAAGTTAACTTTAAATTGTACTTGGGACCGATCTTCCCTCATCAAATGTGGGTTTTCTACTTGCTAGCTATGTAGATTGTGGATGTTGAGATATCCATCTTTCCGGCATGAGGATTCATCCGTTCACAACATTTTATTGAAAAATTGCAGGTCCTCCCTTATTTTATTTAACATGATTCTGTAGAATGCAATCCTGCGTGGATAGTCAGCAGGCTGTAGAGTTTGGACCCTTTGAACATGGAAAGGGTGCAACCTGTATATTTTTAACCGACTTCAAAAACGGAGGAGGTTCTCAATTCGTCAGTATCTTTGTTTTTTTTTTTATATTTTTTTTATGTATGTTCAGCGATCATTCGTTACCAGGTTAACCGATTTCAATACTTCTTTTTTTGTTCGAAAGGGAATACTTTCGGAATGGTCCCATATAAATTTGATCAAGTTCTAATGATGTGATCTATAAGAAAATCATCAAACTTTGCATGAACTCCATCCGTGCCAACTGATTTTTGTACCTATGTTGCCCAATATCTTCGGCATTTGTGATCCGATTTTATAATGCACATCTTAAATAAATTGGTTAGGTTAGATTAGAACAGTGACCACACACAGCGCGAAGGCGAGCGAACGGAGCGAGCGAGCGGAGCGAGCGTAGTGAGCGTGCCGCGGAAACGGCTGCCGAGCGCTTAAAAACTAAGGATAAGCATGAAGGATTAATTATTTTAAGTAAAATCAATTCTGTAAAACAAACGATAAAATAAATGTTGTTGTAGAAAATTAAGGTTATATGAAATAAAATGAAGGTGAAACGAAATTAGGATTATTTGTTTTTATAGTTTATGAAAATCATATCATTTGAACGTTATTACAATTGATAATATACTATCTGTTATTATATCAAATATTACACACCCGTTTTAGTATGGGCAAGAGTTGACAGGTTTTGTCATTTCATACTAAATGTAAGTAAAAAATCATTAGCTAGTTTCGGGGGTATGTGCCATCGACGCTGTAAGACCATTAGTTTTATATCTATGTATGCGACGCATTTTGTTCCAAAGCTATCGCCACTACGTTTCCTACAGACCCTTAATCCAGCCTTATCTAACAGCTACAGTGTGCAAGTTGCCGAACTTTTGTTCCGACTCAGTCGCGCTCGCTCATTGTTTGGAGTTTCATTTGTTTGCTTTAGTTAAAAGGATTCATCTGTTATCGTAAGTATCCATATACAAGGTGTATTGAAACAACAATAATAATCTGTTTCCACAATCACACCAATTAGCTGGCCCTAAACTAAGCGAAGCTTGTACTATGGCGGCAAGATAACGGATAAACATACTTAAATACATTTATAAACATCCATGACTTAGGTACAAATGCTCGTGCTCATCACACAAAAATTTTTCCTTTTTTCCGCGGGATTCAAACCCGCAAAACCGCTGGCTTTGTTGTACTACACTAGACGGTTGTCAGCGCAAACAAATAATGCGAAACCTCTTTCGGAATGATTCTGGTGATCAAATACAACAACCTTTTCTAAGACATTAACAGTAAAATCTCAAAAAATCACTAATAAAATGACTAGTGATTTAGGGGAATGTTTTTTTTTTGCTATTTCGATATTGACCCCTTATAAGGAATTGATACATTTGAGCACCAGAATTAGCCCAAGGGAGGTTATGCGTTTATTAGTTAATTAACACTTTGTATAAATACTTATAACAACTATAAAGCACGCTTTTAAGTATCGGACGCGTCAAGAAGCGAGTCCAAACTCGAAAGTTTCACCAGCAATTATTGGAGAGTTTCACTACCCGACCTGGGAAACTAACCGGGAATCGAACTCAGAACCATTAGCATTCAAGGCGAATTACCGTTCCACTCTTCAGTACCCGCATATTTCTAACTCGCTGAACCGATACTGATAAAATCTCATTTGAAGTTGTTCGCCAACTAATACCAACTATTTACAACTGAGTGCTAACGCTTGACTCATCTAGAAGTTTCTAGCAGCTTTTGTGTAGTTGTTATCACTTAGTTTGTGGTTGAAATAGGTGATCCTATTAGTTAGGAAATACAGGGTTAGTGGGTATTTGGAATTAAAGTCCTAAACTATTAAGAAAAAGGTATTGTGCTAATTGTATACGGTAGGAGCAATTGCATTTAAGATTTTAAAAACTAATATACTTTTAATACATCATACACACTACACACACACACACACACACACACACACCATTCAGATACACTGACACACACACACACACACACACACTCACACTTCAAATTGTCTTTTTGTAATAATTGCATAGTATTTATTAAGTATCGTACACTTCACGATTGATTCGACTACGCTTATTTATTTATTTTTTGACTTGAACTCGTCCCATTTTAACGATTCACTGCACTGACTAATTCGCCACAGCCAAAAAACATACTGTATCTTGCATCTTCAGATTGGGAACACTTATCTTATTAAATCTTATGTCATCTAAAGTGTGTAAAATGTGTAACAACAATTGTTTTAAATAAATATTTGTATTTGTATTATTTGTATTTGTATTACAAATATTATATTAATCTTAATTATTGATAGGAGATTGGGTATATTACATGACATGATAGTGTGTCTTTTTTTTTATCACCGTGATCTATACCTGATACCTGCAACGCCATCTCTGGGTGGGGCGTGGGAATAGCAAGTGATAAGTATAGTATAAGTAGTATATAAAGCAGACTTTTTTTGTTCGCAAATAGAGTTTAGATAGCCGATAGAGCGAAACATGACCGTTACTCCGTTTGTATGAGGAAACCAACTTCTACTACCCTGTTTAAGTTTGTGACTAAATAATAATGCAACGTTTGATTGTGGTGTGAGGTCTCGGGGCATAAATGTCCTTCTCTCAAAATGTCGTTTTCTCAAAATGTCTTGTCTCACCTTTTCACCTAATGATCTTTTCTCAAAATATTCCATTTTAAATTATTTCTGCCTCAATATGTCCTTTCTCAGAATGTACTGTCTCAGAATCATCATCATCTCATCATCTTGCCGTTAGGTTAGTTGGACCACTGCTTAGGGTTTCTTATTCTTCATAGGTTACCCACTTTTAAACTATATCAGAAACCTAATTATATATTTATTTATTGGGCCAGTTTCCTAAAAAAATCTAATTAGTCCGTCAGTTGGATTAACAGAAAATATTGGACACGTATTTTTTTCTTTTCTCATTCAAACAAAAAATTATGAAGATATAGCCCGTTAAAGTTCCGCGTAACGTCACGCCTTGCGACACTTTTTAGCAAGACGAGACGTGACGTCACGAGCTCACTATGATGCGCTTTATCTTCGTCATTTTTTGTTTGATTGACAAAAGACAAAATATGGGTCCAATATTTTTGGATAATCTAACTGGCGGACTAAATATAATAATCTTTTTTTGACCCAGGAAACTAGCCTATTAGCCTTACGGAATTGCATATCGCATTGTGACTGTTGGTTTCTATTACAAATTAAAAGAAAAATATTCATGCAGATTCTCAAACAAACACATCCAATTTTTCCTTACTAATAATCAGTCATTTTTAAATTAACAAAACAAACATAACCGAGTCTTGCTAACTTAATGATGACAAATGTCAACAAAAATCCGAATACAGATTGCGACTCTTGATACACGGACATAATAAATCAGTTATGGCCGCATACAGCCCCGGCTTTATTATTATAACAAAGTGAAACCAGTAATTGTGTGGTTGATCGACTGAGAGCCTAGTGTTGTGTTGTGTGTATTAGAAATAGGCTTCTCTCTCTCTCTCTCTCTTCTCTCCTTAAGGCGACGGGTAAGGCAAGTGACCTTGAGCATTTAGCGTCGACTAATGCGACTTCTGTTACGTGCCTAAGATAATACAAATGCTTCTTGCAAACTAAACATCCATCCGTTGCGCTCCTGTGTAAATAGATTATCATTGCGAGCAAAATATCCGCTCATGGAAAAGTAGGCGCTAAGAGTAAAATCCATTAAAAATCCTTATAATTCTTTATTTGTCGACTATTTAAAACAAAACTTCATCTTAAAGGCATGAATGTTATAAATAACTAAACCAACTTTGAAGCTAAACAAAAACGTCGTTTAAAATATAAATGTGTACAAGTTTGCGATATTTGCGGTACTTTGAAATATTTTTAGTGCTTATAAGAAATAATAACTAGTAATAAGATACAACAGGAAAAACTTCAACATATAAGTTACATGATATATTAATTTCCACACCCTATATCCAGTACTTTCGCCAGAAAACTTGTCCAAAAACACCTCTTTTACGTGTATTCTCCTTACCCTGCGCCTTAAATAAAACGAGTCGAAATATGATTAAAAAATTAACATATTCGGTTGTCTGAAAGAGATCGCTCTTAGCGATAAGACCGCCTAAATTGTACCATTCTAAATTTATTGTTTCTCTGTACTGATTGTTTTGTGTGGTGTGCAATATAGAGTATCTGTCTGTCTATCTATCAACATCAGCCTTTAAAAGTCCACTGCTTGACATAGACTTTCCCTATATAGAATGTTATAGCACACCATGCGGCTCTGGGTTGTTTGCATCCAGCCATTGCCCTCAACCTTGACTAGGTCGTCAGTCCACCGGGTTGGGAGGCAGCTGCTTCTTTCAAATCATGGTCGTTATTCGAGAACCTTACTTTCCCAATCGTTGTCAGCTCTGCGATGTGGCCTACCTATTGCCATTTCAGCTTTGTAATTCGAAAAGCGTAATAAAAAAATATTTGCTTCTATACTTAATGTTGACTGGCGGTTTATAAGGGAGAGCCAATTATTTTATTTACATATTCTATCCATGTTTGTTTGGCAAGCTTGTTGAATTTTATAAGCACTATACCCTAAAATATAGCTGAAACTTTATGTTACAAGTTGTTTAAGTATAGTTCGTGCCATATGAGACTATACCGCACCAATCAAAATCAAAATCAAAATCATTTATTTTTGCAAATAGGCCATTAAAAGCACTTTTACACGTCCCAATATTATTTTTTTGCCCTACCACAAGGTACACCAATAGGTATATCTGGTATTGTGGTCGCAGTTCTGTCCAAATATCTCGTGACAGTTGACAACACTATCAGAACAGAGGGTGAGCAAATCAATAGCTGTACCACATCAAAATGTTACCAAATGAAATCTGTACAATACATCATTCCAATCTGCCGATACCTGACCTCTTTTAGTTTGGCCGAAACGTCGGCAAATAAAGTTAATGGATCTACCGGGGCGGAATACACACGGCCAATGACGATAGACAACTACTTAAGATAATAAGAAAATTTTATTTAAAAAAATATAACCGACTTCAAAACACTAAAATGCTAAAAATAATCCTAACATTTAAGTACCTAATCAGTTACTTTTGGAGTCGGTGGCAGCCGATGAGAGATTCAATGTTTTTGTTTGCACCGATTTCATCCCCTATTTTCCTACCCTTAGGGGTGATTTTTATTTTGCAAACTTTAATCATATTATCTTTAAAGTATAGGCTATTCAATAAAACAAAAATCATCAAAATCGGCTCATATTTGTCGAAGATAGGTAACAAGAACCACAACCAAAACATTATCTGGGTATATATTTGTTGATTTTCTCAAAAAGTTCTAAATAAATTTCTATAAAATGTATATGGGACCACCTCTGTAGAACGATCTACCAAACAAAAAAAGAATCATTAAAATCGATTCATAATTGGCGGAGTAATCGCGTAACAAACATACAAAAAAAAAAAAAAAACGTACAGTCGAATTGAGAACCTCCTCCTTTTTTGAAGTCGGTTGATAATGAATATAATATCTCCGTAGCCTAGAGGCGCACTGAATTGCAGCGGAGCGAAGCGTGTAATACCTGTTCTGTGAGCATACTGGACTTGGTGTCGCTATCTCTGAGATCCCGGGTTCGATTCCCGGTCGGTCAATGTAGAAAATAACTTTTCTCTTTTCTCTTTCTCTCTGTCTCGGGTCTGGGTACCGTCGTTATTTCTGATTTCTGTAACACAATTGCTTTCGCTACTTATTTGGTTTATGGTAAATTACGTCGCAGTTGCATGATTTTAAGCCGTGTGGTATTGCTCGACGAATTAATGAGCTGTGTGTATCTCCAACACATAGGAAACAGCGTCGCCGAAGTAGGAATCTTTCATTTCTTATCGCGATACCCCGCGATACGAGCCCTTTGTCTCGGAGACATATCTTTGATGAATGTTGCAGCTCGTTCTTTCTAATATTTTCCTTTATTTTCCAAGTGCATTGTGGCTGGCAGAAAAAGGAAAACTTGAGGAGAAATTTGTCTATATTTTAACAAAATATTAGTATGAGTTTGACGTATGCGCAAAAGGTTTTTTTGTATATTTTGCAGGTAAGTAATTATTATTATAAACGCAGTATAAAAAATGATTGTACTGGCAGGTTAGAATCTATTTTTTATGTTTAGAAAATTTCAAATCTGCTATTCACTTTTTTTTTAAATTGACATAAAACACTAAATAATATTTATACACAAGCAAGTTGCACAATATTAATATTATTGTATGCTTGTAGCTCGATATTTTTATGGTTTCCAGTATTCTGCTATTGATCATGTATGTTAGGCTAAAAGTACCTAGTTCTTTTTGCAAATATTTATAGACGTTAGTTTTACTATTTGATCCGAGCGAGCAATAAAAGTACTTACTGTCAATACAAACTTCTTTGCGTGTCGACTCATGCTGCTTTCATATGTGAGGACCAAAACTCAGCCACCGATATAGCACTATTGGTGGCCTTGTAGAGATCCTCGTGCAGGTGTAGGGACACGCAGGGCATGACAATAGATGTGCCATTGTCTGGGGGGAAATGCCACATAGACATGCGCTCTCTAAGCTGTAACCCCACCTGTGCATGTTCTCTTGCTTCGGCCTACTAACGCAGACTAGCCGAATCTTCCAACACGGCTCAGTGGCGAACAAACTAATTATATTTATGACATTCAGTTTCTCAGTGGAGTTGTAATAAAACTGAAATGCAACTTTTCGACCGTCGCCACTTCATTTATAAGCGTTTGTGAGCCGGGAAACATAGTACAGAGTACAGATAGCAGAAAACTGATATTTTACTAAATTTTGTAAAGATTATTTCTGCTAGTTAGATTTTAGTCCAAAACTGGGCCAAATGGCGAAAGGTGACTGGTGTCATTTGTGACCCCAGAATGCCGGTTAAGCTTAAAGGACAGATCTATAAGTCCATCATTAGGCCTGTCCTTTTATATGGCAGCGAAGCATGGCCGCTACTTGAGCGACACAAGCAGGAGCTGCGTGTCACGGAGATGAATATGCTGCGGTGGATGTGCGGAGTCACGCGGAAGGACTGCGTGAGGAACTCGCGCATCCGCGGTAGCCTTCGTGTCCGTGATATTGCAGATAAACTGCAGGAGAGTCGCCTACGCTGGTACGACCATGTTTTGCGGAAACTGGCAAGCTACGTAGAAAACAAATGTCTGGCCATGCCGCCACCGCCAGGTCCTGGCAAAAGGGGCAGACCCAAGAAATGCTGGCTTGACGTTGTGAGGGCTGACATGCGTGCCAATGATCTCACAACTAGAGACGCTCAAGACCGCGCGAAGTGGAGGAGTAAATCAAGGAAAGCGGACCCTGGGCTCCAAAGCAATGGCTTTGGACGCAACCGGGATTGACCGTATAGATGATGATGATGAGATTTTAGTTTAAATCTATCGATAGTATCCATAGTACAGAGACGATAAGAACAAGATAGACCGAACCTGTCCGATGCGGATTCAAATGATCGTGTTCATCACACAAACACCTTCCGGAATTTGAACCCGCGACTGCTCTTTTTGTAATCTAATGCGAAAACTAATACACAAGGGTTACAGGAGGCAAGTACAAAGAAGAACAAAAAATGGTGTAACGCTTCTTTAGACTGACATACATAAATGAACCCTAAAAACATTACAAAGCTTTTCTAAGGCTTTTTAAGTCATGTAATAAAAAAAAATTGACAGGTATCACTTAATTTCAATTTTCAATAAGCTATTTGATTTAAGCTGGGTGAGTTCATGCTGATGTTATAGTGGCAACACTAAGTGCCCAAGTAGTGTACTGAGATGTTGTGTTTCAAATTGGGGTATTTAAGATTTCGATGAAAATAGTTTAAAATCAAGATTTTTAAAATATTATGCATCTGAAATGAGACTGATCCAGCTCTTTCCTGCTTTTAGAATAATTTTTGCATTTGTTTGATGGCTTTTTACATATTTTTCAAAGAGAAAATAGTAGGTCTTACAACGTCCGTCACACGCTGTCACACTGTGACTCAAATCAGATGACTTTGTTATTTCAGATGAGTTTGAATAGACTTGGTTACTTTGATGGTTCGGTCTATCTTGTTCTTATGGTCTCTGCCATAGTATCAATAATTAATCAGTTTTTGTTATTTTTTAAATTGGCTGTGGTCAAGGTTTACTAGGAGACGCTCCCTGCAAAAAAAATCGTTGTCTGGTATCACAAGGATGATAATTCTGTTGATCGTTCGCGTGCCTCTTATAAGATAAACCCGAAATTCCTAAAAATGTTTAGCCCGCAAGAGGATATAAAAAACGGCCAAGTACGAGTCAATATCGAGCAAAACGCTGAAAAAACACGTTTGTTGTATGAAAGCCCCATTGAAATATTTATTTTATTCTGTTCTAAGTATTTGTTGTTGTTGCGGCAACAGAATACATCATCTGTGAATATTTCAACTGTCTAGCTATCACAGTTGATGAGGTACAGCCTGGTTACAGACAAACAGACAGACAGACGGACAGTGAAGTCTTAGTAAGATAAAGATAAAGATAAATTTATTTACTAAAACACGTGTGAAACATATTACATAGTTATCATGCATTATGGTTGTTGTTACATTTTCTAAATTGTCAACATGTTTTGGCAAAGTCGCCGTGTAAAATAATAATATTAGTTTAAATTACATAATTAATGTCAGTCAGTCAGTAATAGACTCCCGTTTTTACCCTTTGGGTAGGGAACCCTAAAAACAAGCTTAATTGGAATTGTAGTAGGTTAGACAACATTTTTGCTGACTCTACCTAGAAGTCGATTGTATAAAAACGTCTAGAGCACTCTGCCACTCTGGCAAGCTATATAAGAGCATTTAATGAAACCTTCCCCGCCATCATTTACATCTTAACAAAGTACATGACAAGTGAAATTGTTTGTTTCATTATTTAAAAAAATAAAACCGACTTCAAAACACTGAAATGCTAAAAATAATCCTAACAACTAAGTACCTAATCAGATACTTTTGGAGTCGGTGCCAGCCGATGAGAGATTCAATGTTTTGTTTGCACCGACTCCAAAAGTAACTGATTAGGTACTTAATTGTTAGGATTATTTTTAGCATTTCAGTGTTTTGAAGTCGGTTTTATTTTTTTAAATAAAATTTACTTATTTCATCTATTTTTAGTGATAAATCCTAATCTAACTGCTGAACAACGATTTCATCCCCTATTTTCCTACCCTTAGGGGTGATTTTTATTTTTTAAACTTTTATCATAGCATCTTTGAAGTATAAGCTATTCAATAAAACAAAAATCATCAAAATCGGCTCATATTTGTCGAAGATAGGTAACAAGAACCACCACCAAAATATTATCTGGGTATATATTTGTTGATTTTCTCAAAAAGTTCTAAATCAATTTCGATAAAATTTATATGGGACCACCTCTGAAGTATGATCTACCAAACAAAAAAAGAATCATTAAAATCGATTCATAATTGGCGGAGTAATCGCGTAACAAGCATACAAAAAAAAAAAACATACAGTTGAATTGAGAACCTCCTCCTTTTTTGATGTAGGTTGATAATATTAAAATCATAGAGCACATACCCTATACAGGGCTACATTGCAAAGGGGTGCCAAATTAAAAAAATAAGTAATATAAAGAAGAGTCTTAATCGTTATTATTTTTAATAACGTAGGTTCAAAAAATATTTTAAAATATCCGAAAATAGAGTCAAAGAGAGTACGAAAGCCGCGCCAACAAGGACCTTGCGCAGTGCGCACATACAGTGCAATTTTTTCATGAATGAGTTAAATTATCCACGCGTACAAATTTTAACAGCGGATAGGAATAATTAAATGTACAAAAAAATTGTTTTTTGCATAATTAGATTAAGTTACTGATTCTGTACCACTCCTAAAGATTTGGCACCCCTTTGCAATGTAACCCTGTAAAGTAGAAATGTCATTTATTTTGTTCAACAAAAATTTAACCAATATTTTAATCTGTGGCTGTACTGTTTGTTTGGGCGAGAGTTGTCATGAGGCAGGACTTGTCAGGTCATAGGTACTAAGTGAAAAATCACTCACATGTTTCGGAGAAAGATGGTCTCTAGTACCGCTCTATAGGCTATGAGCTCGATGATTAAAATACACGAACATAAAAACAAACTGACAAAAAACTTTTCTATAAGTTTTAATGTAAAGCCTAGTTCCTGTAGTAGGAAGTATAATGATTTTCTTTATTATACTTTCGTAAGTGGATTAGAGCTTTAAAAGACATATTTTTTCCACAATCACTTTAAACATCTTGGCCCAAACTTAGCAAAGGTTGTGCTATGGCGACTAGATAACTGATAAACATACTTAAATACATTAATAAACATAAACAAATGCTCGTACTCATCACACAGAACTTTATCGATGAAATGTATTAAATATAGTATGAATATTCGATAAAATGATTTCAGTGGTATATAATATTTGAGAAAAAGTAGAGACATGTAATAAAAATTGTATAAATATTAAATGAATAAAAAGATCTGCAATTAAGTACATTTATAGGAAATAAAAATCGATTTATTTGACTGTAATAAAGTGTCGGATTCCCCGGCTGGTCATATAAAAATCAAAATTTTATTCTATTTCGACGACCTCCGTAGCCGAGAGGCGAGCATACCGCACTTGGTGTCGCTATCTCTGAGGTTCCCAGTTCGATTCCCGGTCGGGTCAATGCAGAAAAATAACTTTTCTATATTGCCTCGGGTCTGGGTGTTGTGGTACCGTCGTTGTTTCTGATTTCTGTAACACAAGTGCTTTGGCTACTTACCACAGGATCAGAGCAATGTATGTGATGTTGTCCAATATTTATTTATTTATTATATTTATTTGTTTCGGGAACGGTAACACAAACTCTTCGTCATATTCTCCACTGAGTCCAAGTTACACGGAGCCGTGGGCCGTGTTTGTGTCACATGTTATATTAAATTTAAAACGCAGGTGCTTAATGGCTCGTGTTACTTAATTAAGTAAACAATTATCCGTATATTATGTGTAGTTTGCACCTATTATTACGTTGGGTCTCAGCGAGAATTGACGTAAGTTATCGCGCGCCTCCAGTCTTCATTAAACACGTAATTACAACGTTACTTAAAGACATGGTAGAACTAAAGAGACACTTAAAGTCAAGAACGCCATCGTTACGTGTGAAAATAATAAATAAATAAATTTTGTTTTTTTACAATGACACCAATTATACTATTTAATTTAAATTACTAGATAACGCATAAACACACTTAAATACTTTTATAAACCACTTCGCTATAAATGCTCGTGCTCATCACACAAACATTTTCCTCTTGCGGGATTCGAACCCGCAATCGCTGTCTTTGTAGTCCGGAACGCGAACCACTACATCAGAAGGTCGTCAAAATCAAAATAAAATAAATGCTTGTATATCAGTAAGTACAAGTTGATGACTTTTTAAAATTAAATAATAGACAATTAAGGCAAACAGAGAGAGAGCGAAAGAGGACGGCGAGTTGGAGAGCTATGAAGTTTCTATGCGAGATATGATTCGAAATGAGGATGTCCGCAAACTAACCAAAGACATGGAGCTGTCAAAACTCTTTCAATGTTGATGACACCTACAATTAAGTGACGTACATTTTATAACTTGTCAAAACGCGTTATCCATCTAGATTTTGTATTAGAACACATAGTTGTAACGTCAATTCTATCTGTACTTCTGTAGCCTAAAGCTGCTTTTCAATATGGGAAACATACTTGTATATTTTAGTTTGGAATATATTATATTTCGAGAAGTTTCACTTCCATTTAAAACTACGGTAAACGATAAAAATATAAATCTCAAGATGCAATATATATTTTATTGAGAAAAATCCTGGCTTCATCTATATCTAGGACTTTAATCTGTATATTACTGTATATTGGCCCAGACCAGACGGATATAATTTTTTTTTGGAAGTTGGCTTAGGAACCCATCAGATCATGGCTGTAAAAATTGATTTAAATTGCAGTTTTAAAAAATCCGTAGAGTTTGGAACAAGTCACTTTTTCAGAATCATAATCAATCATATCATGATGATTAAACGCTGATGATGATAAAAATCATACTGACGTAAAAACAATTTGAAAATTAGAACAACGAGAAGAATTACTAAGAAATTCGTTTCTAAATTTAACAAGAAATACGCGATAATATTATTTATTAGGTCTTAAGAGCCGGGTCCCGCTGCGGAGCGATATATCTCCAATAAAACACCCCGGTTAGACGTTAATAAGTAAGGAATCTCGGCCGGGATTTACAGCCGGATTATCTACCGGTTTTACGATTTTACGCTTATTAAAATTGCGTTTTATTATTTATTCGATTAAACATCGCTTGTAATAATGGTTGTCTTCAGAGTTTAACGTAGTATAAGCTTGAACCGAAAGCAAAATGGCGGCTGGTACTAAAGTAAAAGAAGATTAAGCCTATTTAATAGAACCACAATTCTTGTAATTTAAAAGTAGTTGCAATCCAGTTTCGATCCGGTCCCAGCCCCTCTAGCATGACCACTAAAGCACGATATGATATGATATGATAAAGCGATATATCGACACCAACTGTAAAAATATGATAGATATAGCCGCCATTTTGATTTTTTATCGAAACAGCGATCATATGTGACGTCACCGGCAAGGCGATTCAACACTCGCTATATCATATTATATGATATCGTGTTTTAGTGCTCATGCCAGGGAGGAGGAAGGAGGGAGGATTAAGAGTAAGATCAAAAATGGTATTCTTGTAAACTCCAAAAATTTAATTAGTCTGTAATGCCTCTAAAAATAGAACAATCCGAAATGAGTTTTTTTATTCATTTTCAGTCGCATTTAAATGAATTTTTGGTCAAATTTACGTCATATTATAAGTTTACGGGTACATGGTTTCTAGGGTTCCATTGACAAACGACTAAACGACGTTTTTCTTTAAACCAGTGTCCCTTCGCTAACCGGTAAAATAAAAATGCAAAAAAATATTCTAAGATGATGTTGGTAATCAGGTAGTAAATACCGGGGGAGGGGCACATAGCACGTAGAACTGACGGCCGATGGGACAGAAAGGTTCTATAATGGAGGCCACGTACTGGCAAGAGCAGTATTCACGTACAAGGTGGACAGACTACCTGGTGAAGGTTCCAGGAAGCCACTGGATGCAGGCCGCTTCCGACCGGCCAATCTGGAAGTCACTGGGGGAGGCCTATATTCAGCAGTGGACGTCCTAGGGCTGAAATAATGATGATGATGAAATACCGCATCTTGTGACAGGAAACTACGGAACCTTACTTGTTTTTTTTATAGTAATGTTACTGGACAACCCGCCTGCCAAGCGTGGCGAGTATTGGCAATCCCCCCCGATGAAAGTCATTAGGGGAGGCCTGTGTTCAGCAGTGGATATCTTATGGCTGAAATGATGATGATGATGAATGTTACTGGGAATTAATTGCGATTAGGCCAATTATAAAAAAAATATGTATGTGTAGTCATACCTCAACTAACTATGAGATGGTTAGAGCCATATGATATTCTGCCACGCTGTTATCTTGTCATAGTCCAAACTTTAGTTTGGGGCTGAATGATTGGTGCGATTTTTGGAAAAGACTTTTATTTAATTAGTTACATAATGTTTTTTTTTTATTTACATAAATTTTTATTATAATTGTGTCTTTATTTTCAATTATATGTTCATTACAAACTGTTTATAACATAAAGTAAAGCACATCCGAATATAAATGAACTCGATAAACCAACCCGTGTGGTCGTGGACATTTTTTAAACGCTGCCGAGTCTCGCAAGAGCTCCTCGATAATGAATTTCACCTTCCTTCGCTTCTTAACTACTCCAGACATGCATCTTGGCGTGTGAGCTTGCACACGGGTGGGTAAATAATGTGAGGTTGCGCCTCGCGATTACAGTGACTTTGGGCAATTTGTGAAGCATGATAAACCTGAAACCGTCACGATTAAGGCTAAACAAGCGCCGTTTTAGAAATTGATTTATGTTTTTATCAAAATAATAAATATTTTTATAAACTCTTCTCACAATCATACCAATTAGCTAGCCCCAAACTATGTAACCGTGTGAGGTCGGCCGTTAAAAACTTCACTACCGCCAACAGGAGCGTCGTAAGAATCGACTAGTTCCTGTAGCACGTGACGGGCAGCAGCGTCTGCTTGCGAAATGTTATAAAACCTGCGCTCGCCAACTCGCCTGCCAAGCGTGGCGAGTATCGGCAATCCCTCCCGAGGAAAGTCATTACGGGAAGCCTGTGTTCAGCAGTGGACGTCCTATGGCTGAAACGTTGTCGATAACGATGAAACTAAGCAAAGCTTGTACTATGGCGACTAGACAACGGACAATCATATGTAAATACGTTCATTAACATCTAAGACTTAGGTATCACACAACATTTGCCCCTTGCGGGATTCGGATGTGGTCAAAACTTACCTACGGGTCAACGGGAAACCTATAATATTAAAGAAGAGAAGAAAGAAGTAAAGTAAAATTCCGAAAACTGTAAATATATAAAAAAAATTCAACAAACTGTATTTTTTTCCGAAAATAGGAAGATTAAAATAAATTACGATAAAGTCATAAAGCCTTATCTTTAAAATTTGGAACACACATTGCAAAGTAACTTTGTATATCGCTGACGCATTTACTAGGTTTACTACTACATTTACACTAGGTACTATCCATTTATAATGACAGTTTTTTTATTTTAAGAATAGAAAAAAAACTAGCAATTATTTGAATATTCAACTCGAATCTAACAAGAGACAGTTAAATAATATTTTTAAGTGAAATATTAACGTTATGACTTTCCATTCTGTTTCTTACCATTAATGTAAACAAGAGAACTGTCCCACTTAGTACTTCGAGGGAAAATGAATATGTACGTAAACTTTACAGCGTTGAGGCGCCCTCTACAACGCGTTTATTAAAGCACCTCGCTGGGAGCGGGCGATAATGAATTTCGCGTTCCTTCGCTCCTCAAGTATGAGCATGCATCTTGGCGTGCGAGCTCGCAGCAGCGGTGGGTGGGGTAAATTAACGTGAGGCTGGCGCACTGTGCGGTAGGGAGTGAAGTATTTGAGATACGTATAGGAAATATTTGTATCTACCTACAATATGTCTGTGTGTGTTTGAGTGTGTCTGTGTGTCTGTGTGTGCGTGTATGTGAGTAGAGATATGGAGAACCGTCCCTTATGGAGATAATGTTGAAAAACTTTCTAGATTTGTTCAGTAAATCACAGTTCAAAAACCTTCCAAAATGGCGCTAGCGTAGGTAAAGAGTATGATATGCATGTAGCATTAGTTGGCGGGTTGAAGTAAGCCGAGTCGGAAAACTAACATTTAGTAACCGCCGACAGGAGGCGTGTCATAAGAGGCGACTAATTCCTGTAGCACAAGACGGGCAGCAGCGTCTGCATGCAAAATCTTTTTAAAAAAACTGCGCTCGCCAACCCGCCTGTCAAGCGTGGCGAGTATTGGCAATCCACCCCGATGATAGGTCATTTGGGGAGGCCTATGTGCAACAGTGGACTTCCTATGGCTGAAATGATGATGAGTAATCATTAATCATTTATTCATTTGCATTTTCATAATAGTACAAGAGATATAAGGATTAAAGCTAGATCATTTATTGTTTGATATTTTACGTGACTATAGTTTTTAGTACCAGCCCTACCAAACCTCAACGACTTACGTAGTCCAAAATAATTTTGTACACATATTCTATCTTTCTATTAACCAATCTATTTTAATCACCTTTCGGTGTTTTTTTTTAATTAACCCTGTTGCTACTGGGGCACCACCTTTATTTAACGCTTTTAGACGGACACTTTTTCACAACAGAGATAGTACTCCTTACCTCTACCCTCCTTAATAGTGACGATGCCACTGGCGGCAATGGTTCGCATTAAACGCAAAGTGGGTTCGATCCCGGTTCGGGTTAATTCAGAAAACGACCGAACACGACTGTCCAAACAGGAGTGTAATGTTTTAAGGGTTGTTTGTAAGGTGAAGTTATTTATTCCACCATAACGACTACACGCCTTTACCGATTTTGATGTGTGAGGTGTCATTAGAATCCTTGTATTCTCCCGGGTGGCATAGTCTAAGTATGTTAATAAAAACAATATGGCGGATTATATAGACAATAATGTGCAGCCTGAAGAAAAAAATCTTTCAAACTTATCGGGTAAGGTATTAAAACAAAGGGTTTTTAAATGGTAATTACAAAAATAAATACACCTTATAGGTATGCTTAAACGGACTTTTCGATGACGGATTGTTAATAAAATAATAATAATTAAAAAAAAAACTGCGGCTGCGGATAATAAAAGCGAACTAAAAAGTAACGTAAACTAAAAAGTTAGAAATTCATTGTTAACAATGTACCTATTTCTATTTGTTAACGCTTTTATTACCGGTTGTCTTGTTTTTAAGAAGTTGCTCACTGTTGACCTAACGTTAAAAAGGGGGGGGGGGGAGGTGGTGTAGGTAGAGTCCCAAAAATAGTTTAATAGTAGTTACGAGTATACCCATGTTATGTGTGTAGTACCCGGCATACAAAGGTTAATTAACGGTTAACGGGCTTGTTAACTAGGGGTTAACCTGTATAACACATTCACATACCGTCAAACGTTGCTTGTTTTGTTGGGATGCCGCGGTTAATGTGACAAGGGTGCATTTGTAGGGGTGATAATTTCTTGTCTTGAACATTTTTATGTTGCAAGAGAGATAAAACAAATGTTTTATTACCCGATCATTTTATTCTGTTTTGTACTGCCTGGTAGCCTAATGGTCCACTAGCAGAGAATACCACGTCGTTTTTTATTTACTTTTTTAGGTATTTTTTTTCTATATAAAATGTATCTACCATGTATTGACCGCTTTAAAACAATAAATACCCAGTTATTGACAAGTTTTGCTTATTAAATTATTATTTTATTTGATTTGATTGAAAATTTGATTTAAAATTGTGTATATAAATAACCTAAAATAGTTGCGAATACATAAACTACTTATTTCAAGTTCTATAACAATTATCCATATAGCTTAGATCACGCTTGTCATGTTGAAAATTTGATTTATATCGCGGCCTTAAATCTAAATTACTTCTAACGTCGTTCAAAGCGCAGTCTGCTAATCTGTGGTTACACTGTAGTTCAATCATAATACGATTTTACTGAAACCACCGAGATAACTTAAACTAGAATTAATCTCGCTTTACTCTCTGATGGAAGTAGTCTCACGGTAGTATATTCTTAGTGATCATAGTTTTATTGTAAGTGTGCCACGAATCTTAGCACGTACGTACGTCTGGATTTTTCGGAATCTATGTACGAATACGGAGACAGAAAAGTCAATGACCACATTGAGATTTTCAAAACGCTGTACCGCTGCTCAACATGACAAGCGCCAAAATTGGCTTGATATGATAATCGTCCAATATGGCGCTTGTTGTATGTCTTTAAAAATCTACAACCAGTTAAATGACGACATGAAAATACTCCCACTAAACAGATTTAAAGTTACGCTAAACAGGTGGTTGATAGAAAAATGATTTTACTCAGTAAATGAATATTTTAACTTTTTTAAATCCAAGATATTGTAACCTATTTATTTTGCATGTATGACTGATTGTATGTTAAGTGACATTTTAAGTACTAATTCATTAATTTAAATTCAAGTTAAAATTGTATTTCGCATGCCATACTATGGTGAAATGTGTGATCTTAAACCAATGTAACATCCTTGTACCACTTTTAAGCGAAATAAATTATTCTATTCTATTAATGCTGAGCCACTTAGGTATAATATGGTGAAAATCTGAATATCTGAAACTGAACTTTTGATGCTGACCGTACACTTGATTGGCGGTGAGGGAAACCACTGGCATCTTGAGGAACAGCACTTGGAAAGACTGCATGTGTAGCCATGGTCCAAAATGGTTTGGTTCTACTGTTAACGGAGGTGCCAGCGTAAGTGTGGCGTCAAGCCCCAGAAGGGGAAGATGATAAAATATTTGTAGAGAGTTAAGAATTGCACGCGGCGAAGTGCACACTGCCTGGCAGACGCAAAATCCGCGTGCATCTCTCGCGATTCGGCCAGCCAGGCCACAACCGCAAGGTTGGTATGGCCATGGGTGGTTGGTGGGTTTGTTAACGGAGGTCTGATGGCTATCGCTCTAAATCTACGTCTGGCTGCATCTAGGACCATGGACAAGAGTACCACAACTAGAAATTGCAATGCAATGTATTGTCTTTTTTTAATCGGCATTTTATCGATGAGAGGTAGAAGACGGAAGAAAAGATAGACGAATATTGCCAGGGATGATTGCTGACCTCCTTAGCCGAGAGGCGGGCATACCGGACTTAGTATCGATATCTCTAACGTCCCGGGTTCTATTCTCGGTCGGTCAATGTAGAAAAAGATCTTTTCTATATCATCTGGGGACTGGGTGTTGTGATACAGTCGTTGTTTCTGATTTCTTAAACACAGGTGCTTTGGCTACTCGGTCGATCGGGGCTATGAATGTGTTGTTGCCCAATATTTATTTATATGTATTATTTATTGATTTATAACTAAAAAAGGAGTGGAGTATTCACTCTAGAGCGAGTGACCTAATTGAACGGAGAATGGAAACCTACTGTGCCAACCCCAAATGTCCTTGGAGCAGGGTAAGTAACGACGAATGATGGTCTTATTAATAAAATCAATTGTCGTAAAAATTCAAATATTACCCGGTATCACCTAAAATTATTGACGACAACTTTCTCGTGTGTTTTCATAATTTAATCTCACACTTGTAGGATATTTTAATCTGCGTCTGACGTTTGTGCTGGTAGACTAGACAGCGAATTTTCTAAAGCTCTCCACGTCCCAGCGTAAGTTGGTCTCAAGGGTACTCCTTCAACGCGAATCCTGACACAAGCTCTACTAGTTGTAGTACCTTTCGTGCACTGGATAAGATATTAAATTAAATCCATGTACCTTAAGAAGAAGGCTGGCAGTAGCTGGATTAAAAAATAAAAAGCGGCCAAGTGCGAGTCGGACTCGCCCACGAAGGGTTCCGTAGCAGCAAGTAACTAACATAATATAAAAGTTCTAAAGAACTAATAAAGCATTTTTTTTATATTTAAGGTGATTGAATAAATAAATATAAATAAATCGTTTATTAAAATACAAGAAAAGCAGATACATTCTTAACAGTACAACTTAAAAACTATACAGTGCAAGGAGTTACCTTTGCCTGAACTAGGTAGAAACCTGTGCTTCAGGAATGAAAAGTAAATTGCGGTTTACGACTTATGACGTATTAAAAAAAAACTACTTACTAGATCTCGTTCAAACCAATTTTCGGTGGAAGTTTGCATGGTAATGTACATCATATATTTTTTTTAGTTTTATCATTTTGGCACACATTTTACCACTTTGAAAGAGTCTTTCGCGCAAACTATTCAGTTGAAAAAAAAATGATATTAGAAACCTCAATATCATTTTTGAAGACCTATCCATAGATAAAAAAAAATATTTTTTAGTTTCAGTTCTAAGTACCTATGGGAAAATAAATTTATTGTTTTTTTTCTATTTTTGTGTGAAAATCTTAATGCGATTCACAGAATACATCTACTTACCAAGTTTCAACGGTATAGTACTTATAGTTTCGGAAAAAAGTGGCTGTGACATACGGCGGACAGACAGACAGACATGACGAATCCATAAAGGTTCCGTTTTTTGCCATTTGGCTACGGAACCCTAAAAAGCAAGAGATCGTGCTCTGTGGCGTTTCTTTGCGGAGGCTTATACCTTATGTCAGCCTATTACAGTCCATTGCACTGCTGTTTGAGGGACCAAAGAGCTTTTTTCATTTCGCTTTTTCATCCAGCGACTACCAGCCATCTATATGTATAAAGTACCATTTTCACGGCCTGACATAAACTAAAATGTATTTATTTATTTATTATTATTTCTCAAGTTTTATGCAAGCATGACAGTTACCCAATTCACTTACATATAATTAATAATGAAATTTAACACAAAAAATATGTTTAATATTTATATAAAATACCAAAAATAATAAGTGTTTACTTAAAAACCTAATTAGTTGCTTATCTGTTTAAATGTGGTCATTTGACATAAAAACAATACATGATTAGGCATGATAATTAAAAATATTTTTTGCCTTTCCTTAAGTCGTTTTTTTATATAACATACTTTTTAAACTTAATATTAGTGTCGATTTAGTATTCATGTGATGTGATAGGATATTTATTACCTCTCACTTTTCTTTTACAAAATCCGACCGAACACGTTTTTGAACTCACACTCCCTAGCTAACAATAAGTCAGTGCCGTTGACATCTCGCGAGAGGTCCTGAGAGGGAATTCCTTCTGCGTTACTCACTGGAGAGGGCTTTATAGTGGCTCGTACCAAGCAGGGATAATGCACTTGTGCAATCTGACAAGTGTCATTTATTACTCTTTGATATAATCTCATACATAAAGGAAAAGAATTGATAAAATAGAAGAAAAATCATAACAAATATTTTTTTAAATTATAGTTTTCTATACATATGGGACTGGAAATGAATTAAGTAGGCTTAAACTTGAGCAACTAGCAATAAAGAAGAGACAACTAGCAATGAAGAAGCAAAAAAGAAACTAGCAATTTAAGATTTACCCTATTCTTACTTACAAAATTTTAAATATATAAGTAGGTAGATACAGTTAGAAGTAGGTTAAAAAGGACTTCTAAGATTAAATAACGTAGGTGTACCTACCTACTTCAATTAAAATCAAAATCATTTCTTTTTGCAAATATGGCATAAACATTAATTTTACACGTTTTAATCTAAACAATATTATTTTTTACCCTACCACTGCTTCGGGACAATTTGTGGGCTATCTTAACTATGTTATTATTTTGGCACAAGTGAAGCTATATGCGTGTAAAAATATACATCTGATTGTTTAGTTTCTATATTGAAGTCAATACTAAGTATAGTAATTTATCTGATATCGGACTAAAAATTTCAAAGAATCAATTAAAACCAATAAAACATTTTGTTTCTTCGAAAAGGCCCAAATGATGCACCCTTTCAAATAGATGTATAAGTTTACAAAAAAAAGCTAAGCAGTTTTTGATTCCATACATTTGTATAATTTCTGTTGTATAAATGAAAAACGAACCTCATCTTTGTTTAGTTTTCAATCTCATATAAGTAATAGACTTAGATCTTACTTAGGTAGTTATGGTTTGCATAGTTTGATGTGCAGTGTGAACCTTGACGGGGACACACCACAGATACGAGTATCCTTCATTGTTTTATTGTTGTTTTTTTTTTGTGTATGTCAAATAAATGTTTTCTATTCTAATCTATTCTAACTTTAAAGTTACATATAACTTTAAATTACATTTTTCCTTTTACTTCCACCCTTTACTAACCCAAGCAAAATAGAACAGCATGAGAAATGCAATAAGAAGTTCAATAATGCGACGTACTAGAGAATTTGATACGTTCTACTCCTCTGGCGGTCGCGAGACTAGTGAATAATATAGGTGCTCCCAAAGTGGGGGTGATAATGAATTTCCTTCAACTCTTGAGATATCATAGCCGGAAAATAATCAGTCAGCTCACTCAGGGTATATCTAGGATAAATAGTGGAGCATCATCATTATTTCAGCTACTTTGATCCCACTGCTGGGTAGAAGCCTCCTCTTCTCCTCCTCCTTAGAGTACCATGTTCGTACACAGTTCTGTACTTAATAATACTTCTAAATATGAAAAGACTCGTTTAGCTCTGCAGTACCGATAAAATAACTAAACGTATTTAGAAGAAAAAAAATCGTGTTAAAACCAATATCTATCTATCTATATATACATATAAAAATGAATCGCTGTTCGTTTGTCTCGCTTAAACTCGAGAACGGCTTGACCGATTTGGCTAATTTTGGTTTTGAAACATTTGTAGAAGATCAGGGAAGGATTAAAAAGTGAGAAAATATAAAGGGAGACAACTTTTATTCGCGGTACGAAGTTTGCTGGGTCAGCTAGTTTTTAATAAAGGTGATATTTGTTATCTGATAAATGATTTTGTTTCATTTTTACGAGTTTTATTCTATTGTGTCTATTATTAACAAGCTCTTAGGTATTAGCTTAACTTTATCATCATCATCACCTGCATACCTGCATTAGATGCAGGCCGCTTCCAACAGGCCAATCTGGAAGTCATTGGGGGAGGCGAATGTTCAGCAGTGAACGCCCTGTGCCTGTAATAATGATGATGATGATTGTTTTTTTTTTAGCCTACTTCCGTGGGTTAAAAAATCGTAGTCGTATCGATTCAAAACTTTTTTTTATTTAAAATTTTAAAAGTCATAGGATAAAAGTTGTTCACTATGATAACCTTGTAACCACATATTCTATACGAATATGTGGTTACAAGGTTATCCTTGAGTTAGAAAACTCACTGTATAAATATGTTATAGTTCTTAAACTATAAAAATAAGAATTTTCAAGATACATCTACATTAATGGGCTGTCTGTTCTCTCTGCCCTACGAAAGTCTGCCTCGCGTTTGAGCTCATACGAGGTGCAGACAGTTTCTATTAAGCCTGGCTGGTGTTTGACGACACTATTTCGACTAACCTTAGTCTTAACACTCATTTGAGGTCTTCTACGGCATAAGCCTGCCGAAATGAGATACCGGTTCACTTGATATAAGGATCAAAGTATTTTCTCTACTTTTATGTTAATGTTCAACGATTGAAGAACGACGACATTCTCACTAAGGATTTACACAATTCACTTATTATTATGCAAACTCAAAATTAGTGATGTGATGTTTTTATTTTATTTTTCGAATTCACAATTATTCTAGTTTATTAAATCAAGAAGAATATTTTCACTTGAAAATATTTCTCAACTACCTCTGTTGGGATTCAAACCCAAGATCTTTCGCTATCAGCGTGACTGCTCTTACCAACTGAGCTACGGAGGACATAGTTATGTAGGCATATTTCTTCAAGTGTTTATAGCTGTTAGTAAGCCAGTGTTGTTTTACCAATGTCCAGGATATCATCCTTGATATTTTGTGATGTTGAAAAAAGATGCGTCGAAGCGGGTAGTATGCAATCCCAGCGTTTGGGCACAGAGGCACAGTAGCACGTAAAAATGAGTGACCACTTGTCGCCGCTACGGATATAGAATCAAACTACGCTCGCAGTAGAAGTGGCTATGATTTAAGTATGCCTATAAACGTCCCACACTGGCCTCACCTCAACTATGAGGTGATATCGGCCATACTCTACCGGCATGCATGAGCACCAAAACACGATATGATATAGCGACATATCGTCACCAGCTGTAAAAATATAATATATATTAGCCGCCAGTTTAATTTTTATCGAAAAACGATCATAATATGTGACGTCATCGGCACGGTGATTCAACATGGCGGCTATTTTTATCATGTTTTTACAGTTGGTGTCAATATATCGCTACATCATATCGTGTTTTGGTACTAATGCTAGAAGGGCACGTACGGTTGAGGGGAGTTGTAAGGCTAGTGGCTAAACCTTACTGTCAGATATTATAAAGCCACCTTAAGGCTTTTGACTTGGCTTCACGACTAGTATCAAGCTATATTAGTGTAGTGTGTAGCTCACTTCACCCCAAATGCACCTAATATTTAAGGTATGAAAGCGTTAATATGAGGCATTATACTGGAGCATTAGACAGATAAACCTTACATTATAGCCAGGACCGGCAGTGGATGGAAAAGAATAGCCAAGAATTGGGCTCAGTGCAGTAGAATGTCGTGGACTGACGAAGAATCTCATCATCATCATCATGTCAGCCTATTGCAGTCCACTGCTGGACGTAAGCCTCCCCCAAAGAGCACCAAAGAACACTATCTTCTGCCTTTTTTCATCCAGCCACTGCCAGTCATCTTCCTAAAGTCGCCGGCCCATCAAGCTGGGGCTAGGTCTCCATTCGAGAACCCGTTTACTCCACCATTTTTTGGTTCTGCGACAGATGTGGCCGGCCCACTTCCACTTTAGCTTGCTACATTTTACAAAGAATCTAGTCAATTTTAATTTTAAATATTGTTGTGGTTTTTTGGAGTGTTCTGTCTCTTCTTGTTGCGCTACAACACTGTTACTAAGCTCGTACGTACAGACGGTTTTAATTTAGTCTGCTGATATTTGAGGACGCGTGTTTGAGTTGCGAACTCGGGACAATCTTAATTAAGGATTATCTATCCGACGCTGTAGGCGAATATTAACTCGCTCAAGTGAAGGTATATGGGTAAGATGAAGTTAGCTGCCACTAATTCTTTAGGATAGAATATTGATAGCTGATTCAAAATTAAGTCTACACTATTTCGCTAGTATTGCAATAACCAGATGGCTGTCTTTAACCTACCTATCGACTTTGCTCGACCTTCAACTTAACATTAAAATAAAAATATTTAAAGTTTTAGGAGCACATAATTTTCTTTTTAAATTCTTCTTTAAAAATTTTTTTTTCTTCTTTCTTCTAAAAATTGCAAACCATTTTGTTTGTTTCATAAATCATTTCTTTTTTTAATTAATGGTAATTTTTGGATTTATTTTATTTTATTTAACACCACTGTTTTGTTTAAGCATGAGAGTTCAAAAGTTATAAATATTTTAACAAGGTCCACAGTTAATATAAATGCATATAAACATACATATTTTTTGAGTCGATCAAAATAGTTTCACCGGCATTAATAATAAGTATTTGCACTTTTAAAAGACACTGTATGTAAAGTTGTGGTATTTGGGCACTAGATTAAACGAAATAATATAGGATTACTATACTAATACAGTGTTAATTATACTTTCAATTCGTAAACACAAAATCTCAGGAAGCAGAGCATTGCACAGTTCATTTACAACAGTGCTGCGGTGAAATCGCGTGTCCCATTTGCTTAGATAAACAAACTGTCGGCAAATTCACCAACAACAAACATACTAATTTATACATTGATCTTAGTGCAAAAACAAATAGTTAATCTGGCTACAATCAAAACTATTGGTACATACTTGGGTCTAAGAATCAAGCGACCTTTTAGCTTTTGGTACAATATTGATACATGATTTAGTTACTAATAGGAGCCTCTTTAAATCAAGGATAATCTTATCACTTGTTTTTTATAAATAATAATGTAATAGTAGCGTAAAAGCCAAGAAATTATTATTTACATTATTATTCAATTCAATTCAATTCATTTACTCAATAACAATATACATCGTGTTTGAATTAATTAACTAAGATAAATTACAACCACTAAAAATAAAAATAAAAATACAGTACAGATGTCAAAAGAAAAAAAAAGAAAAAACAACAATGTCAGAATAAAACGAAAAAAATAATAATAAAGGTTGGTAATTAAGTCATTATTAGATTATGTGTTAAATTTTATTTTTATTTAAGCATGCCAGACTCAGTTTAAAAAAATATATTTATTAAGAAATTATTGTATGCCGATCAGGCGGAACATAGTGATACTATTACTAATTGTATACCTGCAAAAACCTATGATCCACAAAAAATATTTCTGATTCTGATGCTGAAACCACGCTGGCTTACTTACAGCTAAAAACACTTGAAGAAATTCGCTAACATAACTAACCTTCGTTAGCTTAGTTGGTAAGGGCAGTTACCCGAATAGCGATAAATTGTGGGTTCGAATTAGTTGAAATCCCACCAAAGGCCCAATCCCACCGAGGAAGTGTAATCAAATTCTTAAAAAACGAAATTAATTACTGTCCCTGTTTTTGTATAAACACAGCACTATACGTTTCCCTGTCCCGCTAGAGTTAAGTAACTTTCGTAGATTACATACCAGTTATAAAGTAGCATATACATACAAATACGAAGATTAAAAGCTGCAGTATAATATAAATTTTGATGTTAAATGCTGAAACTTCATCAGAAATTATTTTGATTTTGCTCTTGCAACAAACAGGTTAAATGAATAAATATATGCTAGACCTTACGGCCTTGAAGTAACAAATAAACATCCATTACTTACCAAACAATTAATTATGCCAGGGACGTCGTCCAACACAGACCGGAGACAATTTATAAAAAAAGTTCTCTAAATTGACCCAAATCGGAATCGAATCTGGGAATTATTGCACCATTACGCCAATGGAATCAACAATAAAGGCGTAAGAACCCCTTACATATTTTACCTGTTTTTTTTAGATTCCTTGCAGGATTGCAGACTAGCGGGGGGAGTTACCGGGGTTAACATCATCTCCGTGTATTAAATGTTTTAAAATTAGTTAAGTGTGACATCGTGTGTTAAAACTATTCCTACGTATAGTTACGAAACTGAATCATAAGTGATATCATTATCTCATAGAAATAATAACGCTTTATAGTGCTTTTGTGACATTAAAAAACACCAAAAACTATACAATTTCTTTGAATTTAATAACATTCTAGCTACCCAGCAATATGGTTTCCGACAAAATAAGTGCATTAATAGTGCAATATATGACTTTTTACACAAGGTGTACTCTAACGTTGACAATAGACAACCAAATATAGCATTATACATGGACATGACTAAGGCTTTTGATCATGTAGACCATGATATTCTACTAAGAAAATTATACGCGTATGGAGTAAGGGGCACTCCTAATAAATTATTAGAATCTTATCTGACAGGAAGGCAACATTCAACACAAATAACTAGAATTGAAACTAAATCTAAAAATGAAAAAATATACCAATCATATTTCACAGTTGCTAAGTTTGGCGTGCCTCAAGGTAGCGTATTAGGACCATTGCTATTCTTGATTTATATTAATGACTTGCCTTCTGCATTGAACCATCATATGACATTATTTGCTGACGATAGCACTGTATTTATTAATAATAAAAATTTGACAGATCTTGAAAATGACGTAAATGAATCCTTGAAATTAATAATCGCATGGCTTAAATCTAATAATCTAAAAATCAATTTAGACAAAACTAAAATTATGACTTTCAGTCAGCAAAACTCTGGCGTAAGCTTAGACATCAACTATATGGGTAAAAAACTTGAACAAACGAACAATACAAAATTCTTAGGGCTGCATATTGACAATAACTTAAAATGGAAGACTCATTGTGAACAGCTCTGCGGAAAGCTTAGTCAATTCTCATTTGCTCTTTACAGACTTCAATCGATTGTTAACGAGTTTGCAGTACTTACAGCCTATCACAGCTACGTAGCATCGATTCTCAGGTATGGTGTAATTTTCTGGGGAAATTCGACTGACAGAGATACTGTATTCAAAGCACAAAAACGATGCGTCCGCTCAATGTACAGATTAAAATCCGATGTATCATGTAAGCCATATTTCAGAGACAAAAAGATTTTAACCCTTCCATGCCTCTATATTATGGAATGCGCTTTATTTGTTAAAAATAATACCAAAAAATTCGAGTACAGAAGTCGAGACCGAAATAAAAACACGCTGCTGACAATCCGTTGCAAAACTAGTCTGCGCAGCAATAGCATATTCGGCAATAGTGCTCCGAGGATTTACAACAAAATCCCGCTGAATATACGGGATATTATTGACATACAAAGTTTCAAAATTAAATTAAAAGCATTTCTAATTGACAAATCTTATTACTCATTGAATGAATTCCTGACAGATAAAAATATATAAACTCTTGGACTGATTATTTTATTTACTGCAAGTGACTTTAATAATTGTATTTCTTTTTTATTATTACGATCGTTTCAATTTGTTTTTGTACGCCTACTAAGGCAGATTTTAATTTGTTTTTTGAATTGTACGCCAAGAAGGCAGGACACGGTTAGTTCTAAGACAAATCCTTGTAAGACCAATGTACACCTGTGCTCCACAATAAAGATTTATGATTTATGATTTATGATCGCGTGTAGCATTTAGTATGAATAAGCGTTTCGTACGTCATTCAAAATAGCACTCTCAGACTAAACCAGTTACTTTCTACCTTAAAGTAGCAAAATATGAACATGAGCGGTTTACCTTATCATTTAAGCCTTAACCCTACCGACCGACTACATGAATAAAGGCAAGTAAAAAGTGATTCAAAAACGCTAATTTTAAAGTATAATTCCGTTTGATGTGTACATCAGGTTTTATCGTTGTAAATAAACCCCATCACAAACATTTAATGTAAAAACGAGGCCAAGTTCCATAAAATTTTCATTTACGTTTACAAATTATTGTATTCTAGATCTAAATAAAACCGTAAAGATCGACACTAACCAGCGTTACAGTTCGTAATGTAACATGTACAAAGCGAGCATTCGTGCAGTCAGTATGGGAAAACAAGCGAGCAATGAGTAGCTCTGTTCGCTCCGAATGCTCCACCCGCTGTTTTGGCAAATCCCTTTAAGTGTTACGCACTTCGGTCGGTGAGTCGTCACAAGCAATAGGACAGAACCTCGATTCTAGATACTTCGGTCCGATAGTTTATTTTTTGTTTATAATCTGGAGCACGGGTGTGCCAAGAGTTCTGAACTAACATGTTTAAAGGATTTAACACACGGCTTAATGTAACATGCGCTTGGAATAATGCATTATGCACCGTAATGCATGTCAGTGCCTACCTTAAGAGTTCAAACAAAAAATGCCTCATTAACGTTAAAGCGTTTTTAATTAATACTAATACGAGTATCAACTCATTTGTTATTAGTATTGGTAAGACAGATAATTGTTTATAGTGTACATTTAAAGTCCTACTTCTGTTTTATTGTTTTTGTTGACATGACATGTGACATGTTTTAATAAACCCCACATGGTTGAGTACATTTATTGGGCACAAAAAAACGTTAAAAACCAAACTTCATTTCTTCTTCAGCTTTACAACAATAATGGTAACTTGGCGCGAGCTTTACCATGTTATCAGTGGGTTTGAGTGAATTTAATGGAATCGGTGCGGGTTCGAACCCAGCCTCATGAATAGTAATGTATCGGGGTTTGTACGGAGACGGTGATCGCGGTTAGGGAAAGAAAAGTCGGCGTTTTAAGAAATCTGACAGTTCCTTTCAGAGTTTACGTTTGCTTCACGATGATTCAGAGGATTTTTCTAACGTATCATCAGGGGAGACTGTGGATGGCTGCCAGATTGCCTAACTGTTAAAAACTTGATCTATTTGTAAGTGGTAATTATTCAACTGGGTGCAAAACGCGGTTTTCTCTTTTTCTCTCCTCACTCAGTCACGGAACACGCGGCATTGCATTTTCGTTTAGGTGAATGACGCAACACTTAAATATGTTTTAACTAGTTTGACAATTAGTCCCCCCCCCCTTATATTCAAATATCCCCAGTCTTCTCTATAGAATTGGTAGCTAAGTCTGCGTAGACTACAGAATTAGGGCAAAGATAAATGAATAATCATCCAACGTAACACTAAAATGGAATAAAAATTATTCTATGTATTAAGTAGATCAATAATAGTAATGTGTTATTGATTTCAGCTAATTCATTCAGCTGTTAAAACGTGTTTGAGTAACAAACATATAAACATAAACAATTAAAATTATAATTTTATTTCAGTAAGGGTTTAGTGCCGTGCCGTGTGGGGACGGCCGTAAGAATACACTTCCCCACCGCCAACAGGAGGCGTGTCGTAAGAGTCGACTAATTCCTGTAGCAGGAGACGGGCAGCAGCGTCTTACTGGTACTGCCAGTGATCGGAGTAAGTAGATTGATTTGATGTACTTTGGTAGTGCTAGCATAATATGGATATGCCTTATATTCAAAAACTGATACCAAGAAATTCCGGAATCCCGGAGGCATGTCCATATTAACATCAATGTTTGACATCATTGACACCAAATCAATCTACCTACTCCGATCACTGATTATTACATTGAAACACATGCATATATTTTTTTTTGGTCTTAATATAACTAGTACTAAATTAAAATTTAAAAAACTTAAAGAAATTTTGAAAAAAACATATAAATACCTGACTCACAAGTCTCACAACCCATGAAAGTCGCGTGCTAGACAAGGCGATTCGACATGTACTGTGACGTCACAGTATACGTCCGAAAAACATTTTTCATAGAAAAAGTTGTTTTAGGTATACCTAACACAATTCCTAATTACTTTTTGTAAATCTTAATTTTGTAAGAGGCTTTTGCTAAAACAGATATGTCAGCCTCATCAAATCTTAACCTATAATATAAGGAACACTTATAATTAATTCCTAATTACTGTAGTTATTACGGTTATTTTTTACCTATAATTAATTTTGTTTTCACTATTAGCACTAAAATTAAATAACTTATAAATATAGTAAAAACAATGTAAGTATTATTTCCGTGCATATCCCTTATGAAATTAGACCTCTAAACCCTTGTACAGTAACGACAGGTCTAAAAGGCTTAATATAACACTAAAAATAGCTAAAGAAAATATTATCAAATACTAAAGGCTAAAAATGTTTTTAAAACAAAGAGAACCTTACCCAGCCCATTACTACCGTCAACCATTTTGCTGCAATTTTTCTCCAATAAACATCGTCTAGTTAAAAAGGCTAAAGAAAAGCGAAACAGCCAACAACCGAGGGGCGAGTCAATCAACTTGCCTTCCGCCATTTTCCACAAGAGGATTGTCTATGGTAATATTAAAAGACAAGTTGTCTCAAAGGAGTAGCTGTATCAAGGCTGGCGTCGTGGCTTTTTATAACATTAGTTGTATTTTTTCAGTCTAGTTACGTAAATAAAAGAAGAAAGTCCAGGAGATTTATGAAAAATCCGTATCGACTAGTCTTGAAAGAATTGATCAAAATCGATTTAGTTTAACTTGAGTATTATGAATAATTCAAATGTTTATAAATATTTGATTGATGTTTAATTAAAATATAAACATAAATATTTATATAAATTATTAAATAAATGTGCCAATAGTGGACTTGAAGTTTAATGTTGTAATTTTCTGTCGGTCGACCTTCGGCTTAACAGAAATGTTCAGTGGGCGGTACGTGACAAAGGAAAACTTTAAACTTAAAGCCAAAAGTCAAATATATACAGGACGTCCCGTAACTTAATGATAACCTTGTAAACATAATCTGTTTTCATAGTAAACAACTTTTGTTTTGTACAAACATAGCAACATGGCTATGGTCAATGTAGAAAAATAACTTTTCTATCTTGTCTCGGGTCTGGGTGTTGTGGTACCGTCGTTGTTTCTGATTTCTGTAATACAAGTGCTTAAGCTACTTATCATAGGATCAGAGCAATGTATGTGATGTTGTCCAATATTTATTTATTATTATTATCACTAATAATGTATTGTTTGTTTAAACGCGCTAATCTCAGGTTCTATATGAAAAAAGTATTTTTCTGTTCTGTCTGTACACACACACACACACACACGCACGCACGCACGCACGCACGCACGCACGCACGCACGCACGCACGCACGCACGCACGCACGCACGCACGCACGCACGCACGCACGCACGCACGCACGCACGCACGCACGCACGCACGCACGCACGCACGCACGCACGCACGCACGCACGCACGCACGCACGCACGCACGCACGCACGCACGCACGCACGCACGCACGCACGCACGCACGCACGCACGCACGCACGCACGCACGCACGCACGCACGCACGCACACACACACACACACACACACACACACACACACACACACACACATACGCGCGCACACACACCATATCACAAAATACTAGTAGTAAAGCGTAATTCAATTTGTTACCGGTACATCATCTACCAACAAATGTTCTAAATCTACCCCCGGAATTTGGAGATATATTTCTGTATTAAAACCGATTGTTGGTCTTATTGTATTGTTAATTTTCTTTACTTGAACTATCTGTAACTAGTAGTTTTTTAGATTTAGAGAGATAGATTTTATGGATTTTGTGTAAAACATAACTTTTAGCTAAGAAGAGCCATACTTCCTGGCACAGGTATATTTTTACCTAAAAGGAGGTATTGGTCAATGTGTTTATAACAGTAACTATATTACATGAAATAAATGATTTGAAATGATTTGAAAAAATGATATAACATCATGCTACGACCAATCAGAGCGGAGTATCAATGAAAAATGTTGCAAAAACGAAAAAAAACATTCCTTTTTAGAGCTTCCGTTGCGTGCGCTGCGTAATCGGTTAAAGTTACGCAAAAAAAAACAGTTGTAAAATCCGTGACAGGATAATTATGTTTTTCTTTTAAGGTTGACTCACTATACACAGAGAACAGAAGTTGACTGAGTTTGTTCCGGCGTTTCTTCTCAGCACTTGCCAGATGGCCTGTGTCATGTCTCGAAGCGCTAGTAGGGCCCCAAAAATAAGGAGACATGTTCTGCCCCATATGGGCCAATAATGTTAAAAATTGACGTTCATAAGTGGCAGTTTTCTGTTCTAAATTGAATAAATGATTTTTAACTTTGACTTTGACTTTGACTATACCTTTTTTACTGTAATCTCGTTCTAATAATACATAATTTGGTAGTTGATAAAGGCTATAAAGTGACAGACTATAAACCGACGCGGGCAAAGCCGCCAGCGGAAGCTATTCTACTTATAAGGATGTCTCTGTAAACTCCACTCCACAAAGTCGTTAGTGAAATATTACAACGATATAAATAAATATTTGATATATACAGTATTTACTTTGAAAACAACCTCATTAACCGTACAGCGCTTTTATGTAACTTGACAACAAAACCTCATTATATGGACATAAAAAGTACGTAAAAATCCCATTTGGATTCGTAAGTCTAAACAAATAAAAAGTTAGCCAGACCCTTAAACGAGTTAGGGGATAAAACTCAGAAAGCTTTCTAGACTTTGAAAAGGACTATGTACAGAGATTGATCTATTTGTGATCCTAGATTCTTAAAGGTAAACAGGCTTTATAAACTTAACCTAAAATGGAATAACAGGTACGCATTTTATGTTATATTTAGCTAAACTAAACTAAACTACACTCGAAAAATAATTATTTTATGCGCCACTGTCGTAGTCTCTAAGTAATACGGCCACATGCAACAGCCACAAAATGCCGCCATCGAGCTGTGGAATGTAGTTCTCATATTTTTTCAATCGCGAATGTATGTAAGCGCATCACTTCAGAACGGCTGCACCTATTTGGCTAATTGTTTTTGTGTTCGAGATTGTTAGGATAAGGTTTGTGTGAAAAGAAAAACTGGAAAAGGTTTCCTGGATTTTCGAACTGAACGTCCTTTTTCTATGAGATTTTTGCTACTACGGGCGCAAATATCGCTTTACATTGTCAAATTTGGACAAGACAACATCTGTCGGAGCAGCTAGTTTGATATAAAGTCGCCACACTGTAGCCGATTTCAGCTTCATCAGCGTGTTGTGGCGTGTGCCACGTGTGTCCACGAGATACCAGGGACATAACCAATCTAAGCAGTCTCGAGGCAGTTTTGTTTTTACTTCAGACTCTACCGATAAAAAAGCAAGATGCAAAAATACTGTTTTTAAAGCTTTAAATGGTTGGGCCCTAGATAACCATCAATTCAATTTAATCAGAGGCCCAATTCCCGTAATTTGACAGTAGTCGCAATCCGGTGTCGATCCCCTCCCAGTAACATTACGATCACAAACGGTATTCTCGTAAACTTTTAATTTGTCGTAAAATTATCAAAACTGGGTAGTTTCAGTCAGTCAGTAGTTACTACTACAATACGACTAAATATAAAACAAAAAATATATAATTTTAGTTTCTTCCATTTTCAGTTGCATTAGTAACTATTGCATGCATTTTTTGGGTTTACGAGAATACCGTTTGTGATTGTAATGTTACTGGGAGCGGATCGACACCGGATTGCGACTATGGTCAAATTACGGGACTTGAGCCTCAGAACATCTGCGATAACTAGGTATTAATAATAATTAGTAATTTAAAAATGTATTATCGTTAGGTGCTATACAAAAAAAATACATCTGTCTGTTCATAGTTTTTTTATTTTATTTATGTCTTTTCTTCTAAATAAACTGATTTTTAAAACTGAACTCTCGTTAAAAAATCATAACAAAGAACACAAGAAATCCATTTCGCGAAAGGAAAAAGTTCCCGGCGCCTGTTTTTTAAAACTTAAACAAGTTAGGGAATAAAAAATAAAAGGCTTTCATTCTGACGACAAAAGGACTAAAACATCCGTGTGCCTCTACGAAAATCTTTCGTTCGTTCAAAAGTATAAACCTAAAAATATTAATTAACTATTAACTTGTGTCAATTATTTGACAAAAATGCACAATTTAAAATAGCCGTGTAAAAACACGACCGTTTTTAGGGTTCCGTAGTCGTGACAAGGAACCCTTATAGGAGGGAGTTGTTAATACTTATTTTTTGATTTAATGCTCCATTTACGAAATATTAAACTTGAAACTGCATTTTTTTGTTCCTCCCCTAAAGCTAAACTGCAAGCTTGAAAAATCTGCAAAAAATCGTTATGATAGTGCATTTCATTATCATAACGAACGAAAATTATAGTGGTTAAGATAACTTTAATACTTTAGCGGTAATAGTCGTTGAACTTAGGTGTTAGATAATTTTGTAATAAATACAATATCTTTACCATTAATTATATTTAGAATAAAGAACAACAGAATCGTTCTATATTGTAATAACTGGCTACTACGGAGCCCTAAATTGTGCGTGGCCCGACACGCACGTAGCCGGTTTTAATTGTTCAAAAATTATCAAACGTTTGACACAAGTAGATGGTAATTTAAATTTATAAGGTACAAAAATTCTAAAAAGGATTTTTTATATTTTATCATAGAGAAAGCCTGGGGACTTTTTTATTTTATTATTAAAATATTAGATAATATTATACAGTTTTATTAAATGTATAGATATACGTCCGAATAACCGAAAAATTTGCATAGTAGGCCTTCTAAATTATCGTGAGTAATTATTCAGTTTAGCCTAACAGTCGACTGGCGGCGAATGCCTCATGGCATTAAGTCCTTCGTCGGTACGATCTTATACTGGGCAATAAAGTGTAAATAAATACATTTAGGTGGCAAGTTACGTACGAGTATTCGCTGTGTGCGCGATGACAGCAATTATTGTGGACTTGAGTCTCTCAAATTATGGCAACTGGATGGTTTGAGAATGATTTTCGGATTGTTTTTCTTCGAAATTAGATGAAAATATCTAAAAAGTTTGCGCATATTATAATAAGTGATTTTCTTACTTGAATTAAAATACGAATTTTATAATTCCTACGGGATTTTAATCAATACAACATGATATATCTTTCCAACCTCAAAATGTGCAAAAAAAATAGTATTAGCACAGCGTGTAAGAGATTTTGAAGAGCTCAGAACCAAAGGACAAAGCTGCTTAATAAGAGCTGTGATCATAAGACAAACGTCTGTAACACAAATCCCCTACACCCTTTTTTCTTTTCATAGCTGCAGCTATCCATTTATTTATTTGCTCCAATTTCCATCTTGATGTTGGAAACGAATAAAACATGTACGAAATGTTTTTCCCATTGTCTCTACACTTTATAACAGAACACGTTTGACCAGTATCGCGAATTTTAACGTTTTCACTTAAAAATACTGAATAATGTTAGTATGAAATTCTATGGAAATATAGCAATTTGACACATGACAGTCCAGAGTTTTTTTTACATTTCTGCTACATTGCGTGCTGCGATCGATTTGACGGCCCCCACCACCCACTTTGCACATAGCGAATATGGTAATGCCATCTTCATTTTATTACATGACTTAGAAAACGAACGGTAAAAAAAACAGCAACGTTTGTATAAAGGTATATTTTTAGATATTTGTTGAAGTATTAACGTAGACTGATCTTGTAGAATACCTTGTACATACGTTTTTGATTCATTTCGTAAAACGCAATAAATCTTTTTAAATAAAAAATCAATTGCTATGTGTATGTAAGCGCATCACTTCAGAACCGCTCCACAAATTTTTTTTAATTCGGGATAAACTTTACATATTTTTTTCTATGGGATGTCGGTTGACATTGTTAAAGGATAAAACAATGTCTGTAGTATTTCAAAATTCAAAATAGCTTGCGTGCCTCATATAAGTATGTTTTTTTAGGGATTTTCAGGTCTATATCGGAAAAATGGCACGCAAAGGAATAAGAACTGTGAGCCCTTAGAATATACTGCAAATGAAGAACAATGTTCGCCATCTTTTAAGTCAGTGTGTCACACAAGATAACCTCTCGGGGGTATGTTTTACCGGAGACTTTGTGACACCCCATTATCGCCGCTGCATGCAATCTCCCTCTTCCCATAACATAATATGGCTTCAAGGGAAATTGCACTGTTAACTCAGGACCCGGTGCAATCTTCCTTATGTAAGTCGGAAAATATGACACCTAGTGTGTTTATTACCTCACCTGCCATTTTAATCTATATTCATAGACGTACTTTTATTTTACACTATTTCGAAAAATAAGGATGTTGTAATTGCACAAAAATGTTAAATATGGAAAAATATATACAAAACTATTAAGCCTGTTCCAGTAGTAGTAGACTAGGGATAGTTAGCTGTATATTTATATACCTGCCAGCAATTCTTTTGGATCTTTATACCCATATTTGTAATAAATATAAGGTGCTTAATAAATATCTGCAACGGCTGAAATGGGTAAAAGTATTGCTAATATACAAGAAATTTTATGTCCAGAACATAATAAATTTTTTCATTAAAAAAAATATATTAAATAAAGATTAGGCTTTATTCTGTCTCAAACCGTCCACATCTGTCCAAAAATGCTAACGTTTCACATTATACCGCTCTCGCGCAGTGTCAAGGGCGGATGACGAAGTGTGTTATGCAAATTGGAGCAAGTAACCATTTATTTACTATCTTTTCGCAAATAATTAATTACCGATCCGTGGCACGTAATTCCCTCACTATCGTAATCTATATAAGCAATACTTTTACCCATTTCAGCCGTTGCAGATATTTATGAAGCACCTTATATACCAAGTCGTTAATACCCAAGCGGTATCCTGCGACCGCGTCGTAAAGAATGAAAAGTTTACCGTCGATTACGCATGGCCGACGCATAAAAATACAAAAATAATCTCTTGCGTTTTTTTTTGTTGAGAAAAAATTAGTTTTTATTTCTTTTAAAATATAAATAAATCAAACCTCAACACATCTTAACTGTGTACCATACGTGTGGTAAAACGCACACACGCGAACACGCTTCGCGGCGTGTGACACAATAATGAGTACTGAGATTGGTTTTAACGCTCTTAATCCCATGGTCATTTAACTAATTATCAACAAATAACTTAACATGTTTTAAACAGAACAACATAACCGGCAAATCTGGAAGTCAATGGGGGATGCCTATGTTCAGCTTTGGACGTCCTACGTCTGAAATGATGATGATGATGACGTCCACTGCTGAACATAGGCCTACCCAATGACTTTCATTGGGGGGGATTGCCAGTACTCGCCACGCTTGGCAGGCGGGTTGGCTAGCGCAGTTTTTATAAGATTTCGCACGCAGACGCTACTTACGATACGCCTCCTGTTGGCGGTGGGGAAGTGTTTTCTTTACGACCGTCCCCATACGGCACTCTTTTGTTCTATTACTTTTGAAAATGTTATCGACTTCCGATACAAAATTACCAAACCCATTCAATTTGTATAGAGACCAAAAAAATGCATATTAAGTCATAGAATAAAAGTTGTTGACAATTTATGGAATATATGCTACATTATAATCAGTATTTTTGACAAAAGAACAATTTTCTCAAACCTTTTATTTTGCGAAATGAAGAATAAATTGTAAAAACTTGTAAGAATATGTCCTTGTGAAAACACACAAGGACATATTCTTAAAATTGACAATCACTGACATGTTTTGAATGTTCTTATTAAGTAAACGAAATTTTTTTTTGCTGATATTTTGTGAGAGCGAGAATGTTCGCCACAAATTCCTTTTTCCTTGGATGTGTCGTAAACTCATAGCGTAGCTCATAAGAAGATCCTTACACAAGTTGGGAATTCGTTTCTTTTCATTTTTACACTTATTTCGCTTTGAATAAGTCTTTTGGCTCATAATATATTTACATTTATCGTGCGTCTTCGTAAGCGTCATATTATTTTCTCATACAGTCGTCCTCCTCTATTTTGCAATCCTTAATAAATAAATAATTCTTTATTTGCAATAAAACATGGTATTACACAGGTGTTATTAATTACAAAATATAGCTCAATGACATGTTTTGCCTAATCTAACAAAGCATGCAAATGTATGGCTAAATCGAGGCGTTGTCAGTACAGTAATCTATTAAAATCCGGTATAAACATTTCAGTCCTTATAATATAGTAGTCCAGCTTTTATAACTAAGGTATTCTTTTACATTATAGAAGTTAGAAATAGATTTCCAACCAACTCTTAATACTACTAAACATCTTATTTGGGATTAAGTAAATTCTGTTAATGGCTGCCATAATTTGTTTATTCATGATACTTTTTTAAATTAAAAAAACTATACCTTTTTTAAAATAAAACAATAAATATTGGACAACATCACATACCTACATTGCTCTGATCCTATGATAAGTAGCTTAAGCACTTGTGTTACTGAAATCAGAAACAACGACGGTACCACAACACCCAGATCCGAGAAATATATAAAAGTTATTTTTCTACATAAACCGACCGGGAATCGAACCCGGAACCTCAGAGATGGACACCAAGTCCGGTATCGCATCTCGGCTACAGAGGTCGTCAAAAAAACTATACTTTTTTTAAATAAAAAAAAGTGTAATAAAACTAAGTGATGCAATAAATCATGCAATACAAGAGTTAAAAGTCAAACCGAATAACAAATGGAAAAACCGCTTCATTGGCGATTTCACGGGCATTGAAAATAATTCAAATATTCACAAAATTGAATACTGATCAAAATCACAAACCCACTCACGTAAGGCGAGGGTTGTAAATAGCCGAAATATGTACACAGTAGAGGTATAACTACAGTAGACTCACTCCCAAATGGTACCTAGTTTCTAATATGGCTAGTTCTTTAACTAGTCAAGTATTTATTTATATTTATACATATCACTCGCAGTGTTGACAACCTTTGGAAAAAGGTAAAAGTTCTTAAGTGGCGACCACAAATGGGCAGACGAAGCGTAGGTAGGTTTTCCTCACAAGGACTGACGACCTTGTTAAAGCTGCTGGATGCAGACGACCCGGAGTCGGGCGCTGTAGCATTCTATAGTCCTTCATCATCATCATCATCATCTATACGGTCAATCCCGGTTGCGTCCAAAACCATTGCTTTGGAGCCCAGGGTCCGCTTTCCTTGATTTGCTCCTCCACTTCGCGCGGTCTTGAGCGTCTCTAGTTGTGAGATCATTGGCACGCATGTCAGCCCTCACAACGTCAAGCCAGCATTTCTTGGGTCTACCCCTTTTGCCAGGGCCTGGCGGTGGCGGCATGGCCAGACATTTGTTTCCTACGTAGCTTGCCGGTTTCCGCAAAACATGGCCGTACCAGCGTAGGCGACTCTCCTGCTGCATTCTATCGTCCTTCTTAGAGCTTATATCCAGCAGTGGACATCCAAAGGCTGATGATAATGAAGACGACATGACTTAAATGCTGAGTATCTGCATTTAATTGTAATTCATTATCGTCGTCACTGTCATGCAAGACTTCCAAGCCTTACAAAGTATTGTCTAATGGCTCTCTCTCTTCCTAGCCAATCCCATATGGTGGTGGGGTCAGCCTTCCGTATCTTTCTTCTCCACTTCGCTCTGTCCTCGACATCGTCTTCAGAAACCTCGCACTCGACTATTGTCACACACTATTGTCTAAATGTAAATGAGCCTACTGTTTTCACGTGTATCCGCATGCCTTATCAACTCCTTAACAAACTCGGGCTAGCTGTTATCATACAGATCGATTCATCGGGCGAAATATGTGGGAAATAGAAGCGGGTGGATGCTCAATTTGCGTTGATTTCTTTATCCCGCCCGCCCTACGCGAGACCTGAATTACAATGAAGTGAGGTGTGGTCGCGCCTTCAGTGTTATTGAGGAAATATCTCTTAACTAATAAATTAATCAAATGTGGCAGTGGGCGGGGCACATAGCACGTAGAACTGATGGCCGATGGGGCAGAAAGGTTCTAGAATAGAGGCCGCGTACCGGCAAGCGCAGCGTAGGACGTCCACTCACAAGGTGGTCAGACGACCTAGTAAAGGTCGCAGGAAGACGCTGGATGCAGGCCGCTTCCAACCGGCCAATCTGGAAGTCAATGGGGGAGGTCTATGTTCAGCAGTGGACGTCCTATGGCTGAAATGATGATGATGATGAATAAATTAAATTGAAGTGTCTGTTTGGAATGACAAAATAACAGCTTTTTACTAAATAGGCTAGTTTCCTGGGTCAAAAAAAGATTATTCTATTTAGTCCGTCAGTTAGATTATCAAAAAAATATTGGACCCATATTATGTATTTGGTCAATCTAACAAAAAATGACGAAGATAAAGCGCATCAAGTGAGCACGTGACGTCACGCCTTGCTAAAAAGTGTCGCAAGGCGTGACGTTACGCGGGACTTTAACGGGCTGTATCTTCATCATTTTTTGTTTGATTAAGAAAATAAAAAATACCTGTCCAATATTTTCTGTTAATCAAATTGACGGACTAATTAGTTTTTTTTAGGAAACTAGCCCATTCTTAATAAGTATGTGCAGTACTATGGTAATTAATACTATTTTTTTTGTTTATCTGCCTGTCTATGTTTGTTCCGATTAATCTCCGAAATGGCTGGACCGATTTTGAAGGGACTTTTACGGGTAGATAGCTGAAGTTATAAGCAGACACAAAACCAAGCGGTTTATTTCCAAAACAAACCGATGATCATAGCAACAAAGAAAAACTATAATATTTAACGTCTATGTGTCAGTGTGAGTTAACTTCAAACCCCGCTGTAGCCGACTCCACGCCCTTTTCTTCGCCTTTTTGACATTTATATTCGTGAGGCAAGCCCACCAGGGCGCAGGTGACCTCCGTCTGAGGTGGGCTTTGGGCAGCTTAGCGGTTTTCAATACAAAAACGTCGTAACTACAGTTGGTGTGATGGCTAGGGCTAGGCATCGAGGGTAGTGGAATTGTGGTTTGTTAGCGGTTGTTTTGGGTTTTGCGAATATAATCTACTTCCGAAAGAGGACCAAGTGTTTTTCACGACGGGCAAAGCATCTATCTATGTACAAAAGCCTTAATAAAACGCATAGTAATAGTATTATGACGTGACAGAATCATACCATTGGTTTTAGTACAACATTATTTTATGTACGTAAATGAGTATTATTGAGTACGTATGTCAATGGGGGAGGCCTATGTTCAGCAGTGGACGTCCTATAGCTTAAATGATGATGATGATGACGAGTACGTATTATCGCTATGTATTCATTCATTCATCAAAACATCTCTATGAAAAATATACCTAAATAATAATATGCTCTGACTTTAAAGGTTTTACAATTTTGGTTATTCTTTGCCACCTCCTGACTCCTACTAAAAAATAATGTAACACCTTTTATATTACAATGCAATAAAATTATTGAGTATTGAGTTCTTTACAGAAACGTCGACATTTAAAAAAGTACTATTGTAAGTAAATAATCCTAATTTAATATTCTTAATAAATTAATCCCGCATAAAGCAGGGCTTGTTATTCTAACTCTGCATGTAATGAACGTCAGCGTCTGAACCAAATTGAATTTAACTTTTCATATTCTCCGAGTGTCGTCTATTTCGGAAAGGTTTGCTACGCTAAAGGAAAAAACATCAAAATCCTTTTTTTTCTTAATTATTTTCCACCCTCAACTACATCTGAAGTTCAACTGCTGAATTAAAAAAACAATTCAAAATGTAACTGTTCTGACTTTTTCGAATCTAGTTTTTAATAATTATTGATTTGAAAAATGAGAAAAGCCCGCCTGAACTTCCCGTCTACACACAATTTGAAAAACGGATTCCCGGCTCTACAAGTCTAGAGAGTTATTTCTTGTCAGAGCGGTATGAATAAATAAAATAAAAACTGTGAAATACTTCAAAACAATAGCAGTTTTCGCCGTTCTGAATTAGAAATGTTATCCAGATCGAAAGTAAACCTGTCTTTAAAACGCACGCAATTAATTCCTTACAACAATCAAACCATTTATTATCTAGCCCCAAACTAAACAGAGTTTGTACAGATATCGAACGATAGACGAACTTAAATTATATTATGCGTTAAACAGAATCCATGACTCATGTTAAATAGGCGTGCTCATCACACAAACACATGCTTTTTCTGGTATTAGAACCCGTGACCACGGCTTTGTTTTCTGGAGCGCGCAAATCTAGACTTTAGTCTTCCCTTAAAACGTTAAATTAAAGTGGTTTCAACATTTTAAATATTAGTGATGCATCTATGCTTTTTTTTCACGGCTTACAAAAATCCCCTCATTTCTTCCCCGTCAAAATAAAAGTGGATTATTTAAAAATAATTGCCGTCCGTTCTCTGTTTGCCGAAACAAACAACTTATGTTTTAACAAACTTCTACGGAGTAACAAAATGATTCCCTTTTTCACAATCGCGAAGCTTTCGTTCAGATCCGTTTTTGTCTCGGACTGCGAATTTTACAAAACAGAGTTAAAAATTTAATTTTTACAGACATTTTACACGAATGTAATATGTTATATCATGTTACGGTAGTGACGTAAGTGACACAGAATCAGCAATCACCGTGAATTCTAATAACAACAAATTGTCGACCAAGTTGCCGGATTTATTTTCAGATTTCCATATACAGCCATTATATAGATTTAGCGGCTTTCCCCTCATGTAAATTGGCATATCTGTTGAAAAAAAACGCGATCTTGATGTTTTCCAAATAGACTTTACTAATCATTCTCCTTTCTTTGTCCACAGAAATAAAAAACGAATCAGTGGAAAGCGCAAGCGCATCAACCGGTAGTTCCCAAGAAGATGAGGAGCCCAAAGAGGCCTGGATGCGAGCTCCCGCTGGTGGGGTCACTGTCAGGAGTGGGGAGGACGCCTTGTTAACCTGTGTGGTGTTGGGGGCGAGGGGTCGGCCGGTGCTGTGGAGGCGGTCCAGAGATCTGCAGCTACTGACTGCAGGAGGCGTAAGAGTCACGAGAGATGACCGCATACACATTTTGCATGATGACTGTAAGTATTTTGAAAAAATATTTTTTCCGACATTCAGCTCAAAGGGTAACCACACTGCACATTTGTCACATTGTGGTTAGAGTTGTAAAATGTCCGTCGCGTTATAAATGTCTGACCAATATAACAGAGCAAATTGGACATTTTCTCAATGTAACCGGACATTTTGGACATTTATTGTAACTAACGTCACATTCAATTCTGTTGACAAACTATGAAAAAAAAAATTGTCACAAATAAATGCATTATTATAAGAAAGACAGGCTTTAGTAGTGATGATCTATAATAAAATGAAAATTCTAAAATTAATTTATCTTTCTGCACGAACAAGATAAAAAGTGTCGTATCGTTACGCGCGAGTTTTTTTTTAGTTCGATCCATATCTAATTACATGTTTTATTGTATGTTTTGAGTGTCAAATACTTAACATTTAAGACTTACTTTATGGAATTCTTCTATTTTAAATTTATACTAAAAAAAAAATGTGACCATCGTGACAATAAATGTCCAATGTGACCAAGCATTTATCATAAATGACGGACGCTTAAAGCATATAATCGTTAATTTACAACATGTGGTTGGTCTTTCGTAGTGGCTCTATAATTTGGCACTACTATCTTGCAAAGGAGCCCTGTATATCACTTTACTATCATGACTGCGTTTCATTACATACTCGTCTCACCCTATATTGTTTCTTCATTTCGTTTTACTATTCCCGAATACTGCCGAGAATCCCAGATATTCCCTTATTTTAACGGGACTCGCACAATACATCGCCAGACACCTCAGAAACACGATCTTTGTCGGATATTGTAATTACTGAACCCTTTATGTAAGATAATTACTCACCCCGGGAATAATTAAATTCGGCCATGTTGGCACAACATGTGTACTATAATAGAAGTAGGCTCAGTAGCACAGCTTATACATAAAATAAATGGTTTTGACGAAAGTATGAGCTAAATTTTAATGGATAATCGACTCTAAAATACCAAAAAAAATGTTTTTTATTTTTTTTAAACTTACTCATTTCAGTGTAGTGTAGAAAAATCCATGGGCCACCCATTAATTACAATGGATAAACAATGTTTAAATATTGTTTTATTCAATATTTTAACTATATTTCAGGCTCGATTCAAAATCAACCCCTAAAAATGTTGCAGTATTTAAAAACATGAACTTTTTAGCACTGTAAACATTTGCGAACTCCAGGCTTTGCACGAATACAACAGGCAGCTGACTTAACATCATATTATTAAGTTGTTATTGTATAGTTTTCGCTTAAGTGCAACGCGTTTACTGCAACTCATCATGCATGAGCGATCTAAAATTATAACTGCCATTGGAACTCCTCAATCACAAGGCGGTACGCGATGTAGCATCGAGGAATCGAGTGCTACAAAATCACTACGATAAAGTAGCATTCCTTCGTAATCGTATTTACTTTCATTGGATAACGTTAATTTATTTCGTAAAAACGTCATTACACAATTTCAAAATTTTGTATTTACCACGTAATTTTTGAGATTTCATTCCGGCGTTATCAAAATATTGACAAACCGCATGATTTAATTAAAATAACGGTATTTCATTATTTGCGGTTACAATTGAAATATACATTTCAAATAATTGTTGAATAAATTCACACAGGGTATGGTGACTGCAAGTTAAAAATGTTACTATATAAAACTGATTTCTATTTGCACCACGATGTCTTAATAATGTAAATTCAATTACTCTTTAAATTTTTAATTTTTAAATTTTTTCTTTGATTCGTTAAATAACACTTATCCATCTTACCATCAAAGCGTCTAGACTTAAATTTTTAATCTATCCAGATTCACATCATAACACAGAAAATATAATAAGACAAGTCATGATCATACTTATTATATTTTCTTTATGTGGTATGCAATAAAGGGTATCTATCTATTATATTTGAAATATTTTAAGTTACTTAAACAAATATCGGCCTGCCTTCGTCTAAAATTGTGTCCTACTGGATTCACAAAGAGTAACCTTAAAAAAATAAAAAATTAACCTTAATAACGCAGATCCTTTTAACGGCTGATCCTGGTGCTCGAATACAACAACGTATTGAAAGCGACCAACAACGAAATCTTACTAACAAGTATACGGAAGACAAATTGTTATTATAGTACTTAGTATTAAGATTTTGTACCCGTTTATGTACGTACTAGTTTTTTAGTAAAAACTGTATGACGGTCGCTTGGTAGGTCTTCCACTCCGGTCTGTGTGTGTGAGAGAGATAGAGATATGTACAGAGAGAGAGAGTGTGTGTCAAAGTCAAAAGTAAAAAATCATTTATTCAATTTGGGACAGAAAATTGCCACTTATGATCGTCAATAATAACATTATTGGCCCATATGGGACAGAACATGTCTCCTTATTTTTTGGGCCCTACTAGCGCTTCGAGACAAGACCCAGATAATTTATCACTAGCTGCCATAAAAAAAATATAATCATAGTAAACAGCTCAATTGATATTGATCTCTAGGTGTGGGACATAAAGTTGAAAATCAATTCAATGACCCTTAACTTTTTGGGTAAGTTGATCTGCCGTTGCTGTACCATCTGTACCATTTATTCTTGTCATCAAGGTAGTCTTGAATTTTATAATACTCCTTAGACATAGGGTAGTTTTGACATGTGACTTAAATTTAAGAAAAAGCAGTGCAATAAACTCGGTCACTGTTGTGCGAGAGTCTGTGTAGGTGCGTGTGTGTGTGTCATCATGGAGAAAGTGCCAAATAGAATATGATTTTTACTCGGCAAGAAAACGCTATCAGAGTTCCTACATATAGTTATATTTTACGAGCTGCTTAGGTATAGGTACAATGCCTACTTGACAAGCTAAGTCATGCTGTTTGGCCAAGTAGTAATTTCCGCTTAAAAGTTAGTTAGTCTATCGGTTCAACAATGTTTAATTACTGTCATCTTTTAACAGCTGAGGAGACATTACAAGGGCCAGGCATCACCAAAGGAGGTGACGTGTGGGCGCTGGTCATCAAATCGGTTAAGGCATCCGATGCAGGACTATACATGTGCGAGCTGAACACCGAGCCACCGGTCAGGAGCTTCCACAAACTCACTGGTAAGGTATCTTTTTTTCTTATCGTGTGAATGTCTACAAACTCGGCAGCGGTGTTACCATTAATTGTCCCTTGACAGCCTGCTTAACTTAAAACATCACAAATTACAAAAATGACGGTGACTTAAATATTATTAATAGTTTCCAATCCATTTAAAAAAATGTATTAGTTATAAACTAACTATGAATTTAGTACTATAGACCACATCCATACGCTGCTGTAAATTATAGAGAAGACCGAGGAGTATAACTTGCCACTATGCTTGGCGTTCGTGGACTATGGCCTTTGATTCGATCGAGACCTGGGCAGTGCTACAGTCTCTCCAGCGGTGCCATATTGACTATCGGTACATACCTTCGATTTGCCGACGATATTGTGGTCATGGCAGAATCGCTTGAACACTTCAGCACAATGTTCGATGACCTTACTCGAGTCTCCCAACAAGTAGGCCTGCGGATAAACATGGACAAAACCAAGCTCATGTCGAATGCCCATGTTGCGCCCTACCCAGTATCCGTTGGGAGCTCTTCTCTCGAAATTGTTGACAAATATGTCTACTTAGGACAAGTTATCCAGTTGGGTAGATCCAATTTTGAGAAGGAGGTCAATCGTCGAATCCAACTCGGCTGGGCAGCGTTAGGGAAACTACACCACGTCTTCTCGTCCAAAATACCTCAGTGCCTCAAGACGAACGTCTACAACCAGTGTGTGTTACCAGTGATGACATATGGAACTAAAACGTGGCCTCTCACTATGGGCCTCATAAGAAAACTCAAGGTCGCACAGCGGCTATGCTCGGTGTTTCCTTGCGACATCGAATCAAAAATTAGGAGATCCGTAAACGAACAAAAGACGCTGACATAGCCCAACGGATTAGCAAGCTGAAGTGGCAGTGGGCGGGGCATATAACACGTAGAACTGACGGCCGATGGGGCAGAAAGGTTCTAGAATGGAGGCCGCGTACCGGCAAGCGCAGTGTAGGAAGTCCACTCACAAGGTGGTCAGACGACCTGGTAAGGGTCGCAGGAAGACGCTGGATGCAGGCCGCTTCCAACCGGCCAATCTGGAAGTCAATGGGGGAGGCCTATGTTCAGCAGTGGACGTCCTATGGCTGAAATGATGATGATGATAATGAACTATGACTCTATTTACAGTAATATCTCGAGGGTTGACCCCTCCAGAAAACCAGAACATGACGGACACCTACTCCGCCAACGCACCCACTCCATCCTCCCTCGCGCTAGCTCACAACTATACAGACTGCTGCTTGGCGACTAACGTCAGCAAATCCTGCCTGGGCTTCTGCAGCATCCAGACTATCCTAGAAGGCACTGGGCAGGACCCTGAATCGTGCCAGCCCGACTTCCCTGCTATTGTCAAGTAAGTTCCGATTCCTTCTGTTTTCTCCAAATTCCTGATATTAAATCTGCTTCTCAGTCGTTTGTTACGCTCTTGACAGTGGTCGTAGTAGACTTGTGGCAGTAATGGGTGGATGTTGCTTGCCTCATAATATCTCGCCATCCTTCTATTTACGTCAACTTTCTGGAATCATGCAAGAAGCAACTTACAGCAGACTTGATCTAGTCCATTGCATGAATGATGATCCGAGCGCCCTAGTGCCCACCACTCTACCTTAAGAGGCATTCACTTGCCATCAATTATACTAGAATTTTTAAGCTAAAACAATTGTATCTTTTAACCATAAGCAAATTTAGAAGTAACTTACATAAAATCCCTTCCTCAAACCAGGTGTATGGCAGACGGGCGCAACCATGTGCCCTGCTGCGTGCAGGAGCGCGTACCAGACATCTGTCAAGACGTCTGCCGAGGAGAGTTCACGCCTGTCACAGACAACATCAAGACGCACTACTCCTGCGCATCGTATATGGAGAAGACGCTGGCTTGCATCGTTGAGGGCATTGGTAAAAAACTTTACATCCTTTCATCTCTAAAACGATAAACTATTTCTTCACACTGTAATTGAAATCGTGAAAACCCAAGCGGACACATGAGATAATAAAATTTCCATTGTCTCGATTTACTGAAGTTAAGACCAAGGCCCTTAGGATACTTGATTTCACAGCCTTTTTTTTCTGAAATTAGAAAATTAGTACTTTTTAGTAAGGAATTATAATTTCATTTTTATTTTAGAACTACTTCCTAGTCCACCAGAAGAGGTAGAAGTCGAGCCACTCAACGAAAAACAACTGAATGTATCATGGAATCCTCCTATTGAGAACACCGACACCGTCACAGAGTACATAATCAACGTGACCACACTGAGATCATTCGATGCTCATCTCATAGATCCATCCGAGAGTTCCCTAAAGAACGTCACACATATCCAAATGACCCAGCCAAGAATTTACAAAGTGCGAGCAAACACAACGTTCTACGTCCTCAACGATCTACTCCCGTTCACAATGTATGAGGTCACAGTGACCTCGTACAATATTCACGGGTCGAGTCTACCCAGCTATGCGATCAGGTAAGCTAATATTAACTGAGACGATTAAATAGTCATAGAATTTGTGATTCGTTGCGCCTTCCTTCGAGTGACGTCTGATTCGTTAATTTTGCTCCACCCGTAATTGATTTAAATATTTTAGTTGGCTACAGTACCAATTTAACGTTTAGTGATAATATTACCTTAACATAATATCGCTTAAGTAACCTGAAATATTTAACTGGCCGTCACTTCTTACTTTGTCGCGAAGTTAGTAGGTACTAAGATATTAACAACTAGCCTTAAGTGTTCCCTCGTTTACCTGATTAGTTATTATAATGTAGAATAGAATACGGTTATTTGACACAAATGAAATAAAAATACATACTTAACAATAAATAAAAATCTCCGATATCTAATGTATCCAAAAGGTCAGCCTTTGTCGTGATAGCCAGGGGCTTACCACGACACTGATTTTCATATTACTAGTGAAAACTAATAGTTAACTTGAATGTTTGCCGAAGGTTTAAAATATGCAGTAATTTATATAATAATTGCTGTAAAAATACAAATACAAATAAAAAATAAAGAAACAAACAAACATAGACATAGAAGGTATAAACATAAAAACTTGAAGGCGTGTTTCAATTGGGTTCCTCTGGGGTCCTTACCATGAACTTAAAACAGTTCGTAAAAGTGTTCTTTTTATGTCAATGTTTACAAAAAAACAAAACAACGTTTAAGTAATGCTGCTATAAGCTATTATGGTAAACCCCCTAAGTCGGTTCATCATTGACTCCATCTACAATGTATCAGTTAGTACACCGTTTTGTTCAAATTATGATTAAGAGCAAACCTATACAATTTTTCTAGAGAGAGGAAAGTTACGAGTACTAATGGTTATCATCGTTTATATATTGCGTCATAAGTGATCATTATTGTGTATATACATTGTGTAAGATCATACTTACGGAACTGTTATATTCCTAGATCTCTAACTTTGACTCCTGGCAAGATGAAGACTACAGAAGTGGTAGCGGCACCGGAACTTCCAGATGTTCGCTCATGCTGTGTGTCAGCTGGTGTAAACTACTTCGGTTGTGTCGAGAAGCTCTGCGACCCGACCAAGACATTTGAGATTGGCGTAAGTCGGGAATATGGATAACTATCTGTGTGTTTGCACCTCGACATCTCTGCACTGTATTCACAGTAGTTAAATAGTAACGAAAGCTTACAATCGACATAAAGAAAATATCTCTACTTCAAACATGTAGTATGCAGTGATGTAAACACGTTTGTATGAAATTCAAAATGTGGACTCCGCTAAAATTAAATCTGATTTAATTTTTATTTCGCTCAACACAATGTAACTTAGTTTATGTTTCATGTTCGCAACAACAGCGCATCACAATATATTTCATAAATTCATTTTTTGAAACCTTTAAACCATTTTTGCGCTCAAATCAAAAGCATTCATCGTTATTAATTCCATTAAACCAACACAGCGTAGCTGGCATATTTTGATCGTTTTTTTTCGCGAAACTGATTACTGTAACGTAGTAATTTAATACCTATTGAATATTAGGGGCATGTTTCATTAAATAATAAAGGTAACTACAGATTACAATTACTTTTTAGTCAAACTCTACGTATATTATAACAAATAATGAGAACGAAATAAAACATGACCTTAAACTTCATACAGCAAAAATCATCTAGATACACAACTAACCCAAATTAATTTAATATCACTCTAAATTAATATGACTATTGTAATTACACTTTGTCACACTTTTTAGACCATTAGTCACCGCATAACTCATTTGTGACTAACGCACATCATCCAATGGGCATTTTATAACTCTCAGCTACAGGTCACAGATCTGATGATATGCGCACCATGGGCCGGCGTCACGTTTGGATGCCTCGCCAATGGCATGGACCACACTCCGTGCTGTCGATCAAGAGGACTACCAGAGAACTGTTTACCATTGTGCAGTGGAAACATTACGACTTTGGATTTCAATCATTTCAAGTAAGTGACAATAATAAATTATTGCAACCATCTAATACACCAGTCATCAAGTTTGTAAAGTGTGAATAAAGGCGATTCGAGAATGGATAAACATACTCAAATACATTTAATTATCATTACGTAAACATTTAAATCCACAATAAGTAGTACTATTATGTTAGCGTAAGTAAAAGTTGAGAACCTTACCCACAAAATTTTGATTTAAACCTTCTTGTAATAGATACAGTAAGCATCAAAAGTATCTGATCAAAAACAATTTTCAAAACTACTAGTCAGTAGTCATTATAAATATTGAAATAACCGGACTACTTTATTTGACTTTTGCGTAGTGATTATTGTGATATGTTGTGCAATGAGATTCTTTTGAAAAATAATATTCAGAAGTTACTTTTGATGTTGACTGTACATTGTTATGCAACGTAATATATTCATTGTAAAATGATTAAGGCAGCTAAAATAAACCAACATTTACTCCTTAAAATATAAATGGTTGCAAAAATAGCTTGTAGTTTGATAAACATTGTTCACAGACAATAATCCTACATCATCCTAATAATTATGTCGTGTTATTAAAAAAATACTTTTAATATCCGGGCTACACGAAGTTAGTAACAAAACTAGAAATAGGAAGCATAGTCTGGTGTCCAGTCTTATCCATTGTAGAGTTCCGTAGTCAAAACGGAACCCTTATAGTTTCACCATGTCCATCCGTCCGTCTGTTTATCTTTGGCTTTGCTTAGGGACGCTTAGTACTAGAAAGCAAGCAGTAATTTCGCAAGGATATACATATTAGTCACGCCGACAAAGTAGTAGAATAAAATCTTATTTTTTATGTACAACGGGGATGGTTTCTTTTTTTCTCGTCTATATCATTGTTGTAAGGGGTGTCGTTGGATTGGTCGTTTAAATATATATTGCGTGCGCAAACACCACTTTTCGTTTCAGGGATCCGTTTGCGTAATATTAAGCTTTAAAGTATCTTTTTGTTAGAGTCAAGTGTCCACTACCCTGTCCTCTGCTAGCAAAATGGTTGCACTAAGAAAAATGACAAAATTCACGATAGTAGTTTGTGCGCTCGAAATTAAAACTAATAAATATATAAGTTCCTTTATTAATGTACATATTGTATCATGGCCTTTGCTTTCTTTCTAGATGCCTCCGTCATATGAACTCCTACACAAACTGTCTCCTCCAAGGCTACGGAGTCCTCCCCGGACCACCCTCTAAGCTCCACTTAACCAACATTGATACAGACTATGCCGTGGTCCATTGGTCACCACCTGCAGCTCTTGCTGATACTGTCCAGTTCTACAATTTGCATTACAAGTCATTGCCAACCGATGACGATTATAGATTTTTGGAGAGGGTAAGATTTTGTCAATAATTAACTTTCTATTTTCTATGGTCAAGGTAATAAAGTAGGTCATGAATTAAATTACAATTCTTCTTGTGTGTCTTTAGGTCTTGTATAATGCTAAAATATTTGTGGTTTTGTCCAGGTACATTCGCCATACATTCTAGAAGATCTGGAATCAAACACAGATTACGAAATCTACGTGGAAGCAGTCAATGAACATGGAGTTGGAGCATCATCACCAAGGCTTATATTCAGGACTCAAAGTCAGGTAACAACATCAAATTTAGCACTAACTTTGGTTTGTATACTTTTGTTATAAATTGAGTAGATGTCTTAAGTAGTATTGTTTTGCAATATCCTGTCATCTCTAGAAAATATAGGTACTTTAGTATATTCATTTTGGACATTTTTAAACATGCCTGCACTGTCTTATGTATTTTTCCGTCGTTTGACTATAACATCATCTTTTCTTCCCCCATAGCTAATCGAGGAAGATGAAGAAGCAGCCAATGCCTATAATGTCACAGAATGCTGTGAAAGAGTACAATTAGCGGGAGTGTGTATGCCGCTATGCACGTATGACGCCAAAATGTCTGATTTGAGGACGTTAGCCCCTCTCTGTGCTCAAGACTTCCACAAACTACTGCGCTGTGGTGCAGGAGGTAAGAGCATGAATGTGAAATTTAAAAATACTTGGAAACAATAATGTCAAAGATAATAGGAGGAGCAAAAGGGTTCTCGAGTGGCAAACGTAGTGTAGGACGCCCTCAAAGTCGAAACCGACGACCTTGGGAAGATGGCTGGCGGTTTCTGGCATCATCAATGGCGCTTGTTCCACTCCAACCCCCCTGGTTACGTCCAGAAGTGGACTGCTATAGGCTGATATGATGATAATGATAATGTCAAAGCCAGAATACTTACTTATAAAAAAGGTAGTTAATATATTTTTAAATTCATTCTAACTTATTATTACGTAGGCCGTAACCATGCTGCGTGCTGTGCACGTCGCGGCGTACCAGAAAACTGTCGCGGAGTGTGCGCGGGCGCATACTCTGGAGGCGTCAACACCTGTGTTCCTTACATTGGCAACATCGTGCAGTGCTTCGAAGAGGGTAAGTCTTTGAGGTATTTTGCTTTTGAAAAAAGATCTTTAATAAACTGTTGGATTGAATTCTCAGATTATAATTAAGTATTACTAAACAACAATGACAATAAAGAGGTTATGACTACTCATTACCCTAAGAAATATCTTCTCAGTTGTATAATAGGAGAGGATTATAGCAAAGAATCTTCTTGCTCTAAACGAGATTCAATTAGCAAATCGATAATGCTAGCGATGAAAACTAAAAGAACTATTAGTATTTAAGTGAGAGTAGAGAAAAGTGTAAACAAGCTTTACATTTCTGCATAAATCTCATCTTATCTATAATTCCCAGGTACCGGCCTCCTACCCGGGCCTCCAAGGCAACTGCACGCGCATATTGAAGCCAATGGAACCCTTGCTCTCGACTGGGTGGCACCCGACGACGCTGACAACGGCACCGCCTACATCGTCTACTGGCAGCAGCTGAGCAACGGGTCACAACCATACAGTTACAACACATTACCATCGCTGACACAGGTAAAAGACATTGAACTTTATTGACATACCTAAAGTTGCAAAAACCTAAAATTACGTTATTTTGATGTACACCTATGAATCATACTTTTCATACTTTTTGTGTAGGTTGACCTACCGTTAACTGTACCTTAACTTACAAAAGATGGTCACATGTAAGGCATATAGGTCAATTCTAAACGCTGTTGGTCAGAGGAAACATTTGCTTGGATGTGAGAACTACTGACAAAGATGGTTTTATATTATTTTAAAAAAAAAAGACTTCAAAAACAAAACTAAAAAGCAAAAAAATATACTATACTATTCCAATCGACAGAAAAAATAATTACAAACAAATTTTCTTTGACAAAATGTCGTATATGATATACTTTGTTAACAATTTTAGTTTGATTATGTAATATTAATTTTTATTTATATATTCAAACTGAAATTCTGTACAAAGTATATCACTTATGACAATTAATCAAAGAGTATATGTTGTTTGTAATAATTTTCTTTATCGATTGGCTTATGTTTTATAGATTTACCACAAAAACGTTGTTATTTTAGGTACTTTCAACTTTCGGTATGCCAGGCTCGAATTATTTTACAGCATTATCAGATCAGATCAGATTAAGATTTGCCAACATCTTTCAAGTTACAGTCATGATCGACTGGAGAAGTTTTACTAACAGCAGTAGATAAACGACTAACGGTCTTAAGGTCAAGGATATACTAGACCGAGCGAGTGGACAGCGACAATCAAACTTTGTTTCCATGGAAAGCATTGGGATTGCGACTGAACAACATGTCTCCAAACAATGTAGTCTGATGAAGTTACCAAGAACGCGACACACAACGTTACGGTCCCGGTCGCAAGGCTAAACTCCTGCCTAAAGTGTGTTACAGTTACGCAATAATACTCAAGACTCAGTCTAGGTATCTTATAATTATGTTATACATTTGCATGCTATTGTTAATGGCCAAATAGGCCGAACGCTAAACAAATTGTAAGACCTTCAGTGTACCCTGTTTAAACGCAAATAAACTATTCTATTCCATTCTATGGTCTTCTATCCACTAAACTAGCCTGCGTTAATTTCTAACAGGAATAAAATCACTATTTTTGAAAATTCATTCCGTGAATTCTGCAACGAGTGGTCCTTCCCAATCGTTTAGTCGTTTTTCGTTTTTTACTTGTAGAAAATACGGAAGAATGACATTGACAAGTAAACATATGTTTGACAGAAATTTGACATAATAACTTTTTATCTACGTTTCGTTTTAAGCGATTCACTACCGGTTTTTAAAATCAATGAGTTTTTGCATCCCGTTTCATAATATTTTCTGCGTAAAACGAAAATAGTTACAAGATTTCAATTTAATAGCAACACTTATTTCGAGTGATTAAAAAAAAGCGTGAGCAATAGAAATGAATTTCATACACGAATTGTTTTCGTGTTCGAATTCGTGATTCATTTCTAATGCTTCAAAAATACGTCTCCTGTAGGTTCTTTCCCTCTGGAGGTGTGCCAGTAATTTTATTTATTTCCAACTCTCAAGTTACTTTACTACCCTTTTACTATTATTAACATTTATTACTTCGGAAGTGGACTACAGCTTTGGCAGTTCTACCCACTAGACTGTCAACCTAGTAAAGGTTGCAGTCAAAGCCACTTCATTCAAACAGCCCAAAGCCGTACGCTGTGCTGTGGCGGTCTATGTTTAATAGTGGACTTCTAAAAGTTCGTATACTTTACACAGGGGATGCAGATAAACACCACAGAGAAGTCAATCCAGCTCCAGTCGTTAGCGGCTAACAGCACCTACCAGATGTTTGTGGTTGCGACCAACCAGCACGGCTCTTCGATACCCTCCAGCATGATCATCTTTAACCACACTCAAGGTGGTGAGTTTGCAGTTATCATAATTTTATGTATTTATTTATTTTGCGACCTACCACTAAACGTCAAATTTTCTCAATTGATATTGATCTACGTGTCGGACTTAAAGTTAAAAATCGGTTCAAGGATCTTTAACTTTTTGGGTAGGTTGACCTACCGTTGACTGTACCTTAAGTTACAACCATGGATTTAACACTTTAGAAAGAGTGTTAAATCCATGGTTACAACATAAAGTCACATGTAAGGCATATAGAACAATACTGGACTCTGTTGAGCTGAGGAACATTTGGTTGGAAGTGAGAACTACTGACTAGGATGGTCAGTTGTATATTATTTTTAAAAAAACGACTTCAAAAACAAACTAAAAAGAAATATATATATTTACATAACAAACATACCTAATCAGTTATTTTTGAAGTCGGTGCCAGCCATGGAGAGTTTAAATGTTTTCATTCGCCAGTAAATAAAACTGCTGGTCGGTAAAGTCAACGGCAGCAACCTTCCCAAAAAGTAAAGGTCATTAAACTGATTTTCAACTTTAAAACGAACGTACGTTTGATACGTACAGATCAATATCAATTGAGAAAATTTTACGTTTTGTGGTAGGATGACGAGCTGTTGTCTGTACCTTGTAAGCGCCATGTCTGCCCAAGATACTACTAAATTCTTTTTCTCGACAAATGGAAGTGTCATCCACGAACTCCTAATCGAGTGTAACAACGTTCTACGTGCCTATATTTTTTAAGGATTTCCCTTGATTTCGCTGAGATTTTATCATCAGATCCTTATTTGGTAAAAATGGGACCACTTCGGAAGTAATTTTGAAATTTGATTTATAATTGAGGGAAAAAAATACAGCCAAACATAGTTTTAAAGTCGGTTAAAAAACTCCTCGTAATTGCAATATTAAAATTTATTTATCATCGGCGACATCAGTAATTTCCTGATGAAATTTCAAATCATCGATAGTACATAATTATCGATAATGCCCATTCAATGTCATTGTTCAGATAGTATTCCGAATCCCTAAAATCAAATAAGTATAGAAACGCCTGAATTCCAATCTGATTATTTGGATGATATCATTATGTATTCAACGAGCGTCATTAGACAGTTATTCAGGGTATTCCAATATCGTAGATCGAATATTTAACAGAGAAAAGATAATAATCAGGGCTGGTTTTGCCCATTAAGTTACAGCAATCTGATAAAATAATAATTACTGAAATTATCACATAGCTCAGTCTAATTCTACCTAGTGTAGGGCTTAATCCTTCAATTTGAAGCCACAACTAGAGGTTATTTTATGTTTTTTATGTACCCAGTACAGGGTCTATAATGTTTAATGTACCTATTTATAACACCTGTGTGTATCATTATACATATAATGCAATATATATGTATATTTAATTGTACGGACACTCTTTTGGAAAAAGAAACCTGCTGATAGAGAGGACAAAGTAAAAAGTAAAGCAAGTATGCCTATACAGGATTACATTGCAAAGAGGTGCCAAATTTAAAAAATAATATCTAAGGAACAATATAAAGAAGCATCTTAATCGTTATTATTTTTGATAATCGTATGTTACAAAAAAAAATTACTTTAAAATGTCCGAAAATAAAGTCAATAAAGAGACTACGAAAGCCGCGCGGTCATTCATCAGAGGCGTAGGTACGACGAGCCAACAAGGACTTTACGCAGTGCACATAAGGTGCAATTATTTCATGACTGAGTTAAATTATCCACGCGTACGATTTTTACAGCGGATAGGAATAATTAAATATAAAAAATAAAAAAAATCCTTTGCATAGTTCGATTAAGGGCCGATTCGACCAAACATAAAGCTATACCAGAATAACTATTACGGGTATAATTTTACACCTTGAATTTACATTTTGACAACTTCGATTACGTTTTTCGAGCAATGCACTATACTCGGTATTGTTATTCTGTAGTTCAAGAGTGAACGATCAACGAATTGATAAACCTACCAAAATCCATGTAATCCATTTCTTCTAGGTTGACTTGAAATGCCACAACATTTTAATTTTGTAGGATAATAGAGTGACAATGCTAGATGTTGACAACATGTCAGTTTCGAGGTGACAGGAGTGGATTTGACAAGTGACAACTTTGATATTTACTTATTCTCAGTTTAATTTATACACTGTCAAAATCGCCCGTTTTAATATTTTTCATAGTTTAGTGGTTGGTAGAATGAAAAATCAGCTTACTCTAGATTAAGCAGTGGTATACTCTCAAGTTAAAACTTACACCAGATTGGTCGAATCCGGTCTAAGTTACTAATTCTGAGCCATCCTAAAGATTTGCAATGTAACCCTGTATACATCCCACTGAAGGGCACAGACCTCACCTCAAATATGCCATACTCCACCACGCGGGCCCGGTGCAGTGCGGTGGAGGGGTTTTGTTAGGCCTGTGACTTAACCTTACTGTCAGATGTCATTAAGCCGCCTTGAGGCCTCTTTAGGCTTCACGATTAGTATCAAGCGATATTACCCGGGACCAACTTTTAATGTGCCTTCCGAAGCACGGAGATGCTTGTGATAAATTTTACTAAATATAGTTGGAACGGTCACCCATTCACTCACAACCGCGCCGTGGGTGGCTTAACTTTGATAATCACTACCAAAGCGCTGCCTACACTGAGCCACAAACACTTACAAGAGCTACAAGATAGAAATGAAAAATACATTAAAATGCACCAGATGACATACCAATATTGTCGTGATTTCAAAAAAAGAATTAACATCCTGTTCCTACGAGTTAAAAGACGACGATTTCTTTGTAATTCGATAATGGGCTAGTTTCCTGGGTCAAAAAAATATTATGCTATTTAGTCCGTCAGTTAGATTATCAAAAAATATTGGACCCATATTTTGTCTTTTGTCAATCAAACAAAAAATGACGAAGATAAAGTGCATCAAAGTGAGCGCGGAACTTTAACGGGCTATATCTTCATCATTTTTGTTTGATTGAGAAAAGAAACAATTCGTGTCCAATGTCTTCTGTTAATCCAACTGACGGACTAATTAGATTTGTTTTTGGAAACTAGCCCGTTACAACATCATAGTTTCCTTGTTATTAATTTAAGATAATCATATCAAACCAAGTTGTAATAAGAGACGATTGTTCGAAGTCTGAATTCTGAAATCGCTAATTGCGACTAGGGCGCAAGCAACGAAGGAATGAAGTTGAATGAACTCAATACAGACAAGGTAACCAATACTATATCTATTTCAAGAATTTCACGGAATTTCTTGATCAATAAATCTTAGAGTAACTGTAGGATGAATTATTCGAAATTTCAATTAGTAATAATCAGTCTTTTTGAGTATGTTAATTAAAATAAAATCCTAATTCTTTTACTTAAAAGCCAGTAATGCAACTGAGACTGAGATATTTTGTTATTATTTTGATGGCCATCATCATCATATTTATCTCGATCGTCATCATATTTATGTATGTATGTATTTTATCTATGTAGTCTATGTATTATATTATTTAGTTTATAATATTTGACATAGATACTGCGTGTAGTTTATGCTGTGATTATATAATAATGTTCATTTTTGTAACGTCATATGCACCGCCCACAAAACATCTCTGCTTAGCCTAATGGTCGACTGGTAGAGAATGCCACATGGCATTAAGTCCACCTTTTATACGATTTTATTTTGTGCAATAAAATTTAGATAAATAAATGGCCATTATATACCAGTTTTACCTTAATTTGTTACAATAGCTATAATAAAATAAAAATCGTTAATTATCTACTTTTTGAACACAGAGGAAAAAGAAGTAAACGGTATCCCGTCGCCTCCACACTCGCTGGCCGTATCCTCGCACTCTGCCACCTGGCTGACGCTTAGTTGGCAGCCGCCGCAGTTCTCCTTGCCTGACGAGAAAATCTCTTACACGTAAGTTTTAGCCCAGATTATTGACAAATAGATACTTAAACTGCGCGCAAAATTTGAACCAAAGGATGACAGAGGGCTCCTACGTCTGACAGCTCCGTAGTGTCTACTCGCTCCGAACGCATGACAATTCTAGATTGCTATTATCGATTCCCCGGTTTTGCAGGATTTTATAGTGGTGTGCGTGTGTCTGTGTGTAACGTTTGCACACAAAACTGTTTTGTTGCTTCAGTTTTGTAATTGCCGTAGGTACCGAACTATCATTCTATATGAGAGATCTATATCAGATTAGCATTGTATTAACGATTAACCGATACAATATGCATGTTATTCTACGCTTATATTTATAGGTTACCTTTCACATTGATTTTAAATTCTCGATTGTTGCAATTACGTCTTATACCTTAAACATGCCTATTCACTAAGGCGAGGCAGAGACAATAGGCGATAAACACTTTTTACCACACTTTTCTTGGCTTCACTTCTAACTGACAAGCAACTAATTAACTATAGTAATCAAATCTTGGAAGTCGTTTTAACCTTATTCTAACTGTATTTATTCATAGCATTAGACATTAGGATGACAAAACAATATTATTGACATTAGTTTACATCATGCTGATTTATTGATGAAGCCGAAAAGAAAGTGGATAATAGAACTCTTTAATAGCTACAAGTATAATAAGTAAAGTCATTTAGTTCATTTTAACGAGTACACAGTCTTATATAAGCGTGTTTTATAATCTCATAAACTATTGTATTAAAATTATTATAGTAATGATAAGATTCGTGGAATCCCCTCGAGTCCTCAACGGAAAACTATCCTTACATTCTAGTCAAAGCGAACTCACGATTTTCCTGAGGTGCGGGCGTTGGTTTATTTACCTCATTGACAGCAAATGAATAGATACATTTTCGTCGGTTTACACGATAGCAATAGCCTCCCTAGCATGACCACCAAAACACGATATGATATGGTAATATATCGACACCAACTGTAAAAATATGCTAGATATAGCCGCCATGTTGAGTCGCCGTGCCGGTGACGTCACATGTTATGATCACTGTTTCGATAAACAATTCAACGTGGCGGCTATATCTATCGTAATTTTTTAAAAAGACAGTTGGTGTCGATAAATCGATATATCATATCGTGTTTTGGTGATCATGCTAGGGGGACAGGAACCTTCAGCTCCTAAATTACAACGAAAACTACACAAACTTTTTAACCCATAGGTTATACTTCAAATCCCCGACGGTGCTCGCGGCAGCCAACGTGACAGTCATCAACGTCACTGTCCCAGGGTACACTCTCGAGAAGTTGGTGCCAAACTCGCAATACATTGTGTGGGTGAAGGCCCACACAGACGCCGGGGACTCCCTGCCCTCGGAGACTTTGCTAGCCTGGACGGATCCGGCGTACCCAGCATATGTTGAGGTAAAAAAATGTGACCAAAACTCTTAGACCTCACAACAATATGGTACTGTGTGTTACAATATTATTGGTGCCAAACTCGCAGTATAATTATTATGTTGGTCAAACAAAGTCTGGGTGCGAGACGTTGGCTTGGAAGACTTTGTAAGCTTTGACAAACCGGTGTACCTGTAGCGTTAGGTTGTAAGATGTATGTAAGACCATACTAAATATTATAGACGTGATAGATGTACCCACTTACACCATAGACGGTGCACCCATAAGGTGGACAGACGACCTGGTAAAGGTTGCAGGAAGACGCTGGATGCAGGCCGCTTCCAACCGGCCAATCTGGAAGTCAAACCTATGTTCACCAGTGGATGTCCTATGGCTGTGATGATGATAATGATGATACAATAGAAGAAGCAGATACCCACCACAGACTAAGAGATCGGGCCTCGGCAGTTCTGACATATTTTATTTTATTTCATTTCATTTCGACGACCGTCTGGTGTAGTGGTTCGCGCTACTACTCCGGACTACAAAGCCAGCGATTGCGGGTTGAATCCCACAAGGGGCTAATATTTATGTGATGAGCACGAGCATTTGTACCTGTCATGGATATTTATAAAAGTATTTAAGTATGTGTATCCGTTATCTAGTCGCCATTGTACAAGCTTTGCTTAGTTTGGGACTAGATAATTTGTATGATTGTGAAAACAATGTATTTAGTATTTATTCCATATTCCATATCCCTTTTTGCAACTTTACTTTCAACAAGGAAATTATTTTAACTTAAAAAAAATTTCAACTGCCTCTGGTGGGATTCGAACCCACGTTTCACTATCAGGGCGACTTCTCTTTCAACTGAGCTACGGAGGACATAATAATGTTGGCGAATTTCTTGAGTGTTTATAGCTGTTAGTAAGCCAGCATTGTTTCATCAACGTCTTGGATTTTATACCCACAAATTTTATCCACTTTTTTCTTTGGAAAGTTATTTAACACATAAAACGATACGATAGAACACGATAAAGAGGTATTAGAGAAAACTTAAAGGGAAATGTAAATACATTCATAAGCATTTCCCAGTTTTTATTAGACCTAAATACGAGTAGGCGTACAAAGCAGCAACACAAGGCCGATTTACATTTAAAGACGTTGTTCCCGGAACTCAATGGAGCTTAATCCGTGTTCGCGAAGGCTGCAGTCTCGGCCGGCGAATAAAAATGCAAATCGCCCGTTTGATGTCGGAGGGCGATAAGTTCGGCCGGAGGTATTCTCGCGTTAACATGACTCTTAATCGGGTGAACTTTGCGATTTTGTTCTCTTTTTTTCTTTGCAGAAAATTTTGCATTCAGACCATGTTCATTTAAACGGAGTAATGAAAACAGTTTTTGTTACGAACTCTTTCTAGCTTAAGATATATTTACAATGTAAATTTTGCACACCAAACATCTACTTCTGACTTCCAAGCCAGTGTTTGTTGGGACAAAACGTTTGTGTGATGATCAAGAGCATTTCATTTCATCAAGAGAAAAGTGTAAAATTAAACTGCCATTTGTTTTATCGTTTATTTCCTTTATAGCCTCCCACTGTGAATCCAGTCAACCTTGTTGTGGAGGGATCCAGCATGACCATCCTCTGCATCGCTATGGGCACACCGACACCCACCATCTCCTTGTACATAAGTGGTAAGAAGTATAAACTGCTGTTGCTAAATTTGATAAAAGAAGCAAACATCTTAAAAAACTCTATTAGCTTCCCTTTTTATACCACCTGCCTTAAAAGAAGATTCTTTCAGTTACTAAATAATAGATCTTTAGGCCACTTCAGGACACTAAATTTATAAATATGGTGTAATGATCACCCATCCTCTCCATATCAAGGCATGGTTGGCGGCACAACATCGGTTTCAAAAGCTTAATCTGTTTTTCTAACAAGAATATGAGACTGGTAGGTAATGATAGTCTCTTTCTAGCTTAGAATTTTAAAATTTTACTACTTAGTTATCATTTTTCATAATATCTGAACCATAAAAGCCAAGACGAGACAAGCAAAGCGCACTACCTACCTACCTTTTCTCAAAGCGCATCGTCGTTTTTTTGGTAACTTGGGTTAGGTTATACCTGATAAACACAATTCTTGAAATATAATGTCAATAGTAGATTTACGTACAAAATTTTGAATTGCATAGCTGTTTAAATTATACTTTAGATTTTATTGATATCTGAAAAACCCCTATTTCGTCACTAACTCGCTGATAATCAAAATTCTTAGGGTACTTCCTGATTTCTACGTCTCGATACTTACTCCAAATACCTTATTTAACAGCATATTTTTTATTTAATTAGATTCTATTTAACCTCGATATCATTTAATATTTATTGACTAATAAAGTATAAGCAGGTTTTTTTATCCGTCCGGTTTTTCTCTGTATCAAAACTGTATCAAAGCCAAAAATCGATTTTAATTATAAAACTATTAAACAGGTCGCCTGGTCCGACAAGAGGTGACCCGGCACATGGTGACTGTGATCCACAACGTGACCCGCGACATGGACGAGATCGCTTGCTACGCCGACAATGGCTACGGAACCCCCATGCAGGCAGCAAGGAAGATAAACATCTCCCGTAAGTATTATGGCGCGCTTACATTAGTTCGGTGGCCGAATGCGTCAGCCGCATTTGGTTTAAGTCGATTATAGTCGCCAAATGTAAACTAGCATGTGTTTTCAAAAGCCTAGTATTTAAGCCCAAATTGTCAGAAAAATATGATAAGAATTAAAAAAGAAAAAAGAAGAAGGAGAACAAAATATTCTTAAACACCTCTTGAAAGGTTACTCTTTAACACCCATATTTCATTTGCTGATACAACGTTCTCTTTTACCAGATGTGCCCATAATACAAGCATCAGGCATAACCATGGCGGCGGCAGGGGATTCAGTCATCCTGGAATGCCGGGTTGAAGCTTTACCCAAACCTACGATCGCCTTCTGGAGGGACCCCACTGGAAGAACACCAGTTATTGATGGACCCAACTACTCTATCCAGTTGATTGCTGATCCTGACGTTAGTACTTTAATTAGATAAACTTAAATTAGCATTAAATCGTCTTAAAACAGGGTTAAAAAAGTGGGGGGTCGCGTAATAAGAGTAAGCAATAAAAAATAAGTGTGTAAGCACACACACACTAATTTTCACAGTCTCAAAGTAAGGAAAAGCTTCTCTCAGCACACCTTGATCCAAGCCAACATATACGAGTAAAAAACTGAGTTGACCCAAACCGGGAATCGTTATGGGACCCTTGCCTTTAAGTGACCGCGCCACTACGCCAAGGGTTACCAACGATAGACGATGGCAATAACTGGACCTAGTAATAGTTATTTCTGCGCTAGTTACTGGGTACCTAAAGTCGAGATTGTCACATTAAGGTCCGATTCGATCAACCTTGAGTAAGTTTTTACTCAAGAGGAAACCAGTGCCTAATTTAAAGTAAGCATTTAAGTAGTAAAGTTTTTTTCTTTTTCTTATAGTTTTCGTATATTTCTTATGGTCTAAGTTTTACCACCCACGAATCTAAGAATAAGATAATCAAACATTTTGGCCGAGTAAAGGATTAAACTGAGAATAAGTTAATGCCAAAGACGTCATGTTACCAATGTTATCCCAAAAAATAAATTGTTGTTTGAAGTCAACCTAGAAAAAACGGATTACATGAATTTCAGGCGGCTTATCCACTTGTTTATCACTCACATTTGAACTATAGAATAACAATTTTGAGTTTAGTATATTCCTCAAGTTAGAAAAACGTAAATAAAGCTATTCAAGAGTAGGTAGAACGAAATAAAGTTATTACTTTTAAATGAAACTGGTTTAACTTTGCGTTTGGTCGAATCGGGTCTGAGTCAATTTTACTATCAACCAAGCTCTTTCTGCTCTCTGAGTTTCACACCTTGGTTAGAGCATTATGAAAAGCTTAAATTTTCTTCAATATTATTATCCTCCGTTTTAAATATCCGAATCGTCTTCGCAATTAATACCGCGGATTCGATTACCGCGCTCATTGCTATTCATAGGTCGGTCGATGAGCTCCGTGTTTGCCGAAGCTATTAAATTCCGGCATCTTACAAGGATTCGCATTAAAGATCGTAATTTTTCACGAAATAAATATTTTAACAGTAAATTTATATTAACTGTACGCATCGAGTACATACATATACAGAGTGTAACGAAAAGGTGAAATAAAACTTTCAGGGGTTATTCTACGGCTAAATTACATCAACTTTTTCTATGGGACCAACATCGAATTCGCAAAAAAAAAAACACTTTCCCATACTAAAACGCGACCAGCTGGCATCAGTTTGTATGGAAACGTCAATTTTTTTTTTGAGATTTTGATGTTGGTCCCATAGAAAAAGTTGATGTAATTTAGCCGTAGAATAACCCCTTAAAGTTTTATTTCACCTTTTCGTTACACTCTGTAGAGCAGCAATATAAACCATCCGACCCCCGATTCAAATCGTTTCGATAACGAGTTGTCAACCGTGACACTAATGTTAAATCCTATAGTGTCACGTGGTTTTCCAGTCGACAATTTGTTACCGAAAGGTTCTGAATCGGGGGCCTGGTCCACTTGCGCACCACCGAATTAGTTTAGTACGAGATTAAGACATCTATCTGTCTCTGTCGACGCTATACAACCTGACAATCAGTGACAACTATAGAATGATGTTTATTACCGTGTTAATGGATAGTTCTGGATTAAATTCGAGATGCGCAAGTGGATCTAAGTAGTTATTTTTCACTTACATTGAGTTGCATTGAGTAGGTATTGTATTAAATGACAAGTCCTGTCAACCCTCGCACATACTAAAACAGTACAAACACACAAACAGTACAGTAAAACAGTACAAAAATGGCGGATTTTTTTTTCAAACAAATTAGATGACATTTCTACTCTATAGGGTTGACTGTACGTAATCACTTCGTATGGTGTGCAAAATTATTTATCTACCTTGATCATGAAACTGCATCCTTTATGTATCAATCAAGCCTAGATATGTCAAACCTTTCACAGCAGTGCGAAGGCACACGGAACTGTGTCAAGCCAAGTTCGATAAGAATCAACGGTGAGCAGCCAGTGTGTTATATTACATTTATCTTTACAGGAACAAACAAAATACACAATGCGTCTGATAATAAAGAAGATATCGGAGCTAAGTGAAGGAGATTACTTCTGCCACGCCGAGAACGCCTTCGGGAAGACGTTGCGACCGGTTTCTGTTAGACTACGGCCGACCGCATCCCACCACAATGTTACTGCATGCTGTGTGCAGGTAAATAGTAATGTAACAAACAATACCGATGCTTATGATAAGTGTATAATAATTATTTTAATGTCTAGCTAGCTAAGCGTAAAGTAGTTTGCTACTTTGTCACGCCGCGCTGTAAATGCTTTCGAAAAGATATCAAAACAATCGGTGTCCATTGGACAACGGCCAGACCGCACCTCACATTTCACAGTATATTTTGTCAAAGTGAACTTCGATTAATAAAAATAAAAAGGAAGACATTTGAGTTACACGAAGTGACTACATCTGCCACAGCTAAAAGCCTCCGAAATGGCAAAGGGTGTCATCCGATTTTTTTAAATGTGAGAGATATTGAAGAGACATCTCGCCGTGAGTCTAAAAGCCGGTGTAAAAAGGGCATTATAATGTCCACTAGCTAAACCACCATTTAGTTATAATTTACTTGGTGATCAAAAGAATGGGACACTTTAGATAAAATCAGCTGCTATTAAACAACAACGCTTATTATGGGACCAACTTAATCGTACAAAAAAATATCTCCATACAAAGTAGGTAACGTGCTATCTCGATATTTTTTTTAATTAGATAATTTTCAAGTTACTTAGAAGTGGCCTATTCTTTTGTACACCCTGTTTAGTTTAAGTCCTCCTGGCAGAAAGATAATGAGAGGAGAGATTATAGTAACTCATAAAAAAGAGGCTCCAAAAGTTTAAATTAAGGTCCGCGATGACAATAACTTTCCAAAGAGTCACCAACAGATGGCGACACATTAACACACCTGAATCGCGCTTAAAAGTTATCAAGAACTCGAGAACAGCAATTATGTCGCGTCGTCGCCACCGGTGTCGGACAGCGCCGCCCCACGAAGAGTTCTACAACTTTAAACTCGCGCTTTGTAAACAGAAAACTCAATTTGTGTGAGTTATGCACGAGTTAAAGAATAGATAAAAAGTGCAGAATCTTTTGTATAGTTTTTGTATTTATTTATTAGTCGTATTACATAGTGAATACAAGCTAATACATTCGGAAACAGATGTAGTTAACCTTTAATTAAAAATTAAAATAATGCTGGACCTTTTTTTTAGTTATCTCTAATTTAATTCAGAAACCTTCCTCGGCGCACAATAACTTTCCAAAGTTTCAATGCAACTGTGCAAGTAAATGAATGGTAGGAGGTAGGACATATAAACATTCATTCAATATATACATGCGGTCTTATTTCTTTAGTCAACGTCCCTTTAAGGGGGTGTATCTACTATCACTATGAGATCGACCTTGAAATCGCAAAAGGAGATTTACATTTTTAAGCATAAACTAAACCCTTCTCGCAGTATTATTTCTAAAGACATTGCAGTACTTTTTATTTGAGGCTGCAGTTCTGCACTTTGAATTACTTTTCATAGTATCAACAAACTTTCTTGGATACATCACTACCAATTCTAAATATACATCTCGATGAAATATGTATACAGACTGTTTAAAATAGACTCGCCGTCTAGGAGTCGGAAACTCCTTAAGCCCGGCCCAGGAGAAATTAAACTTGAGAATACTTTTATTTGCAAGCCCGCAAGTGTAAGACCTACCTTTATCAGGTAAAGATACGTGGATGATATAATACTGTTATAAATTTTAATAGACTAGCATGGAAAACATTTAAATCAAGTTAAAGGAATTTATTTATAGCCCTATACGTGAAGCAGTATTTCCTAGCATTAAAATCTTTTTAATCAATTAAAGAGAAATAAAATGAAATGGAAATACGTAGGTCAGATCTGAAGGCATGTTTTCTACGTGCTGATTGAATGCTATCACTGCCTCTTCGGAGTTGGTAAAAGTAAAACCTCTCATCAAATCTTTGATTTTGGGGAAAATACAGAAATTACAGGGTGCTAGGTCGGGGCTATGCGCAGGATGGGTGACGAGTTGTACTTTTTCGGAAGCTAAAAGTGACTTTGTTTTGTTGGCCGTGTGTGATGTAGGAGAACGCGGCTTTTGGGTCGTCTTTCGCGAACTTTTTCTAACACCCTGGGTAAACAAATGGTAGAATACCACTCTCGGCATTAACACTCTTCTGATCTTCAAGTAGAATTGTACAGATGGGACCTGTAGCTGAGAAAAAAAACGAGATCATTTTTTTACCCACGTTTCTCGCCTGCCTCACTTTTGTTGGCCTGTTCTCATTTTCAAAAACACACATTCACAAGATTGCTTATTTTTCGGGTTCAAAACAATAAATCCACGTTTCGTCTCCTGTGTCAATGTCATAAACAGCATTAGAATTTCCGTGGTTGTACTTCAATAGCATCTGTGAGCACCATTCCACGCGAGCCAACTTCTGCTCTGCTGTCAGTTCATGAGGGATCCAACGACAGCAAAGTAGTCCCTAATACTCCTCGAATTGTCTCATAGGTAATTCGCGGGTTTTCTTTAATAAGCCTACATTATTTTCGTTGACGGCAGTTGAAGGCTCATCACGAAATTCGTCATGTAAAGAAACTCGACCTCTCTCAAATTCAGCAAACCATCGCCTCACGGTGCGCCTCAAATTCGAAATTCAAATAGTTCCGATTAGCTAGAAGTGCAAAACTTTTAGTATGCCCCATGTATTAACCATAAATGCCTTGCTGCAGGCGAACGTGTCCTCGGCCTGCATAGACGCGTGTAACTTCCGCCTGGATATGGAGAACATCATGGACCGCCCCGAGTGCATGAATGACTTCGACAAGCTCATGAAGTGTGCAGCTGACGGATCTGGTAAGATCTAATATACTTCTTCTTTTTTAGACGGCAACTTTGCCAAATTTCTGATGACAAGTATTCCGCAACATAAGCTGTACTATCAGTAATGCATAACAGGTCTTTGCTTGTGCAGCTGTCCATACATGCGGAATATAAAAGAAGGTGGTTGATTTTCGGGGAAACACTGCAGTTGCTCATGCGATTAATGCCTCCGTGTAGCCTTTTTAAGTTATCCTTACAGCGGCCTGGTCAAAGCTTTCTAGCTCAGCCAAGCCAAGACAGGTCTTTGCCTGGAGGGATGCTCTCTAACGGTAGAAGCAAACTTTTTTTTATGATGTAGTGCCTTTACAAGATTTCCATTTTGATTTTTAACAACTACAACTTGCTCTTCGTATTATTTTGATTTTTCATCGTTTTACCCATCGACCACCAAATCTAAATGGTAGGATTACAAAAGAAGTTAAAGTGTAATTAAAAGCTTTTGCAAATTTTCGACCCTTGCTGCTAAGAATTTTGCCAAGATAAGAAGAATCTAAGAATTTTTTATGTTTTTTTTTTACTGACTAATTTCCAAATCATCATGATCAGCAGCATTTTAGCCATAGAACGTCCCCTGCTAAACATAGGCCATCCCATTGACTTCCAGATTGGCCGGTTGGAAGCTGCCTGCATCCAGCGTCTTCCTGCAAACTTTACCAGGTAGTCTGTCCACCTTTTGAGTGGATGTCCTACGCTGCGCTTGCCGGTACGCGGCCTCCATTTCAAAACCTTTCTAACCCATCGGCTGTCAGTTCTACGTGCTACCCCGCCTACTGCCACTTCAGCTTGCTAATCCGTTGGGCCATGCGACTTTTGTTTGTTTACGATTCTCCTCATTTCTGATTCGATCTCGCAAAAACACCGAGCATAGCCCTTTTCATAGCACACTGTGCGACCTTAAAACCAAAAGTTTAACAAGACCCAAAATTCTGCCAGACCACCGCGGTTGCTGTGCATCCTGGGGCGTGCCGCGCGCGTGCCTAGAGCTCTGCCGCGGCGGCAGCGTGTCGCGGTCGTGCGCGCTACAGCACGCGCGCCGCGCGCTCGCGTGCTTCAGGGACGCGGGCGCGAGGCTGCCCGGCCCTCCCAGGAATTTGAAAGCTCACCAAGCGCCAACACCCAATTCTGTGTTGCTCAGGTATGTTATTTTTTAACTAGCTGTTGCTTGCGTGGTCTTCAGTTTATTCATAAAGGATTTTCTGCGCAATTTTTTTTATTATTTCTTTCATAAGAACCATCGCCTGATAATAATTACTTAACTAACACAACATAAAAAGAATTAGCGAAATTGTAACATCCGTTCACGCGTGATGCATCGCATCGCACCAAGGAAAATAGAGATTCATTTTTATATCTATAGTTGATGAGCGGCTATCTACGTGGTGTTATAGTGTCTTGTAAAAATATTTATATCCCACTAATAATCAGGTCGTGTTACAACACTCAAGTTAACTTTTGACGGCCTAACGATTTCGCTGTTGTTAGCTGAAGATGACCTTAACAGTTTGAAGGGGCATGATATGGCGACGTAGTCTCGATCATGCCAGGGTCCGCCCACGTGGCATGATAAGATTTTTATTGAAAGCAATTCATTGCTAAGTTACCTATATACTAATTATATTTTCCAACACACTTCCCAAATTTAGAAAATTGACTACTGAAGTACTTAGCATATAACTCATAAATGTAAATCTTTTCTAAAATTAACTCCTAAAAAGGTCATTATCCATTTTTGTAAATAAAGCTCTTAAAGTAATGCAAATGCAAGTCGTGGCAGCCTGTAACTAAATCTACACTTAGCTTATATTTTAAATAGTAATTACTTGTTAAATGTACCTAGTATTGGTGTAAGATTTGTTGTTTGCTCTTATCTAGGTATGGCCATCGCATCACACGTGAATGGATGGAACAATTTCGCTAATATTTGTTTTGTTAGGTTAATTATTGTCAGGAGAAGATTTTTAAGGAAGAAAAAAATAAGAAAATTATTTATGAATAAACTGTAGACCATGCGAACGAAATCGCAGGCAACAGTTAGTATACAATAACTTTTACTATAAGAGTAACATTAAAAAGTGGTTTTTAGATGCTCCGCAAAAATTAACACGATGATGATAATAATTATGAAGTGTTGTTATGTATTAGCAGATCAGATGGTTTTAGGGGGTGCCCCATCCTTAGTACATACCAGGGATCGGAAACCGGTTTTTTTACTATGGAACCTTAACCGGAATAATAAAGGTTTTCGCTAAATTAACTATCACATACTACAAATACCGACTTAAAAGCTATGGCAAATTTAGTTTTATTGTCAAATCTTTAAAACTACTATCAAATATTAGAAATGGGTCATTTACATTCTGAAATAAATATTAACCGGTTTCGATCCTTGGTACATACACCTTCTCTAAGTCTACTGCTGGGCAAAAGCCTCTAGACCTAATGATCCCTATCCATCGCCAATGACTCCCAACCCCTCGACATTAATCAAATTGTCGCAGCATCTTTTCTTGGGTCCACTTCTTCGGTGACAACCGTCTGCAGCCCATCGTTATTTGATATATATTTTTGTGCAGCTGGGAGCCGCCTCTCAAGAACCCTCAGACAGTGTACCTGTACCGCGTGTTCTGGCGCGCATATGGAGACAAAGTTCCAGAGAAATTGGACACAAGCGAAACCAGCGTGGTGCTGACCGGACTACAAGATAACAAGAGATACGAGTGCGTTGTCAAGTCTGCTAATGATTTGGGTAAGTTCGTTAAATTTAAGTCCGATAATGAGTATAAATCACGCCATGCATTCATATTATACCTAGCACCAAACGCTAAAGAGCCAAGATGAAAACTCAACATTTCAGAAGACTGATTTATTTACTCGTATTTTGTTTAAAAAAAGTTTTTTATTTAATTGTTATACCTGTGATAGTAGGTACTATGTGCAATGGACACATGCCTTATTATAAACCCTTCAAAAAAATTGATAGAAACTGATGACCGTTGACTGATATAGTATTGCACGCGTGTACGTACAGCATCATGCTCGCGTACATCGCTTTATATCCGCCTGGTGCCCCAGCATATTGACCAGTTTTGAAATACCTACTTGTTTACTTAGAGCCCTATGCATAACGGTCCTGAACCAATTGGGTCAAGTCAATTGTCGTTCTTGTGACATCACCCGCCCATCTAGCAATTCTTATTATTTCCCCCAGGAATTTCCGAATTTGATAACTTTTCCCTGTGATTTCCTTGTTTGAACGAGTTTAAGCACAAACTTTTGGTTTCCCACCCAACTAGTTTTCCGTCTCCAAATATAATTACCTAATGGTCAGTTCCAAGCATCCATAATAATGAAGTTAAACCATTTGTAATGCCTTTAGGAGCACGCATAGTGGTCAACTGTGTGTGGAGTCAAGTTAATTCTATTACTTGCGTTGGAACCCTTCGATTCTAATGGGGTATAATTTTGTTAAGAAAAGTACACTTTGGTAATTCAGTTATGGAGAGATTGAGATTGAGATGAAAACTAGTTACTTAACCTATTGCAAAAAAAGCAACGCTATTATGTCGCGATCGACAGGACTCAAGCAAGGTCAAGGTCATATATATGTACATATATCACACTAAATCACTTTGCATCTAAGATTTTTTCATCGGTCGTTAAACTTTAAATGCAGGAAAGTAAATATCGTAATACTGACTCTTTCGTCGGACGTTAAACTTATAATGCAAAAGAGAAAAAGTGATACTGAACTCTCGAACTTTCGCCTTATACATAAATACTGCCAACAAAAAAGGTTTTTGCAGTGAATTATTTCGTTATTGTACGGACAAAAAAAAACAGTTAGAAAGAACTTATATGCCCACACTGCATTCAGCATCCACAGTCAGGGATTTTGCGATTTTTGGATGCCCCAATTGCGGCGACAAGCGACTAGATGCTGACATCAGCAATCTCCGTTTTTGCGACACCAATATTCGCTATGTGCAAAGTGGGTGGTGGGGGACGTCAAATCGATCGCAGCACGCTATTTGGCAGAAATGTGAAATAACTCTGGACTGTCATGTGTCAAATCGCTATATTTCCATAGAATTCAATACTAACGAAATTAAGTATTTTAAAGTAAAAACGTTAAAATTCGCGATTTGGGTCACAGTACGTGTTGTGTTATAAAGTGTAGAAATAATAGGAAGAACAGTTCGTGCATGTTTTATTCGATTCCAACAACAAGATGGAAATTGGAGCATAGAAATTATTGGATAGCTGCTGTGAAAAGAAAAAAGTTTGTAGGGTGTTTGTGTCACAGACTTTTATCTTATGATCACAGCTCTTATTAAGTAGCTTTGTCCGTTGGTTCTAAGCTCTTTAACGTCTCCCACATGCTGTGCAAATACCAATTCTTTCCCTTTTTGCACCAGTTTGAGGTTAGAAAGTTATATCATGTTGTATTGATTCAAATCCCGTACGTATAATAACATTTATATTTTAGTTCAAGTAAGAAAATCACTTATTATATATGCACAAACTTTTTAGATATTTTCATGTAATTTCGAAGAAAACAATCCGAAAATCATTCTCAAACCATCCAGTTGCCATAATTTGGGAGATCGTAGTCCACAATAATTGTGGTCACTAGGGGCGCTGTCATCGCGCACACAGCGAATACCGACAGCATACTAAATTATGTCTAGTATATAGCGATCAGCAATCGGTGCGTGTCGGGTTGGATCCGATTGTGACATGCAGATGCGCAAGAGCGATACAGTCGCAAAATCGCCGATAGCGATTACTAAAAGTTGCAGTGTGATCTAAAAGACTAACAAAGTGCACTAAAAGATGCCTAAAAACATAAACACAATGTCAGTCATTTGGTTGTTATATTCTCCCTAAACTACAATCTTCATCCCCAGGCACCTCGTCTCTGAGCGAAGCCATAACCTTCACAACTGCCGGCCAAGATAACGGCGCTGCCGCCGCTCCTGTCACCGGCGCTGGCACCGCCACGGCAGTCGGCCTGGCTGTAGCGTTTATACTAGTGGCTGCCATACTGCTGGCTGCTGCACTGTATTATAGGCATAAAAAGGTAAGGGATTTAAAGATTTAAGATCGTTGACGGATCTCTTAATTTACGACAATAAGTTGTACTAAATCGTTATTTCTACCTTTTGCAGAACCTTAGGCTAAAAGCGCAAGGTGGTGTAGCATTTGAAAACCCGAGCTACCTCAGAGAGCCGAACCCTGATACCGTTGTAAACGTAAGTCTACCTTCATGACTTTGTGGTTATAATCCTGCAAGTCGCTTATATTTAAATGATGAGCACCAGCATTTGTACTTGAATCATTAAAGACAATCCGGTATTGAGTCACTTATTCGCTTTGCTTAATTCGAGGGCTAGATAATAGATAAGATTGTCGAGAAAAACATAAATAGCATTCTTCTTCTATTTTGAAACAACGCTACTATTACTATGTCTTTTTCATATCATAGGGTACTCTTCCAAATGGCAATGCAAATGGAGGCAACGGTGTCGCCAATGGTGTCTCAAATAGTACAGCGTGGAGACAAGAAACCCTACAGAACCCCAGCACTACAGTGCCCACAGCGAGGGAGGTGGACCCCACGCTGTATGAGGAGCTGAAGCTTGGTCAAGATGGAGCCGGCTTCAAGAGACTGAAGCCATAGCCCGAGGTAATTTTAAAATTTACTCTCGTTCTGTCACTCGTTTGAGACTGAATTTGCCGATGGCGAAGGAAATGGTTCATTCATTCACATTGTATGAGGAGCTAAAGCTGGCTAAAATGGCTGTCTTACAGGATCACACCTAGAATAGACGCCAGATCCTCACTAAGGCATTGTCATTAAAAAATAATATTTTGTATTTTTTTTATTCAGATCGCCAACAAGGTTACACCAACATATTGCTAACTTAAAGTACTTTATCATTATAATTATAAATATAATTATAGGCGACAATAAGAATACATCATTGAAAATTTATAAAAAAATATATATATACGTATGAAGCCGGCATCGAAAAACGTTGACCTATTTCAAACTTGCAAGAGTAACGAGTAGGTATGTAAAAAAAACTAACCTCACTGTGCAAACCTGATAAAAACCTGATCCTGCGCTGTAGTATAACTTTACAAGCCCGAGGTCTTCACTCAAGTAACCTTGCCCTGCAACTAACGATACTGCGCTCAACTTATTCAGCCCATAGCTTTGGCTTGCTAGACTACTAGGCTGAATTGGTGACCTTTCTTCTTCTGATTTTCATAATATTAATTCGATATTGCCGAGTTTAGCTTCTTTTTATAGCATACTCTTAAATGTAACATATTTTATAGGCAAAAGGCATCTGACTGACCTTATGTTTTGATAAACAAATATCTTTTGTTTCTGTACAGGTGGCGCGCCGCTCCCCGCTCCGCTCGCCGCGACTGTCGTCGCCGCGGGTGGCGCCGCGCTACTGAGCGGCTGCGGGCCCGCGCGCGCTTTACATACTTCCCCCACCCGGGGTAGTGCGTCTCTTTCGCTCGCCCGGAACACTACGTCCTTCTCGCTCGCACCTGGAATAGTTACCCCAGCTGGATCATGACCGTGAAAATATGCGTTGTTTATGGTTTATCCGATTTATTTTTGTACAAATTGCAAATATAGCTTCCCACTGAAACCTCTGACATAAACGTAACATAAATAGTTTAGTACTTACTACAGTGAATTAGCATAATTTGTTTAAAGTATTGAAGAATTCAACGTGTAGTTAAGTTTAAAATATCATTGTATGACTTGCGAGACGATTAAATAGTGCCATTCACACTATCTTCGATTGCATACCATAAAACCCTTTTTAATATGTTTTATGCACTAAACAACGCATTTTTCACAGTTGACCGGCCTAATACTTAGATTTTATTTTATTGTACTACCAAATATTAATATTAACGGTTGTGCATTTGGTATGGCGAGCGAGCCTAGTGATGTAACATACTGTACAGTAGTGTTGTACCGACAACGCGGCCATAGCGGAGTATAGATAATAAGAAAGTATATTTTCAGTATCATACTAGATGTGATTTTAACCAAAAAAAGACCTCAAATACTTGTCACTTCGTGTAAATATTTCCCGCAATAGAGTAGATGCAGTTTACACTAGAAGTTACTTTTACCTGACGTTGAAATAAAATTAGAACGTTCTCTAAAACAAAAATGTGCCTTCGAACAATTTATGAAGTAGATAGTGATATACAATATGTATAGTATAGTTACCTCTTTGGCCTGTAAAGATGTACCTACTGTAAATAATTATACTGTGACATTCCATAGTCGAAATTGGATAGGCGGAGATTCAACTCATATCCTTAGGCCTTTTAATGAACCCCAATTTTGGGCCTTTCTTATTTTTGTAGTTGTTCGAAAATGTAGCAAAATAAATCAGTATTGTAAGATATACAGGGTGATAGGTTGAACGAGAGAACCATTTAAAAAAAATGTTCTGCCCATTAAAGTGAACAACTTTTACTTTGAGGCTAACGTTGCAACAAGAAAAAAATACTTCATACACTATCGTCAAGGAAAATTTCAATTTTGTATAGATATTTCAACTGTTTTCTTTCGATTTCGAAATTGGTGCTATTGTGAAAGTTATTCAGTTTAATTGGTACACCATCTTGTTACAGCGGTTCTCGTCACCCTGTATTTTGTAAGATTTTTGTGCCGACCATACCCCGAAGTTGTTAAAACGAAAACCATTAGGTCAGCAGCATATCACTTTATAACACAATAATTATTATAATGCACATCTCTTATGTTCATTTTTCGTATATTGTTCTTAAAAATGATCTCATTGATACAGATTCAATTTATTACGTTTTTGTTTTTGTGAAGCGGCCTATTACAAACTTTTGACAGTTAATGTGATTTCAGTGATTATTGGGTATTTAAAACATAAATCGCAAATAAGAGGCCGCTGTATTTTTTAAAATAGATAAAACGATAAATATTCATAAATAATTATCATTAAATCATTATTACATTTTGGAGAAAGCAATAACGATATTTCTTGAGTTTTTGCACATCCCTAAAAATTCACACTGCTTAAGCAATAATGACATAAGTTTAGTTTTCGGTATTTTATAGAAATAGCGGCTCAGATTTACGATTTATCTATATGTCCAGTAACCACCAAATAACCGCATATCTGTCTGTGTTGTAAATACGGCTCCAAAACTCGAAGTAAATATTTGCGATAGATTTTTGACGTTCTATTTTTTTAAATTAGATTTTTCTTTTGTAGATGTGCATAGTATTACAATGGTATTATTGCTCAGCTAATAATGATGTGTGATGAATAGTTTTATTTAGATCTTCTTGACTACTAATGATATTATTTTAGATAAAGACGGATGTGATTAGATTTGTAAATAATATTGATAAAAAACAATAAAAAATACAAATATTATTACATGTTTTATTTTAACTCCTCTCCGTAATAGGTAATACAGGGTAATTAGAAGATAGCTGCAAAGTATCTCAGCAAAAGGATGTAGGTAGCAGGGGCGTGCATCCCATATAGGCTATTATGCAGAGCCTACCTTCATAAAAAACCGACAGAACAGCTAACCATAATTTTTAATTACGTATTCAACAATAAACAATAAATATATTGTAAATATTTTGTCGTCTACCTGTACTTATTCCTAACTAAAGCGCGCAACTTAGATCGTTACTGTGCAATTTAACAAATGTTAGGCTGCCGCGAGATCGCCTACTGTTTCTCGCAAACTTACTCAATTTTCACTCACAGCCTACCCCCATCTGAAACCAATGCACGCCCCTGGTAGGTAGGTAGTTTGAGTTTTATGGTTGCGTTTAATTTATAATAAATAAAATTATAATAAATATTGGACAACATCACACATATTGCTCTGATCCTACGACAAGTAACCTAAGTACTTGTGTTACAGAAATCAGAAACAACGACGGCACCACAACACCCAAACCCGAGACAATATAGATAAGTTATTTTTCTACATAGACCGACCGGGAATCAAACACGGGACCTCAGAGATAGCGACACTGAATCCGGTATGCTCGCTTCTCGGCTACGGAGGTCGTAAATTGACTTTTAAGATTTGATAACACAGTAAACTACGTTAAGTCTATAAACAGAATAAACTTTTACTTTACAACAGTCAGTCACTAGTTTTGAAAATTAGTTTTCGATCAGTGACTTTTGATGCTGACTGTACACAATCGGATCGTCAAAAGCAAAGTAATACATTTCATAAGTCCTTAAGTACTTAATTAGTAATAATTAAAATAAAAATCCTTAATTAGTTGCCCAGAAATGTTAGGAACAGGATAGGTTAATGTTTACAAAGGAATACCTTCACCCGTGAGAATCGAACACACGACATTCAGATGGAATTTTTATGTTTACAGAATCATCGTTTTGTAATGCTTAATCTACCTATTTATCTTAAAACTATTAAATCAACTAGAGGTACACAAACTGCTCAAGTGACAACCCCGTGCCGACGCGACGTTCGCAACTCTGTCATAAAACTGGAGCGCGCTAAGAAAATTCGTGGTTCGCGCGCGGTTATAAGTTTCAATTTTGCTTGCAGGCGGGTAGCTCTGGCCAGTCTAGGTATATTTTTATACCTAAACCTGACTTTTGTTAGGAAGTGTATTTTCTGTACGGTAGTACTATTAGGTATTCTGTGGTAATACATAAATTTAAAAAACTTACACAAAGTAGGTACCTACTAAGTAGAGTTTTAAATTATGAGCACGAGCCGACACAGAATCGGTAATACGGAACTAATCAGACTTCCGAGAGAGAGTTCCGCGGAGTTTGCAATAAACACTCGTAACACACGAGTACCGATTCTTGAAGTGTTAATGTTTTACCGATCCCTCCGGTTTATTTAGATATGAATTTGTGTTCAATCAAGGTGGATACTGGCAGGCAAAATTTTATGGCAGCGCGCTTGTCACACATCGGCGATTGTGTTTTGTTATTTTTTAACTTTATTTTTCAATTTTTGTGCCTAACGTACAATAGTAAACGTGTAACCTCCGATTATTCCGCGCGCAAAATATAAGCAACTTAGAGCCACATAGGTTCCCTACGCCTGACTCCATGCTCCGTAATGTTTAATGTCAATCCGTTCCGAATGCATGACAATCTAGACATGTCATGACATGTAGGCATTGCTTTTATCGAATTTTCCCCGGTTTTGGAGAAAAGTAGCAGCACCGTATTCACATATCGGCTATCGGTTCTATGGCAAATGTGTTCAGTACTTCAGTTCACTGCCATGCGCGCTGACATGTACCAGCTAGGTAATTTATTAAAATCTGTGCAGTATACCAAAAAAACTTTGAAAACTGATTTGTCGCCACCGAGCTACAAGATCGAATCAAAAATTAGGAGATCAGTAAACAAACAAAAGACGCTGACAATAAGCATAGGTGCATTAGCAAGCTAAACTGACGGCCGATCAGGCAGAAAGGTTCTAGAATGGATGCCAGAAGTTCACTTTTACGATCTCTACCCGCAAAGTGGACAGACGAACTGGTAAATGTTGCAAGAAATAGCTGGATGCAGGCCGCTTTCAACCGGCCAATCTGGAAGTCATTGGGGGACCTATGTCCAAGCAGTGGATGGTCCTAATGGCTGTAATGATGATGATGATGATAAGCATCACATTAAATATCTCAACAAGCATCTCATTAATTATTAACCCAATCTAATCTCTCATTAACGTTCTTCAAAGCTTCTTGTACAAACAATAAAATAAAAATATAGTCCAGGTGAAAAGAATATAATATTTTATCCAACAAAAGTTATGAATTATAAACTAGGGCCGTGCAAACTAAGAGAAGAGACGTTAACTAATCAAAGTTCAGGGTAAAACTTGCCGCGAACGCGATCTCGCCGGAGTTTTGTCCATTTTTCTCAGGAAATTTTGTAAGAAGAATTTTTTGTTAAAGCTACGGGAGATGGAGTTGATTTCTATCTAATGTAACTGGTGTACTACACAAGTTCTTAGTTGTACCGTAAGATATTTTTCAAAGAATAGGCTATTTGACTGTCAACTAACTGTTTAGTAGGGTTAGGGCTTCGTACACCACTTGCTGATAAGTTCCAGATAACCTATCCGGCACTTTTTGACAGCTAATTGTATGGGTTATTTGTCAAAATAAGTGCCAGATAGGTCATCTGTAACTTATCAGCAAGTGGTGTAAGAGGCCCTTAGTATTGTTAGTAATATCCAAATAATATGTCGACATTTTATTTGTATTTTTAAACTTATACTAAAATTTAATAAATAACATGTACATCACATACATTAATTCTATGATAAGTAGCTTACGCACTTGTGTTACAGAAATCAGAAACAACGATGGTACCATAACACCCACCCCGAGACAATGTAGAAAAGTTATTTTTCTACATTGACCCACCGGAAATCGAACCCGGGACCTCAGAGATAGAGCGACACCAAGTCCGGTATGTTCGCCTCTCGGCTACAGAGGTTGTCAACCAATTATGTTTTTAAAAGCCCGCAAAAACGCCATCGACAATGATGTACTGTTACGTGACGTCACAAGCCTATTAATATGTCCATTAAGCTTTAAATTCAAGGAGAGCCATGCCTAAACAAAGTCAGGAGGCGTGTCGTAAGACGCGACTAATTTATGTAGCACGAAACGGGCAGCAGCATTTGTTTGCGAAATATTATAAAAAGCTACGCTCGCCAAACCGCCTGCCATGCGTGACGAGTATTGGCATTCCCCCCTTTTCGGGAAGGCCTATGTTCAGCAGTGGATGTCATATGGCTGAAATGATGATGAATGAGTTCACTGAGATATCTTCCTCACACCCCACCCATATACAAGCAATCACATCTACATTTCCAGCAGTACGGCTAGTGAAGCCCAACATTATCCCATATAATAGAGGCGGGATCGCTTTGAGCAATTTGCCGCCATTGTGGTCGCCCGGGAGTGCCCGGGATACCGTGCTTCATAAGACAGGTGGGTACGGTAGGGTAAGTAAAAATCGGTAGGGAATATCTAACTCGAACTTCCGTATCGCAACCAAAACTTGTCAACCATTGATCACGAGATCTATCAAGAGTGAGGTATCTAACTATTGTAATATATTTTAATTGCTAAAATAACATATAAACAATAAAGATTACTAGTAATTTTCACTCTAGGCTAGGCCTTTCTTGTGAGAATCACGTTGAATTTACAAATTACTCACAAGATTCATCATCATCATTTTAGCAATAGGACGTCCACTGCTGAACATACGCCTTTCACGTGACTTCCAGATTGCCCGATCGGAAGCGGCCTGCATCCAGATTCCAGCCGCTTCTTGAAACTTTTACCAGGTCAACCTTTAGCTTTACTTACAATTGCATTTGATAAATAAATTGCTTATATAAATAAATAAAAATCGGAGAAATGTATATATAAAATATAAAACTTAAATTACTTCTTACGTTTACGTCGTAAGTACACTTTAATTTAGTTGCCACGGTCGCTACGAATCTCTGCTGAAGAGATTCGTTCGTGTCTAGTGTTTGTTTAGGGATGGAAATCGACCTGAAATTTTGATAACGGTGAACATCTTGTACGAATTTACATATGAAATTTACATAGCTAGTCTTTATGTTTGACTTTCCGTTCAGCCTGTAAAGCGTGATTAAATATAAAAAATATTAGTAAAATGCCCTCTTGGTAAGGAATGAGATTACTCTACGTATTTCTATTTTGACCGCACATTGCACTCCACAGAACATGTAGCTAGTAAGTTATATATTTAAACAATCGTACCTATCCTTTCAGCCCACTTGCAACTAATGCAAGGAGATCTACCGCAGTAACACATCTTCTAATATCTTTTCAAAATACAGGGTGTGTAAAAAAATAGAACAGGCTTTAAGGCCTAGCCTGGCCATGGCCTTAGGGATCATATAAACAGCTCTTGATATAAAACAACTATCAAAATAAGCATTAAAATCGTGAAAAATTATATGATAAGATTAAGTCACACAATGTTCAGCAGTAAACGTCCTACGGCTGAAATGATGATGATGATGATTAAGTCACTGGTCTTACTTACTGGGCCTTAAAGGTGGAGTATGGCCTATACCTCCTTATAGTTGAGGTGAGACCTGTGCCCTGCAGTGGGGTGTACTTACAAAATTTTAACTGTTTATTATTATCATAAAGGTAGCGCGTTATTTCCTTGTGGTACATCTAAATATATATTGTAACGATTACGATGTTGCTTCAATAGTAAAAGATTAGTCCCTATTTCATCAGCTAATTATGTAGTTTTAAGAAGTTTCTTTTGTACACCCCGACGTCCACTGCTGCTTAATTTGAAATGAAACCCAATCATGCTTGCCTGTAACCAATGGTTGGATGACCTAGTATAAATAGTTGTCTAGCAGCCTATTTGCACACACCGCCTGATACATGTACTATAGTATTGTTTAACAACCATGATGAATTATCCTTACTTGCGTACAAACATAAAAAGTTTCATTGGGAGGTTTGAGGCAGTTATTAAGGGTATGTGAAACTTACGCTGAGCGGCACGGTTTAAGGTACAATGGAAAAAAGAGCGAATTCATGGTTTTTTTAGGAAAAAATAAGTTACCGAATAAAATACCACCGCTAACACTGAACGGGACTATTTTGAAACGTGTATCTCAGTTTAAGTACCTGGGTCACATAGTGACTGAGGATTTAAAAGATGATAAGGATATAGAGAGAGAGCGCAGGGCATTGGCGATTCGTGGTGGTGTGCTGGCCCACAGGTTTGCTCGTTGTACTGCAGAGGTAAAACTTACTTTATTTAAAGCGTACTGTCAAGGTTTCTACACGAGCGGTCTGTGGACGAGTTTTACGCGGCGGTCACTCAGTGCCCTGCGAGTACAATATAATAACGTTTTCAGGGCTCTGTTTAGGCTACCTCGGTACTGTAGTGCATCTGGAATGTTTGCAGATGCACATACAGACGATTTTTACGCGATAATGCGTAAAACATCTGCGGCTGTAATTGCGAGACTAAGGGCGAGCAGGAATGGAGTCCTGAAGATGATAGCAGAGAGGCTTGACTCGGCCATCTACCGTCGTTTCATTGATTTACATGTCAAGCATGTGAATCAATGAAATGACCATCACTGTTTCCCACCGTGCACTGTTTGTTACTAACATAGTTTATAAGTTTATTGATACTAACAGTAACATAGTCCAATCTACTAACATAGTATATAAGATCAAATTGTTACTAACCAAATTATGGACTTCTTGGTCTGAAAATAAATTATTTTTATTTTTATTTTATTTTATTTTATTTATTACTACAGAGGACAACCATTCGTCAAGACGATCAAGCTGCGAATGCCGTCCCCCCCACTGATCAAGTAAAACTACCGTCCCTTCTGCGTAGTCACTTCCCACTATACCCCACTACTGACAGCAAATTTGACCAAGGAATAAAATATTGGACGGCATAGAGTTTATTGATTCAATTGACAACAAAGTCTGTGTCACAGATTACTTAAAGCTTACAAATGATAGAATGGTCAGCGTAAGTTTGCAAGGCTGAAAGGGGCAGGTTGACTGTCGAAGGATCAGAGACCCAATTCCCGTAATTTGACATTAGTCGCAATCCGGTGACGATCCGCTCCCAGTAACATTACGATCACAAACGGTATTCTCGTAAACCCAAAAAATGCAATTATAGTTCGTAATGTCACTAAAATGGAAGAAACCATAATTAGATTTTTTTTGCTCTATTTTTTTTTAATTTTTCAGTCGTATTGGGATAGATGATAATTTTACGTCAAGTTAAAAGTTTACGAGAATACCGTTTGTGTGTGACCGTAATGTTACTGGGAGCAGATCGACACCGGATTGCGAATTTGCGACTATTGTCAAATTACGGGAATTGGATCTCAGGTGGACACTACTTATAAAAATCAGTCACAGGCAACATTTACTTTCTTAATATAAAATTTTAAAAGGATAATGTATTGATTACAATTACAAAATGTGCACTAATAGAAATAAAATACCGAATATTATCTACCTATTCTAAACCTAAACTATTTATACACAATCAGATATTTTATTAATAGGAAAGATCTTGAACTAAATAGGGTACTGTAGTCGGGTGGTGAAGTCCGGAGAGAAAGGGGTACGTGTTGACGTTGCCACCAAAACAAAACAAGATGTTCGGTTCCCGTAGGTAGAATGTATTGTGAAGGTAGGGAGTCTTCAAAATGTTGGACCCAGCAACGCGTCTCACCAGCGTGAAAGCGCGAGCTTAGTGCCTCAATACAAACAGTATATGAATTGGAGTCGTTAATATGGAGCAAATCGCATTCCGATTGTAGAATAACGAAATAACGTGTACCAGGGATTCTTATACAAATGAGAAAAGTAAATGTCCGCGCGATGCAACTGACACTCAGCGCCATCTATTGATTATTTTCGGTAACATTATGAGGAGTTCTTAGGCATCCGGGAAATCGATTTACTTGCGCGATGCAAGGTACATGCAGCGCCATCTGTTGATATTATAGGGAACTAACTGTTGATTGAAAATTATGGTTATTATAGTACTAAGTTTAAATTATTAATTTAAGTTTAATTTAAATCGACTGTACAGTCAGTTAGCCAAGCGGCTGACTGACTGTACGGGCGACCGGAGGGCTGGCGCATTTCTTGGTCAACGTATCAGTTTGGCCTTTCAGCGTGGAAATGCGGCCAGCCATCTTGGCACCATGCCCCGATCATTGGACGACGATTTGGGACACATTATTTACTTGTTAATATTTTTGTACATATTTTTCTTTTTAGGGTTAGTTTTTTTTGTTATTCAATTTGTACAATTTCATAAAATATTTTAAATTGAATAAATTCTGAACAAGGACCTTAAAATAATTATTATTATATTAGTGTATTACCCTACTTTTGACTACAACATCAATCAGCTTGAACGGGTCAAATTATTGAATAGAATAGAATAGAATAGAATATGTTTATTTGCTTATGAACAGGGTGTACAGAAGATTTACAGGTAATTAATATGATCGCCTATCCAACCATTAACAAATAGCATGCAAATACAGTTTCTCCACTTCAACATTACAATTTACAATCAATACAATTGACTTAAAAAAATATAATTTAAGGAGCAGAATAAATTATCTAAACTTTAATTATACATTTCCATCCACATGATAACACTTATTGCTGACTCTCCTTGCAATTAAAAAAATCTTTATGAGAATAAAAAGTTTGTTCGACCAGCCACTTGTGTAGTGTCTTTTTAAATTGATTAAAATGCAAGCCTTTTATATTTTGTGGGATATTGTTATATATTGCTATATACATGCATAAACAATTTTTTTGCATACGAGAACTTTTTGGGATAAAATCCAGGACTAGCCTATTACAATTTCTAGTATTCCGTGGATATATGTCTTTCGCTTGTTTAAAATAATTTGGGTTCTGTTTAACGAACTTTGCCATTTCAAATATATAGAGACACGGTAATGGTAAGATATTTAAAGATTTGAATATTGGCTTACATGATTTATCTGGTGCCATCCCACAGATTGCCCTAACACATTTTTTTTGGGCTATAAATGCCCTTTGCATGTCAGTGCTGTTTCCCCAAATGATAAGACCATAACGTAGCACTGATTCAACATATGCAAAGTATGCTGTGAGAGCTGTGGTTGTTGTGGTTGTTTTTACCAATTTATACAGGACATATGAAAAACTGTTTATTTTGTTACAAACATTGTCTATATGTTGTTTCCAATCCAATTTATTATCTATTTCTATACCTAAGAATTTTACACTATTAGCCTCTTTCAGTATTTGTCCTTTATAATTAATGTTAATTTTATTTTTTAAATTATTAAAGTTAATGTAACATGTCTTATCAATATTTATTTTTAGATTATTCAAGTCAAGCCAGTTTACAATTGTCATTAGAGTTTGGTTTACGTCCTGTTCGTGTTCATGTATAGTTTTTTTATTATTTGTTGTCACAATTACTGATATGTCGTCAGCAAAGAGTACACATTTATGTTCAATACAGAGTGAAAGGTCATTAACATAAAGCAGAAATAGTAGTGGGCCTAGTATGCTGCCCTGTGGAACTCCAGATTCGTTTACTTTAAACTCTGATTTGTAAACTTGGATATAATTATTGTTTTTTTGTAGTCGTGTTATTTCTACCGCCTGCATTGCATTGCATTGTATTGTCAACCAAATGTCACATAATCACAAAGACTTAAATCATTATAGGTTAAACAAAAACATACAACCGAATTGAAAACCTCCTCCTTTTTTTGAAGTTGGTTATAAATTACTTACAAGATTTGATTACATAATTAATTAGCTGTTACAAGTAGTTAGTTACAGAAAACTTATTACAGTGTATTAAAAGTCACCTCAATACTCAAAAACAGTTTTAATAAACAATTCATTAAACAATTTTGTTATTACTTGTATAAACCTCGAGATTTAAATCAAGAAAAGTTTGAGTCAGACATTATGTGAGTTAACGCAGTGACATATGAACAAACAGATGAACAAAATTGTAAGGATTCCGTTTTTGCTATTTACCCACGAACCTACTGAAGAGCCATTCGCAAGTTAGTAAATGCAAAATCCATAGAAATCCGACGGATTATTCCCAGTCAACCTAGGTTCGTTCCGAGCGACCTTTTGTTTTCAATTATTCAGTGTCTGTTCGTCAGGCTCAGCCGGGAGCGGGTTCAGTTCCTGTCAATGCTATTTCCGCTCCGTCTCTCCTTCGTCTATTGATTTTACAGTAACGTAGAGCTAAATCCCATGAACCTATTAATATGGTTTAGTTTCAGCCCAAGAGACAAATAATAAACATTTATAAAATACTTTTGCTATTTGTCTAAGATTGGCTTCAAGGAACTACATTTATGTCAATGTTTTTTGTTGTTTCTAAGTTACAGTTAGTTAAAGTTTAACTAACTTAATTGACGAAGTTCAACCCTTTCCGATTTTGGATCACGCATACTTTGCAGAAAGTCTAAATAACAAACGACGTCAAAGATTCATTTTTATTCTAACGCGAAATAAAAAATGATTTGATGATTAAAATTTATGAACTTTACAAAAGTTTTCGTAAAACATTTCCGGTCTTTCTGTCCCTATATAAAATGATATAGGTACTAAATACCAATAACCGTGTAAAAAGAGTAAAAACGTGCCAAAATTGCCCGCATTTCCTTGCTGAATGGCTATACTGTCTAAGCGAGAAAAAAGCCAGGCTATTTACTATCAAACAAAACAAAATGCATAAAATGTACAATGCTCAACGCATATTATTGTAAAAGATGAACAACTAGATACGACAAATTCCACTACGTTCTTAGGAATAACTTTTGCAATGGGGTGCTCATATTGAGGCTTTGTCAGGGAGACTTAGTTCAGCCGCTTATGCTGTGAGAAAGATAAGACAATTGACTGATGTTGAAACGGCAAGGTTAGTGTATTTTAGCTATTTACACAGTAACTATAATGTCATATGGAATACTGTTATGGGGCTCAGCTGCAGATATTGAAACCATCTCTGTACTGCAAAAGAGAGCTGTTCGGGCTATTTACAACCTTAGACCACGAGACTCTCTAAGAGAACTATTTAAAGAAATTAACATACTTACAGTTGCTTCTTCTCGGCACTATCCCACAAATTGTCTCGAAGCAGTGGTAGGGCAAGAAAATATCTTGGGACGTGTAAAAATGCTTTTAATGGCCTATTTGTAAAAATAAATGAATTTGATTTTGATTTTATCCGAGCTACAAAGTCATTTAATGATTAAATTTTGGTGTTATCAGAATTCAATTTAATAGTTTTTGTTGTCTTTTCCTATCCCATTCCTAAGATTTCTTGAACAATAACATCCGAGATGCAGCATGCATTGCGGTGCCTTCAGACAAATTGCTCTCGTCTGCGCTGGAGAATGCTATTAGTACTATAACAATGCATAATTTGTACATCGCATTCATTATAAGCAAGACAATGACAAATTAAAATGTATTTTAAACTAGGTTTTTCCTGGGCCTAAGGTGCCTTCCGACAAGGAACAAACTTTGTTGGCAGTGGATGGAAAAGAATAGCTGAGGATCGGGCTTAGTGACGTGCATTGGGGGAGGACTATGTCAGCAGTGAACTAACGATGATTGCTTGCATGCTACGTGCTTGCCTGCATGCTGAATGCTTACATGTATGTTGCATGTTTGACTTGCTATCCATGGTGTATGCTACTATTTCTTACATAACATTGCTTGGGATATCCAGGGAATAAAAATGGTTTTTATATGTTTAGAGGCCATATGTTTAGAGGACTATGTCAGCAGTGAACTAACGATGATGATGATGACTATCACTGAGAGACAGTTACGTCATTGGTTGTGGTAAAGAATCAGTTTCCTCAAAAACAGTATACTCGTATTGGCCGAACAAAAATTCGAGGAACATACATGATGAACATACGTGATTCAGATACCCTCTTATCTCATTATCTAGACTTCCACGTGACACTGTTTTTGTGACACCCTGTTTAAGTTAGTTTGTTCTTCAATAAAGTAAAATAAACGTAATGTTTACCCTTATTTAAAGTCTGCAACATCCGCAAATAGTGAAGTCCGATTCAGTGCTCACGAGCTTTGTTCAATCTGAATGTATTGTTTCAAAACAATCAAGTGGAACTCGTTTACTGGACCTGGTTTTTAGTGCTGTCGTCATACCTATCAGACTTTAATTTTATCGATTCATGAACGATAGTCAAACGCAGAGTAGGCCCTTCAGATATTAGCTATGATCTAATTAATTGTACGCGACGCTGCTGGCAACAATTTTGAATGAATAACTATTTAACTAGATGGAATGTACTAGGAACCGAAAATAAATAAATAAATATTGGACAACATCACATACATTGCTCTGATTCTATGATAAGTAGCCTAAGCACTTGTGTTACAGAAATCAGAAACAACGACGGTACCACAACACCCAGACCCGAGACAATATAGAAAAGTTATTTTTCTATATTGACCGACTGGGAATCGAACCCGGAACCTCAGAGATAGCGACACCAAGCCTGGTGTGCTCGCCTCACGGCTATGGAGGTCGTCTAATGGAATCACAGTACCGCTAGACCAGTAGCGTAATTCACACAACAAACTTTTCTAAATTGGCTCGGATCTCGGTGTGCTGAGACTTGACAAAATCCATGTGTGTTACTTCGTAACATGAGAATGTTATTCCTTAATTCGAAAACAGCCTAACTCATATTTGTTACTACCGTTATACAAAACATAAAGTCGATCCATGGCTCTATGAAAAACAAACACAAATCTATCCCACGGGAACCGCACATTTTGCAAAGATAAAAACTAACCTATATGCTATTCCAGACTATAAACTATCACAGTGCCAAATTTCATCTAGATCCGTTCAGCTGTTCTGGCATGATTGAGTAACAAACATTCATCTGTCTTAACATAACGCATTTATAATATAAGTAAGTTAAGAAGTAAGATTCATTAAACGTATCTAAAACGTAAACGTATCGATAGCTTAATTTCATCGAACATCACACCTTCCAGAGCATCCCAATATGTCCCCATGGGCCCAATACAATCGCACGGATTCAGGTGTCCCTCAGATATCTCGCGTCAGCAATAATGCCCTAGACCCTTCAGGAACCAATATCTAAGGCTGCACAGGTGCGGAATTTGGGCTTCAGATACTTACGAAGGCAGTTCAGTGTGTTTACATACCTATTTGGAGTTTTTTTTTCCACAATTACACCAATTATCTGGCCTCAAACTAAGCAAAGCTTGTATGGCGACTAGATAACGGATAAACATACTTAAATACTTTTATAAACATCCTATGACTAAGTTATAAATGCTCGTGCTCATCACACAAACATTTGCCCCTTGCGGAACTCGAACCCGCAACCGATGGCTTTGTAGTCCGGAGTGCGAACCACTACACCAGACGGTCGTCCATAAAATAATATAATCTTTTATACAGGGTGTATAAAAGAACAGGACACTCCTTAAAACCACCTAATCAGCTACTTTGTATAAGTGCCCAGAAGAGGGCCTATATTCTGAATAAATGAGTATTTCATTTTATTTATTTAACAGCCATCTTAAAAGCTAACAGAAATTCATCCAAGACGCTTAAAAGAAATGATAATGAGTATTAGTATTAATGTATTTGAACAGGCGGGAAGCAAGGTTGTAAGCCACCGCTCCCGACGTCCAGAATATACGTTCAGACGGGAAACTAACTCCCTAGTGAGCGTAGAGTCCCTTTTACCCCAAGACACTAAGTCCCTAGAGCCCTAGCCCCACCTAACAATAGATACGTAAATATAATAACGATGTAGAAAGAGGAGTGAAGAGCTGCTCCCAAGTCGCCCAGGGTAGCAGCGTTAGGAACGTAGCAGGCGGTGTGGACCCGTTGCCAGGCTAGCAGACTCACCAGACTGATCATAGTGACGGCTAAGGTAGTCTTGGCCGCAGCGGAGGGAAGTGAGAACCAACACGGTGGTGTGGACCCGCTGCCAGTCTGGCTGACTCACCAGACTGATCATAGTGACGGCTAAGGTAGTCTTGGCCGCAGCGGAGGGAAGTGAGAACCAACACGGTGGTGTGGACCCGCTGCCAGTCTGGCTGACTCACCAGACTGATCATAGTGACGGCTAAGGTAGTCTTGGCCGCAGCGGAGGGAAATGAGAACCGACACAGACGGTTGATATCTGATTTATTAAGTACATGATGACCTTTTTATTGTTTATATAGTAAAGTTACAAAGTGTATACAGTTAAAAGGTTATCATTGTGTGCTGTCGGTGTAGAGTGCCGACGGTGCATGTGCAGGGTCCATGGGTCGTCTGCCGGGTTGTAGGTCGCTGATGGCGCAGCAGATGAATGTACGATGCAACTCGTACAGTATTAACTCATTTATAATAAGTTTTTCTATAGGAACAACATCAAAATCGGAAAAAAAAAGATGCTCCATACAAACATACGCGCTACCTCGATGATAATCAGTGATCGGAGTAGGTAGATTGATTTGATGTACTTTGGTAGCGCTAGCATAGTATGGATATGCCTTTTTTCAAAAACTGTTACCAAGATATTACGGAATCCCGGAGGCATGTCCATATTAACATCAATGTTTGAGATCATTGACCCCAAATCAATCTACCTACTCCGATCACTGATGACAATGTAAAAACACCCTTTAAATTGCTCCCATATTAAAAGTTGTTATCTTTATATGAGCAGCTGATCACGTGGTTTTAAGGATTGTCCTATTCTTTTGTACACCCTGTATAAAAGATTATATTATTTTATGGACGACCGTCTGGTGTAGTGGTTCGCACTCCGGACTACAAAGCCATCGGTTGCGGGTTCGAGTTCCGCAAGGGGCAAATGTTTGTGTGATGAGCACGAGCATTTATAACTTAGTCATGGGATGTTTATAAAAGTATTTAAGTATGTTTATCCGTTATCTAGTCGCCATACAAGCTTTGCTTAGTTTGAGGCCAGATAATTGGTGTAATTGTGGAAAAAAAAACTCCAAATAGGTATGTAAACACACTGAACTGCCTTCGTAAGTATCTGAAGCCCAAATTCCGCACCTGTGCAGCCTTAGATATTGGTTAAATATATTACTAGTCTAGTTATATTTATTTAAACTTTATTGCACAAAATAAAATCGTACATAAGGTGGACTTAATGCCATGTGGCATTCTCTACCAGTCGACCATTAGGCTAAACAGAGATGTTTTGTGGGCGGTACGATATGACGTTACAAAAATGAATATTACATACATGCCTATAACTTAGGAACAAATACTCATGCTCATTACACAATGCCACTTCTGGGATTCGAACCCGAAACCGCTTGGCTTTGTAGTCCGGAGCGCGAACTACTAAACCAGATGGTCATCTTTAATTAAATTGATATACTATACTATACTACATATTATTTATGTAAGTATAAATAGTGCATGTCTTAACTAGACGAAACATGATGATTATTTTTTGGGCCCCTAGCCCTAATTGATGCAACGATTATCTGTAGTTTTATGAAAGTATTTTTTTTTACAATTCTATTTTTTATTATGAATAAGTGTTATTTTAATCGAGCAGCCGTCGTGTTATAGAATGTAATATTCTTTACTTTTTAGTACACCATACAGAGGGTGTACTGACAATTGCAGAGTTTAAGCCATTTGTAAACGCCGGGGATTGAGAGATACGCGGATTAGTTTAAATAATTCTTAATGGGACGGAAGCTTGGAGGGGCCGTCTTTAGCCCTTTGCCTATGATGACAGTAGGGCTGTCAATAGTACTTGCTAAAGAGAGTTTAGTTTATCTAGCTGTTCCGGCGAACTTCATACCGCCTCGTTTTTTTTTTCGTGAATTTTACGATGTTTTAATAGTTATTATTCTGGACGAAGACAAATCCAAAAAATCATAAATCATCAGACTTTGGTTTATATATATAGATATAATAGATATGCACGTGACATTCGCTATGTGCAAATTGGGTGGTGGGGGCCGTCAAATCGATCGCAGCACGCAATGTGGCAGAAATGTGAAAAAACTCTGGACTGTCAGTATCAAATTGCTATATTTTCATAGAATTCCATACTAGCATTATTAAGTATTTTTAAGTAAAAACGTTAAAATTCGCGATATAGGTCACAGTACCTGTTGTGTTATAAAGTGTAGAAACAATGGGAGAAACAGTTCGTGCATAGATAGATAGATAGATACTCTTTATTGCACACCATACAAGTAAAATACACATGATTTTTACAGAAAGATGTACAATTTAGGCGGTCTTATCGCTAATAGCGATCTCTTCCAGACAACCTTTATGCATGCATGTTTTATTCGTTTCAAATATCAAGATGGAAATTGGAGAAAAAACATAAATGCATAGCTGTTGTGAAGAGAAAAAAGTTTGTAGGGAGTTTGTGTCACAGACGTTTGTCTTATGATCACAGCTCTTATTAAGTAGCTTTGTCCGTTGGTTCTAAGCTCTTCAACGTCTCTCACATGCTGTGCTAATACATTTTTTTCCCTTTTTGCACAGTTTGAGGTTGGAAAGTTATATCATGTTGTATTGCTCCAAACAACAACAACATTACAACATTCATATTTTCAAGTTCAAGTTCAAGTAAAAAATCACTTATTATAATATGCAAAAACTTTTAAGATATTTTCATCTAATTTCGAAGAAAAACAATCCGAAAATCATTCTCAAACCATCCAGTTGCCATAATTTGAAAGATCTTAAGTCCACAACAATTTTGGTCACTAGGGTCGCTGTCATCGCGCACACAGCGAATACACCGGAAATGTTCGTTGGTGTTGAAGTCGTAACAATCACACTGTGCTTCTCAAAATAATACACTTGTCAATATGACTTATGTGACGCCAAAACCAATAAAACTCCACCATATTATTACCATACCATATATTTAGCAGTACTTTATGGTGTGAAATTAATATACTTTTTAGGGTTCCGTACCTCGAAAGGAAAAAACAGAACCCTTATAGAATCACTTTGTTATCTGTTTGTCCATCAGTCTGTCTGTCTGTCGGTCTGTCTGTCTGTCTAGACCTTTTTTCTCAGGAACGCGTGAAGTTTCAAGCTGGAATTTATATCAAATACTCAGAGGCCCAATTCCCGTAATTTGACAATAGTCGCAATCCGGTGCCGATCCGGTCCCAGTAACATTACGATCACAAACGGTATTCCCGTTAACCCAAAAAATGTTATTATAGTTTGTAATGCGATTGAAAATGGAAGAAACTAAAATTATAATATTTTTTGCTCTTTTTTCAGCTGTATTGGGATAGTTAGATAGTTACGTCAAATTTAAAGTATTGGACAACATCACATACACTGATCCTATGATAAGTAGCTGAAGCCCTTGTGTTACAGAAATCAGAAATAACGACGGTCCCACAACACCCAGACCCGAGACCATATAGAAAAGTTATTTTTCTACATTGACCAACCGGGAACCAAACCCGCGACCTCAAAGATAGCGGCACTAAGTCCGGTTTGCTCGCCTCTCGGCTACGGAGGTCTTTTACGAGAATACCGTTTGTGATTGTAATGTTACTGGGAGCGGATCAACACCGGATTGCGACTATAGTCAGACTTGGAGCACATACCCTAAGAGTAGAAATGTCATATCATTTGTTCGACAAAATTTTCCGCGATTTTTAATCTGTATCTGTACTGTTTTTGTATGGGCGATCGCTGACAGGAGCTGTCATTTCATACTTAATGTAAGTGAAAAATCACTAACTAGTTTCGGAGAAAGACGGTTCGTATTGCTGCTCTATAGGGTATGTGCTCGATGTAGTCAAATTACGGGAATTGGGCCTCTGATCGTTCGTCAAAGCCAAGATTGTTTCTTTTATTTTTGCCACCCCTAATGTATCCAGTTATCCCATAAGGAGGGTTCTAGCACCCTTGCGGTCGGCTGGGCAGTTCCCTATGATATTAATTACTCTACACAATAAACACAGCTAATCTAATGTAAACCTTTATTTTAGCCTCTTAGTGCGGATTAACTTCTTCCACAAGAAAATGCAAAAATCTCTACACTTTACCAATTTTTCATTTTAACCCCTCAGTCTAGGGAACAATACACAATGGACATTTTATTAAGCCATCATTGTGCTGATGTCTTCCAGCGATTCTGCCATGACCACACTCAAAAGCAGATAGTTTTTTTGTACTAGAGATTAACAGTATAAGCAAAAGTAGAATTTGTCGACTCCAGAGAGAAGATGCCTCTGCTGCCCCAAACTGTGCTGTGAAATAATAAAACAAAATGGGCATCTAAAATTAAGCCACTTGACAAGTTAATAGTTATTTATAAAGAAAAATTTGACGTAACAGGCACTTGACTCTAACAGAAAATATCACTTTAACTTTAAAGAGCTTCAAAGCTTAATATTACACAAACGGATCCAGAATCAAATAATGGTTTTCTGACAACCAAATTATTTTTAAACAACCCATCCAAAGATTAAGACACCTCACACCATGATAGATGGGAAAAAATTCTTCTCCACTTTACGTTTCATAAAAAAATGATTTTCAAGAGACATGGCACAACTATAATGGTTCCGTAGTCAACACGGAACCCTATAAACGCGTAAAAGATCTTTTGTTTCCCATTGTAAGAGAGGTAAAAAAATAGGAAAATATAACCAATAAAATAATAATAATATAATTTTTATGATGTAAGACAACTTCTAGAAAATAATAGACTTTGAACTTGCATTTATCATTAGCAAATCATGAGGACTTTTTGTTTGAACTATTTATTAAATCTGTATTATTAATTTTATTAAATTAGACATCATTGTTTTTTTTTTGACATTTATTCATTTTATTCTGGACGTGACATTTGATTTAATTTTTCATTCATAAACAGGCTCTTGACATTTCAATGTTTTTTTTTTCAACGACATTTACATGCTCCTTTATGTAGCCTAACATGTGACTCTAAAAATGTATTTAAGAACTGTATATACCATGTTTGATGCAAATAAATAAATTTGAATTTGAATTTGAAAACCAATTTATTCTGCAAATAAGTCTGAATTAAGCTTTTTTACGTCCCAATTTTTTTAACGTACCACTGCTTGGGGACAATATTGTGGGCTTTAGTAGATCAGATTTCCTGAAGTGTTTATTCTCTGAATTTGTATTATTAAATGAGATAAAACATGTAATAATCAGAATAAATACTGTTAGTAGTTTACAGCACCGGTTCGATATACAATACGGTGTCTGTAGTCTATGGCCACCACTTCCTCTTTCGTTCCCTCCGCTATTGTCATGTCATTTATTTAATTTATTATTAGATAGTGTATCAAAAATAGTAAAAAGGTAATCAATAAAACAATGAATATCTTAATTAATTAGTATTTATTTCTGTTCTCAAATACGTTCATGTGATAATCTTCTTAAATTCTAACAAACACTTCAAATTGTCTTCAATTGCTAACTCCGAACAATTTATATTAAAATATACACAGTCTCGACTCTCGACTGAACAATCTTTGATTGGCGCGCCGCCTGGCGAGAGCAGGGAAATTGCGGAGGATCAAATTTCAATAAGAATTTACTCAAAAGATTACGCGAGCAAACCCTTCAGGTTCCGTACCTACCTACTTGCTGTTTGACTTGGGTCAACGGCTCTCAAACTTTTTAAAAAGGGTCAAAGAAAGTTGACAAAGAAGTTATCTGTAGAGAACATCATCATCATGTCAACCACTGACTGACTGTAATAACAGTCCACTGCTGGACAAGAACGCCACAGAGCACGATCTCCTGCTTTTTTCATCCAGACACTACCAGTCATCTTCCTAAGGTCGTCGGTCCATCAAGCTGGGGGGCGTCCTACACTACGTTTGCGAAGGTGCGGTCTCCACTAGAGAACCTGTTCACTCCACCTTTCATTGGTTCTGCGACAGATGTGACCGGCCCACTGCCACTTTAGTTTGCTATATTTTATTACTATATTCATTACTTTGGTCTTCTGCCGGATAACCAAGTTTTATATTTTATCCCATAACGAAATTCTAAGCATTGACTTTTCCATAGCTCGCTGAGTGACGTGAAGTCGATGGACCACGCCATCGCCATCGCCTTAGTCTATAGAGAACACCATTATTAAAATAAATAAAGATATCTATATGTATTATCTAACCGAAAACTAGCAGCTAGACGACTGCAACGACTAGATAATATAGATAAATGGACTTAAACAGACATTCATGACTCAGATACAAATGCTCGTGCTCATCGTACAAATACCACTTTCACGACCTCCGTAGCCGAGAAACGAGCATACCGAATTTGGAGTCGCTATCTCTGAGGTCCCCGGTTCGATTGCCGGTCGATAAAGGTAGAAAACTTTTCTATATTGCCTCGGGTCTGGGTGTTGTAGTACCGTCGTTTTATCTCATTTCTGTAACACAAATGCTTAGTGTTTAAGTAGTGTTGCCCAATATTTATTTATTTTACTTAATTACCTACTGAAATTCGTACTCGCAGCCGCTTTTTTTTCTTTTATAAGTCACATATTCTGCAATGAAACTTTTCAGCAGCCGTCAAACGTCAAACTTGAATTTACAGTAAACTGTCGCCTAACTTGCATCCTAACACAGTTTTCTCATGTGTATAAGAATCTACGTAAAAGTGCAATAAGATGACAAATGCATCCGTTGTATTTAAGGGTTATTTATTTCTCTATGACTGAAATTGACACGAAAACGCGCCGAAAGTGTGGCTATAGTGTCTTGTATGACTAAAATTGTACGACGCAGCCACAGCTAAGTTTACTACAATGACAATACATCATTTGTCCGTTTTTCAATCCAATTCAATCAATCAATACGTAGGTATCACCTAGGTTATCACCTATAAGAAATAATAGGTTGGACCAAAAGACTTTTGGTATTTTGTATATGTAATTTAATTACAGTATTTTTGGTTGTTTTTCTGAACTAATTCAAATTAATCAACAAAGAAATTCAATGCATTTTGAAATTTAAAATAACGGGGGAAATGCGAGTAAGCCCTGCGAAAGAAATAAGTCCCCCACGCCACGACTACGACTATTTGGGAAGCGCTGTCTTGAGTGAAGGCAAACAAAGGTGCGGTATAAATTGGGAATTGATTCTCTTCCGCAGACAATGAGAAATGTGTCATCAAGCAATCGTTTCGATATAGACCCCAAGGACATTTTGTGTGGGTTCTTTTCGAATTGTTTTAATTGAAATACAGTTTACTGTATTTATAGAAAATAATGTACTCGTTCTGAAAAGCTGAAAGTTTAACGAGTTCACTTATTGTATACGTTTAATATTCATGGTTGTTTTGCATGTAGGTTTTGACCACATAAAGGGCTGATTTTGGTGCTAAAATAAACGTATTTTTAATTAAAGGTTAATTTTAAAGTATTTATTGTACCAGATATTTGTTATCTGATCCATCTATAAACAGATATATCTATAAAATGGCCCTGTTCACTCTTGTATGCTCTATCACGTTTATCATTTACTAAATGGAGTAAATTATAACATTAAACTGTACTGTAACATACGACATGCGTGCCATCATATAAACACTTCAATGTATGCTCAACTTTATTCTATCATCTAGTATACGTGAAAAAGCATGGCAATGTGAACAGGGCCTTCTTGTTTTCAAACTAAAATAAACCAAATACGGTATGAAGAAAAGTGGTCATTGAATTCCTTTGATCAAATTAATCAAGCACTTATAATGTTACCTGTATGATTTATTCAAAACTAAATCGAATGAATTTATACAAGTCTATCAATTAGTTATATATTCATTTCATGTAATTTACTCTACGAAAACTAGAATATTCATCTGTATAAAATATACCAATCAATTTAAATGTATTTAGGAGTATTTGTATGTACATCAAAGAGATTTCATTCTCAATTAATTTGATATAAGGAAAACTGGGGTTTAACAAGAAGCGGTAAAAGTAAAACAGGCAATTTAAAAAAAGAGAAAGTTTAATATTCTCGATATGTTTTCTTGAGGCGTTTTGAGTGAAAGATATTGGTGCGAAAGCGCGATAGAAAAGGTTAGATACGTAAGGTAAGATCATTAATATTTACACTTTAGATTTTATTAAACACACATACATATCAAAGATTTTAAAGCTTGTGGTGGCAGTTGCAGTGCATTGGGCTGAGATTTGCCTATGATCCTGAATAACTGATGGGGTGACATGTTCTTCAGTAGAGACAACTATTTAGCAAACGCAGCGAAGTGTGCCATCCGACAACGTGGAGTAATCATAGTATAGGCAAAGCTGCTAGCAGCATATTAAAAAAAATAACCAAGGATTGGGCTCAGTGGCCTGCCCCCCTAGCATGACCATCAAAACACGATATGAAATGATATGATATAGCGATTTATCAACACAAACTGCAAAAATATGATAGTTAAAGACGCCAAGTAGAATTTTATCGAAACAGCGATCATAACCTGTGACGTCACCGGCACGGCGATTCAACATGGCGGCTATTCTATCATATTTTTGGAGTTGGTGTCGATAAAACGCTATATCAATCATATCATATCGTATTTTGGTGGTCTTGCTAGGGGGTCTAGCGTGCATTATTTATGATCTACTTATCATGCAAATCATGCTGCAAGCAACAGGTTGCAAACTCAGGTTGACCGCCATAAGGATAAGCTAAGAAAAAGTGGGGCTACACTGATGGCACAAATGGCTAAAGCTACTGCGTTGCGTTCCCGTTGCTTCCCCGTTTCTACCCCTAAGCAACAAGAAACAAGCCAGCTTATTTAAGTTTCGCGTGTACGGACAGCTGCCCACACGAAGTTCTGTTACGCGCCTCCGATAGTGCGATTTATAAGACGGAATACTGATCATCAAAAATGTTACAGTATTGCCTTTGACACGAAAATTAGAAAAAATACTATATATATATATATATATATTACGGCTGTTGGGCTAAACGCTAATCAATCAATTTATTAATTAATTTAAAACTTATTTTATTTGAATTTGAGTTTAAAACGCTAACAATCAAACCCCATACTAAAGAAGTATTTCATAGTTAACCAGGGGCTAGCCGGTTGATACACAAATCCTCAAACATTTGCTGATGACGGTGCTTCAAAAATTTAATCTTCATAATTAGCCCACTTTAGTTTACAGCTAGACATTACCGTTAAGCGTATTTAATTTTTAACAGTGATCACCTATCGTCTTACCGCAGTAAAGTACGACGTCAAGATAAATGATAATATGTTAAGTTAATTTCCTTCAACTTGGTATTTGCTAAAGACTTACAGCTTTTGTTAGGGTAACTCGTATTCCTGATGGCGTTATGGAGCACCCTTCGAAAGTTCGGGCTGGAGTACTGTGACCTCCCAACCATGCTGTGGAACGTGTCTTTCATGCTGAGAGCACTTACACTCAACATCGACAATAGATACAAGAAGCGTAAGTGAGACAAAGAATGGTTTTAAAACTCGTATTTTAGAGTTCCGTACTTAGTAATGGGGTCACACACAGTGACTGTGTTAATAGGACCCAATTACTCTTGCACTCAATTTTTAGACTTATTATAATATTTTGATAATTTTTCTTAAATCATATAATTTAATTCAATAATTTATAGCAACACAATAATAATGGTCTTACATTATTTTGTAAAATCTATATTATAGATTTATGTATTTATTGATTGATTGAAATAAGCCTGAGCAATTTATACGCTCAATTTAAACTCAGGTATTAAGGAAGGTTTTATAAAAATATTATAAATGTGCAATCTTCCAGTATGGTGTTTTTTTAACTACTAAACGACCTATATATTTTATATTTATAAACGTATATTCCTTGTTTAGAAGAACATATATTGTTCTCCTTCCAGGAATTCCACTAGTCTTCTATTTCATCTTTGCTGTGGTGGCAGCGAGCTACTTTTACGTATACCTATTTTCCATGGCGTGGTTCGTGTTCTGGCGCTGCCGAGAAACAGGCAACCTGATAGCTGCTATGGTGGTTGCATCCTTGGGAGTCACCAGTGAGATTGGGACTACTAAACTCATCTACATGTTCATCTATAGGTATTACTTCTGCTGAGTTAGTATTCCCTGAAGAGAGATGTCATGGAAGTTATAATTTCTTGTGACACAAGCAATCAGCTACCTCTTTATAATGGCGCCTACTTCCCTAGCCGCTATGTGCTATGGTTAATCATTGCCTAATATTAACTTTACAGTATTATATTTTTTTGTAGTTCAGTCAGAACCATTTTAACCACTTTGTAATGAGAATATTGATTTGGTAACTAAAATTATCTATAGATACACAGCCCTATTTTATTTTCCAAGCCGAGAACATTACGTGTCTCGATTTTTTACAGAGATAAAGTGAGGGAACTGGTCGACAAGTACCTAGACTCTGATGCCTTAGTGAAACCCGGCAGCCGGTTCTCTAATAACCTGATTAAGACCTTGAGGGCTGTAAAGAAACGAGCCATGATCTTTTGGGTGGTGATCGTTGGGAACGGGCTGATCTACGTCGTAAAACCGCTGCTTATGCCTGGAAGACATCTTATGGAAGACTTATTTACTCTATATGGTTAGTTTTATCGATATATTACTTCTATAATTATGAAATAATGAACAGTTTTGTAACTTAATAATCGTCGAAGTGGGCCATGTTGTCACTCCGATCGTGCTGTGAGCCTCAAGTCGAGATCACGTTGCATTTTCGTCTGAGGCGCTGCCGTGAACGGAATAGATTACAAGCAGGCCATAAAGAGAGTTCGCTTGCTCATTATTGTTTTAACACTGTGTCATAGGGAGTTAAACCACGCGTTATTCCTTAAAATATATACGTTAGCTTTGCGTGCGTTTTTTTTTCTCTCCCTATGTTAAAATTAAAACACAAAGCCAATTGATTCATCTATATAGGCTGCATCGCGTTTTCGCGACTCTTTAAATTCGATCACAGTATCAAAGTGGCGCCTTTTAGCTTCCATCATTAGACGTTAGACGGACTCTAGTAGCTAGTGCCCATATTTATGTCATAGTCTCTGTAAAAAAATCTCGGCGAAAAAACTTGTATTGAAGTAAATGGAAATTAAATAATAACAAGAACTATATCTATGCCATATCGATTCACAGGCTTTGAACCAAACTACGAGTCGCCAAACTACGAAATCGTGTTCCTCCTAATGACAGCTGGAGTCATCTTTACCTGCTACCTGCCGGCCAACATCACCGCCTTCCTCATCATCATCACTGGCTACACAGAAGCCCAGATGCTAGCACTAAGCGAGGAGATGGTCAACCTTTGGAGTGATGCCCAAAAATTTTATCTTGAGCATCGAGCATTTGATATTGTAGGCACGAGTGAACTAGCACTAAGAGATGACAATGAGCAGAGAACAAAACATAGGATCATCAATGAATACGTCAGAAAGCGTTTGCACGAAATCATTAATATTCATACAACTAACATAAATCTGTTACACCAAGTTGAAAACGTATACCGAGGGGCAATTGCAGTTGAATTCATACTACTAATCGTTGGTCTTATTGTTGAGTTGCTTGGTGGTCTTGAAAACACGTATTTAGAACTCCCCTTTTCACTAATGCAGGTGGCTATGGACTGCTTGACAGGACAGAGGGTGATGGACGCGAGTATGACCTTTGAGAATGCTGTGTACGATTGCAAATGGGAGAACTTCGATGTGTCTAACATGAAGACCGTTCTGCTAATACTGCAGAGCTCACAAAAAACAATGAAGCTGTCAGCTGGAGGAGTCACCATGTTGAGTTTCAGCTCCTTTATGAGCGTTATTAAGTCGATTTACTCAGCCTATACTACTTTGAGGTCTACTATGAATTAACCAATAAATATGTTTGATACCTAGCATTCATAATGTTGTTCCGAATCTTGTTACCTTGGGAATCCACACAGAACAACCACAGAAGCACTAAGCCAAAGTATATACTGGATGTCCCATAACTCAAGGATAACCTTGTAACCACATAATCTATAGATCACCGTGAATAATAATAACATTTTGTTCTATGCCTTTTGCAAAAGACTTCGAAATTTTTTGTATGGAGCCTGGCATACCTCAAGTCGCAACTAACCTTAAATAACGTTATTTTGGTGTACACTTATGAAACATACATTAATCAAAAGAGAAAATAATTACAAACAACAAATACTCTTTGATGAAATGTCGTAAATTATATACTTTGTTCAGAATTTCAATTTAATTATGTAAATAAAAGTAAATATTACATGTTCATTCTGAAATTCTGAACAAAGAATATCATATACGAGATTTTGTTAAAGAGTATTTGTTGTTCGTAATTATTTCATTTATCGATTAACGTATTTTTCATAGATGTACAACAAAAATACGTTATTTAAGGTTACTTGCAACTTGAGGTATGCCAATTAGGTTCGATGCCTTTTGCATGAAAATGTATCGACTTTCCATACAAAATTACCAAATAGCTGATTAATTTCGTACCTATAGAATAACTGAAAAATTACATGCATATTTTTAAAAGTCAGAGAACAAACCTTGGTTAGGTACTGTAATATATAGAATACTAGCTGTCCCGGCGAACTTCATACTGACGATTCCTACACCGCGTATTGTAGAACAACAGCCAACACCGCCTTAAGCACTTCAAGTACTGCACAACAATTTACTTCGCATCACCGCACCCGCCGAAGGGTGCGAGGTCCCGTCTTTCATTTCCGCCGACACAGACATGTGCCTGGCCGTTTTTCCCCTGCCCACCCTACGGACGACGGCGCAAGCCGAGGTCCGAGCCTACAGAGGCGCCTTTGAGGCCAGAGTCCGACTCACCCCCAGATCGGGCCCGCTAGAAAGGAGCCCGACAGCGGTCCGGCCTGTTTCGGCAGTTCCAGTCCCGTCGGCGCCACCACTAGCGGGTTCGCCGCTTGGTAGGGTGCCTTTTGCACTCCACATTGGCCCGATCACGCCTGCTAGTATGGGGCTCGACACGTACGAGTCTGAGGCTCACACTCGGCTGGGTCGCGGCGACCGCTAGCGGGGCGGACCTAGGCTGTGCGCCTTCAGCGCACGCCACGACTGCCCGATTTAAGCTGAAGAATGTCTTCCTCAAAGGCACTCAGCGATAGGTCCGTCCATCATTTTTTTTTTAAAAAACATAGATACTTCTTAAGTAGGTTGCAGTATTTCTTTACAGATAAGAACATCTACAAGTAAATAATTTCTTATCATGTGTAAATCGGCTGTTAGAAAAAAACCCCGGAAAAGGCAAAAATTTAATAAATAAATAAATTGTTTCCACAGTCACACCAATTAGCTAGCCCCAAACTAAGCAAGGCTTGTACTATGGCGACTAGATAACGGATAAACATACATAAATACGTTTATAAACATCCATGACTTAGGTACAAATGATCGTGCTCATAACACAAACATTTGCCCCAAAACAAAATTTTGAAAAATTTAAACGGAAATGCACTTTAGGTGGTACGAAGTTCATCACGTCATTAAAATTTAAGTACACTTGTAAGTAGGTCTTTCATAAAAAAACATAGTTCTCTTAACCTTAGTCTTTGCTTTAAGTTCTTAAGTTTGTAAAGAGATTAAAAAGCCTTTTTTTATTTAATTATTAATTCAAGGTGGTTTTGGCACGTGTGGCTTGCATTTAGCTATTACAGTTCAAGGTTCAACATGTAGAAAGTGAATTTTAATGAAAGATGAAGCCAAAAGGAACTTATTACAAAGGGAGGTTAGAACGAACAAATTATGACACAGTGCCTATTAATTAGTTAAATCCAAATGAAGCACTAAGTAAAAGAGTTAATAGGCTGCCTTTTTATACTAGTCACAGATAATTGGTGATATAGAGCCCATGAAATACAAACTCACATTAGTGTTGACTGGGTCATCGCGAATAACGAAATACGTTTGGACGGTAAGTGACGCTATTTATGCTACATTAATGCACTATTAGTACGAAGTAAACCTATTTTTCCCACTGTAGAAAGACAGGTTGGCCCAAAAAGTCAAGTCCAAAAACCAGAAAAAAAGCATTGTACCAAAACTTATCCGAATGCAGCTAAAAACTTTGACAATCTTTTTAAATAAGGATGGAATGTTTACAAGAAAATATATTTGAAAAAATGCATATAATATCTTGTAAACATACCATCCTTATTCTGTATCTTTAATTTTTTTTATCATTTTCTAAAATTCAAATAGTCATTTACAAATATAATGTATCCTGTTATCAACAAAATCATCTTGAGATGTGACTGTGACTATGTCAATTTGTTCAAAAAGCAAATACATTTTCACATGCACGAATTTCACGCTCTATGCCAGTCTGTGGTCTGGAAATAATTTAGGTAATAGAAAAATTGCTTACCTCAGAAGGCAATTGAATTCTCTATATTTACATGTAATATTCAAATGGTAAAAATTGTTTAGGTATATTCATAAGAAGAAGAACAACGCGAGACAATGTGTCTTCTAATAAACCTTAGTTATGTGTAACCCTGTTTTTATTTCTTTTTTTACAATTGGTATATTTAAAGAGTTGCAGCTGCTTTTGCTGAGTTTTCTTGTCCAACATGGCATTTTGGAGCACCCTTCGCAAGTTTGGGCTGGAGCACTGTGACCTCCCTACCATGCTGTGGAACGTGTCCCTCTTGCTCAGGGTACTTACACTCAACATCGACAATAGATACAAGAAGCGTAAGTTTTTAAGAGGACATATAATTCTGCATTTAGCATTACTACCGAAACACGATATGATATGATATAGCGATTTATCGTCACCAACGGTCTTTTTTTAATATGATAGATATAGACGCCATGTTGAATTTACATAGAAAAAGCTTAACATGTGATATCAACAGAGTGTAAAAAACTCTATAAGGAAGCCTAAAACTACGCATTCTGTACCTACATCAAACCAAGTCATAATCCAAAATATAATTGCTGGGAAATTACTTTTTATTTTCAGGCAATGTATAGCGTACACTTGACCGACAGACTGTGTCTGCCAGTGTGCGTGAGTGCACTGTACGATAAATCTCAATATTGTTAACGTTTGTAATTTCCAAATTTTAATATTCCGACATGTCATGGTCCTTCACCGTGGTACATGTCTACCCAATACTAGAGTGTGATTCAAAAGTTGTATGTATGGAGGTAGCATTGTTAGCTTCAATGCCAGCTTGCAAGCATATTTGCTTGCTTGCATGCTACATTTTTAGCTGCAAGCTTGCGCGCATGCTTGCTTGCTTGCATGCTTCATTTTAATAGCAAATTAAGTTGGTAGGTTTTAAGCGTAAATTTTCATAATTTGATAAATTAATTAATGCACTATTAGTACGAAGTAAACCTATTTTTATTAATTTGCCCTTTATTTCATAAATTTTTAGTGTAATTTTTTTTTATGTACCAAATAAAACAATTCTTATTCTTATTCGATCCAATCATTTATTGCAAATGCAACTGATCTACATACTCAAATTTTTGAAATAACTAAAGACCAGAAGAATTGGCTATATAACACTATTTTTGCCCTAAATTTAAACTAAGGGACTCAGCCCAGAGAAACGATACTGTGGAAAATCTATCGTTACGCGGTCTCATGGGTCCGCTTGTCGTTTGACGAGTTATGAAAGGTTTTGTTACTCTAGTTTCGTACGTACACCATCTTTTAATGGTAGTATAACCTCCAAACGACTTTATTATCCGCTTGCGTGCCACGTATGTTTTTTTCTTAGAGATTTTCCGGGATATTTTGGGTAAGTGGCACGCGAAAAACTTACCTTTACTCTTTGATTCTAAAAAAATATTGATCTTCTTACAGGAATTCCACTAGTCTTCTATTTCATCACAGCAGTGGTGGCAGCGAGCTACTTTTACGTATACCTGTTCTCCATGGCCTGGTTCGTGTTCTGGCGCTGCCGGGAAACCGGCAACCTGATAGCTGCTATGGTGGTCGCGTCCTTGGGAGTCACCAGTGAGATCGGGACCACTAAGCTCATCTACATGTTCGTCTATAGGTATTACTTCTGCTCAGTTGGTATACCCTAAAGAGAGCTATCATAGACGTCATATATGCTTGTGAATTGTGATAGAAGCAATCAAATACTTACGTATACTTTAAACGGCCTGCTTTGTGCACAAACATATAGGCTATGATTGCTTAATACTTTCATTACAATAAAACCTTTTTTTATTTTAGTTAGGGCTGATTTTTCAATCGCCAGATGACTTTTATCCGACGAAACATGTCTAACTTATTCTTCAAATAAAAGTTGTCGACAAATCGGCCCTTAGTCGTTTTGGTTTGACGACCTGGTGTAGTGGTTTCTGCTCCGGACTAAAAAGCCAGCGGTTTTTGGTTCGAATCCCATAAGGGACAAATGTTTGTGTGATGAGGACGAGTACCGAAGTCATGGATGTTTATAAAAGTATTTAAGTATATTTATTCGTTATCTAGTCGCCATAATACTAGCTTTGCTTAGTTTGCGGCTAGATAATTGGTGTGATTGTAGAAACAATTTATTTATTACTTATTAATTTAATTAGGAACTTTTTCTCCACATTGTAACTAAATTTATCTGAAGAGGAGTTGCAGTAGCAGCCTCATTCTATTTTCTAAGTCGAAAACCTTTTGTGTCTCACTTTTTTACAGAGACAAAGTGTGTGAACTAGTTGACAAGTACCTGAACTCTGATGCACTGGTGAAACCCGGCAGCCGGTTCTCCAACAACCTGATTAAGACCCTGAGGGCTGTGAAGAGACGAGCCATGCTCTTCTGGGTGGTGATCGTTGGGAACGGGCTGATCTACGTGGTAAAACCACTGTTCATGTCTGGAAGACATCTCATGGAAGACTTGTTCACTCTCTATGGTTATTATAATTGATATCGGGTAAAAAAGGTTAACTAGGCCACATACCACACATTGTACCCATTATTACGACCATTTTCCCTTCTACACCATACCTGGGGGTATGTAGTAACAGATGACTGGTTACCGAGATATTGACAGTTAAAGTTAAACTATTTCTTTAAAGATTTTTACAAAAAATACTTCTGTTTGTTATAACTAAACTTTTTTTCAAAGAAAATTTTCAGGACTTCTTTCCTAAAAAGGCTTTAAAGAGCACAGCCCACAATGAATCGCGCGCAACGCACACAACTACCTACGCTGTCCTTCAAGTCTGCATACGCGCTCACTGTGTAGTGCTCGTTCACTTGTCACACACACAGAGACATATTCTATTGAATGCGAGCTATATTTCGCGGGTTAGACTTTTGTTTTTATACCCAAAAATAAGTTATTTCTCAGCAACATTTTTTTACAGAATTCGTGGTTAAGGGATCGTTAAGCTTTTTTTACACTCTGTATACTTGTATAAAAATTTTATTAAAAAAAATAAAACCGACTTCAAAACACTAAAATTCTAAAAATAATCCTAACACTTAAGTACCTAATCAGTTACTTTTGGAGTCGGTGCCAGCCGATGAGAGATTCAATGTTTTTGTTTGCACCGACTCCAAAAGTAACTGATTAGGTACTTAAGTGTTAGGATTATTTTTAGAATTTTAGTGTTTTGAAGTCGGTTTTATTTTTTTTAATAAAATTTACTTATTTCATAAATTTTTAGTGATAAATCCTAATCTAACTGCTGAACAACGATTTCATCCCCTATTTTCCTACCCTTAGGGGTGATTTTTATTTTGTAAACTTTTAGCATATTATCTTTGAAGTATAAGCTATTCAATAAAACAAAAATCATCAAAATCGGCTCATATTTGTCGAAGATGTTGAGGTTTAGGGTTTCTTGGTGAAATAAACTGAGAATTTCTGATGAATTAACTCTTTAATTCGTAAAGCACATTTAGCCATGAACAAGAAAAAAACGAGAAGAAAAAGACAACCTTTTTATCATCTAAAAAAAATATAAGACAATGGAATGAACTCCTATACAGCCATACTAAAATTTTATATTCTACACTCCCTCTAAATTTTAAAAATCTTACTTTTATATGAAGTTAATTCCACATTTCCATAAATAACATTACACAGTAGCAACAGTTTTAATCAAATATAGCTTAAGATTTGTTCTCTTAGGCCTATAAACTTTTGGGTGGGTAATGGTTTTGTTAGAATGTCTGCTAGTTGCTTATTGCTTTCAACATAATTAATATCAATTAAACCATTATCCACCTTCTCCCTAATAAAATTATATTTAACATCTATATGTTTTGTGCGTTTATGGTAAACAGGATTTCGTATCAGCTGTATAGCACTCTGGTTGTCAACATTTAATGTTATAACATTTCTATTATTAATATTATTATTCATACATTCGCCTATATCTGTTAAAAATTGATTTATCCACAAAATTTCTTTTGAGGCTTCACAAGAGGCAATAAATTCTGCTTCAGTGGTGGAGAGAGCAATGGTTCTTTGCTTTTGGCTAGACCAGGTCACAGGTCCCCCATTCATAAGAAAAATATATCCTGAGGTAGATTTTCTGGTATCTAGATCCCCGGCAAAGTCTGAATCAGAGTAACCCACAATATCATTGCTTTCTCCATATTTGATACATACATTTCTACTACTTATTAAATATCTAAGAATTCTCTTAACAGCATTTACATGTTGTCTTCCAGGGTTATTAATATACCTACTTAAAAGATTGACAGAGAATGCTATATCTGGTCGTGAAACTGAGCACAAATACAATAATGCTCCTATTGCTTCCCTATATGGAAAACTTGAAACACATTCATCTGTATTTTTGCTAATGGAAACATTTACATCTGCTGGAGTACTAACAGGATTTGCATCACACATATTAAACCTTTTTATTAATTGATCAATATAGCTTCCTTGATGAATACAAATGCAATCATTTACTTTACATATTTCTAGTCCAACAAAATAAGATAAATTTAACTGTTTAATTTTAAAACTTTTGTTAAGGCAGTCTATAATCTCAGATATTAGTTTCTCATTAGAGGAAATTATAAGAGCATCATCTACAAATAATACTAAATAAACTTTGACATTTTTAAAATATCCTATATAAACACATTGATCAGCCTGCGACTGTTCAAAATTGTATGACATTAAAAACTGAGTAAACTTTTTATTCCAGCATCTGGATGCTTGTTTTAAACCGTACAAGGATTTATTTAATTTTAAAATTTTATTCTCTTTAAGTGATAGACCATCAGGAACTTCCAAATAAATTTCTTCATCAAGATCCCCATTGAGGAATGCTGTCTTGACATCAAATTGTTTTATTATATAGTCATGTTTAGCTGCAATACTCAAAAGAATTCTTATCGAATCATACCGAGTCGTCGGTGAAAAAGTTTCCTGATAGTCGATCCCTTTTATCTGAGTAAAGCCTCGTGCACACAGACGTGCTTTGTAACGCACAATTTTACCATCTACATCTCTTTTTAATGCAAAGACCCACTTTGAAGTAATTGTTCTCTGGTTATTTCTATCAACTATTGTCCAAGTCTGGTTCTCCTTATGTGAATCCAACTCTTCGTTGATAGCTTCCGTCCATTTATATTTCTGTGGGCTATTAATTGCTTCCTCATATGTTGATGGTACTAACAATTCTACAAGGTTTGCTTCATAGTTTATATTTCTTCTGGGTCTCAAGTTAACAAAATGAGGTTGTTCTACATCTGAAATTTCATGAGACGGTTCATATGTTGGATCATCATCATTGCAGCTTAATAAACTGTCATCATTCAACGAAGTTTCAGGTGTTTCGCTATCTATGGGACTACAATCTGGCTGATATGACACTTGTGTATTGTTTTCATTTTCAATACATATTTTTGCAATATTTTTCCTTATTTCCGGGACCTTATTTTCATTAAATATCACATTTCTAGATATTTTTATCAGCTTTGTTCTTGGATCAAACATTTTGTAATTCATATTGTCATAACCGACTAATATCATTTGTTCACTCTTCTTGTCTAATTTTACTCGCTGTTGTTCAGGGATATGAACATATCCTTCACTTCCAAAAACTTTAATGTGATTTAAGTTAGGTTTAACACCTGTCCATATCTCATATGGTGTTTTATTTGGAGTCTGAGAAGAAGAAGTTCTGTTTAATATGTACACTGCGCAGTTAATTGCCTCTGCCCAAAGATACAGAGGTGTATCTCTTGCATACAGCATTGAACGAGCACTTTCAACAATAGTGCGCAGCTCCCTCTCGGCCCTGCCATTCTGTTCTGGTGTATATGGAGCCGTACACTCATGTTCTATTCCCTTCTGATCCAAGAAATCTTTAAAAGCTTTATTAATATACTCTCCACCATTATCTGTATGTAGCAATTTAATGTTGCACATATATTTATTGTGAATAATTGAATTGTACTTCTTAAAGCATTCAAAAACATCAGACTTATTTTTTATAAAGTAAACATGGCGATAACTGGAAGCAGCGTCTTTAAATAGTAGAAAATATCTCATACCTCGAACTGAAGTCACATTCATGGGTCCACAGACATCACTGTAAACCAATTCACCTGGTTGAAGAGTTTCACGCACTGATTTCTTAAATGGTAAGCGAGTCTGCTTACCGTAGGAGCACGCCTCACACATGAAATCTGAGTTTTGAGATTCATCAATTTTCAGTCCTTCTACAACACCATTAGCACACATACTTTTAATTTCTTTTAGGTTAACATGTCCCAGTCTCTCATGCCACATTTTAAGATCACTTTTTACTAAGTTGCACGTATTAGACACTGTTTTAATGTTTAGTTCATACAAGTTATTTCCTTTTAAGTCTGCCCTCATTACCACAACATTTTTGTTGTATATAAGAGCACTAGTGTCCTTCTTCATTATAGTATAGCCTTTCCGCATAACCGCACCTTCTGATAACAAGTTTCGTCGTAATTTAGGTACATACAGGACATCATCTAATCTGCTTGTCTCCCATCTTCCATTTATTAGTCGTTCTATCATAATACATCCTTTTCCTTGAACTTCTACTGATTGTTTATTACCCAAACTTAGTGATGACTGAAACTCTTTGAATTCAGTGAAATATTCTCTCTTGAAAGTCATGTGAGCTGATGCACCGCTGTCCATAATCCATATATCTTCATTACAATCACTCTCATCTTTATCTTCAACATTAAATGCTAACATTGTACCTTCTTGATGAGGTTTTCTAGTAGACTTTTTAGGTGCACGGCATTCCCTTGCGAAATGTCCTCTTTTACCACAGTTGTAGCACTCAAATCGATGCTGCTGATTTGAACTTTGATTTGTGTTGTTATTTCTTGGTATTTCCTTTGTATTTCTCGGGTTGTTGTTGTTTTTTGTTTTGGAGACTATAAGAGCTGTCTCAACTTCCTCCTCACAAGTCATACTCGCTTCCTCGTCCAGTAAACGAGCAGTCAAGTTAGTGATAGTTTGCTGTTTGGGATCCATTGATAACCAAGCTTGACGTAATGATCTGAACTTTGAAGGTAATGTGCCCAATATCTTTGTAATAATAGCTGTATCACTAATATTTTCACCGCATTCTCTAAGCTGTTTAGCCAAGTTTTCTACGTTTGATATATGTTGAGCAATACTATAACTTGGTGTCATTTTGTATTGGTAGAACTTCTCGTGAATTAACATTTTGTTCATCTCACTCTTTTGCTCATAAATAGACTCGAGTTTTGACATGATCTCCTGTGCTGTTTCACAATTTTCAATAAGATTGATTTGTTTTAGATCCATAGAAGAGGTAAGAATGAACATTGCCATTCCGTCGTCTTTAATCCATTGTTCAGTCCCATTATCTGGTTTCGGGGTGTTAATGTTGATCCCCTTTGCTTGTAGCGCACATTTCATTTGGAACTTCCATTGTCGAAAATTACTTCCATCGAATTTTTCGACATTCATGTTCCGTGAATCCATTTTGAGGTTATACAAACACGGCTTCTTTTCTTTGTCACTGTTCTTCAGTATTTCTATATTTAGAGTCGTCCTGGGCCCATAACCTGTTGAGGTTTAGGGTTTCTTGGTGAAATAAACTGAGAATTTCTGATGAATTAACTCTTTAATTCGTAAAGCACATTTAGCCATGAACAAGAAAAAAACGAGAAGAAAAAGACAACCTTTTTATCATCTAAAAAAAATATAAGACAATGGAATGAACTCCTATACAGCCATACTAAAATTTTATATTCTACAGAAGATAGGTAACAAGAACCACAACCAAAATACTATCTGGGTATATATTTGTTGATTTTCTCAAAAAGTTCTAAATCAATTTCGATAAAATTTATATGGGACCACCTCTGAAGTATGATCTACCAAACAAAAAAATAATCATTAAAATCGATTTGTAATTGGCGGAGTAATCGCGTAACAAATATACAAAAAAAAAAAAAAAAAAAACATACAGTCGAATTGAGAACCTCCTCCTTTTTTGAAATCAGTTGAAAATTATTAACAATTTTTTTACTTATTAAACTCATTTTCATTTTATTTCCTTTCTACCGACGTAAAATTTTTAACTCATTTCTGATATTCCTCAATATTGGCTGCATCGCGTTTTGTCGTCTTTTTGAGTTCGGTCGCAGTATTAAAGTCACGCGTTTTAGCTTCCGACGTTAGACGGTAAACGAACAGTGGCTGAAATTAGCCAATCGTCTCGGTAAAAATAAGTATTGAAGTGATTCGGTGGGGAGTAGGCGAACGAAAAGCTTGGTCTATCTATTATAATGGTTTTTATTTATCATTTAAAGAGCTTTAGAGTGCAAGTTTGGTGTAGTTTGTGTTCTAATGTTTGGTGAAGTGATAAAGATCTGAAACTATTGAAATATTATTGTAATCAACGCCGCATCGAGTGTCAAGTGACTTGTCTCAAGACAACTTGCTTTAAACCCGATAGCGTCCTGAAACCTGCTTTTACGGGAAGAGTAGCCTCTACTGAATCCAAGAAAAGCAATAAAACTAAACACCCGTTATTTATTGTGAACTTTGTCAAGCTTGGACTTTAAATTAAGAATACACTCGGCATTGGCAGAATCACCGCTCTGCTTTGAGAGCGGGATGAGTCTATAATAAAAAAAAAGTATTGAAATAAATCATCATTCAACTCAATTCAATAATAAAACTATATCTATTACATATCGTTTCACAGGCTTTGAGCCCATCTACGAGTCGCCAAACTACGAAATCGTGTTTCTTCTAATGTCAGCTGGAGTCACCTTTACCTGTTACCTACCGGCCAACATCACCGCCTTCCTCATCATCATCATTGGTTATACAGAAGCACAGATGCTGGCTTTAAGTGAGGAGATAGTCAACCTTTGGAGCGATGCCCAACAATTTTATCTTGACCACCGAACATTTGACACAGTAGGCACGAGTGCACTGGCAGTAAGAGATGACAATGAGCAGAGAACAAAAAATAGGATTGTTAACGAATATGTCAGTAAGAGATTGCGCGAAATCATCGATATTCATACAACTAACATAAATCTGATACGCCAAATTGAGAACGTATACCGAGGGGCGATTGCAATTGAATTCATACTACTAATCGTTGGTCTTATTGTTGAGTTGCTTGGTGGTCTTGAAAACACGTATTTGGAACTTCCCTTTTCACTAATGCAGGTGGCTATGGACTGCTTGACAGGTCAGAGGGTGATGGACGCGAGTATGATCTTTGAGGAAGCTGTGTACGATTGCAAATGGGAGAACTTTGATGTGTCCAACATGAAAACGGTTCTGCTAATACTGCAGAACTCGCAAAAGACAATGACGCTGTCGGCTGGTGGAGTCACCATGTTAAGTTTCAGCTCCTTCATGAGCGTTATTAAATCCATTTACTCAGCGTATACTACTCTGAGGTCTACTATGAATTAATATTATCATCATCATATCTCTTACACATGTTTTTAGACCTTACATATTAAAATTGTATTCGAGACCGAATCGTTTTTTCTTTAAACGCATTGTTTTGTTGTCAGTCGGCATCAATTAATTGGTGACACTCAAAATGATCATATAAATGTGAGTGTTGGACAACATTACATACATTGCTCTGATTCTATAATAAATATCCAAAAACATATCTGTATTGACACGGGTCTGGGTATTGTGGTACTTACGTTTTTCATTTAAATTAATAACAAATTAAGTAGCTTCGTGTTATATTTTATTCATTTGTTTTAAAATTGCAAGTCCAAATAACTTTCTACGAACATCCTCAATTACATCATTTGGTAATAAATTATTCGGTTCACTTAAAACTCTAATCACTATGTCATATACTAACGTATGCCAATTAACACCTAACTAATAACCCAATTCGCACTTCACTTCTGTAACCACTGGGTTATTTAGTTATTATACAAGCTAGATTATTTATTACAGATAAGCTATTGAATTTAATAGTTTTCAGTATTGTTAATGCAGTTTAATAGAGTCGACAAATTCGTATTGTAGTTTAATATTCTGTGGAAAAGATAAGGATCATCGAAGTAAGTATAACTTGAAAAAACATCGGCTGCCTCAAGTGAGAAGTTTTTTAGGACAAAATTGATAAATAATTTATTTTTGTATGTAATCAAAATCAAAATCCAAATCAAAAATAGTTTTATTAAGCCATCCTTCGTATAACAATAACACTGTTTTCGTGTGTGTAATAATCTATATTAATTATATTGAATCAGCAGGATATTTTTTAATATGTATGTCGGCGAGGTGGCGCTTCGATCGTGCGAAACGTCAACTGTCAACTGTAGCTGTCATCTGTCTACGTCTATGGTGCCTTGCGAAACGTCAAGCTATGACATTGACAGCTGTCATCGCTTGGGATTGGTCTGTGCTTGGTTTATAATGGCATACTAACGTGAGCCGCCATACTGAACGGACGCAAGCGCAGAACTCTCCACGTTTCGTATTGCCATCCGTTTACATCGCAATAGAGTTACCATATTTCATGTGAATTACTAAGTAAATCGATTAAAGGGGTTGTTTGTGATCAATCTGCGAGTTTATTTCGAAGAAACATCACCCACACTATCCAAGATGGCGGACGAAGATGAACTAAGCTCTCCGCCGATCCCGCTCGGCCCTCCGTCATCAGAAGTGGGATGTAATCGCACGCTCCACGGTACGTGTGGAAAATTCAATAGTGTGTCTAATAACGACCAATGTAAAATCGAAACACGTGCTACCGAAAGCGAAGCGAGTGAAGAAAAATAGCACCTTATAATGGAGTAGCATAACCACAATTTCCTAGCGTTGGTACAAGCAATGCGTGCACTCACTTCGAGTGGTAATTTTTGTCTACCTGACTTCGAGGAAATCCAACGAGGAAAGTTGCTGACGCACGTGCCTGGATTACAACCGCGGACATGTGTGTGACTGATCAGCGTTAAGGACCATCGCTAATGATTGCTTTAAGCCGCAAGCTCAAGGGAAAAACCTCATACTGGCTGTCTTCGGTTTCCTTTCCTGGCATGACATGGAGCGACTTTAAGGGGCTTTTTGTGACAAGCTATGATAGTCCTGACACACCTGCATCTTTTCTTATTAATTTGAGTGACAAAAAGCCAAGGGATAACGAATGCTTAGCCGCCTACGCTGCTACTCTCATATCGTCCGTCACTGATATGGAATGGCCTGACCACGGAGCAGATTGAAATTGCTACTGCTTTGACACACACTTCCAAATTGAAACCACGTGTGCAGAGACTATCGTGTACGACTGACATCAAGACCCGCAATCAGCTGCAAAACGAGTTGAAGGCTGTTTCTTATCCTAAGAGAAACCGACCGAATGAATCTAAAGCTATGAGCTAAAGCGATAAAGTGATGAACTTAAATGCTTCAAATGTGGAAAACTAGGACACTAGTCATCATTTTGCCGATCGAGGAGTGATATAAAGCCGCATGAGGATCGATTTCAGCCGAAGCCACCTCACTCTAACCAGGGTGGTCAGCCTCCGGAAGATGTGACCCCACCACCTGCTTTCGCTGTCACGAGCAAGGTCATTACACGTCGAGCTGCCCGAAGCGGAACAAGAAAGGAACGAGCGGTGCTGCGGGAGTGGATTCATCCAAGGGGAAGCACATCAATGTCTGCGTTGTAAAAGCACCTGCTTGGAGTCTACGTCACACCGAGCGTCGTGTGGACTCGTGCGCCGAGGTTACACTAGTAGGATTCTAGGACAATCTGGTGAGCAAATTCCATTTTATTACGACTCTGGGTCAGATTGAGCTTTAAGATTTGATTGCATGGTTGGTGAATAAGTTACAAGTGTGTCAAATCATCAGTAGCTAACGCGTTTTAAGACAAAACTAGTTTTGACAAGACAAAGTCCAAAGTGAGTAGATTTTCTTTTGATTGGAATTTTTGTAATTTTACACGTTTGATTTGGACGACTTTGACTCCAATCATAAATTGCCTTTTTAAGTTAGATTTTTAGAAGTTGTTAGGTATGTGCTATAGGCACTTTACTCTCGACGAAAGTACAAATACACAACCATTTACGGAAATTGCCTCACTTAGCTTTACATTACTCAATCTAAATCTAAGGGACAATAATTAAAGTAATTTGGATTGACTTATTATCCAGTTGACTTATGTATCGGACTGATAGATAGAAACTCGACTGCATTATCTGTTTCAGTGGACTGGTAGTCAAAGTTTTAACTGTGATTGTGTAGTTTGAGCGAGTGCCATTGTGTTGTTTTGTTGGTATTCTACCACAAGGGTGGTAAAGAGTGCTGAAGCTGTATGTGTGTATTCTACCACGTGACTGAGTGTGTCAGTCAGTGGTAATGGTATTCTACCACGTGGCTGAGTGTGTCAGTCAGTGGTAATGGTATTCTACCACGTGGCTGAGTGTGTCAGTCAGTGGTAATGGTATTCTATCATCAAAAAGAATGATGATAAAGAGTGCAGAGAGCACTAGAGTATTCTACCGCTGTGAGAGTGGTAAAGAGCGGAAGCACTGATAGTCTGTTTAACTGAACGCGAAGTATTGTTTCTAGCTTTCAGTCTGATAATGTTTAGTTAGTATGATACGAGTGTTATGATCAAGTAGATTGTGATTTTAGTTTGCTTATTGTTAAGGGTAAAATAAAAATACAGTTATGTCAGGGCTGGTCGAGTCCAAGTACCATTCATATGAGCTTGAGACACTAGCTGTTGTAAATGCCGTCAAGCACTTCCGCCACTTTCTACACGGTCGTAAGTTTGTAGTCGTTACCGATTGTAATGCGTTACAATCATCGCGCAAAAAAAACTCGATCTTGCACCGGGAGTACGTTTTTTAATCTTTCGACTTTGACGTCGTACATAGATCAGATGAACGTATGCGTCATTTAGATTACTTTTCACGTAACCTCCTGCCCCCCTCAATTCCAAAATCGATTGAGAAAATTGAGCCTAAACGTGTTGATGTCACCGAGTTAACCAATAATTGGTTACTCGCGGAACAGCACCTTGATATTAGTGAACTTTCTAAGTTAATTTCTGATATTAACGATAACGGACTGCCCGATGATATCGCTAAAACTTATGAGATTCGCTCCGGTATCTTACACCGCAGGATCCAACGCAACGGAACGACACGTTGCTTGCCTATTTTGCCGAGATCACTTAGATGGTCTATTATTAACAACACACATGAGTCCCTTATGCATTTGGGCTGGGAGAAAACCCTGGAAAAACTCTATAGTCACTATTGGTTTGAAAACATGTCCATATATGTCCGTAAATTCGTTGATAACTGTGTCACACGCAAAATTTCTCAAACCCATACAGGTAAAGTTCAAGCCGAGCTTCACCCGATACCTAAGCTTGCTATTCCGTGGCATACTCTGCACGTAGATGCTACAGGCAAATTGATCGGCAAGAATGATAAAAAGGAGTATGTTTTTGTTTTGATCGATGCTTTTACCAAATTTTCCTTGCTAGTCTTTACTCCCAATCGACTCTAAAAACAGCATTCGAGCTATAAAATTAGCTATCTCCCTATTTAATGCGCCTACGCGTATTATCGCGGACCAAGGACGCTGCTTTGCTAGCCGCACATTTCGCGAGTTCTGTGATACATCCAACATACAATTACATCTGATTGCTACGGGTAGTAGTAGGGTCAACGGACAGGTCGAACGCGTTATGAGCTCTTTGAAAAATATGCTCACGGCTGTCGAGTCAGGCATAGGTCTTGGCAAGAAGCCCTTCCCGATGTGCAGTTACCCCTTAACTGTACTCATAACCGCGTTACGAAGTCAAGCCCCCTAGAACTTCTCATAGGTAAAGTAGCGAGACCACTAGATCTGGTAACAGCAGTTAACGAAGAGCCGGTTGATCTGGACCAAATTCGTAACCACGCTTGCGAGAGTATTCAGTCCAATGCTCAATACGACAAGGCACGTTTTGACTTAGGTAAAGCTAATCTGGTAACATTTTTCGTGAGTGACTTTGTTTTGTTACAAAATGAGGAGCGTAAGCAGACGAAATTAGATCCGAAATACAAGGGACCGTTTAAGGTCATTGAGTTGTTAGATGGTGATCGTTACTCGTTAAAGGCGTTAGACTCTAAGAGGACATACAAGTAAGCCCATGATAGACTGAGAAGGATGCCTGAAGGTCAGTTGGTTGTAGAAGAGTTGGTTGATCAAAGTGATGATCATGTATCTGAAGTTCCTGGCACATCGCGTGATTAAGTTCGGTAACACTCAATGGAGGTGTTACTTGAGCGCTCGATGGAGGTGCTCGCGGGGACAATGCTCGACGGAGGCATTGTTCGCTTATGTGCTAGATGGAGGCACGTTGACACAATGCTCGATGGAGGCATTGGTAGCATAACGCTCGAGGGAGGCGTTTTGCTTGTGTTGTTAAAGGCATGAGGAGAACATAATGCTCGAGGGAGGTTTTATGTGTCTTGTTGTGTGCATTCTATGGCACTGCATAGAATCACGATATGTGTTCAGTTGTGTACTGATGAGTGTTAAGACTTGATTTAAAGTCCGAACTTCAGATATCCTTCAAGGTTGATTTTCTAAGGCAGTATGTGTTCAGTGTACCTGGTATGTTATCAGTGTACCTAGTTTGTGATCAATGTACATAGTACGAGTATGTGATTAGTGTACACGGCATATGATCAATGTACATAGTAGGTATGAGATCAGTCCGTTCAAGAGTTTGTGTATAGAGTTGTAATAACTGTGTTTTTATTGGTCAGAGATGACCGAGCGATGACGAGACTACTGGTGGTGTGTTTCTCTTTCAGACACACACGAGGACGTGTGATGCGGCAGGATGGCCGTGTCGGCGAGGTGGCGCTTCGATCGTGCGAAACGTCAACTGTCAACTGTAGCTGTCATCTGTCTACGTCTATGGTGCCTTGCGAAACGTCAAGCTATGACATTGACAGCTGTCATCGCTTGGGATTGGTCTGTGCTTGGTTTATAATGGCATACTAACGTGAGCCGCCATACTGAACGGACGCAAGCGCAGAACTCTCCACGTTTCGTATTGCCATCCGTTTACATCGCAATAGAGTTACCATATTTCATGTGAATTACTAAGTAAATCGATTAAAGGGGTTGTTTGTGATCAATCTGCGAGTTTATTTCGAAGAAACATCACCCACACTATCCAAGATGGCGGACGAAGATGAACTAAGCTCTCCGCCGATCCCGCTCGGCCCTCCGTCATGTATATATTTTAAAATTACAAAACATTTATCGATTAATAATAAATTAATAAAAGAGAACATGTACAAAATGACAGTTGCTTAGTTTTTTTCTAGCATCTTGACTATATAATTAATTATAATTACTTACTTAACACGTAAGTATGTTTTTCATTTTACTGTTGACGCGATGACGGAGTTAAGTGTGTTAATAATAATCATTCAATCATTTAATAGTTCGAAATTTCCAAATTTAAAAATGTGCTTTGTTACTTGGTTCCTTTTAAATGAAAAACCTTTTTCAAATGGAACCCTTCGTCTAACTTTTATCGTTGCATTTATTATTTACTTGGTGGATAATGGATTCTATCTTCGCACCTTTTTAGTCTTTTTACGGGCACAAATTAAAGATTCTAAGTACAACTAGATCTTGATTTCTCAAAAAGCCGGTATTCGATTGCCAAACGATAAAAAATTTGTTGTAAAAGCAACATAATATGTATTAATGTTAATAAACAAACACTAAAAAATAGTTAGACTTTGTTAAAATTCATAAAGAGTAATTTACAAATTAAACAGAATAGTGGAGGTGCCATAATTAAATAAATATTGGACAACATCGAATACATCGCTCTGATTCCATGGTAAGTACGTAGGTCACACTATAGGTTTTGCGTAATTTAAAAAACAACATGTTATAACCAAAATATTATGTTTATTGCTTTTCAAAATACTCTCCTTTACATTTTAAACATTTTTTCATGCGATCGAACCATTTTTTAAAACAGGAGGACCACAGATCTGAAGGCATGTTTTCTACGTGCTGATTGAACGCTATCACTGCCTCTTCGGAGTTGGTTAAAGTAAAACCTCTCATCAAATCTTTGATTTTGGGGAAAATACAGCAATCACAGGGTGCTATGTCGGGGTTATGCGCAGGATGGGTGACGAGTTGTACTTTTTCGAAACCCAAAAATAACTTTGTTTTGTTGGCCGTGTGTGAAGAAGCGTTGTCATGATGTAGGAGAACGCGGCTTTTGGGTCGTCTTTCGCGAACTTTTTCTAACACCCTGAGTAAACAAATGGTAGAATACGGCATTAACACTCTTTTGATGTTCAAGTGGAAAATAATTGTACAGATGGGACCCGTAGCTGAGAAAAAAAACGCGATCATTTTTCACCAACGTTTCTCGCCTGCCTCACTTTTGTTGGCTTGTTCTCATTTTCAAACACCCATTCACAAGATGGCTGTTTTTTTTCGGGTTCAAAACAATAAATCCACGTTTCGTCTCCTGTGACAATGTCATAAATAGCATTAGAATGTCCGTGGTCGTACTTCAGTAGCATCTGTGAGCACCATTCCACGCGAGCCCGCTTCTGCTCCGCTGTCAGTTCATGAGGGATCCAACGACAGCAAAGTTTTCGAACTTTCAATTCTTCGTGTAAAATCCCCAATAGTCCTCGAATTGTCTCATAGGTAATCCGCGGGTTTTTTTCAATTAGCCGCTTAACAGTAGCCACATTATTTTCGTTGACGGCAGTTGAAGGCCGCCCTTTATGAAATTCGTCATGTAAAGAAACTCGACCTCTCTCAAATTCAGCAAACCATCGCCTCACGGTGCTCAAACAAGGTGCTTCTCTCCCAAAAGCACAGTCTTGCGGACAGAGAGAACTTTTAAAATCATAAAAAATCATCGTTCTAAAATCTTTTCGACTCAATTCCATTTTCGTTGCGTACGTAGAACTACGTAGATGTGTGAAAAAAACATTGACAAATCATTTCCCGCCAATTGTTTTTTTTTATTACTAAGAAGGTTGCAACGTTTAAAAAAATAATATAACATTCGAAATTCAAATAGTTCCGAATAGCTAGAAGTGCAAAACTTTTAGTGTGCCCCATGTAGCCAAAGCACTTAAATGTTACAGAAATCATGAACAACGATGGTATCGCCATAGGATGTAAAGTACGTTCGTAAGAATCGATTTGCTTGGTTTTTATGGGTTATAAAAAATGGACCAAAAAACTTTGCGGCAACATCTAGATTCATAATTTGCAAGCTTCTCTGAGCCTAGAACAATTTACAGAATGCGATCCTCAATTTTGCACACTCAACTCCACGTAGAGTCTAGAGGACAAACTTTACTTAGGTTTACTCCAATAATTATGCCTTCTAGAAGTGTACAAATGGTATTTATAACTCAATTTCCTCTTAGCGCTTTGTTCCGTTTCTAGTAACTATCTGAGATCTGTCTAACTAGTCAGATCTCAGACTGCCTGCCAAGCGTGGCGAGTATAGGCAATCCCCCACTATTGGAGAAGGCTTATTGTCAGCAGTGGACGTCCTATGGCTAAAGTGATGTTGATGATGATCACACTTAGTGTTATCTTAATGTGCAGATTCACGATATTTTCCTTCACCGCCGAACAAGTTGTATGAAATTAGGTATATCGCGATCGTAAGGATTAATCATCTGGTGAACCGGTAAATTTTAAATGCACTCTTTTTTATTTTAGGAGACGTCATTTTGTACCTTGACTGGCTGACTGAATAGATTTAAAGTTGTATTGGCCATTTAAAAAAGAAAAAAGCTCTAAAGTCTCGAAAACTACTTTCACGACGGCACCAACATTTAAAATAGCACACATTTCACACACGCACACAAAAATGTACATATCTTTATCTTGGAAGTCCTTAAATAGACTCCGGAGCCAAGTAGGCCGAAGCAAGGAGAAAATGCACAGGTGGGGCTACAGCTTGGAGAGCGCATGTCTGTATGGTATTTCCCCTCAGACAATGGCACATCTATGGTCATGCCCTGCGTGTCCCTACACCTGCACGAGGATCTCTACAAGGCCACCAATAGTGCTATATCGGTGGCTGAGTTTTGGTCCTCACATATATGAAAGCCTGAGTCGACACGCAAAGAAAATATTTATCTAGAAAATAATGTACAGAATTTTTGACATTGGCTCATAGGAAATGTCGTTAACATTCATGAACAAGAATATATTAAATGGCTTTCCTCGTTCAGCCAGTAAACCTGTCGGCACGATGTGGGAGAGCCTTCGCAAGTTTGGTCTGGAATACTGCGATCTGCCCACCATGGTGTGGAACGTGGCAGTCATGCTGCGGGGATTGACACTTAACATCGACGCCAGGTTTACTGGACGTTAGTATTATCCAGGTTTATAGAATATTAGTATTAACCATATTCCATGCGTTATCTATTTATAGGAGATTTGTATTATCTATTTACGGGACATTAATGTTATCCCGTACAGGACTACCATGGTAACGAGACTGCAGCAAAGACAAGCAACTCCTCCTGCAGTAGTGATGTGCCGAGTACGGCTTGACTCGAGTCAGACTCGATTCCTGCTTTGGACTCGCCTACTCGAATGCCGGTTTATTTCCATTCGAGTACGCCGGACTCGATTCTGGTACTCGAGTCAGGAAGAATCGATTTTGTACTCGCAGACTCGCTCGTACTCGAGTCAACATTCGAATACCACACATAGAACTCAAGTACTGCACTCGAATCGCGGAATCGAGTCATGATTCGAATCCCGTATAAACCGACTCGAGTTGACACAAAAACAGCGATTCGGCACATCACTATCCTGCAGACCTTACACTGTCACCGACTGCTTGGAACACCTACTAATTTCTAATTTCCTTTTCATTTTGTAAAATATAATACGGTGTGTATGTCGCTTGCTGCTGCTGCTGCTTGCTTGACAGCTTGACAGCCGTCAGCATTTTACATTGAAGATACCAAAACAAGAACTAAATCTATGTTTGAAAAAATCGTAGAAACTACACTGGGGGACGCCTATGTTCAGCAGTGGACGACATGGACGTCCTTTGGCTGAAATGATGATGATGATTCAACACTAAATTAATTTCTAAAATAACAGCCTGTCTGTTAGGCATGGAGGCACAGAATAAATAATATAGCAGAAGCGACACTTAAAGACATTTGCTAAAATAGATTATCTACTCTCAATGTGCGGCAACAAAGAGCAAATTAGCTTACACCGGGCAATGTACTCTCATTTTTAATAGCCTACAAAGCGTTACTGCAAGCGATAATCCACCAAAACGCCACAAGTGAGAGCTCTTTTTACTTTGTCCTGTCAGCTACCGCTCTCTCGCAAGGGCTGTGACTTGTGTTTTTGAATTTGGTCGATACCTACCTACGCATGAAATAGCGTGTAGATAATTAGTAATCAATTTAAATGAAAATATTACTTTCCATTCCGGTATATCGATACAATTAATTTATGAAAACACCCTGATCGTAATATTAGTGTTAAAGAGCCCTGTATAACAATGTCGTAACGTACTAAGTACCTACCTAATGAGGACTCAAAATATTATAGAAGTGGTTTATGGACTTATTATAATATTGTGGTAGGTCTGCTGGAAATCGAGACGTTAGTATTTTCAATTACAACGGAGCGGTCGTGTCGCTGCTACTAATGCTACCAAGCGACCCGGTGGCAAAATATATAACCCAAAAGCTGCGCAATATTTTCGATTTCTTTTAATTTTCTTATTCACAGTGAATAAACTCTAAATAAAGTCGGAAGTATAACGCGTACAAAAAACTAATTTTAATAATAAGAACGTGTAACAGCGCGCGCGACCGAAACGCGGAGTGTCATCGGCCTGATGGAGGCAAGGATACTAAAAGCGCTTTCTTACTATATGGTAATACCTTTGATCTAGGAAACAGACAAATCTAAATTACAATTTGTCCCTTATTTCTCAGGTATCCCGAAAATATTCTACATTACTACCCCGATCCTGGCCTTCTGCTACTTTTATTCCTACTTCTTCTCAATGATCTGGTTCGTGTTTTGGCGCTGCATCGACACTCGCGACCTGGCTGCCGCCATGATCGTCTTCCCGCTTGGCATCACCAGCGAGATAGGAGTCGCCAAGTTCATTTACACCTGGATCTACAGGTACTTCTGCTAAATAAATGTTTTTATTCTAGTTAACCCTTATCCGACACAGAACAAAAAAGTTATCGATGTAGCTTAAATAATAAAAAATCTGAAGTGGCAGACGGCAGTGGTCACGTTTATCATAGAATTGATTACCAATGGGGCAGCCGTGTCCTTAGGTGGTGACCAGGACTTCGCAAACGCAGCGTAGGGCTGATAATAATATAAAGCGATGCATACATAATGGCAGTGGTTGGATGAAAAAGCGGGGGATCGTACTCTGTGGTGATCTTAGGGAAGGGTTACGTCCAGCATTGGACTGCAATAGGCTGACATGATGATATACACAAAGCTTATGACAGCGGATGGAAAAGAAAGAGGATCGGGCTCAGTTGCGTGCATTGGGAAAACCTTTGTCCAGCAGTAGAATGATGTGGGCTGATAATCCTCTCTAAACTTTCACAATCATCGTAAATTTTGATTACTAATTAGGTGACCGCTCAGCATCTTGCAATGAATGCAGGCTTTGCGACGCGCAGAACGGCACTGTTAGAACAAATTGTTCGAATTTATTTTCATAGTGTCTGTCTACTGTGTTTTATATTATTTTATTTTATTTTCTTCTATGTAACCGTTCCACTGTTTATGTTTGGTTCTGCTGTATTATGTGTCGTCATGATATCCATCGTAATACGTTTTTTTTTCTTTCTTCTGTCTTTTTAACCGACTTAATGTGATGTTATAATGACAAATATATCATTCTTTAATATCTCATAATACATGTATGTTAATTCTTTACTTTGGCCACAGAATATATAACTTTGGCACCATGACTATTGGAGTTGGGGGGAGCAATTTAATAATCAATCAAAATAAAGAATTATACAAAGTCAACACAAGGACCATACAAATTACAAAATAAATAAATAATGAACATTAAAAAAGTATTTTAACATTAGCCCGTACTTGTATCGTGTCACAGTGATACATATTGTGGGACACTTCTTTATTTATTTCCAGAAGGAAGGTTCGCCAGCTTCTCCAGCAGTATCTCGAGTACGACTCCCAAGTAACCCCCGGCTCTCGTTTCTCCGAAAACCTGTCACAAGCCCTCCGAAGCGTCAAAAGACGCGCACTCATCTACTGGGTCATCATTGTCAGCAATGGCAGCTTGTACATCCTCAAGCCACTGGTTATGCCGGGGAGGGTGTCCATGGAAGAAGTTTTTATTCTCTACGGTATTTTACGGAGCTATAATATTGGTGGCTGTAGATGGAATAACGAAACCCTTATAATTTTACCAACTACCTATGAACTACGTCTTTTTTTGTTTTCATTGTCTTTTAGTTTTGCTTATCAGCATTCTACAAGAGCAGTAAATGTTTTTAAGACAAATTAACATCTTATTATAATCAATATCTTTCCAAATCTCAACTGTCTTTACCAAAACCTTAGTCCTAATGCTAGCCACTAGAAAGATACTTAGAAAGAAATACTTACTTTAAAATCTACGCTGAAGTTTTAAAATCAAGCGGTATGTTACCTAATGTTGACATTTTTTTTACTTAGGATTGGAGCCAGAACTGGAGACACCAAATTACGAGATCACCTACTTTCTCTGCGCTTTTGGGTCCGTTTTGACTTGTTATCTAACCTCCACCGTAGCTGCCTTTCTCATCATCATCAGCGGCTACGTGGAAGCCCAGCTATTGTCTCTCAGCGAGGAACTCTTTAACATTTGGGATGATGGTGAACTCCAGTGGGAAGCTTTCGAAAATACAGGCAACGAAGAGCCTCAGAGCAAAGTAAAATATGACGCTATCAATGAGTCTGTCAAAATCCGACTAAAAGAAATTGTTAAAGGTCATACAACGACTATAAACTTGCTATTACAAGTTGAAGATATCTACAGGGGTGCTTTTGCGTTTGAATTCTGTATTCTTTCTGTGGGTTTAATAGCAGAACTTTTAGGCGGTTTGGAGAACACTTACATGGAAGTTCCGTTTGCTATAATCCAAGTAGGGATGGACTGCCTAACTGGCCAGCGTGTTATGGACGCGTGTAACACCTTTGAAAGTGCCGTGTATAGTTGCAAATGGGAAAGATTCAATGCGTCTAATATGAAAACAGTGTTTCTGATGCTGATGAATTCTCAGAAGACCCTGACGCTGACGGCTGGGGGCATCGCTGTCTTGAACTTCGCATGTCTCATGTCTGTGTTTAGGTCAGTTTATTCAGCATTCACTACTTTACAGTCCGTTATGTAGTAACACCTTGTCCCTCATAATCATACACACTGTAGTAGCAAAATAACCAATTAAAATACTACGTACCTATGCTCTGTTTTATTCACAAACCAAACCTGTTTTCGTTTTTGGATCTTAAATTGCATTGCTGAAGTGACAATGGGCAGACCACATCGCTCGCATAGCTGACAACCATTGCGGAAACCTAAAACGGATCTCCTAGTGGCGACCACAAACTAGAAGACGTAGCGTGGGCTGGCCTCTCTCCCAGTAGACTGACGACGAACTGCTGATTGCATACGGCCCAAAGCAGCTCGCTCTAGGGTTCTATAGTTCCCTAGGTCTTGTGGACTTACAAAAGTAAATACCTTATACCTCAACAACAATTGGAAGCCTTTCAATTCTTTTTACCCATAATACTTAAGACCTAGCATATTGATTTTCGAGCGTATGAAAATTTATGGGCCTGTTTATGGGTAGACGAAATATCAAAATCTGGAATAATTTTAGAGTTCCGATTTTTTTAGATGCGGACCTCAAACTAAGGCGTGAAACTTTTAAAATGGTTGATCGATATAGCGATAAAATGCCTAATGTGGTCGTCGGCTCTGTTGCTGTCGTAGTCATAGCTACCAAATAATTACCTCTGTAATAATTCTTCTCTGTGCCACACTTACAGGTCTCAAGAAATTAAAATAATAATTGTGTTGTTTTAGGGTTCCGTAGGTTTTTAGGGAAAAACGGCAACCTTATAGGATCACTTTGCTGTCCGTCCGTCCGTCCGTCCGTCTGTCTGGCTCTCAAGACCCTTTTCCTCAGAAACGCGTGCAGATATCAAGCTGGAATTTATATAAAATACTCAGCCTGCCTAGCATGAGCACTAAAAACGCGATATGATGTGATATGATATAGCGAACTATCGACACCAACTATAAAAATATGAGAGATATAGCCGCCATGTTGAATCGCCGTCACATATTAAGATCGCTGTTTCGATAAAAATATAAAATGGCGGCTAAATCTATCATATTTTTAAAGTTGGTGTCGATATTTCGCTATATCATATCATATCATATCGTGTTTTTAGTGCTTATGCTAGGCAGGCAGGTCTACTATCCACTAGAGCTGTGAAAAAATAAAACTTCTAAGCCAACGGAATCAAAAGATACAACCGTTTATGCCGTAAATTTCCGCAAATTTTCGACACTCGCAAAGGAATCAAAACCTACAGCTACAGGGTACCGTTCCCGTGAACTCTGAATCTTGAAATTTGGCACGAAGCAATGTCTTAAAGTACAGATAAATGAAAAATTGCAAAAACCGTAAAGTTTTGGTTACATCATATAATAAAACATTTTTAATAATTTTAAACTTAACTACCCCTTTCATTTATGAACGCGTAGAGGTATAAATTGAAATTCATATCAAATACTCAGGTCTATAATACCTTTAAGCTTGGGTGAGCTTTTACTTATATACCTTCAGCTTTGTACGGAACTCTCGGTGCGCGAGTCCGACTCTGGCCGGTTTTTTCCTTTTTCTTTGTTCTTTTTTCTACCCTTAATGTTATACAAATTTACAAATTGTCACCATCATAAGGTTAAACAATATATTTACAAAAAATATTTTTTTATGTACACCTAGGGTAGGTAATCAAGGAATATTTCCTATGCATCGACATTTAAACAAATATGAGTATAGGTATTAGTCAAATGACAGCAAACAGGTACAAACACCTAGGCTGTAGTACGACAATAAATAACTGCCTAGTATGAATCAGTCAACGATTTCACTGAATGTGTGAGTTTAAACTTCAACCCAACTTCCCAAACAAATAACTAGATTTAACGACGACCTCCGTAGAGGTGGCTGAGGTCCCGGGTTCGATTCCCGGTCGGTCAATGTAGGAAAATATCTTTTCTTTATTGTCTTGAGTCTGGGTCTTGTGGTACCGTCATTGTTTCTGATTTCTGCAACACAAGTGCTTTGGCAACTTTTTTTAGGATCAGAGCCATGTATGTGATGTTGTCCAATATTTATTTATTCACTATTAATTTAGGTATTTAACTAAACCCCCTGGTTTACGTTTCACCATGAACACTATCTATCCATACCATTCATACCATCTACATAAACGGTGTTCTTTATATACATATGTCGAACTCTGTACAGAAAAAAACCGGCCAAGTGCGAGTAGGACTTGCGCTTTCGTACAATAAGTAAGAAAATATTTCGTTTATAATGTGAATCGAGTCTCGAAGATCTTTACCGCTTTATCTAAGAATGTAATAACAAAAAAAAAAAATTGTCGTTGTTATGCAAAGAACCACAATTTTTTTTTTACTTGTGCTAATAGGTCATTTTTGCTTCTTGCTAATATTTATATCTTCTTAACCCGTTAAGGCTGGTTTTACAGTCACGCTGACCATCGGCGGCATCATGTGTCTTGTGTGTAATTTAATGTTTTTGTGCAATAAAGTGTCTATCTATCTATCTATCTATCGGCGCCGACTGCCGAAATGTATGGAAATCGCTGTCAGCGCTGACCGCCGCGCCGTCAGCGCTCAAGTTCATACATTTTGGCGGTCAGCGCCGATGATCAGCGTGACTGTAAAACCAGCCTAACATCCAAGCGGCCTTATGAGACCGCATAACAATGGAATATCTATTGTGTCTCGTTTTCGTATGGTTGATTAGCTTAATAACGTATCTAAATGAAATGAAATGAAATGAAATGAAATGAAATGAAATGAAATGAAATGAAATGAAATGAAATGAAAATGAAATGAAATGAAAATGAAATGAAAAAGTTATTTGCTTGTAACATGGTAATACATTGATGTTTACAAAATGGTTTGAGCTCATGTTTGACAAATTTTTGTCATGCAAATATTAAAATTTTAAACACTAGGTAACACATTCAAATTTAATTTCATTCAAACCTCTAGTACACATGTCAATTAATTATATTATACAAATGTCAACAAGAAAAATTCAAAAATAATTTAATCAGATTAAATAAATTACACACACTATGTCAATAATAAAATCCTAAAATGAATACAATTAAATACAATAAGAATCATTAACAAATTAGTAAAATTTACCGTTCTTCAAAGAATTCCTGAATTGAATAAAAACATTTAGATAGTAGCCAAATATGCAATTGCTTTTTATAAGTCGATATAGGTAGATGTTTGAAGGCTTCAGGCAGCTTGTTGTAAATTTTAATAGCCATACAGTATGAGCTTCGTTTAAATAGTTGCAGCCTAATGTTAGGCAACATTATTCTGTTATGGTGTCTCATTTCTTTATTGTGATGTTTTCCTCTAGTAACGAAATACTCAGGGTGCTGCCGGACAAAAATGCAAATTTGTTTTATATACAGGCACGGTAAGGGTAGGATTTGTAGTTTCCTGAATAAAGGTCTACAAGAACTACTCTCTTCTCTTCTCTAATTACTTTTTAAATCCACTTAGCTATTTTTTGGTCACGGTTAACATTTTTTTAATGGCGAAAGCGTTTGCGATTCTTTGATATAGGCCAATTATTTTACTATTAAATTCTTACTCAGTTTTAACAACTTTTACTTTCGATTCGATCGAATCAACATTCCAAAGTTCAAGGTTGAAGATCTAGAATAGTGTAATTTAATGCAATATGAAACGGGTATAATACGAAGGGGTATATTATTAGAACGAACATTCAATAACCAAGTGCCTACTAATTAATGAAACACAAATGAAGTGAGTACCACCCAAAGTAATCAATCGGCCATCTTTTTACTAACGACATAGGTCTAGTGCATTTGCGTTACGGAGTCCGTGAAGTAAGAACATCTGGTTGTATACGAATTATAGGAAGAGATAATTATAGTTAGTTTTATTTATAAAAGTCAATAAATCATAATTTTGATGGTAAGTCCATCTGATGCATGGCGAATGTACCGCGAATAAGTACGCGACACATTTTGTAATCATTTATACATTTGCACACCATAATGTTACAAAAGATAGAATTTAAGGCCTAATGCTAGTTCATTTATGGGCCCTGTTGAGCACAGCAAACAAGTTTGGTAAGAGGCGAGGACACACTTATTGTTAATTTAAGAAGGTTTTTGACAGTGTTTGTTTTTTTTCGTGGTTTAGTTGTTGTTATTCTATATTTTATTATTTTCTGTCTTGTTTTTGTGTGTATTTGTCTATTTTACGAAATAAAATTCTATCTATCTTTCTATCTATCTATTGTCTTTCACTTATTGTGTCCGTCACTTATTGTGTCTTGTTTAATAGAAATTCTATTGTTATGCGGTCTCATGAAACCGCTTGGATGTTAACGGGCTAACCCTTCGCGTGCCACCAAAAATTTTCCCTATTCTGGAAAACATTCCATTGTTTTTCCGGTCTCTCGAAACTCGAAGGGACTGTGTTGGCGGTCTTCCACGTGGTTCGTTCTTCAAGTCAAAATTTCCATAATGAAAGCGTTTAAACCAAAAACGCAAGGTTTGTTCATTCATTACCAGTCTCCTCTCCAAGGGCAGCATTGATATCGCGAACCGTTTCTGCCGCGTTAGTTCCGCATCAGAACTCGTATTCAAAGATTATTCGGATTTTCGAAGTAATGCATGCATCTTTCCCGTCTAAGCTGAATTAAAAAAACAATTGAAAGTCGTAAATCGAACATTGCACATTTTTTAAAACAAGAACCTACCTATGAGGTATCATGTGAAAAAAGTTTTACTCGAAAATCTATTTGTTTTTTTATATAATAGACTCACCCCGCTCTTAAAGCAGAGCAGTGATTCTGCCAATGTCGAGAGTATTATTGATAGTCAAAGCTTGATATAGTTCACAATAAATAACGGGTGCTTAGTTTTTTTTGCATTTCTTGGATTCAGTGGAGGCTATTCCTCCCGTAGAAGCAGGTTTCAGGGCTTGGAAACCGGTAAATTTTTTGAACCGTTTTAACGAAATTACAGGTGGAACTTTTTGAAAAAAGTTTTGTTCTGTTCTTTGAACCGGTTTGGAAAAATATGGGTATTTTTCATTAAACGGTTTAACTTTTCGCTCAGCAGGACAACGACCTGAGCTTCGTGAAGATTTGTGAGCGGTGAGCGCGTCTGACGTTTGTTTTTATTCAATAAAACGTTGTTTGCTTATTTATCCTATCAGATACGTACAGTGGGAATTGTTCGACATATTTTTGTGAATTATAATTATATTATTATACAATAGAATGGCAACAAAACTGACTGCTCTTACGAGGGACGCGCACGGCGGTACTTCAACAAGACAAACAAGTCACGTCGCGATCGTCGCAAGCGGCTATGAATAAACCGGTTAATTTAGGTTCAAAGTATTGCTCCTATTTGGTTCCGCACCGGAACGGAATTTTACGATAAAACCGGTTAAACCATTATAATACAGGTTATCTTGAACCGGTTTCAAACCCTGGTTTCAGGACGCTATCGGGTCTAATGCAAGTTGTCTTGAGACAAGTCACTTGACGCCAAAGAGGAAATTAATATAGGAGAAATTAATATGCTTGACACTCGATGCGGCGTTGAATACAATAATATTTCAATAATTTCAGATCTTTATCACTTCACCAAACATTAGAACACAAACTACATCAAACTTACAAAAAAAAAAACATTAAAATAGATTGACCATGCTTTTCGTTCGACTATCCCCCAGCAAAACATCTTTTATTACTTTATGATGGCAATTTATCAACTAACACAGATTTCTATTTTTATTTTTGAAGCACAGATTAAATTCAGTACTCTCATCTGTAAGCAAAAGAAAAGAAAACTCTATTAATAGTATTATTATGGCTAAGTAGGAGTCATTTGATGACACAATGTATTACACTGATTGATCAAATGAATTATAAATTATGTTTTCTAGATCCACACAACCAAAAAATACTGCAGTTTGTAAAATTCTATACTGATCAAAATGTGGGATAAACTTCGTAAATTTGGTCTGGAGCACTGCGACCTTCCCACCATGTTATGGAACTTGGGCTTTCTACTCAGACCACTTACCCTCAACGTCGATAGCAGGCACAAGAATAGTAAGTACAGCGTAAACATATTTATTTATTTAATTTTGCTGTCTGTCCGTCCATTCCATAAGTGTTACTTATTACCCGACAGGTATTTTGAGATGATGGAGATTGAAAGAAGACCCAGAACACGTTCTCAAAAAACGGATACTTGACCCAGATTATGGGGTGTGGAATAAAGGGAGTGATGCCTTTGCCCTACAATAAGATATATCGATCTAGTAATAACAATAATTATAGGGGGAATCTTAGACAGGAATAATTAAGTATCGTATTAGGAGGTCACGAAGATAGTATAGTGGAATAAAGAAGAAAGGAGAAACTTTACAAATAAGACGAACATTGCCTTCAATTTATTAATGATGATGATAAGACATAAATATTTTCCTTATTACATCTATCTACATATGAAATACAACTGTTACCAATATGTTACCATTACTTTTACGCGCGCACGCAATCCCGTTCGACACACCTATAAAGTCGCAGGGGTCGCTTTGAACAGAGTGAACGAAGTCAGGGACCTAGGTGTCCAGCTCACTGCAGGGCTTTCATTTAGCAATCATATTACAAAAATATGTAAGAAAGCATATCGTAATTTAGGATTTATCCTGCGAACAGCTCACGGATTTAAAAATATAAAAGCGACTGTAGCATTGTATAACGCATTAGTCAGAAGCCATCTTGAATGTAACTCAATGGTATGGTCACCGCACGAATCTAAATATAGATTGATGCTTGAACGGATACAAAATAAGTTCGTCAGGTATTGGAAACAGTATGGGGTGTACCCGTTCTATCCGTTGATGTATCCTAACTTATTCGTTCTGGGTATGGTAGGGTATAACGAGCTGGTGGTGCGGAGACACCTCGCACTGATGTTATATATTTTCCATCTGTTAAGAGGCAAGATAAGTAACCCACAACTGCTGGGAAATATATATTTTAACGTACCAGATAGGTACGCGGAGCGGAGGCGCCGTCCGCGGCTGCTGGCGGAGCCGAGCGCACCCAACTACTAAAGGAAGCCCCGTTTATTCGCGCCACGCGATATATCAACGCATTACCGAGCGAAATAGACCTTTTTAGTTGTTCTCTAAGTGAGTTCACACGAGCTGCATTATTCATAATTTGTTACACATAGCTATAAGTAGACTGTATTGTAATTCATAATTTATACTATCGCATTAGGTATTGAACCTGTAATGATAGTTATAAGCTTGGCAATTAAATAAATTTAAAAAAAAATAACTGCTTATTACAATTTTAAGTAAACTAACTTACCCGAGAACTACTCGTATGTAAACTTCACTATTTGGGCTTTAGTGTGGCTGGCAAGGACCTGGACTTGCATAATTGAGCCGTTTAGTTTAAACAAGAGAATAAAACGAATTAAATATCTACGGGTACGGTTTACTTCGTACCTGTAGATAGTGAAGTCGTTTTGTTATCTTTAAATATGTCCGTGGTTTCTTCGACTGATTCCAAGTCCCTGGCTATCACGACCAATGCTGGAAACTTTTCGACACATTACTTACTTACTTCGGTTATAATTTTTGTTGATATATTTTTTGCTGACTTTCAGGGATACCCATAACCTCTTACGTGTTTCTTATCACCATTCTCATTTGCTACTACTACGTGTACATGATCTGCATGGTCTGGTTCGTGTGTTGGAGGAGTCGGGGTACAAGTGACTTGGTCACGGTGATGCTCGTTCTGTCCCTCGGCATTAGCAGTGAGATCGGGCCCTGCAAATTGTTCTTTATGTTTTTCTATGAGTAAGTTAACTTTTGTTATTTTACTTGTAATTATGATATGTTGCTTGTTTTGGGATTGGGTTATCTTATCAGCATGGAGTAGGGTTTTCATTTAATTATGACAGCCATTATTATTTCTTTTTTAAATATGACCCTACCAAACAATTAGGTGCATGATAACAAGACATCATTGAAATATTATGAGAAATGAGAATACTAAATAATTAGCTTCCAACCGGCCAATCTGGAAGTCAATGGGGGAGGCCTATGTTCAGCAGTGAACGTCCTATGACTGAAATGATGATGATGATGATGAAAAGCCGATTTTTCAATACCCAGATAACTTTTTATTTGAACAATAAGTTTGACAAGTTGACAGTTTCCGTATAGAAAATGTGTCAAGCGTCAATTTTATTCGTTGGATAGAGGTAACCTGGCGTTTGAAAAATCGCTCCTTAACTAAAAGAACATATGGACCGCTAAAGACGTATAACGTTAACAGTAAAAGTATTTTTTTAGCTATGATAGCAGTCTAAGACGACTGCTCTAGATAATAGCATAAGCTGAAAAAAAAATGAAACTTGACGACTTTTATCTCGTTGTTCGTCGCCCTCACTAAACCCCTCTCCTACTATCTCAGGCTGGCACAATGAGCTAGCAAGTACATGGGCACAGTATTTACTCGTAATTATCTATCACTTAACTATCTTAGTAACTCCTACTATTAATTCAGTATTATAGATGCACAATGCATTTTCAGGAAAGTAATCAAAACCATCGTCGACGGTTACTTAGCAAGCGATGCTCTGACCCTGATGAGCGGCAGCCGCTACTCCAGAAACTTGCTAAAGATCCTGAGAGACGTCAAGAAACGTGTCATAATGTTCTGGATAACCATCATTGGCAACGGATTGATCTACATCATTAAGCCTTACTTCATTCCTGGGCGGCACCTAACGGATGACATGATAATTATTTATGGTACAAGTTCAATGATCACGTTCTAAAACACAATAAATAATTAAAATAAAAATTCTTTATTCTCAGACAATAAGAGTCCATACAGGTTTCAAATTACATAACATGACACTCTTAAAACTATGTTAATATGTATTGAGATTAGTTAATAAATTAATTAGATCTGACGAGCTCAGTAACTACTAATTCGACCAAAACTGAGCAACAGCAGACAAGTTGAACCCAGCGAGCCCCGAGGCTCACCCAGCCACGCGCCAGACCTGCAGCTCGGTGAACCTGCGAAAGATCGCTGCATCCATCCTGCCTCCTATCATCCTGAGGATATTGTTGCTACTCCCTCTCACTCTGTACACTAATGAGGATACTTTTTGCGGATGATTACAATGTTTAAAGCTACCGACCAATATGATCATTGTTACAGGACTAGAGCCGATGTTCGAGTCACCCAACTACGAGATAGCGCGTTTTCTCATGGGTTGTGGTACTGTCTGCATATGCTATCTCCCTGCCAACATCGGAGCCTTCCTCATTGTCCTCGTCGGTTACACCGAGGCCACTATGCTGGCTCTTAGCGAGGAACTCCTTAACCTTTGGACCGACGCTCAAGAATACTACGTAAAGAATTACATAAAAATTGAAAGTACTCAACACAATGTTCTTGTCACCACATCTAATGACCCCAACAAAAATCCAATCCTGCACAGATATATCAAAGAAAAATTAGAAAATATAGTCAAAATCCACACCACGAATATGAATCTCATTCGAAAAGTAGAAGTGGTGTTTCGAGGAAGCATAGCTGTAGAATTTGTTCTCCTCATAGCTGCTATCATAACAGAACTACTAGGGAAATTGGAAAACACTTATCTTGAAATGCCATTTACGTTTATGATAGTAGGTATGGATTGTCTGATCGGGCAGAGATTAATAGATGCATGTGCCACGTTTGAGGAAGCCGTATACGATTGCAAATGGGAAAACTTCAACGTTGCCAATATGAAGACAGTGTTGTTGATGCTTCAAAATGCTCAGAAGACCATGATCCTGTCTGCGGGCGGGATGGCCACTCAGAGCTTTACGTGCCTGATGTCAGTCTTAAAATCAACTTACTCGGCCTACACCACATTGCGCTCAACAATGTAGTGCGAGGTAGTTTTTTTTTACACAACTTATCTAGCCCCAAAACAGTGTGTCCCTGGAAGTATAGATCGAATTGAACTATCGCTTTATAGCGGGGACATTCCAGAATATTATTCTGGAAACTTGTAGTAGTAAAAAAAATTACAACCTACTTTACGGTTCAACGATAATAAAGAATTATTTGTTTGCAGAATCAAAATTAAAAATACGTACTATTACAAGTTTCCCGAACGACCAAAGTAAAAAAAATGAGAAAGACAAACACTACCTTATATTTTAGACATATATCAAATAAACATAAAATTTTAAAAAATACGTGTTGCTTTTTATGTCCTAGCACTATGTACATAAATAAACAGTACAAATAAAATATGTTGTTTAATTGTACTGTTTATTGGGTGTAAACGTTGTAATAGGAAAGGTAGAAATAGAATTCATAGCAAGCTTACTCCCTAACCAAAATGAAAAAAATTAAGACGATTATTACAATGATCAGGTTTATTTTTTGGATATTTGGAAATAGTAAGATGCAAATGACCTATCATGCTAAATATTAAGCGTAAAACAACCTTTAACTTTTGAAACCAGAAGCATTTTTCTACAGCCAACCTAAAAACAAAGATAACCAAAGACCCTAACATTTTTATACCTTCAAAAAGTGCGGAAAAAAACTGATATTTCCAAATCCACACTGCTTGTCGGCTGTGACGTAACTTATAGTTTGTGATAATAATAGACTAGTTAATAGTCATAACAGTATTTAGTTATGTGTAGGGGTTTTAACGAAGAACACTAATGTTGTGCTTGGCACTGCACAATTGTTTGTTGATTTGTATTATAATAATGAAAGCAACAAGTAGTGTTTTATGAATAGAAACTGAACTACATTTAGTCTTAACTACGTGAGCATCACTAGTTTGCTGAAAAGTTTATGATTTAAAAAGATTGTTATCAATTTTTGGGAAATGGACAGTCCTACCATTGGCAAATTTTAAATTTTTGACCCTTCATTATTGTTTTGTGTCCGATTGAGAAATAACTGGCTTATCTATGTTCTCCAGTTAGTCGATAGTACTTATAAAGGTAATTTATGTTTTTTTAGGAATACGAGTATAGACATTTGTTTTATATGATATTGGGCACTCTGAATAAATGCCCTCCACTGTACCCTACCAGAATCTGGAGAGCAGAATTACTGCCAATAGTTTACCTAAAAGTAATATAAACCATCCTCAATTAAAAAATAATAATAATACATTAAAAACACAACTACTGATATAAAAAGCGAACTAAAAAGCTGGAAACAAATTGTGAACACAGTGAAAAATTGTGGCACTTGGGGGACCTTTGTTAAATAGGTTTTTTTTAATTCAGTATGTAGGCCCTCTTCCGGGCACTTATCCACGTCCACATAGTAAGTACGAGCTAAGCAGGTTAAGTCCATGCACTCTTGTCGTTTAAATAATCGTCTACTTTATAACATCGTTTTTCATAAGGATTTTTAATGTGAATTTTAAATTTATGAACACGAGCCTATAATAGGTGGAATGATTAAAGATGATACATACACACATGAACCCTAAAAACATTTCACTCTTATTTGGAAGTTGTGTTAAAATAATATTTGTCCTTAAATGTTTGCTCGGAACAATTCTAGATTACTATCTTTATTACAGAGTGCCTAACCTGTTGGACACGTAGCATAAAGATTCCGAAAATGAGACGTAATTTTTGACAACAATGATGAGCCATGTGTGACATTCAAGACATATAGATACTCGTATAAACGTTACAGTCAAAACTAAACAAATTCAAATTTATTTATTTGCGTCAAACATGGTATCAATAGTTATTCAATAGGTAGGTTTATTTCCACCACCACTTTGTTTGAGCCACTGGAACAAATGCTTCTTGAACAGCGAGGAGTTTTGCATTTTCACCTGAGTATATGGTTGTAAATCTTAAGGCCCTTCCTAAGGCTAAGATAACAAAATGCGTTGCTTTCTATTGCATAAACTCCCTTAAACGTATTTGAAATCAAATCAATCGTTGTGATGAAAAAAATACATTTGTCTAGTTTCGGAAAGAATCGGGCAGCGGGTGCACATAGCCAGCTGACTCCTACTTATATTTAGCTGACTTTGGATCGTCATCGAGTATGAGTCTGTGGGGGTTTCTACGTGATCTTGAGTTTTTTAAATCACTAGCCGGTATAAACAAGTCCTTGTGTTTAAATACAAAATTACAAATCTCGTAAATATACAAGGATGGGAAAGTTAATAAATTCAGATTTTTAAAATATGGTCTAAAACCGGTTAAAAGTACTTTTAACTGAAAAAACAGGCAAAAGTAGTTGTGACTGCACAGGTTGGTCAATAGTAGTTTTGCCTAAAAATCATTGGTTTATGGTTAATATTGCTTTTGACTGTAAATTAACTTGTAACCCCTAGAGTCAGTCAAAATTACTTTTCTGACCTTAAATACTGTTACAATTAAAAATAAAAAAAATATTACATTTGAATTTGGAATCTGTCATTTTTATATGATTGTACATTGAGTTTTCTCATTTTGGCGCCAATAGGAACCGAATCGCTGTGATTGCATTACACAAAGTAGGTATAGAGCCAAATGCTATTTTTAAAACTCTCCATACGCTTGGTATTAGTAAAATGTTTGGGTACCGGGCTATTAATAGGTACAATGAGACCTTCTCTGTTTGTGACAGAAAAAGATCTGGCTAAGGAAGCTTCCCTATTAGTCGACAGAGTGCAACGTAGGCACTATCCGACTTTAGTGATAGTTTGGTCGGGTATTAGCTATGAAGGAGTGACTGAGCCATACTTTTGTGAAAAAGGTATCAAAGTGAATCAAGATACCATTTTTGAGAAGGTAGTAAAGCCCCTTAACAACACCATGTTCAATAACCAAGAATGTCCTTCCAGCAAGGCTCGGCGCCGGGTCATACTCGTAAAGCTCGGTCTACGCAGTCTTGGTTTGAAACGAACGTTTCGGACTTCATCAGAGCTGAAGACTGACCGTCGTCTAGTCCCGATCTTAATCCGCTGGATTATGATTTATGGTCAGTTTTAGAGAGTACGGCTTGCTCTAAACGCCGTGATAATTTGGAGTCCCTAAAACAATCAAACGATTGGCAGTGAAGAATTTTCCCATGGAAAGAGTGCGTGCTTCTATTGATAACTGGCCTCAACGTTTAAAAGACTGTATTACTGCAGCCAATGGAAACCACTTAGAATAAGCTTTTTATATTTTTAATTGTTTTATATTTATGTATTAAACTAAGCCACTGTAAAAGTAATAAATGTTATTTGCAATAGTTTTTTTTTCTTTGTTTTAATATTTATGGCAAGACTAGGTATTTAATATAGTGAAATTGTTTATTACAAAAGTTTGGTAAAGTAACTGATATCTAATCTACAATAAAAAAAGTAATTAAAAAAGCATCAGTAAAAAAAAACAATTTACGTCACAGTTTTTTTATGATTATTAATTTTAATTGATTTAAAAGGAAGTGAACATTTAAAATTCGTTATTGTAAAATTAGCACCTCGTACATAAATGATTTTTCTTTGTTATTTTAATGTACGTCCTTTACTTTTAAGAGTTTAATATGTTTTCCGTAGCAAGGAGATGCTTGTGATAAACATCACCAAACATGGTCGGGATGGTCACCCATCCACCTACAACCGCGGCTTAGGTCGCTTTACTTTGTTAATCACAACCAAAGCGCTGCCGCTAATCAGTTACAAGCCAATATAAAATTAATCAAAATATTTCTTTCTTACTACCTAATGTTGGTCCCATATAAAAAAATGTTGTATTTGGACACCAGAATCACAACCCTATAATCAGAATCCTAAGAGGTTTTGCGTATTTCGAGCTACAAGTTGTATAAGCCTTTTATATTAACTCCAAACACGCAAAATCTCTCAGGGGCTGATTCTATTGCGCAAATAAAACAACTTTTTCTATGGGAACAACATTAAAAAAAACTATGTTCCTTGGTAACGTCTGAGTCACGTAATGTCATTTGTATGGGGAATCTTTTTTTTTTAACGTTTCTATTATTCGACAAAGACGGCTAACCTCGATTGTCTTCAACATCTCGACAACTCTTCATTAAAATCGAACGTGTTAATGTACTATTCAACGGAAGGGTGCAATCAAAATGTCGCTCCATCGCTATTGGAATTATTTATGTATTCAATGCGACTTTTTTTAATTAACCAACGACTAGCTTAATTCTGCGTGTTTGTTTACTTCTTAAACAAGGGTTTTAACTGACTAGAATATAAATTATTTAGATATACAGGGTGTAACGAAAAGGTGAAATAAAACTTTAAGGGGTTATTCTACGGCTAATTTACATCAACTTTTTCTATGGGACAAACATCGAAATCTCAAAAAAAAATTGACGTTTCCGTACAAACTGATGCCAGCTGGTCGCGTTTTAGTATGAGAAAGTGTTTTTTGTTTTTTGCGAATTCGATGTTGGTCCCATAGAAAAAGTTTATGTAATTTAGCCGTAGAATAACCCCTTAAAGTTTTATTTCACCTTTTCGTTACACTCTGTATATAGACTAAACATTTAATATTTAATTAACAAGATGGTGAGAGTCAGATAAAAAAAATGCAGACAGAAACACCTATAATATAAAAATTCAATAATATTTTTAAAAATACTTCCTCTTTGAGAAATCAGCGAAATAAATTCATGATGTTTTTAAAATTGGTTTAACTTTATTAAAAACATAGCGACACGAGTGTCCTGTGTGACAAAGTAAATAACATGCAAAGCCGCGGGCAAAAGATGGTTAACAATAAATCTGCGATCATAAAGTAGAACAGAGAAAAATATATACATAAAGACATTCGAATATTCATTTAATCACTTCATAATGTAACAGCAGTATCAAAATATACATTGGCTTTTAAGATGGTAAATGGTTACATTATAACCTCCAGGTATTCGTGAATTTAAATATTTAATCAAATTAAAGTAATAATAATATTACATTTCATGATTCCAATTCAACCTTTTTTTTTATCAACCTTTTCAATCCCACTGCTGGGCAAAGGTCTCCCCCAGACTCTTCCATCGATCTCTATCTATCGCCAATGACTCCCAATCCCTCGTTGAGTTAACCAAGTCGTCACACCATCTTTTTCTGGTTCAACCAATTCAACCTATTTAACAATATTATATTCAAATTCAACTATCTTAAGGTAAATGGTAAATTAGGACGTCACAAAGTGCGATAATTTGAAGAACCGATTTTTGACTGAGAATAATAACCAAATTTATTATTCTCAGTCAAAAATCAGTATAAACACGACAAACAGATAAGCCATTTTTGTTACTCTTTTTTCTTAAACACCTGTAATTATCGAGAAATGCAGTAATTAAAATTGTTGCCAGCGTACCGGCCTCTTTGTCTTTATTCAATTCCAACTATTTCCTTAAAATAACACGTAAAAACTTCAGCTTGACATCCAAGAAATAACAGAATTCTCCACAATACCATCGGATCTGACTTCGCAGTTACAAGTCATATACAATACAAGGACAAACTCGCAGAATAACCTAGTAAGCTACGAAGTTTGTAGGTAGTTTATTTGTTAGCTTTTGTCGCTTCGCCACCTGATAATTTTACTAGTTAAGGGTTGAACTTTAACCGAATAGTCAGCTTTTGTTACGAGTACCTACTATTTTCGATAGCTTTCTTCATTTTGATCAAACTAATTAAATGTTTTAAAACAGATTAAGCTCTGGGAACTGCGAGTGTTAGTTTTAGATATCACACACCTAGGTGTGTGTTATCTAGATAAAGAGTAGCAAAATTTAAAATACCTACACGATGGCACAACCCAAAATAAATGTGTGTCTTTGGAGTTAATGTACTTAATGTACCTAGTAAGAGCACCACTCAAGTACATGGGTGTCTTTGGAGTTAATTTAGATTTGACGCAGGTTCCGATAGTCGCCATAACTCGATCTTGTATTATTTCGAGTTAGCTACTTCTTATGTGCGGTATAAAAAATTAAAACGCCCATGGAACTCGATCTTATCTAATCAAAAAGTCGGAAAATTGCCAAAACGCGATACAGCATCCAAGCAGTCACAAAATCGCAGATCGCGGATCCTAAAAATCTCAGTGAACACAAGCTCTTATTAATCATAGTTCTAGCAATCATTCTTTTTTATCATTTTATTGATTTTCTAGAACCGTCTTTAGGCAAATAAGGGTAAAATGTGGGAGAAACTACGTAAGTTCGGTCTGGAGTTTTGCGACCTCCCCACCATGCTGTGGAACGTGTGCTTTCTACTCAGACCACTGACTCTCAACCTTGACAGCAGACACAAGGATAGTAAGTAGTTTCATTAAAATTTGCTATTATGTCCGTATGCAACTAGTATTTTCAACAAATAAGGAGAAATATAATTATATTACCGGCAAGCGCAGCGTAGAACGTCCACCTACAACGTGGACAGACGACCTAGTAAAGGTTGCAGGAGCCGCTGGATGCGGGCCTCTTCCAACTGAAAGTCTGGGGGAGGCCTATGTTTAGCAGTGGACGTCCTATGAATGAAATAATGATAATGATCATCATCATCATCATTATTTCAATCAGTGTCTAAAGACGAAAGTCTACAACCAGTGTGTTACCAGTGATGACATATGGAACTGAAACGTGGCCTTTCACTATGGGCCCCATATGATGATGATGAAGAAGAAGAAATATTATTAAAAGAGAGGTTCTCGAGTGGCCTCTGGATACAAAGGGCTCAGAGTTGCCCGCTGTGGCTTTCTATTGGGAGGCCTATGTCCAGTACAGAGGACTTTCGAAGGCTGATGAAGGTGATTTTTATTATTAGCGTTTAATGCAATTCAAATCCAACCAAAATTTTATAGAATATGGTAACATTTATAAGGGCTTAAAAATCTTAAGTCTTTAAAATTGGAAGCCGTAGTAGTTCCGTGGTTGGACTCTCGCTTCACATCCAAGCGTCATGGGATTGATTCCGAGGACGTTTTTCTGAATTACTTGAATCTAAGCAGTTGGGGAAAACATTCCGAGGAAACCTGCACATACACATAACAATTGATGCCAAGGGCCAAAAAATAAATGAGTATAGAGATGGTATAAGTATAATTTTCGGTGGAAGTTTGCATGGTAATGTACATCATATATATTTTTTTTGTTTTATCATTCTCTTATTTTAGAAGTTACTGGGGGCACACACATTTTTCCACTTTCGAAGTGTCTCTCGCGCAAACTAATCAGTTTAGAAAAAAATTATAATAAAAACCTCAATATCACTTTTGAAGACCTATCCACACGTATAGGATTGATGAAAAAAAAATTGAGTTTCAGTTCTAAGTATGGGGAACCCCCAACATTTTTTTTTCTATTTTTGTATGAAAATCTTAATGAGGTTCACAGAATACATCTACCTACCAAGTTTTAACAGTATAGTTCTTATAGTTTCGGAAAAAAGTGGCTGTGACCTACGGACAGACAGACAGACATGACGAATCCATAAGGGTTCCGTTTTTTGCCATTTGGCTACGGAACCCTAAAAATGACAAGTATCGGGCAATGTCAAAAAAAAAAACATATAAAATTAAATTATATAAACCATATAAACACATACATAATAATTTAACAAACTATAGCATGCGCTAACTTCCAGGGATCCCTGTAATCTCCTACGTGTTTACTATCACCATTTCCGCGTGCTACTTCTACGTTTACCTGGTCAGCATGACCTGGTTCGTGTTCTGCAAATGTCCAGAGACTGGTGACCTTATCGCAGCGATGATCGTCTTTTCCCTCGGTGTTAGCAGCGAGATCGGGCCCTGTAAGCTTATCTATATGTTTTTGCATGAGTAAGTTGACAATGTTTATCTTATATATCTTTATATTTTTTATATTATAGGTAAATTTTTTCCTATCAATTGAATTTTTCATTTAATATTGCATATCTTACCAAGAAATCACTTGTCTTGAGTAAATTTATATCTAAATAAGGGCCGATTTTTCAATCGCCAGATAACTTTTATTTAACGAATAAAATTAACGGTTTGACGCATCATCTATACGAAAACTAAATTTTATAAGCTGTAAGCTATCCTAAGAAATGAAAATAAAATAAATAAATAAATAAAATAAAACTGTGTCAAACTTTTATGTGAATGTATATTTCTCTGCATGGGCCGGTTTAATTTATATAAAAGTTATGTATAAGTTTGGCAGGTTGACAGTTTTCGTATTAAACATATGTCAAAATGACAATTTTATTCGTCTGAAGTTATCTGCCTATTGACAAATCAGCCCCAAGTCTACAGCGTCAGCTCTACAAAAAATGAATCGGGTTGTCACTGGTAGGTACTATGGATATTTTTTTTGTGGATGTGTTCGGGCAGAGAGGATAAGCATGTTGACGACCTCCGTAGCCGAGAGGCGAGCATACCGAACTTGGTGTGGCCATCTCTAAGGTTCCGGGTTCGATTCCCGGGCGGTCAATGTAACTTTTATATATTGTCTCGGGTCTAGGTGTTGTGGTACCGTCGTGTGCTTATGCTACTTACCAACTATCATTAATTTATTCAGAACCAGCACAATTTTTACATCAAGTCAATTCAGAAACCTTACCCGGCGTATACACCCGCCTAAGATTTAAACATCCATTTTGTGTATACAAGTACTTAGGTTTAGATTTACGAATTAACGATGTATTTGCAGGAAAGTAATCAAAACCATAGTTACCGGCTACTTATCTTGCGATGCTCTGACCCTGAAAAGTGCACGTTTCTCCAGAAACTTGCTTAAGACTCTAAGAGACGTCAAGAAACGTGCTCTGATTTTCTGGATAGTCATAATTGGCAACGGGGTGATCTACTTCATAAAGCCCATCCTCATCCCAGGACGGCACCTCATGGAAGACCTGTTTATAATTTATGGTACGAGTCACTGTCTCTCTCTACATGGCTATCGAAATATGACACCGCCATCACTATATCGTAAAAAATACATCTCTTCTTCTTCTCTCAAACTTAAAACCTCTAACTGACAATTCATTGTTACAGGACTGGAACCGATGTTTGACTCACCTAACTACGAGATAGCGTTCCTCCTCATGGGCGGTGGCGTTATCTGTACCGTCTACCTCCCTGCCAACATCACAGCCTTCCTAATCGTCCTCATCGGGTACACCGAGGCCACCATGCTGGCACTTGGCGAGGAACTCCTCAACCTTTGGACTGACGCTGAGCACTACTACAAAAAGAACCAAGTGGAAACTGAAATCTCTCAAGACAATGCACAGGTCTCCCAAATCGATGATGCCGACAGAAACCGAATCATGAACAGATATGTCAAACAAAGATTAGAAGAAATTGTTAAAATTCACACAAAAAATATTAACCTCATCAAACAAATCGAAGATGTATTCAGAGGGGCCATAGCAGTGGAATTTCTACTACTCATAACTGGTCTCATATCAGAATTACTAGGAGGATTGGAAAATACCTATATTGAAATGCCATTCGCATTGATGCAAGTAGCTATGGATTGTTTGACTGGGCAGAGAATGATGGATGCATGTGCCAAGTTTGAGGATTCCGTATACGATTGTAAATGGGAGAACTTCAACGTTGCTAATATGAGGACCGTTTTGCTGATGCTTCAAAATTCTCAGAAAACCATGGTTCTATCCGCTGGAGGAATGACCACGCTAAGTTTCAGCTGCCTAATGACTGTGATAAGATCGATTTACTCGGCTTACACAACACTACGATCGACAATGGCGTAGAGCTACGCAGAACACCCATATTTGTATCTGATAATAGAGTTTACAGTTTGTGGCAAACAGTGCACGATTAGTTTGCAGAATCGATTAGCAACACAACTATCACAATTATACGTAAAAATTTTAGGTTTCATGACCCGTAGGTAGTACTTTGCTATGGATAACATTTGCAAAGAACAAACACCACACCTATGATTTAGTATTTAACCAGTATTGTATATTAGTATGGTAAGAAATAAAAAATACAGTAAAACTCTTGTTTAACTGCTAACTGTGTGATTACTTTGAGGTACGACATTCGCTCATACCATTCTAACATTAGTTTACATGAAACAATTTTTCTTGTGCATTTTAGTACCTAGTCAATACCTTAAAAGTTTTTTGCGTCGATTAATTTTAAGGATTAAATTAGTTGCTAAAATGTTTCCAAAACAAGAACGTGATGCAAAGCAGGGTAACGGTGTTAGATTAGAACTTAGGAAATTTAGTGTCGCGCATTGTGACCTGTCGACTATGTTAGATAATGTGGCTACATTTCTAAGAGTGCTGACCCTTAACATCGATAACAGACATAAGGAACGTAAGTAACTTTACAGTAAACACCCCTTTTCAGTTTTATTACGTAGGTACCTAATTAAACTAGTTCTTACTTAGCGCCTTCGAAATTGTATAGGGTGCAGTTACGGTACGGTGACTGTACCGAGGTTAACCTACCCAAAAATACCCAAAAATTTGACGTTTTGTGGTACGTTGACGAGCTGTTGTCAGTGTCAGTTGAGTGTGTTGCTATGGACATCAAGTGTTTAAGCCAAAGATTTTTGACGCTGTGTCTGTTGAGTTTAAGCGTTTATCGTCTGTTTCAGCAATACCCCTTTCCTCTTACGTCGTCACCATCGTCACGGCCGGAGCGTACTTCTACGTGTTCGTTGTATCAGCTATCTGGTTTGTACTGGAGCGCTGCATCGCTACGAAGGACATCATCAGAGCTATCATCATGTTCTCGTTGTGCATCTCCAGTGAGATCGGCAATGCTAAGTTCTTTTACATCTACTTTTACAGGTTTAAAATATTTTATGTTTTACGTGTATATTTTTTAAAGTTCATATTGCTTACCTTAGATCTAGAGCAAAGTGTATACTTCTATTCTAGTTCTAACTGACCGGACTAGGTCTTTGTTATGCTTCTTATGGAGTTATTTTAATCTTATTTCAGAGACATAATCAGAAAAATTTTGAACGACTGTATATGTTTTGATGCAACAATAGTTCCAGGCAGTCGGTATTCTAAAAATATTTTGATAGCTTTGAAGAAAGCGAAGATACGAGCTATGGTGTTCTGGTTTACCGTCATGGGAAACGGCATCGTGTACGTCAGCAAACCATTTTTCACTCCGGGGAGACACTTTATGGACGATATTTTTACTATCTATGGTATTTATATTTAAATGTTGTTTGATTTAAAATAAATAAATAAATAGATTTAATCAAAATCATTTATTTTGCACCATACCATCATATTACAAAACATGGTTGTTGCCTATTGCTAAGCAAATTGCCTTATTGGGTAGCAAACATTAGAGGCGAGAACATTAGAGGAAGAGGTGGTTTGTTATTCGACCAAAATCTACCCACTACACTACTAAGACTAACTATGCTATGAACTATGCTATGCCTTCAGAAGTTTATCACTTATTTTGTTTTTTTTGTTCTTGATCTTTTGCTCTTTTTCTATAATGAGACCCTTTCATTCTGATCTACCTTTGCTTCAGTTTATCAATTGTTATCATTAAGATTTATTACTAATGACAAAGTACAAGTTTATCTTAGCTATTTCTGCTGCGTAAACAGGTTTGGAACCCATGGAAAGGTCACCTAACTACGAGTTTGGGTACGCCCTCGTTGCTGCCAGTGTCTGGTTTCTCTGCTACGTGCCAGCTAACGTCACCTCATTGCTCATCGTCGTTGCCGGTTACATCGAAGCACAAATGCTGGCACTGACACAAGAACTGCTTCACGTCTGGACTGACGCCGAACAATACTACAGAAACCTAAATTTCACTTTGTTAAAAAGAGGATCATTTGTTGATATCAACTACAAGAAAATAATTCTCAACGAATTTGTGATGATGAAACTCCATGATATTATACGAAAGCACTCTAGAAATGTGTATCTTCTACAGTCATTGGAAGATGTATTTCGTGGAGCGATCGCTTTAGAATTCCTTGTCCTGATTATGGGTTTGATTGCTGAACTACTGGGTGGGCTTCAGAATACGTATTTAGAGATGCCGTACGCCTTTGTTCAAGTGGCCATGGACTGCTGGACTGGTCAAAGAGTGATGGATGCAAGTGCACAGTTTGAGGCAGCTGTTTATGCGTGTAATTGGGAAATGTTTAACGTCCCTAACATGAAAATTGTCCTATTAATGCTAGCGAGTGCCCAAAAGACGATGAATCTGTCCGCTGGAGGTGTCACGATGCTAAGCTTTGAATGCCTAATGGGTGTTGTTAGATCTATTTATTCTGCCTATACTGCTCTGCAGTCTACTTTTAAAATGAACTTGAAGGTCTAACTTAACAAAAATCGAAATCAAAATCATTTATTTTTGCAAATAGGCCATTAAAAGCACTTTTACACGTCCCAATATTTTTTTTGCCCTACCACTGCTTCGGGACAATTTGTGGGCTAGTGCTGTTCCTTCGTGTTAGAAAGTCACGTTTGTAATTCTGGTTTGTTCGGAGTTGTTAAGACCTAAGTGTTTAGGTCAAAATGTATGTGTTACCTACTATGAATAAAGCGTTTTTGAATAACTGCTTAACGCTGAGCACTCAACAGCGACGCGACACGTAGCAGTGTAAAAAAAAAAACTTAAATTTTATCGTTAGCTGGTAAATCTAAATAGTAAAATAAATGATGCGGATAATCCGTAGCGCGATAAAACATTAGCGCTCCTTCGCGGAAGATTGGTGACATACTCTCCACGTGGAGTGCCAAAAATCTTAGGCTCACTAGACTAATTATGCATGCATACAAAAAAAACTTGTAATCCAAGAACAAAAGTCATTAGACATGAATATACAAGGACTAGTACGAACGTGAAGGTCATTCTACGATTAACAACTATAACCAAAGGTCCTGTTTGTTCCTAAATATATGTTTTTACGTTATAAGTTGTACTTGTAATAATGAGCCTTTAATTAAAAGATGTAAATGACAGAAAACATTTTTAAAGACACCATTATTTTAATTAAAGTGCTCAGTGTAAGTGACACTGGTATGTTTCTAAAACTAAAAACAAATTATTAAGGTTCACTATACCTACCTACTGTAAATAAACACTATGATTGGAACATAATATGGATCATGCTACTTTATTTTAAGAAATAAATTAAATGAAATGAAAATTATTTATTTGTCCCTGAAGCAGGTACATTTTAGTTGTTAGTTACATAGAGTTACGATCCTCTTCTTCAGCTAACCAGTGTTGCATACAAATATTATTATGTTCAATTTAACTACAATACATAATTACTTATTTAATTCAATAATTTTTTGAAACATGCATTATTTATATTAAATTTCATTATTATTAGATTCTGTATGTAAATAAATGTCAATTTTATAAAATCAATCAATCATACTTAATGTCAATATTAAAGATAAACGAATGTCAAAGCTTGTGTTCTGATATAACAAATTAAATTGTTTTTTTTAACCTAATGAAAGTTTAAACAGTGTAGAACAGCTATTTAATTTTCTTCTTTACCTTTAAACAGTTAATAGCCAAGCCTCACAAGGTGTTAATAGCTAAACCTCTCCATACCATATTAACTATCGACATGATCGGCAGTATACTACAGGCAGGTGGACAATAAAGAAAGCTTGACACTGCTGATGAGGAGCTGGTGGTCAACGTAGCTGGACTCGCAGCAAGTGTCCACTGACTGGCCGCAGAGCCAGGTCCACCATGAGCTTCAGCTTCTCAGCCTCGGATATGATGTGGAGCTCTCTGACACAATACGCTAGCGCCGTTTTTAGAAACGTCATTGCGTATTTTTTACCTAGAGAAAAATAGTCAAACATGCAGCACAATCTTTTTACATCTTTATCAATAAGTTTATTAAACACTATGGAAAAAAGAATCCAGTGTTTACTTGACCACGTGCTTCAAAATGGGCGTCAAAAGCGTCTTCAAAGTCAGTAACGCTCTTTTAATGCCTCTGATATTGTTGGGGTTCATAACGAAGGTTGCGAGGGTTCAGAACCTATAGATCGGGTAAAATGTACCACTATTTTTCCACCTTTATCAAAAAAAAGGCCCAAGGCCTTCAACTGCCTCACACCATTTTTATGGTACTTTCCTATACAAGAACTCCTTTATAGCTACTTACAGGCTAGAAAATCCGTAGCGTTATTGTAGGTTTTGTTTGCAAACACATCTCGCGTTCATACTGCAGGCAGTATACCAGGGTCAAAAGACCTTCCCTTCACCTTGACTAGTCACATACATGAATACCCTTTTGGACGAGGTTCACGCTCCGAGCTCCAAAGTCAGCAAATGCGAATTTGAATCCCGCAAGGAATAAAGTGCTTGTATGATGTGCATCAACATTTGTACAGACAACAGCAAGTCAACCTACCACAAAACGTCAAATTTTCCCAAATGATATTGATCTCTACGTGTCGGACTTAAAATTAAAAATCAATTCAATGACCTTTAACTTTTTGGGTAGGTTGACTTGCCGTTGTCTGTACCTGAATTATGGATAACATATTAATTTATTTAAGTATGTATATCCGTTATTTAGTCATCATAATACAAGCTATTCTTACTTTAGGACTGGATCAATATTGTGATTCTTAGAAGAATTAATTTAGAGGACTTTACCTATACAAGACCTCCTTCCATAGCTGAAGGCAAGAAGAGACGTTGCGTGTGTTTGAGTCAGGTCTAACTCCAGCCACCTCTCGGGTCGGTAGACGAGCACGTCCGGGCCCCAGCATCTTCGCGACCTTCCCGCGCCCCACGCGTTGATGCCACAGCCTGTGTCTTTAGGTACCACACAAGAGCCTGTAAACATGATAACACATCGATTGTGTCGTTTTATTCGGAGTTCCTACAGTCGCCTTCCAGGGTGCCACATTCTGGCTCCATCATAAAAATATTTTACCCAGGAAAGAGTCCTTGTCAAGACGAATCAAACGAGTCTAATTTTGTTGTTGAGGTAAAGTAGTCATAATAAGTACTTAGAGGGTTTGACAGCGATTGTGCAGCATTTTTTTTTAATAAACTTATCTTACTAATTATATTATATCATTAACTAATTTATTTATCAAATAGTTAAATATTTGCATGCCAGCATACAGGCTAAGATCTGCAACCATCTGACATACATTATGTTTACATACTCGCTTGCCATATACTTACTTAACTTTAAGTCTTTGTCAGCGTATCTCATGACAACAGGTATTGGAGGATACAGTCTCAAAGTCTCCTGGATGACTGCCTCGCAATATTTCATTTGTGCTAAATCTTCTTTTTGTATTGCGCGTTTGCTATCACCGAATATACCTTTCAATCTGAAAAATATTTATACTTAAATAAGTAAATATGGGCCCGACAATACACGTTAATTGCTGCTGGTCTGAATTTAGACATTAAGTACCCCGACAACGTTGTCTTGTCCCAATTTGACAATGTAACACGACATATGCGCCCGTAGTAGCAAACATCTCACAGAAAAAGGACGTTCAGTTTTTCCCGAATTCGAAAAGAAAGGCGCTTCTTCTCGGGGAGTTTATATTGCGAGTCTAGTACTGTCTTGTTCTTTTAGGTATTCTGTGACTATGCTAACAAGTAACTGTGTGTTTTGCAAAAAGTGTTTTAAATTAATTATTTCATCAACTACTAACTCTTCATACAGCTTATTCTGCACATCATTGTTACATCCAATCATGAGTAGACAATAGAAGAGTGTGGTAGCCACCGTCTCCTGTCCGCCTACGATGATGGTGTCCACCTCTGACTGCAGCTGATCCAGGGTCATGCGCTCGTCTCTCTCGCTCACCTCCAAGAGAATGTCCAGAAATGATTTAAACCTGGTCTCTGAGGGGTCTATAAGGAAAACAAAAGAAGACAGTCATGTGTTGGTGTACACAAATGTTCGCGTGAAATTTGTTGATGTCATTTTGGGATATTTTTAGTGAATGTTTATTACCCAGCTCTTTTTCTTTGGCTCCAGATTTTTTCTTTTCTTCCCACTCTTGTTTCCTTCGGTTTATGACCTGCAAAAAAACTGGTAAAGATGTATTTCAAATATAATTATGGAAAGTGTCTTTCATCAGATTAGCTAGCTTAATTACTTTGGAGTTAGCGTTTTAAATATTCTTATTTGTTTTGAGCCCGTTAGCATTTTATCAGTCTTCTTTCTTCTACCGCTTTGCCGCGTTTCTGTTCAGGTTCAGGTTAGGCAGTTAATCATGATTCTAGATGCGGCCAGTCTAGTTAGTATATTTGGAGCTATAGCTATCGGATGGTGATGGTCAGGGGCTTAAAGCTCACTGGCAGCGGCGCTTTGGTGGTAAATCACAAGCATATACTTTAAATGAATTAAGCCTGTTCCTTTTAACAGATAACAGGCTGCACTTTAATACGAGCTAAAGTGAAGCCCACAATATGGTCCTGAAGCAGTGGAAAGGTAAAAAAACAAATTGGGACATGTAAAAGAGCCTATAAGCCTACAAGTATATGCAGAAATAAAATCTATTGGTGTTTGCAGTGTTAGTACCAACCGTCGCAGACACATTATGTATGACATCGACGCACTTCATGAGCTGCCTGTGCGAGGGCGTGAGCTGGTACACCCAGTCTAGGTGCTGCAGCAGGTTGAGGCCTCGCTTGATGAGCAGCTTTACGGCCGTGTTGAACGCTTCGTAGTACTCCGTGGTGACGATGCTGTCCGATATGCGGGGCACGCCGAGAGCTGTCTCTGAAAGAAAATAATCGGGAAAGATAAGTATCCTTTGCAGGGCATCTCAACTATGGGGTGGTTTGGGCCATATTCCATTTCGCGGGCCCCAAGTGGATTGGTAGAGGGGTGGTGTAAGGCCATTGACTAAACCGTACTATTAGATGTTATTAAGCCACCCAAAACCTTCGACTAGGCTTTACAACAAGCAATGATAGTCCGGACCAACTTTTGATGTGCTTTTCACCGTGATGTGCTTGTGATAATACCTATCACTAAATATGGTCCGAAAGGTAACTCATCATTAACAATTGCGTAGACTGCCTAACTTTAGTAGTCACACCAAAGGGATGCCGCCACCTCATTTGAATCAATAAAATAAAAAGAAAAGCTAAACAAGTTTCTTTATTACAGTTCTGTACTAGCGCATTCATATTCACGCACATAACATCAGTGCGTAATGTAATGTCAGAGCGGTGGTAGACCAGAAGCCGGAGGCTTACTACACAGCTACTTGTCTTGAGTTAGGATCTGCAGAACGTACCGAAAGATGGCCATCAGGTGATGGTAATCGCTCTAAATTAATTTAATAACTAGACTTGCCAAATCTAGGATCATGGTCTAGCTAAGCCAACCCCGACTTAGGCTTGGAACAAAACTCTAAGAGAAAATTGCGTTCCAAATATACCTAGAAGTTATGCACGGAATTACTTAGTACCACCAAAGATCATTTTCTTTGGTTCCACTAACCAGACAAACTGATCGATTAAATGATGTCCTATTGAACCAACTAAGCCACTAAGCTAGGTAGCCACGCCCATTGCATCTAAAGTGTTGGTTCTACAGGGTTAGCGATTTAAGTGATCAGTTTGCTACGCTGATAATTGTACTCACGGCAAACAGTCTCAAGTGTGGTGTAAGCCAGGTATTTTTGCATAGCATCAAACGGTTCCGCCCCGACCTCTCTCTTCATGTTCTCAACGAGTTTCTGTGCCTGCGCGTTAAAAACGGACTGGTAGCCGTCCACCACCCAGCTGTTGAATGAACCAGCCAGGTTCTTGATATTGTGCTTCCAGATTGACCCTGAAACCAAAGAGAAGACAATCGGACCGAGGATTCCGTGCCAATTGGAATCGAATCGAAAGCCTGACTTTTACTTGACCATTTCTTTTTAATTTGTTGTACGTTTTACCCCAATATGTTTTAAAGGAGCTACAACGAAAAAACAAAAATAATCATATTTTGACCTTAAAAACAAATAACGTTGGGTTGTGAAACAAGCAAAATGTTACCTACCAGGTCCAGTGACGAGCCCATTGCCCAGCCAGGGTCTACCAAAATTGTAGTAGTAAGGTTTCTCAATAAAAGCATTGGTTACTGTCTTCACATCCTCACCACCATTAAACACTGAAATCAAGTATTTTGTTATTGGCAACCTGTATTGTATACAGAAGAATTTGTAGTATTTGCGTAGTAGAATCAGCCCCTTAGGGTCCCATAGCACCTTTCTGTTACACCCGATAGAATTTATTTTTTAATGTGATTCTAGTTGAAATCACTATCACTGTCTTTATTTATTTTTTATTATATTTGAGGATGAGAATCATTCATAGATGAGATGAGAAGAAAAACTAATAAAATAGTAATATGAAGGCTGCCGCGGATGCGGAAGTTTCTCATCCGGTCTTACCGCGTGACTTCGCACATCCACCACAGCATATTCATCTCCGTGGCACGCAGCTTGACTGTTACAATAAGCCCGTCAAGTTCGTTCTCAAATCTCACGCGAGGCGATAGAAGCTGACTGGTACAGGGTGGGCTAGGTGTCAGCAGTGTAAGGTGGTGCACTGGGGAAGCTACTAATACCTACTAGCTACTAAAGGTGACTGAGTTTGTTGCGCCGTTTCTTCTCATCACCAGCCAATATGTAGTCCCGAAGCGGTGGTAGGACTAAGCTATACTTTTGGGACGTGTATAAGTGCCCGGAAGAGGGCCTATGTACAAAATAAATGAGTGAGTGAGTGAGTACCTTGATAATACGCAGCGTTTGTCGTCCCAGCCTACGCCTGCATGTCACCCTGCAAGTTGCTCTCGAACTTGACGAGCTAGTAGCATTTGGCACAAAATACTAAGTAAATTTTACTCCTGTGGTAGGAAAGACTTACTCAAAACTGGGCACGGTCCAATCCACAAAACGAAGGGCAGGTTTTTTTCATCTGCTTTCTCTGATAGATCTGTTAGTGTACTTAATAAATCTGAAAATAATATTTGAATAAGAATAGGAATATTTTATTTTTCCCACAAAAATAACAGATTACAGAAATGAAAGAAAAGAATTGATATACCAAAAATTAAATAATTGTAAAAAATTTGTTTAAAAATCTATAAAAAACGCAGTGAACTTTTAATTAGACGGCGACCGTCTGGTGTAGTGGTTTGCGCTCCGGACCACAAAGCCAGCGGTTGCGAGTTCGAATCCCGCAATAGCCAAATGTTTGTGTGATGAGCACGAGCATTTGTACCTAAGTCATGGATGTTTAGAGAGGTATTTAAGTATGTTTATCGCCATAATACAAGCTTTGCTTAGTTTGGGGCTAGATAATTGGTGTGATTGTGAAAACAATTTATTAAAGATAATTGTTACTAACAACTTTATGGGCTAAGCCTGAAATATGTGAATTTTTATTTTTTATTTTTTTATTAAAAATTTAATTTATTAATTTTATTGTAACAGCATGGATGTTAACTTTTTATTAACAATGTTTTTCAGTGTTTCTGCTTAATACAATTTATTCTTACTCAAATTTTTTAAAATGATTGTACAGAGACACAGAGAAGTTACTCACGCTTAGTTTAATGAGACACATAGAAGTTACTCACGCTTAGTTTAATGAGACACAGAGAAGTTACTCACGCTTAGTTTAATGAGACACAGAGAAGTTACTCACGCTTAGTTTAATGAGACACATAGAAGTTACTCACGCTTAGTTTAATGAGACACAGAGAAGTTACTCACGCTTAGTTTAATGAGACACAGAGAAGTTACTCACGCTTAGTTTAATGAGACACAGAGAAGTTACTCACGCTTAGTTTAATGAGGAGACACAGAGAAGTTACTCACGCTTAGTTTAATGAGACACAGAGAAGTTACTCACGCTTAGTTTAATGAGACACAGAGAAGTTACTCACGCTTAGTTTAATGAGACACATAGAAGTTACTCACGCTTAGTTTAATGAGACACAGAGAAGTTACTCACGCTTAGTTTAATGAGACACAGAGAAGTTACTCACGCTTAGTTTAATGAGACACAGAGAAGTTACTCACGCTTAGTTTAATGAGGAGACACAGGAAAGTTACTCACGCTTAGTTTTAAAGATAGAAAAACGTTAGAACCAGTCCCACAGTATCTACTTACACTCTCCGCCTCCGAAGAACCTGTGCACATTACCGAAGAAAGGCAGCTCGGGGTACGTGGGCAGGCCCGCCAGCAAGCTGCGCGCGCGCCGCGTGCGGTACCACATCACGACGTACGCGGCGCACAGCGCGGCCGCCACCAACACCAGGCTTATGTACATCTGCTAATAAAATATGCACTTTAACTAAACTATAGACCTCATAAGAAAGCTCAAGGTCGCACAGCGTGCTATGGAAAGGGCTCGGCTCGGGCTCTATGCTTGGTGTTTCCTTGCGAAATCGAATTAGAAATGGGGAGATCCGAAACGAACAAAAGTCGCTGACACTGTTCAACGGATTATCAAGGTGAAGTGGCAGTGGGCGGGACACATAGAACTCGTAGAACTGACGGCCGATGGGGCAAAAAGGTTCTAGAATAGAGACCACGTACCGGCAAGTGCAACGTAGGACGTCCAACTACAAGGTGGACAGACGACCTGGTTAAAGGTTGCAGAAGGCCTCTGAATGCAGGCCGCTTCCAACCGGCCAATCTGGAAGTCAATGGTCTATGTTTAGCAGTGGACGTCCTATGGCTGAAATGATGATGACGATGATTTAGCGTAAATATCTATGGAGGCATAGCTTCAGCGTAGCGTAGGTCGCTGCTGCTTGCTGCTGCTGCTACGAAACTCTGTCCACGAAAGCATCAACGTAGCGTGGAGGGGCTTTATGCAAGATTAATGACGGGGGCCTAGCTGTATCAAAACGAACTGCACATGTTTTTATTTATTGAAAACTTTTGACACTGAAAACCACTGCAATAGCTTGACCATAGTTTCTACATTCTCATCTCTTCTATCTATCTACATAGATATTTATTATCTACATTCAAATAGGATGGTTTTGCTGTATGGCTGCGTATAAAGATGAACAACAAAAACTCGTTATGCTAAAAAAAAATCTGCCTCATCACTACACAACACCACCTAATGAAGCATAAAACTCGTCAACTTAACTAGTACCTATATTATTATTAGTAGTAGCGAAAGATCGTGAGATCGAATCCCACCCAGAGCCAATTGAAAGAAACATTCAAGTGAAACTATAACTAAATAGGATTATTGACGACCTCCGTAGCCGAGAGGCAGGCATATCGGACTTGGTGTCGCTATCTCTGAGATTCTGGGTTCGACTCCCGGTCGGTCAATGTAGAAAAATAACTTTACTATATTATCTCGGGTCTGGGTGTTGTGGTACACAAGTGCTTAAGCTACTTATCATACGATCAAAGCAATGTATGTGATGTTATCCAATATTTAACTATTACTCATATTTTATTATATTTATACTGTGAATGCAAAAATTTCGTGACTCATTTGAAATGGTAGTGCATATTTTGTTTGTTTGCCTTGTGTGCTATAAATACTCCTTAATTTTGTTACTTGTTTACGAAAAACTGCACCTAGATTGAGCCGGATAAACGGATCTTATTATATTTTTATTGTTTGAAGGGCCGTTAAGATTACATTATTATTTCAAACATTTCCTTGTGATGTTATTATGTGAAGCTCCAGCTGTAATTGTTAAGGCTTCCTAATAGATGTAATGATTAACTATATTATATTTAATTCACAATAGCAATTAACTATCATCGACAGATTGCTTTGATTGAGGCTGTTAATGTACTGAATGGTTTGTTTTTAAAATCTAGTTGCTGCTGCAAAAACACATTATGTTAAATAAATGTGCTGCGCCTGCATGTACGTGGCGTACATTCTAGAACCACACATCTACATTCTAGACTTGATAAAGGTTGCAGGAAGCAGCTGGATGCAGGCCGCTTCCAACCGGCCAATCTGAAAGTCACTGGGGAGGTCTATGTTCAGCAGTGGACGTCCTATGGCTGAAATTATGAAAAAAATGTGAGTTTGACAACACATCTCTTGTCATGGACTCGAGACTTGAAGAAAGATTGGGCCCTGGTACCACAAAATATACTCTACCCGATTATAGGTTGAAAATCGGATGAAGAAATACGTCAATTTTGGTAGGTTAAAACTCTTTTTTTTAAATTCATTGTGGCACAATCAGCGTCTTTAGAGGCCAACAACACACTAATTATTATTATTGCAATTGCACACCATAGACGAAGTACTTTTGTCTTAAGCGTCTACGAGCATACCCGCAGGCCCGAACCTATTTTGAAAAGTTCGACTTACCAGATTAAACTGACCCGGATCTATTGACTAGCACCTACCCGCCAGTTCGTCTGCGTGAACTTCAGAATTAAGCCAAATAGGAATTCATTATTCGCTGTGTGCGCGATGACAGCGCCCCTAGTGACCACAATTATTGTGGACTAAGATCTCTCAAATTATGGCAACTGGATGGTTTGAGAATTATTTTCGGATTGTTTTTCTTTGAAATTTGATGAAAATATCTAAAACGTTTGTGCATATTAAAATTTGATTTTCTTACTTGAACTAAAATATAATAAATGTTTAATACGTACGGGATTTGAATCGATACAACATGATATAACTTTCCAACCGCAAACTGTGCAAAAAGGAAAAGAATTAGAATTAGCACAGCATGTGAGTGATGTTAAAAAGCTTAGAACCAACGGACAAAACTACTTAATAAGTGGTGACACAAACCCCCTACAAACTTTTTTCTTTTCACCAGCAGCTATCCATTTATTTCTATGCTTTAATTTCCATCTTGATATTGGAAACGAATAAAACATGCACAAACTGTTTTTCTTATTGTTTCTACACTTTATAACACAACACGTACCACAGTATTTTTAAGTAAAAACGTAAAAATACTTAATAACGTTAATATGAAATTCTATGGAAATATAGCAATTTGACACATGACAGTCCAGAGTTATTTCACATTTCTGCCAAATAGCGTGGCGCGATTGATTTGACGCTCCCCTGCACCACCCACTTTGCACATAGCGAATAGAGAAAAGAAAAACTGGAAAAGATTATTACCAATACCTATACAATTAAAGATAAGTTATATTTATCTGTGTGTAAATTCGTCTTCTAAGATAGTGTTGTACCTATAATAGACATATGTATAAGAACAAGACACTTCACCTTCATTTGTTAATGTTGCATATGTATGCTGTTGGTGTACCTATTTAATAAAATAAAAAATGAAATATACAGAGTGTCCTCTAACTTGAGGGTAACCTTATTCTACGAGTATACATCAAGTAAACAACTTTTGTTCTAAGACTTAAAAATATGCACTTTTCTCTGTCTTTCTATAAAAAATCAATCGGCTATTTGGTATTAGATAGATAAATAGATTATCTTTATTGAACACCACACAAAAGAAACAAATCACAGGAAAAAATACATTAAGAATAGCACAATTTAGGCGGTCTTATCGCTACAAGCGATCTCTTCCAGACAACCTTCATGTAGAGGACAAATTGAGAATGAATTAAAATTAAGTTGAAATAATTTTCATGCAAATTTGCAAAAGATGAAGAAAGTTGTTTACTATGAGCACTGATTTGGTATTACTATGAGTTAGACTTACGGGACGCCATGTATACGTGTGCCACATTTCATCAAAATTCGTCCAGCCGTAAAGCGTATTTGAATAACAAACATCCAAACATACAAACCTTTATTATAACTATAAGTAAGATTAATCATGATTATAATAACACTGAACAACACTCACGCTTGTTTCGTTCTGTCCTGACCCAAAGGATTCAAAAGACTGAGCCCGGGATTATAATCCGCGGTACATATACTTACACTCGGATCGCACAGGGCCGTATCTAGATTTCATTTCAGTGATAAATTATTTACGAGTTTTTTTGCTACGCTCCATTAAAATGATGACTATTTTTATAAACAATTTCACAGAACATGAGTAATTATAAAAAAAAGAATTTAAGACGTATTATTTTAAAATAATTATGGCCTGAAATTATTATTAGTAAATAGAGAAGACCAAAGTTTTGATTATTAAAACTTTTTTTTAAAATAAATTATTAAAAATACATATTTTTTAATTCTCTAAAAGTTTTTATTATTACATCGGGATTTATATATCTAAAATTCAATGGATATTTACACACATCCACACTTGACTTTAGAAGAGATTCAGCTAGTTCAGCAGAAGAAGCAAGTTCTTTAGTTGTAGAAGTAGCTATATTTGAGAAGAATTTCTCAAAAGTATATGCGACTTCTATGTTTGAGTTAATTTGCTTATCCCTAATTTTGAGAGAGTAAGTTTGATCCCTTGATTTTTGTTTACATGTTTGATTTTTGTTTCTTTATTTATTATATACCACGTGGCTTTTACTTTATTTGTAGAAACTTTTACTTAATTAAGTTTACTTACGTTAAAAACGTTTACTTAATTTATCTATCCTATTAATTTTAACTGGCCTATAAACAGCCTCTACTATATTTCAGACATAATGGTGCTCAAACGATAACTTTTGTCCACTATGGTCCGAACTTAAATAATTTATAATAGATTTGTCTGTTATATCGTCATTACAAAAAATATTATCTAGGCAGTAGCTGATGTAGGAATCACTCTTGTGGGTTCATTAAAAAGACCTATTCCGGACAAATCCAACAAAGCCAAGATCATAACAATCGGTCCAGCCGTTCTTGACTGGTGTAACTAACCCTACTTTGATTTATATAATTATATAGATAAAATAATTGAGACGTCCCCAAAGGAAGTAAGTAAGTACTAGGTACTTAGTAAATTATAATTTCGCAGAGTCTGTCCCTGTGTGATAATAACTACTTAAGGAAGTAAAGTGGATTTGAGTTCATGTTTCAGCGAATGGCACTTATTGTACATTACTGTGATTTACCATTCCCTGACCCACGTGGATGAGGCAAACTAAACAAAGTGAACACTTGATAAAAAACCGGTCAAGTGCGAGTCGGACTCGGGTTCCGTACCATTATCTATACAACATTAGATACTATGTTATAATAGAGGAGAGAACAGAAATACACTCTAAAAAAAACTATTTTAAAAAATCAGCTTTGTTGTATGGAAGCCCCCCTTAATTTTGTTTGTACAACTAAATAAACTGTAAAAATTTCAAGCGTCTACCTGTTGTCGTTATTAATATCTAGCAAAAAACGGCAAAAATATCACGTTTGTTTGTATGGGAGCCCCACTTAAATATTAATTTATTCTGTCTTGAGCATTTGCTGTTACAACGGCAACAGAAATACATCATCTGTGAAAATTTCAACTGTCTAGCTATTTCGGTTCATAAGATACAACCTGGTGACAGACAGACAGACGGACAGCGGAGTCTTAGTAATAGGGTCGCGTTTTTACCACGGGTACGGGACCATAAAATCGATCGCCTCAGGAAGGAATGAGATGCCGTCTCACCGCCATTTTTTAATCTGTATCCGTACTGTTTTTGTATGGGCGACGAGATAAACCAATAAAACTAATTTATTTCTGTAAATAGGCCTAAATTAAGCTCTTTTACACGTCCCAATATATTTTTTTACCTTACCACTGCTTCGGGACAATATTGTGGGCTAGTGCCGAGAAGAAGCAGCGCAAGGAACTCGGTCACTATTGTCAGCCTCTTTTTAAATAGTTTACATTACAAGATAAAATTAACCTGTGCGAGCACGGCAGTATTTAATTCCATACATTTTTATCATTTAAATAGTCATTTACAGTGTAATAACCTTTTTTCATTAAAATCATCTTGACATGTGATTTAAATTCATACATAGGCAGTTCAGCAATGGACCTTGGTAATTTGTTAAAAAAGCGAATACTTTTTCCCATAAACGAATTACCCACTTTAAGCAGTCTGAAATTTGGAACGGCAAGTTTATCTTTATTCCGGGTATTAATATTATGCATGTCACTCTTTTTAGGAAATGGATGCAGGTTTTTGCGAATATACATGATATTTTCATAAATGAATTGAGAGTTGACAGGACTTATCATTTCATCATTTGTATCTATGTTACCCAATATCTTTGACAAATGTAAACCGATTTTGATGATTATTTTTTTATTAAATAGCTTATACTTCAAAGATACTATAATAAAAATTTGCGGAAAAAAATTCACCGCTCAGAGTGGAATAATACGAAATGAAATCGGTGTTCAGCAGTTAAATTTTGTTTGCACTGTTAAGATCTGTTTTGATTAGGATTTATCACTAAAAATAGATTAAATAAATAAATTTTATAAAAAAATTAAGACTGACTTCAAAAAACTAAACAGCTTAAAATAATCTTAACACGTAAGGTACTTAATCACTTACTTTTGGAGTCGGTGCCAGTCGATGAAAGATTCAATGTTTTCGTTTTTTTTTAAAGTCGTTTTTTTTTAACATAAGGCCAGCCGCACTTTGGGTACATTTTTGTAGGAATGGGAAACGTGCGAATAGAGGGTCAGCACTCGCCACTGTACAGAATGACAAAGAGCTACAATCAAATTAGGTCTCCAATTGATATTTTCCATGATTCTGTGGCCTCAGTTAGGGCAACTATTCTCTAACTATTCAGTTAGGTTAGCAAAAAATAGCTTAGTTATGATGCATAATCTTTGTAGAGATTTATCCTATTATAAATTCTGTGGTTGAGGTATGTAGTATTATAAACAACTTGTAAACATGTCCACACATTGCATGCTGTGTTCACTTTTTCTAGAATGAACGTTGAAAACATAAGTTGCATTCCATTTGTGAACCAAATAAAATAAAAAATAAAACAAATTGGGGCCAGTGCGCGGGCTCCCATAGTAGTTGGAGGATCCGGATCGTTCGTATGTTGCCGCACGAATCAAATTCGTACACGCGTCTAAAGTAAGCGGCTGCCCCATTTCAAAATCTAGTTAGACTTAACTGAAGACTTTTAGGGCTCAGGGTGCGATTTTGATATTTTTTGGCTAAACACCATTTTCTAGTAAGCCCCTAATTACTGCAAAAACACCTACATCGATAGCTTAAATAAATAAAAATTACAATCTAGTAGAGTAGATGTAACGTCAACGGCAAGTCAACCTGCCCAAAAAGTTTAAGGGCATTGAACCGATTTTCAACTTTAACTTCGACACGTAGAGATCAATTAAGTTTTGTTAAGTTAAATTATAGAAATTAATTATTAATTTGTTTTTATTAAATGACATTACCATTTTATTTTTTTAATCATTGATACTTTTTTTTGAATTTTTTTGAATTTTAAATTATTATTATTATTTCTTATATTTTATATGGTTTATTATGTTCTGATTTTAATTTAATTTTGATTTGATTTTATTTTCGTTTTATTTTATTAGTGAATTTTTGTTTTAATGTAATTTATGGATGCTATGTTGTCTGAAATAAATATATTTTAATTTAATTTAATTTAATAAGTTATTAGCATACTTAAATACCTACATGAAACCTAAGTATTTAATTCAGTTAAGTGTTTTATGTTTATTTTTAAAAAGCTTTATTTACAAACATCTTAAAAACTAACAGAAGTAGGTATCCCTCCAAAACGCTTAGAAGATTAGTACCACATTACGATACAATTTAAACAAATTACAGTATAATGAAATCGATCTTGTTCAAACTAATACAGAGTCTTACAATGAAAATACAATTTAATGTTACCGTTTATAACATGGAGCATATATCATTATCCAATAGACTAGAAATGTCATTAACTTTGTTCGACAAGAATTCCGCCAAAATGCATATGGCGGCTGCTGCGCTCCGATTGGCCGACGCATGATCATGCATCAAACTAGAGTTGTTGTATGTACAGACAAAAGCACGTCAACCTACCACAAAACGTCAAATTTTCTCAATTAATATTGATCTCTACGTGTCGGACTTAAGTTGAAAATCAATTCAATGACTTTATATAAACGTTTTGGGTAGGTTTACCTGCCGCTGTCTGTACTCGATGGTTTATATTGACATCGACGGGAAATAACAAACACGCCATACAAAGCGGACGTCATACAAAGCATTTTGTAGAAAATAAAGAATCTCCCGTTTTTGTTAGTATGTATTTATTTTAATAGAGAGAAACAAAATAGAGTTGAATAAAAATAGTACTCGTACATACATTTTATATTTTTTTATTTTTTACTTATGAAATCAGTAATGCTTGTTAGCTTTTGTTCTGCCGACACACTGCCGAAGGCGTTAGGAATCATGTCGGTCAATATAACCGGACACAATTTATTAAAATGGGTCACAATAAGCGACATGTAACTTTATGTGAAGTCTTTAATCAGACTTTGTATAAAAAAATATACAGTGTGTAACGAAAAGGTGAAATAAAACTTTAAGGGGTTATTCTACGGCTAAATTACATCAACTTTTTCTATGGGACCAACATCAAAATCTCAAAAAAAAAATTTACGTTTCCATACAAACTGATGCCAGCTGGTCGCGTTTTAGTATGGGAAAGTGTTTTTTTTTTTGCGATTTCGATGTTGGTCCCATAGAAAAAGTTGATGTAATTTAGCCGTAGAATAACCCCTTAAAGTTTTATTTCACCTTTTTGTTACACACTGTATATGAAAACCAAACTTCGCTGTGTAATTACTTCATAATAAGCGGGTGGTGAATAAAGGCGGAGTCATAATAAACGGATTCTGCTGTACATGATTGTCATTGCCAAGAGAGTACCTACTAGAGATTGTAGTGATACCTACCCCAGAAGCTATTAAACGCTATAACAGCTAAATTACTCACTTAGTTACATTACTATCATTAAGCATCATGATTCAAGAATAGTGCAAAATAATTACGGGTATTGCCACGATTTTATCATTATTGACAACAACTATATTATTGTTAAGGCTGTTCTTCGTAAAATATTTAACTAAGTATACATCGTTCTTTTTGATTTTCTAAAGAAAACTAAAGAAATCGATACAGCTGAAACAAAAAGCAAGCTCAACTGGCAGTGGGCTGGTCACTTTTGAAGTAGTACCTACCGATAATCAATGGGGGAGAAGACGTCTTACTGAAGGTGCTTGCCAAGTCGCGGTCTCCACTCAACAACACATCTACCCCATCGGTTATCGGTTCTACTTCAAATGTGACCAGCACACTGCCACTTGAGCTTGCTTGCTTGATTCTTTAAGCTATATCGATTTCTTTAGTTTTCTTTGGTTGACTTCATTTCTGATTGATATTTGCTTACACCTTATGATTATTTACTTGCGTAAATACGACCGTAACGACCGTTTAAAAATAATCATAAATAAACATTGTACAAAATCACATCACATACATTGCTTTACTTGGATAAATAGCCATGTTACTAACTAACTGACAATAGTGACCGGTTTCTTGCTGTTGTTTTCTTCTTCTCGGCGCTAGCCCACATTGTCCCAAAGCAGTAGGGTAAAAAAAAATTGGGACGTGTAAAAGAGATTTTTTTATTTGCAGAAATAAATTGATTGGTTTTATAACATAGAAAACTTCGTTTTCTACATTGTTTCGACTGAGAATCGAATCTGGGACCCCAAAGATGGCGACGTCAAGTCCAGGTACTCGCCTCTCGGCTACAGAGGTTGTCAATTTAAATGTAAGGAGGACAATGATTGCTAGAATATAAAAATAAAATAAATTGGGATATTGTGTTTAATAAAACACAATATTTTGTGTTATTCTTATTTTATTTTTACACGCCAGAGCACTAATATAGATCTGGAATTTTATTTTAAGAACAAGGTTAAGTTATTTGTGGCTGGCGCTTATCTTTTAATAGTTAAGTAACAGGTAAACGACAAAAATACTCACTTAAATCCTCGGAAAGTTTATGAATCAATGTAGTGAACGTTCATTCATCAAGGTTTATTGTTTCCAAATAATACTTTAAGTATCGTTTCCTGTTTTGCGAATTTTTATACAAGGTTTCACTCAAATAACGCGGACAGTATTCCAGCCTGCCTAGCATGAGCACCAAAACACGAAATGATATGATATAGCGATATATCAACACCAACTGTAAAAATATGATAGATATAGCCGCCATATTGAATTGCCGTTCCGGTGACATTACATATTATGATACTCGCCACGCTTGGTAGGCGCGTTGGCGAGCGCAGTTTTTTATAAGACGCTGCTGCCCATCTCATGCTACAGGTATTAGTCGCCTCTTACGACATGCCTCCTGTTGGCGGTGGGGAAGTGTATCCTTTACAGCCGTCCCCACACGGCACGAGAGCAGCAATACAAACCATATTTTTTCGAAACTAGTAAGTGATTTTTCACTTACATTTAGTTTGAAATGACAAGTCCTGCCAACTCTCGCCCATACGAAAACAGTAAACATATAGAATAAAAAATGGCGGAAAATTTTGTCGTATAAATCATTGCGCGGAGACGCAAACTTGTTCCTAAAAAAATCTAATTTGTCAGTTGGATTAACAGAAAATATTAGACACGTTTTGTTTTTCTTAATCAAACAAAAAATGATAAAGATATAGCCAGGTAAAGTCCCGCGTAACGTCACGCCTTGCGACACTTTTTAGCAAGGCGTGACGTCGTTCGTCATTTTTTGTTTGATTGACAAAAGACAAAATATGAGGTCAATATTTTTTGATTATCTAACTGACGGACTAAATAGAATAATCTTTTTTTGACCTGGGAAACTTTGGCGGTGATTGAGGACATCGTGAGGATACTGCACATCAAGGTAACTCTGGCTGTGTAGCCATGATCCAAAATTGTGTGGTTGTGTGGTCTATGGAGGTCTAATGGCAATTGCTCTAAATGTAATAACAAGACTTATCGCGTCTAGGTAGGATAAGTCTGCTTTCCATTTAAAGAAAGAGTAAAGGCCACTTTCACCACTTGCTCATAAGTTCCGGATAACCTATCTGGCAATTGTTTTGACGGATAACCAATACAAATAGCTGTCAAAAAAGCGCCAGATAGGTTATCCGGAACTTATCAGCAAGTGGTGAAAGTGGCCCTAATAGGTACTCTTTTGTTTGTTATTATGACGACCTCCTTAGCCCAGAGGCGAGCATACTGGACTTGGTGTCGCGATCTCTGAGGTCCCAGGTTCGATTCTAGGTCGGTCAATTGAACGGGAATTAAAAGAAAGTTTTTTTTTGTATATTTCCTGTCCAACTATAGTTTGTCTTCGTGGCCTCTCACTATGGGCCTCATAAGAAAGCTCAAGGTTGCATAGCGTGCTATGGAAAGGGCTATGCTCGGTGTTTCTTTGCGAGATCGAATCAAGAATGAGAAGATTCGTAAACGAAAAAAATTGCTGACATAGGCCCAACGGATTAGCAAGCTGAAGTGGCAGTGGGCGGGGCACATAGCGCGTAGAACTGACGGCCGATGGGGCAGAAAGGTTTTAGAATGGAAGCCGCGTACCGGCAAGCGCAGCGTAGCACGTCCACCTACCAGGTGGACAGACGACCTTGTAAAGGTTGCAGAAAGCCGCTGGATGCGGGCCGCTTCCAACCGATCAATCTGGAAGTCACTGGGGGAGGCCTATGTTCAGCAGTGGACGTCCTATGGCTGAAATAATGATAGTTTGTCTTAAAATCATAAGTGCAGCCTTAGATTAATGACATCTAACCTAATCATGGTATTTAACCTACGTAATCCGCGCGCAAATTTTAAGCAACTAAATTGGAGCCACAGACTCCCTACACTTGATAGCTCAGTAGTGTCCAAACGCATGACAATCTAGATGTAGGTATTGCTTTTATTGAGTTTTTCCCGCTTTTCGGGAAAACTAATATTAAAAGCAACCCTATTTTATACTGGTGTGCGTGTGTTTGTGTGTAAATGTTTGCACACAAAACTGTTTTGCTGCTTCATTGATTTATCCTTGACATATCTGTCTTTAAATATCCCGGGACCCTGGGGCACACAAGCATTTTGGGGCCCTATTGCATAGTGGAAATGAAATACTGTTGGTATGAATTCATGACTTCCAAAAAATAATTTCATATCTCCGTTAGAAGTACCTATAGTTTTAATTTTTTTCTTCTTTTTCTAGACTTTGATCCTCCTTTCAGTGAACAGTGTTTCTTATTTTACAAACATATTTTCTTGATTTGGAGCTCACGGGGGCTCACGGGGGCGGGAGCCCGGGGCACAGGCCCCGTGTGCCCTTATGGTAAAGACGGAGCTGCTAATAAAGATTCTGTCTTCTCTTTAACGTAGTTTTACCTGATCAGTGTTCCGTTTCATTATTCAAAATGTGTCTGTGTGTGTAATCATGACAATGTCTAAGTAGTGGGTGTACATTCTGAGCAAACATAGGCGGCGACAGGTGATTACGCCCTGAAAACTGCAAGTTGGCACCTAATTATACAAACTAAGCAATTACCTACCCAGTACATTGTTCTGTTGCGGCCTACTACTCCAATGTTTACGCTTGCCAGATGATGATGATTTAAACGATTCTCGTGAACTTGAACTACTTATTCTCATTGTCAAGCTGTGGGCGTGGGTAGTTTCTGCAGAGTTACTTACACTTGATAGGTTTTGATCAGTGAGGAGTGAGGATTTTAAGAGGAGAGCGTAAACGAATAAATTATGGTATTTGGGTTGTCTCTGCCTGGCGCCTTACCTAAGCTCTTAAAGCAGCCCTGCTTCTACACTGCCCTGGTCTAGTGTCACGTTAACAAAACATGTTAACTTTTTTTTTAATTACTTAATTTATACAAATTTTCTTTATTAACTAATAACTTAAATTAAAAAATAACTTTTCTATATTGTCTCGGGTCTGGGTGTTGTGGTACCGTCGTTGTTTCTGATTTCTGTAACACAAGTGCTTAAGCTACTTATCACGGGATCAGAGCAATGTATGTGATGTTGTCTAATATTTATTTATTTATTTATTATTATTTATTTACTTTTAATTATATAATTTTATAATTTACTTTTAACTCATCTATCAGTCATGCAGTAGTTTTACTTGATCAGTGATGCAGTCATGCTTAATATTAGGTAAGTAATCTATGTGCTTAATCGAGACGATCACTGTAAAACGTAATGTAAGTAAAACTACAGTAAATAAACAATAGAAATTGGATGTTGACAAAAGTTAGTTGGTCAAATTATGTCGAGTACTAAAATTAAATTAAAAAAGAGGCCCTTAAGCACAGTTGGCAAGGGTCAAGAAATGGTATTGGAAGTTAGTCAGCAGAAACAGTACTTACTTACATATTCATATTTTCGCATGCATGATTACATTAATACATACAAAAATACCATTTATAATCTGTTACACAATAATGTCGAAGCTAATTTGAAATACCGTTACCTTTGATTAACTATTTATTACTGATACGTAGAAGTCGCTCTTGGCTATGCCTTTGCTCATGAAAAAACGAAATTATATGACAACATGACAGTTCTTTTGACGTATGTCTAAAAGTTTTTTCTTAAAGTCAAGTCAATCAATGTCAGATTGTAGTCAGATTTGTCAACAAATAGCGAGAAATGCGAGAATGTTCTTCGCTTTTTTTAAAGAAAATGGCTTAAAATCTGATAAAACATGAAGCGAACAACGCAGCTATTTGATTTATATTGGGAAGACATTTTAGTGGCGCGGGTGCTACCCTACCTCACCATCCGCGAGTGTTTCAATTTCCGATGCGCATCAAAAACTTGCTTACAGATCATAGACATGTATTTTTCCAAGCTGAAATCGTTGAAACTCATGAATAAAGGCTTTTCGCCGCACGCCTTCAAAGTGAGTAACGTGCCAGTACGTTATTTACGGATATTTGCGGATGTTCAGTTGTTATGTCCTTGAAATCCGTTGGTTTTGCAGGTGTTTAGTGAAACTTGTACAAGACTGAATCTGCTGAATTTGAGTCGGTGTTCGACTGTCACAGATGCTGATCTCATCCCTATGCTGCTAGAGAACCCTGGCTTGGTGACTTTGAACTTAAGCCAGTGTAAAAACTTGACTGCTAAATGTTTACAACCAGTGATTCTTTACTGCAATAATTTACGGACATTGAAGCTAGCAAAGTGTAATTGGCTCACGACCGGGGCTATGGAGGCTCTGGCACTGCATCAGAGCAAGCTGGAGGATGTGGATCTGTCACATTGCTTATGTATTTCTGAAAGCTGCATCCTCATATTTATTAAAAAATTCAAGAACCTGAAGACATTAAACCTAGAGGGGAACAAGCAAGTCTCTGATAAATGTCTCTATGCACTGTCCAAGTATAGCACATCCCTGAAGCTCTTAAACTTGGGTGGATGCTCTGATATTACAGATAAAGGAGTCAGGTAGTTATTACACTATCAAATTAACTTTTACTCTTATATTAAAAAGTTTTTCTTATATTCCATTTGTTTGCACTGCCTCTCTTTCTAGGCCCATAGTTGGTAGTAGAAAAAGCCTTTACATTAAATGCATCATTTGTACCAATAAATTTTAAATAAACATACATTATTCTATTTTTATTTTATTTATTTATTAGGACAACCAACAAGACAAACATTAATACAAGCAAGGTACATAATATGACGTATGCTGACTTATAGCTAAGCGTCGTCTTAGTTATAGGCTGCCACGGCATTTAATGTGGACTACACAGGTTTATTACTTAAATTAAATACTTCTTCTTACTACTATTATTTATTTAAAACACATACAAGATGACATTTTAAAACTGATTTTGATTACTCAAGTTAAGATTGTCCACCCACTTGATCAATAAATGCATTTCAATCCATGGTCCAGAGCATGCCATGGTGCCAACCACTGAAAAAAATTGTTACTGTTGCTTAAACAAATAAAAAAAGACATGTAACTAAGCATTGATCTATATTTATTGTAATTACAGGGCTTTAGCACTACATAGTCCCAAACTAGAGGGACTGCTAGTCCGCGGTTGCACCAAGGTGACAGAGAACAGCTTGAAGCACATGAGGAACCGCGTGAACTTAGACCGGAGACCTGCAGAGCCCGTGCCCATGCCTGTGTATGTCCAAATATAGGCAAGCATAAGCCACAGTTCTTTAAAGGAAACCCTAATTATTTATCTTACTATCTCTAATAGTGCCAAATCGTCACGTCTAAACTTTTTCTTGTTCTTTGTTTTTGGCGATGAATATGTATTGTACCACCGTGGCCCACGGTCCGTGGGTTGTACAATGTTATCAAATTAAACCTGTGTCAATCATAATTTATTGAGTCATAGATAATTAATTATTTATTAAGACAGATCTATGATTCAATTAATAATGATTGACACAGGTCTAATTCAAACAAAATTATATTCATTTGTATTTATCGAATGATCTTCTTCCTTCCTTCCTTCTTTTCATCTTTTCTATTACAGGTGCCGATTTCATACTTAATTCCTCTATTTTAATAATTACAATTTCATCCATATTTTATTGTTAATTTTCGAACATTTTGCTGAGGGAAAAAATCTAGTGTTTGTATTTGTTATCTCCGCCTTTGATATTAGTTACTGTTAGTAGTATTTTCATTTTCATTTAAGTTCCTAAAATAAATATGTTATTCAATGTATTGAACTAGTATGAGCATTGCAGAGTTAAAACTTAGCATTAAGATTAAACTGTTTGAACTTGTCTCGTGAATAATTGATGCTGTCGCGCTTTGATTCGCCACTAGAGGCGCTAGTGTCGGTAGTGTCTTAAGAAATGTCAAAATATCATTGAATAGGTACTGTTTATGGGCTATTTTTATATAATTTAATTAAATATGATTGTTGTAAAGATTGCTTGAACGACAACTTGATCATAGTAGGAAAATGTAATTTATGTCCAAGAATTCTCATAACCTGACTGCTTATACAAGCAGTCTTCTTGGTTATGGACACATTTGATATTTTAATGTCTCAACTTTTGAGTGTCGTTTCGAGTCAAAAAAGGTTTTTTTCCTTTTATACTTTCATCTGCGCTAAATTGGTTCAGAAGAAACGCAACAAATAAATTAATTATAACAAACCAATTTAACTTAGGGACCTACTAAAAACTTTCTGACGTAAATCAACATTTGAAATTATTTCCCAGACTGACATCATTTTATTTGTGATTAAAGATATTATACTTGAAAGGGTGGGGTGTAGTGTATTCCGGATTATTTTCTAACACCATCAGCACGATCCCACACTTTTAAGTAATTTTAGATTTATTGTTGTATTGGTAATAAAATTTTCATAAATGTGTGCTTAATAAAACATACTGTATAAGGTTGTATAGGCTTATGTAAGCGATCCAAAATGTTTGCTTATATTTAAACTTTTCTATATTGTCTCGGGTCTGGGTGTTGTGGTACCGTCGTTGTTTCTGATTTCTGTAACACAAGTGCTTAATAAGCTTCTTATCATAGGATCAGAAGAATGTATGTGATGTTGTCAAATTTTTATATTTAATTATTTAATAACATTTTGTAATCATGAATGTCTGGTTATTCTTGTAATCTGACAAGGGATATGAGAGATAGTCGTACCACTCAAATTTAATTCAATATATTTATTGCATTTAATAATGTTACACAGGTGTTATAAATTCTACCCCTATGTGATTTAGTGAGCCAAGAATACGTTTGATGCTTTGATTATAATTACTTATTTCTGATAAGTAATGTATGTTTAAGAAAAGATCCTCATACATTATTTTATATATATAAAACAAAGTCGGGTTAGTTACACCATTCATAAGTCAAGAACGGCTGGACCGATTTTGATGATAGATTTGATTTGATTGATATATGATAGATATATTTGAGATTCTCTTGGACACCATACACAGAAGTTACAATTTGATCATTTTTTATTTTAGATTTGTCTCCGCCCTGAATAGCAGAATAACTATTAAAACATGGGGCAGAAAGGTTCTAGAATGGAGGCCGCGTACCGGCAAGCGCAGCGTAGGACGTCCACTCACAAGGAGGTCAGACGACCTGGTAAAACTCTGGATGCAGGCCGTTTCCAACCGGCCAATCCGGAAGTCAATGGGGGAGGCCTATGTTCAGCAGTGGACATCCTATGGCTGTGATGATGATGATGATGGTATTAAAACATCTGAAAAATTCACAAATAATATAGGCGGTACGAAGTTCGCCAGGACAGCTAGTACTTTATATATTTTCTTTGACCGTGTCGCACAACTGCACGACAAATAGTTTTTACTAGATTAAATGCGAGAAAAAAATATTTTAGTAAGTATGTAATTGAAATTCTAGTTCAATACAAAATCGACTATGTAAACAGTTTTATTTTTATGGAGCATCAAATTGTATGATGACGTTGTTCTCATGTTCAATTATTGTCATAATATGATCATCTCGCACCTTAGTATAAAGCAGTGTACAATCCCCGGCACTGATCTTGAGCGCTGAAGGAAAGAGTAGGGACTGTTTTGCGCAACTAACGAGACGATTATCGAATCAGAGACGCGTGTACGGAGAGAAAGCAGCCAATCCCGGCTGGCGGTGCGGGCGCGGCTAGCGAGTAGCCAATTACGTAATCGTAATGGTCTTCTGTACATTTTTCAAGATCCTTGCCGCTAGTTGTATCAAAGGTGTACAAGCTCGCCAGAAAGTATCATCGTTCTCAATCCCAATGCTGGGTGTCACACATAGGTATATTAGCTGATGGCATCAAATGGGCTATGGAGCCCACTTTGGTGTTGTCCTTGTTCATTAAAGACTCGCCCTTTGCCGATGCCGGCTTTGGAAAACTATCTACATTGCAGGCCGTGCTGTAACTAGGGCGGACGGGGGTGCCAGCTGTGCCAAGAATCTACAGATTAATCTAGCCTAGCCACGGTGCAGAACCTAAAACTGGTGACCGTGGTGGTGGCGTCTTGACATTGTGAGGTCAAGCGCTACCATTGGTCTATCGTTCAGTCAACTTCCGCCAGCCCAGGGATCGTTGACCTTACTATGTCAAAATGAATCCGCAGCCGCGGCCTTCTCCATCTGTCACCGGCTTAATGGAGCGCAGAAATGAAATGAATAGACCACACCATGCATGACTAGCATGATAAAGATGCTTGCACCGACGCATAACAAGCTAGTTACGGCAATGATTGCAGAGGTTGCCATAAAGTAACTAACTAATGAAAATGGCGCAGTATCCCAAAATGAGCCTTGGCCTCCAACAATAAGGATCCCCACTCCGGTCTTTTCTGCGCCATTATCGGTGGAGCTCGTGCAGTTCCTTCGCAACCTCGTTTCCCCAGCGGTACCTGGGACGGCCGACAGGTCGTTGGCCATTCGGTCGTCTTAAGTACGCTTGTTTTAACGCACGATGCTCTTCCATTATTTCAATGTGGCCGTGCCAGCGAAATCTGTGAGCTTTTATTTCGCCGATAATGTTCCGTTCGGCCACGAGATCTTCTAACTTAAGGTTCTTTCTCCTCTTTTAGGTGCCATTCTCTATCTGTACCGGCCCCATAATCTTCCTTCAGGTTTTCCTCTGAGCCACCAAGAGTTTCGTCTGTTCTTTAACAGTGAGTGTCCAGGCCTCGCAGCTATACATGAGAATTGCTCTTATCACCGTCTCATAAAAACGAATTGGTACGTTTGCTAAGACACTTAGACACCAAAACCCTGTGAAAGGCGGCATACAGAGGTTGCCATGAATAGTATTAAATCCTTGAGCGACTCTGCCAGTATACCTAATTACTAAGGTGAGGGAGGGCTAAGTGCGCTTTCCGCGGAAGTACGTGATCACTATCAGAGCCATTGTAACTGGTATACACTTAGGCTCGGACTACATGCATGCGGAATTTTTCAGAACCCCATACAAAACTGATTGAATCCAGGCTTGTCCGGAGCCGTTTTGTATGGAGTTCTGGAAAATCCCGGATGCATGTAGTCCGAGCCCAATACTATGTTGCAGTTTGTTGTATCGATGTAATTAGATGCATTTACAGTTTTTCCTATCCTATTAGTTTTTCATAGTAAAGGTATCTATTTAGGGTAGTAGAACCCCCTCATCTTTTAATGGGCACAGTTTATTGTAATTTTATGATTTATGGCATTTTTTTTATTTATTTCTCCAATTTCCGGATAAAAGGAAATATTAAGTAAGCATTAATTATTATTCGCCTATTTTAAATAGGATTCAAATGTTATTTGGAGTTGCTTAGCTCTAAGTAAATAAACTTATTACAAGTAACTAAAATGTTGTTTTACCTAATTAATATCATGGTGTCTACTCAAGCAAATCAAAGGCATAAGCAGAAGCACTTGAGTGAGACTCGAGGTGGATCTGCGCTGTGCGGAAATCAACCAATCGTCCCTTTAAGCTCGAACCGCACTATAGAGGCGCGGCGCGGCGCGTCCAAATATTCTCTAGAGACAACTATATTTCGCTGCCGCGACTTTGTAATGCGGTTTAGATCATTATAAATCAATACAAATAATAGTTGTCGCGCCGCGCCGCTATAGTGCGGTTCAAGCTTTATTCTGACAACTCCGCTCCAATAGACGGTCAGTGGAGCAGAAATGAGCGGCTTTGTATTTCTAAAGAAAACCTACACGTCCCATGGGATGTAGAAAGGAGGCTGCATAAGAGTGACTACTTTTTTCCATCAGCTTATCTACTGCTCAGCTCAGCTTCGCCTCCATGAACACCCTAAAGAAAGGAACAGAGAACAGCTTCTTACTTTTTCTTCCCCTGCCGGAAATCTTCACTTTATCTACTGCTGCCCTGAAAAGGGACCCGAAGCCAATTTACGTAATTTTATTGCAGTCCCAAATCGAGTGTCGGTCTTCCCAGTCACATAACTATCCAAATAGTTCGTAATGTGACTGAAAATGAAAGAAACCAAAGTTTTTGTTCTATTTTTGTGATAATTTTACTTATTTTTCTTCAATCAAGGATTATTTTTACAAGAAAACCGTCTAGTATGTAATATCACTGTGCGCGGATCGCCACTGGATTGCGAGTTACGACTAATGGAACGGAAATGGACCTCTGGAGCTAAGTCCGAACCATTTTTTGGATTTACGTCTGCCTGGTTTTCTTCGTCCCCTGAATCTTTCCCTGGATGATCAGTTGGAGAAATGCATACTTGTTGCGCATTATGTGAAAAAATTAACTAATGAGTAGAAGTTCTTCGGACTATACAGCGGAAACCACTAGGACGATAAAGCTTTTTTTTTTTTAGTATAAAATGTTTTACAAATAATTACCTAAGTACTCTAAAAAATAATAACCATTTAAAGGATGAAATATTATATATAATAAATAATAATTGTACTTTCATCAAATCTTAACGAGGAACGAGAAACGAAATAATTTCGATCGGAACAGAATCTGAGATCAGAATCAGACGCCAGCAAGTGGTTGAACAATAGAATTTGAATAAAGATTGTGTGTTACAGTAGCGTCAAAGGTTTTTCCCTATGTTTATTAGGGTCAAACCAGGTTCCTCCTCCCGTGTTCATTCGTTTTATATTAATTAGGCCAGACACCGTGACACTAACCGGAAAAGGAACTAATACATGGAAAAGGGTGAATAATAAAATAAAACTTCTTAATTTTTCACAAAATTATATTTTGTGTGATAACACCTGCTACATGTTCTTACTGTTATTGTATTTACAATATTTTATATACTACACATTAGTAACAAACAACATTCATAATCATAACCTTAGAGGGGCAGATCTTACAAATAATTTACCAAGCACGACGCGACGTGCGCCGGCCTAACTAAAACGTACGCACGAGGTCTAACGAAGTAACCTAAAATACTTAACATAATCGCAAAGTCAGTGTTAATAACATTTGGCAATAAATTACTGGGATAACACGAAAATAATCCTTAAGCAAAGCGTAAAACAAAGAAGTAATCGTAATAAAAAATATTAAATCCTATCTGGGTAAAGGAATACAAAATATAAAAAATAACCGTCTGTAGGCCCGCCGGAGACGGCGCCTCTGCCGCTAGCCGCTACTCACATCGACATCCATCGAACTAAACCATATCGTACAAATATGCTAAAATTATTTACGAGCTCAGTGTTAATGAAGCGTTACATTTACAATATCTTACACCGGAACACAAGCAGATGGGACGAGAAAGAGGCACTTCAAGAACAGACAAAAACACTATCTGGATCTTACTGTATAAAATTAACATTAATGCCAACTGTACAAGCCTTTATAACTACGCGTGTGCACACTTAAACTTCATAACGTAAACAGGATATACATATAAAATATGAGTTTCAAAAGAATCTTTACATCGAAGTACAATTTGCGATTCGAAAACATTGCACTTTTTTCAACGTAACCAAAGACTTAACATTATCTCTTTGGAAATTAAGTATATATTAATTTATGATTTAAGCACACGCCCATCAGACCACTGTCCAACTGTCAGTTATCACAGTACTCACAGAGTGAGCCGAATACTTCCGTTACGCCAATATATGTATAAAACACGTGGTTCTACAATTATTGCACTATATAATTATGCTACTTTTCGCTGACGACATTATCATTATTGTAAAGAGATTTAAATACATCATTATCTGCAATTTTGTACTTTATTCAGCTTCCATATGGGGTACGGTGCTTTCTCGGAGAGAAACGATTACATACATATGATACAAAACGATAACAAAGCTGCCATATTACGACACGGATATAACAGAAGTCACTCTCACCCGAGGGATAAGGCAACTGAAGTGGTGTTAATGTTTATTAAATATTAATCAGTTAACGCTATATACAGACTATCTTAACCGAAGCTTCACTTTGTACTATGCCTTAACTAACATTCCAACATTTTTGGTCAAGGTATGTCTTTTAGTGGAATGCGAAGCGAGTATCACGTGTCACATTGTCACTATCACTGGCATCAAGATGTTTACACTGTCACTGGGGCCGTGGTTTCAGTGGCTGGTTGTGTTCACATTCACTAGTTCTGTCACGCAAAACCTTCTCTGTCAGTGACAAGAAAACTCGGATTTTTAATTAAATATCATGAATATAATAAACCAAGGACTGTCAAATTTCATTTAGCATTTTGTTTTTATTATTTGAATTTTCTTGCAATGTTGGAACTCAAAAAACATACCTATGATTAGCGAACATATCTATTAGGATCTTTGTGTACTGTGAGTGTTCTGTTTTGCTATATTGTGTGTTATCCAATAAGATTCGCCGCTCAGTATTTTTGTGTAACATGTGTGATACCATGTTAAAAAGCAAATAAAGAATTGATTGCTTTTAATAATAAAATAAACATTTGAGCTTATTAAATATTGAAATGATGTTTCCTTAAAGGGAAAATCAAACACATATTTTGTACCACTTTAACCCGTTAACATCCGAGCGGTCCCATGAGACCGCATAACAATAGAATTTCTATCATGTCTCGTTTACGTATGCTCGATGAGTATTGTTTGTAATCGTGTAAAGTTTTAAAACACTTCTTTTCGACACACTTGTTTATTTATATGACTTGCAAGTTAAAAATCCGGGTTTATTGACACTTCTCGTTGACACGGTCACTGTTCACTGGGCGCGGCGGGCCGGGGGGGCCCGGCGGGGGGGCCGGCGAGGGGGCCGGCGGGGGGGCCGGCGGGGGGGCCCGGCTACCGGCGCATGGACGAGTTGAGCGGCTGCATGGGCAGCGGCGGCGGGTTGATGTACCCGTAGGCGTACACGTTGGGCTGCTGGGCGCGGGCGTCGGGCGCGGCGTACTGGGCGGGCTGCACGTTGACCATCTGCACGGGCAGGTTGTTGAACTGCTGCTGCGGCGGCACGCGGTAGCCGTTGAGCCCGTACTGGCTGATGATGTGCGTGTTCAGGTTCGGCGACATGCGCGACCCGGGCGCCATCTGCATGTGCTGCATCGGGCTGAGGTTGCCTGCGAGTTGAAAATTTGTGTTGAGTTCATATGAGTGCTTCCTTGCGCTAGGGTTGTGATCTGTCATCGGAGCGTAACTTTAAGGCTATCTATGGTTTGCTTTCGCGCGTTATCTGTATCTAATCTATATTGTATTAGCAAACAAACATTACAGATTTAGCCTAAAATATAAAGTTAAAAATACCAATAGCTATATAAGCAGACATAAAATCGCAGAACACTGTGACAGTAATTTGAGTTTGTAAGAAATAAAAAAAGCTAATAAACAAGATAAAATCGCGTAGAATGTGCGACGCTGCATTACAAAAGCAGTCAGGAGGTAACTCAGTAATGAAATTGCTCTAAACTCTTAAGAGCAAAATCGATAAATAGTAAGTAATAAATGCGAATGTAACTGTCTGTCTGCTACATTTTCACGGCTAAGCCGCTGAACCAATTTTGATGAATTTGGTAAAGAAATTGTCTGGACCTTGGAGAAGGACATAGGCTACTTTTTGTCACGAAAACAAAACCAATTTAGAGAAAATTAAGTACAGACAACAGCTCGTCAACCTACCACAAAAAGTCAAATTTTCTCAATTGATATTGATATCTACGTGTAGGACTTAAAAGTTGAAAATCGGTTGAATGACCTTAAACTTATTGGGTAGGTTGACCTGCCATTGTGTGTACGTAAAATGTTTGAATCCTAGAGAAGCACATAGGCTACTATTTTTCAATCTACCTCCAAAGGGAGTAAAATAGGGGATGACAAAACCGAGGGCACAGATAATAAATACTCTATAAATAACGCTAAATCTATCAAAATAATGATGTGTGTATACCTAGATACTCACTGGAGGTGTTCCGAGCGTTGCGCGGCGAGTCCAGCTGGTTGTGCGGCGCGTAGTACTTGGCGGCCGCGTGGTAGTGCGCCGTGGCCGCGCCGCCCGGCGGCGTGCCGGCCTGCTGCGCGTACTGGAACGCGACGAGAAATGAAATCAAATAGTTTATTTGTATAAAGCATGCTACAGATATAATGGTGCAAGTTATTAAGCTCAGCATGCTCTGTCCTGGTCAGACGTGCAAATATTTTTGTGACATATTTATTACAGTTCTAACGATCACACCGATAGGGATGACGACTGAGTAGAGTTGTAAATTGACGGTCATACGCTATAAGCGTCCGTTATTTATGACAAATGCTCGGTCACATTGGACATTTATTGTCACGATAGTCACATATTTTTTCTTAGTATAAATTTTAAAAAAGAAAAGTTCAAGTAAGTCTTAAATGTTAAGTATTTGACAATAAATCATGTAATTGGATCTGGATTGAACTAAAAAAAAACTAGCGCGTAACGATACGACGCTCTTTAGCTTGATCGTGCAGAAAGATAAATTATTTTAGAAATTTCATTTCGTTATAGATCATCACTACTAAAGCCTGTCTTTCTTATAATAATGCACTTATTTTCGACCAAATTTTTTTTTTTCATAGTTTGTCAATAGAATCGATCGGTTAGAGACAATAAATGCCCAAAATGTCCGGTCACATTGAGAAAATGTCCAATTCGCTCGGTCATATTGGTCGGACATTCAGTCAGTCGGTCAGATTAACCAAAATCAAGCTGGCACCTGCTGCGAGTGCGGCGGGTGGTGCTCGGCCATCTGCTGCAGCTTGGCGAGGCTGCAGGAGGGCGCGGCCCAGCCGCCGCCGTGGTACTGCTGCTGCTGCTGGAAGGACAGGTAGCCGCCCTGGTACCCGCCCGAGCCGCCGCCGCCGCCGCCCGCCCCCATCGACACCCCGCCTGGAAATAGCGATACAATCAAACGGCTACCACATACGACCTCAAGGAACGTTTCCAATTTCTGCAGTCCACCAGAGGTCAGGATCAGGACAGTGTGCGCTCGTCTCGAAAACTCCAACTCTCTTTCCCTTCCCACTCTTCACAGTTCTATTCGCAATCCTTCACTGTTCAGTCTGTCCGCCTATGGAATTCTTTACCTTTATCCGTCAGGCAGTCCGAGTCCCTTCCCATTTTCAAGGCTAGGGTCAAAGCTTTTTTCCTATCGTGCTAATGTTGTATACATGTTCCGGTTCGCGTAGATAGTTGTATTTTATTTATGTATGTTTATGTACGTATATTACATATTTATCTACTATTATTGTTTTGCTATTTTTGTGTATTATATGTAAGTATTGTTTTATTTTTGATTATTTGACTTACGCACTCTTTTGCTCTCGCACTACGTTACCCCACTGTATTAAAACTTAATTTCCTCTGCCCTAAGGTTGTCTGGAAGAGATCGCTTTTGGCGATAAGGCCGCCTGATTGTACATAACTGTGTCTTGTATGTAATAACCTTAATGTTTTTGTGCAATAAAGTGTCTATCTATCTATCTATCTACGAGTTCATCGATTTCCTCCACCGTCGTTTCTGTTATGAAGTGTGATGCCACAGAATATATAATAGTACAAGTACAGAAAATTCCCTTTGGAAAACCAATTAAAGAAATAGGGACCTACGCTACGATATAATTAAGTGCAATTCAGATCGCACAGCGCTAATCACCTACAGTTATATTCAGCTAGAAGTTGCCTCTCTTTCTATCGCGTAACTCTTACCTTTTCTGACGACGTCAGGGTTGTCTTCTTTTATAGAATAATTTAATCTGAATATTTATTTACCGATTAGATAATATTACTTTACTTTTATAAGCAAATGACGTTTTAAATAAACCTAGGCTAAGTCTTACGACTAGTATGGAGGTAGATCAGAAAACTATTTTTTTACAATAATCTGCATAGGTAAGTACCTACTTTAACTGAAGAAAATAGCCATACATCATAAATTAGTGTGTACCTTGTAGGTAGGTAATTAGGTAACTGCGTATCAAATGACAAATCGGAATGACATACTACCACAGAATAAATAAATAAATAACAGTTATCATCGTATTCCGTGAATGAGTTTCCATTTTAACTGATAAATAGGTACTTTAGATTAGATAGAGGACAATTTTATTTCGTAAGTAAGTAGGTAAGTACCTACGAAATAAAATAACAATAATTTTTACGTTATTAAACTGCTAACCTGACAAAACGCCAACAGATTGACCGGGTTGATTGGAGCGAGGTTTTTACTTAAATACTTATTTTATAATTTTTAACCATATACCTACATTGATTTAAATCGCACTTATTAAGTAATTTATAAGTCAATCAAACATCATGAGTTAAAATCGATATAACTAAACTCTTTTTAAACACACTATTTAGATTCGTTTTAAATAGATATACACACCTTTAGAGGTTTTACTCATAATGTTCATAAATTCGTAAATAAAATGAATTAAAAATCTTACCTTTCAGGATCCTTAAGGAGTGTGAAAAGTGTCAAATTCGGATCTTTTCTGGTGGAATTTGTACATCCAAATGCTGCGCAATATTTTCGATGTCTTTTAATTTTCTTATTCATAGTAAATAAACTCTTAATAAAGTCGGAAGTGTAACACGTACTAAAAACTACTTTTAATAGTAAGAACGTGTAACAGCGCGCGCGCGTGACACTCGACATTTTAGCCTCTTCGAAGGTGCGCGTCGCGTAGGTATTTATCTCGACCGAAACGCGGAGTGTCGTAGGCCTGGTGATGCCCGTATGATAAATGAATGGTATAAATAAGGACGTACCGTGTGGCTGGTGCGCGGGGGGCGTGGCGCGGTGGCGCGCGGGGGGCGTGGGCGGCGCGGGCGTGCCGGCGCGCAGCTTGCCCTCGCCCCCCGCGCCGCCGCCGCCCCCGCCCCCGCCCCCGCCGCCGCCGCCCCCGCCGCTGTTGTTGCTGGGGGTGGTGTTCCTGTACAACAATTAGCTTGATTAGTGTGTCCGGTTACAAGATCACGAGATTTACTGTCGAGAGATCCGCTAACAATGGGGAAGCACAGGCGAACTACATGAGCCCTGTTGGCATTTGTCTAATTTATGATTGCAAAAATTTATTGATTTTGCTTGTATATTAACATATATAACAATATTATTAACATGGCAACACCAAATGCTTAGTATAAAAGCCATGACAGGTCAATATACCTTCTTCTTTTCTTTCTGGACCCACTCTGTGTTAGGAGGCAGACATTTTACCTTCCTCGTACCTACTACATAAAAATATACGTTCAAACGTTTTCTCATAACCCTACATCCAATAAGCCCAAAATCCTGCCCACCGACCGCCGCTACTATAAAAGGATTGTGGGTGAAGCGGTTGAAATTAAGAAACATAAAAATTTCAATCGGGAAGGCGGATTCAACTATCACCTTCGTGGAACCCAGTGATTGACAAGTGTAAGCCTCGCGATCTGTCCTCAGACTTATCCGCGGATGATCTGCGGGTAGGAAATCTACTCTCGCAAGAATAGTTAACATCTCGCCGCGCCAGTCTACCCGTGACCATGGACGCTACAACACGTTCGAAACGTAGGGCTGAATTTGAAGGTAACACTTTGACCTTCAAACTTTACTTATCTCGATAAGACCTGTGTGTAAATGTGTGAAAATCGCGAATGAAAGTGACTAGGACAGGCAAAGCTGATCTTAGATGGCGCCAGCGTGTTTGGTCTTGGCAGCCGTTGTCAGAGTTTTCTGTGCTTGCTAGTATAATGAAAGTTTGACACACCGACACCTATCGGAATAAATATGGAGTATGGGTCCCTATTGACAGAAATATTACAATATTGTATTATTTGCATGTTATGATCTATACACTTTCCTTATTTGTTCACATTCGACTTAAGGTACTAACATAGTTTGTAAGATTTTGTGTAATACTAACCCATTTGGATCTTTTGTTTTGTCATTAAATCTATATATATATATAAAAACGAATCTCTATTCCCCTTGGTCATCCCATCACGCGTGAACGGATGGAACAATTTCGATAATTCTTTTTTTGTTGGGTTATTTATTGTCAGGAGAAGGTTCTTTTGAACGAAAAAATAAAATAAGATGCGCAGATTATTCTTTATGAATAAACTGAAGACCACGCGAACGAAGTCGCGGGCAACAGCTAGTAAATAATAATTATAATAATAAGCTTCGATAAGAACTAGTTTGTGAGGCAGAGCGATGTCTTAGTTCCACAAACTTAACATGAACTCAAGTTGTATCAATGATTTTTAACAAGTTTTTAAATCAAATTAGATTTTTTTGAGAGGTGTAAGAAAAATAACGATTACGGACAAGCCGAACGATACTGTAACTACATAGATTGATAGAAGATAGACACTTTGTTGAAGATAGACACGATGATACAAGATAAAGAAATAAAGATTGCGACAAAAATTTACAACTACACTTTGAAGAGTATCAATAGCTTACCTATTCCGATTATTGATCTTCTGCTGCTTAGGCGGCTGGTTGGGCTGCGTCATGATGGAGGGGATGTGGATCGACGAGTGCGGGTACTGCGGGCTCGGCGCGGGGTGCATGTGCATCATCGAACACGGCGACGCCATATCAGACCCGATACTCGTAGGGGACTCCAGTCCTAGCTGGCTGACGTCCAACTCGCAAGCCGGGTACTGAACCGAGTGAACAGAGTTGCTAGTCGAATCAGGGGTGTACACGCCCATAGATTGCAGAGCGGGACTGACGGCCTCGCACATTTCTTCCTTGTTTTCCTTCGGAGACTCCTCCTTCTTTCGTGATTTCTTCTCTATCTCTGTCTTCTCGCACGGACCGTTCTGCCCGTACGACTTGCAACCAGGAGATGTCAACACATGGGAACTCTGCTGCCGGTACTCCGCGCAACTCGTAACGACCTCCTGCTGCTTTGCTTGCCGCTGCATCATCTGCTTTATTTGCGCTTCAGCAGAATTCTGCGATTGAGATTTCTTCGACTCACATTGCGTCTGACATGCCGTTGTAGTCTTTGACTGCTTTGAAGGCTTACAGTCATTTTTCTGCGAGCATTCCGAGGTCTTAGCCGGCCCTTTGGTCTCTTTAAAATGGGGCAGCCCTGTATAAACACCCGACAGAGCGCCGTACGCGATGTTGTGGAAATCTTTTTGATCGTATTTCGGATGCAACTTCTGAGGCGACTTTTGCACTTGCTCTAAATGAGGTAAGTTGAAGCCTTGAAACTTATCTAAATAGTTTTTGTCGCTGTTTTTCATTTCGAGAAATCTATTCGGGTCCCACGTTCCTTGTAGGCGGGCTGGGTCCCACGGCGCCCATTGATATTGTGCGTGAGTAGTATGGTAGTTTGGGATTTGGTTCATGGCATAATCAGCTTTGGGGACCAGCTCGTTGTCATACTTGAACTTAGGCAAAGCTTTGTTCGTGTCGTTTTGGTCGACCTTTAGATTCAACTGCGCCGTGCAACTCTTGTCATGCTTCACAGAAGCATTCTTCGCATCGCACTTGGCAGTGCTAGATTTTTCTTTCTTAAAAAAATCTTGCTTCTTCGGTGCCTCGTTGGTCGATTTTGTCTCTGTCTTGCTGACGGTGACAGAGTTGATAACGTTTATAGGGACAGATGTCTCCGGCTTCCTTGCGTTCGTACTTTGTTCCGGAAAAAACATTTTCGGCTCCGGCGTGCTTCTAGGAGTATCATTCTTCGACGGTTTCCTTTCGGTTTTCTCAAGTTTGCTATGTGCAGAGTTCACTCGCACATCGCGGAGTTTACTTTTTTCTCTAGGCTTCAGATTCGGGTCATTCTTAGCATCTTGCGAAGCCTGGACAATATTCATAGATCCCGTTAACGAGTTCTGTATAGCGCTACTATTCGCAAAGCTAGTTTCTAAATCGTTTCTATCTATGCCTAAATTTACAGCCGCATTAGCGCTTTGGCAACGCGGTAAAAAATTGATATCAGTAACATTTGGAACTTTCGGTATCACTGGATTTATTATAGGAGACGTAATTGGATGAGGCACTTCTAGTTTGGTTGTCTTGCTTATCACAGGGGCAGAGTCGGGCATGTTGTTGACGCGGTTTGGCTCACTCGTTTTGATAAGAACCTTGTCAGTCTGGACTCCTTGCGACTCCTTGCTCACACTCGCTCTATGGTTCAGATAAGAATGCTGAGCGGTGTTGATCTGCTGTATTGTCATCGAGTTGCTCACTGGAGTCGGAAAGGGCGGCATGTTCGACTCTATTATGCTCCTAGTAATAACGATCTCGTCCTTTCTCGTATTTAACAAATCGTTACGAAAAGTAATCTCACTTTCTTTACTTATGGTTATAGAGTTTTGATTTAGGATCTTATTTCTATCGGTTTCTAAGAATGAATCTAACTTGGGGGTTTCTAATTTCTTAACATTACTAGGCATTTCTCTTTGTGGATCTAAGTTCTGTATGATAGATTCTATTTTAGTAGGAGACTTTTTATCTAGTACTTTAGTTTCGTCTATAGTTTGATGCTGAATGACAGTTTCTTTTCTCATTTCACACCTTTTTGCCTCACAGGCAGCATCAATGTTCTTCTCAGGTGATTTCTTGTGCTTAGGCGATTCACTAATAACTGATTTATCAATTTTCTTAGGCGATATACATGACGGAGAATTCGCGGTATCCGATTCTCCCTCTACAACTATAGTTTCTATTTGATGCGTTTTAGGAATTATGTTATTTTCTACCGGAGTTCTTATAATATTAACTTCTTCTTGTACCTTAGGATCTAGAACTATATGGGCGTTCTCAGTGGTCACTACAGGTATGACCTTAGAGGGACTTTCATTTTCTTCTATCTCTTTGGGCTTATTATCATTATTTTGTGCTACTGGGGCCACCATATTCGGTTTAGGGGATGGCAGTGGACAACTCTGACTGTTATTGTCATCGGATTCAGATATAATAATCGTATCTTTATCATCGATAACTGGCTTAGTAGGTGACTTCATTTCACCGTTTCTAATTTCAGGCACTTTCTTTTCATCTAAGTCTTTTGGCGCTGACTGTGACTCGGCAGTGTCGCTATTCACTGCGCTAGTAACGTCAGTCGAATTTTCTGTTTCAACGTCATTTTCAGGCTTCTCAGCAGTAGAAGTTTCATTAATTATTTGGTCCTTATCTGCTAAAGATTTGGGTGAGTCCATGTGGATACTGTCAAGTTCCATATCGCTTGTGTGATGATCTGTGCTATTTTCCTCGACGTGTCTTGGTGTTGCGGGCTTGCTAGGAATACTTCTCCTGTCTTCGCCTTCCTCAACGTCCATCTCATCATCAGCTTCACCGGACGAGTCTTCTGAGCTTGCCTCAGAATCTTTAGCTTTTTCTTCCGGCTTTTCATTGCTTTGAACTTTTGGTGACGGTTCGTCGGTCACCGGTCGTTCTTCGACCACTGGAGCAGCCACTTTCTCAGGCTCCTCCATCGAGTCATCGGTTTTGTAATTATTTGTTTCTTCCTTATTCTCCGCCAATTTCGGCTTTTTAGCCACCGGCGAACTGGCTCTACTTTTAGGAGTTTTGTTAACTTTCTGCCGCTTTCTCTGGCGACCCTTATACGCAATCTTTCTCTTGGTTTTAGGTTTTGCTGAATTCAAGATTGGAGTATCAGCAACAATAGCGTTATCTTCTTGGCTTTCCTGACTGTCAGAAGCGTAAACGGGCTCTTTAACGCTTTGTCTCCTGTTTCTCGCAACATTAGACTCCTCAGTAGTATCGTTCTGTACGACTCTAGAAGATCTTCTCGAGACGCTTTTACTTCTTTGTCTTCTCGGCGTTTCATCGTCATTCTTCTCTTCGTCAATATTAGATTCTGAGATCTTTCTGTTGAAATCTCTTTTCCTCTTCCGACCGCCGTCACCTATCGTCGGAGTGGTCTGGTACGTGGTTTCACTATACTTCAATGGTCTCGTTCGTCTTCTGCCAGATGAGGTGACCTCAACTGGCACTTCCACGGGTTCTTTTTCAACTTTCGCCTTCGTTTTTGCTTCAGTTTTCGGAGCTGGCATTTCAGGTTCCGTGGCAGTGTCTTCGCTCTCCGTTTTTAATTCATTTTCATCATTTTCAGTCTCTTGGTCACCGGAACCTTCTTCAGGTGATCTGAACGGGTTTACAGTGGGCGCTAACAGAGGCGTCCACCTCAAGCATTCAGGATCGATTTCTAGCCGCGGTCTGCTGTTTACTTTTTTCACATGACTATCAACTCTATTCCAATCTATACTGAGTCCTAGTTTCATTGAATCATTATTTGGGATATATCTAACGAAGCCTAACAGTTGAAATGTGACGGCAATATCGTTCATGTGCATTCCTGTCATGTGCGCGATATCTTCGAACGTGAAGGGTTTGTCTTTGTGGTCGTGAAGATATTCGAGGATAACAGATTTCCAGTACGCATGATAAGAGACTCTCCCCAGATCTGACAGAGGTTTTTCTGGAGTCCCGGGCTGTCCCTCTTCTTTTGATAATAAATAACCTGAGAACAAAAAGAAACATTTTATGTATTTATTCCTTTTTTAAATTAGAGCGTAGTATGCCGAGCCGAAAAATACTATACGACAAAATACGCTCGTCAAAATAAAATTGTAATAAAGATTCCACCACTCACTAAAATGGATGAGAAACCTCCCGTAGCCCTGCCTCTGGTACTGCGGCATCGTCATGATGCAGGACACGTTGTACTTCTGCTGGCAGTGTTTCTCTTTGGAAAAGTAACCAACTAGGTGGCACCCCTTGCTGTCGTTTTTGGTGAGGACGTAAAAGAGGAAAGGTTCGACGTCGTAGTAGAGAGTTTTGTGGTCGAGGAAAAGTTTGGCGAGGAGGCAGAGGTTCTGGCAGTAGATCTTGTTTGCGTTCCCATCAACCTCGAACACAGAGATGTCGCCGCAGCGGTAGATCTCGGTGGCTGGCGGATGCCGCCACAGACACTTGTCCAAGTGCCGCATGAGCACCGCCCGACTCTTCGCGTATTTCAGACAGAACTCGCAAAGGAACAATTTTGGTAGCCTGAAACACCAAACATTTTTTTTTTTCATTATCAATACCAGTTTATGTCATCCAAAACAATAAGCTTTCCAAGATATGAAATGGGACCCCTAAAGCCTGCAATACATGTTGGCCAAGCCCGTAAGAAGGTAGGCAAAACAAAGCTAGTTGTAAGGCGGGTTTTGTCGAGCCAAGTGTAGCCAGACTTTGATCTGTGCAATAAAAACCGACACTGCTCCGAAGTAAGACTAGGCTCGAATGAACTGTATTGTTGATACATCTTTTTTCTTGGCTAGCTAATCTAGTAGCGACAAGCAATTGGTTTGCTTTACAACCAATTATACTGTCTAGTCTTTACAACTTTGTACTTCAAAAACCAAAAGCCACTCGGCTATCTTCAGTCAACAGGTATTGCCGACTTCATTGCTACAGCTCTAAATCAACATGAGACGTGACTGATGCGTGAAAGCTGATACTGATACCAAATGTACTGACGAGGGTTGAAAATAGAAAATTAATGGCCCTTATTGACCTGTCATCTCAAGTTCAGTTGGAGTCACGTCAGCTTACACAATGATGAGAACAAGAGGGGTGATAATAGTAAAGAAGACATACCTGGCATACTCCTGCGGGAACGGGCTAGAGTACCAGGTCTCGATCTCCCACTGCCCGAACTCGATAGCGGACGGACACCGCGGGGCCACTTGCAGGGGGGCCGGGGGGGCCGGGGGGGCCGGCGTGGCCGGGGCCGCGGGGGTCGTCGGCGCCGGCCCCGGCGGCCGGGACGGGGTCGCGGGGGCCGGGGTCGCCGGGGCGATAGCCACCGGGGGCATCTCTATCTCTGGGGTGGTCGACGCGGCCGCCTTGGCCTGGTTGAACATTTCGGCGTCGGCCTCTGTGACGCCGGCCGGCAGCCGCTTGCTCTCTGTAAGGGGCGCCATCTCGCTTCACGGTCCGCCTCGCGTTTGCGATAGCGGAGCGCGAGCAAGTAAACTTATGAGGGAGAGTTTAGGGGATTCGTGAACAGTAACATTTATAGGACCATATTGTTGACTGCCACTTTCAAAGCACTGAGCTAAATTAAATAGAAAAATAATAAATCCGGTTCTGGAGATTCAGTGACAGATTTGAACAACAATATGATCTTATCTTAACATAGTCCATATAAGAAACATTACACCAATAAATGTTAGAAAAAAAGATAATAAAAAGGATGATAGAGTGCCTGCCAGGTTTGTTCTGTTACAAGTTGTTAATGTTTTAATGCTTTTTGTTAATACACAAAATGATATGTCTAACGCAAAGCGAACATAAAATGATGGTATACGTACTCAGGTATTTTCGCAGTCGATATTTACTCATAATTAAGTATTTGCTATATAATTTTGACCAGTATTCGAAAATACCCGAGTGCGAAAAGACTTTCCGACGGATAGACACTTCGCTATCGAGTGACCGGCCGTCGGAAGGTCCCGCAATGAACATTCACGCCTCAACAAATCGAAGCGCGAGCGAAAGTGCATGTGTGGATACTGCCGAAACCCGATTGACAAATATGTTTTGTCATCGGCGCTCGGTGTCCGTAGTAAGCTGAACAAACCAGCGAGGCTCACTCACCGCCCGAACAGAGTTTCGGAGGAGAAACGAAAGGGGGAGACAGCGGAGCGCCGGCCATCAATCAGAGCTTGCGGGACGGTCAGATCCACCACGACACTTTCACCGCACTCACGAACCGATCTTACCAGTCTGATTGGTGGCCGGCCTCCCCGCCAGCGCCAGGCCGCGGTACAGTTTGTCGTCCTCCCACTCCGCGCGCCGCTTGCACGCCGCCAGCCGCCGCACCAGCTGCGACGCGCTGAGCCGCGCCTCCCGCCCCTCCCGCACCTCGCACAGCCCGCCCCCGCCCCCGCCCACGCCCCCGCCCCGCGACCGGCTGCGCTCTCTCTCTCTACCTCTACTCGCACTGCGCTCGGCCGTCCTGCCGCGCCGGCCGGGCCGCCTCGCCCGCGACCTGCTGCGCCCCCGCGCCCTCGGGCTGGGCTCGAGCTCGTGTTCATGCTCGTGCTCGTGCTCGTGCTCGTGCTCGTGCTCGCTCGGCGGCCGCGAGCCTGGCCGCGATCGGCTTCGCTCTCGACTTCGATCCCGACTTCTGCCGCGGCGTAAAGAGGCCTGGTACCGTCGAAACGTGCTTCGGGTCTCCTTCAACACCTGTCTCTCTTCGGACTCCTCGCGTTCCTCTCGGGTCGTCACGCGCGCCCTGGATTGCGATCGGGACGCCGTCCGCACCGAGTAGAACTCTGATAGTCCGTCGAACAGCGTAGTCAGGAGGCGGTCCCCGCAGCGGCTGCGTCTCCGCCGGCCGGGGGGCGCTTTCGAGGTGGTCGGGGGCGGAATCGGGGGCGGCTCGTCGCGGTGCTGCTTCTGCGCTTCGGCGGCGAAGCCCCAGGTGCCGTCGGGGTTGGTGTCCGCGGCGAGGCGCTCGAACATCGTGCAGTAGTGTTCGGGCGACGGCGGGGGGTGCAGGGGGAGCGGCGGGGCGGGGAGCGCGGGGAGCAGGCGCGGCGACGGGTCCCGCTCGTCGTCGGTGGGTTCGGGGCTAGTGCTCGGCGAGGTAGTGGGGGAGGGCGACGGAGAAGGCGAGGGCGACGGCGAGGGAGACGGGGAGGGCGAGGGGGAGCGCGGCTCGAGCCTGAGCTCGAGCCTCTGCACGCGCGTGACTCGGACTCCACCCCAGCGCGCGCGGCCCTCCCACCTCTCCCACTCGCTGGAGGAGTCCCTCCGACGGCGTTCGACGAGGTTGAACGCGGAGTACCTAAAGAACTTTTGTTTCTCCTTCGACATGATCTGTTCGGGGGCCGGTCGGTCGGGCGGGGCATTACCGTCGTCGGGCTCGTCGTCGGAGTCGGCGCGGCGCGGCGCGCGCGGCTTGCGGCCCCGCGGCGTGCCGCCCATCGTGGACCTGCCCGCACAAGGGACGAGTGTCAGTCGACCTGGATGTTTAGGCCGGTACTACATCACCGCCGCGAAATTGTAACTACGAAGACGCTACACGAATCGCTAAACGGCCAAGCGCAGCGTTCAAACACGAAGGCGTATTTAATAAAGTTAGGTTAAAAGAATTATGAGAAGAATAAGTCATATGAAATTGATTGATTTAACTCATATTTTAAAATTAGTAGGCAAAGTATTGCACCTAGCGAACAGAACACGGAAATAAGTTGCTAGTATTTCGGCGAATTCAAGTTAGAATGAGATACTTTTAAATCCATCTGTTAGAGCAGGCAGTTTCGTATCTATTTTTCATGACATACATCTTACAAGTACAGCGATTTAGCGGCGAAGATGTTACCGGCCTTAAAACGAGTCTCAATTTGATCGACGTTTTTTAAAACTATCTTTATGATATACATTACAGGGTCAAAAGGCTACCTTAAAATTATACTGTTTTGAAAATTAGACTGTAGACTTAGAATTATCGAATTGAAATATCCACCAAAATTCTATGAATAAGAAAGATCAATATCTAGGCTAGGAAATTAATTTGTCAAAGTGCTATCTTAATACTGATTTTAAGAAGATAAGGTAAAAAAGGAGATTCTGTTGCTAAAATAGGTATCTGTCTCAATGCATATAATCGATACACACAGATACCTAAAAACAACAGTTTCCTTAAATAACCGATTTCAATAAATCAGTTACTAACTAAAGTTACCAATAAAACTTGGAAACTGTCCCAAAAGTGTTCCATAATCTGCAAATCAAATTTATTATCTTTATGTAAAAATTTATATTATCTGTTGACGGCTAGTAGCTACCATGGCAACACACCAGATGCAGGTTAATTATAAACCTGACCAAAAATGATTTGAATTGGTTAGGTAGTTCCAGAGACTACATCCTACATCAAAAACTTATAGATTTTACCTATTTTTATTATTAACACACTTATATTAGCTTCACTTGTAACTAACTAACTATGTAATCAAATCTTGGAAGTAGTTTTTAACCTACTTCGAACTGATATATCAATTTAAAACTTTGTAAGTATTTGACATTCGGATGACAATACAATAATTTGACATAATCATGCTGATCTGATGATGGAGTCGGGAGGTGGATAGTGGAACTTTTCCAACACTACTAGTAAAACCTACGTGTTTGGGCTTATTTTATTCGTTATAACGAGTTCAATATGTATAAAGTGCCTTTAATAACTTTTTTAACTATGGCTTAAATTTTAATACCAATTAAAATCAAAAAATTTAACGACCTCCGTAGCCGAGAGGCGAGAATACCGGACTCGGTGTCGCTATCTCTGAGGTTCCGGGTTCGATTCCCGGTCGGGTCAATGTAGAAAAATAACTTTTCTATATTGCCTCGGGTCTGGGTGTTGTGGTACCGTCGTTGTTTTTGATTTCTGTAACACAAGTGCTTTATCATATGCAATATCATATCAAAAGAATCTAAATCATTTATATTTTGCAAATAGGCCATCGAAAGCACTTTTACATGTAATTTTTTTTTCCCCTTCCACATTACATAGTCTGGCTGAAATGATGCTGATGAAGAACCTACCTTTTGTGATGGTGCGTGGCGGGCGTGGCGGGCTTGGCTGGCGTGGCGGGCGTGGCGGGCGAGGCGGGCGTGGCGGGGGTGTCGGGCGCGTCCCGCTTGCCCCTCTCGTCGGGCTCGTCCCTCCCGTCGCACGCGGCGCAGCACCACGGCAGCGGCGCGCAGGCGGGGTGCGCGTGGCGCGGGCACGCGGCCCGGCAGCGGGCCGCCCAGCCGCCCGCCGCGCCGCACGCCGAGCACCACGAGCACTCGCCGCACGACCAGCGCAGCGACTGCGGACCGACGACACGCGGTCACTAAACAACACTACCTCCTCGGGTGACATCGCGACCACAACTACGGTATGTGGACGATCTAAATGTCGACCGACATTGTCGCCGGACAGTCGCACGTAAATGTCCTGCGACTGCTCGCGAAGTCGCGACATGTCGAGCGGCTTGTTCCCTAGTGAATACATGGCTTTAAGCGTAACACACAGAAGCAGGACGGCTCACCGCGCACGCCGGCTGTAGGCACCCGTTTAAACGCCGTTAGACCTGCCCGCTCACGCTTTCAGTGTGTGTGGTACGCTTAATCACACCGGAATACGAACCATCTTTCTCCGAAACTAGTAAGTGATTTTTTACTTACATTTAGTTTGAAATGACATCTCTTGTCAACGCTTGCCCATACAAAAACAGTACAGATACAGATTAAAAATTGGCGGCAACTTTAGTCGAACAAATTATATGACATTTCTACTCTATAGATTATGTGCTCCGTGTACTGTACTGCCACGAGTCCTGATTTTGAGCCCAGACAGAACGAAAATATAAACTATTATATACACAATACACAACTAATTCCAACAACCATGCCACTTGTCAGCAGCCAAAGCAGCGGCGACCTATTACCGAGGTGCCTATAGACCCACTAAATAGTTCTCAGGGCATAAAGCAACCACCCGTAAGCAGCATTTGGATAGCTGCATCATATCTCCTCGTCACCACTACCACAATGCATGAAGAGCAAGGTACTGGACCAACGCGTCCTACCAGTGATGCCCCAAGGAGCCGAAACGTGGAACATTTTCATGTTGACGTTGACGTTCTTCCGACTTCACGTCACTCGGCAAGCTATGGAAAAGTCGATGCTTGGAATTTCGTTAAGGCATAAAATCCGAAACGAGGTTATTCGGCAGAAGACCAAGTAGTGGACATAGTCCTAAAATGTAGCAAACTAAAGTGGCAGTGGACGGAAAACATTTGTCGCAAAACCGATGAATGGTGGAGTAAACGGGTTCTTCGGGAGGGGAGGCCAAGCCTCGGCCATCGGGGGAGGCTTACGTCCATCAGTGGACTGCAATACGCTGACATGACATGATGATGAAAGCCCATTACTCGTCCGTCACAAATAACTGATAGCTGAAAAAATCTGACTATTTCGTTAAAAACCAACAAAGTGCAAGTCCAACTCGCGCACCGAGGATTCCGTACAAACAAACTTGTAGACATGTAAATAATTTATCGCGTGATTACGGCCTATGCTACCCCGAAACGTCGGGAAAATCAATTTATAAAAGAGTAGTGTATAGTGTTATGTAAATAGTTTGTCCATAAAGTAAATCAAGTCTCAGAGATTTCTAAAGCGAATTCTAATTTTTGTAAAAAAAATAATATCTTATCTGTTGTCTCTTGTTTTGTTTTCCGTCCAAATGGTTGTAAGTAAGACAAGTTATCCTGAGACGACTAGCAACGTCGCCCGACATCTACGAGCGACACGTGTCACGAGGCAATTAAATACTAAACGTAGGTCTATCTAATTAATAAATATAAGTAAGGTCATCTGTGGGATTACTGGCAAACGCTTAACAAAAATAACTTTGATAATATCTAATATGCATACTATATTGTTTACATGGTTTTATGAAGTACTCATCGCGAAGGAGTGGCCTAGCATATGATAACACTATTATAGTATGACAATAGCATTTTTATTGTCACATAACCTAGATAAATAATAAAACGGCATTGCCTTTGAAACAGACAGACATTTATGGCTATCAGTTAACGAATCACGTTAATAATGCAATGCAGTTAGAAGCTGTTATTACATAATTGTGGCATAATGACTTTTCAGGGAATTGTGAAGGTTTAATCCAAGTTAATTACGCATGCAAATTATGACAAATGACGGCCAACGTACTAACCTCAGTAACATAGAATTTTATTGTAGTTTTATTAATCAATACTACCTACATCATTTGACCCGATCGAAAATATGGCTGCCATTTGCATATTATCTGATTTTTCATCGAATCAATTTGGAATACCAAAAGTATTTTCCTAATAATTTATTATAGAGAATTACTTTCCCAGTGTTGTGTAATGAAAATTAAATTACAAAGTCAATACGCCTATGCCGAGACTTGAACCCAGGACTCCTGCAAAACATGCAGACTAGACACTTCACCAACTAAGGTATAGAAGCCTGACCCGACACTGCAAAATTAGCTTTACCTGATGAAATCACAATATACTATTTTAATTATTCAGCATAGACAAGAAAATGTAACAAATTCAAATGCTCATGTAAGCAATATACAACATGTTCTTTTTGATTTCCCATAACTTTAACCAACAATGCTATAACGTAAAAGAATAAAATGTCTCAGTCGCACTGTGTTTGAGAATCAAGTTATACATGTATACAATTGTATGGAGTTCTTGCTAGCATGACTGATAGCGCCTCAAATGTTAGGGTATAAATGGTAAAAACATTTGAAGTTGCTACTTGTCATAAAACATCAAGCGCATATAAATAGTTTTATGAAATAAAATAAAAAGGTATTATTTCGAAAAAATCTGTCAACGTGTCGTTTCTGGAGGAGGTCTAACTTGTCTCCTCAAAATATGGGAAATCAAAAGGAAAAGGAAAGATCAAAAGGAAGCAGAGGTAAAAATTGGCAAAAATACCAGGCCCATAAAAACTGTGTTGATAGTATAGAATATCAAGGATTAGAATGTGCAAGTACAAGATAATTTACTACTCATTCCTTCAAATTGCAGATCCCGAAATAATTATAGGCTGTATTTCCACTAGAGCTAAGCGAGAAAAAAAGAAAATGTGTTATCATACAAATGACAACCCGAGTGAGCTTGTCAATACAATGAAAACCAGACATGTGCGAGACATACTCGCCCACCGAGGGTTCCGTACAAATTTGTAGGTAGCATAAATAGTTCAGGCATTGAGTCTAGCAGTTTAATTACAAAATTTAATTACAAATGTATCGTTTACATATTTTTTCCTGTACTTGTAGCATAAGATAATATTATTTGCCATATTTCATAGTTCTAGGTCAACAGAAAGTACCTACTATAAAGTTTTGATTTCCTTGATAGTGTCGAAATATAAGTTTTTTGCGGCATAAGCACCCGTATCTTTTTTTTTTTTACTTTAACAAAGAAGTTTGATTTCAGCTTTAAGAGACTGACCTGAGTATATAGTTTTAATTACAACTCAACATCGCCACGCGTTATCGAGATAAAGGGTCTTAACAGACAGACAGACAACTAAGTGATCCTATTGAGGTCTTGTTTTTTCCTTTCGAGGTATACATATAAATAGACAAAAATTACCCTGATCGTAGTCCGAGTCACGTGGTCCAATAGATTGAGGCACGTAGGGTGGGCATAAGACTTGCACTGTTGACAGCAGATCAAGGTTTCAACGGCCCCTAGGCCGTTCCTAGAGTCCGTGCCAAGGCACTCCGAGCACACGGCTACACCACCTTGGATTGGTTGCTGAAACAATGATATAAATAAAAATTTAGAGGGATTATTAAATTTTAATTTAAGTATTTTAGCTTATTTTACATGTTCCGGAAAAAAATACTTTACTACTCTTTGTTGTTGTTTTTGTGTCTACAAATCTCTTAAATAGAGTTAATCAAGCTTTCATAATGGGCATATGGCTTACTTATTTGATGCTTTTTGGTCACATGAGACCGCATAGCAAAAAAGATCTATCGTGACTCATTTTACAGGGCTGGGCTGGTTACTGGTTAATGCAAATGATGCTTGATTGAATGAAATGAAATGATGATTTATTTAACATCAAAATAAAATGGCACTCAATTTACTGTTTACATAGTTGCTGCCTACTCCACCAAAAAGTTGTCTGGGAGTGATCACCAACCGTCCAAATTGTATTAACATTTAAATCATTATAATTAGTGGATTTTAGCTATTACCTACCACATTTATCATAATGAATATGAACAGAGCAATTTGTTATTCTTGTTACAAAAATTGGTTTGGTATGTCTATTTAAATACAATTATAGCTACTTCAAATCTGATCTCAAATTCGAAGAATTTCTATAAATGTTACTTTTATTAATTTGGCTTTAATTTTAATTAGTAAATACATAATAACATAAAGCGAGCTCTTGCTTTTCAGTGTGAAAATGTCAGTCCTTAACTAACAACTTGTATGAATCAACAAAATACCTAACAGCACAAATACCGAGTAGTATTAGAGTAGTTGAGGATGTTTATAAAATTATCTAAGTATGTTTATCCGTTAATCTAGTCGCCATAGTACAAGCTAGTTTAGGACTAGATAATGGGCTAGTTTCCTAAAAAAAACTAATTAGTCCATCAGTTGGATTAACAGAAAATACTGGACACATATTTTTTCTTTTTTCAATCAAACAAAAAGTGATGAAGATATAGCCCGTTGAAGTTCCGTGTAACGTCACACCATGCGACACTTTTTGGCAAGGCGTGACGTGCTCACTTTGATGCGCTTTATCTTCGTCATTTGTTATTTGGTTGACAAAAGACGAAATATGGGTCCAATATTTTTTGATAATCTTACTGATTGACTAAATTGAATAATCTTTTTTTGACCCAGGAAACTATTGATTGGTGTGATTGCAAAAACAATTTATTTATTTTAGAGTAGCTTTTATAAAAACAGACCAGTGAAGCAGAACTTTCTATCAACAAGTGGAGTTTAATGTAATTTTGCAGCTAAACATATATATGTTTGCGTGTTTGCCCTTGCATCTGTATAACTAAATTATATTAGTACATACATCGTACATAGTATTTCCTGTGTCCCAACTGTTTCACAATATGACTCAATAACTTAAGTATTTTTTTTAAACTACCTTTGAATACAAGTTAAATTATACTAATAATTAGCACAAAACTTTTATTTGGTTGTGACAAATTTTATATTTGGCTGTGATTTCAATGTACTCCCAAAGCAATCATTATCTTTATGATGTTACCAAAACCATATATCCTGCATCATACATAGAAAAATTATGAAAAATCTATTTAATTTAAAAATATTTGAATTAGAGAATTAGAACACAATAAAGCTATAAATAGTATATAATGTACCCTAGCAATCCTTTTATAGTATTTTACTTATTCTTGTATCTCACATTTCTTAATTTTAATACATTTAAACAATCAAAACCTAAATATTAAAATAATCTGTAGTTTTAAAATAGATATCAGAGTAATAAATTCACTTTTGAAGGCGACACAACAATGATGTGAATTCTATGAGCAATGTAGTATAGGTCATTGACCTTGACAATGAACTGCCAAGAAGTTAGAAATGTTTAGAATTTACTAAGATATGTGAGAATGTTTTACATAGTTAGAATAATGTTTGATAATATGTTATCAAATGCAAAAGATAATCTTGAAGCATTGTTTGTTATTGTTATTATCACAAACAAAGAACTACTTCATGCCATGAAATAAAAAACAATATTAAATTATATAAATTGCTTTGCATACCTCTTCAACAATATTCTTTGATCGTCTAGATTTCTTAAGACGTTCAGTAGACTTGTCAGTAGCCTTGTATGCTCCGTATGATCCTGCCTGATGAGTAAGCAGCCCTCTAGCGACTGCTCTTTTTACTGCAGTCCGTAAAATGTTCCTAATATCTACCTCAGGCGGCACTTTCACTTGATAAGCTTGTCGCAAATGTCTCTCAATGGATTTCACCGTAGACCCGTCCCGTTCGCCCAACTCACGCACTGCCTTCGCCACAGCCCGCGACAAGTCCGTATCCGCCGTCACGCGTAGAGTCTTACTCTGAAAGCCTCCAGGGTCTTTGTACGAGCTCTGTCCTTTATTATACACTTTTAACACAACACCTTCGCGCACTGCGCACTCTAAGCGCTCCGAAACAACGTCCTCATGATAGTTATGGTGCTGCCTAATAGCATGACATATTCTCTCCACACTGGGCCTCTGTTTCTGCGCCCGAATTTTGTGAATCGCTTCTAATATCCATCGCTTCCACACTTCTTTGCCGACGTCGTCTGGCTCGCTCATCTTCGTCAACGATTATTTCGTGCAGCCGTCAGAGTAACGGTACGGTATCAGACTTGTGTCAACACCCATCGTATTTTGGCGCCTCGAGCGAAATCCCATCGTATGGAATGGAACCTCGCCGAAAGCAACCGGAACGCTCGGCTCAGCGGCCGACGCCGGTTTACAGCATATCCGCAAGGCGCTTGCCCGCTGATGACACATCGGGCCCCACGAGCGGGTTTTGGCGGAGCAGGCATCCAATGGCGGCCATCTTGTGGCGATCTAAATTTTACGTACAACAAAACACGCGACGTAAATAAACGATAAATCTGTAACACTTCACTGAAATAGTCTTCAACACCGACATACAACACTTTTTGTCTTGACAATTACCAAAATTATGTACAATGATAAATAGAACAAGAGTAAATGATGACTTCTTTCCGGTTTTTTTTTCACAATGCTTCTTCCCCAAACAAACAACACATTCACCTCAAGTCAATACAATTTGACCTTTGCATAAAACTATGATTTCTTGGTGCTCATAGTTATTTCATTCTACTAGATTTTTGCAAAAATTACATGAAAACATTCACAAAACACCAACAAAAGGCTCTTCAAAATGGCTATCAATCACATTGCCTTGTTGAAAAAATTATTTGATATCCTGTCGGTCACAAAACGGTATTGCCATTTTAATTAAACAATAAATTATTTTTTAATTTTACAACGATTGTCTATGGTGTTAAAAGTGACACATAGACTTATTAAAATAGACATTATCTGACTGCTGTCAAATTAAAGCTGGTGCCAAGTGGAGGACGGACGCGTCTTGACATTGTGGAGCCACACGCTGCTATTTTTCAATCCTCCGCTCTCTTCCTGTTCCGAAACTGGCCATATTCGATATTAGTGTTTTCAAACTTGGTCCGATTTTATATTCGCCTACACTTTTCAAGCTTCAGTAAGCTAAAATCTATGTATGCTCAATCCGAAACAAGAAGCGAAGAGTCGATGGCAAGGATTGTATAGAGTACTTAAACTGGTGACAAATTGCAACGGACGCTTCTCTGGACGCGTCTTGACATTGTGAGGTCAAGCGCTGCCATTGGTCTATCCTTCAGTCAACTTCCGCCAGCCCAAGGATCGACCAATGGCAGCGTTTGACCTTACAATGTCAAGACGAGTCAGGAGCCGCGTCCGTCGCCATCTGTCACTGGCTTTACTCTAATACAAACTGCGGCGAACGCAGCTCCAGATTCGTCTTGACATTGTAAGGTCAAGCACTGCCATTGAGCTATCCTTGGGCTGGCGGAAGTTGACTGAAGGATAGACCAATGACAGCGTTTGAACTCACAATGTCAAGACGCGTCCAGAGAAGCGTCCGTTGCAATTTGTCACCAGTTTAAGTACTCTATACAATCCTTGCCATCGACTCTTCGCTTCTTGTTTCGGATTGAGCATACATAGATTTTAGCTTACACGCGTTCGTCCCCGATTGTATCCAGTTTTACTTGCACGCGTTCCTAGATAATAAAATCGGTGACAGACGGTAACCGGACCTAAACGCAGAGTGTCGTAGTAGGCCTGCCTAGACTGGCTTCTGTCAGGTCAGTGGCCAAATCCGCATCCACACGCTTGGCAAACCTCAACAAGCTGTCACAAATTCAAACGTGTGGATAGAGTGATTGTCTTGGTTTGGGTAGGTTTGCAAGCGCTTGTAGCCAATCCAACGAGTGTCGGTTTTTGTTATGCCGGATCCACACGCTTGCCACTTGCCGCAAACTCCAAATCACTACAAACCATAAACGTGTGGATGCGTTGCAAGCGCTTTCGGCTAATTCCCTTTGATTTGTAAATAAAAAGACACTTGTCGAATCGGCTACAAGCGCTTGCAAAATTACGCAAACCAAGTCAAACACTCTTATCCACACGTTGAATTTGTGACAGTTTGCTGAGGTTTGGCAAGCGTGTAGATCCGGCATTACAAATCAAAGGGAAAGGGCTATGCGCAGGATGGGCGACGAGTTGTACTTTTTCGGATGCTAAAAATGACTTTGTTTTGTTGGCTGTGTGTAAAGAAGCGTTGTCATGATGTAGGAGAACGCGGCTTTTGGGTCGTCTTTCACGAACTTTTTCTAACACCCTGGGTAAACAAATGGTAGAATACCATAATACCAATACTCGGCATTAACACTCTTTTGATCTTCAATTGTACAGATGGGACCCGTAGCTGAGAAAAAAAACGCGATATTTTCTTACCAACGTTTCTCGCCTGCCTCACTTTTGTTGAGTTTGTTGTTCTCATTTTCAAACGCCCATTCACAAGATCGCTGTTTTTTTTAGGGTTCAAACAATAAATCCACGTTTCGTCTACTGTGACAATGTCATACATGGGAATTACATTAGACTCCCGGCTCCAATGGGGTCCCCATATAGTTGCCCTGTCAGGAAGGCTCAGTTCAGCGGCTTATGCAGTAAAGAAAATAAGGCTTTTAACTGATGTTGAAACGGCAACACTAGTACTTTAATTATTTTCATAGTTTGTTGTCGTATGGTTTACTGCTATGGGGCTCTGCTGCTAACATTGAATCAATATTTGTGTTGCAGAAAAGAGCCGTACGTGCAATATACTGTCTTGGACCTCGTGACTCTCTGAGGGAGATTTTTAAAGATATTAATATATTAACAGTAGCCTCTCAAATCATTTTTGAAAATATTATATACGTTCGAAAAAATCTAAGTTTGTTTAGCTTAAAAAGTGATTTTCATCATTATAATACTCGTAATAAAAATAAACTTGCCGTTCCGAGCTTCAGACTACACAAAGTTGGTAATTCATTTTTGGGGAAATGTATTATTTTTTTTAATAAAGTTCCACAGACTCTTGTTGAACTACCTGTACATGAGTTCAAAATTCACATTTAAAAAAAACCTTATGAAAAAAGGGTATTTTAAGGATTATTTGAACGACAAGAGTGCATGGACTTAAACTGCTTAGCTCGCACTTACTTCATGTCTTGTAACTGTATTTCCTGTAAAAAAGGCTGACAAAGGTGACTGAGTTTGTTGCGCCGTTTCTTCTCATCACCAGCCGATATCTAGTCCCAAAGCGGTGGTAGGGTAAAGCTATATTTTTGGACGTGTATAAGTGCCCGGAAGAGGGCCTATATACTGAATAAATGAGTATTAATGAGTATAAATGAGTATTCATAAACAGCATTAGATGTCCGTGGTCGTACTTCAGTAGCATCTGTGAGCACTATTCCACGCGAGCCCGCTTCTGCTCCGCTGTCAGTTCATGAGGGATCCAACGACAGCAAAGTTTCCGAACTTTCAATTCTTCGTGTAAAATTTTCTGAATTTGGCTCATACCAATCCCCAATAGTCCTCGAATTGTCTCATAGGTAATCCGCGAGTTTTCTTCAATTAGCCGCTTAACAGTAGCCACATTATTTTCGTTGACGGCAGTTAAAGGCTGCCCTTCACGAAATTGGTCATGTAAAGAAACTCGTGATACTGTATTCACAAATGAAACACCTAATAAAGCTTTACACACTTGGTTTATTTCTTGTGAATCACTCTTTGCTCATTTGACCCTTTTTAGTTAAAATGCTAGACAACGCTGCCTTTCTTTTTTTGCCGCCATCAACCAAGTGAAAAAATCAATAATTACCATCAAGGTCAAAAGAACAACTTCCTAAAATCATAACTTAATAAAATCCAGTCAAATAAATTATTTCATAACACTTAAACAGAAACAAAGTTTTAAAGTAATCATTTCTTAACAATTTTAGAATTATTAACATATTAATATTTAATTTAAATTAATTGTTTTAACAACTCATTTTACAAAGATAATACAATCATTCAATAATCTAACACTCGACATCTCTCAAATTCAGCAAACCATCGCCTCACGGTGCTCAAACAAGTTGCTTCTCACCCAAAAGTATTTTGAAGACGAGCGGCACAGTCTTGCGGAGAGAGAGAACTTTTAAAATCATAAAAAATCATCGCTCTAAAATCTTTTCGTCATTTCCATTTTCGTACGTAGAACTTGATGTGTAATAAAAAACAATTGACAAATCATTTCCCGCCAATTGTTTTTTTTATTATTAAGAAGGTTGCAACGTTTAAAAAAATATACCATTCGAAATTCAAATAGTTCCGATTAGCTAGAAGTGTAAAACTTTTATTGTGCCCCATGTATTGTGAAACGTTTTGATGACGAAGATCCGCAAAAAAAAAATTCGCGCTCGCTTCGCTTGCGCTAATTACATCGGAGTTTTGTTAAAAGAAATATTTATGGATTTATTGGCGCTTAAAAGTTGTTAAATATGAGCAGCTGATCGTGGTTTTAAGGAGTGTCATATTCTTTTGTACAACCTGTATTTTGTGTGCTGTTTCATATATGTAATTGGCTGTTGCTTTTCTTCCATCGTAATCTAAAATATATAGATTCCCTTTTTTTTATACGCAAAAAGAAAACAGCCTTGCCTCGCTCGCGCTGAAGTCACGGGCAAAGACCAGTTTATTCCTCCCCCCCACGTGAAAGCTACACTTACAATATGCAAATAAATAAGATAATGTCACTTTTATTTTATTTTTTGACGTGATAACGTCTTTAAAATCGTTTTAGTCGGGTGACATGTTCAGAAACTTGTGTCACACCAAAACCTCACGAGCGCGATCGCAGGTATAACGAGAGAGAGACGGACCGATCTCCCGTCTCATCTCGAGCGCTGCCAGTCATTCCGTGAAACTTGTCACGCGGAATCCTCACGAGCGGAGGCTGGCATAGCGTTCGAGTGAGTGGACCGATCTTCCGTCTCTCTCACTCTAGCGGCATACAAACGAATGAAGATTTTCTCGTGCGGTTAAGTTTTCGTTGAATGTTTAACAGTGAAACAAAATAAATAAATAATATAATATAATTATAATTATATTCATATAATGTATGAAGAAAAATGTATATCATAGTCGAATAAGTAAACTTGTCATTTTACACTCGAAATTTATCATCAAAAGTGTGAATAAAACGATAGATGTAATTTAAAATTTGAAAAAATTGTTATCTTCATTAATTCCTTACTTCCCAAAAACTTATATCACCAATAAGACGTTATCACGTAAACATCTCGATCGTAAACCTACTTTACAAACAACCAATTTTTTTTTATTGTAAAAATGTTACTTTTCAACCTGTCTTGTGTTACTTTTGACTATTGGCCAGTGGCAGCACTGTCACAGATTAATAATTGAAGGAATGACAGCCGCGTTGCCGTTAGCGTACATTTTACACATTTGACGTACCTTTTTAGCCTCTCATGTGTAATGTGTAATTTTGTTCATTTATGTACCTTTTGAACCTACTCAATATCTGTGTGAAACGATATAATGGGCGATGATGATGTATGTACATCGGCGTAGCTAGGGGCAGGGTTGCCAACCGTACGGTAATTACCGTATTCATACGGTAATTTCATGCTCCGTACGGTAGTAATTATAGTGTGACAAATGTACGGTAATTTTAAGACTCTGAGCTAATCATCTACAAAAAGTACGGTAATAAGAAACAATTTTTCTTTTCTTTCCATTCAATTCGACGCACATGATCACGGCAGGCAATTCTGCTTATCACAACGGGTTGTCATTTTCATTTAACACCAAGATCTGTGCTATGACGTAACCTCACTTGTAAACATACTTACTCGTACTTACGAACTATTCTTTGTTTTAGGTCTTGTAAGTATTACATTTTAATACTAATTGCACTGCTTACATAGTAGTTTTATCGTTCCCAAGTTGGGTAAAGCAAAAATCTGGGTTCAATGCACAGAATAGCAAACCATGTCTACTATCACCAGGTTTGTGCTATTTGCTGTCACAAATCCGACGTCCATAATATTTAAACAATAAAACAAATAAATAACAACTTTTTAATTAGATTTTGGAAGATAATAGGTAGTTTATGAAAAAGACCGCGAGAAACATGCGAATGATATTTACTAGTATAAGTACTAATAATTGACGTGAGTGACGTTAGACAATTATTGTCTAACGTCACTCGGTCGGGTCGAGATCATGGCGGATAGCGATTTCGACCTTTCAAATTACATATTAAAATTACATTTTAAAACTTTATTACAGCCTTGGACTTTTATGTATTGAAATCAATAAAATTAGGGTCTTATAGCCAAATACTAAATGAAATAATCATCTGTTTAATTAATTTTGATATGAGTCAACTATTCCATTAAGTCTTATTTTAAACTGACATAATAAAAATATTTTTGAATAGTGGTTAAACAAATTGATGGTAAGCCCTAGAAATAACCCACAACATGTTTGCTTTTACTTAAAAACTGCAAAGAAATATTCTTTTTTTTTTTTGTTGCAAAATTAAACTCTAATGGAGTGTACGGTAATTATACGGTAATTTTAGGGTAAATTTGACGTAATTTTGGCAACAAAGGTTGGCAACGCTGGCTAGGGGTATCAAGAGTGTGCGACGCCCACCCAAGAATCCTCTTTGCAGTTGCAGTCGCCAATGCCGTCGTCGTTGGTATGCCCTCTAGTCAGGGGGGTGTCACTCCGCAGTTTAGGTATATTCGGCCAGCGCGCCGTCCGAAGCGGCGTATGGCATAGGGCTGTCGCTCTCAGCTCGCACGACAGTCACGGTCACGGCGTCGCGCTCGCGCATACTTGAAAAAATTTTTTTTGCTTTTCGACAGAAGCAATGTCTTCTAAGCCTAAACGTCAATATAATCCGTACAAAAGTTATTGCTGCGTTTACGGATGTCTGAATAAAACGAAAAGTGAATCGGAACTAACATTTTAAACCTGGAAAAAAATCAATCAAACAATACTTAAAAGTTAATCAATTGTAATATAATTTAGTAATAAACACATTTTATTTCTTTACTTATTTTTATTTTATTTTTTTGGGGGGTGGTGAGAGGAACAGGGTGTTAAGGTCCTCAATCCACCATTGAAAAGGGAGGATCCTCCGACCAGACGGGTGTTGTGTCTGGTGGGCTACTGCCCGACGGTTGTTGTCGGGTTCTTGTATATATGCTTCAATCGCTCCGATAACTTTAATATCGCGATGTAGGATACGTCAGTTTTATATGTAGCGAGATAGATGTCGCTACATCACTCCCCTCCGAGACCGGAGGTCGATAGCTGGTTAAGTCGTCCATACATGTTGTGTTGCTTGCCGGGCCAGTGGAATGTTCCAGTGAGTTGGAACCAGATGTCGCATAGTTCACGGTGAGTCGGAACTGTCTGCGGTGATGCCCCAGTGAGTCGGGGTGATGCTGCATGATGCTGCAAATGCTCCTGTGAGTCGGAGTGGTGCAGTGCTGCGTAGTGGCTGGCTGCTGCGTCGACCAGGAGAGAAGTGCGTCTCTGCTTGCTGACCGGCCGAAGTGCAGTGTGCTGTGCCAAGGTCGCTGAGAAGGCTGTGGGTGATGACCAGGAATGCGCGTCCGCTGCATGCTGGTGGTCAGGATACCCGTAGTAGCCATGGATGCTGGCTGGCTGTAGGACTCGCTGCTCGAAAGCTTGAGGAAGTGATGATGACGTCACGATGACGTAGCTTTGGGAAGGCTGCGCTGACGTTCATGCTCGGGGTCACCAGTTTGGGGGGTGGTGAGAGGAACAGGGTGTTACGGTCCTCAATCCACCATTGAAAAGGGAGGATCCTCCGACCAGACGGGTGTTGTGTCTGGTGGGCTACTGCCCGACGGTTGTTGTCGGGTTCTTGTATATATGCTTCAATCGCTCCGATAACTTTAATATCGCGATGTAGGATACGTCAGTTTTATATGTAGCGAGATAGATGTCGCTACATTTTGTTAGAAATACCCAGTTAATCACGTCCCGTGGGAATCGAACACACGACATTCAGATGGAATTTTTATGTTTACAGAACCAACGTTTGTAATGCTTAATTTACTTATTTATCTTAAATAAAACTAATGAAGGTACAAAAACTTCTCAAGTGACAACCCCGTGCCGTCGTTCGCAGCTCGGAAAACTGGGGCGCGCAAAGAAAATTCACAGTTTGCGCGCGGTTATAAGTTTCAATTTTGCTTGCAGGCGGGTTAGCTCTGACGAGTCTAGGTATATTTTTATACCAAAACCTGACTTTTGTTATGAAGTGAATCTTCTGTACGGTAGTAGTATTAGGTATTCTGTACTCTAGTATAAAAATGCCTAATATTTAGAAAAAAAATCGCTCGCCACTAATGTTCTCTTTAAAATTTTAAAAGCGCAAAAAAATTCGCGTTCGCTGCGCTCGCGCTGATAGCTATTTACCGCCAGAGTCCAATTACGATAGGTTACGTAGGTAAATAATAGTAGTGTTTTATTTACATTTTCGTATTCTTACATAATTCAGCGGGCAGAGAATGCGAACGGATTCCCTTTGTCTTATTAATCGTTGTAAAATTGTCCAGACTCGAAGGCTACCTGTTTATTACCTTTTTACCCCAAAATGTACGTTTTTAGCGCTGGCTATGTCTACCTTTTGTTTGGGAACTCAGTTGCGGCAACACTGAATGACAGTTTTACTTGCAGACAATATTTAAAAAGTTAAGAAAATAGCGCGAGCTCAGCGGTTTCTGAAATTTTAATATTTTGATTGAAAGTTTTATACGATAAACTGTATGTACCGTTACATTGAAAATAAAATAAGTTTAAACTTGAAGATTCCCCATAACTTGATGCAGAGTGGCATAAAGACTTTTGTCTTAGTTTTAATATAAGCTTTTGGATGTGTTTGACCGACACAAACTTTAATCGAAACTTGACACCCTACCCCTTCTAAAGGAAAATAACTTTAAATATTAACGTTCCGTCAATCAATAAAATAAAATGCCGTAAGTTAAATATTAAAAACTCAACATACTTTGTAATTTTAAATCTATCACAATTGTTCACAACTTCTCAGGTCATTTTTACAAATATTTTATTTGTGTTGCTGGAATAATAACGAAAGGTTAAGTTAAAAACATGTTTATTTCATAACAAGTAAGTACAATTCTTTCATACAACTTTCTTACAGGTCCTCAAAACACCGTAAAACCAAACAATTGAAACCAAAATGTATTGTCTGCAAAAGAAAGGCTTGCATTGATGATGCGCCCAAAATAATATGTCGAATAGTTCCGGCTAATTGTAGAATAACGAGAAGTATCACAAGGCTGATTAAGTCCATGAGTGATTTTATCATTATAGAGATATACAGGTGTATGCCGCTACTAGGGAATGAAGAGCAGTTGTGTCCTAACTGGGATGTGCACATAGTGCATTATGCTATTGTTTTTGAGAATAAGTCATAGTAATCTAGCAGGGTCTAGAAGTAGATAGATAAGTTAGGAATAAGCTTAAACTTTTGACTGTAATGCAGTATACTGCCATGTTCCTATTACATAGTTTTTTTGTTGACATTTGTTTAAATTTTTATTAGTTGTTAAAGGAATTTATTATTTTATTAGATAAAAATAAGTATTGTATTCAGATTTGAATTTATGACAGTAGTGAATCAAGGTAGTAGGTAGACAACTCAATTTCCCAATGGCTGTATTTTATAAAAATACATTATTAGTAGTAGTCACATCTATGGGAACTAACAGCTGGTGACAGAGGCAGTTAAGTGTCACTTAAACAGTAAGCTAAGCTGACCTTGTGTGATATAAGTTTCCAACTTATTTGTTTCTAGTGGGTGATTCTATTCAGCATTCTATGGGACAAATATTACAATCACAAAAAAAACACTTCACACTTCCTCATACTAAACCACGGTCCAGATGACATCAGTTTGTATGGAGTGTTTTTTTATAGTTTAAATGTTTATTCCATAAAAAAAGTTGTACTTGAGCAGTTGAATCAGCCCCTTAAAGTAAGTAAACTAATAAATAAGAAAGACTATAATGAGATATTCAATAAAATTATGCTATTATTTTATACTGGACATATATAACTTGACTGACTGTAAACTGCCTCCATATCACCAGTTGTCACAGAATAAGTACTATGGTTACAAACTATAGCCATAATATGTATGTAATTTTGTTATATTTGAATCAACCAGTTGAACCAGAATCAACAAAATGATTATAATTTAAAAGTACAACATGTAGTTTTATTTGTTCTCTAGATTAAATCTGTAAGCATTTTATGCATTTTTTATACACAGCACATCAACAAGACATTAATTATCTAATATTCACAAAAATTAAGACTCGATGTTTTATAACTAAAATATCTTGCTAGGTAGGATACACGGTTACACCAATGTTAAATATATTACTTATTATTTCAGATCTAATATAATACTATTGAACAAAAATTAAACTAATATTCGATGGCATACAAATGTATTGCTAGAGATTTGGGTATGATGAAACATGTTAATGCTAACTATGGCCTACTGTAGATGTCCATGAACAATAAACTCTATAAAACTACACAAATTTATCACATCAACTATAGCTGTGTGAATTTAATTTCATGTACACATACATTTAAATTAATTAACAAAAACAAATTTCAACATATTTATTACATACAAAGTTACTAGTTAACCATTGCACTGAAATTATCATCTCTTCTATCTACCTATCTAACATAAACTAATATCTGATTAAACTGAGTATAAAGTCACAGTTATTTATTTTGATAGTATTGTCCTTTAATTATTTTGAAGTTGATGGTTAAGCAGGTCTTAAACAATGTGGTGTGCGTGTTTTGACGCATTGTTTGCGTGTCAAGATTGACATTAAGCTGGTCTTTCACTGTTCGCGCAGTCTCTTTACTGAGAGATCAGGATAAAATGGAAATGTACGAGTAGCTCGTCTTGTAGTATTGCTGCAAATACGCACCAATTTTTACAGAAACATGTAAAGCTTCAGACACCAACTAAATTAAATATGCTTGCTAATATCAATACATGATCCTAACATTTTAAAACTCGAACACAACAATTAGATGCATGCATGAAAGATACCGGCCAATCTGGAAGTCGCTGGGGGAGGCCTATGTTCAGCAGTGGACGTCCTATGGCTGAAATGATGATGATGACAGTTAAGTTTCAGCTTATGCTGATTCAGTGCCCACACCCGCTTATAAGCCAGCGTATCGCCTTCTCGTTTTCGGCAATAATAGATAGATAATACTCTTTATTGCACACCATACGAAGAAGTTACCTACAGTTGATGTATACAAAACGATGTACAATTTAGCAATCTTATATTTTCCTTCCTTTCTTCAAGTAGAGATAAAGAAATGGCGTCTTTTGCGGTTAATAAGTAATTTAATAATTAGTATTCCCGTTTTTTCTTCCAACAAAATAAAAAATTAAGCCGTCATGCGTCTTATTGTTGTGGTCGAATAGTACTTTTCTTATATTAAGTGTATCGAAAAAAGTTACTAGTATGATGAATATGATTTGATAAAATGAAGTGTGAGATTGTCTTTTTTTGAGCATGCCACTTGCTAGCATGTGTATTCGCACTTTAATGGTTGTCAAACAAAATCGACCTTTAGAAAGAGACTGAAAATAATCGGCTAGTTTCGGTTTTGTAGAGCGTCGTCTCTGTCACGTCGCGGCTTGTCAGTGTGTTTAGTGTATGTAATTCATATTATTTTATTTACTTTTTAATTGAGGTAAAGCAGTACTTATACCATAGCCACGCAAGGTTGATAGAACAGTGACACTAAAACAAATATTTGATAAAATAAGCATGAATGATACATAAAGTCGCACTAGAACATAGATAATAGAGATAGTATTGTAAGAGCGGCCATAGACAGGTTGTTAATGCCAATGTGTGTGTTTGTTTGTTTGTTTGTATAGTGTAGCAATACGTCTAATTACTGTGGTGCTCTCATGCGTTACTCAAATAAAAAGGCTCATTTTTTGTAAAGAGGATTTGACGTTTGCGTACAAACCATACATATACAATGTTTTACAATACCGAAGCTACGCGACCTAGTCTTTTTCTCAGTTATTAACTTGATATGGCTGCTTACATTACATTTTCCTCTCCGGCATACACAGCAGAACATTCACTGTTACCTTAACAGCAAATTGTCTTTAAGTAAAAATACTTCTAGCTTTCCAAAAAACTGCTTTCGCCACTAAACGTGCACCCTGAATGCTGAATAATATGTGTTGCACTATAGATTCCGCATTTCACGGCAGACTTGTAAGGTGCTCCTAGAGCCATCTGGGCTAGGAAACCTCCAGTAAAAGCGTCTCCAGCCCCGTTAGTGTCCACTATCTGTTCCCTAGACAGCACGCTGACTGGTATCAGGGAGATCTCCCCGTTTTCTACTAATATCACCGGATCACAACCCTGAGTGATCACGACTACCCGTTGCCGTGATTTGTTGATTTTCGGCATGGCGGAAATTCTGAGCGCAATCTCTTTTAAGTCGGTCGAGTTGATGTCGAAGGCTTTCGCGAATGCCTCGGCTTCCTGTAATGATTACATTAGAATAGTTAATGTTTCAGTCATATATTCGAACGTTACAAGTACACTGTCAATTATGGGTAAAAACACGATTGCTACTCGTTTTTAGAAAGTAAAAAAATGGGTAGAATTCAAGTTTTTTACTCGGGATGGGATAAGGTATGTGCTCCATCTAGCAATGGGCCAAGTTAGTTGTTCATATCGCTTGATACTAGTCTGTGAGCCTTGTTAGAGGCCAAGGTCAACAGATCAAGGCGACTTGATTACATTTGATAGCAAGGTTACGTCTTACGCTGCATACACACAGTCCTGCGGCTTTGCCGGCAGTTTGGCCGCCAGCTACACCCCTTTAGTCTTTACACACCCCTTTCCACCACACTGCACTTATGGCTCATGTAATAGCTGGTAACCCTCTTGAGATTTATAGCTTATATCCCACAGAAATCAACCTACTCTGCCCTTGACAGTAGACGTGTATAAACAAGATGCAACCTCACCGACTCGTTCCCGAACAGCACGTCGACGTAGGGCAGCAGCCTGCCGAGCGGCTCGCTGTAGAACTGCGAGACGAAGGGCGCGCTGAGGTTCATGACGAACGTGTGCCCGCCCTCCTGCGCGTGCGCCGCCAGCTGCAGGATCGCCTCGGGCGACACCGCCACGAAGAACCCCTGGGACACCGACGGACGTAACGTTAACGTCATCTATTTATGACTAGCCCAGTGGTCGAAGAATCAGTCCAGTCAGTGGGTCGAGCACCCCACAGCACATAGAGGATGTCTATTAACTACGTGTGGTGTTTGAGGGGGAGGGGGAATCTCACCCAATTTCAATTTTAACGTGAACTTGTTGTTTCGGCAACATTCACGTTTTTTTTCCAAAAAGTACAATTGTGTAAAAAAGAGATTTTCATTGACTGTGATATTAAACTACGTTCTTTGGAGTCTTAAAAAGAAAAATGATGTGCTTTTAGAGGTATATAAATAGGGCCGTGTGGGGACGACCGTAAACCCTCCCACCGTCAACAGGAGGCGTGTCGTAAGACAGGAGACCTAGGAGTCTTGCTTCAGGAAAACTAACTCCCTCCCCCTAAATGATGATACATCTAACCCAATTAATTTGTAATTCAGTGCCAAATACGTATTCACCCAAAAAATACGCAAACGCACATCTCACAGATGTAATTTAAGGAAAGCTCGAGTAGCCCGACCGTTTAACTGACACTGGGCCGCTTAATTAGAGTCACAACACAATAGACTATAAATTTCAGGACTGTTAAACATAAAGGTAATTTGCGTTTGTTGCTGTTGGCCATAAATAATATTATGTTTCCGACATAATAATTATTATTATTGTCTTGGCTATTTAAAATTCTAATATCTTTTAAATAAACCTTACAGCCTCACATTCATCGTATTCATTTCGAATTCGATTAATATTTAGTAATTTGACTTTGTTTTAGGCTACATAGAAGTGACGTCATACATAACTATGTATTCCGTTACAAAATCTATGGGAATATTTCGTTTTGACGTAAGGCAGACGAAGCCGCGGGCAGAAGCTAGTAGTATAACACGGGGTTACATTGCAAAGGGGTGCCAAATCTTTGGGAGTGGCTCAGAATCAGTAACTTAATCGAACTATGGAAAGAACAAATTAATTTATTTGTCACATTTAATTGTTTCTACCCGCTGTTTAAAATCGTACGCGTGTATAATTTAACTCATTCATAAAAAAATTGCACTGTATGTGCACTGCGTAAGGTCCTTGTTGGCTCGCCGTAACTACGCCTCTGATAAATGACCGCGCGGCTTTCGTAATCTCTGTATTGACTATATTTTGGGATATTTTGAAGTAATGCTTTTACGTTACATACGATTAATAAAAATAATACCGATTAAGACGCTTCTTTATATTGTTTCCTAAATCTTATTTTTTATATTTGGCACCCCTTTGCAATGTAACCCTGTATAATAAGAAGTACTCACAGAAGCGTAGAAGCTGGCCATGCCGCCACCGCCAGGTCCTGGCAAAAGGGGTAGGAGAAGAGGTAATGGGTAGACCCAAGAAATGCTGGCTTGACGTCATGAGGGCTGACATGCGTGCCAATGATCTCACAACTAGAGACGCTCAAGACCGCACGAAGTGGAGGAGTAAATCAAGAAAAGCGGACCCTGGGCTCCAAAGCAATGGCTTTGGACGCAACCGGGATTGACCGTATAGATGAAGAAGAAGGAGACTCACAGAAGCGTAGAAGAACTTAGCCGCCTGTATGCTCTTCCTGCACTCGTCCTTGGCCAGATGGTCGGGCGTGAACCTCTGCGCGGCGGCCAGGTTGGCGCACAGCGAGCGGTGCGTGCCCGTCACGAGCACGGCGCACGTGCCCGTCGGCGCCTCCGTCGTGACCTGGTAGTGGACCGTCACGCCGTCTGCACTGGAACAAGTAAAGAAGTTGATGTCAGGCACCAGGGGCCTTTTGGGAATTTTGCGCGCCGGGCCCAGACCCCTGTGTTTAGGTGGTCATGCTAGGGGGGCAGAAGTCTTACTTACTTACAGACGCGCTCCGAAGGTAGTGACGAAACTTAACTTACAAGCGACGTGTTTTCGACCAAATGTCTTGACAAAATTTGACAAAATGCAACCGGATTAGCGCCCCGGGCTATGGCCTGGATGGTACTAGGGTAAATACGCCCCTGTCAGGCATAGACGCCTTCCGTAGCCAAAGAGGCGAGCATACCGGACTGGGTGTCGGAGAGGTCCCGGGTTCGATTTTCGGTCGGTCAATGTAGAGAAATAACTTTTCTTTATTGTCTCGGGTCTGAGTGTTGCGGTAACGTCGTTGTTTCTGATTTCAGTAGCACAAGTGCTTAACCTATCATAGGATCAGAGCAATGTATGTGATTTTGTCCAATATTTAGTTATTATATTATTACATAGGTATAGGTACATCAGAGGCATCGGGCGTGGGCTAACGAAGGCGAATCCTATAGAGTAGAAATCTCAGTTATTTTGATAACACACACAATTTATTTTAGTAAATTAGTTAAGTGCCAGTTTACGGTGTAAAGGTAGACATCAACTGACAAATCGAGCGAATTTCGCATTGGTTGTCATTAGGATGAAAACACAATTTTTAGTTTAGTTGGCGATGTACCAGTTTACGGTGCAGCGCGCAGCGGCGTAAAGGTAGGGGTTTTTCTAATTAACTTACCCATAAATTAAAACTTATTTATATTACTTTTTTTTATTTGATGATTTGAGATAAGAACACGTGGCTCAGCGTATGTTGCAATTGCAACCAGGCGTTTAATAACTGTTATCATTGTTAAATTAAATATTTAACATAAAAATATTGTATTAATAGTAACCGGAGCATTATACTTAAAGAGACAATAATTTCGTTACTGGTATTCTTTATAGACTAGCAACACTTCCCTTCTCAATTTCTCTTCTTTAACGGGAGTAACGTGTCTGTGCATTATAAATTAAATTAATCAATTCAGCTGGTGTAAAAAGCCTATAATTTTAACTAACAATCATCATTTCAGCCATATGACGTCCTTTGACGTGCTATAGGAATTAGTCGCCTCTTACGACCCGCCTCCTGTTGGCGGTGGAAATGTATTCTACACGGCCGCTAAATAACCGTAAAATCCTGTAAAGCTTTAACTTTTAATGCTTGTCTCATACATCTAGTTTGTTACCTACCCCCAGAAATAAATCTATCTTTGAAATCTTAAATTGATGTTTCCGTTTCAATTTAGTATGTTTGCATAGAGAATTGACGACCACATGACGTGGGGTCCTGAAGTAATGTTTGCAATCTTAATCTATTGCTAGATAATACATGCGATAAGTTCTTTAAGCTACAAATACTTACATACAAGGTAAGGTGTACCTCTATGCTTGATTGCAAATGGTTGTCAACAAAACTCGATGAAATTTAAATCAAGGAATTTTAGTATAAACATTATTTTATTACTAAACGTGGTCTCGAAGTAAAGTGTTTTATTACCAGCTTTTTGTTTCAAGGTAACAGATAATATTTGCCAGGGGCGCCTCTCAACATACCTAGTCTCGAGCCAATTTAGAAAAGTTCGTATTCTGAATTTACCCGACCCGGGAATCGAATCACCCTTTGCGTTCAAGGCCAATCAGTATATTCCTACCAAGATTGACAGAACGTTTCGTCGCTTTCGTCCAAGAACCTCGTAGCCATCAAATTAAACGATGAATTAAAAAATAAAAACCTAACAATGTCACTACTGTAACACGGGTTACACAAGGAGATTTGCACACACTCGTATTTACAGAGTACATAGATATCTCTGTAAATTTGATGAAAAAGCCAGTAGTATTTCAGGCTCAAAAAAAAACTAAGCGGTTTCGCTCACCTTAGCTATGCTGTGGTTAAATAAAGAGAAGTTTAGGGAGGGCCTTTGCCAAGCAGTGAGGCATGGATGGCTAGATAAACGAAATAATAGTTACGAGTCTGCATTTTCTTAAATTAAAAAAAGCTCATTCATCATCATCATCATCATTTCAGCCATAGGACGTCCACTGCTGAACATAGGCCTCCCCCAGTGACTTCCAGATTGGCCGGTTGAAAGCGGCTCGCATCCAGCGGCTTCCTGCAACCTTTACCAGGTCGTCTGTCCACCTTGTAGGTGGACGTCCTACGCTGCGCTTGCCGGTAAGTGGCCTCCATTCCAGAACCTGTCTGCCCCATCGGCCGTCAGTTCTACGTGCTATGTGCCCCGCCCACTGCCACTTCAGCTTGCTTATCCGTTGGGCTATGTCAGCAACTTTTGTTCGTTTACGAATCTCCTCATTCCTGATTAAAAATTATCTGAATGAAAAGCTCATTAGGCCAGCTAAATTCGACAACTTGGGGTTACCATTGTCAGAATATTAAACGGAAAATAGCTTTAAATTTTTTTGCTATCAAGAGTATTTTACCTAAGTAGGCATATTTTCACTCTTACTTAACATAACAAAAGCGTCTCTAATTGGCTTATCGATACAGCGAGGTCACTGTGTTTAAGATAAAGATAAATTTAACAAAAAGGTTTTATACCCACTACATTGCGAAGTAATAAATAACGTGTGAGATCAAATGCTATCGCTGGCGGGATCTGATGTCATCTCCATTTATTTATCTCGTTCCTTGATAAGAGGCGAGCAAACTTGCCCACATTTCGAGAATTACATCATTGTTGACACAGTTACCGTTTTCGGCAAACCATCTTTTTGAAGTTTATTGGGAATACGAAATTTTATACACTGGAAGAGACCGAATTATCTTCTCAAAGTATATCTCGTTCTATGAGCCGATTTTTTAATAGCCATATATAACTTTTATTTGAAAAATAAATTTGACATGTTGGCAGTTTTCGTATAGAAAATGTGTCAGAAGGTCTTCTTGTGCTTTGCTTTTGGCGATGGACATGTGTTTTGCCACCACGGGTAGACTGTTCCGCCAGAATCAATTTTATACGTCGGATAAAAGTTATCTGGCGTTTGAAAAATCGGCCCTTAGTCGATTCGCTCTTGACAGAGCGGTCGTGGTAGTCGTATCAGAAGAGGCAGACTTTATGAACCTCACGATGTCTCGCCATCTCTTCCTGCTGGAAGTCATCCTGCTGCATTCGTTAAGGGAACCACCCACAGCAGACAAAAGACAAAGTACAGATGATGAAAAATAAGGTCTTCGCTGATTAAGGGTGAGGTCAGGTGAGACGGAAAAAGCGCTAGCAGAAACAAATACATTATCCCATAATAAGAACTATTTATCCTCCTAACTTGTGATAGGGCCACGTAATGCCTTGCAGATCTGACGATGCGCATGACTAGACAACTTTATGAAGCAAGAGCGAAGCGATTTTAAAAAGCGTGACTATTTTCCAGATAGTTAAATTCTAATGGTCTTGAAGTACATTTGAGTGATTGCAATAGAGTCTAGTATCGATCTGGTCCTAGTAATATTTTACCATCAAATGACTAAAAATGACATATAACATCTAATCTTGGTTTGGTTTGTTCCGTTTTTAGTCACATTACGAACTGTAATTGCATTTTTAAGTTTTCGATACCGAGTTTTGTAAAATGTACTAAGAGACGAAAATTACTTAGTTAGATGTTGTAGTTAATTATGTAAGGGTAAGTATTAAATATTTCTTGTCACCAAAATGCATATTTGTTATCAAGTTGTATCACTTAATAAATAGATCTATCGCCACGAAATATTTTCGTTCTCAGATAAACAAAAAGTGTTCCCAGGTATGAATTATCAAATTAATGTTAATATACGGTATGTGTAAAATAAGAGATGAATTACCAATAAAACTGTAGTGCATTAGATGAATATAAACTTCGTTCTTACAATAATAGTTTTATTACTTAAATAATAGCTTTGTGCTCAGAATAGTAGATCTGTCACCAAATAAATCGATTATCGATCCCTAACTGCGACTCCTTTTTATTTGTTATTTTATTCACCAATACAGTAATTACTATAAAAAAATATAGATTTTTCAAATTTCAGATTTCAGAATTTGCCACATGATTTCGATCACTGAGCTACAATACAAAGCTGTTTTTGTTTCCGAAATCTAATCCCTAATGATTATAATAAGAACTTTATCTGACACGATATAGATTGAACCATTTCTATCTAACATTGATAACAGCGTAATGCTTGAAAATCACATGACCTGACAGGTTTTGAGATATACCGGTAGGAGAGACCCCTTCAGACTTGAATGCCTGTCACCAACAACGAACTGAAGACAACCAACTATTGCAATATTATTGCATTCAACGCCGCATCCAGTGTCAAGTGACTTGAATGAATGAATGAATGAAATATTTATTTGCTTAAAACACGGTATTCATACAAAGATACTTACAGTACATATTACGATAGAGTTCAAGCGTGTTTTACCGATCTATCGGTGGGCAAAAATTGAATTATTTAATCTAATGTCATCGTGTCTAACACAAATTAATATGAATAAGCCAAATAAATGTCAATACAAATTACAATAATTCAATTGTCTCAAGACAACTTGTTTGACCAGATAGCGTCTTGAAACCTGCTTCTACGGGAAGAGTAGGATTCACTGAATCCATGAAAAGCAATAAAAACTAAACACACGTTATTGTGAACACTATTCAAGAAAATACTCGACATTGGCAGAATCACTGTTCTTCTTAATAGAGCGGAATTGAGTCCAAAGACAACCAACAACTACACTTTAATGACAAAATGTGAAATGAAATGGGGCTTTCTTTGACATCTTTTGTGTTTTGAAAATATGACAAGGAGGTGGGCTCTCCTTGTCATCTTTTGTCATTAATTTCGGTTCTTCGTCTTGGTCTTTATCGTTACTACTCCTTGTCCTTGTTACTCTTTTACGCAAAAACTACTGAACAGATTTATAAAGATAGACCATGGCCTGGATTAACAAAGGATACTTTTTATCCGGGTAAGGTCAACGCAGACGAAGACGCGGGCAAAAGCTAGTGTTACATCATTTACTTAGGCTTTCTTCAGGACAAATGAAATAGGATAAGGCTAGGCAAAAACCAAATGTATTGCAGACAGGCCTGAATTAAGCTCTTCTAAAGGAAGCGAGTCTGCTTGATAAACATGGAATTGTAAACGCGATCGTACGATTTAATCACTTTTATCAGCATGCTGATGATATAAACTGATTTGTGTTAACTAATGTAATAATAACAGATAATTACCAATTTACGATACTTGATTATCTTAAGTATGAGCAATGTACGACCTTAGACCCCGCAACTCGTTAAAGGAACTAATATACTTACAGTGGCCTCTCAATTAAATTATGAAAAAATTATATAGGTATGTACTTTCGAAAAAACCTGCATCTTTTTCCTAAGAAAAGTTATAAACAATTTTAATACCAGGAATAAAGATAAACTTGCGCGTTACAAATTCCAGACTGCATAAAGTGAGTAATTCGTTAATAACATTAAAACCATTATCGTCGATTTCAGGCAATCATACGTAGAACTAACGGCCGATGGCGTAGAAAGGTTCTAGAATGGAGGCCAAGTACTAGAAAGCGCAGGGTAGGAAGTCCACCCACAATGTGGAAAGACGACCTGAAGATTGCAAGACGCTGCTAAGATGCAGGCCGCTTTCAACCGGCTAATCTGAAAGTTATTGGGGGAGGCCTATGTTTAGCGGTGGCTATGGCTGAAATGATGATGATGATGATGATGAGATGATCAGCCCTACGATTCAAAATCCTTCGATAGCAAATTGTCAGTCGGAAAACCACGTGACACTATAGTATTTAACATTAGTGTCATGTAATTTACCGGTTGTCAGTTCTTTAACGAAAGGTTCTAAATCGGTGGCCTGGTTAAACTTTAAGATAATGTAATTTTATTGTTTGTATGATCAAAAATTAAAGACAGATTAGTATTGAGCGTTCTTGTTATTACTAGCACGACTTTAGTATGCCAGGCTCAGTAGGGCAATAAAATTAAATTAAAATTAGTCCCGCAACTGATAAAAAATAATTCCCTATCATTACATGAAACAGTATTAATTAATTTCCAACAATAAACATATATTTCGTCAATTGTTACGTGTCTCTTGCCAATAACACGCTGAATATGGACTTCGTTCCGCATTCTACTCTACTCGAATGTTAAGATAAGTGTGTACCTACATGTTACACAGTATAAATAACCTATTCAATAAAAGAGAAACGGACAGGAGATTGCTATAATTGATAGATTATAAGGAATAGACTGCCTAAGTGCAACAGGTCAAATCATCGTTACGAACGACTCACGGTAATACAGTGTCTGTTAATTCAGTGGTATTAACACAGATCAATAACAGATATAAAGTAATAGAGAATATGCACGAAAAAAATTAATTGTTTTTACTATATTTGTAAGAAATTATAGTGCTAATATTGAAAACAAAATTGATTTTAGGTAAAAAATAACCGTAATACAGTAATTAGAAATTGAAGTATATCTGTCTCTTTCTAAAACAACTTTTAGTATGAAAAATGTATGGCGGACGTGTAATGTGACGTCACGGTACATATCGGATCACCTTGTCTAGCGAATTTAATGGGTAAGTAATTTAATGGTTAAGTCATGTTTTTATCAATATTTTTCGAAAATTCGTTTAGTTTTATTAGTTATAATTTAAAAAAAAAAAAAAAAAAGTACTTACTATTTATATCTATTTTAAGATCAAATAAAAATATATGCATATTCCCCATTAGATATACTTTTTATGTAGATATTTAGTTATAACAGTATTTCTTCAGTATCTTATCCGCGGAATTTAAACATCCTGCGTATACAATTCGTTCATTAAGAATCGACAGTTAGAATGAAATTTAACTAAACCCTAATTAGAATTAAACCTTAGTAAAGTGACTCCTCCCCCAGTGACTTTCAGATTGGCAGGTTGGAAGCGGCCTGCATCCAGCGGCTTCCTGCAACTTTTACCAGATCGTCTTGGACACCCCTTGTGGATAACTTCCACTAAAAATCGTAACGATTATACTTTAACTAGTTCTCTTCTTATCTACGATGTCGCTTTAAACTTATAACCCCCTCTTTTTGGGTCAGGGGTTAAAATAAGTGGTTTCTATGAAACAAACAAGTCATTTCTACACTTCAAAAAATATTTTTCTAATTTTTTTTTGTCGCTATGACGTAAGTAATAAAAATATCTGTCTAAGAGGAAAAAAAAAAGTTTTTTGCACTAAGTATACGTATTGCAGTTTTCCTTATATGTATATGAAAATAAGTAGTTATTTTACTATTATGGCGATAATATTTGTATTCTGTCCCGATTCGCGAAATTATCTTTAGTTACACAGTTCCATTTACAATTGGTTACGACAATTATTTATGTTTATGCCAACGATGACATACATTTGTATGTGAGGTGCCATTCAACGCATGTCCAATCAGTCACACACACTTCATGATCTATTAATATGTATGTATGATAAATTGCTTGTATGTACACAAGACGCACGTAGGTATTTAGAATGTATGACGACTCTGACGACCTCCGTAGCCGAGAGGCGAGCATACCGAACTTGGTGTCGTTATTTCTGAGGTCTCGGGTTCGATTCCCAGTCAATGTAGAAACATTGTTTTATTGTATTGTCTCGGGTCGGGTCGGGTGTTGTAAATAAATAAATAAATAATTGTTTTCACAATCACACCAATTATCTAGCCCCAAACTAAGCAAAGCTTGTATTATGGTGACTAGATAACGGATAAACATACTTAAATACTTTTATATACATCCATGACTTAGGTACAAAATATGCTCGTGCTCATCACACAAACATTTGCCTCATGCGGGATTCGAACCCGCGACCGCTGGGTTTGTAGTCCTGAGCGCGATCCACTACACCAGGAGTTAGTCGTTGTGGTACCGTCGTTGTTTCTGATTTCTGTAACACAAGCGCTGTCCAATATTTATATAGAAGTATTTTATATTGGCGTAGTGCGATGATGTCGGATTGGGCCTGTATGTGCTGGGTGACGTTTTTGTGAAATTTATTACAATATGGTACCTGTCCTAACACATAAAATAAATTGTTTTTAAGACTTACACAGCTCTCTCCTTCAGGATCTTAGCGTAGTCATCGTCTCCCACGCAGCCAAAGTAAGTGCATATGTGCGGCTTTTTCAATATCCACTGCGCTACACGCAGGGAATTCTGCACACTGCCTCCGGCAATAAATTCTGCCTTGTACCTAAAAAATAGCAGCCATTTGAAAAATATATTTTGAATCTCATTTTTTAGTTAACTGCCTTTTAAGGGGTAATTTTACTGCTTAAATACAACAACTTTTTATGTCAAATCAACTTTAAAATCGAGAAAATTATAATATACTTACTACTTAAACTGAGCTGTATTATGTTATAAGAATAAATATTTACTTAAATCGAAATTTTTTTAAAATCTTTTTTTTTTGTTGTATTTAATTTGTGTAGTAGAATCACCCTAAAAGGCAAGCAACTAAAAAGAGGTCCTAAAATGTATACAGGGTAGGACCCTAAGAACCCATTCCAGAAAATGTTAATGTCCTACCCTGTATGGATTTAGTACCGGACTAAAACACACTTAGTATGTACAAAAAAAGTCATGATGTACCAAAAAGATATACAGGAAAGCCCCACAAAGAGCGTGCCAAAAGCAAACTAGAGCACTAAAGGCTCAAAAAGTCGCAGTTTTTGGGTATATTGAGATTTTCTAAAAAAAAGCTAAGTAAAACAACTAAGAATCGCAATTTGTTCAAATATGGTGCGACTTTTACGAAGTCTTTTTTCGGACAGGAGATTTTTTGCTCTATCTACGCTTTTCGTTTCAAACAGGACACAGGACACCCTGTATATTTTTACAACATCTTAAGTATTAATAGGGACACGGAGTGCATCATATCATGATACAACCACAAATGCAAACAATATCAATCTTGTAACTAAGGTTCTGAATTAGGAATGATGCAAGTATGTAATATGCAGGTAGGTTATTAGTATTCATAGCAAATCAATTGATTATACTGTTGAATAGAAAACTATTTTTATCCATTTAACCGTCCATGAGTAATTACAAGAATAAATAAGTTCTTTATCTAGACCCAAACTAAGCATATATGGTATTACAGCGAATTAATAAAAATAAGTACAAATGCTTATGCTCATCACACAAAAATTTACCCCTTGCGGAATTCGAACCTGCAATCGCGCCGCAGGTCGGTCCAAACCACTAGACCATATGGATGGTCAACAAAACAATCATTCGTCGCGGCCTACTCAGGCCGTTGCTTAAGCTGAGTGAGCTCCCATTATCCCGGACATCACAGGCACATAGTGGCACCGCTTGGTTTACTCGTTTTTCATTTATTATTATTCGTATTTATATTTTGTTTTTATTACTTGTTTTTCTTTTTGTATCATTTGTTTGTACTATTTGTGTGTGATAAATAAATATCTTTTCTTTCTTCTTCTTTCTTTCTTTCTATACCTTTAATGTTTTTGTGCAATAAAGTGTCGATCTATCCATCTATTATGCCGTCTGCCGACCAGCCTTCTATCTTATGGAGATGCTCGCAATTGGGGGCAGAAGTTATTGAGTTTTTTGTAGACAGAACTGGTACTTACAGTCATGTAAGTAGTAAAAAGATATCTGACCTTAATGAACACTAAGGTTGACTGGTAGAGAATGTTGTATAGCAATTCAATTAAAGTCTGACAATTGTACTTACCTGTGCAATAAAGATTAAATAAATACATTCATTATTCGCCTAAAAAATAAGTACTCAATTTCTATCTCTGAACACCTATAAATGTTTTATTTTGTGTTATTTGTGTATTTTATAGTTGAAAATTTTCAATCCTTAATATTCCTAATATATGACATATATAAATATAATATAAATAATTTAAATCATATAAATAATTTTCAACTATAAAATACACAAATAACACACAAAATTGTCAATCCTTAGTATTCCTATTGAAAATTTTCAACTACATATAAAATACACAAATAACACAAAATAAAACATTTATAGGTGTTCAGAGATAGAAATTGAGTACTTATGTTTTAGGCGAATAATTGATGTATTTATTTATTTAACCTTCATTGCACTGGTAAGTAAAATTGGCAGAGTTTAATTGAATTGCTATACAACATTCTCTACCAGTCATCCTTAGTGTTCATTAACGAGCATTTAAAACATTCATAAAAAAAAAACTGTTTAACTCATAGCATTTATTTTGGCACTGCTAGAAAGCTAATTAAATGCTCTTTCATTTTAATTAGTAAAAACACACAGTTTATAGGACTTTATTTTGCAAACAAAAATAGTTTCTGAAATAAATAGCTTAAAAATTCCCTTTTTTTCTACTTTAACCTCAGTTTTCTAAGACTTTTTTTTTTTAATTCGACTTTGAATGATAGACTAATTAATTACCTTTGATTTGACGTAAGTTTTATTGAAATCTATCACAAACTTCAAAAGTTATAGGCTTCTATCGTAAGTATGGTCGCGTTGAACATAAAAAAAACTCAAATACCTATAAAAAAATCAAATTTACTCAAAGATTTTTTTTTCATTTTTTCCGTAGCTAGAATAAGTTCTTTTATAAGAACATTTTTTTTTTGTGCACCAACGAAAGACTCACACTGTATTATAACGTTGGCGCCATAGTAAGTCGTTGTTACATTGTTTCTTCGGCATCGGGGAAAATCCGTGTAGTGTGGTGCAACTGTTGCACTACACAGATTTTCCGTCGCGTTTTTTAAATACTCTCCGTCGCAGAATGTCGGCGCTATTTTTATGGGCATAAAAAATAGTGACCGCATATTACGAAGTTTAGCAGGCAGTATTTATTAACAGATGCTTCATTCCATGTCAATTATACTTCATTGGAACATGCATACCAAACGACTACTAAGTGGCTTGTGACCTACTTTGTCATGACTGCAGACATACTGATAAGTAATGCTTTCTTATATACAATAATACTTTCTTAAATACAGGACAGACCTCAGAATCATAAAAGTCAACGTGAAAAGAAAATGGTCCATACATTTCGCCGAGATATAATGCATAATATTTCTTATACACACACAGAAAAAGGAGAAGATGCTTTCATTCAGCACAATAATCGAGAAAGGTCCTTTATAAGCATAATAGTCTAGATATGTGTTTTGCTCAGCATAATGATCGAAAAATGTGTTTTGTTCAGCATAATGATCGAGAAAGGTGCTTTATTTAAGTATAATGATCGAGAAAGGTGCTTTCTTACAGCATAATGATCAAGAAAGGTGCTTTATTTAAGTATAATGATCGAGAAAGGTGCTTTCTTACGGCATAATGACCGAGAAAGGTGCTTTATTTAAGCATAATGATCGAGAAAGGTGCTTTCTTACGGCATAATGATCGAGAAAGATTCTTTATTTAAGCATAATGATCGAGAAAGGTGCTTTCTTACGGCATAATGATCGAGAAAGATTCTTTATTTAAGCATAATGATCGAGAAAGGTGCTCTTTTTAAACGAAATGATCGCGAAAGGTGCTTTATTTAAGCATAATGATCGAGAAAGGTGAATTCTTACGGCACAATGATCGAAAAAGGTGCATTCTTACGGCGTAATGATCGAGAAAGGTGTTTTATTTAAGCATAATAATCAAGAAAGGTGCTTTATTTAAGCATAATGATCGAGAAAGGTGCTTTATTAAAGCATAATGATCGAGAAAGGGGCTTTCTTACGGCATGGTGATCGAGAAAGATGCTTAATTTTAGCATAATGATCGAGAAAGGTGCTTTATTTAAGCATAATGATCGAGAAAGGGGCTTTCTTACGGCATGATGATCGAGAAAGAAGCTTAATTTAAGCATAATGTTCGAGAAAGGTGCTTTCTTACGGCATAACGATCGAAAAAGGTGCATTCTTACGGCATAATGATCGAGAAAGGTGTTTTATTTAAGCATATTAATCGCGAAAGGTGCTTTATTTAAGCATAATGATCGAGAAAAGTGCTTTATTTAAGCATAATGATAGATAACGGTGCTTTATTTAAGCATAATAATCGAGTAAGGTGCTTTCTTACTGCATAATGATCGAGAAAGGTGTTTTTTACAGCATAATGTTCAATAAGAGCTTTATCTTTTGCGTTAAATAAATAACGTGAAAGACACCTTCATGTCCTTTATTCGCTTTTTACGATCGTAAAAGAGGCTGGTTTATGTGGGGAACGAGAATAAGGGGTTTATTTGTCTTAACGACTAAAAAACGGGGTGAACTTTGTCTTTAAAAAAATTGTGAAAGGTTCGTTCGCATATACGACAGACAAAATGACGACTTTATTGGAAAACGCGATAGCTCGCTTTCAAGGATACAAATAACACACAACATTAACTCTTTTTTGGGGTAGCTTAGTAGAAAAAGTATGAAATTAGTACACATACATTGAACTCTCATAATTATAATTTATTGTACTTTACTTTGCTGGCTGGGAGTCATTGCCAGAAAGCACACTGAAACCATTGAAACTAAGTTACATTTATCTTCATGGGTAGAACAAGTCATAAAATAATACAGTTTCTACGCATATTGACCAATAAAAAATTGATTTGCAGTGTAGATACAAATGTGCGATAAAATAATTAATATAAAAGTATTAGTATAAAATAATAATTAGAAATTTAAGTTTTATAGAACAACTGCTACTACTACCTCTGGTTTAATACATTCTTATTTAATCTGTGGAAATCTATAATTAGCTATATATTTTAAGAAACTATTTCATTTTTAAAATGCAATGAATCGCCGTTGATTTCCTAAATAAAAAAATTAAATAAGTATGTTAAAATTAATTGTACATAGAGGAAAACAAGTTAAAATTGGAGAAAACAATTGAACATTATTATTATATTAATTTAAGGTATGGAAGAGTGGCTCCTTCTGATACAGGTGCACAAGCACTGACTAGAATGAGTCAACATTTGTAATAGATTAAGACAAACTTTGTTAATGAAATAAACTTTATTATTATTTATTTATCAGAAAAATAAATAAATAGTCACTCGACTATCGAGAAAAAAAACAATTCATTTAATTAATGTGGTTTTTGACTAGGTTTTAGTTTTTTCCATTCACTTATATTTAAAATATGCTTGTTCTCCACTGATGTTATAACTTTTTTGTTGATGTTCATATTTTAAAATTGGACTATAATAAATAGGTCAATCTGCTTATCAGTCCTTTTGTTTATTAAAATGTCAAATATTGGTCAATATGTTAGAAAGAGAAAGAAAAGAAAATAAACATAACTCCAACCAAATAAAATTGGAACAATAAATAATTCAATTCTGTTGTATTAAGGATCATAAAGAGAACTGCAATAAATATTTTAAATATATTGTTCCAAATTAAGAAGTTTGTAAAATAATAAATAAAAACTGTCTCTGCATTCCTTTTTAATAGAAATAAACAAGGCACACACCCAACTAAGTTTAGTATGCAAGATTGCAAATTTTAAATTTTTTGGTTAAACTTTGTGGGCTTATAAGCCTAAGCCTGTAATGTTAATTTCTGTAAAAAAAAAACAATTTATCTCAAAATAGACGCATAAAATAATACAAACTTTTCCGTAAGTTCCCGGTATAATGGCATGTGCTTCTCCTCGGCCATGATGGCATCATCAGGATGCAGGTCATATTTCTTGAGAAGTTCCTCGTCGACAATAGCAGAGATGTCCAACAGTGGATTACCAATACCTACCAGGGCACCTTCGATCAAATTGCTAGAAAAAAAAAAACAGTTTTAAAAAAATAATTCATGACAATTTCTCAGAGCTTCAAGTGTCATAGGGAGGTGCCTATCGTTATAAATACTATAATTTAAAAAAATATCTAATAATTTATTTGCCCAAAATAAAAATAGTATAAAATAAATGATCTTGATCTTAGTTATGGAATCTAACTATAAATGTGCCATAAATTGTGTGTGCCATAAATTTCTGAATTCGATGTTACTTTATCTAAAAATAGCAGCAAAAAACATCGCGCACAATTATTTAAATTAAATTCTTCTCGAGGAGGATGCGGCTAAATAAGCTTGAAAACCTACCTGCACCTGCAAACGTCCATTATGTAATAATTATTTAGGGGCAACACGGAACAACTGAACGCTCACAATTAATCAACAAAATGCGGTCGAAATATAATATTTGATCGTGCGACTTTCCACCACATGTATTTGTTGATTTAAAAATTAAAAACGTGCTTCTCAGATCGAGCCGCGAACGAAGAACGCAAAATGTCAAAAATGACATCTGATATGCAAATGACAATAGTTTTTTTAACTACGATGGGAAAAGTACCTATAGTACCTATAGCTAAAGCAGACCCTGACTCAAGAGACTTTAGTGTAATGTCTATGGTCTGTAGCTTATCAAACATTACACCACGTTTTTCATCAATGGAACCAAAATCTAGTCCCGATTCCCCGTTTTTTACTCAACATTGGATTGGTACTTGGTAGTGGGTAATCCGCCCGTAGCCATTCCGACAATCAGCTGCACTGTCAAAAATAAAAGCTTGATTCATTAATATGAATCAGAAAAGGATAATTCCTTTTCTGATTCTTGTCCATTTCATCCCGGGTTCCTTAATCTTTCCTTTCTCCCCGTTTCCCATTTTTAACTTGACATGGCTACCACAGAACAGGAATGACACGCTACGCTGCTCCTCCGCTACATTCTGTGATGGCTAGTTTTACTTGATCATCATCAGTGATGGCTACGCGCAAGCCAGGAAAAAAAAAGCTTACTCATCTGTATTGCTTATGGTTCGTAATAAAACATTCCGTTCCACGAAAAAAAAATGTCAGCAAAGCGAAATGTATTCTTTCTCACTTTGTTTTCGATGAAAATGAAAGAGATAGTGATCTGAACAAATATGGACAGCGATAAACGGAACGTTTTCACTACTAGTGTTGCACCTTGAACCGAACCTACGTTATTTAGCGATTTTCATTCTTTCTTCTCTCGATATAACCTCAACCGGCTGTACTGTAGATCACGTTTTGCGATCCCGGCAAGAATCTTCGAGAAATAGAGGTTGGAAAACTGTTTGACGCACCAAATAACTAATAATTTTATTTCAAAATGTTGCGTTTGCCTCGTGTTGTTCGCCAGACTGTTGCATTCCACAAATCCCATCAACTCGCAAGATTTTACGCCAAAGATGTAAGGTTCGGTGCTGATGTAAGAGCCCTCATGCTCCAGGGCGTCGACGTCCTGGCCGACGCCGTTGCCGTCACTATGGGTCCCAAGGGCAGAAATGTTATATTAGAACAGTCTTGGGGCTCACCGAAGATCACAAAAGACGGAGTGACTGTTGCCAAAGGAGTGGAGCTGAAAGACAAATTCCAGAACATCGGCGCAAAACTGGTCCAGAATGTGGCAAACAGCACCAACGAAGAAGCCGGCGATGGGACCACGACAGCGACCGTCCTTGCGAGAGCTATTGCCAAGGAAGGTTTCGAGAAAATCTCAAAGGGTGCCAATCCTATTGAAATTCGAAGGGGCGTCATGCTAGCGGTGGAATCGGTTAAAGAAAAGCTGAAATCCATGTCGAAGCCTGTTACAAGTCCGGAGGAGATCGCGCAAGTGGCCACCATTTCCGCTAATGGAGATACTGCTATTGGGCAACTCATTGCTGAAGCCATGAAGAAGGTCGGCCGCGACGGCGTTATAACAGTGAAGGACGGCAAAACGCTCACAGACGAACTGGAGGTCATTGAAGGTATGAAATTCGATAGAGGTTATATTTCACCATATTTCATCAACTCTTCTAAAGGCGCCAAAGTCGAGTTCCAGGATGCTTTAGTATTGTTCTCTGAAAAGAAAATCAGCAATGTACAAACCATAATCCCTGCCCTGGAGATGGCCAACCAACAGAGGAAACCACTGATCATTATTGCTGAGGATGTTGACGGTGAAGCATTATCTACTTTAGTCGTTAACAGGCTGAAGATTGGCCTCCAGGTAGCTGCTGTGAAGGCACCAGGATTTGGTGACAACCGCAAGGCTACCCTCAGTGACATGGCTATTGCTACCGGAGGTGTTGTATTTGGTGACGATGCTAACCTAATCAAGCTGGAAGATGTCCAGGCTTCTGACCTAGGACAGGTTGCTGAGGTAGTCATCACTAAGGATGACACACTCCTCTTGAAAGGCAAGGGCAAGAAGGCTGACATTGACAGGCGGGCTGAACAAATCCGTGATCAAATCCAGGAAACAACTTCTGAGTATGAAAAGGAGAAATTACAAGAACGTCTTGCCCGACTGGCCTCTGGTGTGGCCGTGCTACATGTAGGTGGCTCCAGTGAAGTAGAAGTCAATGAGAAGAAGGATCGTGTCAATGATGCTTTATGTGCCACACGGGCTGCCGTTGAAGAAGGTATTGTTCCCGGAGGTGGTTCAGCTCTCCTCAGATGCATTCCAGTGCTCGAACAGCTCAAGACTGCAAACCCTGACCAGGCTACTGGTGTTGAAATCGTTAAGAAGGCCCTCAGAATGCCTTGCATGACTATTGCACGCAATGCAGGAATTGATGGGTCCGTTGTTGTTGCCAAAGTTGAAGATCTGGGACCAGAATTTGGATATGATGCTTTGAACAATGAGTATGTGAACATGATTGAGAAGGGTATCATTGACCCCACCAAAGTTGTCAGGACGGCGCTCACAGACGCCAGCGGTGTCGCGTCACTCTTGACGACAGCTGAGGCCGTTATCTGCGACATCCCACAAGAGAAGGAACCCAACCCCATGGCCGGTATGGGAGGCATGGGCGGAATGGGGGGGATGGGTGGTATGATGTAAATACCGTATAGACTATTGATGCATTTAAAGTGTATAAAGAACTATGTTATAGTAGTTACATCACCTGTTGTGGGTACGGCAATGTATTTGATATGTTCTAGATGTAAATTGTGGTGTGAATTCAAGTGGCTACGTAGTTTCAGTTTATTTCAATGAGTCTGATTGTGTTACAAATGTAGTAGATTTATTTAGTTTATAATATTTGCTGGATTATGCAAACCACTGTTATTTTTAATAATAATAAAATAATGTTTTCTAAAGCTTTTCCTTTCATTATTTAAAGCCCAAACATGTTACAACTTTGTTGTCATTAGTGAGAGTACAAAGCTATTCAAGTTTCTTCTCAAATGAATGAATTACGAAAGTTATTTTTTCGTAAAAAGTATTCTCCCACATAGGTACATAGGTTGATTTGCAAACAATACAAGAGTTCACTCTGAGAAGCTATCACAGCCAGTATCAAGTCTTACGTAACAATACAAATTGCCTTAGTTCGTGAAAGATAAGACACTAATAGTTCGTAGTAAAGCTATTACAATCGACACCGAAAGGTATTAAGGATTATTTTTGTTACTATGGACCTCCATAGTAACAAGAATAATAAAAAACTAGTAGACTTATTTTTGCATTATCATGCAACCTCAAATTCATTATTTATAAGGTAGGTAACTTACCTACATCGGATTTGAATGTGAAAATAAACATCCAACTATCGGACATAAACGGCTAAACGGATTTAGTTACGGAATATTGAAATATACAGGGTGAATATAAAAAGTCCTCTGTATTGTATTTTTTCAAGTTGCTTAGTTAATGAAAATATAAAATACTATTACTTGATAACACTGTTCCAAAGTGCATAGCACGGTCGCGGTCGAGCACAAAAGCCTAAACTTGCAGACTGACATTTCGGTTCTATTGTGTACCTATAAATAATAAAAATAAATTGTTTTCACAATTACACCAATTATCTAGCTCCAAACTAAGCAAAGCTTGTACTATGGCTACTACATAACGGATAAAAATACTTAAATACCTACTTTTACCTTAAACATTTATGACTTAGGTACAAATGCTCGTGCTCATCAAACAAACATTTACCCCTTGCGGGATTCGAACCCGCAACCGCTAGCTTTGTAGTCCGGAGCGTAAACCACTACACCAGACGGTCGTCGGTATTTTAACTTTGTTTTTGCAATTACTTACAGAAGTCCAATAGAGAGAGACTACGAAAGCCGCGCGGTCATTCATCACTCATCAGAGGCGTAGGTACGGCGAGCCAACAAGGACCTTACGCAGTGCACATACGTTGCAATTTTTTCATGAATGAGTTAAATTATCCACGCGTACGGTTTTTAACAGTGGATAGGAATAATTAAATGTGGAAAAAAATGATCTTGTTCGTTGCATAGTTCGATTAAGTTACTGATTCTGAGTCACTTAAAGATTTAGCACCCCTTTGCCATGTAACCCTGTATAACAAGAAATTACTTAGTACCTTCTTAGATATATTACTAAAAAAATATATAAGTTTGGCCTTCGTCGCCCTTCCAACAAGTTGTTGTTGTTGGCAACAACTCTTCTCTGCCTAGCCCTATGGTTGACTGAAAGAGAATGTCATGTGCAAATAAGGCCACTTTTGCATCTGATTGTGCTCTTTGGGGCAGGCTTATGTCCAGTAGTAGATGTGGATGGCAATAGTCTAACATAATGATTATGATTGCATCATATCTATTTATTGTGCATTATAGTAAAAAAAAGGGCTCACATTGATTAAAATATTTATTAAAAATTATCACAATATATTTTATAGTTCTATCAATTGATAACATAAACATCTTAGTTAATACATTTAGTTTACAAAAATATTTGATCTTCATCTGAGTCTCCAGCACCATACACAAAACGTCGTCTTATAATATTATTGTCTACGATTGCACTATTTTCGGTAGTATTGCTGTTTTTGCATGGCGTCACCGGGTACCTTACCGGCCCCAGCCAACGTCGGCCTAGTCCAAAATTCCTAGGTAGAGCCACATTTTTTGAACATGTGCTCTTTACAGACTTATCTAGACTATTCAAAGAAGACTGTATTGACTTTAACGACGACCTTTTCATCAATTCGTTACCATCCAAATAGTCCTCGGGCAAATCCATGTCAGTCGGTATGCTCAGACTAAGCGGCCGGCGTTTAGGTATATTATTCGCTAAAAGACCACGCCAAGTATTGAACTTCTGACTATTCCGTTTCTGAGGAGTACTCTCTTGAGATGGGTAATTCCCGATGTCAGATTCTTCATTAACTCTGATCTCAGAAAAGCATTTTTGAAGACTGCTTTTGTTTGGAGTGCCTTGCTTGCTTGACTTATCTTTCATTCGACTTATAACTTTGTCTTTTGTTAGTTTTATAAGAGCATAAATGGTTTTTAAAGCTTCTTCATTAAGGAGTTCATCATCAGTGATTTCTCCATCTAAAGCACTAGCTACACTAATACTTTTCTGATTCTTAATTTTGGGATAGTGACTAAAATCTTCACTGTTTGTGTCTTGCTGATATTCTACACTTGGCTTAAGTGTGTTCTGTAAGACTATTAGCTCCACGATCTGTGGCGCAGATTGCAGCATTCCCAAAGCCTTGTCGTATTTTACGTTCAAAAGGGTTTTTCCGTTTACGGATATAATTTGATCACCAGGCAATAACTTCTTACACAGGTCTGCCGGACTGTCTGGTGTTATTGATTTTATGTACACATTCCCATCTGAGCCTTCAGCTACTTGTAATCCTAAAGCATTCATTTGGTCTCTTTCTATTGTAACAGTAACAAACACTCTTTCGCCTTGCACGCAACCCATGTTATCTAACTTTTCAAATAGAGATGTGTTCAAGCAAGATTCATTGTTAGTGGTGTTGTAGTTAAACGCTTCCGAATAAACTTTCGGAGATTCTAGGACATATGCAGTTGGTGCGTTAGATATCTTTTGGTTGTAATGTCTTTCAGGAAGTAGCTTCATACTGTTTACATTACAGTGTTGTTTCTGTTCAGAACTTAGATCGTCGGAATCGCTTTGCGTAGTTGCCAAATCACAATCCGATCTCAAAAATGTATTGCGTACAGGTGATGCATATCTTTTATCAATAGATGGCTTCATACCATTAAATACTCTGGTTCCCATTTTGACACCATGTCTTCTTGGAAGACTACAACTTTCAGATGACGATAAACCATCATTGGACGAATTACCTTGAGTGTTTGCGTTTGAAGTATTGAGCATACTCTCGTCATTTTGATGAGACGACGATAGTATTTGTCGTAATAATTCTTCTGTATTTGGTTTTTCATTTTCTTTGTTTTGTGCCTTCTTTTCACCAAAAATGTCCATCCTAAACCTTCTTCTTGTTGGTCTCCTTATCCTGATAGGATTAGGGTTTCTCACAGCTAGATTATAGCTGTCCTGGAAGTTACTACAATCAATTTTGTTTGAATTACTTTCAGCATTTATTGGACTATTTAGTTCTCCAGATAAATAAGTTATGAAGTCTTCTTTAGCATATAATTTCAAATACAATCTGTGATGTAATGAAGCTAACCAATAAGTAAAATAGGTTTTGTTATCATTCATTTTAAGTTTATATTTCACTCCAATCTTTGAAAGACCTGAATATGAATTTGGTATTATGTAAAGGCTCTTTTTATTGTAATAGAAAGTGTGTATGTGGTGCCAAGGTAGACTTTGTAATACAATCCTGTTATTATTACTAGACTCTTCAGATATGTGATTGTTTCTAGAATATAGAGTGACACCTCGAGGGCCGATAGATAACCATACGTCTCTACAAAAACCGTCTCTAGTAGCCCAAATAGCAGAGTAGAAATGTGCCCCATAGTCGCGGAAGGTTTGAGCCAGTGTTATATAATTTATTATTGCTTTACCCCTGTCTAAACCATGACGAGATTCGTGTGCTCTTTTCATTCGTAGTTTAATATCCGCCATGTCGGTAGTTATGGCACTTTCTGGAAGAAAATGTTCTAGTAGGAAATAATCAGCAGACCCATGCTCTCTGTAGGAGAACTCTCCAAATTCAATATGCAAAGCATAGCCAGCTAATAAAATCAGATTCTGTATTGTTGAGGTCAACTGTCCTTCAACTGTTGCTCTCCTAAGTTGCAAATAAACTCTGTATCTCCACTCACCATCCTGTATGTTACTAGCAATATTCTTAGGCAAGAAAAATTTGATTCTCAAAAAAACTGTTACTGAGATATTCTCCTCCACAGCTTTAATCTTTTTATTTGCTATTTTATACCAGCCTTCTTGAGCAACTTTTTTTATTTTATAATCATCAGGTAAGAACACAAAGTCCCCTCCAACCAACACAGCAATACCAAGCATGAAATTATGTTCATACTTTTCACTGTGAACTAAAGCTTCAAACAACTGGCCTGCTGTTATTACATTTGGATCGCAGAGAACTTCTATCTTTTGGCCATTCAACAACACTACTATTATTGTCCGTTTTTCTGACATAGCTGACAGTGTTAAATCCATTTTCTTTGCAGGCTGGTTGGCTCTGACAATAAATTCGGGCCCTACACATCCTTCTCTGCCCTTGAAACCACACTCAGCTTTATAGAGCCTTGATGCTGTTCTCTGAACTGGTTTTCCTCTTCGGAAATTTGAAAGAGGTCCAGGTTTATTTTTACTATTGTCATTGTTAGTTATAGCAGTCATAGATACTGCGGCATTAGGAATTCTTGGCTCTTCTATTTGGGTGCTACAGGCAATGTCTAATGTGGAATGTGCATTACTTAATCCACCTCTTCTTGGTGAGTCAAATATGTTAAAGACAACATTCCTGTGTCTGGTAGGCAGTCTGCAGCTGGGAAAAGGGTCTCTTTCACCCGGTGACTTTAAGAGAGAAATGCAACTTCTTGGACGGTTGCTTACTTTTAAGTCTGTGTTTGTGCTCGTTTCATGTGTCTTAGAGTGTCTTCTTTTGACCTGATGTGATAGGTTAGGTGGCTGGAGGTCATGATAGTCTATTATAGGGCTCAGGCCAATAGATCCCGCTGAGCAGGAGCTGCGGCCTGAATCTTCTTCACAGCTTCGGATCATTGTACTGTAACAAAGCAAATAATTTTATAAAATGTGAAATGTATGAAGTCAGTCCGTCTGTTGGATCATTATGATTATAATATATGAATCATTCTACTTTTTGCATTTAATACATAAGTAATAGCTATAAGGTTTAGGAATCAGTTTAAGTTATGAGTCATTTTAGTATATACATGAGAACTGCTTGTATAAATAAAGATTCATCTCATATCATTTAAGCATTTACAACTACTTAATAGGTACCTTTGATATGTAAGTATGTATGCATTGACTTAATAACTTTGGAATTGACTTAAATATACTTTATAAAGCAATGTAATAGGTACTTATATGGTAATGCTTTCGTCACACAAAAGTATAAAGTACTTACATAAAAATAACGTTAAAGTATTCAAATTAAAAAGTTTTCCTGTTAACAAGCTCTTTCATGAATAAATCACAATGTCAGCAATGCTACACAAACAAATTTTCTATCAAATTAAGTATGCACATTCTTTTAGATCACGCACGCACACTAGAGAGAGAAAGTACATCTTGCACACAACAAATACTTACTACAATAGATAAATTTTGTAAAAAAACAACGTTTTTTACTACAAAAATGTGCCTACCGGTATCTTTAGAGAAGAAGAGTAGTGAATTGTTTTGATGAAAGATAAAAGATTTGAGTAAGGCACTAAATACATACCTTCCACTTATTACTATCTATGACGAATACTATTTATGACGAAGGGGCTAACTAACAGTCATCTTTGATTCAAACTAATCTATTCAAAAATTAAAATTCCAAGGCCCTATTCACAGGCTTCTTGAAACACAAACCGCCACAAACATGCTAAAGCTACTAAATAAATAAAAATTATGCGCTTTACTCACACGCAGGCATTCAACAAAACCCACTTGACTTGGTGGTAGGTGGTACTGCACACAAACAAACATACGTTGTTGTTGTACTCCACACAGGTGTATGTACGTACAGGTGGGGGTGCACTGGGTGCGCATGCACATGTAACTTAATTTATGGATTTAGGTAACTAACACCGTTGTTGAAAATAATTTCAATTTTAAATAACCATCAAGAAACAAAAAAGAGTAAATTTTTACCATCGACCGTTAACAGTTCTGTCTACTTCTTAGATTAAATTCAATTTTTCTGAGAAAAACTTCGTTAGTCAATTGCGTTTTGTTTTACGTTGAATGAACATGAACAAAACAACAATGGCTTCAATCTTTGCCTGACAGATTGTTTTTTTATTTACTTGACAGTTTAATGATTCTAACGAAACGTTAAAGTGTCATAATTTCTGATTTTGATACGTGTGAGAAGCAGAGTAGAGTTACGTTTTTACCAAGTTTTGGAAAAATGATGTTGATTTCAGTGTAAGTTTTATGGTACTGTAAAAGCTGTAACAATGGCTACGCTAATACAATCGTACGAACAACAATATTCAGTGCTTACCGCAGATATAACAGCAAAAATTGGTCGTCTAAAATCTAACAATGAAGGCAAGTACACAAACATTAATTTGCTTAACTTTTAGTCCTTAAGTTCTATAAAAACCTACAAATTGTTATTTTCACAAGTGATAGCAGCTATCTTTCAGTTAAATGATGTCTAAATTAGGTTTTTTGTTATAGAAAATCGTGATCAACTTGCTAGAGAAATTCAAGCAAACTTTGAGGAAGCTAATGATTTGGTAAGTGTTGTTTTCATTTTAAATGCAAATTTCTGTCATCATGTCATATCTGGCTGTAACTGGTGCATTTTCCTTTTATAACATCATTAAATACGAAATATAAATATCAGAATGTGAACCAATTTAAGAACAGGCTAGATAAGCATTTTGAACTGCATACATAAAAAAAAAGAACAACCTGATACGGGCAATCATCAGTTGTTTCAACTGCCTGCCTGTTAATAAATAATAATAATAAATATAATTAGATTAATTGAATCAATCTTGGTTTCCAAGAACTCTTTTTGGCTAAAAAGTACAATAATGATCCAACACAGGTTTGCTTTAAGAAGAAAGGGGTAGCCCTCCTCTCTCCCTACCCTCAAAAATGGGCTAGTTTCCTAAAAAAATCTATTTAGTCCGTCAGTTGGATCAACAGAAAATATTGGACACATATTTTTTCTTTTCTCAATCAAACAAAAAATGATAAAGATATAGTCCATTAAAGTTCCGCGTAACGTCACGCCTTGCGACACTTTTTAGCAAGGCTTGATGTCACGTGCTCACTTTGATGTGCTTTATCTTCTTCATTGTTTTTTTGATTGATAAAAGACACAATATGGGTCCAATATTTTATGATAATCTAACTGACAGACTAAATAGAATAATCTTTTTTTTGACCCAGGAAACTAGCCTATTCTTTTTGTGGACCATTAATGTACAGTTTTACCAACTCTTTTGTGCATGTAGCTAGAACAGTTGGAGTTGGAGTCTCGCAGCGCGGGCGCGGGGTCCCGTGTGGCCGCGTACCGTGCAGAGCTGCAGCGCGTCCGGGCAGAGTATAGATCAGTCACCAACAATACAGCTACTTGTAAGTATTTGTTTGATAAATTGCTTCATACACATTTAAACATACATTTCCTCCATGCTTGTGCATTCCGTACTTGTAATCACTAGCAGCACTTTCTATGTTATATTTATTATTCGGCATAGTTGACCCTTGTCTGTTCGTTTGATGATAAAAACCATTTAAAAAAAGCAAAAAAATTAAAGCTACTATTTATAAAAAAGTGTTTATCTGAATTTTGAGAAGATAAAAATAGAGTATAATATACACAGATATACATAACTAAGACAGGTAAAGGTCGCAGGAAGACGCTGGTTGCAGGTCGCTTCCAACCGGTCAATCTGGAAGTCAATGGACGTCCTATGGCTGAAATGATGATGATGATGATGATACATAACTAACACAAATTAAAATACTAAATAACGAATTAAAAATAAAGACAAAATAAGTGTTCCTCCTTCCTAATATTGTTGTTCCCATAAGAGTACATAGAGATACCATAAAAATATGTAACACCTTTTATAACCTATGGAATGCAATAAAATTATTAAGTATTGAGTTTTAGGGTAGGCTAAGGCTAAGTGTGCCTACCCTAAATAAATACTGCTGATAGGATACACTAGTAATGTCATCTTATATTGATACATCAAACTACAACATACCAGTTAGAATGTCCCTGATTACGAGTTTGTCATGGTTCTTCATTCCCGAAATGCATTGCAAAAAAAATGGTGAAATTGCTAATAAATATCCAGCGTGTAGTTTGTAAATATCATGAAGGAGCGGAGCGGAGCCACAAGTGTATATGTGTGCTTACTAGGCAGCTCCAACAAGTAACACTGTTTTAAGATATGTTTTTGGATGAAATAAATAAATATTGGACAACATCACATACATTGCTCTGATCCTATGATAAGTAGCTTAAGCACTTGAGTTACAGAAATCAGAAACAACGACGGTACCACAACACCCAGACCCGAGACAATATAGAAAAGTTATTTTTCTACATTGACCGACCGGGAATCGAACCCGGAACCTCAGAGATAGCGACACCAAGGCCGGTATGCTCGCCTACCGGCTACGGCAGTCGACATTAAAAAAAAAAGTTTTACTTTGAATTTTTTTGATTGTGGTCATATACAAGTAGCTTGATAGTTACGACACGAATATCTAATCTATCTTCTATCTCTATGTGGTCTTTTTGCAATAGGGTAGTTGACACTACCAATCAATTGACGTACTTTTTATGAGCTGTCAAAATGTACCTCTTCCTTAGAATTTGTATGGCAATAGCGGACAGTGACGTCACTGTTTACCAAACTCAACTGACTGTCTATTTATTAGTTTTAAACCAATTAAAAATTTATTTCAAGAAACAATTAAAAATTATGACAACAAATTATTTAAATAAGGTAATAACACCTTATTTAATTAATAAAAAAAGAACTGTCTCGGAATTATTTATGAATGGTGTCAACATCCCAATTGCCACAACGCATCATAAGCGTTTTCATCACAGCCATAACAATATGTAACACCTTTTGTAACCTATGGAATGCAATAAAATTCTTGCTCCCCCTTGATGTTAAATCGGAATCAAAACTATCTATAATATATATATATATATAAAGATTTTAAATAAATAAATAAATAACACGAATTTTGCCATGTGGATTTTTTACAGTGACCACATCGCGTTGCAAGCTGTTTTTTCGCAAAAAATAACATTTTCGGTCTCTGAGCGTATGAGCGAGGCTTATCATCACCATTCCAGCCATAGGAGGTCCACTGCTGAACAAAGGCCTTCCCCAATGACTGATAATCGGGGCGGGATTGCCAATACTCGCCACGCTTGGCAGGCGGGTTGGCGAGCGCAAGTTTTTTTTTATAAGATTTCGCACGAAGACGCTGCTGCCCGTCTTGTGCAACAGGAATTACTCGACTCTTACGACACGCTTCCTGTTGGCGGTGGGGAAGTGTATTCTTTACGGCCGTCCCCACACGGCACTTTACATGTAAATTTAGTATGGCCGAGTTCATAACTCGATCTTCGAAAAAGTGCCACTTGGCTACTTTCTGCAGAACTAGGTCCACTGTTGTGAAAGGCATAAACCAATTCCAAAGATGCAATCTTTTCCTATTTAAATTATCCTTTTCTTTTCCAGTTAATATAGACAATGAGGAAGTATACGACGACTGGAGTGGTGCTAATGAGCAGCACCGCAAGTTGTTGGACAACACAGAACAGATAGAACGCACCGGCAAGACGCTCACAGAGGGTTACAGGCTTGTGCTGGAGACGGAACAGATTGGTGCAGCGGTACTCCAAGACTTAAGTGGGCAGAGAGAAACGATACAACGGTCTCGTGGCAGGGTATGTTAAACACATTACCAGGGCCATCTCTATCCTATTGGGGGCCCTGGGCATATTGGATAACGGGGCCCCCATGACTTTGACAGAGGATACTATTGAAGCAGGAACCAGAGGCCCCATCGATCGCGGGGCCCTGGGCAAGTGCCCAGACTGCCCAGTAGGAAAGACGGCCCTGCACATTACCTTGTTAACATACAATAAGACCATATAACAAAGACATATCTATTGTACCTCAATTTTGCAGGATTAACGATTTAACATAATAATAATCCTACTAATACTTCCTACTAATGTTATAAATGTGAAAGTTTGTGAGGATGTATGGATCTTTGTTACTCTTTTACGCAAAAACTACTGAATGGATTTTAATGATATTTGGCATACTGATAGACCATGGCTTGGATTAACACATAGGATACTTTTTATCTGGGTAAGGTCGACGCAGACGAAGTCGCAGGCAAAAGCTAGTAAATAATATAATTTTAAGGCTTTATTGATTCCAATACGTTTATGTAGTTTTCTAATACATAAAATGTTGTGCGGTAATTTAGTTTGTGGATCCCTGTTTGGGTAAAAGCCTACTTCATATCACTTCATCATGTTTTTTGCTCTTGTTGTTTTTGCCCGCTGACTTTTTATAACATCAGCCCACCTTTCTATGACGATTAAACAATTTGGTTGGTATAAATAAGTAAAATTTACTAATTAACCATATTTCACTGGAATTTTCCTCAGGAAAATTTTCTTTTTTTTTCTCGTTTTTTTAGTCTCTATTACTTTATTTTAATGTAAAATTACATCCTTTGGACACAGCGATCCATTTTTTACAAAACAACACATACAATAAAAAACAGCAATGTATTCTTAAATCTCTAACAAATAACGACGCGGATGTTATCACGTGACGCGAGCGCATTGATAACGTTAGCAGCGATGACAGCCGAAGGCTCGTTTGCTGTGCGACTCGTCCGCAATGTTAGCGATATATTGGGTGCGAAGAAAACAAACAAATCGGAATTTCTGGATTTCTATAATGTTCCTGAAAAAAAATTTACTACCTGTCTTCTTTTTATAATATACTGAATTCACCCTATCAGTCTGTGGAGGGCTGTCCCTTACACCCTGTATGGTGGAACATTAACATAATATGCAAATGTGTGGCTATTTACATACCTGCCCATACCATACCATACCTTAACATTCGAAACGAAGCCGGAATATTTTGATGGCTTCAGATGGCAGCATTTTGTTTATTTTATTAATCTTTATTAGAGGCTGGTACATAAGAAAATGTTGTAATTCACTTCTAAGAAATCACATGACTTCGAATTCATTCTGTGTGAGGTGTGATTGAAACATTGCTTATGTAAAAAGTAGCCTTTATACACAGATTTTTTTAAATAGCGCATTCGTTGAGGTTCTTCTTTATAGTCACAAGGTTTTTAGACTCCAAAATAAAATAAGTAAATAAGTAGTATTTTTTATTTTCAACGTTCCTAAACTCCATTAATATTATACAATTTCATTTTATTTAAAATTACAAGAACTGGTACTTTCCAATTCCATTTTACCCCACGATCGGGGTAAGCCATCTAATCAATGTAACATTACACACACATTAGTATTGGTGTACGTACACGGAGTTCACGAACACAGCGCGAACAACCTGGCTTCACTTGATTATTTTGACAGGTTCTGTCTATCTTTTTCTGATCGTCTCTGTAGCTAACATTAAATTAATTATACATAAGCATTTCAAGTTTTCAATGCTAGTTACATTTATGTTGATATAGAGACAATGCGGGAAAAAACAAGCCAGCAATAAGAACTTAACAAAGACTACATCGATTTTACAACAAACATGCTTAACTAAAATTAAGTGGATTTCAAGAGACGGCGAAACCTCGCCATACGCTCACTAAAAATGTTTTGTATGTGATTATTTTGTGCAACGGTAGTCGGTACGGTATAACTTCAGCAGGTGAACAACCTTAACCTTCGTTCTAGCTCCGCGAGACAGACGAGCAGCTGAACCGCTCGTCGCGCCTCCTCAACTCCATGGTGTCGCGCGCCTTGCAGGACCGCTTCGCGCTCGTAGCCGTGTTCCTCGCCTTGGGCGCGCTGGGCTGCCTCGCGCTCTACTTCACCGTCACTTAACCGCTACAAGTTTTGTATTTTTAGAAGTCCATGATACACTCGATGCTGTCGCTAGATGTGTTATGCCCACGTAACTTGTATCTGTCGCGCGTTGCTAATGCGACTAATCTACTTCACCGTCAATTAGGCGCGACAAGTTTTGTATTTGTAGGAGTATACAATACACTCTCCATGTTCTCGCTAGATGTGTTATGCTTGCTAACTTGCATCGCATCTGTGGCGCGTTGCAAATGCGACCAAGGCGCTGCGCACACGACGGGGCGGGACGGTCTTTGTGACCGCGAAGCAATAAAGACCGAGTCTGCCCGTCGATGCCCGCGGCTGTCCGCGACGCGAATCAACGCACACACACACGACGGTCAGTTCAGGCCGAACATTCTAGTAGAGCGCGCGGCGCGGACTAACCTTGCCGCCCGCGCCGCCGTCTGCGTTAATACAATCTGGTTTGTGCGATCCACGGCAGGCAGCCACGGACAACCCGCGGCGCTCCGTGTCGCCGCGTACCCAGCGGGCATTAGCGGCGCGGTCTTTTTGACCGCCGTGTGCGTTGGCAGTATACGACTCTCTATTTTCTATAGTTAGCGACGAAATTGTCCAGCCCGTTCCGCCCCGTCGTGTGCGCAGCTAATGTGTCTAATGGGATGGGTCTGACAAATGGAAGATGGCCTCCTCTTGACATTGCTTGACCGTCGACTCTTCGTTTCTTGTTCCGGATTGAGCATACACCGATTTTAGCTTACTGAAACTCGAGAGGTGTACGCGAATATAAACTCGGACCAAGTTTGAAAACACTTTTATCGATTGTGGCCATTTTCGGAACAGGAAGGAGGCGGCGTCTGGCTGGCGGGCTGACGGAAGTGGACAGAAGGATCGTCCAATGGTACCGTTTGTCCCCACGATGTCAAGAGAAGGCCGTCCTTTGTTTAGCAAGGTCTTAAGTGGTATCACATTGGCGAGAGTGCAGGGACAGAAAGGGTACCCAATCAAAGGGCTTTGACCGTTATTTAACTAGATATTTTAGTATTGAATATCTTTAAATTGCGATATCCGTATCAAAAGATACAATAAAGGTATCAAACAAATTGCGATACCCTTTTTTTTGCGGTACCAGTATCTCTAAGAACCAAAATATATTGCCTAGTTACTCTATCTCTCTCGCTCCACTCAAATAATATTTGCATAACAAGGATAGCTAGATAGATATACTACATAAGGAACGCATAGTTGCCGATTTTACTGGTATCCAATAAAAATAAAGGTTGAGTACAGTAATTTTTATGACACCCTAATATTTTGTTACCTTATTCTTTGAAACTCGTATCACCGCAGGCAATAAGGGTACTGACTCAACGGATATCGCAATTAAAAGTACCTCAAAAATTTGGGTTTTTCTGTTTCGCAAGCTCACCGCGAATTTCGCTTTGAATTCGCAAATGGCTAGTGTGGTAAGACCCTAACGCGCGATAGTAGTGATACAGAAACGTTTAAGAACCGCTCGACGGCATCGATAAAAAAAGTCGCAGGCGCCCTTTACCGTATTAGTAACGTAATCGGTCTTCACTTAACACATTGAGTGCTACCACAAATAGTAACCTGGTGAAAGTCATGCAATATGTTTGCACTAATCAAACTACAAAATCTGAAGAAAAACAATCAATGTTGTACGCAATAGCGTGCGAAATGTACGAAACATCAACTAAAAAGCAAAAGAGAGACATTTTGGTAGTGGTACAGCCGAATCACCACCATGGCATTCAAGGTGTTAAGTGTTAAACCTATTTAGGTCATGACAAAAGGACTGATATAGGCCCCAGAGTCTACATAATCTGAAATTATTAGTCATAATTATGTTAGTGCGCATTGCCTAAACCAAAATGTTAGTCTCAAGTGCAGTACAGTCAACATCTTATCAATCATCCACAAATCCTAAAATTTTCTTATTTTATATTAAACTTTTCGTGTTTAATCTCCCCAATCCTTACGTACATACATTTATCATGAGCTGTCATTGTTTTGGTCGTCTACTGGCGAAATTAATGGAAACCCACACTGCAAATTTATCCCGATAGGTGGCGCACAGTGTTTGGTCTCGCCTGTAGTTATTATTTGATCAATGATTCTGTCACTGCTACCACTGATCAAATAATCACTACGATAAAAGTTACGTGTGTCATCTTGCGTCATACTAGCAGGCACAACCCCTTATTCATTGTGTCTATTATTAACACCTGACATTAGCGGTTAACGGTTGACAAGACCGAACACGCTAGCGCCATCTGGGATTAGCTTTGCCTGTGATTCCCCAATGTGGAAACGCAGATCTCTATAGAAAAATAGAATTAACAAATCGTTCGGGAAAATTCGTTATTTTTGGTCGATTAATAAGCTGATGATTGTACATGCCAAATAAAATAGGCGCCCTAATTAAATAATTGACAGCTATGGAGCACATATACACACTAAAACGGGAATTAACATAGGTTCTTATTTTACCTTCTATTTGCCTGACGTTTCGACCTGGTTACACAGACCGTGGTCACAGGTAAAATATGTACCTATTAATGATCGCGTTAATTCCCGTTTTAGTGTGTATTAAACATGCAACGCGAAAGTTTAAAAGTAATTATGGAGCACATACACTTTAGAGTCAAAATTACATTTATTTTGTTCGACAAAAATCCGCCATTATGTGTCTGTACTGTCAGTATAGGCGAGAGTTGGCAGGACTGGTTATACTAAAATGTAAGTGAAAAATCATAATAAGTTTCAAAGATACTTGGTTCGTATTGCTGCTCAGCCCCCCTAGCATGAACACCAAAACACGATATGATACAGCGATTCGACACCAACTGCAAAAATATGATGGATATAACCGCCATGTTAAATCGCCGTGCCGGTGACGTCACATGTTATGATCGCTGTTTCGCTAAAAATTCAACATGGCGTGTATATCTATCATATTTAAAATATAAAAACCGTTGGTGTCGATAAATCGCTATATCATATCATATCGTGTTTTGGTGCTATGCTGGGGGGGCTGGTATGTGCTCGATGCTTACAGGCAATCTTCTAACTTCACAGTCACTACTTGTTTGACGCACTGTTTATTGTAACGCTGTCCTGTTCATATATCATATGTCGGATAAGGATAGCAGATTGATATTTTATTAAAGACCATGCGTTTTCAGCATCATTGTAATGTAAGTAAAAAGCATTTATTAATCGTAAGTATTCATATCATGGAAAAAAAAGACATACAGAGTGTAACGAAAAGGTGAAATAAAACTTTAAGGGATTATTCTACGGCTCAATTACATTAACTTTCTCTATGGGACCAACATCGAATTCGCAAAAAAAAAACACTTTCCCATACTAAAACGCGACCAGCTGGCATCAGTTTGTATGGAAACGTCAATTTTTTTTTGAGATTTCGATGTTGATCCCATAGAAAAAGTTGATGTAATTTAGCCGTAGAATAACCCCTTAAAGTTTTATTTTACCTTTTCGTTACACCCTGTATAGTCGGCCATATATATAATTAAAGACACCACCTGTTTCTAAAACAAAACGTAGATTCGTTACCTAATTTCAAAGGACTATCTTATTTCCAATTTTTTTAAATGTCTGTGACTTGCTGTAAATAACAAAGCAATTAATTTTTTTGCAATGTTTTGAAAGTAGTATATTTTCTAGACTCGGTGGTGTATTTATATTTTGACTGTTCCTGAGTTATATTGAATTTATTTATTTAGGTTCGAAATATTGCTCCTATTGGGTAACGCTACGAGAACGTTGCCGTACTAAAACCGGTTAATTATAAACCTGGATTCGGGTACTCCTAGGGTGCTCTATTTCTAGACTTCCCCTTGACACTTATTTATTGGGACATCCGGTATATTAAGGACACCCAGTATTTTAAGAAATAAGAGTTTTTAGTTATACAGCCACGCACATCTGTACATACCTGACATTTCGCAAAGAACCAAGCAATTCAGTATTCCTGCGCGTTGTGATAATTTAGTTAATTACGTTTGTATGTTCTTGCGTTTGAGGTGCGTTTACTTTTGGGTAAAGTATTTATTTGGGATTATGTGATGCGGTAAAATGTAAACGCAAAGTGTGTGTGTACCTTAGGGTAACCTAGCGACACATCGATAAAATAAAATAAATAAAATAAAATAAACTTTATTTGCCATAAACATGGTATACAAAGGTGTTACAAAGAAAATTAAGTACTAATCATGTTTAGCCAATTACAGAGGCATGCAAATTTAATGAATGAGAACAAAAATTAAGTATTGAAATTCTTTAAATATCAGTCATCATAATCCATAATCATGTCATAAAATATAATAAATTTTTATTATTTAGATAAAAACACGTTATCATAAAATCCGTTATCATGCAGTTTATCCTTAATTGTAAATCATTACAATAATGAAATCAAACTTACGATTTTGTTGTTTTCGGATTTTTTTCAGATGCTCCATACTTCATCGATTGAGGTAGCGCGTTAGTTTGTTTAAAGGGTCGATTTTTTTTTTCGATTTCGGTATTGCTTTCATAGACAAAGTTGTTGTATATGAGCAGCTCACGTGGTTTTCAGGAGTGTCAAATTATTTTATATACCCTCTTTAATATCAATCAAATTTTTTTTACAGACAACAGCACGTCAATCTACTACAAAACGTAAATAAAAAAATAAATCATTTATTTCCCATAATATGGTTACAAAAGGTAGTTAACATCATAGATTATCCAGCATATTCTATCGCAATGCGACGTACAAATATTATGTCAGTGTTTTTTTTTTTAGACCAAGTACATATTGTCAATTATAATGCAAAATCAAATGTCAAAAATTATTAAATAACATTCTTAGGACCGCGACATTTCAAACGTACAATTAGATTAAAATTAAAATGATGTCAAAATATTATATAAATGTCAAATTTTATCATTCAAGAATTTGTTAACAGAATAATAGATCTTTTCTTTTTAAAAAATGAACAATTTATTTTTGAATTTCGTAAATGTCAGCATTTTCAAATCATCTGGAAATTTATTAAATATTTTTATAGCCATGCAATAAACATTTCTTGAATATAGTTTCAACTTTTGTGGAGGAATCGTTTAATTTTCACCCTTTCTGCCTCCGTAAATTTATCTCAACTGATATTGATCTCTACATGTCGGACTTATAGTTGAAAATCGGTTTTATGACCTTTATCTTGTTGGGTAGACTGACATGCCGTTGACTGGACCCACTATAAAAATCCTATTTGCATAAATAAATGATTTTGATTTTGAATCACGCGCGCCCATTAAATGTAAGAACTTATATATTTTAACAGAGTTGTATATTATGTATAGTTACGCTTTTGTTATCGTGAGACTGTTATGTAGGTAAATGAATTAATTGTAGATAGGACAAATATTTACTCGCCTGTGCAATATTGATGTAAGTTATAAATAAAAGGTGTGGCTTTACGAGTGGGTTTTATTTTTCATTCAACACCAAGAAATGGTGAAAACTGTGAAAATAACCGATATACTTACTGCTATCATAGAGAAAGGAAATATTACCTTAGTCTATGACTGCTATACATACAGGGTTACATTGCAAAGGAGTGCCAAATCTTTAGGAGTGGCTCAGAATCAGTAACTTAATCGAACTATGCAAATAACAAAAAAAACACATTTAATTATTCCTATCCGCTGTTAAAACTTCGACGCGTGGATAATTTAACTCATTCATAAAAAAATGCACCGTATGTGCACTGCGTAAGGTCCTTGTAGGCTCGCCGTACCTACGCCTCTGATGAATGACAGCGCGGCTTTCGTAATCTTTTGACTTTATTTTCGGATATTTTAAAGTTTTTTTTTTTTTTCGTAATATACGATTACTAAAAATAATAACAATTGAGACGCTACTTTATAATGTTCCCTAGTTCTTATTTTTAAAATTTGGCACCCCTTTGCAATGTCAGGGGCGTGCATTCCATATAGGCTATTATGCAGAGCCTACCTTCATAAAAAACCGACAGCTAACCATAATTATTAATTACGTATTCAACAATAAACAATAAATATTCTGTAACCATTTTGTCATCTACCTGTACTTATTCCTTACTAAAGCGCGCAACTTAGATCGTTTCTGTGCAATTTAACCAATGTTAGGCTGCCGCGAGATCGCCTACTGTTTCACGCAAACTTACTCAATTGTCACTTACAGCCTACCCCCATCTGAAACCAATGCACGCCCCTGATTATGTAACCCTGTATAATCTATCTGTACAGGATGTTAGGTTAGACTTTGTATGGTCATACATAACCTAACACCATGTAAGAATAAAAATGAGTGTTTGTATGTTTGTCCTCCATGCGTGTCTAAACCATTGATCCGATTGCGATAAAACTGTTTAATTGTTCTCAAGCCGAAGAAGGTTTCTGGATTTGCTAGTTACACATTCGCACGTGAAAGAAGTTATTCGTTTCTGAACTGACCTACCCGTTAACATCCAAGCGGTCTCATGAGACCGCATAACAATGGAATTTCTATTGTGTCTCGTTTACGTATGCTTGATCAGTTAATCGGGAATCGAATCCGGAACCCTTTGCGTTAAGGCGAATCAGTACGCCACTACTCCAATTGAGCATCAATAGTAAGTATATTAATTTACTCCATTGCTTCTGTAGCGACATCTATCTCGCCACATACGAACTAATCTGACGTATCCTACATCGCGATATTAAAGTTATCGGAGCGATTGAACCATATATACAAGAACCCGACAAACAACCGTCGGGCAGTAGCCCACCAGACACAATACCCGTCTGGTCGGAGGATCCTCCCTATTCAATGGGAGATGAGGAACTTGACACCCTGTTCCTCACACTCCCAAACTGGTGACCCCGAGCATGAACGTCAGCGCAGCCTTCCTTCACTTCCTCAAGCTTTCGAGCAGCGAGTCCTACAGCCAGCCAGAATTCACGGCTACTACGGGTATCCTGACCACCAGCATGCAGCGGACGCGCATTCCTGGTCATCACCTACAGCCTTCTCAACTTGGCACAGCACACTGCACTTCGGCCGGTCAACAAGCAGAGACGCACTTCTCTCCTGGTCGACGCAGCAGCTAGCCACTACGCAGCACTGCACCACTCCGACTCACTGGAGCATTTGCAGCATCACCCCGACTCACTGGGGCATCACCGCAGACAGTTCCGACTCACCGTGAACTATGCGGCATCTGGTTCCGATTCACTGGAACATTCCACTGGCCCGGCAAGCATCACAAGATGTATGGACGACTCAACCTGCTATCGACCTCCGGTCTCGGAGAGGAGTGATGTAGCGACATCTATCTCGCCACATACGAACTAATCTGACGTATCCTACATCGCGATATTAAAGTTATCGGAGCGATTGAACCATATATACAAGAACCCGACAAACAACCGTCGGGCAGTAGCCCACCAGACACAATACCCTTCTGGTCGGAGGATCCTCCCTATTCAATGGGAGATGAGGAACTTGACACCCTGTTCCTCTCTCACCCTCACTTCGATATCTTAGTTTTAATTAGGTCATAGCTACAAGTCGAAGCTGAGGATATACTCGTAGTGTTAATCCACGCCTGCTTTCTGCTTAAAAAATATATATCCAATGATTAAATGAAATACATGAAGGGTAGGTTAGAAAGAAATATCCTTGTGTCAATTGCTATCTCGCTCAAACAGAATCTAAAAGTGTATCCTTCTTTAACTTACCGTCGTAGAAAGGGACAGATAGACCCGAACTAATAAACATAGACCAGCGGTTCTCAATCTTTTTTGGTGACGGAACCCTTTTGGATAGCAAAATACTTGATGGAACCCTACAATAAAACAATGGTTTTTAAGTGTATTTTTTATTAATAAGCATAATTAGAGTACCATGTAACAGTTACTTATTACTTACTTACATAACAAGTATAATAATAAATATAACATTGAAAAAGAAAAAAAATCTAACTAATGGGATGTATGAAACTGTTTTTTATTTTTCATCAATTGGTTGATATCAGGTTTCATAGAGGACAGTTGAAGTCTCATATCAGGTTCGGCGTCCAGTCTATTGCGGTATTTTGTTTTCGTGGCTGCATAGGTTGAGAATCCTGTTTCGCACAAATATGTTGTTGGAAACGGGAGAAGAATATTCAAAGCCATTTTGGCAAGCATTGGATATTCATTTCGGATTCTGCACCAAAAATCGTTGAGAGGCGTCGTTTTGAACAGTGACTCCATACTTGTGTCAGATGACATTTCTAAAAGAGATTCATATATCTCGTTTGACATACTTTCGGGCTTTTGTAAGTTGGGTAAAAAAGGATTATGAATCCATGAATTCAGTTTCATTTTTGTATTCTGTTCTTCAGGAAAATACTGCTCAAAAGATGCGCGCATCGAAGTGAGATATTGGACCAATTCTTCAAATACATCATCTTGAAATATTTCTGAGTTGTTATCGCCAAGAAACTCACTGAGTGACGTAAAGCTTTCTATTTCTCTATTTCCAACGCAAATAATCCAAAAATCTAATTTTCTTTTGAAGGCAGTTATTTTGTTACAGGCCTGGAACACTGTTGTCTGTTTACCTTGCAATGATAAATTTAATTCGTTCAGTTTCTGAAAGATATCCGCCATAAAAGACAGTCGGAACAACCAAGTTTTATCATACAAACGGTCTTTCAAATTAAAAGAAGTATCTGAAAGAAACATTTGTAACTCGGCTCTAAGTTCAAATAGCCTTGTTAAAGTTTTACCCCGAGACAGCCATCGCACTTCTGTATGGAGCAGCAGTGTTTTATGTGTGCTGCCATAATCTTCACACAATAATGAGAACAATCGGGATTGTAGTGGTCGTGATTTGATAAAATTAATTATTTTTACCGCTTCATCCATAACTAATTTTAGATTGGACGGCATTTGCTTCATCGCAAGTGCTTGTCTATGCAGGATACAATGGCTGGAACTACAATTAGGCGCTTTATTTTTTATTCGTGACACTACTCCTGCTGTTTTACCCGTCATCGCCTTGGCCCCATCTGTACAAATGTCAATGCAATCGTTCCAACTGAGATTATTTTCCTCAAAAAATATATTTATTTTATTAAAAATTTCCTCTCCGGTAGTGTTTGTGGGTAGAGGTGAACACATAAGCATGTCTTCTTCAAAAGAACTTTCACATGGATATCTCACGATAACCAGCAAGATAGCCAGACCAGCGACATCAGTCGACTCATCCATTTGCAAGACGAATTGTGTTTTTTGTAGACGTGTAACTAGTTCTTGTTTGACGTAGCTTGCTAGATCATGAATTCGCCGTGAAACAGTATCGTTAGATAGCGGCACAGTAGAAAGATGCTTTGCAGATTTTTCATCGAGCATGCATTTTGTTATGTCTAATACACATGGTTTTATTAAATTCTCAGCGATAGTGTGCGCTTCTCCTGCTTGTGCAATGCGATAGCTAACTAAATATGATGCCTCCGTGGCCTTTTCATTGATAGTTTGGGTTACATGCATCATTGTTTTTTGACTTTCCAATAACTGTTCTTTTTTACGTACAAAAAATTCTTTATTCTTGTCTTTAGACTCGGGGTGTACAGTTTCTAAATGTCGGCGCAACTTGGCAGGTGCCATGGAACTATTAGGAAGCAGTTTACTACATAACATGCAGAGAGGTGAGCCGTTGGAATCAACAAATCCAAAACTGATATATGATTCATCATACTTCCTTTTTTTCGCCTTTGAAACCGTGGAACTTGACGTCGTTGCATCATCGTCTGGACCGGTAATTGCTGTATACTGCACGCGGACTGCTTTTGAACATTCGGCTTCGTTGGAAGATGTTGTTGCGACACGTTTAACGCCTTTAAGCCAACGTTCCATTCTTTCAGGATGGTGAGGTTAAAATAATGCACGGTCGTTACTGCGTAGAAGAGTTTAGCACTTTAGTCCAAAGAAGAAATGTACAAAACTGATACAATCAGAAAACAGCAGTAGAACAATACACAATTTTTTTCTAGCAGGTAGGTACTTATCGCTCCGAACGCTAATCGTCGACTGACTAGTGTCAAGGCTTGATCATCGCTTTTATAGTCCTAGCCTCAATCTCGAACATTCTCAAAAATACTCGAGTCGGCGTCTTTGATAAATAAAAAGCCGATATAAAAATAGAAATTCAAAAAATGTGGTGTAAGCAATCTCGACTTTACGTTTTGAAGTTAGAGCCGAAAGTCGCTTGTTCACAATTATAGCGTCTAATTTCAAAGGCGGCTTTTATCAAAGGGATTGCGCGGTCACAAGTAGGTATCGGCGGTGGCGGCATAGTAAAATTGTTCGTGAATCGTGATACGCCGCGACAGAACGGTCGACCAGAGAGAGGTGTTTTGATTTTTTTTTCTAACTTCTTGCGGAACCCCGACAGGGGTATCGCGGAACCCTAGGGTTCCGCGGAACACACTTAGAGTATGGCTGACATAGACAATCAATTGAATCTAAAAACCGTAAATTAGGTAATCTTCAACATAAAAATAAAACAAAATTTGCAGGAAAATTACATAATATATTAATTCTATATCTTTATATTACATTTAAATACAATATCAATAATAATATTAACAGTAAACAACTGTGCCATTCCTGATACAAAAATGTAAGAAAGGCACAACGATATTTATTACACAGTGTAACATAAACAACGCACTTTCTCTAAATGTGGTTAATAACTAGCGTTACTGAGAATAAAACGATATCACTGAAGTATCGATACGTTTACTCGATACGGTTATAGTCGCAAAGTATCGATACATACTCGTATCAAGCGATTTTTAATAGGATTTAGGACAAATAACAGCAACAAATAGTGATATGAAGTAGGTATAAGTCATAAAAAAGAGTTCTATGAAATACAAGACTGCCAACCGCGCAAAAATAGGACTAGGAAAAGATGCAAATAAAAATTTACTTTCTTAAGTACTATCGTGACAATATAAAGAATATACTTCCCCACCGCCAGCAGGAGGCGTGTCGTAAGAGGCGAATAATAATTCCTGTAGCACGAGACGGACAGCAGAGTCTGCGTACGAAATATTTAAAAAAACTGCGCTCGCCAACCCGCCTGCCAAGCGTGGCGAGTATTGGCAATCCCCCCCAATTAAAGTAATTGCGGGAGTCCTATGTTTAATCGATACGAGCGCTTTTGTTTATACCTAATTGGTACTTAGTTTCAAAGTATCGATACATAAATATTTGATTAAATGTATCGAGTAAGTATTTGTATTCAATAAAATATTATACAGAGTAAATTTTACTCTTAGTGTCTTTCGTAGTAGGCGTTACGAATATGTTTCGTTACGCTTGATAAAATCCGTGTAAATCCGGCTCGTTCCTCGCTTGTTTTCCCATACTGGCTACACGAATGGTTGCTTTGTAACATAGAGCAGAAATACTGACCATCTTTCTCTTAATCACGAATCGAAACACGTTAATGATTTTTGACACATTACATTTAGTATGAACTGACAAGTCCTGTCAACTCTCGCCCATACAAATAGTACAGCCACAGATTAAATATTGGCAGAAAATAAATGACATATCTCTTTATGACTTTTTGTAAGTATTGAGCATCAGAATCAGTTTTTAAGAGAATGTGCGTTATTTAAGTACCACCCTGTTACTACGTTACAATTTACACCTACTCCAACAATTTACAATAGCGACCGTCTACTAACGTTCATTCTGCCGGCAAACAAGAGTTAAACAAGTCGATAAGATAGCTTTAGCTCGAACAAATCATAGATGTGTCAAAAAAACTATGGGCCTGTTTCATCAGGGAAAACTGTTCGTTTTACTTGATAGCTATTGATGAGAACATAAACGCGGATTTGTATTGGAAAATATAGTTTCGGTTAAGTGCCGCCAGGGGGCGCCACCACAAGAAATTTATTTTTATTTATTTATTTCAAAAGGTACACCAACAGTACATGTATACAATATTTATAAATAACACCAATCATATATCATAACCTTCTTATACGTGTACCTATTATAGGCGTACATAACATTGACAGGTAATTATGATTTATCAACACAAATATCTACACAGTAACAATTCAACATAATAAAATATACAGAACAAAATTAATTAAAAAACGAAACCATACAAAAGTAATAATAACAAACGAAAACTACCCTTTACTTTCTATTATAACAGATCGGCCAGTTTCCGTTTGAATTTATGTAATGAATCGTGGAAAACATCTAGGCCTCTAGTTTCAATATACTGAGTTATTTCATTTAACTTCACCTTTAATTTTAGATCTATTTATTGGATGCGATTAATTATAAAACTTACACTAAGTTATTGCAAATTTTAATTGATCGTTTTAATATAATCACGAAAAATAAACTATATAAGTATCGTATCAACAGGCCGTCACCATATTTATGACGCTTTACGAACCAAGTCGACTATCGAGAAAGCCTTTCGACTCTCTGAAATAACAACAAATCGTGACTTGTTGTATGGTTATACATAATCGTTACGTGACAAATACTTATAAACGTTACGTCTATTACTGAGATGAAACAGACCCAGAAACGCATAGACTCTACGATAAGCTAGCTGACAGAATAATTATACCAAATGTCACACAGTATCGAAACAAACGGACATTTCAGTAACTAACAAAAATAGGGAAGCACACGCAAAACTAAACTCAGGTGGCGCCAGAGTGTATGGTCTTGTCAATACATTGACAACCAATGTCCACGTAAATCAGTAATTTTGCTGAGGAGGAGGGGAACCTTTTTGACATATCAGTACTCTATGGTTTTTTCCTTCTCTATCCTACCTACTAATATTATAAATGCGAAAGTTTATACGGATTTATTGATAGATAGATATTTACTCTTTATTGCACACCATACAAGTAAAACACACATGATTTTTACAGAAAGATGTACAATTTCGGCGGTCTTATCTTTCACGCAAAAACTACTGAATGGATTTTGATGAAATTTGGCAACTGAAAGACCATGGCCTGGATTAACATATAGGGTACTTTTTATTTCGGGTAAGGTCAGTGCAGACGAAGTCGCAAGCAAAAGCTAGTTGTTATTTTCCTCTGTTTCAAATAAATACATTGACACCTATTTGGATAATTGTGTAGTGTTTCCTATTAACATTTGGCTATATACAAACCGATTGATCCGAATTCTACTTTAGCGTTTTGAAAATTAGGTAATATTAACTAATATCAGTTTCAAAACGAGTTTGTGCACTCTAAAATCGATTTTAGATCAATTCGGAATACGCGGATCAACAAAAGTGACGCTTGATGTTAGTATCTCAAATGCCTGCTTGTTTCGACGTGGCAGGACTGTCTTACACCATATACATATGTCCAAAACAAATTTTCTGTATGTATATTCATAGTATCTCTAGTTATCACACAAAATGGTATGTAAGCGAATGATTTATAACGAAGATACTTTTTGCATTACGTGAAAAACTTTTTGTGTGTTAATAAAACTAAAATCACAAATCATTTACACTGCACCTTAAGTAATATAAAAATAAACTGATAACATCTCCAATTACTATGGTATCTCTGGCAATGGTAGCCTTATTTCATGGAATAATGTGAGCAAGATCAACTCATTTCAGTTTGTAGACTAAAAAACAAAAAAAAAACATGACTGGTTGAGTAAGCATAAAAAATTAACTGGATTACACTTATGCCATGGGGGTTACAGATATTAACACCTTGATGCCATGGGAGTCACCGATGGTCACCACTTTAATATAGAATAGAAAATATGTTAGGGAGTAAACACAGATAACAGATTTTTCTATTCTTGTTTAGTTTGTTCTTCATTATTAGTAAAAAAAACCGGATAACTGTGAGTCGGACTAGCCCACCGAGGGTTCCGTACATATCAACTCCATGACTCCAAGGGTCTTGACAGACACGGACACACATACAGACGGACAACAAAGTGATCGTGTAAGGATTCCGTTTTTTCCCTTTGAAGTACAGAATCTTAACTATTACAACAAAAAATTGAATAAATAATTGTCGAGTTTGGCATCAAGTGAAATCATACTTATGGCCATGGTGTTTTGCCAACTTTTAAATACTACGTCGATAGACTAATATCTACTTATTCGATTCCTACTCAACCAATCACGCATTTACATCAGTGGGGGACAATTCCCTGATTCCTCACTTTCTTTACCTTCGTCTTATGGCGCGTTTACATTATTCGGTACGCCGTATACAATTTTATTCAGTTTGGCGTAATTTATACAGGCGAATTCTGTTAACGAATGCGGTCGACGCATTGACTTACCGATCAATGTAAACAGGTTAATTTGGTAAAACGAACGCGGTCGACGCAATTGTTTACCGTCTAATGTAAACAGGCCAATTCGGTTAACAAAGCAATCGACGCATTCGCTCACCGACTTAAGTAAACAAGTCAATTCGATTAATGCGATTTAGGTCGACGCATTCGTTCACCGGCCGATGAACGAATGCGTCGAACTGTGAATCGGCCTGTTTAGGCCAATTCGGTTTAACCGAATGCGGTTAACGCATTCGTCCACCGAGGTAATGTAAACGTAACATTATTAGCTTGGTATTGTTGCAACGTTGATGTCGGGGGCTTCGATTACGTGAGGTTCTCCTCCGAAGGCGGCTCGTCGACGCTAACTCCTAGCGAGAGCAACTGCACCTTGTACTCGTTCAGTTTCGAGTCCTAGTGCAAGAATTTACATTACACAAATAGAAATGCATTACAAATAAAGAATAACAAATGTCACCGACATGGTCTTTGAAATACAAAGCTAAATTGTCTTGCAGAACTGAGAATCGTTGGGGAAGAAAGGTTTCCGAGTGGCGACCACGACCCGAATGCCACGCGGTAGACTGACGACCAATACAATACAGTTGCACAATTTAAAAAAAAATATAAATATGTTTTGGAATTTCTTTAGGTCATGGTCAGAAGTATTTTTGAAGCATTAGAAATGAATCTTGAATTCGAACACGACTATGAAATATTAAACTATTAACTATTCATGTATGAAATTTATTTCTATCGCTTGTAACTAACTAACTTGTAACTATTTTCGTTTCACGCAGAAAATATTAAAAACCGGAATGCAAATAATCACTGATGATAAACCTGGTAATAAATCGCCTAAAACGAAACGTAATTTTAAAGTTATTATGTCAAATCTCTGTTAACCATATGTTTACTTGTCAATGTCATTCTTCCTTGTAGAAACAAGTAGAAATCTAAAAACGAGTGGGTAGGACCACTAGTAGCAGAATTCACGGAATGAATTTCAAATATAGTGAATTTATGTATTCGCATGCGAATCTTGCGATTTCGTACTCTGATTGGAATTCGCATGATTCAATAATACGTCTCCAGTTCAGTATGTTTTTGTTTCCAAGTACTGTCATAATAGTTACTAGTTCGGTGACAATAATAACATACCTGATCAACTAGCAGCACCAGCAGGTCCTCCTGATCTTTCTTCAGCTTCTCCAACTCCTCAGAAGAGGCCGCCTGCGCTTCCTGGGACAGTCTCAACTCATTTGTCAGCCTCGCCACCTCACTAGCCAAGTGCTGCACTTTGGCCTCGCACTCCTTGACTTTGGCGTCGTCTTGGCTTGGCCCTTGGTAGTTGAGAGGTGCGGCAGATACTTGGGCCTTCAGTAACGTGTTCTCGTCTTTTAGGTGGGAGTTTGAGGCTATTGAGTCGTTAAGAGCGCTCTGTAAATAAATAATTATAATATAGTATGACCACAAGTGCCGTGTGGGGACGGCCGTACAGAATACACTTCCCCACCGCCAATAGGAGGCGTGTCGTAAGAGTCGACTAATTCCTGTAGCACGAGACGGGCAGCAGCGTCTTCGTGCGAAATCTTATAAACCGCTCGCCGACCCGCCTGCCAAGCGTGGTGAGTATTGGCAATCCCCCACGATGATCAGTCATTGGGGGATGCCTTTGTTCAGCAGTGGTCATCATCATTTCAGCCATAGGACATCCACAGCTGAATAGAGACCTCCTCCAATGAGTGACAGATAGACCGGTTAAAAGCGGCCTGCATTCAGAGGCTTCCACCTACCAGGTCGTCTGTCCACCTTGTGGGTGGTACATAGTTATTAATACACACTAAAAAGGAAATTAACGCAATGGGTCGGTCTCGGTGCAACCCGGTCAAAACGTCAGGCAAATAAAAGGTAACGTAAGGTCAACTTGTGTATTATAGTAAAGTGCTCGTCGCTGAATTGGTGTCTTTCATGTCTGTGCAATCGAGCCAGCGTGTGAACCCTTTATTGTTTGTATCTGCGTGGGTGGGATCACCTACTACCTGCCTGTGGTCTCTTGGAGGCTCTTGTGCTGCTCGAGGGGGCGGGTGCCCGCCGCGGCGAGGTGGCCTGTGGTCATGCGGTCGTGTGATCACGTGGTCGTGTGGTCATGTGATCACGTGGTCGTGTGATCACGTGGTCGTGTGGTCACGTGGTGGTGTGGTCACGTGTGGAGCGGCGTGCGGTACCTGCAGCTGCTGGTTCTGCCGCAGCAGCCCGTCCAGCTGCCGCGTGAGCTCCTGCAGGCGCGCGTCCTGCTGCCGGATGAGGCTCTTGTACTGCTCGAGGGCGCCCGCGGCCACCGACGGCGACGAGCGGGACTCCGGCTGGGACTCCACGCCGTTCTCCTGCTTCACTGTGAGGCTTTCGACGATGACGCCTGAGATAAAAACATTAAATTATTGCGGGGCACGTGACTCGTCGAACTGACGGCCGATGGGGCAGTATGGTTCTGGAATGGAGGCCACGCACCGGCAGGCGCAGCGTAGGACGTCCACCTACAAGGTGGACAGACGACCTGGCAAAGGTTGCAGGAAACCGTTGGATGCGGGTCGCTTCCAACCGGCCGATCTTGAAATCTGGAGGAAGCATATGTTCAGGAGTGGACGTCCTATGGCTGAAATGATAATGATGATAAATGCACGCTCTATGCTACCGAGTCCGGTTGATGGTGCGTATTTTAGTCCCGCAAGTTTGTTTGTGTGATAAGCACGAGTATTGCTCCATGACTCATGGATGTTTATAAACGTATTTAAGTATGGTTATCCGTTATCTAGTCGCCATAGTTCAGTTCAGGCTTTGCTTAGTTTGGAGTATACTAATTAATGTGATTATGGAAACAATTTATTATTATTCCTTACCTTCAAGAGACTTGAACAATTTGCAGAACTCATAATCAATCAGGATCTCCGTTGGAGCTTTAACCCTTAACTGAGGGTGTTTCGCCGCTTTATTATACGACTCGTGCTTCGTCACCTCACTGAGTTTCCCCGAAAACGTTTCCATGCCTATCCTCTTCAGTAGGAGTTGTTTTAAAGAATCTTTCGAGTAGTTCTCGACTGAGTCGTCGTTGAAGTGTATACAGATGGCGAGTAGGAAGGCGGAGAGGCCTTGGAGAAGGTATTCGTTGTCGTCGTGCTCGTTGGAACAGGTCTGGTTGACGAGGTAGCCCACGCCGCCCGGCACGCGTAGGAACGCGCTCACCGCCATGGGACAGTGGCTCATCCATTGGGACAGCAGCATCAGTAAAGCTACCTAGAATAAATACACAGTATTGTACTCACCAATTGTTATTACAATACTATAGTACTTAGGGCCACTTGAGCACCACCGAATAGTTTAATACTGGATTAACTGCCGCACTCAGAGACGCCAATTAAGAGTAAAGTGTTGATTAACATTTTTGTTTAATAATTGTCTTTATTCGTATCGACTCTAGAATCACAGGTTTTGCTTAAGTAACCAATAAAGTTAAGTGACGTCTCTGAGTGTGGCAGTAAGCCATCTATCTTTCTCAGTCAACGTCGTTTTGTGTTCAAATGGCATCCCACGAGAATACAAAACGGCGTTAATTCATTAATTTGTGTCACAAAAAGTGGATCTGGATAGTTTTAAAACAACATTTCACTGTATCATGAAATTTTTTAACAAAATCTGTTAAGTTTCCTTAAAAAAGAACTTAATATTTACCAGCTAAATTGTACATGTTTCTTTAAACATCAACTGTAATTTATTCATATGGAGTGTACCTTAGCCTGCAGCTTCGTCGTCTGCTGCAGCAGCAGCGTGCACTGGTGCAGCAGCGACACCGGCGAGCTGCCGATATTCGTCGCCAGCAGCACCCTCAGAAGCTGGTCCTTCTGCGCAGAGTTTTCCGTCAGAGCGTGCATTAACGCGACTGCCGAGAACCAGTTCGACAGCACGTCGGAAGAGAACAGCCCCCCGCACAGCAGCTGTCCGCTGGTCAGACTGGACACATCGGACGACGAAGGCAGAAGGGTCTGCACTAGACTGGCCTGGCTCATCTCGTTGTGGTATAGATAGCATTGGAAACAGTAGAGGACGGCGCATCTGTAATTGTTTAACGGGTTGGTAACACAAAGAAATCTTCTCCCTTATGTTAAATCATATAGTGTCACGTGACTATCCGAACGACAATTTGCTATTGAACTGTTCTGAATCGGAGGCCTGGAATGGAACAGATCGCTAAAGAGATTTCACATTAGCGTCACGCGATTTACCGGTTATGGTTGTCAATTCGTTATCGAAAGGTTCTGAATCGGGGTCATGGTCAGAGTATGCTTGACCATCTTCCTAGATGAAGCAATTCTGGTTATTACATTTGGTCAAATTAGACGTTTGTAACCCTAAGACAGGAGAACCAAACCTTTTTGGACTATAACATACAGTGAAAGTGCAGATTTCCTCTCGTTTTCCCCTTACCACCAAGCAAGTGGTACGTAGCATTAAAAAAAAACCTACTGATACCCAGGGATGTGAGGCGAGATGCCGACCACTGAACTACCTCAGCTCTAATAACTACTTTAAAAACACAGAGAATTTAATGCCAGATTTCATTATTCTGATCATTGTCTTTTTCTTACACCGTGGTAGCCTCTTTATGCTCGTGATAGCATTACTTCAATGCCGATAAGGGAATAAGAAAGAGTTGCCCTGCCAAATGTACCTAAAATATCAAATTGCGCAACAATGGCATAGCCATATTTAGAATCACCAGGCTTTGATTTATTATTATTTGTACTGCCTGGGAGAACGTCTAAGACTTTACTCGGGGTAGACGAAGTGAACTAATGTTATTTCACCGTGATAACAAAAGCTTCAAATGAATCAAGGCATACATCTATCTCGGTCACAAGATAAAGTTAGGCAGACTCGTTAAACAGCGAGAAAGACAGACGGGTGCAGCCTGCTTGGGCCGCTTTTTGCAGACTAGAACATCAAAAACTTCAAGCCCAAAATCCCACAAACCCTGAAGACGAAAGTCTACAAACAATGCGTTCTCCCTGAACTGACTTACGTTACGCTTGCAAGCTTCTACTACCCCGCGTGACCCTGAGGGCTATGGAACTTGCACCAGAGTCATATGCACATGAGATAAAAAAATCTAGAGTATAAACCTTTAAGGGCGGTATAATTGTTGAAAATAAATTAGTAAAATATAATAAATATAATGCAATGTGTTACCTTAATGAAAACGGTTGTTTCTCATTGACCATCGACATAAGCAGCACCACGATAGCCGGCCGCGGGGGGTTGGACGGCGCCATCACGTTGCCCAGAAAGTCCTGATTGTTCACATCACCCCGCACCACCTCCCCAACGGTATTTATCGTCTCCGTCAAAATGTCGGCCGGAACACCGCTCGCCATCAGAATATTACATAGAGAATCCAACAAGCCCGCGTATTTCATTATCTTTTGACAGTTAGATATTATTTGAACATTGTTACTGGGAGACACTAAAGTCCTCACGATTTGAAGCATGCAGTGAACATTGGACACTTTCTGCGGTGACCACCCGGCGTCCTCCGCGTCGTCCGGAGTTTGGAACATCGGCAACATCTTCTGTATGTAATTGCCTTCTTTAAAAAAGTGGATGTTACTGCTGTTGTTTTTCAACAAATTCAACATAAGCAGAAGACAATCTTCCACGATGATCCCGCCGTCAGAATAACCCTCAGACGATACGATTTCGAATAGCCTATCAAACGCGTTTTCAAACGCTACGATTTTCTGTATATTAGCGTTTCCTTTCGTCAATTTTATTAGCAGAAGTAGGGTTTCGTTACGTATAACTTCTCTTGTATCTCCTAGAAGATCCATCATTTTGGACACACCCATCGGTTTGACTAGAATTATTTCCTGTATATCTTTAGGCCTGTTTGTTAGCAGCGACGTGAGGAGTTGGACGGCTGAGAGTCGCACTCTAAAGTCATACTCATCCAGAAGGTCTAGAACAAGTTGTATGTTGTTGTGGTCTTTTATGAACATTTCGGTGAACTGTTCTCCGATGTTCATGGGTACGTTGGGGTTTTCTTCTTCTTCCTCGAACTGCGCCGGGGACATGATGTTGTTGAGAGTGTCGAGGGCGTAGTTTATGGTCTCGTTGTCAGCTCGATCTAACTCTAACACCTATATAACAGAATAATATCTTATTGTTTATATATAACTGTATGTATCAGTACTCCTGTACGAATGATAAATAATCGACAGAATTCATTTACGTAATAAAGAGATTAAGCGCAGGCCACACTGGAACGAAGACAAGTTTTTAAGTTCGCTCAACGATATGAGCTAGCAAGTTCGCATCGCGGGCGTAGTTTAACTCTGTAGTTGTGTGAACCCAAGTATGAAAAGACACAGTTGCGAGGGCGACATGAGTAAAGCGATTATCTTCGTTCCGCTTTGCTGTTTTTGTCCCATTAAAATTTAAATTAACAGGTTGATAAGGTGAAAATTAAAATGGACAGACTGTAACCGAGTCAGTTAGCTGATATTTGTCAATTGGTTGTGATAAATATGATAATGACTATACATATAAAAGGAGTTTTAACTATAACTTGGAACTTTTGGAAGATACTTTAGCTAAGTGTCTAACATAAGTAACATTTTAAACTTCGTTTTATAATGAGGGGTAATAACAACCATACTACCCCTAAAGGGTAATTTAGAATAGCGGTGCGCCTTGACTAACGCTGTGACTATTCCAGTACTGACTTAATAATCGAAACCAACAAGTCAAAACTTCCTGTTCACCCTATATAGTGTCAAGTAGAGTCTAGTATAGTAAGTAAGTCAAGTTTAGCTCCGCCGGTTGGGGCGCACCAACCTGCCTCAGGGTGGCCATGCCCTGCGCGCCGACCTCGACACGGTACTTGCGCGACATCGCCTTGAGCGCGCGACACGCGTCGCGCCGGTCCTCCAGCAGCGTTGAGTTCTCGACGCGGTTTACCAGCCGCTCCACCTAAAGCGAAAAACGTAACATTTATTTCAAATGTTTGATCTACATTGGCGTAGCTATTTACCAGGGGCGTGCGCTGCATATAGGCAATAAGGCAGACCTGGTAAATAAAATGAGATAGGCAGTAGGTACTTATAAATGTGTGTCATTGATGAAAACCATTGATTTAAACCAATAAAACACTGAAGTAAGTGTTTACTGCCTAGCTCGAAATAAAACCAATGCCCGCCACTGCTATTTAGCCTATGTTGATCTATCCTACTAATCCTGTCCGAATCTAAAACAGTCAGGTTAGTTACACCATTTATAAGTTTGAAAGAAAGAAAGAAAGAAAATTATTTATTTGGTTCATATTATCACAATTAAGTACTTAATTACTTACAATAAACTAATAATGGCAAAAAGGTAATGTGATATGAAACCAAAAGGGTTGCCACTCAGCTATTTTGCCATGGCAAAGACGCCATGACGCTGGTTTTCTGTGGCGACGGAACGGCTGGACCGATTTTGATGATCTTTGGTTTGTAGGATTTGTATTCACCCCGAAAAGCAGAATAACTATTAAACATTAAAAAAAAAAGGCGGTACGAAGTTCGCCGGGACAGCTAGTCATCATATTATAAATGCGAAAGTTTGTGAGTTTGGCTGGATCTTTGTTATTCTTTTACACAAAAACTACTAAACATAATTTATTTTGATGAAATTTGGCATACAGATAGACCATGACCTGGATTAACACATAGGATACTTTTTATACGGGCAAGGTCAACGCAGACAAAGTCGCGGGCAAAATTATATATTATATAAATAAATCCGTATTTCCCTTGGTCACGCCATAACTTAAGAACGACTTTACTGATTATATATTTTTTTTTAAGTTTTATCATACTTTGCAGAAAGTTCTTAAGGAAAAAAAATTGAAGAAAGTTGCGCCTAAAATCCTTTATGAATAAACTAATGACCACGCAATCGAAATCGCAGGCAACAGCTAGTGTAAAATTAACATCATAGTTTAAAAACTATTAAACACACTTCTATACATATTAAAGTCGTCAAGACGAATCAAATGATCCCAAACACGAAGGTTTGATAGTAGCCATCAAAGAGTTCCACTATCCACCTGGCTTCATCATCAGATCATCACGATGGTGTCAAATTATGGTATTGTCATCCGAATGTCAGATACTTACGTACAGTCTCACTGCATCAGTCTGTTAGAAATAGGTTAAAAACTACTTCAGAGATTTGATTGCATAGTTAAGTAGTTAGCAACAAGTCTAGGTAATAAAAAGTTAGAAATAAATTGTTCCAACAATCACACCAATTAAGTAACCCAGGTAGGGTTGTCACGACATGGTAAATTGATTTACGTGTTTTTAAACCCTTTTGTTACTGATATTTTAATGAAAGGTTTTCATAATTTTTGTTGTTTCTAAATAGCATAGCTTGTCAAATTTATAAATGCCAAGCGAAACCAAACACGTGTGTAGCGCAACCCTCAGTGTGTGCACTAGCCGAAGCAGTGCAATCCAGTTATTTATTAGCCATCGCAGCGTGTAGGTGACGAGAAGAGCAGCCAATGCTTACGCACACAGGCCTTTGCGCTTGTAGTAGTGCATAGAAGTATACTTATTATAGCGCGATTATATGAAGCTTTGTCTCTGTAGCTTTATTTACTCATGTAGTATTAACCTAGGGACTACATAAAAATTTATTCAAAAAAGATATTGGTTTGATTATTGGAAAATTTTAATAATGTTGATTTATTTATCTTTCTTTTAAAGGACTTTCTGCCTATAACAAGGGTTATAAGTACAAGGAACCAGTCAATTTGTTGCAATGTCCTTATTTTTTATTGTATACTTTTTTAATTTGTTGTCACAGCAGTGTAAACCACCTTAGGACATCAGTTTAGTACAATACCTTTTATACTTTCATTTCTGTTTCTTATATTATTAACTAGCTGTTCCGGCGAACTTCGTACCGCCCATACATTTTTTTTCCTGAATTTTTTCGTGTTTTTGTAGTTATTCTGCTATTCGAGGCAGAGACAAATTCAACAAATCAAAGATCATAAAAATCGGTCTAGTCTTTCTCGACTTTTATATGGTGTAACAAACCTGACTTTCTTTTAAATATATAGATTACTTGCTTGCGCCTTTGTTTACATGGTCTTTAATTAAGTCATAATATAATACTCATGTATTATACATATAAACTTTCCTCTTTAATCACTCTGTCTATTGTTGAAAACACATAAAAATCCATTGCATAGTTTAGAAGATCTAAGTGTTCAGACAGAGGAAGTTACTTTGTTTTATACTACATATCTGTTGTTTAACAATAAAAAAATAGAATTCATTTTAACAAGTTCTTTCTATCACCTGAGCAATACGCACTGCTTTACATTCTCATTTATAATTTAGTTATTTACATACATTGAATGAGTATAATATTCCTTCTTTATTCAGTACAGAGGCCATTACATAGGCACATATACACAACCCAATCTACAAAATGAATAATTTAGTGCCAACCTAAATGAAGTGATCTATTTTTGTTAGCATTCAACACAACATACCATAAATGTTCAAGTTAATAAAACTAGGATATTAATATACATTTGCAACAACTTTAATAATAATTAAATTACATTTACCTAAAATCTAATTTTTTTGCATTATCTTTGTACATTTTTCTGTAAAAATCATGTATAATTTACTTGTATGGTGTGCAATAAAGAGTATCTATCTTCTATGTTTATTGCATTGAATTGCATTATTGTTATGTTAAACTTTTAATTTATATATAATAGACACAAATGCCATCAGTACTAAAATCAGTAAGTAATGAACCAATTGATTATAATTATGTACCAGATAAAATAATTTATATTAATCTCTTTCAATTCCAATAAATAAGAATACAAGAGCATTTATTTGCAAAGAATATGTAGTGATACCTTAACTTGTTATTTTTAATTACTGTCCTAAAAGCAATAATAGGAAAGTTCTTAATGATACAGAAAAAAAAAGATTTCAATGCAAGAATTAAAACTTTGACCAGTTCATGTTTTTTGGGATTTAAAGTTCTAGATGATGAGAAAGTTAGCAGCTGCTATAATCGAGATTTAAAAACTATCTTTTATGAACTAGTAAGTTACAATTTGGCTCTAAAAGACTAGCGAATGTGTATGAATTTTTAAAAACCTTAGCATTTATTTGGAGCTCCTACTGGTATAAAACTATTTCGCGGCTACAAAATTAGAACTCTAGTGATCTCTACATTTCATAATAAATGGGTCAGACGGCAATATAATGTAAAATATGCCAGGAATCACCGTTTCACCAGCTGAAGGTTGCTGCCCGGCCTCCGGCGCGCCAAGCACTGTCTTGAGACCACTTTTAAAGAAGTCCATTTTGCACTGTTCCCTTCGTTCTATTAATACGACTAACAGGTTCTATTAATACGAAACCATGGTTTATAATAGCTAAATTACAGAAAATCAAATTATTACAAATGCACGACACGTCAAAGCAAAATTTGACACATTTTCGGATAAGAGTATTGCGTTTTGTTCAAAGAATCTAAAACTATTTTTTATTGATAAATGAATTGCTAAAAACACAACAGTAATCATGACAACTTTCTTAAATTAAGTTTAAAATATTTCAAGTTATTTCACGTTATACATTCTAGTTGGTTGGAAACAAAACGCTTGGTACGTCAAACCAAATGTTAAACTTGACAAGCTTATCATCTGATAAAATCCTATTGGCTACACCATTTTGATTCTTATTGTAGAGCATTAAGGTTGATTATTTACGAATATTTGGTAATAACATTTCTTTCTGTTGTGTACTATTGTATTGTGAAATTATTTGTGAATTTATTATTGATTTGTGGCGTCTCGTCTGATAAATTAAATTTCATTTTAATTGAAACACGTTCATCGTCATCAAAAAAGAAGAACAAATAGAACTAGGAAGTTACATTTTATTTCTCAAAAAATGTCAACTGATCTCTTTGCAAGTTTTAACGAACAATACATGAATATAAACACAAAGATGAAAAAGTTTGTTCCCACCATTCTATTTGTGAATTACGAATAACCTTATGTTCATCAAAAGTAATGATACTTAATCTTTAGGTTTTATTCAAGTTTTGTTAATATTTCAGGCGGTTTATGCGTAAACCAAACATTTCAGAAGCAACTAACGAGTTTATTGCCTTGGCTATACAGTGTGAGCACTCTGAGCAGCCGGCGTTCGCAGCCCAGGCATACGTGGGCGCGGCAAAGTGCGAGGCCTCGGCGGGCAACTTTCTGGGCGAGGCGGAGCACTATATCACTGCTGCAAGACAATTCATGAAAGCGGAAAAGAAGCTTGTCTCTTTAAAGTTTCACAGCCCTGATAGAGAGAATTTAGAGGTGAGATAGATAGATAGACACTTTATTGCAGAGAACAAAGGTTTTTACAAACAAGACACAAACAGTGCGGTGGTAAAGCAATCTCATCCTGACAGTCCTTGAATTAAAAAAATTTTGCTGAACTTGTTAAAAATATTTATCTATTCAGTTTCTATCATAATTCTTATCCTAGTATAGAATAAGATACCTCCTTCCTACATTATTATGTTTTTTTATATACCAGCCGCAGGCACGTAGTAGTATATAATAAAACCTTAATAAGCTCCTGTAAAAGCAAATTTTTTTTAACTCCCTATAATGATTACATTCCAGTAAAATCAAGATTCTACTCAGGATTATTAAGTAAGTCATCATAATGGCTTAATATACACCTAACTTTATATAATACAACCACAAAAAAGAGTGGGGACCGTTTTCCGCATCTTACGAGACGATCATCGTATCAGAAAATCGTGTCCAGGGAGCAAGCAAAGCAACCAATCCCGGCCGGCGGTGAAGGCGCGTCACGCGACTGGCCAATCACGTAATCGTAATGGTCTTCTGCGCATCTTTCGCCCACCGCTCAAGATCGGTGCCGCTAGTTGTACTAGGCTTTTAAAAGCGCTTGTTCTTACATAGTCAATAACAAACCTTAAATAATTTTAATGCTTCCGCTTGCAACGCCTCCAAGTTGAGAGATGTTAGAGGGGATGTGATGTTTTCTTTGGAGTGTAGTAGGGTAGAATACCGCCATAAGACAATCTGGACTATAAGATTTCCTGGTTATCATTTGTGAAAGAAATAAATAAAGTATTCTGACTAGTAGGCATTTTAGGAACTAAAATACATTATCTATTTAAGACCATATGCTAGTTTACATTTGGCGCCTATACTCGCCTTTATGTTTGGGTAAAGCAACAAACAGGCCAAATCTATTTGCTAACATGTGTTCCAATTAAAATTTCAGGCTGCTATAGGATGTTTCATGCAAGCCCTCACCAAGTACCCAGCCAAGTCTCCAATCCGGACGTCCATTCTGATGGAGCTGTCTAGTGAGCTGATGGCGCTGCACCACAAACTGGAGGCGGTTTCGTACTACGAGCAGGCCCTGGAGGGAGTTGGAGACCAGAACATGAAGCTCATGTGTATGAGGAAGTTGCTTGATATGCAGATTGACTGTGGTATGTATCAAGGATAATATTTTCCCTTGAAAAAAAATTTCAACTGCTTCTGGTGGGATTCGAAGTTCGAACCTTTATCCGGGCGACTGCTCTCACAATTTAAGCTATGAGAAACATAGTTATGCTGGCGAATTTATTTAAGTGTTTATAGCTGTTAGTTGATAGAGCTCAGTGGAGACAGATAGAGGCGGCCTATGCCAAATTGCACACAGAAACAAGAGACATATTGTAGCAACCATAAATAATAATGTAACCTACTTATACTGCATTATTTCTGGAATAAATGGCTATTTATTTATAGCTGTTAGTAACCCAGCGTTATGGTATGTAGTTAAAAGGCCACAACCATAGTTAGGTAGATACTTTCCATTGCACTCCACACAAGTACAAAAACGAATAAATGGTCTTCACGATTGCACCAATTATCTAGACCTTTGGCTCTTAAAATTAATAAGTATTGTTTCGTTTACAGATAAATTCAATGACGCATTAGAAACTGCAAACGCTATTTGCGATTCTGACATGAATCTATCCGATGATATACTGACAGAGTAAGTAACTATAGTATAGTTTTTATAATAGTTCTCAACGTGTGTAATATGAATACATTAAGCACATATTAGACAGTGCTCGATGTATGAATAATTATCATTCTGATTCTAAAAATCTCCTAAAAATACTGAAGTATTTATAGTAGTAATTCATATTCAATTATTGTCTCTAGTTGTAGTTACAAGTGATAAACACATTCAACAGATAACTTACAGACCACAGCAATAATATGTTACATTAAAATCCATCACATCATTTTTACCAATACTATTATTTTTTCGTATTTACAGAGTCCTGGTGAGCAGAATACTTCTGACACTGTTAGTGGAGCCTCTGGAGGAAAGCAAACCAGAATCTCTAAAACAACTGATGGCTGATCTTCTCAATGACAGCGAAAGTGAATGTAAGATAATTAGGATTAATTTTACTACCACTGATTCCAAAGACAGTATATAGCCAGTTACAGAAGAAAAAAACTTACAGCCTACTAAACCAACCACTTAATAAATAAATTATTTTAATAAATTATTTTCACAATCACACCAATTATCTAGCCCCAAACTAAGCAAAGCTTGTAATATGGCATCTAGATAACGGATAAACATACTTAAATACTTTTATGAATATCCATGACATAGGTACAAATGCTCGTGCTCATCACACAAATATTTGTCCCTTGCGGGATTCGAACCCGCAACCGCTGGCTTTGCAGTCCGGAGCGCAAACCACTACACCAGATGGTCGTCAACCACTGTAACTTGATAAAGAATTAATTTGACAAAATATACTAAAATTTACTACCTTCATAGCCAAGAGGCGAGCATACTGAACTTGGTGTCGCTATCTCTGAGGTCCTGGGTTCGATTCCCGGTCGGTCAATGTAGAGAACGAACATTTCTATGTTGTCTCTGGAGACGTATTTTTGAAGCATTAGAAATGAATCTTGAATTCGAACACGAAAACAATTCGTGTATGAAAATAGTTTCTATAGCTTCCGATTTTACGCATTTTTGAATCACTAGCAATAGGTGTTGTTACTAATAAATTGAAATCTTAACTATTTTTGTTTCACGCAGAAAATATTATAATATAAACTATAAAGCAAAAACTCTACGAACGTAAATAAAAAGTTATTATGTCAAATCTCTGACTACCATTATTATGTTTACTTGTCAATGTCATTCTTCCGTACTTTCTACTAAATCGAAAAACTTGTGGGTAGGACCATTCGTAGCAGAATTCACAGAATGATTTTAAAAAAATTGTGATTTTAGGAATTCGCATGCAAATCTTGCGATTTCGTATTCGGATTGGAATTCGCATGATTCAAAAATACGTCTCCTGGTCTGGGTTTTATGGTACCGTCGTTGTTTATTTAAAAAAGTACTATAAAAACATGAAAGTTAGTATGTAGTGGCGTTCATATTATCAGTTTGAAGGCGCCCTAAAGGTCTAACATAGTTTGGATATTATAAAAAATATTATTATTTATGTATATAGCAGTTGCCCTGCCGCGTCACTCAAGTGCGTCTAACTCCATACAAACGCGTATAAATAAATTTTTGGTGAACCTTGTCGCGCCTAAAATGTTATCCTGTGTGCTTTCATCATCATCATCATTTCAGCCATAGGACGTCCGCAACTTAACATACCCCCCCCCCCCCCCCAGTGACTTCCAGATTGGCCAGTTAGAAGCGGCCTACATCCAGCGTCTTCCTGCGACGTTTACCAGGTCGTCTGTACTTCACTTTGACCCAAATTATTGTGATATTCCCAGCGATCCCGCTCAACGGCGACCTCCGGCTAAAGCTGCAGTCCATAGCGATCTCTTGCGCGTGCGGCGACGCGCGCCCCCTGCTGGCGGCCGGCGCCGACGCGAAGCGCTTCCTCTCGCTCCCGCACGCAGACCTGCTACACGCGCTGTGTACCAAGATGCGGCTGGCGAATCTCACCATCGCTTGAACTGTTACCGTCTATGGTCGCACTGACATGAAAATAAATATGGACCGGACTGACTGTCTCGTACATCATCATCGTGTCAGCCGTAGGACGTCCACTTATCATCGTGGGATTGCCGAAACTCGCCGCGCTCGGCAGGCGGGTTGGCGAGCGCAGTTTTTTTATAGGATTTCGCACGAAGACGCCGCTGCCCGTCGTAGCCGAGTGGCGAGCGTACCGGACTCGATGTCGCTATCTCTCAGGTCCTGGGTTCGATTCCCGGTCGGTCTATATAGAAATATAACTATGGATGTTGTGGTACCGTCATTGTTTCTGATTCCTGTAACACAAGTGCTTTAGCTACTTACCATAGGATCAGAGCAATGTATGTGATGTTGTTCAATATTCATTTATTTTATTTGATTTTGTGTGCCTATTTGAAGTTCTGTTTAGCCTGATGATGATGACACAACAGGCAGAAAGTTTAACTTCGTATTATTTTTTTAAGCAATAAAGTTAAATCAACTAAATTAACATTAATACAAAAGTGAGTTTTAGCAAATTACAGCTATTATGACTTGTTTAAACAAATATCCTCATTTTATAGCAAAATAAAAATCACCTTTGCACAGTAAAAATAAAGTTTTTACTGCATTGATAATTATTACAATATTTTGTTAAAAACACCTTGGGGAGAAGTTATTTAGCAGGCAATGCAGTGCAGCGCATTTCGTCTAGGCCATGTCGAGGGAAACCGATTCTGCCTATCCAGGGATTTACTATTCAATGAAATATAATTTTTAGTAGAAAGAAATTCATAATTTGTAGGATGGCAATTCAAACTCTAACCACTGATTTGGTACGTAGTGTTTTACCTGATCAGTGATTCAAGTGATATTTGTTTGTGTTAGATAAGACATTCATAGATTAGGGATGAAGTATTCTGATTTCTGTGTTGTGCATTTTTTATATTTTAGTTAGGATCTAGCTAGCCATTCCATTTTATGTAATATGCAGGGTGATATTGTATTAGTGTAAAATACTGTGAGGTTTGTTTATACTCATGATAAATAACAAACAACTTTGCATAACATAAACATAAACAACATAAGAACTAGTTAGCTATTTCAATTTAATTTTGTTAGTATACTTTGTAATTTCTTTACAAAAACGCTGAAGGCAAACATACCCTAAGAAAATAAAGTTAAGCAATTAGTTGCTTGAGCAAAGTTGTATAATGTTAGTATAATATACAATACAAACATCCTGTATAAATCTTTGCAACATGTTGTGTAGTTTCCAAAATTACATTGTAATAATAACAAAAATAAGTTTTACAAAATTTATTCATTCCAATAAAACATGAACACACTTTGCTTTTAATGCTTGTTGTTAAAACATGGTTGATGGTTAATTACATTTTCATCATGAACATTTTACAATAAAATGTAAATACGATTTGTATTTTTTTTTCTTCAATTTTTTCAAAAAATTGACTAATAAATCCATTATTATAACAATCTCATTAAGACTTTTTGTCAATACTGCTACTACTACATTCGTCTATAGGTATGTTGACACACAATTCCCTCCCAAAATCTACTTTATCATCAATAATAGTCACTGGCTGCTCATCAACTACCTTCACAGGTTTGTCATTTACAATCTTTACAGATTTATTATCATCAATCTTCAGATCAATGGCAAAGTTTGTAGCTGTGTCAACAATTTTATCCTTCAATGAATGGCTCCACATTTCTTCAAACTCATCTTCATCACTGTCATCTCCACTTTTATCGCTCTTGGCTTGTTTGCCTTCACTGGTCTTCTGCCAGCAGTACTCAAACGGGTAGCTTGCATTCCTGTTGTCATCTAAAGCTATCTCAAAACGAGTTGATAAAGAGTTGTAAATAGTGTGGACACCTTCTAACATATTAACATCAACTTCGTTAAACCCTGTGATGGACTTGAACAGGTCTTCACCTGACTTCACATTGCTTACACCTTTCTTTTCAAAGAACTGAAACAATAGGAACACAATCAATGATAAATAAATATTGTGCAATATTACTGCTTATGTTGCATAATAATATTTGTAGAGAAAATTAGGTTATTGAGTCATACTCATATCAAAGAAAATATTTATATTATCTTAATTTGCTCATACTTACATTGCTAATATTGCGGCAATCTCTCAGTAAAAATTCAAGACCATTCGGATGGTCCGGTTGGACGGACTGAGAGACATCAATGAACCAACATTTGTTGTCCCACCATAGAATGTTGTATTCGGACAAATCAGCATGAATCAACTGCCCAACATTGTACATCTTATGCATTGCATCTACCACCTCATTGTACACACTCTGCCATTTCTCAGGCTTCAAAATGACATCTCTCAGTTTAGGAGCTGGTTTATTGTCTTTCCCAATGAAGGACATGACAAGAATGTGTTTCTTCAGCACCACCATTTCAGGGCAGTTCAACCCAATCTTTTGCAAACGCATCATGTTGTGCATCTCCTTCTCGGCCCACATATGCACAATTTTCCTTGGATTCTGCTTAGAAAAGCGATCTTTGAACCTGTAATCAGCCTCTATATACTTGTCCCGAGTTTTAAACTCATTCAAGGTAGTTTTAAACACTTTGATTGCACACTCTTTAGGAATAACCAAGTCAGGATATGATGTGTCACCATTGGCATGCAAGACCACAGACTCCTTCCCTGTAGAAATTACACCATTGATATCCTCCAACAACCCATTGTTGATGAGCTTAAACAGAATAAGCCTGGTAGGTTCATCAAGCCCCATTTCAGCTGTGGCCTGGCTCTCTTTTCTGTCCAACATTTTATTCTTGCGAGCCTGGTGGTGCCTTGTATGTTCTTTTAGATGATTGAACACAGAGTTTGGCAGTTTCATGTCGAACCCAGCTCCATCTCCCGTACACACCTCGGGGGGGAACGCCATCACGCGACAGGCGTTCCTCCTGCCATTGATCACACTGTCATGTTTCGTAACCATCTCTCCATCTTTTATGATGAAGCCGCGTTTAGGAAGGCTCGCGAATTCTTTCTCATTGGTTTCAAATCGGTCCCAGTCTTTCTTCTCACTAGGCTCAAGGTCATCGTCCGAGTCCGATTCGTACACCAGATGTTCAGGAACGGTGCGGTAGTTATCGTAAGATACGGACACCTTTGCTTCCCCGTTCCTTTTCTTTTCTATCCTCTTGATTTCTTCATCGTGCTCTTTGTCAAACTGACATTGCAAAACTTTCGCAATAATAGCGTCGGAGTCGCAATACTCTTTGACGTTGGAGTCTTCGATTTGCTTCAATATCTCTGGGGATATTTCGGTAATTGTAGTCTGATCTGGCGACTCAGGTTGAAGTACACCACCGATCTGCTCCGCGAACTTAATTTCCTCCTTGACCTGTAGCCCTTTAGCGTATTCTTCAGACATGATGTCCGATAGGTTTTGCACGTCTTTTGGTGCTGAAACTTTCTTCCATGGATTCGACATTTTATGAGATTTAGTATTTAAAATTACGTCTAGTTATATCACAGAAATTTCTTTTATTAAATAAATAGGATATCTACTGAGAAAACTTAAGCCTATTTCACAATATTTCTTGCACAATGCACACCACAATGCAAAAAATTAAGTGAATGACTGACAGTAGTAGTAGTAGTAGTAATATTTATCCTCAAAGGGAAAGGCAATGGTACACAGCCATACAGCCAAATCTTGAGTATTTTTATATTTTCATGTAGAGTCGAGTATTTAAGGCAAGAAAGCCATTTCTTCCATTTATTATTATTTTAGAATTGTTAATCTTCATGTTGTATCTATTCCTTTCAAAATTACTATTTTTACAAATCTCCAACAGTTGACAGAATGAAGTCAAAAATAGGTTTCAAGTTTAGAGGGTTCTTCAAAAGTCCTTGAAGTGATGGCGGGATAGTCTGGTGTGTTTCTTGTAATTGATTAATGAGTAAAATGCGCTGAATATTATATGCTGGACAGTTGAAAATAATATGTTCCAATGTTTGATCTTCGTTACAAGAACAATCGGTGCAAATGGGCGAGTCAATCATTTTCATACTGAATGACCACAGGCTAAACAGAGTAGGTATGTCCATGAATGACTGACAGCTGACGGACGGACGGAAGAACGACGTGGACTTATAAATCTAGTAAGGCAATGAAAAAAATATTATACATTCTCTTATCCATTATAATTTACTAACGGTATTCTTTTACCGTTATGTTATTTATTCGTCAATTATAAGTATAGCTCGTTTGTTTGAGTTTTAGGTACTTACATATTAATAAGTTATGTTTGTTTGTTCAACTAGAATCTAAATATACTTAATTAATGAAATTGACAAAATGCATCTAACCTAATTGACATATTACCTCAAGTTGCAAGTTACCTTTAACAATTAGTGTTATTTTGATGTATACCTATGAAACATACATTAATCGATAGAGAAAATAATAACAAACTATAAATACTCTATGACAAAATGTCGTAAATTATATACTTTGTTCAGGATTGGTGAACATGTACCTAATATTTACTTTTATTTTCTTAATCAAATTGAAATTCTGAACAAAATATATAATTCGTTGTCGTAAAACGTCGTTTTATCAAGGAGTAAGTATTTGTTGTTTGTAATTACTTTCGATTAACGCATGTTTTATAGGTGTACACCAAAATAACGTTATATATGCAGGACCGTATAATTCCCCCTAGCCAGTCCCAGTCCACCTTGTAGGTGGACGTCCTACGCTGCGCTTGCCGGTACGTGACCTTTATTCCAGAACCTTTCTGCCCCATCGGCCGTCAGTTCTTGCTCCTCACGATAAAATAATTAACCTTTTTCTCAAAACATTTCGAAAATCAGTAAAAATTACTATTGCCATCTATCTATCAATTGCCATCTTTATTAAAAATAAACTAAACGTACGTTTAAATAAAGTCAAATACACTAGATAGTTAATTTGATTTCGTTGAATATACCACTCATTATGCCTGCATACTAAATGCAATACTATTGAAATAAATATCACTATCGATAGTATCGATACTATCGAGTCTGTTAATATTGAAGAGCAATACTATCGATAGTTCATTGGTTGGCAACGATCGAAACTATCGATAGTATTGCTGTTTACCGATAGTAATGCAGTAAAAGAGATATCAATAGAAACGATAGACTATCGATAGTATCGTTTTTCCTTCAACTATCGATAGGCTATCGATAGACAATCGATATTGACCTATCGAGCGGCAACTCTAGAGCAGAGTGGCAAACCTCGGCGAAAGTACAAGTGTGGTACAAGCAGGGGGTAATCTATGGGTACAAGTATAGCAAGCAAGCTTAAACTTGACTGACTTTGACTTAAGCAAGTTTTAAGTGAATTTACAACATAAATTGTATTTTTTAAACTTGTTATCGAAACTTATACTGCCACGCCAGGCGCGTCACGGGCATCACGTCATTTTTCAAAATATAAATTAAACATAAATCTTTGTTTTTCACCAAAGGGGCTTGAATTAAACTCTTCTTAAACCTGTTTTTTTCTTTTCCGATAAACCGTGCATCGGAGAGCTAAAGTCAAGTTTATAAAGCATTTAAAAGCCCCTTTATATGAAAATAAAGATTTGAGTTTTAAAAAGTTTTCTATTTCCCAAACGCCTAGCACACCCTTAGTTACATGCACTCCAACCCAATCCTTCAAAGGAGGTAACATACTGCAAGAGTAATGGCTTTTTGAAATGTGCAGAATCAAGAAGCACTCATTCTTCCACTATTGTACATGAAAGTTCCTTGATGGAAAACTTTAGGTTTCATAGAATACTTCTCTTTGGCTATGTTACAGTGTGCATGCTTAGCTTAGTATAAGATAAGATGATATATTTATCTACCTCAGATGGAAATCAAAATAGCAAAAGGATTAAGTTTTGACTTCTACCAGATCATAATTATTTTAAGTAAAATATAATCCTACTAATAGTATAAATTAAAAAATATAGTAACTCTTTAAGGCAAAAACTACTGAACTGATTTTGATGTAATTTGGTATAGAGAGATAGACCATGGCTTGGATAGACAGGATACTTTTTTACCTAGGTAAGGTCAATGCAGACGAAATTGCGAGCAAAAGCTAGTCGTTGATATAACAAGCATAGGATTGTAAGCAAAAATAACAGGTCTATATTAGGATTTATGAAAATGATTGCATTAAAATCCTGTAGAATACTTAACAAACACAATCTTTCTTTGTCATACACACAAGATGGATTTTGGATACAAAATAAAAGAAAAAATTTAGTTTTCACTTATTTATTTACCTAGCATTTACTTGGTTGGCTTCTTGCCAGTCTTCACACTAGCTTGCTGTGCTTTGAGGACCTTGACAATCTTCTGCTCCTCAATAAGGAAAGCTCTGACAATACGTTGCTTGACACACTTGTGGCAGAGGACACCTCCGTAAACACGCTTGACAGTCTTCTTTCGGTAGCACAGGCGGGAGCGTTCTGCTGGCCTCGCGGGCTCAATACCACGGAGTTTGCTTTTGCACTGGCCACATCTCGGGATCTTCTTAGGCTTCTTGACATATTGATAGACCAGACGGCCTCCAGGTGTCCGTACTCTGAAATCAAATAATTACCAGGCATGATTTACTTTGTTTTCATCTTTAGTTGAGCATTTAAAAACTAACAAAGGCCTCTATTGTTGGCAAAATTGCTCCAGAGCAATTATTGCTCTGGAACAATTTTGCCAACAATAGAGGAGGAGGAATAAAATATTATATTTTGTCAATTAATCTACTAGAAATAGGTAGTGATAAGTTAAATCATGAAATGTGGTGTAGAGCAAATCCTATTAACTCATGTAACCCCAAGCAGACCACAAGTAACAATAAAATTTCCATGGTCTCGATTCTCTGAGCTAAGGAGTTACTTAAACTTTACTGCCATTTCTGATCGGTAAATTATGTTATAAAATAGGTACTTAGTCCAAAAAACAATCAAAGGAATTACTTCAGCAGTACACATTATTTACTGTTTATTAACTCAATGCTAAACTAACACGAGAAATACTAAATATAGGAAAATGAGAATGAGACGGAACCTTTGTGTGTTAAAAATAGATATTATGTCTAGCATTATTATAAAAAATTCCCAATGAGAATGCCGATAGTTTGAGGTTAGGTAAAACAGATCATAATCTTTATGAATTTTATGAGTGGCACTAGAGACAATTGGGTAAAATCATGCTTTTACGTTAGTTTGGATTCACAATGACTTACAAAAGGATAGAATACTTACATTCTCCTTTGGTTTGACTTGGTATTGTACGACAATCGTCGTCTGAATGTAAGACGCTGTACCATTTTGCAACTGAAATACGAGACAAATTATCAATAACAGGTATAGCACACTTTGATTCACTTAAAATAAATCTTTTTTCTATTGTTTAATCTACGATTAAATACGATTTTCTATAAAAATATCACAAAACACATATTTTGCCAACCTTTTTGACAGCTAGTTGACAGGAAAGAAAAACAAGCGTCGAGTTATGGCAACACAAACTATCCAGTGACACCACCTTAATATTCGTTATTTAACCGTCTGTCACCAGTGGTCTCTTCTCCATGATTTTTATTTTATGTCAGTGCAGTCTGTGCTGCATACTGCATTCAAGAAGAAATATAACAAAAGAAGATTAGCTTATTTATCTGCATCAGAAGTCACCCCATGAAAACGTATGGGGAGACCCATGAGCTTTGAGTATCCCACAGGTTTCAATCCACGCAATTGCTAGTTTAATAAAGATGATATTTACTATTTAACTGGAAAAGTGCGAGCTGGACTCTTAGCGATGGGTGATGAGGGGGCTAACTAGGGTGATGATATTAAAAAATGACACATTTGTGATAATTTGTAAAAATCGGCTACCTACCTGCTACCTAGCCTACCTATTGTCGAAAATCTCTATAAATGTATTATTTTCTTTGATTTTGTGTTTGTTTGATAGTTTGTTAGAATTCGCAAACTACAAGAGGCATAAGTACAACAGTTGACTAACATAATATCTCAAATCAACACGATCATAATATGAGCAAGACAACACATAGATGGTGCATTTTTCTGTCAGTAGCAGAATATCGAATTTAGAAAAAATCTGAAACTATAAATTTTCTGTAACTGTATATTTTCGGATACTATATATTTTCTGAAACTATATATTTTCGGAAACAATATATTTTTCGTATCTATGCACTGTTGTGATATTTGACGATTCGATACGGCATTCGATATGATAATGATATGATTTATTGTATTTATAATAGAAATCTTATATTCTTTCTAGTAACTATCTAATCTAGGTACAATGAAAGTTTTACCAATTATTTTCAAATAAACTTCCGTTTACATGAACCTGATTTAGCACTGGTTACATTAATTAACTTAGGTACTTTTTTTAATAGAATAATTATTATTGCTAAATTCATAGGTATAAGATTCAAATTCCAAAATCCATATTTCGAGCAATCGGAGGTTAGAAGAAGAGGAAAAATATGCAAATATACTCATAATTCAAGTCACTTTGATCTGTAAATGTAAGATTTTAAGGTAAATCGGTAAATCGGTACGAAGTCTATACGATACACGGCGCTACGCGATTCACTGACACGATATCGGAATTCGGACACGATATCCTGAATCGCCGCTTAAAGCACAATATCGTGTTTTGGAAATAATATAGTTTCGATTTGGACGAATATCCGATACACGATATTGCTACGTTAAATAGTTTGAAAAATCCGATACGATTCATATCGCCCACTCCTAGTTCAAACCGAATAACACATCATCAAGTTACCTTCCCCTGTAGACGAAAGTAGAAAATAAAATTCCTATCAATATGAGATAAGAAAGTTTATCTGAAATATATGATACCACCTACGGCACCCATCGCTTCATCATTCATCCATATATCATCATCATCATCTTTTCAGCTACAGGACGTCTACTGCTGAACAAAGCCCACAAATTGTCCCGAAGCAGTGGTAGGGCAAAGAAATAATATTGGAACGTGTAAGTGCTGTTAAGATACGTCCTGCTGCCAACCCAAAAAAGCCTTTCAAAGTTCAGAAAGGCTTAGTATGAATGCTAGTTTGAAGGCTGTTATTTATTTATTATAACACATATTAGTTTCACTTGTAACTAACCAACTAACTAACTATGTAGGTAATCAAGTTTTGGAAGTATGTATGTACTTCAACCGACGTATCGCTAAAAAACAAAGTTAAAACTTTTTGACATTCGGATGACAACACAAATCCATCATCCAAGACTCCAGTTAAGAGGTTGGTGGATAGTGGAAGGAACTCTTCAAAACAACTACTAGTAACTAAACTTTTGCGTTAAAACTAGTATTATTAATTTTTAACAAATAAAATTGTAGCTTAACCACACATAGTACCCCAGAGAAAAAAATAGAAAGTCAAAGAAAAAAACATTGTTCGTTGTTGAATCGGTCAAATATCAAGTATGTTTGTGTATATTTTCCATATTGTAACACCAACTTATCAAAATGGCGGCTTTGTAATGTGAAATGGACAATGTTTTTCTGTGAAAAATCCTGGTTTTTGTTGTAGAAGTGTTATCATTTGGATCATGGGTAAGTTTATAATAATAATTTGATCTCTCATTGTTATATTACTCATGAACTATGTGTTAGATGTTGCTGTAATTAACATTGATCAAATGTCTTCAACTTAGAATTTTGTTGATGTCTTGAGTTATAACTTTAAATTAAATATACAAATCATAAACGTATTGTCTTGTCACAACAGATAAAGTGAATGTTTTTCATGTATGAATCTAGTCGTTCATTATTTCATGTAGACCTTTGTAGCTTGTTTACATTCGAGTATTAAATGAAGGTGTCACTGAAATGCCAACCTCTCAGAAGCCAGATGACTGTAATCTTTGTAGATTTAAGTGCTCTACTAGTAGGTACATTTCTCTTCTTAATCTTGATCTCTATGTTTGGTAAAAAAAAACTGTTAGGTACTTGAATACATATTGTATATATTTTAAACTTTGGTGTCTAATTGGCTAAGTGTTGTAACATCTAGCTATACTTCTTCTTCTTCATCTATACGGTCAATCCCGGTTGCGTCCAAAGCCATTGCTTTGGAGCCCAGGGTCTGCTTTCCTTGATTTACTCCTCCATCTATCTATACATGGTTATTTATTTACTTTTACTGTGTTATTGGATTGGGTTGGATATGTAGTGTAGCCAAAATATTTAACCTCCTGCGGCTCAATTTAAAAGAAGGTACAAAGAAGAAAGACCAACTGTCCTAATATTAGAACATAATTATTATAGTCCCTAACATCCAGACCAAAACCTTGCTTTATCTGTGTAGTTAAAATAAATTAAGTTTAGATATTTATGAGTGTTTTAATATAGAGCTAAACATGCTAGATAAATAAAAAAATATCTCAATGATTTTTACTATAATTAAGCCATTAGGTCATTAATATAATTCTAATGCATTAAAAAATATTTTTGCAGGGTCGTAAATATTATGTTGTATTAGTACAGTGGGTCTTCATCCATAAGTGGTGTGAATTTTTTTGGGCATTCAGTACTATATGATTTTATCCCAGTACTATCATATTGGATCTCAGGAGGATAAGAAAATAAAATATTTTTTCTGAGAGCTCAAGTAAACTTGGAAATTATAGCTAAATAGCACACAGAAATTAACTTGAAATAAGTAAATTTTATTAAAAAAAATAAAACCGACTTCAAAACACTAAAATGCTAAAAATAATCCTAACACTTAAGTACCTAATCAGTTACTTTTGGAGTCGGTGTCAGCGGATGAGAGATTCAATGTTTTTGTTTGCACCGACTCCAAAAGTAACTGATTAGGTACTTAAGTGTTAGGATTATTTTTAGCATTTCAGTGTTTTGAAGTCGGTTTTATTTTTTTTAATAAAATTTACTTATTTCATAAATTTTCAGTGATAAATCCTAATCTAACTGCTGAACACCGATTTCATCCCCTATTTTCCTACCCTTAGGGGTGATTTTTATTTTTCAAACTTCTATCATAGCATCTTTGAAGTATAAGCTATTCAATAAAACAAAAATCATCAAAATCGGGTCATATTTGTCGAAAATAGGTAACAAGAACCACAACCAAAATATTATCTGGGTATATATTTGTTGATTTTCTCAAAAAGTTCTAAATCAATTTCGATAAAATTTATATGGGACCACCTCTGAAGTATGATCTACCAAACAAAAAAAGAATCATTAAAATCGATTCATAATTGGCGGAGTAATCGCGTAACAAACATACAAAAAAAAAAAAAAAAAACACAGTCGAATTGAGAACCTCCTCGTTTTTTGAAGTCAGTTGACAAAATGTGGCTCATGAATGAACTAAATAATGTGTAACTTCAAATATGGAAGCCGCTTAAGGGCAGATTCTGGTGCTTTAGTACCACAGTATATTGGAGTTACATGTTGTATAATATAACACCTCATAATCCAACAATCTGATAAAGTCGCAAATACCGGACATCCATATACCTATTCCTACTTAAACAATTACCCTCCTTTCTGCAGTCAGGTTGGTTAAAGTTCTAAAAGGCAACTGTTTATTTATATCTGTCTACAGTTGAACTGAAAACTATAATGAAGAAGTAGGCTCTAACGGTTTACTTGTTATTGTTGAATTAAAAATAATATCTAAATTAGGCAACATTTTATAAAAAATGTATGTCAAATTACAGCAAATGTAAGATTGTGTTATAAACAAAAACACTCCCACATTTCTTTTCAATCTTATTGAGTACAAATTTTATTTTGTTAGAATTATTTTCTAAGATTATACTTTAGCACATATTATTTTTGCTCACTTTGAATGAAACATACACACAAACCTCTGTGAATCTCTATTATTGATAACTTCTCTAGTGGTAGATATGCCTTACAGACTGACTCAATTTGATGGGGTTCTTTAATTTATGATAAACTAGCTGTCCCGCCGAACTTTGTACCGCCTTTTTTCCGATGATGTGATGTAGTTATTCTGCTATTTGGGACGGAGACAAATCCAACGAATCAAAAACCATAAAAATCGGTCTACACGTTCTTGACTTATAAATGGTGTAACTAACCTGACTTTGTTTTATATGTATAGATAATAGTGATTTTGTTTTAATGATAGTACCGTCAGCATCAAATGTCAATGACCACATTCAGATTTTCTAGGACATATTTTATTATTATTTATTTCTAGGACAACATAACTTAAACCGCTTAACATGAAAAGTGCCAGAATTAGATGATTATAATAAGACCAATAGGCTAGTTTCCTAAAAAAATCTAATTAGTCCATCAGCTGGATTAACAGAAAATATTGGACACATTTTTTTCTTTTCTCAATCAAACCAAAAATTATGAAGATGTTAAAGTTTCGCGTTACGTCACGCCTTGCGACACTTTATAGAAAGGCGTGACGTCACTCCCAAACTTTGATGCGCTTTATCTTCGTCATTTTTTGTTTGATTGACAAAAGACAAAATACGGGTCCAATATTTTTTGATAATCTAACTGACGGACTAAATAGAATCATATATTTTTGACCCAGGAAACCTATTCTGGTGCTTGTCATGTTGAGTGATTTAGGTATAATGTGGTTTTGTAAATCTGAATGTGGTCATCAACTTTTGACGACCTCTGTAGTCAAGTGGCGAGCATACCGGACTTGGTGTCGCTATCTCTGAGGTTCCGGGTTAGACTCCCGGTCGGTCAATGTAGAAAAATAACTTTTCTATATTGTCTCGGGTCTGGGTGTTATGGTACCGTCGTTGTTTCTGATTTCTGTAACACAAGTGCTTAAACTACTTATCATAGGATCAGAGCAATATATGTAATGTTGTCCAATATTCATTTATTATTTATTTATGTTGTCCAATATTTATTTATATATGAGGCACCTTATCCTTTTAGAATCATATGAATTTACATACAAAGATACTTGTAATATAACCAGCCATAACATTACATAAGTACAGTATTACCTTGATCCCTTCATACACAAATCGTCGGATCCAATTTGGAATCCCATTTTGTGGGTGCCTCTTTATGGGCACTTTATAACGATGCGCGCACGCATTCGTTATGCGCCATGTTTCATCCGAGGTGTCAGAAATAAGCCTTTATAAAATGCTCAAAGGCGCTTACGATACACACACAGTAAAAGTAGAATTAGTAGGGTTACTTCACAAATAAAAAAATCTTTCAACTATCACACCAAATTATCCAGCCCCAAACTAAGGCAACATTGTACAAGAGACGATAACTTGATAAACAATAAACATACTTAAATACAGTCATATCCATGGCTTAGGTACGTACAGTACAAATGTTTGTGCTCATCTCACAAATATTTCCCACATGCGGGATTTGAATTTAAACCCGCAAGGCAACGCAACCTCTGATTTTTTAGTCCGGTTCATGCACCACTAGTCTAGATGATATGACATCCATGACTTAGGTATAAATGTTCGTGCTTATCCCAGAATCAACTGCGTATTCGTTTGCAGGATTCGAACTTGCGACTCCTTGAGACTTGAGACCGGGGGTCCAGGGGGATGATCGTCACATGTTTTAATAAATGAATACTTAATCAATATTTTGTTTCCACAATCACACTAATCATCTAGCCCCTAATTAAGAAAAGCTTGTGATATGGCGACCAGATAACGAATAATTTACTTAAATACTTTAATAAACATCCATGACTTATTCTGAAGATTTCTTTGATTGGCCTCGAAAAGTCAAGACTACAACATAATCTAATAGGAACATATTGTTATAATGACACAAGACGTGCACTCCGCTCCATGTTATCTCCTGTTCCCAACGTATTATACAGAACCTACCGGAGTCCACCTGTATTGTGGATAATATAACCCCAACCGCACGGTTCGGAGAAACGTTCGACATTGAGATGGGTCATTTTGTAATAACAATAGCCGGTATTCATGTAAGGGCTGCCACCTTCCTGCTTTTAATAGATTTTCTTTTAATTGCGGTTTTCGTTAGTTATTAAATAAATAATTCAGTAAAAAACAGTAATCGACAAAACTCACTACGGCTACTAAAGGCGCGGCGGAGCAACATTAATAAAATTCAAATCGGTGAAGAGTAGAACAAACGTGGACTAAACATACCTATGTACATACTATATTTATTTATTTATTTTATTTGTAAAAGACACAAAACAGGATAGTGTCATTACAAATACATTTTACATGTACCTAATAGAACTTAAGTGCTAAACTGTAGCCCATAGCCTGCGTCTATGGCTTAATTTTAAGGGCCAGTTTCAGCACTTGCTGATAAGTTCCAGATAACCTATCTGGCACTTTTTGACAGCTAATTGTATGGGTTACAGGGGCGTGCATTGGTTTCAGATAGGGGTAGGCTGGGTACATACACATTTCAAGCCAGTGAACAACGAAAGCCTAAACCGTAATTCATATTGAGCGTTTAAATAAATGCTAGATACATTTATTTCTGGTATCACTGAAATTAAATTTAATCCTGTATTTTGTTCACTTATATCTACGTCACAGTAAGGACCGCGTCTTAATGCTTTTTAAATATAAATTGTACTCGTCCACATCTCGCGGTTTAGGAAATGTAAATACTAAATAAAAAACGCAATAAAATTGACATGTTCACGTAACAAGCGCCATCTTGGTAATTAGATTGGAATAAGTTAATAAAATTGGTGGATTTTGCTAAAGCAGGGTAATGATTAGTTATGTGAAAAACTCAATAGATGGAGCTTTAAAAAATAAAATGATAAAAACTTTAATTTTACCTTTAGGATTTTCAACTAAATTATAAAGAGGTACTTCGAAATTCACATGGTATTGCATTGTTTAATAAATGATAATTTCTTACCCAGATGTCGATTTCTTTTTGCAAAATGGTGAATGGGGTCGTTGATTTATTTTACCACAACAAATATCAAAACAATGAATGGAATTAAAACAAGTCATTAATCTGATATCCGTAATGGCTATGTACGAAAAATCTGTTGATAATGTCTTGTTTTTGCAACTAACACAAATCTACATTTGATTGTCTTCGGATTGGCGCGTAATTTATTTAACCTAGAATTCGCATTAATACTTCACTTTGCAGTTTTTCCATTGAATAACACACAACCACACAACACTTAACCCCGAAAACAAAGATAGCACTCAAAAAAGGTGTAAAGATCAGTAATACTATAATCTGATTTATCAAAACTCGCGAGATGACAGCCGCCGGCGGCAAACTATGAAACTAATGGAAAAAATTGCTGACGCAAACTTTGTATCAAAACAATGTCCTGCATTACCTTTCAAGGAACTGTAACCCTTTTTTATTATTTTCAAACGTTTCTATAAATAAAATTACGATTTTATCATTTTAAATATTCATTTCAATATCTTGCACTGTCAAGTTTTAATAAAATACGACATATTTAAAGTGCAAATGATCGAAGTAGGCGAGCCTATATCCGGTTTATGCTGCTAATAAGGAATGTTCCTTCCGTCCGATTGTCATGTATGAAAAGGGTGTAATCTTTAATTTAGGCGACTTTCATTTTTTTTTAAATTCAGTTTGTTCACATATAAGCAGCGAGTATCTAAGTGTGAGTGAAAATTGAGTAAGTTTGCGTGATACAGTAGGCGATCTCGCGGCAGCCTACATTGGTTAAATTGCACAGGAACGATCTAAGTTGCGCGCTTTAGTAAGGAATAAGTATAAGTAGACGACAAAATGGTTACAGAATATTTATTGTTTATTGTTGTATACGTAAATAATAATTATGTTTAGCTGTTCTGTCGGTTTTTATGAAGGTAGGCTCTGCATAACAGCCTATATGGGATGCACGCCCCTGATGGGTTATCTGTCAATACAAGTACCAGATAGGTTATCCGGAACTTATCAGCAAGTGGTGAAACTGGCCCTTAGTACATAGATTATAGTTACATAATAATAATACATGGGGCACACGAAGTTTTGCACTTCTAGCTAATCGGAACTATTTGAATTTAGAATGTAATATTTTTTTAAACGTTGCAACCTTCTTAGTAATAAAAAAAAAACAACTGGCGGGAAATGATTCGTCAATTGTTTTTTTATCACACATCAAAGTTCTACGTACGCAACGAAAATGGAATTAAGTCGAAAAGATTTTAGAGCGATGATTTTTTATGATTTTAAAAGTTCTCTCTCTGCAAGATGTGCCGCTCGTCTTCAAAGTGCTTTTGGGCGAGAAGAACCTTTTTTGAGCACCGTGAGGCGATGGTTTGCTGAATTTGAGAGAGGTCGAGTTTCTTTACATGACGAATTTCGTGAAGGGCGGCCTTAAACTGCCGTCAACGAAAATAATGTGGCTACTGTTAAGCGGCTAATTGAAGAAAACCCGCGGATTACCTATAAGACAATTAGAGGACTATTGGGGATTGGTATGAGCCAAATTCAGAAAATTTTACACTAAGAATTAAAAGTTCGGAAACTTTGCTGTCGTTGGATCCCTCATGAACCGACAGCGGAGCAGAAGCGGCCTCACGTGGAATGGTGCTCACAGATGCTACTGAAGTACGACCACGGACATTCTAATGCTGTTTATGACATTGTCACAGGAGACGAAACGTGGATTTATTGTTTTGAACCCGAAAAAAAACAGCAATCTTGTGAATGGGTGTTTGAAAATGAGAACAGGTCAACAAAAGTGAGGCAGGCGAGAAACGCTGGTAAAAAAATTATCGCGTTTTTTTTTCTCAGGTCCCATCTGTACAATTTTACTTGAAGATTAAAACAGTGTTAATGCCGAGTGGTATTCTACCATTTGTTTACCCAGGGTGTTAGAAAAAGTTCGCGAAAGACGACCCAAAAGCCGCGTTCTATAAAGTCAGTTTTAGCTTCCGAAAAAGTACAACTCGTCATCCATCCTGCGCATAGCCCCGACCTAGCACCCTGTGATTTCTGTATTTTCCCCAAAATCAAAGATTTGATGAGAGGTTTTACTTTTACCAACTCCGAAGAGGCAGTGATATCGTTCAATCAGCACGTAGAAAACATGCCTTCAGATCTGTGGTCCTCTTGTTTAAAAAAATGGTTCGATCGCATGAAAAGCTGTTTAAAATGTAAAGGAGAGTATTTTGAAAAGCAATAAACATAATGTTTTGGTTATAACATGTTGTTTTTTTAAGCTACGCAAAACTTATAGTGTGACCTACGTAGATGACCATTTAATAAATAGTACAACTAAATAGAACTATGTTCAAAATTTGAATGGAAAGTTATTATGCGACGTGGCGCATGACTCATGTACGTTAATTAAAAGTTGGTGTCAAAGTTCATAAGTTAGCGTTATACGTCCGTGAATAAATTCCAAATTAGTAGCGCCGTAATATTTTTCTTAGAATTATTTTGTCGTTTTATCAACTACTGTTTGTTGAATGAGGTCAACCTAATATAGTCTACACGTGTACATTGTTTATTATGTTGTAATTAATAGCCGTTTGTATACTTCTTAATGTTATCGAGAGGGAACATTACTAATAACCCGATCTAATTAATAACTTGGGCTAATCATAATACTTGCTTAACAATTTTAATTGTTAAGTTCATGAAAATATCAGGGAGTTGTTACCATAAACGGAATTATTTTTTAAAAAACTTTGATATCTGTCTATGAAGCACCCATACCCTATATTCGGAGTACCTTTCTTCTTCCTTGCATATTATCAGAGTCGTCTTAACATATCCCGGAGTCCTGGGGCCAGAATAATATGGGGGCTCTATTGCAAAGTAAAAATAAAATACCTACTGTTGGTATAAATTCATGACTTTCAAAAAATAATTTCATATCTCTAAGCTTTACTAAGAAACAAAGAAAAGACCATCTTTTCTTTAGGAAACACTGTTAACTAAAAAGAAAGATAAGAGGGTATTTTTTTAATTTTTAGATAACAGTGTTTCTTAGTTTACAAAAATTGTATAGTGCTTTGGGGCCCCCGAAAGGTCAGGGGCCCTGGGCATAGGCCCCGTGTGCCCTAATGGTATAGACGGAATTGCATATTATATATCCCGTCTCATTACAGGATTCGCTTTCCTGCTCTACCCCTCCACTTTTCTCTATCATGGGTATTCTCCTCTGTAAGGGGCAGCTCTCCATATGTTTTAAAACCGTTTTTCTTTGCTTGGCAAATATTGTTTTCATCATCATCATCATTTCAGCCATAGGACGTCCACTGCTGAACATAGGCTATTTCCAGAAGTTAATATTTAATTATATCTATATTTTTAATTAATAATTGATATTTCTTTTTAAGATAGTCTACAAAAATAATAACTTATTACAGTCATTAATAATTGAACACAATAACCTTTTTATTCTAACACTTTAATTTCCAATAAGATTGCAAAGACAAGATTTTGTACAATATTAATGAAAACAAACTTTGTGAGTGTAATTAATAATAATAAATTGTTTTTTACAATCATATAATAATACATTATTGAACTATAATTTATAATACTAAACCGCTTATGTGGCAGCCCTATCGATAGTGGGAAGTCGACAGAATCTTTTACGTTTTTCTTAGCGGGGATTTGGTCCGGACTCGAAGCCTTGACACCACAATAGGAGTGACTGTGGCGCCCTCTGCCATGTACTATTGTTGTTTCGAACATTGTCTACTGTCTACCCCCGTGTATGTACGACTGTATTTTCGTATGCGGGTTAAAAAAAGAAATCCTTTCAGTAATGCCCACTTGAATACTAGAGAGTAGGTATTAACCGTAAGTAGGCCGATGGGGCAGAAAGGCTCTAGAATGGAGGCCACGTACCGGCGAGCGCAGCGTAGGACGTCGACCCACAAGGTGGACAGACGACATGGTAAAGGTTGCAGGAAGCCGCTGGATGCAGGCCGCTTCCAACCGGACAATCTGGAAGTCACTGGGGGAGGGCTATGCTCAGCAGTAGATGTCCTATGGCTAAAATGAAGATGATGAGGTGTATCAACCTACTTTATTTATTTATGGTAGACCTAGACTAGGTTTTAATATGTAAGAGTAAATAACAATATAAGGTCCTAATTTATTAGTTAACTTCCTTCTATTAGGTGATTTAAATGCTCAAATGCAGCAACTGTTTCTATCATCAACTTAAAAAAAAACACACTTTCCCATACTAAACCGCCGACCAGCTGACATTAGTTTGTACGGGGTTTTTTTTAGAGATTTTAATTTTGACCCTACAAATAAAGTATTTGTATTTGAGTAGTAGAATCACCCCTTAGGAGGAAGTTAACTAATTAGGGCCTTATTTTCAAGAAAAAATAATCAAATCTCTTATCTATCATCTTTGGGGGTGGTGAGGTGAGTTCGCTACACATCCATGCTTAGGCATCATCATATATATCAATATAATAAGGTCTCGTTCGGAAACGTAGACACGCGGTGTGCGACATCATCATCATAGACACATCGGGCAGGGAACCTAATGAACTATGGCTCACCTACTCTCCTGCCCTTTGTGTACCTACACTTGCACGAGGGATGAGCTAAACAGCGACACAAAACGCCGTAGAAGTTGCCAAGTTTTGGTCGAAGTCCGTCTAGACGCCATTAACACGACAGAAGAAGAAGAAGGGAGCCTAATATCATCATCATCATCATTCGCCTGCCCTGTTCCCAGGTCATCTGAGGTCGGCGCAGTATGTCTTTCTCTTCCATGCAATCCGGTCACTCGTCATCGTGTTATTCACTCCCTTCTCAGTCATATCGCTCCTCACACAATCCATCTATCTTTTACGTCCTCTACCTCTACGTCCATCATTATCATAGGGCCCTCTTCCCTTCTCATCACATGTCCATACCAAGACAAACGGTTTCATCTTTTCTACTACACTGGCCACTGTCATACTTTCTCTAATATATTAATTTCTTATCTTATCCATTTTCGTCACCCCACACATCTAACTTAACTTTCTCATTTCTGCTGCATGCAATTGCTTTTAATCCACCTTCTTAACGGTATTCAGAGCCCTATAGTAAAACAGGGAACATAATATACGCAATTCAATTTAATTCTTCGTTCCGATCAGTCTTAATACCAGGGATCGTGACTACTTATCGTTCCATATAAGCGGCTTGTGCTGCGCCTCAGCTTCAGGCTGATCCATGTAGTCTACTCCATGCACCGATTTTTAGTTCATTTCATCGGGGCCGGGCGTCTCGAAAACAGTTAAAAGACACGTAGTAAATCATTAATGTTAATCTGTAAATATTATTAAAGTACATGAAAGTTTACAATGCCCTTCTCCTATCTAACTCACCGCTCGACACTCGTAAAACTAAAATAGATAAAGTATGCAATAAAACTGATGCTTAGCCCCTTTATTGTTGTTTCTTATAGCCCGTACTAAGCTACGCGCTTTAGAATCCGTACAGAAACGGTAAATGATAATTCTAGAGGGTAAAGTACAACTAAACATCTAGAACGCACGTAAATCCTTTGCAATGATAGTGCATAATAATATGTAGATGCGTAAACTGCTTATGTAAATCCATTTCACTCGGTTATCCTGCATTTACTATTCATAGAGGACAATTTAACCGGTCATAGGTCTGTCGAAGCACTCTTATCTGCATCTGAATGAAATTTGATTAGCATTATTATGAGGCCTTCCTAAGCGTCCTTGCACCCTATGACAGTCTTACTAGTTTGAACTCCCGCCTACACATATAAAGGCACGAACACATATGTTTAGAAGCTTACCAATTACGGATTAGGGCCTCTTGCATATCTATTTTAAATCAAGATTTAGCCTAAATCTGAGCCTAAACCTTTCGACAGACACGTGCCATATGTATGTTGTTTTTTATTGCAGAACATCCTGCAGTATTTTTTACTGTACGCTATTTTGCGATCGTATTATTTCCATATTTCAAACATACTATCACCGTATATGTGTAGTTCCACCCAGTGCCTACCAAAGTTCCTATAATAAGGTAAACAAAGCTAAAAAGTATTTCGGCTTTTACAGTGACATTATATCCACAAAACATTGATTGCAAGAAAAACATGAGATTCGCCAACAAACCAATGGTCGCAATTATTGCAATTTGTAGGAAGCAATTGCAATCTCATTAATATACACTTGATTTTGTTGAATCGTTAGGACTTTTGAACAGAACGCAGAAGAATTACTATTTGATAAGATAAGATATTTGTACGATGCGATACGACGGCCTTACCTAAATTGTACGTCTTCCTATTAATCATCTACAGTTATTATCACTTACTATCATGGGCAATAAAAAGTATATATAATTCTGTATATTTATTGGTAACAACAAGCCATAGGTAAACAAGTCCTAAAACAATAAATGACCCTAGACAAAAAGGACGAATCATAGAGATAAGATGCACAGATTATCCAAGCTGGATAAAAACGGATACAAATATGGTATTTTTCTTGCTATCAACAAAAAAGAACAGGCTATAAATAATTTTAGCATGTCAATTGCAATGCGAGTTTTACTGACTCAAATTAAAAATTTGTTTAATTTTGACTTTTTGACTGGGTTGTTCCAATCCCAGTATGACCTTACCTACGAGAATCTTGATGGTGAAAATATCTTGAGGAAACCTGTAGATTCAAATGAAACTAGATGCGTGGTAAATAGTCAGTGTCTAAGGGTTGAGAAAGTCACAGATGGCATAGAGCAAAGATACGTAATGCTTTATGATTCAATGAGAAAGAAATTGGTTTCAAACAATTTTTTCTGCGATTCCTATTGGTCAAAATGGTAGATTTAGTTCACTCTATATCCATTTCTATTATGTGCTCGCACCTTTATACTTTTTGTTGCATTCATCCAAGTGACAACTATAAATTTTCATTCAGGCCTTACACGCCCTTCACAACAGGTTTTCCTTTGTACAAGATAGCTTAAGACTGCATTGATTTATCCTAATAGATATCCATTAAACTTATTGCATTTAATAACTAATCTATAGTGTTGTTATCTGCGTTAGCATTATTAAAGTTGACGCCACGGTATTTATTAACCAGTTCGCGAGCTTTCGTAGGTCCTTCGATTATCTCATTGCTTATTTATTATGCATCTATTTTTATTTTATTCAGTTTCTCGTTAGGTATCATAACGATGACATAACTTAAACACGTGAAACCTAGATGTGTAGCGCGTAGCGACGGCTATATTATAATTACGGAAGTTGTAATAGTTACGAAGAGGGTCTTGAAAACAATATTCAATTATAAATAACATCAAAAACGTGTTATGTTCAAATAAAATTTGCTGTAAAATTAACGCGAGAAGCAAACGATAATTTTAATATTTTTTTGGTCTTCAATCTTCCCTCGACATCTCCGTGTCGAAACGAAAATTCATTTAATGTGTTCACGTATAAATCCTATTCCCTGCCAGTGATATTACATTTTAGATGGAGATTACTTCGATCATAATGCATTTGAGCGTCACTTAGATCGATACGATTTGGTATTTCGGGATCATTTCCATTGTTGCTGTTAAAAGCGGCTGTATCTTGTACCGGCATCAAAGTGTTAATGATTATTCCGATACTGATATTGATAAATCCAAGTTGATGGGCAAAGGCATTTATTTCAATTGGAGAATAGACCACATCATACCGACGTTTAGATGACATCTCTGGCTTAGAATAGGTAAGGCCATTAAGGCTGGCTGCACTCACAGTCACTTCGAAAATGAAGGTTTCGATGACGATAACGATTTTCTATAATAATTTTATAACTTTCAAACGATAGAAGTAAGAGGATTTATTCACATCGATCACGCCAGTGAAAAGTATTTCAGTTAAACGCTCAATTTGTTTACAAGTCGTTGACCCGAACAGAAAATACTAACGTATTGTTGTAAGTACAAATCGGTTTACAATCTAGGGCATTACCCCTCTAAAATGAGGTATTTGTTTTACAACAAGCTCTGTTTAGATTAAAACAATGTATTGCATTCCTACATTTCCCTACGAAATGAAATAGGAGGGCCCAACAATGTATGTGAAATATTTTCAGGTATTAATATGCCGGTTGAGGCTGTAAATGTTTCTGAGAGCAGTCTTCAGTGTTAAATATTGCGACGTTCTATTTGTAAGACTGCATCGATGAATTTAAAACAGCCTTTGATAATGTAGGCGTATCACTAGGTCCGGTTGTTAAATATACAGGCGAGTAGCGACACAAAGATCTCAAGATACTACGTTGCTTTGAAATATGATCCCGAAGCGGAACATAGAAAACGCAATTTTACTGATTACTATACAGATAGCATCCGGTTTGAGCACGTAGGATACTACTTACGAAGCAATTTGACATGATAGTATGAGCTAGTTAAATGTATATTATTGTTTACAGGCACACCATGTAATGGGATAGTGTTCTTAGGTTTTATGTCTGTGTTTGGAATACGATCTTTAAAAAGATTTGAATTGAGTACCTAGGTGTTTTATATCTTTATCTTATATATAATAAATTTTATTTAAAAAATTAAAACCGACTTCAAAACACTAAAATGCTAAAAATAATCCTAACACTTAAGTACCTAATCAGTTACTTTTGGAGTCGGTGCCAGCCGATGAGAGATTCAATGTTTTTGTTTGCACCGACTCCAAAAGTAACTGATTAGGTACTTAAGTGTTAGGATTATTTTTAGCATTTTAGTGTTTTGAAGTCGGTTTTATTTTTTTAAATAAAATTTACTTATTTCATAAATTTTTTGTGATAAATCCTAATCTAACTGCTGAACACCGATTTCATCCCCTATTTTCCTACCCTTAGGGGTGATTTTTATTTTGTAAACTTTTAGCATATTATCTTTGAAGTATAAGCTATTCAATAAAACAAAAATCATCAAAATCGGCTCATATTTGTCGAAGATAGGTAACAAGAACCACAACCAAAATACTATCTGGGTATATATTTGTTGATTTTCTCATAAAGTTCTAAATCAATTTCGATAAAATTTATATGGGACCACCTCTGAAGTATGATCTACCAACCAAAAAACGAATCATTAAAATCGATTCATAATTGGCGGAGTAATCGCGTAACAAACATACAAAAAAAAAAAAAACTGTCGAATTGAGAACCTCCTCCTTTTTTGAAGTCGGTTGAAAATGAATCGCTATTTCCCTTGGTCATCGCATCACGTGTGAACGGATTGAACAATTTGGCCAATTCTTTTTTGTTGTATTAATTACAGTCACGAGAAGGTTCTTATAAATGAAAAAATTAAGAAAGTTGGGATTTTTTTTTATGTAACACCTCACGAACGAAGTCGCGGACAACAGCTAGTTTATATATATAAAAGAAAGTAAAATACTAAACTACGCTGTTGTGACTGTCCGAATTTATTATTAAAAATCAACTTTAATATTCCTTACAAATATCCTATCCTATTTAATGGGGTATCCCATTAAATTATTATGTCCACCTTTTCGCAAAACTGTGTCTGGTTCCAACTCCCCTATCTCAAGAATCTGTAAAGCCTATTCGCTGTGTGCGCGATGACAGCGCCCCTAGTGATCACAAATATTGTGGACTTAAGATCTCTCAAATTATGGCAACTGGATAGTTTAAGAATGATTTTCGGATTGTTTTTCTTCAAAATTAGATGTAAATATCTAAAAAGTTTGTGCATATTATAATAAGTGATTTTCTTACTCAAACTAAAATATGAATGTTATAATACGTACGGGATTTGAATCGATACAACATGATATAACTTTCTAACTTCAAACTGACCAAAAAGGGAAAAAAATAGTATAAGTACAGTATGTGAGAGAATTTGAAGAGCTTAGAACCAACGGACAAAGCTACTTAATAAGAGCTGTGATCATAAGACAAACGTCTGTGACACAAACTTCCTACAAACTTTATTCTTTTCACAGCAGCAATCTATTTAATACTTTGCTCTAATTTCCATCTTGATGTTGGAAACGAATAAAACATGCACGAACAGTTTTCCCTATTGTTTCTACACCTTAAAACACAACACGTACTGTGACCCATTCGCGAGTTTTTAGTGCCAATCTTGGCAAGACACCTTAGCAGTAGTACCTAGCAGGTACATATTATGTAGTAAACATAATTTAATTACTTACAGTACTTATAGTATAGTGTTAAAATACTTGCAAGCGGTGTGTACCTAAAGAAAATATTGTACTCTTAGTTCTGTACACTTTGAATAAACTGTACCTAGCATGTAATATTGTACAATTGTTGGTAGACCAATAAAATAAAATAAAAAAACAAAATAAAGTCGGGTTAGTTACACCATTTATAAGTCGAGAACGGCTAGACCGATTTTTATGATTTTTGATTTGTTAAATTTGTCTCCGTCCCGACTAGCACAATAACTATAAAAAACACGGAAAAATAAAGAAAAAAAAAAATTATGAAGGGTCGGTACGAAGTTCGCCAGGACAGCTAGTTTTATAATAAATGTCGTTGTTAATTTTGAACCGCGGTAGCATTTGGTTTTTACTTTAGCATGATGGGTACTTTCAATGTTATATACTCGATGCAGTCGCCGGGAGAATAGTTTTATTTTTAAATCAAGCATCGCTAGAAGAAAAGTCATACCAGTAGTTTGAGGGACTCGTACAGTCTGCTTTATTACAATTTTCTCTTCTTATGTTATGGTGCAGTTAGGATGAAGAGATGTCTTTAATGGCTGCTCATTAAAACGAAAACATCTAATCTGTATAGAGGTGCCTTGCTCACATACCTCCGAGCTCAATGTTTACTCTCCGACGAGGATGTTCGGATCACGTGTGAGATGGGACGATAATCCTGTTATTTATTTTTCCTTCGCATTTAATTAAATGTAGGCTTAACTCAACCGACGGATACTAATACGGATATATTTGGTAGTATTTATTTTGGGTCTGGCCCATAAGTTACTTCGGTAAATTAAAGCTCTAATTAATGACCCGTTTCCTGCTTTACCAAGAATTTTAAGGGCCTTAGTGCTGGATGTTGTTAATTCAGTTTCGTTAGAGAAATATTCGATTGCAATGTTATCTACATTGCTGCGCACAATGTTAAATTGCTACATTGTATTAAAATGAGTTTTATTTTTGGAAGAAACGAAGCCTTTCATGTGTTTTATTACGCATTGAAATTGCTATTGGTTCGCAGTAAGCCATTGAAGCGTCTCCGCAGTTTGATTTTGCTTCGCAGTGTGCGTGGTTTTAGTTTTTGCGGTCGATTGCAGCACGACTTTGCCTGCAATTTGTTCGTACGTGCGAAGAGGGATTGTCTTCCCTAATTGCAGTGTGCGTTCTGCCCGACCATTTCATTTGCTACGTTTTACCTCTCATCAAATTTCCTTCTCGGAAGTGCTTAATCTAAAGATCCTGCGCGTATTCCTAATGAGTCTTCATTACATCGATTCTCTTCGGCGATACAGCAACTGATAGATTTATAACGGAACGATTAGTTCGGATATGTAGCGTATTTAGATGCGGGAAGTTAATTGGAATTCCTGGTGAATCCCGTTTTCCACTTAACGCATCCAGAGCGTTTGAATCTTGATAATCTGTCCCTATTAGGGTTCTCGCTGAATCGTCTGTGGGAGTTACGAGCCGCTTATAAGGTCCTGAAATAGCCGCCGACAGGCGTCGCGATTGACTCTCAATGGAGACTGGAGGAGCATCGCGTCCGCGTGGTTAACTCGCGGTACACGTCGTTTTTTGTTCGGCGGGCGTTGCGAACGAAATTACCCATCGTTCGGCGCCGCGCGGCCGCACCGACTCGTCTTTTTAACATGGTCCGAGTCGAATTTTATTATTTTTATTTAACACCTGCGCCCAGTAATCTGTATTCGACGATCTCCCGAACGCTTAACTCTTTTTGGGCGTGTTTTTGTGTCGGGAACGGTCGATTTATAGCGCTGGAGTTTTGTCAGCCGAAAACTGTCGTTTAATTTTCGTTGTTGCTCCGCTCCGGTGACAATCGATTATGTCCGCCCATGGTAAAAATTATTCTACGCTTGATTTTTTTACGTTTTTAATCTAACGCTCGAAATTAGACTTTCTTGTGTCAAGTAATCAGGATGTGTCGACTGAAAAACAAAACATTTATATTGAAGTCACGTTTCTAGGGTAATAAAAACAGAACCCTTATGGTTTCGCCATGTCCGTCCGGCTCCGTTCATTGTGTGAAAACTACGAAACCCTACATTGCGCGTAACCTGACACACACTTGACCTGTTTTTTGGGAAAAAATAGCACAATTTTTTTGTTGTATATTGAGGGACATTTACAGTTTATTCTCAAGCCATTTTTTTACTTTTGAAAGCCTCTACTTGAAATTTTAAGTATATACTTGCCTTGCTTTACTCAATCAAACCTCTAATTTTCTGTAGCAATTAAATACTTTCCACATTGACATCTATAGAACATTCTTCAGCCATGAGAATAAAAGGTTGTCTTTTTTCAATCGTTTCTTAATGGGGTATCAATTACAGTAGTGGTTTGAAATTATTTTTATTGTTGGTTAGTTCGACTGGGAGAGCAAAAGAGCAGTAATGACGCGTTTTAGGCCTAAACGTTAATTGCTACTGGCACGCGGCTGCGCCGGCGCCACCGTGTTATTATCTAACTGAGGTGCACTCGTGTTCGATGCGCATTACTACTGGCATTATCGAAGATATAATTTGTTTCTGATAAGGTCTAAGATTGGGAAAGGCCATGTCCAGAAGTGGATAAAGCCTAAAGGCCAGCTGATTTGAAAATCTGATTTGCAAGCTCAACTTAAGTATAGAGTCAAAATGTATCAGTGCATTCCTTCTTCCTTGACTATAAAAAAACTAAGATTTTAACGTAAAAATGACCTACAATGATTTTTTAAGATCCGGGATTTAAAGATTTCTTATTTTCTTGTATACCAAATGGCAAACTTTATGGATTTCTTGTTAAATAAACCTCCTAAAAATTACGATACGACAGTAAATTATAGGACATGTGTATTCCGTAAAAAAATATTGCTCTATGGCTGCCAAGTTTCGAACTTTATGCTACTATATTTTATCTTTACAACGTATTATACCTGTACGTATTCATAAACCCGACGATCGGTATTCGGAACCGACCTCGAATTATAAAATGAAATCCCGAGTAAAAAAAACACGGCCCCGTGGCGCCTGCGCAGTCCTTCGACAAGCTTATAACAAGTCTTATGAGCATTCTTATGATTTGAAATTATAAAGTTCATTTTCCAATAAATTTATTGGATAGCAGCTTGGCGCACCAATACATCATATTCGCTTCTTTATGCCCCATGAACGCGTGTTTTTACACAAATATACATCAACGAAATGAATAAAATATATTTATTGGTTTTTTGTTTTAAACGACTGACGGTTTGAACCCATGGTCCTAATTGCTTACGTCATTAAAGCGTTGGGGTGTTATTATTTTCTTAAATATTTATAAAAGTAAGGCATGACGAATTGGCTGAACAAAAAGCTAATGTTTTTCTTCTAGTTTGATGTTGTAGTTATAATAATATCACATTAAAATTTATTTAAAAGGGTCGAGTGTCTGAAAGCTCTAAATATACAGAAGTCGCAGCCATTTGTTTGTCTGCGACGAGGCCAGTTGTTTGATGTGGATGGGGAATCAGGTCACTCAGGCGAGACAGTGCACATTTTACACTGGATTTAGATTTCACGTTCTGTGTAGATGATATTATAACGGAACGAAAATAGTAGATGCTTTTTCTGCGACGATGAAAAACTTGTAATAACATTGAATAGTATTTTATGAATATCGATATCCAGATTGCATGTAAATAGATATGCAATATTAAACGTGTTCCTAATTTCACGGTCCTCTTGTTCATTTTGTAATTGCGATAATTTAGTCTTTAGATTCACTAAATTATATGCAAATGAAAATCCATCTTACTTTTTATAAATTAATAACAGTGGCCTATCCACTTCACTTTTTATTCGCTTTACAAATTAATATGAGTTGGCCAATGATAATATTTCGCGCTAATGCTCGGTCGGCTCTATCAAAGACGTGCTTCTTTTCGCTCGCCTCTATTAAACCGTGTTTTGCCCAAAGCTATTAATTAAAGCAAAACGCTTAAAAATCGTAATTAACCGATACCGGCGTTGGTATAATATTTATAGCTTCACGGAAATGCCACTGCATATTGTAATTATATCTGTTTATTGGTGCGTTATGTTCTATAAAAGCCTATTTTACATTTTTAAAAGGCGATATTTAGAATATTCAGTAGGTTCTTTCTTATGTATAGTAGTTTTTATTCTGAAGAAATGTTATACTTTCGTCTTTAAAAAAGATTAAGAAGCAATATCATTCAAATGATCTTAGGTGTAAAAAATTAAAATGAACTCTTATGCTTTTTAAACGCAAAAACTTTTGAATGGCACTATTCGCTGGATAAGATGGAAACTAAATAAGAACGCTTTTATTCATCGGTTTTTGTTTATCATTTGAGATTTCTTATACATACTCGTAAATTGGTGTATTGTCGAGATTGACACTGGCGCGTCTTGATTGACGGCCGGCTTGATTCGTTAGGCCTCTCTTCAAAAGGGTACGTGGGTTGTATTCCTTTGAAAGCCTTAGCTTATTATTCTCGTAAATAATAGTCTCATCTCCGTTTACGACTTGTGATGTATCTTGTATGTTAAAATGATTTTGTAAAGATGAACTCGCGTTTTTACGGCGTACTCTATGATTCTTGGTAATTGAAATCAACTCGAGAGAAGTCTTTTTACTTTGAGCCACCGTGTGTGATTGAATCTTACATTCACAAATCACATTTGAATAATACGTATGGCCAAATAATCAAACTAAATTTCAATTTGAGCCTCTGTTATTTTGCTGTCACTACAATAAAACTTCAAATGTGTTCATAGAATGTTGTGATTTCATTCCTTGTCAGTAAACCACAAATTTTAACCGGGGATAATTTGTCGTTGTGACGTTTACGGGCGATAACGGGGTCTTTATAAACTTTGAGCATTATGTCAGTGTTCGGGGGTTAGTGTATTTAAATGGTTGGTAAAACGGAGAAATAGGTCTCTCGTGATGCCAAAACAATCAGATCAAATACAAGCTAGAGCTTTCTTTGCATCGTTATTATTTATAATTTGCTCATCATCATAATTAGCCCTTTGTCGTCCAGTGCTAAACTCTTCCTCGGTCACTTGCCCTCCGTATCCAGCTACTGCCAGCGGCCTGTACTAAGGCCTCATTATTAGTCTTTTTAAACAGATTAAAATTTAATGAGTATGTTTTTGTTGCTGCGTGGTTGGTTTCAGTGCGTGTTTTACATGGATCCCGACCACATCGTATGCTCTATGGAAGCGGCCGGCACTGATATACGTCAGTCTGCGTGATTGACGGCTGGCGCCGCTTCGCTACTCCCTCATTACGATTTACACTGATTCTTCCACAGAAACCTATGAATCAAGCTATTACAAATTAAAAAAAGACTCTTGAATTATTTCTCCGCCTGACTAGTTCTTAAGGTGTAGGCGATGTCTCAAAAACAAACCCGTAACACGTTTGAATTTAAAAAAATGTAAATCTCCATTCGTTACAGCTAAATAAATGATTTCCGTCGCTCTCGGGCCGCGGAGGCGTCGCACAAAGGGGCTCATTAACAAAATCCGACACCGCACCTAATCCTTTCGTTAGACCTCCATTGTGGTCGCTGCAGCGAAGCCTCAACCTCTTCACACAAAGGTTAAAAAATATTGACTCTATATTTCACAGAGACCCTTAATTTTCGGCTCTCATACTGATCCTTCTACAGGACTAAAATCCTATTTTATCGTGTTCGCAGCCATTAGGTATGCAGACTAATGTAATTTGTTGCCTTGCAAGAGATAAACAGGTACATGATAAATATTTGTAACTGTATTTAGAATGGATGGAATACAAAATTGTTCTTTCACGTTTTGCACAATATCTTAACAATTTTAAATCTACTCATGAACTTTCATGTTACGTCGAAAAATTTGACAGTCTCTGTTATGATGATGGCTCGCTAATCAAATTGTATGTACACAAATAAAGACTTAAGTGATTCCCACGAGCCGACGAACCCCAAGCCAAAGAAACAGTTACGCTAGTGGTAAACGTAAACGATCACATGCCCATATTGCCAATGCAAATTGGCAACAATGTTCAATTTGTCGTTATTTAAATTGATGCCTATTGATATTTGCTCAACCAATTCAGTTATTTGATATGCTAACGCTTATGACCGCAAATAGTGCACCACTATGAATCCAAACGAAGCACAATTGAGACGAATGCTGCCTCTAATATGTATGACACACATCGCCGAATATTTGCGTGGCGATTGCTGATCAAATCCTGACGGTGAGATCATGATCTGGCAACTTTTAATTGTCTAAATGTTTCAACAGCGGCTTTGTTTGTTTCGACGTATCGTCAGCGTTCGAAGAAACGTCGTGCGCTTTTATAACATGCTTTTGATTTACTGACATTTATCCGTTATAATATTATCATAAAATATATGCTAAGCTCCTTACATCTGGTGATAGACGTCAGACTTCAGTAGGTGTACATTCAAAACTTGCAGCTTATTTTTTGTCTTTTACTCCCTGTACCTTTTTAAATTGGCTGTTAATGTTATTTATTATCTTAATAGATGTGGCTATAATAATCAACGTACATATTAAATATTTTTCATGATCATACCCCCTAAATTCCGTTCATCTTTAAACTAACCGATCCTTAAAATATATTTAAGCATTAAAATTCTGAGCGCGGCCTCCTCAAAGGGTATTTTATCTCACGTTGACAGCTTACAAAATCCTTTTAATTAGCCGGGTGTTGGTTGGCGCGGCCATACCTATCGACGTGTCGCTGTCTCACTCCCACGCTTGCCAACCTCGCACCTTTTATTAAGTCATCTCAAGATCATCCGATAACCAAATCATATCCTCCGATTTATACAGCATTAATTGCACATCGTTACTTTGTTGCTCCGTTTTCAATTTGTCTCGTGTTTAGCTTCACCGTTATTTATGAATTACTCTGTCTGTTCCATGAAATGTTTAACACAGGTTTACTATGCCAATATAAAATATGATTTCAGTTCGTTTCCTAGTAGGAGTTAAACATTGTACACTGCAGCGCCGGTTCACTCCCCGACGCGATGTGCGCCACTTTAAACAGATCTTCATTGTCAGTGTTTACATGATTTGCAGATATCTCTTAGAGCTCACTAGAGGGCTCTTTACGGGTCACGTTAGAGTGGCGTTTGTTATAGTTCGTTGAATGAGCGTAATCGGTGCACTCGTAAAGGACGGCCTTATCGTATGCTCCCTCGTAAAAGTCTGCATAAAGTTTATGCTGTTGGTACGAAACGTCGGGTTATTTATATATTTGTGGCTTTAGTAGCGAGGAAGCCTATGAGCATCCGCCCGGACCGAAATACACGTGGCTAGATTCCGCGACGTCTCGATGGGTTAACGAACTCATAATGAAACACTTCACTTCGATGATAACATAAACGTGACGAATTTTGTATGAAGGAGACATTAGCACCATTGTAACAAGTTTTAATGATCTTTTTGTGCGCTTGCCTCTTTCTTGCATGTTATCCTTATCATGTTTACCAATCAGTAAACGACGACATCGTTTTCTAGATTCCATTTAAACCAGATCTTCGCAAATTTCATAAAATGCTCCTTAACCCTAAGTTTAGTTAAGCTACATAAACTCTGCTGATTACACCAAGATCTCCCACATTTAGACTTATCGGGCAATCGGCCATCAGCGATTTATTTTTATACGACGTTTAACGAGATTATCCACCCAAAAGCATCCAAAGAAACGATTCTAATCATTTTCATTTAAGTCCAGCGTCCCTAAATTCCATTGCAGCATCATTTATAACGTCGATTTAAATTATCGATTCTGAACGTCAAGTGCTTTGACAAAATTTATGTTACTACGAGCCTGTCGTTTTCTATCGGGCGATGTTCGGTGGTGTCGGGGCAGGCGCGGTGCGTGGTTCGAGATGGTGGTTGTAGCTGGTGTGAAGTCCTGTGGTGCCCAATTATTCTGCCCGCGCGGTGGTCGGCGGGCAGGCGCCGCCCCCTATCGCGGCTCGCCATCGATAACACGAACCGGTTCATTTTCGTTTAAGGCTCGGACCATCTGATACTCACTCCTCTCGACGGCCATCCTAATTGCCTAATCTGGATTTCATTACAATTGTATATTATCACTCGAATAATAATTCCATCTCCGCCGTTCCACCCTATGAAATTCAACTTCTTTTCTCGTTATCTTCCATGTGGGTCTACTGAGAACATAACTTTTTTTGTAATCATTAGCAATTTACAAGGAATTAATTACGTATTTGTTAAAGCTCACATTACTTCGTTTGTTTTTGTTACGTGCAACGGCGCAGGCATTTGATTTCTTGCCGTTGAAGTATTTTCACATTAGTCGGCAGTGCCACGTCAGGTTTCTAGTATTTATTATTTTCATTCAACAAGGATTTTCCACGTATGGTCATGCCAAGTACACTTGTCTCATACTTGTTTGCCAACTTGCTGCCGTCCACAATTAAATGACTAATTAATTGTTTTAGAGACTGTGGTTTAAAAACGTTTAATCAGATATCTAACTCTACTTAAAGCATCCTTTTCCGATTAGTGTTTAGCTTTATTTTTATTCTTCTTCTTCCAATGTTCTTTATCTCACAAATACCAAATGGTTTGAAAATTGGTTTGGTTTCTCTAATTGCAATAAATAACAGTTTCCGTAAATAAGTGTATTTTATTTAATAAAATGTTCCAATTAGAATAGCTTTCCAGTACAACATAGTTCGCACAAATTACTTTGCGCACGGTCTCAGGATATAATTTGTCCGCCGGGTGTAATTACAACTGTTAAGCGACTTAAAACGTTCCCTTTATTAACAGTGTAACTGGTTTTGCCTTTCGCATATAAAAATTATCATCATCTAACTGCACTGTTTTTTTTCAAATAATCTCGAGGCACCTTATCATATACATCATACACGACTGCGAAGTATTCCGTGACTCCGGCTCTGGTTATTTATTTTAAAAGTAGTCATTAAGTGCAGAAGTAGCAATTTGGTTCCCACATGACCCCGTTGTCGGTGCCGTGAGATAATCGCAAACGGTAGTGTCCGACCACGTACTAGCTCCTTATTAGGCGAGTACGCTTTTTTCTGTCGTCAGTCGCCTTCGAGTCGCGACATGGTGGGATTGAGTGCGCATGCATGATGCCGTACTGAGAATCATTTTAAGCTTATATTTACTTCTATATCTTGCTTTCTCCTTACTCGTCAGCGGAATAAGAAATTCACCTTGCTTCTGACGATATAACCTTATATTACTACTGCATATGGAATATTCCGATATATTGAGACGGTTTAACGTTTCCAATTTTCTATAAATCTCATTAGGCTCGCATCCCATAAAAGTCAAAGGCGAGTGTTACAGTGAAATATGATAATTTTCCCCCGTCACTTGCTCGGGTCGAGCAACAAAACGATTCGGCGCTGGCGCCAGCGGTCCTGCCCTCGTCAGGTTTTAAACGACCACGGTTTTTATTTCATTTCAATATGGACCATAAAAATGAGCAGATTTTTAACTTCGCCGTGGAACGTCGACGACCGAAGTTACATAATGTTATGGCCTTATTGCCTAGCTTTGAGAACTCCCATTAAAATTTGTCTCGCCGTGTCACTTTTAGCAGTGCAAATCGTAAACATTCTGAAACGGTCATAACTAGGTTGGAATGACGAAGTGAGTCGCTTGAGCAAATCCATTGTTTGTATCGGTCGGACCGCCTGGTAGAATAAGGTAATGTACTTATTAAGCAGCCCTTTTAGGTAGGTTTTGGTGTCGTATAAGGAAACCCGGAAGGTTTCCTCGCGAATGGGTCCGAGACTCCGAATGGACGGCAACCCGTGCCCTTATGAATTATCCAAGCGCTCTGCTGGCGTCTCAGCGGCGCCCGCGCACACGGTAGCGCACGCGCGGGCATCACTCGGTTGATAAACGAATGCTATTTCCTTTGTGCAACTGCAAATCTCCACATAAAACTTGCAACCGTTGCCTTCGTTCTCCACATAATTGTATGAGCCGTATGTAGCATTATAAGAATTCTTGTCGCATCGGTGGACTTGCATAAGTTAATTACATACGGTTAAGGCAAAGCTTGTTCCACACGGAAAGTTTAATTTTCTTTTTCCTATATAAACAGCGAGCATTAATTTTCACGTAATATCTTTTTATACTTGGGTTGTTTTTGCATTCGCTCTATCATGTAGAGTGTATTGGCTTTTATGCGATGGTATTATATTATAACCTACACAGTGTCATTATTCTAGTTAAACGGGTTTTCTGGCCCTGAGCACTTCTTTTAAATTAGTTTTGAGGTATTGTGGTATTTTTTATTAGCGAAACATGAGCTCTTTTTATTGTTTAATGTTACCATTTATACCTTGTTTTGTGCAAATAAACGATTTATTTATTTATTTATTATTTCTTCATCTGTATTCGACGTAGAGAAAATATGAGCAGCCTTATAATATAAACGTTCATATAGGGAAAACATAAAAACGAGTTTCCCTTTATGGGTATGGTCATATTCTTACATGCTGCGAAGTTGTGTGGCAAGACAGGCAAGCATGCTTGCAGTATTTTATTGTTACTCCTTGATAATTATTCTCATCGATTCTATTTTAGTCTCGCAAGTTTTATGTTGTCAAGCCTTTTAAATTTGCAACTAAGTTAGCGTTTGACCGTAATCACACCATATTATGGTTAGTGATCTTAGTCTATGGTGGAGCACTCTTACTAAGTCCATTGATTTGCTGGTTCTCTTGCTGTTTGGTGGCAAAAATAAATAGTTTGTTTGTACCCATGTACTTACTATGAATAATATATATAGCCTGTTAAAAAATCTACCAAATTTTAGAGGGAGTAATTCATTCAACACCATGTCAATGCAGCGTATAAAAATTTTTGTGATACTACTTGATAACCTTCGTATTATGATGTTTCTATTAAATATCATATTTTTAAAGCTCATGTGGCCACAGAGACCAAGTTGACTCTGTCCATTTATCTTTGGAATTATAACGGATGTGAGCTACACACGCGACGACGCTTTCCCCTTTTAAACAACTACTGGATAAGGCCTTCGCATTGATAAATCGCCATTAGACTTTCATGTTACGAAATCACCAACATTTGTATTTATTTCTCTACTAATGCAGTTCTGTTTAGTCAGATGACAAGCCCTTTTCTTTTGCTTATAAAAAAATAAAACCTTAAAAAAAGCTTATGGGTTAATTCTTTTCATTAAGCCTTATTTAAAAGCTTTAGGTGTTCGCTAATTTGTTTTCCGGATAAAGATAAACTTTATTAGTTGGAAGGAGAGATTTATTGTTGTTATCTACAATAATGTTATTTTTACGACTTCTCCGCCGTTCGTCGTTAAAATAATAAACATTGGCCCGCTGATTGGGGTGCGCTAGTACCGCGAAACAGATGTTTGTGCTCGCACCGCCGCCACGGTAATGTTTACACGATAAATAATATTTAAAAGACGTTAATGCACCGCTCATATACGCTCGCTGCCCGTCAATTTTATTTATATATAAGATATGACCCCGTTTCTCATTTTCTAACACTGTTACACGGACATTTTCGCATGATAATTTCCCCGGTGCTACATCGAATATTAATAACGATTAATGATCTTAATTGGTCGAACGAAAAATGAAGCCTCACTAATTGGCAGAGAATCATATAATTTGCATATTAACTTTATTATTAGTGTTAATTGGTATTCTTAAATCAATTCATATTAACGGTTTTAGCGTGTGATGATCTCTAGAGATGGCTCGAAACCTGTTGTGTATTTATGGTTTGTGAATGAAATCATAGGTAGCTATTTTATTGCTATTCAGTGTTGTAAACGAGTCGACAAACATATTGTCAAGAGCTCTTTGATCAGTCTTACAAATCTTAAAGACATGATTAAAGTGATGTACCTAAAATGATTGCCCAAGATGCAGATGCGTAGGTGTGGTTACATAACACTCTCAGTCCACACTTACTCGCTAATCGAGCGTTAGCCTGTAATTAGCACAGTGGACTTCTCAAGTAACTAAGAGCTCTGTTACACTGACTGTTGGATGCAAGACGTCTTCGTTTAGAGCGAGAGATAAATGTTGCTATTACAGCTACGCTACCTATTACAGCTTCTGACAAAGATGTAGTCTCATCCACTCCTGTCTTCCGGTACTTTAGATGTCATTGCAGTGACTCTGTCTACGCACTGAAATCGCGTGTGATAGCACTCTAGGCGTAATTAGCGCAGTGAAGTCAGTAATTAAGAGTTGAAATCAGGACGCGTCGTCGGCTGGCTGACAGATGATTGTTATGTACGCCGCGCTCGTGAATGGCCCGCTACGCATGCGCCCTCGCAGAATACGTAATCGCCTTGTGCCCACGTAAGGCTGTTTGGTGATTTATGCCATAGGATATTGTTGGTCCATCTAGCTTGAATGAATTCCTCGGACATTGTTGACGCACTTTTGATATGTCTCGTACATAATGATAAGCTCTTACACGTGATGAGAGCTAAAGTATCATTCATGAATAATATACCATCATTCCCATAGGTATTTCTCAAATCAAAACTGGTACACATCATACTAACAAGGAGCAGTCAGATAGTACACATTTCATATTAGAGCTTTGCTGTTTCTTTTTATTTCTATTTCAGTATTTAATCAACTACAGGACGGGCAGTGAATTCTTGTATCGCGTCTAATAAAAACATTTGAAATAAAGCCGATTATTATCCTACAGATATTGTCTGTTCTACAGCTACCTGACAGCCTCATTGGCAGTCTACGTGATATGTTATCATCTCAATTGCATCTTCATCAGTGTTTCCCGGGGCTTCTGATTTAAATAACTAGTTGTCAGTGTTGCCACAAAGCAGTTTACCGTGTCCAGGCATTTCATTTGATACTTACTTCGTCGCCAGCATAAAGCTGTCTGTGTTTGCAAATTGCATACCTCGACGAAATGAAGGCGATCGGAGTTGAGGACAGCCGCGCAGTGCCTGCTCGTTGATTAGTGATTGGACACGGGACAGAATAGTAACAGGACTGACGCAGGCGTGGGCGTGGACATGCCTTGGAGAAATCAGACACTTCGCTTCACGCAAATGTCACTTCTTGCGGTCAGCAAAATTATGATTCGCTAGTTGCTCGTTGTTTTAGTCATTAGGATTAACTAGGTAGTTTAACTTTTCTATTGGTTTCTCTAAAATGCATTAATTAAATGTCCTCGTTGTTCGCAATTAATATCAATTATTGTTGTAATGGTGCAGAAACGAAATTTGCGTCAAAAGTTTGACATATTTTCATTTTGATGACGACCTCCGTAGCCGAGAGGCGAGAACGCCTAACTTGGCGTCGCCATCGCTGAGGTCTAGGGTTCTAGTCTCGGACGGGTCAATGTAGAAAACCAACTTTTCTATGTTGCCTCGGGTCTGGGTGTTGTGGTACCGTTGTTGTTTCTATAACACAAGTGCCTTGCTACTTACCCTAAGAACAGAGCAATGTATCTGATGTTGTCCAATATTTATTATTATTAATTTGTAGTTTTGTACCATCTACTGCGTGTACCTGACACCTGATTAGAGAACTGGCTGATCTGGCCTCTACATTGCTCGGGCTGTGGTGCAGTCGCGCGGAATTCCTGCCGTCACTGTCACCCAACGGGAGTAATATCGTGTTTTGCAATTCTGATAGCTTTATTGCATTACTAAACTTGTCAATTTAATCAGTATTCCGTACAAATGTAATAGAACGGAACCTCGTAAAACTGCAGCTTTCTAGATAATATTTTGCAAGGGATAGCTGACAATGATGAATGGACGCGATGAAATTTATTGTTCCAGTCAGCCGGTGTATGCATCGTAGCGGGTTCTCACCAGAAAGCTAGACCATGATTGATTCTAAAGATGCGATCGTACATTTATTGCGTATTAGATACACACCGCTTAGTTTCTCCGAACGAGCTCCTTCGAACGATTCTACTAACTTTTTCGCTTTTATCTGCAAGTTGTTCACTGGGAACATATTTGGCTGCAAACATTTACGTAAAGAAAGTTATGTTGATGACATACTGCGTAGTGAATGTAATATTAGTCGTTAACATTGCAATTAGATTTGTTATTCAATAGATCATCTCAAACATAAATTGCAACAACATCTTCAAACCATTTAAAACAGTAACGTTGTTATTAAGGCCTATAATAGTAGGTTCGCTTGTATCGAATAGCCACAATCTAGTGAAAATGTAAATGCTAAGCTGCTATATTATGACAGTGAGCTGAACCAAATGCCAACTGGTCTCATAAAGTGTAGTATCGGTAACTCCATAACAGAAATGATGTAGGAATTTAAAGAGCCAGTTTACGCTGTAAATTGTCTTAACTGGCTTTTAATGTTTAGCTCTTATTAGTGCTAGCAACAATTGAAAATAATGTTCCGTGTTATTCAATCTGAGGACAATATTTGCAGCTGTGTAACTACTAAGCTATTTTATTGAGCAACGTTTTTAGTTAAGTAACTCTGTTCCCGGTATGTTTAATGTGACGCTGAGATGTGGTCATCTTAAAGTTGTCGGTACTAAGTTAGTGTAGTTGCGTTAATTCGTTTTAATTAAAGCTGGTTGTCCATAATTTATAAAAAAGAAATAGGAATAAATAGAAAATAAGCTTAATGATAAAAACCGCATATCAAATAGTGCTCGAACTGACAGCCTTAATAAAATAATGATCGAGATGGATGGATGATAGACAAACATCTCTCGGCGGATGGGAGTGGCCGATTGATGAATAGCCGCGTCCGCGTTATATTGTTCCTTTACTGTCTAGTGACTCTGGTGGTTAAAATACCTGCTGTTTCAAACTTCAAACTTCGGATTTGTCAGAAATCATCTTTCAAATGTTATTATAGACAGAGCTTAAGGCTTGCAACTCGGTTAAACACCAACAGCAGTTTGCTATTTGTATACTTCGAACACGTGCATTTGTATTAGAAATCGAGGCTCATTAGAATTAAAACCACTTGTCAGTCAAAGCCTAGACAAACAAGATACATAATTATGTCGATTTTGCGTTTTATCAGCATCGAATGCCACGATGTAGTATAATGTATGGACTCCATAAATGGTATGGCATAGTTGTAACGAGCAGCGAGCGATCGAGTGTTGTATCGTGTTTAAATCATGCAAATACAAGCGATGGTATCGGGTTACACGCCACTACACGTTGTTGTTTTGTTAGTTGCTCGGAAAATTGAAAAGTTGTATATCTTTACAGTACCTACGTCTGCTTTTTGCAACATATGTTTGTTAATTGAGAGCGTTATAATTAGCCTCCCAAACAGGAAATCCTAGATCGGCAGAGTTAATTGACGCCTAGATCTCGGAACTCATTGAAGCGACTCAAATCAACAGGATTAAAGATGTATTGATAAATCTTTAATTGCACTATGTATCGTTAGTTGATTTATAAGTTATTAACCACTCATGTTTTTTGATGTTGGCGCGTCACAGTTGATCGGGTTACCGTCGTAAATTTATCTTTATTACAAAAGTTTTCAGTATCAGACACAGATATGAGTCAGCGCGTGAAACTATTCGACGCCTATATAATGTTCGTTTTAATCGATACCATGTGAGCGACATATCGAATGGTGTAATTCTATACTCCAACGTAATCTGTCGGAGTGGTTGAGCGAATCGAGACGTACTCGATAGTGTGCGAGTTTGTCCGGATGGTCTGGTTTACTTGTTGCGTTGCGCGGACGCTGGCAATCGGTTTCCGGCGACTCTCGTTAGCGCTCTTCCTCGTCGATAAGGAATCGGTCGTGGGAACTGTTCCGGATGACCGTTTTTGGGTCTCCTTTTAAAGAGGTTGGCTTTTTTCCCAACGCAATCCATTCGCGTCGGATACACATGTCGCAAATAATTATACGCGTGTCGTTGATTAATGGAGACACTAAACGAGACGTGACTAGAAAATAAGTTGAACTGAAACATACATTAACAAATATTTGTGATAAATGGTAAGTTTTAAATATCTCCTGGTTTTTACATTTAGGTGTATGAACTCTTACAAAACCAGAGTAAATAATAAAGTTGTTTTATCGAATCGTCTCTTTTCGCCTGTCCGCACCGCCCTTAAACATTTCTGTTTAGCCTGATGGCCAATTGTCATAAAGTTGTCTTTTTTAGGTTTTTTTAATCTTTGCAATGAGGTTTAAATAGATCCGATCTACTTAATTTACATCCCTAATCGTCGCAGCTGTCCGCTGTCAAATGCGCTTGTCAACCCGTAGCGTGCGCGACTTGCGACGAGTAATTTGTGGTCGGCGCTCATTCGATACCCGTGGCAACGTCAAATCTATGCGCACTGACCCTATCTACTGACTCATAGATCGTAAGCCAATACGCGAGGCGTGCGACACGAAGTATATCCTGCATCTAGAGCGCCTGTCATACTGCCACTGATCCATGTTGTTGCATATTTGGTTACTGAGTCTGATATAAAGTCAGCCTCATTGCGCAGGGCACAGAACTTACCTCAAAGGTGTTGCGTTTGGAGTATCATTCTCCGTCTATTTTACCTACCACGCAGATCTAATGCGAAATCGAATGCTGGCAGCAAGTTAAAGCTGCTTCCACGTTGATGCGGTATCGAAAAAGGAAGCGGGTTGGTAAAGGATCGGTATACCTTCCGTGTTCTTGTCTCATCAGCATTTGCCTATGGCAGATGGAGGTAGTGGCACTAGTGGCAGATCTTTATCTCACAGTAAACTGATGTGGGCTGATTATGATGAATCCCTAACATCAAAACAAGCTGGCCCTTGTTTTCAATGATTTAAGACCATAAATGAATAAGAAAGTAACGAACCTTGTGTGTAACATTAGTACGCCTGAGTCCAGCTCAAAACATAGCAAAAAAAACGCGACAATTTTTGTGATGCTTGTGACCATAAAAGTTTTCGAATGTTAAAAAAAACACGCAACCAAATAGGTAGTTATTCGTTTATTTTCGGTTTTGGTTTCGCAATGGATTCTCAACATGGCGCCTGGAGGCTTAATGCAGCAATTAACAGCTTCCATAAAAGCCAAACGTTCGGAAATAGTACACGATTATTTTGTAAACCGTGCTGACTTCGGATATAAAAATCTTAATGCCACTTGCCAAGGATATAAAAATCTTAATGCCAATTGCCAAGAAAGAATAGTTAATTGTAATGATTAATGTTATAAGGATGAAAAGCAAAATCTATATCAATTACTTAAGTAGAAAGATGTTCACGTAAACGTCCTCTTTTATTCATTTATGATGTAACTTTATTAAACTAAAAATAACTCGCTATAACTAAGACTTTATTGTTACTTGGAACACGAAGTTTTTATTCTATAACTTCCTTCAGAATATCTATAAAGTCGTGCGATAATCTACGATAAGTGTTAAGAGCTATCATAGAAGCGGCTTCCGCGAGCGATTTTATTATTTCTCAGATAATTTTACTACCTTGCCTTGTCGTTTTACAACTACGTTTTATAGGCGGTGGCACTACTAAAGCTGAAATTGCACCATTTACCATGTTTAGGTAGCGAATTGAAAGTTTTACGATTTATAATAATGTTATCAGTTTTGTTATTTGGTTCGTTTGTTGTGCCGTAACCCGCACTGTGTCATCCCACTGTGTAGGTATTAATCTTGAAATGAATACGTCTCCACTCATTTCAAACTTGTTTGATCAATCTCCATTTATGCCTATGTGGTTTCGAATTTAAATGTCACTTCGTAACAGACGGTATCTCATTACACATTTAGTATATTGAACTCCATTCTCGTGTCGTGCAGTCCCAACCCTAAAATCGCGTGAATGTAATTAGTTTACCCCGATATTTGCACGTGTTTTAGGCTAAGTCGTTTTGCCGAGGGCAATTAAACTGACAAATCTTAATTTACGATTCCTCTTAAGCGAATCGAGACGAATTTGCAAGTCGTGTCTTATAAATTGCATTAAATAAATCCGTTGACATCTGAAATGAGCATAGTCGATCGAGAATTAACAATTGAAGCGATCAATTCATGCTGTCCCTCTGATGATGATGGATGCACCCACCCCGGCGGAGCCGCGTCCGGCGATCATTCCATTACTCGACTTAATGGTATGATTGTAAATGCGGGCTGTTCTCAATAAATGTTAATATGCTATTGGCCGGCCGAGATTGCCGGTTAAATTGGTCACTCGCTGAACGGAGCGATTTGTCACTTGTGCAACAAAGTTGGTCCTCTACTCTTGTACATGACGTTAAACGATGTCTTCATAAACTGTAATAAACGTTTTCATTTTAAGAGGATTTAATGAGACATGGCTCCGTGCAAATAGTGACAAGGAAGTACCAAATGAATCTAATTCCTGGAAATATGTACCACGTTTAATTTTATTGGTGCCGTGTATTAAAAACATCTTAGTTATAAAGATAAAATAAATAGGAGTGAATGACAATTATGTCTCATTATAATTCTCGTTTCCCGTTTTACGGTGTTTCTTGGGCGCAGCATAAATCAGAGGTGCGGAGTTGGCCGCGGGCGGTTTGTCATTACGTTCACCTGTAATGAAGCGGTGCCATTCTGATCGGCCATTTGCTGCGAGCCGCCTTTCGCGGGACCCGCATCATTTGTAATGCTTAGGATTTAGAACTGTCACTAGAACCCAACGCTACTGTCGGATACCGACTCTAAATCGCGATTACAGCGACATTACCCGCCTTGCCTTAAGTCTACGATTTGCGAACAATCGCAAACGGTGAAACTAATATACGAATATACACTTGCACATAAGCTTTCGCATTATAATATTGTAAAGGTTGAAGAATGTTGCACGCCAATTTATCTCCGAAAGGGTCCATACACAGTGTCGCATAATTGGCGGTGTTCACACTTTGCAATTCCCGTCTGGGCGATGGCGACTTAAAAAACAAGACGAGTGTGTGTCCGCGGGTGTAGCGTGTGTGCGCGAGCGCCGCGGACGTGTATAAATCCGACTCGCCCATTGTTCTGTCGCGACACGCACAAAACTGCACTCTTATTTGCTATCCGAACGGAATAACTTGCGACTTGGACTCGGACCTTGTAAAAATGGGGGTTGTTACTTGTAGCGATAATAATTAATTATTAACTTTACGCTTAGATTAAGTTACAATTAATTTATTATTATTCAACTACCTAGCTTATACCGCCTAAATTGTGCTATTCTAACTGTGTTTTTTCCTGTGATTTGTTCCTTTTATGTGGTGTACAATGAAGAGTATCTATCTACCAAAAAATCTAAACGAAAAACACCCAAAACAAGTAGTACCTATCTGATAGATTACAGATGAGTATGAAATTGACGCAGAAATAATAATTTATATACAGACACCAAACTTGTTACCGTAAGGGAGAAACCAAATTCAGAACCACTTTACCAAACGAAGCGTATCCTTATTCGTAGTCCTAACATAATAAACGTTAGTCAACCCTTTCTTTAGCTATACATGCTACATAGCTTTCGCGCTAAAAGCCTGCACCGCGCGTCGCCCGCACGAACCTCGCTATCGCATTAAAGCCGAATGTCTTACAATTCCCCAGTAGAGTTTTTGCTCGTTTTCACAGCGGGACGTGCGAAATTCGCGCCACTTAAGCAAAATAAAAATAACGACGACATGAAAACTGCTGTATTTCTCGCGAACACAAAAAATGGGCATCGGATTCGAACGACGTGTAACCAATAAGATTATTTCCAAATTCAGATAATCTTCAACACCAAATTCTATAGGACTTAAATAACCTGATTTGAATCACGACTCCGATCGTTAAATATTACAGAGGTTCTTCATGGAATTGGATTCACAACGCAACACAGTGTTTTATTGTAGCTTTCTTAAATCTTTATTGATCCTCGTCTATAAATCTTGTATTGCTAGACCTTTTAGATGCGAGGTGCAATGTATCACACCCGAGCATTCTAAAACCATAAATCATGATCGAGATGAATACTCGCTTATTAATACTCGACGCGGGTAAGGTCAAGATTTCCATCTGAATGACCTTAATGTGCCTTGAAGGGTTTAGTATAAATTCCTGCTATTGATGAGTATTATTACATGGGTTCTTTGGAAAGGGGTAACATGAAAGAGTCGAGGTATCAAATAATTTATAGCAGCCGACCATGTGCAAGGAAATGGCCTGTTTACTTTCATTCCGTTTTCGGACAGTTCCTTTTAAGCAGCTCGTTTATTGCGCTCTGTGCACGGATAACAAGGGATTTTGTAACATAGCTATTTCTGGTACACAATGAAATCGTATCTCCTGCGTTCGGTGGGTGGAAGTCAATGTTTGTGCTGATGCAAGTAAATTTCGTAATACTGACCGGTATGGTGTCATTCAATGATATATTGGCAATGTTTCGTGTGTTCTGAATGGGCTCGATAATACTTAAATAGGCGCAGCCCAAAATAGTATACCCTATAGTATAGGGCCTATACAGATTACAAATACAACTGCGTTTGTTATTTTATATGGTAATGCGACTCGCGGCGGCGGGGGTTCAAAGGCGAGCACTCAATAAGGAGTTGTCCCTTTTAATTCTCTCCGGTGTGATCGGTAACATTCCTACAAGGGTTTGCTCTTCACATTTTTGTGTGTTCGAATCTCGTTTTTCTCGGCAGCCATTTCCCACCTCGGTTTTGTCGAAGGGAATTTAAACGAGCGCGCTGATCAACATCGCGTTTCTGGCTCAGCTTTTGTTTGGATTTCGTGCGAGAAAAATTGTCGGTCTTTCGACTAGTTAAGGTTACGGTCGAGTATTCTCGTTCTCAGAGCTGAGAGCGATGTTTTTTCTCTCTTCTTGTTCGACAAAGTAGCAATTATGTGAACAACTATTACTAGAGTTTTTTAACTTTTCCAATATCTATTCTAGATGTCAATGTGATGATATTTGGACGGTTAAAGTTTCAACGGAGACGCAGATAGTTGACTTTGAAAACTTGCCAAGTTATGTATATTCAGTAGCCAGAAAATAACAAACATTATTTCAAAACGTAAATGACTTTAAATTTCTACAGTAATTATAAAACCTTATGCCTATGCAAATCCATCCGAAAGTGTAGCATGTGCTTCCTTTGTAGATTAGGTTCGGTACCTTGGTCTCTTATTCAAATTAAATGTTTTGAAGAGATTTTTTTTTTACTAGATCTATGAAAAGCAAAGTATGTTTTTTATTTCAATTCGCTCCAAGACGCTGTATTTATGTGCAGCTTTGGGTCAATAAAGTGAAGCGACTTGGTATTGTGTGGAATCCGGTACATAAAAATATTCCCTTTTGTTTGTTAACGTTTCATGCGCTCGGCGGTGGAGTCGTTTATTTGGTTGCATTGTGCGATGGACAGCGGATTAACAAGGGCGTCGGCGCCAGGGCCTGCGCGTGCGTGCTGCCTCTGCGGCGGCTGAATAGCAAATGCATGCCGCTCGGTGTGTGGTGCTCGTATCTAGATGCTGGCCAGACGCGTGCGCCGCTCGCCGTGCAAAACGAGATGCGCCCGATTGTCCAATGTTAAAATAGTACTGCTGTTTTTATGAACTCGGAATACATTGTGCTCGTGCGACCTTTATGAAAATGTATATCATTGTGTAATAAAAGCGTATAAATTCCTCGTGTATGCTGTAAGACAGTCTTGCAGAGGACAGTTAATTGACACAGGCTTGGCGTTGTACCTTCAAATTGTGTTTAAATATTAGCTTAGTAAAGCCATAAAGGCCATAGCAAACAAGTCGCTGTCCGTCTGTTTGCGTGGCCGATGAGCTCGGCGTGTTTGCCTCCGTTATCTGTACGTGATCTCGTCTCTACAGACCAGTTTACTTCAAGCCGGAGATTTTCTTTGTCTCCTAGTTAAGGCTTTTTTAATCTAAACCTGAGATCGCATCGTTGACACGTAGTAGAAAATGGCGTTATGAGTTTATTGTCCTTGTTTATTTTAACGAGTCTCGAATTTTTTTATATAATATATTATTTACTTATGTATTTAATTTTTTTGTTCCAGGTATGTATCCAGAATAGATAGATACAATTAACAATGTGCATCATATCTTGACAGCAAAATGGTAATCGTATTTTTTCGACACAGATTTTAATAATTGGGCTTACATAATCAACAATTCAACGCCATAAGATTCTACATATTTGGTAACAAAGAAGATGTATGTTATTTTAAGTAGCATTACTAAAACATCTTTAAAAAAAGAATATCTGGTTTATTTTGAAACGTTTAATTATAGTTTTGAATGATACATGTTTTAGATGCATGTAAAGTTAATTCGAACCATTAATATGATTATCTTTCTCCCTATCTCCGCCATTGAGATGTTAATTGCTTACATGATGTTGATTAAAATGTGCGGACCATGTTATAACGGAGATTAATATCAGAGCGTTGAATTTAAGTGATCCGACACCCGGTTGGCTAGGTTTTATTGTATTTCGTTCGTATTTATTGTAACTACTGAAAATACTGAACGCGTGTGTTCTAATCACTTTAAAGAAACTTATTACAAATGATATAAGAGTACCGCAGCTCGTGTCAGTCAGTATTGTACTACAGTAAGGTAAAATGTATTTACTTATTTAAACTGAATTCAATTAGCGGACTTGATTCTACAGTAGTATCTATTAGCCTACCTGGAAGTAATTTAATTAAAATTGAAACTCTTTGTCTATTGTGCTCATGGCTTGTGGCTGTGGATTGTCGAATAAGTAAGGTGACCTTTTCATATTTGTCGCTGTCGGCGAAGACCTCATTCCTAGGATATCCGTTGGTCAAACCATTGGCATGCAATTCTTGACTCAAGCTATGTCATGTTTGGTCTTGGAAGTGCGTTTGTAGAAAGAAATAGACAAAGATATTATTTATCTGACACGATAATTAAAACTAAGTTATTATTTATAAGAATGCTTCTGGGTTGTAATGTGTAAAACGACAAACAAATGAGTCGTCATGAAAGGAAATTGCCATATTCTATAGTATGGAAAGCCATTGAACTCTCGCTAATTGCAAATGCTTCATGCATTTGCATCTCATCGAGAGAAGTAGTCACCAGCTTCAAGAATTCCCTTTCCAAGCGTGCTTCCATTTTCGTATCATGGCCATAATACCGACATGGTAATGAATGGTCAAAGATTCCTAGACGAAGCGGTATGTTAATGACACGCACGGCACAGTCCAGCCCAATGTTATGTGCTAATTGTGGTTAATTGGAGACCCGGCCTGCCAGCTATGCAGCTTCGTGATCTGGCTTGCCCAACGTACGGATTAGAAAGGACCTCGTAAACGCTTGCTCTGTAAAGGTTGCTGTCTGAGGCTTCACTTTAGCACAATGCATTTTAGTGACAAACATTTTCGTTAACATACAGGGGGGAGTATGTAGTTAATATGTTCATCATAGTCAGCCTACGTCAGTTCACTGATGGACGGACATGGACCTCTACCAATCCTAATGAACGCCACTAAGCCCGATCTACGTGTATTCTTTTTAAATATGCATGCTTGAAATCTACTCCTTATCCGCATGCTGTTCCACGACAGTTAGAATTACAGCATATCACAGTTGAAATCTTTTTTAAAGTTTGAAACATTAGATATTCAATGTCTTTTGTTTGATTTGTTGAAGTAAACCTAAGTTTTATCCGTTCTATTTTTGTTTTGTTCTTTGTTATGTCGCTATTTCGTTAATGGATGTGGTGTATTTGTTATTCAATTTGGAAGATTCGTTTGAAATTGAGAATAATAAAACGATTTCGGATTTATAGACTTATAAAGCTGTCCTATCATTGTCATATTTGCAAGCCGTGTCTTGCCCGACCTTCTATCGACGAGCGAAAGAAGACAATAGTTATGCACTGGACCTAATTTACTGATTAATCTCTATTATCTTCAATCGCCCGATGGCGCAATGGACTCACGCACACATACCGTTCGACTAATCGTGCTTATATTTGCTCTACATTAGACACAAAATATCTGAAGATTCAACGAATTTGTTTTTCCGTTCGAGAAGCATGATGATTTATGTACTTTCGTAAATTAATTATTTTGATGCTAGGAAACCGTATTTGCCATAATTTTGTTTTTGAAAGTTTTATTCCCCGAAAGACGTGTGAATAATTTATCGTTTGTCACAAGTGATAGTTTTGTGACAAACGATAAATTAGACTATCACTTTTAGTAAATTTCAGGGAAACCTTTAATTAGTTTCACTATCATGTAAAACCTTTGTATCTAAATGGTAACGCAGTTTGTTTTCGGTTATTATTGAAAAATAAACTGGCGACGTTAACGAATTCAGTAGCATAATTTATATGATCGGACTAACTTACCTAGTGACGTCCGATCCTCAATTATGTGAAGTAATCTCGTCCTCATTGTGTACAATGTAGTACGCACTTTTTGCTACTGCACTGATTACAATCTTCAAAGTTAGGCGCGTGCATGAACGCGTCAATAAACTAAAAAATAAATAACCGGAACGTGCCCGCACCGTCACCTATCAATGTCATCTGTCACCTGTCAATGTCATTATTTCAAAGGATAAAACTGGACACAACTTTCAAAAAGAAGGGAAACTAAGTAGTATGTAGGTATTTATAGCATATAATCTTTTTTGTACTTTAAGGATTGATAAATACATACTAACTGGGTCGGGCTGGGGATAGGATGAGGACGAGATTACTTCACATAATTGAGGATCGGACGTCACTAGGTAAGTTAGTCCGATCATATAAATTATGTTCCATAATCTCGTCCTCATTGTGTACAATGTAGATGTTCAAAGAGGAAAGTTGTGTCGACAAAGCAATATAAACATTTATTATGATCATTTATATGATTTGCTAAAGTCTTCGCACATGATAAAACTTTATTTTATTAACTATCTATCTATTGGTAGATGCTTAATTCAAGTTTTATCTAACAAGGATATAGTTGTTTGATTAATTCATTGGAATTAATCAACCAACCCTGTATATCGATACAACCCTGTATATCGATACAACCCTGTATATCGATACAATCCTGTATGATGATACACCTTGTGTGATGATACACCCTGTATGATGATACACCCTGTATGATAATACAACCCTGTATGATGATATAACCCCGTATGCTAATACAACCATGTATATTGATACAGTCCCATCCCATTTGATGACACAAACCTGTACCTATTTTATACCATACAGGTGGGCCAAAAAATGTGTAGGAATTCTATAAAATCGAAAATAGCAAATTTTACTTAAATTGCAATTCTCTTTTATTTTTGTTAAAACTGTAAGTCTTTATGAATTTATAGATTTGCTGGGACTGAGACTGATAATCCACCTGTTGTACACTTTTAAGTTTGTGCAATAAAGTTTTAAATAAATACCCCGCGCTATTAAGTAGGTATATTCTTTACGAATAAACTAGAGATCACGCAAACGAAATCGCGGGGCAACAGCTAGTTTAATAAGTTGTCATGGAAATGGAGCCAATGCTTTGAACTATTAATATCCGTCTCATTTATCCAGTAGTATGTAGTACATACTTAGTATATGGTTACCTAACAAGGTAAATTTATCGATGTGCAAGTAGGTAGTTAAGCTAGTATTTCTTCTGAAAAGACTTATTTTATTTTATATAATAAGAAAATCTAGTAACCTTTTAAGTTATCATTGTCTGTAATACAATTTTTTATGCAAATAAATTAGTCTTAGGTATTCTTAATAACTCCTGTTCAAGGTGTAGTTCCAAAGTAAAGGAAACTAAAAAAAATAATATGGATGTTTACTATCGCAAATTTTTCATTGATTATATGTTATAAATAAGGAAATTATATACAAATACTACTAGTATTGTTCCAGTAGGGATCCTATTTTGTTGACAATTTCAACAGTTTCAACATTATTTTACTGAGAAAGATTGATTTTTACTCATCTTCTTAGAAAACCGTTATATGTGTTACACTTGTATGGCTGGAAATCAGTATGAGACTTCCTGCACTTTATGTGTGGATCCCTGGTAGGGGATATTAATAAGTTAATGAAACAGTCTGAATACTTATTTATAAAAAGATTCAATGACTGGTCAATTCTTGTAAGCTAATAAAAAATAATAATTAAATAAGTAATAATTTACCAATACATCACATCGGATAAGATAGAAAGTTTACTCCGGCTCAAAATACTTGTAGCAGCCTTACAGCCTTAGTCCAATAACAAGGTAAGGCAACATTTATTGCCTGCATTGCCTTAATTATTGCCACTGATCAATGCCTCTATCGTCTCATCAATTTTTTTTTTTTTTTTTTTTTTCATTTAGAAATTTTCTGTCATTATTTATCATCTCCATTTTTGCTTTACATGGTAATTTAATATCTAATAAAATTATTTATACATAGACTTACATAGGTACTTGACAATCTTCAATTATAATTGTAAGATTCATGCCTTAATTTAAATAATAATTTTAAGTCAGTAGTATATTTTTTATGAAGTTTATAGTTTCATGGATACAATTTTAATTTTTTAAATTATGTTTTAATAAATCATATTTTATTATAATCATCTATTTAAATATGAACCTTTGTTATCCACCTGGGATAATTCAGTTTATTTACTATCTTTAGTATCTTGATAATTTAATGATTGGATGATTATTTATCTTTGTCTTCAATTTTTGGTATCAAACATTTTCACAAATAATAAAATGTCTAGAAATATATGGTTTATAACAAAAATATATTAAAAATATATTTAGGTCAGATTTGAAAATTCAAGTTATCATTGGAACTTTGTGTCTAGTTTTGAATTTCTCTTACTTTTCCAAAGGTAGCAGGTACCTACTTAAAAATTAAAATAATTGGTTTTCGACCTTATGACAAGTACATAAGGATCAATTATGGTGCGACATTTTTGCCTGTAAATAAAGCTGCATAAATCTTTCCATGGGTTTTTACTGACTGAAAATATTGGAATATAACATACAGTTACAGTTAAAAAAAGTTTTTAATTATGGTAATTTTTATCTTGTTGATAACAAGGAGAATTATTTTTCCATTTCTGTAACAGTGATCTTCACTCACATTATTTGTAAGTAACACTCATCTTGAGTGTGTCTTTATTTCACTTGATGAAGACTAGAAATAATCTAACTAGCCATGGCGATCAGCTAGAATAATAACCTTAAGTCAGTAACAGTGTTAAATTTTAATTGCTTTCATAGATTATTATAGAATCTTGAGAATTAAGCTTGATACTATGAGAATTTAAGGTTTACCCGGTTGTAACCAGATCTAATATTATAAGTTACACAAATGGGATACCATATCAGTTGTATAGGAACATACAAACATGCACCAGCCAGCATCAATTTGTCATGGTCTCCAAACAGGGAGTCAACTTCCCTGTATTATGAGGTACAAGACAATGTATCTCGCCAGGGTCATTCGACCAGAGTATCGAACCTGGGACCTTTTACGTTAAGGCACTTCACGAATCAAGTGGACTAATGAATTTTAAGTCACAGATATCAATTAGCAATGTCAAGTAATTTTTATTTATTTATTTAAGCTTTTTAGTAAAATATAAGAGAAAAAAAAAAACTTAATATGGTCATAACTACATGAACTATTGGAGTAAACAGGTTGTTTTCTATGGTATGCTTTATAAAGTCTTGCCCTCTTGGGCCAACATCAAGAAGTATCTCAATTACTTGTGGTAAAAAACTTGTGGAAATCCACACCGAGATAAACCATAAATTGTAAAAGCCCTATTTATCATTGACTTGTATGTATATAAATGGGGCAGAATAAGACAAGCAGATCTGAGACCAACAGATTGTCTTGGTACCATTAATGGTTGCCAAAGGCCCAATTTGATAGTAACAACTGATGAAATTATTAAAAACTTAAAATCTTTATAAAAAGACTGAAATTGTCTAGGTAAGTATATGACTTGTTTACACAATACTCAGAATTCCTTAAGCCTTCAATATCAGCAGGCAAAGGAGCTTCTTTCATAGCCTCCTTAGAGTCAAAGTGTTAAGTTGAAAAAAATACTAAGACGGAGGGCATTACCTCATGGTCTCGGTACCCATATTCTCCCTCCTCTCTTTTTTTCTTCAGTGGAATTCGAAGATATGTATCGTCTTGATACTTTTGTGTTCGACTATATTTTCAACTTCAATTAATGAAGTCGGTCTCTGGTCAACCTTATAAGATTTGCAGACCCGCAATATTATAACAAAAATTTTAAGCCACAGGCTAACCCCTCGTGAAAGCAAGTGGAAGTGTTATAATTCTGCTGCGAGACAGAAAAGAGGAATAATTGTTCTCTCGGTACATATGATGCGCTAGAAGAATTTTATAATATTAATAACTTACCTTATGCTATTACAGATCCTTTGTAGTATATTTCTGGTGCAACATTGTATCGGTCTCATGGTCAACTCTTCATGAAGACTAGAGCCATAATGTTACGTCTCAGGAGGAATCCCTCGAGGAGACGCTTCAGACTGAACAAAAACCCACTGGCCACTCCATCGTAAAGGCCAGTGCTTCTGTACAGAGCAGTTTCTGTGGAGTCATTCGGAGACATGACAGACAACTAGAATGAACATATTGATCACCAACGGCCAACCTCCCGTGAAGGCTCCGATGTCATTCATTCTGAGACATGAGAGACAACTAGAATGAACTTAATGATCACCACGGCCAACCTCCCGTGAAAGCTCCGATGTCATTCATTCTGTCTCGTTTGCGGGCTGAAGAATAACGCAACTCTGTCCACGAGGCCACGTCTCGGCGAACGTAGTGTAGGACGCTTCTCAACTCGATGGGCCGACGAACTCGGGAATATGGCTAGATACATTTGTATCAAAGCAGGAGATCGTACTCCTTGGCGCTCTTTGCGTCCTTCCCGTACGTCCAGCAGTGGGCTGTAATAGGCTGAGATGATGGTGATGGTGATGATATTATAAATATAATAACACTAAAGTTAGTGTGCTGTGGTGGTGATAGAAATCGTAGTAATCGTAATAATTGAGCCGAGGTATCGGTCCAACAATTTCACAAATTCAACTGATAAGTTTTGTTTTCCAGCCACCATACTTTTACACAAACATCACCGTATTTTCTTCTTGGTTTTTTGCATTTGTATGTAAGCTGTAAATCACTAATTAGTTTAAAAACTAATTTATTCTAAATATTTATGTCTTCAGTGCTGTGTACAAAAAAGTACAATGACATTGACAGGTGACAGATGACATTGATAGGTGACGGTGCGGGCACGTTCCGGTTATTTATTTTTTAGTTTATTGACGCGTTCATGCACGCGCCTAACTTTGAAGATTGTAATCAGTGCAGTAGCAAAAAGTGCGTACTACATTGTACACAATGAGGACGAGATTATGGAACATAATTTGGTAGTTCATGTACGTATTCACCGTCTAGCGTCCCACTTCTGGGTTATCTAACAGGCGTTTGGGACATACTCATCCACGCGGGCATTAGCCTAGGCATGTAAGGTGATAAGTGATTAACCTTACTGATACATGGAACCAACATTGCATTTGATAGATGATCTTGATGTCGAAAGACTCGACTTTACGACTAATATCAAGCGATTATAAGCCAGCCAGAACCAACTTTAAATAAAATAAAATAAAATAAAAACTTAACGTATCTTCCAAAGCACGGCGATGCTTGTGATGAGCGCGAGCGTCACTAAATATAGTGGGATTGTCTAAATAGTCTCCCATCCATGTATTTAAGTTACTACAGTACTAAAGTTGATTATTTGTAATCACTACCAAAACGCTGCCGCCTCTAAGCTACCAAGCACCTCAATCCGTTAATTAATTAACCTTAATACGGTTGTATTAAATGACATATTGCTACTTATTAAAAGTTTCATTCTACGGTCTTATTCTAGTCCTTACAAATTTCTTTTCGTTGTCATGTTGTTTATCTGATGTGGTTTTGCAAGTACTTCCAATCTACCTCTAGAATCTAAATACACTCGCTACGTTGTAAGTACATGTTATTATGTGTATTATATTTTGTCATGTTATCTTGATTTGGTAAAGTCTCAGCATTGTAATTCGCGTTATCTAATCAAATTGTTAAGTTGTAACATTTTCTTATCATTAATATCCCACCTACTAGTGATGTTTACTAAAAGAATAACAAATAAACTTTAGGAGTCATTCACACTATAGAAATCAGTAATATCTGGATACTTACCATCATGTTTACTTATAATTCTGAAGATTTATATGAATAAATCTTCAGAAATTATTATATTAGTATGCTGTACAGTGCACTATCACAAGTGATGTTTACTCTGTTTAAATGACATTTTCAATATAACTATTATTACATACCACAGTTAGGGCCTAGGACTTCCCGTCAGGTTTATCTACCTCCATGATTTATCGACGTCAATCCCCGGTGCTTATGGGACACTCCCGCTAAGTACGGCCAGTAACAAAAAGTAATGAACATAATTTAAACTCAACGTTCTAAGGTCTACAATTGTATGTATTTGGTTGTGGTGTACAACCTGCCATCTCATTACAGCGTCATTACACCCTCATTACATGGTAATGGCGTCCGGTCAGCGCTGCAGCGTCACCGTTGCAAAACGCAAATAGTTTCATTCGACACGATACTCCGTTTCGCAGTTTAGTTGATGCGTTTTTGCGTTTGGTGTCTAAATTAGAGTAATCGTACGATGATGACAACAGGGTTCCTTTCAGGCAGTCAGATCTTGCCTGTACACGCACGCAACGTAATCACTAGCTTAGGTTCAAGAAATATGGTTACTGGCCAGTACAATATTATTGAGTTTGGAACACTCATTCCCGACAGCCTCTTAAGCAATGGTCTATGGACCAAATGTGGTCAGCTAGCGCTCGGGACTATTCCTCGGTCCTGCAGTTTCTAATAAGGGAACTTGTTTCATTGGAAACACCAGGTTCTCCTTCTCCCATTAAAAGCCAATCTATTCCCAAGCATGGCTTATTATTCATAGACTTTGTGGTCCCTGTTAATATAAAAACAATTGAGTGGTCCTTGGTTTAACGATTAGGAACGATTGTTCTAAAGATATGTTTAAAAAAAAGTCAAAAGCATTAAACGATAGCAATTATGGGCACACTACACTTACGCACTATCCACAGGTAAAGCGGATTTAATGATTAGCGTGAATGTAGAACAGATTACAGGTGTATTAGACAACATTGATCTAATTAGATAACAGTGAGCCAATGATTTAAATACTTTAAATATTGTCTACGCTACGTCAGAGAACTTAGTTGACATTTGTCTCGAACCTTTTCTTCCACGAAACAATTGAAGCGGACTCGTGCGGAGTGCTCAAACAAACCTGTTCAACAAAGCTTTGTCATGGGGCAATAGCACCACACTACCTCAAATATTACGAGAGGTTATAAAATCTAAATTTTTAACACACTTATTAGCTTCGCTTGTAATACGTAATCAAATCAAGTTAAATCTAATTGTCGTATTGATTTGGAAAATGGAAGGATGTGTTATTTAGATGACAAACAAAAACTTGATACCATAGAGCTGATTTGATCATGAAGCCAAGAGCTGGATAGTGGAAGTCTACCAGTAAAACCGTAGTGTTTGGGTTTCATCATGCACACCATATAGAGTAGAAATGACAATTATTTTTTTTACTACAACATTTTCGCTATTATTTAATCTGGGACTGTACTGTTTTAGTCTATGTTTTTAGTATGGGCAAGAGTTGACAGGACGTGTCAGTACATACCAAAAAGTTATGTGAAAAATCACTTAACATGTTTTGGAGAAAGATAGTCCGTAATGACCGTATTGATGTGCTCAATTGTTTTGAGATATTAATTCTTTGCCTTATATATTAATATTATTAGTAGTAGTAGTATTTTGCTTTATCCGTTCAGAGGTACTAAAACTGATCAATACGATCCTTTATTGAAACCTTTACACCTGTTTAAACCTCTTCTAGTCGATTTATTGACGTCGATTAAAGTCGACAGGGAAAACTTTTACAACTTGTCTTTGTCTGTGGCTTTAGGTCGTAGGTTTACCTCTATATGTGTATATCTTAGCCTCAGCTACAATATTATTGACATTAATCATCGATGGCCCCCGGCTTTGCGTTGACTACAATTTAATGTGTAATAATTATGCTCAGCCATAAACAAGCTTAATTCGACGACTAGCTGTGGACAAGCCTCGACTCTAGGGTTGACACCAACGACCGAGTTCGTTTTGTTGAAGCGTTAGAAACATAGCCTAAAAAAGTAAAGCCCGCGCTTCTTATTGTTTTCTTTTTAACTGGCTTGTTCGTGGTCTGGCCTCCGATTCATAACGTTTCGATAACGAGTTATCAACCGATGAATCACGTGTCACTAATGTTAAATCCTATAGTGTCACGTGGTTTTCCGGTGGACAATTTGAAAGGTTCTGATTCAGGGGCCTGGTCCTATAAAACCAAGCAATTGCTAGAGAAACCCGAAACAAATTAAGTTGTTATAAAATAAGATCTTAAATCAATTGATATTGTTGTAAATAGGTTCATGGTATCAATCAATAAATAAATAGGCTTGTCTTATAAAATCGATACTATTCTATAATGCCTGCAAAAAAAAACTTTCTTATAATTAATCGTTATCAAATTAAATTATGTCTTCGTTTTCTTTGATTTTTAACAGTCATCATTTAGTCATCTACGACTGATCGTGATAAAATTAACTTGATTTGGTTTATAACAAATCATGACTTTTAAACTGTTACCTATTCTATGAATTATGATTTGCATTAAAGAAAATTGCTTATCTAAGCTAGCAGCAGCTGCTAGCAGCAGCAACGTACATCGCTATATGTACAGACAGCAGCAGGTCAACCTACCCAAAAAGTTAAAGGTCATTGAATTGATTTTCAACTTTATGTCCAACACTTAGAGATCAATATCAATTGAGAAATTTGACGCTTTGTGGTAGGTTGACGTGCTGTTGTCTGTACCACATATTTATTTATTTAAACTTTATTGCACAAATTAAAATCGTTCAAAAGGTGGAATTAACGCCATGTGGCATTCTCTGCCAGTCGACGATTAGGCTAATCATACAGAATTTATAACTTCTTCAACACAACTTAAAGTGTCAGCCCTGCGGGTCACCGGTCGTGTCCAGTCTCACGAAGGTATTCCGAATATTCGCCCATTACTCCACCTTAATGCAGGCCTACATAACACAATAATGCGCATTCACTATCGTAATACACATTAATTCGTAAAATCTGTGTTTATATCAAGTGATTATCTACTAGTGATTTGGAGTAACAGGTAAAAGGATAAAAAGAATAAGGTCTTACGATAAGGATTAAATGGTCCTTAGCGGGTCCGGGAAATGAAGACGTTGCTGTAGGTAGACGCCATATTAGTATGTGAACAAATCAAATACTATGTCCTTGGACTAGACCATTATAAATCTGAATTTGTTTGAAAAATTATAATAATAAATAGTTTCTACAATCACACCAATTATCTATCCTCAAACTAAGCAAAGCTTTAGTGATAAAATACTCGCATATGATTATAAACATCTATGACTTAGGCACAAATAGTCGTGCTCATCGCACTAACATTTGCCCCTTGCGGGATTCGAACCCGCAACCAGTCGTCATAATAGGATGGTAGAGTTATTGAATACTGTGAAATGTAACCCTGTATAAGTATTTAAGTATGTTTATCCGTTATCTAGTCGCCATAGTACAAGCTTTGCTTAGATTGGGGCTAGATAATTGGTGTGATTGTGAAAATAATTTATTTTATTTTTATATGACTAATGTCTTTAAGCATGCATAAATTAATTAATTCACAGAAAACTTATATGGCACAGCATTATTAATTAAGAAAAGCTACCTTAATTGGGATTTAGTTCGCGCGCCTGATCCATTCCGACGCCAATTATGTAGTTTATAATTCAGTGATTTATGGTTTAATTTTCGCTCGGTTATCGATTCGTTCCAAATTTTAGAGCTTGTTAACGAATATATTGCATTTTATTATTCATTATCAAACGGTTACCTGCGAGTGGCTTCGAGATTGATTGCGATTGTTACGTTACAGTCCATAAAAGTAACAAATCATATCTACCCTACAAAATTTTCTCCTACAAAAAGTTGAATTTTAATTTTCTCCTAAAGTATGGCATTTAGAAGAAAGGACGATATGTTATATTTTAATAAAAAAAAATAACATATCGCTGACATAGCCCGCCGGATAAGCAAGCTAAAGTCGGCAGGAACTGCATGTAAAATTGACGGCCGATGGGGCAGAAAGGTTCTAGAATAAAGGCCACGTACCCGCAAGCGCAGCTTTTGACGTGCAACTCACAAGGTGGACAGATGACCTGGTAAAGGTTGCAGTAAGCCGCTGGATGCAACCGCTTTCAACCAGCTAATCTGGAAGTCATTGGGGGAAGCCTACTTTAATGATGATGAAATTTCGATTTACACGTATCGTGTCGTACGTGTCATGTATACTCCTAAAAGCCTATCGAAGACTTCTATGAATTTGTGTCAAGCGGCAGTCTAGAGATAGAGCACCCGTATGTATATCCTTATCACCATCAGTTTCTAGGGTTCCGTACCCAAAATGCGAACAGGACCCCATTACTCCGGCTCTGCTGTTTGTCCGTTTGTGACTGACACACCGTATCTTTTCACCCAAAATAGGTAGACACTTACCATTTTACAGTGTATTACTATGGCCGCTATAACAACAAATTAATCAGCATTTAAAAATGTTGAAATTTAAAGATGGTCCCCAATCCCAACAATACAAGCAACGGTGTTTTTTGGCGTTTGTTACAGAACCTTTCGTGTGGGTCCGACTTGCACTTGGCCTGTTTTTTAAGTTAAACTTTTGGATTCAACTTTCATCAGATAACACTAATATCAGATCGACTCACAATCACAATTGTTTTTGTGTCTGTGGGGCATCCAATCTACATCAGAGTAACAACACTGACTTGACTTTAAATAAGTAAAAAGTCTGCGGAGGTCGTCAACTTATAATAGTGGAGTCTCCAAATAATTGAATTAGAATTAGAATTGAATTGCTACATGGAAGCAATTGTCAAACTTAGGGCTAGAGAACATGTGATATGATAAAGTGTGATGTGAATCAGATCAACACATAACGCTTTGATCTGCATGTCGTGTCTTATTTGTTAGATTTTGTAAACAAAACCTAATTCCCGAAAGCCTGAAGTGTGAAGGCAGACAGGCAAATAAACGAGTGACGGGATTTACAGCGACGCTGCGTTGGCTGCGTTCGCGGAACTCGCTTTGTGGTGCCGAGCCTCTACAAAGGATGTTTGGTATTTCGAAAAATTCCCGGACTTGCATAGTATAGTTAACATTTGTATTTAATATATTATAATCCTGTAAGTTTTATTTCATTAGACCATACAAACAAGTTTTCTTAGAAATCTTGATGACCGCTGTTTTATTACTTGCTTACCAGCAGTATTATTAGTGTTAATTAACCTCATCTATTATAAGCATGTCTCTTCAAGTTAACTTTTACATTAAAGCTCTGTCTCTCGCTAACCCATAAAAGTTTACAAGTACACATAATATGTGGTTACAAGGTTATCCTTAAGTTACGGGACCCTGTATATATTTATTTATTAATTTTGAGTAATTTCGAATACTTTAGTTTAGGATTGCATTAAATTTTTCAAAGAAAACTCACTGCACTATGTATAGTAGCTCTAGCTTTCCCGGCGAATTTCGTACCGCCTCTCAATTTATTTAGTGAATATTTCCAATGTTTTAATAGTTATTCTGCCATTCGGGGCTACGACAAATTCAATAAAGCAAAGATCATAAAAATCGGTCCAGCCGTTATTGGCTTATACGAGTAAATGGTGTAACTCAGCCGACTTTACCTAAAAGCTGGGCCAACGGCGATAACGTTTATTAACCGATTTCAAAAAAGGAGAAGTTATTAATTTTCCTGAATGTCTTTTCTGTATTATTTATACAATAAGTAATATCTCTGACGATAGGGAACCGATTTTGCTGATTGTTTCTATATTTGAAGGAGAATATTTTCATTGAGTATGGTCGAGTAGTGTTTTGTTTGTAAACATTTCTTTTTACCTGGTAATAACGGTCCTTAAACATAATTATTATTCAGAGCCAATCCATAAATATTTAATGAGCTTGCCAGAACCTTACTGGTATATTAAATATCTCTTGTTATTTGTCGCGACCTCTAAAACATTCTCGCGATCCGAATCGCTCGTGCTCGCGTCGCCACTTTTTGTCCGTTTTGTGCCCGTCGCGCAGACGCGGACGTTCCCAGAACTGTCGCTGGTTAAAAAAACGACTCGCTTGCGGTCGACAAAGGTGTGAATATAATTAATGGTTTATCAAAGCACCCGCCTACCGTCATCTCGTCAGATTTGGACATGAGCGCGCCTTAATGCCGACTCCCGATTTCCGATTTCATACTTTTTGCCCGCTCAGCATCAAATATTATTTTCGGCCAGCATCAATCATGATACGGTATCGTGGAGGTTTTAATTAGAGGAATAATAAATCTTTGTTTAACTGCGGTTCTAATTTCAACGTAGTTGAGTAGCGTTGCTAGTCGACACCTATAATTTTCCGTGCCATGTGTCGCGGTTATCAACGTTTGTGGAGCCAACGGGCACGTATTCTTGGTACATGTATCATAGCCGTATCTTGATTCTCGTTAGCCGTTACAGCACTAGTTTTATCTGTTGACATTAAACGTCAAGACTCATGTTACAGAAATGAAAAATATGGTGGCCTGTTTAGTGATGTGTCTTGAGAAAATATTTATTTAGCCATTTTAATTACCCTTTTTAGGAATGAAAAACTAACAAAGTAGGTTTCGCTTGGATTTCTGATTAAAGACTAGGTAGGAGTTCAAAGATAAGCGCCCCTTGAATCACCCCATGTATGTTCCGTGTTTTTTTCCGTTTTTTTTTTGCCTTCCCTACAGTTCAATCCCAAAATCAATTGTAAATCGTTCTTAAGCCATATAATTTCCAAGGTTATTTATAAATGCAAAAATACGACAAAAATAAAAATCAAAAAGTCGTGGGACATCCATTGAGCTCTATCTCTGTTTTGGACTTTCACTTCACACCATTTTTGGGAAAAAATCGGCATTTATGTATTGATACTGGTACACAGGGTACCAGTTTCAATACATAAATGCCATTTTCTGATATATCAACATCTAAATTAATATTGAAGCCTTCAACATTGTATAGTGAGGATCTATTTAGAAACTATTCTGACCGATACCTAGTCCTTTTAATACTAAAAAAAACCGGCCAAGTGCGACTCGCGCACCGAGGGTTCCGTACCAACTTATAGCTATGCAAATAATTCGTCTATAACGGAATTCGAGTCTCAAAAATATTTACCGACTTTCCAAGTTTGTTAAAAAATCTTTTTTTTATGTAACTACAAATTTAATGTTTTTGTACTTTTGCCCTTATTTGTGCTATAAAACTTTGCTACTTGCCAAACTTCATGAATTTAGGGCAACGGGAAGTACCCTAATTATTTTGATTCCCTTAAGAATGTCGAAATATGTATATGTTTTCTGCGGCATAAACGGCCGTATCTTTTTTTACGTTAAATTAGAAGTTTTATTTTTTCACAGCTTCAAGAGACTATAGGCTTGAGTATATCATTTTAATTACAACTCGATATCTCTACGCGTTCCCGAAATAAAGGGTCTTGGCAGACAGACAGACAGACGGACGGACGGACGGACGGACGGACGGACGGACTGACGGACTGACGGACGGACGGACGGACGGACAGACGGACAGACGGACAGACGGACGGACGGACGGACGGACGGACGGACGGACGGACTGACGGACAGACGGACAGACGGACAGACGGACAGACGGACGGACGGACGGACGGACGGACGGACGGACGGACTGACGGACTGACGGACGGACGGACAGACGGACAGACGGACAGACGGACGGACGGACGGACGGACAGACGGACAGACGGACAGACGGACGGACGGACGGACGGACGGACGGACAGACGGACAGACGGACAGACGGACGGACGGACGGACGGACGGAAGGACGGAAGGACGGACGGACTTAGGTACAGATTCTAAAAAGGACCTTTTCAGGGCGAACAGCAGAGAACCCTAAAAATATAGGAAACATTTCTGCGACAATGTTAATTAGTCCACTACTAACCGAGGTGTTTGGTGTAAATAGTTTGCGTCTCCAGTGACACTTGAATGAGCCATTGTTTCTCTGGTGTCGGCTAACGAGCACCGCTCGCCATTGCCGCGCCTCTAATTACATCGCGCGTTATGATTTACGTATTAGTTAATGGAATTATGACTAGACAGACTTGATAGTTTTGATACCGGTGTACCGTTAATTTTATTGCTCTAGGTACATCAGGAAAGACGATTTAGGCCCCGCTCGCCCTCGTTAAATAATTATAGTCTGAATCATCTTAAAAGTTTACTGTATGTAGAGTTATAGGTATATGATCGTGGTGGAATATGCCATGTGAATGTGCTTTTATAGTCTGCTTTGTAAAGCTAAGTATAAAATATGTCGATAAAAGGAATGTTGGGGTCCTTTCACATAATCCATCGAAGCCATGTTGATGGCCTAAACTTTAATGGTTTAAAATATTTAACGATTTCAATGCATTCAACCTATGGGCCCATTCCACCTACTTAAATCATTTCAATCGTTAACTAATCCTTAAATAGACGTGGTCAGGTATGCTGCAGGTAGCTCTTTGTTGTGCAGACCGAGGGAACATCAAATCGGCTACAAATTCTACAATAGCATTGTTCGATTTCCCAAGGAGACGACAGTATGTCTGGCAGATGCGACTTAGCCTTTGTGTTTTTACACCCCGACACGGTTTTCTAAGAATCTCCACGATTCGATGCACATGTGCATTCGAGAACGGATTTTATACCTGTGTCGATCGTAAAGTTTACCGGTCTTTTGTTAACCTCGGATCCTAGACCGTGCAAATGGCACTGTTGCGCTCCGAAGCCTCACAAATCGTGCGCTTACAGCCCAGCAAGTAATTTCGGATGAATTGTTTCGCTTGAAAGGCTCCGCAATTTCCGATTCCTTTGCCGTAGTAGGAAGCTCTATTGTACCCAGATCGTTAGACGTCAATGTAATTTATATTCCTTCCAAGACTATTGAACAACCAATGAAATGTACTACTAAATGTATTTCCTAACTAGATAATGCCGTGTTGGTGCTGTAGAATTTATGGTACAGTTATTTGCGGTCGTGCGGCCAATTAGGGTTTAGTTAGATATCTAAATCTGTTTCCCAATTTTTCCATTTGTCACTGAGGTGACTCAATAATTAGATAATTCGTATCTAATTCGTTTTAAGATTAGATTTGACAATCCATTAAAGTACAATTAATGTTGTTCTTATAAAGTAAACGTGGCATTTCATAGTTGGCTGGACTGCACAATTTAATCAAATAGTAGGAATATTAGTTTGTTTTCCTTTATCGTGTATAACATATGAATTAGCTGACATTATTCATGGAGTATCAAAACGAACACTGCTTCATCCCATATGCGTGCCAAGTCAGAGCTCGTATTACATTTCCACTGCCATTAATTCCGAAGCAAAGCATTATCCATCATAGCTGCACCGATTCTGCGGAACGTATTTGGCAAGAACTATGTTAGCGAAACATCTAAAAATGCTCACATAAATACAAATAGTACTTATTCAACCAATTTTCACAAGTACCAAGCAACCGTCTTTATGTTATCTAATTTCGCAGTGGCCTTTTTAATGATACCAAATATCACAATATTGTTATCACTTGCCATAATTAGAATGGTACAATATCTAATCTAGAATATAACACGGTTTTAATTATAGTGTGTCGAACGAATGTTAATAGTATGCGCGTTGTTCGTTTTTTAAATGTCCAGGCTAAGGTCATCCTCCAAAAGAGATAAAAAAGTAGGACACCCATCTAACGCAGTAATTTATTTGGAGAACTCAACGAGCGTGTAAAGAACTCATAAATACAATCCGTCTTTGATTCAATATGAGTCAATATGTAAATAATAGTTTTTCTCGACGAAATCATCGTCACCGTTGAGAGAACTGCATGGGAGCGGATTGAGTCATTAATATCATGTTTCACGCGTTCAGCTTGTGAAAGGATGACTGTGCTGTAAGCGAGTCTGGAAATCTAGACTGCTCGGCGCTGGCACCGGTCGTACTTATAACCTTTTCGTCTCTGAATCTTGGCAATCGCACCTGGTCAAGTGCTGTCACGCATTCGCGATGACACGATCTGCAATCGTCTCACAAGCGAGCATTGACTCTACATATTAGAATTCTTGTTACGATTTGATCAGTAAGAGCGAGTCTGCTCTACTCTACTGCACTGGTAGCGATGTTTGGTTCTGAGTCTTGGCAGCGTTCAGATCTCATTTACCAATTGCTGTTGAGTATTTGCTATCGTCATGAACGCAATTAGAGCTGGTTGTTAGTCTTTTTTAGATTTGAATTTGAAAGGATGAGTTATTTGCTAGCAGCGATGTACACTTAACTTTAATCTGCCTTGACTTGACATCCTGTTCGACATACTGTTTTATTCTTATTTTAAATAAATTGTGTGAATGTATACCATTCCGCTCGGCGTTGCAAGCCAGTTGTATAAACTTGAAACACTTGCCATTTCTGTAGCATGGAAATTTTGCACAGACAGGTCAAATCAAATGTTATCGTGCGTTAGCCCCACTTTTGCGATTTTATCAACGTAAAATATGTACCTGTCGTATCTCATATTTGCGCTGCCTAGCCCTTTTTCAGTATTCAAATATTATTGAACTGCCTGATACGAGTCTTGATTCCTTTGCAAGAATATTTTTGCGATTCTAGTACATACTTATGGCTTGATCTTTGATCAGGATAACTTATAATAGAATTATCAAATAAATTTTAAATTAACACTCAATCATATCTGACACAGCGGCCGCTATGACGCTCGCACGGTATGTGTATGGAAAGTCACGAGAAACGAAGCGGTCCAAATGTGATTGGCACAAGATTGTATCGGAGCGGAGATAAGTAAGACCTGTCGGAAATGATGTCTACTTCGGCCGGAGTGACATCATCCACCGATACGAGGTCCAGCATCGACTAGCCATGTGAGATGTAGGTACCTGTTTTTTTAAGTACAATAAACAAAAACTTACTACAAATCGAAATTGATATTAAACTCTAAATGTTGGACTTAGTTGAAAAAAAAGGTTGAAGGAATTTGTCTTTTTCGAAGTAGGTAGGTAAATGAGCAGTTTACTGTACAAACTTGTATGATGCGATGTCGTTGCTATTTAAAACTACAATTATTTTTTTGGAGACTTAACATTTGCCACTATTTGTAATTGACCCAAACGTACAAAGTAGGATTGCATATTTGCATTTGCCTTTGTTAAAATCTAAAGAGAAATGTCGTAGTTTATTGTAACTGTAACTCTACAAGGTGTTACATAAGCGTATATCCATCATGCCCATCAATTTAAACAAGTTTGCAAAGGAAAAATGGGTCGAAATATGACATGAATAATTAAAAAATTGGCCATCATATTCCAATCAAGATCAAAAAGACTGATTTAGTTGGTCGTTGTAGTACCTAATGGACGGTCTTGGGATGGGACCGTATATTTTATATCATATTTTTGGAAATATTGGTATTGAAATTGAAATGATCCGATTCCTTAACAGCAGAACCTTATATTGTTTCTGTTTCATTTGAAGTTTAAATTAATCTTAATAGAAAAACATTGTGACGCTATTTCAGCATTATCGACGGATACGCAATAGAACTGTTACTGATGGTGCACGATCTAGGACTTTGAACTATTTGCAGCGCGGATCTAGCCCAAGATAATAACTCATCGCGAACTGTGCCGGCGTCCCGGCGATGAGGCTTCCTTCCCGCCGATAATTGAACGCGTTTCCAGGAAACAATCTGTTGTCGTATCAACAGCTAATTGGTTGACGATATCAGTTCTCAATCGGCAGATACCATCGTTACGCGTCGTCTCGATTACGCTTGTAAGCAAGGCCATCTCTAACCTATTGGGGGCCTTGGACATTTAGGATTATGGCTTGACAGCGCCATCGCGCCATCGCGGGGCCCTGAGCCCAGACTGCCCAGTAGGAATGACTGCCCTACTTGTAAGGTTATACGATGTTATGCTTATTGTCCTATTCCTGTACTGTATTTGTTTGTACAGAGACAGTCAAGTAATTTATCATATGCTGGATTCATTATATAACATTTAAGTTTCAAAGTTAATCTAGAGTAGAATCATGACGAATAATTTAAATACTTAACCGATAATATTTTACTATAGTGTTATGTTTAACGTAATTCATGTTAAAATTATAGATAATGTCATGCTTGGTTGAATTTATTGTAAAGGAATTATTTATTTAGTTATACACATTTAAATGGAATCCCTGAATTAACGTTATTAATTTGGCATTTTCTTACAAATTATACAATGAACTACTAATTTGTTGCAAGCTTTGATACATAAATTGCAACTAAATTGCAAGAAACTTGTTACACTATAAATAACTAAGATTAGTATCGCTGATTTTAATTAGAACTTGAATTACGAATATATGAATATAGTACAGTTAGGTACTCTATAATTTGTTATCACGTTTACGACTCTATGTATTGCTACTAAGATTTACAAAATGAATTCTTAATTGCCTGATGATAATTTTGAACACGTTATAATAACAATGTTTAGTAATATATTTTTAATTAGGAATTAAGTAAATATTAATGGCACCAGTCTAGAAATACCTGATTATCTTAATTTATTATTGGGTAGTGGTACTGGTACATACTAATTTGCCGTTATAAAGTAAAAAGACATGAATTTGGCAAATTCATAATTTGAAGAAATATGTATCTATTAGCATAAGTATTTGCCTTCGCCAGGATGCATGCTCAAGAAATATTAAGGTCATACAGACATGAAAATAGACTGACGCATGTGAAGCGAAGTACAGGTGGGAATTGAAGCTTTAATGAATGACGTAACAACGCACCGAAATGATCGACAGCCGAGTGCGGTAGTAAACATGCGTACGCGTCATTCACAGACACGCCCCACAGTGGGTCGAAACAGCTATTTGAGGGACTTAGGGGTTTTTTCTGCTAATTGTACGTTTTAAATATACCAATCGATAGACCTTTTCATTCTAATGAAGAAATATTACGATATGTTTTTGTCTAAAACCAACCGTTTGTCGGGGAAAAAATAGTTAATGTTTTTTTTGTATGGAAAGAGACATTCAGTTAGCTCTTACAGCCGATACTCAACTTTTCCCGCCTTGAAAACACTTAAGCATCAATCTTTAATACATTAACTATAATTTAACATAATTAGCGCGCGTCCAATTTTGCCCGTTCGCCTGGTATATGAATCAACATAATATATGAAAATGCATTGAAAAAAATATATTTACACACACTTATCATCAAAAATATCTACAAATATCAAATCCCTGCATTGTTGACGTGTTCTATAACATAATGGGTATGGCTTCTGCCATAAAAGGTTTCAGGAATTGATATAAGTATAGATCTTGTTGTTGTGAAGTCTTTTGTTATTAAATAGTATTTAAATTATTACACTCATTTATATAACACAATTTACCTTATCAGTCAGCAATCGCCACAACAAGGCTCGATTCCGAGAAATTGCTAATGATTTTCTATTGAACTATTACTATTATTATATAACTGATTTTTCCAACTGTCTGAAAGGTGGGGGATGAGAATCAACACTTGTTATGCATATAAATAGAGTTTCAAATAAAATATGTCATTCGAAGCTACGCTTTAAACAAAGTAATTACTTGCATTATACGTACCTTCTTATTTTGTGACTATAATGGGAAGTTTGGTCAATAACATTGATCTGTTTGTGGTTCTTAGAGAACATGTGGGATTATTGTAGGACGGAAAACAACTTTGTGCATATTTAAAACAAACGCTGACTCATAACTGGACCGAAGAATCAGGTGCATCTCTCTTATTGTTTTGTCAAAAATTTTGTAGTAGAATCAGTGGTAAATGGGAAAGGTCTAACCGAACCCTGGCAAACTTTGTGAAAAAAAATGGCGATTGGTTAGAAAGTTCCATCAACTGGCCAACAAACATAACGGGTGTTTTTCATACCGAAAACCTCCAGTTTCCCGAAGATAATCTCAATGAAAATTTTCAAAATCTGCCACTTCGAACATCTACGCCTGAACCATCTGCGTCAGAGTCATCTACGCCTCAACCATCAACATCATATTTTACACCTAGAAAACCATTTGAAGAGTTAGGTAATAAGCAAAAAAGAAGACGCATAGAAGAGCTTAATAAGTCGTTTTCTCCAGAACAACTAAATGCCGCATCATTAATAAATCTTCAAAGTAGTGGAAATACTGAGCTTAAAAAAATTATGGAACACTTATATAACCATCCTGAAGACGTTGACAAAGTTAAGAACTGTTTTAGCAAAAGTAAAAATAGCATCGTATATACTCCTGAAAAAGCATTAGCCCTGTATATATCCCTCAACCTGTCTAAATGGCAATATTTAAATTTAAAAGATTCTGCCCAAGAGCAAAATGTATCTATGTATCCGTCATATTATAAGCTAAAACAGGAAATAAAGAAGTGCTATCCTCCACAAGAAGATATAACTATTACTGAAGATGGAGCCGAAATCAAACTTCAAGCGCTGCTAGATTTGACTATATCTAGGCTATTAGAGGCCATGGAATTTGATGTTTCATCAAAAGGAGATTTAAAACTTATATCTAAATGGGGTTTCGATGGAGCGTCGAGCCAGAGTAACTACAAACAAAAGCCCATTAGTACAGACTTTGACGACTCCAGTGTTTTTATGGCTAGTTTAGTACCTCTAAAGCACGCATGAGTGCTGAGGAAATAATGTGGGAAAATGATCGTCCATCGTCAACCGACTACTGCCGCCCGATACTATTTAAGTTTACAAAAGAAAATTGAGAGACAATTCAACTTCAAAAACAAGCTATACAAATGCAAATAGAAACACTTCAATCATCAACACTTCAAAAAGTTAACGTGAAGCATGAACTACTCCTGACAATGATCGATGGAAAGGTATCTTCAGTGATATCTGAAACATCTTGTGCTGTCTGTGATATTTGCCAGGCAAAGCCTGTGGAAATGAACAATTTGGAAGAAATTGGTCGTAGACATAAAAATATAAACATGTACCAGTACGGACTATCATCATTACATGCGTGGATACGTTGCATGGAATGTCTTCTTCACATTGGTAATCCTTTTTAACTAGTCTTTTTTTTATTTTCCGATAGCATAGACTTTATTTTGTGTTTTGTATTTTTACATTCATTATTTCTGGTTGCAACTTATCGTTTGGACTTCAAAAAGTGGACTTCTAGAGGCAAACACAAGGAGAAAATGACACAAAAGAAACTACAAATCCAAAAAGCCTATAAAGATGAGAGTGGATTACTTATCGACGTTGTCAAACAAGGAGCAGGCACTACCAACGATGGAAATACGGTAAGACGTTTCTTCAGCGATTACAAAACATCAGCTCGGATAACAGGTATTAATGAAGATCTTATAGAAAAAATTATGTTATTTTACAAACAGTGGCATCTGGAGAACGTATTGATATTGAAAAATTTACACAGTTTTGTACAGAAACAGCAACTTTGTACGTCCAATTATATCCGTGGTATTACATGCCCTCTAGCGTCCATAAGTTGCTTGTACATGGTGCGGATATAATTGAACACTTTGGTTTAATGGCAATTGGTAAACTATCGGAAGAGGCATCAGAGGCTCGAAATAAGGATTTCCGAAAGTTTCGAGAGCACCATTCCAGAAAAGTAAGTAGCAGCTACAAATGAAGATATCTTACACCATTTTCTTTTGTCGTCTGATCCGAAACTTACTTTTCTTAGACCACGAATGGCCAAACAACGTAAAACCACCCTTTCTGCGAAAGCAGTCGAGCTTTTGATACCTCATCCTAATGAATCGGAGTTAGAGTTTATAGATGTAGATAAGTTACAAGATAGCGATAGTGATTAGATATTATATTAGTATAGATTATTTAAGATTCTTTAAGTGTTAATGTAAATATTAAGAGCTTTGTTTTATTTGTATTGTGATTATGTTAATAAATAATAATAATACTAAAGGGCTTAGAGCTTATTGAGCCGTTTTGTATACTTTCGTAATGTTTATCATTAATAAAAAATTACAAAACTTACTCAAATGTGTTTACTTTTGTATACTTCTTTTACAAAATTTATAACTTCAGTATGTATCGAACGGGCAAGTTAGGGCGCGCGCGAATAATGTAGGATTATAGTTAATATGTCAAAGATTAATGCTACAGAGGTTTCAGGGTGGGAAAAGTTGGGAATTGGTTGTCAGAGCTCATTCAATGTCTCGTTCCATACAAAAAAACATAAACATTTTTTTTCCCGTGAAACGATTAGTTTTAAACTAAAATATGTGATAACATTTTTTCATAAGAATAAAAAGATCTATCGATTGCTATATTAAAAAAGTATAATTAGAAGAAAAGTACCCTAAGTCCCTCAAATAGCAGTTTCGACCCACTGTGCGCCCGGAAGCCGTAGTGTGCGTGTGAGCGCACCCACTGCGTCCACACACAACATCACACAGGCGCGCATGCGGGGAAATTATGAAGTCACTTCTATAATTCTATACTAAAGATGCTCGCTTCCAATAATGTTTGAAGTCCAGTTGCATCATCATATCATGTTTTGACGCGTACCTTCCCAGTGTTTGGTCTATTGTAGCCTCCGTAATGAATCGCCTCTTACGCAACGAACATCTAACGATCTCACAATCCGATCCGTAGCCTTTATGTCATGAATAAAAAGAAAGTTCCGTAAAACCACGTCTTCTAGTACACGATAAAGTAAAAGGTCACGACTATCGATCCGAAACTAGTTTCCGATAGTACGTAGTACCCGAATATTAACAAGCGAACCGAAATGTATTTGCTTATAGACTTGTCTCGACTTGTATGATAAAGTCCGTTAAATAAAAAATTACTGTGCAATCTAAGGTTTCATTAAAATTAATATAAATTATCAGTTTTAACATACCGTTGCTAGTTAAACTAAATTCAGCAGAATAATTGTTAGATAGGTCGTATCAAAATAATGTCGACAAATCATTGCATCATAGGAAAATCTACTAACGTTTGAATTAAACCGTCAGACTAGCTCCAATTATTAAGTGCTTTATTTTATGGCTGCAGTTAATGAATTGGTAACGGTACAATTTGTGTTTAATTTGTAGCTACATCAAACACCATCAAAGTTTTTGCGAACTGGAATAGAGAGATGCTTATCATAAATCGGAACACCTGTTCGTCCGACAAATAAAAATGTCCATCGAAGATACGAAATGAGAAATGATTATAGCTGAACATGTTCCGAGTTGAAATTAAATTTTATGAAGTTGGCCAAACAGCGCTTGATTAAATACTTTCATCTTGGTCAGACGCTGCGAGCGTCGGGGGCAGACCAGTCTGGCGGCCCGTTACCACTGTCAATGGTGCCTCCTCAATGGCTCCACACTGTAACTCGTATTTGCATAAACGTTCTCTCGTAACATGATTATCTACGCCTCACTCCATTCATTTATCGCCACCAAACTTTCATCCGCTACCATAACTTTTAATAGCAGACGAGTCTCCAGAATAATTACACGTATGTTAAAATAATGGCGTTGTTATTTGCAGACCGGTTTCTAAACATATATTTCACAATATTACGAGTTTGATTAAGCAGGTGTTCAGCCAAGTTTATTATTATTGACAGCTAATTATCATAATTAATAATTTTAGTGGATGTCCTTAGACGGAGTTTTAAAATCTGTGTAAGTCTGCTAATGGTTTATTTAAAAGCAAATTCATTTGAACAATACCATTAAAAGCTTAGTTTCACTGAGATTGAGATTGTTAAATGTCTCCGTGTCAGCATTGCAACAATGCTTTTGCGAATGAACGACGATGTACCGTTTAGATTACATAGTTTGTGGATGTGAACCCTCGCCTCTTGACGATACCTCATGTCATACGTGCACTTAAGCAGTAATTTACAGATCCTGGTGAAGTGGCCTAACGGTCTTGCAACTGTGCTGAAAATTCATTTGCTAAATGCTCACTAAGCTTGAATTAAGTTCAAAACCGTTGTTATTTTGCACAATTTGATATTGTATCATGGATTCGGGTAATATTTTGTTAGGAGTATTATTATCACTAATATTCACTATGAATTCTAGACAGAATTACTTGATGACATAAAAGTATTATATGTTACTGATGTTCATGTCCTTTTGAATTTCTGTTCTGAGTTTTAACTCTTACCTAAAAATTTAGGTATTATGTTCCATCGATGACTGTTATTTTTATTCATGTTTATTTTAAGTACTTGCATCAGATGCCGTAAATAGAAAGCATGTGCTTGTTTCGTGTCTTATGATAACGCTGAATAGTTTTTTATTCCACGACGAACTTTGAGACCCATTACAACACACAACCATCTAATTGTGCTGTTTTATCCACTTTTGCAGGGTTAACTGCGTTTTAGCCCCCGCTTATCAAATCATTCGGTATGAATATAATCGTAATTTGCACGTGGTAAGTTCTAACTTCTAAGTGTGAATGAATACTGTAAATATAAAAGCGATAACCATTTCCATTCATGAAGAGACGAAGTTGTAACCTCATTATTGGATTTATTGTTATTATTGTGACTTGTGTGCGGTTTTGTGTTTTCCAAATAGGTAGTAAAATTTATATCTCGGTAATTTCACGTAAATAATATTTTTCGACTAAACAAAAATCTTGACCTCTTAGTTTCTAAAATTTTTGATATCAATATTTATGAATGGAAAGACCATTCGAATCGTCTTTTATCCACATTTCCTGCGTGGGTGTCGTCAAATATTAATTTAGTATGCTCTCGGGTAGATAAAGTCGATCGCCCACCTATGACCCGAGCCTCGGCACGCGTCTCGCCAAATATATCTTCCGATGTACAGTTATCATCATAAAAGAAAACTGTTGTTTCTCTCTTTCAACCGATTTCACGTCTTTACGACCGCTGATTAAACTATTTTAGTCGGAAAAAGAAAGAGCGCTTTATTCATTAATATCTCTGTTGATTTTTATGAGGCACTTAATATAATGCTCTTCCTGCATCACGTATGTTGCGAGTGATAAAACAGTATATTAACGTTTATCGAGCATACCCATTCTGTGAAAGCCTATAATGATACCACCGAGACAAGTTTCTCTCCCATCAATTTTAAGTTGCTAAAATAATGAGCAGTCTTATCGATGCTAATGTTATCTAGTCACCCTCGGCTAACGTTAATCAAGCTTGATTGATCGCTTTGAAGCAGCATCATCGCTGTAAATATTTTAATATCAGTACGTTCCGAGGGCGTCTGTTCCGTCGATAGCCTGTCATGCTATCAGCCCGCCCTCTCCGGTTGCATCGCTAATGGGCTGCACTCAATGCGGCCTCCTCCGCATCATTTCGCAATAATCATCAATTACACCGGTAATTGCTCGTCGAGCACCTTAAAGTCTCGTATTTCTCAATAGTGTAATCGTCGGGGGTGCGTGGGCGCGGTGACCTCTCGCCACGCGTGGGCCCAGCTTTCTACCGCAATCTGCCGATCTGGCATATCGTGCTCGCTGGTCTCATCTGAACAGCCTCTTGAGTTTTAAGGTGCGTTGGCGTCTGAAGAGTGGCGCTTTGCACACTTCCTTATCGTCTATGGATACAGGAGTAACTAATTGCTAGAATAGCTGTGATGTTTAGCTGAGTCACATCCACTTGCGTAATAGAAACTCCAGACTCTAATGAAAATGTTTAATTGAGAATATTAATTATTTATATATGGCACCAAAAATATACAATAAAGTACCAGAGGACTATAAATCACTAAACACTAATCTATTTAAGAAAAAACTAAAAAAAATTGTTAATTGACAAATGTTATTATAATGTACAAGACTTTTTAAATGACAAACTCTGACTTATTATGTTTTTTTTTCTTTCTTAATTTTATTAATTTATAATGTAAACAATCAATTTAGTAATTTCTGACATTAATTATGTAATTTAAACTAATGTTATTATTTTACACGGCGACTTTGCCAAAACATGTTGACACTTTAGAAAATGTAACAACAACCATAATGCATGATAACTATGTAATATGTTTCACACGTGTTTTAGTAAATAAATTTATGTTTATCTTTAATAGAAATGGAATGTAATAAAGAATACTGTCTTTCATTCATGGTGGCGAACAATATATTCGAAATTGCGAATGTTAGCACCAAATCTGTATAACTTGAGGTCTGCCCTTAAAACATACATGGCTGAAATGTTAATTATTGCCGTAGTTGCTGTATTCTGTTTATTTCGTATTCTTTGTTGTAATGTTGTACCTTATAACCTATTTAGTATTATCATAAACTATGTATTTATCTATCGCGTGATTATGGGTATTAGAACACTTAATAAAGGAATAATTGTTATTTTTTGCTTTAAACTCATAGTTAAATATTAATTTAAATGCAAATTGTTCATTGTCTACGCATAAGAATCGTTCAATATTTGTAATTATGGTATTTATTATTAACAATTTATGTTTTAACGTTGAAATGGTGTCTATTACAAACAAGTTATGGCAAGGTTGACCACACCGCAGCTGTCAACTGCAGTCTAGAGTTTCACAATAAAAAAGCTAAATTGGTCGCCGAGACAAATCTGTGCTCGTCGCCATGTTTTTGTCCTTCGAGCCGGATCGAGTGGTCCTTGCATGAAGAATATCGAGTTTCGGATTAGCTTATTGGAGTGTGTTATAACGATTGCTTGTATTATTTTCCACAACAAGTTTGAGCTGTTTGGTTTTCTTGGTTACTTACCAGATGAATACGAACCGAAGTTTTAAATAATTATTATGATTCATCAACTTATAAGAGACATGTGAGACAGACAGACAATAACTTAATACTGAATTTAGGTATCTGTAAACAAATCGAATGACGTTTAATCAAATTTTAGGTTCAGTTTGGACTTAAGGCGGTTATGCAAGTAAGCTTTATTAAAATATGACGCAAAGCAATAAAAAAATTATAGAATACGATTGGAAATCGATTAGGAGCTTTTTAAATTATATATTTTTATCGGTTATTGTCTCTGCGTCTTCAAAATTAGATTTCACCGTTTCTTTCTGCGACAGCAGACCATTATGTAAAATTATAATAGTAATCGGTGTCGCGTCCAGGGTCAGTTAATGTGTCTCGAGCTCTTTGATAAAGGCGTTTACACATTGAGCTATATTTGCGGCGTGTATTAGATTCGAGCACGACTTCTGCTTAAAATCTAAACGTTGTTTCTTAAATTGAGCGTTAAAGAACATATACTGCTGTGAAAAATCGCCAGACTGCAAAATCGGCGATTGCCAATGGAATTTCATCAAACGTAGTCTGATTTTGAATTGAAGAATATTTTACACATCTGTTTATTGTATAAACCTAATATTATCGTTAGCTCTGGCATACATTTGTTTGATGAAATTATTCGATGGAATTAGGTACTATTCTGTTTCTAAAACTCCCAAGTTTAACTTAAACATGGAAGTGATGCTTGGTTTTATAGAATTGTAAAAAAAAACAAATGCGCTATTTGGTCTACTGGCGCGACAAACATTTTGATATCTTAAATCTTTTGTCCGAATTGCTCATTGTCAGTGTTTTTAACAAAGAATTTCTTACAGTCAACAGCTTATTAAACAACCGCAATACCTCAAATTTTCTCAAGTAATATTGTACTAAATGTGTATATCTGATAACCAAAACTAACTGGACGGCATAAATATACGCCCTATCTGTAAACGCTTATGTCGCGGAAGTCTCGCGGTGCCATTAAAACTTCAAACGGATCATAGTTTGGCTAATAGATTGTTTTGCGCCGATAAATACTTCACAGATATGGGTAAAGAACATTAGGTATGTGATGTTTAGTCTGATAACTACTAGTGGGCGTATTTAAGGCAATGGCTGACCGAACTGTCATATTAATATTATAAATGCGAAAGTTTATGAGGATCTATGGATCTTTCTTACTCTTTCACGTAAAAACTACTTAACAGATTTTGATGAAATACTTTTTATCCGGGTATGGTCAACGCAAACGAAGTCGCGGGCAAGACAGTTTTTTTTATATTTTTGGGCAATATTATTGCATTGTCCTGTCTGTCTCACAACCATGGCTGTATAGGTTAATTAAATTGAGTTTGGTTTGAACACTAACTCTTCGCTTTTATTTTGGACATAGTCAACAATTTAACATTTAGCTAAGCCTTCCTCATTGACGATGATCACGACATGTTTATTTAATCATTTTGCGTATAATCTGTCAATATTGATTTACTTTGTTAATGAAACGACAAATATTTTATTATAAACCTAACTAATCAATTCAATTCATTAAACCGCTTTTCATCGTTTCAACATATTATCGTATCAAGAATTTAAAGCCGATTAAATGGTATTTATGATACGTATTTTTATAGTTAAAAGTGTATCAATATTTCCATATTAATTTGGAGAATTCATATCATTGGTATAATTTACGTTGGTATTTTTATGTTACACAATTTTACCGTTATGCCCTGTGCCCACGCGCCGGTCAAAAGTTCGCCGGGCGCCTACGCTAGCATCGGTCGTTGGATTATACAGATTTTTCTGGCATAAGGTTCTAAGTCCACTAATGCGAAAGCGTGGCAATAAAGAATGAAGTTAACCGTAGTAGAGCTGTATATTGAATTTATAAAACACCATTACCATTTCTTAGCTTCGCGAATTCCAGTAAAACGAAATCAAATCATTTATTTGTAAAAATGTAGGTGTAACGAATAAGTTGTCTTTTAATGCTAGTACTCGTATAATGATAATTAAAGTACATAGTAAGAAAGTAAAACAATAAATTTAGAGCGAGACAGACAGTCTGGAGCTAGAAAGTTGAGTTATATTTGTTTTAAGGTGTAAAAAAAGACCTCGAAATGTTCATTCAGACTGATTTAGATATTTAGTTGGTTTTTGCTTACATCCATGAATTCAGTTTATAGCTCCACAAGCCTCTTCCGTTATTGGTCCTGAGCCTGACGGAACGATCTGTACGAACGTGAACGAAAAGTTTTACGTTTCCAAGCCGAGCAACTGTTATAAATCCAACCGTTTATTCCGTAGCTAGATTTAGAGGTACATGAAGGATTCGGGCCACTTAGCTTCCACCGCTAAGAAAATAAGAAATTAAAGCTGCTTCTTACCTTTAGTGGAGGGTTACCCTTACTACCGCCACCGACGTCGTATGTCATCTAAACGGCCGGTGTCGTGCGACAAACTCATCGCAACATATCAGATAACGCTTTTAAGCCGAAAACACACGAGCGCACAACCCATAATCCAACTTCGCCGATTAAGGCCAGTGATATACAAAGGCGACTTTAACGGATTAATAAAATAGGAAACACCAACCATATTCTTGGTGAAAACTCCCAACTGATTAATGGTTATGGCTCTTGACCGGTGAACATTGGTTTGTTGAACGAGCACGAGCCAACGCCACAGCATAAATAAATTTCTGCCGAATCGGAAATTTTCATTCGTAAAACTTTGGTGAATAATCTAATGATAATAAAGCCTTAAAGTGACTTACTGTACTGATACATCTTTGGGGAGCTTAAGATTTACAGGCAGTTCTTGCATTCGTAATGTAATCTAATGTGCTATTTGTGTGTGATGTATTATTTATTCTGTGGCGATGTTCAATGTTTAGTAAATGTTATTTTTCTACTTAATGCAGGAGTAAGTCATTATTGTTGGTAATTCTCATGATTATTGTTTTCAATTGAGTGGGTGATATTAACGATCTGGATAAGCACTTACGGAATAGTATACCGACTATTTAATATCTTTGTATATGATCCAACGAGGAAATTGTGTGGGATGGTCATGATGGTAGTATGAAATCTAAATTTCCATATAATATGATAAATTTGTCTCATTAGAATGCTAGCAGTACAAGATTATGAATCAAATTGGTTACGCATTGAAAATTAACGTTCACATGGGCCAACTGAAGACATTTCTTAATGGAATTGCAAATATTTGCATAAGGTTGGTTTATTTAATTAAAGTGTGGGATTAGGCCCAGGTCCGCGCTTCATTAGCCTATGACCCGCAAGATAGATAGTCCATAAGTCAGGTGCCTGGGGCTGCGACTGCGAGCGACACAGCTTTCACGTGGGCGTCGCCTGTCGTCTATCGTGCCGCACTGGTCACATCGACGCGTAGACCCGTCAACAGAGACACAATGGACTCGAAGCACTAAACCTTATTCTGAATTCCTCTGTCTCTTATCATTCAAACTAAATTGACATTTAGTATCCAAAGACAACTTTAGAATGGATAATAAACCATCTCGATTAAGATATGACGGAAACATTTATCCAACAAAGGAAAATTACTTAACTTAGTTTGTAGTTAGTCTTAAAATGAATAAATTAATGAATTATGAACGTATTGTCTCTATCTTCATTGATTAGGAGGAGAAAGACAAACGTGATCTTAAATTAGGTTTAAAGAGTAGCTTAGGGAAGTGTAGCAGAAAGATGCACTGTCTCAGTGTACAGATAAATAAAGCAAAAAAAAAGCAATAATCGACATTTATTTCAGGGAAGAATTTAATAAAATAAACTAGTCCACTGCGTTGGCGTCATTGGCGTCAAGCAATATGCAGTCGGTGTAAAATAAATAATTATTGACATAATTTATTGAAATTAAGTCCATTCGTTGCAAGGGGCATAATAAATAAGTTAGGACGGTTGTCCAAGGAAATTTTCAAATACTCATATATTTATTAATTTATTCTTAAATCAATGTCAGGTATTGCATGGTGTGATAAAACTACAGTGTACACTTATCTACTGACTGGACTAAGCTCAAAGCTATCGCCATAATCGTCAGACGCGACGACTCTATTTCGAGACACATACGAGTCATAGCATATGGAAAAGAGAAGGCGTCGGCCGCGGGGTCGCCCACCAACACTCATTGGTCCTGAAGTTCAACAGCCAACAACTTGACAAATAATTTACATAAGCACTAAACGATCCAACAAAATATTACTTTCACTTATTTTATCATTCCATTAATATTTAACTGAAAACATTTCTCTAAAATATTGGTCCATGTAAATATTGTCTACTTGATTGGTTTGTTAATAAAATTACAACTTTAGTTACTTGAGACCAAAGATTATCATTAAAGTCTTGACACAAATATTTCGTACAAAGCCATTTATAATACTGGTTCGCCTACATGCCATTACTGTTTGTTATTTAACACAACCGTCAATCAGCTGGACAAACTTTGAAATCTTTGACACCTATAGTTTTGAATGACAGACACTATTTGTATATTCTTTATAAAATTATCGCCCACTATAGAACCTGTATCTTTTCATTGGCTATCACTTTATCTATCTTTGCTTTGTTTGACAGCTCATTAATTACATCTGTATTACTATTTTATCTTATTGCGTACAATTTTTTCTGATCTAAGTAGTCGTTATAAAGTTTCTAATTCTAGTAATCCATGTAATTCATTAAATATAATCATTTACGCACAGATATTCCATATCAGTGTGTTGATAAGTCCACTCGATTTAGCTAACTGCGTAATATTGTTTCGCCGAGTTCACCTGAACTGTCGTGTTATCATTGTCATGTTGCAGCTAAATGTCTTTTAGGTTGATAAGTGGTAGTCAAGGGTTCCTCGTGGTTTGGTCACGATCTGCCGCTATCGTAGCCGCGTGACAATTTACACGAAGTACAACACTGTTATCTCTCGAAGATACGCAGACATCCGATAGTACACTTTCATCCACAAAACAACGACGGCCGCGCCCCTGTAATTAAGATTATCTTGTCATGATTAAGAGATAATCAGAAATTGCGCAGCTCTAGGCCTACTTTATGACTCTGTGGAATATTTCGCTACTGTCTGGCGACGACGCATATATATAGACCACGATTTAGTTCTCTCGCGTAGAGAAAACTAGTCAATGATGTTAATATCTTGTAACATTAATGCCGTTATCAAGCGGTCTATATTGACAATTATTGTGTCCTCGATCACATTCCGGCGAACGGGGCTCATTCATTACAGATAATGTTGCACCCATCGTTGTTTTGAACGTTGTCTCCTAAACTGTATACAATATGCAGTAAATCAACATACTTGTATCGTTTTTTAAAATATCATTGAGTTAATTAGCTAACAAAGCTAGCAATGTATCAATAATATGCAAGAAAAATCGATCAAGATGTTAATATAGAAACCGGACAAGCCCCGTTCGAAGTAAATTATGAGTTAAATGTATTTGTTGAAGTTAACAGACATAAAAACTTCTTAACAAAAAAGAAAACATTATACATAGACAGCAGTGACAATATGTGTCAAAAAACAACGTCTGTCGGTTCGTGAAGTAAAAAACAAGAAAAACTGTGATTTCGATAATTATAAAAAAAAAAACCTCGCGCAAATAATTATAATTCGTAAAAGTGTGTTAGTAGTAGGTATATTATTTCGTAACTGCATGTGCTCTGCGATTTAAAGATACTGGACTGGTAAGATCTTTAAATTATATCAGGTTACGGACCCGCACTACGAAAATGGAAGGTATCACAGGAAAGCTTCAGATCGGCCTCCTAGATGGAAAAAACTGGGACACCTGGAAGTACAAAGCCTTATGCTTACTACGCACCGTACCGTCGGCCCTAGAAGTAGTTGAAGGATCGTTCCAGGAACCCACTCGTCCACCTACCGGATGCGGCGATGCTGAATTGGCGGCTTATCAACAAAAAAAAGATAAGTTTGATAAAGCTGATGCCAGTGCTATCCTAATACTTACCACCAATATGCAAGAAAACACACTTCGAAAAGTTATGCGGTTCACTAAAGTACGTGATGTCTGGTTAGAGCTCCACAGGCTGTTCGACGGAACAAATGAGGACAAAACCTACAACCTGTGTATGAGTTTCTTCAGCTTTAAGAAGGATCAAGCAGACGACATAGCCACCCACATGTCAAAATTAAAGAACATCTGGACTGAACTGAATCAAGAACTCAAAAAGGACAGTAACCAAGAGCTACCTGAACTGCTACTTGTTTGTAAAATACTGGACACGCTTGACGATTCATACTTCAGCTTCAGGAGTAGTTGGCTCCTCCTGCCCAAATCCAACCGTACCGTAGAAAACCTAACCAGTCATCTCTGCGCATTTGAAAGGGCACTGCAAGGTAACAACGCACCCTCGCATCAATCGGAAGCCCTGGTTTCGAATACGGAGAAGAAGAAGGACAAGAAGCTTAAATGCAACTACTGCCTAGGTATTGGCCACAGAGTACGCAACTGTCAAAAATGGATCCGTGACGGTAGACCTCCTAAGAGCCAAAATCCGACCCAGACAGCAACGCCTTCTACTTCAAAGACCGCTAACTTGTTACTCATGTCTTTAGAAGACAACGAAATCTTCACAGTTTCACGGGACAACGAGAACTGGTACATTGATAATGGCGCAACAAGCCACGTCACCAACAGAGCTGATATTTTCCAAACCTACGAACATTTCAATGAGAACTACACTGTTACAACGGCCGCTGGTAATGAAGTTCGTGCCAAAGGCAAAGGTACAGTACAGCTCAGAGGATATGTTAACGGGAAACAAATCGACATCAGCCTGCAAGACGTCTGGTACGTTCCGGCTATAAGCAAGAACCTCTTCTCCGTACTCGCACTTCACGACCGAGTCCCAAATAGCACCTTTTCATCCAGGACAACTGAATGCAACGTCATTGTCAACGGGAAAGTATCCTTAATAGGGAAGAGACAAAAACAAGGTGGCTTATATCGACTGGAAGTAAAACCCGTACTGCCAGAAACACCACCCGAAGTCTTTGCAACTACAGCAACGATGCAACTGTACCACGAGAGACTCGCTCACCAAAATAAAAGACACGTAAGAGCGACGATCCAACGAGAACTAGGTCTAAACCTGCCGATGGATAAAGAGACCTGTGAAGGCTGCATCTTTGGAAAGGCGCATCGACTTAAATTCGGTACAAGAATCCGAGCTACCGCGCCCGGAGAAATCGTACACACTGACGTTTGTGGACCGTTTCAACCTAGCTTCTCAAACTATCAGTACTACGTTTTGTTTAAAGACGACTTTACCGGCTACCGTATGGTATACTTCATACGCAAGAAGTCCGAGGTCAAAGACAAGTTAGTTTTGATGATCGCTCAAACTAAAACAGTCGGACACACCATAAAATGTCTTCTAAGTGACAATGGCGGTGAATTTGACAACGCGTCCATAAAAAGTGTTTTAGACACTCATGGAATAGTACAGCGACTCGTGACCCCGTATACACCGGAACAAAACGGAGTAAGCGAAAGGGAGAACAGAACCCTAGTTGAGACAGCAAGATCAATGATGTACGCTCATGAGCCATTACCGCAAGTGTTATGGGCAGAGCTAATTAATACCGCGGCATACATACTAAACAGAACAGGTCCCACAAGTTTAGATAAATCTCCGCATGAACTTTGGTATAGAAAGAAACCTATTGTTAAACATCTCCGAATAATAGGCTCAACCGCATACTTCCATATCCCAAAGCAAAAGCGTAGAAAATTCGACAAAAAGGCGATAAAAGGTCGACTTATCGGGTACGACGAAGATTGCTACCGTATCTGGGTCACAGACGGAAAACACTCGACGCTCGTCCGCTCTCGTGACGTAATCTTCGATGAGAAACCTCTTCCCATCTGTTATAGTGAAATTCCTAAAACAGAAGTTGAGACAAGAGAATACCCGATTACCATAACGCCAAACACGTACTTAGAAAGAGAAGTTGCAATTCCAGAGCAAACACACGTTCACGAGGGAGATACAACTACCGAAACAATCTCCAACGACCATGATCACGTTCTCGAGGGAGAAGAATCGGATCAAGTCCTCCACGAAGACCATGATCATGAAGACGAAACGACAGTTCCAGAAGAATTTTATGACGCTGAACCACCGCCATCCGGCTATAATCTTAGAGATCGCTCACTGATTCGACGTCCTGAGAGACTAAGAGATTACGTCTGTATCACTGAAACATTCCCAAATAATTTCGCAGACGCTATGAAAAGGGACGATCGCGAAGAATGGCAAAGGGCAATGGATAGCGAATTGAAATCTTTCGAAGACCTGAACGTTTGGACGCCGTGTGCACTGCCAAAAGGACGAAAAGCACTTCCCTGCAAATGGGTTTTACGGATCAAACGAAATTCAGATGGTACGATCGACAAATACAAGGCTCGACTTGTCGTAAAAGGGTACAGACAAAGGAAAGGAGTAGACTATGACCAGACCTTCAGTCCTGTGGCACGCCTAGCTACTGTACGAGCACTACTCAGCGTTAGTGCGCAGGAAAACTTGCATTTGGTCCAATTCGACGTCTGCACAGCCTTTCTGAACGGAAAGCTCGAGGAAGAAATATACGTTCAACCGCCAGAAGGGTGCAACCTCACGGAAGGAACGTCTACGTCCACTGTTTTCAAGCTTAACCGTAGCCTGTACGGACTTAAACAAGCACCAAGGTGCTGGAACTCTTGCTTTCAAGAAATCCTATTGGATATGAGCTTCAAACAGTCCGAAGCTGATTACTGCTTATATTCAAAAGAAATAAACGGAAACAAACTACTGATCACGTTGTACGTCGATGACGGATTAGTAGCTGCCACTGATGAAGACACGGCCAACGCTTTCTTAGAAGATTTGAAGAAGAGACTGCGCATAACGACGAAACCTGCGACATATTATCTTGGTCTTCAAATCCATCGAGAAAAGGATGGCTCCATCTTCATCAACCAAGAGGCATACGCGAAAAAGGTATTAGACCGCTTTCAAATGAGTGACTGCAATCCCGTTTCCACACCGATTGAGAGAGAGACTCTTCAAGAAGGGAAAGAAGAAACGGAAGATTCCTGTTTTCCATATAGAGAAGCTGTCGGTGCTCTGGCATACTTAATGGTTGGTACTCGACCCGACATTGCTTATGCCATCGGAGTTGTCTCAAGAAAGTTGGAGAAACCTGCAAAGACAGATTGGCTCAAGGTAAAACGTATCTTGCGCTACATCAAAGGTACCATTTCGCATGGGATATCCTATAAAGCTGGTCTCAAGCCTGGAATCCTAGAAGGATTTAGCGACGCCGATCACGGAGGTGATCTAGAAACTGGACGTTCCACGACGGGAGTGATCTGTCGCTATTCTGGAGGCACAGTTTCATGGATTAGTCAGCGACAAACATCGGTCGCTATCTCCACTACAGAAGCTGAAATTGTGGCAGCCAGTGAAGCCGGCAGAGAACTAATGTGGCTTGCTAGAATATACCAGGCATTGACTACAATTGCGGACGTACCGGTTCTGCATGTGGACAATGAAGCTGCTGTTCGTCTTGCTCACAACCCCGAGTTTCACAAGAGAACGAAGCATATCCGGCTCAGACATTTCTTTGTCAGAGAATTGGTAACTGAAGGTATCTGTAATGTTGTAAGGATCGGAGCAAAGGATCAAGTTGCAGACATCCTCACCAAAGCACTACCTCGTCTGTCATATGCAGTTCTACGCCAGGCGTTAGGATTGTGTACTATGTAAATATTTAGGGAAAGTGTTGAAGTTAACAGACATAAAAACTTCTTAACAAAAAAGAAAACATTATACATAGACAGCAGTGACAATATGTGTCAAAAAACAACGTCTGTCGGTTCGTGAAGTAAAAAACAAGAAAAACTGTGATTTCGATAATTATAAAAAAAAAAACCTCGCGCAAATAATTATAATTCGTAAAAGTGTGTTAGTAGTAGGTATATTATTTCGTAACTGCATGTGCTCTGCGATTTAAAGATACTGGACTGGTAAGATCTTTAAATTATATCAGTATTAACTCTGACAGGTATCCATATCGGGCAGTCTCCTTGTCAGATCGCGGCAAATGGAAGTCTAATTGAGGACATAAATCTACGCGAAGTCGTGCAATTACGGTCAGCTCATCATTCGGACTGCGCTGATTAATAAAAGCTCCTAATCATCGATCAGTATCTTTTCGATAAATATTTAGTCCGTGGTATTTGTCACGTTCAATTCAAGTTTCTAAGGAATCTTGTTTATCCTTACCAATTATTTTTATCTGTAAAAAATTCTGACTATGCAATTAGCAAGGCCACTTGTTATTTTTAGGTGTACTGATTTGACTGTAATTATCAGTGATAACGACTTTTTCGTGAAAAAGTATAATATTTAGTATTTTCTTCACAGTGATTAAGTCTATTTAAGTCTACTACTAGACATATTCTGCCTCTCATAGTACATACCGCCAAGCCCTAACTTCGCCTATTCTTTAGTCAAAGAGTATGCAAAGCTCTTTTGCATATTTCGTCACTCCACCTTGTTGGAGGCTATCTACGCTATTTCTTATTTGTCATTTTTATATCTATGTGCATGCACTTTATTTGTGAGTGTTGGTTAAAATAACAATTCACAACACAACAAGATAACGGCGCCTCAGTTGGACTTCTGGTAAATATTGATGATGTACAACTTGAGCAGACAGATGTAGAGCTCTGTGTTGATCTTTGCAAGCTGTTGGTTTTGTCCAGTTTGACTTATCAGTTTCACCTGTCTGCGAAATGCAAATTACACCCTACACGGGCTAAATCACTAAGATTGTTTTTTGTTCCGCCTATCTGATTTATTGTTGAAAGAATTTAAAATTAAAGGTTGTTGGTAGTGTATAATTTGATATGATGTTACATACAAGTCATATAATCAGTCAAAGGCAGCAACTAGATATGCGCGCGCGCAAATATTGTCACTGCGACCCTCTTATCGTACAAACAGAACGGTATTTACAGGTGAATAAAAAAGATACGTCTATACTTGCACAGAAAATATCCAACCACGAACCATATAATTTCAAAAACCAGCACAATTTAACGCAGTCCTGTGGGTCATTGGAAGATTAAGGGTGTGTAAAAACTATTACGTAACCTGCGTTTAACCTGATACTCCTTAATCCTCGGTTCACAAAAAATATAGGGATCCTGTTTCGTAAGGAGCGGGGTGGTGCGCGGAGAGCGCGGGGTCCCGGCACCTCCGAGGCGCGCCACTCTGCCGCCGAATAAATTATGTTCTTTGGCCCTATCGCCCGCCCGCGGCCTGCGCGTGCCCCTCGGGACCTTATCGATCGAGTTGGATAATCCAAGAGGTCGCTAGATAGCCGGCGCCTGCGCGCTATACTATGATGATGACCTTTCGCCCCGGTAAAGCATGATCGGAACGAAATGCCAATTGCAAGAGTCACGATCACGACAAACGCTCACGAGATAAAGAGGGCGTAACGTACCTCACACGTTTTGTTGTGTCCTGATTGTTCTTCACTTTATCCTCGTTTTAAACTCTTCGCACGTTACTTTCTCCGTCGCGGATTTTTCGATCTTTATCGCCTTCGATTCGTCCGACGAACCGCGATCCAGTTTATTCATATCTAAAACAAGATGGAGTGCGATGCTGTGTTCTACATCAAATTCATCTTGATCAATTGCCCTTTTACTTATATCTCGGCAACAAATCGATTTGTGCGAGCAGTTGCAGTACACTTGATGTCGATATTCTTGTATTTATTAATCGAAATTAGAAACATCTGCGCCGTTCCGAAACGAAATCAAATGTTGCACGTGTCACGGCCTAATCATATCAACATTACCAGAGCATTCGAATGCAAAACATTGCTTTAAAGTACTGTTTAGTGGCGTGTTTAGTGGTGGTTTTAGGTACTCTGTGAGGACGATTTGTAGATAATCGTGGAACCATCGCACTGATGAGCTTGTGATGGTTCGCTCAAGTGTCACCGGGTACATTCCCACGGGAAAATGTTAACTTGTTTATCTCAAAGCAAATACTATCGTCGTTACATTGAAGCAAATTCTGACCCCGAATTCGACATAATCGAACCATCAAGATGCTAATCATGAATCATATTAAACCTAATAACGTCAATTATTTGCAAATTGATGTCCCAGACGGGCAAGAACAATAGTGTGTCCTCTATTTACGCATGTAATTGGAATTTATAAATCCTATTTGCATTCGATTTGGCAATCGTCACGCGCAGTTATAAATCGGCGGGTACAGTGTATTAGTTATTCTGCGGTTTTGTGCCCGAGTTTACGTCCGCAATTGACTGGATCCTTGAGATGCATTAATGTTACCGCAAAATCGGCACTACCGTTATGAATCGAGGCAATTGGACGCGGGTAGAGCGGGGCGAGTGCACGTGAGGAACATATGCCGCGGACGCAGAGAGATCGACCGACGCTTTTGCAATACGAGATAGGGCTCATGCATGACCAAATCGGTCCGAAGAGACAAGACCACCGAGCCGAGTTCACCTTACTGGGAACCGTTTGTGCAATCGGCGACTACGATTCTCACAGTAAGACTGCAGTCCGTAGATATACTTTCCACGAAGGAAAACTACACCCGATTCAGCGCCCCGAAAAGGAAAGGACTATAAAATACAAACTTATGAGCTGCCCATAAAAGTATCACGTTAATTCTTGCGATTAGTTCAGCATCGTAAGGTTTTATTGCTTGCGTTTCTCTTAATAACATGTGGAAGTCGAATATAAACTTTGGCTGTAAACTATAATAAGCTTCAGCTTCCGACACATGTTGTATTTCAAGAACTCATACTAATTTTATTTACTTCACTTATATTAATAATTTGCGATATCTGTAATTCGGTTCACGTACTTTCACAGCAGTTATCTTCGATGTCATTACAGAAACCGTTGCTTGATATTTACAAATTGTCAATCTGTATAGTGACATATTATGCCATTAATCATGTTATTTGTCTGATGCCTTAAATGTATCTTTAGTTTCTCTATTTAAACCCTCTAGAGACCGCGCAACAACTTCATCAACCTCAACACACGCCCATAGTTATTTACTAACAGTATGTTGTTTATATTTTGCAATTAGATCGTGTAAACAGTTGTTATCGTTGCGGCGTGAATGATTCGCATCGCGTCCCCGGCGCGGATCAGTGGGCAGTGGGCGCTTGCGAGCCGTCTGCGGGCGGTGCGTTATCTTCGCCGGAGCCATGTGGAGGCTGTGCAGCGGTGCATAGTGCACGGGGCGGGGCGCGGGGCCCTCCGCCCGGCGCGGCCCCTCGCGCCGACTCTCGTTTCTCGCTCGGCTCAGTGTCCTCCGGCCATTCGCGCGCGCCTATCGTGACGAACACCGAACGCTGTCACTCCCCACAATAATCTCCGCGGTGTAAAAATAAAGCCCGCGACAGACGGCGGCGTACCAAGTTATATTTAAATGATAGCGCGGACGCTGGATCTTGCCCGCCTCGACCGCTCGCCGACGACATGAGATTAAGTACGTGCGACACCTTCAGACTCCTAAACTAGAACACAGCCTATGCTTCACGCCCGCAAGCATATGTATTGTATTTCAGTATTGTGCGACGCAAACGCTTCAAAGATCTCTGGATGAGTGTGTTCCAAGTGCTGTCTCCTCAGTGCCACCATTCGCGTTCTATCGGGAATCAGAAGGATCGTGATCTTATTGTGTTGTTAAGTTTCCGTTTTTGAACGGATTTGAATAGTGGAAGGTGGTGCTGGTTGAATTATTCATCGTTTCCTGTCTTTGTCGTTTTCCATGGGTTTATCTTCGTTGTAAGTAACGCTAATGGATTTGAAACTGTGCTGGGCGTCATATGTACAGCTTGCCAATGTTTTGTATGATTATGATTCATAGTAGAATTTTAGAATAACTCGTATCCTTGTAAATAGGAAAACTATTCATACGACTCATTTCATTTGCTCTTGAAATTTATATAATTTAGCCTAGAGGTTTAGACTTTAAATTTAATAATTAAAGTTTTTTTTTGGTTCATCAAACCCTGATGACCCTAATTCGCCGTCGTTGATCGCCTAATCAAAACACTATTAGTATCACAAAATAAACTCCACTAAAAAACCAGCACTATAAACCACTATTTGTTTTACTATTAAATTTTTTCATTAAAACATGTTTATCAATACGGTGCCTGCAATCACAGACCCAAATACAGTTACTACAACTAAATCATTGTTAGTGAAACTCAAGAAAGAACCAATTACAACGTGTTTGATAATCGCCTTTCATTGGTCAGTCTAATTGTTTTTATTTATTGCAACTGCAATTAAAATTTTAGCTTGTGGCTAGGTGTTCTCTTCGTTACAGGTGATTTCGACAGTATTATTTGGAATAGATTTATGAAGTCGGTAAACACTAGAATGAATGTTTTTTTTTTCAATTAAACTTTTCAAAAACCTTTTGTTAACGTTCCTTTTAAAATTATTACCTCACTGTATATTTTATTGCGCTCTTAAATATTTTCTTTAATATGTGTAATGGGTAGTCTATAAAATACTACAGTCTATAAAACAGTCAAGGAAACGTCGGGTAATTTGCTACATGGGATTTAATTAGCGAAACCATTGTATTTTTAATAGGGTATTCTCATTTTGTGCAACTGATGATTTGAACATGTACAAAGCTAGGTCTACCTGCAACCCCATTGTGGCTTGGCCCTTTTGTGCAGCCGAGTCGGCCGAAGGGCGCCATGGTACCTGCCGCGTGCCAAAAAACACCCGAGATGCGCCTCGAACGTTCCTCTTCCAGATGTGTTATATTTTTGTTTTAATGCATATCTTGCATTCCATCTACGCTCGGCAGTGGCACAGCCGATTCTTTAATATTCAATACATCTGAACACGCCCGCAAACTTAAATTTCATCACGAATAATTTTTATTTTGTATTTATAAGCTGAAAATTTTCCAACGCGGAAAATTCTGCTTGTTCTCACTTTTTGTGTTCCCTAAAAACTATTAACGGCAATGCCATTACATTGTTATGACGATTTTAACCTTTGGGACTGTTTTTACCTCGCAAATCTGCACAACAAAACACCTGAGTCATTATTACATCTACTTCTTTCTTCGATACAATATAATCATAATTATGTATTCAGTTACACATCAGTGATACGGAGTAACTAGCAGCATTATCGATGCAGGGCATTTCTGTGAAAGCTGCAAGGAATGGTTATGGAAATATGAAAGTAGTTCGTGGTCCCTGTGGACAGAAATTGTTTGTAAACTTTTTATAAACATTTGCACTGAGGAAGTAAAGTGTGAACTGAAGCTCACCACAGCTCTCTCAATCACACGCAACACTGCCCCGAGTGAATAGAACCTCATTTGTGGTCGCTTCGTTCGAGCGTCCGAGTAATCGATCTCTATTGAATTTCCGCTGAAATGTCATTGAAGAAGTAATTGATACGTTCTGCGAATTGGTTTTCTTTATTGGAGTCTCGCCATTGTTGTCTGTTGCAATGAAGTTTGATGAATTGGACTTCGAAGGCAGTTGCGTCGCGGTCGGTTTTTAATAATAAATAAATAATTTATTTGCACAAAACATGGTATAAATGGTAACATTAAACAATAAAAAGAGCTCATGTTTCGCTAATAAAAAATAGCATGCAAATTGTATGTTATCACCTACATGAATTGCAATAATTAAAAATTTAATGCAATTTATTATTCATGTTATCAGTATTAAAAGCTTCGGCCACATATGCTGCCCTAGTTTCCAAGTCCCAACGAACACCTGAACGAATATTTGTCTCATTCTCAGAAATTTTCGCCTTATCGATTTGTTGTCTTTGGCGTACTAAGGGACTAAGTTCGTGCTGTCGTGGGAAAAATTAACCAATTTGCGTTACTGAATAAGCTCTTCATGGTTTGTTATTGAGGCAGGAATCAGGATATGCGTTGTTGCTGTTGCGTAGTGCCCGACCATAATATTTTTGGGACGAGTATAAGTGCCCGGAAGATGCCCGCTGCCCATATACTGAATAAATTACTATAATTCATTTACCAACTTACTCATTTAGCGCTGAACCAAAATTGTTATGGTTTAAAATATGAAATTACTACCCGAGGGTAACATGTTGACGGAAAGTTGTATGGAAAATCCGCCAAATTTGTAACTAGGATCATGCCATAATTTTCCGAAATTGAATTCTGGTTACAACTAATTAGATTTTAAAATTCAAAGTTCTGTGGATGATATCTCTGTTTACAAAGATATACGATTATATTGCCACTGACACCCAAAGAAGAAGATTACTAAGGTTTTTTGTTGTTTGTATTGCAGGTCGGGGCCTAGAGTGCGAGTGCGCGGGCATCGCCGCGTGCCCCGACGGCGCGGCCAACGGCACCTGCCTCACGCAGCCCGGCGGCTTCTGCTTCGTGGCCGTCGAGGAGGTCTTCGACGAGGGCGGCTACATCGTGCTCGACCGGACGGCGGGATGCCTGCCACCTGACGAGTCCGGCTTTATGCAAGTGAGTATCACTTCTTCCTTCTAGTGGAGCGCTTTGTCCCATGTCCTGTCTGTCTGACTGTCCTGATGGTTTGCGGAACGTGGGACTCGAGTTCGAACGATAAGGTTACTTAAATCTTTGTCGGATCAGTTTCTTTGTCTCTCCTGGCGACAAACAGCCCATTTCAGCAGGATCGTAGCCCTCGAGACATCCAAACATTATGAGTGGAGAAGGCGATTAAGATCAATATCCGGAGTGACGATACTACTAAATCTTTCACAAGGTAGCCTTTAAGTCAACTCTTTTAGGTAATTTCGAGCCTAATCGAGACAACTATAATTTTCAGTGCAAAAGCTCCCAAGTGCCGCACCAGCACCCCAAGGGGATCGAGTGCTGCTCCGACCGGGACATGTGCAACCAGCGGCTGCGGCCGGCGCTGCCGCCGCCGCGCGACGCGGGCGCCGCGGCCCCGCCGGGCGCGGGGGGCGCGGGGGGCGCGGGGGGCGCGGGGGGCGCGGACGCCGCGTCGCCGCCGCTGCTGCTGGGCGCCGCGCTGTGCGTCGCGCTGGTGGGCTTCCTGGCGGCCGCCGCGCTGCTGTGCCGCCGCCGCCGCCGCGCCGGCAAGCGGCCGCCCTCGCCGCCCGCCGCGCTGCCGCCCGACGTCTCCTCCGGCTCCGGCTCGGGCCTGCCGCTGCTCGTGCAGCGCACCGTCGCCAAGCAGATCCAGATGGTCGACTCCATCGGCAAGGGCCGCTACGGCGAGGTCTGGCTCGCGCGCTGGCGCGGCGAGAAGGTCGCCGTCAAGGTCTTCTTCACCACCGAGGAGGCCTCCTGGTTCCGCGAGACCGAGATCTACCAGACGGTGCTGATGCGCCACGAGAACATCCTCGGCTTCATCGCGGCCGACATCAAGGGCACCGGCTCCTGGACGCAGATGCTGCTCATCACCGACTACCACGCGAACGGCTCGCTCCACGACTACCTGCAGACGGTCGTGCTCGACCGGGCCGGCCTGATGACGATGGCGTACTCGATAGTGAGCGGGCTCGCGCACCTCCACATGGACATATTCGGCACGAGCGGCAAGCCGGCGATCGCGCACCGCGACATCAAGAGCAAGAACATCCTCGTGAAGCGGAACGGGCAGTGCGCGATCGCGGACTTCGGGCTCGCGGTGCGGTACGTGGCCGAGCGGAACGAGGTGGACATCGCGCCCAACACGCGCGTGGGCACGCGCCGCTACATGGCGCCCGAGGTGCTCGACGAGCGGCTGGACGTGACCAACTTCGAGGCGTTCAAGACCGCCGACATGTACTCGCTCGGGCTGGTGCTGTGGGAGATGTGCCGGCGCTGCGCCTCGGGCGACAAGTCGCAGTTCGTGGAGCCCTACGCGCTGCCCTACCACGACCTGGTCCCGCCGGACCCCTCGTTCGAGGACATGCACGCCGTGGTGGTGGCGCGGGGCGTGCGGCCGCCCATCCCGGCCCGCTGGACGGCCGAGCCTCTGGCCACGCTGGCCACGCTGATGGCGGAGTGCTGGCACGCGAGCCCGCCCGTGCGGCTGACGGCTCTGCGCGTCAAGAAGACCCTCGCGCGGTACAACACCGAGACCTCCGTCAAGCTCGTGTGACGCGCGCTCTGTGGACGCTATTGACTGTTGACCGGTCGACGACGATCGAGTTAGGTTCGAAGTTATGTTCCTCGATATTTTTCTATTTATTTTTACGTGGACGATGCAGCCGTGCCGCCCGTCGATGTGAAATTCAGACTGACCACCGTTCGTGTAAATCTCAGTATTGTTAAGTTTATTCGGATACCGCGGTTCCGATCCCAGTGAGGCGATTCTGTCGTCGTTTCTACTTTTCGATTATCGAAGGATCCTTTCGGAATCTCGACAGTGGATGATTTTGGATTTAGTTGTTCTTTTATTTTTTATTTTATTATTGTTATGTAGAATTAATGCGAAGGAAATATATGATGAAAATTTGTTGTCTTCCGTTCCGATAAACGTGGTAGCCGTGGAGGCAGTTCATGGGATACTCTGGTCGAGTTGGCGTGACGGCAGCCGGCGCGATGGCGGTCCCGAGCGACATGAATTGTGATATTTTGACAATAAGACGCTTCTGAAATACAAAAAGTTGTACAAAATGTATGATTTCAAAATTATTGATGTGGCGACGTTTACGCACTTTATTTACATTGTTCGGAGAGATGAGTAGTTGTAGATTGTACTTAAAGTTGATAAAAAGACTAATAATGTGTGTGAGTATTAGAAATGGGATGTAAAGCGCAGTGTCTTATGGAGATGTCATCGCCAGATTTAGTATTAACATGGTTTAGATATTTGCGACGCGCTCGGTTCGGGCTCTGTACTGTGGGAATGTGCCTTTATTTGCCAACGTGCCTACCGCAGCTGTAGTTAGAGATGAAGTTATAGAAGTGCAATTTAAAAATGTCCTATTCATATACAAGTGAGTGCAGAGTAAAGTCGCGAACCGGGTGCGCGCGTAGCATTTACTGTGCGCCCGCCATCCAGCACATACCCTGTAGAATAGAAAAAAAAACATTTCTCCGGAACTAGTTAGTGATTTTTCACTTACATTTAGTATGAAACTAGCGGCGAACTTCGTACCGCCTCTTTATTCGTTTTTTTTGGTGAATTTTGTCAATGTTAATAGTTTTTCTGCTATTCTGGGCGGAGACAAATTCAACAAATCAAACAATAAAAATCTGTCCAGCAATTCTTGATGGTGTAACTAACCCTACTGTTTTTAAAAAAAGATTTTTAAAACAGTAGGGTTCGTTTTTTTTAAATGTATAAATGACAAGTCCTGTCAACCCTCGCCCATATTGTACAATACAGTCACAGATGAAAATATGGCGGAATTTTTGTCGAGCAAAATGTGTCATTTCTACTTTATAAGGTATGTGCCCCATGGCGCCCGCGCACGCCTGTACAGTGTTGTGTAAATATAGGGGTTAACCGACATTGCATAGGTATCTTACATGTTGATAGATAAGTTACAAATAAAATATTAATGGACTTAACTTTTTTTTTATTTCCTATCCTTTTGTAGAATTGTAGTATGTACCTTTTATTGAATTAATAAGTAAAAGTAAAGTATGCCAATATATGTCCCACCGCAGGGCACAGGCCTCCTCATCTCAACCATGAGGGGTTTTAGTCACACTCCACCACGCGGCCTCAGAGCAAATTAATAAGATTGCTAATAAATAGAAATAACTAATACGGTAAGTACAGTACATTCAACGGCAGGTCAGGTTTTTGGCTACCCAAAAGGTTAAAGGTCATTAAACCGATTTTGAACTTTAAGTCTGACGCATAGAGATCAATATGAATTGAGATTTGCGTGCCGGCTAAAATTGTAGGTAAGGAAGCTGGTCCACAGTGGGATATGGGCACTTGCGAGGGTGAAACCAGTGAATAACAAAGTTTAAACTAGGAAGTCTAGTAACACGCTGATAGTTTCCACAGAATACATATCTAATAGTATTACTACTATGTTATTTAATTATTGATTTTCACGTAGTAATCGACCGATTTAAAAAAATCCGAACTATCCTATCCTACTTACCTACTTTTAATTTAATATGCTACATACATAGGTACTTACTCTCCCAGTAAGATAGTTTCAAAAGACATTGGAAGGGTACATTTATTCAATTTAATTCAATATCTTTATTGCGTGTCACATGGGAGCAAGTTGTTAATAATTAAAGCTAGAGTACAATTAAGGTTTTGTTGACATATCACATTACGCAACTAACTTACAATCAATAAGACAATCCTTTTTAGTTTAATTTAAGTTTAAACACACCAAAAAAAAAGATTATAATAGTATAAATTAAGAATTAAAATTACTAATAATATCATTACAATAAATTATCAAATTTGTGCATTCATTATTATGTCGTCTTCGAAAAATTCGCAAATATTATAATTAAAAACTTTTTAAATTCATTATTAAATAACGCAATTTTTGCAATATTTTTAATATAATTGGGGATATGGTTGTATATTTTGATCAACATTGTATGTGGTGCGGCAGAAATTAATTTTAGTTTAGAGAAAGGTACTTTAAGTTTAGATAGCGGTTATGGCGTCTTATAATTTTTACAGGGGAATATAGGTCTGGATGCTTTTTTACTAACTTGCAGGCTTCAAGAATGTATAGGCAAGGTACAGTTAGTATTTCACATAGTACAAGCCTTGTTTAAGGGCGTCATCACATCCAGCCGAGCCAATATATATATATATATAAAGTTTTCTTAAACCTAAACCGGGAATCGAACCTGGGAGGCCCGAGTTCCAGACGAATTACTGCGCCACTAAGCCATTAATCAAATTATTTTGGTTTTAATAAATTATTAATATGTAGAGATCGAGCGTGTTTTATAGAATATGGTAACAGAAGATTGGGGGATTCTCTTGACAAGAGGGATGATGATAGTTGTAACGGTCAGCTATGCCAGCCACGGCCAGCTACGTCAAGTAATGTCAAGTATGAGTGCCCAAAGGATATTTAAAATGTTGTAAATAAAATTAAACACCCAAGTTAAAGTTGAGATGAGAACGCGTAGGAGTGCCGCATTAGCACCCAGCATGACCACCAAAACACAATATGATACAGCGATTTATAGATAGATACTCTTTATTGCACACCATACAAGTAAATTATACATGATTTTTACAGAAAGACGTACAATTTAGGCAGTCTTATCGCTAATAGCGATCTCTTCCAGACAACCTACAGGTAGAGGGCAACCATTAGAGAAAAGGCAAGGTGGTGCAGTTCTTAAAATTCTTAAATTTACCTGCTACAAATATTATAAATTTATCGACATTAACTGCAAAAATATGATAGTTAAATAGCCGCCATGTTGATTCGCCGTGCCGGACGTCATGTTATGATCGCCGTTTTGATAAAAATTCAACATGGCGTCTATATCTATAGCATATATGTATTAAAAAAACAAAATACCGTTGGTGTCGATAAATCCACTATATCATAACGTGGTCATGCTAGGTGGGCAGATATATCTACGTATAGACTGTATTGGTAATTTTTATTATTATTATAATTATCGCTACCACATACCGCTCCTACGCTACGACCTGGTAAAAACTGGAAGTCACTGGGGGAGGCCTATGTTCAGCAGTGGATGCCGGCGGAAATGATAATGATGATACCGTTCTCTGAAACATTGCTATTGCCTGCCACATTGCTCTTGTCTTAGCACACTCCTGACAATGAGCTAGTTTCCTAAAAAAATCCAATTAGTACGTCAGTTAGATTGACAGAAAATATTGGACACGTATTTTTTATTTTCTCAATCGAACAAAAAAATATAAAGATATAACCCGTTAAAGTTCCGCGTAACGTCACGCCTTGATGCGCTTCATCTTCGTAATTTTTTGTTTGATTGACACTAACAAAAAACAAAATATGTGGGTCCAATATTTTATGTCTAACTGACGGACTAAACAGAATAATATTTTTTTGACCCAGGAAACTAGCATAATGGATGATGTGGGAATTTATAGATGTAGCAACTTTAGGTTTCCACGTATCTGTAAGCTTATTGTGCGAGGGAAGCCAAGTAGTCAAACCACTGAATGTACTTAAAATGAGATTTATTTAACTTATTTACATTCCATCACAAATCTTACTCATTCATACAAACCACACTAAACTAGAAATTGAAAATCAGTCATTCCTCATCTCTTACCAATAAAATAGTCTATATAAAATCTGATTCGTCGGACAGTCAAGTTTTGGGTACGAACAGAATCATGACAATTATAATTGCAACATGAGCGTTGGACAACTAAACCTATATCTTCTCTCAGTAAGGCGCGTATCTTCTCGACGGGGAAGGTCCACGCATGCCAGGTCTGAAAACAATTTATTGGTTGTTATGCAAGGGTTACCTGCAACTTATTTATTGCCAATTGATTGCATATCAAATGATCGACTATGAGTTATTGAAAAGTTATTCACCAAATTATTATTACAATAGAACGTTTAAAACATCGAAAGATGATGAGATCGAATTGTTATTATACCGAAAATTTAATAATTGTACATGAAATACTATGATGTATCAATTAATTGAATATTATTACATACCTAGCTTTTGCACGCAACTTCGTCTGCGTTGACCTTACCTGAATAAAAGTATCTTAAGTGGTAATCTAGGCTATGGTCTATCAGTATGCCAAATTTCATCAAAATCCATTCAGTAGTTTTTGCGTGAAAGAGTCACAAACTTGCGCATTTATAATATTTATTATCGATTGCAATAACGCATGATAAATTACCTATTACTCTGTTAGGGAGTAGAACTTAATTTGACGTGATAGTTATTATAAATAAATTATTATTTTTGGACTTTTGACTGTAGATGACACATAATTTTATGTAAAGTATAAATTTTATATAGATTTTCGTAAATCAAATTCGATGTAGTTTTCGGTATAATAACCATTTGATCTCATACATTCGAACTATTTCGAACATTGGATATTTAATATGGCGTAGGTAGTCACGTTATACAAGGACATTAAATCCAATGCTTACTGCATTTTATAAAGTGCAGGAAAGACAAGAGAAACAATTACCTTCTGTCATCAAATGTGTCGCGGCTAAAGTCTTCGTACATCCTGTAACAGAAAAAGTTCAAATTATTTAAAAATTAAGCCAACGCACAGATTCTTCTTGAGCAAAATCTTGAGCCAATTCTCTTCACATATTCTAGATAAATTTTGTATAAAATAAGCGATACAAGTGGAATTCTCACCCGCGGGACATCTGAGGTCCGCGCGGGGGACTCCTGCGGCTGTACATAGCATCATACGACGACCTCATGGCTCCCATCCCGCTGCGCATGGGGGGCAGGCTGGGCATCGGCGGCATCGGCTCGCGGCGCAGCGGCGGCGACACGAAGTCCCCGCGCGCGCCCCGCGACCCCATGTCCAGCCCCCGCGACGCGCCCACCGGGTACCGCCGCTCGAACAGCTCGCGCGGGGAGTCGAACCTGGCCCGGTCATAGTAGCCGTCGTACGGGTCCTGCCATCATAAACATGTATTAGTTCCTGGCTGGGAAAGTTGTGGTAAAACGGTCAAATTAAAAATAAGGCAAAACAGGGTGTCTTGCAGAAATGACTGAAAATAAAGAAACATTAAAACCTGGTTTATAAACCAAAATGTTTTAGTAAATATGTTAATAATAATAGTTTCTCTATATTTTTCATGGTCACAATGACAATTCGGACGATTTTTTCGAACGAAACAAAATTTGGTTGTAATAGTATGTTGTGATATCATTTCTACAGGAACCTGAAATTGAATTATGATGAAAATAAAGCAGTAGTGTTTTTATGTACATCTATCATGACCTAGTTCCAAGTTAAGCATACTGTAGCATCACCGAGCCCGAAGTGAGACTTAGGAAACAGGCCTGAGTTAGGAACCGCGTGCGGAGACTGATCCTCGCGCTCGGCCTACGTGATGCATCGGTCTACTCGCAACCGGCGGAAGGCGAAACGGGAAGTAGAAAGTGAACGCGTTACCCCAAATCCTCCCATCATGCGATCGCGGAGGAACGGCGGCGGCGGCGGCGGGGGGTACGGGTCGCGGCCGAAAGCTCGATCGCGGAAACCGTTGCGGTCCGGGCCCAGCGCCTTAGGGCACTCCTTGGACCAGTGACCGCCGCGACCGCAGCGGTAGCACTGCTCGGGGTCGCCCATGCCCGGCCGCTGGCGGACGCGGCTCGTCGACAGCTGCACCTTCATGGGCTGGCCGTCCACCATCATACCGTTCAGCTCTTTGATAGCTTCGTTGATGTCGCCCGACGCGTCCAAGTGCACGAAGCCATAGTTACGAACGATATCGCATTCGACGACCGTGCCGAACTTCTGAAACAGCTCGCGGACCTCGGGCGCGCGCGTCTTGTCCGTGAGGTTACCGACGAATATTTTCGTGGTCGGCGTCGACGGCGCCTTCCGACTCTTGGCCGCTTCTATTTTGATCGCTTGACCATGAACCATCTCTCCGTTTAAGTTCTGAATGGCTTCGCGGCCGACTTGCTCATTTTCCATGTGCACGAAACCGTAATTTCTGACGATATCACATTCTACGACGGTACCGTATTTTTCGAACAGCGGTCTAAGATCGGCGTCGGTAGTTTTATCGGAAAGATTCCCGACGAAGATTTTGAAAGTACCGGCGCCCGGCATTTTAGTTTCTGAAACGCATACACAATTTGTCGAAATGAGTCGGCAGCGTCGATAGCATTCGCAGTTCCGAAATAGTGAAATATAACTCAAAGGGAATGTGGTAATAATGATACTTACCTGATGACAGCTTGACGGCGGACAGGAACCACACTTAATTGAAAAATAGGAATAAATTCACAAAAACTCGCTTTTACGCAACGAAAACAGCAAATTACAGAGAAATCCAGCAACAAAATGGCTTCCAGTCACACAAAGCGAAGAGAAATTCTCGATGGCTTCTTTTGATTGGTTGAATTTGGTTGTCAAAATTACCACAGAGATGAGGGAGGCCATTGACTGTCTATGGGCAAATACTTTTTTCTTTGTCTATGGGTGAGGCACAGACATTAATTCACTTCCGGTTAAATGTTGCCATTGCTTTCTGCGGCATTGACCTTTAAAAATTTGGACAGGCTGCTGTCTAATAAAATTCATGCCTATTAGAGTACCGCCATTTAGAGCCTATTGTTGGCATGTATGGCATAGTTTATATATTATAGTGTATGTATTAAGTACACACCTACATCTTCATGCTGCATAAAGTTGTAGGTGTACTTCATACTTTGAGTAACGTTGTAAGGTAAAGTAAGTTTGCTCTTCTTATTTTGGTCTCTGAATTAATTAAAAAAAACAGACAAAATCGGCCCACTCTTTGTTGGCTTGGTGCCAAGCAAGATGTTGAACATGGAGGTTGATAAAATTATGAATGCAAGAAAGCAATACTTTGAATCTCAAATCGCAAGAGTCACCATTACATTAATGTCTTTTTTCAATGGATCCAAGGAGATATAGTATTAAGAAACAAAACGTCATGGCTCGATGTCTGTCTGTCACTCATCTGTCAATTTCTGACATTCTCATCTGTGATCGGTCGACACTTCAACATAAAAATATTGAATTTTCTTCACAAAAATCAATTAAATTCGGTGACGTACAGTGAAATAGTGAGAAGAAAATCTTTCTACATTAGCGAAGACTTCAATATTTTAAGAGGTAAGTCCATAATTAGTTAGTAACCCATATCATTAGACGCCAAAATAGATCAAATGGCTTTTTGAATTATGTATTTTCAATACGTCTGCCTAGAAGTCCACGGAATGGCAGGCAGGTTTTTCATCGGATAGCGGGAACGATTTAAATGCGTGACAATGTCGTATCATCGTAGATTTGCCGAGGATTGCGTGCAAGTGCAGACGTGGTGGTAAGGTGTGATCGATGAGCGCTATACTCAATAATAATACCGGTGCTTCGTACACAGGTTCAATTTTCTTATTAACACTGTTTTTATTATTTCGTAGTTAAGAAATATTCTTTTTATATTTTTATTTTGATCTTCATCAACAAATTCAAAATGTTTTGAGTAGAATGTTAAGTAAGCAGATGATGTATGCAAATTGCATATTATTTAAATCATCTAATAAATAATTGTTGGCTTATCTAACATGATTATTTCTTTACAAATGTTTGTATCAACACATTATTCACACTAATTTAACCCGTTAACATTCTAGCGGTCTCATGAGACTCCATAACAATTGAATTTCTATTCTGGCTCGTTTACGTATGCTTGATGGGTATAGCAGTTATTTCTGTTTTAATAAACCCACTTGACCAAATATAAACTAATGTTTAGCATGTACCTTGATCAAATTAATTCTTTTTTAACAGTAGAAGATGCAAAGATTTGATAGTGAAACCTTTGAAATGAAGAATGTGATGATCAAAAGTGACCATCTTGAACTGAAGAAAGAATATGTCAAAAACATTTTTTGTAACAATTTTTTTTAATTTAGAGCACTATTTCAATTATACCTAGTCTCTTATTAATGAAAATATAAACTAGATTCTAACCAAAAATAAAGATATAAAGATTAACCAACAAGTTTAAAGTGTATGTCAGCATTAGCAAGACAATTTTTTTTTTTAAATCATTACCCAATATTTTCTTGAAGTGAGTCTTGTTTAAACATAGTTTTCTTGGTTTTCCTTAGTCATCATGATGTGTTTGAATAAGGTGTCATTTAATAGTTTCCTCATATTGGTGTTATCATCTAAGACACTTAGTACGAGAGCCCACGACCAAAATTTTTGTCTCATAGCAATACGGCCAAAACCGCATCAAATCGATAGATACGATTATCCTGAACTCGAAAATACCAATATCAGACATTTTCCGCGTAGCGTTTGATCTGACCGAATTTTCAAAATTGTCAAAGAATTTTACCGAACTGCATCATAGCAATATGTCTGATTTGCAGACTGTAGTTGAATGATAGTTCTGAGATACCGGAAACATATTTTTCAGACGTTAGTGGTGTAGCGCAAACCCGTAAAATCACTTAAAAAAATTAAAAATGAGACAAAAAAAATGTCTCATAGCAATACGTCTGAAAATCTTTTTTTATTAGTAAATTTTGGTTATTTGATGCGAACAAAACAATTTTCAGACGGAAATGTGAACGCATTAAATTTTGAGACCGTTTTGAAAATGTTAACAAATTTTACCGATCGGTATCATAGCAATATGTCTGAAAATTGTTGGACATGATAAAATAAGTTGTCCACATGTGCAAAAAATTTATATCAGACAAATTAAGTGTAGCACCTTCTCTATCAGACAACTTTTCGATACTCAGATATCATTTAAAAATCGTATTGAGGCATCTTGAATTTTCTGTTACAAACCAATGAATACGTTGCGACCCTGAATTTATTAGATGATAATTAACAAAGAATTTACCCGAAACCGTAACATTGAAGTTGAAGGACTGAAATAAATCGCACAAAAGGAAACTGGGATGAAGTTGAAAAAAAAACGGTTTATTCAAAGTTACAAAATATTCTCGTTGAAATTAAATACTGATTGATTTGATAGTTTTGGTTTTATTTAAAGCACACTTGAGTAACTTTTACAAAAGAAATAAGTAATGACATCTGTCATCTGTCAAAGTACATATAATAGACAAGGGAGATTCTTGAATATCTATGAAGGCTGTAAATTTAAAAAAACATTTAACAGAGGCGCCGGCCAGGCGACTCCGAAACATTATTTTCGTTTTTGGGAGTATATGCTACACTTAAAGTGTCTGAAAACAGGTTTTTGGTAATCATGGCAGCAATACGAAAAGTTGAAAAAAAAATTTATCCGTATTGCTATGATACAGGTCGGCTAAATTTGTTGACATTTTCAAAAATGCGCTCAGGCTATATGCTACGCGCAAAATGTCTGAAAACAAACTTTTTCGTAATACAATTATAAAATCTATGTACATTTTCACTATCAGACGTATTGCTATAATACCGACTGTCTTTTTTTTTTGACACAGCAGAAATGGCCTCCCACGCAGTTGCTACACTTTTGACCGTTACTACACACCTAGTCGGGTTCAGAATCATACAATCTAACGATTTTATAGGGTTTTTGCCGTATTGCTATGAGACATGGTTTTCGTCGTGGGCTCTCGTACTAACTGTAGTGGCTACAATCTAAGAGTTATTAAGGTTTCATTGTCAGCAAAAATATATCTTATTAGTCTTGCAAACAGCCTCTCATCTCATCTTTGTAATCATTTTGATTATACAAGTTAATGGGTAGATTCTAATAAGTTGTCTAGTATATATTTAATATTGATGAGACAAATGAATTGTAAAATATACAATAGAGGTTATTTGGTCTAGTTAGTTTAGTCTATACTCTTTTTTGCTTTTGAATGAATGACAAGCTTCAGACTGTAGATAGATAGATACTCTTGTAGCACTCCATACATGTTTCAGTTAATGCTTACTTATGGAAAAGTAAAATTTTGATGGTATTATCACTAAAAGCGAGAATTGAATCAAGTTTAGAAGAATATTTTTCCCATATTTGAATTGCAATTAATTGCCTTCTAATGGTCTGGGCTATGTTTAACTTTTTATCTAGACGTGAATTTTTGAATCAATATAATAGGGATGATGACAGCACCAATCATTGAAGTACTTATTATGAGCTTTCAAAACGCGATGTCCCCATAGATTTTGTATGGGAATATATAGTTTGGACGTCACTTCTATTTAGCCCAAAACGAAGTCAAATGACGAAATATTTATTATTTTCAAAGGCATTCTCCATCTATCTTTGCAAATAATTGAGAATAAAATAATGTCTTATACATGGTGTTATTTTAAAGATGTCAACATCCCAATTCCAAATACTAATTCGTTGCAAATAGGATTATGTAAGTATGTAAATTATGAATTGAAATTATTGTGCTTAAAAATATGTCTCCTAATCTTTTCATTTACATAGAGAAAAAGAGCCATTGTGACTGTTAAGATATGATTCTGCCTTTAGTTTAGTTTTTTAAAATAACAATTAATAAATATCTTTATTGACTTCAACATTATTTGCATCTTAAAACATATTAAACCATTTATAGACCAGTGCCTTCTTTTATGTTTAAGTTAGCAACAGGAGACGGCACTCTTTATTAAGTAAGTATACTTATATTTGATATTTATCAAACAATTATCAGCAATGTTTGATTACATCTACAATACCTATGTTGTGCAAGTCAAGCGGCTTTTCTTAAACACACAATTCAATCAACATCGCTGGCCGTCACGACAACGCGCCGGCCACAGATGGCGCTGCAATCAATGTCCTTTCAAACCGTGTCTATTGTGCGTCATACATCGCCGCTTTACCTACACCGCTTTATTATATCACGCGAAGGAGGCACCCTATGAATGGTGTTTATGAAAGCTTTTCAGACTGACGTTTGGGGGGTAACGCGACTCACTGTGCGTTAGAAAGAGAGCAGGATATGTGTGACAGAGACGGGCGTCGCTCGATACGCCCCGTTGAAGGGGCGCCCCTCACCCCTCTGCTCTGGAGGGTTATGTAATTCAGTCCTCTATGGGAAATGGGAGGAATGTATTCGTCCGTTCTTATAATTGGCCCGCAATATTCGTACTTGAACGAGCTGGGTCTTAAACAAAGAAAATAGTGAACCTAGGCTTTAACTATTTGAACAGCTGTTCGGCAGTGTCGGCTCTCGGCTCATAATAGTTTTAGCCCATGAAATGTAGCGAACATTCTTAGTTGTAAATAATTGCAATGCACCAATTTCGTTTGCAGCTCTTCTTCATTGGAATCAATTTTCCGAATCAATTATAATACTGGCAACTAATTGGAATGACCTGTCAAACATGAAATGTGTTTTTATTTTACAAGCTTATTTTGTTTCTTTGCATGGCTAAGTTTATTTAGTTAGATCACGTGGTATTTTATGGTTTTAGAAAGCCTAGCCTAATCCCGAAGAGGCAAATAATTTCATAGGATTCGTGTCATACCAATGTGCTAGAAATGATGTAGAAAGTCAAATAAAACATTTCTATCACGTCAAAATTTTAAAATATACAAAAAAATTTAAAAAAAAAAAGCAATTTTTCGGAATTTAAATATTCTGTCAATTGGACGTCATCTAAAAGAACTAACATTTTGAAAAAAAGCGCGGGAAACGTTGGACGCGACGGGCGCCTTTTTTGCTTCAGAGTTTTTGAAAAATTTATTTTTACTGTATAGATCAGTATTGTATAGTTTTCTTGTAAATTTATTGTTTTGTGTATATATTTTATTTAGTTAGTGTATTTATTTTGCTGCATCGGTAAGTTTGCACAAACTTTTCTCGTTATGAACGACCCACCTGATGAACCTGATCCAGGGGATCCTGATGTTCCTCCAGCAGCAGATTTTGTGACTGTAGCATCCCAAGAATCAGAAACAGATTACTCAAATTATTCAACATCAGGTTCTGCTCCCCCTCGCAAACGTAGTCGAAATAAAAAAAGTCGGAGACATCAAGAAAAAGTTGAGCGCAGACACAATTCTAATGATTGTGAACTTGTTGATTCCCCGGTGCCCTCGCAACAAGAAGACACGATTTTATCTTCTAACATTTCAGATTTGCCTCGATCCAATCCTACTCCAATTGCACGTAATCTCTACAATGAATCTGATAGTGCCCCCTATGTAGTTCATGTTCAGAAAATTGAAACAAATCCTAATGAAGGTTCTTCTATGCATTCACTTACATTCGGGAAATTTCTTAAACAGAATTCTTTTCAGTGCATAGTAAATGGTAGCGTGAAACAAATAGGCCGTAACAAAATTTCCATATCATTTTCTAACTTCAATCATGCTAATTTGTTCCTGACACACAACAGCTTAGTATCCAATAGTTACAAAGCTTTTATTCCTACCTTCAATGTCACAAGGATGGGTTTAGTTAGAGGTATACCAGCTGATTGGTCCCCTGAAGAGATAATCGAAAACATTACAGTGCCAGATGACTGTGGCAAAATTATTAAAGTTAGACGGCTTAATTATAAAACATTTGTTGATGGTGCTCCAATTTGGAAACCATCACAGTCTATAGTACTAACTTTTGATGGCCAAGTCTTACCAAAACGTATATTTATATGTTACAATGCCTTGCCGGTTGAACTGTACATATTTCCCACCATCCAGTGCTATAATTGTTGCCGCTTTGGACATACCAAGTTACAGTGTCGGTCTAAGCCACGATGTTATAAATGTGGCCAGAATCATGCTGGTGATACTTGTCAAACTGATGAAATCAAAGCTTCATGTTGCTTATGTTCAGGATATCATTATGCTACTAGTAAAACTTGCCCTGAATTTCTTAGGCAAAAAAATATTAAAACTTCAATGGCTACAAATTCAATGTCATATGCTGAAGCTTCCAAAGTACATCCACCAGTATCAAAGTCATATGCTGACATTCTTGTTTCTAAACCTGATAAGCAAGTTAACTCAGAAAAGACACCTAACCCTAGTGTATCTTACAATAAAACAGTATTTTTAAAACCTCGTTCTCCTCCTCGGCTCAACAAGGGCTATGACCAAGAGGCTCATGAGGCAATAATTAGGGAAAACTTAATGCCTTCCCTATCTAATGGGTGTGCTCTAAATTTATCAGATAAACAACATCAAGATTCACAGTGTTCATTACCGGAGTTAATAGTTGCATTAATTAATATAGTTTCAAAGTCTAACTTAAGTTCACCGTCCCACGCTGCCTATATTATAGAAAGATGTATGAGAGTCATTCAAGATGGCAATGCAAGCTAAGCTGCTACAGTGGAACTGTTGCAGCGCTATTAGTAAAAAAAGCGAGATTATTTACTTGATAAACAAATATGTGCCATTTGTCTTTGCCCTTGCTGAGACATGGCTCAAACCAATGCATAATTTCAAATTGCATGGATATACGTCTGTCAGAGATGACAGACCTGATGGGTATGGTGGTGCTGCACTGCTAATAAAAAATTCAGTGCCATTCACTATAGTCACACTACCTGCTCATAATGTAAATATGTCTATTATAGCTATTAATGTATATAACATCTGTATAGTTTCTTTGTACATACCCTACCCATCTGTAGCTATTTTAAATGTAATTAACAATCTATTTTCTATCATTCCTAGACCCTTTTTAGTATTAGGTGATTTCAACTGTCACCATCAATCTTGGGGCAGCTCTGCCACTAACAGTTTCGGAGAAGACTTAATTGAAATATTTGATAGACATAACATTTGCTTATTAAATACAGGAGCACCCACCCGCCGTACACCACCAGGCCATAATAAAAGTGCTGTTGACCTCTCAATATGTCCACCTAATTTAGCCTCCACTCTGTCCTGGGAAACATTTGTGTCTACTTTAGGCAGTGACCATTTTCCAATAATCATTACTTTTCCATTTAGTAGGGCAACGAAATCTAATCACAAACCTAGATTAAGATACAATCTTCCTAACAGAACAGATCACTTTTGGAATAAATATAGGAATTGTGTTGAAAGTAGAGTGTCTTCTCTTCCAGCATTAAATTCAAGTAACCAAAATGTATGTGTAGAGTCATTTGCTAAAATATTAATAGATGCTGCCAATGAAGTTTTTCCCAAAAAAAACAATTCTCCTACAAAAATTCCTTCTCCACCATGGTGGGATAGAGACTGTACAGCAGCAATAAAGAAACGTAAGGAGGCAGAAAAAGCCTATAAGAATAATATGAACGATCACAACTTTAATATATTATCTAAAATTAACGCTGACACACGAAAACTTTTTAAAAACAAGAAGTTCGAAGGTTGGCGGAAATTCTGTGACTCTATATCACCAAATACTCATCCAACCTTAGTATGGCGGAACATTAAACGTTTTAGATCGGCTATGTCTAATTCGTCTTTCAACACAATCCCTGAATCCCTTGCTGATGAATTTCTGAATAAATTAGCTCCTCCCTGGGTTCCAGAAAACATTGACCTATTCCCTTCGCCTTCAGAGGAACCTACTGGTTTAAATTCTCCTTTCACACTCAATGAACTTAAAGGTGTCATTCGTAATACCAAGGATTCTGCTCCTGGAGCAGATGGTATTTCATACTCATTTTTTGTAAATATTTCTGATGATATTCTTTGTTATTATTTGGCCATTATCAATGACATAATGTTGACAGGTGTCATTCCTCCATCTTGGAAATCGCAGATAGTATTGCCAATTTTAAAACCAGGTAAACTCCCCTCTGACGCATCTGCTTACCGTCCAATAGCGTTATCATCGGTATTACTTAAGTTAGCTGAACACCTAGTGAAAAATCGTTTGGAGTGGTATGTGGAAAGTAATAGTTTTTTGGCAGACAGTCAATTCGGCTTTAGGAAAGGTAGATGTACACTGGATAGTGTAAGTTTATTTATTTCGGATATTCGGCGCGGCTTTACACTAAACGAATCCGTAATAGCTGTTTTTCTCGACATAAATTCTGCATACGATAATGTTGTTTTATCCGTTTTAAAAACAAAATTGGACGCTTTGGGAGTTCCCTACCTATTAAGCAATTTTATTTTACGAATTTTATCTGACCGATTTATAGTACTCCCTGTTCCTGACTTTAATGAAAAGAGATCTGTAAATAGAGGCCTTCCTCAAGGGTCGGTTTTGAGCCCACTTTTGTATAATATATACACCCACGATTTGGAATCATCTTTATATAGTAATGTTAACATACTGCAATACGCAGATGATCTAGTATTATATTACTCAAGCCAGTCTATCGCAGTAGCTCAAAATACACTATCAAAATCTCTGAATTTTTTAAAAATTTGGATGGATAAGAATGGCATGAAACTATCAGTGTCAAAAAGTGCTGTGGTTATTTTCTCAAGAAAGCGTATTTTACCATATCTCCAGTTATACTATGATCATAATGCAATCCCTATAGTTAATGAGTTTAAGTTCCTGGGGGTAATATTGGATTCAAAATTAACAGGCGTTCCGCACTGTAACTTTGTCTCGGTGAAGTGCGAAAAACTTTTAAATTTGTTAAGATGCCTCTCTGGTGTTTGGTGGGGTGCTCACCCCTACTCTATGAAATTAGTTTATAATGCATTAATTCGAAGCATAGTAGATTATGGTACATTCCTCCTAGAACCTGCCAATATTTCAGCTCTTAAAAAGTTGGATCTTATTCAACATAAAGCCTTGAGAATTATTACTGGGGCGATGAGGTCCAGTCCTATAAACGCCCTTCAGGTCGAAACCTGTGAACCTCCACTTCATCTCAGACGACAATTTTTATCTGATAGGTTTCTATTTAAAGTTGTCCAGTTTAAAAATCACCCTCTTATTCCTAAACTTCAGGCACTTAATGAGATGATAACAGATAGTTATTGGTTACATAAACCTTTACCGTGTTTATTGATAAGTTATCATAAGTTCTTGTCTCTTTCATCTTCCACCCACCGTTCTAATCATCTACCCCTATTTTCCAACTCTTACGAAATTTTAACTTTTTCCCCTACGATTCATTACAATTTGGTTGACAAATCAGATCCTAACATTAAGTGTAGCTTCAGGTTTGTTTTAGATACAGAATTCAATGATTATCACCATATCTTTTCAGATGCATCTAAACATACCCCTTCTGGCTGTGTCGGTGTTGGAATTTATCATGCTCAATATAAAATAGTTCAAAAAGTCAAGCTTCCTCCCGAGTCTTCGGTCTTTACTGGAGAATGCTACGGCCTATTTAAAGCTATAGAATATGTCCGTATAATGAAATTGAAAAAGGCTATAATTTTTTCCGATTCAATGAGTGCCCTTCAGTCCCTTGAAAAATTCCCATTTCATCTCAAATCATCTTATCCAATTATTTTTGACATAAGAAAGGTCGCTTTTGAATGTGCACTGAACGGATATTCTATTCATTTTGCTTGGCTTCCGGGTCACTGTGGGATACATGGAAATGAAACTGCAGATTGCCTGGCGAATCAGGCGGTAGACTGTGGTGATATGTTTCCCTACAAAAATTTTAGTCACGACTTATTATCATTACCAAAAATTTATCTTTATGATACCTGGTCTAGTTTATGGCAGTTATCTAGCCAACGTAAAGGTAGATTTTATTCCCTTATTCAGCCTCAAATCCCGCGTAAACCATGGTATTTTAAAGCTAAGTTCAGCAAAAATGTTACTTCGATTTTAATCCGAATGAGGCTTGGTCATGTGTGCACACCAGTACATTTGGCCAGGCTTCATATTATGGATACCTCTATTTGCGAGTGTGGGTTGGACGAGGGTGATTTGAATCACTTTTTCTTCTCTTGTCCCTTATATGATCACTCCAACTTTCTTAATAGCCTCATTTCCTGTAATATTCCTCTTCCTACCAGCATAATTTCTTTATTACATTCAAATGATCTTAATATTTAAAAAATAATTTGCAACTTTATCAACGTAAATAATTTAAAACTTTAAAAATATGTAGTATATGTACATAAGTTTTTTCTTAATGTAGTTTAAAATTTTGTTCATGATATTATTAGCAGCCATATATATTAACAATTGCCATATAAGTATTGTATACTTACCTTTACAAACTTTCCTGATCTATCCTTTTCTAAATCCTTTTTCTCCGCTTTCTGTTCCGTTGAGTATCCTAAATACCCGTTTCCTCGCTTTTACCCGACACTGGTAATGCGCAAACCGCGCGAGCCATATTAAAAAAAAAAAAAAAAAAAAAAACTAACATTTTTGTTGTAATAGAAGTGACTATGCCTACAAAATATACTAGAAATTTTTTACGATATTTTTTGGTGTTGACTAGGGTAGTGCTATTTTTAATCAATTCATTTATTTATATTAGTTTGGGGCTAGGTTATTGGTTTGATTGATTGAAGAATTTATTTATTTAATTTATGTATCGTTTGCCAATCTTACTCGTGATTACATGTACCTGTTATGACACTATCTTATTCAGTCATATCTAAGCATATACGATTTTACACTAGTCACCACAACCGTATTACATAAAATAATATTACATAAATTTAATCAGCATACTGACTGAAAAAGCCTAGTTCCCAATATTTGTCATCTTTCTTTAAAAATGTATTGACTTGCTTAATATCAAACTCTGAGTTTAATAAATTAACATATGTTCATCGTCATAAAGAAAGAAAGTAAAAGAAGAACTCCCGAATTATGTTGTAACGTACTGTGACTAGTAACAAACATGGGGAAAATATGGCTTTTACCTGAAAATAACTCCCTAAGTATAAAGCCAAGTGTTGTTAGTTGTTAGACATCAAATGGCCAATTCAATTGGCCGCCTTCGTTCGCACAGGATTCGCGATAAAACATTCAGGGCCATCATCTACGGCTATTAGATAATTGGCCAAGGGCTACCAGTGAGCCCGTAAAACTCCGGACTTATAGGACCATAAAAGACTATATTTCAGAAGTGAATTGGGAAGAATATGCACATTGCTACTTATTATCTTCATTTTACTTCTTGTCATACACTGAAATTTTTATCCTTTCTACTGCTTTGGGTCAATTTATGGGCTACTGCCTAGAAGAAGCAGCGCAAGAAGCTAGATCACTAGGTACTATAAATAATAACTTTGATAATTTCCTGCGTCGAAACCTACTAGTTGTGCCACAAACCAGTGCATGCGGTTCTACATACAATGGGCTAGTTTCCTAAAAAAACCGAATTAGTCCGTCAGTTGGATTAACAGAAAATATTGGACACGTATTTTTTCTTTTCTCAATCAAACAAAAAATAATGAAGATATAGCCCGTTAAAGTTCCGCGTAACGTCACGCCTTGCGACACTTTTTAGCAAGGCGTGACGTCACGTGCAACTTTAATGCGCATTATCGTCATTTTTTGTTTGATTGACATAAGACAAAATATGGGTCCAATATTTTTTGATAATCTAACTGACGGACTAAATAGAATATTTTTTTTTGACCCAGGAAACTAGCTTATTACTTTAATACCTGTTGTAGCATCGACATCTTTTTAATGATTCTTAGCGCATGTTAAGTGGCATTATTTAATTTGGAGGCATATGTTATTAAAATATCTTGCACTGTCAAGCCCAAACCTCCCATTGTGTTTTGTTTTCTTGACCTGTCAGGTTCAATCACATATTTTGTGTAAATTATAAACTTTTTTTAGTCGACATGAATATATGTAAAACTGTTGTTCTTTTAAACTCGTCTTTTAACTCCTTCAATTGTAACATTATAGATTGATTGTTGTCTTATTTAATAAATAAAAATATCCGATTCCTTCTTAATAAGATCACTTAAGTGCCAAGAACGAATTAATTGTAATCTTGTATGGTGTACACAGTGCAATAAAGATTATTCTGTCTTTTAGGTATATGACCTAACCTTAAAACTGTCTGGTCTTGCTGGTTGGTGGTATGTACCTTTAAAAGTGTCTGGTCTTGCTGGTTGCTCCTGTCTGGATGTTATTTTTCAACGTGGCATCCCTAATATTGAGTATTTCAGGAGCACGCGCCAACCTTCAGGGAGCGTAGCCTATTTCCAATTAACTCTAGGCGGAATGTTGATTTGACCGAAAGTTCAACTGTTAAGCAATTCATTAACGGTACTTACCTTTATATTTTAAGGAAGATTGCTTGAATTGAGTTATGAATTCCTTAAAATCATGGAATTAGTGATACATAGATATTCTTATCATTTAAGGACGACCTGGTATTGGTTCGGGTTTCTTACGTATTTCCGAAAACCATTTGTTCGATTTTCATTTCACCGAAGACTTTTAATCGATCACTCAGCTGAACGATGCCTTATTCTAACGAAGCTTTTAATTAACCGATGGTAACGATTCATCGAAAAATCTATTACCGAAATTTTTTTCACCAACCATAAAAACGGACCTATCATGGACCAAAGCCAAGTGGTTGCAGGTTTTTTTTTTTGTGTTTGTGTGATGAGCACGAGCATTTGTTTCTATGTTATGTAGGTTTATAAATGTATTTAAGGCTGTTTATCCATTATCTAGTCTCCATAGTACTAACCGTGCTTAGTTTTTGACAACAAGAGTATTAGTGTTGGTTATAGGAAGAATTTATTAATTTATTTTCCTATTAGACAACCTCCGTAGCTGAGAGGCGAGTACTTGGTGTCGAAATCTCTGAGGTTCTGGGTTCGATTCTCAGTCGGGTCAATGTAGAAAACTAACTTTTCTATGTTGTCTGGGGGTGGGTGTTGTGGTACCGTCATTGTTTCTGATTTCTATAACACAAGTGCTCTAGCTACTTATCTTACGATCAGAGCATGTGTGATGTCCAATATTTATTTATTTATTATTTTCTCAACTTCGTCAACTTTGGGTTGTGTTCTTACGTCTTAAATCTCATTTGAATTCATAAAGTTTTTTGTTGGTTTTACGTACTACGAGTATGTGTCTTAATAATGAAAAGCAGATTTAAATTAAACTAGGTAGCATTTTCGCCTTTTCTCTCAAACTTTTCGTTATATCTAAGTGTCTCAAGTATCTTAATCCTATTTCATATTTAAGCGGTTGTAAAGGTTGAACTGATTTTACTTAATTGATTGTCAATGTCGAGTCTTTATCTTACACAATTACTAAATGACAAAAGTAATTACTCCTATTACGTCCACCTGTAGACTGTAATAGGCTGACAATGAAATAAGTTGGTTTGCTCTTCTAATTAAGCTGCTAAGGTCTCTGCGATACATACCTACTGCTCTATTTTCAGCATCAAAAATGTCTGGGTAGTGGATAGATCGTAGGGATTCTCCCGCAGGCTAGCGGGCATCCTATTATGTAGTTCAGTTGAGGCTAACTTACGCAATAGGGAGAGGCAATGTTCCGGAGGTTTCGTGAGTTTATGCACGATAGGAAAAGTTAGGTTATGTAAAACTTGGTAGTTGGTATCATCTCAGGTTTTCTATTTCCCTTGTCACAATTTTCGGTTACGCTTCGGGGAACAAAGCAATCTGTGTGAATATCGAATTTAAAGAGTCAGCTGTAAAAATAATTCTATCATTCATTTTATTTTGACACTTACTTACTTCTTGAAATGTAATTTTGAATAAATTTAATTATTTGTGCAGTAAACTGGATTCTGTTTTCTCTTTTCTGAAAGTTGTCTTAAATTCAATTTCTATGATTTGAATTTGATGAATCAAATTTAATCATAGCTATGCTTGAGTCACTTACTTAGATAGGAATTAAAACTAAAGTCGTTCACCGCTTATCATATCAGGTAATACAAGCCTATTACTAGTCTCGTCAAGATAATACCGGATTTATTTATCATGATTCACACATTTCTAATTTGATTAATCATCTCATTATACAAGTTCTTCCCGGCGCTTTGTTCCGTTCCTTATTGGGGCTAGATGTTTCCCGGGAACGACACAGCTCTAGTTGGGTTAGGGGAGATAAAGATACAATTTATTTCTGTATAAAAACTTAGCCCAAATACATAAAACTTAAGTTAAGAGATATCAGTTTAGTACTCAAATGTTATAATGTTTGTACCTAAACTAAGCAAAATTGCTTGCTTGCATCTTAGGTATTTATATCATAAAGAATGTTAGTGCTTATTCGTCAATAATGTAAGTGTTATACACTCACTATTATATAAATAATAAATAAGTAGAAGAAGATCTACTTTATGTAGCAGTTTTTACCTTAGTTTTAAATATGTTATACTCGTAACTTGTAACTAGATTCTACGGCGCTGTAGGCGCTTTCGTAATCAATTGAACTAACATATCTATCTGATTTTTTTGGCGGGGCATTGCTCATCACCAGTTTTGTGATGGCTAGGTTTATTAAATCGCTGGCACGTAGCACAGTTTACTCATTCAAGTTGCTTTGAGCATTCTTTAATTGAATAGCTAATGCAGCCGCAGTGCCCACAGGTAGAGTCAGCCTCCCGACAATATTTCGCTGAGTGGCCTTATTGTTGACACTTTTAACTTCTAGTTACAAGGGTGTAGTCTCTTACTCGGCATGAAGTCCAATCGATAAATACCCTTTTCTGCTTAATTAGAAGTTTTCTAAGGTCTGATGGTAGTTCCAGGATAAAGTTGCAGTAAGAAGCGTCTTTTTTACCGGATTAGTGGTTTAGTTTGATCGCGTTACTTCGCGTTCAATATGCGGATGTTTGCCCGAAATGTTTTGTTCGTATAATTATTCGAATACTTCTTTCTTCGGAGTATCATTCGGTACTCCTAACAGTATAATTTTAGGTTTATGTTTTGTAGTCTCGTCAGCTTTTAGCCCTGATGTTAAAGCTGTTCTGACTGCTTTAACTTTTCAAGGTCATCTTTTCCTTCGGTGCTAATTACGACGCCTCCAGATTTAGTTTTTCTTAATCCGCGGATATGCAGCTTGAGTTCATTAGGCTTAATGATGGTCTGAATAAGTTTTTTAGCCTCTTCACTCGACTTATCTTTGGTTACTAGGTAAATAGAAATACTACTGGTGTTGTACTAGTAGTGTAGATAGTCGTTTTGTAGAGCCTTTGCTTGTTCTTACCATGTCTGCAAAAGATGTGTTCGGTGGTTGTACTTTTGTAGCAGAGAGAACACATCCCTTTAACTCTTCAAGCTGATCTCCGATTTGATTAAAGGACTCCAGCTGGTCAGTCATGGTCTTGATAAGGGTTTGGGCGAAATATATTTTTGTTTCTAAGATTCTTTTTTTAAAATTGATAGTGTACAGCCACCTGAGATACACCTCCCTGCTCCGTTTTAAGTTTTCCCTCGCTAGATGTATTGCACGGGTTCCCTCTATCTGACAGAATCTTGTTGCTCCTAAATTCATTTGGCATAAACTTCTTTAAAAGAATATTTGTAAAGCATATATTTTTTTCAATATAATCATTATTTGGTCGAATGTTTATATGTCCGAATTCACAATGGCATACTTCTTTTATTAGGCATTAAATTTTATTAGGCATAATTTCGTAAGTACCTTTATTTAGTGTGACGATTATTTGGTACAGTTTTATATGGCATACAAAAGGCACGAATGCTATAAATAACTATGTCAAGTTTTAAACTAAACAAAAACTTCGTTTAAAATATAAATTTACATAAGATCGCGGTATTCGCGGTACTTTGAAATACTTTTTAGTGTTTATAAGAAATAAAAAATAGTAATTAGATACTACGAGCAAAACTTCAACATATCTTGTTTCATGATGTATTAATTTCCTCATTTCATATCCAGTATTTTCGCCAGAAAACTTTCGCAAAAACACCTCTTTTACGTGTATTCTCCTTACCCGTTACCTTAAGCAGATAATAGAAAATAAACTGTTGGCACGAGATAATTTATATGATCGGACTAACTTACCTAGTGACGTCCGATCCTCAATTATGTGAAGTAATCTCGTCCTCATTGTGTACAATGTAGTACGCACTTTTTGCTACTGCACTGATTACAATCTTCAAAGTTAGGCGCGTGCATGAACGCGTCAATAAACTAAAAAATAAATAACCGGAACGTGCCCGCACCGTCACCTATCAATGTCATCTGTCACCTGTCAATGTCATTATTTCAAAGGATAAAACTGGACACAACTTTCAAAAAGAAGGGAAACTAAGTAGTATGTAGGTATTTATAGCATATAATCTTTTTTGTGCTTTAAGGATTGATAAATACATAATAACTGGGTCGGGCTGGGGATAGGATGAGGACGAGATTACTTCACATAATTGAGGATCGGACGTCACTAGGTAAGTTAGTCCGATCATATAAATTATGTTCCATAATCTCGTCCTCATTGTGTACAATGTAGATGTTCAAAGAGGAAAGTTGTGTCGACAAAGCAATATAAACATTTATTATGATCATTTATATGATTTGCTAAAGTCTTCGCACATGATAAAACTTTATTTTATTAACTATCTATTGGTAGATGCTTAATTCAAGTTTTATCTAACAAGGATATAGTTGTTTGATTAATTCATTGGAATTAATCAACCAACCCTGTATATCGATACAACCCTGTATATCGATACAACCCTGTATATCGATACAATCCTGTATGATGATACACCTTGTGTGATGATACACCCTGTATGATGATACACCCTGTATGATAATACAACCCTGTATGATGATATAACCCCGTATGCTAATACAACCATGTATATTGATACAGTCCCATCCCATTTGATGACACAAACCTGTACCTATTTTATACCAGGAATTCTATAAAATCGAAAATAGCAAATTTTACTTTAATTGCAATACTCCTTTATTTTTGTTAAAACTGTAAGTCTTTATGAATTTATAGATTTGCTGGGACTGAGACTGATAATCCACCTGTTGTACACTTTTAAGTTTGTGCAATAAAGTTTTAAATAAATACCCCGCGCTATTAAGTAGGTATATTCTTTACGAATAAACTAGAGATCACGCAAACGAAATCGCGGGGCAACAGCTAGTTTAATAAGTTGTCATGGAAATGGAGCCAATGCTTTGAACTATTAATATCCGTCTCATTTATCCAGTAGTATGTAGTACATACTTAGTATATGGTTACCTAAGAAGGTAAATTTATCGATGTGCAAGTAGGTAGTTAAGCTAGTATTTCTTCTGAAAAGACTTATTTTATTTTATATAATAAGAAAATCTAGTAACCTTTTAAGTTATCATTGTCTGTAATACAATTTTTTATGCAAATAAATTAGTCTTAGGTATTCTTAATAACTCCTGTTCAAGGTGTAGTTCCAAAGTAAAGGAAACTAAAAAAAATAATATGGATGTTTACTATCGCAAATTTTTCATTAATTAGATGTTATAAATAAGGAAATTATATACAAATACTACTAGTATTGTTCCAGTAGGGATCCTATTTTGTTGACAATAGTTTCAACATTATTTTACTGAGAAAGACTCATCTTCTTAGAAAACCGTTATATGTGTTACACTTGTATGGCTGGAAATCAGTATGAGACTTCCTGCACTTTATGTGTGGATCCCTGGTAGGGGATATTAATAAGTTAATGAAACAGTCTGAATACTTATTTATAAAAAGATTCAATGACTGGTCAATTCTTGTAAGCTAATAAAAAATAATAATTAAATAAGTAATAATTTACCAATACATCACATCGGATAAGATAGAAAGTTTACTCCGGCTCAAAATACTTCTAGCAGCCTTACAGCCTTAGTCCAATAACAAGGTAAGGCAACATTTATTGCCTGCATTGCCTTAATTATTGCCACTGATCAATGCCTCTATCGCCTCATCAATTTTTTTTTTTTTTTTTTTTTTTTTTTTTTTTTTTTCATTTAAGTTAAGTTAGAAATTTTCTGTCATTATTTATCATCTCCATTTTTGCTTTACATGGTAATTTAATATCTAATAAAATTATTTATACATAGACTTACATAGGTACTTGACAATCTTCAATTATAATTGTAAGATTCATGCCTTAATTTAAATAATAATTTTAAGTCAGTAGTATATTTTTTATGAAGTTTATAGTTTCATGGATACAATTTTAATTTTTTTAGTTATGTTTTAATAAATCATATTTTATTATAATCATCTATTTAAATATGAACCTTTGTTATCCACCTGGGATAATTCAGTTTATTTACTATCTTTAGTGTCTTGATAATTTAATGATTGGATGATTATTTATCTTTATCTTAAATTTTTGGTATCAAACATTTTCACAAATAATAAAATGTCTAGAAATATATGGTTTATAACAAAAATATATTAAAAATATATTTAGGTCAGATTTGAAAATTCAAGTTATCATTGGAACTTTGTGTCTAGTTTTGAATTTCTCTTACTTTTCCAAAGGTAGCAGGTACCTACTTAAAAATTAAAATAATTGGTTTTCGACCTTATGACAAGTACATAAGGATCAATTATGGTGCGACATTTTTGCCTGTAAATAAAGCTGCATAAATCTTTCCATGGGTTTTTACTGACTGAAAATATTTGAATATAACATACAGTTACAGTTAAAAAAGTTTTTAATTATGGTAATTTTTATCTTGTTGATAACAAGGAGAATTATTTTTCCATTTCTGTAATAGTGATCTTCACTCACATTATTTGTAAGTAACACTCATCTTGAGTGTGTCTTTATTTCACTTGATGAAGACTAGAAATAATCTAACTAGCCATGGCGATCAGCTAGAATAATAACCTTAAGTCAGTAACAGTGTTAAATTTTAATTGCTTTCATAGATTATTATAGAATCTTGAGAATTAAGCTTGATACTATGAGAATTTAAGGTTTACCCGGTTGTAACCAGATCTAATATTATAAGTTACACAAATGGGATACCATATCAGTTGTATAGGAACATACAAACATGCACCAGCCAGCATCAATTTGTCATGGTCTCCAAACAGGGAGTCAACTTCCCTGTATTATGAGGTACAAGACAATGTATCTCGCCAGGGTCATTCGACCAGAGTATCGAACCTGGGACCTTTTACGTTAAGGCACTTCACGAATCAAGTGGACTAATGATCTTTAAGTCACAGATATCAATTAGCAATGTCAAGTAATGTTTATTTATTTATTTAAGCTTTTTAGTAAAATATAAGAGAAAAAAAAAACTTAATATGGTCATAACTACATGAACTATTGGAGTAAACAGGTTGTTTTCTATGGTATGCTTTGTAAAGTCTTGCCCTCTTGGGCCAACATCAAGAAGTATCTCAATTACTTGTGGTAAAAAACTTGTGGAAATCCACACCGAGATAAACCATAATTTGTAAAAGCGCTATTTATCATTGACTTGTATGTATATAAATGGGGCAGAATAAGACAAGCAGATCTGAGACCAACAGATTGTCTTGGTACCATTAATGGTTGCCAAAGGCCCAATTTGATAGTAACAACTGATGAAATTATTAAAAACTTAAAATCTTTATAAAAAGACTGAAATTGTCTAGGTAAGTATATGACTTGTTTACACAAGACTCAGAATTCCTTAAGCCTTCAATATCAACAGGCAAAGGAGCTTCTTTCATAGCCTCCTTAGAGTCAAAGTGTTAAGTTGAAAAAATTACTAAGACGGAGGGCATTACCTCATGGTCTCGGTACCCATATTCTCCCTCCTCTCTTTTTTTTTTTCTTCAGTGGCATTCGAAGATATGTATCGTCTTGATACTTTTGTGTTCGACTATATTTTCAACTTCAATTAATGAAGTCGGTCTCTGGTCAACCTTATAAGATTTGCAGACCCGCAATATTATAACAAAAATTTTAAGCCACAGGCTAACCCCTCGTGAAAGCAAGTGGAAGTGTTATAATTCTGCTGCGAGACAGAAAAGAGGAATAATTGTTCTCTCGGTACATATGATGTGCTAGAAGAATTTTATAATATTAATAACTTACCTTATGCTATTACAGATCCTTTGTAGTATATTTCTGGTGCAACATTGTATCGGTCTCATGGTCAACTCTTCATGAAGACTAGAGCCATAATGTTACGTCTCAGGAGGAATCCCTCGAGGAGACGCTTCAGACTGAACAAAAACCCACTGGCCACTCCATCGTAAAGGCCAGTGCTTCTGTACAGAGCAGTTTCTGTGGAGTCATTCGGAGACATGACAGACAACTAGAATGAACATATTGATCACCAACGGCCAACCTCCCGTGAAGGCTCCGATGTCATTCATTCTGAGACATGAGAGACAACTAGAATGAACTTAATGATCACCACGGCCAACCTCCCGTGAAAGCTCCGATGTCATTCATTCTGTCTCGTTTGCGGGCTGAAGAATAACGCAACTCTGTCACACACACTCCTTGTTTTCATGATTAATTTCTGGCTGATTATGTTGTTGGAGTGGAGGCCACGTTTTGGCGAACGTAGTGTAGGACGCTTCTCAACTCGATGGGCCGACGAACTCGGGAATATGGCTAGATACATTTGTATCAAAGCAGGAGATCGTACTCCTTGGAGCTCTTTGCGTCCTTCCCGTACGTCTAGCGGTGAGCTGTAATAGGCTGAGATGATGGTGATGGTGATGATATTATAAATATAATAACACTAAAGTTAGTGTGCTGTGGTGGTGATAGAAATCGTAGTAATCGTAATAATTGAGCCGAGGTATCGGTCCAACAATTTCACAAATTCAACTGACAAGTTATGTTTTCCAGCCACCATACTTTTACACAAACATCACCGTATTTTCTTCTTGGTTTTTTGCATTTGTATGTAAGCTGTAAATCACTAATTAGTTTAAAAACTAATTTATTCTAAATATTTATGTCTTCAGTGCTGTGTACAAAAAAGTACAATGACATTGACAGGTGACAGATGACATTGATAGGTGACGGTGCGGGCACGTTCCGGTTATTTATTTTTTAGTTTATTGACGCGTTCATGCACGCGCCTAACTTTGAAGATTGTAATCAGTGCAGTAGCAAAAAGTGCGTACTACATTGTACACAATGAGGACGAGATTATGGAACATAATTATAAATTCATGGAGGTGGCTACACGTGGAATAACTCCGATCGTAATTGATCTGCAGGACGGTGTAAACGATTAATAATTAATAATGCATAGCTGTGGGTACAAGACCCTGCAGCCACTCTCTAACTAAACCTTATTTTAGTAACGTATCTGTAATATACGTCTCTCTGCAGGACACAGGACTCATCCAGGGGCGTCTTAACGTATCCCGGGGCCCTGGGGCACAAGGATTTGGGGGCCCTATTGTAAAATTAATACTGTTGGTATGAGTGCATGAATTCCAAAAAAAGTATTCATAAAAAGCTTAGTTTTAAATTTTTCATTTTTTTCTAGACTTTGACCCCCTTTTCTTTCTTTTCAGTTAACTGTGTTTCTTAGTTTACAAACATGTTTTAGAGCTTGAGGGCCCCCGTGAGGCCGGGGGCCCTGTGCACCGGCCATGTGTGCCCTTATGGTAAAGATGGAACTGGCCTCACCTCAACTATGCGGTGGTTGGGCCATACTCCACCACGCGGGCCCAGTGCGGTGCGGTGGAGTGGTGTTGTAAGGCCACCTAAGTGTTAGGCCGTATTAAGGCCTCTGACTAGGCTTCACGTCTAGCATCAACGGATAATTACTTATTAACCGGGACCAACTATTAACGTGCCTTCCGAAACACGGGCATGCTTGTGATAAATGTCACTAAATATGGTTGGAATGGTCACCCATCCAATCACAACTGCAGCTTCGTAGTGGGCTTAAGGTAATCACTACCAAAGCTTATCCTTCTATACCTCTTATTTTAGTTGATTTACATGGAAATATGACCGGTTTCACCGGTTTGCTTAATTCACCAGGTTACATAAGTCAATAAATAGCCGCCAGCCAGACTAATTGTGTGTCGTAAATTAGAGAAATCCCACTGCCACAGACCGGCTTGTTACATTTGTATTATTTAATTGTTTTAGTTATGAATATTTATATTATTGTAAATATGTTATTTTACTTAATTGCTTTTACGTGATGTCATGTAGGTGTCAAGTATTTTCAATATGTTGACGATTGCTTTACATCGTTGCGTTTTATTTTAGTTATCTTTATTTTATATCATCTTTCTTTACATTTCAACATTAGACATTAGGACAATTAGGTAAATGTTTTGGTCAAGGTTATACCTAATTAACCACAAATACCTACTTCGGGTTTTACCAATTTCCTTATCGCTCTGTCGATCATTCATTAGTAATCGTTTAAATATTTACCGCAGTCATTATGGTAGAATAGTTGTACGTTCACTGGAAACTGCTTTAGTTCTATTTTGGTTCAATACCATGACTTGTAGGCTACTTGTGTCAATTTATCGGTATCTCCATACGGCATTGTCAGGGAGTCCCGGGCGGCGCGGGGTGAGGCGGGGGCCGCACGTCAGTTCCATTGATCGCGGCTGACGTCAGAGCGCGCGCCATTGCAGCTCCGTTCGCGCCTTGCCCGGGGCGCGTTCGGTAACGCACTCAATCAGTGCGTTCATTTGGCTAATGCGGCTGTTTGGATTTTATACTGTTGCCTTTTTTGTCTAAAAATAACAAGCTTTCGCTATAGCATAAATGTTTTTTTGGAATCCAAGTCATGATCTGTTTCATTCTTTTTTATTCTTTTGTCATTCTTGATATTTCTATTGCAATTGGTTAAGCTTTTTAACGCGGGCAACGTTATTGACTTTTTGATGATTTTAGGCTTTGCGAGTCTGTTTTTCGGTTATGTCGTAAACGTTTCTAGGTAATCGGTTCTATTTATAATTTCGAACGAAGTCATTAGACGGATTGTGGACTGTGGTCCTTCAGAGCTTGTTGGCGTTTGTACCAAAAGAAATATATCTAGAAAGTTCTTTTAGCTCTAATAATTTACTTCGCGGCTGCTATAATTAAAATGATACAGTACAGGTACAAGTCGGATATTATTCGCTTCATTAAGAAATCGTTGGCTTGTCAACTTGACACTTAAAACGAATTACAGACCAATTATTAACAAAACAAAATAAATAAGTATTTTTTAAATTTAGTGTGTATTGTTTAGATTTTAATGGATATGTTATTCAACAGGTGTGAAAGTTTCTCTCGCAGCCAGATTAGGCAGTTTTTGGGCAAAACTTTAAACTGGCACCAGGTTTTAATGATGTCCGTAAAATATTTTCAGAGCGTTTTTATTAAATTTCCCCGGCGTCGAAAAATTGTAATTTAAATTCTCGTCGACTGCCTAAAATTAGGTCGTAATCAAATAAGTTTCGAAGTTAACGCTTATAACTTTTTCTCTTAGAACGTTTATTATAGGCGAGGGCAGAACTCTAAGCTATAATAACTAGCCGTGCCCGCGGCTTCGCCCGCGTGTGTTTCGGCATGTCAACATAACTTATTATCATATTTAATCAACCTAATTTATTAACTCATTCATGAAAAAAAAATGCACCATGTGCACTGGGTAAGGTCCTTGCTGGCTCGCCATACCTACGCCTCTGATAAATGACCGCGCAGCTTTCGTAGTCTCTCTATTGACTTTATTTTCGGATATTTTAAAGTAACTTTTTTTCGTAAAATACGATGAATAAAAATAATACTTACTTAAAAAATAATAACGATTATGACGCTTCTTTATATTGTTCTTCTTCTTCTTAGGGTGCCTTCCCCTGCCGGAGGTTGGCGATCATCATGGCAATTTTTACTTTGTCCACTGCTGCCCTAAACAGGGACCTGGTGCTAAGTCCGAACCACTGTCTAAGATTCTTGAGCCAAGAGGTCTTACGTCTGCCTGGTTTCCGGCGTCCTTGAATCTTCCCCTGGATGATCAGTTGGAGAAATTCATACTTGTTGTTGCGCATTATGTGGCCAAGATATTCAAGTTTACGTTGCTTTATAGTGCGCAGAACCAGTGAGTGTCCAAGCCTCGACTCCATACAATAGAACAGAAAACACGTAGCAACGAGCCAGTCTTATACGGGTGGGTATCTTTAGGGAACGGTTTGTGAGGAGACTGTTCATCCTCATAAATGCATTTCTTGCCTGCTCTATGTGACATCTTACCTCAGCACTGTGATCTCCCAGTTCATTCACAGTACACCCCAGATACCTGTATGAGTGAACTCTTTCTAATGGTTGGCCTTGTATGCACAGGGTACTCGTCCGGTTGTAGGCACGATCAACAACCATGAACTTTGTCTTCTTAATATTTATGTTTAGACCGTATCTTCTGCTTATCCTCTCTACGCGGATGACCAACCGTTTTAAGTCATCTATATTTCCAGCTAGCAAGATGGTGTCGTCAGCATACCTAATGTTGTTGATCGGTCTTCCGTTGACAGCAATTCCTTCAGCCACATCCTCAAGTGCTTCAGCAAAGATTTTTTCAGCGTATATGTTAAAGAGGAGTGGTGATAGTATGCATCCCTGTCGAACTCCACGTAAGATATCAATATCAGCTGATAGATCATGCTCCACCCGCACGTTAGCTCTCTGTTTTTAATACAGGTTCTGAATATCATCTAATACAGGTTATATTGTTCCCTAGATCTTATTTTTTAAATTTGGCACCTCTTTGTAATGCAACCCTGTATATAAAAATGAATCTCTATTTCCCTTGGTCATCGCATCACGCGTTAACCGATGGAACAATTTTGTATTTTTTAAAAATTATTGTCAGGTTCTTAAAAAAAAAAAAAAGTTGCACAGAAAATACTTTATGAATAAACTAAAGAGCATGCCAGCGAAGTCGCGGGCAACAGCTAGTAACTGAATAAATATGAATTTTAAAAGCAACCTGCAAGTAAGTTTGATAAACTATTTGTACATGTGTATTGGTGGGTGGTACGTAGATGGATGATGATGGATCAACTCATTCACGGCCATACTGTCACAAAGTCGAGCCAGCGCCTGTTTAAAAGGCGAAATGAAGGCATTTGTTTTTGCCCAAATGTATCGCCCGATTTCACATTTAGATAAAGCCGATTTATTGCTGTCTCGACTACCCAAAATGGCGGATTCGTAGCTTTATAATTAAAGTTTGCCTAGCTCTTTTAACGATTGATTGTTCCTTTTATAAGTTTTAATTTATCTTGCCTTGTTTATTTATTGTAGAAATCTTATTAGGTTGTAAGATTTTTTTCAGAACAAGGCTTGAGTTTTTGGCTGTCTGCCGCCCGTTATGATAATTGATTCGGTCTTCATAATTCATTAATCTTATTAATAGCATATAAGAGCGCTACTGATAATATGATAGTTTCAAAAAAGATCTTATCCGGACGACGCACAGTGAACGATTTGCCCGATCATGGTGGACAAAAAGGGTTATCCAACATCCTAGGTAACATGATTCAAGTAAAAGTTTTGTTAAAATACCGTCACATTATTAAATATATTTTTCGAAGTGCCAGAAAGTATGTAGAAAATTACAAAATTAGTTGATTTCTGGTTTTCTGTTTGTCAACATCTCAGTACCTTATTAAACAAGAAAGTTAAATTATTAGTCATGAATCGTGAAGTAGTAGGTAAGTAGTATTTTATTAATATATTACTTTTGTAAATACATATGTGTTTTTTCCTACATTTTAAAGTTTGATAGACTAGAACTTGCATTGTACCCAGTACCCATTGTTTGTACCCTTGTACCCAGGCTGTAATTTTTATATATGGCAGGTACATTAATGTACTATATAAAAAAAAAAAAACAAACTGCACACTGGTGTACATCATACATTTAAAAAAAAAATTCAGAACATAACATTTACCTTTCGAAAAAAGAATTTTTCGACGAATGGCTCAAATATTCAAAATATGAAAAAAAATGATCGATTATTGGAAGTCCTAATTATGAAATTTGACCTAAAAGATGCCACAGAGGAGTCTATCAGGTCTTTGAAAACGGTGATAGCGAGGAATTCCTCTAAGTTAATTAAAAAATGGCTTCAGTGTGGAAAAAATTATGAGCGTCTCATAAACTCAGAGGCAAGTTGGTTGAACAATGAAGCCATAAAATTCACTGTTCAACCAACCTCGAGACCCCAGAAATCAAGAGTTCGCAAAGCTCATTGCATTTGAGTTGGACCTGGTGCCCGAAGAGAAACGTACAATGACGTGTTCTAAGCTATTAGACTTTATTAGAAAAGTAACGGGTGAAGAATCTTTAGCAAATGTCAGCTTACCAAGTTTCGACGATGCTGATTAATACGTAAATAATTGTTTTGGTTTTCTGAATAAATTGTTTTATTTTGATCAAATTATTTGTTATTATTAGGCAATTCTTTACACTAGATTATTGATAATTTATGAAAATATCTACAAAAGCAATTTTTACTTAATAATAATCATTTATTGTTTGATGTATGCTTATATTTAATAATAAATGATAATTAACAATAACCACTATAAACTGACCTCAGCTTTCATAGTAAATGTAGTCGACCAGAGTTCAAGTTATATCGGTTCAATTTTATAAAGTAGTTAACTAATGTATAGTTCTTTTTCCCATTTAATATGACAACCCCTACATATACACAACTTTGAAACTTAATATCAAGGTCTAAATAATATTGTCCACCATGCTTGTATAGAGACTGTTCACTGTGCGACGATCTATTCAGTGAAAGTTAGCTTATGGAAACGATTACTTTGACTTCTAGCCGCGTATTTTTTAAACGTAGAGGTCGTATACATTTGTATTCGTCCTAAGCCTCCACAGTTGCGCAACGCTCCCGCTGACTCCAGGGCTTGCCGGGGATTACGTTCGTAATCCTGTTTTATAATCGATCCCGGTTATCGGGAGCTTCAGGTACGACTTGATATGTAATTACAGCTTGACGGTGCGTTGTACGCTGCGGAATGACCGTGTCTTGCACCATTCAGTATGGAACCTGTAAGCTAGTGTTAATTGAGATATAATCGCAGCTCGTAATTGTTTACTGTTAGGTAAGCGACAAGTTGCGACGCGACTCAAAGCGATTTTCATACAACTTTGTATTATCAATTATGGTAGTTCGCATTTCGATCTACGCGACACGTAGGCCATGCGTAGATGTAGCTACTCTTTAATATTTTCTTAACGTGTCGCTTCGTATCGTGTAGCCGCGTTTGGCGCTTTTTGAACCATGGTCATCCTACCTTATAGTGTTTTCTAAATGTGCAGCTCCGCAGGATGTTGCCTTCTAATATAATTGTGAAAATAATTTATTAGTATTAAAATTATTTATTTAGTCTCCAGTCTCCAGTCATCGCGATCCTGCCCCCGTCTGAAAAAAACTTCGTAGTACCTTTGAGGGCCTCAAATTGAGGCAACTAATCTTCTTTTTTTTTCTAAATATATATAAAAAGACAAGTCCTGACTCACTCATTCATTCACTGACTGACTCATCAACGCCTAGCCCAAACCCTTGTATCTAGGATGATAAAACTTTGCACAGAGGTTCCTTTAATAACATAGACAAGGAATAAGAACGGATTTTTGGAAATTTAACCTCTAAGGGGGTAAAAATGACGATTACAGTTTGTATGAAAGTTCGTCATTTCTGAAGTTAGAAAGATTTAAATTAGTATTTAAGCTACTCTTTGTAAATGAAAAATACTGGTTTCGGAGTTTATGCGGAAATGCATCCCTTAGGGGGTAAAATTGAGTAGGAATTTTTTTATGGGAAAATATTTTTTTGTAATCTATGGACTTGAAATTTGGCACAAATACTCACTAATAAAAATAAATAGACACATGTTTCAGCATTTGTCAATTTTCATCCCTTATGAGTGTCAAATGGGGGATGAAAGTATGTATGTAAAATCTTCATCCTGCCCAAATGGCTTAGGATAGAGAGTTAAAATTTACTCACCAGCTATAATTTGTGACATAAATTCTTACCAAAAAGGGATGGTATTGACATGGGTTGAATTTCAATACAATCCCAAGAGAATAAAATCGAGAGGTCTTAAAACAACTTACAATACAGACTTTTGTTTTCCTAAAAAAAAAACCATTTTCTGAAAAATGCCTGCAAGATAACTCTGGCGTACCAGTTGTAAAGCTTGGCGCGAGTTTTCAGGCTGCGTGGGTACGAACATCCTATTAATTTCTACTATCATAAATTAGCTTAAGTACTTTTGTTCCGAATAGGAGGGTTAGATAGGGACCGTATTTACTTAGTAAGGGTGATCCACCTTGGACTTCGTCATCATTGAAGTCGTGCTAAAACCTTAGTCACAATTAAAGCACACCTAAACATAAAGGTTTGGTGTAGGTATATTTTGTTGTTTATTTCGAAAAACCCAATGACATTACTAAGAGAAGTTAGTTAACAAATATCTGTGACAAACTAAATTACACGAGTGCGAATATCTGTGACAAACTAAATTACACGCCACGGGGAACAGCTAGTATTAGGATAAAACAAGTTTTATAGATATGTCGCAGTAAGATAGATAAAGCCGTAATATAGTTATATCCCTAGGGATATAATTATATACCGTAACATAGTTATACGAAAGCGATTCATTACTATCTCACTATGAATATAGTTATAAAACGGTCCAAGTTTAGTGTTATACTTATATTACTAGATTAAGTTCAGTGTTATAAATATATTACTTGATTAAGCTTAGTGAAATAGAAATCTACCATATATAATTAAATAAAACAATATTATATTGGTTTTATCTTTATTAAAAAATCAACTTTATGCATCTTGCAGTTAGTTACAATTATACTTTGTGACATTAACACGTATTAAAGTAATTTCAATGATAATAAAAACGATCATATTTTTTGGAATTTAAACATTAACAATACAATTAAAACTAATCAAACATTAAAAATCTTTTAAAGCTAATCAACAGTTTTGAGATATCTTTATTTCTTATCAACTAAGTTGAGATCTTGGTTTCTTTAAAAGTATTTTTTAATTTTTGTTCAAAAAAGAAGAGGAATCATGACATCTAGAATTACATAGCACTGAATGCTTCTTACAGGCACATCTTATAATAGAACACTGTATATTCGATTTTTTACAGGAACATTTTAAATAACCTTGGCCACCAAAGCGCGACAATTTTTGGCATATTTCTCTCAGTGACAAGTTTTATACATTTTTTGATCCAATGGTCCACGATCTATCTTTGGTATCTCTATAAGAACTGAAGGTCCCACGTCAATGTCAGGAAATTTCTGTTCTTAGTTTATTAAGCAAATCAGCAGGCACTTGTGATGACAAACCAATTTGAGGATCTACTTCAAAAAGAGCTTTGTATGGTGTTCTTTTTATAGTTCGATGAAAAGAGCTATTTCACTAAACTTAATCTAGTAATATAAGTATATCACTAAACTTGTACCGTTTTATAACTATATTCCTAGTGAGATAGTAATGAATCGCTTTCGTAAAACTATGTTACGGTATATAATTATATCCCTAGGGATATAACTATATTACGGCTTTATCTATCTTACTGCGACAGATACACCCATTGACGCAAAATAAAGTAAACAATACACTATCTTATCATTATTTTTACACTCGAGTGTTTGATAAAAATGCACAATACGTTATTCGGTATCTGCAGTATTTATACAGGGTGTAACGAAAAGGTGAAATAAAACTTTAAGGGCTTATTCTACGGCTAAATTACATCAACTTTTTCTATGGGACCAACATCGAAATCGCAAAAAAAAAAACACTTTCCCATACTAAAACGCGACCAGCTGGCATCAGTTTGTATGGAAACGTCAATTTTTTTTTGAGATTTCGATGTTGGTCCCATAGAAAAAGTTGATGTAATTTAGCCGTAGAATGACCCCTTAAAGTTTTATTTCACCTTTTCGTTACACCCTGTATATGTATGTTTCTCATTAATTCAGTTTTTTTCCTGTTCTGTCCCGCTGTCCCTGTCTTCGAAATTAATTCGAATTGTATGCAAATTCATGGTCAAGATTAACGTGGTTTTTATTCACGCAGAGTGTTTCCGGAAAATATACTAGAAAATCCGTATTTATTGTCATGATCCACCGCTAGGGTCCTATTCTTTGACCGACTTCAAAAAAAGAGGTTATTTGCTGTGTTGTATTCTACAGTCCGCGCGTGAGTTGACTGCAGCCGTAAGGAATACGCTAGTCCTGTGAACTAATTAATTTAATTAAAAATTCATTAAAATTACAATAAAGTAATTTTAGATTTTTATTCTTGGTTATAATAATAAAACTTTAAAATTTTAATAAATATTTTTTTATACATAATATTAATGATTGTGTATTATTGAAATATGATTAATTGCATTTTTTTGCGATTAATACCACTTCAAAACAATAGCTTATAAAATATTTCTGGAGAAGACAATTAGTGATTTTTTATTTTATTTATTTATATGATTTATTTATTTAACAAAATTTAATCACAACGTAGAGGTAAAAAAAATTCTATTACCTTTAACATACATCTGTAGAACATTTTTCGTCATTTCTCGAGCTTGATGATTGCTGCTCTATATATAGGGTGTATGTGTTAAAAGGCATCGAACCTAATTGGCAAACCTCAAGTTGCAGGTGTACACCAAAATAACGTTATGTAAGGTTACTTGCAACTTGAGGTATACCGTAGGCTCCATACAAAAAAGTTCGAAGTCTTTTGTGAGATGCAACCGTCAAGCTAATTGAATTGCTTTTAATGAGAATTTTACATACATTAAAAAAGCGTAAGTTGTTTTTTTTATTGTCATATTAAATTATGAATTCTATAATCACACTGCCCAGTTTTATACAAGATCTCGGTTGATTTAGCATATTTTCCTTAACGCAGCAGACCTTTAAATCCTAAAAGGATCACGCTAACATTTATTCCGTCCGCCGGTGGCTCGTTTGTATTTGAACGGGCGCGGCGGTTTGGTGACGAGACTAGATAATTTGATAAAATAACCGCGAATTCGGGCAAATAAAAGGTGCGAATAATCCCTGATCAATCAAGTCTTTGCGACAAAGGTTTTATCTCTCGCTTTGAGGCGGCCTCTGATTTGACGAATCTTGCTGTTCGTACATTTTTCAAAATTCGAATGAGATTTTTGAACAGTCGTTGTAAGTTAAGTCTGTTAACAGTTTTATTTTGAAACAAACACTTCATCATCATCTTCATTTAGGCCATAGTACGTCCACTGCTGAACATAGGCCTCCACCAGTGACTTCTAGATTGGCCGGTTAGAAGCGGCCTGCATCCAACGTCTTTCTGCAACCTTTACCAGGTCGTCTGTCCACCTTGTGGGTGGGCGTCCTACGCTGCGCTTGCCGGTACGTGCCTTCATTCTAGAACATTTGGACTCTTTTAAAACAAGCCGTATTGAGCAGGAAGGAAGTCTGTTGTGCGTTTGCAGAGCCGCACACTGAAAATTATATTACTACTGTATTAAAATAAAATATGACAACTACCAACAGTTACTCTCAATAGATCGATTCATTACATTGAAGTTACTAGTAGTTTCCAATTTTTTGAACAAAAAATTTAATATACTATGGTCAGAGAACTACTATGACCAGTATTTTTGAAAAATAAACAGTATTTTTTTGACGTTTTACTTTTTAAGGTTTTAGGCTTTAAATACCAGTGGTCGTTAGGAACCCTAGTTACGAGTGGCTCATATAATACCTCGCCGAGCAAGATATCAATTAGTGTAATGACCAGTGGATGATTGCTCACTCAAACCACGACCCCTTTGATTGGTGCCAAGTCTCAGGGTTATCATTGCATTCAGAAATTCTAAACTTTGTATCGAATATTTTGAATTATCTCTGGTTTTGATAAATTTAATCACAGCCACTAATGGATCAATGTTCAAAGGAAATTAAATTAATATTAAATTCTTCTTAGAGGTGCTTGTGGCTCAGTGGCGGCAGAGCTTTGGTAGTGATAACCAAAGTTAAGCCACATACGCCGCGGTTGTAAGTGGATGGGTGACCATTCCAACCATATTTAGTGACATTCATCACAAGCGGAGATGCTTGTTGTTGATGCTTCGGAAGGCACGTTAAAAGTTGGTCCCGGCTAATATCGCTTAATAGCGTAGTCCTTAGCCTAGGGTGGCTTAATAACATCTGACAGTAAGGTTAAGTCTCAGGCCTTACAAAACCCCTCCACCGCACCGCACTGGGCCCGCGTGGTGTAGTATGGCCCAAACCACCTCATAGGTGAGGTGAGGCCTGTGCCCTGCCGTGGGACGTAGGCATACTTTACTTTTTTGCTTTATTAGATTCTTCTAATTATCTAGGCCCAAATCAAGCAAAGCTTGTACTACTACTACTAGGTAACAGATAATAAACATCCATGATATACAAATGCTCGTGCTACACATTTTTACCTTGCGGGATTCGAACCCGTAACCTCGTGGTTTTGTACCAGATGGTCGTCAAATTAGTTGGCTGGTCCAGTCGACATCGAAAGTACCTTAGTATCAGAATTTTTTTAAATAACTTTTTCATTGCAATACATATCATAAACTTAAGCAATACTTTTTTATTGCAATATAGGTATATATCATAAACTTAAGCGATAGTTTAACAAAATAACTTCGCAAAAGTTGAATAAAGGTGTCTGGTTATTGTGTCATTTAGAAGATTCAGTACTTTTTAATTAGTTTTTGATTAGCTTCTTTACTAATACTACTCAGCTTCTAACTAACTATTCTTGGAAGTACTTGTCAACCTGCTTCTAACTGACGTATCGGTTTAAATCTTTGTATGTATTTGACATGTCGTGCCGTGTGGGGACGGCCTTAAAGAATACACTTCTCCACCGCCAACAGGAGGCGCGTCGTAAGTCGCGACTAATTCCTGTAGCACGAGACGGGCAGCAGCGACTTCGTGCGAAATCTTCTAAAAAACCGCGCTCGCCAACCCGCTTGCCAAGCGTGGCGAGTATCGGCGATCCCCCCCAGCAGTGGACGCATACTATGGGTGAAATGATGAAAAAAAGATGATGTATTTGACATTACAATGACAATACAATAATTTGACACCATCATACAATCTGATGATGAAATCAGGAGGTGGATAGTAGACCTTTTCAACAATTACTAGTAAAACCTTCGTGCTTTAACGAGTTTAATACATTTAAAAGTGTGTTTTATAGTTTAAAAACCATCTAGTTTTATCATAAGCTGCTTAGACTTAAGCCCAGCTACAACTACACCAAACTTGCCACAGCAATTTTTTTGTCACAGTCACTGATCCCTAAAAATTGTGACTCATTTTCATGTAGCGAGTTATTCGTGAGTTTTTCCGAGAACATAATCACGCGGGTTATCTCCCTCGCTGCGGGAGGGGTGGGTAACTCGATAATACGGACTCGGGAACAGAGGTGTCCATTTCAATTTTTCCGGGACCGGTGACTACTTGACTGGCTCTGATCTGGCGGGAATTGTGAACGACGATTATAACTTTTGATACTTTCGAACGAATGGTTAGAAACACGCTCTTTAGCTGTCCGTTGTTTGTGTGTCCGTTTTTCTGAATGAGGAAGTCAATGTAGTCTTATTTCTGTGTGCAATGATATTCCTTTAATTTGTACAGGGTGTTGACACAATTGTTTAGGTTCAACAGGATAGTTTTACCCATTGACATAAACATTTTTATATTATGACTAACTTTGAAATCGCGTAAGTTAGAGCTTATGCTTCGTAATATCGTCAACGACGTCAAAGATTGTATGGAAAGGTGTTTATTTTTCTCCAGTTTTCAATATTAGTGCTATAGGTACTACACCCTTTTCAAGATAAGAAGAAACTTATGACACATCACGTGACTTCCCTGTTGACACAAATAGTTTTTGAAAATCGAGAAATTTTATAAAGAAAGTGTAATCGATTTTTATTCAAATGAACTTATTTAAAATAAGAGATATACCGCAATGTTCTACTGCCAGAGTGCCGTATACAGCTTTTTGACAAGTATTTTTTCCTTTTTTTGGCATTTTACCAAATAAAAGCAAAACAATAATGATAACTTTACAAAAACAGTAACAAAAGTCAAAATAGGAACTTTGCGAAAAATAACGATAACACAAATCGCATACAAAGCAGACGCTCTCGTACTACTGACGTCAACAGATAGGTTTTCACAAAATGACCGAACCGATTCATCGATTTAGTTCCGATTATGTATTGTGAATCTCTAGTAAACGTTCCGTTTTACGCATCAAGTATTTGAAGGAAATTCTATTAATTTATGTGATAAATCATTAACATATATTATTGATTTGCAATATTTGCTTAAATTTTTAGAGGCAAACATTATTGTGTTTTTGCAATGATATAAATTAAAAATTAAAAATATTTTTTATAAAATGTTATCGTAAATAGTATGGGTGAAACGGAAAATGCCAAGTGGCATAAGTATCTTCTTATCTTGAAAGGACTATATTTATCGTTAATCATGTTATTTCATATAACGTTCTATTAAAAATATCGTCCTTGCCCATCGTCTTCTTGGCCGTCAAATCGTAATCTACGGATAATTTGACAACAAACAGTACATGTCTGTTTATATTAAATCGGATAAGATAAATATATATATCTAGCTTACGTCAGTGTTTATTTTTATATCTTTAATTACTGATATGGAACTGTCAAGTCCATTCTATACCAACACTAACCCTAGTTTTCGTTTTTATTAAAGATGGCGTTTTTGAAGTAACTCTCTCTGACATACATAAAAGTAAATGTAATTAATTAATTAAGTTTTAATTATTTGCAATTTTGTTTATGCTAGCTCTAGACTAGTTTAATTTCTTTAGGTGCACTTTATTATTTCGCCTTCTTTATTGTTGACTATGAGCTATTGAATCAAATAAAAGACGAAACGAATAAATTAAGACTTTTCGGTCCTTTAATATAGAGCCATTCTTCTCTCCTTGTTTTAATATTTTCCACATTTACATTATTTCAGCAGACTAGATATAAACAGTTCTATGACCCCGCGTGTCCTATGTTCTTCTAGTAGTGATAAATTAAGAGGGTGCAGCGAGCCAATTGTTTTTTATTACATCTAAATCAGACCAATTATTTAAAAAATTTGAGAGGCGTCGACCTCAAAAAGTATCACATATTTGGCTGATTCTTTTTTTTTGTGTTCTTTCTTTTGTTCAATCTCAAGAGGTTTGTGTGGAAAGAAATACTGGAAAAGTTTCCTGGTTTTTTTTCAAATTCGGGAAAATCTTAACGTCCTTTTTTATAAGATTTTTGCTACGACGGGCGCAAATGTCGTGTTACATTATTAAATTTGGACAAGACAGTCTGTCGGGGCAGCTAATTTAGTAAAGAAAAGTATTTTTTTATTGTTGAAATTTTGATTTTACCTGATAGTAAAAGCAATTTGAGCACTAGATTCAACTCAGGTCCACTTGCGCATCTTAGGATAAGCGAATCTAATCCCGAACTATCCACTAACACGGTAATTAACATCATTCTGCGAGTATAGCTGTCAGGTTGTATGGCGTTGAAAGAGACAGATGGATGTCCCAATCCCATACTAAACTAATATGGTGGTGCGCAAGTGGACCTAAATGGTTTTGTTGTTGTACAAAAAGTAACGTTGTATAAAACATTAATCATTTCAGTTCACTCTTACTACTGAGCTGTGGTTTATAATTGAATTGATCAGAACTCCGGGCATTCAATATTTGCGAATTACGGTAATACGCTGACGAATAATTTATTAAACTCAACGAAATTCATTTCGAATTTATTTTCATTATGAATTCTCTTACTCCTTTTTTGCGTATTGCTGCCTTTTATTATAATGTTACTATTAATATCGATCGATCGATGATAGTTAGAAAATAATGGTCATCGTTCAACAGTCACACTTAAGTATTTAGCCAAAAAATAAAAAGAGCTTGTAGGGGTGACCGGAGGTAGTATACTACAAGGGTGCGTAATGCGAATGCAACACTGTCAAATATAAAAAAATAAATTTACTACAATTCTTACTCAACTGGGTGCAAAAATCTAAACCGATTTTGATAAAATTGTGTACGAACGACGCTTGAACCCTAGGGAAGGATTATACAGGCTACTATTTTTCAATTCACCTCCTAAGAAAGTAAAATAGGTGGTGACATGCCGTATGCCACGCGGGCAAAGCCGCGGGCACGGCTTTTTGTCTAAATACGTCAAATTTTGAAAAAAATCTACGATGTAATGACTAAAACTCGCATTTTTGGTTATTAATTTTGGATATATTAACAAACTATATTATTTTTACTTGCGTGTTACTCTTCTGTATGCTTTTTAGTAATAAATAACCTAAAAATATAAGCGCCTGATAATTAAATTACGTAGATGATATCCCGATGTTTTTGACGTTCCTCCTTAATTAATTGGCTCGTAATCCGAAGTCGTGAGTCTGAGGGCCTCATATCTCACTGCTCCGACGCGGGCCTCAACCTTTTTCGGGTCTTCTGCTACGTATCCATATTAATTAGCGAATAATGAAGATTGATGGCTTCTTTTATGTAATTTTGTATACGTACTTAAAACTTTTCCGAGGTACCTGATCCAAGTTTTCGTAATGAGCAACGTATGGTTGATGTGTTTTTCACATATTGAACATTTTTACATTTGAACCACCAGTTGGAAACCACCAGTTGGAAAATATTGGACACGTATTTTTTCTTTTCTCAATCAAACCAAAAATTATGAAGATGTTAAAGTTCCGCGTTACATCACGCCTTGCGACACTATTTAGCAAGGCGTGACGTCACTCCCAAACTTTGATGCGCTTTATCTTCGTAATTTTTTGTTTGATTGACAAAAGACAAAATATAGGTTCAATATTTTTTTGATAATCTAACTGACGGACTAAATAGAATAATCGTTTTTTGACCTAGGATACTAGCCTATTCATTGTTAACGAGTTTCAGTGTGACCAATTTTCTAGATCTGAACAATCACGTCAGACCTGAATAGGCTTGCGAAAATAAGCCGATCTCGTTAAGATTATCTTTTATATATAGGCCCGTAAAATACTAAGCCTAAGGCTGCGTTCTTTACTACAAGGAGGATTGCGGTGATACATTACGTGGTCTTTTGTATAAAGCCGTCTTCAATGAGAGAGGAGACCCTCAAATGCGTATTGTATCACTACGCTACTTTCGCGGCCATGCTAGGGGTAGCATGACTACCAAAATACGATATGTAGCGATTTATCGACACCAACTGTAGTTTTTAAATATGATAGATAGGTATAGCCGCCATATTGATTTTTTATCGATATAGCGATCATAACATGTGACAATAGACGCCACGGCGACTGAACATGGCGGCTATATTGTCATATTTTGACAGTTGGTGTATATCATATCGTGTTTTGGTGTTTATGCTAGGGGGGCTCTTAGAGTCACACTTAGAGTTCCCAATACTTATTTAGATGTTACAGCCTGTTTTATTATCAACTAGCTATGCCCGCGGCTTCGCTCGCGTGGGATACTGTTTATTTCACCCTATTTTATTAGCTTAGAAGATGGAATAAAAATAGTAGCCTATATCCTTCCCCAGGGTTTAAGCTTTTTCCGTACAAAATTTCATCAAAATCGGTTCAGCTTTTATGACAAAAAGTAGCCCATATCCTTTTTCAAGTTAATTAGTTTAGGCGTGAGAGCCTAAAAGACAAACAGAGTTATTTACGCATTTATAATACTGTAGTAGGGTTTCTGGCACTACTAGTTTGCCCCCAGCTTAAGCTCGAATATTTATCTCCAAAGATTTGAGAGCCTAGTAAATACATCTAGCCTTTCATTGTGATCAAAAGGGAGGCTGTTGGGCGTCGACAGAATTTACAAGATTAAGGATTTCTTCAGATGTAACTGACGGTTACGTCCTTCGGTTCAGATTGTTGTTTGACGTGACAAATATTGGGGCGTCCGGAGAACTATTGAGGTAGCGTTTTTGTGTGACACCTTATAAATATAGACACGAAATGGTCTGATGCTGTGTGGATTAAACTTCTTATGGTACAGTCAAAGGCAGGTCAACCTAACTAATAAGGTAAAGGTTATTAAACCGATTTTCAACTTTAAGTCCGACATGTAGAGATCGTTATCAATTGTGAAAATTTGATGTTTTGTGGTAGGATAACGAGCTGTCGTCTGTACTTTTAAACACAGTTCTTCGTGGGCTTGTCGTCGCCATCTCTGAGGTCCTGGGCTCGTTTCTCAGTCGGGTCAATGTACAAAACGATATTTTCTGTGTTATCTCGGGTCTGGGTGTTGTGGTACCGTCGTTGTTTCTGACTACTATAACGCAAGTGTTTTAGCTAGTACTTAGGATGATCAGAGCAATGTATGTATAATATTACATCTCGTCCTAGCATCACTGACAAAGGTGACAAAGGCTGACAAAGGTGACTGAGTTTGTTGGGCCGTTTCTTCTCATCACCAGCCAATATGTAGTCCAAAAGCGGTGGTAGGGTAAAGCTATATTTTGGGACGTGTATAAGTTCCCGGAAAACAGCCTATACTGAATAAATGAGTATTAATGAGTACTTGAACGTTACCTGAAGCATCCGTTAGGCGTGTAAGCTAGGCCATGCTATTTCTACAAATTCCATTATTAGTTTACTCTGACGTTACGAGTCTATGTAAATACAACAGCTCAGCAAACTACCACAAAATGTCAAATTTTCTTAATTGATATTGATCTCTACGTGTCGGATTGAAAGTTGAAAATCGGTTCAATGTCTTTTAACTTTTTACACCTGCGTCACTGGATTTCTGTTCACAATAATTTTATATTGCTACGATATTTGCTACGATGCTACAATATTTGCTACGAAGCTATAATATTTGCTTCTATGCTAAGATATTTGCTACAACGCTACGATTTTAAGAATGATTTCTACGCAAAGTTTTAGTAGTTCTATGAGCGTTACATTCAATCTAATAATAAATCCTGTATTTCAAAGGATAAGCTAAGGCAGCTAGTCACTTAAACCGAGAGTAAACTAAATAGATTAATTTTTAGGATTCAGTTCAAAATGTCATTGACCCTGATTTTGATAAATTAGTCTGGTCTTGCTAGCTTTTTATCATTAGGTATTTACCTAATCTGACTTGCTTATAAAGCTGGGTAACGGTTGTTAACAGACTTGAACAGTCTCTTATTCATTTTCATGTTTATTGTATTTAATTAGAGTAGGCGAGGCGTGGGCGATGTAACCCGCCTACCTTTAGATATTCTTGTAAATCCATCTGTAAAATACGTATCTATTTAGGTTAAAGTAACAATCATTTCTAATATTAAGCTAGTTTTTTACTATGGTATATAATATAAAGGGTGGCCAGAAAAGTGACGTCCAAAAATTTTTTTTAGGTACCTCGTGTTGTGAGATATCTGAATCACCCCTATGTATGTTCTACGATTTTTCGAAGTTTTGGATTTAAAAAAAATTGCGTATGAAGCCTATGAAGAACTACTTTTTTATTATTATTATGAAAGTTTAGAGTCTAGCGCATTCTCTGAAGCTACTTAGAAACTAAGAAATTATCAGTTTACATTTTTAATTTTATGTTGAAAATTTAAACGATAACTCATTTAACATAAATTCTCAACTTTAGGTCAATTTTGTAGTAACTTATATTAAAGTTATGAGGCTGTTTATTTTATGCATAAATGCACAGTTTATAGAAATTTTGCTGCAAGAAAAAAAAAGAAGAAACCTTCGTTTTTCTTATAGAAATTTTTCAACTGAGCCGGTTGCAAAAATTCATAAAAAAAAACGTAACTTGAAAACTACAAAAAAACATAAAACATACATAGGGTGATTCAAATACCACTCAACACGAAGCACCTAAAAAAAATTTTTGGTCGTCACTTTTCTGGCAACCCAGTATATTAAAGTCCGAGTCCCGGGATTTATTTAATAAAGCTGATTTTTTTCTATGAAATATGTATATTACATCTTACGATATATTATGTATATATTAATTGCTTACCGTAGTTTAAAATGGAAGTGTTTACACTGAGACATAATATTTATTACGTTAAAAATCTCTCGGACTAAAATATACAGATATAGAATAAATAGATACTCTTTATTGTACACCATACAAAGAAGTTACAATTTATGTTTACTAAAAAAATGCACAATTTAGGCGGTCTTATCGCTAAAAGCGATCTCTTTCAGACAACCTTCAGGTAGAGGTATATATTATATCCCATAGTGAAAAACCAGCTTTATTTCACTTCGGTCCAGAGAATCACGTCCTAAAATAGATTATCTAGGTACTGGATTATAATAATACGCCATCTTCCACTAATTAACACTAATATCGAATTAGTGATTACGGATATTAGCGTGCGTTGGTAATAATTAAGTTAAATAGCTAGAAATTAGCAGTGATCAGTTAGCAACGCGAGTTATTTTGGCTGTGTATGTTCTATATGTCTAAAAAACATGTTTCTACATTTGATTTTGGCAGTGTACGACATTATGTCGGATAAATATGTTTCTACATTTGTGAAAGGAGACGGTCGACTCCTCTTATGTTGTTTGCCCTAAAAGTAAAAGTCTATGCGTCACAATCAAAATCGAATTTCTGGGTTGGTTTTTCAGTCATTTATAAGAATATATAATATGTGACCGGCCTGTGATTGTGGTGCCACAGACCAGACCCTGGCGCGTATTGCCAACGATTGCCAGCTGTACTGTTTTCCTGGTGGCCTGCGGGAACTTAATCTTTTTACCCCAGCCGCTGAGGACTGGTTACGCCAACTAGCACTCGACATTTAAATTAGGATTCAAGCAGCTATAAATGCCATACGATATGATGATGTGACTGTGTGCTTATAACTTTAATCATTACTCAGATTACTAAAATTTAATTGTTTTTGTATGTAAAGTCGATAATAGCCGGCATGTAACGTGATATGTATCACAATCAATCAATATCATTCTTGAGTTACAGGACACCCTGTATTCTGTATACGGTGATTAGATGGCACGAGTCATTAGTCTCACGAGCCGAGATTGATTAGTAAAAAAAACAAAATTAATATTTTGACATTTGATATTTTGACAGTTAATGTATCCTATGTCTGTGGCATGATAGAAAGATGGGTCCACATTTGTATATTATCATGGAAAAAAAATATGGAAATAAATGACGCGTTTTTGTTCTTGAATGAATGCATAACACTTTACACTAAAGTAGTTGCAAAATGTTTAACGTCGCCTGCTGCGCTGCATAAAGATAGTTCGTGATAAAAATTTACACATTGGCCTGAAATAAAATAACGAACAAACAAACATACCATGTTATTGAACACATTCACAGTACTTCAGTACACAGTATTCTGGAATACTTGTATTAAAAAAAAATATTGTTATTACGGCCATAGCCGAGCATCGTCCGCTAAATCGTTAAAAGGAAATTGATTTCGTCAGGTCTTCAGCACTTTCTTTGTATCACAAATACAATCGATTCCCACTTACCTCAGTATAATTGCGTTCCTGGGCCTGGCCCGTTTGAACTTCGAGATTGAGTTCTGATAGTTAAGAGTTTTACTGAGTTTTACATTCACTTTGATCGGGAATAAAGAAAATTCAATTTGAAGCATTAACTTATCTGTGATAAATGTAACTGGTTGTCTAATGCGGTTCGAACGATGGAGGTCTTTGTAGGCAGTTTTTTTTTAACAAGCTACCATAGTATTGCTGAACTACAGTTTACATTTAAATCATATGCTAAGATGGTTTTTGATGAAAAAAGGCTGTTTAAATGATTAAATTAAAATTGCCCTGCTCTCATGCATATGAGAAAACAAGTGCATACTTGTTTTCTTGCTAACATACCACTTATTCCAACCGGCTTATCTGGAAGTCATTGCAGGATTTCTATGTTTAGCAGTAGACGTCCTATGGCTAAAATGATGATGATTATACCTACCACTTATTTAAAAAGAGGTTGACAAATGTGACCGAGTTACTTGAGCTGCTTCTTCTCTTTATTATCTTTATATGTTCCCTGAATCCACAAAAATTACAAGATTATAATTAGGCAAATCCGTCCAGCCATTCTCGAGTTTTAGCAAGACAAACGAACAGCAATTCATTTATATATATATATATAGATAAAAGATAGATAGATTATTAGCAGTGATCGGAATAGGTAGATTGATTTGATGTACTTGGTAGTGCTAGCATAATATGGATATGTTTTTTTTTAACTGTTACAAAGAAATTCCGAAATCCGGGGGGCATGTCCATATTAACATCAATGTTTGAGATCATAAACCCCAAATAAATCTACCTATTCCGATCACTGATTATTAGGCATTATTGCTTGGGTTTAATAACAACCTTATTTATAATTTGTTTATATTTCGTCGCAATTGTAAATTGCGCATATTTTGTGTGAAAAACGCCTCGTGAGTTCTGAACCTAAGGGTCGCGGTTGAAATCAAATATCGAACCTGGAACAAGGGCCCAATATAAGCCACATGAGTTATGGCAAATAAAGGATCAAGATTGAACTTTGAACGGTCTGCCAACGGTTGACTTGAAGGAATATTGGAAAACTCAAAGATAAAAACGACTGATGAGTGCCTAAACCACCTTTGTGGTTTCGGCAAAATGAGCATTTCTCCATTTGTAATTGTTTGCAGAAGATGTATTTCGTTTTATGAAAGTACTCTTCTCACAAGGCTTAAGTAAGGTTATTAAAATTTAGTTTTGTTTGTTAAAGAATAGAGCTTTGCATTTGGTTTTACGAATTAATATGTAATTAGTTATGAAAATTTCTTGAAACTTGGCCTAATGGAGGCTTTAAAGGCTCGACCACCGTGTTTAATTAGGCTCTTGTCTCTTTGAAAGTTGAGGTGAGAGAAAATTTAATTTAATACACTTCACTACAATATAGAAAAGAGAAAACAGAAGGTACGCACGTCGTTATCATTATATCTGCTCCACAGTCATTTGTAGTTGAACTGCCTTAACTTATTGGATGTTGAGCGGTCACAAAAGACCGCGCGATAATATTGTGCGAGTTTATATTGTGTTTTGTATTGTTTTACTCGTTCATTTTTATCATCATCATCATTTCAGCCATAGGACGTGCATTGCTGAACAAAGGCCTCCCCCAATGACTTATCATCGGAGGGGATTGCCAATATTCGCCACGCTTGGCAAGCGGGTTGGCGAGCGCTTGTTCATCTCAAACAATTAACAATAATATAACAATAAACAAAAATACGAACCAAACCGTGCCGTTGTGCCGTGTGGAGACGGCCGTAAAGAATACACTTCCCCACCGCCAACAGGAGGCGTCTCGTAAGAGTCGACTAATTCTTGTAGCACGAGACGGGCAGCAGCGTCTTCGTGCGAAATCTTATAAAAAAAAGTGTGCTTGCCAACCCGCCTGCCAAGCGTGGCGAGTATTGGCAATCCCCCCCGATGTTGGGTCATTGGGGGAGGCCTGTGTTCAACAGTGGACTTTCTATGGCTGAAATGGTGATTATGATGATGACGAACCTCAACAAAACTAATTTGGAAATCCCCGTCTGCTGCCAACAGCGATATATCTATCAATAAAATGACTGAGTCCCGACATACTCTGGCCTCGCCTCCTGCGTACTGCCACAGTACTGCAGAATGACCAGCAGTTTAGTATGATGTTGCAACCTGCATCGTCTGTCTTCTGTCAGTACATAATTCGTTTGTATGTGGTCTATGCTAAAGCGTTTTTGGAAACCCGCTAGTTTGAGATTTTGTGATGACTTTTGCACACAGCTTAATGTTTAATGTTGTCGAGCAAAGTGTTTAACAGAGTGTTACCTTCAAAAGGATTACCACATCCATTTTCTTAGAATCGGGGTTATTTCTAGCCATCGTCTCATCGAGCATTTTGATTTCACACTTACATTTCGCATGAACGGACAAGTCCTGTCAACTTTTGCCTGAACAAAAACAGTATTGCCACAGATTAAATATTGGTGGAATTTTTGTGGAACAAAATAAATGATATTTCTACTCTATGGGGTATGTGCTCCATGTTCCTAGTACAGTACAAATAAGGAACCCTAATAGCTTGGTCGGTGTCTGCCTGTTATGTACGTGACATACTGACCCTAACTATATTATAACGTTGCCCTTTCATAATAACTAGGACTTGCATAGCTTTGAAGCTGTAAAGGACGTCTGCTGGTTGACCCGATGAATTAGTTTCTGAGATTTGAGCAGTTGATCTACAGATAAAGATATTTATAGCTACGTCCAAAACGCATTAATTCGTGGTGTCCGAACTTGACGTTATCGCTTTGACCCTCTTACCGAGCAGTTAGTTTTTGCTGCATTCTAAACGAAATATTGCTCGCCTGGGAATTTGAGGTTGATTTTATTTGAGAAGAATTCTTCTTTTTCTTCCTCTTTCTCTTTTTGTGTCGACGGCAATTATGTCAAATTCTTTTTCGACCAGTATTGAACTGCACTACCTTCCTGCTCAATAACAATCTAAGGGCTCTTTCAATTAACACGTTTTGAGCTAGACGTCAGTTGTGCTTCAACACCGCAAACTAAATGTAGTTGTCATATTTTTTTCAAAACAGTTGTCATACAATTTTCCGTCTGTGGGTCCTGCACGATTTACGTCCTGCTAAAAAGTCTTATTTAAAAGAGTCCTTAAATTACAATTACTATAGATTCGATGGTTCAACAGGTTTTCTATTTGTCAAAATCTTCTTTGTAACGTATGTCCAGCGATTATTCTCAACCACGTTGACCGATTTGGATAATTGTTATTTTGTTCGAAAGGATTCCCTTTACGTGTTCCCTTTAAGTATTCACTTTAGGAGTAGTACAATATAAATTTGGTTAAATTCTGATGATGCGATCTATTAGAAAATCATCAAACATGTCACATGTGTAATGCATGAACTCCATTCATATTCAACAATTACCGACTTCAAAAAACTGGAAAGCTACAAATAATGTAACACTTTTACTTTTGGAGTCGGTGCCAGCAGATGAGAGTTTAAATGTTTTCGTTTGCACCGAATACAAAACTGATAAGGCACTTATGTGTCAATATTATTTTTAGGTTTTCAGTTTTTCGAAGTCGGTTTATATAGTTAACAATTAATACTACTTAACCATGCTCTTCTCTCATATTTGAGTCTGACGTGGACTATCAAAGAAATGAGTAATAAACCGTTGGATCTTAATATCTGAAATAGTAAGTGCTTTCGAGATTTATTTTTTATCGTAACGCGAAAGTGACGGCGGGTTGCGACAGGTGGCAGCACTTGTCTAAGGTGAGCGCTAATGGCGGCACCTTCTTTATTGGATTTCCGCGTTTCGTTGCGAGGCCTGGCCTGAGTGCTTGCCGTAAAAATAAGGGGTTATTACGTAAAGGAGATTGTCATCAGTAATTGTGTTCAAACTTTCTTAGCTTCTAACGACAGACTTCAAACTTGCAAATAGTGTAAAAATTGAAGAAAAAAAGAATAATACACAACAGTTATTCTAAAAGTGTAAAGAAAAAATAATAATTTTAAAATCACACGTGTCGTTTCTATAACCTTGCTAACTTCGAAGAATTGGTATTTATGCGGTGAACAGAACAGACAGCTAGGCATTCTATATAACCTTCCTTGAACTTGCTTCTTACTGCCTTGTCATGTGGTTGATTTCGGTTAAATTACATCATTACAGGTAAAGCAAATAGTTCATGAAACTACTATCAAACGTCAAATTTTCATAATTGATATTGAACTCTGCGTTAAATTTAAAGTTGCAAATCGGTTGAATGACCTCGAATTTTTTGCGTAGGTAAACCTGCTAACGTAGTCAAACGTTGTAGCTCTGCCTTGTGCACAATAAAGACTTGATTGGCCTATAGTTAAGTCGGTATTTAAATTACTATGAATCTCGATCGATTATAAATAGTTTCAGTGCAGTGTGCGCATTCACATGTTTTCGTAGTAATTGAAAGACCGATCATATTGTATTGTATTGGGCTAATCTCCACTAATGTCAAACCTTATTGCCAAGAGACAGGGTCCAAAAACATTTGTCCGAGCAACTTATTAAACTGATCGTATGGCGACGCAGTTATTCTTTGAAGTTATTCTAGAAGGAACTTGACTTGAGTCAGTTGCGTCACGTAATACAGGTGCGAGTACCCCTGTTTGTTTCATTTCGGCACTTTATAGCTGGCGTAATGAACGTCGATTGACTTACAGTTCAGGACAAAACGTTTGTTTCCCGAGCGTTTTGGATTCAATTGTTTTTTTATTGTGACACAGATAAATGGAAGACGATTTGTTAGCTATACGAATGTAGATGACACTTCTGTAGTTAAAGGCCTAAGAAGTGTTTGATATCGATTGTACATAATTGTCTAATGATAGTGAAAGGAAGGTCATTAAAGGAAATACAAGTTACAAAACCTACAGTGTCTTCACAATGCGAGTAGAATGGAATTAAAATAAAAAAATTAAAAAAAATGTTTATTTCCACCAAAAGTTTGGAATTATAATGTATAAAATTGAATTAACAAATATTGTTAAGTCACGTAACGTCTTATGTCAAAATATGATTCTAAAATTTATTTTCTTGGGTTGCTAAGACACTTTTTATATGCTCAGGTTATCATTTGTATAAAAACATATTTCCTCTCTCTCGCCGCTCAATAGACCACCCTTAAATGAATCGTGAGTTGACGTTGTCGTTATCACAGCACTAAGGTCGATATATTAAACGACATTATAGTCGATTAATTAAACGACACCTTAATTGAACACTATTAATTCGCTGTCATTGCAATTTAACGTTTATCTAATGTAGCTACAGAGTTAAGGTATGTGTGTAAAGTTAATGTGTATCGAACCTGTTCACACACCACACTACGGCTAGGCTCGGCCATAGTCGCGAGTGATCGGCGAGTGACTGATGGCACATGTGTGTCTATGTACGAGTATCTTTACAATTTCCTTTTGCGGTCGAGATGACGTAATAAAGCTTTTCGTTTATCAGGATGCCGTTAGCACTATGCTGTACCCTAGCAAGCATCGAAGCTGTTTGCTTTCGAATGATGGCGTAAAAATCATCTACACGAGCTTTCGCGAACATCATCGACTCACTGCAGAATCTGGGGATGCTGATTGCATCATTAAGGTATTTTTGTATTGCAATCAAAGTCTTAATGGTATTCTGCGTAGTCACCACACTAAAAGCTGCACGTGTAAAATGTTTATGTAAGATTAGCAAAAACTAACAAACGTTTTAAGTTATACTTATTGGATTTTGTAATTGAAGGGCACCTTAAAATCGATTTCCAATCCGACGTTAATGCGATCTTTGCTATTATTGATCAAAGTCGAATAGTCGGATCACCATTAGCCGATCGTAAATCAGCGCAATCAGAAAGGCAAAGAATTCAGTCGCCATTTTGTGAACAGTGTCGCCTGAACTCTGAATAGTGGACGATCGTTTGTCTTTTAGATTCGTAGTTGTCTATGACTGAGATTTAGTCTCTTAATCGACACTCCTGGCGATCAAATCCAAAGATAATTTTCTTTCGCTTACAGTTCGATCCACTCTCTGACTATCTCGTTCAATCCAAATCCTACCTACATTATAATTTTTATATCCTAAAAGATTTTTTTGATTTTATAAAATAATACTTCTAAGCTACCCAACTTTCTACTCAATAATGTTTGGACATTCTGTATTCTTATTCCTTATTAATTTGGACTTTAGTAGATTGTTTTTTTTTTTTGGATTGTGACATTTGCATGCTAATTTATGTAGCCCAATATGTGAAACTATATTTTAATGTGATCAAGACCTTGTATACCAAACTTGACTTGACGCAAATAAAGATTTATATTATATTATATTATTACATTTTATATTAATATTTCTTTTGATATTTTAAGCATATTCTTACCTCCTACAGCCAGTCTCATTACCTGTCAGATAAATGTGTCTAAAAATATCTCCCAATTTTTACCACGAGCTTCGTGTCGCATCTGTAAAATTTATTCACTCTTCTAAATGATAGGGCAAAGTTCACAAGGTTCGTTGAGATAATCTGAGTCCCGCTGTCGCGATTGCCGGTAGTAAAACCTACGAGTATAATTTAGAAATAATTTAATATGACTACGATGAAACCCTTCGAGAGTACCCTACGCAGTCAAACATAGACGACATATCCTTTGATTGAAATTGAAATATGACAATTGACAAATATAGTCTGGAATAACCTGGCTTTACTGTTTTGCTAGGATTTTTACTTGTAGGTAGAATTCGTAGGGTATTGTATCGTAAGTATTCGTAGGATTTATCTTATGAAACTGGTCATGCAAACGAAATCGCTAACAAAAACTAGTTCTAAATAAAATACTTTGATTGTTTTGTCTTATATCTCGCTGGCTTAGAGCGTTAGGGATTCAGTGTCTCTTGCCCGCAGCTTTTTATCTGGATCGAGAGACGTCTAAATACTGGCCGTTTTTACGTCCCGATCCTGTCACGGGGACGCGACGATCGTTTATCTTTCCCCGATGCAGTTGTCTTTGTCCCGTCGCGATTGCCCGCTGTCCCGATTTAATCGATGCGACGCTATTTCTACTGCCGCGATCGATGTTTGTTTTCGCTATAAATTGTTCTGCCCTTTTGTGATGGTACTCGAAAGCTGCTAACTCATAGATTCCTATTTTGTGTTGGATTTTTTAAAATTCTTTTGCAAAATTCGTTTGTTTTGGTCGTTGACTCGTTGTCTCTAGACTCTAAAAATGTGCGAGGAACTTGACTAAATTGAACAAACTTGTATTAATTAATATAAGCATATTAATTATGTTTTCGTTAACCATTTGTTATTCTTAATCCTTCCTTCTATTTAACACAGCTTTAACCTTTTATGTAGCCAGAACATAGTATTCAGCCACGTATTTATCTTAAGTAATTCTATGAAGTTTGCAATTCAATTTCCAAAAGATTTATTTAATTGTAACATTATTCATAATTAATGATACAGTTCAGAAAATTTCATAACAATATAAATAACATTGTAATGAAAATTTCTATTGTTTATTAATCGACTAATTACATGATATTCGGAGGGTTGCGAACAGCAAGTTCTTTACAATGACCGACCGGTTTCACACTGAGGGAGTGAAATTGAGAATGAAATAGCTAGCAACGCCTCTTTCCCTCTGTACCCCACGGGATTGGGTATTTTATCAGTGCAACGCGTCTTGCCCGATTTCTCCAGGGAACTATTTAAAGACCGAAGATGCAGGAGTGGTGATGTTGAGGAACCTAATGCGCTGTAGGCCTATATGGAAAAGTTTTCTTCTTCGCTTTATGACGGTAGTGTAACGAGATAACGGACATCTTGTTTTACGAGCAATATGTCATGCGGCTTTTCGGACATTTGGGAATGTATCACCATATTTGAGAGGAAAATTTGAAACCTATTTCGTGTCCTTTTTGTTTCTGAATTGGCTAAATTTTAGTCAATAAAACCCAGTTTCTGTTTTTAAAAATCATATAACTTCAGTGATTCAGTTTAAATAAGTATTTTTTAGATTATGTTTAAAATTGAGAGCTTTTTAAAGCTATTTCTTTTATTGCCGTCTTCAATGATAGCACGTTCGAAAGTTGACCATTCAATACGTTTATTCTGCGCAATGGCTTGGATGCTATTGTCGTTTCCATAATATCTAGAGAGCTCATATGTATGTACTAAGTTCTTTAGAACATTATTGAATTTTTACTCTTTGTATTGAACGAGTAGACAACTATCAAGGGAATATTCAACTTCAGAAAAAGTTTCACTTTGCAACAAGTTTGCAGTCTCAAAAATCTGTAAGGATCTATTTAAACTTTAACATTCATCAATGTCAGCGTTTGAGACGGTTGGTATGTGATTGTGATCCTTTTAAAACCCTTTTTAATGCCTTTCGAAGAGTTTGCACAGCCCCGGAGTCTAATTCCTAGTCATGAATTTGTAATTAAGTTTCACGTCGCTACACAGAATTTGTTTTACTGTTGAGTAATTGCGGCAAATTTGGGAGTGTGCCAGGGCACTGTTTTAGGGCCTCCGCTCTAAATTGTGCATATTACTGCACATGCAAAAGCCTGTTACAAAAGGTAATTATGTGGTTCGTTTTGTGAAAGGATTTTAGATGTTATAATTGTAATATGAATTTGTGTAAAATTCATTAGGAAGTAACATTTTCTTTTTTTAAATTAGAAAATTTTACATGAGGCGAAATTGTTCACATGAATCTATCATGTGTGTTTTGGTTATATTATTTATAGCATTTTACGTGCTTGTTCTACAGCGATAACATATAAACTTTTTTTTAAATCAGTAAGTAAAAGAGTTAGGGCCTCTTACACCACGATTTGATAGATAACCCATACAATTAGCTTTGAAAAAAGTGCCAGATAGGTTATCTAGAACTTATCAGCAAGTGGTGTAAGAGGCCCTAAGACTTCAAATATGTAGCTTTTATAGCCATATTAGCTTCCCCGTATAAAATGTTTAAGCGGTATCAGATTACTTTCTCCTAAAGACCGAAGTAGGCTTTGGGCATAAAGGAAAAAAGATTACGATATAAAAGCAATGTTCCGTAAATGCGTGCAGGGCAGTTTATGAATCGTATCCTTACAGATAATGCCCTGATGGCCTGCTTAGGGATGATGCGCCCATAAATACCATGTGCCGACTTAGGGACTTTCTAGGGCCATCTTGTTTTGACTATAAGTTTTCTTTATTGTACTCTAAAATTGGTATTTTATTTAACTGCCTACTAACGGACTGACATCAATCTTTTAGATTATTATTACCTAGAAGATTAATGTTAGTCCATGGTATTGAGGTATAATAGCTTAAATGATTGATCCAAAGCATAGTACGGTGATATAGGACGTGTATTAGTGCCTGAAACAGTCATCATGACGTCTATGTATAATAACCGACGCAGATATAGTTTGCATCACGCGGTCAACCTCAAAATACACTTTATAAAAGTGTATAGGGTTTTTCTAATTCCCCGCAAATTTTTATACAACTAACTAAATAAAATAAAATACTGAATATTCATTCGCTAAATTATCGCAATTATTGTAGGAAGCTAGATTCAGGCCGCTTCCAACCGGCCAATCTGGAAGTCACTGGGGTAGGCCTATGTTCAGCAGTGGACATCCTATGGCTGAAATGTTGAAGATGATGATGAAATTATAATTGTAAAACAGTAATAGTTAAATATTTACGAGTTTTGTCCTACATAAAACTGAAAAATTACTTTTTTTTATTAAAAATTCAACTTTTAAAACAATGTCAAAATGTAGAAATGTGTCGCATTCCCCAAGATTTCAAGCCATAAGTACAGGTTTATTACTATAACGTGATGTAATTAAGTGCAGACTGTAGGTCCCTACGTAAATAGCCGTGGCCTTTGACAGGTTTCCGACTTTGTCGACTCAATATACACTTGTAATGTCCGATATAAATAGAATACACTTGTGGCTTGTAATATTCCTTAATAATATTACGTGAAAGAATCGAGCACATATCCTATAGAGTGACAATACGAACCAACTTTCATCGAAACTAGTTAGTGATTTTTCACTTACTTTTAGTATGGAACGACAAGTCCTGTCATCTTTCTCCCAAAAACACAGATACAGATTTGAAAAAATGGCGAAACATTTTGACAAACAAATCATATGATATTTCTACTGTATAGCGTATGTGCTCCATGTAAAAGTTGCTTTGACTGCCATTAAATAGAAAGAAAAAAGAAAGAAAGCAGAAGTTCTCGTTTTCATACACGAAGACAATCGTTGAAATGCCTTAACCAATTTAGATGGAATGTAGTATGTAGCTTGACTAATCCTGGGTTAATATTCATCTTATGGTGGTAATCTTAGGGTAAAAGTACCTTATGGTACTTTTTCTTCTTGGCAGTTTTTGAGACGTTGCAGGGCTGTCCGATAAAAGAAACAGATTTTCAGACAGACGCTTAGGCCAACGCGAGTCATAAAGGCCTCCAGATATAAAAATCACGTTTTGAAAACTTTTAGCTCTATGAACCACAATTTGTTTATGAAACGGAGTTAGTTTTAATAATCTATTATGTTTTGTTGGAGTAGCTTAGGATTTTATGAGCACTTTTTTTAGCACTTTATGAAGTATGATATTTTATTGTTTTATTTTAATGTTTTAATTAGGCGTTCGTTTACGTTAGGTTATAAAATTTTACGTCGGCGCTACACTAAACCGTCCGTCGCGGACTTTCCGTCGATACATTTTATTGCATATAATTTTCCGCCATCGGGCAGACTACGCGTATTTCTTAAAACCTATTTAAACCCTCTCTATACATGCATCTATACACTATACACTCTCTATACATGTACAAAAATTTTTTACAAAAACTTATTTATGTCAAACATTTAGGTACCATACCTTACTATAGTACTTTTCGAATCGGCGATCGGTGTTGTAGCGACTGCATCGCTGTTGCATAGCGTTATAATGAAGAATTTGACTCTTTTGTTTCAATGTGTTTGTGTTGTTAGTTATAAATAAATACACTGTTTTCACAAGCACACCAATTAACTAGCACCAAACTAAGCAAAGCTTGTACATACTATGGCGACTAAATAACGGATAAACATTCTGAAATACGTTTATAAACATCCATGACTTAGGTACAAATGCTCGTGCTTATCACACAAACATTTGCCACTTGCGGGATTCGAACCTGCACCGCTCGTCTTCGTAGCGCGAACCACTACATCAGACGGGCATCAAGTTAGAGTAAAAGTTAACTGGTGCACATTAATATAACCTACTATTGCGTTTATGCATACCTTTGGAGTACTTTATTAAGGCGACGGGTAAGGAAAGTGACCTTGAGCATTAAGCGTCGACTAATGCGACTTCTATTACGTGCCTAAGATAATACAAATGCTTCTCGCAGACTAAACATCCATCCATTGCGCTCCTGTGCAAATAGATTATCATTGCGAGCAAAATATCCGCTAATGGAAAAGTAGGCGCTAAGAGTAAACATCCATTAAAAAACCTTATAATTCTTAATTTGTTGACTATTGAAAAAAAAACTTCATCCTAAAGTCACGAATGTTAAAAATAACTAAACCAACTTTGAAGCTCAACAAAAACGTCGTTTAAAATATAAATGTGTACAAGCTCGCAATATTTGCGGTCCTTTGAAATATGTTTTAGTGTTTATAAGAAATAATAACTAGTATTTAGATACAACAGAAAAAACTTCAACATATAAGTTACATGATATATTAATTTCCACATCCTGTATCCAGTATTTTCGCCAGAAAACTTGTCCAAAAACACCTCTTTTACGTGTATTCTCCTTACCCTGCGCCTTAAATTAAATAGATAGCGTAAATACTACACTGACATATTTTATTCAACTTGATGGAAAACTAATCAACGACTTTACGAAAAAGCAATGTTGACTTTTTTTTATTCGAATTAAGTAATTGCTGAATTTCCTTGTAAGTCGATAATTGAGACTTAGAATTTCGAAGTCCGAAACCCTAGTGCATGTTGTTAAGTGAAGTTGAGCCTGCTCAAGCCCGCAAGTTGCGACTGCGGCGACGCAAGCGGACGTTTATTTCCATGAAACATGTAAGGTAGCTTCCGTTCGGTATAGCTTGTTGGGACTTCGAACATGTGAAAGTTTTAATCAAACGACTAATTTATTATGAACTAAGGTAGCACTAAGTACCTGCTATAAATTATAAACACAATTATTACGCAGAATCAGTGTATCTAGTTATGAGTGAATACCGTATCAAATCTTTACAGTATTTTTGGAGATTTGTTGATTTGAATGACAAACTATAAAAACACTTTTTGCTTATTCTATGTCTCCTATATGTGGCAAAGAGAGTCTTTAACCATAGACGAGTAAAACTATTAATATTATACGATTATAATAATTAATGTACCTACTATTTGCAACATCTTTATTTCAATGTAACAGACAGTAAACGTTTTACAGTTGTAACGTACTGTCATTTGTATTTTTATTTTGTTATTCAGCGACAACAAAAGGTGTCGTGTCCAACAATATGACATTAATGCCAGTAATATTAATGTGTAATCGAAAACCCTGCAGATAATAGCACCAAAGGACATATTTGTTTTCAAACAAAAATGCTTTTTGATCAAGATTTTTCTATAGTGAAGATTCGTTGAATGTTTGAATCATCAGTAGTGAAGGATCCATTTAATCGCATATTGTCATAGCGCAATATGACAGAGGTACGTAAAATGTTTAATTAGCAAAATGTCCAAAGGGCTGTTTATAATAAGTCGTTTTAAGCAGGACGTAAGTTGTGCGTTTGCAGGATCGCAGACGGACAATTTGTATGACAACTGCGTCGGAAAAAAATATGACAATTACCAACAGTTAGTGTGCGGAGCTGCAAACGCACGACTGCCATGGTTAAAACCTTTTATTAGAAAGTCTTTTACAGTGAAATTTCCAAGGCGCAGAAAAACAAAAAAGCGATATCTCTATATCGCAAATTGGCCACATTAAATTAAGCCGAATAGGTTTTGATATTCTATTTAAGATAAAAAACCTGAACAAGGGGACCTACATTCCCTTTACACCCTTAGAACAGCCCCCACCCTTAAAGACTTTTCGTATGTTCATTATGACACCTCAAGATATAACTATACCAATTGTCAAAACCACACGATTTTTTCCCTTGATTATTAGTTTTCTCGGAATACAGTTTAATTAAATTATGTTTTGGTGAGGCGCTTAAATGTTGCGCATTACTGTTTAACAAACGTCCAACTTTCGCTCAATATAAGCGCTATCTTCAAAATTACGTACCCCAAGCAGCATTCCTTAACCGCATTAAATGTAACATTCCCTAAATCGCGGCCCATAAGACGCGACCCGCTAACGTTTATCGTGGGCTTGCGATAGCGGCCATTTTAGAATTCAACAGTTTAACTTCTGTTTTTTATTCTTTGTCATATAGCAGATTTAAATCTTGAAGTTGACGAAGTTTAACAAAAGTTTGTAACAATTTGCCATTGAATGTCTTGATGGACAATACTAGCGATACATGACCTTAATTAAGCCCTTCTCACCTTGGAAAGCCGGCGTCTTTATCAATCAATTGCCCGAGACATTACGAAGCCGCATAACAAGTCTGTAGTTGAAAAATAAGACTGAACTACAAGAGAACAATGTTTGCTGTCTGTCCTCTGAGTGTATTTAATCTTTGGAAACCAGAGTAAAGGCATATTGCATATCCTTAACAGGCTGAAAATTGCATTTAAAAGTGAGTTTTACGTCAAAATGTTTACTCTTTTAATAGCGATCTGCAGAGACGTATTATGAATGTACCTCTTATACGCAAATCTTTATATACAAATTATCACAAAACATAATTTTTCACTGCATATATCAAACTATAAAGCAAATCCATAGCATAACTTCATAACTTAGATTCGCGAATGCCGCTGTTTATGCCATATACAGACATTAGTGTCCCTTCTGTTTTTCTGCTCTTTGTCTTGGAAAATCGGAATGGGGTTAGGCTGTGTGTGTCGCGCAGCCGGGGGCAGGGCGCCGGCAGCGGGGCTACGGCAGTCCGCCCGCGACGCGCGCCCCACCCGCTCGTCCTGGCTCCCTCTCTGTGCTCGCCGCAAATGCTTCACGTAGTGCTAAATATACATTATCAGTGCCCAAGTGTGACTGTGACGAACATTACCGTTACTGACTATTAACTTCTACTTCGCCGGTGAGTTTCACGTTTTCGCTGTGTCCGTTTTCATTCGGCGTCCCATAGATGGCGCTGTCGTTACGCGTCCGTATTGCAGTTGTAATGGTTTTGTAACATTTCTATTTGAAAAAACTTGTTTCTTATGTAACTTTCAGGCTTCTTCGAGTTAAGTTAAGCTAAGTAAGAGAGTATTATTTTGCTTATGTAAGGTTGTAAGATATTTTAATGCCATGTCTATGGAACTTCGGACGCCGCGTTACATTGGGTATGTTGGAACGTGTGTTGACGTGATATATGATTGAATGCTACAAAGCTCTTTACTATATTAACAAAATACATATCAAATCTCTTAACACAAAAAAAAAAACTCGATGACATAACTTTTGGTAACAATGAAGTCGCGTTGGTCGCGTTGTATGTTGTCTTTACTTATGTTTATAAAATTTCCCATTGTTTGCTAATTATGACATAATATATAAAAACTTATCATGTATTGTATAAGAACGTTTATTTCTAATTTCTTTCGCTTCATACCATTAAGTAGTGAGACAAATTTTGTTTTCAATTGATATACTTTATTTGCATAAGAATATGTTAAATAAGTTTCAATAGTATTGTGCAAATGTGTTGCCAAATTGTTAGTGTGTAAATAACTCACGATTGAATTTAACTCACAATTTCAAGGATAAACTAGTGAACGTAAAATATTAATTATAAAAATATAAAGATAGTTATGTAATGACTTGTGCTCTCTCGATTTAGGTGTATATTTTAGTATTATAATGTATGTAATTAAGTATTTTATAAACTTAAATTGTATATATAAAAATTTCTCAAAAGTCACTTGTTTTGTCTCGAACTAATGTTGCTTAATTAAAAGCTAGTTATCCAGACAGACATAGTCTTGTCCAAAAAAAATATATATATTTTCTGGGAAACTCTTTCATACAAACCCTGTGCTGACAACACAACGAAAATCGGTCGAGCCATTCTCAAGTTTTTACGCCAATTTACGGCAATTGATTTTTATATAAGAGTACAATGTCTTGCGACGGTATAACTACTCGAATAAAGCCTTTATTATGTCTTCTACCTGAAGGTTGTCCAAAACAGATCTCTTTCAGCGTTAATTCTATCTTCATTGTTCATATTTCTATAAATATCCACTGTAATCACTTATTTTATATTAAATGTGACTGTATATTTTATAAAAAGTAACAGCGTTAAAAATAGAACTAATAATTATAAGTGTTTTCATCAATTCACTAAGGGATTTAATATTTAGACGGAGCCTCCTAGATTTATTTTAGTAAAATCAACCTACATACTAAAACCTATTTATACCCATCCATTTATTTGGCCGTTAGGTATAAGGATCCATCATTTAAATGAATAAGTTAATACAACCTTGTGTAAATATTGAAAAAAGTAATAATTTTACTTTTGCCTATCGATTTTAACCGACTTCAAAAAAGGAGGAGGTTCTCAATTCGTCGGAATCATTTTTTATTTTTTTTATGTATGTTCAGCGATCATTCGTCACTACGTTGACCGATTTCGATAATATTTTTTTTGATAATATAACACTTGAAAAAAATCGACTGCCTCAGGTGGGACTCGAACCCACGTCTAATCGCATGCCGGGCGAGTGCTTAGTTGGAAAAGCACTCGTTTTTTTTTAAAGTGTTATATTATCATAGATATAACAAAGCATGTAATTGCTAAAAACAAAATTTAAATTATTTTTTTGATTGAAAGATAATACTTTTAAAATGGTCCTATATAAATTTGGTTAAATTCTGATGATGAGATCTATAAGAAAATCATCAAACATTGCATGAACTCCGTACCACGCGAACTGATTTTAGTATCTATCTTACCTAATATCTTCGCCAAATGTGAACCGATTTAGATTATTCTTTTTTTAATGAATACTTCAAAGATACTATAGTAAAATTTTACGGAAAAAATTTCACCCCTAAGGGTGGAAAAATAGGAAATGAAATCGGTGTTCAGCAGTAAAATTATGTTTGCACTCGTAAGATTTGTTTTAGGATTTATCACTAAAATAGATAAAATTATTTAATTTAATAATAAAAAAAACCGACTGCAAAAAACTAAAACGCTAAAAATAATCTTAACACATATTGGAGTCGGTGCTAACGAATACATAAAATCTCTCATCGACTGGCATCGACTCCAAAATTGTATCCGTTTTTTTTAATTTTTATTAAGTACTATTATAATCAGCTAAGTCAAATTTAAATGTCTTTCATCATAATCATCATGTCAGCCATAAGACTTCTACTGCTGAACATAGGCCTCCCCGATTGACTTCCAGATTGGCCGATTGGAAGCGGCAAATAAAATAAAACATACAACCGAATTGAGAACCTCCTCCTTTTTTGAAGTCGGTTAAAAAACATAAATGGAGTAGTAAGGTGTTGGACGGCGCCCTCTTCCAATGCAGTATTTCTATCTGCTGCCTGCATTTTTGCGTATAGGTATCATTGCTCTACTCGTACCTTGTTGTAGGGCGACCTACACTACCTAGACAAAAAATAAGTTTGTCATTATACTCGTCCACCAGCTGGGAGAGTAACTGTTCTCTGCGGGACATTAGAAAACTACTACGCACCTGAAGGAAGATGCGATCTTCCTGTGCTTGCACAGCGAACGGTTTGCATCGGCTTCAGTAACCTGGTTCATTTCTACTACCAGCTGGGATAGCAGCTGTACGCCTATGGTGCACATCTCTGCTGGACCCTAGGACATAGAACAAGTAATGCGTCAAATACATATTCATTTTTTAGAAATATAATAAACAAGCTACGTATTTTCTGGACTCTGCTTGAGGCGTCTATTTTAGAATAAAAGTATTCATGCTGTGATACTGCAATCGTACTTTTTCGTTTCAGTAAAAAATGCAGTAGACCCGTTATTCATTGCATCGTAAATAATATATAACATAAAACATTTTCGTAAATATTACTTAACACTATTACAGCGACGCTCTCCGGCTTCGCACGAGTAGCACAAAGTACACGAACCTTTCTTGTAAATTGATCTATACAGGGTGTAACGAAAAGGTGAAATAAAACTTTAAGGGGTTATTCTACGGCTAAATTACATCAACTTTTTCTATGGGACCAACATCGAAATCGCAAAAAATCGCATCAGTTTGTATGGAAACATTTTTTTTTGAGATTTTGATGTTGGTCCCGTAGAAAAAGTTGATGTAATTTAGCCATAGAATAACCCCTTAAAGTTTTATTTCACCTTTTCGTTACACCCTGTATATTAATTAAAACATATCTAAATTCATACAGAAGTTTCGAAGAATAGCAGGTACAGACAGGACAGAATAATTTATAGTGAGTAAAGACATTATAGTCATCATTAATGCTCGACCTCAGAAGCATAAGGTCTGATGTGTGCAAGGTTTTCAATCTCACATCAGACCTTATGCTTCTGAGGTCAAGTGGTCTTGAATTTCTCCACGTTATTAAGAGCGCATTATGTATTATTTAAAAATTATTTAAAGCTGTAATTCTGTAATCCTAGGAGCCGCTACTGAATTAATAACTCTGAAATTCGAACTCCGCGCTAATTGGATCCGAATAACAAGCAATTTGTATTACGCCACCGAAATTGTTATCTCCCGAGGAGTCCACAGTGGAGTAGTCTTTTAATTCGCAAATAGGCTTTGCACTTATTTACGCAAATTATACAGGGTTATTCGTAAAACATCAACAACCTCCTAGGGGCTGATTCTGGTGCTTAAATACAACAACTCTATGGAACTAACATAATTAACTTTCTATGTGTAATTACGTTCTTTTCGGATCGCTACTTCGGGGATTTGGACGTAGGATGGTGTATCGAATCTGGGACCAATGGGTCAATTAGGAAAACGTATTTTTCTAAATTGCTTTAGGTCTGGAATAGTCTGGATGTGCCGAAAGATGCCCCTGGCAGAATACATTGTCTGGTACTTTTTCTGGTATTAGTCCGTATCAAAAAATATTGGACCCATATTTTTATTTTGTTAATAAAACAAAAAATTACGAAGGTACGTCCAAAGTTTGGGAATGGGAGCATGTGACGTCACGCCTTGCTAAAAAGTGTCGCGTGACTTTAACAGGCTATATCTTCATCATTTTTTGTTTGATTGAGAAAAGAAAAAAAAGTGTCCAATATTTTCTGTTAATCCAACTGACGGACTAATTAGTTTTTTTAGGAAACTAGCCCATTGCAGTCCACTGCTGGACATAGGCCTCCTCCAGAGCGCCAGAGCATGATCTAGCTTTTCTCATCTAGTCACTACCAGCCATTTTTCTAAGGTCGTCGTTCCATCGAGCTGCTAAAGCTGCGAGAGTTACTATTAAGCTGCGATAGTTAGTGTGTTGTCCGGCGCATATTTGTTTAATGTTATTTTTACACGGCTATTTTAACTGTAAATATCAAACTAAAAGAATACGAATATTAAGGAAATTAGTGCCATTGTAAGGCCTTTAAGTAATAGTTTGAAATCTTTGCCTGAGCAGTCACTATTTAAGGCGGTTGTCCACGAAAATGCAGGTTTTATGCGTGCGTTTTATATTTGAAAACAAAAGAAAATCTTACTACTATTATAAATGTCAAAGTTTGTATGTTTGTTACTCAATCACGATTTAACGGTTCCACGGAATTAGTCGGAATGCACACTTAGTTGTTGGTCTAGCTAGCTTAACATATAATATTTTAAGTCGCATTTATGTCTTTCCTCTTTGAGCTAATTTTCAAGCCTACACAGAAGAAGTAAAACCAATAAAACCAATTTATTTCTGCAAATAGGCCTAAATTAAGCTCTTTTACACGTCCCAATTTTTTTTTACCCTACCACTGCTTCGGGACAATTGTGGGCTAGTGCCGAGAAGAAGCAGCGGAAGAAACTCGGTCACTATTGTAGTAACTGGCAGATGCTAGTTAAATATGAAGAAATTTAATGGATTTGAAACCTCACCTCACATTTGGATTGCTCACACATATCTCCACTAATTAATTCTTGATTGAGTCCACCGCATCCAGTGTGAATAAAATTTTCGCGCAACTACAAAGCGACCTGCGTTTAAATAATCACAAGCTTTGCATTTTCAAACAGGCTCTAAGCCCACACATTAAACCCTCGGCCGACCCCAAGGGCGACGAGCGAATGCACTCGGGGGTCAGGTGTTGCCGATTTAACTTTTTTTTAACCTAAAAATTTATCTTACCCTTGGATGACCAAGATTGGAAAAAAATTGCCCATAAATATATAATATATAAAGATAGATTCAGTGTTCGAGAGTTGAAAGAGAGAGAGAGAAAGAGAGATGTTTTAGCGTAAAGGAGCGCTTTTAGCTTTTAGTATATTTTTGTGCTATGAACTCTAGCTTACTTAAAATTTCTTATCGGACCTTTAGGTACTGCTCATAATTTGATTGGCGCAATTAGCTGTACTAAAAGTAAAAATACTTGCAATTTGTACGGTCTGTATAACGCTTTTGATTTTCTCAATAAATTAATTAAAAAACGACTTTCATAGTTTACTGGCAAAAATAAGTACAAGCTTAAATCCCTAGTTTATGCGATCTCTCATCTCCACAACAATAAAAACATTGACAACCCCAACATATCCTCACAAACAACACGATTACCCTAAATATAGGGTAAAATACCCTCCGTTGCGAGGGGTGCCCAAAACGGGGTTAATGGCACGATCCACACGCGTTCCAGGTACCTACGGACCCATCTGATCGAGTGAGTTTTCAAAGCTTAATTAATGCCGCGGGATTCTCGTTTTTTTGGAGACCTCCAATCAGAGAGCTCCATTTACAAAGTCGATTTTTCTTTGTGGTTTAATTTGGTAGGGCTGACTTTGATGTCAGTTTTCTGTTTATGAGTAGACATGACAGTAAAAACGATGTTTTATGTTTCCTCAGAAAGGTATATATGCAATTAAGGTTCTAACTAGACAAAGATATTGCACAATTTTTAGAGCTATAATTAGTTTAAATGGTAATTGAATGATAAATATATTACGACAAAGCTTGCCAGGTTTTAATCCTTTTTAAAGTTCCGTACTTCAAAAGAAAAGATCCTTAAGCGCGCGTTTCCTTTATGCGGCATTCGCGGCAAACAGTGCGTTTGCCTCAGGCTTTTGATTCTTTTACGTTGGGATTGTCTCTGCGTTCAGCCTAAAAATCAATGCCTAGCATGCGGTTATAGGCGGTTCACATAACGGCGGGCCGCACTACAACGCATTGCAAAATTATATCCGATGTCTCATTTGTTTGTTTCTTTGAAAAAACGAAAAAGACGTGAGTTTTTATGCGTTGCTTTGCGATGTCAGCCAGCCCTAATGTGCGCGAGGTTTAACGCAAACATTTTTCTGACGGTTAGGTCTTTTTTTTCTATGGAATCGCACTTAAAATAACAACGCCCTATTTTTTTAATTTTGAAAACAGAAACATGAATTGATTGTTAATTTTATGGAAATTTTGTTTACGCTTTCATGGAATAACAAATCACTTGTAAGTCGGTTGTCCCCTCTAAAGTAAAAAACCGACGCGCTTTGTTATTTTGTGGCGCACTTGCCTATTTGCGAACAATTATTGAATCGTGTACGCTAGATGAATACAGCGTCTTTATGATTGACAAAATTTTAGGTTTTTTCTGAAATTGAATAAAAAAAATCTTAAATTTTGTCGCCCGATTTACAAATATTTACAATTATGTTTTTTTTATCAACTAACGATTTACCTTTTTTTTAATACAACACGTTTATGTAACCCTCATTAACACCCGCCGTAAGATTTTCTAGTATTCTCGAATTGTCTTGTTACCAGCGATTTATGCTCAATTGCTTTGACATTTGCCATTTGAAATAGGTAACGGTAAATCGTAGACCATTTTAAGATGTTTTTTTAGTTGACTATAGTTCCTGGTGATTACCTATAATCACTAGATAAAACCATACAAATATGTGGCCAAAGAATTTTTATTTTTTTGTTACTTAAAATAAGAAAAGCCATTTGTTTATCATTCGCGTAGATTGTCGTCTGTCCACCTTATGGGTAGCCGTCCTACGCTGCGCTTGCCGCTACGTGGCGTCCATTACAGAAACTTTCTGCCCCATCGACCGTCAGTTCACGTGCTTTGTGCCCCACCCACTGCCACTTCAGCTTGCTAATCCGTTGGGCTATGTCGACGACTTTTGTTTATTTATTAATTTTTATATTCATTTTATTAGTATAAAATACTTAATGCAAGCAGATATCAAACAACGAGACCAGCTGAATAGGTCAAAAAATAAATAATAAACGCTAATTGAAACCCATTCAGCAATCTATTGACGTGCACATGCTCGGCGGAATTCATGCCGGGTCACGCGATCGCATTTTTACACACCATGTCTATGTTTGCCTTGCATGTACTGTTTGCTCGTTAGCTGAAGTACATGAGGGGGTGTTAGAAACAATTTACCTAAACGTTTTTCTGACGATATGAATCGAGGGCTCCTAGCATGACTCCTCCCCCTCCTAGTATTTCTTGTGAATGAAAACATAAATTTGAATTTGACCACCAAAACACGATATTATTTATTTATTTTTTTATTTTATTTTTTACAAAATCTACAGCTCTTAAGTACATAATAAATTTTCTTGGTGACAAAGCAGACAGCCAGATTTGGATTTACATTTTGTTACATTTTATACAATACGTGTTAAAGAGGGGAACGTGAACTTACACCATTATATAGCGATTTATTGGACAACATCACATACATTGCTCTGATTCTATGGTAAGTAGCCAAAGCACTTGTGTTATCGATCGACACCAACTGTAAAAATATGATAGATATAGCCGCCATGTTGAGTCGCTGTGCCGGTGACGTCACATGTTATGATCGCTGTTTCGATAAAAATTCAAAATAGCGGCTATGTCTATCATATTTTCAACAAAAAAAAAAACGCTATATCATATCGTGATATAATATGATAATTCTAATTTGTACTGTAATTATTGACATTCATTGTATGATAAAAATTAACATTTGCACGTCGCATTGCGATAGAATATGTTGGAAAAACAGTATCTTTCATCTTTGTATTGAACCATATTCTGGCAAATAAATGATTTATTTATTTATTTATTCGTGTTTTGGTAATTATGATAGAGGGGAATGACATTAATTTTGTCACGTCTTAATGTTTAGACACTAGTTTCGTCTAGCTGATAACAGAGTTAAGTTATAAACTATGTTTAACTTTTAAGAGGTTTTTATAGCACGATATTTTATGTGCCGATTTTCTTACTTATTCTTTTCTTTTTACAGTTCTGTACCTCAAAAGGTTAAAAGAACCCTTCGATGTTTACTTCGTTGACCATCTGTCTGTCGATGACCCTTTTTACCCGGAACGCGTGAGGTATCAAACTGAAATAAATATCATCATCATGTCAGCCATAGCACGTCCACTGTTAAACAAAGGCCTCCCCCAATGACGGATTCCAATCCCAGTCGGGAGGGATTGCCAATACTCTCCACGCTTGGCAGGCGGGTTGGCGAGCGCAGTTTTTTATAAGATTTCGCACGAAAACGCTGCTGCCCTTCTCGTGCTACAAGAATAAGTCGCCTCTTACGACACGCCTCTTGTTGGCGGTGGGGAAGTGTATTCTTTACGGCTGTCCCCACACGGCATGGAAATAAATAGCAAATTATTAAATTTACAATTCCTTGAAGCTGTGAAAGTAGTAAGTAATTTTAAGTCAACGCACTCACAAGATTTGATTTATGCTGCATTTTTGATACTTGCAAGGGAATCAATCTAAAGGGCACTTCCCGTTAACCCAGTAACATGAAATTTGTCAAAAAGCTATCTTGCAGCACAAACAATCGTCAAAATCCATAAAACTTAAATTTGTAGTAACTTCACATTTTTTTCTAACAACTGAAAAATCGGTAAATATTTTCGTAACTATTCCCGTTATGGACGAACTATTACCTAAAAGTCTGTACGGAACCCTTGGTGCGCGACTCCAACTAGCACTTGGCCGGTTTTTTCTTAGTCAGAGAGTTTGTTACATGTGATAGTAAAGTTAGTCACTTAAGTTGCCTTACACCCCTCCACCTATCTGCTCTGGGCACGCTTAGTTCCTAATGCCCCAAGCCCAAGTTACCTCATAGGTGAGGTGAACCTTGTGCCGTGCAGTGGAATGTTTTATAATTTAAACTAGCTGTCCCAGCGAACTTCGTACCGCCCCTTCATAAATTTTTTTTTCGTGAATATTTTCGTCTTTTTTATAGTTATTCTGCTATTCAGGGCAGAGACCAATTTAACAAATCAAATATCATAAAAATCGGTCCAGCCGTTCTCGACTTATAAATGGTGTAACTAACCCGATTTTCTTTTTTTTTGTGAATTTTTTCGAACTTTTTATAGTTATTCTGCTATTTGGGACGGAGACAAATTCAACAAATCAAAGATCATAAAAATCGGTCCAGCCGTTCTTGACTTATAAATGGTGTTACTAACCCGACTTTCTTTTATACAGTGTGTGGCCTGGAACCTGGGATAATATTGAAAACAGAGACTATAGGTCATTAGTAATTGAATCATTATGGTCCCAACTAATTAAAATTAAAACTTTACTTTTAGATTTTTTCTAAAAAACCTAATCGTAAATACAATGTAATGCAAACAATGCAATAGTTCCACTCAACTTGATCGATTGAGTTCATCTGCATCGTACTTATTCTGAGCTACTCGGAACATCTCTATGACACGACATTGACAACGTTTGCAATAATACACTGATTATGAATCGTAACTTTAAATTCTTATTGCGTGTAATGCATGGGTTTTCGTTGACTGGAATATTTTCAGAAAAAATACTTACACTAGAGAGTCTCGGTTTTGAATATTATCCCCGGTTCTAGGCCACACACTGTATATATAGATTTAAAATATAATTTTCTTTCTTCATTGCGCAAGTGGCTTTACAGCATTCTCTTTCAGTCAAATAAAAGGTGACGCTAACGGTTAAATATGAAAACCTATTTATTGCTGTAAGCCTGAATATTGAATTTAGCACTTTTACACGTCATTATTATATTTTCTTCTTTATGTGTAGTTTACTGTTTATTTATTCTGTATATCTCAAAGAAATCGTTGCAAAAAAGCTAAATCCATAAATAAATAAAGAGTTTAAGCATTTTCCTTATTAAAGTCCGTTTGTATTCTGCAAATACACACAGGATTTTGACGGGTTACAACAAACGCTTTCATGGTAATCATTATTACTCGAGCATTTGTGTAATTTGTCAAAATCTCGTTTGTATAATACAAGTGATTTTCCTGTTTATATTGCTTAATACCATATTATGAATAAAGCCGCCCCGACAGACGTTGTCTTGTCCAAATTTGTACAATGTAAAACGAAATTTGTGCGCGTTAATCTCATGGAAAGAGAACGTTCAGTTTTTCCCGAATTCGAAAAATTACCAGGAAAACTTTTTCAGTTTTTCTTTTCACACAAACCTTCTGACAATCTCGATTACAACAAAAAAATAATTAGCTAAGTAGGTGTAGCCGTTCTGAAGCGATGCGCTTACATACATTTGCTAACTGATTTTTATTTAAACAGGGTTACATTACAATCTAAAGGGTTGCCAAATCTTTAGCAGTGTTTCTGCAAATTGAATAAAATTGAATTACTTCTATCCGCTATTTAAAATCGTACGCGTGGATAATTTAACTCATTCATGAAAAAAATGCACTATATGTGCACTGCGTAAGGTCCTTGTTGGCTCGCCGTACCTACGCCACTGATAAATGACCGTGCGGCTTTCGTAATCTCTCTATTGACTTTATTTTCGGATATTTTAAAGTAATTATAAATAATACCGATTAAGACGATTCTTTATATTGTTCCTTAATTTTTTTAAAAAAATTGGCACCCCTTTTGTAATGTAACCCTGTATACATTAACAGCACATTAAGACTTACCCAGTATAAGTTGATCGCTTATTTGTATCAAATGTCTCTACAGCGCGAGGTCAGCTGCTGCTATGAATGCTTAGCTTGTGGTACTATCTGTACATTATGCAAAGAGAAGTTTGTGAACCAATCGTTAGCTACCATGAAGCGGGGCAAGGCGACACTGCGGTCGCGCCTGGTGTATCTGAATAGTGGTACATCACACCCGTCACCCTCGCACCGTACCACTTGTTCTCGAATTAACTTCACCGTAAAAGGAAAATCGTTTTTTTTGGAGGCGTAAGCTTGTGTCATTTGGAACGTCAGGCTTACTTAAGTCTGTATTAGTTACTTGCACACGTCTCAGTAGTAGAATAAATAATAGTTATGGGAATCAAAAGTTAATCTTCATACAATGCACAAGAACGCTCGGTCTTTAACAGTAGTTTAAGATCCAGCGTTCCGAGATTTCGTTTCCGTGAGCTTTGTCTATGTGTGCGTTGCTCGAACGCGCATTACTATTAGTTATTCTGTGTTTTAGTCAAACTTTGGGACAATTTACCGAAAATGTACATGTGTAATTATTGATTCCATGAAAATTGAGGATATAAATTAAACCGTCTAAAGGTGCAATACCTTTTTTTGCTTTCATGAAACTATTTTTATGCTCTTGGTGTATCCCGAAAAGAAGCAAATCAAAAAATGTTAATGTTACAGGAATGTTATTTATTATTTATTTATTATTACAACAAACAACATGCTGACTTACAGTTAGTAACCAAAACGCCAGCTTGCTAGTTTACAAGTATTATTACACACTAAGAAATACAACGTCAAAAGAAGTTGTATTTCATTGCAGTCCTATTTACAATTTTAAAATTTTACGTCATTAATTTTTCTAATTTATTTAAATATTAACTAAGTTCTTTAATCACTAAATCATTCAAGATCATATAGTAGGGTTCTGTCGATAAGGCAATAAGTGACTATTGAGCCGTGCCGCCTGCCACATCAGCGTACGAGTACCTGCTACGATCCGGTGCTACGACGCTACGCGCTACGGCGCTCACCGCGCTACGACGCGCTACGGATTACTGCGTTTGGTTTATGATCTTGTGCGAGGGGACTATTGATATACTTTGCTACGAATAATCGATGCAAATGATAGATATACCGTTGCTGCTTTTTTAAAGGAAGAGTGTATTGTCTGAAGGGTGTGCAATTCGCTATCCGACCGAAGTTATTGACTAAAGGATGCCCGGTAATAATTGCGTGCAAACTTCAAATTTTCGATTTAGAATTTAAAACCGCGGAGTTATTTTATCCCATCATAATAACCCATAGTCCTATCTTAATAACCAAAGACTATTCCTGTATTGCTAAGGACCGATATTTCAACAGCCACATAACTTTTATTTGTAGAATAAGTTTGACATGTTGACAGTTTTCGTATAGAAAATGTGTCAAAGCGTCACTTTTATTCGTCGAATAAAAGTTATCTAGCGGTTAAAAATCAGCCCTAAACTGAAATAATTTACGTTATCATTACATGTGTGACATAGAATCGGCTAATTTATGTATATATACCTTGTTTTTATTGATTCTAATGTGATCAAGAGAAAATTTGATAGATTTTTTTCCATCTTCCAACATCATCGTGAAAAGTAAATCTAAGTTGACCAACTCATTTTCTAAAATGTAAAAATGTCAAAATACCTTTAGTTTCTATAATGTTGATGAAATAATGTGCACCAAACAAAGCTGGCAGCCGTCCTGAAGGCTATTAACGAATATTTAACCCCCAGACGCCATCAGGCAACCCTTACATTAGGCCGGGTGCAACGCCATTAGGGGGTGAACAAACATTTAACCCCTTCGAAGATCTTGCTCGTTTTTTAACTTTATGCGCTTGGGCAAGTAACGGCATGTACGCTGTTTACCCAATTACTTGTATTTACCGTTTTTAGGAGCGAAATTGTTGACGTCTGTAAATTTAAATAAATGAATGAGTTTCTCTTGTGTATTTTTGCTAATTTACTTCAGGCAAACTTACTTTTAAATTTAATTTTTGTTCCAATTTACTTTTTAGTTACATTTTAATGAAAGTAAGGCAGCGTTGTTTCTCACCAAACGTATTGTGCGCCGACTGTGTGCATATTGTCAAGGTGAACTTTTTACTTCACACTATACCAAAACGATAATACGCTGTAGCGTACAAAAAGTAGTCTTGTAAGGCTTGTATTTTTGACAATGAATACGAACGCTGATGGCCGACTATTCCACGCATACATAGTTAATTTTCGCTGGTTTTCGAGATTTATTTATTTCTTTGTTAGAAAACAAACGGTCACACTGTTATCATATGAGGTATGCAACTATTATCAACAGGCCTATATTTTCCTTATTCCAACAGTTTATATTTACAACATGACTAGCTGTTGCCCGCGATTTCGTTCACGTGGTCTTCAGTTTATTCATAAAAAATTTTTTGCGCAACTTTCTCAATTTTTTCTTTCAAAAGAACCTTTTCCTGACAAAAAATAAAACAACAAAAATGGCGAAATTGATCCATCCGTTCACGCGTGATGCGATGACCAAGGGAAATAGAGATTCATTTTATTAATATCGATCAATACGTTGAAATAAAAGTAGACAGTGTAAACAATGCCATAATTATTATAAAAAATACTGTTTATATTTTGCATGATTTAAATTTTTCTGATTTACTCACATTAAACTCTGTTTATATAACACAAGACTAAAGAGTTTACGTAACGTCTCGAACATGTTCTTCTTGGCCTACGTAGCCACGCTTCCCGGTAATGTTTACTCTAAGGAAGTTCGTTTAACCCTTAGAGCGAAGGCAATTTAATTTACTCCGCCGAGGAACATTTACGACATAGCTGGGCACATATCAGCCTGTTCAGTACAGTTAAATGATGTCAGGAATATTCCATCGGTAACTTTGATAATAAAAAAAAAGAAAAACTAACTAGCATGACGACCGGTTCGCGCTCCGGAATACAAAGCCAGCCAGTTGCTGGTTCGAATTTCGCAAGGGAAAAATGTTTGTGTGATGACCACAAGCGTTTGTCTTGGTACGGACATGTGATGAGAAGGGAAGAGAGGCACGTAACAAGGAGAGTATTGATGAGAGGTAGATAACGACTTAAGAAGAGATGGATGGATTGTGTTAGAGGTGATATGACTGGGAAGGGAAGAATGACTCGATTACAAGTAAAGAATGAAGAGAAAAACATACTGCGCCGACCCAAGGTGATCTGGGAACAGGAAAGGCCAATGATAAATTGATATCGAATTAAACTTTTATGTTGTTTGCATTCACAATAATGCTAGTTTATTATATCAAGAATAATATTTTAACTGTGTGCCGTGTGGGGGCGGCCGTAAACAATACACTTCCCCACCGCCAACAGGAAGCGTATCGTAAGAGGGGACTAATTCCTGTAGCACGAGACGTGCAGCAGCGTCTTTGTGCAAAATCTTATAAAAAACTGGGCCCGCCAATCGCCTGCCAAGCGTGGCAAGTTTTGACAGTCCCCCCGATGATAGGTCATTAGGGGAGGCCTTTGTTCAGCAGTGGACGTTTTCTGTCTGAAATAATGATGAATATTTAAACTTGAAAAATCCCACCAGAGGCACTTGAAAACATTTTTCAAGTTTAAATATTATCCTTCAGATGATATTGGTATGATATTGGTTACCAGTGGTTAAAGGAGTGAAGACAAGTCATTATGACTTAGCTCATCGGCTGCTGTGCTGGCTGTTCTATGCCTGCCGCGCCACGCTCGATTATTCGCCAAGTCACGGGCGATGCGAGCGAATAATTAATAATCGTCAGCGTGATCGAGCAGCCGTTGTCAGTCTTAACTCGATTTGAAGTTCGATATAGCCACTTTCTGCTCCGGCTTGTATAGTGGCCTGATTAATCCGTTGTTACCCCTGTGACCTGCCATGTCATAGTTATATGATATGTTATTATTATGTTACTTATAACAACCATTGAATGGTCAAAACTGATCCTATATTTTTTAATATTTTTGTATATGACTTAGTTAGCAAAAACCTTAATTAGCAATTTAAATGTATCCTTCTGTGTATAAAACAGTAACCTCTTTGCTTCGCTTAGATTTGCCATTTGGTGTTCTAAGTTCTCACTCATATCATCTCATATCATCTGCCATCTATTTACATTTTATCCATTTTTATGTTAACGACGTCAATACTTCACGAAAAAGTAACCTTATTGTGTTATATACGTTTTGTTTAATACATTTAACTCACCCCGCATATTTTTTGTTTCAGGTAAGCGCAAATAGCTCCAGCCAAGATTTTAAACTCCCCGAAGTTCCATTATTCTATTTGCCGGGTTTTAATCTCGGGAAATAACTCTCGAGTTTTTCGCGTAACGCTACGGCGGAGTTGGGAACTTCGTAGCGGCTACGGCAAAAGTTCGTAGCAGCTACGACACGTAGCCGTGGCCAAGTGGTACGTTTGTTGCAAAGTTTTCAAAAATGTTTTATTGTTTCTAGAAGACTACCTGCGGGTGGTTGACATGTAGTTCTTATATTTCTGTAGTTTATGATAGTTTTATCATTAAAATTAAAGCTTCGACAAATTAAAACTGCGAATGCTTACTTTACATGGGTGACAGTCATTCAAAGAGTTGTAAACTGAGGCAGTTGTGATCTATTGGATATAAAAAATACATGATTTAGTAATGTACATAAATTAATTATGTAGTAAGTTATGTTCAATGGTTTTAATAGTTCTGTAAATAAGGTATTCTCAAAAATATTCGTAGTTATTATTTATTGAAGCTGTTTCGACATTTCGAATAAATAGCATGCTTAATAGCAAATTTTAAGCAATTTACCACCACAATCTGTTTCGTACAACCTTTAACTCATTTATTGCTAATAACACGTACCTACTACACAATTGAGTACTATTGTTAAGCTTTAGATCTTATTGATCAGCATTTTTATGTCTTCTTCTTCTTCTTCATCTATACGGTTAATCCCTGTTGCGTCCAAAGCTATTTCTTTGGAGCCCAGTGTCCGCTTTCCTTGATTTACTCCTCCACTTCGCGCGGTCTTAAGCGTCTCTAGTTGTGCGATCATTGGCACGCATGTCAGCCCTCACGACGCCAAGCCAGCATTTCTTTGGTCTACCCCGTTTGCTAGGACCTGGCGGTGGCGGCATGGCTAGACATTTGTTTCCTACGTAGCTTCCCGGTTTCCGCAAAACATGGCCGTACCAGCGTAGGCGACTCTCCTGCAGTTTGTCTGCAATATCACGGACACGAAGGCTGCCGCGGCACGAAGGCTACCGCGCGGATTTGCATTTTTATGTATATATTTTTAAAGTGAATGTGTGGTTTTTATATTTGGAGATTCTGTAAGATTGAAGTAGCGCTAAAGTCTTTTCTCACGCTTGGACCGTTTACGGAACACTTAAAGAAACACATTAAGGTAAGTGCGGATTGCTGCTCCGCGCCACCTTGCCGTTTTGAGACATACTCGCCTTTATTACTTTGTAAATTTTGCGCTACAAATACTTTCTATCGCATTAGAGAAGAAGTCTTCAAAAAGAGATGATAACACTAATCAACTGGCATACTTTTTATGAGCTGTCAAACCGCGATATCTCCATAGCTTTTCTATGGAAATACTCAATTGTGTCGTTAAATGACTAAATATTTATTGATTTCAAACGATTAAAAATCGATATTCGCTGATTATTTATTTATTGCAATATTTACATAATCAATAAACTTTAACAGTACAAAACCCTGTAAGGGTGTAGCAATTACAGCAATTATATCATCTAGGTAATTTATTTAAGCATTATATAATATATACAAAAGTCTTATAAGTAAATAAGTAGTTGACGCACATTCATTTATTATTTTCTTTAAAAAACTAAACTATAAAACAAAAAGGTTAATCATTATCGGTTCACATTTAGTGAAGATATCCTCTAACATACACAAAATAAATATGGGGCGTCGAAATGTGAACTTTCAAGTATTTTAAATTCGATTTGATAAAATAAAAGCATAGAAAAGAACAAACTTTGCCAATTTTCAACCAAGGAATCGTAAACATATTGTTGTAGCCTAACGTAAGTTTAATAACGTCGTATGTAGACAGTAGAAAGGTAGGCTTTACTGAGTTAAAATTGCCTTTGAGCTCTCCGATGTTCCTTTCCTCATTATTTTGCGAGTTGTGAAACATTATGGTGTGAAAATGAGGCTGAAAATGATGTATGAAGCCGATTTGGTATTTATGAGTACCTTAAAATAATAATAGCTTTCCAAATCATCTTTTAAAGCGAGGTGATTAATGACGGAGCATCTCAGCCCGTCACAGTGTACCCTAAATCAGCATTAAATAATTGTGTTTTATTAAAATAATATTACTACAGGAATTAGTCGCCTCTCACGATACGCCTCCTGTTAGCGGTGGGGAAGTGTATTTTTTACGGCCGCCCCCACTGCGCTCGCCAACCCGCCTGGCAAACGTGGCTAGTATTGGCAATCCCCCCTGATTATAAGTCATTGGGTGAGGCCTTTGTTCAGCAGTGGACATTCTATGGCTGAAATGATAAAAATAATATTATTCATAATACAGGATGTTGATTTCAATACGAGCGGAATTTTCAGAGGTGATTATGTACCTTGTTCTGATCATGAATCACAAAAAAAAAAGAATTCGAAAAAATATTTTTTTTATTAATAAATAATCACGGTTTTCAAAATAGACCCTATAGATTTTTAGAGTAGGCCCCCGACACCACGCCGCGCGCCGCGCCGGCTAGCGTGCGAACGAACGATACCTACAAAGCACAAAGGCACCGCAATCCTTTGTGTTTGGCGCGTGAGCGCCGCTCAGGCTTGCCGCCGGCCGCCGTAGCGCCGAACGGTAAAGTAGCGGCTATCTCTTTTTATCGCCCAGTCCGCGCTATCTCGTTCTCGTCCGCGCCGCTCACAACTCAGTTGTGCCGAAAACATCGCGTACGCAACTTGTCTGTGTTTTGCGAAAATGACGCAAAATTATTCTAACGGTGAACTCGTTGAAATGGTGCGATTGTATGCAATAACTGACAATAGTTTGAGTGCAGCTATTAGGATGTTTTGTGAGCAATTCCCGAACCGTCCACGACCCTCGAGATCGGTCATGCTCGCGGCGACGCAAAGACTACGTGATCATGGACAGTTCCATGAACCCTGGCACGCTCGAAGTCGGGGAGGCCGTGTCGGTCTTGATGTAAGACTGCAAGAAGATATCTTGGATTACTTTGAGAGGGAACCGAGAGCGAGCACCAGAGACGCCGGTCGGCATTTCGGTGTCAACCACACGACCGTGTGGCGTCTACTTAAGCAGGAGCTACAACACCCTTTTCACTATCAAAGAGTCCAGGACCTACTCGAAGTTGACCACGCCGCTCGAAACAACTTTTGCCAGTGGTTGCTGGAGCATCAAGACGCCAACATTTTGTGGACAGACGAAAGTTTGTTCACACGAGTTGGTGTGTACAATTGCCACAATGAGCACTGGTGGACCCACCGCGACCACAACCCACACGTTACCAAGCGAGACTCTTTTCAACATCGTTTTAGTCTCAATGTGTGGGCTGGGATAGTAGGGGATCAGCTGTTGGGACCTTACTTCATCGAAGGCCGCCTCACCAGTGCTACATACCAGGGACTGCTGGAAAACGTCGTTGACGAGATGTTGGAAGACATACCATTGTCTTTACATTCCAATTTAATGTACCAGCACGACGGAGCACCGCCTCATTACGGTTTACAAGTACGAGACTATTTAAATCGTGTATTTGGTAGTCAGTGGATCGGGCGTGGTGGACCAGTGCCTTGGCCGCCACGGTCCCCAGACTTAACGCCCTTAGACTATTATTTGTGGGGTGACGTAAAACGTATTGTGTATACTGAAGAATCAACAAACGTTGACGACCTAAGACAGAGAATAGTCAGTGCATTCGAGTCAGTTCGACAAAATCGTTTTGTGTTGAACAGTTTAAAAAGGAACACCAGACGCCGTGCTAGACTGTGTATTGCTCAGTCTGGTGGACACTTCGAACATTTATTGAGGTTAGTGTAAATAAAAATGTACAAAAAACTAGGTGTAAAGATAAATCGTTGTAAATAAGTTGATTCCAAATTTTTAACTACGCCAAAAATACTTTAGACTCACGTCATTTAATAATCTAGGTACTTTTTTATTTTGAAAAGGTTTAGCGTAAATCTACACTTTTAAGCTCACGGTTCGATTCCCGATTGATCGCCCGAAGTTAGTTAAAATGATGTACCTACCTACACGACTTTTGCTCATTAAGTAATAATAACTAAATAGTTCATAAACAATTAAAACTTCTTTTAATTTTCAAAAGATTAGCCAAGCCTAGGTCAAGATACAAAAAGTTACAGGTTCAATTCCCAACTGAAGGCTCAAATCGTGTTCAAGTTACAGTACAGTACAGATGATTTTAGCTAGCCTAGATTAAGATAGGTAATTTAGAGTTTGAGGTTCGATAGATTCCCGATTGATAGCTCAAATTAATGAAAAATCGTGCGATCGATACCCATTTGTTACAGATGAGTTTTAGGTATGTTTGTCGGTCCTAAGCCCGATTAAAGTAGGAAGGGAAATTCGGAATCAACTAATCCAAACACGTGAAATCGCTTGTTCTAAAAGTCGGAAAAAATAGCTACTTACACACTCGGGCATAACGTACCTACGCGGCAGATAAAGAGAAATCAGCAATGACCGCTAGTTAGTACCTACCTACCTGTCGCGTGCTACGCGATTCGCGCGTGTTACGATTACAGTGTAAACATAATGCAGTGTCTGACGCCACAGCGCAGTAAGGGTTTTATAAAAAATAATCGCTTAAAATTTCAGTTTAATTATTTTGTAATATTTGGTTCCTCATACCTGTTCTATATGTGATCATAAGTTGTTTTTATAAATACCGCTCGGATTGAAATCAACACCCTGTATAGTGTCTATTGTGACACCAATTAAAATTACTCAATTTGACACAATAGAAAATCAGTTAAAAACTTTTTCGGCTTATTCTTTGTCAATCAAAGTAATCGTAAGTGTCAGTTTCTTATGTACACTCATCGCTGTAATTACGCAGCTAGTTACAGACCATCTCAGTCACACTGCAAATGTGTAACAAAAAATTACAGTTATTTTATAATAATAATACTGCAGCTCTTACCCGCATTCTCATCAGTTGACTAAAAGAATAACAGTTATACTTATTGTTTGAAAACTGCAAGCAGTGATTGAAATAAGTTAAAACTCTTCTTGCAAATTATTCTCTTCAAGAGACTACTTTAAATGAATATTACTCTGCAAGAGGCATAATAAATACATTACTCACCTAACCTAGTTACAACAGCGAGGCTGGTCTGCGCCGAGTGCACTCAAAGAAGTTACACTGTTAATTAGCCCATACTCTAGCTAGAGGTATATAATAATAACAATATCTTGCTACTCTAGTGGCACGTTTGTTTTAAGAACCTGTTTTAACTTAAAACAGGTTCTTAAAACATAACATATAAGTTGGATATGTGTATAAGTAGAAGAATATTTGATGATATGTTGTTGCTTTGTTTTGTGTAAGAAAAGAGGTCAGCCAAGTATGGGTATAGTTTTTTTTATCGGGAGCTAAACAAAATATACAAAAATGTATCTAGGGCCGGATATTTTTTAATTGAAAAATTTATGTTCAAGCCCTAAGTGCATAAATTACTTATAAACATTTAAACTAAGTACTTTGTAGTTTTATATGATTAAGTAAATTAGTAAAATGTTAGTTTAATTTAATTATACCTCAATTAAAGATACACATGTCTGTCGGTTACGCATTTTTTAAAATATTTTTTTATATTTTTTATTAAATAGTTACACCAACAGCATACATATGCAACATTAACAAATAAAGGTGAAGTGTCTTGTTCTTATACATATGCCTATTATAGGTACAACACTGTCTTAGAAGACGAATTTACACACAGATAAAAAAAAGCATTTAAAATATAACTAATCTTTAAATTAGTGTTTCGACAAATGCCTCCGGATCTTATCCTTAAACTTATAAAGTGGATTGAAAACACATCCAGATCTGGTACAGCCGGGTTAATGCTATTGTACTCCGCACACATCCTGGCAAACGCATTCACGCCTTAACTACTTAACCGATTTTGGTAAAAATTGGTACAGAAATAAACTAGAGCTTGGGAAAGAACATAGGCTACTTTTTGTCGTGAAAGCTGAACCGATTTTGATGGAATTTTGTACGGAAAAATCCTTTGAGAAGGCATAGGGCATACTATTTTTTAATCCACCTCCTAAAGGAGTAAAATAAGGTGTACCGTAAAGTTTAAAATAAATAAAAGGCTTCAGCACAAACTATAAATCCTAACTACAACTGTACCTTCTGCTGCATAAATAAACCATATGGAATCCAGGTCCCGTCACAGTATATCATGGCGGAGGCCGAGGCGACAGGCCGGGACCCAGGCCCGGGATTTATCCGTGAAAGCCACGTTTCATATCGAACGAGTTTGTTGGGGAAATAATATGCATAACGGGAATTTATGGACGCTATAATTCAGCCGGAGAGAAATGAGGTACAGATGTAAAATGAGGTCTGGGATAGCTGGCCGATGAAGGATTGGCTACACGAGTTGTGTGCGCGAGAACTAAGGTTAGTTGTTTCTTGGTTGGTTGGAAATATGTGGCCCATTGTATAAAGCTTAACTTCTGATACCCAGTACTATTATTTATTCTGTGCCTTGACGGTTGCAATTATATTTTGTAACGTTTATCGCATGCGTCTTTATTTTCGGAAGGCAGGTTAAAAGTTGGTTCTACCAGCAATATTCGCTTAATATTAGGCATTAACTCTTAATATTAGGCCACGGAAACAAGACATAGGGAAATTTTATCGTTCCTCGGCCACATGCAGGTAGGTGCTTTGAGCTTGACAGATTAAAAATAAATAAATAAATAATTTATTTGCCAGAATATGGTACGCCTAGTCAAAGGCCTTTGGGCAGCTTGATGACATTTGACAGTAAAGTTCGTTTGCTGCCCTACAACAAACCTTCATCCAAACCATTTCATGTGCCCTGCAGTGGGAGGTATGAAAAGCTTACTTTACATTACCTCTTTATAACGAAATACATGGCGATAAAAGTAATTTTGTTTTGTTTGCGCAAAGTAACAGTGTAAAAGTTATCAACCAAAAAACTCTAAATCAGTTTGCTGATGGTCCCAAAAGAACTCTTATCCCGCCGCTCAAACATTCGCGATATTAAATAAGTTTAGCTCAGTCCAGTGGATACTGTCATACTTTGTACATTTTATTTTGTGAACAACCTTTGCATATCCTTTGACAAAGGTCAACGCTGACATCTAGAGGGTACTTTATACACATGGCGAATGAGCGATTGCTTAAGTGTTAATGAAAATATAGATAGCAAAATCTTAAGAAAAAATCTTTAACCCTTTGCTTTTTGGCCTATAATGAATGGCCTATTTTTCAATCGCTAAATAACTTTATTCGAAAAATAAAATTGACGTTTTGACACAATTTTATACGATCGCTGTCAAATGTCAAACTTATTTTTGTTTGAAATTTAATTTTGCATTTTAGTTGACAAAACCTGTTTCTGTTTCTTTTAATATATTTTTTAAAAACTGTGATAAATAATATTTGCACTTCGCATTGCGATAGAGTATGTTGGAAAATGTATCTTTTACCTACCTTTTGTAAACATATTCGGGCAAATAAAATATTTATTTATTTATTTATTTATTTATTAAATAAAAGTTACCTGACTATTGAAAAATCGGCCCTTTATAAAAGATTGCACTAAGACAATAAGAGATTTCTTCTGATAAGTTTTAGATATCTGTTTTAGTAATAATTTATTGTATCATTCAATCACGAGGTTAAGTTGATAAATAATGAAGTAGTGCTGGGACTACTACTACTACTACTATAATAATACTATAAACTATTATTAGTTATTTAGGGTTACGAGTCCACAGAGAATACTCAGACATAATCACATAATCAGACATACACATACATTGCATTGCAGAATCAGACATAATATGACGATCATATAAGTATAGTACGGTCAATTATACATTGAACTTAATGTAGTTTAATTGTAAGATTTCACGTTATTCACAATATAATAAATAGAAAAAAAAAACAATAAAATTTAGGGGTTCCCTATACTTAGAATTAAAACTAAAAAAAAATTATTTCATCAAACCCATACGTGTGGGACTAAAAAAATATATGATGTACATTACCATGCAAACTTCCACCGAAAATTGGTTTGAACTAGATAAGTAGTTTTTTTTAATACGTCAAATCGTAGACCGCAATTTACTAATATTATGGATTTCATTTTGCAGTAAAAATACCATAACTATGACTCGATTGTCGTGATGGGTAAACTTTTACTTATATAGGTACCTACCTACAGGTTTGTACGGAACCCTCGGTGCGCGAGTCCGACTCGCACTTGGCCGGTTTTTTTACTTGTTTTCTGGAGTATACTAGTAACTGTAATATTTTGGTTGGTTTCATTACTATCTTTACAAACACGTTCAAGTAGATCAGAGTCGATACCGTCTCTGTGTACTATACTTATAATGTTAACGCTTGTTATTCCTGTGTAGTCCATATCAAAGGAGCCCCGTGCTGGAGGCAAACGCAATGGGCTGTGAGGATTTGGGCGCGAGGGTACCCAAGCTGTTGTTTAGGGTTGCCTATCTTGCGCCGGAATATACAAAGATAATGTTATTTATATTATTTAATGACATATGAAGGAAATCTAATCATAAAAGTAAACAATTAATTTTCTGAGGGAGCATTAGATCTTATGACCATTAAACAGGTTCAACATGTTTAGCAACTAGTGATATTATAATAATAATAATTACCTACAGTCAGCTAATACATATTCAATAGTCAATATTGCAATGACAATAAAGATATTGTAATATTAAAAAAAGTCTTAAACGGAGTATAAAAGTATTCACAATAAAACGGGAATTAATGCGATCGTTTAATGGTTTAAATTTATTTATTTATTTCAGGACAACCAACAAAGCATGCACCTTATATTCAACAATATACAATATTAAACAACAGGTTATAGTGTTGCCTTAATTAAAGGCTGCCACGACATGCCCAGAAAAATGTATGTTGAAAACAAACTATGACTAACGTAACAATTTTTTTTACCTTTTATTAGCCTGGTTATACCGATTGTGGTCTTAGGATGACTTTATACGGGCGGTATAACCCCGAACGCCAGGCTAAAGTATAGCTAAATACGTCCCACTGCAGGGCACAGGTCTCACCTCAACCATGGTCTATAAGGTGGTTTGGGCTATACTCCATCACGCGGTCCCAGTGGAAGGGCCCCAGCCCAGAATTGGTGGAGGGCTGTTGTAATGCCAGTGCCGCTATAATTCAGCCCTACTGTCATTACGACTAGTATCAAGCTATATTAGCCGGGACCAACTTGTAACGTGCCTTCCGAAGCACGTATAATGCTTGTGATAAATGTCACTAAATATGTCGCAATGGTCGATCCACTCATTCTTTACTCACACTCATTTTTTATTCAACTCTTTGATCGATTTTGAATTTTAAGACTTGAATTACCATGGACAACCCTAACACCGAAAGGGAGGGTTGCGCTGACGTGGAATTAGCGCGTCCCTCCAAGGAGGGCGCCGAATATTTATTAGGCTGCGTCCGCGAGCCGGCCGCACAGACGCATTGGGCAACGATGAAATATGGATTTAAGGCATTTGGTCAAAGTTGGTGAACCTTACTAAAGATTTTTATGCAGTACACTATATTTGACGATATATTTTGTTGATAAATCAGACTTCCTATATCGTTGTTATATTCCTGTACTGTTTCTTCCCGGCGCTAACAAACAATATTGCCCCGAAGCAGTGATGGATAGATACTATTTGTTGTACACCACACAAAAGAAACAAATCACAGGAAAACATACATTTAAATTAGCATAATTTTGGCGGTCTTATCGCTAGAAGCGATTTCTTCTAGACAAAACAGGTAGGGTAAAATATCATTGGGACGTGTTAATTCAAGCTATTTGCAGAAATAAATTGGTTTTATATCTTTTACTATTCTAGGACAAAATTTAATATTGGTATTTTGATGTTTTATACGTAAAATATATTAATTTAAATTATTTTTATAGGATTTTTGTTTAATTTTATTTACTTTATTGAAATAATTCTATTCTCTTGTCTCACCCAAATGTTTGCTACTCAATACGGTCCATAAATGACTTGCTATAAATCTACCATATTGTGTGTAACACTACCTACGGTAAAATAAAAATAATAAACGCACGCGTAGAACCTGGTGGTAGAAATACTGCTCATAATATAACCGACCCTCAGGCGAGCTTATGTTCTAGAGTTGCCTATTTTTAAAATAAAATAAAAACATCTAAAATTATTAGGTTAAGTTTTTTTTACTTTATTTTTGGGTGTAAAGCATGACAAGCGTGGCACGTTGTATATTCAGTACTCGATTAGGTCAAGCAAGAACGACTGACTATAATTATTAGCGGTATATTTAATCTTTTTTTTTTGGGTACTTACGAGGTTCTCAATATGGCTTGCTAGTGCCAGAATTATGTGCTTAACATCAATTAAAGTTCAACCTTAAAATCTAACAATCCAAGCGTGCTATAGAGTTTCGATGTGGCGAGCCACGATAAGGTTATGCAAGGAAAAGTTCGCTGTCGAATTTTGGTAATTTTCTTAATAAATGTCGCCAGTCGTTGGGATTTATCGGTTCCCGAAGTAGGTTTGCGGAAAACCAATGGCGGAAAGTGCAGGGGTGAGTCTGATATAAGCCGCTGAACGATTTTTAAGGAAAAAATACCTTCTTTTTGGGTAAGCCTTTGGCGTTAATGGTTCTTTATCAGCAAATAATGCGACGCTGATAAAATGTAACCTTTATGGAACTGCAGAATATTTTTGCCATCCGATGAGAGATTCAATGTTTTTGTTTGCACCGACTCCAAAAGTAACTGATTAGGTACTTAAGTGTTAGGATTATTTTTAGCATTTTAGTGTTTTGAAGTCGGTTTTATTTTTTTAAATAAAATTTACTTATTTCATCTATTTTTAGTGATAAATCCTAATCTAACTGCTGAACACCGATTTCATCCCCTATTTTCCTACCCTTAGGGTTGATTTTTATAATGCAAACTTTTATCATATTATCTTTGAAGTATAAGCTATTCAATAAAACAAAAATCATCAAAATCGGCTCATATTTGTCGAAGATAGGTAACAAGAACCACAACCAAAATATTATCTGGGTATATATTTGTTGATTTTCTCAAAAAGTTCTAAATCAATTTCGATAAAATTTATATGGGACCACCTCTGAAGTATGATCTACTAAACAAAAAAAGAATCATTAAAATCGATTCATAATTGGCGGAGTAATCGCGTAACAAACATACAAAAAAAAAAAACATACAGTCGAATTGAGAACCTCCTCCTTTTTTGAAGTCGGTTGAAAATAAGAAAAGGCCAACAAAAGTCAGGCAGGTGAGGAACGTTGGTAAAAAAATGATCGCGTTTTTTTCTCAGCTACATCCCATCTGTACAATTCCACTTGAAGATCAAAAGAGTGTTAATGCCGTATTCTACCATTTGTTTACCCAGGGTGTTAGAAAAAGTTCGCGAAAGACGACCCAAAAGCCGCGTTCTCCTACATCATGACAACGCTTCTTCACACACGGCCAACAAAACAAAGTCATTTTTAGCTTTCGAAAAAGTACAACTCGTCACCCATCCTGCGCAAAGCCCCGACCCTGTCCCTGCACCAAGCACCCTGTGATTTCTGTATTTTCCCCAATATCAAAAATTTTATGAGAGGTTTTACTTTTACCAACTACGAAGAGGCAGTGATAGCGTTCAATCAGCACGTAGAAAACATGCCTTCAGATCTGTGGTCCTCCAGTTTTAAAAAATGGTTCGATCGCATGAAAAAAATTTTAAAATGTAAAGGAGAGTATTTTAAAAACCAATAAACATAATATTTTGGTTATAACATGTTGTTTGTTTTAAGTTACGCAAAACTTATAGTGTCACCTACGTATGAGGGTATACTATACAGTGTTACCAGATGGTGCAGATGATGGTGCAGTCTACATAGTTTCGGCTTATAAAATCAAAGCCCGACTGACAACCTTATACTTTTACATAAAAAACGAAAACCTAATATATTTTTTTCTCAGAAAAAAATGCACTAATGCAAGTTATGAAATATGTAGCGACATAAATGCTAGTTGGTTAATAAACGTCTGACTGAACTCGCACCGCAAGGGAGGAACACTGGCGCCCTCACCTAATGAAAAATAGGGATATTTTAATTACACGCACACATATTACAGTACTAAAATGGAATAAAAATCATAATGACAAGACGAAACAAAAAACAATCATTTTTAAAAATGAAAACAAATAATATACCTACTGAAAACAATAGTCAGCATTACGTAACGATATTGTGTCTTGGGCACCAGCTCGGCGTATGCTGCACAAAACTACAGCGCTGATTTCCAAGTTGCTCGCACAAGTGACAGAAATGCAGATAACGCACTGTGTTACATCTATTAAAATAATGTCTCTAAATATCTTACTATTTACTTCACGGATACAGCCGTGCGATGCGACTAATGAAAACATTTTCGGTACACTATTCATTACACGTATCTGCGCACTCCCCCTTGATAATTCCTAATAAAACTTCCCCAAAGGCTTGCGGAGACGAGCCCCGGAATAATTACGCATGTAGGAGTACCTGAGGACGTGAGGACGAACGCCCTCTTACCTGCTTGATCATTTAGAGTGATTCCGATCCTTATCCTAGACGAGAATAACCTATTATGCTGGAATAAAAATAATTTATATGTTATAGTTGTTTACAACTTAATTATTAAAACGTGTCCGAACTGATGTAGATATGTTTTAGCATATATAGATGAATTATGTCTCTTTTGATTTTTGACATGTTTTAAGGCATACTCGTATAAGTGCAGTGTTTATTGCTTATATTTTCTTATTCTCTAGATCCAATAATAAAGTACAAATCGAATTGTAATGTTCATCAACCGTGTTAAAAAATGAGTTTTTAAATGTTAGACTTAAATGTTAGTTTTGCTATGCATATGCTAATTGCACATTATAGAAATTGGACCACCTCAAGGGGTAAGCTAACCCATGTCTCTTTGCTATCTGGGTGCCTGTTCGTGGTTCAATAAATAATAAATAAATATCGGACAACAACACATACATTGCTCTGATCCCATGGTAAGCTAGCTAGTAAAGCTAAACCACTTCTGTTATAGAAATCAGAAACAATGATGGTACCAAAACACCCAGACCTGAGACAATATAGAGAAGTTATTTTTCTACATTGACCGACTGGGAATCGAACCTCGACCTCAGAGATAGCGACACCAAGTCCGGTATGCTTGCCGAGGGGGGGCGGTCGTCGTTCAATGCACAAATGCGGGGCCGAATTTTTTCAAGTGTAAAATTATGTATTCACTTTGTTTCGTTTGTTATGTGGGATCGACCTGTGTAAAATATTGTTTTAACTGTTGTCCAGCGTTAGCTTATCTCATTGTAAGTACTTGTAGACTTTTTCAATCTTCATTCAATACATATTAAGCAGTCTATTCACTGACAAATTGAGGAAGTTTTCCAATTAATTGTTGATTGCCGCGGCAAACTGAGTTGGAAATCACCTATTGTTTCCATTTGGTATTATCTGCTTTTTGTAAAATAACGACGCATTCAATGCATGGTAAACGAGCGGGTAGAAGGTATTGTTTGATTCAAACTTGCTTTCGCCTTTGTCTTTGCTCGATTTGAATTTAAAGTTACTGCCATAATAAGTAACAAACATATTTAACATGAATGACACCCATATTCTTAGAAAGGCATTTAGCGGCCGCCGACCGCTTTATCGTCCATAAGTTGCTGTCACGCACTACCGTTACAACAAAATAATAATTTTTTTTACAATCACAATTATCTAGCCCAGAACTAAGCTAAAGCTTGTACTATGGCGACTAGATAACAGATAAACATACTTGAATACATACTTTTATAAACATCCATGACTTTGGTACCTCCAAATGCTCGTGCTCATCACACAAACATTTGCCCCTTGCGGGATTCAAACCCGCAACCGCTGGTTTTGTAGTCCGGAGCGCGAACCACTACACCAGACGGACGTCAAAACTTATAAAAACGCATTATTTAGTTAAAGCCATTTTGCGGATACTTACACACGTCCCAAAATGTATATTCGCATTACTACCTCCAGGGACTACATATTAGCTGGTTATAAGAATACTTTAAGTACTTAATGTGGCTAGGTGGTGTTAAACAAACAAACAAAAATTTGGAACGTGTAAAAAGCCAACACGATCAGCGACTCGTGGGTCGCTACAGCCACCGACATATCACCACGCGCAGTCACCTCATATATGTGTCTGCGACTAACGCTATAAAGTTGACGCCGATGGTCAGCTGTCGCCAACCATTGTCGCAGGCAGTCGCTGACAAACTGTCGCTCGTCTGTAAGCTACTAAGCTCCCTAAGTAGCGTCATGTAGAGCGCTCAATGCTCATCAACCTCAAGCGCTCGCACAGCTGAGCGAGTTCGCTGTCGTCGAGTGCCGTAATCGATACTCGGTCGACTTCGTGTCTCGAATGCCGCGATTATCTTTTTGCCTTCTATATTTACCGATGCATGCGGCAATTTCTCTCACTTAACTTGTGCTTGTAGTTCAGTGATAGCAGTGTTTTCGGTAGTTGTCGAAGACAGATCTCCTTTTACAATTATTTATAGTTTTGATAATTTCACTTTTTTAATCCGTCTTCTGGCAACAATCTGTCGGTAATGCAAATTGGCTTATCTATCCACCACGATGGCAACCCAATCCCAGCCTTCTGGGATAAACCAACGGCCCTTTACAGTGCCAGACGGAATTGCTATCGAAACGAAAAAAAGATGTCTTCTTCTGTTTTATAATGGCTTTAATTTAATACACTGTATTTTTTTACTTTTATTGCAAAATTTGTATTTACCTTCCTGTCCGCCTCAGTAGCTGTAACCAAAGGTAATCCATCCACGCCACGATAGAGAGTGGATGGGTGGCCATTCCGACCATAATTAGTGACATATATCACAAGCATTTCTGTACTAAGGCAAGGAAGGCATGTTAAACGTTAGTTCCTGCTAATATCGTCGACATGGAATGCAATGTACTTGTTGGACCGAGTAAGCCTTTTATTAGGCACATACACACGTTCTAATACACTTCTTTAGCTCCTTTATGAGACAGCTATATTAAAATAGCAGCGGACTATGCGCAGACTAAGATCAGAAAGAGAGAGAAAATAGGTTATTTTACTCATGAAAAGTCATGCGATCTTATTGTACTTACGTTACATATGCCAACTAACAAAGATGCTAAAGAATAAACATTATATTAGCTGATTCTAACTGCACAGATAGACCTTCCTAAAATACCTGAATGAAGTGAATCTCGAATACCGTTGGGTAATCAATATTCGAGACATGTATATAATGACTAAATAACACAAAGAAAGTTAATTTCTCACGAGGCCTTGCTTGTCTGGAGAAATGCCAAGATTAAATAGCGCATGAGGTTTTGTCGCTGGCCATTACGTTACGTACACCACCTTCCAACTACATTACCGACGTTTGAATAAGAAAAAATATCTTGTTTATGCGATGTTTCTGTTTTCAACACAGGTGCTTAAGCTACTTATCATAGGATCAGAACAATGTATGTGATGTTGTCCAATTTTATTTATTTAACTGTTTGCTGGCCATAATTGTACGCCCTCATCCGTGCAATTCTGACGTTTGCACATCACATACATACCTCCGAAGGCATACGAGTTGGCAGTAAAAGTTCAAAGTGGTGCATGTGAAAAATTAACTAGCCCCTCTTCTCTCTCGCCCACGTCCATACAATTGTAATGGGGGCAGTTTAAAATTCTGCACCGGAAAGTTTTTGCTCCATTACTTATTGACAGCGAGTTACGGTCGGTTTCAACATTTACTTGAGTTTGAAGTGGTCGGGGATTGAAGTTAGAATTCCTTGTAGGGAAATGTTTAGGTTTGGTTTGCTTAAATATGAGGTGCTTGTAGCTCAATGGCGGTAGCGCTTTGGTACTGATTACCGAAGTTAAGCCACACACGCCGCGGTTGATAGTGGATAGGTGACCAATATCACTTGATACTAGTCGTGAAGCCAAGTCAGAGGCCTTAGGGCAACTTGATTACATCTGACAGTCAGGTTTAGTCACGGGCCTTACAACACCCTTCCACTAATCCACACCGGGCCCGCGTGGTGGAGTATGGCCCAAACCACCTGGTAGTTAAGGAAAGGCTTACTTTAAGTTTAATATTAAGAAATGTTAATGTTCTAATCTGCGTAGTATGGGATATTAATGGGTGACTGCAATAATCGTTATAAAACAAACTTCTTAATAGAATATCTAGTGTGTAATATTATTTAGTAAAAACAATAGGTAATAAATCCGTAGTATGAACTGTCGGGCTTCTAATTAAATACCTTTATTTCAAAACAAACTAAACAAAGATGATACCGAATCTTGATTTGGTCAGAAAATACAACCTGTGTTATAAGACAAAGCAAACTCATGTCTGGGTACAGTCCGCTTAATCATTATCTTTACTATAGTTTCCCAAGTTAAAATAAACAACCCTCCAATCTTTGCTAAGTTAGCACAAATATTAAACTCACGTCTAGTATACTCAGCTGTTTTAATACAAGCGGTATTTTGAGACAAAGCAAGCTCGTGTCTGGTTCAGGAGGCTTTATTAGCGGTAGGAAGTCTAGGTGGCTAGACTTCGGGCATCAACCTAAAATGTAGCCGATACGTGTGCTTTATTTCAAGGGCTGCCTGCCAGTTTCAAAGTAATAATGGCAATTTTGTGCATGTGAATATTATCTGCTGTTTCTATAAAGATGTGCAGAAGCGCCATATGAAGCAGTCTAAGATTGATCATACTACGTGGGAAACAAAAGCGACAAACTGACAAGAGTGGAAGCAATTGGTGCAGACAATGCATTCAAAAACAAACGTAAAGCAGATCTCGACGTCAAGCGCGATGAGATAAAGACCCGTCCATCTGCGGCCATTGTATACTATGGTGTCCTCACGTGCAGTCAGTGTACTCGCACGTTTATCACCAAAATTGGATTCTGTAGGCATATGAAGGCACACGACGGAGCTGACAAGAGGCTCCTGAGACGTATGGCAGTTTTTGTGACCAGAATCGGTCAGGAAAATCATCATTATCTGCTGTTGTAACATTATTGGCTTTTTATTTCAATCTCACGTGATGTTAAATGATGATAAAACCTGAAAAAGAGTAGATACTTAGTATTATGATGTATATTCGTTGCACCCAAAGCAAAGCTGTTTGGCAGTTTAAATAAGCAGGATGATGGTACAGACAACAGTTCGTCAACCTACTACAAAAAGTCAGATTTTCTCAATTGATATTGATCTCTACGCGTCGGACTTAAAAGTTGAAAATCGGTTCAATGACCTTTAACTTTTTATGTAGGTTGACCTGCCGTTGACTGTTACATAAGCATAAGCATTCCAGCACTCAGTACTGTTAAAAATTCTGAGAGTCAAAGATACTTCTTATAAATTTAAAATATATCAAATATTTTTTAGAGACACTACATTCGATATTTAAATAAGCAAATTACAAATAGTTCTAAGCATAATTTAAGCTACGGAGCCTTACTAACCTAACCTAATCTAACTTTTTAGGAACATTCTCGTGGCAATAGCAACCTTACTTACACACGATAATAGAGTGGGCCTGATTTCGCGAAGCCACTTTCTTTCAACATAATTTATGCACTTAAGTACATGGGGCACAGTAAAAGTTTTGCACTTCTAGCTAATCGGAACTATTTGAATTTCGAATGTTATATTTTTTTAAACGTTGCAACCTTCTTAGTAATAAAAAAAAAAATTGGTGGGAAATGATTCGTCAATTGTTTTATAACACACATCAAAGTTCTACGTACGCAACGAAAATGGAATTAAGTCTAAAAGATTTTAGAGCGATGATTTGCTGAATTTAAAGAGAGGTCGAGTTTCTTTACATGACGAATTTCGTGAAGGGCGGCCTTCAACTGCCGTCAACGAAAATAATGTGGCTACTGTTAAGCGGCTAATTGAAGAAAACCCGCGGATTATCTATGAGACAATTCGAGGACTATTGGGGATTGGTATGAGCCAAATTCAGAAAATTTTACACAAAGAATTGAAAGTTCGGAAACTATGCTGTCGTTGGATCCCTCATGAACTGACAGCGGAGCAGAAGCGGGCTCGCGTGGAATGGTGCTCACAGATGCTACTGAAGTACGACCACGGACATTCTAATGCTGTTTATGACATTGTCACAGGAAACGAAACGTGGATTTTTTGTTTTGAACCCGAACCGTGCATAGCCCCGACCTAGCACCCTGTGATTTCTGTATTTTCCCCAAAATAAAGATTTGATGAGAGGTTTTACTTTTACCGACTCCGAAGAGGCAGTGATAGCGTTCAATCAGCACGTAGAAAACATGCCTTCAGATCTGTGGTCCTCCTGTTTTAAAAAATGGTTCGATCGCATGAAAAAATGTTTAAAATGTAAAGGAGAGTACTTTGAAAAGCAATAAACATAATATTTTGGTTATAACATGTTGTTTTTTTAAGTTACGCAACTTATAGTGTGACCTACGTATATGTAACTCTTTCTCTCGAATTAATAAAAAAAAGAGACAGTAAAATTCCTCACTGCCTGTCTAGAATGAATGCTAATGTTTTATCCCTGTTCACTGTACATTATTACAAATGCTTGTTTCACAAATCATATCACTAGACCTGACCACAAACATGCAGCATCGAATTGCTAGCAATATGGCATGTCGGAGTGTCCCGTTATGCAGCCCGTCCCGCCCGCCGACTGGCAGTTACGTTACGCTTTATGGGGGCAAGTTTGTCTGTTTCCAATTATACTTTAGCGTTAGGGTGTGGTGTTGAACTTTGTAGATGGCTAAAACAAAGAGTCGTTTAGACAATATGCAAGATATTTTATTCTTATTGGCTGTGTTTTATAAGACTTTGAATTTTAAACTTATAATTATCGTCATGTTTTTTGTTAGGTAGAAGTACCAAAGCATAATAGTGGTTTCGCCTGCAGTTAAGCTATTTAAAAAAAAATGCGCTTTCTGTCCCTCTGCTGGACAAATCTATATATTTATTTCTTCTTCTCCAGCCTGCCTAGCATAAGCACTAAAACACGATATGATATGATATGATATAGCGATATATTGACACTAACTGTAAAAATATGATAGTTAAAGCCGCCGTGTAGAATCGCCGTGCCTGTTACGGTACATATTATGATCACCGTTTCGATAAAAAATGGCGGCTATATTCATCATATTTTTACAGTTGCTGTCGATATATCGCTATATCATATCATATCATATCGTGTTTTTAGTAGTCATGCTAGGCAGCCTGATCGTAGTGTCGTACTTCTTCTGGTGTCTTTTTTGACACTTTCCGCTCACCTAACAGATACATCTTCTTTGTATCTTGACAATAAAAATTTTTGATGAAAAATTTGATGGATGAGGCCCAACTCAGGAAGGATCCTGAGGCCCAAATCCACCAAAATTTTCCTATAGCACCCGATCTGTATTTGTAATGTATATTTTTGGAGCAATTTTTTTTACATTTGGCCGGCAACAAAAAGCTGAAAGTCACCAAGTAGACATTATTGGTATCTGCTACCGCTCACATGGCACAGAACACGGGCAGCTCAGTGAAAAAGGTTCGCTTCATAGATTCTGGATATAATTACACTTTGTACATATACCACTGTTTATCTGTGTGTTTTTTATGTGGTATTTAGATTTTTATTATTTATCGTAAGTACAATCTGTTTTTATTATTTTTTTAATAAAATTGTTAATTTTATTATTGGTAAATAACTAATCTTGAAATTGTTTTGTTAAAGTCGATTTCAAACTTTATATAAACGGCTTAGTAATTTTAGATGAAAGTCAATTATTACAATTATTGCAATTAAATCCTGAAATAATAATATTATGCATTACTTTTCTTTAAGGAAATGAATTCACACTTGTGTGTAAAATCATAACTCGAAAACTACAAAAATCTTAGAACATACATAGGGGTGATTCAGATACCTCACATCACAACACGAGGCACCAAAAAAAAATTTTTGGACGTCACTTTTCTGGCCACCCTGTATAATAAAAATGAAGCATTACTATTTCTCTAAGTAAATGACAATACATTTGTACACGATTTATGAACTCACCATGTAGCTTTCAAAAACCTGAGGCCTTTTCATAATCAGCGCACGTTAGTAATCCTGGACATCTCCCTTAGAGTTCCTTCGCACTACGCGTCTCAGCCGCGAGACTGTAGTCCATATAAAAATAACAGCTTAATCATGTAATGCGGTACAACTTTTACTCAAGACAAAGCACGGAACCGAACTCAAATCTCGGCCATTATTTTTTCAACCACTGGCCAGCTGATATAGCCAGCCATTTTACTTTTCATTGTTTAAAAATGCTGACTGTCCTTGGTTGAGCCTATGAAATATGCTGGCTGATTTCTATCGATTCTGTCGCTGTCTTGGCGGCCAAGGTGAATGGCAGACGGGCCACCGACCAGTCTAGACGCGCTCGGCGCCAGCTATTCCTTGAAGACGCCGTTGCCATTGAGGCAAACAATTTAGCGTTTGGCAGTTTCGTGTAAGAATTCAAATATCCATTTGAAGATGTTAACGGAAATAGACGAGCATATTGTCCTTGAAACTGGAAAAACCAAGGTTTCCTTAGTTCGGAATCGATCGTAGACCTGAATCTCGAATCTTATTCTGACTTTGTTTAAAAACCTACAGAATTATTTTTAATGGGTGGTGTGGTACCGTCGTTGTTTCTGATTTCTGTAACACAAGTGCTTTGGCTACTTACCATAAGATCAGAGCAAATTAAGAATTAATTTTAATTAAGAACGTGCTGTCAAATATTAATGATGAGAATTATATTTTATCATCTACAAGACTTATTCGTCTACCACTTTTGGTACGATTTTAATCTGTGCTATAAAGTTATACTAAAAAGAAGTTAAAAGGGCTACAATAAAGTATGGCGAATAATGTTCTGTCGCATGTTTTTTGAAGTATTTTTTTGGGTTATTTATTTACTTGTTATTTTCACCTATACGTGTTATTTTACAAATACTACTTATCCCTTGACTCAATGAATTTACCTTTAATCCAGAAACAAATGCACTTCACACTTGAAATATTTAGCAAGACTGAATTGCAATATAATAAAAGTATATTTGGAGAAAAAAACAATATTAAGTAAATTATGTGAAGCTAGATATAAGTCGAAAAGTGCTTTGTTCCGCCATTGTCTTCGTCGTTAATCTTCTTCCCTCGTTTTTATAATCGCAATTAACAAAGGAGCGAGATTTTTCACTGTTATCCCGACTCATCTCGTCGCTCCCCCGGGAGCGGTTAGGGATGAGCATATTGCCACAGAATAGGAGGTTACAGAGGAACCCGTCATTACAAGCGAAATTTTGATAATATTTAACCTCAATATAAGTTTTATTTTAATTTTATTTATTAAAGAACAGCAAACAGCTACAAAAATCAAAGTAACACTATAAAATAACATAACACTTAAGTACCTAATCAGTTACTTTTGGAGTCGGTGCCAGCCGATGAGAGATTCAATGTTTTTGTTTGCACCGACTCCAAAAGTAACTGATTAGGTACTTAAGTGTTAGGATTATTTTTAGCATTTCAGTGTTTTGAAGTCGGTTTTATTTTTTTTAATAAAATTTACTTATTTCATAAATTTTTAGTGATAAATCCAAATCTAACTGCTGAACACCGATTTCATCCCCTATTTTCCTACCCTTAGGGGTGATTTTTATTTTGCAAACTTTTATCATATTGTCTTTGAAGTATAAGCTATTCAATAAAACAAAAATCATCAAAATCGGCTCATATTTGTCGAAGATATGTAACAAGAACCACAACCAAAATATTATCTGGGTATATATTTGTTGATTTTCTCAAAAAGTTCTAAATCAATTTCGATAAAATTTATATGGGACCACCTCTGAAGTATGATCTACCAAACAAAAAAAGAATCATTAAAATCGATTCATAATTGGCGGAGTAATCGCGTAACAAATATACGAAAAAAAAAAAAAAACACAGTCGAATTGAGAACCTCCTCCTTTTTTGAAGTCGGTTGAAAAGAAAGTTAACAATAATGTAGCCCACAACGCTATCCACATGTTACTAACAATATTAATTAATTGTCGCGAACTGCTGTAAATTTTTAAAAATATTTGGTCTTGGTATAAGTTGTAGCAGTAAATAACATAATATGCAATGCGGATTGCATTATTAATCTGGAGCGCCAATAATAGTTAAATTATTAGTGGTTGATTTTAACATAGTTGATAGTATAAATATTTTAGTCAGATAAGAATCAACATTTATTTTTTTAAATACTACAATCTATACTAGTTTGTTTGGTTGTACGCGCTAATCTCAGGAACTACGGGTTCGGATTGAAAATGTATTTTTGTGTTGGATAGTCCATTTATCGAAGATGGTTTTAGGCTATATAACAATAAGTTACGACTAATAGGAGCGGAGTATCAATGAAAAATCTTGCAAAAACGGAAAAAAATATTCGTTTTGAGAACTTTCGTTGCGTGCGCTGCGTAAACGTTTAAATTTACGCAAAAATCATGTATGATGGAATTGTGCCCCTTTAGAAGTTCTAAAAAAAGTCCGTGGCAGCATATAACTGTATTTTCGGGTTGACTCACTTATAACCTTTTTATGGTAGTCAAATTGGGTCTAAAATAATACATTGGTACTAGCGTCGCTATTTCTTTTACTTCTAGAGCGAAGCATTAAGTGGTTTATTGTATTATTTTGAGCTGGGAAGTGACATGGGTCGTTAATAAAAACTCAAAGTGACAGATCGAAATTCACGCAGGCGCAGCAACGGGCGAAAGCTAGTTCTTATCATAAAACTGAACTCAACAGAAATGTTAACTTTATAGAGATTAGACACAAACTGAATCTACATAGAAGTATAAAAATAATCAACCAAGGACATAATGTGTCTTCTGTATCTGATTACGCTGTTATGCCTAGTCCTGTTTGTTTTTGCCGGCTCATCTTCTCTAAAATATACTTTTTGTAGCGCAGCCATTATGTGTAAATTTATACTATGATAATCTCCGAAACGGTAAAGCGAAGTAATGTTAGCACATCAAACGAGCCTAATTTTCACATTGAAACTTTTCGCATTTCGCTTATTTATAAAAGCTGGTCTGAATGGTCACGTTCTGACAATTTACAGACATGTATTATTTTTAAGACTTTTGAGTTAGGTGTAATAAATTCGACAAATTTTTGACGCCGAAAAAAATACTTAAATTTACGCCGAGAATTAATGAAGTCACTTGTGTAAAGGTTGCAGGAGGCCCTGGGTGCAGGCCGCGTCCACCTGGCCTACTTTCAGCAGTAGACTTCTTATAACTGAAATGATGATGATGACAAAAGGAAATCACATTGAAATGACAGTCTGCTAGGTTAAAATGTTTTAGTAGATCTGCTGAAGTTTTTTGTTACAGTCTGATACAGCTCAATAGTTTTTTGTCTCACTTTTTTTAAAATCATAAAGTTGGAAAATAAACCTTGCCAACTCGCAACCTAATGGAAAATGGCTGTCACCCATGGACATTGCAAGCAGCAAGCAATGCAGCAATGACTTTTGATGATAATTTTAATGATTGCAGCAGTTTGCCTTCTAGCGCTTACTGGTTCCTATTAGGGTTACCATTTACCATGATCCTAAGTGTGGCAAGTCATTACACCAGGAGCGATTGCCATTAGACCTCCTTCAACCTAAATACCTCCTCCTTTCTCCTTCAAAAGAACTAAAGACTACACATCTAGTGTTTCAGTATTTTTATTAGGAAACAAAAAATGCCCCATCGTTCTATACACATTCTTTGTCAGGTCAACAACAAACTAACAATTAGTACCACTGTTTCGTTATCACAAAGCCAGTTAATAACCTAGCCTATTTCATACCTAGAAAAGCGTGTAGTTGGCCATGATTTATGGCTCGGCCTGCGTCGAACCCGCGACCAAGGGTCAAGGCGACACGCCGGACGTTAAATAATGCCCGGGTATTGATTAAAGCACGGAATTTCGTTGCCATAACTATAGAGAAACGTATACACTTTCCCAAATCAATTTCAGCAAGGAAACTTTTTTTTGTGATTGAAACTTAGTAACTGACTATATAACTCGTCACTTCACTAAATGCTAATCGTCCGTTGGCATTAGCAAACTCGGAAATCACATGATTTTTGTGATTCTGTCCATGTTGCTCACATACATTGTAAAAGTTGTTAATATCAGCAACTGAATATCTGTAGGTACTTACTTTATAGGAATTACACGACATCATATTATATCATAAGGTCGTCATACAAACGTAAACGTCAAAACGGTTCATTTTTTTTTTTCAAGTAAAATTTAAAATATTTCTTAAAAATCCAACTGGTATATTGTTTTGACTTATCTACTAATAAAATACTAGTAAAATGCAAATCTCTGTTTTAAAGGACGGAGAAGAAGAGAGAGGTTTTAGTTGAAGTTAATGAAATGAAGAATCAGTTTATCAAATATTAGTTTCATATGTTCTCTGCCGCCAAAATTTCCAATGCGTTTCCTTAAATAACTAACGCGTAAAGGTCCGAAATTTATGTCTGTCGTTTTTCTAATCTGTATAACTTTTTGCTTGACATGACTGGATAACTCGATTTAAGAGTTGCAAAAAAAGAATGTAAACCAAGCGACAGACATCAACTAACATAGCTCAGCCCCAAACTATAACCGCGAACCCTAAACAAACTATAAGGTAACACGACTGGCCGCAGGCAGCTTGTTGTTCTAAGGGGCGCAGGGATGACAAGGGGCGGCTTACCCTGCGTCACATTAGCCCGGACTGATAAAAAATGCGAGGACGCGTCTTTTTGATATGGGATACTGTAATAGTATAAAACCACACTGGTATGTTTTGAGTGTTAGTAGAAAATTCTTAGAAACGTGCTTGGTCAGGGGGCGTTGCCGCGCTTTGGTAGATAATACCAAAGTTACGCAACGCACGCAGCAGTTGTTAGTGGATTGGATGGATGGACCATTCTAACCAGCATCATCATCATTTTAGTCATAGTACCTCCACTGCTGAATATAGGCCTCCCCCAATCACTTGCAGATTAGCCGGTTGGAAGCATTTTTGGGTGGTACGTCCTACACTGCGCTTGCCGTTCATATAAAATGATTTTTCATTAGCATCGTCGGAAGGTACTTATAAAGTTGGTCCGGCTTATATCGCAATTAGTCGTTAAGCCTAGTTCAAGGCTTAGGCTGCTTTATTACGTCTGACAGTAATAATAGCACCATGCCTGGTTGATTTGATCCAAATTGATGTTGATTTGATTGATTTGATTTGCCGTGAGACGTACATTTGAGTGTAATCCCAAGATAGTTTTAAACTGTGAGTAGTTTTCGTGTTAGTGCATTATTTACCAGTTTACTCTCTGCTCTATCTTTCTTCAACCCGTTTCCACCCAATGCTGTGCTGACTAGGCTTCACGACTAGTCATCATCATCAGGCGGGTTGGCGAGCGCAGTTTTTTTATAAGATTTCGCACGAAGACGCTGCTGCCCGTCTCGTGCTACAGGAATTAGTCGACTCTTACGAGACGCCTCCTGTTGGCGGTGGGGAAGTGTATTCTTTACGGCCGTCTCAACACGGCTCACGACTAGTATCAAGTGATATTAGCTGGGACCAACTATTAATGTTCCTTCCGAAGCACGGAGATGCTTGTGATAAATGTCACTAAATATGTTTGGAATGTTCACCCATCCAGTCACAACCGCGGCGTAGCTGTAGGTGGGTTTAATTTGGTAATGACTAACAAAGCGTTGCCGCCACTGTGCTAGTAAGACCGATTCCATTAAATACCGATAAAAAGTCTATAGTTTGCAATGGCTCTAAAGGTATCAAATATTTTTTTTCTTTTTTTCTTTTTTCTTATCTTTGTATATAATCACTAAGAGAAATCTCCAACATAGCCTTGCTTTGTGTATGACTAGCAGTTTAGTGATTACCTGCTTGACTAGCTGGCTTTTATCTCCGACCCAGGCAGTCTAGTGACAAAGCCTAAGTGGGCCTAAAACAGATGACGAGGGGCGGCTCACCGTGCGACGTTATCTCTCAACGATAATGGGAGGACACATTTTTGGTCCTTTTGATAAGGGAAATCTTAATAGTGGCGATAACGACTGAAGGTCGATGGAGTTGCCTTATAAACCATTATTTATAAATTAGTTATTATGGGATAATGTAAAGAAGGAACTGTATGTATTTTCAACCGACTTAAAAAAAGAAGAAGGTTCTCAATTCGAATATGTTTTTTTTGTATATATATTACATGATTACTCCGCCAATTATGAATCGATTTTGATGATTCTTTTTTGTTTGGTATATTATACTTCATAGGTGGTCCCATTCAAATTTTATTAAAATTAAATCAGCAGTTTTTGAGAAAATAACAAAATATATACCCAGATAATGTTTTGGTTCGTGATTCTTGTATCAATGTTACCCAATATCTTTGACAAATGTTAACCGATTTTGATAACTCTTTTCTTATTGAATGCTATGAAGCTAATAATTCAGAGACACTAAAGTAAAAATTTTCGGGAAAAATTATACCTCTGAGGGTGGAAAAAAAGAGGATGAAATCGGTGTTCAGCAGTTAGATTATGATTTATCACTAAAAATAGATGAAATAAGTAAACAACGAAAACATTAAAACTCTGATCGGCTTGCACCGACTCCTAAAGTAACGGATTAGGTACTTACGTGTTAAAATTATTTTTAGCTTTTTAGTGTTTTGAAGTCATTTTTTTAAATATTTTTTTTTCAAATTTTAACTTGCAAAGGATCTGACCTGTTTTTCTTTATGTATGTTACGCAATTATTCCGCCAATTATGAATCGATTTTGATGATTCTTGTTTTTGTTTAGTAGATCATACTTTAGTGGTCCCATATACATTTTATCGAAATTGATTTTGCGCTTTTTGAGATAATCAAGAAATAAAAAAATATATACTGTTTTGGTTCGTGCTTCTTGTATCTATGTTTCAATATCTTCGACAAATGTGAACCGATTTTGATGATTCTTTTTTATTGAATAGCTTATACTTCGAATATACTATAATTAAAAATTTTCAGAAAAAAAAACAAGGATGGAAAAATAAAGGATGAAGTCGGTGTTCAGACGTCCTATGGCTAAAATGATAATAATGATGTTGAATCTTAACTATAATGAAATTGTTTTATATGAGTAATCCTAGAATGTCTGCAAAGTATCGTTAAGCCGATCAGCCGATTGAAAATAATTAAAAATTGGTCAAGACCATTATTTCTATTTCTACATTATAAATGTTGGTTATTGTGTACTCAGTAGGTATACGAGTTTATTTATTTTTATACATCACATACAAAACTTTGTTTGGCCTAAAATACAAACATTACGTCCTCTTCAAATATATTTTGGCTCGGAATATAATTGTTTGCGAACCCTTCTACCGACAGAAAGCCACGTGAAATGAAACTTGCTAAATTGCCACTGTACAGAGTTAGGACATAATACAGGTAGATGAAGAAGGCTCACTCATACGGAATCATCATAATCATCATAATTTCAGCCATAAGACGTCCACTGCTGAATATAGGCCTCCCCCAGTGACTTCCGGATTGGCCGGCTGAAGGCGGCCTGCATTCATACGCAATATACAGTGTGATTTCTAATTGAAGTTGATAGAACAAGATGAAGTTAAAATGCAACAATTTAATCCTCCTAATAGACTAACTTCGAAATTATTTTTAAACAGTTTAAGTAATTATCATCATTTTAGCCATTAGACGTCCACTACTAAATATAGGCCTCCCCCAGTGACTTCCAGATTTGCCGGTTAATGCGGCCTGCGTCCACTGGCTTCCTGCAACCTTTACCAAGTCGTCTTTCCACCTTATGGGTGGACGTCCTACGCTGCGCTTGCCGGTACGTGGCCTCCATTCCAAAACCTTTCTTCCCCATCGGCCGTCAGTTCTACGTGCTATGTGCGCCCACTGCCACTTCAGCTTGCTAATCCGTTAGGCTATGTTCGTTTACGTTTCAGTAATCACGTCAGATATTTTGAGACTCTTGACGTTGAATGTTGGTCCCATAGAAAAAGTTGTTGTATTTGAGCACCAGAATGAGCCCCAGGAGATTGTTGATGTTTTACAAATAACCCTGTATACTTCGTTGACGCCCCCGCTAACGGTGTCAAGCGTAGTGTACAAACCTACTGTCCAAAGGTACGTCTATTGTTGTCAGCGCTTAGTTTTATTCAGGAAAAACATCGAATAAATCTTTGAATAGAAAATACGTAACTACAAGGAGGCACTTTTCCCTCCATTGTGATCGTTTGAAAGGGGAAATGTACAATATTTTTGGGAGGTTTCTATTTCTTATTTTTTTAGATTGCTTACAATAAAGTGTAATATTTCAATTACGTATTACTAAATTGTCTTTAGGCTGCTTGCAAAGAGGAATAGTTTAAAAGCGTTATTCATTGAGAACTAGCAATGGGCATTTTAAAACCCTATTCGTTAAGTTTTTTTCTTCTCATAGACGCTCTAGATAGTTTTGGAAATATAATTTGCAGCTTTGAATAAATGAGTAACGATTTCTCTATCCAGTCTTGTATGACAAGAGAAATAACTTGAATAAAGGCACAAAAATATGAAGTTTGATTGGGAATTATTAATATTAATATGTCAAATAGTAAATGTCATTAACTAACTCCATACAAATAAATCCATCCTCCATGCAAATACATGTGCAGTGCAGACATTTGTGCTAAAAAGCACGGTCTACAATAGTGGTACAATGTTTATAGTTTATACTATAGCTAAAAACCCAACGATATTAAAACCTCATCATCATCATCATCATCATCATCATTTCAGCCATAGGATGTCCACTGCTGAACATAGGCCTCCCCCAGCGACTTCCAGATTGGCCGGTTGGAAGCGACCCGCATCCAGCGGCTTCCTTCCTTCCTTGAAACCTACCTAATTCAAATTCAAATTCTTAATTCGCTATAAACAGGGTATGTAAATGTTGCTGTAATACAGTTAATGTAGCTTAAAGACCTATTTAGCCATAAAATACATCAGCCTAGATGTGTGGCAGCGGGCGTGGCACCTAGTGTTATCTAAACTGGCCCCTGATTCAGAACCGTTCGATAAAAAATTGACAACTGGAAAACAACGTGACACTATAGAATTTAACATAGTGGCACGTGATTTACCGGTTGACATTTCGCTGTCGGAGAGTTCTGAATTGAGGGGCAGGTTACAATGTTTTCCTTTACCGCCAAGCAGATATAATGAAAAATACATAGATTTATATATTATTAATATACCGATTGAAATAAATCTAGAGGCAATACAGAGATCATCTATCTTCTATAATGTATATATAAAACAAAGTCGGGTTAGTTCCACCATTTATAAGTCAAGAATGGCTGTACCGATTTTAATGAGTTTTGATTTGTTGAATTGGAGACCCCGACCCCCTGCCCCGAATAGCAGAATAACTATAAAATAAACACGGAAATATTCATGAAATAAAAATTGTTTGTAGGGGCGATACGAGGTTCGCCGGGACAGCTAGTACAATATAAATGTAAGGCGAGACTTAAACCGTGAGCTTTACCCACTGTAAAGGTAATTACTTATTAAATTTATTTAATTTAAATGTAATATAAATATGTACCATACAGTGAAAGAACTGACCATATGATGATGTGTAAGATGCATATCTTGAATCAGGTGTTATTTTCAAGAAATAGTGTCTTAGAATTGTTTGTGAATGGTGTCAACATCCTTACGGCAGCTATTAACTCAAACTTAACATAGAAAGTAAACCCATTTTAACAAAGTACTGTTCCATGCCGTACGGAAATAAACCAGACGACAGTCACTGGCAAAAAGCGCCGAAGCCGTTGTAATTAACGGCACGTTCAATTAACATGCGCGTTCTATTCCGGGCTTCGGGCTGCTGCGTTAATATTAAACGCTCATACTACTCTACACTCACAGCCGCTATATTACACCAGGCAAAGGGATACAGAACCATTCGATAACAAATTGACAACCGGTAAATCACGTGACTCTAATGTTAAATCCTATAGTGTCACGTGGTTTGCCGATTGACAATTTGCTATCGAAGATTTTCTAATCGGGGGCATGATCCGGTTTAGAACCGTTCGATAGCAAATTGTCAACCGGAAAACCACGGCACTATGATTTAGAAATTAGTGTCACGTGATTTACAAGTCGAAATCTTTAAAAAAAAACTGCGCTCGCCAAAACGCCTGCCAAGCGTGGCGAGTATTGGCAATCTCCCCGATATTAGTCATTGGGGGAGGCCTTTGTTCAGCATTGGACCTCCTATGACTGAAATGATGATGATGATGATGATTTACAAGTACAAACATCACCTCAATTATGAGGTGGTTTGGAATCAAGCCGCCCTAAGGCCCTTGACTAGGCCTTCTGCCTACTGAAGCACGGAGATAATTATGATAAATGTCACAAATTATGGTCAGAATGGTCACCCGTCTACTTACAACTGCGGCCTAACTTTGGTAATCACTAACAAAGCTAAAAGCACCAGCACGTGATTTACCAGTTGTCAATTCGATATTGATGGGTTCTGAATAGGGTAAAATACTCGTATAAGTCCAGAATGCTTAGTTACTTGTTTTATACAATCGCCAGGTTCGCGCTCTAAGGCCTGATTCCTGGGTCCAAAAAGATTATCCTATTTAGTCCGTCAGTTAAAATATCAAAAAATATTGGACTCATATTTTGTCTTTTGTCAATCAAACAAAAAATGACGAAGATAAAGCGCATCAAAGTGAGCACGTGGCGTGACGTTACGCGGAACTTTAACGCGCTATATCTTCAAAAATGTTTGTTTGATTGAGAAAAGAAAAGATACGTGTCCAATATTTTCTGTTAATCCAACTGACGCGTTCATCAATCCGTCATGACGGACTAATTAGATTATTTTAGGAAAGTAGCCTATTCCCGTAATTTGACAACAGCCGCAATCCGGTGTCGATCCGCTCCCAGTAACATTACTATCTCAAACAGTATTCTTGTAAACCCAAAAAATGCAATTGTAGTTCGCAATGCGACTGAAAATGGAAAAACCAAAATAGGTCCTTTTTTTGCTTAATTTTCAGTCGTATTGGGATAGTTTTGATAATTTTACGTCAAATTAAAAGTTTACGAAAATACCGTTTGTGATCGTAATGTTACTGGGAGCGGATCGACACCGGATTGCGGCTATTGTCAAAATACGTGAATTGGGCCTCTGGATTACAAAGCCAGGCAGTTGCGGGTTTGAACCCCGCAAGAGGCAAATGATAGTGTGATGAGCACAAGTATTTGTACTTGAGCAATGTATGTTTATAAATGTATTCTAATACGTTTAATCGTTATCTAGTATCCTTAGTACAAGTTTTGCTTAGTTTGGGTAATTGGTGTGATGGTTGTAAATATCGGTTTCAAAATCGGCCCTTAACCCGTCTAATGCGGGTCACAGACAATTATCTCTAGTTGTTACGAAAATCCCAATACGAAATGCCCATTCAAATGTTTTAGTTCAGTCGTAACTACACCCTTTCAGGTGCTTTGGATCTAATTATCCTTACGTCAAACAAAAGTCCGGTCTAGTGGTCTTAATGCGAAAAGTAAACGTTGTTTTTTGAGAAGATAGAAAGTGCCTATGAAAATAGCAAAACGTTGTAGATAATTCATCTTTGACGTAAAAATGGGTCAAGTGCGTATCAGTTGAAGCATTGTTAGGTTTTGTAGTTGGATGATGTCAGACATGCGTAATTATTAGCAAGCAAAACTCAACAAGCGACGACCTCCGTAGCCGAGAGGCGAGCATAACGGACTTTGTGTCGCTATCTCTGAGGTTCCGGGTTCGATTCCCGGTCGGGTCAATGTAGAAAAACTACTTTTCTATATTGACTCGAGTCTGGGTGTTCTGGTACCGTCGTTGGTTCTGATTTCTGTAACACAAGTGCTTTGGCTACTTACCACAGGATCAGTGCAATGTATGTGTGTCTAATATTTATTTATTTATTATACTACGGTCCTATTGGTCATAGCATGATGTTAAATAGCTTCCTCGATAAATGTACTATCTGTAACAAAAATATTTTTTCAATTCAAATCAGTGGTTCCTGATTTTAGCGCGTTCAACTAGATAAACAAACACTCTTCCTCTTTATTGTATTGGTATTAAAATCTTCAGCTTTATAATATTGTTTTAGTATAGATAGATAGTAATTGCGACTAGTGTAATGTCTCAGATTAATTATAGATTATTTATTCGTCCTCTTTAAACAGTAAAACGTGACAAACAAGTTTTTTCCCTGAAACCCTGTAAGCTGTATAATAATAATCATTAATTCTGAACAACCCGCTGATTCGAGTTAGATCCAGGGATCTAGCGTAATGGATATTTGAGCTCGCGTGCCGCCCGGGACAGTGGGACGCGGCGAGCAGTCTGGGACATGCCCGGGATTCGGGACGCGCTTGATTCTCCAAATAAAGTTTCGGCGTCGTTAAAATGGGACGGGTCGTTACCCTCTTAGTAACAAGTGATTTTACGTTAAGAGATTAGTTAAGGACGAAGGTTATCGACCTTGGAAATATAAGGTGTAATTAAAATAACGCAAATCCTACTAGGGGCTGATTCGAGTGCTTAGATTCGTTCGTTTCAGCCATAGGCCTTCCACTGCTAAACAAAGGCCTCTCCCAATGACTATCATCGAGGGGGATTGCCAATACTCGCCACGGTGGCAGGTGGGTTGACGAGCGTAGTTGCTTACAAGATTTCGTACGAAGACGCTGCTGCTCGTGTCGTGCTACAGGAATAAGTCGCCTCTTACGACACGCCTCCTGTCACGGTGAAGAAGTAAGTGTATTCTGTACGGCCGTCCCCACACGGCAGATGCCTAACTCTTTCTGGAAGAGAAAGACATATCACGCCGTCCCCCAGATGACCTAGGAGCAGGGCTAGCTAATGTTTTTTATATTTTCCATCTTATGAAAACTTTTGGTTTCAGATCTACCTACTTATATGAGGTCATATTCTATAGTTATGTTCTTTTTAGGGGGTGATTCTACTACTTATATTACAACTTTTGCTATGGCACCTGTTGAGTACCGATAGCTGGACAGGCCTCTTAATATTATCAATTTTTTTTTAAATCTATTGTGATACGTTTTTGTTTTACCCTTTGAAATTAGTTTTTGTGACGTTTAAGGAGTAAACAGGATAAGGGAATACGAAATCTTTTATTTCCTCCCTTCTACCTCCATAACAGTATCGAAGTCCGATCCGCTATGTAAGAAAATTAAAACAGTTCCCTATTGCTGGAAACTGTTTTAATTTTCTATTTCGATGTTAGTCCTATAAAAAACCGGCCAAGTCCGAGTCGGACTCGCGCACGGAGGGTTCCGTACTATTATCTATAATATTATGTAAATATTTCAAGTGCCCACCTGTTGTCATTATTGATGTCGAGCAAAAATGGCAAAAAAATTGCGTTTGTTGTATGGGAGCCTCCCTTGAATATTTATTTTATTTTGTTTTTAGTTATTTGTTGTTATAGCGGCAACAGAAATACATAATTTGTGAAAATTTCAACTATCTAGCTATCGCGGTTCTTGAGATACAGCCTGGTGACAGACAGACGGACAGACAGACAGCGAAGTCTTAGTAATAGGGTCCCGTTTTTACCCTTTGGATACGGAACCCTAAAAAAGTACTACAATGTATAAAGTACTAAAATGGAAAAAAAGAAAAATGGCCGAGCATTCGATCACTGTGTCGAAACTTTTAAGTTTATATTTGAAAATACAATTTCAATTGGATACCAAGAAAGTCTGCGAAGTTTAAATTGTAACTAATAAATTCTAATAAATTCCCAATTCCACTCGAATAGCTTTTTATTTGATTAAAGACTGATTTTTCAATCGTCAGATAACTTTTGTTCGTCGAATAAAATTAACGGTTTGACATATTTTCTATACGAAAACTGTCAATGTGTCAAACTTATTCTTCGCATAAAAGTTATCTGGCTATTAAAAAATCGGCTCTAACTTGATTGTATTAGTTACTCTCTAGTTTCTAATTTTTTCTTAACTTTTAATATTCATTTTGATTGAATACAATTGCTGTTGTTAGATATTATCAAATTTTAGAAAGATGCTTGTAGGAGCGGTTCTAGCTTAGTGGTCGCAGTATTGCATCACTTCAGTGGGCTGTGAGTTTGACTCCCAGCACGTACCTCTAATATTAATTTTTTAGATTCCATGTAGATATTACTGCTGAATCTTTCCAGCTCAAATTAGTTACATGTAGCCCTTTCCATAGCACGCTGTGCGACCTTGAGCTGTCTTATGAGGCCCGTAGTGAGAGGCCACGTTTCAGTTCCATATGTCATCACTGGTAAAACACACTGGTTGTAGACTTTCGTCTTTCGTCTGTGCAAGTATTCTAAATCATTTCCAGGTGTCGTCACAGGGCCTTCCTTGTTTAATTCGGTCTGCAAATAGGACTGTCACTTGCAGACTTGCACGGTCTAAGTCTAAGCTGCTATATACCTCAAGCTGCCCCTGTCTCTGAAGCGGCTAACGATAGCTTTGTTATGTTATTATACTTATTGTTCTTGAATCAGGGTTTTACCTTATTGTCGTAAAATTATTGAAAAAACTACTAAGTAAGGTAAAGTAGAAATATATTTTCCATAAAAATTTTAGCTACGTACATACATTGATATGAATTGTATTCGCTGTGTGGGCGATGACAGCGCCCCTAGTGACCACAATTATTGTGGACTAAGATCTCTCAAATTATGGCAACTGGATGGATTGAGAATGATTTACGGATTGTTTTTGTTTGAAATTAGATGAAAATATCTAAACAGTTTGTGCATATTATAATAAGTGATTTTCTTACTGGAACTAAAATATAAATGTTATAATACGTACGGGATTTGAATCAATACAACATGATATAACTTTCTAACCTCAAACTGGTGCAAAAAGGGAAAGAATTAGTATTAGCACAGCATGTGAGAGATGTTAAAGAGCTTAGAACCAACGGACACAGCTACTTAATAAGAGCTATGATCATAAGATAAAAGTCTGTGACACAAACCCCCTACAAACGTTTTTCTTTTCACAGCAGCTATCCATTTATTTCTATCCATCTTGTTGTTGGCAACGAATAAAACATGCACGAACTGGTTTTCCTATTGTTTCTACACTTTATAACACAGCACGTACTGTGACCCATATCGCGAATTTTAACGTTTTTACTTTAAAATACTTAATTTCGTTAGTATGGAATTCTATGGAAATATAGCAATTTGACACATGTCAGTCCAGAGTTATTTCACATTTCTGCCAACTAACGTGCTGCGATCGATTTGACGTCCCCCACCACCCACTTTGCACATAGCGAATACAAACATTATATTTACAACATAAAGAACACTAGTAATACCTACAACTAGTTTTTCATGAGAGCGATACCAAAATTGGAAACAGCTGCCTTAAAATTTTCTGTCTACATTGAAAACATTCGTTCAAATTTTTTTTTACAATTTTGATGTTTGCCCAATTTTAATTTGTTATGACTTTTTATCTTCACTACAATCACACCCAATATCTAGCCTCAAATTAAGCAAAGCTTGTACTATGGCGACTAGTTTTTTTTTTTTTTTTTTTACATTACATACATTGCTCTGATCCTATAATAAGTAGCTGAAGCACTTGTGTTAAAGAAATCAGAAACAACGACGGTACCACAACACCCAGACCCGAGACAATATAGAAAAGGTTATTTTTCTACATTGACCCGACCGGGAATCGAACCCGGGACCTCAGAGATAGCGACACCAAGTCCGGTATGCTCGCCTCTCGGCTACGGAGATCGTAGATATAGTTATATACTAACAGTAGACGTTAAGGTATTAGATATAATATACATTCCTGAAGTCTGTGTAAAACTTAATTAATGCTACTGGCCGTTGTGTTTTTGCAAAAAAGAAAAACATTAGGAAATCCAAGTCCAAATTTACTTTTAAGAAAGCTCTACGCATTTACATCAAAAATCGCTGACCTAATAATTTATCTTTCATTTGCTCTGTGTACTATATTATGTATGTGTATGTATATGTATATAATTGATAATCATATATATTTATACCTATTTATTAGGTATGTAATGTTGGTGTGTATATATATATATAAATATGTTTTTTTTTTCTTGCTGCACCGCCTGTATTTCTCTGTTTGATCACTGGTTGACTGGTAGAGAATGCTTCTTGGCATTAAGTCCGCCATTTGTACAATTATTTTTAAATGTGCAATAAAGTATAAATAAAAATAAATAAATAAACCTCAAAACTCAGTAAAACCTTTCGTTTTAAAAACATGCGCGGTCACGTTTACGACAACGTCTCTATATTTACGCGTCTATTCTCGTAGCAATTACTACGACGTGTGCTACGAGTGTCGTCTGCTACGGGCTACGGCAGACGTAGCGTTTTTGTAACTTTAATGAGACTGACCCTTGGGTTTTAGGTGTATTGCGGTCCTAAAGGTCAAGCACCGGAATGTGCTTCGGGCTTAAAAATACTGCGAGTTATTTTGTCACGGGAAATATAAAAAATGTGTTGAAATGTTAAAAAGTATTTTTCAACCGACTTCAAAAAAGGAGGAGGTTCTCAATTCGACTGTATGTTTTTTTTTTTTTTTGTATATTTGTTACGCGATTACTCCGCCAATTATGAATCGATTTTAATGATTCTTTTTTTGTTTGGTAGATCATACTTCAGAGGTGGTCCCATATAAATTTTATCGAAATTGATTTAGAACTTTTTGAGAAAATCAACAAATATATACCCAGATAATATTTTGGTTGTGGTTCTTGTTACCTATCCTCGACGAATATGAGCCGATTTTGATGATTTTTGTTTTATTGAATAGCTTATACTTCAAAGATAATATGATAAAAGTTTGCAAAATAAAAATCACCCTTGAGGGTAGGAAAATAGGGGATGAAATCGGTGTTCAGCAGTTAGATTAGGATTTATCACAAAAAATTGATGAAATAAGTAAATTTTATTTTTAAAAAAAACCGACTTCAAAACACTACAATGCTAAAAATAATCCTAACACTTAAGTACCTAATCAGTTACTTTTGAAGTCGGTGCAAACAAACACATTGAATCTCTCATCGGCTGGCACCGACTCCAAAAGTAACTGATTAGGTACTTAAGTGTTAGGATTATTTTTAGCATTGTAGTGTTTTGAAGTCGGTTTTTTTAAAAATAAAATTTACTTATTTAACAAAGCTTTAATAACAGCCAGCTCAATGTTCATATCTTGAATTATATATATACATATCATCATCTCAGCCACAGGACGTCCGTCCACTGCTGAACACAGGCCTCCCCCAATGGTTCAGATTGCACAAGGTAGGAAGTTCATTAATGGGAAAATGTATTCGTATTTTTAATAAATTACCACAATCCCTTGCTGAACTGCCAGTATTTGAACTTAAATTACATGTGAAGATGATTTTAATGAAAAAGGGTTATTACACCGTTAGTGATTATATAAATGATAAAATGTGTGGATTTATAAATGCTTAGCTCGCACCAAAAATTGTAAAAATATTAATTTTAATAGAGGCTGACAACAGTGACCGAGTTTCTTGCGCTACTTCTTCTCGGCACTAGCCCACAAATTGTCCCGAAGCAGTGGTAGGGCAAAAATATATATTGGGACGTGTAAAAGTGCTTTTAATGGCCTATTTGCAAAAATAAATGATTTTGATTTTGAATGATTTTCATCGGGGGCCATATAATTAAGCTATATATATAAGCTATACATATAATTAAGCAATAAAAGTTATTTGACTAGATAACATTAAGTACTCAATTTAGTTTATTTATTTTAATTGGGTTGTTAACCAGGAAATATGGGAGGCCTAAAGGCTTAGGAGACTCTTCTCCTACTTCTCCTTCTCCTGTAGTCTTTGTACAAAATGTTCAGAAGGTTGTTTGATAATATTGTTTATGTATCTAATGAATTGTTCTATTGTTTCAGATTGGTGAACGTGGTTAAAATTGGTGAGTGTTTCACATATTTATTATTATAAACGCACAATAAATATACAACGAGGTTCCGTATAAGCTCTGAAAGTAACAGAATGTGTTTTAAAACCCAGCGAAATGTTTTCGTAAAATAGCATCCTTTTGAATGTTATTATACGGTTATAAAAATATATTTTCCGCCCCTCTTCCTTGTTGATGAATATTTCTGTATTTTCTGTACACCGGTTCCTGGTTTTGATGTTTGTTACGGCCATAAATAAAAGATTTAGCGCCCTCTTTGCCCTGGTGAGTGCATAATTATGCGCTTTGCATGCATCTGGGCGCGGCTACTTTTCAAACAGAATAATTTTAATTTGTTTCTGCTTAGTAACTTTCTTTGTTAAGAGGACTTATGTACGATAATTTAACTTTTTATTCCCCTTCTTTTCTTTGCATAAGGCGTAGGACATACACTAGTGGCGCGACACGGGTGCGGCGCGGGCTCGACTCTGCTTCTTTCGTATTTCATACAAAATGTATGAAATGAAAGAGGCATTTGCCTCTTTTATGCCTCTTTTACGCGTCTTTCATGCCTCTTGCGCCTCGCCCGCTCCTCTTTAGCGCCTCATCCGCGTCTCTTTAGTGTCACGCCCGCGCTACTCCCGCGCGGGGAAGTTTGTATATGTTTCGCACTCCATTGCTTCTATATATTTGGTAAGAAATAGAAGAAGCGGCGTCGTGCCCGCGCCATTCACACCTGTGCCACGGCGACGCCCAACGCCTCTTGTATTGTCCTCTTGCTCTGTGCCTAAAAGTTAATTAAAAAACAACCAAGTTTGTTTTGTTTTCAATTCGGGGCAGAGACAAATCCAACAAATCAAAACTAAAAAACGGTCCACCCGTTCTTAAGTTATAAATGGTGTAACTAACCCGACTTTGTTTTATATATTTAAGATATAGATTTACATGACTTTACAATGGTGACACCAATAACAGTTTTATTACATACCTCATTTTATAAATTCTTACAAAGTAACTTAAAGTAAGTAACAAAGTTCATTAATCATAATGTAATGTCGATGTCAGAAATGAACATGAACAGTGTAGTGTTGTTTTCACTTCAAACTGTAAAAAGAAAACAAAACAAGGTCCAAGTGTTAAAAAAACCATGGTATAAGCGATCATGATCATGGTAAGTTGCCAGGGGTTAACAAGGTACCTGCTGTACAACGATCATTGATGAAAGCTGGTTTCTGTAGGTTAAATAATTTGGATACACGTATTCTAAATAATAAATATAGTTAGTATATTTTTAACTTTAATCCCTTGCTTAATGGTCGAAAATCAATAAATAAAATTATCATGTTGTCCCTTATACCCGTCGTATGGTGATAGAAAATTGTCTGTATTTATACTCAATACTCAATAAATAAATAAATTATTGCAAAACCATAATGTACATATATTTATATTTAGACGAATGTCTTTAGTGTCTCCTTTGAAAGTTGCACTTATCCTATAGACCCTAAATACATAAATGAGTTACAAATTATTTCTTTAATTATAAAATACTATCTGGCCCGGCGAACTTCGTACCGCCTCAATATTTTTATTTTATTTTGTGAAATTTTATTATTTATTCTGCTATTCGGGGCGGTGACGAATTCAACAAATCAAATATCATAAAAATCGGTTCAGCCTTTCTTGACTTATAAATGGTGTAACTAACCCGACTTTGTTTTATATACAGTGTAACGAAAAGGTGAAATAAAACTTTAAGGAGTTATTCTACGGCTAAATTACATCAACTTTTTCTATGGGACCAACATCGAAATCTCAAAAAAAAATTGACGTTTCCATACAAACTGATGCCAGCTGGTCGCGTTTTAGTATGGGAAAGTGGTTTTTTTTGCGATTACGATGTTGGTCCCATAGAAAAAGTTGATGTAATTTAGCCGTAGAATAACCCCTTAAAGTTTTATTTCACCTTTTCGTTACACCCTGTATATATAGAGATATAACGTGATGAAACCTGTTTTTGTCAATGCAGATACACAAAAAATATGTAACCTTCTTGACCTTTTCATACATTTCCATTCTACAACCCAGCATTATAAAACTGCAGCACTTCAAAAAATAACGAGCTAAAAGTGCTCGATCTCGCCGCCGCACTTCATCAGGCTCGGGGGAGATAGGGGTGAAGTGGAGGATCATTGTTATTATGAATATTTTATCCCATCTTGCCCGCCGTACTCGCGGGAAAAGGGTTGCCAGATACAGAACTTTTGTGGGATCTGTATACTGCAATACAAAAACTTTGCGGTTTAAACCGCTCAATCAAAGCCGCGGCGAAAAACTCATCATTTCGAAATAATACTAAAAAAAATACTTAAAAGAGACTCATTTATTCAGTACGTAGGCCGTCTTCCGGGCACTTATACACGTCCCAAAATGGTTTACCATAATTGATAACGTTCATCACGTACGTGTTTCGAAAGGATTAAATTAGTCTGCCCCTGATTTAGAGTCCTTCGATATCTTATTAACAACCGGTAAGTCACGTGACGCTACTGCAAAATTACTAGTGTCACGTGGTTGTTCAATTGACAGTTTGTTATCGAACGGTTCAGAATCAAGGGCCCGTAAACTTTGAAAATTGTATTACCATAAATTGTAATTAAAATATTCGAAAATGTTTTAAAAATAAACAAAAACTTCCAACGACAGCCAACAACGGCTTCGTTTACAATTCCGGTACAATGAAAACTCGTGACTGCCTGTCAACCCTATGCCAGAGAGAGATACATAAAGCCGCCGTCTCTGTTAGTCTGGCCTAAGTATAGAATGGACTGTTTGGGCGGTAATTAAAGGATTGGCTCGGAAAGCTTTTTAGGAGTTGGTTTAGTTAAAATAATACTGTCGCCGTTGAGTTTTAAAAAATACGTTTTAGGATATAATATTTTCCTTAAAATATGATTGTTGAATTGACTCGTTTGACTTGTGAAATAAATATCTTGATAAACTTTCCGAAATGCATTGTATTTCTTATTTCACACACATTCGAAACGTGTAAATTGCTTATTGAGTCGTTTTATTTGTTTCATTTCATATTATCCTTTACTTATCTTTCAAAATATAATAAATGTAAATATTGGACAACATCACACACATTGCTCTGATCCTAAGGTAAGTAGCTAAAGCACTTGTGTTTAAGAAATCAGAAACAATGAAGGTTAACACCCAGACCCAAGATAATCTAGAAAAGTTAGTTTTTCTACATCGAAACGACCGGGAATCGAATCCGGACCTCAGAGACAACGCCAAGTCCGGCGTATTAGCCTCTCAGCTACGGACGTAATCTGAATAAGTACCACCATAGTGTTCAAAATTAAGTAATAAGTGTAAGATACTTAGTGGCAACTGACTCTGTCCTAGGAATTGCCAAATCGTACAGGCGAAACGAGTATAGCGTTTTGCAAATTGACAAAATGTTTACAGAATTCACGACCTAATATTTTTAGAATGGTCTTAAAATAACTCAAATAAAACTTAACCCGCTCTCTGTCTAATAGAAGACACAATCAACAATAATATTGTTATACGCCTTAAGTCTCCTAAGGGAGACTGGCAATATCTGGACCAAAGTATGTTACGATTTGATACTTTACAGACTACAGTAAAGTTATAAAACTATCATGCTTCAGACGACTCTTTATGGTCGTCTAAAACACAATTGATCACGTTGTAAAAGACTGTAATAAATGCTGCCTGTCGCTAAAATAATATAATATAAACCCATATTGTGCTGTGTAGCTATCAAAATCTACTTAATCCACACAAGCCATGTAAATTAATTTACCTTAAATACTGGACTCTATACGGTAAAGCAAACATTTAATTTCGCCATGTAAACTCGAGCAGGTACTGCATAATATTTAGACCTCGACACCTTCGTTACGTATGTGGAAAGCGATCCGTTGCGTTAGAATCTCCATTAAAATCCATACATCTATTATCCGTTGTTACATAATTTGATTTCTTGTCAATTGAAGTGTGATAATGATAAAATACATGTACCACCAATAGTTATAACATAAAGAGGACGTTTTCTTCCATTATTTTATAAAAAATCGCTGCCATCTATCTGGTAAGCTTCGGATATTAATCTGCTCTTGAGGCAGCGGTTGCGTTCGGGAATAGTTAAGCAATATTAAAACTGGGCATAGGTATGATTTTGAAATGTTATCCCTTCGCGTTCCACTTACCCACGGCAGACCGGAAAAACCATGGAAAACAATAGGGAACATTTATAGTGGCACGCGAAGGGATGAATTCAGAAATATATTAATTTGCTTATTTTATGCTATGCCTATGCTTATTTCAACCGGCCAATCTGGAAGTCACTGGGGGAGGCCTATGTTCAGCAGTGGACGTCCTATGGCTGAAATGATGATGATGATGATCATGCTATGCTATGGTTTTCGTTTAGTTTGAAAGCTATAAAAGAAAGTACTATAATGGTTATTATATGAATACTATCCGTTTCATGCCAAAATCAGTTTTTTTTTTTAACTCTGATCACAAGTCCATTATAACTGGTCGCTAAAACATTTCGTAACAGCCCTCAATCTCAATGAATATTTAGCCCCCACATAGTGGAAGGCAAATGAATCAGCCTTGTCAATACGCTATCAATCATTAATCTCGCTAGGGTAGGGGGCGCCACCGTCAGGGGGTGTGGATGTAAGGGCTCTAACTCGCGAATTTGAGCGATGAATACCTGATTCACCGACAAATGTTAATGACCTATCCATTGAAATTCAATTTTAAGTAGCATTTTGAATAAATAGTACTTGAAAATAAAACAATCGTACGGCTGATTACGGGAACGACTTCTGGCTACCTAAATTCTTTATAGGCTTATTTCGGTATCTGCTCGACGTTTCTTTTTTAATACAAGTTGAACGGCCTCGGAAATCGTAGCGTCAATCGAACCATAATTTTTATGTGATATACTGACGGAAGACATGTCATTTTATTTTAACCTTCTAAGTTAACCAACCATAGACCCAATCAAGCGATAAGGAGTACCGGTTTTATTTAATTGTATTCGTGCCTCTCACAAACTCTAGTATCTTTTATTTATTTTAAAATTAATTGCACTAACTTCTAAATAGAAATATACAAAAAATAGACTTAGTGCTAGTAGCATTTTCTGTCAACCTTTAAGCCATCTAGAAAGCTGGGTGCCGTATGCTAGCATGAGTAATAAAATAAGATAGATACATTTCTTCCAAATTATTATAAGATTTTCTTTTTTAGGAAAAGAGCAATCGTTACTTTGCCCTTTTCCTGTATTAAGAACATATTAATGTTATGCATTCATTCTTATCTGTATAAAAATACATTCCTCCCCTTCACATTTCAGCACTTCAAAGTAATTATAATTTGCAAGTAATTTATCACATTTCAACGGACGCGCCGGCTCGTAAGTACGTTTGACCCTTGTTTAAATTTATAATGATGTTCGGACCACTGTGCACTGTCCATTAAATATGCATTGGCAGAACAACCAAAATAGGAAGCTGTGTGAAGAGTTTCTGTACTTATGAAACAAATTATACAAACTCTAGCGACCTGCCCTGGCATTGCGAGAGCGCAATTAGGATTTTTTTAAAATATGGAATATGATTTCAAGTATCAAAATGATATAATTTAAAAGACAATAATTATAATTTCTATAACTAACTTTTTTTTTAATTTTTCATCAGTATCAGTTCCAATTCATTTGTGATTCAGTAATCTGAATTCGAGAAAATAACGTCGTAAATAAAGTACAATCTAATAGTGTTCGTTTTTTTTTTCAGGCACTTGACCGTTACTGTGTTCAACCGACGGAGATTACAGGTCTCAATACCTTCGTCAAAATATGTTGCTTGTCCGTTTCGTTTTCCCCTAACGCCCATGTGAAACCCATGTAGCGAAATGGCCAAGCCACATATTTTGACTAAGGTGTAGAGTGTGAAGTTAGGGCTTGTAAAGTTAGGCTTTGTAGAGTTAGAAGCTTGGCTCCACTTGAGATCTGATAACTTTTTGACAGTGCGAGCCATATGGTCTCATTTTTCATTTTACATGAAAAAAAATTGGTGGGATATTACTTGTCTAGGGGTGTCACAGTAGGATTTGTTTAAATAAGATATTTAGTTCCGAACATATAATGTAACTGCAAATATCACGTCTATCCAATATTCCTGGTCTGTTTGCCGCAAACAGATCTTGCGACCTGTTGAATATTCATGTCACGAGTCACCCATGTGAGGATTTAGCCATAGAGCGGGAGGGCTTAGACAGGCCGTCTATGTTGTACACACACACACACACACTACATGGTATTTTTTATTAGTAGTTGTATTTGACAACCTCCGTAGCCGGGAGTCGAGCATGCCGGACTTGGTGTCGCTATCTCTGAGGTCCCGGGTTCGATTCCCGGTCGGTCTATGTAGAAAAATAACTTATTTATATTGTATCAGGTCTGGGTGTCATGTTACCGTGGTTGTTTCTGATTGATGTAACACAAGTGCTTTGGCTACTTACCATAGAATCAGAGTAATATATGTGATGATCAATATTTAAATTTATTTAAAATTTGCGTAGGTAAAGATAAGGTACTTATTTAGCTCCAAAACTAAAAGAAACGCGTATATAAAAACCTTTGTCACTAAATATTTTTCTTATCCCATACTTGACTAGAATCCTAGCATTCAGTACCTATGAAATTTGTTTTTTATGTGATTTTAGTATCGCATTCCAGTCGTTGCCGATCATACCGAATCATATCTACATTGTGGTTAAGACGTTAGGTACACTCACAAATACACGAGAAGCGCACAATAGATACTTGGGTACACACACACATGAACATCGCACAGATTTAGACGTACTGTTTGCAGCCAGATATTTTGACAAATATTAATAGACAGTCGATAAACCTCGAATTGACAGGTTCAAAGAAGTTCCTTATTGGAATGTTACCGCCAATCATAAATAATTCTTAGACACTATGCTTGTAACCACCATTGAAGACATTATTTCATTCATTATAGTCTCCTAGGCATTGGCGATTAGCTCTCGGGCTAATGTAAATATTATTTAGGGCCGATTTTTCAATTGCCAGAAACTTTTATATATCCGATGAATATAATTGACGCTTTGATACATTTTATATACGAAAACTGTCAACATGTCAAACTTATTCTTTTAATGAAAGTTATCTGGCTGTTGAAAAATCAGCCCTTAATCATTCGTTCGTAAAAAAGATGAGACAGCATTCTATCTCTTACTTATTTATTCAAAAGAAGGCCATTGTAAGAATAAAACATAAAACTCCATCATTACAGTTATGTTTGAAGCGGAAACAAATTACTTTGCCCGGCCAAATAAACAAAATACTTTTGTAAAAAATTGATATCGTAAGTCTTTTTGTCAAATCAAATGTCAAATATTTTGTTCTAAGAAAATAAAGGAACATTCACAAAATGGCTCTATATTGAGCTGTTCAACGCTGGCGGCGCCTCTAGGGACGACTTGAGAAAAATCGCGTTCTTCCATATTGTTATATTCGTAGAAACTAAATGGTTATTACGTGGGTTTGGTAAATCTGGCTTCGCTATTAAATTGATGAAAAACGAAACAGCATTTGATCAAAATAATAGACTAAAGATACGAAGACACACATATGCTAGTAAATAAACATGCTATACTCTGCTAGCTATATTATAGTCAGACACCAATGACAAACTCACAATTTAGTTTCTATTAAAGTAAAATAATATGCCTTTTTTAAACATTTTCCTAAAGTTAAAATTGTTCATCCATAGTGCCTCAATTAAAAAAATATTCAATTGAATTTTTTACCTAACCTCTCGCCCCGACTGTAAAATTTGTCGATTAATCATAACACAGGTGATTTATACATATAAAAAGTATTTCGACAAACGTGTCATCCATCTTGAGTTATTCTACAGAAAGAGGGAATTTTCATTTGATGTAGCACTTCTGTTCTCCCTCTGGGAACGGTTATTGAAGGGAGGCCGTATAGAGCCCTCGCTGGAACAAAGTAGTGAAACTACGTCGATGACATGTTTTTGCATTGGGTATTCTAAGAAAATAATAGCCTAAATACACTCTAAAAAAAATTTGTTGCTCCTAACAAGATTGTGACTGTTTTGACAAAGTATCTTGACTCCATACGAGCCTGTCAAACGTCGTAAAGGAGAAAGACGTTAGATACATCGAATAAGATAGATTTGATTGCTTTTACTATTATATTCAACTAAGATAACTAAAATCTTATTCAAACTAACAGAATTTATGATTATACCAACTAATTCATTTAAGTAAGTCCAACAAAGTCCTTAGCCAATATCAACTTGATTGATTCAACATTATATACTTATTCGTTTATGCCTATTAAAATTAATCAAATCATGCGAAAAGTAATGGTAGATGCAACAATGGGCTGGTTTCCTAAAAAAATTAATTAGTCCGTCAGTTGGATTAACAGAAAATATTGGACACGTATTTTTTCATTTCTCAATCAAACAAAAAAAATATAAAGATATAGCCCGTTAAAGTTCGGCGTAACACTTGCGACACTTTCTAGCAAGGCGTGACGTCACGTGCTCACTTTGATGCGCTTTATCTTCGTAATTTTTTGTTCGATTGACAACAGACAAAATATGAGTCCAATATTTTTTGATAATCTAACTGACGGACTAAATAGAATATTCTTTCTTTGACCCAGGAAACTAGCCTAACACTAATCACAGATAAAATATTTTTTATAACTATTCAGCTTTGACTGATTTAAGTATTATCTGTAGTTATTTTTATAATTTATTGTCAAATAAGAGAAAATCTTAGTTGGCTCACAATTTTTAGTGTAGCGGTGGTGCAGACCACAGACGTCGTCGAGCACATACCCTATAGAGCAGCAATACGAACCTTCTTTCTGCAAAACTAGTTAGTGATTTTTCACATACATTTAGTATGAAATGACAACTCCTGTCAACGCTCGCCCATACAAAAACAGTAAAGATACAGATTAAAAAATGGCGGAAAATGTTGTCGAATAAATCATATGACATATCTACTCTATAGGGTAAATTCAATTCAATATATTCAATTAATATGTATAATGGGTATGTGATCCATGCCTACAGTACAGTAAAATGGAACTGATTAGTGATTTTTCACTTGAACTAAGAATGACTTGACATGTCTTTGCAACTCTCGTCTTTCGCCTGTACTATTAAAAACAATACTTTATTAATCAAATAATGGCGGAAGTGTTGTCAAACAAGATAATTGAAATTGATAATTTTGTCTGGGTGTTGTGGTACCGTCGTTGTTTCTGATTTCTGTAACACAAGTGCTTCAGCAACTTATCATAGGATCAGAGCAATGTATGTGATGTTGTCTAATATTTATTTATTACTTATGTTCCATAGGGTATGTTGCTTTATCTTAATGGATAAGTGGAAGTTTAAGCATTGCCTAAGTGTCAGTTTAGGCACTGAAACTGACACTTAATTTCACTGTCACTATCACTGACACTTATGTTCAGATTTAATTATGTCAGGTAAGTCGAACGACATAAAATAGGAAAAAGCAAGTTTTGTTTATTTCCTATGACAAATAATACATTGTTTCAAGTAGGTTTAGGACTTCCTTTTAAGTATGGCGATACTCGTAACTTGTGTTAGGGGGCCCTGCTGTACCCCTTATGACTAACTAAGTAAGCAGTTAGGAAAATCAGTTAAGATAATTAATTGAGCAAGCATAAATTGTGTGTTGTGTGTCCTAAAATACAAAGTGGTAATTAATTGGGGGCGCATTGCTTTTAAATTCTCTACACAAAAAAAACCTAATGTATCTCGCATGCTAACTGTACATTCACCATGGGTCACCACGAAGCAATAAACTTGCTTATGGCATGCGACGCGAACGGTGTCTCGCCACTGAGCCATTCAAAATCAAACAAATTTCAGTTTGTATTACTGCGTAAAGAAAACGATTTAAGGAGTTTCTTGAAAATATATAGTAACATAATAACTTAGTTTAATACAGTTGTGCCCACGGCTGAGCATGGAGACAGCTTGTCACCCTGTTTTACTCCATTAGGAGGTGGTTTAAAGAAAACAATTGCCTTCCTTATGGTTAAAGCTTTCTCCATATAAAATTTTGTCAAAATATGTTTTATCATAAAAGTGTAGCAAACAATATTTACTTTCTTATTTATAATATTAGGGATTATTAACTACAAAAGACATCGAACCTAATTGGCATACCTGAAGTCGTAAGTACCTAAAATGACGTTTTGTTTCATAGGTGTACACTAAAATAACGTAACAATAGGTATGTCAGGCTCCAAAAAATATATTGTGGTTTTTTTTCTAGAGTTATTTTTAATTATTCGGCATAATTATCCTTGTACGACAGTTGTCAATCAACGACTATTAAATAATGTATGGTTAGTAATTTAGTTCTAGATTGACAACCAAATTATACAAGGTTACATTGCAAAGGGTGCCAAATTTTAAAAATAAGATCTAGAGAATAATATAAAGAAGAGTCTTAATAGTTATTGTTTTTAGTAATCGTATGTTACGAAAAATAATTACTTTAAAATATCCGAAAATAAAGTCAATAGAGAGACTATGAAAGCCGCGCGGTCATTCATCAGGCTACTTACTGTAGGAAAAATGGTAAAAATAGAGGAGGAGTATGCATATTGGTAAGGCAGGGACTTGCATTTGAGGAGCTCTTATACACTAAACAAATTGCTCAAGACAAGACATTCGAGTGTTGTGGTATTAAGTTACATGGCATTATAATTATTTGTCTTTATAGAACCCCCGACTCAAACGTGAACACATTTCTAGAAAATCTGGATGAAATTCTACATAAATATTCAAAAAACTCTAAGGCTCGAATTGTATTAGCGGGAGATTTGAATATTAATACACTTGAATTGTCAGTCAGCACCAAATGCCTTATTGATTTAGCCAAAAATTATAATTTGATCTTACATGTCACTGAGCCAACTAGACAAAAAGCTTGCATTGACCACCTAATAAGTAATATTGACGACGCTTTTGCTGAACTACATCATTTGCATATCTCTGACCACAACACAGCTCAGATGTTATATATACCAGTTAATAAAATAACTGAAAAACTGGCCCAATATTTCATTAATACAAGAGATTACTCAATTGAAAACTTAAACAAATTTCAAATGCACCTGAAAGGTCTATCGTTCTCTAACACTCTAAACGAAACTGACTTAAATAAGGCAATGGTGATTTTTTGCGATATTTTGACAACAATGTATGATATATGCTTTCCAATAAAAAAAATTAAAATTTTATGTAAGTACAAAAAACCAAAATGGATAACGAGAGGACTGATAAAAAGCTGTAAAACTAAAAGAAGATTAAGGTACGAATACTACAAATTAAAGTCTTTAAAAAATAAGGAACAGTATAGAACCTACTCTAAAATGCTTAGACATTGTTTCAGTACATCTCAAAAAATTTACAATGAAAAAATTGTGTTTAACGCTAAAAATAAATGTAGGGCAACGTGGAAGATCATAAAAAACGAAATGAAAAGTGCAGGTAACGACAGAATAATTGATAAAATTATAATAAACGATAAAATAATTAGTGATCCACTTAGAATAGCTGATGAATTTAATGAGTACTTAGTTAGACTTACTAATAAAGACACAAAAAAGACAATAGAAAATACAAATACTTTTAAATTAATAAACACAATATTTTTGGAGCCATTTCATCCAAATGAAACAAGAAACATTATTAAATCTTTAAATAATACAAATGCTACTGGTTATGATGGTATTTCCACAAAAGTAATTAAATATTGTGCGGAGGAATTAATTACTCCTCTTACATATTTAGTAAACTTGTCTTTCGAGACAGGAGTTTTCCCAGACTTGTTAAAATTGTCTGTCGTTAAGCCTCTTTATAAAAAAGGTGCAAAATCATCGCTGGAAAACTATAGACCCATAACCTTGGTTCCAGTCTTATCAAAAATTTTCGAAAAAGCTATGAAAATTAGACTTCTAGGGTTCATAACTAAACATGCCATAATTAAAGAGGAGCAGTTTGGTTTTCAACCGAACAAATCGACAACATTAGCGATGTTTCATATGGTACGTGAAATTAATGAAAATATTAATGCTGGAATCCCAACAACGACAGTTTTTTTCGACATGGCTCGAGCATTTGATTTTGTTTGTCATGACATACTGCTTCGTAAGTTAGAAAATTTGGGGATCAGAGGCTTAACACTTGACTGGCTGACATCTTATTTAAAAAATAGAAGACAAACTGTTGAAATTGCCAGCATAAACAAAAAAGCGACAATCGTCTACAGTAAATCGAAAATTTTGGTTAATGCTTGTGGCGTTCCACAAGGAAGTATCCTTGGTCCATTATTGTTTTTGCTTTATATTAATGACCTTCCTGAAGTGACCAACCATAAATGCGTACTTTTTGCTGATGACATTTCCGTAGTTATACCATATAAAACTGATTCGTTGACATATGAAACCGACGTAAATGACACAATTGACAAAATAATATCATGGCTTAAGATTAATAATTTGACTGTTAATTTAAATAAAACAAAATTTATACAATTTGGTACAATTCGACATATTAAACAAAATATTGACGTTAAACACAATGATGAAAAAATAGAACAAGTTGATAGTACAAAGTTTTTAGGTATTGAAATTGATGATAAATGTAGTTGGAAGCAACAAACAAGAGCTCTGAGGGACAAATTAAATCGATATGTGTTTGTTTTAAGAAGATTACGTCACATATCTACCTTGCAAACTTCGCTCGCAGCATATCATGGCTATGTCGCCTCTTTGCTCAGATATGGACTTTTAGTTTGGGGCAACTGTACTGAATTAGACCTACTCTTCAAGACACAAAAAAAATGCTTAAGGGCGATCTGTGGTTTATCTCCTCGTGATTCTTGCAAGCCAGTATTCCAACAGTTACAAATATTGCCTTTACCGTGTATGTACATACTAGAGGTAGCTACTTTTGTCAAAAATAACTTGCACCTCTTTCAAAAACAGATGCACATACATAATCTAAATCTAAGAAATCCAAACCGATTAGTATATTATAATATTCCAAGATTATCTCACTATCAAAGACAATGTAATGCTATGTGTATTAAGATTTTTAATGCAATTCCAAGTGACCTAAAGGAATTGCCTAATGTTTTATTTAAACGCAGACTCATGCAATGGCTCAGAGAGAAGAATTTCTATAAAATTTGTGACATTTTCAATAAAAATCAAATTTGAATTTGATAAATTTTGACATTCCACTTGAGTGAATTGACTCCATTTCTTTAATTAAATATTTTGACATTGTGATTTAACTGAAATTTAAGTATACTAAGTGATGCTACATTATTTTAAGATTTGCATGCCACATATGGTAAAACATGAGGCCTTATCACTACATTGTAAAACCATTGTAAACCATGTTTTAAGCAAATAAATATTCATTTCATTTCATTTCATTTCATTTCATTTCATTTCATAGGTAATTAGGTACGGCGAGCCTACAAGGACCTTACGCAGTGCACATAATATGGTGCAATTGTTTCATGAATGAGTTAAATTATCCACGGGTACGATTTTTAACAGCGGATAGGAATAAATAAATAAGATTTTTTTTTTGTTCTTTGCATAGTTCGATTAAGTCACTGATTCTGAGCCACTCCTAAAGATTTGGCACCCCTTTGCAATGTAACCCTGTATACACAATTGATTGTATCAGAATATCAAACAGAGTTGATAAAGTATCAAGTTAATTGCATACAAACTTTCTGATTTTAAAAATAAATTAAGAAACGTAGTTAACGGAGTTTAAATTACAAATACCAAGTAAAACTGGTACCAAACTAATTTCTGTTAATGAAATCGCAATAGAATATTAGTTGAATGCCGTGGTTTTGACAGTTTTAGTCTGGGTACTAGGGAATAGAATTGGGGCCTGGTATTTCAAACCATATAATTTTTATTATGACTGTGATGATCCTTATCCTTATACCAACATTAGTTACCATACCATAGATAACTTAGTTCCAACTATCCACCATTCGTGATCAATGCAAGATCAAATAGACAATATGCAAATAACTCATAATACCCTCTGGACTATGAAGTTGTTTCTAGTCTAGACCCAATGTCTGAAAGCAAACTTCGCTGAGCCAATCAACAGATTAATTAACAAAGGAGGTACTAATCTGGCCGCAGGGCCGGGCTTGGGATCAGATTGGTTTTCTTTTTGTCCTAAATTAAGGACAAAAATAGCCAGTGGGGCAACAATCCGACAGAATGTCTTATGTGAATGAAGTCTTAACTTTTTTATGTCGTAAGCATTACTACAATAATATGTGGAGTCACAAAGTGAGCCTATGTGTTGTGTGTGTGTCGTAATAATTTGTGAAGCGTCATAACTTTGTAGCGTACTCAACAATAACTCTTTGTCGCATTTAGTGGTAGTCACTCAGGGTCAAGCCTTGCGCTTTTGGCATTGACCCTACTCTTCAATTTAAATATAGAGAATCCGAATATATATCCGATATTATTTAATCAACCTTTAAAGGACAAATAGCAAACAAAGGAAAAGTAATGTGAAAAAGGTTTATTATTGTCTTAACAAAATGTGGTAAAGAGAGCTAGAACTCGCATCAGATATCAAAGTTTAAACTCCATTTTTATTTTAGCACTTTTACCTTATTTGAAAGGTATTTAAAAGCCCTGAAGTCCTGCTCTGTGATTAGCCAAACCACAAGGATTCTACATACATCGAGACCGACTTGATAGTCTTCATCAAACGTGGACAGTTCTTTAGCTATAAGGGCGAGTTTGTTCAATTTGATTGCGATTTTAAACGACTAGTTTCTATTTACTTACTTAATGAGACAGTGTCCGACCCTCTAATTGAATTGGACTACTTTACTCGGATTACTTGTTGTGGACAGATTAAAAAGGTGCCTCGCTTTTGACATTGCAGCAGTGCTGCTAAGTGCGCAGGGTAACTTAACAAACAGAATTGAAAGCTAATCATAAAGTAATCTAACGATTGACTGCGCCTAAACACGACAAAAAACACCTCATTTTAAGAACTGCTTTTATTTCTTATTGGATTTTTAAAAAAAAAACTATCCTGTCTTATAATAACATATTTTAAATTAAACAGTATTTAAAAATAATTGCTGGTTCTAGTGCCGGATTTTATATATATTTTATTTTTATTCACTATGAATATAATATTTTTATGTTTTTTATGTTGTTTAGTCCAAGCATAAACAACAAAATAATTAATATATGTAACTAAACTACCTACTTAAGCATTACTTCGAAAACAGGTACTACGAGGTAGTTAGTAAATACTAGTATGTTGTCAATTGATATATGTTGGTGCAATTTATGAAGAACAATGATAATATAACTTGCAACTTGTTCTACTTCAAAATATCACATTAAAATTCCAAAGGCTAACTTGTACCCAATATTTAAAACGAGGATAACTCGAATGAAAAGTCTAAGAAACGCGGCACGTTCAACATATAAAAATAAATTGTTCCCATAAATCTTGGTTCCCGAAAGTCCACGAATTCCATACAGTTGTGATTTATACCCCATAAGGTTTTGGTCGCACGAGTTTATTTCGTTGTGGGGACAGGCACAGAAAAAAGAAATCGGCTAACTCATTTTCGTTCGTTGCGCTGCAGCGCTGTTGACACTGGAAAAGTAGATCGATGTAATATACTTGCTAGTGCACACCATAGAGAAACTGTAACAGATTTTTACAGAAAAAAAAAACTTGGAAGTCTTATCGGTTTTAGCGATATCATCCATACAATTAGACAAATTTTACAAAGACGTTCTAAAGTTAAAACTTATCCAATAGTCTTCTTCTTCTATATCTATAAGATCAATCCCGGTTGCATCCAAAGCCATTGCTTTGGAGCCCAGGGTCCGCTTTCCGTGATATACTCCTCCACTTCGCGCGGTCTTGAGCGTCTCTAGTTGTGAGATCATTGGCACGCATGTCAGCCCTCACGACGTCAAGCCAGCATTTCTTGGGTCTACCCCTTTTGCCAGGACCTGGCGGTGGCGGCATGGCAGAACGTTTGTTTCCTACGTAGCTTGCCGGTTTCCGCAAAACATGCAATAGTAAATAAATAAATAATAAACATTTACATTAATTGTATATTCTATTTACTAGCTGCGACCGCTCTGAAGGTTGGTGACTTTATAGGTTGGAAATAGACTATCTTACACCGTAAATGAAGTTCTCGTATTAATTTAATGGGTTTTATTGAGGCATCAATGATTTATTTAAAATATAATAAACTAAATTAGCTTAGCTCTTGATCGACCACCGGCTTTAAAACCCTGTTTCAGCAAAATGGCGTTAAAACGGTTTGCTGTTCTTTTTTGCCTATGACCAGACCCATATTGTTTCTTTATTGGAAAATGTTAGCGATGAATAATGCAAGAACAGCTGAGGTGTGGCTATTGGGCGATTATGCCCTTTTTGGGACTTTTCTTTGAAGTCCTAAGTAATAATGCATTAGTTGAAAGTTTTCTCACACTGGTTTCCTCATTTTTATTCTATGTTTGTGTTTATTTTCGTAAAATTTTAGTTCTCTATCATATTATTGGCCGGACTTGGTGTCGCTGTCTCTGAGGTCCAGGGTTCGATTCCCGGTCGGTCAATGTAGAAAAATAACCATTGACTCAGGTCTGGGTGTTGTGGTACCTTCGTTGTTTCTGATTTCTTTAACACAAGTGCTTAAGCTACTTATCATAGGATCAGAGCAATGTACGTGATGATATCCAATATTTGTTTATTATTTATATATTTATTATGCTTAAGGCTTAACTATTTTAATGAAATCATATAAAATTTGCTGGTATCACTATAAATTCGTCACACAACACTTTAATGTTAATCGACTCTAAATAAGATTGTTTTGTGTTTTGAGGTACCAGACAATGAACTTTGCCAGTTACGTCTTCCATGACACCCATACGCTAATTTGAAAAAGCTGTTTTTTAGTTAATACGACTGGGTAACGAACACGGGACAATATAAGCGCTCTTCTCAAATCTCCGCGTCACTGCGTCGAATAATATTGTTCTGTGTTTTGTGACACGAAAAAACAGGCGATGTGAAAAACTATTTAAAGTTAAATGATGATGAGTTTTTGCAGCGGTCTTCCATCATCGTTATTCTACGAGATTTTAGTATTCTACGTTGATTCGTTATCGGTTTTTTTTCCTTATATTTAAAACCTAAACAACGGGGTGAAGAAAATGAAATTCTATTTAGTCCGTCAGTTAGATTATCAAAAAATAATGGACTCTTATTTATTATTTTGTCAGTCAACCAACATGACAAAGATAAAGCGCGTCAAAGTTCGGTAGTGGGCGCTCGTGACGTCACTTCTAGGTAAAAATTTTACCTAGGCATGACGTCATGCGACATTTCAAATCAATATATCTGTGTAATATTTTGATTATGCGAAAAAAGGAAAAAATTGTGTACAATACTTTTTGATAATCTACCTGATAGGCGAGAAATAAAATTTTGTCGTCATTCCTATTAGGTTATATAAGTAATATAAAACCCTATAAATAGGTTAAAACTTTGAAAGACATGTAAATAAAGGACCTGTCAGGGAATCTATATTTGTTATCTGTTCGGTGGAAAATCCCGTCGGTATCGAAATATAATAGGTATTTCAGTTTATTATTCGGCATTGCCGCCAACGCACAGACCTTGCTCAATTATGGGGGAATGATTAGATTCACGATATGATATTGGTAGAAATAACTCAATATTATAATGATGTAAATAATTTGTTCTTATGTGCATATGTTTAATTTATTAAACAGAGTCAACAGCATTAATATTAAGTATACTTCATGTACTTGACGATGTTGACATGATACTTATTACTCGTATAAACCCAATAAATTATACACTCTGTACCACTCTCCCCTTTCTCCTTTCTCCTTTCTTGTCCTCTACCTGAAGGTTGTCTACAATATATTTCAGCTTTTAACGATAAGACCGCCAAAAATTGAGCAGCTTTGTCTAATCGTCAAATGTACCTTTTTTGTATTGTATTGTCAAGGACAGGTAACGCCATCTAGTTAAATTTTATTAATTAGGTACTAGATGACTGTTCATTTTGCGAGGGGGCGCTAGAATCACTTTTGCTAATATCTGTCACTGATCAAGTAAAACTATATCTGTCTCCAATAAAGCAGCTCCGAACAAATAAATTAGTTTTTCTACGATTCCAGATAGAATAAACAGGTATGCAATAAATATATCAGTTTCTATCTATCTTTTACGAGTACTTTCTTGTTTGTTTTTTTTCCTCTTTCAATGCTAGTAATGTAATCGTACTATATACTCATAACGAATAAGACAAAATATACTTGCGATGCCACCATAATAAAATATCTGTAGTAGTGTAGTATGATGATACCATCATCATCAATTCAGCCATAGGACGTCCACTGCTGAACGTAGGCCTCTCCCATTGACTTCCAGATTGACCGGTTGGAAGCGGCCTGCATTCAGCGGCTTCCTGCAACCTTTACCAGGTCGTCTGTCCACCTTGTGGGTGGACGTCCTCACGTCCTACGCTGCGCTTACCAATACTTATACCTATAGTTATTACTAACTATAATAAGGACTACGGGTAGTTTAATCTAATGATATGATCGGTAAAGTTAAACTGCCCCAACTGCGAGTCCTGACGTTACGGCAATTGAATCAACAGAATAGTTAAATTGGCTGAAGCATGTCTGGCATACATTATGCATGCCAGACTGCCTGGATGCAGCTGGACTCGGCCTTGGAACTAACTGAATCTATTTTGAAGTTTGAAATATCAGAACGAGTTTGAATTTAGCTTGATAAGTGTCACTGTAATTTAGATTTGATGAAGATGAAAAACTACACGAAGAAGTGGTATAGATTGATTTTAGACAGGCATAGTTAGAAGGATCTGGGAGAAACCGTTACCTTTTGGGCAGGTTCATTAAAAATATACCGGTACTATTAAAACTATATTTTATTATAAATGGCGGTTGTAGAATATTGTACTCGTTTGTCCTATTTTTACGAACTTTATTGCCGGATTGAACATAGATTAGATTATACAGTGTGTAGCGAAAAGGTGAAATAAAACTTTAAGGGGTTATTCTACGGCTAAATTACATTAACTTTTTCTATGGGACCAACATCAAAATCTCAAATAAAAAAAAATTACGTTTCCATACAAACTGATGCCAGCTGGTCGTGTTTTAGTATGGGAAAGTGTTTTTTTTTTTTTGCGATTTCGATGTTGGTCTCTTAGAATAACGATGATGGTAGACCGCTGCAAAAACCATGTTTATGATCCATCATTTAACTTTAAGTAGTTTTTCACATCGCCTGTTTTTTTCGTGTCACAAAACACAGAACAATATTATTCGACGCAGTGACGCGGAAATTTGAGAAGAGCGCTATATTGTCCCGTGTTCGTTACCCAGTCGTATTAACTCAAAAACAGCTTTTTCAAATTAGCGTATGGGTGTCATGGAAGACGTCACTGGCAAAGTTCATTGTCTGGTACCTCAAAACACAAAACAATTGTGTGACGAATTTATAATGATACCAGCAAATTTTATATGATTTTATTAAATTAGTTAAGCCTTAAGCATAATAAATATATAAATAATAAACAAATATTGGACATCATCACGTACATTGCTCTGATCCTATGATAAGTTTCCATACAAACTGATGCCAGCTGGTCACGTTTTAGTATGGGAAAGTGTTTGTTTTTTGCGATTTCGATGTTGGTCCCATAGAAAAAGTTGATGTAAGAATAACCCCTTAAAGTTTTATTTCACCTTTTCGTTACACCCTGTATATTTATCTGTGGAGAGTCAGCAAGATCTAGCCTGGCCTACCAAAAGTATCCTCATCATCATCATTTCAGCCACAGGACGTCCACTGCTGAACATAGGCCTCCCCCGGTGACTTCCAGATTGGCCGGTTGGAAGCGGCCCGCATCTTGCTTAATCATTGTTTATCTTGGAAGTATATTAATTACTATTCTAGTCAGAGATATTCTGTTTATTCGTCCCCAAATTTAAATATTAATTACAGGAGTTGTACCCAGAACTCTCCTATGAAACACGAGTTCATGGACCCCTAATACAATTTCCTGCAGACAACGCCAAGTACAATAATAATAAACATCCGGGCTAAACCTCACTTTCCACCTTCTCACCATGCATCTGTAGACCTTATCTCGATAGTGGTAAAGTAGGGAATCCTTCAGCAATGTTAAAAGAGGTGGTTGACTGATAAATCAAAAGTGTAATTGGAATTTTCGTGCATGAGTAAAGAAGGGGCCATGTGCTAGCTAGCACCCGTGAGAGACATATAACCCGAAAGTTCGGAAAACTGTAGCGAACTCTAAGAGTGGCAGTAGTCAGTATTCAATTAAGAAAGTAAATTGACTTTATTGTTTTGTGTATATCATTTGCTATGTCTTTAGCAGTCAGTATTTTATATAATGTTAAACCTGTAACCTTTAAATAAAAAATACGGTGGGCGATATAATTATATATCTTACGATATAATATTTATTTCAAAACAACACATCGAATCGAATTGAGAACCTCCTCGTTATTTGAAGTTGGTTGAAAACCCGCTTTAAACGATGTTGTTAGATGAGATTTATGTTATTGATTAACAACATCATTATTGAAGAAATTCGCCAACATTACTATGTCCTCCGTAGCTTAGTTGGAAGAGCAGTTGCCCGGATAGCGAAAGGTCTTGGGTTCGAATCCGACCAGAGGCAGTTGAAAAATGTTTTCAAGTAAAAATATTTTTCCAGGTATTATTAATTTGTATAGGATGAATAGTTTTATGTGGCACGAAATACAAATAACGGTAGGCTTTTTGTCAAAAAGGTGCTCCGCTCAGTATTAATCGTAACAGATTATGGCATGCTACGATACTGATGTTCTGTGGGGGCCATGAGCACTGGATTTTCCGATTAACAAAATATTTTTTTGTAACATGACATTACATAAACAACATTAGGGACAGATATTTGTTGAATAGTGAACAATGTCAGATGCCGATGTCATTGTCGAGTGTGACATAGCATCTTCAACAAGAGTAAGTTGCACCAATAAAGATTTGGCTGTATGGTTAAACTTCTATATAAAAATAGTAGTAAATTCAACAAATATAAGATATTTTTTTTTGGTTTTGGCTTTTTTAATGATGATGTATGATGATGTGTCAGAGTAGAGATAAATGCTACCTACTTACATCTATTTGGAAGCACTACGAACTATTTCTGTTATTAGGTAACCTTAATTATTTTATCTTTATTTATGTATTTATTTTCCTGTGATTTGTTTTGTACAATAAAAAGTATTTATCTGTATTTATGTACCGCTTGGTAATTGGGATTTAATGACGATTGATAATAAAACGTTTGGGAAGGTAATATAACCAAAAATGTATAAGAACTTATACATAATCCTAATACATTAAATAGAATGACTAATGTAACTAAACTATGTTATGTTATGAAATACCTGTGTTACCATTCGAATCAAACTTAATATTAAGTTCAACAAACATTAATGTAATTGTTTACCCGAGTATACCCGAATAGTTTACTAAATAATTTAGGCTCATGAGTTTGGGATAGAATAGGGCATTGAATATATACAGGGCTTGAAGGAATTCAGCCCTTAATTTCGCAAACATTGAATTGCCCACTGGGTTCATGAGAGGATTAAAGTTTTGTGTGTGAAAGGACGAAATTTTCCAAACGATTTATTTACTTTATGTGGCTTGTAACAGGAGGAAATAATTAAAAAATATGTATTTTAACCTTTCACTAATTGCGTCTAAATGGTTACTAATAATTAGATTTTTTTTTTTACAAAGTGCTACTGGCAGGTGTGTCATTGGAACATTACGTTTTCAAAAATGACGAGCGTCTATTTCAAGATAATAAAATTCATTGAGGGATTAAAATTTGATTTCACGTCATGTCACGTGGAATGTATTTAAGTTATTTGTTGTTTTCTCCTTAATTGAGTCTATTTATTATTTTAGACTATTTGTCCAAGTTTCAAGACGATAATGAAATCATTAGGATCTCAAAGGTATCTTTATTTTAGTTTATTACACATATTACAGGCCACACACTGTTGATAGATGAATAGAAAAATTCTTCATGGTTTTTTTGCAATTTATAATTTAATATGACGGCATACATTTTTAAAACAATTAAAATTTTGTTTAATAAACGTGGCCTACAGCTATTGTAATTATTATTCTGATTCTTAAAATGTGATCTACTGGTAAGTGTAGTCTGTATAAAGTATGGTGTTTGTGTTTTTGCTCGCGAATATTTTTAGCAGTGTGTATCATACCTAGTTCCGTCTTTACCATAAGGGCACACGAGGCCCGTGCCCAGGGCCCCCAGCCTTACGGGGGCCCCAAAGCACTTACAAAGACTTTAAGAAAAAAAAACTTATATCATCACATCATCACTTTATCGAACAGAACTGGACCTGCTACAGTTTTATTATATATATAGATTGTTTTGATTCTTGAATAACATCTAGTAGAATCAATTTGATTTGTACATATTCACGATTTAAAATGTAGAAAATTAGAGAAAAAACATTTTTATGGTTATTTATTTTTACTATGCAATAGGGCCCCGAATTCTTGTGTGCCCCAGGACCCGAGGATATGTTAAGACGGCCCTGATCATACCCCGTTGCAATCCTAACCGTGTTGATATATCGCACCTCAGGGAGGGACAGAGGCCGAAGTTAATCGGCTCACTCTTTCTAATATGTTCCGCCATTTGTAAAGTGGAGGAGCAATGTATCTCTCTTTCAAACTACGTGTAAACTGGAAATGTTTTCTGCTTGTTTGTGAAAGAATTCGCAGTTCCTTTATCAAATTTCCTTTTACAAAAAACTCGCAATCTTTAGTGGGGGGAGGAAAGAAGCAAGGTATCTATCGGTGAATCTTTTGGCCGTAGCCTTACCTAATGATATCTCCCGCAAACATACATGACATGTATATGTACATGTACATGATAGACATGTTGATACTAATGACACTAACACCAATTAAATATGACGGCCAATGCTTTGTATATCTCACACATGTTTACGTAAATAAAAATTATCTTATCTTATCTTATCTTATCATAATGAAGATCGATACCGCAAACATAAATAAGATAAAATTTAGTAACGTAATGTTCTAAATACAACAAAATAAAGCATTTACACGTGCCTTTGCACCATAATTGGGTTACTACTACCACAGTTTATATAACTACCCCAATTATGTATCGTACTAGACAACAAGCAGGTTTCCCATATAGAAAATCTCGAAACTAGGCAATTTTCCCATTAAACTAGTTAGTCCTGTAGAGCGCTATCGATTTATGCCATTATACAGATTTCAATATTTTAGCAAAATGTATGATTCTTTACCAGGTGTTTGATCATAAATCTATCTTAAAAATTTACCGTTTCATTGTTAATTTTTGCATGCTATAGTAAATTAGTTACGTTCTTATTGTACCTATACTATTTAAGAATCTTTGAGACCTTATGCTATTTAAGACCTTAAGTTACCATGTTTTTGTCAAATAAAGATTATTCTTATTCTTCCGTATTATGTTTGTACAAGTTATAAACTTCACCATATAACGCGTTACTTCTGGTAATACATAATAAACATCATAAACGCATTGAATTGTAAAACTCTTTGTAGATTTTTTTCAGTAAATTAAAAAAAAACAAACACTGCTTTTTTATTAGCAAAGGAATAATTTTTCACTCAACTTGGCAGAAGATAGATAAAATCAACACCTCGGGCATGCCTCATTTTCCGCGTATATTGAAAATATAAAATACGAACACAATTGAGATGGATAGGGTAAGTTCAATTCACCCACTACTCAGTTTATCTCCAACTTTATCATTCGCAATCCCCCTCCTTTGACGTCTGTACGTTAACGTACTGGTCTTCATAGGGAAGGCGCACGCGCAACACTATCAGTAAGGAAAGATTTGTGGCCATAAAACAGTAAATAAATAAGGCCTGCCTTGCTTGGTCAGTCCGAAGTTGTCATAATCGCGCTCGCGCGGTATTAATCCATAACAGACCAATAACAGGAGGTCATTTGTAAAACCGTTGTCACACTAATCGCTTAAGCCATTATTGGCATAAGTAAATTATAAAGGCAACCGTAATAGTAACCGTAAGGTTGCAGGAAGCCGCTGTCTGGAATCTGCAACCTGGAAGTCACTGGGAGAGGCCTATGTTCAGAGTCCCTTGGCTGAAATGATGATGATGATGATGAACCGTAATATAATGTTATTACAATAGTCTCAGTGAATTACAGAATGCATAGTTTCAGGCTTCGTTATTGTTTTTTTTTTAACCTCATGTCTCCTTCACTTCTACCACTCGGTTATTGTGCTTTACCGAATGTGGGCTTACTGTATTCACGTATGTTCTGAAACGAGAGCTCCTGTTATATTGGATAAAGCTAGTTTTAGCCGTCGCGTCGTCCCCTGAAAAGTGGTGACAGGCTAAGCTGGGTTTTGCATGAGTTGCTTATTAGATTCTAAAATAAAATAACATTTGCTGCTTATCTGTATTACAAGACAGTAAATCAAATGATGTATTTGCTTCTTACTAAACACCCATTTAACACACCAATTGTCATGTTCTCTATTAAATAAAGAATGGACGTCCTTGTATCACGAGGAATCGACAATTATTTTCCAGGGTGTAACTTGGCACACCCAGGCCTAAGGCAATTTTAAAATATATATATCTTTCTTTATTAAAACTAGCTGCTCCGGCGAACTTCGTACCGCCCCGTCATACATTGTTTTTTCGTGTTTTTTGTGTTTTTTATAGTTATTCTGCTATTCGGGGCGAAGACCAAGCCAAAAAATCAAAGATCATAAAAATCGGTCCAGCCGTTCTGACTTATAAATGGTGTAACTAACCCGACTTTGGTTTATATTATAGATAAATGACGATAAAATCGACGGCGGTCTTATTTCATGAGAAATTGTAATGCGTAAAAAAATTTATGGAACAATTCTCTAACAAAACGATTCTTAAGTTCAAACTTTTTTTTTGTATTCCAATAATGCTAGTTTATATAACAATATTTTAACTTGAAAATATTTTTTTACAGCCCCTGGTGGGATTCGAACGCACGTCTATTCGATTTAAGAAATTCGCCAACATTACTATGTCCTCTGTAGCTCAGTTGGAAGAGCAGTCGCCCGGATAGCGAAAGGTCTTGGTCTTAAATCCCAGCAGAGGCAGTTAAAAAAAATTTCAAGTGATATTATCCTTAATATAACGAACCTTACGTGAACAATTTATTTATTTAATTTACTACACAAAAACTCTACATCATTGCCTTTGTTCCCTGCAAATAAATGTTCCCATTTAATTTATTAAATCGCCTTCGAAGGACACTATCCGATATTTATTTTCTCAAAAAACGTACTTATCGAAGTGGGTTTACGTTGGCAAACATTTCTCGCAGACGGTTTTAATGACAGTCCCTAAGCTGTCTTTTAAGCTTAATTCCAATTCGCTTACAAAATAACAAACATCGTATCAAATTGTACTCGATTCATAAGATTTCAAATGCGAACGCGGACAGTAACTAATTCTTTAAAAACAAGAAAAGTGTGAATAAGAGAGACTGAAATCTTTTGAAATGAAATGAAATGAATAGTTTATTTGAATAAAGCATGGTACAGATAGGATGGTGTAAGTTATTAGGCTCAGCATGCTCTGTCCTGGTCAGACATGCAAATATTTTTGTAAAAATAAAAAGGTAGGTACATAAATCTGATATTTCTTTAAAAGCGATTAAACACGACTCTTGAACCTGCAATAGCAAACTTTAATATACAATTTGAAATGTGCTTTCTTATTGAACAGTTTATTGTGTAAGCCTTTTAAAAATAATATATGAATATTGGACAACAGCACATACATTGCTCTGATCCTAAGGTAAGTAGTTAAAGTACTTGTGTTAAAGGAATCAGAAACAACGACGGTACCACAACACCCAGACCCGACCCAACACAGAAAAGATCGTTTTCTACATTGACTCGACCGAGAATTGAACTCGGGAACTCAGAGATGGCGACCCCAGATCCGGTGTACTCGCCTCTAAGCTACGAAGGTCGTCTATATAATGTTTTAACGAATAACCTATTATTACTTTGATGATACGATATATATAAGGTGCTTCATAAATATCTGCAACGGCTGAAATGGGTAAAAGTATTGCTTATACGAGTATAGATTACGATAGTAAAGAAATTGTATGTCCATAACATCATTAATTTTTTCATAAAAAAAAATATATTACATAAAGATTAGGCTTTATTCTGTGTCAAACCGTCCACATCTGTCCAAAAATGCTAACGTTTCACATTATACCGCTCCCGCGCAGTCTTAAGGGCTGATGACGAAGTGTGTTATGCAAATTGAAGCAAGTAACCATTTATTTACTGTCTTTTCGCAAATAATTAATTACCTATCCGGGGCACGTAATTCCTTCACTATCGTAATCTATATAAGCAATACTTTTACCCATTTTAGCCGTTTCAGATATTTATGAAGCACATATATATATATCATATCGATTCCATGTATTCACTGAACATGAAGTCCTGACAACCTGAAACACGAAATACCACTTTACGAATGGAATAGATTTCTAAACAAATTGAACTACAATCCAAATTGCCATCGTCAATTAACTAGCTCGAAATAGAACGTGAAAGGTCGAGCAATTTGTTCATTTTATTAGTAGTCGTAAACAAACTCTTTTTTAAATTTAACTAGCCTTTTTGCACAAATAATCTCTATATATAAAACAAAGTCGGGTTAGTTACACCATTTATAAGTCAAGAACGGCTGAACCGATTTTTATGATCTTTGGTTTGTTGGATTTGTATCCGTCCCGAATAGCAGAATAACTATAAAAATCGGAAAATTCACTTTAAAAAAAATATTTGGGCCGTACAAAGTTCGCCGGGTCAGCTAGTGAAGTATAAAGAGGTAGACTTAATGCCACCAGGAACCCATTACCAGTCGAACATTCGGCTAATCAGAAATATTTTCTTTAGACAAAGAAAAAAAAATTGTGTAATTAACTCCCAAAATGTTTACTTACAATGAAATTATTATATTTTTTTCTTTATATAATAGTGTTTACTATGTTAACACGAAACGAGAACTGTACTTCCTAATTATTTGGCACTGTTAGGCCGTTTTTGTTTTAACCCGTTAACATCCAAGCGGTCTCATGAGACCGCATAACAATGGAATTTCTATTGTGTCTCGTTTACGTATGCTTGATCAGTTGCCTATAAATTATAATGAATTATTTAATAATTATAAGACTGTTTGTTGCCATAACAAATGAAAAAAAATGTAGTAAACTGATACAATAGGATTTAATACCTTCGTCAGTCGACCTACATCTACCCACCTTTTACCTTTATTCGATAATAATGATGATTATTATTCTATCGATCGATTAGCTTCCTTTTCTTTGCGTTCTTGGATACTTATTTAAACGTGCATTGCGTGTCACGTTACAATTATTCGGTATTAGATAAATGAAGGTATACATGTGAGTAGTAAACACAAGAGAGTAACGTATTCTTAATTTTTTACAATGATCTATCATTAATGTCAAGTCAAAGTCAAAAATCATTGATTCAATTTAGGACGGAAAATTGCCACTTATGAACTTCAATAATAACATTATTGGCCCATATAGGGCAGAACATGTTTCCTGATTTTTTGGCCCTCCTAGCGCTTCGAGACAAGACACAGACAATCTGGCAAGTGCAGAGAAGAAACGCCGGAACAAACTCAGTCACCACTAGCTAATTATATTATATAATAGTGATTTAATTTTTTTGTGGCAGTATAAAAAATGTTTGTCCATTTTGAGGTTTCGTTTTATATTTTTTACCAATTATTGCTTTACCCTCGTTCCATAGCATTGTAAAATAAAACGTTTACGAATAGAGTATTTTTTTAAACAAATACATAACGATACATTTTAATAACTTTTCTGAATCTTTTCTTAAGGTTTTTCATTACCAACTCCTTTCACTAAAAGCTGGGTGCTCTCGGCATAACAAAATTACATTTGCCATGACATTGTAAACCCAGCCAAGGTAATAACATTGTAAAACCGGCAAGGGTAATTTTACGCAACTGTAGTAAAGCTTGAACAGACAACTCATTGATTTTTACATTATAGTTTTTTAAGACTATTACGCATTTGCGCTTGTAATAGTGTGAAATGTCAGACTCAAAAACAACAAAGCAATACATAGTAATAATATCCAGATATAATCCGTTTTAATGAGATTGACAGGCGATGTCCTTTCCAAATTTGAAATATGACAAAACAAACGATCGGCCGTCAAAAATTATTCCACCAAAATTCCATTAAAAATGCACTTAGTTTTTTCGCTCTAACTAACAAATAATTTAATAGTTACCAGACAATGTTGTCTTGTTGACAGTTTTTTAACAAGCCCAAAAAATATAACAATTAAAAATAAAATAAAAATTACAATTAAAGCTCATATATTATAGTCTGTCCATCACTGTTAACCGGCTGACAAAACCTCAACAATAAATAGATGGCGAAAAAAATATCGTCTAGTTCCGACTGTTTATTTTAGGCTGTGGCTTAAAGCATCCCGTCGCTCATTCGCTTAGGGCGATGGATTTTTCAATCCAATTTGGGGCACATTTGACGACGTTAGGTGATCGAATAGGGTTCGGGCTCAGGCAGGTTTAGAATACATATTTCACAAATGCCTGTGCCTGAAACTCAAAGTGTTTTATTTAAATTAAATATGTCCATTTAGATAAAAATGAAAGAATATATAATAAAAATTATCTGTATTAGAATAGAATAACATTTATTTGCAAGAATACATTTGAGTTTGATACATAGTGTTGAGTACGTGTAGCTAGACATCGCATTCAGTCTGTGTACAGACGTGCCAATTTTCTTAAAATTCAGGTGGGTAATATTAAAAATACTTAGTTGTTACAGGTTTTGAAGGAACCTGTTTATAATGTAAAAACATTTTTAAGCCAACCATTTCGACAGCAGAGTAACCTCAAACTTATGCCCCTCCAATAGTTTTATAGAGTCTGGTGATTTATTATACACTACAATGCACATGTTATACACATTCTGTTTATAAATATAAGCATGGCATGGCGGTTTGTGAAGCATGATATAGACACTGGGTTATAGGTGGTCTGTTAGATACATCTGCATGTCTCCTAAAATATTGTGGGTATTGTTTAACAAAACAGAAAATGATTCTAAACGAATATAAATACAATAATAACGCCATACAATATTTCTGCCTCGCCTAGTGGTTGACTGGTAGAGAATGCCTTTAGGCATCAAGTCCGCCAATTGTGCCTACATTTGTTTCGTTGTATAACGAATAAATAAATAAATAAATTTTAAATATTAAAATAATACATTTTAAATTCTGTTACGGAAGTCAATTGCGTTAATACACCAAAAGCTAGCCACACTACGTTTATTTTTATGTTAACATTACCATCTGTTCGTGAGATATCATTACTTGATATTGAACAACATTTTTTGCCTCTGAATGAATGAAAACATTTCACCGAGATTGAAAATGGCTGTGTTCAAAGTTGTCTGTATTTTTTATTTCAACTGAAATCCGTATTTGCTTTTCAAACGTTCCAAAATAACACGGTACGAAAACAGAATACCATTTATTTCAGTACCAGTATCGTAATAAATATTTTATGGTACAGTTGTATGTAAAAGAAAATATTTCAACTAAATTATCATTTTAACAGTCTAATCTTATTATCTCTAACTTCAGAAAGCACTAAACTTATTGGGTTATAAAATTAAACACTTGTTTTTCATCATCATCAGCTATTGTAATTTAATTGCCTGCGTTGATGCATTTGAGTACTGTACAAATATTTAATGCAAATGAATGATTTGATTAAAATAAAATGTGTTAAAATTTTGCATGCCGAATCGCGGTAAAATATGCGGACATAATTACTGTGACCACCTGTATTACCAAATTTTATGCAATAAATACTATTTCTATTTCTTGTGTTACACTGCTGGTCATAGGCCTTTCCGTAGAACGCTAGAGCCTTGTCTTATTGTTTTTATGACTCATATTGTTTACAATAATGCTTTAAGAAAAACATTTGTGGAATTTGTTGTAGCCACAAATAACGATACACACATTCCACATTCAAACTTAAACAGTTGAAAGTGTTAATTACATTTTCCTCGTTGAATAATTTAAATTGTAACCGTATCTCGAAATTTCGTCTCTCGAGTTTCAGTTTCGTAATTGGATAACGCGAAATGGCGTCGGCTGAGGGAGTGCGAGCGGCTTTGAGATAAACATGTTTCTGAACTTAGGACGTGTCGCGATTAGCGCCTTCGGTATGGATACGGAGACTATTAGATCAGTCGAAAGGTTTTTGACGTGTTTTCAAAACTAAATTTGGTATTTAAAAACGTAATTCAAAATGTATCTATATATATAAAACAAAGTCGTGTTAGTTACACCATTTTTAAGTCAAGAACGGCTGGACCTATTTTTATCTTTGATTTGTTGAATTTGTCTCGGCCCCGAATAGTAGAATAACCATAAAACATCGGAAAAAATTACAAAAAAAATATGAAGGTACGGTACGAAGTTCGCCAGGACAGCTAGATTGTTATAAAAACTTTGTCCTTAATACAGTATAATTCGCACACCTAGATAAAGAGTAGCACAATACGAAATAATACAAAATCGGAATCTGTTTCGATTCTACATTACCTCCAAAGACACCTGTGTACTTAAGTTGTGCTACTCTTTAATATGATCACATAATACTCATTAATACTCATTTATTTAGTATATAAGCCCTCTTCCCGTCACTTATACACGTCCCAAAATATAGCTTTACCCTACCACCGCTTCGGGACTACATATCGGCTGGTGATGAGAAGAAACTGCGCAACAAACTCAGTCACCTTTGTCGGCCTTTTTTACGGGAAATACAGTTACAAGACATGAAGTAAGTGCGAGCTAAGCAGGTTAAGTCCATGCACTCTTGTCGTTCAAATAATCGTCTACCTTATAATACCCTTTTTTCATAAGGTTTTTTTTATGTGAATTTTGAACTCATGTACAGGTAGTTCAACAAGAGTCTGTGGAACTTTATTAAAAAAATTAATCATATTAACTACACTAAGTCAGACGCATATTTATTTTGAGTTGTAGAATAACTTTATTACTTAACTTTATTTACGTTGTTATATTTTGCGAATAGAACATCCTGCGAAAAGGACGTTTTGAGAATAGGACATTTTGCGAATCGGACGTTTTCTCGACAGGTGATTTTTGCAAATAAGACGTATTGCGCCTAAACCGTTTTGAGTTGTGCTACTCTTCATCTAGGTGTGCGACATATAATCTGTAGGTATAAATTAATAAAACGATGTTTGTTGGTAGTCCTGTATGGGACGCATCAACCGTTCATCTGATTACAATAAAACTTAGAAGAATTTGGAGTGTCTTGGATTGAATTGAAAGCGCGCGTTAATGATGTCGCGGGCAACAGCTAGTTGATCTTTATAAAAACAAATATAATTTTTCAACCAACCATTTTCGTAAGGGGGAAGTAATTAAACATTCATAAGAGTAATCGTCATAAATATTATCATCTGTATGTTTTACATATACGCAGTTAGTTTTGAAGGCAAAGTATCATGTGATTTAGTTAGTAAGCTCTAAATTTAGTGAAGCCAACCTCATATAAATTGATATTCGGTAATTGAATACTGTATCAAAGTTAGCAGAGTGGCTGGCTCAAATAATGCGGTTAGCTTTTAGCGTGTTTTCCACTTTAACAGGGTAAATTCAAACCGCTCGATATGATAGTGTTACGAAGTGTTCGTATAAACAATTAAAATTAAGTGTCTGCTTGTAATGTCAAAATTACAGTTTTACTTCATGCGTATAAATGGTACGTATAACAAAATATCAATTTTTAAGTTTTCTGTCTCTTCCAATTAATTTCCGAAACGGCTGGAATTTCCCGATGTGTAGTAACTTTTGGGCTACTTTTATTTAAAAAATAAAAGAAGAAAATGCTTTGAAAATTTTTTTTTAAATAAAACTATTCGCATGGACGCCATTGTTTGATTAAAAAACACTGTACAGTTTAAAGTTATCAAGATGGCCTATCAGTCTACGTACAAACAAATTAAATGGGTCAAGCAGTTATAAAGAAGAAATAGAATTAGCATCTTTTTTTGTTTGATTTTTCAAGGATTTAAATATTTTTTCTCCTGAAATATAAGTGCTACAAACAAATGCAACGCTCAGAATGATATGTAAATTTTGACGATTATTAGCATATTTTTATAATATTTTTCTGACAAATTAGGCTCTTTTAGTAATCTTTTGAAACTACATGCAAGTTTACATTTGGCGACCATACTCCACTTAATACGGGAGTTTAAACATTGCGGTATTGTATCACACTCGTAGCAGCGCAGCGTGTCTACGTTTCTCGTAGTAGTCTTGCTACACTTATGCGTGGATTTCTCGACTACGGTTTTGTTCGTAGCAGTGTCGTGTTCGCGGCACTCTTATTAGAACGTCCTTTAGCGCGCTATTTAAAAGTGACGTATAAAAGTAAACATAGCCTACTAACACACTGAGACATTTTTAAGACGCTTTTATTAGCTTTACTTGTAATTACCAACTAAATATGTGATCAAATTTAAAAGTCATTTTCATAACCTGCTTCTAACTGTTGTATTGATTTTAAAAAAATTTTAGTATGTGATATTCGGATTACAATACAATAATTTATAAGACTTGTTTACACCATTCTTAAATAATTCTAAGACAAAATTTATTAAAACTGTCACCTTATTTTAGGCCTAATAACCAGGTACATTATTAGAAAAGTACATTAGAAAAAATCGATTTTTTATTGTCCCGAAATGAATAAAATGTTAGTCGGTTGAGTTAGGTTAACAGTGACGTCATAGTTTGCTATCGCCATAAAAATTATATAAAAGAGTAGGGTTAAGACAGTTTTAAAAAAGTATGTCAATCGAATCGATTAGTGGTGTAAAATTCCGTATTGATTTAACTAGTAAAACCCTCGAGTTATGGCTCATTTTTTTTTTGTTCGTAGCAACACTTGCATACACGTTAGCATACAGTACTTTAGCCTGCCACTTGTATTTAAACATTTCAATTAAAATAGATGCATAGTGTATTTATGGTAAATAATAAACCTCGCAGTCTTAACACTCCTAGTTGTTTCTACGAAATGACGACGTAGCAGTGCCATCATTCGTAGCTGGTGCTTTGTTCGTAGCATCGTGCAGTGCTCGCGACACTCTCATTACGCGTCCTTCAGCCTGCCACTTTCAGGCGCCACACAAATACGAGTAAAGCCTACTTTAGTAGTACATTTACTGAGAGACATGCTTGCTCTAGACATCAACATCTTCTACATTGTATCTGTTTATAAACTTAGAGAATCACATAGCTGATGGTCGGTTATGACAAAGAGGTTCGTGCGTAGTGGCGTGATTTGCCTTAAACGCAATTGGTCCGGGGTTCCATACTCGTCAAGGGTATTTTTTTTCTATATTGGCTTGAATTAGTTTGTTGGCAGTTGGTACTTCGTGACACAATGATGTTGAATGTTCCTTACTTCGAGACCATGAGTGTAGTGTTTTCTGACGCATATTTATTTATTTAGGGAGTAGCACGGTTACTCAATAAATATGCTGCCTATTTAGAGGACAAAATTATATCATGATAACATTTCTTTATTACCGCAGACATTCGTAGGGAATAATCATATTGGTGTTGTATCCATATTATGGTTGACACATGTACTTTTATTAAAGTAATTTAAATTAGTTGGTACTTTTCTTTTCTTTTCTTTTTGAGGAACTCCTTATTTTCCTAATTCTATTTAGAATGTATCTAGTCTTAAAACCTCCCAGAGATGCATGTTTTGGGTTTAGCACTTAAGTTTTTTCATATTTAACAATATCCTATATGTATCAACTGCAACCAGTTTTGTGTCTTTTACAAATATATATTTTTTTAAATCATTTTTATCTTTTTAATAGAGCCATTTGGAGAGAAGCATTCTCAAACTAAACATCAATTTCATTCGCATTATATAATGCATGTTCCCCACTTCAATCCCAAAAGCATTTTCTGTTATTCAAAAACTATTCCAACGAATATCGCGGCCAAAGTGCACTTCCAAGCAAGAAGTTGGCGCAATACCGTCATATTTCATCCGTACCGCCCGGCGAAAAAGCTACTCGATCGTTGACCTCTTGATGCGAAACCTATCACTGTGCAAGTTTGGTCTATATGACCTTACAGAGCAACTTACAGGTAGTTTGTAATATTATGGATCTAAACAAAGGTCAGTTTGTCTCATTTTTACCGAACTGAGAATACACTTCCCCCTCGCCAACAGGAGGCGTGTCGTAAGAGGCGACTCATTCCTGTAGCACGAGACAGGCAGCAGCGTCTACGTGCGAATCTTATAAAAAATTGCGCTTGCCAAGCGAGGCGAGTATTGGTAATCCCCCAATGATAGGTCATTGAGAGAGGCCTATGTTCAGCAGTGGACGTCCTATGGCTGAAATGATGATAAAATCTGTGTCCTTCGTTCCTCACTATTAAAAAGTCTCAGATCAGCAATAGTTTAGTAGATCAAGTTTTCAAAAGTAACTATAAAGAAATGTGATAAATACTACGTATCTACTAGGCAATTCTATTCATCACAAGTAAGAACAGAAAAACATTTATTCGGAACTTTGCACACAATAATTAACAAAAATTACACGGAATAATACAATGTGCTTTTAATAACTAAAGGTATTTTTACTCAGCATAAGTTGGGGCATCTTAGGGATGCTACGACCCTACACCAGCCCCCCTAGCATGACGACCAAAACACGATATGATATAGCTATTTATCGACACCAACTGTAACTTTTATTTGAAATTTCATAGATATAGCCGCCATTTTGAATTTTATCGAAACAACTATTATAACATGTGACGTTCCGGCACGGCGATCCAACATGACGGCTATCATATTTTTACAGTTGGTGTCAATAAATCGCTATATCATATTGTGTTTTGGTGGTCATGCTAGGGCAACTGGTCTGCCGTAGATACTTTTTACTTTAACTGATCAAGCATACGTAAACGAGACACAATAGATATTCTATTTTTATGCGATCTCATGAAACCGCTTAGATGTTAACGGGTTAAACTGCCTGATAACGTGTATAATTTTTAATTATATTATTTCGCTACGTTCAGCTCTTCAAAGCTGTTAGGAGATCGTTGGCCCGTTTAGCACGAAGTCGCTACGACCCATCAGTCAACAGTTCAAGTGCTTAGAGTGCTTTGGGAATGAAGATTAAGCTCTCGCATTAAGTTTAATGGACACTTTCGACACGATTTAATTTAAACACAAATGCAATCAATAAACTTTGAAGTCTCACTGTATTTGTCACCAAGAACCTTACTTTCTTTTTATACACAATTCACAATTATATTTTAAGTTCAATAAATTATTTCAAAGTCTTTTATTTCCTGTACAGAATTATATAGATATTATTTTCATAGAACATATCTTTCGTAAATACATAAGTGTATTCTACATAATCGTCGATGTAAACAGTTTTTTTTATATAAAGCATCCAATTTTTTCTTCATGATTTCAATGTCGCTTTCATAGTAAAACTTGTTTAATAGTAAAAAGTATGGTTTCATTTGTTGTGTATAATGGTCTCCGCCCCATGAACAGGCTGATTTAAAAGCAAGCATTGCTTGCAACAGCAAAGCATTTGTAAATTACGGCGTACATTCGAGCGAGCGCGTCGAGCGGTCTCAATGACCCATTACCCAGTCGACGGTTGACTCAGAAACATCCGCTTCGACGTAGTACATGGATGCATTGTTACGAACGTTTTTAGGACAAGTGACTTACGTAAGTCTTTACCATACTGAGAGAAACTGGTTTTTGTCTCATAATTTTTATTAATAATTCGTTGTATTTTCACTTGTTTAGTTCAACTACTTAACAACGCAAAATACATGAAATGGTTATCAATATAGTCATTTCTATTAAATCCATATTACATGGCTATTATTTTAATATGAGTACATTATTGGTAAAAATATTTAGGATATTATGTTTCTTTTTAGTTACAAGCAATATTCAGTGGTACTTTGAATGCACTTGATAAATGTTTTGTATCGATTCGAAAATAAAATTTAATAAGGATTTTCTTCAGTAAGTGCAAATAAAACTAAACTAGTTGCACGCTCTTTCCAGGTTACAATATTTATTGTGATATTGGGAATATCTCTAGCCCCAAAGATACTTACAGCAATATAAGTTCAAATAATATTTTACGGCATAACTTGACGATATTGCAAATCAATTATGTATTGCACACAACTTCATTTTAGTTTCTGTAGCAGTGAATAATTCTATGAACTTTTAAGGCAGCCTGTTTTAGCATGACAATTAAATACGCCGTTTTGTTTTCGAATTCCCAGTAGCTAAACTTAAGTATCACCATACATTAGATATATCTAATGTATGGAATTACCGAATAATTGGACTTTTATCTCTACCTCATTTTGTTTTACAATTTCCAATATGTGTACTTTAGTTTGTAGTTAATATGTATGGTTGAAATCCAGAATCATTCTATTTTTTATCTAATATTACCTAGGTCTATAATAGAAACAAACTTTAGGAATCAAAGACCTACCGCTAGACTATCGTCGAACTCTACCATGTCTAAATAGTTGTAGGCGCAACTAAGTTATCTTTAAGAATCGAAATGACCAAAAGATCTAGAATGGATTCCTTTTTTAAGAGGCTTTTTTTTTTCTATGTATTCGTGAGTGCTCAACACAGGCTCCAATTGCGTAATAAAAAGAACAAAGGGCATTGAAAAAAAAAAGATGAGCAAAGAAAGATGAGCAACACAATCAATCTCTTATCGTTTATTTATATAGAAACGAAAACGACCGCAAGCAATTCCGTGAAAGGGTTGCTAAGCGCGTTAACGAGGCCCGATCCTCGAATAGCGGTGAGTAAATAAAGGGTTGTCATTGTGCCCTACCCCAGAATGTAGCCTCCGGCGGTACAATTGGCTCGTGGTGTAACCGATACGCAGGTGCGGGAAATGCGGGCAACGGTGTTAGTAGTACCTACGCTCTCCATTCTGTGTAGCATAGTAATACTGATGCTAAGATTATCTTTTAACCTAACAGGCAATATTTTTTTCTGCAAGTAATAAATGAAAAGAGTCAGGGTTAAAAATAGGGCTGAGAAACTAAATCTAGTTGGTTATCTTTGCCATATTTTATTCGTGATCCTCCTCCATCAAGGAGCCACAGTGGTGGAGGGTCGTAACCTCGTCTCTTAAGTCGCCTCAATTATTAGCCGTCCTTAATCATTTCGATCCTGGGCATTTCCTTTCCTCTCTTTACTACTAGCTCCGACCAACCGTGTCGTTCTTCATCTCAGTGGTCTTTTACACATATCTTTTCCCGATGAAGATAGTATTTTCGAGGCTATCCGGAGGTTTTCGCACAATGTTTCCAAAGTGTTGTAGAAACCGCTTGAGGTACTCCGATACCGATACTCGTGATAGATCTACAATAACCTACCAACATACATGCCAATATTATTTACTAGCACCTGTAAATTACTAACCGGTTTTTGATCAACGATCCCATAAAAAAACGTTAGGTCTTTCAGCCTGACTAGTAGTAGTTAGTTCTCATATCTAATATTAATAAAACGAGCTTAGTTTTGACTCTCCCACCCACATTTTGGGTTTGACACAATGTGTATGTAAATTGACAATTTGGGCTGCCTCTGAAATAAGGTTTGCATTAATCAACGACCACGTGAGCACGTGACCACTAGTGATGACACAAATGTGAAAATCCATGTCGATAAGGGCGCAAGAACTTGGGAATAACTACAACTACGAGTATCTGTGCTTGAAATTAAAAATAATCAGATTTAAAAATTGGTTTTTAATACTGCTTCTAATGCAAGTCCCGTTTGTCATTACACAATTTGAGACCAGAGTCTATATTTTTAGATGATTATCAATAAAAACCTGTGTGTCAATAAAATACAATATTATAATTTGTCTGTGCAATTGTGACGCGACAGGTATGGTACGCTTCATTAAATTTTTGGACATATGATATTCAAAATTACATGTAAAAAGAAAGAACATACACGATTTATTTTAATTTCGTGACTTCAATACTTATTTTTTACTCTCATTTAATATTAAAGAGTTAAGTTTACTACAATTTTTAAATAAAGTCAAAACTATATGTTTATATTACGTATATTATACGTGCACTACGCTCTTTAATTTTTAACAATAAACATATTACAAATTTTATAATGAATAAAGATGGTTATCGATACTATTGATGCATAAGCGAATGAATAGTCTCTAGAAGCAATCATGCGGATTGCGGCTGGCAGCACTCGTGACGCTCGCAATGCAATTAGCATGCCCTTCGGTGGTATCGACTGCATTTCACGTTTGCGTATAATTCTGTTTTGGCCTGGAACAACCCCTATTAGCAATTTTTATAATTCTATCAAAATAAAACCCTATTGGTTATTTATAAAATACAAGGTCGCCTTTTATAAACTGGTAAAACTTTAACAGAACTTCTAATTATTTTAGAGAAACCGGGCCCTATTATTTTCGGTATTAAAAACGGGCTAATTTTCATTTTTATTATTACTAACAAAAAGAAATATATATTTTTAAGAGCATCCTGTCTGGTCTGAAACGTTCCTACGTCATCGCCTCTGTCTCTCTCATTTCAATCGTGGCCCACTCTTCCCTCGTGGTGCACGCACGGGGCACGGGGTGTTTTATTTTACGTTGAAATCAAAATAGTTTTTGGCGTTTTTCTCGAAAACTAGCGCATAAAAATTTCCTTTTTTTTAATAAAAATGATTCATTTATGTTTTTGTAATTGCTCTTTAAATTTCACTAGTTTATAAAAGGCGACCTAATATAGTTTGTATTCGATTTAAAATTTATCGTTTTTAACAAAATATAAAACAAATTCAAGTCGAAGCAAATAGTGGACTTACATCGAAGCTTATCATAACGAACCTAGTTTCTTACTCGCCTCACTACTGTCGGGATAAGTAATTACGACCGAAGTAACTTCATTGCATATAAATACAGCCGTGGATAGCGATACGAGATTTTACTGGCAACAAAGTTATTTGTATAAATACGGTGTATTTCTATTATATACTGGATGTAAAGCCATGACCCGAAATAGTCTAAGTCCGAAAAAGTTGTTAAAATACAGTTTCGATCTCGTCGCAGGCACATTTGACAACAAATGGACTAACAATAAAATTTAAATCTCAGTTTTGTCAATTTGACGTACTAAAATACCTGTTTTGATTGTTACTGGGACCGAATAGTAGCAGTATTTTTTTAACAACTTCTGAGAATTATGTTTCTGGTTCCCCTGGGCCCTGTGTTATGGTTATGGAGGTTTATATTTAATGAATACTTTTTCCATTAATCACACTCATGTCGGTCCGAATACAGGAGCAGAGCACGAAGGCGATTCCTCTGCAGCGAGGCGTTAGACAGGGAGATGTTATATCTCCAAAACTGTTCACCGCTGCATTGGAAGACGCTTTCAAGCTCCTGGAATGGAAAGGATTTGGCATCAACATCAATGGCGAGTACATCACTCACCTTCGGTTTGCCGACGATATTGTGGTCATGGCAGAATCGCTTGGAGACCTCAGCACAATGCTCGATGACCTTACTCGAATCTCCCAACAAGTAGGCCCGCGGATGAACATGGAAAAAACTAAGCTCATGTCGAATACTCATGTTGCGCCCTACCCAGTATCCGTTGGGAGCTCTACTCTCGAAATTGTTGACAAATATGTCTACATAGGACAAGTTATCCAGTTGGGTAGATCCAATTTTGAGAAGGAAGTCAATCGTCGAATCCAACTCGGCTGGCTGAAATGATGATGATGATGACACTCATAATATAACCCTAAAATAAGCAAAACTTATACAGTCAACGGCTCAGCAACCTAGTACAAAACGTAAAATTTCCTTAACCGCTTATCAACACAGCATTACCGAGTTCAAGTATCGCCGGCAATTGCAGCTCGTGTCCAGTGACTTTGCAGTATTGCCAGTATTGCACAGTATTGCTGGCAATATTGCCGTGAAAATAATCATCGCAGCCGAGTACAGTCATCAACTGTAAACTAGCATGTAGTTCCAAAACCTTACTACTTAAACCCAGTTTGTCAGAAAAATATAAAAAATATATATTTTGCTATAGCTAAGAATTGCCAAAAACTACACAACATTCGTTTTTAGTACTTATACTTCTGGGGAAAAAAAATTGAAGTCATTGAAAAAACAAACAAAAAAGATACAAATTCTTTCTTCTTTTTAACCGCTTTACCGGTTTGATTCTTTTTTACGTCGATTCATATGCCAACTATAGCTGAGCTATAAACTGTGCTTAGGGTTTTCAAAAAAACAATTGTGTCCATGCGAAATGTATTATTTTCCTCTTCACTACCTAAAGACGCAGCCATATTTAATTTCGCGGTATGAACCGTATTTTAATGAGTTTTCGTACGATATTTGTACCAACACGCGACGAGTCGCAATTTAGGGGCACTACTCGCCTTAAGAGCACCACTAGTTGAGTAGAAATAGGTATTCAGCGTATTCAAACACTCGTCCGGACTTTTATGGCTCACATTAAACACATAATGCTTTTTTTATGGTCTCCTTTGTGATCAACAAAGACAAAATGATTCCAGTTAATTGTCAATTAGAAGTTCATGTTACTAAAGTTATTGGCTCTTTCTGTTCTATCATTTCTCGATAATGCCCATTTAAAAACGAATATAACTATTAATTGACGCATTTCATACCAAATTTTGGTGAAGTAGAGGTTACTATGTGTTTCTCACTCACTCTTTTCTAGCAGTGCATGTGAGAAAGACAGGACAGGACATATTTTTCTTACGACTATAAATATTCAAGCGGTGACTCGGCCAACGCAGCGTAGTACGCCCTCCGACAAAATATGAAAATACGAGATGCTGCCAGCAGTAGATAAAAAAGAATAGCCGAAGATCGGTGGTGTGTATCCCGTGTGGTCTAGCATTGGACTGTCGTAGGCTGATTATGATGACGATGAGATGTCCCATAAGTCTTAGTAGCGGACTTTGAAAAAATTGACAAGTCAACTTTTTTTTCTTACTGTAACTTGACCACCTTAATGGCCATTCCTCAGAGGATTTTGGGACGTGTTCGTAAATCAAACATCACTATTGTCGGAAGGCAGGCAGCGTTATACATTGCTCTTGTAGGTCAAGCTATAGTAAATTTGTATTAAAAATAGATCTATTAAAATTAGTCTTAACGCAGCCATAAAGCCTAGTTTCGCGTGTGACCGTCCCGCCGTCTGCGTAGGCGACTGATGGGTGACCGGCACGCAACGCGCGCCGTTATGGGCCCTGATTACATCTACAGTCTTATTATGCGCCTACGATTTTTCAAACTAATGAAAAATTAATTTGACCTACTAAAAAGATTTTGAGAGACGATAGGTTGAGTTAGAATTGTAGAAATTTATATTTTATGGCAAGTTAAATGGGCTTTAAATCCTCACATGATTGGGTACTAAAGTAGCTGTTAACGTATGATTTAAATAGACCGAAATGCACCCTTGGGTAATCCTACCTTATCTAACACCAGCAGGACATAGAAAGTATATGAAGAAAGACAAAACAATACTTTAAAAAGTGCCTTGGCGATACTTGGTAGGTTGTGAACAATCATAAGAAGTGGTTAAAAAAAACGTCAGCAAAAAATAAAGACACCATCACTCCTTGAAACCACGTAATCTGCTGCTGATATACAACAGTAGAGAATGCCACATGGCATTAAGTCCACCTTTTGTACGATTTTAGTTTGTGCAATAAAGTTTAAATAAACAGTTACTATGGTAGCATCTTCGAAATAATTAAAAAAATAAGATTTTTATGCAACCTTATGCGCTACCTCGATAGATAGATACACTTTATTGCACACCACACAAAAAAATAAAGCACAGAAAACAAAAATTACATAATACATTTTTAAATGATAATGTACGAGTATTTTTATTGTACAGTAATATGGAGTAAAAGTTGTTGTATCATACCAGTATCTGATAACTTAGGTTTTGAGGCGTGTCCTACTATGAGTAGTGCCACTTGCACTATAAAACGTGGGTTATTTCATACTTCGCTTTCATATGTGACATTACTTCCACCGTAATTAAAGTGCTCAAGCTAGTATCTAAGCCTCTCATCTGGCCTAGTTCCTGAATGCGGTGTTTCAATGGCCCCGGGGCCCCCGTGCCCCCCGTGCCCGGGTTGTGCCTCGTGTCCCAGGTTGTGCCCCGGCAAAGGAAATTGCGAGGAAGCTGCCTTGTTTCACTTACGTGTGAACATCTTTACACGACAAATAAGAGCGCTTAGCTCATATGTAAATGGGATTCTCAAAACATTGGCAATGTGCTTTTTTTACTGATTAGATTAACTTATTCTTTGGATTTGCCTAACAAGATGCGTTGTTATGAAGAAATATGAGAAAATATCATTTTAATCTTATATTTGTATTGTAATCATTGATTACGAAGTAATATAAATTTACTAATATTACTCATATTTAATTTTGACTAAACATTTATTCTGAAATACATCCATGTTCCTTAAATTTTTAACCGACTTCAAAAAGACCATGACGCTGGTTTTCAGTGGCCCCCCGCGACTTTCTGCGACCGTCAAGCCTCTTGAAGTCGATCTTGCCCATCGAAATGACCTACAGAAGCTGGTATCCGTCATGTTTTAGGACATGGTCGAGATAAGAAGTCATAATTATAGTGTCATATAAAATAGCTTCCTCAAGGCAAAACCCTCTAAAGCAGTTGCCTGAAGCGATGCAACCAAACTTGTTTGACGCCGTCTATTTGAGGTCCCACTCGTGGCTTTTCAGCCGACAGATTAATGCAAACAACGACTATAAAGGGATTCTAAGGGTATACATAGTTCTAAGGTCACTGCTAGATAGCCGGTAGAGACATTCCTATAACTCTTTCCCACCACAAGTTATGTGTATCTATAATATGCAGCTTGACGGAATGAAACAATTTACTAAGCCTCACAGTAAAGGTAAAACTGTTATAGGAGTCGCATAAAAATCAAGTTTGTATATATAAATAAAAAACAACTCATTAATACTCATTTATTCAGTATATAGGCCCTCTTCCGGGCACTTATACACGTCCCAAAATATAGCTTTACCCTACCACCGCTTCGGGACTACATATGGCTGGTGATGAGAAGAAACAGACAACCTTTTTTTACAGGAAATACAGTTACAAGACATGAAGTAAGTGTGAGCTAAGCAGGTTAAGTCCGTGCACTCTTGTCGTTCAAATAATCGTCTACCTTATAATACCCTTTTTTCATAAGGTTTTTTTTAATGTGAATTTCTAACTCATGTACAGGTAGTTCAACAAGAGTCTGTGGAACTTTATTAAAAAATTTAACACATTTCCCCAAGAATGAATTACCAACTTTGTGTAGTCTGAAGCTCGAGCTCGGAACGGCAAGTTTATTTTTATTACGAGTATTATAATGATTAAAATCACTTTTTAAGCTAAACAAACTTAGATTTTTTCAAACGTACATAATATTTTCAAAAATTAAAACGAACACAAATTATATTAACTTAAAATGTTTACTGCAGTTTAAATGTTTTATTTTGAAAATAAAAATATCTTCGGTTATCGCAATAGTGTACAGCATACAATAAATCCGAAGTTGGTTAATTAGTTCTTGTGAAAAGGTGGGGCTTCACTGAGGACGACACGTGCGAGTGTGGCGCCTTACAGTCTATGCCACACTTAATGTCGTGCCCTACCTCTCCTGCCACCTGCACGCAAGAGGACCAGGCCATTGATGTTGCCACTTTTTGGGCGCAGAGAGTTTAATTGCCATTGACTCGAGAAGAAGAAGAAGTTCTTGTGAATATGAAAGTCACTTGAGCGAAGCAACCTTGTCTATTTATGTTCAGCTCGTCTCCATTTACTCTAGAGATTAGTGCAAACACCGCCTTTGAGCGCTATCATTCACAAAAATGAACGCTTTTTATAATATCCATTGAAACAGACATAGTGAAAAATATTAACTCAAATTACAAATAGTGTCGTGAATTTTCACTTATAAATTGATCAAATCAAATTTAAGTAGCCGCCTTGCGATATAACTTATAATAGATTTTTTTATGTTTGTTGATCTTTCTCTTGATCGCAATTAAAACCAATAGATGTGGATGTGGTCTGTGATAGAGCAAGCTATCGTGTCTCGACGTTAAGAAGAAATTAGTTTTAGAAAGAGAAATCATTATGCTAAACAAATGGAAAGCAAAACAAAAAAAATGAAAAAAAAAAACCAACCAATTGGCGTAGTGTCTCGGTTATTCGCCTTGAATCCAAAAGATTCGATTTCCGTTTTGGGTCAATTCAGAATTCAGTCTGCTACTAGCCTCGTAAATTAAGGATGTTAATATCTTACTTCGAGATTAACTGAAGATATTTTCATTGGTTTTTCTTTACTTTGTCCTATATTTTCTCCATCCAGGCCACATGATTACCTTGTATGTAATATAAACTATTGCCCACAAAATGTGGCGGCCATATTCGTGTTGTGTCTATGCTCGGTATACGTAGCCAAAACCGGCGGAGGCCAAATGCCCTGCTGCCAATGGCTCGAATAATGCCTTTGAAGTGCCCTGGTACACTAGCAGTCTGGAGACTGCGTACATAACTATGTAAATATTGTACAAGTGAGACGACTACGAGATCACTGATAGTGTTTGTATTTGTACCTGAGGCATGGATGACATATAATGTATGTAACGTTAGGGGGCGTTCAAGTATTACGTAACGCAGTTTTTGAAGATTTTTGAACGTTTTTCTGTACCCCCCACCCCCCCCCCCCCCGTCCTAAAACGTTACGTAACACCCACCTTTTAACTTAAAAGTCAAAATTATGTTGCGCAAAATACCTAGTTCCCAGTAAAAATGACGCAGGTACAATACAATCCAAAATGTAAAAAAGTTTTTTTTAATAAAAAAAAATTACGTAACGTGTTGTTTGAAACGATTACGTAACCTATATGTAGTCCCATATTACTTACAATTTGTCAATGAAAACTTGTAAAAATATTATAGAGTTATTATAATAACAGTTACAAGAAAAAAATACTACTTCACAATTATTAAAAGTATTTCATATTATGGCATATGAAATACTTTTACTCAAATTTTTACTTTATTCATGTGCCATGTAGGTATGCATTCAATTATTACATGATATCTTAACATTCATATGAAAATACCCCTCATTGTGATTATTAGCATCTCTGTGACCTTTATCAAAGACTAAAATCTGTATTTACCTTTAAATGTATACTACGTAACATTTGAAACCAACGTTTCACGCGTGGGAGTTGCGGGTAGTTGGCGTGTTTGGCATATGGCATAACCGCAGAGCAGAGAGAACAGTAATTACTGCTGAAGATATTCAGTAAAAAAAATTAAGCTATTGTTGACGGCCAGTAACGTAACACTTTAAACTTTCGAACTGATTAGCGTTACATCGCCGTAAACGAAAAGAGGCTCTGTAATTACGTGTCAATTTTAAAAACGAGTTTTTATTTTATTTGCTTTGATCCTAGTGTCGGGAATCCTAGGAGACGCTTCTGCCAAAAATCATTATGTTGGAACTCGTTACACAAAATAAACAAGTCTAAATTAGTAAGGACTTGGAGTCCATGACAATTAGTATGTTGTTTTTGAATTTGTCCTCGAACAAAGAAACAAACAAATATACTGTGGAGTTTTATCTTAACTATTTCTTTAATAATTATACATTTTTACATTCACCATAGAATACGTTAAGTAAATATTAACACTTGGTATAAGTTTATGTTAGCTTATGTGTTGTGTCATTGTGAAATCTATATATACTAAATGTTCTTTATCTGAACTGGCTGTATTGTTAAGGCTGTTGGCGTATGTAGGTATTTTGCCTCGGCTTTTTGTTACTGTTGCCAACTTTTCTAGTGCTGAAATTGCAAATTACACAAGTAATCAATTCGAGAGATTGCTGCGGGTGTTAGTTGGCCCACGCGTATGTCCTTAACTCAAAATCATATTCCCTTAAATAAGTTGAGTTTTAAAATAATTTTGTTATTTCTAACTAATTACCTATTCTATAAGAAAAAGTTCATTAATGAAATTCTTAAAATATATTAATAAGTTCTTAATAAATTCATTATTTTATAGTCATTAATATTTAATTACGAGCAAGGCTCTAATGAAAAGTGTACGCGTGTTTGAGATATTTTTAATTAGTTTTGTTAATGAAACTGATTGATGAATAAGGTTTCTTCTTTTGTTTCAGATGGTTGGACCTCGAATCAGCAATAAATACAGACAAAAATGAATATACTGATCTTATGGTGAGTAGTTATTTCAGAAAACAAACGGTCACTTAGTTTTTTTTAATTAAATTATGCATAACTTGCTATGAAAGCAGGCCATTTAATTATTCAACTATGTATAATTCTATGAATGTTAAAGATTTTCGACCCCACTTTAACGGCTGAATGAATGTAAATGAAATTTAGTAAACAGACCATGCCTCCGATTTAGAACGTTTCGATAACTAGTTGTCGACCGGAAAACCACGTGACATTATAGGATTTAACATTAGTTCCACGTGATTCACCGGATCCGAGATTAGTGTGGATTTAGTTTTCCTAAATATTATCCCAACAAACACACAGTTGTTTAGAAATTCTCGTTAAACAAGTAAAAAATAATACATAATCCATTTATCTTCTACAATAGAGTTACGAGACAAGCCTAATTGTTAAAATATTTTTCTAATTAAGAGGTAAAAGTAAACAAAAGCTATACTGAAAAATAAATATGAGCCGAGAAAAGCTATAATTGTAACATTATATTTTATGTAAAGCCGGCAAACCTTTTTCGCTGTTAATAATGATCACTTTTCACGAGAATTTTCTGTCTATAAATAAACTCTTTGTCATACTTTTCCGAGTTTTACGTCCCAGATAAGTTATCAATGTGTCATTGTGGGGAAATCTTGTGTCTCGGACGGCAAACAAGTTTCTTTTTCTTCGCAACCCTCTTCGCGGGTTAGGGCTCACGGAAGATGAACGTGAAAAGTTTAAAAGAAACTTTCTGTCCTATTCTTAGTCAGTGATCATGATCATCCTAGATGCAGCAAATATTTTTATTACGTCTGGAACGATTGCTACCAGACCTCCATGACGACGACCTATGTAGCCTAGAGGCGAGCATACCAGACTTAGTGTCGCTATCTCTGAGGACCCGGGTTCGATTCACGGTCGGTCAATGTAAAAAAATAACTTTTCTATGTTGTCTCGTATCTAGGTGTCGTTATATCGTCGTTATTTCTGATTTTTGTAAGACAAGTGCTTAAGCTACTTGTCATAGGGTCAGAGCAATGTATGTGATGTAGGCCAATATTTATTCATTATTGATTTATAAGCCTTAGATGTATGTATGTATACACATACATATATCCAAAGTGATAAAATAACTATGTAAAATATACCGGCTCAGTGTGTGACCTGACATGACGTGACTCCTACACACAGATCAGTAATACTTACCAGAATCACGGCGCATTGCCTAAAACAAGGTTGGTGTCATCTATGCCCTATGCTCTTCGACGTAGATAAGTTCAACATGTACAAATGTCACTCTGAATAATTGTTATTAGTCAATGGATATTCGTTTCTAAAATACCCCGAAAAAAAAATCTTCTTTTCGGTCAATAAGTGTTTTGCCAAGTAAAATTCCGTTGTGTATTCGTGTTCAAAAAGCTGCGTATGTCTATGGTTTTGTCGTGAGCCATGTTCCCGATTCATCAAATGAGGGTTTCATTTGAGAAAACTTGGACAATGCGACTTAATGAAGAACCCTTGTTGTATTCCGAAAATAAAAAGATCGCTGATTAGTGAACATTCAGTCTGAATTATTAATATTGTAGGAAAAACAAATACTTTGTAAATGCGCCCTTTGAAAATGCCTTATTCAGTTACGATTAAATTTCTATAAGCTGTAATTAATTTTGCAACGTGGAACTGAATCACATGATGTGCTTGAATGGGTTCTGTTTATCAAAGAAACTAATGAGATGAAAGATGAAAGAAGAATATTAATGAAACAAAAAGAAACATACTCGTACATGCCGTTGCACGATGTGCTCTTATCCTTACTTTATGGAAAATAATAAAGTTTTTTTTTATATAAATTATTTTCACAATCACACCAATTATCTACTCCCTAACTAAGCATAGCTTGTACTATGGCGACTAGATAAGGGATAAACATACGTAAATACTTTTATAGACATCCATGACTTAGGCACAAATGCTCGTGTTGATCACATAAAACACTTGCCCCTTGCGGGATTCGAACCCGAAACCGCTGGCTCTGTAGTCCGGAGCGCGAACCATTACACCAGATGGTCGTCTTGTTCTAAACGACTTGCGGGTTCAGGCCCTAACCCGAATATATGTGTCGTGGCCAGATCGTAAAATTGATCATTTCATGATGTGACCGCTTATTTCATAAATTAATTTTAATTTTGGTAATGATTTGACTTGAGTGTTTTGATAATGTATCTATTTATGTAATGGTTGAGAATATGGGACTATGTCCTGAAATAAATGATTTTATTTTATTATTATAAAATGGTGATATTTCATGATATAGAACAGAACACGCTGCCTACATCATGATGTGGTCTGACCAAATCAATGAATGCCCAGCGTTTGACGATATAAACAGCTAAACGCACGAATACTTTATGAAATGGTCAAACATTAGTGATCATATCGTAAAATCGTTACATTACCCACAGGTAGAGGCGCTAATGTTGCTTTGTTTTTGTGATGAGTAATGGCGGCGGACAAATATTTTATTCTAAAAGTAAATAATAATGTGTACATTGAAGGTGAAAGTGCAGTGAAATATCGTTTCGACACCAAGCTAGGCGATTTTTATAAAAGTCACTCAAAAAACGAGCGCAACGTCAAAAAATCAAGGAGATTGGAACGTAATTTGAGAGGTTAGTTAGGTTATTTAGCTATTCAAGTGTTTTTATTTATTAGTTTTGTTTAAATATAATATCTATTTAAAATGTTTACTTTATCTATCGACCAAGGTTACAATTATTAAACAAATTCACGTAACTTGTAAAGATATTTTTATTTTAATGATATGGCCAAACGTGAATTGACATTTCAACGAATATTGACGTTTAAACGATATGGTCAGTTTTAGTTGGCTATATCATGAAATACCACCATTTTATGAAATGGTCGGTCACATCATGAATTGGTCAATGTTACGATCTGGCTACGACATATGGATACCGCAAACGCGCTGCCCCTTTAAGTAAGAATTAATACATCGCATTCATTGGCGCGCCTATACAGTGGTCCCACGATATCCGTAACTGCCCAGTTCATAACACATTTTGATTTCAACCACAGGCTAATCTCAAAAGTTAGATGAATGTATAATGTTTAGAACACCCGTCCTGGTATCTGGAAGTGTTGCGGGCGTCTGAAATTGTGTGAAATATGCGAGCCTCCATCGCCGCGGATCGCCCAATTTATAACACTCGCCATTTATCCAACCCCACTCTTTTCCTTTTTTCCCTCGGACGGTGTAGCCGGCTTGCCTCGATGATTTATCAGATTTTATTTTTGTATATTGTTGGAGATTTTTTACGGTGGTTATCATGTCAGAGATCCTGCGTAGCTGTTTCAATTGCTTATTCTTTTTAGGGTTCCGTACCTTTAGGTTTAGGTTTACGTTTAACCAATTCAAACTACTAGGCTACTACTAACTAACTAGGCTCGCTGTGTCTAGTCATAGTGAATCGTATCTCGACTAGGTTAGTCCTATCTCAGACTACGATTTGTCCTGACAAAACGGTAGGTGAATACTCTTTTTATGGAGTCCCTGATAAACTCAATGTTTGAAGACATACAGTATTTAACACAGTCGCAGACAGTGTTCCAGACACAATAGAAGATTGATTGTTATCACAGCTATATTCGTGCATCGTCCGCCCGAAATACAACTATATATTCCGTGAATCTTTCAAGCGTCTACCCGTTGCCTTTTAAATATCGAGCAAAAAAAAACATACAATTACAATATACAAAAAAATACATTTGCTATATGCCCGTCTTAAATATTTATTTTATCCTGCCTTCAGTATTTATTTTATTGTTTTAAATATTTGTTGTTATACAGGCAACAGAAATACATCATCTGTAAAATTTTAAAATTTTCATGAGATAAAGCCTGATGACAGACAGACAGACAGACAGACAGACAGACAAACGGACAGTGGTACCCTTTTGGTACGAAACCCTAAAAGTTAGGGACGCGTGTAATGTAAACCTGCATGCATACCTATTGCATTATAAATAACAACATTGACCTTACTATGTGACAGAAGAACTAATTGATATACATTGTATTTTGAAACTAAAATTAACTGCACAAACTGTATCATACTAAAACTAACTAACACAAGCACAAACTATATAGAAGGTGCTTTTAGTTATAATGAAGATTGCTCATTAATTTGCGTTCTCCTCTATTCATAGCCCGAGCTTCAATTTGTAAAGGCGTCGGGCTCGTTCTGCTACGATCTTTTAAACTACCTCGAATTAATTTACTTAATTGAAGAATACATGTTTACATTTGTTGTTGTAATACGGTACGCTAATTCAAGAAATAATGATTTAACTCTGACGGCAAAGTGGTACCTTTAGCAGAATTATCCATTTTGCGTGGGTGTGGGCAGGTAATTTCAGAAATAAAGGCGTAATACAATTCTATGATAGCTATTTAATCAATTAAAATCAACACGATCTAAATTACTACTAGCAACGATTCAAAGGTAAGTGACAGTGACAGTTATTTTTTTTATCTTTACGGCCTCGGCTGTATCCACACAGCTAGAGTTGTAAATTGAAGGTCATATGCTATAAGCGTCCGTCATTTATGATAAATGCTCGGTCACATTGGACATTTATTGTCACGATGGTCACATTTTTTTTAGTATAAACTAAAAAAAAAGAAGAATTCCTCTAAAGTAAGTCTTGAATGTTATGTATTTGACAATAAAAACATACAATAAAACATGTAATTTGATCTGGATTGAACAAAAACAAAAACTTTTTAGCTTGTTCGTGCAGAAAGATAAATTAATTTTAGAAGTTTCATTTCGTTATAGATCATCACTACTAAAGCCTGTCTTTCTTATAATAATGCACTTATTTGTGACCAATATTTTTTTTCATAGTTTGTCAATAGAATTGATTGTTACGTTAGTGAATAAATGTCCAAAATGTCCGGTCACATTGAGAAAATGTCCAATTTGCTCTGTCATATTGGTCAGACATTTATAACATGACGCTCTACACACAGCCAAACAGTTCACTCTAGTTCAGAAATCGATATTTAACACTAGATAGATGGCGCCACAGTCAACTATATAAAGTAAAATATATTTACTTGAATTGTAGATTTTAATAATGAAAAATTATCATTACGAATTATAATATAAAAAAAAATCTTTTTATTTCGGAATAAGTCCATACTCAATGGAACCAGTATTTTTTATTTAAACTTTCTATGTAGTCTCATTCATAAAAAAATACACCATACATTTCAATATCTCACGTCAATTAGTTTAATAACACCATTTTTTTTTTCTTTGAGCCGCACAAAGTTATATTTATTATTCGCCATATTTTTTATATCATGACATTACATAGCCTATGTCACCCGGGAGAACGTAAGGATTCTAAAGATACCTCATCATCAAAATCGGTAAAGGCGTTTAGTCGTTATGGTAGAATAAAGAAACTCACTCACATACATACATGAACCCTAAATCCAATACACTCCAATTTAGGCAAACGTGTAAAACCATGAACTATTCTTTTAAAATGTAATCTAAATGTTTCTGTCATCATTTCAGCCACAGGACGTCTACTACTAAACATAGGCCTCCCCCGCCTGATAATAATAATAAAAAACGTCCATTATCAACTATTGAAATTCAGAATACCGCATATTACAGAAACAGGCACTATATCTCTGATGAATAAGCGAAAGAAACGAAACGACGCGCCACAAACTTGGACACAGGCGTTCTATCACGAAACCAATCTACCTAGAATACTTTCTGTTCGCGCCCCGCTGAGTCGAGTGCCTGCCGGTAGGCGATTCTTTATCTGAGCCCTTTATTTAGGAGCTGTTTTTTTCGGTTAAACTTATTTAGCAATGTCTAAAGTTAAGATTAAGGTTCAAACTGACTGCACCAGTAAAGACGAAGATGTTTGACCCAAAACGCTACACTGGTAACAAAACCAGAACATACCTCTTTTCCTATGTGCTACACCGCGTGCTTTGCCGGGCCCGGCGTATTGTATATTCCGTAATCCTGCGCTAAACTTGCTTCATAATATAAACACTCCACAGGCCCTCCGCAGTAGCGTTTCTCACGATCTTCATTAGATTACCAAACACTGGCAGAAGCTGAATTGGTTGCCAAATTATTAACTTTCAGAACACCGTTGCTGCGCGGGGTTGATTCCCGTGACTCCTTAACACGAAGTGTCAAACTCGATTCCAATGCAATGCACTTGCAAGCGCAGCAAGCTTCAGATCAGATTGGCATTGTTTCTGGTTTTCATAGATAATTCAAATTAAGATAAAGCAAAATCCCCCCCAAATTGTGTTGTTTTATCCTTATCCTACACGAAAATTAACTAAAAAATAATCTATTTCGATACGCAACACACAAGCTACACTTTTCTGTTGTAAATACGAGCTAAGTTTGAAAGAAATATTTTTCGTTACAAGAATATCGCATAGCACCAGGGCTTCAACCACGGGCCATTAAATTCTGTTCTTACGCAGTTTTCTAGTTTCTCATCATAAGATTGAGTTTATCCCACTGTTACACTTCGTCAGATTACCAATCACATCAGTGGTAAGTGGATTGAACCTCCTTCCTCCTCTTCATTAATGCCTACATTTGTCTATCTGTTAATGGAATGATGTGTAGAAACTTTAGTTTGACAACTTGTGATCAATTTCGTTGCGTGTCAAGACTTTACTTTCTATTAACTTGGTTCTTTCAATTCAATTTCTGATTTAATGGCAGCAATTGTGCGCTGGAGCGATCGAGCCCACCTATAGAGCAGCAATACAAACCATCCATCTCCAAAACATGTTAGTGATTTTTCACTTACATTTAGTATGAACTGACAAGTCCTGACAACTCTTGCCCATATTAAAACAGTCAATGGCGGATTTTTATGGACCAAATAAATGTAATTTCTAAGTTACTTGCTTAGGAGATGGATTAAAAATAGTATCCTTCTTCCTTGCCTAAGGTTCAAGCTTTTTCTGTTACAAAATTTCATCAAAATCGGCTCAGCTTTCACTAAAAAAGTGGCCTATGTACTTTCCCGAGCTTTAGTCTATCTCTATACCAAATTTCATCAAAATCGGTTCAGTAGTTTAGGCGTGAAATCATAACAGACAGACAGACAAATAGACAGAGTTACTTTCGCATTTATAATATTAGCAGATATGTCCTTTATACTCGTAGTTCGGGCACACTGGTTTCACCAATGTCAGGTGATAAAGAGACGGTAAATAAATTAGTCTAACGCTGTCTTGTTTCTACTGGATTTGAAGCAATTGCCATCAGGTAAACCAACCAACTTCGCTGACAATGTCTAATCGTAATATGGAGATGGACTCTAAAGTCAAAATGAATAATGTTAAGATTAACATGACAGCTCTATTTCCATTTTTATGAGTTACACATCTGAGTAGCTAGATTTTAGATTGCGCATTGAAACGAAATTATTAATTTTAAGGTGTTATAATTTATAGGCGATTATTTTTTGATAAATGCCGAAGTGAGGCATAAAATAAAATTCTCGTAGATTAAACTTCTCCCTGGTATTAGATCTAATAAAATACGTAGGCGTTGGCCCATTATTCATGAATAAACAAAACCCATTGTTTTAGGCGCCCAATCGATAGAACAAATAGCCTACGTGGACACAGTGAATAGGGAAAAGTTTTACTAAACATTATTTCTGTACCAAATGTAATAACAAAGCTATAGAGGCTTTGACGTCAGTTTTTGCATAACATTATTTGATATCTTACTCGTGTCAATCTATATTTAGGTTTTCAGGCTTATCCATACTAATATGTATTATCAAGCTAAACAATTTGTTTGGTTGAACGCGCTAAACTCAGGAACTACCGATTCGAATTGAAAAATCGTTTTTGTGTAGTCCGTTTATCAAGGAAGGTTTTAGGCTTTATAATATTATCATTACGCTACGACCAGTAGGAGGAATATCAATGAAAATGTTGCAAAAACGTAAAAAAATATTCCTTTTGAGAGCTTCCGCTGCGTGCGCTGCGTAAACGGTTAAAGTAACACAAAAATCATGTATGACGAAATTGTTTCCCTTTAAAAGTTCTAAAAAAAAGTCTGTGACAGCATATATCTCTTATCTATCTATCTATCCATCTTTTCGGGTTGAGTCACTATAAACTTTTTTATGGTAATCAAAAATAATGCATGGTACTAGCGTCGCTTTTACTTTTAAAGCGAGACATTGATGTGGTTTATTGTAGTATTTTGAGCTGGGAAGTGACATGGGTCGTTGATAAAGATTATAACTGATAGATCGAACCCCACGCAGGCGCAACCGCGGGCGGTTGCTAGTCGTTAACGGATCTTTTGATAAAACAACTTAGTACAAAATATGATTTATAGAGCACTATTTGACTAAAGGCGGCCAAGGCGCTCTTAATATTACATGGACTGATATATGCGACTGTCATTGTACTCCAAAACAAACAGGATCAAAATTATGTCTTGCGACACCCCCATAGGTTCAAAAATGTGTGCTCAGAGGGCGGCACAAATTAACGCGACGCCGCAACATTCCGCATTCATTTCCCCCGACGCCGCGTCCGCTCAGTTCGCTACTCACTGTTCACTGGCGGGTTATTATGCAGTCACCCTGTGTTAGGTCCTGCCTGGAGTTTGCGACACGATTGTACTTGGTCCGAATTCGTTGTATTCCATAGAGTACTTACCTTATAGAGTAGAAATGTCATATGATTTGTTCGCCATTTTTTTATCTGTATCTGCACTGTTTTTGTATGGGCGAGAGTTGATAGTTGTCATTTTTTAAAATAAATATTGGGAAACATCACATACATTGCTCTGATCCTATGGTAAGTAGCCAAAGCGCTTCTGTTATAGAAATCAGAAACAACGACGGTACCACAACACCCAGACCCGAGACAATATAGAAAAGTAATTTTTGTACATTGACCGACCAGAAATCGAACGCTGGACCTCAGAGATAGCGACACCAAGTCCATAACGGACTTGGTGTCGCGCCAAGGCGCGCCAAGTCACGCCTTTTGGCTACGAAGGTCGTCATTTATTACTAAATGTAAGTGAAAAATCTCTTACTAGTTTCGGAGAAAGACGGTTCGTATTGCTGGTCTATGTGTGTGTGTGCCCGATTTTGTATTCGCTAGAAGTTCCTGTTAGCGGGCGTAATGTGCATATTTAGGTGCCTAGCCCTAATGGTACGGTTGGTTTCCTTGAACGCTAAGAAATCCCAAGTTCGTTTACTAGTTCGGGGCAACTTAGAAAACGTTTTTTTTTAAATTTGGCTCAGGTAAGGTATTTTTGAATCATGCGAATTCTAATCCGAATACCAAATCGCAAATTACGTATGCGAATAGCTAACATTACTATTTTTGAAATTTCATTCCTTAAATTCTGCTGCTATGAGTGGTCCTAATACACACTACACTTTTTAGGGTTTCGTACCTCGAAAGAAAAAAACGAAACCCTTATAGGATCACTTTGTGGTCTGTCCGTCCGTCTGTCTGTCTGTCAAGACCTTTTTTCTCAGGAACGCGTGGAGGTATCAAGCTGGAATTTTTACTGTCAAATCAAATACTGTCCCTTGGAGCTGTGAAAAAATCAAACTTTTAAGCCTACGCAATCAAAAGGTACAGCCGGTTATGCCGCGAATTTCCGCAAATTTTCGACACTCGCAAGGGAATCAAAACCTACAGGGTACTTCCCGTGAGCTCAAAATCTTGAAATTTGGTACGAAGCAACGTCTTATAGCATAGATAAAGGAAAAAATGCGAAAACCGTAAATTTTTTCTTACATCATATAATAAACATATTTTTAATAATTTTAAACTCATTAACAAATTTTAAAGGGGATAGCCCTTTCCTCATGAACGCGTATAGGTATTAAATTGAAATTCATATCAAATATTCAGGTCTATAATACCTATATGCCTACAGGTTCGTACGGAACCCTCGGTGCGCGAATCCGACTCGCACTTGGCCGGTTTTTTTTAACTTTAATAGTAGAAAGTACGGAAGAATGACGTTGACAAGTAGACATATGGTTGACAACGATTTGACAGAATATGATATTGACACTGACGTTATAACTTTTTATTTACATTCCGATTTAAGCAACTCATTACCGGTTTTTGAAATCAATGAGTTTTTACGTTCCGGCTGATATTATTTTCTGTGTAAAACGAAAGTAGTTACAAGATTTTAATCTAATGGCAACACTTTATGCGAGTCATTTAAAAATGGGTAAAATCGTGAGTATATTGTTGTATGCGTATATTGTTTATCAAATACCTAAAAGGAGTCTACCGTATATCAGTGTTATCGAGTTCGCACCACCACACCAAACCATACAAGGCCCTTCGTTCTCCGCATTGAAGCAAGGTCGGTGGTACGCCTGGAGGCTACGCCATGGCCTCGCCTAAATTAATAAATAACCTTAACCCTGAATGTATAAATATAAATAAATATGCGTTAGACACACCAGTTGTCATGGTTACGAAGTTAGGTGACTTACATTGACATCACTATTGACTTATATTTAGAAACGAAACAATTTTTTTTTTTCAAAGGCGGCAAGCCAAATTAGTGAAGTTAGTACACAATACTCATCATCATTGAGTGCCATCTTCTAACGAAGTTTGGAGAACAGTATGTGAAATCGTCGGCGGTCGCTGACTAGGTCTTCGATTACGCGGCAGAGGCCCGTCCTACCTTTTTTGCGTCTTATTTGCGTCTTTGACGTCCTGGGGCTCTTTTTCCTATTATTTTTCCCAGAATCAGTCTTGGGAAGCCATACTACGCACCTTTCTGCAAATGGTTAAAAAAGGCAACTTTCCTTTTCTTGATCGTGCACATAAGCTCCCTGTTACTTAACGTTAGAAGTAAAACTTGTCCATGGAATCTCAAACATTTTCCGAAGAATCCACATTTCAAATACTTTCAACCGCTTGCAAGTCTTCCTTTTTTACAGCCATATAAACGTGTTGACCATACGTAACATCTTTGGGTCACAAAGTACTTTGGCCATTTTGAAGAAAGCAGCCTTCGCTTGTCTAATCCTGCACTCAATACTACTCAATGCTCTATTATTCAAGGCAAATTACCGCGCCATTGCGCCAATGCGGGTATTCGAAGTATCTGTCTTGATTAAGCATTTCCTCAGACGATGTGTAATATTTTAAATAAATATACCTAAGTATTTGGTTTATGCCCTCGTTTCGTACACAACCTTATCGAAAATATAAACGATATTGTACTCATATCGGGCCGACAAACGCCTCGGAATAGAAAAATCGTTTCATTTTTGGCCATCGGCCAAAACGCAATATCATACTGGTCGTGGAGCAAAGGTTCAATACGATGACATAGTACAACAAAAGTATATACAATAGGCGCTTTTGGGCAGATTGGAACAACATCTACAAGACCAAACCAACCTAATCTACTTGCATTGAGCAACGAACAACGCTTTGCGCGCTTGTTCGTTGTTCGATGCACTCAGATTAGGTTTTCTTGCCGGCATGAATACTCGTTTTTCTTATTTCTCCCGCCAAACTTTGCTACGCATTCCGGATAGATGGGTAAGATAGACAGCGCAATTACTGATAGTAAGACTATTACTGTACTAAACATACGTCCCAACCCAACAATCTGTCAATTTAAGAGTCGTCGAAACACTAATTTATCGGGCGTTGCTAAACCACTTGTATATATGCTACCAGTGAGGTGAAGGCTTACTGCATAAGTCTCAACTGTGTACACATGATGCGGCACTTAGCGAACTACACACAAATATATGAGATCGTTGGAGTGCACTGAGGTGGAACAGTCGAATGAGTTTTATTGGGTGTGTTACGACAAACTGCCTTTGAAGATATTTATGTTTTCTACACAGTTTAGGAATATCGCAACGCATTATGTAAGCTGTACAAACAGCGAGCTTTCTATGTATTTTTGTGCTATATGTTTAAGTGTAATATAACTCCATACCACACTGCTTACTTTCTTCATTGATGACCTCCATAGGCGAGAGGCGAGCATACCGGACCTGTGTCGCTATCTCTGAGGTCCCTGGTTCTATTCCCGGACGGTCAATATAGAAAAAACAACTTTTCTGTATTGTCTTGGGCCTAGGTGTTGTGGTACCATTGTTGTATCTTATTTCTGTAACACCAGTGCTTAGCTACTTACCATACGATCGGAGCAATGTATGTGTTGTCCAATTTTTATTTATTTATTTTATTTTTATCATAACCAGCCCACGCCAGTCTGCTGGTCATAGGACTCTCCCAAAGTACACTATTGAGCCTGATTTACGGTTATTATTTCTCATCCGTTGACGCCAGCAGCTTTGCTGCTTCGTTTATAGTAAATCAAAATGCTTCCATTTGGTTTTAATAATTTAAGTCAAATATACTTTTAAATTGACATCTCAAGTAAGCATTTATTCCCTTTTTTTGGCTATAAATCAATAAATGTTTTGTTTTTGCCGATTGCACTACTTTCACATCTACCCAGTAATCAAGCTCACACAAAAACAAAACCAATACCTGCCCACAAATAGCTTTCGGTGCGTTCCCCCGCCGCGAATTAGTCTACCGCTCAGAAATCAGACCGCGCGCTCGCTTCGCTCGTTCCGCTCGTCCCGTGAGTCTTGTTTCCCGACGCCGGTAATGGCGCGATGAGGTGGACCCGGAGTTATTCATCGCACGCGCCGGGAATAATAGCTGTACTCAGGTGTACTTAGGACTTGATTCTGAGGTTTCAACTATCTCTAGAACTAAAAATCTCGTTCTTCTTTATCTCTTTTTTTTAAATAAAATAGACAGCTCAAATTACAACTAAAATATAAAAGTATTACGAATGAACAATACCGAAATTATCCCTAAATAAATTTAAATCTGTCTTTTTCCATTAAATAAGTAAAAAGTGCCGTGTGGGGGCGACCGTAAAGAATACACTTCCTCACCGCCAATAGGAGGCGTGTCATAAGAGGCGACTAATTCCTGTAGCACGAAATGGGCAGCAGCGTCTGCGTGCGAAATGTTATAAAAAATTGCGCTCGCCAACCCGCCTGCCAAGCGTGGCGAGTATTGGCAATTCCAACCCGATGAAAGTCATTGTGGGAGGCCTGTGTTCAGCAGTGGATGTCCATGGCTGAATGATAATGTAAAAATTGGCAAACGCAGCTTGTAGAAAGCTACGGAAAGCTAATATAATTTAAACTTTTAAAATCTTTTTCATTTAGAGTTTCGAATACGAATAAAGGTTTTTCTTTTGTTGTTGCTAAGTTTGACTAAATCGGCATCCTATTTATTGAATTTAAGATTAATTTTACTCTCAGCAATCCGTACCTCGGTCAATTTAAGAAGGATTATCCATAGCTTTTATTTATTATTAGACATATGTCTTCCTCGTCGCGTATCTCCTTGCCAGCTGCACTGGTCTGACACAAAGCCTTATTTATTATCTACGTTGGACAAGCAACAGATTATGATCTGAGAAGAAATATTGGCGTTCTAGGACATAAAAATTACGTTTAGTTTTCTGAAACAACATTGTTTGACATTGATATGCTTTTTCTTCTATCTCACCATAAATTATCATTATTTACAATGCGCTGTACAATGTAAGTAAATGAATAAGTAAGTAAGTAAACGTTTATTTCGCTGCAAACACTGAAAAACAAAAATGACGATAATTTTGATTTAGATGTATGTTAAGGTGTGCATAAATGAATGCATGTATTTTTAAATGTTATTGCTTTGGATTACTCTGTAAGATAATTAGCTTATTTGCTTAATTCATAATTAATAAATAAAGAATCGATTTCCGTGCATGGATTCCCGTAATCGTACAAGCCAAAAGCTTTGAAGGCACTAGTGAATAGATTTTTGGGCAAGCTTGTTCTATCTGTAGAGAAATTTAGGCAAGCTCAATCATCTAGACATCGCCTACACCAATCTGCAATTGGGAGCAAGCAAGATTTTTAATGTATTTTTCATTCTTTACAACGTCTTAAAATAAACAAATTGATATAATTATGCATGGCGTCATCCTCTCTGCCCACAATACCTATCTCATTGTTGTGCCCTACAGGGTCTATAATGATCTGTTTTATGTACCTATTTATAACACCTGTGTAACATTATAGAATGCAATTAATATATTGAATTGAAAAGACCCTCGAATAAAAAATAACATGAAAGTGTTTTTTTGTCTCAAAATAGAGTTCTTTCATAAATGACTTGTAACATGACACCAACATCTAAATCTCAAAAAAGTCATGGGGCCCAAAATAATTGGTTGACTATTATGCATTTAAGTGGTTTAATTTGAAGATCCCATAGTCATAGCGGTCAATTATAGCCATTTATTCAGTATATAGATGGGCCTTCTTTCGGGCAAAAATATCATCATCATCATCATTTCAGCCATAAGAGGTTCACTGCTGAACAAAGGCCTCCCCCAATGACTGATCATAGGGGGGGATTGCCAATACTCGCCACGCTTGGCAGGCGGGTTTGCGAGCGCAGTTTTTTTTATAAGATTACGCACGAAGACGCTGCTGCCCGTCTTGCGCTACAGGAATTAGTCGACTCTTACGACACGCCTCCTGTTGGCGGTGGGGTAGTGTATTCTTTACGGCCGTCCCCACACGGTACTTTACGGTCGTCCCCACACGGCACTTTACGGCCGTCCCCACACGGCACTTTACGGCCGTCCCCACACGGCACACCAAAAATATAGCTCACAGGCAAATCTAATATATATACAGGGTTTTTTGTAAAACATCAACAATCTTCTAGGGGCTGATTCTGGTGCTCAAATACAACAACTTTTTCTATGGGACGAAAAATTTCACTGCTCCATACAAACTGATGACAGCTGGTCGGCGCCTTAGTATTGGGAAGTGGTTTTTTTTGCGATTTCAATGTTGGTCCCATAGAAAAAGTTGTTGTTTTTGAGCACCAGAATCTGCCCCTAGGATGTTGGCGCCATCGTGTTTGGTCTTGTCAACCATTGTCAACCAATGTCCATTTAATTTTTTTGGGGCTTGTTAAATAAACACAAAATGTGTTTGCTAATGAACAGAAATACAGTTACTCGTATTGTGTTTATTTACATTATATTTGAAGCGTTTGGCGCAACATTTGCTTTGTGGCAATCGTCGCAGAACCAGTACAGGCAGAACCAAATGCGACACCTACCGAGATAAATGTTCAGTTAGTTTACCCATTATAATAGTGAAAGATGCACATAAAAAACTAATAAAATAAATAAAATGTAACCAAAAAGTAATCAAAATGTAACTCAGATTTATAACAAATAGTTTCCCTCAATAAACAAGTGTACAAGTAATTTCCCGTTCGCTCCAAAGAGCCGAGCTGAGCGATGCAATAAAGCGCAGGCTTCTTTGGAGTTCATTCGAAGCGCAATAAAACAACTAACAATGGAATGCAACTGTGCCGCGTAAAACGGTTTTAGACCTCATTGCATTGACAGAACAAAAGTGGAGCGTACCTTTGTTCTATTCAGAAGTGTGAAATGGTGTAAAACGTAAAATGTAATGCACCGTTTGTCAGAATGACTTTGAACATGTTTAAAGTAATTCGTTCGTGAGGAAATGTATTCGCTTTTTCATCAAACTTTTTACACGACCGTCTGGTGTAGTAGTTCGCGCTCCGGACTACAAAGCCAGCGGTTGCGGGTTCCAATCTCGCAAGGGGCAAATGTTTGTGTTATGAGCACGAGCATTTGTACCTAAGTCATGGATATTTATAAAAGTATTCAAATATGTTTATCCGTTATCTAGTTGCCATAGTACAAGCTTGTTGATAATTGGTGTGATTGTGAAAACAATTAATTTATTTATTTATTAAACTACTACTCGTACAGTCTATTTCAACAGTATATTTCAAAAATAACATGTTAAATTTTTTATCGCATATCATGATGATTTTAATGAAAAAGTTAATTGTTAATGACTTCAAATGATAAAAATGTGTGAAATTTAAATTGCCCTGCTCGCACGTCCATATATTTTTTTGTAAATATAACCTTTATTTTAAATGAGGTTGGCAATGTGACCAAGTTTCGTGCGGTGCTTTTAAAAATCAATTCTTATAAAAATCACCTTGAAAGTTTTAATCAGTTTTAACGGATAAATTCATCCATACATTTATTTAACCAGAAGGGATTTCATAAATCCCTTTGCATGACTCTTAGATGTTGGTAAAGTCTTAAAAATACTTCTAGCCCAATCAGATACACAAGCACCATCACAAACTTTGTCTGCCACGGGTGAGCTTGAACGCAAGATTCAGCTCGTGGTGAAAACTCGGCTTCTAACGTTCAAAAAGCTCTGCTCACAGCGCTAGAGGAAGCTCGAAAGCTTGCGGCTAAGTCGAGTGGCGGCAAAGTAATTGGAGCGGGAAAGCTCAGGCCCGGTTACAGTTTGTATTTTAAATAGCTAGATTTTTTAAATTGCTTATTCAAATTTAATTCTAAGATCTACTTGCGAATTTTATAACTGGCGAATTTATTCCTGAACTATCATTCTATAGCTTTCAGTTTGCATGACGTTGATAGAGACAACTCGCTAACCCGCCTGCCAAGCGTGGCAAGTATTGGCAATCCCCCCCCAAAGATAGGACATTGAGGGAGGCCTATGTTCAGCAGTGGACGTCCTATGACTGAAATGATGATGATGATGATGACGATAGAGACAAAATGATGTCTTAATCACGTACTAAGTTAATTCGTTGTTGCGGCAAATCCACTTAACGCATAAAAGCGTTAACAGAGAAAGACGCAAACGAAAAGTTAACTAAAACAAAATTATTTCAGTCTTAATTGTTGTGTTACGTAAACTGATGAACCCAGTAGGAGAGGGCAGGTTGCCTAACTGTCAAAAACTTGACCTACAAATGTTTTATTATTTAACTGGCTAAAGGTGGGTACTGACCAACGTTACGAGGCGTAATGTAACATGTTACGCAGCGAGCATTCATGCTGTCAGTACGTAGTGTTACGGGGAAACAAGCGAACAACGAGCCGGATTAACACGGAATTTAGCACTCAGCGTAACGTAACATGCTCGCTGCGAATGTTACATTACACCTCGTAACGTTGGTCAGTACCCACCTTAAGAATAGCCATTTCTTCTTCATGTTTAATCACCGAAAACACCGCATTGCATTCTCGCGCTCAGTTGATTTGTTTTCTGACTTTCGTTAGTATTAATGTTAGTTTTACAGCAAAGTTAACGCGGGAATCAAAACAAAATAACGATAAAGTTCAAATTCTGATAAACGATAAATCTATTGATGGGCATGGAGATTAGCATTCATTTCTATTCGGAAATGCGATGATTGCCGATGTGTAATATTTACCGCCGGGTACTATACAGGGAGATTGATAAAACGATACATTCCTCTCAGGAGCTGATAGAGAAGCAAAATTGCAAGAACTTTTGTTAGTAAACCCACGGCGAAATCCACAAAAAAATAACTGCTTTTACATACTAACTACAGGATCCGTTGTTCAGATTTGTATAGGAAAGTTTTACATTTCGACGTTAGTTTATAAGGAAAATTTGTTGCAATTTAGCTTTCCTTTCATCTCCTGAGAGGAATGTATCGTTTTACCAATCTCCCTATGTGTAAAATAGCGAACGCATCAGGTATAAACAGAATTTGCACATTTCTCTATTACTGAAGCTGGAAAGTGACGTATATAGAGGCCGATTAGCCCTCTCGAGTCTCGACGCGGGCGGAGGTACCGTGGCGCATGTCAAGTGCCCACTACGGGCGCTCTGCATGTGACATAGTCTACATACGGTAGATAAAAAACATGAGGTTTGTGATTTACGAGAAGACTAAACCCAGGTTTTTGTAATCAATGAAAGAAAGAAAAAAAAAAGTTTATTTAGTACCTTTTAAATACAAATGAGAAATAAAATAAATACATGTTAGACCTTCAAATATTAACATATTTTAAAATTTAAAAAACAAATATAAACATGGTAGGTATCAAAATGGTCTCCGCTCAGTATGAGGCAATAACGGCGGTGGGCGCGTCACTGCCCACCGCCACTGGTATTCTGCGGATGCCGTATAATAGAGAGAGGAGGCGTGTAGCCTCGGCAAACAGACAGCCAAAAACAACAACAAACTTAAATCTAATACTATTTACAAATAATAAAGCACCTATTTATTACTAGACTATTTTTAAATTAATAATACTTAAAGGCTATTCATTTGCTTTTATACGTACGTCATACCTAACATACGGTTGATTGTGTAGTAAACGGAAAACGTAAAGGAGAAAGCGGGTTCTCGAATGGAGACCGCGCCTTGGCAAACGTAGTGTAGGACCCTCCCCAGCTCGATGGACCGACGACCTTAGGAAGATGACTGGCAGTGGCTGGATGAAAAAGGCGGGAGATCGTGTTCTTTGGTGCTCTTTGGGGGAGGCTTACGTCCAGCAGTGGACTGCAATAGGCTGACATGATGATGATGATGATGATGAAATAGGATACCTTTATATTATGATGATATTAAAAACACTTTTAGTCCAAAACCTCACCATAATATTGGTTTAAAAGTTGCTAAAAAATATCACGTGATTAATGGACGATCCCAATCGGTGCTCTACGCAGGCAAACCCGCTGCAAAGTCTTATAGTAAATACCTTTTGGCTCAAGCCCGGCGCTCACTAGAGCCGCTCGCGAGCGCGGCACACATGTCGAGTGCCCTGGAAACCGTACTCGCACACGACACGGTTCTTTGAACATTGAAGTCGTTTAGCCTCAATATTTGCTTCGGTAATACAGATAAATCTAGTGGTATGCTCCATACGCTGTTTCTCACCTGTTAAAGTTAATTAACAGACTAATAAATAATAATAATAAATATTGGACAACATCACATTATATTGCTCTGATCCTGCCTGCCTAGCATGAGCGCTAAAACACGATATGATATGATATGATATGGCGAAATATCGACACCAACTGTAAAAATATGATAGATATAGCCGCCATGTTGAATCGCCCTCACATATTAAGATCGCTGTTTCGATAAAAATTCAAAATGGCGGCTATATCTATCGTATTTTTTCAAATTGGTGTCGATATATCGCTATATCATATCATATCATATCGTGTTTTGGTAGACATGCTAGAGGGGCTGAGGTAACTGAAGCACTTGTGTCAAAGAATAAAGAAACAACGACAGTGCCACAACGGTACCGAGACAACATAAAAAAATTGTTTTCTACATTGACCCGACCAAAAATCGAATTTAACCCAAAATCAGAGACAGAGATAAAAATAACCTATCTTGTCCATGCTATCATCAATTTCTGTGCTAAATTTCATCTAGATCAGTTTAGTCGTTCTGGCGTGATTGAATAATTAACATCCATTGATCTAAACTTTCGCATTTTTAGTACGAGTATTAGTAATTAGTAATATTTAAGCAGTAAACGTATGTTAACTAAAACGGAACCTTATATGTTTCGTTCTAGGTATATTTTTGATAGAGGGCTTCTTACGCTATGGAGACCCCACTCGAAAACACATGTACCTATTGATTATCGCTTTTCGGGAAAGTGACAAGCCCATTTCCAATTCAGCTGTCTCATCCATTGGAATAAGACCTTAATTGAATTAGTAAATTAGGATCAGTTTACAGAGTGAAGACAAAATAAATATTTAACGAGATTTCACAAGCAAAGCTAGAGCCAATATTTGTTTATCGTGACTACTCCTTTTAGCCTTTAAATTTGTCTGGTAAACAAACTAAAAGATTAATTTAGACGATATTTATTCTAGTGTTTCAGTCAAGTCATTTTAGAATTTAATTTTACCTCAAAGCGTATCATCAACTTTTGGGGCACTGGAATAAATTTTAAGATCTAATTTGAAAAGGTATGTTTTGTTAAATCATGTATATTTAATAAATCCAACTGGCATATTAAAATGATAGCATACACTTACTTACTTATCTACTGATAAAATTTAGAGGCATAAAACGGCCTGGAGAAAATGAAATGAAGAATCAGTTAATCTAATATCAGTTTCATATGTTCTGTAATTGCTAAGAAAAATCGAAATTTCCGATGCGTCGTCTTAGGGAATCAACCAACGATGTATTTACGGTTTTAATATTGTTGGAGTCAACATAAAACGAATAATAAATATATCTCGGGAGTCACTCATTACAGAGTCTATAAGCTCTTTATTGTTTCATGTAAAATAATACGAGAGCATTCGTCCGTTTCCATCAATTTGCCGGATAAATATTTGCAAGCCCGTGTTTACAATATGCACAATGACTGATTACTTGAAGCCATTATAATGAAGGGTTATATTGCAATTGCATTTAAGCGTGTAAGTTTATGTACAAGTATCACATTATTTTACCAGTGGTATGAAAACATAGGTGACAGGTAGAAAATACTGTAATAAAGTTTATTTAAATTGCATTTTTGGGTTGTAATTTACCAGTGACAAACAACCGTAGCACAATGGGCTAAAAATTTTCCTAAAAAAATCTAATTAGTCCGTTAGTTAGATTACCAGAAAATATTGGACACGTATTTTTTCTTTTCTTAATCAAATAAAAAATCATGAAGATATAGCCCGTTACAGTTTCGCGTAACGTCACGCCTTGCGACACTTTGTAGCAAGGCGTGACGTCACGTGAAAACTTTGATGCGCTTTATCATCGTAATTTTTTTTTTATTGACGTAAGACAAAATATGGGTCAAATATTTTTTGATAATCTAACTGACGGAGTAATTAGAACAATAATTTTTCGACCCAGGAAACTAGCCTATAGTAAGTATCGTAGCGTCACTAGATTACCATCTCTTTTTTACCATTTAAGTAGCTCGTAGCAGCATCATAATAATCGTCGTTCTTAACTCGTAGCGGTCCTAAAGATCGTAGCAAACTTTGGCTTAGATGTTGCCGGAGACTACTTTCATTCGACATGAAATAACATTATTGGTATTTCGTAGTTTTAAAGCTTCTTCTCGGCGCTAGCCCACAATTGCCCCGAAGCAGGTAGGAAAAAAAAATAGACGTGTAAAAGAGCCTTTAAATTAGTTTTATAAATTTTTGTTTAACTAAAATTACGCAATTCGAATTCACTGTTTCCGTCAGTGTGTCAGCGAAATATTTCCAATATCATGTTTAATTTTTTATTTTGAAATTTTTACTTAAATTATAGAAATTAATTATTGTTGTATTTTTATTAAGTGATATACTATTTTATTTTTTAATTTTTGACATGTTTTTGGATTTTAAATGTTTTATAATGTTCTGATTTTAATTTAATTGAATTTTTGTTTAATTTTATTTGTGAATTTTTGTTGTCTTATAATTTTATGGATGCTATATTATCTGAAATTAATGAATTTAAATTCTATTTAATTTATATTATGCACGTGCATACATCAGTGGAATATGTCGGAATATTTGCGTTACATTGCTAATGAATGCCATTTACTTCGTTATTTACTCGTTAACACAATTTTTGGAATTAGTATGTAGTTAAGGTTGAATTAAATGTGTACCAATTCGATATAGCTTTGTGTGTAATTTTAGCCCAAATTCAGCAATCTGGTACCTAATCAAATCTACTTAAATTATTATGAAAATAGGCCTTTGTCCCGCAGTGGGATCCCGAGCGTGAATTAAATAAATTTTGACGTCTGAGCAGATAATAAGTAAGAAATATCGCCAAGCTTGGCTCGTTGGCGAGCGCATTTTTTAAATAATATTTCGCACGCAGACGCTTCTGCCCGTCTCGTGCTACAGGAATTAGTCGCCTCTTACGACACGCCTCCTGTTGGCGGTAGGGACGTGTACACAAGGGTACACTTGGTAACTTTCTTACTCCTATTTTATTGGTCAATTCAAATATTTATAACCATAACACGAATACCTAAAGTTACAATCTGAATACCCTTAATCCCCCCCCCCCCACCCCTCCTGCTTACCCTTAGCCAGCTACACAGCACACACGCTTTGCTAAAAATATGAATGTTATTTTTACAAAATGTTTTGCTGCCAATCCTTTGCAGAGAATATTCAACTCGAATGTATCTTGCATCGATTCGGAGAAATATTGTAGAGTGTAACGAAAAGGTGAAATAAAACTTTAAGGGGTTATTCTACGGCTAAATTACATCAACTTTTTCTATGGGACCAACATCGAATTCGCAAAAAAAAAAAAAACACTTACCCATACTAAAACGCGACCAGCTGGCATCAGTTTGTATGGAAACGTCAATTTTTTTTTTGAGATTTCGATGTTGGTCCCATAGAAAAAGTTGATGTAATTTAGCCGTAAAATAACCCCTTAAAGTTTTATTTCACCTTTTCGTTACACTCTGTGTGTATATATATATATATATAAAGTACTGATATTACGACTTTAAATGTTTGTGTAATGTTCACGAGCATTTCTACAAAAAATGGCAGGTAAACCTACCCAAAAAGTTAAAGGTCATTGAATTGATTTTCAACTTTAAGTCCGACGCGTAGAGATCGATATCAATTGAGAAAATTTGACGTTTTGTGGTAGGTTGACGAGCTGTTGTCTGTACCTAAGTGAATTTTATTTTACAAAACTAGACTAAGACTATTAAGATATTATGTTGTATTAGATTAGTAATTAAGTTCCTTATTTTCGTACTCGTCCATACGGACTCGTATTATGGTTTTCGAAATATAACTTACAATAATACAATGGGCTAGTTTCCTGGGTCAAAAAATTATTATTCTATTTAGTCCGTCAGTTAGATTATCAAAAAATATTGGACCCATATTTTGTCTTTTGTCAATCAAACAAAAAATTACGAAGATAAAGCGCATCAAAGTGAGCACGTGACGTCACGTCTTGCTAAAAAATGTCGCAAGGCGTGACGTTACGCGGAAATTTAACGGCCTATATCTTCATCATTTTTTGTTTGATTCAGAAAAGATAAAATACGTGTCTAATATTTTCTGTTAATCCAACTGACGAACTAATTAGATTTTTTTAGGAAACTAGCCCATTCCAATACTTATTAAATTATTAATGGTAAATTGTATTTTGCAAACAATAATCGGCTTCAACTCCCCGCCTAACATAACAAGGATGCTGATGCTAATGCTGACGTTCGTAACAGCCCTACTCCAAACTCCTATCTCGTTAGGATAAATGACTGTGATACTAACATAATCGCAACATTTGTAAAGATGAAAGAAATTATGAAAATCACCGGTAGCGTACTGTCGTGAAGAGGGCACATCTCGGCCTCCTCTCGGCGATATGCTAATTCAAGTGGAGTTTGGTTCCTTCTGGCGTAGAGGGCGGTCGCGATCTGTTTGTTTTTATCAAGTGTTTCAGACTCCTTTCACAGTACAGATATATTTAGCAGGTTAACTTCCTACACACATCCCCATGCACAGTTAAATGACAATGGTCCCGAAGCAATGGTAGGGTAAAAAATAATTGGGACGCGTAAAATTCTTGAATTTAAATTTAAATAGAATTGACATTTCTGTTATAAAATATCCGTTTACTGCTTTGTAGGTTAATTTGACATTTAAAATGTTTTTTACAATTTTATGACATTAATTTAAAATCTTAATTTTATAATGAGTATTATTTTATGGATCTATGAATTTTATTTTGTAATTGAATTGACATTGGCATAACTTTCAAATTGTTAATTTAGTTAAAATAATTTTTGTTTGTATGCATTTTCTTATATTTGTATGCCGACATGGCTGATCGCAGTGTGCTTTATATTTATGTTAATTTAACAACATTTTATTACCTGTGTATCACAAATAAATAATTTGATTTGATTTGATTTGATTTGATTTGAAAAGGGGATTTTGGTCTATTTGCAGAAATAAATTGGTGTTTTAAAAAACTATGGCAAATGCTAATAAAATTTTATAAATGCAAAAGTTTAGATGGATGTTTGTTACTCAATCACGTCAGAACGGCTGCACAGAGCTGGACGAAATTTAGCACAGAGATAGATTATAGTCTGGAATAGCACGTAGGTTACTATTTATCCCGGATAAATGTACAGTTCCCGTGGGATAATTTGTTTTTGTTTTTTATAGATCAAGGGATGGACTGATTTTTTGCATAGTGGTAGTTTAGGTAGATTGACAGGCCACTATTTTTAATTCATCTCCTAAGAGAGTAAAATAGAGGGTGACAAACCATATTCTACGTGCGGACTCAGCCAGTAACGTAACATTTTGCAGCATTTCGCTTTTAGGGTAGATTTGGAGTTGTTCTGCTTAGCATACTCCGCGTAACTATGGTCTGCGCGGCGGTACTATTTCCACCTGTACTGTGCCCCAGACCTCTCTGCTATAATGTTTGCAAATAATCAGCATAATGGTTTAACATTTTCTCGTCTTGGCAAGATGTTGAATTCATTGAGAAATTACTGTGACCGTTGTTTCTTATTTAATGACTTTTTATGGAGATAAATTATCTTGGTTACGCTAGTGAAATATTAACTAGCGACTAGTGTGTGAAGCTGAGAAATGAATATAAAAAGCTCAAACTATGCTGATCAAAATAGGTACAAAACATAAAAAAGTGACATTATCATTTTTGTAGTCATTACTTTGTTTATGGATCATAAAAAAATATGTTGATGAGTTTCTGAATAGTCAATTAGGACGTTTTAGTCATTTGTCGAATCTGTGTTATGTACCAGTCACGAGAAAAATTATGTACCTATATGTTGCTTCGAATTCATATCAACCTATTTTATAAAAAGAAAGTGTAACGAGCTTTGCTTAATGAAAAGTGTCACGATTATAGAATGTTTAAGCATAGCTTGTTGTATTTGTTTTATTATATCTATTCTAAATGATATCAACGTATACTTTTATTGCCTTAGACTGTACAAGTAGCGTCATTATTATTCTTAAAATATGAATAAACCGATATTTGGCGACGACTTTTCTTCATTAATTCCTTTTTTCTTCCTATATGTAAAGGTTTGTTTGTTTGTCCACAGACGCAATAGCCCGCTCTCGTCTTCCATCGGCTCAAGACTGACTCTGTGATAGCGGCGCGTGCGCTGCCTCCGGACAATAACGGCACACATATATGGGGACGCCTGCTATCTTATAGACGCACTCTTCTAAAGTAAGCATACCAACTAGCTGTTTTACCATTTTTTCTTTGTAGTTCAGGAAAAATATATGTACAGACAACAGCTCGTTAACCTACCACAAAACGTCAAATTTTCCTAATTGATATTGATCTCTATGTCTCAGACTTAAAGTTGAAAATCAGTTAAATGACCTTTGACTTTTTAGGTAGGTTGACCTGCCGTTGACTGTACAGTCGACTTCAAAAATAGTCCTTACCTTTGGTCTGTTTAAGCACTACGAAATGATCCTTTGTAATCTCTTATTTCAATAATAAATAATGGTAACAACGGTGGAGATGAATTTTGCCCGACTACTATCTGGACTTCATCATCATTTACTATTTGTTCCTATAGATAGACAATGTACAGCGATTTATTTAATGTTAATTTATATAGGGTTGTAGGTGAGATTAAACTGTTACCAATATTAAGATTTTTCACGAGGAACATCCTTATAAATTAACAGACTGTTTTCTTTTTTCATTAAAAAAACATCAGCACGATGTTTCTAAGAAGTATCTTGGTATTATTGTCAGTTTTGATCAGAGGTGACTGTACTGGCAACACAACTTATATCTGTTCATGTATGAAAACTCCATTGGACCCAAACTTGTAGAGTTTAAAACGTTTTCAACTTACCGTGTCATTATAAAAGACATATTGAAAATAGCAGTACTTAAAATACAAAAGAACATACGCCCAAGCGCATAACAACAATAAAAAGTTCGACAACGTCGCGGCGACATATTTTCTCAATAAGCACTCCCCTTTTATGGAAGATACACTGAATTTCCAGCCGTAACTTTCTCGATTCAAGTTGTGTTTGAACAATATTTAGCGTGTGGACCCCCTATTTTGTATGGCTTTATTACTTCCCGTTTCTCTTAGAATATTTAAAACGAAATGCAGTCGTCTTATCTTCAAATAAAAATGCTTCTGGCGATTTTATTTTTAAAATGCTGTACAGGTTGCTTTCTCTTGTATGGTTGCTTGATAGGATCTCTAAAGATCATCTTTAGTATTTTTTTAATATTTAAAAGCTAAACCACGTTTCTATAAATGTAGTGTAACTAGTTACAAAACGCTTTCTCTGTCAGTCATGATTACTTTGACATATTTTAAAAAAACCTGTTTTGCCTGTTTATTATTATTTATTTATTTTTATTTTATTTTTTTATTAAAACACACAACGTCTTGACGGTAAATTCCAAAACAACATTGCAAGGAAACAATTAAACATTATAAATAAACTTACAAACTAGGACATTTTTTCTACCAAGCTTGTTGACACTTTTGTGAACTTCGCCCGGCTACAGAGAAAAATGTCAATTTCTTTAGATATGGCATTATAAAGTAAATTACGAATATTAACGACATTTATTTGCAGAATTTCCAAAATTTCTAAATCTTTATTGAATTGAATCACAGACAGGATTATTCTACATTGCTTTCTTATTTGTATTAACACTACGCTAGCTACAGCTGTTCAACCGATACTGATCTCATAAACCCAGTGAGGTTTGCAACGAGCTTAGCTGAGTGGAATAATCTCAGATCGTTTCATACTGAAGAACATTTCGGTTTGCGAATAACTAAACTCCTAATAAAATACTACATACCTATCATACTTTTATTGCGGTTTCAAGCCCAAGTATTACAAGCGTTAGTCGACTCTTCATCATAATAAATACTCTTAGCACTATTAATTATTCTAGTTTTCTAATCCGGGCCCGGTTAAATAAACTTGACACGAGTCGTCAATAGGTGTCAAGCAAACAAGGTCTGTATGCTGGCTGATGCCGTGTGCATTTTAACAGTCATCAACTCGAATTGCCAAATTAAAACGGGTAGTCTTGGTTCATAGGACTCGCCTATTTCTGGTTAGGGTTCAAAATATGTAGACCATGTAGTTAGTATCATTAACATCGGTAGCATATGAAGTTTAGCTATATTTCCAAACTTACCTAGAGACCTACATTGTCAAGGTAGCGTGAAACCGATGGAAGCAGACGGTACAGATCCGCTTGCTGTAGCGTTCTATGCTCCACCTATGTTCAGCAGTAGATTTTTAAAGCATGATAATGATATCATCACGATATACTAGCAGTTGCTCCTAATCTTATGTCCACACGTTGTCGCTTGTTCTAGGTAGGGGTGGTCGATGCCCCACGCGGCACCAGTCACCGCCATGTCGGCCCCGCCGCGCCACCCACACTTCTACACCGTCGAGGTCGGCGACACACGATTCACCATCCTCAAGCGCTACCAGAACCTCAAGCCCATCGGCTCCGGCGCTCAGGGCATTGTATGGTGAGTACCAACCTGGCTTCCATCATCATTATGCAAGTACGGAAACTTCTCTGATAGGTATCTTTTAAGGTCAGGAGATATTATTTTCACTAGCTTTTATGCAGTCAGAACTTTGTGAGTTTGGTGCTCAAGGCATTCAGAAATCTTATCTTTAAGAAACTTGGTGAGAGAAGATTTACTATTATATGATCTAGCACATTAAATCTCCTATGTGGCCTATACCACAATCCTACACCGACAAAGATCACCATTCCCAGGTGCCAATAAAACCTCTCGGTCATCTGCTCTGGTGCTCTTCACTGATTGTGAGTATTATCGCCTATTAACCTTTACCTCCTTTTTACTAGAGGCGCTAGAATACCAGTACTAGAATCTCTTCAATCATTAAAGGTTGACTATCAGCTCCTGGAACTTATACTAAATTGTTTTTGTAAGAAGACTTCTTTCTGCGACGATCCAACGTACTAGTACATCAAGCTTATCAGTTTTAGCTATCAGGACATTATAGGTGAGTACCATTCTACTTTACATCTCCAAGATAACCTTGGATATATAGAACTCGTCAGCTCTGGCGCTCACGGCTTTGTAAAGTGAGCATTACAACACGTGACATCAAAATCTTTTCACTTCGTTGTGTTTAAGTGCTAGATAGAGTGCGGCTTAAGGCTGATCAGCAATTTGGTAATTGATTTACTATTCCTATTTCAATGTCTTACATGCTTGTAGTAGATTATAAACTGATTTGTCTATAATCTTTGCACTTGATGCATTTATAATTTGCAGCTACATGTTTTTATAAATGTTTTTTGTAGATAGGCGATTATTGATTGATTGAAATTTCTGGCATGTCTATCGAAATTATCAAGATCATGGAGATGATATATCAAAATGCTAGTTACTGTCACACCACCCTGATGATTTTGATTGGCATTTTAGAAACTATGACTTAGTTTTATTGCAATATTTTGCATTTATTTTTTCTGCACACTACTGCACGAAACTATTTGCACGATGCACCACTTTTCTTGCATTTCACTTCACATTGTACATACTTCATTATAGTCAATATCTTCATCTTTTGATTTTATGCACGCGCCGTCTTTCTTATGTTTGTTCGGTTACATTATAACAATTATACTTAATCAATTTAAATAAATGTACACGAATTCCATATAGTAACTGTAAAATTATATGACCTTAATATAACTACGTACATTAGAAGACACAAACGCACATTACATATGCGGCTGCGACGATCAAATCACAATTTATCTCTAAAATAGACACGAAACACTTTAGCACTAATGTGTTTCTGTTGTTAATGTATTTACTACGCACTCAAATCTAGGTCACACACTAAGGTTTTCGTTTAAGTAATATATCAAACAAACGCATCTTGACTATACACGATCCGTGTGTATTAAAACATTTAAATAAATCTAAAATGTCAAGTTGAAAATCACAATGCAAAACGCACGTTCACCCTATGTGTTTTTGTTTAGATGGAGGCCAGTAGTAGTCATGGTTCAGTTTAATTCGTTTACGCTCGGCGACACGTGTTCACGGCTCGCAATAACAACACGCTACAAAGCTAACATGTGCCACACGCTCACGCGGCAGTAATGTGTTTCTGTTGTAGCTGAAGGCCAGTAGTAGCCACTGTTCAGTTTTATTTGACCGCGCTCGGCGACATGTGTTCACGACTTACAATAACATCACACTATGAAGCTAACATGTCCCACACGCTCATGCGGCAGTAATGTGTTTCTGTTGTACCTGAAGGCCGGTAGTAGCCATGGTTCAGTTTTACTCGGTCGCGCTCGGCGACGTGTGTACACGACTTACAATAACATCACACTGTGAAGCTAACATGTCCCACACGCTCACGCGGCAGTAATGTGTTTCTGTTGTAGCTGAAGGCCGGTAGTAGCCATGGTTCAGTTTTACTCGGTCGCGCTCGGCGACGTGGTGTTCACGGTGCCGGCGCGGTACACGGAGCTGGTGCCGCGCGGCACCGGTGCGCAGGGCGTCGTATGGTAAGGCCTATGCGCGCACGAACGCTGATTTCAAAGTTATCCTACGACTACGCTTAATAACTACTAATTATTTAATGCTCGCCAATATAACAGGTCATAAGTAAATGAACTTTGAAACAGTATCCTGTGTAGATATCCCATTGAGTGCTCTACTAGTGCATTCACACTGGGGCTTCTTTTTGTAAAGCAGCGTTTCCAAGTGTAAGTAACTGGGCAACATTAAAAACATTGAAAAGTACTCATTGTCAGATAAAGTTTCCATTCACAAAAAATAACTGCGGTATAGATTTTTATTGATTTTTTGATTTTGATATTGTCTGATGTGTGTTTAATAGTCAAAAGATACATGTTGCAGAGTCTCCTTAAAGCCCTAAAGTGCATCATCACCGCAGTAAATTTATGTGGAGCAACATTATTTTGGTAATGTTACCATTGCAACGTTGTGAAAACATTGCGTAACAACTGTTTATTGTTTTTCTTTGTTTTGGTTGTTGCTTAGTAAGAATTGAAAACGTTGCTCCACAAATAATAACTGTGGTGTGGTTTTACCTTAGGTCTATCCAATTATGTAGATTCTGATGATATTACCGCGTTATAAAAAGCGTAACTCTGAAATCAGCTTTATGAAATACACATTTATTCCACGTTAAAAATAAACATACGTATAACGTAACGTAATAAACATACCTTTTTTGAAATTTATTTTTTTGCTTCGTGATTAACGAAATCTAATTAATCCGTTGTTGAGTGGGATAAATGTGTTCAGTGTACACACTGGCTGGCGTTGGCAACCGCATTTGCGTTTTTAATCCGCGCGGTTGGCCGCTCGGTGTGGCGCTAGAGCGCGGCAATCTGTGTTGATGTGGACGCGTGGTCTGTTAAGTGATATATCAGATTTTAAATTTTTTAAAGAAAATATGCAAATCCTTTTTTGGCTTGTATTAAACTCCTTATTTTGAACTTAATATAGGATGGCCACGAAAGTTTTAAAGGTCTAAGAGAAATAACGAAGACCGTGTTTTATATTGGAAGTTAATTTTAACTGAGAGTTTAGATATATCACTTGTAAATGTAACTACTGTACCGTGTATTAACGTTTACTTTTAATAAAATAAATCAAGTGTAAGTTAAAGTTCCAACTAACACACATTAATGTTAACATTTTTGTGATATCAGTGTTAACGTTCCGGTTTTTACCAATTTTATTTGTATTTGTACAACATTGTTTTATGCGCCTCCAAATATTGTTTTAAATTCTTTTCTTGACTGCTTCTTGATTATTTATCAAACTCAGACTAACCGTCTCGTGCCGCGGTCTCCTGCCGCGGTCTCCTGCCGCGGTCGCGTATCTGAAAGTATAACCTCAATTGCATGTAGGTAATCTAATTTTCTTTGGGGGTATTCCGAAGTGTGAGCTGAGTGTAGTATTAATTCTGTGTCACTGTTGACTAACTGATAACACCTAAAACTAAAATATCTGAGTCTTGTGTCTGTAAAGTTTTCAAATCGAATAATATTGTAAATGTGAATTTTGAAAGTTATCAAATATTTTTTGTTGACGCAATGATTGTCCTGTAAAAGTTATTCTATATGAACACCAGCACTTAAGAGGTATTGCGTAAACAAAAAATAATGTTCGTTACCTACGTTGTAAAGTAATCCGTTTTAGTTTACATATATAAGACTAAAGACTAAAATATAAGACTTTTTAAATAAAATACTTGACGATACTGTATGTAGTAAATGATCAGTTTATTTTAGTTTTTGCTTGAGATTTGCATGTGCATCCCTAGGTAACTGCTTTCTAAGCTTGTCGTTACTTCTTTATGAACTTTTGATAAGCGCTTTAAGTTTTATGGGGCATATACTTATTTTATCACTTAGCCTCCTTACATCGTATTTTGCACTTAGATAATATGTCTGTTATTTCAAATATTTGTCCATCTAAAGCTGAGGTTCTTAACCGGTGGTCCGCGGACCACTAACGGTTCCTGTAAGCACCCGAAGTGGACCACTTGCCACCCTGAAATTATAGATAGAGCAACCCTTTAATCATTTAAAATAACTTTATATTAGGTACCTCTAAATAGTAGTGGTCTATGGTAAGACTTAAATTTTGACAAATTGTTCCTAATTACTAAAAGGTTAAAAACAACTGATCCAAAGATTAGGTACTATACTCAATCTAGGATTAATAGAAAGTAGACACTAAATCTATTTGTCTATATATAAAACAAAGTCGGGTTAGGTACACCATTTATAAGTCGAGAACAGCTGGACCGATTTAGTAGCGAGTTTATCTAGTAACGAGATAAAAATAGATAATTAGGATCCATTAGTCTGTGTTAAGCATAACAAAAAAAAAAACTATGTATTTTGTTTACAAAAATGTGTGTTGTTTTGTTTGCAGCGCGGCATACGACACAGTGACACAACAAAATGTCGCGATCAAGAAGTTGTCGCGGCCGTTCCAAAACGTTACGCACGCGAAGCGCGCGTACCGCGAGTTCAAACTGATGAAACTTGTCAATCATAAAAACGTAAGTACACGAATCATAACAATAATTTTAAGACATTGCACGTCATCCTACTCGAGCAGTCTGTGGGTCAGTTACACCCAGAAATCGTATTATGCGCTGCGCATCAGTCGCGGTCCGCAGGGGGGGGTCACAGGGGACAAGACCTCCCCCCCCCCCCAATTAAAAAAAGCTATTTAACCTAGATGCGACATTTAGGTGCGACAAATAAATATTTTATTATTTATGACCCCCTCCAAAATTTTAGGCTGCGACCGCGCCTGCTGCGCTTCATCATCATTGTCATCATTTCAGCCATAGGACGTCCACTGAACATAGGCCTCCCCCATTGACTATACATCATTCGGGAGGGATTGCCAATACTCGCTACGCTTGGGCAGGCGGGTTGGAAAGCGCAGTTTTTTTTTCATAGAATTTCGCACGCAGACGCTGCTGCCCATCTCGTGCTACAGGAATTAGTCGCCTCTTACGACACGCCTCCTGTTGGCGGTAGGTAGAGTATTCTTTACGGCCGTCCCTACACGGCACGATCTCTACAAATATGCTCTGCGCATACAATACGATAGTGCTTCAGGGCATTTTAAGGCTGCCGCGATACTGCAGTACCTCAAGAATGTTCGCTTACGCAGATGTCGACACTTTCCCGGCCATATTGCGCAAAAAAGGCAGCTTACATCTAAGGCGAGACCGCGGCAGTCTTAACGATGTTCTACGGGGCATAGCTGACTGTAGAGAAATGTTTCCAGCTAAACCGCTCCAAATCTATGCCCATCAGGGATGACACTGGAAGAGCTTCCAAATTCCCGTCGAGGCTCAAGGTTCCTAACCTGGACAGACGAGCGAATTAATAACCAGTTTGATCTGGCGGAGGCGTGGCGTTTGGACCTTTTCGATATATTAATACTGTATGTATTATAATTGATGTATGTATATGTATGTATTTGTATGTATACTTCTATGTCATAAATTTATGCAATCCTATTTGTATCAGGTAAGAATTTTAAGAACTCTGCAACCTTTCTCTAATGGTTGTCCTCTACCTAAAGGTTGTCTGGAAGAGATCGCTATTAGCGATAAGTCCGCCTAAAGGGTACTACTTTCTGTAAAAATCATGTGTATTTTACTTGTATGGTGTGCAATAAAGAGTATCTATCTATCTATCTAATACGAATCTCGTATGAGACCCTACTAAAAATCTGTCTGGCTTTGATTAGGGCCGTAATACCTGAACTCGACTAAACCGATTTCGTTCCAACCACGGGAAAACTAATCACCATCCATGGAGGTGTCACCGCAGTGCGACTGCGGAGCACCTGACCAGACCCTTTTCCATGTGGTAAACGAATTGCCACTTCGCTGTTTTCCCGGTTTATAGTTTTATATTGTTTTATGTATTTTTCTCTTATGTGTCGAATAAACGTTTCTATTTCGGCTCTATACACACCTGCCGCCGCAAGATGGCTTAAAAACCTGGATATTGAATTCTGATCCACGCAGGCAGAATGCTATATGCAAAGATGATGATGACTGTGGATAATGAACGTTAGTCGAGCACATCACATGTGTCAGATTACGAGGTCACTTATAACGTAATACGTACCCGTATATACAACTTTATACGGCTCGGTAACTCCATATACTATGACTCCTAGGGCACTCTCTTTATTACTTCTAAGAGGGTCGTCAATTTGTTAGCCAGTTCTCTAGGGCACTTAATAAATAGATTAAGATTGTTTTTGTGTACTAACTATAGTACTAACTACTACTAGTACTAACTATAAGAGATAATAGTTAGGGAACAACATGAATGTGTGTGAAATGTATGTAATTTTAAATTGGAAATGTGAGTAGTAGTAGATTACTCTGTAAGCTCAATGTAGGTATGGCAAATAGGTAAAGAAGATACAAACCCAAATACCAATAAAACACTAAATTTTTGACCATAAATGAATGAATAATTCAAAGAAGAAAACACAAATAGATTACAAATATTTTCGTATCATTATCCATCGTAATATCTTCGGTCTCGTTAAGACCCGGCGATGGAGGACATAATCCCAAAATCCACATTTTAATCACGACCCGAGAAAAATGAGCTAAAAGAAAAGACGATGGAATTAATTAACCTACGCGCTCCGGAACTTTTAATCCTTATTGATTTTGCTCCAACTCGGGCTATGAATGGTCTATTTTTATTCGCCTTGTCGACACGGGTGCTTGAGAACGAGATTCTCGAGTATTTTTTGCTATGAGAAGTTTTTCCTATTTTATTGCAAAATCTTTTCAGACGATAGTAAAAAACTGTACGTATTGACTAAAACGTTTTATTTTTGAAGAACAGTTTTTTATGTCGCAACTCACAAAAAAGGCAATAAGTTAAGTAGAAAGCCTTGCGACCCCTTCTCTATAATATTATAGTACCACTAGCTGTTGCCCGCGACTTCGTCTGCGTGGTCTTTAGGGGTATGAAAAATAGATGTTGGCCGATTCTCAGACCTACTCAATATGCTCACAAAATTTCATGAGAATCGGTCAAGCCGTTTCGGAGGAGTACGGGAACGAACATTGTGACACGAGAATTTTATATATAAGATTTTAAATACCCATTGCTGGTTTTTTTTAACTCTTTCAACAAACAATTACATTGACGGTCGGTTTTTGTACTAAACTATGCTAATTCGATAAATTCGAGTTACTAACAATGTAGTCGTGTAGGGACGGCCGTAAAGAATACAGTTCCCCACCGCCAACAGGAGGCGTGTCGTAAGAGGCGACTAATTTCTGTAGCACGAGACGGGCAGCAGCGTCTGCGTACGAAATCTTATAAAAACTGCGCTCGAAAACCCGCCTACTAAGCCGAGTATTGGAAGCCTTGTTCAGCAGTGGACGTCCTATAGCTGAAATGATGAACAATGTAACCAGCACCATTGTCCACGGAATGGTTTAATGGTTGAGCTGTCTATTTATTATTTAACAAATTTTATAAATAATAAAATAAAATAAATACGAGGTTAACAAACCCGACAGGAAAGTATATAGCTGAACCCAGTCATTCACCTCAAAATAACCATAAACCTTAAGCAGGGGGGTGTCACTCCGCAGTTTAGGTATATTCGGGCAGCGCGCCGCCCGAAGCCGCGTATGCCAGTGGGCTGTCGCTCGGCTCGCACGACAGTCGCGGTCACGTCGCGCGAGCGCATACTTGATAATATTTTTTTTGCTTTTGCAAATTGACCCGCAATGTCTTCTACTTAGCCTAAACATCAATATAATAATGCGTATAAAATATGTTGTTGGTTTACCGGTTGTCTGAATAAAACGAATAGTGAATCAGAGCTAGCATTTTGTTAAATTTCACATCATATTAAAATATTTATTCTTCTTTAATTCCATGTCCATAATAAGTAGTAATAGTTAAAATAAAAATCCTTAATTAGTTATATTAGCCCAGAAACAATATTAAGAATAGGATAGGATAATGCTGGCCCGCAGGTTCGCGCGGTGTTCACGAGAAGTAAAAATAACACTCTTTAGAGTTTTTTGTACAACATTTTACACGTGTAGTTTGTGGGCTTGTTACACTCAAAAAGCTTATAACGCCCTCCGAGTGCAATACAATAATGCGCTCAGGGTGCTGCTGAGGCTGCCACGCTTCTGCAGCGCATCAGGGATGTTCGCGGAAGCTCGAGTAGACTGCTTCTACGCGACAATGCGGAAGAGGTGTGCGTCCCTGGTGCGCAGGGTGAGGGGGAGCACCAACAGCATCCTGAGCATGATCGCGAGCAGGCTAGACTGCTCATATATGGGTCATTGCTGTGCTAAATCAAATGGTTTGGTGCAGAGATGACCTATGTATTTTACTTAAAAATAATACTCGTACATATGTTATATTAAAACTAACCAAGTTGTAAGTAATTACTAACATATATTGAGTCTATGTTACTTTAATAAATAAATATTCATATTCATTCATATTCATAATGTTTACAAAGGAATACCTACACCCGTCGGAATCGAACACACGACATTCAGATGGAATTTATATGTTTACAGAATCAACGTTTGTAATGCTTAATCTACTTATTTTAATCGTAAAACTAATAAATCAACTAGGTAAAAAAACTTCTCAAGTGACAACCCCGTGCCGTCGTTCGCAGCTCGGTCATAAAACTGGGGCGCGCAAAGAAAATTCGTGGTTCGCGCGCGGTTATAAGTTTTAATTTTGCTTGCAGGCGGGTAGCTCTGGCGAGTCTAGGTATAATTTTATACCTAAACCTGACTTTTGTTAGGAAGTGAGTCTTCTGTACGGTAGTACTATTAGGTATTCTGTGCCTTAAGCACGCCGCGAGCACCCCAACCAACGCGCATTATGCCCTACTACGACAAAGTCGCTGACGTAGCCCAACGGATTAGTAAGCTGAAGTGGCAGTGGGCGGGGCACATAGCACGTAGAACTGACGGCCGATGGGGCAGAAAGGTTCTACAATGGAGACCGCGTACCGGCAAGCGCAGCGTAGGACGTCCACTCACAAGGTGGTCAGACGACCTGGTAAGGGTCGCAGGAAGACAAAAATCAAAATCATTTATTTTTGCAAATAGGCCATTAAAAGCACTTTTACAAGTCCCAATTTTTTTTTGCCCTACCACTGCATCGGCACAATTTGTGGGCTAGTGCCGAGAAGAAGCGTTGACGTTAAAGACGCTGGATGCAGGCCGCTTCCAACCGGCTAATCTGGAAGTCAATGGGGGAGGCCTATGTTCAGCAGTGGACGTTCTATGGCTGAAATGATGATGATGATGACGAGAATGTTTCGTTAGTTCATGAATTAAAATAACCATTCACTTGTGTCGATCCTTCGTCAAAATATGAACATCTGAAACTAGCCGGGTAAAAAACACGACCGTTTTCAATTGTTGAAATTTTTAAAGGTACGAGTAACACAGGTAAATGGTTATATTAATTACGAGGTTGAGAAGATTTCAACGTCAGTAAATTATTTTTTGTATATTTTTTTTTATAAAAAGTCGTGTGATGTATACTGAAAGAACACTATAATTTCCAGATAATCGGTCTACTGAACGCGTTTACGCCTCAACGCAGCCTGGAAGAGTTCCAGGACGTTTACCTGGTCATGGAGCTGATGGACGCGAACCTGTGCCAGGTGATCCAGATGGACCTGGACCATGAGCGCATGAGCTACCTGCTGTACCAGATGTTGTGCGGCATCAAGCACCTGCATCTCGCCGGGATCATACACAGGGTACGTTTAAACGGTTACGAAGAAAATTTGACGTTTTGTGGAAGTTTGACGAGCTGCTGTCTATAACTAGTGAAATATTTTTATTTGCATGCTATTGTTGATGACTAGATAGGTCATCATATGGTGTGCAAAGGCAAATAAACACTGTATTCTATTCTTACATTCCCAAGGAAAATGGTTTTTTTTTTATGTCCTGTATCATCATGTGCTTATAAAGCTGCTGTATTCCAGGACCTGAAGCCGTCCAACATAGTGGTGAAGAGCGACTGCACGCTCAAGATCCTGGACTTCGGGCTGGCGCGCACGGCCGGCACCACCTTCATGATGACGCCCTACGTCGTCACGCGCTACTACCGCGCGCCTGAGGTAAGTACTTCACCATCAATAGACTTTGATAGTCCACTAGCTGGACTTAGGCCACCCCCATAGAACGCCACAGAAAGCGAATCTAGAGACGTATTTTTGAAACATTAGAACCTAATCTTGGATTCTAACACGACAACAGTTTCGTGTATGAAATTATTTTCTATTGCTCACTCGCTATTTTAAAACACTCGAATTAAGTGTTGCTATTAAATTGAAATCTTGTAACTATTCTCGTTTCACGCAGAAAATATTATAAACTGGAATGCAAAGACTCATTAACTTTAAAAAGTAATGAAACGTTTCATACCGAACGTAAATAAACAGTTATTATTACGTCAAATCTCTGTCTACACAGCCATATGTTTTCTTGTCAGTGTAATTCTTCTGTTCACACATTCACGTCAGAAACCTTCCCTGGCGTGGGCACAACATATCAAAGTTTCATTTTAACCCGTTACCATCCAAGCGGTCTCATGAGACTGCATAACAATGGAATTTCTATTGTGTCTCGTTTACGTATGCTTGATCAGATAATCGAATAATGGCTTAGAAACGAATAGCGGGCAAACATACTCGTACTTACATAGATTTTAATTTTTATAGATGTTATGTACAATATAACTAAGAATTTAAATGTATTAAAACTAAGTAATTAAATCAAACTTTTTTATATAATTCTTTGAGAAGACTATTTGTAAACAAATGAGGTCACAGCACTAGCGCATTCCTTACGGTTGCATTGAATTCGCGCGGACTGTACCGTAAACTGTACGGCACGATGACCGCAGGTGATCCTGGGTATGGGCTACACGGAGAACGTGGACATCTGGTCGGTGGGCTGCATCATGGGCGAGATGATCCGCGGCGGCGTGCTGTTCCCAGGCACCGACCATATCGACCAGTGGAACAAGATCATTGGTCAGTATCACGCATCACTTACACTCTCTGAGAGCTACAATATAGTCTATACTAATATTTTGTAGCTGAAGAATATGTTTATTTGTTTGGTTAAACGCGCTTATTTCAGGAACTACGGTTTCGAATTGTATTTTTTTTTGTGTTGGATAGTTTTTTTATTTACAAACTAAGCAAAGCTCCAATTGTGTCCAATTGTCACGTGTGGCCGCGCCAACCGATAAAAAAAATACTTTAGTCGGACTCATCTCCGCTCTAAATTTGAATTTTGAATTTGAATAAATTTGAATTACGGTTTACGAATTACGGTTACTCTGTTATCAACCGATTTGGTCAGATATCAGTCAATTTATAATAATTTCAATTCACAATAACCGTATCGTCGATCAACTTGACATATTTCATACCGAATCGAAATAACTTCACAATTTTGCGATTACTAGTACTTCTCGGCCCGCAAAGAATATCAACTCTATTCATAACACATTTATCGGACAAGACTTTCCTAACGTCCGATCAGTAAATTACCAAGCAATCGATATTTTCATAATATTGTAAAAAACATATTTTTGTTCGCTAAATACGCATTTTGAGGTCTCTGCGGGATGCATCAAATCCATTTTTAGGTCTGCTTCTAATAAAAACCGAATGTTATCGTAAATTTAAAATGTACATTGGCACGTCAAATACTAAGTGACAATTCAGTGGCAACTGCCTGTCACTCAGTAAACATTTACAAAGTATGTTTTTAATAAAAGTTTTACATACTTTTTGGTTAAAGTTAAATATTTATTAGTTTTTTAAACATATGATCAAAATATTACATATGATCAACAGAAATTAATTATTCGTATTGAGGTTTTCTATAATGTATAAAATAAATTAATTTAATTTAAAGGACACGTTCGGTTTTTGCCCAAAGCATGTACCGAGGTACAAAATATAGGGAAAAAATCCTTGAATTAAAACAAAAATATTTGTATAATTAGAATCTTTGAATATCAAAAGAAGACTGAATAAAAAATAGATTTGAAATAGCCTAAAAACGCATATCCATGCTTGCCGCCATGTCTTATAAAGAGATTTTTATCAAACAATGTTATTTTCTGTAAAATAATATTAGTATGAGACTGAGCTGAGCTGAGCTGACTTGTGCTGATCACCCTGATAAACATTGCCATGCCTAATTAAGTGTTGCATGTCTTATGTATCTTTAATTGATAATTTTAGGTGGTACAAATGTATTAAAAAATCTGATATTTTTTTAATGAATTAGCCATATTTTTTTCTTCAAAGTGTAATAATTGTACTTTAGGTACAACATTTGGGCAAAAATGTATGGTTAAAAAAACGTGTCCTTTATACTAAATTATTAATTCAAATTAAATTGAAATATTTTCTTCTTCGCTTCGCTTATTTTCGGCTTCGTAAATGCAACTTGTAATCAAATCGATACCGATATCATACTGGAACTCGAATCGAATGCTGTTCTGAATAGCTCTAAATCCGTCATTCGATTAGAGAATGATATCAAACCTTTTAATTCGGTTAAATTACTGAAGGATTCTGAAACAAGGTGCCGATTGGTCAATTAGCTAAGTATCGCTACCTACAAGTCACGTAGTAAAAGTGTTGTAATAGAGTATGCCTTAGTAGGTCATACTGTAACAAAACGAACATCTTTTATACCTTTATTGTGTGGACTACTGTTACTGTATGAAAGTGAATAAATGAATTATGAAATTATTATTATGTGTACACCGCAGAGCAACTGGGCACCCCGTCGGCCGCGTTCATGGCGCGCCTGCAGCCCACCGTGCGCAACTACGTCGAGAACCGCCCGCGCTACGCCGGCTACAGCTTCGAGCGCCTGTTCCCCGACATCCTGTTCCCTTCCGACAGCAGCGAGCACAACCGCCTCAAGGTACACAGAACGCACTCGCACACTCGGTGCCCGAACGCCTGTTCCCTGACATCCCGTTCCCTTCCGACAGCAGCGAGCACAACCGCCTCAAGGTACACAGAACGCACTCGCACACTCGGTGCCCGAACGCCTGTTCCCTGACATCCCGTTCCCTTCAAATCAAATCAAATCAAATCATTTATTTGCTAAAACATGGTAATTACAAGCTGTTATAATATTAAGGTGTCCTCATGCTTAACCTTTAGGTCATGCAAATATCATAATAAATAAAAAAATAATTCATTACAAAAATTTAAATAAATGTCACAAATTTTATAAAATTACATTTACAACACCCTAGCTTAAGATTTATATGCTAACATTTAGCTAAACGTGTGTACGCGTTATTGCTCCTTATTTTATACCCGCGTGTAAGTGTGCCTATAATAATGAATGTATGAAAGTGTTGTGAATACCTATGCTTATTTATCTGAGTCAAAACTAACTATTTTTTGTGAGGATCCTAACTACCCTGGGAGTTACTGCCACTGACCTTCAAATAAAATATAAGTATGCCGAAACAATAAAACGTAATTTTATTTACTTATTAAATTTCCCAAGACTAACACGTTCACGCGTGCCGGTCAGTGCGCAGTAACTGGCCGACTCTTCTGTTCATACGTCACACAAACATTCAAAATCGCTGACACACATCTCTCATACTACATTGTGTCCCTACACGTGCAATGGTCAAACTAACCCTGAACACCTATGTAACGTATCACATTTGACACAAATAAAGTTGTAATATATTGTCTTTTCTCGATATTAAATGATCCTAATTCACCTTCTTATCTTAAATCCCAATTTACTCTTCTTAGTTCGACGCACTCCCGTCACTTGCGTTCTTCTAATAAACTGACTCTCTCCACTCCTTCTCACCGCACTGGTTTTATTTCCAACTCTTTTCTCCTTCAATCAATTCGGCTTTGGAACTCTCTCCCCGAAAACATTAAACAAGCCCCTTGTAAATACTCTTTTAAGAAAATGAGCACGGCTCATTTTCTTTATAAATTGAAATCATCATCTTGAACCCTTAGGTATTGTAGTCTCATGATCGTCGTCATATTTATTTACGTATGTATTTTGCCTATGTAATCTATGTATGATAGTATTTAGTTTATGTATATCGTTATTTACTGTATGTAGTTTATGCTTTTAAAAATAATTTCACACGGACCTTTCATTTGAATCTGTATCGCCTATATCGCACCGCCCACAAAACGTCTCTGTTTAGCCTAATGGTCGACTGGTAGAGAATGCCTCATGGCATTCAGTCCACCTTTTGTATGATTTTTTAATCTGTGCAATAAAGTCTAAATAAATAAATAAATGTATCGGCAGGCGTCGCAGGCCCGCGACCTGCTGTCGCGCATGCTGGTCATCGACCCCGAGCGCCGCATCTCGGTGGACGAGGCGCTGCTGCACCCCTACATCAACGTCTGGTACGACGAGGGCGAGGTCAACGCGGTCAGTACGCTCACTACACTGTAGTATCAGCAAAAATAAAGATTTGTGTTTCTAAAGAATTAAATGTAAACGTCTGTCGTCCAGCCGGCGCCGGCGTCGTACGACCACTCGGTGGACGAGCGCGAGCACACGGTGGACCAGTGGAAGCAGCTCATCTACCAGGAGGTGGTCGAGTACGCCGCGCCCCCCCCGCCCGCGCCCCCCCACCCGCCGCAGGACCACGCGCAGCCCGCACTCACCACATAGGTACACGGACACTACACCCTGTGTACTCGCCGCGCCCCCCCACCCGCCGCAGGACCACGCGCAGCCCGCACTCACCACATAGGTACACGGACACTACACCCTGTGTACTCGCCGCGCCCCCCCACCCGCCGCAGGACCACGCGCAGCCCGCACTCACCACATAGGTACACGGACACTACACCCTGTGTACTCGCCGCGCCCCCCCACCCGCCGCAGGACCATGCGCAGCCCGCACTCACCACATAGGTACACGGACACTACACCCTGTGTACTCGCCGCGCCCCCCCACCCGCCGCAGGACCATGCGCAGCCCGCACTCACCACATAGGTACACGGACACTACACCCTGTGTACTCGCCGCGCCCCCCCACCCGCCGCAGGACCACGCGCAGCCCGCACTCACCACATAGGTACACGGACACTACACCCTGTATACTCGCCGCGCCCCCCCACCCGCCGCAGGACCACGCGCAGCCCGCACTCACCACATAGGTACACTGACACTACACCCTGTGTACTCGCCGCGCCCCCCCACCCGCCGCAGGACCACGCGCAGCCCGCACTCACCACATAGGTACACGGACACTACACCCTGTATACTCGCCGCGCCCCCCCACCCGCCGCAGGACCACGCGCAGCCCGCACTCACCACATAGGTACACGGACACTACACCCTGTATACTCGCCGCGCCCCCCCACCCGCCGCAGGACCACGCGCAGCCCGCACTCACCACATAGGTACACGGACACTACACCCTGTATACTCGCCGCGCCCCCCCCGCCCGCGCCCCCCCACCCGCCGCAGGACCACGCGCAGCCCGCACTCACCACATAGGTACACGGACACTACACCCTGTATACTCGCCGCGCCCCCCCACCCGCCGCAGGACCACGCGCAGCCCGCACTCACCACATAGGTACACTGACACTACACCCTGTGTACTCGCCGCGCCCCCCCACCCGCCGCAGGACCACGCGCAGCCCGCACTCACCACATAGGTACACGGACACTACACCCTGTATACTCGCCGCGCCCCCCCACCCGCCGCAGGACCACGCGCAGCCCGCACTCACCACATAGGTACACGGACACTACACCCTGTATACTCGCCGCGCCCCCCCCGCCCGCGCCCCCCCACCCGCCGCAGGACCACGCGCAGCCCGCACTCACCACATAGGTACACGGACACTACACCCTGTATACTCGCCGCGCCCCCCCCGCCCGCGCCCCCCCACCCGCCGCAGGACCACGCGCAGCCCGCACTCACCACATAGGTACACGGACACTACACCCTGTATACTCGCCGCGCCCCCCCACCCGCCGCAGGACCACGCGCAGCCCGCACTCACCACATAGGTACACTGACACTACACCCTGTGTACTCGCCGCGCCCCCCCACCCGCCGCAGGACCACGCGCAGCCCGCACTCACCACATAGGTACACGGACACTACACCCTGTATACTCGCCGCGCCCCCCCCGCCCGCGCCCCCCCACCCGCCGCAGGACCACGCGCAGCCCGCACTCACCACATAGGTACACGGACACTACACCCTGTATACTCGCCGCGCCCCCACCGCCCGCGCCCCCCCACCCGCCGCAGGACCACGCGCAGCCCGCACTCACCACATAGGTACACGGACACTACACCCTGTATACTCGCCGCGCCCCCCCCGCCCGCGCCCCCCCACCCGCCGCAGGACCACGCGCAGCCCGCACTCACCACATAGGTACACGGACACTACACCCTGTATACTCGCCGCGCCCCCCCCGCCCGCGCCCCCCCACCCGCCGCAGGACCACGCGCAGCCCGCACTCACCACATAGGTACACGGACACTACACCCTGTGTACTCGCCGCGCCCCCCCACCCGCCGCAGGACCACGCGCAGCCCGCACTCACCACATAGGTACACGGACACTACACCCTGTATACTCGCCGCGCCCCCCCCGCCCGCGCCCCCCCACCCGCCGCAGGACCACGCGCAGCCCGCACTCACCACATAGGTACACGGACACTACACCCTGTATACTCGCCGCGCCCCCCCCGCCCGCGCCCCCCCACCCGCCGCAGGACCACGCGCAGCCCGCACTCACCACATAGGTACACGGACACTACACCCTGTATACTCGCCGCGCCCCCCCCGCCCGCGCCCCCCCACCCGCCGCAGGACCACGCGCAGCCCGCACTCACCACATAGGTACACGGACACTACACCCTGTGTACTCGCCGCGCCCCCCCACCCGCCGCAGGACCACGCGCAGCCCGCACTCACCACATAGGTACACGGACACTACACCCTGTATACTCGCCGCGCCCCCCCACCCGCCGCAGGACCACGCGCAGCCCGCACTCACCACATAGGTACACGGACACTACACCCTGTATACTCGCCGCGCCCCCCCCGCCCGCGCCCCCCCACCCGCCGCAGGACCACGCGCAGCCCGCACTCACCACATAGGTACACTGACACTACACCCTGTGTACTCGCCGCGCCCCCCCACCCGCCGCAGGACCACGCGCAGCCCGCACTCACCACATAGGTACACGGACACTACACCCTGTATACTCGCCGCGCCCCCCCACCCGCCGCAGGACCACGCGCAGCCCGCACTCACCACATAGGTACACGGACACTACACCCTGTATACTCGCCGCGCCCCCCCACCCGCCGCAGGACCACGCGCAGCCCGCACTCACCACATAGGTACACGGACACTACACCCTGTATACTCGCCGCGCCCCCCCCGCCCGCGCCCCCCCACCCGCCGCAGGACCACGCGCAGCCCGCACTCACCACATAGGTACACGGACACTACACCCTGTATACTCGCCGCGCCCCCCCCGCCCGCGCCCCCCCACCCGCCGCAGGACCACGCGCAGCCCGCACTCACCACATAGGTACACGGACACTACACCCTGTATACTCGCCGCGCCCCCCCACCCGCCGCAGGACCACGCGCAGCCCGCACTCACCACATAGGTACACGGACACTACACCCTGTATACTCGCCGCGCCCCCCCCGCCCGCGCCCCCCCACCCGCCGCAGGACCACGCGCAGCCCGCACTCACCACATAGGTACACGGACACTACACCCTGTATACTCGCCGCGCCCCCCCCGCCCGCGCCCCCCCACCCGCCGCAGGACCACGCGCAGCCCGCACTCACCACATAGGTACACGGACACTACACCCTGTATACTCGCCGCGCCCCCCCCGCCCGCGCCCCCCCACCCGCCGCAGGACCACGCGCAGCCCGCACTCACCACATAGGTACACGGACACTACACCCTGTGTACTCGCCGCGCCCCCCCACCCGCCGCAGGACCACGCGCAGCCCGCACTCACCACATAGGTACACGGACACTACACCCTGTATACTCGCCGCGCCCCCCCCGCCCGCGCCCCCCCACCCGCCGCAGGACCACGCGCAGCCCGCACTCACCACATAGGTACACGGACACTACACCCTGTATACTCGCCGCGCCCCCCCCGCCCGCGCCCCCCCACCCGCCGCAGGACCACGCGCAGCCCGCACTCACCACATAGGTACACGGACACTACACCCTGTATACTCGCCGCGCCCCCCCCGCCCGCGCCCCCCCACCCGCCGCAGGACCACGCGCAGCCCGCACTCACCACATAGGTACACGGACACTGCACCCTGTATACTCGCCGCGCCCCCCCACCCGCCGCAGGACCACGCGCAGCCCGCACTCACCACATAGGTACACGGACACTGCACCCTGTATACTCGCCGCGCCCCCCCACCCGCCGCAGGACCACGCGCAGCCCGCACTCACCACATAGGTACACGGACACTGCACCCTGTATACTCGCCGCGCCCCCCCACCCGCCGCAGGACCACGCGCAGCCCGCACTCACCACATAGGTACACTGACACTACACCCTGTATACTCGCCGCCCCCCCTTCCGCGCCCCCCCACAAGCCGCAGGACCACGCGCAGCCCGCACTCACCACATAGGTACACTGACACTACACCCTGTATACTCGCCGCCCCCCCTCCCGCGCCCCCCCACAAGCCGCAGGACCACGCGCAGCCCGCACTCACCACATAGGTACACTGACACTACATCCTGCATACTCGCCGCGCCCCCCCTCCCGAGCCCCCCAACAAGCCGCAGGACCACGCGCAGCCCGCACTCACCACATAGGTACACGGACACTCTACACCCTGTATACTCGCCGCGTATACAGGGTGTATACTTAATAACCCTGTATTCTTAATAAAAAAAAACATTTACACTACACACACACTAAACTGATTTTGAAAGCAATTTTGATTGTTTATATTTTTACATCGCATTGAAAACTTAAAACAACCATTCCCTTGCAGGTTTCGACCGAGCTGTCCGCCGAGCTCTAAGCCGCGCCGCCACACGTGTCACGCACACACGCGCGGCACCTCACACACACAGACACACACACAGACACAGACACACACACTCAGACACACACACACACATACACACAACACACGCGTGCCTGCAACCGGGCGTTGACTTTGACACGTTCACTCTCCCGTGTACAGAGGGTGAATGTATCAGAGGCAAGGTTAGGCCGTGTGCCAACAATCGAGAATTTTCAAGCTGTTTGAATAATCGGCAGAGTGATTAACAAAATCACATCGCAACCAACTAACTGACAGAGATGCATTGCGTCTAAATTACGAGAGAGACAGAGTGAGATATCGATGTCACGCAGAGATTCGCTTGCAAGATTCTAAAATGTAGTTACGGAGTTACTACAGGGGCAGACTTGTTTCTAACTCCCACATATTTCACAATTTTATTTACTTTCTATTTATTTTTTTCATGTATAGTCAGTACAGCTCTTTACCTACCACAAAACGTTTTATTTTAAAATTAATACTGAACTCTTATGTTATGAATTTAAAGTTAAAAATCGGTTGAGGAAATTTGAGATTTTGTGGTATTTAAAAGGTGTCTGTAACTCTCTCAGTAAAAAAAAATATGGTTGCTGAACAAATGTCAAAGTCATAGAAATTGTAGATGTGAATCGTTGGTTTTCACGACGACATTACTAGATGTTAGCTGACATCTGTTACAGTAAGTCAGCTTGACGAGGGTGGTTAATCAATTTGACTGTCGTACGATCGTGAAGTCAGCATTGGACTAGCCTGGACCTATTGTCACGAGGTCAGTAGCAAGACAGCGCTGGAATGACTTACTGTACTGACACGATACTCTTATAGTGAAACCAACAGAACCATTAATCACTCTCCACCAGAAGGAGCTAGTATCACTTTCAACAGTATTCATGTAACTGTTATTTGTAATAAAAGCTACATCTGTTGATTTTTTTTAAACAAACCGAAAATTCCCTATTAAAACGCGTGACGTTCAATATATTTGCAGAGTACCGCATCGTACAACAAGTTGAGCAACATGTCGCGTCAATTGTTGCTAGGTGAATAGGATTTAGGCGGCTAGCGCAGTCCCACGGCCCCGAGAGTCCCCCCACCACCCCCCATGTGTAGTAGCGCAGTAGTAACGGCCGGCTTCGGCTCAGCAAGGCTTCAGCTCGGACCAGGCGGGAAGCTGTCTGCTTTGACCTTGCTTGACCTTGCGGCTAGCGTCACTTACCACTCGCACTTCAAACCTCGCAAACCATAGAAACTATAAGTAGCGGATTAGGCACCTCGATCCATACAGCCAGAACCATTGATAAATATAATTAAAACCTATGAAATTGTCTATGGTTATTGTTTTTTCTGCAGCTTGCGGTATATGTATATGTCTTGTAACTCTATAAAAGTTGTTTTTAAACTGGCATAAGTGATTTCGTACACCCGTATAAAATAAATATAGTAAGCACTCCGAGGCACTCCTTACTACCTATCTTGAACTCTCTCGCAGATTTAGGCGGACTCGCTTACATTCACCGTGACATCGTAGATGCAAAGAATTTCCGACGGATATTATGTTATGTATCATTCGGTTGCATTTTGAAGTCATGCCTCTGTCTGAATGTGTGGGAGAGAGCGAGTCAGGTAACGAATGTAGGTTCGTACTCATTTCCGTCATTCCGCCTCATTAAGTTGAGTTCCGAAGTGACTATTTGATAGAATCACTAAGTTGGACTGGTCGATGCAGCGATGTTACCCGCAAGGTCAATGAAGGTCAGCGCGCATGCTTACCGTGTGGCAAGCGTATTACTCTGTTCCCGGTCCCGTTGATTTTTATTTGCGTCAAGGAGTGCCTTCGCGACCCGGCTGCGGTTCCAGGACTGACTTTGATACGTGTGGGTATTTTTGTATCGATTAAATGACGAGGATCGATTCCCTGATTGATCGCGCGATATTTTTTACCGTTGGACTTTTCGTTTTATTTTGTAACGTGTATTTAATAATGTAATTAATTAATCGTAATAAATAATGAAGTTGAGCTTAATAATCTGTGTTGTTGACATGTGTAATATAATTTCGATTGTGCAATCTTTGTTTTTGTCCATATTGTTGTATTCGTAATAGTTGGTAGGTCACTTTTGCAATGTCTCTCGTCATCCCGATCTGCCAATAACTACCGGCAGAATTAAAGCTCAGTGCCATTCATCTGCCATAGCGTTTAAACCTGACGTCTATCAAGCCTAGACCACACTGTATTCAAACGTGGTAACTTGGTTTGACCTTGAGTTTGGCACGGCTGACATTGCCCGCTCGCTAATCAAAACCTACCCGGTAACTACAAATTGTTATCAAATGCATAGACAAATATTGTATAATAACCCTTGAAATAGTCTTCGGTGGTTTGATCGGCGAGTGTTCAATTGCCACTGACGTTACGGGACAGTAAAATTAATTATTTTAAAAAGTTTAAAAAATATTGACCTTAACAGCGATGCCAACAAAGGTCAACCAAGGTCGACGTGTTTGGGTTTACTGTGTGGCAAGCGTATTAGGTTAACAGAGTCGAATGGCATCGCATTGTTTTGCTTCAATTCGGCGCGACTCCGCTGTGCGGGTTGCTTGGTCGTAGTGTAGGGGCGAAGCAAACGCGATTGAAGTTCGGACTCTGCAGTCTAATAGCCTCCAGGCTTAACTAAGACGTTGCTTTACGTAAAAACCAGCAATCGTGAGTCGAGAGCGTGATATTATATAAATTGTATTATAATGATTTCTTAGCCATACACATCGTCGGATTAGTTGGGATTTTGTGATGTTCATAGTTTCTCGTAGGTAGTCCCTAGTTACGTTGTTGATAATATTGTATTGACTGTATGAAAGTAGGTGTTTAAGTACATTTCTACTTAATAGTAATAATATACGCCTCACACGTTGGCCGCATACGTAACGTTGCCTTGAAACGGCCTGCGAGCCTCCACCGCTGTGGTCCGGGAGCCCGGTGAGAGTTTTACTCGATACATCGTTATTTCGAATTTGTATGAGATTTGGAGTGGCGCCACCTGGTGGCAAGTATGTAACACTTTATTTTCTATACGAATCCATTTTCGTCGTCGATATTGAGTAAGACTCGCACTGAGCCCTGAGTTTCGCCGCAATCTGTAATATAAGATCGTTTGTACTGTAATTCCCATGTGATAAAACTCGTGAAAGTATACATGCGTGTATATAAATCTAATAATACAGAACAATAATTAAAACGATTGAATTTGCAATTCGCAGAATTTAAGCAGCGGGTAAATTGTATAAAGTGATGCGCATTACAAAGTTGTTGTGATTATAACTCGATAATAACTTTAGCAGATAGTAGCAACGTATGTTAGCGTTCTAGTCGGTGCAGCGATCGCGAACTCTCGTTTTGTTGCTCGAGTCTACGCAACTAAAGACAGATTGAGATATTATTCCGTCTGTTCCAATTTTAAAATGTACAACAATGTTTATGAACGTTGTCGTTTCGAATTACCTATGCGGTATAACAATTGGCAGTGAGTTGAATAAATATGTACCCGTTTTTATCTGTAAGTAGACATAAGATGTAAAAGTGGATGCATATTTCTCCATCTACCTGCACATGAAACTGACAGCGTACAGCGCTCGCTGCAACCGACGTAACGATCGGTTCCCCATAAGTTTAAAGCTTAACGTGTGAGGAATGTCGTAGGTTATCGTTTGAAACCTCACTAGGTGATATATAATTATAAATATAAGTAAAATAAAGAATTGCGATAGTCTTATCGGATGGTTTCAGCAAATAGCACAATTTATTAGCTATAGAATATCTGGACGGCGAAGCGAGCAAGGATCGCATCGTTTTGTATGGAATGGATATTGTTACGAAAGCAATAATACTTCCTTCTCAGCGGGCGGACGTCGCGGCTGATTCGGTTCTAGCTCCTGGACTATAACATATCACGTGACACAATAGTTCATTTTGATATTCCCATATCTGGCGCCGGTCCGTCCGCCACTGTATAGTGATGTTGCTTTACTTTTGTTCCATGATGTAAGTGAATATTTGGATATTTAATAAAGAAAAATACGCTATATTTACATAAAAAAACGTGGCCGCTGGTTTACCAAGAATTCCCTTTTGACCCTTAACTATAAATACTGTTTCATGTTGGTGTATGATATGATGCTAAAAGTGAATAGCGAAGAGTATACACTATACAATAAATATGATATTTAGGTGTAAGCGAACAAAATTGTAAATATAAATAAAGCCATAGACTAAACGGAACGAAAGTGAAGATGACACGCGCAGTATCCTTTCTTTTATCACTATAGTAAATAAATCACAACTGTACGTCCAAATTGTCCATTTATATGTTAATGTACCTAATACAAATTACAATAATGTAATCGTTAGACGTATGTTAGATCATTGGTATCGAGGGCCGGGCGCCGGCCCGGGGGCGTAGCGGGATTCTTTCTTGAGTTATACTTCGATGACTATCTAAAAACAACTTATTTTTACTGTACACGTAAGTTATTTCATATTTTAACTGAATAAAATCGAAATGGTTATTATAAATGGTGTTTTTATTCGTCCTGTTCACGCTGACACGTGTCGACGTTATTGAATAGGTCAGTGCGTGTTGCATATCTATCTTGTTATCACTATTTCATCGTTTACTTTTTCACTCACAAAAGTCCCATCCCAATGCAACTGACCTCTCAGTCAGTTTCACACATAGGCGCCGGCATACCTACTATATTTTTTTGTAACCATACCATACATAATTAGCAAGACGCTGACAACAGCGACCCAGTTTCTAAAGCTGGTGACAAATTGCGGCGGACGCAGCTCCGGACTCGTCTTGACATTGTAAGGTCAAGCACTGCCATTGGTCTATCCTTCAGACAACTTCCGCCAGCCCAAGGATCGACCAATGGCAGCGTTTGACCTTACAATGTCAAGACGAGTCCGGAGCTGCGTCCGCCGCCAGCTGTCACCGGTATAAAGCTGCAAACTGCGTCGGACGGCGTCTTGACATTGTGAGGTCAAGCGCTGCCATTGGTCTATCCTTCAGTCCAGTTCCGCCAGCCCAAGGATCGACCAAAGGCAGCGTTTGACCTTACAATATCAAGACGATACTAGAGCCGCGTCTGTCGCCATCTGTTACCAGCTTTAGGCTGGTTTCAATTAACACGGCGGCACGCGCCGGTGGCCAGCGCGTCTCAACAACGCGCGCGTGACCGGCGGACCGCTGTGAAACGAGTTTTAATATCGCGCGTTTCTTTGCAATGTACAGTTGTGTATAATCGACATCATGGAGACAAACCGACTAAGAAGATTAGCTATTTATTTTTCATGGAAAAGAGTGCAACAGCGACGTCGTGATAGAAGATTTCAAATTGATCCGTTTAATGCCACAAGGTTATTATTTAAGGAAAATCCTCCCAGGCTTTATTTTTAGCGTCCCTATCCTTGTACATTTGATCTGAGGCATCCCACAAACATCTTCATAAACGAACTTCGTCGATCAGACGCCCCCTAACCGTGTCGAGGAACACGAAATCGTTACTCATTTGTACTCGAGTTTACGCTGTTGCGCGTGCGACCGGCGTCACTGAAACGCTACGCACTGTAAAACTCTGTCTAATCTGTGACTATAACTGCGAGGAGCTCGGGCCGCGCGCGCTTCGGCAGCGCTGGCCGCGGCGCGCGTCTCACGACCGGCGCGTTTAATGAACTGGGCATGGAGTAGAAATGTCTTATGATTTGTTCGACAAAATTTTCCCCCATTTTTTAATCTGCATCTGTGCTGTTTTTGTATGGGCGAGCGTTGACAGGAGTTAACATTTCATACTAAATGTAAGTGAAAAATCACTTACATGCAACTACTATCGTCTATCTAGTGTAATTCTAAGCACGCGCGTGTGGCCGGCGCTGGTCAAACACGTGACTCTGAATCAGCCTTACGCTGCTTCTTCTTGGCACTAGCCCACAATATTGTCCCGAAAATTGGGACGTACGAATAAATTCGTTTTTACTGGTGTGTCAGGTACACTTTCACCCCTTGGTGGGAAATCAACATTACCAAAAGCTATCTCAAAATCAACATCGTCAGTCACCCTGTGTGTAATTCAAGTCAGATCTTAGGTACTTAGCTACGTAGTTTTTTTTCTGCAAACAGCTTGCACAGAATCAAAGCAATTTATTTGAGAATTAGGTTTTTAGCTTCTAATCTTTTGTTAGCGGATTTGCTTTCGCTAATATGGCGCCAGGCAGCCAATCTGAAATCCCATACTTTGCGTTTACTTTTAGTTCGAATGAAAAAAAAGATACTGTATTTCTGTGGACTCTCTTGTAGTAGCATTTGAGATAAGGAAGAACTAGCATCGGCCGGGCGGCCAATGCGTCATTCATTCCTCTCCAAAGCTGCTTTCTTCCTATTAATATCGATTATTAACCATAACTATATCCTATCTTATCCTACATGCACGCTCGACTAAACAATTTATATGTTTTACACAATATAATTTCTTTAAATTAATTAATTTGTGTTTACTTTGTACCACTGAACAAGTAATACTACGTTTGCTTTGTAGTTTGTACCAACAAAACTTTCCTCCTATACTTTTTTATAAATTCGCTCCGTTAGTTTCTTCCGTTCCGTATTTTTTCCAAGCAGCCCAACCTTTTGACAATAAGAGAGTGCGCGCACGGGAGACTTTTGTCGCTGCGACGTTTTTGTCTCTCCTATCAAGTCCTCTGTTAAGTATGGAGGTGCGCGCACGTTGCGACGCGACAACTGGGAGACTTTTTTGTTCCCTGACCAGCACGGGTGACAAAATTGTGTCTTTGTTTTTTTTTAAATACTGGGTTTTACGGCTCTGGGTTCTAGACCTCACAAATAAAAATAATTAAACAACATGTAAATCCAAATACTCAGTGTCTTGTTTTGGTGCTCAAACACAACTTTTTCTAAGACCATCGAAATTTCGAAATAAAAACCAATGTTTTTAGTTAAATGAAAAACATTGGACAAAATTGTGTTTCTCCGCCAGTGTTGCCAGATTCATAGGTTAAGAATTATCCTAGTTTTACTGGAAGTGTATCGTGTTATCGCATCCCCAGTTAAAAAAAATACTGTATTTGTAACTACCGAATCTAGATTTTAATAGTAAAGGAACAGAATATACGGCTCAAAAGTTTAAATCATGTTACTTGATTACTTTTTAAAATTACAAGTTTTTGTTAGCTAAATTACTGCAGTACTTACTGCACAAGCATCGAGCACATACCCTAAAGAGCAGCAAAGACGAATCATCTTTCTCCGAAACTAGTAAGTGATTTTTCACTTACATTTGGTATGAAATGACAACTCCTATTAACTATCGCCTAAATAAAAAAGTACAGATACAGATAAAAAATGGCAGATATTTTTACGCTTAAAGTCTATCTCTTTCGTAGTGCAAAGAAATTATATTTATTATCCTGCTGTCAGAGTCAAAGTTGTCCAAATAAAGGTAAAATGTATTCAAATACACAGATTGAAATTTCATAAAATTATCTTTTACTTAACTGAGCAAAATGTCACGGATTTTCGTAGATTTATCATGCGATACATTATTATTTTTTCTATTGCATTACATTCCAAAATAGCGTGAGTCTAGCTTATTTATCCCACGTCTGGCAGCACTGCTCTCCATGTATTCTACATATGGCTTAAAAGGGCTGGAACCCAGAGCCGTAAAACACAATTATAAAATTAAAAAAAAATTAATTCTACATACAAGCGAATGACGCTTCGAATTTTTAAAAAAAGTTTCGTCTCTGTCTCCTTCGTGCGCGCACCCCTCTTTGGAGACGCGACGCGACAGAGACAAAAACTTTTTTGTCCCAGCGACAAAAGTCTCCCGTGCGCGCACTCTCTAACAATTATCATTGTGGCTGACGCACAAGCCTACTTACAAGCCGTGCATTCTAACGTAGTTTTACTTGATCAGTGCCGTGCATGAGCAAAAAAAAAATCAAATCCCAAACAAATGTCAAAGTGACATTTTCAAGATTTGGCTGTATGGCTCTGTACCATTGCCTTTCCCTTTGAGGATAAATATTATTACTCTACTACTGTCTGAACGAACATAAAATTAAAAAAAACACTACTGTCAAAGTGACAGTTTCTGCAGGAGACTGCTCGTCGTTTGTAGATAATTTGTGCTAAATAATTTTATACAAAAATAACACGTACTTACTTAGAGCAATGTTTGAATACATAAAGCATTGAACGTTGTTCTTAAAATTTTGCATAACTTTTTTTATACATAATCCAATCACCACCGTAATGGGAGATAAAGATAAGTCGAAAATGAGCTTGCAAACAAAACACATTCCTAAGGACGCTCAAGTGATCATGTCCATCATGAAGGAGGTGGGAATCACAGACTATGAGCCTCGCGTCGTGAACCAGCTGCTGGAGTTTACCTACAGATACGTGACGTCGATATTAGACGACTCGCGCGTTTACGCTAATCACGCTAAGAAGAAGACTATAGACTTAGAGGATGTGCGGTTGGCAGTGCAAATGCAGCTGGACAAATCGTTTACTAGCCCGCCCCCGCGGGAGGTCCTCCTGGAAATTGCCAGACTGAAGAATGTAAACCCACTGCCATTGATAAAACCACACTGTGGCCTAAGACTGCCCCCTGACCGGTATGATAACTTGCCTGTATTGTTACTCTTGACTTTGATAATTCATGCCATCAGTCTTGAACCGCAATTTCTCTTATCATTCATCATTTAACTTGTGAAACTTCAAACATGCATGATCATAACATAACAATAAAATTGTCTTGATTCCCTTGGCTGAGTTTTTACATATATAAGTATATATGTCGTGGCCAGATTGTAAAATTGTTCATTTCTTGATGTGACCGATCATTTCATAAAATGGTGGTATTTCATGATATAGAACAGAACACGCTGTCTACATCATGATGTGGTCTGACCAGATCAATGAACACTCAGCGTTTGACGATATAAACAGCTAAACGCATGAATACTTCATGATATTAGTGATCATATCGTAAAATCGTTACATTACCCACCGGTAGAGGCGCTAATGCTGCTTTTTTTTTGTGTTGAGTAATGGCGGCGGACAAATATTTTATTCTAAAAGTGAATAATAATGTGTAAATTGAAGGTGAAAGTGCAGTAAAATATCGTTACGACACAAGCTAGGCGATTTTTATGAAAGTCACACAAAAAACGAGCGCAACGTTAAAAAATCAAGAAGGTCGGAACGTAATTTAAGAGGTTAGTTAGGTTATTTAGATATTCAAGTGTTTTTATTTATGAGTTTTGTTTAAAAATAATATCTATTTAAAAAAATTTAATTATCTAGATATCCGATATCCAAGACTACAAACAAAAGACAAATATTTAACAAATTCACGTAACTTGTAAACATATTTTTAATTTAATGATATGGCCAAACGTGGATTGACATTTCATCGAATGTTGATGTTTAAATGGTAAGGTCAGTTTTAGTTTACCATATCATGTAATACCACCATTTTATGAAATGATCGGTCACATCATGAATTAGTCAATTTTACGATCTGGCTACGACATATATATCAAACCATGATAATGTAACCCTGCTTAATATTAAAGAGATTATGTTAAGTAATATTGTCCCCCATTTTTCAGCTACTGTTTAGCATCCTGTAACTACCGTCTCAAACCAGCCAAGAAAGCTGTCGCCAAAGCCACAGTAGCCTCTGCTCCGACTATCAAAACAATCACTACGTCCAAGCCCACCATGAGTCAGCAGAATGTTGTTATGAAAAGACCAACAGGAGGCATCGTGAATATTTCTTCGTCCAAACCAAATGTTGTACCTAAGCCAGTATTGAAGTTCACTTCTAGTAGCAAGGTACGATATAAACCATTTCACAAATTAATATTAGGTAGGTAGTAGTACGTTGGTAGCACTTCTTCGCACCACTAATTAGACCGTACAGTCTAAGGTCTAAGGCTTAGACCTTTTTATGTCCAAATGATACACAAAATGATTCTAATGCAACTATTAATGTTTTCCATAGGTAGTTGCAAAGCCAGCGGTGCGTGTAACAGCAGGGCCATCAGCACAGGGGCCCATTAAGATGGAAGTGGATGATCAGACTGCGGCTCAGAAGCGGAAAAGGGATGATGATGACTATGATATGTAAAATAAGATCTATTCTCACTAGTTTAAATTTATTTTGTTAAGATTTATGAAGTATGAAATATATAGTGCTTTTAATAGCATTTGCCCAGATTATTTTTTCATCAATGATGATGCTTGGTGACCTGTATGCGGTTGGGTTGTTTAATGAGTTAGGATTGGTATTTAAATTATTATAAATATAAACACAACAATTAGAAATTGTTTTAGTTTACAAGTGAATACTACATGTCTATTCATAATAATCAAAATATTGATCAAACTATAGTCTGATTAAAAAACCTGTATTGTGAGGATGTCTCAATGGTTTAAAGAAAAACTTATAAATAGTTAATATTTTATTACATTGATTTTAACAACAGTAAATAAATATTTTTAAAAATCTGGTGTAAATAAGACACTTATTTAGGCAATACCATACATGCATACAAAATAGTTCTGTTACACTTACATACACAAATCTGATTCTAGTCATAACTTCATTGGCTTGGCCAATATCTCATAAAACAAAATTAATAACAACAATTACTTATTTCTTTTCATATTTGTAAAAGCCTTCACCACTCTTAACACCGAGCTTGCCTTCTGCGACTAGTTTGTTCAATAGGGGGATGGGCTTGAAGAGGGGCTGGTCAGGGTACTTGTTGTGCCACCCGTCGAGGATGAACTTGTTGGTGTCCAGGCCGACGTAGTCTGCAAGCTCGAGTGGGCCCATGGGGTAGCCTGCGCCAAGCTTCATCGCGATGTCTATGTCGCGCGCTGACGCATCTCCTATAGACATTGTTACATTAGTTAACCACTGTGTTTTCATGTCTATATCTTATCTTGATTCAGGATACTTTTGGTGTACTTAAATGTAATGTAAAAAATTAAATATAAGGCTATTATTATAGCCTTAAATATTATGTTTGTAAACAAATCTTTTTTCGTATTTTTATCAGCAGACAGTTGGGAAAAGTTTTAACAAGAACAATTTTAGATCAACAGCAACAACAAAATAAAGAATTATTTATTATTTTTACCATTTATAGTAGGCAATGTTGCATAGATATTTATTTTTTATACATTTATTTTGCCATCTGACATGCCAAAATAAACAAATTGAAAAATCCAGAGGACCTTTTTCTCAAAATTTAAAAGTAGACAAAATCCCGTTATAATCAAAAATACTGACCAGTATTCTCATACACTAATAATATAATGTTGAATTGTGCAAAATAGTTTGTAATGCAACTGAAAATGGAACAAGCCAAAATAGATTTTTGTTTGTTTTTTATTTAGTTCATGTTACTAGGACGATGGAATTTAATTTTAACTATTTTCCAATAGCTGAATTAGGACTGATTATCCATTATGGTCTGCTACTAACCTCTTTCATACAGTCTGATGGCCTCACAGATGTATGGGACCAGCAGCCTATTGACCACAAATCCAGGTGTGTCCTTGCAGGTTATGCAGGTCTTACCCACGGCCTTGCCCCATGCCATCATGGAGTTGTATGTTGCTTCAGAGGTTTCTGCCCCCTTCACCACCTCCAGAAGGCGCATCACTGGTACTGGGTTGAAGAAGTGGAGACCACCAAACCTGATAAATAATTTTAGGTATTTAATAGCTTGGGTTGATTTCCCAGATTATAATATGGTTATGAAACCAATATTGGTATTACTGGTCAAAAATAATAAGCTACATTACATGTAGCAAGTTTTACTTATGTTTATAGAGTAGATTTGCAGGAGTTTTAACAAGATTATTATGGTAGCACAATTTGTTATTCTTCGAGCAAAACTGATACACTGGTATCCATATATTGTATGTAATACCTACATCAAATTCACTCTCAACTAATCACTATGTAGTTTGGACCAAAATAAATAATCAAAAAAACGCATGATTGAAACAAATATTTTGATTAATTATACTAATTTAGGGTAAGTATACATTGACTGTCCAAAAATCAGAAACAAAAGTAAACAATGCTGTCTGACTTAACTTAGAATTTTTCAAACATTGTTATCTCACCTGTCTTTCCTTTTAACAACTGAGGAAATTTCATTAATAGACAGTGAAGATGTATTTGAAGCCAGGATTGTGTGTTCGGGGGCAGCCTCATCTAGCTGCTTGAATAATTTGTGTTTAACACTCATGTTCTCCACGATAGCCTCCACTACCAGGTCTGCGGACTTCGCTGCTGCCACAGGGTCCGTTAGTGTCTTGATCCGGCCAAGGGACTCTGCCACAAATTTCTCGCCCTCCTGAGGGTTGTCTTTGTACACTTTCTTGGCCACTCGGCCAAGGTTAGCGCCAATCGACTTCTGGGCCTTAGCCAGGACATCGGGACTCACATCTACGAGGGTCACATTTTGACCAGCTTGAGCTGATACCTTAAAAAATGAAGGTGTAAGTTTTTGAACAGCCATGTCTATTACTATAATTATAATAAAAGTACGTTACATACCTGGGCAATACCAGATCCCATCAAACCGCCTCCGATAACGGTAACATTTTTTATTGCACTTTGTACACTGGCTGAACTTGAAAACTTTCGTGCAATTAAACCGAACTGTATCATTTTGTCAGCCTTTGACTGCTTAAGTATAAGTATGAGTTTAATGAAGTATTAATTATTGAGGAATCTGATAATCCAAAGTTCAGTCGGAATCGGAAATACAAGTGGCAATTCGGCTCCGCGTAGCCTAAACCGTAATGATAAGATTATTATGCCGGCTCCACACGCTTGGCAAACAGCAAACACAAGCGTGTGGATAGCTGCAGTTTGCCTGTTTGTGATGTGTTTGCTAGTGTTCGGCGTCGGTGTCGGTTTTGTGCACAAATCAAAGGGTGTTCGACAAATGTGTTTGCGATGCATCCACACGCTTGTTTAGCAATCACTATTCAGTAGTACGCGCGAGCTAGCTGGCGGCGGACGTTGTAGAGATGGGTCGGATTAGGAAAATAACATGTAAGTACTCTCATGTTTTATTTTCTATTCTCGGTAATTATAATGTTTCTATATTGTGGATATTTTTCGTTCAAGTATGTATGGTATGTATAATACATCGAGTACATGCCCTACATATGTGCTCCATGGTATAATATGATTTTATTTACTTTATATTTATTGTTGTTCTTTGCGATCCCCGTAATGTTTAGGATTAGGTAAGCATCGACTAGTATCAAAAATATGGATGATGATGGATGGATAAGAGTATGTTACTCTTTCACGCAAAAACGGCTGAGCGGATTTAGATGAAATCCTAGATGGCGTTTGTTGCGACTTTTCCTTTTGCATTTATTTATTTCATGCGATACATAATACTCGAAATATTTGACGCCTCGAATTACGTATCGACTAGTATCGAAAAAACCTAGTCCAAATACCTACCTAATCCGATATTTATGCCTTACCTTTAGGACGAAGTTTCTACAGTTCTTTTTTTTCAAGATAGAAAAGAAGTATATAAGTATAGTATAAGGAGGGTAATTTCCTTTTTTTTAAATAAAAATTCGGAATAGACTTTATGTTTGCCAAGCATGTGGATGCCCTGTTTGTGATAAGTGTTTGGTGTTTGTGGCAAACACCAAGCGTGTGGATGCACCAATAAATAAAATATGGTACACACTAAACTCGAAGAGAAACTCCCTAAATCAATCAAGACACGAATTGTATGTTTTTTCTTGCTCAAACTAGGTTAGAAAGAAATTAGTTAGAGCAATGCAGTGTACGAGGTACGAGTAGTATGGGAACTGGATGGAAGCGAAGTTTAGTGAAGCGAGCGAGCAAGGTTAGGAGGAAGGAAGGTACGCTGACCGCTTCTTTCTTTCTTGACCGCTCCTCTCACAGATTAGACAGAGTATGGCTCCTCTGAAGTTTTGACAGATGTCAGCCAGTAAAGTCATGACATGATGTTCAAATACCTTATTAAGGATATTCCGTATGACATCCATAGTTTAGCAATAAAATTAACAAAAAAATTACATAATGAGAAGAAAAAGTTAATTTAGTAATTTTCAATTAACTTTTAGGAAAAAAACTCTTAAAGTTTTAGTAATTTCTCAATACAAGAAAGCCATGATTTGAATATTTAAAATTATGCAAAAAACTTGGAAAAGTACCACTTATTTTTATCAGGATTTCGAACTTTCTTTATTTGTAAACCATCGAGACATCGAGAAAAAGCGCGGGAACTTCGAAGAGTAAAGGCGGGCTCCTTAAATTTTTTAACTTCAATAATTAAAAAAGTTGTTAAATTAAGAGTTTTAACCGCAATTAAGACGATGGGGAGGCGAGCAGGGAAAAAAAGAAAAAAAGATGATGTTCCTGATCAGGATTCGGGGGGTCTCAACCGAGACTCTACCAGCACAACATCGGAGTCGGAGGACGAGGGAGAGCAGGAGAGTAACCATGCCCCATATTATGTTACCGACTATACTCGAATGTATCCAGAGGATTCAAATGCAACAGAGTTTGTCGTCTTTGTACAAGCAGTAGGCAGTGAGACACCAATAGGCAGCAGAGATCTTCTTTCCATTTCAAACTGCATAAGAAGATATAATAAGGGTATTAAGTACTTAAGGGCTCTCAATAAATACAAAATCGGCGTATATTTTGAAAAACCAGGATTGGCCAATGCATTCTTAATAAATAAAACATTTTTAAAAGAAAATAACTTTGCAGCCACAATACCAGCAACATCAACAGAAACAACTGGCATTATTCGTAATGTCCCAGTAAAGTACACAAATAAGAAAATATACACTCTTCTAAGCAGCACTAAGAAAATTATAAGCATCCGTCGTTTTTTCAGAAAAGTTGCTACAGCAAATGGTTTCGTCCGTCAGCCAACTCCAACAGTTGCCATCACATTCGCAGCAACCTCCCTGCCGGATTTTGTGGACCTCGAGGGATGGAGACATAACATCATGCAATATATACCACCGGTAAAGCAGTGTTATCGCTGCTTGAGGTATGGACACATTTCTAAATACTGCAAAAATGATGAGAGATGTTCAATCTGCAACAATAACCACAATTATAAAGACTGCACAATCACCAAAGAGAATGCTGTTTGCGCTCATTGTAATGGTAATCACATTAGTATTTCTGGTCAATGCCCCATCAAACAAAAGAAAATTCAAGAGAACAGAATTAAACACAAAGCACCCACTTATGCAAATCTGTTTGATAAGAAAAATTTCCCAGAACTAAAGACCACTGTTAAAGATTACAAAAAACCTCAAACCAACTTACTTGACATACTAAATACTGATGCATCAGCAATGAATCTTTTAATAGAAACTATAATTAAAATAATTACTTTGAACAAAACAAATGAGACAATAATTTCATCAAAAAATATTTTAGGTATTCTATCAGAAACTCTCAGTAAGAAAGAAAGGTTACTAAGTTCACAGAACAATATTTAAATATAATGCAATGGAATGCTCAGAGCATACTGAGCAGTCGCAATTTATTTCAAAAATATATTTATGATAACTACATAGATATAGCTTTAATATCAGAAACATGGCTCAAGCCTCACCAAAAATTTAAAATTAAAGGTTATCACATAGAACGAAATGACTGTGGAAATGAGCATAATGGGGTTGCTATTATAATTCATAAAAGCATTCAGTATGTCAGGCTCCCAACTTTTTTTGATAATTCTTTACAAAATCTAGCAATCCAGGTAACAATTAATAATAAGAAATACACAATAGTTTCAGTCTACTGTCCAAACAACAGCTCACCAAGATTTCACATTAAGAAGTTCACAGATCTAATAGATAGTTTACCAAAACCTATTTTTGTAGCTGGAGATTTCAATGCTCATCACACAATTTGGGGATGCAACTCCATAGACCCTCGAGGTAGAAATATATTTGATAATTTAGATGACTGTGACTTAGTACTGTTAAATGACCAACAAGTAACAACTGTAGGTTCACACAGTTGGAGACCGAATGGCTTGGATTTAACTATGGTAAGCTCTTGTTTGGCATTAAATTGTGACTGGAAAGTCTATGATGATCCTTTAGGTAGTTATCATTTACCCACCTTAACTTCAATGCAACTATTTGCTGTATGTACACCATTGCAAACATTTGTTGCTTCAGGAACTGATATTCCTGATCATCCCAACCTTCGATTAGTAAACTGGGAACACTATTCAGACACAGTCAATGAAATGTTAAATGATTTTCCGACTTTTAATTACAACAATCGTCCTCTTGAAGCATACAATTTTTTTTGTGACACAATCAAATCTGCTGTAAATATGTCAATGCCAAATTACAACAAAAATAATACCAATCGTTCCGTTTCACAAACGTCTCGTAGTAACTTTAAACATCTTTCGGTTCCTTGGTGGAATGAACGTTGCGCTAGCGCTGTACAAAACTCTAAAGAAGCTTTTATAAAGTTTAAAACTGACCCTTCGCCTGAAAATTATGTTAATTTTAAAAAATTACAGGCTTTAAAAAAACGCATAATTAACACTGAAAAAAGTGCGAACTGGGAAGAGTTCTGCTCAAATATTAATAGACTGACTCCAGTATCTCGAATTTGGAATACCCTGAGAAAGTTTAATAAAAGTAGCGATTCTAGGTTTCTACAGAATAATGAATGTCCACCTTGGGTTAATGAATTTTTAAGGAAATATACCCCAGATCATGTAGAAGCTCCACCTCCTAATAACTATAATACTTCAAGCAATAATACCTCAGCTAACAGTTACTTAACAGACATTTTTAGCTTATCTGAACTAGTCTCAGCTGTTAAGTCGCGAAAGGACACTACTTGCGGTTTAGATTATATTTCTTACAAGATGTTTAAAAAACTTACTAAAGATAATTTATCAAAATTGCTTTCTATTATTAACGGGTTATGGAAGAGTAATACAATCCCTGAAGAGTGGAAGGTGGACTGTTTAGTTCCAGTTTTAAAGCCAAGTAAAAATAAAGATAGTTCCGATTCATATCGTCCGATTGCACTCACGTCATGCGTAGGTAAAGTATTTGAGCAGTTATTAAAGCAACGTCTAGAGTTTTTCATTGAAAGCAATCACTTACTTCCTAACAATCAATTTGGTTTTAGACGTGGTCGTTCGGCTCGTGAGAGTTTGGGATGTTTATTTACAGATATACAAAAAGCTTTGACTGAAAATAAATATTTAGTATGTGTATTTTTTGATATTATAGGTGCCTTTAATAATGTAAATCTTTCAGTTTTATCAACTACGCTACTTTCTTTAGGAATTCCCAATAAAATTGTGACATGGTTGTACGAATTCTTAAATAAACGTAAGGTTTTTGTGAAGATAAACAATAAATTGTATGGACCTAGGCTGTCTTACAAAGGAGTCTGCCAAGGGGGTATTTTGAGCCCCTTGTTGTATATTTTATATATTTATAGATTAAATGAAATTTTAGGACCTGATCCTGACATAACAAATTTGCAATTTGCAGATGATTTAGCTATTTATACACAAGGTTCAAATCTTACAAATCTTATAGACAAATTGAATAGCGTGCTTGTTAAACTTCACTCGTATTTAACTTATTTGAACTTAGATGTAAATGCAAGCAAAAGCAAAGTTGTAGTTTTTAAGAAACGTAACATTCAATTGCCTATTTCTAACATAAAATATAATAATGAAGAGTTGCCAACAGAAATGTGTGCAAGATTTTTAGGTGTTATTTTCCAACAAAACTTCTCCTGGAAAATGTATGTCGACTGTCTCATAGAACGATCACTCAGAGCTACTAATATTCTTAAATCTCTAACTGGTACTCAATGGGGCGCTGACCCTAAAATACTGCTGGTATTATACAAATCTCTGGTGAGAAGCCATTTCGAATACGCTTTCTTTTGTTTTGCATCAGACAAAAAGCTCGTCGAGAAACTTAATAAAGTCCAAAATAAAAATTTACGCATTATCTTAGGTGCTATGAACACGTCACCGATTAATTCAATGCAAATTGAATGCAATTTGCCTCCATTAGATATACGGTTTGATTATCTCCGGAAAATATTTTTGATGAAATTATTGGTTGTAAATAATAGTATATTATTAAGAAAGTTATTTAATGCTAATTTCACTTCCTATTTAAATATAGCATTAAGAGATGTTAAAAAGTTAAAAGACGAAAACAATGTTCATACAAGTGATGAATTACCATGTTATAGTGGTCTTTATCAAAGTAAATTTTTTGAAATGAAGATTATTATTAATAAAAAACTGTTTTGTAAATATGTTGTACATAATGAACTTAATGATTGGGAAGGATACAGGCAGATTTATACGGATGGTGCAAAAACGGTAGAAAATGTTTCTATGGCATTGTATGATCCATGCTTAAAGACTGGTCATGGAATAAAATTACCTACCGTTACAAGTATATACACGGCCGAGGCATGTGCCTTATTAGCTGCCTTACAGTACATAGAAAAATTTGACAGTCAAAAGTGGATTATTATATCAGATAGTATGAGCGTTTTAGAAGCACTGTCTAATCCATGCCACAATGCTAAAACAAATTACCTAATTATAAAAATCAAAGAAAAGTATGTCGAGCTAATTAATGAGGGTAAAGATATCATATTTTTTTGGACTCCTTCGCATATAGGTGTGGCTGGCAATGAGCAAGCAGATTATTTTGCTAAACTTATAACAAATACTTCGGATCTAGTTCCTGCAAAGAATATTAAATTACCACATTCAGATTGCACTACTCTTATAAAAGAATCGTCACGGAGAGAATGGACAGAGCATTGGCAGGAAACTCTTCAAGCAAAAGGAACCTGGTATAGAGAAATAAATAATGATATAAGAGTGCCCTGGTTCTTTAAAGGAACATTCAAGAACAGAAAATTTTACTCATTAATCTCTCGGTTACGAATTGGGCATGGTCGTTTTAACGAACATCTGCATAGAATGAACATGATTACCTCCCCGTCATGCACATTTTGTAATGAACCAATTCAGTCTCTCCATCACATTTTCTTTGAGTGTTCTGAATTCTCACTTCAAAGACTTATCTTGATTGAAGATTTATTAGAAGTCTATAAAAGGCCTGAAGACATCCCGCGCCGTCTACAGGAACTTCTCAAGAATGAAGAAAACTATAAAGCCCTATATAATTTCATAATTTCAACTGTAGAAGAGCTTTAAACATTATTTGTGAAACGGTTGATGAACGTCTCTAAATTAAAAAAAATACATTGAAGATACATTTTAACATAAGACCTGGCTGTATGGCGAAAGCCTTTGCCTTTTCCAACCATCGAGGAAGGAAAGAATGGAACCAAAAAAAAAAAAAAACGAGACATCGAGGTGGATAATTTGTAGTATTTTCTTAAAATTGATTTGAATAAATGTGTGTGTAATTCCTCCAACAGTCCCAGCACATAAAGAAAATACTCGCAATGGGTGCGTATTTATCTAAGTGTTTGCCAGTTATTTCTGATACGTTATCTTCGACAATCTTTGAAGGTATGAAAGAGATAAAATTTAACTGTAGCGCCAAATAAAACCGGATTCACGTCAGCCGGGCCGGGAAAAGTGCTTGTGCCGGTCACGCATTTACATCGTTGCGTGCTTTTACAACTTTCTAACGTTTAAATTGTAAAAATGAATAAGTTAATCGGTCTTACGCGAAACTTCTGCAGTTCCTCAACGCGGAATGCTATCCAGTCGGTCACGGTTGTTGGTGGAGGTCTCATGGGCTCAGGTATCGCCCAGGTAAGTTTGTTTTGGAATTTTTATTGATAAAATCGTTAACTTGTTATCATGAACTTTGTACTTACCACTGTTAAACATTGTACATATAGTATGATAGTATCATTTGAGATGTTTGTGTGCTCTTGATATATTTCTGAAAATTGTATTCGATATTGGGCACTTATAAGAGTACCCAAAACTGGTACAGAATTAACTTTTATAACGTTTTTAAAAATCAAAATATGTCAGTCTTAATGAAATATTTTCCTAAAATACATAAATATCTATCTCTCAAACCTTTTTTAAATATTTTCTGGCATAGGTTGCAGCTCAGGCCGGCCAGAATGTGACAATCGTTGACATACAGCCAGAGCTTCTGGAAAAGGCTCAAAAGTCGATTCAAAATAACCTTGTGCGAGTTGGCAAGAAACTGTACAAAGATGAGCAGGCCAAGGTGGAGGCCTTTGTGAAAGATTCACTGAATAGAATCAAGGTTTCCACCAAGATTGAGGATGCAGTCAATGTGGACTTGATCATTGAAGCTATTGTGGAGAAACTGGATGTGAAGCAGGAACTGTTTAACAAACTTGATCAGGTACTTATCCATTATAAATACTATGTTGAATATAAAGTGAAATAAAGAATCACATTTCTGATAAATAAACTAACCTAAAACTTACTACAACATATTTTGTGTTCAGTAATTTTTTTATGATAGGTTCTAGCTATGAGCCTACCATTTGCCCAATAAGGCTATGTAAACAAAACACTAGTATAATCTTTTTAGTTAGTTAGTTTATCTAGTCACCTGCTCCTGATGTATGGGAGCATAGTAATTTTAATAAACATCTTTTTTTTTGTAATTTTTTCATCTTCCATTTCAGCTAGCTCCTGAGCACACAATCCTTGCTACCAACACTTCTTCCATCTCAGTAAATGAAATTGGAGCCGGCATCAAGAGGAAAGACAGGTAAATAGTACTATTTGATGACATTCTTTTACTTATAAAGATCTCTCTCACCTGAAGCGCAGTCTCTACCTAGTTTAGGCAGAATTCTTTTACTCTAACTTATAAAGATCTCTCACACCTGAAGCACTGGCTCTACCTAGTTCAGGCAGAATATCATCTTGTGCACTATTTATTTATAAGTTATACCATTAACAAATGTAATTGCTTTCCTAGTATTTATTATACAATTAAAAATAAATAAATTGTTTTCACAATAACACCAATTATCTAGACTCAAATTAAGCAAAGCTTTTATTATGGCAAATAAATCTATATATATATAAATGAATCCCTATTTCCCTTGGTCATCGCATCACGCGTGAACGGATGGAACAATTTCGCTGATTCTTTTTTTGTTATGTTATTTATTGTCAGGAAAAGGTTTTTTTTGAAAGAAAAAATTAAGAAAGTTGCAGATTTTTTTTAGAAAAGATGACGCGGACAAAGTCGCGGGCAACAGCTAGTAATGGACAAATAAACTAAATACTTCTAAAAACATCCATGACTTAAGTGCGAATGCTCATGTTCATCACACAATCATTTTTCCCTTGCGAGATTCAACCTACAACCGACAAGGCATTGGATTTCAGAGCGCGAACCACTACTCTTTATGATCACTTTTTGAAAAAAAAAATGTGGGCCAATAATTGACCTGCTGACTTACGAAAATGGGTGGGACGTTACTACACTAGGCCTAAACCTCTGTCCTATGTATATAGAATTGGAAAGGCACTTTAGAAGTTGGTCCCAGCTAATTACGATTTCTTTTACCGTTAATTCAGGGTTTAGAATGGCTTGATTACACATCTGACAGATGATGTGCCTACAGAATTACAGATAGTGGTTGACTTTACCCTGCTGTGCAGTATAATTTTCTAAACTACAATAATGTCGCGATCGCACGGCCCATTACAGACGGACTGCATTTGGATTGCAAACCCACTGCAAAATTGCAGTTTCGATGCGGTTTCTGTGCGGTTGGTATAAACTGCAATACTGCATTGAAGCTGCTAACAAACTGCGCAGCCTATTTGCAGTCGGCGTGCAGTTCCTACGACTGCAGGGCTGCTGGAACAACCAACAGTGCAGCTAACCTGCAGCTTCAAACAGCTAAATGTATTATTTTTGTAAGGCTTATTGGTTGCTTTATAAAAATAAATAAATAAACCGCACTGAATCCACATCAGAACTGTCACATCAGTCTGTCTGTACACCAACCCCCCTAGCATGACCTCTAAGGCTCGGACTACTTGCACACCTGGAATTTTTCAGAATCCGTTTTGTATGGGGTTCTGAAAAATTCCGGATGCTTGTAGTCCAAGCCTAGAACACGATAGTATGATATAGCGATACCAACTGTATTTTTTTTAAATATGATATTTAGGTACCTTTTTTATGAGTTTCCAATATTTCAGCACTGTTGCAAGCGCGATGATCACAAATGAAGTAATGTTAATGTCTCAATTAATTTTCTGAATTCCAGATACGGTGGCCTCCACTTTTTCAATCCGGTACCGGTTATGCGTCTCCTGGAGGTGATCAAGGGTGACCACATCTCCGAGGAGACGTACCAAGCCATGCTAGATTGGGGCAAGAGTATCGGCAAGACGTGTATCACTTGCAAGGACACGCCCGGCTTCGTGGTGAACAGGTTGCTGGGGCCATACAGCGCGGAGGCTATAAGGCTGTATGAGAGAGGTAAGGAGTACATCAATAAATAAAAAATTGTGGGCAACTTCACATACATTGCTCGAATCCTAGCCAAATCATTTGTGTTAAAGAAATCGTACCCGGGACTTCAGAGCGCTATCTCTGCGAAACCAAGTCCTATACCCCGCCCGCCTCTCGGCTACGAAGGTCGTATTATATTATAGCAGGGATTAAAGTTATCAAGATAAATATGCCCTTTGATAATTATCGCGATAATTATGATGATGATTATCAGATAATCAAGAAGAAGAGCTAAACTTTTTTGACAGATATTACATATCAACATTTACATTACAAGCAAGTAGTTTAGTAAATAAATTATACACCTTTTACAATCAAGGTAAAGCTGCAATCGGGTTCTAGAAATATTTAAAATAAAATTAAAAAATGGCAATTTTATTATTTAAATAATAAAATTGCCAATTTTTTATTATATTACATTTTCCATAATTATATGAGAACATTAACCAAAAAATATCACTTGAAATTTAATTAAAATCAATTGTTTAATTAGTTAATTTTAATTAAAATCAAAGTCGAGAATGGCTCGGCATATTTGTTTTATTTTTTTTGTGGTCCTAATAATTGTCAGGACCGGAAAAATGGGAAAAAACTGATGTTCTATTTTCTATAGTTTTTTCTTTCTTACCACAACTGATTCTGACTGTCTCTTTCTGTCTTTGGACAAAATAACGTCTGTAAGGACAGCTAGTGATCTATACATATTTGCCAATACCTTAAAAAAGAACTTGCATGATTTTTTGTTAAAATAATATATTGGGTGTGTGTGTGGCGGGTTCTTTTATTATGTAAGTACATACCATTATATTAATTTAATATAATTGGCAGTTGTGTTGTTGTTGCTTTGTGTCTTTGTGTAATAGTTGTTCAAAACTTCAAAGGGCAAATAATTTATGTCATAAAAGTAAAAATAAATTTTAAGAAACAAAAAATATGTATTTCAGTAATTTTGTGTGCATGATTGTTTGATGGCGATGAAACATAAGTGCCTAAATAATGCATGTTTATAAATGTATTAGCTATGCTTAGTTTGGGGCTAGATAATTGGTGTAGTTGGCCCATCGAGTACATATCCAATAGAGTAGTAATAACTGAACATCTGTCTCCGAAACTAGTTAGTGATTTTTCACTTACTCACACCTTATCTATCGACCTTGCACGCACGAAAACAGTATGAGTGACAGTAGGTGACCAACAATAGACCTGTGTGTATGTCTCTTTTTATCCAAAAGAAATTCGATTATTATGGAAATACTTTCAATAAGGCCAGCTTTTCTATTCAATGGTGTAGAAAAAACAACAAGACATCAAACTTTAAAACAGACGGAATTACATTTTATCATTGAGTAAAAATAATTATATAATTTTTAAATTCACATCCATTTTGCAATGGGTCAAGCTAATCTGGTCATGAAATAGGCGCCAAGTGACGCGTATCTATGCATCTTGCTTTCACCTAGGTGCAAGGCCGATAAGGTCGTCTCTTTCTTTCATAATAGTGTTGCTCTAATAAAATCGAACGAATTACATCGATACCTATCGGAAGTATCACCTATCGTGGGTAATTTTTGCCAAAACAATTTACCTAAAATCATGGATTTCGAATTTTCCAATCTACCGACTGGTATACTTTAAGTGCGTCCAGACAATAGTTTCGTAAATTTTAAAAATGTTGCAAAACTTAATAGTGGTGTAGAAATACGTTTTCACCGTGTATACTTACTTGAATTTTTGTTATAGGAAATAAAAATACTGTTACAATTCTATCAATCCTATTTTCATAGTAATCTACCTTTAAGGGAGTGATTATTTATTTAGTTATTTATTTATTGTTATCTTACTTACCGGTTAGATATATACAGGGTGTAACGAAAAGGTGAAATAAAACTTTAAGGGGTTATTCTACGGCTAAATTACATCAACTGTTTATATGGGACCAACATCGAAATCTCAAAAAAAAAAATTTGACGTTTCCATACAAACTGATACCAGCTGGTCGCGTTTTAGTATGGGAAAGTGTTTTTTTTTTGCGAATTCGATGTTGGTCCCATAGAAAAAGTTGATGTAATTTAGCCGTAGAATAACCCCTTAAAGTTTTATTTCACCTTTTCGTTACACTCTGTATATATCGGATACAGACACACAGCGACTGACAATAAAGTCAAAATTATAAGACTGCTATGATATTTTTGTCGAAAGCTAAAAGTACAAGTCTTATTTAAAATGTACCATTGTTGATCAAAAATGTTTTAATTAAGTAATTATCCTATCTTTTTTTCCGAACCATAAAAAAATTACAGTAATAACACATTCATCAGTGTTTACTTATCATTGGCCGGGTTAGTATCGATATCGATAGTAATATTTTCTCGCCAAACACTAATTTGATGCATGATCATGCGTCGGCCAATTGGAGCGCAGCAGCCGCCATATGCATTTTGGCGGAATTCTTGTCGAACAAAGTTAATGACATTTCTACTCTATTGGATATATGCTCGATGAGTTGGCCGAAGAATGTATTATTATTAATTTCGTAATAGAATCAACGATTATGTTTTATGGTCTGTAGAGGAGTTCGGTCGGCGAGCAGTGGTAATCATACGATCCAAATACTCAAGTGTTGCCAACTCCAGACCAGTCTAAATCGGTAGAAATTCAGATAGGCTAAAATGCTACTTTTTTAAGTGTTATTGTTTTTGCAGTTTCCTTCTTTTAACAACTCCGACCAACACAAAACAAACGAAATCAACTTATAGCATTTTAGAATTTTAAAAAATGCTGCGTTTGTGCCTTTAGTTAGTACTAAATACTATAAAAATCTTTGTTTTTTTTTCACATGACAGCAGAGTTATCGGCTAACGCAACTATTTGCCACAAAGACATACTTTTTATTGAGTACCTACTTGCATTTTTATAACATTAAAGACTTAAGGAGACAAAACTATGAAACTTTACTTCGGAATGGTGTCGCCCCTTTTTTTCCAAAGTAGCCTAAACGGCAACCAGTCGCCAATTTAAATTTTTGGTCGCCCCGACACCGTTCGAGATAGCCTAAAAGGCGAAAAGTCCTAAGTTGGCAGCACTTGTTATACTAGTCCAACGGAATAGCTTAGCTCTTCATCAGCATGGCAACGTTGCCAGCCTTTATAAATAAATAAATCGTTTATTTGCACAAAACTTTATTAACTTTAACTTTATTTGCTTTTGGGTATATTTCCTCTGAACAGCGATCTCAGTCAGATATTTATAGGATTTTTCTATTTATGCATACTTTGTCTAATATTTTTGTAAATTAAAATCATCAATGATAAGAACGTTTATACCTATTATATATATTTAATCTATTGATAATGAACATGAACGGGCTTCAGGGAACGCCCTCTATTATTTTACGTAAGTATATTTAGTTATTCTTATTAATAATTTGTATTTTCGTCAGGTGACGCCAGCAAGGAGGACATAGACATCGGCATGAAGCTGGGCGCCGGCTACCCCATGGGCCCCTTCGAGCTGGCCGACTACACCGGCCTCGACACCAACAAGTACGCGCTCCAGGTCATGTACGAGAAAACCAAGAACCCGGTCTTCGAGCCGATCCCACTATTGGACAAGATGGTGGCCGAAGGGAAGTTGGGCATCAAGAGCGGGGAGGGTTTCTATACGTATAACAAGAAGTCTAAAATTTAAGGGATCGTGTTGTATTTTTAGTTTACACTTTGAGGAGTTTAGTCTTAGCATGAAGAACAATCTTTGCTTTGTCAGTCAACCGAGTTTAATAAATACTTAGGTCAGGGGTTTCCAAAGTGTGCGCCGCGGCACCCTGGTGCGCCGTAGCAAGTAAAAAGGGAGTCGATACCCTATCATTAATCATTATTATCCAACACCATAAGTATTTCTGGGTACCTATAAAGCAAGAAATAAGAGTAGCAGTGTCAAGCCTTATTTCCCGCTTAGAAAAACTGTGGAGATCACCAAGCTCACCCGTCACATTGATTTGACTGAGTATCTATTTCAAATAGCTGGCTAGGGTAGTCGTGACAAAATACTTGACTTGTGAGTGCGCCGCGAACTAAAAATGATTGGGAACCCCTGACTTGGGTAATAAGGAGGGTATTTTTTGTTTCAACCCTATCTTCCATGGCATAATTTAGCCTAGTCACTAGCAGACGAATATCACGATTTGCGAATTATATCTAGCTTTCACTTCGGCGATTCAGGTATAGGCCGGTCTTGTCGTGGTTTTTCATGTTATAGTTCTTGACTCTTCAATTTGTGGATTGAAGTTTTTCTAATAATTTCATCTGTCCGAATATAGCAATAATTATGTTTAACAGGGTAAGGTACTTGAATTAATATTGTTATGATATCACATTATTTACATGACAGACTGCTTTTGAATTGTATTTATCGTATAAGTGAACTATTTTTATATTATTTTGTCTTATAATTCCAATAGGTACTTAAGAAAATAAAGTTAATGTATATTTTTCTTTCGTTTTCATTTATCCTCATGATCAAAATAAAGTCGTTGAGGGTCATGCTTAATGGGACGATTGGTAGACTATAGTAGCTGCAAGCGCAGCGTAGGACGTCCACCCACAATTTGGACAGACGACCTGGTAAAGGTTTGTAGGAAGTTGATGGATGCAGGCCGCTTCCAACCGGCCTCCGCCCGGCGGTTGTCTGGAAGGGATCGCTTCTGGCGATAAGGCCGCCTGATTGTACATAACTGTGTCTTGTTTGTAATAACCTTTAATGTTTTTGTGCAATAAAGTGTCTATCTATCTATCTGGAAGTCAATCGGGGAGGTCTATGTTCAGTAGCGGACGTCCTATGGCTGAAGTGCTGTGCTTAACGTATGCCGTACGCATATCGTTAGCATTAATAATAATTTGGCACCTAATCTTCGTTTAAAATAATGTCTTTATTTATTTTTTATATTTACGATTAAGGCCTTCTGTAGGTAAAGGGCTTTACATACAGAAGGCCTAAAACGAAAATGTTTAGTTCGTTTGCCCGTATAAACATAATAAATTGAGGTTTTGGTATACAAAAGCTAGGTGAGCGGACTGTACCTACAGAAAAGTCTAAAGGCGGAAACATTAAAACGCGACGCGACGCGACGAACCGACACCCGATGGGCACTGTGCACACTACCAACACGCGACTCCACGACACTTAATATGTAGTTTCGGGGGTCATTATTCCGACAGCATTCAAAGTGTTTAGTCGTGTCAAATGGATAAACTTTTGACTAATGAGTCAGATGAAGATTTGGGAGAAGATTTGATGTACATTTTGGGGATTTCTGTGTGAAACCTGCCGTTGTACTTTGGACTCAACTTTAATAACCGATTTTGTGCTCCCCATGGGCCCGGAGTCCGTTGGAGGGATTTGGGATGCTCTGGTGGTCCGATGTGCCGCTGCGTCACTCGCTGCACGTTCCAGCGTCGGAGGTTCCCGCCGAAAATCAGCATCGTGATAATTCTGTGGCTGTCACGACAAATGCTGAGCGGGCACCTTTTCGACACAATATCTAATTTATATTTTTTTGTGTATTATTATTATTTTTTTCTCGTGTGTCGAATAAACGTTTCTTTCTTTCTTTCAAAAAAATAACAAAGTCAAAATCGAATACGAGTATAGACCGTAGTTAAACATTATATTATTGGCGATAACATAATCTGAATAATAAAATTACATTTCCTTAACACTTTTATTGCCAAGCATAGTCTTAATAATTCAGGAAAGTTTTACTCCCTAATCTTATTGATATATGGATACGAGAAGTTATTTTTACAATCATCTATTTGACGCAATTTTAAATTTCGATTTCCGGGTATGAATTCCGCAGTGAATTCTGTAAAAAATGTTGTCCTCGCTTCCTCTTACGAGTAGATTGACCTTCGATTTTATTTTTAGATTCGTATAAAATCTAAGATATCGATCTCAGAATTATTAGATATTATATCTACTCTTCGAATTGAACGATAAACAGTTGTAAGCAGTGGTGGTTTGACGTCAAACTTTATTCAGAAAAATACAAGGTTGCAGTCATACTGCTATACTTAGATCTCCCGATCTAAGTATTTTTAAAATGTTTAGTCACACCAATTATATCAGCTTGCACTGTCAAATTCAAATTCAAAACATATTTATTGTGAATCACAGGTATAAAGGTCATAAAATAAAAAATACGGATCAGCTGTGTTCCGCCACACGGGCATACAATGTCAATTAAATATGCTATTAAAATAATTTAAACAACAAAATAGAATAATTTTCATTAATAAAATCGGATTGCACGTGGTTTAGAAACTTTGATCAGTCAAAAAATCATTTGTCTTATAATAACATTTCTCTGTAAGGAAATCGTAAAGTTTTCGTTTGAAACAACTTAGTTCATCGGTGTTACGAATTGACTTAGGAATTTTGTTAAAGATATGAGGTGCGTTGCCAAAGATACTTTGGCGTAGCAGAGCTGTCCTACTCGCTATTGTACACAGTTTATGTTTATGACGCTCCCGTGTTTTAAATTTGAATAGATCTATATTTGTCCTAACAAAACTGTCGTGACTTGATAACGGATAAATATAAAATACATTTATAAATATCCATGACTTGGGTACAAATGCTCTTGCTCATCACACAAACATTTGCCTCTCGAGGTATTCGAACCCGCCACTACCTGGCTTGGTAGTCCGAAGCGCGAACCACTAGACAAAGCGATCGTCAGAGATCACGGTGAGTCCCTGGATTGTAGAAAACAGCCGTTCTTGGTCACTAGTTTTGCTGATGATAAACATTTTATCAAGTTAATTTGGTCTGATAATAATAATGTCATTATCAACGCGATTAAGTGTTATCGTTCATTCATTGCGTAAGTGGTGTGTTTGATGAGCTTGGTGCAAATCTGGTTATAAAAAAACCACTAAAAACAATTTATTTCTGCAAATAAAACTAAATTGAGCACTTTTGCACGTCACAATAATTTTTTACCCTACCGCTGCTTCGGGACCATATTATTGTGGGCTAGCGCCGAGATCACAAATTATAGGCACTAGAGGTCGTTGTATTATTTACGATAACTATGTCAACTATCTCATGTATAGTACTATGACTGTTTTTGTCTTAAATAAATGAAGAAAAAAAAACATTCAAGTAACTTAATTACGTATTAAGAATGTTAATAATAAATGTTAAATTATCAACGTAAAAACAATACTATTATGGTTGGCGACCACATTGGCGTAGTAGATTCGCCTTGAACGGGTCCCGAGTTTGATTCCCGGTTTAATTCAGAAAACGTTTTTTATTTAAATTGGCTCGCGTCAATGTGTGCTAGGAGACGTCTCTGTCTGGCAGAGTCATTGTATGATAACGCCAGCTAATTTATAAAAGTTTGTTTTCTCAATTGACCCCACTCGGGAATCGAACCCTCCAATCAGGTCATCACATTTAAGAATAATTAAATCCATACTAATATTATAAATGCGAAAGTACCTACTTTTATCTGTTACGTTTTCACGCCTAAGCCGCTGAATGAATTTTGATGATTTTTGGCGAAGAGATTGATTGGAATTTGGAGAAGGAAATAGACTGCTTTTTGTCGCGAAAACTAAACCGATTTTGATAAAATTTAGACACGAATAAGTGAGAAAAATAAGGTAGCACGCACAGCTAGTTAGTATATAAATTATTTCAAATATATTTTCACACTATTACCTACTTATTATCACCCAAAAGATCCCTTGATTTGACAAAATTACTCTGTATTATAATGTTTCAGGCGATGCGTCTGCGCAAGATGTCGACATAGCCATGAAGTTAGGCGCTGGCCACCCCATGGGGCCTCTGGAACTTGCCGACTACACAGGCCTCGACACCAAGAAGTTCGTCCTGGCCACTCTGTACGAGAAGACAGGAAACCCAGTGTTTATGCCGATACCCCTTCTGGATAAGTTGGTGGAGGAGGGTAAACATGGACGCAAAACTGGGGAGGGGTTCTATAAATATTAGGGGACTTCAAAGCTCGCCACCAATTGCTCAGCGTAGCAGGAAACGGCCACTAGCGAAAGGTTCGTCCGAAAAAAATATTGGCTACCTACCAAGCCTTTCGCGTACCCACGGTAGAATGGAAAAACAATGAAAAACAATAGGACAAATTTTTAGTAGCACGCGAAGAGCTAGGACTGGGCCAAGGAAAAGGTGGCGACAATTTAGACAGTACTCCTAGGATAAGAAATTTAGCTGTAATTAGAGACAGTAGGAGGGATTTGGAAAAGGCATTAGTCCAGCCGTGAGAAAATATAGGCCAATAACAATAAAAAGAAAATATGCTGTTGATTAATTTACTGCAATGGGGCGACACACGGGAGCCTATGCCAAATGTCCTTGTGTAACCTTCCAGGTTGGCATCGCATCTATTTATGGGTGTATGCAGAGTTACAGTTGACTTGTTTTGATGAGAGCGGAAACGCGAATTCTTATGATATGCAAGGTGGCGCTGCCTGGCGCAATGTCAACGAAACCTCATTTTAATAGGCAAAATGCTTTTACGCTTGTAAAACACAGAACAGGCTTTCTAATCGCAGCCATTAAATACACTTTAAAATCAAAACCATAGACAAAATATAAGGTCTTAATTTATTAGTTATCGGGGTTGATACTACTGCAGTTAAAACAACAACTTTTTCTATGGGACCAACTAACAAAGCCGCCGGGTGGGCGAGTTCGATGTGTAAACTTCTTACCGCGATTTAAGCCGGTGACAGATGGCGACGGACGCGGCTGCGGACTCATCTTGACATTGTAAGGTCAAACGCTGCTATTGGTTGATCCTTGGGCTGGCGGAAGTTCACTGAAGGATAGACCAATGGCAGCGCTTGACCTCACAATGTCAAGACGCGTCCTTAGTCTTAGGTAAAATAACGGTGTTGCATCTACTTCTAACGAAACAAATGACTTACCAATGGGGATGATGACACCAATCAATTAACGTTCTTTTTAGCTTTTAAACGCATGTAACGTACCCGCCGTACTCCGCCTTCTGTGTGTGTTACGCTTTTATGAGCTCACAAAACGTGATATCCCTATCGCATTTGTATGGGAATACATACAATAATTGTTACGTCACTTCGATGTAGGCTAAACGAAGTCGAATTACGTAATATTTGTTGATTTGCAAAGCGATTTAGAATCAATCTTTGCAATAATTGAGATGATTAAAGTAATGTCTTAAATAAGGTCTTATTTTAAATAAGTAAAATAAGTTATTTAAAATAATAATTATTTGTCAATGGTGTCAACATCCCAATTTCCCTGTCCACGAGTAGACACAATAGGGAAAACCATTGTTATAAATCATATGCGACTAATACCGATATGTTTTTTAATTGTATGAGTACTTATCATAGCTTAAACTAAGTTTGTATTTTAACTTTAATTAGTAAATGAAGTTGCCACTTAATAGTTTGTTTATTTTAAACTTACCTTTCCCTCTTCAATCGACTCTTATATGACTATGGGCTGCTATGGGCATAAATATAGATAAGTCTGTTACACGGCTACACGTCTAATGTTTAATAATACTTGACAGATATGGTTTTCCTCTACCTGAAGGTTGTCTGGAAGAGATCGCTATTAGCGATAGCCTACATTGTACATCTTCCTGTAAAAAGCATGTGTAAATTACTTGTAAGGTGTGCAATAAAGAGTATATATCTATCTATCTATATGTATTTTACTAGACTTCACAAGTTGATCTGCCTTACTTGCGTGTGGATTTTTGGACGGATTTGAGTCCGACTTAAAACGGCTTCATTTTGTGTCAGTAGGAAACGGATTTGTACGGTTATCAGACCAAATAAACTTAGTTGTAAAAATACCACAAAAAAGTACAGTTGGCTAACAGAATGTAAGTAAATTGTGTGTTTCTTTTACGTGACGTCATATAGGTACACAATATACACAGTTTCAGCAGTTACGTCGTCTACTTCGATTCTTCTTCGGTTTATAATTTAGTTAGTTTGACTACACTTGGAAACGCATTCAAACTCCTGCCTCCCTCCCTAGCATGAGAACCAAAACACGATATGATATGATATGGTATTTGACGATGTAAACGGAGCTCTCTCTAAGGTATTAAATTGGTTCACAAGTAACAACTTACTTCTTAATACAAAAAAAACCAAATGTATTAAATTTACTATGCCTAACGTGAAACAAGCTAACACAGTAATTTTACTAAATGGTGAAAAACTTGATCTATCAAACTCCACTGTTTTTCTGGGCATTACATTGGATTGAAGTTGCAATGGGGATCACATGTTGACACTCTGGCTGGGAGACTTGCTTCAGCTGCCTTTGCGGTTAGAAAAATTAGACATCTAACTGACGTTGTAACGGCAAGGCTGGTGTATTTCAGTTACTTTCATAGTATTATGTCTTATGGTCTTCTCTTGTGGGGTTCTGCTGCGGACATCGATCGATACCATCTTTATTTTACAGAAAAGAGCTATTCGTGCTATATACAAACTTAGTCCGCGTGAATCCCTGAGAGATTTCTTTAAAGAAATTAACATACTCACTGTGGCCTCTCAATACATATTTGATAATATCATGTACGTACGCAAAAATTTAGATCTTTTTATAAAGAAAATATTGAGTGATATTCATTCATATAACACCAGAAACAAAAACAAACTTGTAGTCCCAAACTTTAGATTGGCCAAAACAAGTAATTCATTCTTGGGAAATTGTATTAAATTTTTCAATAATATACCTCACAATGTTACCAAACTTCCTATTAATAAATTTAAGTCACATGTCAAAACTACACTGATGTCCAAGGGGTATTATAAAATTCAAGACTATCTTGATGACAAGAATGTATGGTCAGTCCAGCCTGCACTAAACTGATGTACCTACCTGTTTATTTTGATTTATATTTTTTGTGTGGCAGCTAGTGGTGACTGAGTTTGTTCCGGCGTTTCTTCTCAGCACTTGCCAGATTGTCTGTGTCTTGTCTCGAAGCGCTAGTAGGGCCCAAAAAATAAGGAGACATGTTCTGGCCCCCTAGGGGCCTATAATGTTGTTATTGACGTTCATAAGTGGCAATTTTGTCCTGAATTGAATAAATGATTTTTGACTTTGACTTTTGACTTTGATACAGCGATATATCGACTAAAATACGATAGTTAAAAACCTGCCATGTTGAATCGCCGTGCAGGTGACGTCACATCTTATGAATCAAAATGGCTGCTATATCTATAATATTTATACAGTTGGTGTCGATATATCGCTATATCACATCAAATCATACCGTGTTTTGGTGGTCATGCTAGGGAGGCTGGAATGTAATGCAAAGGATTGGGCATCAACATTAACACATCTTAATCAATCTGAAATGGAGCAATAATATACATAGTGTAAAAAAAGTGCAATGGAACTTTAAAGGTGATTCCACTGTTCCAATTCGACATTTTATTCTATGGAATCAACAATGCAATCGCAAAAAAAAAAACTTCTTTAAACAAACTGATGTCAGCTGGTCGGCTGTTTACTATGGAAAAGTGTTTTTATTTTTGAAATTTTGATGTTAATCCCTAAGAAAAACTCTTATTTCAGCAGAAGAATGCAAGGTTACATTTCACGGTAGTGCCAATTTTTCAGGGACCTCTTAGAATCTGTAACTAAATCGAGCTACGAAAAAAAATCTGCATTTGAAAAATAAAATACGTAGAAAATTTACGATTACTCGATTAAATTGCACCGTATGTGCACTGCATGAGGTTCTTGTTGGAGCGGCGTCGGCGTACGCCTGTGATCTCTGATGAATAACGGCGCATCTCGCTCGCGTTATCTTTTTTTTTTTTGGAAATTTTTAAGTGCATTTTACTCCAGAAATATGACGACTGAAATTAATTATGATAAATTAGTATTCTTATATTGTTCTATAGACCTTATTCTCAAAATTTGGCACTACCTTGAAATGTAACCCTGTATAGTTTCATAGTTCCTATGCTTCTTTCTGTTACACCCGGTATACTTAATAATCGTGCTATTTACGGTTCTTGCGGGCCCTCAGTACTTACCTATTATAAGATTTTAACAGTGTACGACACTTGTTTGATATGTTTTGGCTTATTGTTACGTCATGAGAAATTATGTGGGTATAACTTATTAAATAGACCATTAGTCATATTACTTGCATGTTTTTTAAAACTTGGTTGATGATCTCAGCCACTTTATTTTATTAACTTTTATAAAACAATGAATTTTAATAATTAATTTTATTAACTTTTATAAAGAGATTCTGGCAACATAATCTAAATTACTTTCCTATCTGCCTATTATATCGCCAATTACTTACTGCAGCATATACCATTATAGATGTTGTTACATCTGAAAGAAAAAATATAGTGACGGATTAAGCAAGTGATTCTAGGTACCTCCTACCTACTTCATGTATGTACAGGTAACGATTGTCGATTCCTAGGAAACACGTGGTTGGTCAGAATATAAATATGTATAAAATCTGTAGGTCAGCAGAAGTATGAAGTTTGCAGAAAACAACGCCCTCCTCTAAATTATGTTGCCTTTATTAGCCAACACGAATAAAATTTGTTAGTTCCACCATATACACATATATACAGGGTGTTCCGTAACGCAAGGATAACCTTGTTTGTAACCACATATTCTGTCTTATAGATATAATTCATTTTAATTTGTCTGAAAATATTTACCTTGTTGATTACATGTAATTTTGTCTATTCCATGTCCCCAGCACATGTGAAATAAAAATAGTATAGTAGGTAGTATCTGTCTACCTCAAAGAATACGTCGCCTACCTAAAATAGGCAGGACACAGAAATCTAAACATTCTTAAAATTATACAGAATAGTCAGACTTCATAACATAAAGTACAAACAAAAGGCTAGTTTCCTAAAAAAATCTAATTAGTCGGTCATTAAAAACTTAGAAAAACCTACAATTTTTTATAAACGGCTAAAAACATTCCTAATAAATAAAAGTTACTATAACTTAGCAGAATTTTTCAATGATAAATATGAAATTTAACTGATAATATTCTTCGGTGGCACAATTTAATTTAATTTATTATCTATAAATCTATAATTGTATAATGCTTGAAATATATACTAATCTTATTATAACTTATTACTTAAGAAATTTAAAAATATGTACATATGTCACTCTCTTGTGTGCTATGCCCTTGCAGGGCGTCACATGTATACCTTTATTTTTCTAACACTGCAAAATTGTAATGTGACGTGCAATAAACGTTTGAATTTGAATTTGATTAACAGAAAATATTGGACACATATTCTTTCTTTTCTCAATCAAACAAAAAATGAAGATATAGCCCGTTAAGTTACGCGTAACGTCGCGGCTTGTGACACTTTTTAACAAGGCGTGACGTCACTTGTAAATAAACAAAATATAGGTACATTTTTTTTTGATAATTTAACTGACGGACTAAATAGAATAATATTTTTTTGATCCAGGAAACTAGCCGATTATTTATCTAAGTATCACCTGAAATACGAGTATACCCACCTCAATCCGTCCCTGCGTTCAAATAGGTATTTATCTTTAGTGCGAATATCATACCTTTATAAGCACCTCTATATTGATTGATAAAAAGACAGGCCAATCTTGATTTATGGAATGATTAGATAGGTCCGTTTTTTCTATTACGATTGTATCGCGTATTAAGTATCGAACGCCCGCGAAATAAGTCGCGAAGATTTATCAACATTAAAAGTCAAGTACGTTTTTTAAAATGTGGATCTGCAAGAAAACGTGGGTAGTTTCGTTACTACTCACATTTTGTTGCAAGATTCAGTGTATTGTTTTGTTGAAATGGTTGATTCTTAAAAGTGATTGAAAGTCTAATAATAAATTAGATTTTGTCGTGTTTGTATGGAGTGTAGATGATAAGAATACAAGCAAAATTGTACTCGTATTAGTTACTAAATGTACTTACTGTGTATGAGATACCTCGATAGACGGAGTTGAACTGATAAATTCGAGGAAGTGATTCATTTGTTATTATAATAGGTATTCATAAATTTTGATGGGGTTTATGGGGTGTTAGTATTTGGAATAGCCAGTGTTTTTTTCCTGGTTGAGTTATTTTGGTAAATAAACGATTTTTCTAACAGTTAAGTAACTAACACAGAGGTAGGTTGGTTCGAAACAACAGAATTTTTAGCGAAATGAATTAGTTTTTATATTTTATCATAGGTTTTTGCAAACTTACGCCTGTCAATATTTAATTATGTACCTATTTAAATTACAGTTTTCATATAACTACGGATTTTCGCTAACTTACGCCTGTCATATTACATTTATTAAATCAGCATAGGTGCCTGTGTTTTAGTGTAGTTTAAATATTATTTTCATTAAAACGATAGGATATATGCTGTCGTCATTTAGCGGGAATTATATTAGTAAAACAATTTAGTTTGAATATTTATTATAACTTTTTCCTGAGATCTGAGATTTGTTTAGTGATTCCTACTTGCGTCACCTACAAAAGTAAAAAGGTAATTAAAAGTGACGTGATTGTTTTCCATAGTTTGAAGTATATATTTGTGCACACTTGTTTTGTAGTCTCCCATTTTATAATAGAGAGTTAAATCGTTAATTAACATTAAAAAAAACGTTTTTTTTTAAACTACATAGCTTTTTCTTAGGGCTTCCGAACCGTTAAAGGTTGGATTATCGTGGCGATTAAAATCCGTGTCTTGGCTAACAAAAGTTTCAGTAGACAGTGGACAAAATAGTTAATTCTTTCTTAGTAAGTGATAGTGCTTTAACTGCATTGCTTGTTTGTTTGTTTGTTGTTCGACGACGGTTTAGTGGCGTGGTAATTCGCTTTGAACGCAGAGTCCTGGGTTAGTTTTCTGGTTAGGGTCAATTCAGAAAAAGATGTTTTTTAAATTGGCTAGGGTCTGGGTATACTGGGCGATGCCCCTGGTCTTATTCACTGTCTGGTACCTCAAAAAGCAACGATGTGACTTCCTTACTTCGATACCGTTAAAAGTTATTGTGTTGTTTGGCTTATGTATTTATTTAAGTACTAAGTATTTATAAAAAATATTAATTTATTAAATACCAAAACATAAAGTATTTTATTATAACATTATTATCGCATGAATGATAGATGGTATTTGAGTAATCATCTTTTTTTAATTCATAGTCTGCGTACAAATCTTTCGTTCTTGTTTAATTTACTATGTGTATTTGTAAGGATCTCTTCCATAAACAACCTTGTAGAATAACCGGCTAACTCCTCCCCAGGTCGTAAACTAAATGAGTAATGAGTCGACGAAGCCGAGGCGAGCCGTGCGGCGGCAGCGTTCCATCTACCAGATCCACTACGCGCTGCCCCGCAGGACCACAGAGGATATGGCGACGCCCCTCCTGACTCCCTGGGACACCCTCGCGCTGCAAGCTTTCGGCCTGCAGGTCGCGGGGCACAGGAAGACGGAAGACACCAAGTTCACTGGTAAGTTTACAACATTTTAGACCTAGTTATTTCGATAAATGTCTCACAGCAGCGTCCCATCCAAGTTTATTCTGCTAGGTACACAGGAAGAGAAAATGTCTACGGTAAGAGTCCTATAAATCATAATCATACCTACTTGAAATACCAAGGAAACAATGTAACTGGAGACAATATGAGTTAAATGGTGAGTGTAACAGCAAACATAGGAAAGCGAGCTACCACGAGACGAGACCACCTAAGCGCCATTTAACTTGGAAGGCGATGGCCGGAGAGTGTTTTTTGGGGTGCGCAGACGACGGGGCGGGGCGGTCTTTTTGACCGCGAAGCTATAAAGACCGGAGACCTTAAAGTCTTATTGCTCCCAATAATGATCCACCACCATCATCATCATGTCAGCCTATTGCAGTTCACTGCTGGACGTAAGCGCCAAAGAGCACGATCTCCCGTCATACCTCTGACCATAAACCAGAAGCAGTTAATATGCATGCCTTTTCATGCCGTAATCCTACACAAGTAAATTCTATTGACGATAATACTGTAATTGACGAAGCGAAAAAAAAGGCTGAAATTGACAATTGTTCTAATAATTTATTTCGTTTACAATAATTTATATATTTTACATCAAAATGTTGATGGTTTAATTAATAAATCGGACATGCTAACGGTGTCTTTGGATGAATTGGCTAATAAAAGTAAATCAGTTGATGTCTTATGTATCACGGAACATAATATGATTACCAATGACGTTACCAATCTAAGCGTAGCCAATTACAAGCTGGCCACATATTTTTGTAGACATAAGAGATATGGTGGTTCTTGTATCTTAATTAAAAATAATCACAAATATATTGCACTCGAAGATATTAACAAGCTATCTATTCCTAATGTAATTGAATGCTCAGCAATCGAACTTCCGGAACATCAAATCTGTATAATTTCTATTTACCGACCACCTAATAAAAAGTTAGAGACATTTTATAATTTCCTTAACCAGCTGGATAAAATACTCTCGAAATTTATTTTAAAAAAGAAAAAAATTGTGTTATGTGGAGATTTTAATATTGATATTCTAAACCCTACTAAGTTTACCAAAGAGTTTCTTGATCTGCTTTTAAGCCATAATATTAAAACTCAATTCAGGCAACCTACTCGTATGGCAAGCAAAACATGCATTGATAACATAGCACATAATAATATTAGGGGATGTACAGGAGAAGTGATTGAGCTTGCGATTTCAGACCACTCGGCACAGTTACTTAAATGTCCAGTTAAAAAAAGCTGTACATTGAAGTATTGGTACGTAAATAAACGTGATTACTCTTTGGAAAACCGAAGAAAATTTACGAAATATTTAAAGCAATTAACCTTTAATGATGTTAATGAGGCTAAGGATGTAAATGTGGCATTTAATAGCTTCCACGAAGATTTTAAATTACTTTATGATCTCTGTTTTCCTATAATCAAAATCAAATTACGTTCACACACAAGACCAAAATGGTTAAGCAGAGGTATAAGACTTTGCAGTAAGCGGAAAAGGGAACTATTATGGAAATACAGATCTTGCCCGAACACCAAAAATAAAAAAATATTCAAGGCTTATGCTTACCGTTATAAAACTGTCATAAAACTTACTCAAAAAGCTCAAAATAACTATTTTATTAATAAATCTGTTAACAAGTGCCAAGCTACATGGAAAGTAATAAATAAAATAAAAACAAGCTACCCCAAGGAAAGCATACATAAGATTAAAGTGGGAAACAAAGTTATCACTAATCCTAAAGACATTGCTGATGCTTTCAATAAATATTTCATTGACGAAGTTAAGACTGAAAATAAAAATAGTACCACTATCAATAATAAATCTATAATTTCTAATCCAAATACAATTTTTATGACCCCTACTATTCCTAATGACATTTTAATTGAAATAAACTCTCTGAAAAATACCAATAGCGCTGGTCATGATGATATAATTACAACGATACTTAAGGATGTCTGTGTCATTATTTCACCGGTACTAAATTTTATATTTAACTTATGTGTTGAACAAGGTACTTATCCGGAAATGCTAAAAAAGTCTATCATTAAGCCGCTTTTTAAAAAAGAAGATAGGACAAATATGAGTTTCTATAGACCCATTGCCCTAATTTCAATCTTCTCAAAAATATTTGAAAAACTTATATATAAACAACTAAACTCGTTTTTGGAAGCAAATTATGTTTTTACCCCTCAACAATACGGTTTTAGGAAGAATAAAACAATTAATATGGCAATATACAATTTCCTTCTTGAAGTAACAACAAATATGGACCGCCGGAAACCTACTATTGCAATATACATGGATTTGACCAAAGCATTTGATTACGTGGATCATAATATTTTGTTAAATAAATTGTATGATTATGGAATAAGAGGAAATATGCATAATCTTATAGAGTCTTATTTGACAGGTAGACAACAGGCAACACGAATTGATAAATTAAACTATGCAACTAAAACTGAAACTATTTATCAATCTGAATTTAAGGAAATAAAATATGGTGTCCCACAAGGTAGTGTATTGGGACCCCTATTATTTTTAATTTATATTAACGACTTGCCATCAGCAACAAAACTAAATAACTTGACATTATTTGCCGACGACAGTACCCTTCTTTTTACTAATGACAATTTAATACAATTAGAAAATGACATAAATAATTCTTTAGTGTCCGTCATTCGATGGCTTGATAATAATAATCTTAAAATAAATTTGGACAAAACTTTGCTAATGAATTTTAGACAAAGAAAAAATATAGACATCGATCTCAACATTAGCTATAATGATAAAGCAATCAATGAAATAGACACGACAAAATTTTTAGGACTACATATTGACAGTAGGTTAAAATGGAAAACTCATATTGAACATGTCTGTAAGAAACTAAGCCAGTTTTCATATGCGCTGCATAAATTAAGAAAAATATCAAACGAATCCGCTTTGTTGATGGCCTATCATGGCTATGTTGCATCTACATTACGATACGGCATAATATTTTGAGGAAACTCAACCGATAAAGATCTTGCGTTCAGAGCTCAAAAACGATGCATACGGGCAATGTACGGTCTGAAGCAAACGGATTCGTGCAAACCTTTTTTCATAAAGCTTAAAATCTTGACCATGTCATGTTTGTACATTTATGAGAGTGCAATTTTTGTTAGGACAAATATAGATCTATTCAAATTTAAAACACGGGAGCGTCATAAACATAAACTGTGTACAATAGCGAGTAGGACAGCTCTGCTACGCCAAAGTATCTTTGGAAACGCACCTCATATCTTTAACAAAATTCCTGAGTCAATTCGTAACACCGATGAACTAAGTTGTTTCAAACGAAAACTTTACGATTTCCTTACAGATAAATGTTATTATAAGACAAATGATTTTTTGACTGATCAAAGTTTCTAAACCACGTGTAATCCGATTTTATTAATGAAAATTATTCTATTTTGTTGTTTAAATTATTTTAATAGCATTTAATTGACATTGTATGCCCGTGCGGCGGAACACAGCTGATCTGTATTTTTTATTTTATGACCTTTATACCTGTGATTCACAATAAATATATTTTGAATTTGAATTTAAACATTACTTTATCCAGGTCTCCTCCAATGCAACGGGACAGTCCTGAAACCGATCCTGAAGGAGTCCCAGAAGCGCGAGGTTGATTTCTACACGCGCCTCAGCAGCGCCACGAACCCAGACCTGGTGGAGTTGCGCAGATATGTGCCGAAGTACTACGGCTGCAGGAAGTTCACATACAAGGGGTTCGAGCAAGATTACATCATACTGGAAGACCTGACACAGAGAATGTTAGAACAGTGCGTTATGGATGTCAAAATCGGTAAGTTCCTTTATTACCAGCAACGCCACTGGATCAAATTTGAAAAAGTGACGCATGACAAATGCTTTCATAAAATAGCTACTTACCTTGTTAAAAATAAATAAATAATTCCTTCAGTTACAAAGTTAAGATTAATAAAGTTCCTGAAGTTACTCAAAGTCACAATTCCAATGCCGATTCCGTACCTGAAGCTTGCCAGGAAGAGAAAGCGATAAGACCACCCAATCATTGTATCTTGGGATTAATAAAACATTAGAAACTGACCATCACTCACTACTTGTAGTACCTAAGTAGCCAAGATCGACAGGTTGAATCAATTGGAGCAGCTAAATTGTTCTTGATAAACCGTAGTAATTCACTTTTTTATGTCTCTCAACTTCTGAGAAAATGCAATTGGATATCTCTGCTAATACATCCCCCAAAGCAACCCCTCCTCTAATCCATACGAAACACTGAACAGCCCCCAAGCCAAAGTACCCAGTTACAAACTTTTCTTTTTATTCTAGGAAAAAGAACGTACGACCCCCTAGCCACAGAAGAGAAAATAAAATCCGAGAAAAGCAAATACGCTCTCTGCAAGCAGCAGTACGGATTTTGCATCCCAGGGTACCAGGTGCACAAGCTGGCCAGCGGGAAGCTGCTCAAGTTCGGGAAGGACTACGGGAAGAAACTGCACGGGCACATGGTGAGAGAGGGTGAGATTGCATCAATAGATTTTTGAGAAATGAAAATATATTTTTCTCATAGCTTTTTACTCCGAGTTATCGGCACTTTTTCTTTTTGGTAAAGGGATCTCAGCCTTAAAATTGAAATTTAGCACTCTTTTACGTATCGGAACGATTTTAAATTAGGTACACCTCTAAAAACTCAAAAGTTAAATTCCGACACATTGTACGGTGTTTAATAATGTTAAGAGGGTCTTTAAATGTTTAAACAAACGCTCGTACTTATAACAATCAAATGTATTCGAGGATTTCGATACAATCCCCGGCACGCATCTTGAGCGCTGGAGGAAAGAGTGGGGATCGCTTTGCGCATCTTACGATGCGATTATCGTAGCAGAGTCACATCATGTAATCGTATAGGGTACTTGACACTACCAATCAATTGACATACTTTTTTGAGCTGTCAAAACGTACCTCTTCCTTAGAATTTGTATGGCAATAGCGGACGGTGACGTCACTGTTTACCAAACTCAACTGACTAACTATTTATAAATTTTAAAACAATTAAAAATCTATTCCAAGAAACAATTGGAACGAACAACAACGACTGAACAACAACTAACAAGAATGACTGAACAAATTAATTAAATAAGGTGTTATTTAAAAAAAGAAATGTCTCGGAATTATTTATGAATGGTGTCAACATCCTAATTGGTCTTCTGCGCATATTTCGCCCAGCGCTCAAGATCGGTGCCGCTAGTTGTACATAAAACTGATAATATTTAAATTCACTGAGGAATGACGACGTTTTTTTAAATCCATTGCACACGAGGCGCAGAAGTCTGCACCTTCAGACACGAATTTTAAATTCATTAAAAAAAAATTGCGTTTGAGCTACAATATCACCCCTTTTAGATCTCGTAAACATATTTTTTTTTAGCAGTGGATGTCCTATGGCTGAAATGATGATGATGAAAATTTGTTTTACATACTGCAGCTCGGTTTAATTATATTTTTATCATCAGCCAGTTTATTTTTAAACCATTTGTCTTCCCAGCCATACGTAACTACCTGAACGGCGTCGGGGCGCCTCTATGCCGGGCCCTAATCCTGCAGTTCCTGTCGGAGCTGTGGAAGATCCAGAAGTGGGCGCGCCGGCAGACGGCCGTGCGGCTCTACTGCACCTCGCTGCTGCTGGTGTACGACGCCACGCGCCTCAGGGACTGCTGCGGGGAGACCGACGATGGGCTCGTGTGAGTGCTCATCATCATCATCATTTCAGCCATAGGACGTCCACTGCTGAACTTAGGCCTCCCCCAATGACTTTCATTGAGGGGGATTGCCAATACTCGCCACGCTTAGCAGGCGGGTTGGCGAGCGCAGTTTTTTATAAGATTTCGCACGCAGACGTTGCTGCCCGTCTCGTGCTATAGGAATTACTCGCTTCTTACGACACCCCTCCTGTTGGCGTTGGGGAAGAGTATTCTTTACGGCCGTCACCACACGGTATGAGTGATAACTATTGCTAACTTTATAGCACTTATCATCATCATCATTCCAGCCATAGGACGTCCACTGCTGAAGATAGGCCTCCCCGGTGACTTCCAGAATGGCCGGTTGGAAGCGGCCTGCATCCAGCGGCTTCCTGCAACCTTTACCTAAAGGTAGCACTAACCGTTTAGTCGTCACACGTGTTTTTCTGGATCAATTTGCAATCAGGTCAAAATCCATTCTAAACTAAATATCTCGAGAACCGTTCATTTTCGCTGAACATACGTGGGATCCAATCGATAGGTATTAGTGTTCTCTGTCACCTGACGCCCGCTGGTACACCCTTCTAGGGACACGGGACACCCTGTATATAGCCATACTTTACTTTTCTTTTTACTTTACTGTTGTAACTATCGACTCCCAGGACCCGGTCCAAGTGCCGGCCGGCGGCCCCCGCGCGGCGGAACTCGATCCACTCGCTGCACCCGCTGGGGGGCGGCGGCTTCAGCGGGCAAGTGTCCGCCCGCGGGCCCATCTACCGCAAGCGCCCCCCCGCGCCCCTGTCGCCCCCCGGGGCCGCGCGCGCCGCCTTCGCCCCCCCGCCCGCCGTCAAGTCCCCCTGGACCGAGGCGCTGGACAGGTTGAACACGAACCACTCCTTCGAGCACAACTACGAGGACAAACTGTCCAAAATTAAAATGAACTACCGGGCGCTGTTAGACGAGTTATCGAGCGACACCCCCAACCCTAACCCGTGGGGGTCGGTGCGGATCATCGACTTCGCTCACGCGTTCTTCAACGACGACGACGAGGCTGCCGTCGATGAAAACTTCAAGCAGGGCATCGACAGTTTCGTGGAGATTTTTGAGGGTTTCTTAAAGGAGACCGACGATCAGGTAGCGTGACGACTGACGTGCCGACACTCGAATTGATATAGTTGACCACGAGCGCTGTAATGCTCTCGAACGCTGCCACTTTTAACATATGCGATTAGCGATTTTGCGACTGCATTGATGCTGCACCGCATTTTGGCCACTTTCTGCTTTACTTTCATTTTCTTTTGACGACCTCCGAAGTGCACCGAACTTGGCGTCGCCATCTCTGAGATGCCGGGTTCGATTTTCGGTCGGGTCCTTGCAGAAAACGAACTTTTCTATGTTGGGTCGGGTACCAAACCCGACCTAATATAGATAAACCGGTTGTTGTACCGTCGTTGTTTCCGATTTCTATAACACAAGTGCTTTAGCTACTTACCTTAGGATCAGAGCAATGTATGTGATGTTATCCAATATTTATTTATTTATTCTGCGATTGATCGCTAGCACCCGCGATCGGCGATTCGCAATTTACCAGTGGTAGTCGCAGTTAACATTTCCGATCGCTAATACTAAAAGTAGAAGTGCATAAGGTTTAAATTATGATGGCAACATTTTTGCCAATGCTTGCGAAAGGGTCTGCGCGGCAAAAAATTAAACGAAAGTAGGGTAGCTCGCATTAATAGTCAAGTCAAGCGAGTTCGCTCGACTTGTCATTCGTATGTCACATCACTCGACATAGCTCTGGTGGAAAAGCAGCCTTATTTTGTCACTTCGCTGTCGACATTCGCGACTGTAAGATGTCTATTAGCTCTCCGGATTATGTACGTCATTATGCACGTCAGATAAAAATCCAGAGAAAAAAACCTGTAGGGCACTTGTCTTGTGGTCATATTATTTTTGCTCAATCGGTGATCAAATCACTCGTTTATTGATCAGATACTAATTAAGGCATAAAATATTGATTGAAATGGTTTTCATATAAATATTGTATAGTAATAATAATATCGGTGTTTAGGATTTAACATCATTAATATACTTTTTCGTAAGTTTATTAAGGCCTTATCTATATCATTCGTTAACTTGTCTCTTCTAGTGTTCCAATACAACAATTTTGACTATGGGACCAAAATCTAAATCGCAAAAACAAACATAGGTACTACCCGCAACAATTAATTGGCTGTTTAGTATGTGTATCTTTTGCTTACCATTTCTATGTTGTTATCAAAGTGAAAGTTGTTGTATTGCAACAGTAGAATGACCGCTTCAAAGGAAGTTGTATAAAATTAGATATTTATGATATCTCAGTTTAATTCTATTTAATAAGAGACTTATAAAAATGCCAGTTATGTGGTTATTTGGTGAACATATATAATATAAATCGAAAATATGTCGAAAGTATATTATATAAAATGAATAAAACTATAGGTATAAATCAGTAATTATCAATAAAAAAGACAATAAAAGTTATTTCCTTATTTTTTGCATTTCTTGTAAATAATGACATTAATATGTTTAGCTTTTGTTATTTTATAGTACGTAGCGGCCTCCGATTTTCGATTTGTCTTTTTAATGTCCAGCAATCGCCGCATAACTGTCAAATATGTTTTATAAACCTCTTAATATTTGCTATTATTTATTTTAAATCATAATAAAGTTTTAATACTTCCTGTCTTGTTTTTTGAATAATGCAATTTACACCTAGTGCCAAAGTATTCAAGAGTGATACTCTTATAATTCATTAATTAATTTAATAACTTGTATAATTATTATATAATAATTTTAAAATGTACTTATTTTAATAAGGTTTGAATTGTACAGTAACATTATAGTTAATATAAGATCATGTTGAAGTACTTGAAAAAGGTATTGTTTTGTGATTATTAAATAACAACAAAGTTTCGCTTTCGCATTATAAATATTTTATTTCGAAATCAGCCAAAATTACTTTCCCAAATAAAAATTATCTATAAACTTATATAACATCTAATATGAAAATCAAATACTACATCCGGTCTAACCTCGTGTTAATTGACTGGATCACGCGCAAGTTAACTACCAACTTGTTAATAGGCATCCGTCAAGTTTTACTAGAACTTCAGGTTACACAAGCTATACTTTTTATCCTAGAAACAATAATAATAACGCTGCTAACATTTGAAAATATTACAATTATAGCTCCAAACGAATGATACAGCCACCTTAGTTAAACAAAATTAATTATAAACAAAGAATCTAAAAGACTAGGACAGCAACTACGGTATTTCTAACCCTTGCACTAATAAACGTTGTTGAAACGTAAATTCTTCAGTATTTTTTCTCTTTCTGACATATGCGATTTCCAATTAGATGGAATGAAACAAAACGCTAACTATTCCGATGTTACACATTTGTCAGTACAAGGTTAGACTTCTTACACGCGAATTTTAGTAGATGCATTATCAAATTATCACTATAATTATTTGTTATTTCTAATTAATCCTTGCATACTTAACATGTAAATAATCTTTTGCACCAGCTATCACAATGGGGATAGATAAGATTATTTCAACGAGTGTGATACTTCATTTAATAGCGACATGAAATATGACAAAACAGCAGACAAAGCGTTGTAGTGTAGACAACGGTTGGGAGCAACACGACTGATCAGATTAGGCCCGTGATGTTCTGAGGCTGGGACATACGCTAGGTAATATCAAGGTATTACTCAGTAATATCAAGGTATTACTAGGGAATATCAGGTATTACAAAATAATATCAAGGTATTACTTGGTAATATCAATCAAAGTATTACTAGGGAATATCAATGTATTAGGTATTAGTAGGAAAGTGTATAACTCCTCTACTGCACCACCTGCCACTGGCTATAACTAGTGACCTAGCATCCGTCTGTCTGTATCATAAGTACCGCGCATGAATATAACAAAACGAACACTACAGGGCTGATGTCGAGATGAAATTATTCGAAAATATTATGAACAACTCTTAGGAACCGTCTTTCTCCAACACGCAATATTACGTTTGGCGTGTAACGACCATTACGTAATATGTCGACGACCTCACTACGCGACCAAGAGACAAAAAATCTGCTGTTTCATACAATAATATGCTTGGAACTGTGACGGCAGCACTTAGGTACCTAATTGCTAAAGTTAAACAACCTACGCCGCGTTTGTTATTGGATGGGTGACCTTAGAAGTGATTTTTATTACTAAGCAATCCACGCTGCGAACTGTAAGTCGCAATTATAACAAGCATCTCCGTTTCGGCAGGCATAACATTTGGTCCCGACTAATAACATTAAGTCTAGTCTTGACTTAGGGCGGCTGTCGCGCCTGCGTGGTGGAGTATCATATGGCCAAAACCACCTCATAGTTGAGGTGAGCCTACGTATCAAACTTTTCTATACAAAAACGCTATTAAATCGACTAAAATGGATGAAACAGCTGACTTCGTCACTGTCACTAGGTCTTATAGTAAAACTTGTTTATAATCTTGAGTAGATTCTTCTCCAAAAAAGTCGACTGATGACTTTCACCCGCTAGATCAAGACAGCGCTTCAACCGTGGCCTACACAGCTCTATGGAACTTCAAGTATTACACACTATATTTCAACATTTGTAATGTATACAATATTAATATCAATGATAAATGTAATGGAACGCTTAATAGTGAGTATGTACGACTTAAAAGATATACATTTAATTTGAAAAAGTATAGCAGGTGTACGAACTATAACTATGATTATAACGAAAATATTTATATCGACGAGGATGGCGATCCTTGGGCTACGAGCCCGACGCGGCAGTGGCACGAGGGCGCTTGTAAACTAATAATTACAGGGCTGACTAGACGACTGTCTATTTCTGCTGACCTTGTTTGACCTTGTTTCACCCTGTCACAACAACACCACAGATAAAAACCAGATCTATAAAAGACCAGCCCTTGATTCAGAACCGTTCTATTGCAAAATGTCGACCGGAAAACCTCGTGATATATGTTATATTATGGTTATGTTTAGTGTCACGTGATTTACCGGTTGTCAACTTGTTATCAAAGGGTTCTGAATAAACTAGTAACAAATATAGTTTGTCTACGGATTCTAATATTATCTGTTCTTTGTTACAACACAACAATTAGGCGAATGACAAGTAGGACGTCATTAGAAGATACGTAAGTTATGAAATGAGAGTGGGCCAGGCACCTATAGGATGTGTCCGGATAGGTAGACCCAAATCGTCGCACGATGGGTGCCTACAGACGGATATCGCCAAAGAAGTAGACCCAGGAAAAGATGATGCGACGATTTGGTTTAACAGACAAGGGATCGGTTAAAGAGTAGGGAAAACTTTTGGAAACTAGGGCGACCAGCCGTGGGATTATATAGGTTAAAAAAGGAGCTATAAATACTTATTAAGAGCGAGTACATGCGAATATTGGTAGCGCGGGCCTAGAGGCGGGATGTGAAACCGAAACTATAACTGTCATGCTTATAATTGTTTAAGTCTTATAGTATTTTGTAAGCAGGGCTTCTGTGTGGATGTGATGTTGGCCTGGAAGGTCAAACAAGGTCAACTAGAGTAGGCTCTTTGTGGATCACCCCATTACAAGTCTTCTCCTTTTTTATGGCTATGAACGTATGTTTCACCGCAGTGTGTACAATGTCCTGCCACCGTCAATGGCTCATCAACTTGATACAAAACGTAAAATTTCCTCAACCGATTTTACAACTTAAAGCCGAAGAAATAGAGTTTAATACCAATTGAGAAAATTTGATTTTTTTAAAAGTTGATGACTCCTGACATGGGTGCTGCGTCCACTAGTTGGCTAAGTTGCCTTTCCTAAACCATGAAAATAAAGTTATCTAATCTTAGCTACCTCATTAAACTCTGGCGAAAACGCACCTATTTTGACAATTAACTACTATTATATCGGCCTGTTCTGTACTGTAGAGCGTCGTGTCTGTGATGTGGTCTTGTGTCTATGTCTGACGTAACCCAACAAGACAGACGAAGCAACGAAACCGAAGTAATAGCTCGATCGCTTGTAACGTGCATTTACACGTTATGGTTTACCGAAAAGGTCTGTGTACACGGTTTCCTGTGACGCACGCACATATGGTCCTCTACACACCGTAAGGCAAAACCTGATGCGTTTATGTTTTTCTTGTCCTTATAGGAGAGATAGGGGATAGTTGATAATAAGGGTAAGTTGCCTTATTGACAAAAACTTAACCTATTTCGAAGTGTTGCATTATTTATTTGGGTGCGAAAAACCGTTCCCTCTCCCCACTTAGTCATTGCATTTCTTGCGCTCAGTTTAATGAAACATCGCTTTCAAATAAGCCAAATTTTTGACAGTTCGTCCACTTTATAACCCTATAGCCAACTATCCCCAGTCTCCTCTAACAGTAAACCGTATACGAATACCGATTCGATAAGACCGTAGTAGTGTGAACCTACAATATACTAATAAGGCAGTTCGCATAGTATAGCAGCTATGGTCGGACTTGGAATTCAGGCTTCTACGATGGTCCCGCTTACAGCTGTCAACTTACTGTCAATCATTGATCTTGAATCTAGTCATTGCATATTCTCCCTTGAAGCCTCTATAAAGACTAACAAACTACAGTCCATTCATCCATTGGTAACTAATTAAAAACACTTAAATTTTTTGCGACCAAAAAATAAATTCTTTTCTACAGTTACCGAAACTCACTCGCCATAATGCCAGCCATATTCACGAACATAAATATATTGAATTTAAATGAAATAATTATAATCGCGTTAATTGTATTGAATAAATTGAATATAGCTTGCATTTTTGCACAGTGGAGTATTAATTATGGTATGAATGGACAAGAATCTAGATTTTATTTCCCATAAAATTGTCTCGGCCCTCGTGTCAGCGCGCGTCGGCAGTCAACAAAGGCTCAATGAACATGTTCTAATATTACACGTCATGTTAAGGCCGATTTCATTATGTATGGTCAGCAAAAAAGACATAAGGCCGGATTCTGAAAGGACACGCAAAGTTGAGGCTCCGTTATTTCGCTATCATGGCAATATTGGTCCTGTTTTATTTTAACATCCTCTAATGGGATGGGGGTAACATGAAGAAAAATATTGTCGAACTGTCTATCAATCTCAAGTTTCTTTTATCGTCAAGCTGACGTTATGTCGTTATACGGTAACAGAGCCTCAACTTTGAGTATAGAAATTCAATTCGAGTTTTCCCCTCTCACTTACAAACGTTGTTAGATCTATAATGTTTTCTCTCTTCCTCTAATAGCTAATTTTACATTCAACTGAATGAAACAGAACACTAGCCTGACTACGGTATATCTGCTAAGTTTATCTTACACCTTCATCTCAAAAAACGTCATTAAGCAAATCGTAAAAATACGACGTTTTCGAAGATGACATAAGTTTAAAAACGGTTGGGAGAATTATAAAACAGGTTGCAAATAACTTTTGCTAGTGATGGAAGTTAACACCTAGGTATATTGCGTTTTAAAGCTGACCATACTGTGTTTAATTACATAAATTATTTATAATATGCTTATTACAAAAACAATTTTAACATCCAAAGCTATGTGCCCACAATAATTTGCGTGTAATATCCACTACAAAACATCCGCATCTAACAAACAGTTATAAACAATTTTTAGTGAGACGCGAGGCGGATAACGCACTTAGTCATATTTTTTTTTAGATTTTTTCACCTATGTCATATTTTTTCATTCCCTTTTATATTATATTTTTAGTGAACCCATTACATAACTGTGTCTAGTGTTATACAGAAATATATCTTATTAGTGTAATCAAACAACATTTTACGCTAATGCGTTGCCGGCAAAAATAGTCAATGATGCAGGAATCCCGGCAATATTACCAAATATAAGTGTTGCCGACAATTGCAGTCGTCATGCAAGGTAACTTTTTAAACCATCTTAATTATAGATTAGCGTAATAATGATTTAGAACAAGAATTACTACAGAAACAATAATAAGCAAAGAAAAAAACAGCTTTTCCATTTGGTCGAGTATCGTTTGTATGGAAGTCATTTAAATATCGTAGTTAAAATTGTGTTAAATCAAAATTAAAGCACTAATTAACTATTTGACAGTCCCCCTTAACCAGGCAGTTGCCCAATGGACCATCACATTTTGAACCCTATTCACCTTTAATACGGTCGAAAACCAATTAAAAAATAGTTAGGCCTAGTTAAAAGGTTAGTTTTAGTTAATTATGCCTAGTTAGGATTAAAAAGTAACTTTGTATTGACGTAAAAATGTGTATCGTTTACACGCAATTTTAATATTTAAGGACGTTTTAACAATCAACTAAATAACATTAGTTATTTTTACAGCAATATTATTAGAACACGTGTCATCGACTCAGCACAACACCAGATGTATACGTATAGAACAAAAATAATAATATGTGTAAGCATTAATAATTAAACTAGTGTTATACAATGTAATATACAACAACAAATTACAGAAACCATACGAATAGCAATACAATAAGAGTCCTAGCACAAACGAAGCACCTCTGTGTTAACTAAGGGCGATACTCATTTAATATAATTATTTTTAAATCATTTTTTTGCAATTTTTTTTCTCGATTATTTCATTACAAAAAACAAAACACACACATGGCAGAAGTTTTTTAACATTTTTATCTTAATTTAGGTCAAATAATATATCACATTTCGTCCGGCTGCGGCGGGACTCGAACCTCTCGCTCGCACTCAACTCAACAACCGCTGTACGCGAAGTACTTCACAAATATGAGATATTTTACGGAGAAATATAATAGTACAGATTAGAGACAGAACAGCACGTCAACCTACCACAAAACGTCAAATTTTCTCAATTGATATTGATCTCTACGTATTAGATATAAAGTTGAAAATCAATTCAATGACCTTCAACTTTTTGGGTAGGTTGTCCCTGCCTGTACATATTACGAGCTACGTTAACTATGTCAAAAAGTTAACGCGGACTTGCATAGGTTTCGTGAGTATGCCGCCAGGCGGCGCCACTTCGATTGCCATATGAATTTATGTTTACTTTTCGATCGAGGTAAGGTAAACCTTGAATAAGCCAACAGAGGGCTTTACCGGAGTTACGCTAGGAAAAATATCCACTATATTTATTTCTATAAAAATAAAGTAGGCACTTCAGTATAGATAACATAAGCAAAGCTGAAGTAGTTTATTCGAAAGAGTTTAGTAATTTTATTAACAAAAATATTTGAGTAATGAAAATAGTCAGTGATACCACTATAATTTTTATTTTTAATAGAAATTATACGTAGGAACTTTTCTATTAATTTAACTTGGCGGCCCTTTAGTGCAATAGAAAACTTTGTCTTGGGCTCTGTACGGTTTACGTACATTGCGAAATCGCCGCGCCACAGTGCGCCGTCATCATTTTCACGCATCGATTGAATATTGCATTTTTTGTATAATTTTATTATTTGACCAGTACTCGACGAATCACCAAACATATCGCGCGTGCTCATACATACCATTACCATTCAACCATCATAGCGTAGTAGTTAAAGTGAATATAGTTAAAAATCTTTCATACCAGTGACTTTCATTTATCTACCAACATTCTTTAAATGTGTGGACATTAACCGTACAGGCTCTAAAGCCATCTATTTACAAACTTGGCTCGTATAGGTTCGATCCCTCGTGTGTCAAAAAAGCGAAGTTTTATAATCTACTGTAGCAACCATAGACTTGAGAGCAGACTGTAGAAGCACATGCCACCTATAACGAAGGTTAGGTCTACAAACCCCGTTATGTAGCTAACACGTTAAAAAAATCTGTACTGTACTAAATCTATATATTTTATATAAAACAAAGTCGGGTTAGTTACACCATTTATAAGTCAAGAACGGCTGGACCGATATTTGTGACCTTTGATTTGTTTGTTTGTCTCCGTCCCGAATAGCAAATAACTATAAAAAACCACGAAAAAAAATTTACAAAGGGCGCCGTACGAAGTTCGCCGGGACAGATAGTAATCTGTATAAAATATACTTTACGTTAGCAATACAAAGTTTTACTGTATTATTTCATTTCCTTTTAATAGGTGATTTCTTAGCCCAAATAAAACTTTAATTATCGGACCGACAATATAAACTTATTTTTCCATTCAAACCATAAAAGTTACTTAGTCGTTTTTTTTTGTTTTCAATTTTGCTATAGCAAAATCTGTTTTTCAGGAGTAGAAACAAATGAAAGCAAAGAATAAAAATAAGACCTTACATAGCTTGACAAGTTTATGATTACGGTTTGACCATTCCCTTAGGATAATTCTTTTTTTTATTGGCTAATCCGCGTTGTCACGTTCGCCAGTGACAAGTAAGTATAGTTTTTTACACGGTTTACAAGTGAGTAAAATTCTTAAGGAAATAGATATTAGATTTCCCTAAAACAAAGAAAATAGCACAAATACTTATGATGCTTTAAGTTATAAACACTCGACTTGACATTGGCTAAATGTGTATGTCTCATGTGCTAATAAGGCCATAAAAAAAAAGAATTGATACTCTATGGTCTAACTGTCAAAAGATAACGTTATGACCGGTCAACCTAAACACGCCAAGCTGTCCATGGTTTATAGCAGGGTTTCCCAAACTATGAAACCAGCAAACAGAAAATAAGTTTAATTAGATAAACGTATTAATGCTGTCCGCGGATTTATAAGTTATCTTTTACTTTGTTTATTTAGGAATTATATAGCGTTACAAAAGTATAATAAATGATAAAAATATTGTCTAAAAGTAAGGACAATTACAAAGTTTCATTTTGAATTTTATTAGTAGGTAGCTAACGACATTAAGGGTAAACTAAGGACTGCTTCTATCTCTTTTATGGTGCTATCTGCCCTTGAATAGGGTCGGTAAACATTTAAATTCTATTAGTAGGCAGCAAAACGATATAAAGGATAGACTAAGGACTGCTTCTGTCTCTTTTATGGTGCTATCTGCCCTTGAATAGTGTCGGTAGACTTTACATTCTATTAGTAGGTAGCAAAACGACATTAAGGGTAAACTAAGGACTGCTTCTGTCTCTTTTTTGGTGCTATCTGCCCTTAAATAGGGGAGGTTTACATTTATTCTATTAGTAGGTAGCTAAACGACATTAAGGGTGAACTAAGGACTGCTTCTGTCTCTTTTTTGGTGCTATCTGCTCTCGAATAGGGTCGGTAAAGTATCTCTCAGCGTGAAGTAGTTCTCGTGGGGGGTACTCACTGGGGTGGGGGGCCTATATCTTGGGCAGCTTGGGCGCGAGCACGGGCGGGTTGGCGCGTTGCAGGTACGTGTGCGCGCCCGCCTTGTAGTCGTACAGGCAGCCGTGCACCTCCGCGTACCTGGGGGAGGGGGGGGGGTGTTTTTAAACAGTTTACACCTAAATAATATACTGACGTTCATAACAGTTTCAGTAACATGGTTCAGCACCTCTGCCTGCCTAGCATGAGCACTAAAAACACGATACGATATGATATGATATAGCGAAATATCGACACCAACTGTAAAAATATGATAGATATAGCCGCCATGTTGAATCGCCGTCACATACCAAGATCGCTGTTTCGATAAAAAATTAAAATGGCGGCTAAATCTATCATATTTTTAAAGTTAGTGTCGATATTTCGCTATATCATATCATATCATATCGTGTTTTTAGTGCTCATGCTAGGCAGGCTGATACAGACGAGAGAAGTGTTTTAAACGTCAAAATACATATCTTTGACGCGTGTCACGATCGCATATGGACACGCAAACTAAATAGGCTGCTTTGACACGGCTCGAAACATCTAGAGCCGGTTTTGTCTGATCATTAAAGGATATACGGATACGGCACAGTTCTAGTCTAGAAGAGTCTAGCAAAGAACATGCGCGTTTCATTTGCTTCATCAACTGTTGTACCGCGGAAACAAAAAAAGTTTTTGTATAGTGTGTTTGTATAGTCTCCACAAATTGATTTTTAATTAATTGGTACCTACTTTGTTTCGTTTTTACCTAAGAAGAAACAGACTCTGTGTTGAGGAAGAGTGGCCGCTTTTGGCACAGGTGCTCTTAGCACTTAATAGAAAAAGTCAACACTTGTCTATTTCATGTATTATGCTGGTTTATGATGAAATTTATTTTTATTAGTCTGTCGAAGGGGGTGTGCCGTGTTATTAGTCTGCCGAAGGGGGTGTGTAGTGTAATTAGTCGGATGAAGGGGGTGGGTAGTGTAATTAGTCTCCCGAATGGGGTGTGCAGTGTAATTAGTCTGCCGAAGGGGGTGTGTAGTGTAATTATCTGCCGAAGGAGGTGTGTAGTAGTTTGCCGAAAGGGGTTTGTAGTGTAATTATCTGCCGGAGGGGGTGTGTAGTGTAATTAGTCTGCCGAAGGGGGTGTGTAATGTAATGTTACCTGTGCGGCGCGCAGTAGGCGGCCCCGCAGCGGCAGGTGTGGCGCGTGGCGATGGTCAGCCGCTTGCGGCAGAACGCGCAGCGCAGCCGCTTGGGCTCCTTCGCGTCGGGGGCGGGGGCGGGGGCGGGGGCGGCGGGGGCCGGCGTCGGGGCCTCGCCCGCCGGGGCCCCGCCCGACGGGGCCCCGCCCGCGGGCGGCGGCGACGGGGCCGGCGGGCACTCTCTGCGGAAAGGGCGCGGTTACTACTAGAGCCGAGGCATTAAATATGGTGTTTCCAAAATAGCACGAGTTCAGTCGTTGCTGTTGACAATTCTACAGTCATAAGGAAAAAAGATGCATGCATCTGTTACTTTTTCTTACGAATTGAGTTACATTTATATTCGGAATCAGTAAAAAAGACGCATCTCAATCAGTATTTTTTTAATGTCAGATACGTCTCTTCTCCTTAAAGCGGCAAAATTATAGTGATGTGCCCTAACGAAATCCGATATTTTTGGGTATCGAGAAAGTAATGAAAAGAGTTTAATCGATTTTATCTCACACATTATTGTCTAATGAAAATTATTAGTTTATTGTATTAACCCTTAATTAGGCGCGCCTAAAAAGTTTCATTAGCGCGCGACCTGTGGGGTGTTTAGCACCCCTGATCAAAAAATTCAAATAAAATACGAAAAACATGCAAAATCTGACTTTTATTAATAGAAACATTTGAATTTACGTCTCAATCAACTTTTAAACTTATTTTCAATATAATCATAAATTTTGTTCTCAGTGAAAAATAACTTTCTGTAAATACTAGTTTTCTTCGTAACTATTTTAGCAGACAACAATTATATGGTCATTGCACACATGTTTATGGCACTTAGAGTATCCAGTCTTAATTTTTCTATCCCTCGTTTTTGGACAAATATGATACCTTTTGTATGACTGCGATCTTTTTTTCAATTCAATATATTTATTGCATTCTATAATGTTACACAGGTGTTATAATTAGATACATAAAATAGATCATTATAGACCCTGTAGGGCACAACAATAAGATAGGTATTGTGGGCGGAGAGGATGACGCCATGCATAATTAGATCAATTTGTTTATTTTAAGAAGTTGTAAAGAATTAAAATAATTGAGAAATCATATGATAATTATTGAATAATTTATTGAATAACATAATCAAATAAATTGTATTTTTAGGCATTTAAATATTTATTTATCTTTAGATTTCATTTATTGTTTTAGATTGTTGTCATTTAAGTATTCGTTTATTGTGTAATAACATTTTTTTATTAACATTAATTTTAATTGTTTTATAAATTTTAAATCATTTACTTCATTTTTCATAGACTCCGGCAATCTGTTGTAAATTCGTATGGACATAACGTATGGGCTGGAAGAATGAATCTTTAGACGGACAGTAGGTACAATCAATTTATTTTTATATCTTAGCGAGTAATGTAGATTAGCGCGGTTTTGATATAAGTTTGGGTGTTTCCTAACAAATTTACACATTTCTAGAATGTACATACATGGCAGGGGGAGTATGTTAAACCTTTGAAAGTATGGTTTGCAGCTTTCAGTCTGTTTTATATAGGCTAAGATTCGAATAAGTTTTTTCTGGAGAATGAAAAGGGTAGATGCGTCGGTACTATTTTCCCATAGAATGAGACCGTAGCTTAGCCATGCGTTTGCGTAGGCATAGTAAGTACTGAGTGCCGCTTCAAGGTCAGTTGTCGTTTTCACTTCATAAAGTGCATACGCATAGCTAGATAGTTTTGATTTTATTTTCTGGACGTGTGCTTTCCAATTTAAGTAGGTATCTATTTCTACGCCAAGCAATGTGAATGTGTTGACCGATTCCAATTTAATACCGTTTCTTTCCAACCTTTCCAATTTAAGTGAAGTCTATATTTAGTGCCTTTTTCTGATATGGGTGAAATGTCATAATTTTTGTTTTTTGAAAATTTATTTCTAAATTGTGGTCGTCCATCCAGTTGGAGATTATTGAAAAAAGGTGGGTAAGTTTTTTATTTAAAATGTCAGTATTGTTATTGCTTGACGAAAGCAGCGAAATATCGTCTGCGAACAGAACGCACGGCTCCTCCACTATCTTAGGCAGGTCGTTGATGTAAATAAAAAAAAGGAACCATCCAACGACGCTTCCCTGGGGGATTGACGCGTTAAGGATCCTACAGCCTGAGCGGACTTGAGAGATTACTTTAGAAAAGCTGTTACAGTGGTCAATTTCTACGAATTGCTCCGTTTTCAAGATACGACGCGAACCATTTGTATGACCTACCGCGAATACCTACTCCGTGTAATTTTTGAAGAAGTATATTGTATTGGACCTTGTCGTAGGCTTTTGTCATGTCCAATAGAACACTCACGGCATATTATTTGCAATCTAATATTTTATTAATTTTATCTTCTTGTTCCAGAAACAGATTTTTGGTCCTAAATGTTATTATGCCTTTTTTGTAGTTTTTGCAGCGGTTGTGGTAATGTGAGTAGGCCTGCTCTTGATGTTTGGTGAGGTTTGACTAAATTGACAGCCAGCCGCTTAAAAAATACTCTTTGGTGTATATTGAAGTAAATTTTTAGACTTTTAAATTACATAGGAATTGAAACCTTTGAAATTGAAAAGATGGAAAATATCACCATCGGCCATGTTTTGGTACGTCTTCCTACATTATAATTGTTGCACATTTTATCATTCGTATCTACTACTCCTATGGTTTTATTATAATAATGAATAATTCCAGGCTTTCTTTTGTCGCCCTCAACATTATCATTATGATGCATTGTCGATAAAAGCAGAACTGCTTTTCTTGGCTTCGACACATATGAGTAGAGTCAACAAACACTACAACATAACCTCAAATATAACATTAAACTACTTATTTGTCAAAATACAATGCTTTAAAAAAGAAATAATAAAATTATTATACCGGCAAATTGGACCACGCAAACAGTCACCTGGGGTGTCAAGCACCCCAAACGGGCTCCCTGAGCCCAACCGACCACAACCGAACGCTGCTCGCAACTGAATCGTATACTTTACACTTATTTACGAAGCTACCTAAAATATCAGCTCGCTAAATTCAAATTGTAAAATGTAATAAGCCTGGAAACCTGCTTTGGGGTGTATGACACCCCACGCGACCAATTAAGGGTTAAACACTAAACACAAACCGCATACAAGAAAGATTCACTCTTACTAAAGCCTTGCCATTGTTAGGTCTATTGTCGTTTTGTAGGTAAATATGTCGTTTCAGTCATCAAGTATTTTAAAGGATTCTTGTTTTTTTATTTTTAAAATATTAAGTGCTTTCACTTACTGACACTGCATCAGGTCAAAAATTCATTAAGATCAGGATTTACTCATTTTGTCAGAAAGAAAAAAAAATTGTATCTTTTTTTGAAAAGTTACTTTTTTTTTTAATGTGATCAAAACCAGCCAGAAACAAATACTACCTACATCTGAATTTTTCCCCCGACTTATAATGGAGACGGATCTCAGGCCGAGCTGGACGAAAGACCTGTATTGCATTCGTCATGAGGTTATGCGTTATTTCCTGAATAGTCTGTTTGGTCTTTCGACACAAGGTTATGCGTTATTTCGTGAACAGCCTGTATGGTTCTTCGTCACAAGGTTATGCGCTGTTTCGTGAGCAGTCTGTATGGTCCTTCGTCACAAATTTGTGCGTTATTTCGTGAACAGCATGCATGGTTCTTCGTGACAAGGTTATGCGTTATTTCGTGAACAGCATGTTTGGTTGTTCGTGACAAGGTTATGCGTTATTTCGTGAACAGCATGTATGGTTGTTCGTGACAAGGTTATGCGTTATTTCGTGAACAGTCTGTATGGTTCTTCGTCACAAGGTTATGCGCTGTTTCGTGAACAGCATGCATGGTTCTTCGTGACAAGGTTATGCGTTATTTCGTGAACAGCATGTATGGTTGTTCGTGACAAGGTTATGCGTTATTTCGTGAACAGTCTGTATGGTTCTTCGTCACAAGGTTATGCGCTGTTTCGTGAACAGCATGCATGGTTCTTCGTGACAAGGTTATGCGTTATTTCGTGAACAGCATGCATGGTTCTTCGTGATAAGGTTATGCGTTATTTCGTGAACAGCATGTATGGTTGTTCGTCACAAGGTTATGCGTTATTTCGTGAACAGCATGTATGGTCCTTCGTCACAAATTTGTGCGTTATTTCGTGAACAACCTGTATGGTTCTTCGTCACAAGATAATGTGTTATTTCGTAAAAAGCCTGTATGGTCCTTCGTCACAAGGTTATGTGTTATTTCGTAAAAAGCCTGTATGATTTTTCGTCACAACATATGCGTTGTTTCGTGAACAGCCTGTTTGGTTGTTCGTCACAAGGTTATGCGTTATTTCGCGAATAGCCTGTATGGTTTTTCGTCACTAGGTTAAGCGTTATTTTATGAACACTCTGTACGGTCACTGACCTGGCGGCGTACATGGCCTCGCTGATGCGCTGGATGCGGCGCTGGCGGCGCTCGCTGCCGACCTCGAGGCTGCGCGCGTGCAGGTGCAGGCCCTCGTCGCTCAGGTGCAGGTGCTCGCGCGGCCGGTGCCGCGACAGCGCCGGCAGCAGCCTGCACATGCGGGCAGTACGTCAGTGTGAGCGTGAGTGTGTGTGTGCGCGCGTGCAGGTGCAGGCCCTCGTCGCTCAGGTGCAGGTGCTCGCGCGGCCGGTGCCGCGACAGCGCCGGCAGCAGCCTGCACATGCGGGCAGTACGTCAGTGTGAGCGTGAGTGTGAGTGTGTGCGCGCGTGCAGGTGCAGGCCCTCGTCGCTCAGGTGCAGGTGCTCGCGCGGCCGGTGCCGCGACAGCGCCGGCAGCAGCCTGCACATGCGGGCAGTACGTCAGTGTGAGCGTGAGTGTGAGTGTGTGCGCGCGTGCAGGTGCAGGCCCTCGTCGCTCAGGTGCAGGTGCTCGCGCGGCCGGTGCCGCGACAGCGCCGGCAGCAGCCTGCACATGCGGGCAGTACGTCAGTGTGAGCGTGAGTGTGAGTGTGTGCGCGCGTGCAGGTGCAGGCCCTCGTCGCTCAGGTGCAGGTGCTCGCGCGGCCGGTGCCGCGACAGCGCCGGCAGCAGCCTGCACATGCGGGCAGTACGTCAGTGTGAGCGTGAGTGTGAGTGTGTGCGCGCGTGCAGGTGCAGGCCCTCGTCGCTCAGGTGCAGGTGCTCGCGCGGCCGGTGCCGCGACAGCGCCGGCAGCAGCCTGCACATGCGGGCAGTACGTCAGTGTGAGCGTGAGTGTGAGTGTGTGCGCGCGTGCAGGTGCAGGCCCTCGTCGCTCAGGTGCAGGTGCTCGCGCGGCCGGTGCCGCGACAGCGCCGGCAGCAGCCTGCACATGCGGGCAGTACGTCAGTGTGAGCGTGAGTGTGTGTGTGCGCGCGTGCAGGTGCAGGCCCTCGTCGCTCAGGTGCAGGTGCTCGCGCGGCCGGTGCCGCGACAGCGCCGGCAGCAGCCTGCACATGCGGGCAGTACGTCAGTGTGAGCGTGAGTGTGAGTGTGTGCGCGCGTGCAGGTGCAGGCCCTCGTCGCTCAGGTGCAGGTGCTCGCGCGGCCGGTGCCGCGACAGCGCCGGCAGCAGCCTGCACATGCGGGCAGTACGTCAGTGTGAGCGTGAGTGTGAGTGTGTGCGCGCGTGCAGGTGCAGGCCCTCGTCGCTCAGGTGCAGGTGCTCGCGCGGCCGGTGCCGCGACAGCGCCGGCAGCAGCCTGCACATGCGGGCAGTACGTCAGTGTGAGCGTGAGTGTGAGTGTGTGCGCGCGTGCAGGTGCAGGCCCTCGTCGCTCAGGTGCAGGTGCTCGCGCGGCCGGTGCCGCGACAGCGCCGGCAGCAGCCTGCACATGCGGGCAGTACGTCAGTGTGAGCGTGAGTGTGAGTGTGTGCGCGCGTGCAGGTGCAGGCCCTCGTCGCTCAGGTGCAGGTGCTCGCGCGGCCGGTGCCGCGACAGCGCCGGCAGCAGCCTGCACATGCGGGCAGTACGTCAGTGTGAGCGTGAGTGTGAGTGTGTGCGCGCGTGCAGGTGCAGGCCCTCGTCGCTCAGGTGCAGGTGCTCGCGCGGCCGGTGCCGCGACAGCGCCGGCAGCAGCCTGCACATGCGGGCAGTACGTCAGTGTGAGCGTGAGTGTGAGTGTGTGCGCGCGTGCAGGTGCAGGCCCTCGTCGCTCAGGTGCAGGTGCTCGCGCGGCCGGTGCCGCGACAGCGCCGGCAGCAGCCTGCACATGCGGGCAGTACGTCAGTGTGAGCGTGAGTGTGAGTGTGTGCGCGCGTGCAGGTGCAGGCCCTCGTCGCTCAGGTGCAGGTGCTCGCGCGGCCGGTGCCGCGACAGCGCCGGCAGCAGCCTGCACATGCGGGCAGTACGTCAGTGTGAGCGTGAGTGTGTGTGTGCGCGCGTGCAGGTGCAGGCCCTCGTCGCTCAGGTGCAGGTGCTCGCGCGGCCGGTGCCGCGACAGCGCCGGCAGCAGCCTGCACATGCGGGCAGTACGTCAGTGTGAGCGTGAGTGTGAGTGTGTGCGCGCGTGCAGGTGCAGGCCCTCGTCGCTCAGGTGCAGGTGCTCGCGCGGCCGGTGCCGCGACAGCGCCGGCAGCAGCCTGCACATGCGGGCAGTACGTCAGTGTGAGCGTGAGTGTGAGTGTGTGCGCGCGTGCAGGTGCAGGCCCTCGTCGCTCAGGTGCAGGTGCTCGCGCGGCCGGTGCCGCGACAGCGCCGGCAGCAGCCTGCACATGCGGGCAGTACGTCAGTGTGAGCGTGAGTGTGAGTGTGTGCGCGCGTGCAGGTGCAGGCCCTCGTCGCTCAGGTGCAGGTGCTCGCGCGGCCGGTGCCGCGACAGCGCCGGCAGCAGCCTGCACATGCGGGCAGTACGTCAGTGTGAGCGTGAGTGTGAGTGTGTGCGCGCGTGCAGGTGCAGGCCCTCGTCGCTCAGGTGCAGGTGCTCGCGCGGCCGGTGCCGCGACAGCGCCGGCAGCAGCCTGCACATGCGGGCAGTACGTCAGTGTGAGCGTGAGTGTGTGTGTGCGCGCGTGCAGGTGCAGGCCCTCGTCGCTCAGGTGCAGGTGCTCGCGCGGCCGGTGCCGCGACAGCGCCGGCAGCAGCCTGCACATGCGGGCAGTACGTCAGTGTGAGCGTGAGTGTGAGTGTGTGCGCGCGTGCAGGTGCAGGCCCTCGTCGCTCAGGTGCAGGTGCTCGCGCGGCCGGTGCCGCGACAGCGCCGGCAGCAGCCTGCACATGCGGGCAGTACGTCAGTGTGAGCGTGAGTGTGAGTGTGTGCGCGCGTGCAGGTGCAGGCCCTCGTCGCTCAGGTGCAGGTGCTCGCGCGGCCGGTGCCGCGACAGCGCCGGCAGCAGCCTGCACATGCGGGCAGTACGTCAGTGTGAGCGTGAGTGTGAGTGTGTGCGCGCGTGCAGGTGCAGGCCCTCGTCGCTCAGGTGCAGGTGCTCGCGCGGCCGGTGCCGCGACAGCGCCGGCAGCAGCCTGCACATGCGGGCAGTACGTCAGTGTGAGCGTGAGTGTGAGTGTGTGCGCGCGTGCAGGTGCAGGCCCTCGTCGCTCAGGTGCAGGTGCTCGCGCGGCCGGTGCCGCGACAGCGCCGGCAGCAGCCTGCACATGCGGGCAGTACGTCAGTGTGAGCGTGAGTGTGTGTGTGCGCGCGTGCAGGTGCAGGCCCTCGTCGCTCAGGTGCAGGTGCTCGCGCGGCCGGTGCCGCGACAGCGCCGGCAGCAGCCTGCACATGCGGGCAGTACGTCAGTGTGAGCGTGAGTGTGAGTGTGTGCGCGCGTGCAGGTGCAGGCCCTCGTCGCTCAGGTGCAGGTGCTCGCGCGGCCGGTGCCGCGACAGCGCCGGCAGCAGCCTGCACATGCGGGCAGTACGTCAGTGTGAGCGTGAGTGTGAGTGTGTGCGCGCGTGCAGGTGCAGGCCCTCGTCGCTCAGGTGCAGGTGCTCGCGCGGCCGGTGCCGCGACAGCGCCGGCAGCAGCCTGCACATGCGGGCAGTACGTCAGTGTGAGCGTGAGTGTGAGTGTGTGCGCGCGTGCAGGTGCAGGCCCTCGTCGCTCAGGTGCAGGTGCTCGCGCGGCCGGTGCCGCGACAGCGCCGGCAGCAGCCTGCACATGCGGGCAGTACGTCAGTGTGAGCGTGAGTGTGAGTGTGTGCGCGCGTGCAGGTGCAGGCCCTCGTCGCTCAGGTGCAGGTGCTCGCGCGGCCGGTGCCGCGACAGCGCCGGCAGCAGCCTGCACATGCGGGCAGTACGTCAGTGTGAGCGTGAGTGTGAGTGTGTGCGCGCGTGCAGGTGCAGGCCCTCGTCGCTCAGGTGCAGGTGCTCGCGCGGCCGGTGCCGCGACAGCGCCGGCAGCAGCCTGCACATGCGGGCAGTACGTCAGTGTGAGCGTGAGTGTGAGTGTGTGCGCGCGTGCAGGTGCAGGCCCTCGTCGCTCAGGTGCAGGTGCTCGCGCGGCCGGTGCCGCGACAGCGCCGGCAGCAGCCTGCACATGCGGGCAGTACGTCAGTGTGAGCGTGAGTGTGAGTGTGTGCGCGCGTGCAGGTGCAGGCCCTCGTCGCTCAGGTGCAGGTGCTCGCGCGGCCGGTGCCGCGACAGCGCCGGCAGCAGCCTGCACATGCGGGCAGTACGTCAGTGTGAGCGTGAGTGTGAGTGTGTGCGCGCGTGCAGGTGCAGGCCCTCGTCGCTCAGGTGCAGGTGCTCGCGCGGCCGGTGCCGCGACAGCGCCGGCAGCAGCCTGCACATGCGGGCAGTACGTCAGTGTGAGCGTGAGTGTGAGTGTGTGCGCGCGTGCAGGTGCAGGCCCTCGTCGCTCAGGTGCAGGTGCTCGCGCGGCCGGTGCCGCGACAGCGCCGGCAGCAGCCTGCACATGCGGGCAGTACGTCAGTGTGAGGAGGAGAGCGGCGCGGGCGGCAGCAGCAGCGAGGACGCGGAGCGCGCGTGCGGCGCCGCGAGTGTGCGAGAGTGAGGGGGAGTGTGTGCGAGTGAGCGGTACCTGGCGGTGTCGCGCTGCTCGAGCTCGGCGGCGGAGGAGGAGAGCGGCGCGGGCGGCAGCAGCAGCGAGGACGCGGAGCGCGCGTGCGGCGCCGCGAGTGTGCGAGAGTGAGGGGGAGTGTGTGCGAGTGAGCGGTACCTGGCGGTGTCGCGCTGCTCGAGCTCGGCGGCGGAGGAGGAGAGCGGCGCGGGCGGCAGCAGCAGCGAGGACGCGGAGCGCGCGTGCGGCGCCGCGAGTGTGCGAGAGTGAGGGGGAGTGTGTGCGAGTGAGCGGTACCTGGCGGTGTCGCGCTGCTCGAGCTCGGCGGCGGAGGAGGAGAGCGGCGCGGGCGGCAGCAGCAGCGAGGACGCGGAGCGCGCGTGCGGCGCCGCGAGTGTGCGAGAGTGAGGGGGAGTGTGTGCGAGTGAGCGGTACCTGGCGGTGTCGCGCTGCTCGAGCTCGGCGGCGGAGGAGGAGAGCGGCGCGGGCGGCAGCAGCAGCGAGGACGCGGAGCGCGCGTGCGGCGCCGCGAGTGTGCGAGAGTGAGGGGGAGTGTGTGCGAGTGAGCGGTACCTGGCGGTGTCGCGCTGCTCGAGCTCGGCGGCGGAGGAGGAGAGCGGCGCGGGCGGCAGCAGCAGCGAGGACGCGGAGCGCGCGTGCGGCGCCGCGAGTGTGCGAGAGTGAGGGGGAGTGTGTGCGAGTGAGCGGTACCTGGCGGTGTCGCGCTGCTCGAGCTCGGCGGCGGAGGAGGAGAGCGGCGCGGGCGGCAGCAGCAGCGAGGACGCGGAGCGCGCGTGCGGCGCCGCGAGTGTGCGAGAGTGAGGGGGAGTGTGTGCGAGTGAGCGGTACCTGGCGGTGTCGCGCTGCTCGAGCTCGGCGGCGGAGGAGGAGAGCGGCGCGGGCGGCAGCAGCAGCGAGGACGCGGAGCGCGCGTGCGGCGCCGCGAGTGTGCGAGAGTGAGGGGGAGTGTGTGCGAGTGAGCGGTACCTGGCGGTGTCGCGCTGCTCGAGCTCGGCGGCGGAGGAGGAGAGCGGCGCGGGCGGCAGCAGCAGCGAGGACGCGGAGCGCGCGTGCGGCGCCGCGAGTGTGCGAGAGTGAGGGGGAGTGTGTGCGAGTGAGCGGTACCTGGCGGTGTCGCGCTGCTCGAGCTCGGCGGCGGAGGAGGAGAGCGGCGCGGGCGGCAGCAGCAGCGAGGACGCGGAGCGCGCGTGCGGCGCCGCGAGTGTGCGAGAGTGAGGGGGAGTGTGTGCGAGTGAGCGGTACCTGGCGGTGTCGCGCTGCTCGAGCTCGGCGGCGGAGGAGGAGAGCGGCGCGGGCGGCAGCAGCAGCGAGGACGCGGAGCGCGCGTGCGGCGCCGCGAGTGTGCGAGAGTGAGGGGGAGTGTGTGCGAGTGAGCGGTACCTGGCGGTGTCGCGCTGCTCGAGCTCGGCGGCGGAGGAGGAGAGCGGCGCGGGCGGCAGCAGCAGCGAGGACGCGGAGCGCGCGTGCGGCGCCGCGAGTGTGCGAGAGTGAGGGGGAGTGTGTGCGAGTGAGCGGTACCTGGCGGTGTCGCGCTGCTCGAGCTCGGCGGCGGAGGAGGAGAGCGGCGCGGGCGGCAGCAGCAGCGAGGACGCGGAGCGCGCGTGCGGCGCCGCGAGTGTGCGAGAGTGAGGGGGAGTGTGTGCGAGTGAGCGGTACCTGGCGGTGTCGCGCTGCTCGAGCTCGGCGGCGGAGGAGGAGAGCGGCGCGGGCGGCAGCAGCAGCGAGGACGCGGAGCGCGCGTGCGGCGCCGCGAGTGTGCGAGAGTGAGGGGGAGTGTGTGCGAGTGAGCGGTACCTGGCGGTGTCGCGCTGCTCGAGCTCGGCGGCGGAGGAGGAGAGCGGCGCGGGCGGCAGCAGCAGCGAGGACGCGGAGCGCGCGTGCGGCGCCGCGAGTGTGCGAGAGTGAGGGGGAGTGTGTGCGAGTGAGCGGTACCTGGCGGTGTCGCGCTGCTCGAGCTCGGCGGCGGAGGAGGAGAGCGGCGCGGGCGGCAGCAGCAGCGAGGACGCGGAGCGCGCGTGCGGCGCCGCGAGTGTGCGAGAGTGAGGGGGAGTGTGTGCGAGTGAGCGGTACCTGGCGGTGTCGCGCTGCTCGAGCTCGGCGGCGGAGGAGGAGAGCGGCGCGGGCGGCAGCAGCAGCGAGGACGCGGAGCGCGCGTGCGGCGCCGCGAGTGTGCGAGAGTGAGGGGGAGTGTGTGCGAGTGAGCGGTACCTGGCGGTGTCGCGCTGCTCGAGCTCGGCGGCGGAGGAGGAGAGCGGCGCGGGCGGCAGCAGCAGCGAGGACGCGGAGCGCGCGTGCGGCGCCGCGAGTGTGCGAGAGTGAGGGGGAGTGTGTGCGAGTGAGCGGTACCTGGCGGTGTCGCGCTGCTCGAGCTCGGCGGCGGAGGAGGAGAGCGGCGCGGGCGGCAGCAGCAGCGAGGACGCGGAGCGCGCGTGCGGCGCCGGCGCCAGCACCGAGCCCACAGACCCGAAGCCGGCCGCGCGCCACCCGCCGCGCGACCCGCCCACCAGTGGACCTGACACGATCGATCGATCACACAATACATTCTCCTAACAATTACCGACTCGTACGTAACACATAGGACAGCCACGAAGCTAACTAGTGAGCGTTGGGACCTTTTAGATTTTGCAGATCAAGACGGTAGAAAGAAAAGAAGGTTATGTGATGAATACCGGTAGGGGGCTCCCCCTACCGGTGAAAGGGTATTCAAATTTGTAAAAAAGAGTCATAAGGAAACACACGAGCGCGTCAGATGTTGATAAAGTATATGCCTAACGTGTCTATACGGTTACGGAGGTATGTTGATCTGCCGTGTTTGAGTTCAAATACCCTACTAACAAGGAAGTTTGTTCCTTAGGTCGAGAACATGACAATTGTTTTTTTTTTTCTTCTTTAGGTGCCGTCTTCTGCTGGAGGTTAGCGATCATCATCGCAATTCTTATTTTGTCAACTGCTGCCTGTTTAGAGACTCGGTGCTAAGTCCAATACATTGTCTGAAAATCTTCAGCTAAGAGGTGTGTAGCGTGTTGCATGTTAAGTGTTAGGTATTTAACCCAAGAGGTGTATATCGTGTTGCGTGTTAAATAGTTACCGTAGTCCTGCGCGGGCACGTGGTGGCGCGAGTGCGCGGGCGGGGCCGCGTCGAGGCACTCCTCGGGGATGGGCGCGTCGTCGCGCGGGAGGGCGGGAGGGTCGCCGGCCTCCAGGATGGACTGCTCCGACTCGCTGCGCACGCCGATGCCGGGCAGCACCGCGTAGCTGGAACGGGGGGTAACGATGTTCAGTCGTGTTCACTAGTTAGCCTAAAGGTCAGTGGCGTAGCGTCGACTAATATACGCGACAGCGAAGTCGCATCAGCGAGGCCCTTTTTCTTTCGTTCCCAAGATCTACCCTAAGTTTCATTGATACACCATTTGAAACAGAAATACGAATAAACTATCTTACTCTGAGCTACCTACTTCACACTTCAGCACACTAGCTAGCTGAGAGAGAGCCTTGAACATCTCTGGTGGAAAATCAGGCAGGCGCATAGCTAACTGGTAAGTCGAGACGACGGCACAGCGGCGCGTTCGAGGCGTCTATATAGAGTCAACACGCGGGCGGCTATGATTCATTCACACATCTATTTCATGGATTTCATTCCACCATTTCAATGAATTGTACGTTGTTTTCAAAATCGTCTTTCATTATTAAACGAAACGTAATGTTAAAATGTTGAAAACCTCCCTGAAAATATGTTTTCTTCCAGACTTTGTGTTTCTTAGGCCCTCAATAAAATAGCACTATATTTGGTTTTAAAGTTGTTTTAAAGTATGTGACGTAAAGAGGTCTGTGGTAGTGTCAGTGAGATGAGCAGTGAGCACTCACCGGTCGTTGAGCGCGCAGTGGTACTGCAGCCGGTAGCGGAAGGCGTCGTCCTCGTAGGCGTGCGCGAGGCGGCCCGGCAGCGCCTCCTCCAGCAGCCCGCCCACCGAGAGCGTCTCCTCGCTGCGGGTCTTCTGGATCTCTGGCTTATCTGCGATAGACATTACACTGTTCGGAAAGGCTTTGACTTGCTGCCTGTGCTTGCGGGAGTTCTCCCTGCCGATCTAGAAGTTATTCGTGCGGGACGAGTTGCGAAGGAGGAACATCAGCTGGTCCCTAGGAAGCGCCTGAGGCTGAAACGCAGCATCCGTGAGATCATTGCCATTTGGCAGGAAGGATGAAAAACGAGCGAGGACATTCGCGAATTATACAGTTTCTTTCCCGACGTTGCAGTGAGGCTATCCTTTGACTGGGTCGAACCCGATTACGTTGTTTCGCAGTTGTCACGGGTCACGGTTGCTTCAGACAGCGTCTAGATAAGCTAGCACTGTGCGAGTCAACACTGTGTCCGTGTAGTTAGGAGGTCAATGAGAGCCGAGACCACGCACTTTGGGACTGCAGCCTGTACGCGGATGCTAGATTGAGATGATTCGAGGCGATATATAGAGTTCAATCTAGTCCCATCTGTCATTAGGACCTTATTAGCAGCCGAATAGTATGGATGGGAGGCATTGCGCGAGTTCGCGCACTCCTGGCACAACAAACGTCGAACATTTACGTTGTCGTAGAATTTTTCAACCAGAGTAGCCCGACGCGAAGTACCGAATATGTGGCGTCAAGCCCCAGAAGGGGGAGAGTTGTCAAACAGAAGATACGGAAGTAGATTTGTAGGGAGCGTAGACTCGCGCATGTTGGGAAAAGAGCCCATGTGTACCCACGCACTTTCCCGTGATTCGGTTCGTATGCCGAAGGCAGGTAGAACCATGGGTTGGTAGACTCGGCATAAGCTGACACTCTTCTTCGGAATCTTTTCGACACACCAGATACCCTTCATTGTATTGTTATGTATTTTTCTATCGTGCCTGTCAAATAAACGTTTGCTATTTCTATTCTTAGAATAAGATTTCGTAAAGAATACACTTCCCCACCGCCAACGTAAGAGGCGACTGATTCCTGTAGCACGAGACGGGCAGTAGCGTCTGCATACGAAATGTTATAAAAAACTGCGCTTGCAAACCCGCCTGCCAAGCGTGGCGAGTATCGGCAATCCCCCCCGATGAAAGTCATTGGGGAAGGCCTGTGTTCAGCGGTGGACGTCCTATGGCTGAAGTGATGATGATGATGATGATTTCTATTCTTGAGTACTGTACGAGGCGACTCACCGGGGCGGTCGGGGCGGTCGGGGCGGTCGGGGCGGTCGGGGCGGCGGCGCTGCACGGAGAGGCTCTCCATGCGGCGGCGCAGGTCCAGCATCTTGCCCATCGTCACCGCGTTCTCGTGCAGCGAGCCCGCCAGCCCGTCGTCCGGCTCCTGCTCCAGCAGGTGCGTGAGCGACGACGAGTCTGTACCAACGGTAGTTAAAGCACCTGTTCGAGTCACTAGTTACTTCATAAGGTTGGCGAGAGATGGCGCTGACGATCGTTTAGCTCGCGCAATTATTTGTAATTTTGGTTTGCGTTGGGTTGAGATGCACAACAATATGGAGCTTGGCATACCTAACGTTGCAAGTGTACCTAAACTTACGTGTACACATATGAAACATACGTCAATCTACAGAGGAAATAGTTACAAACAACAATAACTCTTTGGCAAAATGACGTAAATTATATAATTTGTTCAGAATTTCAGTTTGAATGTGTAATGGGCTAAAATATAATTTTGGAGCCAAATAAATGTATTTTCTTTCTTTCTAAATTATACTTATAAAATATATATACAAACTGGACACCACACGCTGAAAAACCACAAGGTGGACAGACGACCTGGTAAAGGTTGCAGGAAGCCGCTGGATGCAGGCAGGCCGCTTCCAACCGGCCAATCTGGAAGTCACCAGAGGGGCTTATGTTCAGCAGTGGACGTTCTATGTCTGAAATGATGATGATGATTTAATTTATCGCAACACTGCGCGCGTCGCAGGCGCATAGGGAGGGGCGATATTGCCGGCAATGTAACACAGTTTTGACAATAAATGATTTTAGTGTTAGTGTTAGGTAGCAGTACGTACACTTGTTGTGCTCAAGCGGCTCGTAGGACCCGTCGCGGTTCTCGCGCACGCGCAGCATGTTGACGCGCTCCCCCTCGCGGAACACGAGCACCGTCACCTTGCACCCGTTGCTGCCCCACTCCGTCTCCTCCCTGTTTACAACACACTTATTAGATAATCGATTCTTTGTACAGATTGATTTGCATAGCCAAACTAATCGATTTAAAATAATCGATGTTTACTTTGTTGTTGATAGATTGAATTAAAAGCTCCAAAAATTTTTTTATTGCAGCTAACAACAAAACTATTTTCACGAAAAAATATCAAATACATTTTGTAGTATAAAAAAAAAGGATTCTCTTCTCATCTGCCACGAATTACAAATGTCAGTGCAACTGCCAAACCTTCGGTAGAAGGGCACAATTGAATTTTGACAAAAGAGCCATTTTATGATTTATTGCATTCAATATGCTCTTGCCTCGCTAATATTGCTCTAAAGTAGTTCCCCTTTGCATGAAATAAACTATTGAAGATAAATATTTTAACAAGTAGTTATCAATTAAAAATTAAGAATTAAAAACGTTCTTTTTTTACTTCAATTGTGCCCTAAAAACAATAAATACTCGTAAAATCAATTTTTAATAAACAAAAATTATTTTTATCGATATTATTTACATCCCAAGACTGAGTGTAATTTGAATCTTTTCAAGTTGCGAAATTGTTGCGAATTGAAATATAATCGGATATTATTGGAGTCGGATTTTGGTTTTCTTATACCCTAAGATACCCTAAGATTCAACATAGCGGTTATCTATGATATTAAAAAAAGACGGTGTCGATAAATCGCTTTATCATAACGTGTTTTGGTGGTCATGCTTGGGGTGCCGCATGCCATAATAATAGCGGTTTATTTTAATAGTAAGTAGAAGATCCTGTTTAACAGAGTAGACGCCACCACCTCCAAAACCGGTGACGTGAATTGATCGCAACCTTCTGACATTATGATCTATGATCTAAGTTTGACGTTTCTTATTACTTTACTGTTTACACTGAGACGCCTAACAAAGATGGTCTAAAACCGGCAAACTTTTTTTATGCTTAACTAACAACAAATAGACAAGTTTCCGATTTTTTTCTTGAATGCTGTGAAACCTTGCTTCTTGTTAAATGTCATGTTTCTAGGTCAACGAGAAGTGTAGTTTTGACGGGTGGCAAAATGTATTGTCCGGTACAGTCAACGGCAGGTCAACCTACAAAACGTTAAAGGTTTTTAACCGATTTTCAACTTTAAATCCGACGCGTAGAGATCAATATCTACATAATGTATTTTGTTACTGGAATAAATGACTTATGACTTATGAGACAATTTGACGTTTTCTGTGCAGTTGCAGTGTGTTTCACAGACACAATATAAGGATTTTAATTACCTACTTCGAGACCATGACGAATTACTGCTACTAGCCCATAATAATGACCCGAAGTAGTGGTAGGGTAAAAAAAAATTGGGACGTGTAAAAAAGCTTAATTTAGGTCTATTTACAGAAATACATTGGTTTTATTAGTGTGTCTTTACTATTTAATATTAATTTCAACTATAAAGGATGTCCCGTATTTCTAGGATAGCCTTGTAACCACATATTCTATAAATCATGGTGAAAAACTTTTGGTCTATGACTTGTAAATTTGCCATTTTGACACTCAAATGGAAATCAAACAGACTAACACCAATATAGAAGACTGTCTTGGCTTCCTCACTGCGCAGAATGATGAGCTTAAAAAGAAAATCGAACAGCTCCAAATACAATCAAAAAAAGACAAAGACTACATTATCATACTGGAAGACAAAATCGATGACCTGCAGCGTGTAAGTCGTAAATCTAACATAGAAATAAAGAACGTCCCTCTACTTCCTAGAGAATCAAAAGAAGATCTCTCAAAAATGGTAACGTGCCTCTCAAAAAGCATCAATTGTAACGTTCAGAAAGAAGACATCAAGGATATATATAGAATACGAGGAGGAAAAAATGCTGACAAAAGCGCGGCCATCGTGGTTGAGCTCTCATCAACGTTACTAAAAACTGATCTCCATGAAAATTTATGGACTTCCTATACAAAATATTCCTTCAACCGGCCAATCTGGAAGTCACTGGGGGAGGCCTATGTTCAGCAGTGGACGTCCTATGGCTGAAATGATGTTGATGATGATACAAAATCCTATACAAATCCGCACTGGAACCGCATGGTAAAGTATGGCCCAAACCACCTCATAGTTGAAGTGAGGCCTGTGTGCCCTGCAGTGGGACAAATACAGGCATACTTTCATACAAAATCGACCTCCGTAGCCGAGAAACGAGCATGCCGGAATCGGTGTCGGTATCCCTAAGGTCCTGAAATCGATTCCCGGTCGGTCAACATAGAAAAATAACTTTTCTATGTTGCCTCGGTTCTGGATGTTGTGGTACCGTCGTTGTTTCTGATTTCTGTAACACAAGTGCTTTGGCTACTCATTATAAGACCAGAGCAACGTATGTGATGTTGTGGCAAGCATGCCAGACTGTCGGTTTTGAAATTTTTTAATAGTTATTAAGAAATTATTGTATGCCTATCAGGTGGAACATAGTAATACTATTACTAATTTTATAACTACCTGCAATAACCTTATGATCCACAATAAATATTTCTGATTCTGATTCTGTCCTATATTTATTATTTAAAATTACCAAACACCCTATTACTACAAAAATCGTATATTTTTAAAAGTCATAGAACAAAAGCTGTTCACTATGATGAATAGAGTACGTGGTTACAAGGTTATCATTGAGTTGCAGAACACCCTGTATGCGTCTTAGACAAAGGTTTTTGACAGATAGAAAGCAAGGTGATGCTTTCAGGGTTTTTTCTATTTGAAGTACGGTACCCTCAAAATCAGTACCGTACAGATGAGCGATTGTCGTAGCGTTGAAAGAATACATAGACAATAAAAAGTATTGCCAACCGGAAGTAGGAAGATAAGTCTCAAGGCCCATCAGTCACCCGTATCTGTGTGCGGTGCGCGTTAGGCTTCCATTTGCTTTAATTTAAATATGTATAAATTATCATTTTAACTTATCGCTACCATTAAAGGTTGTATAGTTTATAGAATCGTAAAGAAATACAGGGTTACATTGCAGAGGTGCCAAATTTAAAAAATAAGATCTACGGAACATTATAAAGAAGCGTTTTAATCGTTATTATTTTTAATTTTACGAAAAAAAAAAACAACTAAAATATCCGAAAATAAAGTCAATAACGAAACTACGAAAGCCGCGCGGCCATTTATCGGAGGCGTAGGTACGGCGAGCTAACAAGGACCTTACCCAGTGCTCATACGGTGCATTTTTTTATGAATGAGTTAAATTATCCACGCATATGATTTTTAACAGCAGATAGGAATAATTAAATGTAAAAAAAAAGATTGGTTCTTTGCATAGTTCGATTATGTTACTGATTCTGAGTCACTCCTGAAGATTTGGCACCCCTTTGCAATGTAATCCTGTATTTAATACTTTAATGCAGAAAATAATAAACGGTCATAATATTAAAAGAAAATGAAGACACAATTAGGTACAATACAATAGGACCGGCTTATCGATCGATTATTATTATCATAAAAAAACATTAAAAAGCCCAAAACGATTGTGCTTAACAGAAAGGTTGGCATAAAACAAAACGTTAGTACCAACAATTAGAAATACATATTAAGGTTAATAAAGTCACTCATACCGGCCCTTGAACCTGAGAACCTGCTTAGTGTTTTTTGTGTCTGCACTAATTAAGCTACAGGGGCTTAATAGACGTTGTTTATTATTATTTTTTCATTCCTTTACAAACCATTTGGTTACAAATATTTTGGTGACATCTAGTAAGTAAGAAAATACCTTATCAGCCTTTAGAGTGGTACAGCGCTTGTAGTCAAAATTTTATAAAAATAAAACGACTTCAAAAAACTAAAAATAATCTTAACACGTAAGGTACCTAATTAGTTACTTTTGGAGTCGGTGCAAACGAAAAAATTTAATCTCTCTCATCGGCTGGCACCGGCTCCAAGAAAGACGATTTTTTTTTTATTAAAATTTACTTATTTCATCTATTTTTAGTGATAAATCCTAATCAAAACAGATCTTAAGAGTGCAAACAAAATTAAACTGCTAAACATTGATTTCATTACATTCCACTCTTATAGTATTATAGTATCTTTGAAGTATAAGATAAAAAAAAATTATTAAAAAAAATAAAACCGACTTCAAAACACTGAAATGCTAAAAATAATCCTAACACTTAAGTACCTAATCAGATACTTTTGGAGTCGGTGCCAGCCGATGAGAGATTCAATGTTTTTGTTTGCACCGACTCCAAAAGTAACTGAGTAATCGCGTAACAAACATAAAAAAAAAAAAAAAAACACAGTCGAATTGAGAACCTCCTCCTTTTTTGAAGTCGGTTGAAAAACATCAAAATCGGTTCACATTTGTCAAAGATATTGGGTAACATAATAACAAAAATGGCGTGGTATGGAGTTCATGCAATGTTTGATGATTTTCTTATAGATCCCATCATCAGAATTTGACCAAATTTATATGGACCGATTCTGAAAGTATTACCTTTAAAATTATCAAAGAATCTAATTACCAAAGAATTATCAAAATCGGTCAACGTAGTAATGAATGATCGCTGAACATACATATAAAAAAATGATTCCGACGAATTGTGAACCTCCTCCTTTTTTGAAGTCGGTTAAAAATATAATGATTTACACTGACCTACGATGATGAAGACTAGCGCATCACACTGACCTGCTAGTGTCCAGCAGCCGCTCGATGTCCCGCCAGGGCTCGGCGCTGGGCGGCGGGGGCAGGCGGCGCGTGGTGATGGGCCCCCCGCACATGCCCAGCACGAGCCGCAGCCGCGCCCCGTCCGATATCGCGTGCTCCCGCAACATGGACGCATTGTCGAGCTCCTTCAGGTTGTACAGCAGGTGCTGTTGCGACACTGGGATACCTGGGGACGACGAGGTTTATCAGCTAGTGATATAATGCCGTGTGGGGACGCCTGAAGAATACACTTCTCCACCGCAAACATAAGGGGCGGGGGGGGGGAGGGGGTATAAGAGGCGACTTACAACTAATAAACACAATGTTAAACATATTTCTGATTATGTGAACTTCAATCAATCGTAACCACTTTCTAACTTTTTATTCAAAGTGAAACAACAGAGGACATTTTACTTCTTTGTAATAACGTAGGTTATATCAATAACCTAGAGCTTTACGTTATCCAATTAGGTTGTAAATTATTTAACTATTCTTATGTTTATGACCATTTATGACTAATTCTTGTAGCACAAGACGTGCAGCACCGTCTGCGTGCGAAATCTTATTGAAAAACTGCGCTCGCCAACCCGCCTGCCAAGCGTGGCGAGTGTTGGCAATCCCCCGATGATAGGTGATTAGGGGAGGCCTATGTTCAGCAGTGGACTTCCTATGGCTGAAATAATGATGATAATGATGATGATGATGATTCTTATGTTTCTGTAAGTTTTCAGGAAAAAGACTTGTAATCTTATTGTTATATTTTTTATTGTTATTTAGTTAGATTCCTGCATCCAGCAGTAGAGAAGGTCTCATCTCATTCAAAAGGGCCCAGTGCGGGTTAGTGGAGGGGTGGTGGGTAGGGTCTGATCACCATTACTTTTTGGCTATTATACAGGGTGTTCTGTAAACCAAGGAAAACCTTGTAACCACATATTCTGTACATCATAGTAAACAACTTCTGTTCTATGACTTTTACACATTTTTTGTCTTTCATTTCGCACAAATAAAAATTATGCATATTTTTTTGTCTTTGTATACAAATTTAATCGGCTGTTTGGTAATTTCGTCGACGTCGATACATTTTTGTATTACGGGACACTCTGTATAGCGATTTGGCTATTCTGAGATGTAAAAAAAACCTTAAACAGAAATTTGGAAGCACTTCATTAAATAAAATCCATCCGGTCAGATGAATTTTATTAGCTTTGGACACTCAATCAACCAACCCACATAGTCAACTATCCCCGGTCTCCCCTACTACTCGAGAAGTACTTACCAGTACTACTACCACCAGTAGAACCATTGGCTAGTCTCGCTACGCAGCTGCACCGCCGGCAGTGATTGGTTGCTTGCTCGCACGGAACTACTGATACAACTAGCGGCACGGATCTTGAAAGCGGGGCGAAAGATAAACAGAAGACCAAAACGATTACGTGATTGGCCAGTCGCACGCCACGCCCGCGTCGCCGGCCGGGATTGGTTGCTTGCTCCGCGAACACGCGTCTCTGGAAGCCTACTACGAAAAACGAAATACGATGTTTCGGACGAAACGAAAGATAAACGATCCGCAAAGCCGATGTTTTCGCAAGTATATTTAACTTAATATATTGGACAACATCACATACATTGCTCTGATCCTGTGGTAAGTAGCCAAAGCACTTGTGTTACAGAAATCGAAAACAACGACGGCACCACAACACCCAGACCCGAGACAATATAGAAAAGTTATTTTTCTACATTGACCCGACCGGGAATCGAACCCGGAACCTCAGAGATAGCGACACCAAGTCCGGTATGCTCGCCTCTCGGCTACGGAGGTCGTCATGTCAGGTCAGATGTTTTAATCGGATGCGACATATTTTCGGAACGACTTCGTGAATGAATGAATAAAATGTTATTTATCGTATTATTTTAAAAAATCCGAAGCGTTTCGTAGTAAGCAATCCGAACAACGATTATCGTATTGACGGATTTCGTTTTTCGTAGTAGACCTGCTGATACGATGATCGTCTCGTAAGATGAACAAAGCGATCCCCACTCTTTCCTTCAGCGCTCAAGATACGTGCCGGGGATTGTACAGCTAGAATCTTAAAAAAGGACATACTTAAGCGACATAACACCAGGGTGTAATCGCAAGGAGTAGCCTTTACGCGAAGCTAGCATAGCTAGATAAACTGGTATTATATTCCTAGCCCATTCCGAAAATTGAAAGAGACAATATTAATAGCCATCAAATAAAGGACTGTCTCAAACGATAGATTTATTTTTATCTGCAGCTTGCCCGACAAAATAAAACAGGTTATGACAACGGAGTAATACCTGCGACGTCGTAAATCAATTAGGCGATACGAGGCTGACATCACGCTGAACGCGATGATAACGAATTGCAGGAATTCCTAATAACCAAATACTAACGAGTATTTTTGATTCATAAAATCAAAATAAATCAAATACATATATGCGTCGAATTATGAACCCATTCTTTTTAACTCGACAACCCAAGACAGATAATAGGCAGAATGTCTTGGCGCTTCAAAATTAGGAAAACGGACCCCACTTAAAGTGGGAAGAAGGGAAAGAAGAAGTAGGTAGTCAGTCAAAACGGAACCCTTAAAGTTTCGCCATGACCATCTTTTCAAGGGTGACTACAATTCAGTAAATCTAATCTACGTAAGAACACGATCTACGATAAGACTAACAATTTTTAAAGCAACCCTGTATATTGACGAAGAAGAAAATTACTTAGATGATGTTGTTAAATATGTAAAACAAAAAATTCTGTATATTGTCACGTGCGACGGAACCCTGGCATGGCACAACACGCACTTAGCTAGTTTTCTTGTAATCGAGTTAAAAACTTAACCATTCTTTACTAGTAGGTAGGTACATTAGAGATACATTAGCCAGGGCATACGGCATACTACATAGTACACCACCAATCACAAATAGCTCTAAATATCATCTGTCGAGAGCAGAAGGGGGGGTTGAAAATCAGTGCGGCCCGAGACCTAGTTTCGTGGCAGCGTGGCAACCTCTTTTCCCTTTGTCTATTCTTGTTTTTTAGTGCGATCATAACCAAAATACCTTTTTAAAATGTAAAATGTTTCTGGAAAAGACAATATATTTTTTTAAAAATTGTATTTAATGTATTACTTAAAATCGAGTAATAGTTGGATCGGATCTTGAATTATGAAGGTCGACCAATTACAATCGTTTCAGTGTGCGCATTCAACTAATTATTCATAAATGTATGCCTATATACGTCCCACTGCAGGGCACAGACCTAACCTCAACTATGAGGTGATTTAGGCCTTGCTCCACGTGGGCGGTGCGGTAGCCCCTCCACCGTTGCAACGTTGCAAGGCCAGTGACCTAACCTTACTGTCAAATGTTATAAAGCCACCCTCAGGTCTCTGACTAGGCTTCACGACTAGTATCGACCGATATTAGCCGGGACCAACTTTTAACGTGCCTTCCGAAAGACGGAGATGCTTGTGATAAATTTCACTTAATATGGTTGGAATGGTCACCCCACCCCATCCAATCACAATCGCGGCTTAGGTGGTTTAACTTGGTAATCACTACCAAAGCTACAAGCACCTCACCTCAATTATTCATAGAAATGACTAAAAACAAAGTTCTGTGTGTATAAGTAAGTACTATGCTTTTTATAACACAAGCAATTGACAATTGTTACCAGACCAGCTGGTGCGTGAATCACGGGGTTGGAGCAAGGCCAAGGAGATACAATAATTACTATCACCTATTATTCTGTTGCTATGTTAAATAACAATAAATGAAGGTTACATTTATTTTTATTTTATTTAATGAGAAAACCAACGGCGTAATACATAACACTAAAATAAAGTGCAATAAAGGTTTTCCTAAAAAAAAGGTAAAAAATTTTTTTTTTCTAAAATCCTAAAATAAGTTTTGCTGGGAGCGTTTACACAATAGCCGAAAAAAAAAAAACATTTCTTAATGCGAATATAACCCATGAACTTCTGCGTTCAAAGCGAAACCCTTTATTTAGAGGCGAATCACCGAGCTATTACGTCAATTAGGTGTCATCAATGACATAGTTTATTAATTTTAGTCAAGTGTATAGTCCCTAGAAACCTCTTTGCCCGCCCTAGACTGCATATTTAATCATTCTTTTCTATTACAAGATATACGTTCTTGCGATAATCTTGCGATAATCGGTGCGATTTTTTAATTTTAGAATTATCATTTTAATTGTAAATTATTATTGATATTGCTGCCCTCCTTGGGCAAAATCCCGAACTACGCCAATGGCCCCGTCGCCGTCACTCTCCGCCGGCCGTGTGCCCAAGACTTTAGAGATTTAGTAAGTGTAGACTGCGATTTGCAGTCTGCGGTCGCTATTGGACTTTTACTATAAGATAATCTTTTGTACACTTTTATTTTGTGCAATAAAATTTAAATAAATCCTCTTGGCATTAAGTACACTAAGTTTTAAATAAAGAAAGAAAATGGAAAAAATATGATTGAGAACTGAACTGAGAACATTGTTGAAACTGAAATATAAACGGTAAATTTTACACAATTAAATCACTAATTAAACATTTAATATTTACATGAACATACAATGTCATATCTAGCATTTTAAAAAATATAAAATACCCATGAGTAGACACCGGCAAAGTGATAGACATCAATAAACCAAGACTTCACGTACAGATCTCTTGAACACCCAAATTGTTTTGGCACCAGTTCAAATCATCACTAGTCTCATTGACCCCATAGATTCAAGCATATTTACAAAGTCTATTACATTAAAATACGATTTAAAGTAGGTATATGCATTGTGTGTATTTTATGTTTACCCTGCATGATTCATTACAGATTTATTTTTTACTATCTTAATAATGGGTAAATGGAATGGATAATGATCTATAAACATGATAACAGTCTATTAAACTTGTTTAACACTCTTAAACCTACAGGGTCTATAATGATCTATTTTATGTATCTAATTATAACACCTGTGTAACATTATAGAATGCAATAAATATATTGAATTGAATTGAATTGAAAACACAAGCAAATAACGGAAACTGTTGTCGAAATTTGGTAGACAGTGACGGATCAGATAAATACATTAGCTCCAGCATTGCTAAAGTACTAAGTTTTTATAATAATAATGATGTATGAAACAAGGTTTTATTTTCATGGCCCAGTGCAATCTACCATGTGGGATTGTATTTATAAACAATCTATCAATTTTGTAAGGTATTATATCTTCTTATAACATTTATGTAGGCATATGTAAATAGAAAATGTTATAAAATTGTAATGTTTGCATGATAAGCATATGATTAGCATGACAAAGTTGTAACACCTATATAAAACACCATTTCACAAATAAAGTTTCTTGTCTAAAAAATTGGTCTATATAGGATAATATATTTTTTACCCAGGAAACTTTATTGTTATGTGGCCTTATGTTGGTTTGAGGTTGACAGATCGCATAAAATGTCTATCCAATAAGGATAACATTTAATCAGCATGTTATAGTAAAAAAAAGACAAAATAATTACAGTTAAAGTTGTTACCTAACAATGAATACTTTCTATATCCTTATCAGTTATTTGTTCTAGAAGGAATGTGATGCCAGTAAACATTTTAAAATGTAGATTCAAGAAGAGCTTGATTTATTTTCAAGACAAGGGTTATTTACTTTTGCTTACATAACAAAACATGGAACCAAAATGACTACTTTTTTGCTTTTTCTTACTACAAACCAATAAGTAGTTCCTGGAGACGGCCTATATACTAAATAAAGAGGTATTATCAAGTACTCAAGGTAAAAAAAAAGCAAAAGTAAGTAGGTAGTTAATTGTATAAATTGGTACAGTTAACAAACCTACTGTTGGTAAAAATATCTATTAATAATCAAATCAAATAACACATTTGAATAAGAATAAAATTACTCTAGGGTACCTATTACAGTAATAGCATATTATTCATATTAACAGCTGTCTCTGCACATGAGGAGTAAATAACACTGCACTATGTACCATTAATCATTAGATTATTCATTCCTATATTTCAAATGCATTTTAAAATAAAATAAGGCATACATATACTTGAATGTGGAAATTCATAGAATTTACATTGATAATACACAATTTTCTAAAACAGGATGTAAACTAACTGACCCACAAACATTGTTTTTCTAAGAATAGGTTATGTTTTGTTTCTATGCACCAAATTGAAATTAAACAAACAATGTTACAAAACAGGCTGGTTTTTTAAAATAGATATTAGGCGTGGATAACTAAATTTTAGCCTAAAATCAAGGTTCTACAACAATGTTTGTCAACTTATACGCCAGATATGTGCGTAGAATAGCCACGACATCCTTTGTTGGTTAAAGATGACGCACAGTAAATCGTATTCTGTCACATGAAATAGTTGTGTAATAAATCACGAAAACTTACCTTCAACCCTGAATATCTTGGACTTGATCGCAAATATAGTGTCCGTCGGAGACACAGTCATTTCGAAAGCGGTCCCAGTGAGAGTTTCCACCAAGACCTCCATGGTAGGCTGGCTCGGACCATCTTCCTGGAATCCCTTCGATCTATTGGACAGTCTCTCAGGGCATCCATGTTGTGACATTTCACACGCGATACTTAATAATTAACTATTTGCACCACATCGCAGTTCATAGAATGTTGTAAATCGGAATATGATTAACAGCACCAAGAACGATCACACGATGGAGTAAATAAAGGTAATTCGGCAGCTAGAAAGTGGTCCTGAGCATGATTTATTCACATATGGAACACAAATAAAGAGAATTAAATGAAAAAAATCTAATTTATCTACTATTTTAGCAACAAAAATAATTACAACACAGAAAGAAAATCGTCGTGACAGAACAGCGAGTTTTTTTTTGTTGATTGATGAATGAATGAAATGATTAAGGTGGTGGGTGAACGAATTGCGAACGAACGGTGTGTAGAATCGAATCGGCGGAAGTTAGGGACGAGTTAGTTCTAGAACTTCTAGATTTGAGAAGAACAATCTAGTCCTGTATTTTTTGCTTTGTTTTGATATGTATTGAAAACATGTAAAATTATTGCATCACTTATGTGGTATAATAAGGAATGAATTTTATGAAGGAAAAGGTTTAACGCGAACGTACTTTCCAAACCAATAAAATGATGGCAACACCGTTTTCGAAATTTGGCTAAAATATTTGTCGTTTTGCCGCAAATTATTTAAAACTATATAAACCGGAAACAGCTACTCCCTGTCAGTGGCTAGTCTATGATCTTGGACTCTTTTCCGTCTTTCTTCGTTTACCGAATCGGAGGTTAGAAACATGGTGCGTAAAAATTTCTAAAGAAAACCCCTTGATCGTGTAATTTATAGTATTTATCAAACGAAGGCGTTGAGTGCTATCTAGGATGTATCGAAGAAAATAGTTCATGTGTACATCGACATCTACACGCGTCATTTTCAATTCGAGTGAGCATGTGGCCTGAAGATTCCACAATTTTTGTTTTCAGACTCGCAAACGCCGTAATGGAGGACGCGCCAAGCACGGCCGTGGCCACGTTAAGGCCGTCAGATGTACCAACTGCGCCCGATGTGTGCCTAAGGACAAGGCTATCAAGAAATTCGTCATTAGGAATATTGTCGAAGCGGCCGCCGTGAGAGATATCAACGAAGCCTCCGTCTATGCCTGTAAGTTGGTTCGCTACCACTGCCTCTTAAGTAGAATTGATAAACCACACTTAAATCCTGACTGAATTCTAGAAAATATGTTTTTATTAAATGTCCAAGGTAGGAAGCCCTATACAAAGTATCGTAGAATTGTGTCTAAGTAGAAATGCTGACATTCCTAACCTCTAAAAATCATGGTTGACCTGATCATCTTACTGTTTTGTACACAAATGTAGTGTTTAATTAATGTTGTGTTCTTTTACAGCATTCCAGCTGCCGAAGTTATATGCTAAGCTTCATTACTGCGTTTCGTGCGCAATCCACAGTAAGGTTGTGCGCAACAGGTCAAAGAAGGACAGGCGCATCCGGACTCCACCCAAGAGCAACTTCCCTCGGGACATGGCCCGCCCACAAAATGTGCAGAGGAAGTAAAACTTTGTAATAAATAAGTAAAATACAAAATATCTTTCATTTGTTTACTATGCTATACTACTATGCTAAAATACCTTTAATTAGAATCCTATACCCAAATAGCAGCACTAAGTCTGCATCTTACCAACTAAGCAGTCCTGTATCACTACGGAGCTGCAATTTTTGAAACTATTTAGGTAATAGCTACTTCCAGTTTCAGAATATGAGAATTATTATTGAGTGGCAGAAAATGAATTTAGCATTAGGTCTTTCATTTATACTGTTCCCTCTATGTATGTACAATAAAGTATAAATAAAAAGTTACATCTATATTATAATGTTTAATCTTCTGGGCCTTGTGAGTTGGCCTCAGCCGGAACTAGCATAGTCCAAACATTGTAGGTAAACAAACTAAAAAGTTGGAAACAATTGAATTCAGTAGAAATTTGTATAAGGTAGTTATGGATATGAAGACAGCAAATCCCTACTGTATTCACATTTCACAATAACTTTAATTCTCTTTCGCGTCGTTATGGTGGATTATAGAAAAACTTTCAAAAAAATTTGGTCAGTCGTGTAAAAAATAATGTGTGCCAGACAAGAACAAAACTAATCGTGTCCATTGACATTCATACGTAACGAAGTAGGTACTAGATTAATTCGTTAGGTGCGTCTTCAGTCTAGCACACCCACACCCGTGCGAATTTAGAAAAGTAATTCTAAGCTTCAGCCTATACAAAGTTATGTAATTCATTCTTGAGGAAAAGTATTAAACTTTTCAATAAAGTACTACAAGTTCTTGTTGAACTAGAAGTTCAAAATTCAAAATATCCTTATAAAAAAAAGATATTATAAAGTAGACGATTATTTAAACGACAAGAGTGCATGGAATTAACCTGCTTAGCTCGCACTTACAATTTGTCTTGTAACTGTATTTCCTGTAAAATAGGGTGAGCGAGTTCGTTGCGCAGTTTCTTCTCATCACCAGCTGATATGTACCGAAGCGGTGGTAGGGCAAAGCTATATTTTGGGACGTGTATAAGTGCCTGAAAGTGGCAATAAGAATAAATGACTAAACCGTGAATCAAACCCGTGCACCACGACGCCAATCATCGCCGGTTGCTATGGCCTTGCAGAGTGCATCATGTAGGTGGCACACATGTAATGCGAAAAAAAAAAACGGTTTGATATTTGTAATTATGACCTCCGAACCTAGAGGCGAGCATCTCTGAGGTCCCGGGTTTGATTCCTGGTGGGTTAATGCAGAAAAAAACTTTTTTATATTGTCTCGGGTCTATGTTGTGGTACCTTTGATGATTTAGCTACTTACTTACCATAGGATCAGAGCAATGTAATGTAATCTATGTGATATTGTCCAATATTCATTTGAGCCTGCAAAGTGCGCCCACTAGCTAGAAGCTACACGACGCTGACATAGTTGCTTGCTAACTACTTATTTATTCAAATAAAATAATGGTATGCACAGCTAGGAAAAAGATAGTACGCACTAGCAACAAGAAAGTTAATAAGAACTTCACCGGCCTGTGTAGCCAAGACATTGTATGGCGGTCTGGAAGAAATCTCTTGCTCTTGAGGAACCTACATATCTTTTTCTTTTGAAAATTTAGGGCCATTATCTATAGATATATAAAAAAATGAATCCCTGTTTCTCTTTACAACTTTACCGATTTCATCCATTTTTTTTTTTAAAGATTTTTAATACAAAAGTTGATTATTCAAGGAAAAAACATACCTAATTAAGAAAGTTTTACAGAAAATCCTTTAGGTAAAAATAAACTAAAAACAACGCGCGAACTTACTTTTTTACTACAATTAAGTTATTATTTATTGCAATATTTTACATAATACTTTATGTTTTTGGTGAAAGTTTTGGATGTCTAAAACTTTCTTAATTCAATAGTTTACGATAGGATAGGATGTCAAAAGATCTAAAACTTCTTCGATAACGCCAACGGCTGGATGGATTTAGATGTTTGGCACACAGGCAGAAAAGTGATAGTTGATAAGAAAAATATGCGTAAAATAGTAGTGACATATTATAATGATAAAAGCTAGAAGCATCTATAACAAAAACATCGTTTTAGATCCATAACAAGTGTATTCTTAAAATTCAGTATACATAAAAATGTAGACAAGTTAGGTATCCTATGTCTTATAAAAAATGTCTTCAATAGCATATTATTCCACAATTACTATTAGTTAATAGCAAAGATTATGGATAAAATGTTATTTTTATTTATCTATTAGTGTTGCGCACACGCCGCGTCCGTGATTGTACATGAAAACTAAGCGCGACGCTAACTTAAGCGTAACACACAGAAGGCCGTCGTACTGCCGACTCGACCCGTCCCGCTCACGCCTTCTGTGTGTGTTGCGCTTTAGCGATCAACGTTTACGCAGCGCAAGCGTCGCGTAGTTGCGGCATAACCGCTGCGCATACGTTCGACAACCGCCTACGCTGGGGAAACTAGTGTGAAGGCTTTCTATGGTATATAGGTATTTTCATTACAACAATTATATAATTTTAATTCAATAAGAAATCCATGAATTGAGCACACACCAGATGAACTGCTGAACCATTTCCTTATGATCGGTCTTATTTATAATTAGATTGAGGTATGTTAACCTTAAAAAACTTTAATTATGTCTATTCAAATACAAATCAATGTGTAAATTCAACATTTTATACATTTATTAGCACTTGTTTGATTTTGTAAACAAGTTCACGATTAAAGCAGAACTTATGAGGTAAATAGTATAAAGGGACTAATACAATCTAAACGGCAATCTGGTTTAACCAAATCAATAACTATTTATTAAAACTACACATACTAACTAAACTGACTAACATATTTTACTGATGTAATAACTGCGAAGATACTGGATCTATGTTATTATTAAATTAATCTCGAAGATTTATTAACCCTTAACCAGGCCTAGCTTGTTGCAATTTTCATTACTTTTTGATTATAAGATATATGTAACAGCTTCAAAGCATGGTGGTTACTATTTGGTTTAGTTTCTACTGTCTGGTTAAGGATAAAAATATAGTACTGTAATTTATAAATGTATTTTTAAATTAATTTCAAGTTTAGTAAAATTACAAAGCAAATCACGGCATGAGACCCAGTCATGTGGTAGGTACCCCACCCACAGTCACCAGTCTCTTCACATAATTATTACAACAGTGTACTAATGCAGGATTCAGACTAAAGCAAAGGGCAATGTGATTCATTTTTGCTTTTTTATATAGCTATTTCATTCTGTAAGTTGATATTTAGCCACCGATTCACTTGGGGACAAAGTATGAAGATAACACTCTACTTGTTGCTGCAATGCTGTCAAAATGTGCAAAAACATTCTGTGCAACATTTTGGGACTCATTGATGGCAGATTCTCTCACGTTGCCGTTCGTTGTGCAAGCGAATGAGTCTTACGGAGGTATCCCTGGAGTAACTGCCTAGTGTGTATGGCTACATTGTCTCTCATGAGAGTTATAATTATATTTATTTATTGTGTCATTGGTGTTTAGGGCATGATGTATATTATGACCCCTAGTGAATCTGGGAATTTGTACTTCACCAGAAATCGCACTTAGCTGATCACAAGGGCCCGAATCCCACTCTTAGCTTGGTCTATCAAGGACCTTTGATTTTGTAGATGGTCTGTGGAAATTTAGGCATAGGTTTGTCTGCATTTGTCTCTAAAGCCTCCTTCAGGTTTTTCTCGAATACTTTCTTTGCATCGCAGAAGCCCTGTTTGGTCTTCCCAAAGGAGTTGGGGCCCGCTGATGTGGGTGTTTCTCTGTAAACAACATGAGTGAGAAATGAAGAGCTTACTAGAAGTCAAAATTGTTCAAATAACATTGGTAATCTGTCAAGCTCCAACACGCAGGTGTGGCCCGCATAAAATTAAAATTTATATTGTGTCTTGTGTTTCATCATTTCAGTTAAGGGCTGTCCACTGCTGAACATAGGCCTTTCCCAGTGACTTTCAGATTGGTCTTTTGGAAGCAGCTTGTATCCAGCGGCTTGCTGAAACCCTTACCAGGACAACTTTAAAAAATTTATAATTTTACAAAATTTTGTTGCTAACATTTGTGTGTAAGAGATAAGTAGGTACTAGAAAGAAACTACACAAAATAACATTTAGTTTATTTGTTTAAAAACTTCCATGCCAACTTTAACAACAAAAAACATCTCACCTGCCAATATTCCTCATTCTCATTCGTGCCTCTGCTGGCATTTCCTCTGGTTCATCATCATCATCAGTGTTAAAAACTGATGCAACTGTGGGCTTCTTAGCACTGACACTGGGCTTTGGTGTCCCACCGAGGGTCATCTTGATTGGTTCCTTTGGTTTCGAGAAACCAATGGAGATTTTAGTGATGCGCGGGGGTGGTGGGGGCGCCGGTACTTCTTCGTCAGAGTCTTCCCAGTCATTTGAATGTTTATGATATTTCTTGCCTGAAAGGTATATCATAATACTTATTATCAACATTATTTGGTTTTACTATGGCATAGTAAATGCAACAGCCTTGGACTCTAGGAAAGAAATAGAAACTTAAATCTAAAACAAGCTGGCTAGCTTTTGAGGTTGTATAATACACAGAATGTTACCTTCATGGCGCACATCCCTGTCACGACTCTTCGGCGACTTTTCAGGAGAGTATCGACTGCTCCGTGGCGGCGGGGAGTGCCTCCTGCGAGGAGACCGCGACCTCGATCGTCTCCGGTCCCGCTCAATCTCTCGGTGCGTCCTAGAATCATCACGCGTGGATCGAGACGACCCTGCCAATGCGAAAACACTGGCAAAGATAAATAAAAATACGGATTTGAGTCTAAAAGTAGATAGCAAGACTTGGGTCTCGGAAATGAAGTTGGCTTTATAAATTCCATGTTATTCGAATACCTTTGCTGTAATCACCGTGGCGGTCGCTCATTGCGATTAGGACTATGTTATTGCATACAGAATTATCGAAAATCGATGAAACTGAAAAGAATTGGTACAATAAATAATTTAATTTTGTCAACTGTCAATTTGACAGTATCCATTCCGCCATGAATCCATGATTCATTAAATTCTCTAGTCTTTAGTTCACTGACCTGTTGTAAACTGCTGTTATGGTGCCTCCACACGCTTGGTGTTTGCCACTAACACCAAACACGTGCCAAACACCCAACACAAACAGCATCCACATGCTTGGTGTTTGTCACAAACACCAAACACGTGCCAAACACCCAACACAAACAGGGCATCCACATGCTTGGCAAACATGAAGTCAACTCCGAATTTTTATTTAAAAAAATGGAAATTACCCTCTATAAACTATACCCTTCTTTCCTATCTTGAAAGAAAAGAACTGTAGAAACTTCGTCCTAGAGGTGAGGCATAAATATCGGATTAGATATTTGGAATAGGTTTTTTCGATACTAGTCGATACGTAAATAAAGGCGTCAATTATTTTAAGTATTAGGTATCGCATGAAATATTTAAATGCAGAAGTGAAAGTCGCAACAAACGCCATCTAGGATTTCATCTTAATCCGTTCAGCCGTTTTTGCGTGAAAGAGTAACATACTTTTATCCATCCTTACAAATTTTCGTGTTTAAATTTTAACGGGTCAGGTATTTGGAATAGGTATTTTTGATAGTGATACTAGTCGATACTTACTATTTAAATATTACGGGGATCGCAAAGAACAACAATAAATATAAGGTAAATAAAATCATAATATTATACCATGGAGCACATATGTAGGGTATGTACTCGATGTATTATACATACATACTAGAACGAAAAAAATTCACAACATAAAAACATTACGACTAGCACGGAAGGTAAAGAACTTTTGTCTGTATACCGCCAATTGACAAGCATTTTGTTTATAGTGCATTATTTCTTAACATAAATATATGTTTTTCTCTATTATGTAACTACAATATCTTGATAATTGTACTACCATAATAATATTTGCTGCTGTTACCTAAATGTATAGTTTAAGGTGGTATACTGTGTACTAAACTTATATGAAAATAAAATTCTATTATATTCTATTCTATTATATTTATAATATATTATAATTACCGAAATAGAAATAAAACATGAGAGTACATGTTATTTTCTTAATCCGATTCTTCTACGTCCGCCGCCAGCTAGCTCGCGCGTACTACTGATTGCTAAACAAGCGTGTGGATGCATCACAAACACGTTTGTCGAACACCCTTTGATTTGTGCACAAAAACCGACACCGACGCCGAACAGGTGGCAAACACATCACAAACAGGCAAACAGCTATCCACACGCTTGTTTGCTGTTTGTTGTTTGCCGCTGTTTGCCAAGCGTGTAGAGCCGGCATTATATTATATTCATACCTTTTTCATTATCGCTATTTTGGCGCTGTAGGCAGGTCCTTGCAAATAATTATTTGTTTGCTGCTTCTCAAAAAAAAAAAAACTCATTTAATTTTGCTAGGACCAAGTACCTACCTATTTATTGGACTAGTCACGAGCATGCCCGTGAAGGACGGAAACAGAGTACATGGCTTAAACAGGGTTACCAGGTCAACCAAATATTACCCCAAATTTTTCAGTAATAAAAATTAAAACAATTTGATCAATATTATACAAGTATAATTTATTTACTGTCCTTTAACAAAATCTATTTGATATTCCAGACATTGTCTTCTTTATTGAACATCGTTTTTGTGGCATAGTGAATTCGCACATTCAGGTATTTTTTTACAAATAGCTTTGATTACAAGAGAATAGTGACTGTCAAAAACAGGAGACGTATTTTTGAGTCATGCGAATTCCAATCCGAACACGAAATCGCAAGATGCGCATGCGAATTCCTAAAACCACTATTTTTGAAAATTCATTTCGTGAATTCTACAACGACCACTCGTTTTTGTTTTCTACTAGTAGAAAGTACGGAAGCATTACATTGACAAGTAAACGTATGTTTGACAGAAATTTGACATAATAACTTTTTATTTACGTTTGTTAGTGAGTTTTTTCTTTATGGTTTATGATATTTTTTGCGTGAAACTAAAATAGTTACAAGATTTCAATCTAATAGCGACACCTATTTCGAGCGATTCAAAAATGCGTACACGAATTTTTTTCGTGTTCGAATTCAAGATTCATTTCTAATGCTTCAAAAATACGTCTCCTGGAGACGTATTTTTGAATCATGCGAATTCCAATCCGAATACGAAATCGCAAGATTCGAATGCGAATTCCTAAAATCACTATTTTTGAAAATTCATTCCGTGAATTCTGCAACGACCACTCGTTTTTGTTTTCTACTAGTAGAAAGTACGGAAGAATTACATTGACAAGTAAACGTATGTTTGACAGAAATTTGACATAATAACTTTTTATTTACGTTCGTTAATGAGTTTTTGCTATAAGGTTTATAATATTTCCTGCGTAAAACAAAAATAGTTACAAGATTTCAATTTAATAGCAACATTTATTTCGAGTGATTCAAAAATGCGTAAAATCGGTAGCAATAGAAACTATTTTCATACACGAATTGTTTTCATGTTCGAATTCAAGATTCATTTCTAATGCTTCAAAAATACGTCTCCAGATCGATCTGAAAAATTGTGATCATCAGAAAATATTTCGAGGCCAATAAATTTTTTCGACATTCCTGCAGAAGATAATGCATTGGTTTTTTTTTTGTTTGACATTCTATTATTTTGGTAGACATTTTTTTTATCTACGAACTTACGGTGAGAATTTGAGCTGGTGACAAACTGCGACGGACGCCTCTCTGGACGCGTCTTGACATTGTGAGGTCAAGCGCTGCCATTGGTCTATCCTTCAGTCAAGTTCCGCCAGCCCAAGGATCGTCCAATGGCAGCGTTTGACCTTACAATGTCAAGACGCATCCGGAGCCGCGTCCGTCGCCGTTTGTATGTGCTTTTACTTCTGTTTGATTTTAAATAGTGTGTGTCGTTTGGATCAACAGAAGACAGTAAATCAGCAGCTTCTTGAATGTTATGTTTCGTTTGTAATTTTTGGATGATGGCAGACAGTTCAGCATTTTTGTTCTCAAGGCGGCGATATTTAGATCTTAGTGCTGCTAATTTTTTTCTACGTGTCTGAGCTAGAAGTGTTTGACGACTTAATTGTTTGACAAGTTTCTGTTTTCGCGGTGTTATTGTTTCAGCCGTCGTAGAATTTGCTTGTCCAATCGGGGTTAGGTTTTTATCCTGAAGTGAAGAGAAAAATCAACATCATGAATCAGAATCAGCGACTAGATGTCTTACATAATAAAATTATGTATTTATTGATTGACCTATTGTTTTGCGTAACTAATACTCACAGAACTTGTCTCCAAATCCATTGCTTCTCTAGACATGGAAAGTTTTTCTATTGTCGGTATCTGAAACATAATTACATATTAGGAAAATGACAATTATTATTTAATAGGTAAACTAAACACCTTTACGTGAAGTTCGGCTCTCTATACTGTAGTATTATTTAAGACTGACTTAAATTGTGCAATAATGCAATGCCATTTGTTTTCCGATACTTACTCCATATGTTTCTGTTTCCATCACTGTAACAGTTGTTGCCGTGGAAGTGTTTTCAAGCTCTTGGATATCTGCGGCAGTACTTTCACCACTGATATCAGGATCCTAAAAATTAAGTTAAAGCACTACTATCATATTGTGTTATAATAAGACATAAGCGCTTAAAATTATTATCTTTATTTCTAACTAGCTGATTTCCGCAACTTCGTTCGCCTGCTCCAAAATATTAAAAAAATATATTTATTTTTAAACAAACTATCAGAAATTAAGAACAGGCTAACTCACCAGCTTAACAACGTGTAGAGTTGGAACAGCAAATGCATTTAGGTAGGTCATATGTTGAGTCTTTCGAAAGCAATTTTCTTGGAAATGTCTAGAGCATATGCGAGTAAATTTGGTCGGTTCCCAGTTTTTTCGGCCAGTCGCACGTATCCATAGTTGACGCTTTGTCCAGTAATTTTTTGGGAACCTATAACATACAAAGTTTAATTAATGTGAAATTACATCAATTTTAGGTACTTTACCCTTATCAGTGCTGGTATCCCTAACATCTGTATAACCTAGAGACGTATTTTTGAATCATGCGAATTCCAATCCGAATACGAAATCGCAAGATTCGAATGCGAATTCCTAAAATCACTATTTTTGAAAATTCATTCCGTGAATTCTGCAGCGACCACTCGTTTTTGTTTTCTACTAGTAGAAAGTACAGAAGAATTACATTGACAAGTAAACGTATGTTTGACAGAAATTCGACATAATAACTTTTTATTTACGTTCGTTAATGAGTTTTTGCTTTATGGTTTATAATATATTCTGCGTGAAACAAAAACAGTTACAAGATTTCAATTTATTAGTAACACCTATTTCGAGTGATTCAAAAATGCGTAAAATCAGAAGCAATAGAAACCATTTTCATACACGAATTATTTTCGTGTTCGAATTCAAGATTCATTTCTAATGCTTCAAAAATACGTCTCCTGGTCAAATTAAAAAGTAGTAGAAAATGGTAGACTTATGTGAATTACCTTCTCCGTGTAATCCCCCACTACTGAATTTTGATGGATAATACTATAAATCAAGTAACTATTTAGAATGTTTTGACACAACTATAGCACGCCATTATTTGTGTTCTAGTTATACTTTCACGAATCAAGCGAAATATAGATCGAATTAACGTACTTACGTATGAAAGGTTATGTTTTCAGTTTTTCGCTCACTGCGGCTATTACAGCCTATTATACAACAATGCACCATTGTGTTTAAGTTCTAAAACACGTATCACTCTGTTGTAACCACAGTAGACCTTTCAAAATCAACAATTTATCACAATAATTTACGTTATTATAATACAACGCAACTAAACCCTGCTGGGCAACAATTGATTGACGATTGTGTGTAAAACGTAGTATTTTATGTATTAATAATTGTTTAATGATTGTGTGTGCCACTGATCAAGTAAATTAAGTGTTGTTAAGTGTGTACTGTGTGCCCAACAATAGTGTTGCCGCTCGATAGGTCAATATCGATTGTCTATCGATAGCCTATCGATAGTTGAAGAAAAAACGATAAAATCGATAGTCTATCGATTGTCCTATCGATCGTATAGATGATTTTAGCGTTCAACTATCGATTGCAAAACTATCGATTTTTCGGCTACACCACTGAAGAGTCGACACACGAAGCGACGAAGGCGATAGTACAGAGAGAAGAGGCTGGAGTCCATGTGTCATACTTAGGCTCGGACTACATACATCCGGAATTTTCCAGAACTCCATACAAAACCGCTCTAGATAAGCCTGGATCCAATCAATCCGTTTTATATGAAAATTCCGGGTGCATGCATGTACTTTTGTTTATAACACAAACAAAAAAAACTTTATGTCCAGAAAAAGTAAAATGTCAGTTTGACGTCTAAATTATGGTAAAAAGTTACTTTTACATTTTGCAAATTTACTATAATTTCGTAAAATTTATTGCTACATGAGCGACTCTAAACGGTAGAAAATGTTATCTTTAAGACATAGCCGTCGCGTAATACCACATCTGAACTCTACATCATACAGAAATTGTAAATGCTTTTCGGACTCAACAAGATTAGAGTCAATCCGTAATCAAGTAAAACAGGGGCCAGAATTGAAGGATTTTATAGTTGGATCATCGGAGCCTATTCTCGTAGACCGGCCCTATATACCCTACTTGCCTGATAAAGCTCAAGTTACATTTAAAAGAAAAGTTTTTTTCGACGTGTACGGATGTCAGATGAATCTCAATGACACTGAGATTGTGTGGTCTATATTGAAAAATGAGGGTTTTGTGAGGACCGAAGTAGAAGATGAAGCCGATATATTTCTCGTAATGACGTGTGCTATTCGGGAAGGAGCTGAGGCGAAGATTTGGCACCGCTTGGACCATTTGCGAGGTTTTAAGCGACGGCGAGAGATTTCTAAAAACAGAGACAAACCGGTGAAGATTGGTATACTAGGCTGTATGGCGGAACGCTTGAAAGAGAAGCTGATTGATAAAGAGAAGGCTGTTGATGTAGGTAAGCTTTTTCTTCAGTATGTGCCATAAATATTATTGAATTATTTTTTATTTCATTGTGACAAATCTACACTATTTTCTCTACATTTTATCCTCCTACCTAACCCATATTGGCTTTAAGTATCACTTCTAGTAATTTGTGGTTCAATCAAAAGTATTCTGTATTGAAAATGATCTATTAATGTTTTAACGCCTATTTAACTAATTTTTTTTTATCTTTTTAAATAGTCGCTGGACCAGACAGCTACAGAGACTTACCCAGGCTTCTAGCACTCACAAGTAGCGGTCAAACCGCAGTAAATGTGTTGCTGTCTCTAGATGAGACATATGCTGATGTTGTGCCAGTCCGTCTGAATCAGGATAGTGTGTCTGCTTTTATGTAAGTACATCAATAATAATAAGTCTTTTTTCAGACATTTTTATGTACAGTCTTTCTTGCTAACTGCAAAAAAGCATATGTTCTTCCTGTCAAGGCCCCCGCAGAATACCAGTGTCGTGGCAGCCCTAAATTGCCATCACAAATACTGAGCGGAGGATCTTTTTTGGTACAGTGGTTGTTTACTCTTATGTCTGTAATCTGCAATTTTTTTGTGTATTAAATAAAGATATTCTTATTCTTATAAATTTAAACGAGACACAATAGAAATTCCATTGTTATGCGGTCTTATGAGACTGCTTGGTTGTTAACGGGTTAAACTAGACTTGCCTCGACAACCCTGTGTGTCTCTTTTGACAGTGGCCTCCTCCAACTGTGACCACTTATCTCTATTACCAGCCACTCTTGTCCATAGGCTACCTGCTATAACCTTGATCTCATCTTGACCCATCTTCTGAATGGCCTGGCTCGTTTCCTTTCTTTATTACTCGTAAACCAGTACATGATGATTTTAGACCATTTGTCTTTGCCTCTGATGGTGTCCCCTGTCCATTTCAATTTAAGTTTTCTGATGGTTGCTATGATATCTTCAGTTTCGGTATGTTTCTTTATAGTTATGGTTCTCATTCTATCTGAAAATCTTTTCCCATTTAGCATTTTGGCACATTGCAAGTTTCTTTAGTGACTGCCCAGATTTGACAACCATTTGTAAGTACAGGTACAATGCAGGTATTAAACAGTTTCCGTTTGATGGTCATGCTCATTTCTTTGTAAGTACATTATCTTAATCAAATTTATATTTTATCATTGTGACAATCACTCAACATCAGCCCACTGCTGGTCAGGCCTCTCCAAATGCATGACACTGAACCTGATTATTGGCTATTATTATATAATATAAAGCGTTTATTTTAGACAAATTAGTACATAGTTACGTACTTAGAAACATAGTTTTAATTCTTTATAGGTTAAGCCTTTTAATACGTTTGCCCTATTTCTTGGCAAAAAAAATCAATAAACATCTGGTTAATAATATTTATTATCTGGCGAAAATCGGTGTTGCGTGTTTAAAATCTGTGTCAAAAGAAACAGGCATCATTGGAAGAAATTAATAGAAGCCTATAGGCAAGGACATACACGACATTTTATATGAACTTTTTTTCATATACTATTGTTATTACTCAGAAATAAAACCCATTTTATTTTATTTATTTTCATGCAGGCTAGTAATACTACTGATAGATGCTTGTATCTTAAATCTTGATGTTCCCTGCTAGTGTTCCTTTTAATAAATTAATAACTATTATGTAAATCTATTTAATTTTTATACAAGTTTATTTTTATTACAATAATAAAAATCAGACTATAAGATCAAAAACCTCTACACCAATTTTTAAAGAAAATGATTTATCTTTATTTTATGAATAATTTCATTTCTTGATTTCTAATCTGCAGCTCAATAATGCGAGGTTGCGACAACATGTGCACGTATTGCATTGTACCATTCACGAGAGGTAGAGAGCGCTCACGTCCAGTGAACTCTATTGTTGATGAAGTGCGTTTGCTGGCCGATCAGGGTGTCAAGGAAGTCACACTGCTCGGGCAAAATGTTAATAGTTATCGGGATATTTCACAGCAGACGGAGAAGGCTGATACTCAGATGGCTAAAGGTATGGAAGAATTAAAGGAATGATGTAATAAAAATATAGGTACAGCATCAAGTTTGTTTGCGATACTCATTATTACTACAAGCCTTGTAACTGTATTTCCTGTAAAAAAGGCTGACAAAGGTGACTGAGTTTGTTCTCATCACCAGCCAATATATAGTCCCGAAGCGGTGGTAGGGCAAAGCTATATTTTGGCACGTGTATAAGTGCCCGGAAGTGGGCCTATATACTGAATAAACCATGCTAAGCGAGAGATGTGCAACTTACTTGTCGGGCATCATGTATCGTTATTTATAATAATAAAGTAACAAATTACAGGTTTTAAAACAGTATACAAAAACAAAAAAGGTGGACTAAGATTTGCTGATCTGTTGGACAAAGTGTCGTCTGTAGACCCTGAGATGAGGATACGGTTTACAGCAGCTCATCCTAAAGATTTTCCTGATGAGGTAAGTGTTACTAGCAATAACTGAGATATTAAGTTTACTTTGACAAAATATATTTGCACACCTGCATGCAGGTTGAATACTTGTACCAAGATAAGCTATTGTAAACATCTTTTGAACTTGTGTTCTGGCAAATAAACGCATTTATTCTTTTATTTATTTTTTTGATATATTCCATCAGTAATATAGGTTTACAAGAAACTAGAAACTTATAATAAACTCATGGAATTCCACTCAGAATATTCGGATAAATCTATGCTATAGTTCGTCGCACGCATTCGCTTCATTTAGCGTTGCTCATACATTTTTTCTAAAAACCCAAGCGTGTCCCCGCTTGTGTTTTAGCGAAGCCCCTCAAGGCTCTTGCAGCGTGCGGGCGATGCCATGTATGATGTATGTGCAGTAGTTACCTACACCCATAGTTCAGTAAATTGTAAACTACTATCGGTCGAAATAAATTTATTTATTTCATTTCATTTCGGTAGAGTGGTCGCTCGTCGCAGTCGCTTGCACGATGCACAGTTTTTTTGTAGCTTGAAGCCTCGGGGAGTCGGTACGATAATCGACAGCGACATCTTTCGAAATGGCTGGTACTTTGCACGAGCTCTAAAACCAATCGCTTTGCAAAGAATAAGTTATTCTAGAATTTCTTTATTCTGCAACCCAGGTTCTCGAAATAATATCGTCGCGTCCTAATATCTGCAAGATGTTGCACCTCCCCGCGCAGGCGGGTTCCAGCGCCGTACTCGAGCGCATGCGCCGTGGGTACACGAGGGAGGCTTACCTACAACTAGTTGACCATGTCAAGAGAACTATACCTGGAGGTAAGATTTTATTATTTTTATTTTATTTTTTATTTTATTTAATATGGCTTACCGTAAGATAACGATAGCTAGTGTAAAACTCTTCATTCTTCAACAAAAAAGTACAACAGAAATAGTATTGGGGTAAGGATAGAGCCTTGCGTGACACCAGAGTTGATAGCAGAGAACTCGTAAATTTTTACAGCTTACAAATACTTTTAAGGTAATATTATCAAGAAAATCTTTACAGGCCATTCGAACTTCACGAAGACTGTCATTCTGGACGAATTAACACAGTCAAATGCCTTATCTTTATCCACAATATTAGTAAGATATATTTTTTCAGTGGGCCTATCAACAGATATGATCTGTGGGTTCTGTGGCGAGACAGAAGAGGAATTTGAAGAGACATTAACGCTTATGGATATTGTAGACTACAATATAGCTTTTCTTTTTCCGTACAGCATGCGAGAGGTAATTTTATTTTTATTTATTTAGGATAACAAACAATTGTACAATTTCAAATACAAAATGTTTTACAACAATATTACTAATTGCACAATCAGCACCGTTTTATGGCATCATCGCTTTATGCGATCTGTTGGCGGATTATTTCATAGGCGTCATTATAAAACATTTAATATGGTTGATACCAATTTTATGGGAACACCTAAGAAATAAGAATTCGGTTTTTAGGCATGTCTGATGATTGAAAAGTCTGAATTTCAAAAATGTTGATGTTCAAAGTTCAAATAAACTATTAAAACTCGCTATTTTGAACTCCTGAATTAAAAACGTCACAAGTTTTGAGATTTATTTTTGAGATTAAGAGATTCGGTATTTTGAAATTACTATATGAAACTATTCGAAATAAAGTTATTCGTATTTATTTAGTACCGGTTGCAAATATATTTTTTCACTTGCCAGAAAACAACAGCATACCGCAGATACAAAGATGACGTTTCTGAAGAAATAAAAAAAGAAAGGCATAATCGGATGATAGAATTATACCGACGGAAATGCCAGCTCCTAAACGAAGCGGAAATCGGGAACACTCACCTGGTCTTAATAGAAGGGACAGTGAAAAAAACTGGCCAAGTCCTAGGCCGAAATGAATTCTACCTAAAAGTGGTATTTGACCAAGAAGAGATTTTATCTGAAGATGGAGGTAAAAGAATTGCAAAGCCAGGGGATTATGTAGCTGTGAAGATCCTTTCGGCGAAATCATCTGTGTTGAGTGGAAAGGCATTGTATCATACTAGTATTAGAGATTTCTATAGAAAATGTAGTTGGAGTGACAGAAGTCAGATTAGATTGTAAGTATTGTTGATATTATTAAATTATTTAGTTACAAACATTGCTTTCACTTGTTATCCGTTATACTACATGAAATTTTTACGCGTCTACATTAATTCTTGGACATATATAATTATTATTTGTCAGTTCAGGCTGCGTTATTAAGTTATTTTAGCGAACTTTAACTATTCCCGAATTGATATTAAGGGATTATTAATATGTTAAGGGAGAGTGGCCTCTCCTGGTACGTGTTTCCAACGTTTAAAAGGAGTGGTTCTGCCTCTATATTGTTATGTTTTTTCAATTTTACAATGAATAAATATTTTGATTTTCATATTCCCTTAGCATTGTCCGAGTGTGAGCGCTAAAATCTATTACAGGGAGTAGTTAACTCAGGAAATGAACTCAGGGATTTTTTTAGACCATTACAAAAAAAAACAAAATAATTTAGTTTGTGACACTTCAGAAGTGCAGTTTTATTAGAATCGCTAAATCAGTACAAAATGGAACACAATAAATATTCGGTATTTTACACTAAACATACAAAACGTGCTTATGAACTATATTACATATAAATAAAATAACCTTCATATTACAACGATTTGACTATTAAAGTATTTCAAAGATTTTCTTTTTTAAAAACATTCGATCAATAAAACTTATTAATAAGTTTGAACATTATTCATAAAGACAAATAACGTATTATTATTTCACAAATAATATTATGCACCTATGATAAACATGTTGTAAAATCGTTATAATATGAACCATTAATACAGATTCCTGGCAATACAAACATCACACACATACGCAATAATTGTATTTCGTTACGTACATAAATACAACCGAACTTATAAAATGTTTATGTTGTATAGCTCAAGTGAGATGGAAGTATACGCTCAACGAACAGAGCAATCAACTTCTTCCAGATGGGGTTAAACAATTTTGTTTGTGTTTAGTATATTTTATAAAAGTTAGAAGGTATTTTATAAAAAGTAAACAACGTTTGCAGTTTGAAATTATTTCAAATTTTAAATAGTGACAGATAAAATAACTTACAATAATTGTGATACATGGCATCAATATGTTTTATATTAAAAAATAAATTTGTACTTTATTTGTTATGTTTTTGAGACTAAACTACACGTGATGTTTTATTATAGTTTTGAGTATAAAAGTGAGTATTTTGTTCTTTAATATTCTATCAGTGAGTTTTCATGTGACAATGTGATAGTTATAAGGACTTAACTAATTTAAAAATTAAATTTCCAATTAAACGGTTTTCTTGTAAGACATAACTGTTAACGTAGTGGAACCATCGTAATTTAGATTCAGACAGGCGATAAATTTTGAAATTTAATGTTTTTTTGTCATACATTAATTAGATCAATCAGCAATATCATGTCTAGTTGCCTCTAAAGACGCTTAAGCAATATTGTTGTCGCAGGTATTGTTTAAATAATTACAAAGTTCAAATCAGTAAAAGAAAACAAATACGTCTGTACAAAATGCTTGAATAATAAGGCTAAATGCTGGCCAGCAAAAATCCTTTAAAACTACAGAAATAGGCACTGGAAGGCACTGAAGTCGCAGTTTCTTTTACACCAAACTAGAAGCACCTACTTGTGCACCCACTTTCCCAGTACCTACATTGACTCGCTGCCCAGAAAGGTTATCTGAACACTCCACATGACCTGACAGACTTGGAGAAGGCCCTTGAGAACTTCCATAAACTTTAGTGCTGTACCCAGAGTCGTTGTGAGACTCTCTGTCCGTCTGGCTTTGGGTTTCTGTCAAATGGGTATTTATAGCCAACGATTGAAGGCGACTATGCAGTAAATTGTGGTCAGCCACAGGCTTCCTAGTCATGCCATGTGCGTTTCCCCTAAAGTTTGGGAAAACTGGTGAATGGTTATCGTAGTAACCGCCGCGAAAGTGGTCGTTTTGATTCGCGATCTCTATCTCCGTATTCTGGTCTAAATGATCGCCGTAGCATTGGGGTATGCGTTCCATTTCTCTCATCATGTGGTCTTTCATCATTGCGTCGAAGACTCCGGTCTGATGGTGGTACAGAGGGTTTCTGCTTCGAGCTGGCACTTGAGTGTGAGGTAAGCCTGTCTCGTTATAATCGTACTGCGCTTGGCATGGATTGTACTGAGGCACTGGTATACCGGTGTCGATCATGTCTCTGTAAGGCATCTGATGGTGCATTTGTCTGTTGGAAATATCGTGGAAGTAAGCATCCTTAGGTATCATCGTCCGTAAATCATGAGCATACATGGTATTGTGATTCCCTTGGACCTGTGGGGCTGGTGATTGAGATTTATTTGACATGGTTTCGTAGTTTGGTAATGGCAATGTCTGTAGTAGGTTCGTATTTCTCATAGGCCCAGGCTGATTGGTGGTTCTAATGGGGTTATCTTCCTCATCGCTGCTCTCGGAATTGTTCCCATTGTCTTTAGGTGGGGTTTGGAAAGTTTTCCTCGTTGGGAACGGTATGAGGTTGTGCAAACTAAATCGTTTACTCTTCGGTGGCTTCTCCTTCAGCACGGGTGCCGGTCTTTGAGGTTGTTGCGGCATCTTCAGTATTCCTGGGCACGGCAGAGTGTTGACTGGTGCGATTGGTTCTTCTTTTGTTTCGGTGGGGGGCATTTTCCTTGGCAACGCTGGAGGTTCGGGTGATTGACATCGCTGTTGGTGTTCCACTTGGGCAACCAACTCTTGCACCGACTTTCTCGGTTCCCGAACTATGGTGTTTTCTTCTCTCGAATAGTTTCCCTGTTTACGCAGCTTTACATAGCCATCCTGTGATATGTCCAGAGACTTAGCATTACTCCTTGATAACACTTCAGACATTTCTTTTTCAAGCATCACCCTTTTCCGAATATCGTCTGCAGTTCTTTGAAGAACTTGGCTTTTCCAAACTGGTACGCTCTGTGAGTTATCATTCTGAACTCTGTGGAAATTGTCTCCGTCTGAATCACTGGCTTTGTAATCAGAATGTCTGTTGCTACTGCTCGGTGATTTGGTATTTGATTGTCGACTAGGAGATGCGTATCTTTCATAATTTGGTACTGCCATTGGCACTGGGGATTGCGAAACGGAAATCTTATTGGCTTTCACGTGAATTTCTGCTGTGACATTTTGTGAATGGCTTTCGCGTATAGGACTTGCGTGTGATGTGTGAGGGGATCTAGAAGTTCTAGAACTCGTGCTGGGGCCAGCATCAAGCTGGTCGCTACTTTTTGAATTTTTAAACAAGTACTTTCTTCTTGGAGTTGGAGGTGATCGTCTAGTGTCTAAAACCTCGGTACTTTTAGATGTAGCTTTAGTTTCATTAAGATCTTTGGCATTGCTCTCGTAATGTTCCTCGTTTTTGTTAAAACTTCTGATCAACCTGTTTACTCTATTCCATTCTTCAGCGTGTGTATCAAGGAGTTCTAGACTTCTAGTTCGCTTCAAAGGTGGTATGTCTAAAGAGCCTTTAGGACTGAAATCTAGTTTTCTTACTCTTTCCGAGGCTCTGAACATCATGCCTCGTGTCAGCCACTGTTCCAAATGTTTATGTCTCTCCTTGCACATCGCTCGCTCCGCAGCAACAAACCTTGTCAATTCTGAAATCTGCCCTTGAGTTTTCATTTCTAAATCTGTGACTTTCTGATCTAATCTCTCGTGAGCTCTGTCTATATGTCTCTTCAAGTCCTTCTTATCATCATTTAGTTTATCTTCCATGTGTTTGAAGAACGGCGCGCAGTAGCAAGTGTAGCCAGCTCCTATTGGACCCTTTTTGATGTTTCCAGCCAGATCCAAGTAGTACTGCTCGCCTTTTTTGAGAGGTTCGGTGGGTAACGAGCTGAGTCTTGGCTTCGGGAAGTATTTAGGATCGGGGTAGTAGTGGCAGCCGTAAGGAGACCACTGAACGGTAGGCGGCTGTTGTTCGAAATGAACGTTTTTCTTTTTCTTATCTTTGTTTTTCTTTTTCGCATCATCTGGTTCGTCTACTCCTCTTTCTTTGCTTTTATCTCTATGTTTTTCTTTCTTCTTAGGTTGTTTTGCTACTGGTGTGTTCAAAATGTTGATGATTTCTTCAAGGCCTTTCCTCGTGGCAATGTCTCTAGCGGTCTCACCTTGTTGGTTCTTAAGTGACTTGTCGCAGCCCGCCTCAAGGAGTATTCTGGTCAGTTTCCGTCTACCCATTGCAGCAGCAATGTGGAGAGCAGTGTCTCCATTTTTGTTCTGCTCGGAAACCTTGCACTGAGCCGAGATGAGAATTCTCGTGACGCCAGCGTGGCCGTACCGGGCAGCAGTGTGAAGTGAGGTATCGCCGTACTGAAATAGATAAATTATGAGTTTATAGGCAAAGTGATTAACGACTGAAGATCATAAATAATATTATTATGGAATAAGAAACACCACTAGATGGTTTGATCTCTTGTCAAAAGTTTGAGCTTTATGATATTTTTTAAGTAAACAACTGTAACTGACAGTAAGTATAACCAGCGAAAATTTGCTGATGGTTTTATTAAACCACGCGTAAGTTGATTTGCCAATACTCGCCACGCTTGGCAGGCGGGTTGGCGAGCGCAGTTTTTTTATGAGATTTCGCACGCAGACGCTGCTGCTCGTCTCGTGCTACAGGAATCAGTCGCTCTTACAACACGCCTCCTGTTGGCGATGAAGGTTAAGGATCTCCTTACATTATTCTGTACATCGGGCGGCGCGCCGGCCAGCAGCAGCTCGCGGCAGGCCTGGTTGTGCCCGTTCTGGCACGCGAGGTGCAGCGGCGCGAAGCCGGCCGCGTTGCGCGCGCGCAGCCCCGCGCCCGCCGCCGCCAGCAGCGCCACGCAGCGGCTGTAGCCCTTCCACGCCGCCTCGTGCGCCGCCGTGTTGCCGTGCTGGGGATTATTATTACATTTGATAAAAAGAAAAAAAATCAATAGGGAACATCATCTTCTCATCATTATTTCAGCCATAGGACGTCCACTACTGAACATATGCCCAATGACTTCCAGATTGGCCGGTTGGAAGCGGTGTGCATCCAGCGTCATCCTGCGACCTTTACCAGGTCGTCTGTCCACCTTGTGGGTGGACGTCCTACGCTACGCTTACCGGTACGTGGCCTTAATTCTATAACCTTTCTACCCCATCGGTCGTCATTTCTACGTGATATATGCCCAGCCCACTGCCACTTCAGCTTGCTAATCTGTTAGGCTATATCAGCGGCTGTTGTTCGTTCACGGATCTCCTCATTTCTGATTTGATTAAAGATATCCTTGTCTAGCACGCGACTTTAATGTGTCGTAAGTTAGGTATTTATTTATTTATTTATTGAGGGGACAGATTATGAGTTAGTTGTAGTGTTGCATCGGGTTGTAAATATCGAAAGGAAAACGTAGGACGTCAAACGTAGGAAGGTCAGGACTTAGTAAAATGTCATGTTGCGCCCGCTCGTCTCGTGCGCTCTCATCTTTTAGCATGTTTCCAAAATAAAATTGTCTTAATAATTCGTTTCGGACACACTCCACCATAGCACGATATGTATCTTCAGGTATAGCGCACTGGGATCTTAATAATCGAAATTTAATTGCGACATGAGTTAAATTACGGGAATTGGGTTTCATAACGGCGGCCTTCACTACACACCATGACGCCACTAAGATCCTCGGCTATTCTTTTCAATCCGCTAAGAATGCGTCCAGCCAAGATCCTGAGCAGGACGCCTAAAGTTCAGCTTTTTCATCTAAATAGCAAAAATTGGGAAATTATCAGTCAGCAAACGTATTAGGGCCTCTGCCCTATAGCACGACCACCAAAACACTCTATGATACATCGACTCGAACTGTCTTTTTTTTTAAAATATGATAGATAAAGCCGCCATGTTTTTATCAAAACAGTAATCATAACACGTGACGTCACCGGCACGGCGATTCAACATGGCGGCTATATCTATCATATTTTTACAGTTGGTGTCGATAAATCGCTATATCATATCGTGTTTTGGTGAACATACTAGGGGGGCTGGGCTGGTTATGATAGTGAAGGTGTTGTACTGGTGAAGTTCTCACCACAAGGTCCTGCTTGTTGGGGTCGGCGCCGCGCCGCAGCAGCAGCTGCACGGCATCCACGTGCCCGTCTGCCGCCGCTCGCTGCAACGCGCTGCATCCATTCTGCAACAACAGACCACTTTTTATCATCATCTTTATCAATTCAGCCATAGGACGTCCTTCTGGGCCTCCCCTAGTGATTTCCAGATTGGCCGGTTGGAAGCACGTCACAGACGTCACAGTCATACAACACACATCATACAGAGATGGTATAGAAACGCAGCCAAGAAGTCATGGGCCAACCAACATGGTTTGTTGAGCACCTGATGTTGGCAACTTACTAAATACTAAGTTTAGCTACTAGAATCAGAGAACTAAAAATTTTATAGAGGATTTGAGACCATAATATATTACCATAACATAATATGTAGACAGCGCAGCGTACGTTCACCCACAAAGTGGACAAACGACCTGGTAAAGGTTGCAGGAAGCCGCTGGGTGTAGGCCGCCTATATCACAGCCTGCATACTTAACAAATTCCATTAATTCAATGAAAATAATTTTACTTGAAAAAAAATTTTCAACTAATATTGTAAAAGCTAAACTACAAAAAAAGAAGTTTGAGTTCCATTAAACCCAACAACATTATTAACTATAGGTATTACTAGTTCATTTCGCGTTACAATTTTATGGAATATATTAAGGACCTCTTTCACCACTTGCTGCTAAGTTCCAGATAACCTGACACTTTTTTGACAGCTAATTGTATGGGTTATCTGTCAAAACAAGTGCCAGATAGGTTATCCAGAACTTATCAGCAAGTGGTGAAAGTGGCCCTGAACATCTTACGTTAGCCGTTAAAATTTATGCACACTCATTGGATAGATTTGTGGCAGACATAATTGGCCCGTAACTCTGCTCTGTCTGAGACTGCGTATGCGCTCCCTTTGTGTTGACGACTTCATAATGCAAGGTTTGGCATAATAACGAGCATACATTAGCCGGTTAAGAATGTTCTGTCAATTTGAGAGGTAATGGAGATTTAAATGTAAAGCATCTAAATTTTAATTATTGCTTAAAGGATTTCCAGGGATTTAAAAATATATATTTCAAAGAACTTTACCTACCTACGGTATTTTATTACATTTTAATCATAAATCACTTTATATTTTTGATAACAGAAGCTTGAATTAACATTTAAAAGATGTCGTAAAAAGTTATATTATACTTTGGAAATCAGAAATTGCCCTCTAGAATGTATCAGTAAATTAGTTTACATCTTCAGTAACAAAAAAATCCAGTTAAACCTTGTATTTGTTAATTACTTTTGACGGCCATTACTTACTTATGCGGTGAATTTATGTTTTCTTTGAATTGAATATAGAAGAGCTTCATCCCTGTCGGATAGTGTCTATCCATCCATGTCATGCAAGACATGCGCCCCAATAGTTACTCGTGGGTATTCAGTCTAATTGCAAAACCGATATATCTTAGTAGGTACTCATGTTTAATTAAATACTATCATAGATGCCATGACCCTCGAATTCCGCTCTAATTAATACACACTAAAACGGGAATTAACGCGAATAACGCGATCAGCAATAGGTACATACTTATTTTACCTTTTATTTGCCGCTCTAATTCTCCAAAATACCTCCTTCTAATTTGCCTAGCACACAATTCCAATAGAAGCAGTGGTAGGGTATAAAATTGGAACGTGCAAAAGTAAAAAACTCGGATTAGGCCCTGCGATGTTTTTATGGAGGCTCCACTTGGGTGGCTCCACTGGGGAGTGCCCCCTAAGCCGGCTAGCGCTCGCTGTCAGGCGAGTCCCAGCTGAGCTGGGACTACGGAGTGTGCCTCTGGCCCTAGGCCTATGTCTGAACCCGTGGTACCACATGTCTCCGGAGTCCCACATAACCTCCGGCCGCCCCGCGGCTTGTGCGTTTTTCAAGATGATAAAAAAAAACCCTGCGATGCCACCAAGCGCGTAATGTGTCGATACTTGGACACTCATCTTTTTAGGGTTCCGTACCTAACGATAAAAACTAGACCAAATCACTAATCCTCTGCTGTCTATCTGTCCGTCCGTCCGTCACGGGTCTATTTATTTTAAACGGTAATAATTACACTCAAGATTTTGTACAGTGTGTATTACTAAGTTCCATTTAACACAAAGTAAAAAGTTTAAAAGAAAGTGTTTTTTGCGCGATTTTAATAAAGGCAATACAAATTAACGTAACTAAACTTTTAACTAGTACCTATAAGTATAATGCAAACTCTTATATGACGAACAAATAACAATAATAATTGACCAAGCGTGAATTTATTTATTCCTGTGCCATCTTTACGTATTGTATTAGTGTTATACAAAACCACTTACTTTACAAAAAAGCAGTGTTAAATATGTAGGCGGTGGTACCGAACCCTTCGTGTGCAAAGTCACCCTTGGCCGTTGGCCGTTTATTTCGTTCACAATTTAGGCTTACAAATGTAGGTGTTGACTTCTTCTTCTTCATATACACCCTATTATGTCTACATCTGTACAAAACGATATTAATGTCAAAAAAACTGCAACGAGGGTCCTTTCCCGCGAACCGGATAGCAGGTTACAACTCAACTAATGGCATTTTATTTAGTAAACTATTTTCATACGCAATTATCTCAATTTCATTAATTGACTTTAGCACAGGCAATCTTTATGATGCAATTATAAAACAGGCTTACTCTACGACTGACCAGTAGAGATACAGAGAAAAAGGGCTAGATAATAAGTTATTAAAACAATTTAATTATTGTGCATGTGTGCTCATAATTGCTTTCATATCTATTGTAAACATTCTAGTCAAAGCAAAAAAGTAAGTATTTTCTTTCGTTTAGCTAGCTAGCTCGGCTCACACTTTACCGGTTTTTGGTTTCGAATCGATTTCCGCGTTTTATCTTTTTTCTTTTTTTTTTTACCCTTCGAATTATATACCTACCTACGTCTTTTATCTATAAACATATTTGGATTGATAGATAAAAAAAAAATTACGCACTTATTTTTAAAACACATAATTTAAAATGAAAATGTATTTTATTTTGTTATTAAAACCAATCTTAATATTGGTTTTGAAACGAACGATATCCAATGTATTAATAAAGAACAAACAGGTTAGCCTTTTTTGCACCATTCAAAACAATTTATGTAAGTCTATTCTCTATGATAGGGACTGGTTTGGCCATTGATCTCATGGGTAGTTTTTATGATTTTAGAGCATGCTATTAGAACTTGTTACAGGTTATTGGTTGATTTAATTAAATCTCGCAGGGTTGTAAGAGTTAAAAAGGTTGTAAAACAGAGTTGTAAATCTTGGTAAACGGAGAAAGTGATTTTATTGGCTTAGTCGACATAAGACTTATTCGCAAAATGACCTGTAGTCGTAAAAGGACCTACTTGCTATAGCCTTTTCTCTGAAAATACCTTTGAGTAGTTACTTGTAAAAAGTTTTAATCTCTAACTGAAATTATTTTTGCAATCCTTTTTGCTGAAAAACCACTATTTAAAAGCCCTGATCATCAAGTTCCTCCTAGAAACCGTTTCAATTAAAGTGTTCTTTTTATTTTACACCATCGACAAATACCATAGTTAATATTTGTTCGTAAAGGCTGTTTAAAAAAAAACAATTTTTTTGTTTTTATTTATTCTTATTTGAATTTTAATATCTAAAAACACCACTAGTATTTTTTATTCAGCCCTATAGGTACTCATTAAACGAACAACGATGACGAGGCTATGCATACTATATTAAATCGCTTGAGATGCATTACGGCAACCCGCAAATTGGCTTCTAAACAGAGTGCTGTATAGATGCGGATAAACATTGTTATTACAGACCCAACTCTATGGTCGAGACGATTTGCGGTCGCTGGGTTAGGAGTTTAAAATATAATAGTAATTTTGTTTTTATATGACCTTGGCTTTTTTTAATCGTAGCCCGGGATGCATCTCTTTTGTCCACACAATTAGCGTACTAACGTCCCCATTTCAATTCCTGGCCCCGATTAGAACCATTCGATAACAAATTGTCGACCGGAAAACCACGAGACAGTATAGGATTTAACATTAGTGTGTTTGTGGTTTTCCGTTCGACATTTTGCTATGAAAACAGTTCTGGAACGGGGGCCTAGTTCGGGTCAATTTAAAAAAAAACTTCTATATTGGTTCTGGGTGTACTGCGAGACGCCCCTGGTAAAATACATTGTCTACTACCTCGTAACACAATGATGTCTTCTTTAAGACAGTAACAATTGGTGTTTTGTCTGGCAAAAATATATTTAAGTAATTTATGGCAGAGTAGGTAGAGAATATTTATATAAGTAGATAGATAGATACTCTTTATTGCACACCACACAAAAGAAACAGTACAGAGAAACAATACATTTAGAATGGTACAATTTAGGCGGTCTTATCGCTAAGAGCGATCTCTTCCAGACAACCTTCAGGTAGAGGAAAGTTGGAAAAAAAAGTTATATAATAATAAAATATGTAGTAATAAAAGTAATTAAGGCAAAAGACCAAAGTAATGGACAAAATCCAAAAATGTAGCAAGCTAAGTGACAGTGGGCCGGCAAATCTGTCGCAGAACGATAAAAGGCGGAGTAAACGGGTTCTCGAGTGGAGACCACGCTTTGGCAAACGTAATGTAGGACGGACTTGATGGACCGACGACTTTAGGAAGCTAAGCTTAGCCATTGACGGCTGGATGAAAAAAGCGTGGGATCGTGCTCTTTGGTGCTCTTCGGGGGAGGCTTATGTCCAGCAGTGGACTGCAATAGGCTGACATGATGATTCCTCTTGGCTATTTTTTAGCCCGCGATTGATATTTGGGTTTTTTGAAAATTTTTCAAACATGAATCGCACTAGTGCAGTCTAATCAGTATTATTTATCTATGTACTTATCTCTAACTAGATAGATAGATAGACATTTTATTTTGCAACACAGTCACATATTCACAAAAACAAGACACAAAATAATAAAATGAAGATAACCAATAAGTAAAAAATAAAAAATAAATTACTACTTAATATGTGTCAAATAAACATTTGCTTGCTTTCTAACATCATAATTATAAAATAAATAAATGCTGAATTGGACTTTCAATGCCTTATTTTATTTCAATTGCTCAGCTTTATTTCAATTTACACATCAAAGTGATAGTTAAACTTTTTACTATACATTTAGATAGGTAATTGTCCGCGGACCAAGTGTATTATGAGCGCTGAACAAAAAGCGCAAATGGCCTGTTCAGTGGCATTAAAGAATCGTTAAAAAGTTAATATTACATGTTTTTATAGCAATTGTAAAGTTATTGCAATGTATGTGATGTTGTCCAATATTTATTTATTATACTTTATTCTGTTTATACACTTTTATATTATAAAGCTGAAGAATTTGTTTGTTTGTTTGCTTGGTTAAACGCGCTAATCTCAGGAACTACTGGTACCTACGATTTTTTTTTTTTGTGATGGATGGTCCATTTACCGATAAAGGTTTAGGCTCGGACTACATGCATCCGGAATTTTTCAGAACCACATACAAAGAGAAAAAACGGATTGAATCCGGGCTTGTCCGGAGCCGTTTTGTATGGAGTTCAGATAAATTCCGGATGCATGTAGTCCGGGCCTTGGTTAGGATAGATAGTCAAAGGGTTATATCACGCTACGGCTAATATAATGTAAACTATAATGTAAATGTAACATAATGTAAATCCGTTATTGGCTCTAAGGTCAACATGTAATATCCAAACTATGTTAATTAAGAGCTGTGGATTTTGTTAAATAAATAAATTAAAAAATAGAAGCTGAGTATTAATGAAAAATGTAGCAAAAACGGGAAAAAATATTGCTTTTAAGAGTTTAAAGTGTGTAAACGGTTAAAGTTACCCAAAAATCATGTATGACGGAATTGTTCCTTTAATGGGAACAGAAGATCTAAAAAAAAGTCCCTGACAGAATATCTCTTTTATGTTTGACTTACCTACTAAAAACCTTTTTTTGGTAATCAGATTTGCTCTAAAATAATGCATCGGCGATATTATTTGCCATGTGGGGCCTTAAAGAATACTCTTCCCCACCGCCAACAGGAGGCGTGTCGTAAGAGGCGACTAATTCCTGTAGCACGAGACGGCCAGCAACGGCTGCGTGCGAAATCTTATAAAAAACTGTGCTCGCCAATCCGCCTGCCAAGCGTGGCGAGTATTCGCAACCCCGAACGAAAGTCATTGGGAGGAACTATCCTATGGCTGAACTGATGATGATGATGATTATTATTTGGAGCTGGGAAGTGACATGCCTCGTTGATAAAGACTTTTAAGAACAGATTTAACTCGACGCGGGCGTGGCCGCGGGCGGAAGCTTTTACTGTAGGAACAACATTCTTCTTTTTCTCGTGTCGGTGGCAATTCTCTCATAATTTTGATAACCAGTATTCCGCTACACGCACCGCACTAGCGGTGGCGCGTAAAAGGTCTTCACGTGTGCCGCTGTCCGAGCACGCGGGACATGATAGAAGGTGGCCCATGGTTTGGGGGGAAGCACCGCAGACACACTTGCTGTTGGTGGTGTCAATGTAGCCCCACTTTATTAGATTTTCCTTACAACGACCTATCCTAAAGCCAATCTGTTACAGCGGTATGGGAAAATATAACCTTTTTTGATAGTTTTTGCTCTCTAACTTATGTTTATTTATCAAATTATGCAGGCCCAACAATATTAAAAAATATCGTTAAGTAGGCTGCTTCCAACCGGCCAATCTGGAAGTCACTGGGGGAGGCCTATGTTCAGCAGTCGATGCCCTATGGCTGAAATGATGATGATCATATTATGAGTAAGTTTTGTGTTTAGGTTCCTGCAGCTACGACATGGTCTTATACACTCATCATCAGCTTTTTGTAATGATTTCTAATTATTTTTTGTTTGTCCAGCCCTCCTAGCATGACCACCAAAACATGATATATATTTATCGTCACTAGAGTTGTAAATTGATGGTCATATGCTATAAGCGTCCGTCATTTATGATAAATGCTCGGTCACATTGGACATTTATTGTCACGATGTTCACATATTTTTTTAGTATAAACTAAAAAAAAGAAGAATTCCTCTAAAGTAAGTCTTAAATGTTATGTATTTGACAATAAAAACATACAATAAAACATGTAATTTGATCTGGATTGAACAAAAACAAAAACTTGCGCGTGACGCTTTTTAGCTTGTTCGTGCAGAAAGATAAATTAATTTTAGAAATTTCATTTCGTTATAGATCATTACTACTAAAGCCTGTCTTTCATATAACAATGCACTTATTTGTAACCAATTTTTTTTTCATAGTTTGTCAATAGAATTGATTGTGACGTTAGTGACAATAAATGTCCAAAATGTCCGGTCACATTGAGAAAATGTCCAATTTGCTCGGTAATATTGGTCAGATATTTATAACGTGACGGACACTTTACAACTCTAATCGTCACCAACTGTAAAAATATGATAGATATAGCCGCCATGTTAAATCGCTGTACCTACTGGTACCTTTCGATAAAAAATCAACATGGCGGCTGTGTCTATCGTATAAAAAAAGACAGTTGTCGTTGATAAATCGCTATATCATATTGTGTTTTGGTTTGGACAGAACAGATTTCGATACGATTTGTCAAGAAGCTAAGCAGAAGTTAAGCAGGACTAATCTAGGCTAATTATTTTCCCGAAAATATGATTGATTCCCGAGTGATGCGCGAAAATGTAAACGGAATACCACGTAGGCGGTGCTTTGGGTAAAAGTTAACGCTAAATAATCCCGTCACCGCTTACATAAAACTACTCAACCTATAATTACCGATATGATTAATAAATCATATAAAGATGGATCACATAGATAAACGTAATAGTTTATGGTCATACTCGTTAGTCTCACGGTGCAGGATCTCACTCAATTAACCACTTGTTTTTTACTTAATTAAAACTTACTTTATGGCTAAGTCTGGGTAGCATAAAGTTATTTCAATTTTATTTTGGCGCGGTGTTGTGCGGGTTTTGTATTTTTTAAGGAATTAATGTTAGAAAGTTTTTTTTTAAATAAGCCTGGCATTTCTCACTGCAGGGCAAAGGCCTCTAAATCTTTCATCTCTATCTAGAGCTAAGTTCTGGCAATCCCAAAGTGCTTGTCCAAATTATCTCGCCACCAATTTTTTGGCCTGGATTGCCAGCGGCTTCAGTCCACCTTGCGAGTGGACGTCCTACGCTGCGCTTGCCGGTACGTGGCCTTTATAAAATAATGTTTTACTGATTTCTTGATTATTTACATTTCAAATGTATCGTGAATGCTTGTGATATCTAATGCTATAGGTCTATGGATCGATTGGAATATACATTTAGCCGCTTCTATGCTATTGCTGTGCAACAAGGAAGTAGCGAACAAACGATAGTCATAACAAAATTTGACAAATCGACTGCGCAAGTCGGCCTAGACAATCATATTCGCAGTCCAACTAGCAATCATAACGTCATATTGCATACAAAGTCGTCAAACACCGTTATAGGAGAGTCACACCTGCCTGTGCAAGCGCACATAAAGATTAACGACGTATTACTACAAAGGAAAAACCACTTTATTATTTGAATTTTAAGGTATACAATAAATTGATAGAAATAGAAGTCATTTTCAGGATTCGTGCTTTTGAAATAAGCCGTATTTTCAAGGACGGAAGGCGTATATACGTGTGACATGTCTTAGGCAGGAATTGAGGAGTTCTATGGTGTTATGGTAACAGGAAAATGGACGGAGCTAAGGTTAAAAGTCGTGCGTGGAAGAATCCTTTGGCGGTGGTTCTCAAAAGGCTTTTTCCGTTACTTTAAGTATGTTTTATTAATACTTTATTACTAGTGCTAGGCTTTACGTTTTTAGGTTATACAGTGTGTATGAACTATGCCTAGAACCGGGGATAATACTGATAATACTAATGACTTTCTTAATATAAAACAATTAATAATAGTGAGCGCGATTACCTAGTTTCCGTTTAATCTAATTTGTACTAAAGATTATAGTAAACTTTTGTAAAGACAGTGATAATTGGTATACCTACGTTTTGCTTTCGTATTATAACATGACTGCTTGTTATCTGGCTGACAGGTCTGCATTGTAGACTAACTTCAGTGGTTTATGGCAATGCACTGTAGTAAATATTTATGTAGTTTGTGTAAAATAATAATACCTCAATGAAAAAAAAAGTTATCTCTTTTTTTAAAAGTATTTTTTAAAGATTACAGTAAGCCAAAACCTATTCATTACACACAATAAGAATTTAAAATTCATAATCTAACGTTGTCGATGAATGATCAAGAAGACGTTCCGAGTAGCTCCGAATAAGTACGATGCAGAATAAACACGATCGATCGAGTAGAGCGAAACTATTTTATTGTTTGCATTACATTGAATATACGATTAAGTTTGTTAGACAAAAACAAAAAGTAAAGTTTTTATTTTAATAAGTCATTATGGTCCCAACCATAATGACTCAATTACTAGTGACCTATAAAGTCTCTGTTTTCAATATTAGCCCCGGTTCCAGGCCACACACTACATATACTTGAATATAGATAGGTAAAATACAATTTTATTGTGAGATAGGTAAAGTACAATTTTATTTTTGGTCACGAAGTTGCGATGATTTAAGAAAATATAAATTACCAAATTTTATCGACAAAAACACTTTAATGTCCATAAGTCTCTTCCTTAAAATGGCCGCCATTTTAGTCTGGTTTAGAACAGAGGTTGAGGAGTCAAAGGGCGAGCGCTTCCGAGGGTAAGACGGCAATAAATCCGATGTAATATTTAGAATTGCCGGATCATAGGGTCTTCACTATATCCTGATCAGAAACTATATACTCTGTTATTCAGTATATACGCCTTCTTCCGGGTACTTATACAGGTAAAACCTATTCAATAATACTAATTAATTTTGTGTAAGGCCCTCTTTCGAGCACTTATGTATCACGTCCGAAAAATATAGCTTTGCCCTACTACTGTTTTGGGACTACATATGTGCTGGTAATGAGAAGAAACTGCGCAACAAACTCAGTTACATTTGTCAGCCTATTTTACAGGAAATACAGTTACAAGACATGCAGTAAGTGCGAGCTAAGCAGGTTAAATCCATGCACTCTTGACGTTTAAATAACTGTCTCCTTTAAATTATCCTTTTGTCATAATAATGGGCTAGTTTCCTAAAAAAATCTAATTAGTCCGTCAACTGGATTAACAGAAAATATTGGACACGTATTTTTTCTTTTCTGAATCAAACAAAAAATGATGAAGATATAGCCCGTTAAAGTTCCGCGTAACGTCACGCCTTGCGACTCTTTCTAGCAAGTCGTGACGTCACGTGCTCACTTTGATGCGCTTTATCTTCGTCATTTTTTGTTTGATTGACAAAAGACAAAATATGGGTCCAATATTTTTTGATAATCTAACTGACGGACTAAATAGAACAATCATTTTTTGACCCAGGAAACTAGCCCATTCTTTTAATGTGGATTTTAAACTCATTTACAGGTAAGTAGTTCAACAAGAGTCTGTGGTACTTTATTAGAAACTTATTTACATTTCCCCAAGACTGAATTACCTAAAAAATACTTTGTGTAGTCTAAAGCTCGGAACGGCAAGTTTTTTTTTTCGAGTTTAAGATAAAAATCACAAATGATTACTGTAAAAAATTCATTCTCAAATGAATAAGTATTAGATTTCGCACTACTCTCGCACATATGTATGAGCAGTGTATCGAACGGTGGATGTATTTTGACACGTCTCATCTAGTACTTTATAACTCAATGAATATTATGCTATATATATTATTGGCTGTAAGGTCAACATGCAATATCCAAACTATGTCAATTAAGAGCTGTGGATTTTGTTAAAAAATAAATATTGTATAATAACACTGCAATCGTAACGCTGACGGCGATGTTCATAGTCAATATGACAAGTAAACGTCGATAAAATGGCGCAAGTGTGCACGCGCATTTATCGATATTGGAATGATGACAAATATCAATCACATCAGGCACAGCGGACGTGTAGAACTTGCATTATCAAAGTTACGGATACTTGTTAATATTACCACTTTTAACTAGATAAATTTAGATCAAGATCTGTCTACTTTAAACCTCCGAAACTGTCTAAATATGGACACTTTACTTTTTGTGCATTATTGTACAGAAAACAGCACGTCAACCTACCACATAACGTCAAATTTTCTCTATTGATATTGATCTCTAAGTGTTGGACATTTCAATAGGCTATTTGACTATTTTCTGGAATAGAGTTATTATTGTTGGTAGTATTTAAATAAAGCGTCAACAATTTTATTTTAATTTTTAAACCTTTGAAAATAATAAAAAATAGTATTTCATTCTTTATGTTTTTAAAAGCCAGCGAAAATGCCGTCGGTTGTCGATGTACTTGTTCGTGACGTCACGAGCCTTTGCATACCCATTGAGTTATAAAGTACTAGAACAGGCATGATAAAAACCTTCGTCGACGGTCACACTACTCATACAATGTGCGAGCGTAGCGCATAATCTAGCTTTCGGATGTCAGTTCTAGTACAAGGTTAGTCAATGGCGACGTGCCTGTCATTGTTGCTGGCGTTTTTGACAATGTAAAATACCGATAAAAATATAACATTCAAAAATGTATTTTTTACAGTAATCATGTATTATTTTTAATAACTATTAATATGTTTCGGTTCCATATGGTGCAATCTATTAAACTAAATAATTAGTTAAGTAAATTTTGGTACAAGGCAAATAGCCTATTACGTTTAATTTTTTGGGTACGTTGACCTGCCGTTGTCTGTACCTATTAGCTGTTTTTTATTGCACATAAAAAACATACTTTAGGCCTAATTTTTATTTAATAGTAATTACACAATTTTCATTCTATTCTCGTGTAGCACGGATCACAACCATTTAGTTTCTTGGTATACTATAGCATTAAGAGGGTAAAATATCGATAAAACTGCAAATGGCTGTAAATCTTTTAGCACCATTGCCTGTCCGTAGAGGTCACAGCGCTAGTGATGTTACGGTGTTGATAAAATGGCGTGATCGCGGCGGGCAGGATTTATTGTTATGGTCTCTCGCTGCGGGAGTGCTCGCTTGCTCGTCGTGACACGGTTTTGACATCGCATTTTGATACAACTTGGTCAGTGACGATACGCTGCCAGCACCCTCGCTCGCCTCTTTGTGTCACGAACATGTTTTGGTTGGTAGTCTTAGGTAAATAAACGGCTGATATAAGTGGCGATTGCACTTTTTTCCAGTCATTGTAAAAAGTACTATATATTTTTTTGTCCACAAACATTTATATGTGGTTACAGAAAAGTTATTTGCCACAGCTGACTTTTTATACACAAATAGAAAAAAAAATTATGTAGCCTTAAATCTACAATTAGCGTAGTCATATAATCATTTGCTATTTTATTTTTATTTATTTATTAGGACTACCAACAAGACAAACTCTAAAGCAAGTAAAGTACATAAGTAGTAAGTACGTATAACTTAAACTGACTTAGGGCTAAGCGTCGTCTTAGGCTGCCACGACATGTAATTTAACTTCGTATTACCTGCACTGTAAAATCATTTTATAGTTATTCGTAATAAGTAGTAGTCGTTGCATCACTGGCTGCAATGATTGGTTTACATGGTGATTTCTTTATTTTGATTTCATGATAATGTTTTATATAGCCAAATCTTTATACCCGCACCGCACCTCGCCTCTATAAGGCAGCGTTCCCCATACTCGCTTGTGGTCGCTTTTGGCAGTGATATTACGTATTAAGAGCTTCATAACTCATCATCATCAGCCTTTGGTTAGCCGCTTGGTAGGAAGCCTAGCACTCTACACTAGCCCGATTACACCCGCTAGTATGAGGCCTGAGTACCTACGAGCCTGAGGTTTCGCACAGCCTAATACTTGAGGTTGCGGAAACCGCTCGTGGCGAACCTAGCCTGAGCGCCTTCTGCGCCACAACTGCCTGGTTTATCTGAATAAGGTTTCTTCAAAAGACGACAGCGAAGGTCCGTCCGAAAAGAAGGAGCACGCCTCAATGCAAGTTTTATAAAATGTAGGAAAAGTAGAGTTTGCCTTTAAACGTCCCACTAAAAGGCCAGGCCTCACCTCAATATTATGGTGAATTGGGCTATACCCCACCACGCGAGCCCAGTGCGGTGCGATGGAGGGGCGTTGTAAGACCAGTGACTAAACATACTGTCAGATGTTATTAAGCCGCCCTAAGGCCTCTGACTAGACTATACGACTAGTATCAAGCGATATTAATAGAGACCAACTTTTAACGCAACATAATTTAAATAATAATTGATATCGTTCTACCTTGGTTCAATCCAATGACGTTTTGTTGTCATATCCCTAATTGTTTTGGTTAGGTTAGGTTAGGTTAGGTTAGGTTAGGTTAGGTTAGGTAGTATTAAGTAACTAAATTAAGCAATAAAGTAATACGAAATCACTTCTACTCTCGTTCAACAAATTACAGATAACCAAAGCGCGAGGCTGTAAACACTCGATTTAAAAGTGACAAAATAACCCATAAAAATTTACTACCACTCACCGTAACGATCCCGCGACCAAATCAAATTAGACTTTATCACTAACGAGTAAGGTGTAAAACCACTTAAAAATCATCTCGGATATTTAAAACAGTTTTTGTATAAATTAATTAAAGCAAAACCCAAAGGGACCGAAAGGGCTTCGCTAATTAACGACACCGATAACATAAATACGGTTAATTCGTTTATTTTGCATATAAATAACATAATTCTGTTCGTTTTGCAGAACTAATGGGTAATAATTTTGAATGATTTGTGTGTTTTGCAGGCTAATTAGGATGTTACGTCAAAATAAATCAAAATATGTGCTTGCGTTCTTGTCTTTGTATTAGTTTTGAAGCTAATTTATGTTTCGTTTTAAAATAATTATGTGGAACACTTCACGCTTTGGCTTAGAGATGTAAGTGGATGGGTTGATAATTTATGTACAAGAAATGAAGTTTTGCAATAAATTATTGAGAATTAGCTGTTCCGACGAACTTCGTATCGCCTCGTTTTGTTTTCCTGAATGTTTCGAAGTTTTAATAGTTATTCTGCTATTCGGGACGGGGACATATTCAAAAATCATAAATCATCAAAATCGGCCCAGCCGGTCTTGACTTATTAATGGTGTAACTAACTCGACTTTGTTTTATATCTATAGATTGAATTGAGAATTGAGGATTAATGAGGGTTGGTTAATGAAGTGTTTTTAATATTTTTTTTACATTGACCTACTTTCTTAGTGTTTCTTCGCGAGTAATGAACTTATTATCTTATTAAGTCTCACTGCATTAAAAAATAATAGTTTTTTATAATACTTTGCAATTGCTGGCTATCCAATATAATTGAAGCCAAATTATTTAAACATTGCCCAGTTATTTTTGTAGATGCCAATAGGTTATATGAATTTTTCATTCGCCTCAATAATAATAAGCTAAAAATAATGTATAACAAATGAGGTGTTCAGTATTTTGTATGTAGTTAAAATAAATTAATAATCGGTGGTTCTATTTTGTCTTCTTCTGTCATTTTGTCTTGATCGCTGCCCCTATCCCGTATCTAGTCATGTAATAAATACTTGATTGTTGTAAAACTTCTTCAGTTTATTGTTTAAGTTTATGATGTGAATATAAAATGTGGTCATGGCAGTAGAAAGACTCTGTAAAGTTTATGGATCGTGTAGGAATTGTAACTGACTAGGATGTAAAGGATTTTGACTAGCACATAAAATCCAGGAGAACTTATTTGCGGTGCATCCTTCCAAACAGCGAACGAGACTCTATTTGTAAAAACCTTATATATTTTTGTGCTATAAAGAGCATATTCATCTATTTTGGTTATTCCAACTGACTGTGTTAGCAGACCTTATAGGCTACTGCTTTGACAATAGCTGGCATCGGTATCATTGGCATATCAGCGCCTAGGCCTAGGCCTAATAGAACGCCACAGCAAGCAACTCTGGGCCGATTACGTCCGGCAGCTTCCCGAAACCTTGGCTAGGTCGTCAGTCCATAAGGTGGGAGACCTAGCCACGCCGCGTCTTTCGTAGTCGCCACTCAAGAATCATTCTTGTCCATATTCAATTACCACTTAAAATTTGCAATTCAAAGAGCTATAGGCGCATTTGGTTCTTTTACAGATAGCTCCATTACGGTTCACATTTCCAAACGAAACAATTTAATCTAATTGATCGTTACAACTGCGCTCGCCAACCCGCCTGCCAAGCGTGGTGAGTATTGGCAATCCCCCCGATGATCAGTCATTGGGGGAGGCCTTTGTTCAGCAGTGGACCTCCTATGGCTGAAATGATGGTGATGATGATGATCGTTACAATAGGGATGACGAAAAAAAAAATTTTTCTTCGTCTATTAGGTAGATTATTAAGAAGTACTGGAAACGTTTTTTTAACGTAACCAAATATATAAGAGATATATTGATTTCAAATGTCGCATGACGTTACGCCTGGGTACTATTTTAAAGATAAACTATTAGGATTTTCGCAACATAGAAGTGACGTCACGAGCCCCAAGTAACGAACTTTGACGAGCTTTATCTTTATAATTGTTTGGTTGATTGACAAAAGAAAAAATGAGTTCATTCGTTTTTGATAATCTAACTGAGGGCTAAATAAAATTTAACTTTCTTAACCCAGTCGTCATCCCTATAATAAACTACGATTATGTAGAACTTAGTCATGAATGCTTAAGTAGATTGAGTGATAAATGTAGCGATACAAACGACGTCACACTAATTTCTCGCCACATCGCCGAGGCAGGCCTTGTTAAATTAACGTTACCGTGGCGAATCAATTATTACGGTAAACAGAAGTGCAGTCTGTTATTATGTACGTGAAGACAAGACGAGCCATCCATCTTGGATTAGTCCGTCAATTATTCGAGAGTAAATTGGAACGCATATTTTCAAAAGTTAATACGACATAGGTTAATTATAGGCGGGAGGAAGGCCGATACTGCGATGTTGTTAAAACAAATGGAGATGATACTGTACAGTAAATAATACTAGACAGGGAATATGAGTCAATTGAAAAAGAAAGTACACAGGGTGTCGCGTAAAACCTTCTTACTTGAAAAACAGATTTTCATACCTATGTGGCTCCCATGACCGCTCTCTCCGTTCTTCTAACAATCTACAGCTATTTACGCCTCTCCACCACTCTGCTTTCGTCTCGAAATCGTTTACAATCAGGGCTACACGACTGTGGAACTTGCTTCCCCTTGATGTTAAGAAATCGGAATCAAAACTATCTTTTAATAATAAACTCCATAAATATTCCAATACATAATTGCAATATTTATTTATAGTACGTACGTTTATTTAGTCATTATATAAGTAGTATATGTATATATATTGTGCATTGATTTTATTTATATAGGTAATTAATTGTATCATATTAAGCTTACCACGTAATTTGTTAATGTAAGGTAATTCTTATATCGGACCTTTACCGCACCCATTACTTGTTTTTCTGCATGACCCTAAGGTTGGCTGGCAGAGAATGCTTTTAGCATTAAGTCCACCTATTGTACACTTTTTAAAGTTATGTGCAATAAATTTTTTAAATAAATAAATAAAATAAATAAAACAAGGATATCCTTGTAACCACACTGTGGCACACACTATATGTTTCATATGTTTAATTTTACTTCTCAGTTTTTTTTATTTCTTATTATTATATTTAAATTAATTATTCATCTAAATGTTTTATTGTTATTTGTTAGTACCTTGTTGATAATATTATTAGATTTTTTTTAAAAACTTTGTCTGAATTATTATAATGTGTGTGCTTTGTGTTTTGCAAATAAACAATTTATCTATCTATCTATTTATCTAACCATATATTGTATACATCATTAGTGACCAACTTATGTTTTATGACTTGCAAAGTTGCATAAAAAACAGCCAAGAGCGAGTCGGACTCGCCCATGAAGGGTTTCGTAGCAGCAAGTAACATAATATAAAAGTTCTTGTAGTTCGTTGTAACTTTGATCGATGTTATAATAGTGTAAATTGCGGTTTCCGATTTATGACGTATTAAAAAAAAAACTACTTACTAGATTTCGTTCAAACCAATTTTCGGTGGAAGTTTGCATGGTAATTTACATCATATATTTTTATTAGTTTTATCATTCTCTTATTTTAGAAGTTACAGGGACACATATTTTACCGGAAGTGTCTCTCGCGCAAACTATTCAGTTTAGGAAAAAAAGATATTAAAAACCTCAATATCATTTTTGCAGACCTATCCATAGATACCCCACACGTATGGGTTTGATAAAAAAAAAAAGAGTTACAGTTCTAAGTATGGGGAACCGTCAAAAAATTTTGTTTTTTTTCTATTTTTGTGTGAAAATGACAGACAGACATGAAGAATCTATAAGGGTTCCATTTTTGTCATTTGGCTACGGAACCCTAAAAATCGACTTCCCATAAAAAATTAACTAACAGCCGATTGAATTTGTATAGAAAGACAAAAATAAAAATGCATTTTTTTATTATAACAAAGATATGTATCATTAAAAAAATTACGAGTTGATAAAGTGAAAATTAGAAACAAAAACGCTAATATTTTTAAAAAGACGAATTTCCGAAAACTATCTATTAAATCTATAAAATCTTCTGGTAGAACTACCAAATGATTATTAGGTTTATTCATTATTAATTAATATTTTAAGTTATAAATTAAGTGACCATTATTTTTATAAAATTTTAATTAAGCGACCGTAAATTATTTGACAATGTAACTATGAGAATTGTAAATTTTGACGTACTATTTTATGCAATATAACGAAATGGTTAATAAATAAATTGAATTGAATTGATTATGTACCTACACGAACTCAAGATCCAAACCTTTTCGATACTTTACTGCGAAAAGCAGTAGTTAGTTTGATATCGGAAAGCTAAATATTGTCTGTCTCCTGCTATTTTGCCATAGTATTGCTCAGTAATGTAGCAAAAAAGATCTATTAACATATTTCGTCCGTTATTAGTCCAGTCCAACTTCATAGTTCTGCGATAAATAAAAACCTGTCAACTGGCAACATTGAATTTCCATTTACGCCCTAGGAATGTTGCCAGCATTCTCAATTGGTAAAAGTAGCTGGGAACGGCATTAGAAAAAGTTAAAGACCACATTTATAGGCTTAGCTATCCGAGTACTTGTAGATATTTAATAATACGATGGCAATTCATGTGTGTTTTATTTTTTAAGTTTCTTAATGTAGCAGTTCTTAGAAAAGCATTTATTAGATGTCATGGTAGCTTCATACTTGAGCTGACGCGTTGCTGTCTTTAGTTCAACACGAAACCAGTACAAAAGCATACAAAAACGAACACAATGGTGTTCGTTAACCTTAAATGGAACATAATTCAAGACATTTAGAATTAGTATTTTTATATTATATAATTTGTAAACGAATTGATTTAAGCAGCAGTGTAAACACCTTTAGGATATTAGTTTAGTCCAATACCGTTATACATTTATATCGTTTCTTGTATATTTGGATGTCTGTTTTCCAAAAAATAAAAAATAAAGTTGAATTCATTTTATTACCCGTGGGGCCTATTCTAGAATTATGAAATCGAATATAAATAATATATGAATATAAATATAGGGTATAAACCACTTTTTAGGCAACCCTTTTAGGTGTCAAAAACACTAAGTTAGGAGTTTGCGTTTACGGAAAAGTTAAAACGTGACAAATTTGACGTGGAATTAAATCAACACACAGAAAATTGTTTATATACGCAAAATTCTATGTTGATGGTGTATCTTATTCAATAAATAAATCGGGAGCTCCTCGATTTAAAACAGTTTTATTTTCTTATTGTTTTAAGGTGGACAGATGACCTGGTAAAGGTTGCAGGAAGCCGCTGGATGCAGGCTGCTTCTAACCGGCCAATCTGGAAGTCACTGGGGGAGGCCATGTTCAGCAGTGGACGTCCTATGGCTGAAATGATGATGATTTTCTTGTAAAATATTGACTATCACTCGCTGAGATGTCTAGTTCATAATTATTTATATCTATTCAGAATACACCTTGCGTTCTTTGCGTAACACATCTCGAATCTTAGCAATAATAATACTGCCGTCATAAGGCAAAAAGACGTATCTGACATTACAAAAATCAAATTAGAAAAATACTGATAGAGATGCGTCTTTTTTTTACTGATTCCGAATATGGATATAACTCAATGCGTAAAGAAAGTATCAGATACGTATTTTTTCCTTATGACGGCAGAATAGACAATGATCGAATTGTGTAGTCAAATCGGGCTACTCTCCGCAGCGGGGACCGACGACGTCCGACGAAATTGTAAAAGAAGGAAAACCGGTCCGGCGAACTAGTTTTAACGATCCCGGCTCGGTCGCTAGATGACAGCGATAAAGTATCAGATGGAGTATAATTAATTGACAGGCTTTCGATTAACACGTGTGCAGTTTTTAGCTAGTATAATGGATATTGAAAGAACTTTATTTAAAAAGAATCGTAATTGTTTATGGTTTAATTTTTGATGCCTTTTTTTTTGCGGTTACTGTAGGAACTTTTTAGTTTACATTTATCGGTCCGTATTTCTGTAACATCTCGATACTGTAGTGTCGTATATGAAATGAAATATTAATTAATTGCTGTCATAAACTTACAACCATGCATACATATATACAATATTTTTTTAAACTTACCGACTGAAAAAAAAAAACCATTTAAGAAAGCAATTGGAGGTGACTTAGCTTGTGCTGATATGGGATCGTGATCCCACTCAGTGCTGATTTTCAGCCACTTCCATTTCTCTATTGGTGTTAGGCAAGAATCAGTGTTATGAGGGCTTTAAATACAATTTTTACTTCTAAGCATTGAAATTGCCTAATAGTACTTGGAACTAATAGAAAAAATAAGAAACAAGGAAACAGGAGCACTCTATCAAATGTGTGTATGTGTGTGTGTGTGTGTGTGTGTGTGTGTTAAATATAGGACCACTATAATAATATTGGACAACATTTACATACTTTTAAAAGGTAATCCTATGCTAAGTATCCAAAGCACTTGTGTTACAGAAATCAGAAACATCGACGGTACTAGACGGTACTAGACCGGTACTAGACCCGAGACAATATGAGAAAGTTATTTAAAAAGTTGCTGTATTTGTGCAGTACAATCACCCTTTAAAAAGTATTGCGTTATTCCGGTATACAAGGTGTTAATGAAATAGATAAATAGATAGATAAATACTCTTTATTGCACACCATACAAGTAAATTAGACATGATTTTTACAGAAAGACGTAAAATTTAGGCGGTCTTATCGCTAATAGCGATCTCTTCCAGACAACCTTCAGGTAGAGGACAACCATAAGTTATAAGTTCCTGGAAGAAGGCCTATAACCTAAATAAATAAGTAATATTGAGTATTACGCCTTGACAAGCGTAGTCAGAGACGCCCCCCAGCTCGATGTATTATTAGGAAGATGGCTGGCAGTGGCTGGATGAAAAAAGCGGGAGATTGTGCTCTGTGGCGCTCTCTGGTGAGGCTTACGTCCAGCAGGGGACTGCAATAGTCTGACATTTTTAATTTTATTTTTCCAAAATCAAAAATAGTTTTATTAAGCCATCTTTTGTATAACAATAACACTGTTTTCGTGACTCGACTTACAAATGATGGAGTATTATTAAAAGTGATACTTCATGTTACCCTTGCTAAACAAGGACAAGCCAGTGATTTACTTAATTAAACTTAACGGAAAGGCATCCAATTAAGACGGAATTTGTATTTGAACATAACAAACGTTTTTGCGTCGTCAGTGAAAGTAAAATGAATGAATTAACCGACCGTGTGGAATGTGAGAGCGAGTGTTATGTAAAGGTTTTTGTTTGTTTATTAACACTAGCGACCCGCCCGGCGTCGTTCAGAGGCCCGATTCGGGAATCGGCACCGTAATTAAGCAGTGTTCGCAATCCAGTGTCGATCCGCTCCCAGTAACATTACTATCTGAAAAGGTATTTTCGTGAACCCAAAAATGCAATTATAGTTCATCTCTTCTTCCACGGGTGTGGATCCTGAGTGAGGGATCACTGATGAGGATCGCGACCACATACAATTTTCCTCCACAGACCGCGATCATACGCTGTGTGGACCGTCCAATGCTTTTTTCACCGCGTCTGACCATCCCGTAGGTGTTCTACCCCGAGCACGTCTACCTTCTATACACGGTGTAACGAAAAGGTGAGTTAAAACTTTAAGGGGTTATTCTACGGCTAAATTATATCAACTTTTTCTATGGGACCAACATTGTAATGTAATTTAGCCGTAGAATAACACCTTAAAGTTTTATTTCACCTTTTCGTTACACTCTGTATAGTTCATAACGCGACTGAAAATGGAAGAATCCAAAATGAGTGTGATTTTGTTTAATTTTTAGTCTCTTTACGAACGTTTTGATGCTATTTGATTTGATTTTATGTCAAATTTAAAGTTTACGAGAATACCGTTTTAGTTAGTAATGTTACTGGGGGCGGATCGACACTGGATTGCGTCCATTTTTAAATTACTCTGATCGCACTAATCTACGTTTACAATAATAAACGTTATAGTAAATGATATTGTTATTAAATAAATACCAGGTGAGTTTTATATTTGTGTAAAATACTCATGATAATAAACAGCTTTTACCAAAAAGGAAATACCTAATAGTTTTCGTTTGCTGACCACGTTCATGTTGAGAAATATAATAATATCTTTTATATAAAACAAAGTCGGGTTAGTTACACTATTTATAAGTCGAGAACGGATGGACCGATTTTTATGATTTTTGTTTTGTTGGATTTGTCTTCGCCCCGAATAGCAGAATAACTATAAAAAACACGATAATATTCACGAAAAAAATACATGTAGGGGCGGTACGAAGTTCGCCGGGACAGCTAGTTTTTAAATAAATACCAGGTGAGTTTTATATTTGTGTTAAATACTCATGATAACAAACAGCTTATACCAAAAAGGAAATACCTAATAAGTAGTTTTCGTTTGCTGACTACGTTCATGTTGAGAAGTGTAATAATATCTATATATATAAAACAAAGTTACACCATTTATAAGTAAAGAACGGCTAGACCGATTTTGGGTTTGATGAATTTGTCTTCGTCCTGAATAGCAGAATAACTTAAAAAAGAACTGAAAAATTCACAATAAAAAAATGAAGAGACGTTACGAAGTTCGCCGGGACAGCTAGTAAGTATAGACAATACAGAAAAGTTATTTTTCTACATTGACCGACCGGGAATCGAATCCGGGACCTCAGATTCAAAGATTCAAAGATTATTTATTCACCAAGCGGTGACCAGAGATAGCGGAGACACCAAGTCCGGTATGCTCGCCTCTCGGCTACGGAGGCTGTCAGATAACATAGTGTTAATACATTAACAAAATAAATGTGAGATAGGTAATAAATAAGTTTCTTGGGCAAAGTAGTTTATTTTCATGAGTATACAAACCGTTAAATATTTTACAATAATAAAATTTCACCCTGTATAAATATGCGCCAAACAACACACTTCATGGGTGAAGAAGTATTAGACAATGACTTCAGACATAAGCGTGTCCCATCCTAGCAAGTATGCTATGTTGGCTTGGGTAGTAACCCAAGCCAACTTAGAAAAGTTGTTTCAAAAAAATATCCCAACCAGGAATCGAACCCGAGACCCTTTCCGTATAAGGCGAATCACGGCACCACTACACCAATCGGGTAAAAGGTATGTAAGTAAACCTATACACGTCCCACTGCAGGGCAGAGGCCTCATCTCAACTATGAGGTGGTTTGGGCCATACTCCACCAATAGATATGTATTATAAGTTTTTACATTAAGCTACGTAATTACCCTCTGCTAATGCTATCATCAATATTAAAACTCCCGTGAAATGGGTACAGCCGTATTATTCACAATCGTAAGAAATATGGGTGTAGTTTATTTAAAGTGGTTTATGTTCATAAAATAATAATTTATTGGATAATCGATCATTTCCCAACGAGCACGATACGATCAGTGTAAAACAAATTAAAGTGATTGCCACCGTCTTAACGTGACATACTATGCGTTCCGCTTATCGGAACATCACTAAATATCCGATGACCAGGATATGTAAGGTCATTAAAATTTATGAGCTGGGAGTTTGAGAAATTTGTTTGGGTTTCCAATTAATTTTAATAGGATTAATGTGGCATAAAAACAAAATTCATAAGGCTAAAAAACAAGTCTTGCATACTTAAAACTAGAGGTATAACAACTTGTTATTTATGACAACTACCAGTATTACTGAGTTTGTGTATTTTTTTAAATGTTAATACTAACTATTTAATTTTCAAATCAAATCATAAGGTTACATTGCAAAGGGGTTCCAAATCTTTAAGAGTGGCTCAGAATCAGTAACTAAATCGAACTATGCAAAAAAACAAAAACAATTTTTTTACATTTAATTATTCATATCCGCTGTTAAAAATCGTGTGCGTGGATAATTTAACTCATTCATTAAAAAATTGCAACGTATGTGCACTGCGTAAGCGTAAGGTCCTTGAGGCTCGCCGTACCTACGCCTCTGATGAATGACCGCGGCTTTCGTAATCTCTCTATTGACTTTATTTTCGAATATCTTTTTTTTTGTAAAATACGATAAAAATAATAACGATTAAGCTATTTGCTTAAGCGTATATATAATACGCTTCTTTATATTGTTCCCTAGATTTTATTTTTTAAATTTAGCACCTCTTTGCAATGTGACCCTGTATATCCAAATTTCTATGAGTTTTTTTCACTGAAATAATTACACCTACACTGCTTTTAAATCATATTGATTGAGTTAAAGATTCCACCACATGCAATTACTATCTTAACATAAATGATTAAATTATGTTGCAAGGTATTATTACACAAATAGTCCGCAGATTGAAAGTGTATTTGTTTAACATATGCTTACATCTTGTAATCAATTTTAAGTGCCAACCTATTATGTTAACGATGTAGGTACTTTGTTGTCAGCATTTTTTATATATTAAACAAAGCACTATTTACTCGTATATCCGTTACCTACAGTAATTACCTTAAAGATCACCACACATTAGGCACATCAGAGGCGGTTGCAAGTGCGGCACGGTTTCAAACCGCGTAGCACATACCGTATAGAACAGCGATAAAGACCATCTTTCTCCGAAACAGGTCTACCATGTACTACCATGTTTATAGCAAAAAAAAATTAAACTCTATTCTATTCCATTCAGGTACTTACCTGATTTTTTACTTACATTTCCGTACGGTTTAAAACAACGCGCGCAATGCAGAGTGATTTCTGACAAGTATTCACAATGGTGTATGATTGATTAAGTACTGACTGACTCGATGCCCCAGTAATAGTCGCACTTTGTTGCAACCGCTTTGCAACTGCGCCGCGACGGCCAATGCAGTTGAGCCTAGGCCTAGCCCTTCTATCTAATCTTCTTCATCCATGGTTGTGTGGCAGGGTTGGCTTTTATAGGAGCGACTGCCGTCCGAACCCGAAGCAAAGCCTGTGACAGAGCCTCGTCTGTTGTTCAGCAGGTGTACCGACTGACAGGTGAGGTTGGTGTGGGCGCAAAAAGTTTTGGTTGGGCCCCTTACACCCTAGCCCTTCTGTCTAATATCCTACTATATCAGGGGATCAAATACTACATTTTAAAAAAATATAGTAGGCAATACTACTATAACTTGCGTAAAGTCCGCTCTGCTCTACACAGCCCACGGATAACGCGCGAAATATAAAAAAATAATTTAAAAAATAAATATTTAACCACACTTTTTTTCCTTTTGCCATCTACTATATTTTTAGAGATAACAGCTTGGAAAATACATACTATATTTGATAGAAAACAGTTGGTAACCCTAGTTGAGCCCTACTGCCAACATCCCTTCGACGTGCATCGAGCGCGGCGCGGGAGCGGCTAGCGCCGACTTTGATATGTGGTGTTCTTAACATTTATTATTTGTTCATACTTACTTTATTGCAGAGTTTTAGATTTTAGAGATTAGGTAGATTGATCAACATACCAGAAAAATGTGAATGTAACACGATAAAAAAATTGTTCGCACAAAAATCTGGAGATCTTTTATTTTAGCAGCTATCCAAGTCTAGAGGCGGATTGATGCTAAAGGACAGTGGGCTTATAAAGACTGCCTCCCGTCTTATGGACACTATTACCTATTAAAGGGCTTTAAAAACCGACATAAAAAGAGTGAATATTTGCTTTTATTTCAAGGCCTATTGCGACTTACATGGCAAACAAAATGCAATTATTTTCGCATTTCACCATACGTCTTTGTGTACATATACACTTATCTCTCTTACGGATCAGGTTTGAGGCTATAACAATTACGGCCGATGCATCGATGTATCGATACATTTTAATTTATTTATTCGATTCCGGCCGGTACTCGGCGTCCACAACGTATGGGTGACAGGCATATATAAAACTGCGCAAGTTTTGTTACAAGGCATACAGTCTAGAATGGCTTGTCGTTTCAGAATTGATTTCGCCAAGTATTAATTTGTTCGCAATGGGGTGCCTATTCCTTATTGGACATCGCTATATAAAATGGACTAACTGATAGTATGTAACGTGTCTCGAATATTACGTTATGACTTGACAATCTTGCGTTCTCGTTTTGTTTTTGCGCGTAAGTAATAAATATAAATGAGTTATCGATCAGCGAACAGAATTTATGCGGGCGATTATATGTTGATGACAGTTTGGTTCGCGGTACGACATGCCAACATGCCAAGGCTGCGATGACTTGCAAGTAAAATTGGGCAGGTACTTTTGTCTTAGTCTTCGGTGTGCTGCTTTCTTTTTCAACAGGTAGCAAGAGTTAAGTGTAACCTCATACATGACTGATGCAATATCAACAGTTATGTTTGTAGTGCTGTTATGTCTGAAAGTGTTACTTATTGTGGCTTTTTATGACTTTTGTCGTCCTCTCATTTTTTCAAGCACGGCAAAGAACGAATGAACGGTAAGTCGACAGAGGAATTTTGTTATGATATGGTTTAGTGGCACGATAATTTGCGATTCTGAAGAAGAGCCCCGGTCGGGATATTATTAAAAACTAACTTATTACATAAGTTCTGTTCTGGGCGTGTTTGGAGATGCGCAAGGGAAATGATCATTGTCTGACACCTTGCAACTATTTACTGGATATAAGTAATTATTTCTAGAGCGGTGGTGCTCAGTAGCCGGAGTCTTGCCTCTTATCAGTAAGCGAGTTAGAACATTCAACATAAAATATTCGACGACTATAATGATTCATGTAATTAGCACCAGCTGGTGCCTCTTGATAGCAGAAGTAATTTGCTGGATATGTCCTTCTTGTATGATTTGTGTTGTGGGAAGATAGATTCCATGGACCTGACATCGCTGTTTCTAAATTTAAATGCTCCATCAATCTTACAAGACATACAGCATCTACTTTGTTTCACGGACATAGTACTCGAATAAATTATGCGCATAATTCTGTTGGATGTCGCACACTGCGAACATACAATAAGTACTTTAATTCTATTGATCCTTTTTATTTAAGTAGAGACTCATTCAGGAGGGGTGTTTAGATGAGCTCGGCGGGAAACAAGTTTGACACTTCTTTTGGATATACGTTGATACACACGGACGCGCATGCACACACACACACACACACACACACTCACACACACACTCACACACACACACACTCACACACTCACACTCACACACACACACACACATACATGTAACAATGTATTGTTGGGTCAATTTGAGTTTTATTTGAATTTGATTTGATCATTATTAATTTATTAATTTTAGTTGTTTGGGGTGTTTGACGATTGAGGAGTCACTTTTATTTGATCTGGTTTAAGAAATGTAAATCCTTTACAGGCTGTATGTTTAGTTTTAGGTGTCTGTATTAATTCTGTTTGTGAGCTGTGGATTTTGTAAATAAATAAATAAAATAAATAAATAATCTTAGCTATAAAATGAGATGTAGATGATGAGAAAGATGTTCAATTTAGGGAGTTTTATCGCTAAGACCGATCTCTTTCAGACAACTTTCAGGTAGAGCAACTATAAAGAAAGAGGAAAGTGGTGCAAAGTGCTTATTGCAAAATAGAGTTGTCCCAATGCGTTATAAGTTTAGTTGTAGAAGGACCTTTGCGTTTGAGTCTTTCAGACGCGCAACTTTTCGAAGTGGAAGCTATAACAATCGCTAGATATGCAGTCTGAAGAGATATTACGTTAATGGGAAGCAGAATAGAATGGAATAGAATATTTTTTATTTGGCACAAAATATGGCAACAAAACAACGCACAAAAATAACGAATTTGTGCCAAAAAGGTCCGCGCTCAGTATTAGTTGTGACAGCCTTATCAAGCATACGTAAACGAGACACAACAGAAATTTAATTGTTATGCTGTCTCATGAGACCGCTTGGATTTGACAACTTATGCACGACCCTGCAGGGGTGCATGGGGCATGATAGACACTAGAAATTAACAATTAATGTCTAAGTGCCGGTACCTCGTCGGTAGCATCGATGTGCCCCGGCTCGGCGTTGAGCAGGCTCGTGAGTCGCGCCGCGTCGCCGCGCGCCGCCGCCTCCAGCAGCGCAGCGGCCACAGACATGCGGCTCTCACACCATCACTGCAACAAACGAAACAAAATTTAACAAACGCGTATAAGTGCAAAGAGCATATATACGAGTAATTTACGTGAAATAAAGTTGGGTTAGTTACACCATTTATAAGTCAAGAACGGCCGATCTTCTTCTATATAATGAAACAAAGTCGGGCTAGTTACACGATTTATAAGACAAGATCGGCTGGAGTGATTTTTATGATCTTTGATTTGTTAGACAACCTTTAAAACATCTGAAAAATACATTTAAAAATATATATATATATATATGAGGCTGTACGAAGTTCCCCGGGACGGCTAGTACTGAATAAATGAGTAAACAAAACAGCTTATACTTCCAGTTTGGGCTTTACTAAATAATAGTAAAACATATAATTAAATAATAGTATAGTAACGAGCGTTTGTACCTAAGTCATGGATGTTAATAAAAGTATTTAAGTATGTTTATCCGTTATCTAGTCGCCATAGTACAAGCTTTGCTTAGTTTGGGGCTAGACAATTGGTGTGATTCTTCAGTAAGGCGTTATCCCCTTTCTTGAAGAAGAGCACCACCACACTTCTGTTCCATGCCTCCGGCGTTATTCCCTCGAGCAAGACGGAGTTAAAGAGTTTCTGAAGGACTTTCAGTATCGGTGTTCCACCCGTATTCAGAAGCTCTGATGTGATTCCGTCATCACCCGGTGCCTTGTTGTTTCTGAGTTGTTTGAGGGCCATCCTAATCTCGTATAGGCTGATGTCCGGGATATCTTCGGTATAGTGTCGGGTCAGCTTAGCTCTTGGGTCTTCGGCTGAGCTACTAACAGCACGGCACGGCACATAGCACGTAGAACTGATGGCCGATGGGGCAGAAAGGTTCTGGAATGGAGGCCATGTACCGGCAAGTGCAGCGTAGGACGTCTACCTAAAAGGTGGACAGTCGACCTGGTAAAGGTTGCAGGAAGCCGCTGGATGCGAGCCGCTTTCAACCGGCCAATCTGGAAGTCACTGGGGGAGGCCTATGTTCAGCAGTGGACGTCCTATAACTGAAATGATGATGATGATGAATTGGTGTGGTTGTGGGAACAATTAATTAATTTATTATTATTTATACTGACGACCTCCGTAGCCGAGAGGCAAGCAGGACTTGGTGTCGCTATCGCCGAGATCGCGCTCGATTCCCGATCGGTCAATGAAGAAAAAAATATTTTCTATATTGTCTCGGGTCTGGGTGTTAAATTAATTAAATTAAATTAAATTAAATTAAATAATTAATTAAATAATTCTTTATTTGCAATAAAACATGGTATTACACAGGTGTTATTAATTACAAAATATAGCTCAATGACATGTTTTGCCTAATTTAACAAAGCATGCAAATGTATGGCTAAATCGAGGCTAAATTAAATGGTTGTATTAAAATCCGGTATAAACATTTCAGTCCTTATAAATAGTAGTCCAGCTTTTATAACTAAGGTATTCTTTAACATTATAGAAGTTTATCTCATTAAGCCATTGATACTTGTTGTGGTACCGTCGTTGTTTCTGATGTAACACAAGTGTTTTGGCTACTTACCATAGGATCAGAGCAATGTATTCGATGTTGTTCAATATTGATCATTATTATATCTGTGAATTTAAATAAATTTAAAACTTTTCGGCTTAGTTAGCAATGGCCCGATCTCGGGCGGAACTACAGACGAAGACGCGGGCTAAAGCTAGTATCTCTATATGAGTCGTATGGTACCTTACACTAACCGTTTACAAAGATAAATAAAGTCGATAAATACCCCTGGACAGGTAACACGGGTGCGACTGGACAATTTGCGCTATTTCTAGACCCGCTCATTACAGTGCGTGAGATAGACCAGCGTTTAGCGTCTAGAAAAACTGCAAGGCAAGGACTATATGAGCAGGGCTCCGTAGTTTAATTTTTAACTATATAAATTCTACTTACTACACTAGAAAATCCGTTTTTAGGGTTCAGTGGCCCACAATATTGTCCCGAAGCAGTGGTAGGGTAAAAAATAATTGGGTCGTGTAAAAGAGCTTAATGTAGGCCTATTTACAGAAATACATCGATTTTATTGGTTTTTAATACGGAACATATAAAGATTTCGGCATGTCCGTCCGTCTGTCCGCAGCTTAGCTCAGACACTTAGCATTAGAGAGCCGCAATTTCGCAAGGGTGTACATATTAATCACATCGACAAAGTGGTAAAGTAAAAGTTGGAAAAAATATATTAGGGTACATTGAGGATGTTTTTTTTTCTTGTGTATCGCATGGATAGGTCGTTTAAAAATATTGTGGGTGTGCAAACATTATTTTTCGATTTAGAGATCCGTTTGCGTATATATATCCGTATCCGTTTTATATTCGTTATGTGTTATATCAATTAAAAAAAGTCGAAAATTTTCAAAATCGGGACAGTAGCGTCTTAAGGTATATAAGGTGCTTCATAAATATCTGCAACGGCTGAAATGGGTAAAAGTATTTCCTATATAGATTACGATAGTAAAGAAATTTTATGTTCAGAACATCATTAATTTTTGTACATATACATATAGTAATTAATACATATAGTATTTTTTTTTGTTAGAGTTGTGTCCCCGCGATACGTCACGACAGTAGTGAGTAGTATACAGGGTGATTTTTAAAACATCAACAATCTCCTAGGGACAGATTCTGGTGCTCATACGATAACTTTTACTACGGGACAAACATCGGAATCGCAAAAAAAAACACTTTCCCATACTAAGACGCCGACCAGCTGACATCAGTTTGTATGAAGCAGTTTTTTTTAGATAACGATGTTGGTCCTATAGAAAAAGATGTTGTATTTGAACACCAGAATCAGTTCCTTTAGGGTTGTTAATGTTTTTAAAATAACCCTGTATATAATCACAGCTTATTAGGCTAAGTAACCGAGTCAACTTGTAAAATGTAATTTGAGAAGAAAATTACTTTGATGATGTTGTTAATTGTGTTAAACGCATATTGTGAAGGGTAACTACATCAAAATCGATTAAGGTGTTTGGTCATTATAGTACGAGAGCCCACGACCAAAACCATGTCTCATAGCAATACGGCAAAAACCCTATAAAATCGTTAGATTGTATGATTCTGAACCCGACTAGGTGTGTAGTAACGGTCAAAAGTGTAGCAACTGCGTGGGAGGCCATTTCTGCTGTGTCAAAAAAAAAAGACAGTCGGTATTATAGCAATACGTCTGATAGTGAAAATGTACATAGATTTTATAATTGTATTACGAAAAAGTTTGTTTTCAGACATTTTGCGCGTAGCATATAGCCTGAGCGCATTTTTGAAAATGTCAACAAATTTAGCCGACCTGTATCATAGCAATACGGATAATATTTTTTTTCAACTTTTCGTATTGCTGCCATGATTACCAAAAACCAGTTTTCAGACACTTTAAGTGTAGCATATACTCCCAAAAACGAAAATAACGTTTCGGAGTCGCCTGGCCGGCGCCTCTGTTAAATGTTTTTTTAAATTTACAGCCTTCATAGATATTCAAGAATCTCCCTTGTCTATTATATGTACTTTGACAGATGACAGATGTCATTACTTATTTCTTTTGTAAAAGTTACTCAAGTGTGCTTTAAATAAAACCAAAACTATCAAATCAATCAGTATTTAATTTCAACGAGAATATTTTGTAACTTTGAATAAACCGTTTTTTTTTTCAACTTCATCCCAGTTTCCTTTTGTGCGATTTATTTCAGTCCTTCAACTTCAATATTACGGTTTCGGGTAAATTCTTTGTTAATTATCATCTAATAAATTCAGGGTCGCAACGTATTCATTGGTTTGTAACAGAAAATTCAAGATGCCTCAATACGATTTTTAAATGATATCTGAGTATCGAAAAGTTGTCTAATAGAGAAGGTGCTACACTTAATTTGTCTGATATAAATTTTTTGCACATGTGGACAACTTATTTTATCATGTCCAACAATTTTCAGACATATTGCTATGATACCGATCGGTAAAATTTGTTAACATTTTCAAAACGGTCTCAAAATTTAATGCGTTCACATTTCCGTCTGAAAATTGTTTTGTTCGCATCAAATAACCAAAATTTACTAATAAAAAAAGATTTTCAGACGTATTGCTATGAGACATTTTTTTTGTCTCATTTTTAATTTTTTTAAGTGATTTTACGGGTTTGCGCTACACCACTAACGTCTGAAAAATATGTTTCCGGTATCTCAGAACTATCATTCAACTACAGTCTGCAAATCAGACATATTGCTATGATGCAGTTCGGTAAAATTCTTTGACAATTTTGAAAATTCGGTCAGATCAAACGCTACGCGGAAAATGTCTGATATTGGTATTTTCGAGTTCAGGATAATCGTATCTATCGATTTGATGCGGTTTTGGCCGTATTGCTATGAGACAAAAATTTTGGTCGTGGGCTCTCGTACTATTATGGTAGAACATAGAAACTTACACAAAAAGATAAATATATACATGAACCGCTGAGGGTGAAGATACAGGAAATGAAATCTGTGTACCTACAGCAGATATCTTTGGTTTGGACTCAAATGAGTTATAGAGAGAGAGTGAGAGAGAGTATTTTTTTAAATAAAAATAATTACATTCGAAAAACCTGCAGGTCAGCCATGGGGAGTTCAATTATTTTCATTTATACCAACTCTAAAAGTTACTAAATAGGTATGTCATCATCATCATCATCATCATCATTTCAGCCATAGGACGTCCACTGCTGAACAAAGGCATTCCCCATTGACCTCCAGGTTGGCCGGTTGGAAGCGGCCTGCATCCAGCGTCTTCCTGCGACCTTTACCAGGTGCTCTGTTCACCTTGTGAGTAAATGTCCCACGCTGCGCTTGCCGGTACGCGGCCTCCATTCTAGAACCTTTCTGTCCCATCGGCCGTCAGTTTTACGTGCTATGTGCTCCCATTGCCACTTTAGCTTGCTAATCCGTTGCAATGGGCTATGTCAGCGACTTATATTCGTTTACGGATCTTTTCATTTTCTAAATCAATCTCGCAAGGAAACACAGAGCATAGCCCTTTCCTTAGCACGCTGTGCGACCTTGAGCTTCCTTATGAGGCCTATTAATTATTTTTAGAATTGTAGTTTTCTTAAAATTCGTTTTTATTTTTGATAATAGACATTACTAATACTCAATTAAGACCAATTATTATCATCAGGATTTTATGATAAAGTGGAAATAAAACGAACATATTGTTATCCTTTTCATAGCAATAAACTTACGCTTAAACGTCGTTATGGCTTTTAAAATAACGCCAATTATTTGCGGCCTATTAAGTCTATTTTCAAACGATGTCACTATTAATTAATAGTAGAAAAAGAAATTTAATAGCAAAGATAATGCATAGTTAAAGAATTCTTTACGTTCGCAAGGCTTCGTCTTATTGTCTTATTTAATAGCGTTCAGTGCAGCTTTATTTGGAAAATAGTAAAACAGTTAATAGTTAGAATGTATTCAATCTTTTACAGTTGGTTTTTATGGATCATTTTTTTAAATGGCTCTACAATCTTCAGTGGTGTAACTAAAGTCTTTAACTTAGATAAATATGTAGATAATTAACTCGTAACCTATTGCCTGCCATATAAAGTAAAATATACCTATTGATATACGTAACTACGTAGAAGGCATCGAACCTAATTGGCATTCCTGAAGTTGCAAGTACCTAAAATTACGTTATTGGTGTACCTACACCTATGAAACATACGCCAATCGATAGAGAAAATAATTACAAATAACAAATCCTCTTTGACAAAATGTCGTCAATAATATACTTTGTTCGGAATTTCAGTTTGAATATGTCATATTTGTTTTTTGTTTACATATTCAAATTGAAATTTTGAACAAAGTATATTTTTTACGACATTGTGTCAAAGAGTATTTGTTGTTTGTAATTATTTTCTCTTTCGATTAACATATGTTTCATAGGTGTACACCAAAATAACGTTATTTAAGGTTACTTGCATCTTGAGGTATGCCAGGCTTTATACAAAAAATTTCGAAGCCTCTTTTTTTTTTTTTTGTTTTTTTTTTTTTTTAATATTGGACAACATATAATATTTTATAAATAGTTAAGTACAAAAACTAAAGATATGTAGTTTGATCGATTGCCTGCAGCATAAGTAATAATAAATTACTTCAACAATCACACCAATTATCTAGCCCTAAATTTAGCAAAGCTTATGACAACTAGATAACGAATAAACATACATACATTTTATAAATATCCTTAGCTTTAATATCCAGCTTATTAATAGTGATAATCACATAGATAATTGACTCCTGCGTGATTCGAACATCCTGGCTTTGTAGTCCAGAGCGTGAATCACTAAAAGTAGATACCTAGTTTCATCATCATCATTTCTCTGCTGAACATAGGCCTTCCCCAATGGTCCCAACTTTCAGATTGGCCGGTTGGAATCGGGTAACCTAGATACATAGCTATGTATCTATCTGTAACCGGTCGTAGGCCTAAAGACTCACAGAATAACAAGTCGCTAAAGCTTAGCGACATGTTATTCTGTGAGTCTTTAGGCTAAAGCTTAGCGACATGTTATTCTGTGAGTCTTTAGGCCTACGACCGGTTTAGGAACCCTTGGTAATAACTAGAACCTTGTCATAACATGGCGAATGTTATATAAATATTGGACAACATCACATACTTGCTCTTATCCTATGGTCAGAAGCCAAAGCACTTGTGTTATAGAAATCAGAAACAACGATGGTACCACAACACCCAGGCCCGAGACAATATATAAAAGTTATTTTTCTACATTGACCGACCGCGAATCGAACCTGGGAATTCAGACACATAGCGACACCAAGTCCGGTATGGTCGCCTCTCGGCTACCGAGGTAGTCCATCGTATAATGAATGTACAAGATATGAAGTTAAATAAATGTGATAAAGTTCTAAAATGATCTATGTTTTCATATCTTGGGCCTAGGCTGTATTAAAGTGCCAAAAGCCAGTTATAATGTTCATTAACGAGCTGCAGACATACGGAACCGTGGCTAGCGGAGTTAGTCAGGGCGCGGTATGCCGTTAATTAGCTGGCAAAGACATTACTTTGGCTTTTTATTACAAGAGTCGTCTATAAAAAGGGGAGTTTATAACGAACGCCGCCGGGTACAGTATATCGACTCCTGTAATAGTTTATTGTTTAATTTAATTCCGGAAGAAATGGAAAGAATATTATTATAAAGTAGTCAAGGAAAGTATGTCTTATACGTCTTAATGCAAGGTACAGGACTCATCTCAACTATGAGGTGGTTTGGGTCAAACTCCACCACGGGTACCTCCCAGTGCGGTGCGGTGGAGGTTTGTTGTAAGGCCAGTGACTAAACCTTACTGTCAGATGTAATCAATGCGCCTTTATGCATCTGAATAGGCTTTACGACTAGTATTCTATACAGCCGGTTTCATAGTAGCCAGGGCCAACTTATAACGTGCCTTCCGAAGAACGGAGAGTGGTAATTGTCACTAATATGCTCGGAATGGTACCCTGACCCGGCGTCTAGATTGCTTAACTTTAGTAATCACTACCAAAGCGGTGTCGCTACTCAGCTACAAGCAGCTCACCTCAGAAAATAATATAAATTGTATTATTTAAAAAGTCGTCCCAACCCCCCTATAATGAGCACGAAAACACGATATGATATAGCGATATATCAACACCAACTATAAAAATATGATAGATAAAGCCGCCATGTTGAATTTTATCAAAACAGCGATCATAATAAGCGACGTCATCAGCACGGCGATTCAACATGGCGGCTATATCTATTATATTTTTACAGTTGGTGTCGATATATCGCTTTATGATATCGTGTTTTGGTGCTCATGCTAGGGAGGCAGGTTTATCGAGATACAACTTAAGAGGATGCGTTTTTTTCTAAAATCAAGGCCATATCCTTAAAATCACACATTTATTTTACAGCTTATTTTCTCAAAAACTCGCTTACGATTAGTTTCAGATTAAGAACGCTGAAAGACGAACGACGAACGACGAAGAACGAAGAAAGCTGTTAATCGAACGGAGCAAATTGATTCTGAGTCTATAATTGGTAATTATACTGTCTATGCAAGTACTACAGTAATTGGTATTTCTTGGAAATGTCAGAATAAAATAAAATAAATATGCCTAATGGATTAGCAAGCTAAAGGACAGTGGGCGGGGCACATAGCAAGTAGAACTGACGGCTTATGGCGCAGAAAGGTTCAAGAATGGAGGCCACGTACCGGCAAGCGCAGCCACACTTGGACAGACGACCTGGTAAAGGTTGCAGGAAGCCGCTGGAAGCAGGCCGCTTTTAACCGACCAATCTGGAAGTCATTGGGGGAGGCCTATGTTCAGCGGTGGATGTCCTGCGTTTGAACCAAGATACAAGTATATTTGATGCGAAAAGGGTTTTTAAATCACGAGATACTCTAATGAATATTGCATTTTAGCGCCACAAATATTGTCTAATTACTGGAAAATATCTGAAGAGTTTCGGATAAGATAGTGGTTTATAGTGTTTGTATTATAATTTAAAGGTATCATCATCATCACATCATTTCAGCTATAGAACGTCCACTGCTGAACATAGGCCTCCCCCATTGACTTCTAGATTATATAATCTTTTAAATCGTTGTGAATGAATCAGCGCGACATCAGGTTAACCCAAAGAGAGTCCCAAAGAGTCATGAACTGGTGAACATGACTGGTGAAATGTAAGAAACCACCATTTATATTGTCATCTGTATATGTCCCACATTTAAAGCAAAATAAAGATATTTCTATTTCTACTGTTAGGTACGGAAGCTTTTGGCTTGAGAAAAGGAACAAAAATACTTAAAATAATAATTTTGATATAGACAAGAAGTCTAATTTGTACTATCAATAAATACATATATACAAAAACACGGTATACAAAAATGATGACTGTTATTATAGAGGATCACTTTTATTTCTGGTAGTTTAAAGGTTTCCGTATGCTTAAGTATGTCATTCAAAAATCGAATCTTTGGAATGTGTTGGCAAAACCCCAAAAAACTTAAAATATGTGCAGTTTTTGAATACCGGATTGCAAAAACACAACCTCTTCTGATCACACATAAATTAATTTTTCTACGTAGCTTTACGAGTGTCCACGTGAGTTTCATATGAGTGAAAATAATTTTCTTCAAAAAATTTATAGAGTTGCAACTACCTCAAGTGTAAATCCAAAGTGTATCGTTTAGTCCACAAAATTCACAGTGCACAGAACGCGACGCGAGCGCATCGCTACTAAACTCCTACACATACTAAAACTTGACAATGATCCAGCTATTACATACTCATTGATCGTTCTACTAAGTGCAGTCATGCGGCTATGGTGATAAGCGGTAGCGGAGATGCTAATAACAAGTACACGTGAACAAACTATTAAGGCGCATTCAGCTAGACATATGAAGCACTGAAGACGTAGGTAATATTCACTCTCCATGGCGAGTGCGTAGAGTGCGTGCGAGTAAATGCAGCGCAGGTTTAGGGGGAAGGTTGGACACCAAAACTTCGTGATTATCTTGTGTCTAATTGTTTTGGTCTCTAAGGTATATAGGTAATGCACACAATGAAGATTATTGTTTTAGAAAATGTCGAAAAGCACATTTCTATCGGCAAAAAAATAAATAACTGGGTGTAGTAATGATTATCAACGTCATAATTCTTTGGCAATAGCACTAACACCACGTATTTGTCTTCTTCAATGATTTCTTTACTCTAAATGGAAGATAAGATTTTACAAGGTACATATGTCTATGTGGACATATTCCGTCTAATCATAACTAACCTACCTTATGTTTGGACAAAACTAGTACACTTACAATTTAAAGTATTTTTGTCCAATCTGCACTATAACTGTTGATTGATTGCTGTGGTTTTTTAGAGTATCGAAGTAGGTCGTATCGAAGTAGGTCGTAGTATAAAAATCCTATAATGTTGCATGATTTTTAATTTTAGGTTAGTTACCAGTTAATTCAACACTTTCGTAAGATACTTGATTCTACGATCAATTGTGTCAATTGTACTTTGTATCAATTCTTTTTTTTTTCTTCTTTTAGAAAATCGTTTTTTTTTAAATAAAATTATATAGGTACAAGAAAGTAAACTCTCCTGATCGTTACATATACTTTTAATTTAACACCAACTACTCGTACAGCAGTTAATAACAAATATGCAGCTGTCAACACACCATTTGTCATGGTGTAACAAATCTTGTGGTAAAATACAACATTTTTTTGGCCGGCGGCGCGAGCGGCGTCTCACGTTATTAGTATTAGAAGACATACTAAGTCTCCGCTTAACAATACTCTCCGCTTTCCGCCTGTAACAAGTCCTCAGGCGATGTCCTAACAATAAGAAATTATACATGGTTCAGCAAAGCTGCCCTGCCCTTCCGTCAAGAGGTATCCGTTTCTCCTGACGAGCGGGTTTCGCAATGCCCTTGCTGCCTACAATCAATCAATCCTACTTAAATTGTCTTCAATCAACGTCAAATTATGAACCCTATCACGTTTTCTATTTGTCATATCTTGACTTCTACTATTTAATCACTATTATTTAAAATTCGAATTTGCTCTGAATCATCTATTTATATACAAATTAATCCCTACTTCCCTTGGTCATCGCACCATGCGTAAAAGGATGGAACAATTTTGCTAATTATTTTTTTGTTGTGTTAATTATTGTCAGGAGGTTTTTTTTAAAGAAAAAATTAAGAAAGTTGCGTAGATTTTTTTTTATGAAAGCACGCGACAACAGCTAGTTACTTATGAAATGCCAAGTAATCTACGAATCTTCCTCCTAATTTAACATCATTGAATCCTTCAAGGCTAAAGTAAATATGAGAGTTGGTTAATGTCACAGCTTAGGAAAATGTTAGTCTTACGATCCTTGCAACAAAAAAAAACTCGTTTTTGGGTGTCTGACATTTTGGCGCATTTGTATGTATGACTCATGTCATCAATCCTAATGTTATGAATGAGTTATGATTATGAGGAGAATTATAAATTTAATTCTGATTTCTGTAACACAAGTGCTTAAGTTACTTATCATAGGATCAGAGCAATGTATGTGATGTTGTCCAATATTTATTTATTTATTATTATTTCTAATCATACCAGTATTTTATTAAATTTTTATTACTTTTAAGAAGTTGTAAAGAATTAAAATAATTACAATAAAATTGACAACTTAATAATAAATTAAAACTATTTACAATTTAAAATCAACACAATGTCAAATCAGGAGTGAAAGTGCCCATCACACTTGCAGCATTGCCCCGCTGTATGGCTATGGCAAGCTTCTGCACCAGAAATGACCCAGACCGAGGATCACCAGTCCTCACCCTCAGCCGTCGACCCACCTCCGCTATAAATTATTTCTAATCATAACAGATATAAGTGAATTTTTTGCAACAAAAGTTTTTAATTTTTTGGGAATATTAGAATTTATTGAAACGGATTATCTACCACGAACCTTATTTTATTGAATAAGTGAGTAACTAAAGCTACCAGTCAAGTATTTATTTTGTTTACTAAGTAGGTACAACGTAGTTTAAATTAATATACATAAGTTCGACCAGCAAGTTAAATTCTAATTGTGCCTAGTTTAAGTAGTTTAAGGCACTGAAAAGTATATTATCTTATTGCTCGGTGGAAACGACCGACACAAACCGCAATGATTTCGTATGCGACCCACACTAATGTGACTTGAATTGTAATATCCAGTTTAATGCTTATGCTGTGCATTGAAGCAGCGCCGTCGTTATGGAATGCATTCGTAAAACAACATGGCGAGTCACTGTGACGTGACCAGACATATTAAGACAACATATATATTGTTGGGTAAAGATGGAGCTATCTCGGGCCGAGTAGAGGAACAGAAGAGCACAAAGGCGATTCCTCTACAGCGAGGCGTAAGGCAGGGAGATGTTATCTCCGAAACTGTTTACCGCTGCATTGGAAGACGCTAAACCTTTTTGATTAAAAAGGATTTGGCATCAACATTAACGGTGAGACTATCCCTCACCTTCAGGTTGCCGACGATATTTTGGTCTTGGCAGAATCACTAGAAGATTTCGGCATTTAGATCAGGTAATAAGAAACCGATTCCTGTACCTCCAGTGAAACTTCTTAATGTTGAACTGGAGAGAGTAACTCAATTTAGATACCTTGGACACACTGTTACTGAAAACCTATGGGATGACTGTGACATCGAATGAGAGAAAGGGCGTTAGCGGTCCGATGCAACATGATCGCTCGCAGGTTTGCTAGGTGCACAAGAGATGTCAAAATTACCCTCTTTAAGGCATTCTGTCAAACATTTTAGACATGCAGCCTGTGGTGTGACTACACGCAAAAGACCTATAACGCTCTCAGGGTTCAGTATAACAATGCCTTCAGGATGCTGATGGGGCTACCAAGGTTCTGCAGTGCCTCATCTATGTTTACGGAAGCGCGTGTGGATGATTTTTACGCTATCATCCGTAAACGAACGGCTTCGATGCTTGCTAGGACACGGAAGAGCGCCAACAGCATCCTGTTGGTTATCAAAGATAGGCCATCGTGTCCTATCTTTAAGCACTGGATTCATACTCATTGCCATGGATCCAGGAACCGGTTGTTTGACTGATACTAACATAGATTTTAAGTATATTGTAACTAACACAGCACTGTATGGATCATGATGGTTTGAAATAAATGTTTTATTATTATATTATTATTATATATTCTGCTCGATTTCGAACATGGACAAAACTATGGTCAAGTCGAAAGCCCGCAACATGGACTAGTATCAGTTTGGAGCTTTATTCTCGAAATTGTTGAGAAATCTGTCTACCTGGGACAAGTGATCCAGTTAGTAGGTTGAATTTTGTAAAGGAGGAAATCGACGAATCCAACTCGTCTTGGCAGCGTTCGGAAAGCTAGAAAACGTCTTCTCGTCCAAATTACCTCTGTGCCTAAAGATGAAAGTCTACAACCAGTGTGTATTACCACATACATATATATGGAACCACATACATCATAAGAAAGCTCAAAGCAGGGCACATAGCACGTAGAACTGACAGCCAATGGGGCGGAAAGGTTCTAGAATGCAGGCTACGTACCGGCAAGTGCAGCGTAGGACGTCTACCCACAAGGCGGACAGAAGACCTGGTAAAGGTTACAGGAAGCCGCTGGATGCAGGCCGCTTACAACAGGCCAATCCGAAAGTTATTGCTAAACCAAACGCTGTCAATAAACTTTATTTAAATAGGACATTTCTGCTTGCGTGCCGCGTATTTTTTGTTTTACAGATTTCGGGCTATATCGGGTAAGTGGCATGCCAAGGGTTAAGATTTTGATAGTGTTGGTGCTATTACTAGACCTTTATTGCCTCAGCATTTAACATAATAAAACTAAACAAATATATTTGAAAATAAACTAAATAAATACCTCTCTCAAAAATGCTGATACTTCTTGCTGAAGGAGTTTTTATTTATGATTTATTTAATCTGATTTCAATGACATTATTTAATTAATAAAGTAAATGATATATAAATATAAATAAATATTGAACTACATCACATACATTGCTCTGGTCCTATGATAAGTAGCTTAAGCAATTATGTTACAGAAATCAGAAACAACGACGGTACCACAACACCCAGATCCGAGACCATATAGAAAAGTTAATTTCCTACATTGACCGACCGGGAATCGAACCCGGGACCTCAGAGATAGCGAGACCAAGTTCGGTATACACGCCTCTCGGCTACGGAGGTCGTCAAATGTCAAATATGTAATTAGGTAATTTTAACCTTTTTAAACAATGTTGCGGTGCCTTTCCAGGGGTCTTGTTATGGTACCTACTGTCAACTTCTTTGTACATTATTTAACACCACATAATTGCAATAAATGATGTTAGTTTAAGTTTATTATAAATCTAGCTGTTCGCGGCTTTGTCCACGTAGAATAACCTCTATTTTACTCCTTTAGAAGATTAATTAAAAATAGTAGCCGATGTACTATAGACACAATTGTTATGCTTTACGATATTGTTATTTGGAGCAATTGCTATCTGATCTCTTATACCCTTGGACAATTCAATAAGACATTTAACACACTCAATCTACCCAAATAATTACTAGCTAGATAACAGTACCCGCGTAACGAATATACGGTACACTGGACTGCTAAAGCGTATAATTTCCTGTTAGAAAATACGTCACGTACAACTCTTTAATAAGAATCTACGTTAGTCTTTAGAAATGAATCATTGCCAATGGTACATCACTAAATGATTTCAATAAATTATTCCCTACGGCGTGAAAGTGTCAACAAAAAACAAGCAAGCCGCACTACTGAGTACGCAATGCGTCTCGCATTTTTAAAATATGCATTAACTCCTAGATACCACGACACGATCATGCCGATAAATAAGCGCGAAATGGCTTTAATATACCGCGTAGAAATAAAACCGGGCAGTATCATTTATAGCCCGGAGACGGCAGTTTTAGTTTCAAAGCTCTTTATAAATATATCGTCAGGTAACAATGTAGCGAAGACACTTAGAAATGCGTGCAGAAGTGTTTTAGGAGACTGGAAAAAAGACTACTCAACCGCTATATACCGCAAATAAGTAGCCATTGTAAATGTCACAAAGAGCAGCATTCTAATTATTGCCGGTAAAACTTTAAAACTTAGTCCGATATTAGTTCTTAGTTCGGATTAATTAAGGACTAATCTGCTACAATACATATCATCTGAAATAATTGACCTGCGCACACGCAGATGCGCTAAACATTTAATGGTCATTCAGCGCCATTATATATTTTTTATACGCTGCCCATGGCGGCGGTAGAGATATTCCTTGAATTTCCATGGGCTTTAGAATTCTGAGTGATATAAAAATTAATATTTTAAAAAATAGCATCCAAAAACGTACTAAAACTTGATTTCCATAGATTAATGGCGATAAGTAAAAATCCTTATTGTACATTTATTTTGTCTTGTTTGTAAAAACCTTTTTTTGTGCAATGAAGCGAACCTATGCTTTTATTTTTAAGCGTACGGTGTTGCGTTGCGGATTCCTAATCATCATCATTATCATCATTTCAGCCATAGGACGTCCACTGCTGAACATAGGCCTCCCCCAGTGACTTCCAGATTGGCCGGTTGGAAGCGGCCCGCATCAAGCGGCTTCCTGCAACCTTTACCAGGTCGTCTGTCCACCTTGTAGGTGGACGTCCTACGCTGCGCTTCCCGGTACGTGGCCTCCATTCCAGAACCTTTCTGCCCCATCGGCTGTCAGTTCTATGTGCCCCGCCCACTGCCACTTCAGCTTGCTTATCCGTTGGGCTATGTCAGCAACTTTTGTTCGTTTACGAATTCCTCATTCCTGATTCAGCGTGCTATGGAAAGGGCTATGCTCGGTGTTTCTTTGCGAGATCGAATCGACTCGTAATGAATTTGATCAAATAAGGTAGAGTCTTAAGACACACACCAATTGGTAAAGGTCACGCTTGTTCGCGAATTGTTGGAACTGTACCTACGTAGAGACATGTTACTTTTGAAAACAAATGATATTCATAGTACATCCAAGGTCAAGTCATCTAAGAGAACTACAATTCTTAAACCGTATATTTAATACACCTTAATAATAAAAAAATACACTAGCTGTTTCCCGCGACTTCATTCTCGTAAAGAAAAAATACGTGCCCAATATTTTGTGATAATCTGATAGACAAAGAAAAAAAGTTTGTCGTCATCCCTATTAACATAATTTACGAGGAACCCAGCACACCCAATACCAAGTCAATTTAGAAAAAAGATTTTCTGCCCAAACCGGAGATCGAACTTACTCAACGCAAATTACCGCGCCACTTCACCAATAGGGACGACAACTAACTTAGTTTGGGCTTCATAAAATTTATTAAGAGACTTGGTACGAGAATCCGTTTCACTCTTAACCACTTCGCGACCACAACAAGCATACAGTGCGTGTCAAGTCCACATTACCAACACTCGGGCACTAATGACTTCGCACTCCAGTTATTTAGCAGCTATCAGGCTGATTGCTAATGTGTAAAAGTAAGTCTGCTTTGAGCTGTTGCGACTTGCGACTGCGTAAATTGTGAGGCATGCTTATATTTTTATGTGTTTTTACTAGAGCGTTAAATTGGTTAAGTAAGTTTTCTTAGCTTGAGTAACGACTTTGGGTATGAGTGATGTGCGTTAGTTTTTTTGCTGTGAATTCGATCGAGATCCGTCTACGTGTTTAATTATGTGTTATTATTGCCAAATAGCATTTAGCACTGACGGCCGATGGGGCAGAAAAGTTCTGGAGTAGAGGTCGCGTACCGGCAAGCGCAGCGTAGGACGACAATTGGACAGACGACCTGGAGACGTATTTTTGAATCATGCGAATTCCAATCCGAATACGAAATCGTAAGATTCACATGCGAATACCTAAAAAGTTGTTAGCAGGATTAAATCGAATCTACACAAAACTTATCAATCGATGACTCTTGCACGTCACTACGATCTGTCACTTGCCGTGTTTTGCTTTTCGCGCGCCGAGTGTGCAAAAATATTGTAAAAGACTCATTGTGTGATTAAAAGTGTTTTGAATTTATTTGTGTCTTAACAAAATTCAGATAACTATTTTTGAAAATTCATTCCGCGAATTCTGCTACGAGTGGTCCTACCCACTCGTTTTTTGATTTCTACTAGTAGAAAGTACGGACGAATGACATCGACAAGTAAACATATGGTTGACAGAGATTGGACATAACAACTTTTTATTTACGTTCGTATGAGTTTTTGCATTCCGTTTCATAATATTTTACTAAAACGACAATAGTGACAACATTTCAAGATAATAGCAACACTTATTTCGAGTGATTCAAAAATACGTAAAATCGTGAGCAATAGAAATGAATTTCATACACGAATTGTTTTCGTGTTCGAATTCGAGATTCATTTATAATGCTTCAAAAATACGTCTCCTGGTAAAGGTTGCAGTAAGCCGCTGGAGGCAGGCCGCTTTTATTTTATTTGTTCAGCCGCGGACGTCCTATGGCTGAAATGATGATGATGATTGACAAATTCTTCGCATTTAAGACTAACTTTAGCAAACTTCCTTAATTTTTAATATTATAATTTAAAAAAAAAATGTGACTATCGTGGCGATAAATGTCTAATGTGACCGAGGATTTATTATAAAAGACTGACGCTTATAGCATATGACCGTCAATTTACAACTATACAGGGTTACATTGCAAACGGGTGTCAAATTTAAAAATTAAGATCTAGGGAACAATATAAAGAAGCGTCTTAATCGTTATTATTTTTAATAATCGTATGTTACGAAAACAAAAACCTTTACAATGTCCGAAAATAAAGTCTTAAAAGAGACTACGAAAGCCATTCAGGTCAGGTCAATCATCAGAGGCGTAGGTACGGCGAGCCAATAAAGACCTTACGCAGTGCACATACGGTGCATTTTTTTCATAAATGAGTTAAATTATCCATGCGTACGATTTTTAACAGCGGATAGGAATAATTAAATGTGGATTTTTTTTTTGTTCTTTGCATAGTTCGATTAAGTTACTGTTTCCGAGCCACTCCTAAAAAATTGGCACCACTTTGCAATGTAACCCTGTGAAAACTCGGTAAGTACAATATAAATAGATAAAACTGCGAGTAAAAACCATTACTCCCATAATACCAATACTTACACAACTATACATAATCGTAGTCATATTTATCGTGTAAAATATCATCTATACGAGCACCCGTTAAAAATGTGCGCACAAAAACCCGCATCGGTCACGACGTCCATCTTTATCGACAATGTTAACGAGTTCCCAACGACAGTCGGTTAGTCACCGCCGTCAAACTGTCGATAAAAACAAATGTCCTAGAATATCGTAAAAAAACCAATCACACAACAATGTGTCGCATTAAAAAAGCTCATTAAAATTCCGGGCGGTGTGATCTGGTATGCGGAACTTTGATAAAACAACGCAGAGAATGGCGGCGGGACAATGCTGGACTATTTTGCAGTGGCTGTCAAACTACCGACCGCAAAGAAACGGAATTTATTTTAAAATAAATACGACCATATCTCCAAATATAGATCCCAACTGAATTGGCTTCCCATTCGTCAGCGAAGGAACCTTAGAATTCTTGGCATTCTTTTCGCCGTTCTCAATAACCCGTCTGCACCTTCTTACCTCAAAAATAGGTTTTTAAACCTCTGTAACTCCCATGATCACTCTCTCCGTTCGTCTAACAATCTACAGCTTCTAATGCCTCTCCTCCACTCTGACTTCTTTTCTAAATCGTTTACAGTCAGGGCGGCACGACTGTGACTTGCTTCCTCTTGATTTAAGAAAATCGGAATCCAAACTTTCTTTTAAAAATAAACTCCGTAAATATTTATATTTATTACATAATTGCATATATTTTATTTATTGTGTGTATGTTTATTTATTATATTATATAAGTATTATATTTACATATTATGTATTTATGTTATTCATATTTAGGTGTATCTTATTAAATTACGTATTTAATTATGTAAGCTACTTAAAAATACTGGACCTGTACCGCACCCATAACCTGTTTTTCTGCATGACCCTAGGGTTGGCTGGCAGAGAATGATTTTAGCATTAAGTCACTTATTGTACACTTTTATAAGTTTTGTGCAATAAAGTTTTAAATAAATAAATAAAAGTCTTATTCTCGCTCTGCACGTCCTAGGGTCGAAGGTCGAAATCAGCGTCATGATAAGTCAGTGGCTGTCACGTCAGATGCTGAGCGGAACCTTTTTAACCGACTTCAAAAAAGGAGGAGGTTCTCAATTCGTCGGTATCTTTTTTGACACCACAAATACCCTTTATAGTTTTATTGTTATGTATTTGCTTTCATGTGAGTCAAATAAACATTTTCTATTTTATTTCTATATACCATACGTCCTAGCAGCTTAACCATGGTTCTAAATAGTAGTAAATTTGAAGCTTTTGCCAGTAGACCTTCTAACTCTTAGATCTGTTTAAGAAATATGATCATTTTTAACCGACTTCAAAAAAAGAGGAGGTTCTTAATTCGTCGGTATCTTTTTTTATGTATGTTCAGCGATCATTCGTTACTGCGTTGACCGATTTCGATAATTATTTTTTTGTTTTAAAGGTAATACTTTCAGAATGGTCCCATAGAAATTTGGTTGAATTTTGATGATGAGATCTATAAGAAAATCATCAAACATTGCTTGAACTCCGTACCACGCCAACTGATTTTAGTATCTATCTTACATAATATCTTTGCCATATGTGGACCGATTTTGATGATTATTTTTTTAAAGAATAGCTTATACTTCAAAAATACTATAATCAAACATTTTTGGAAAAAAAATTACCCCTAAGGGTGGAAAAATAGGAAATGAAATCGGTGTTCAGCAGTTAAATTATGTTTGCACTCGTAAGATTTGTTGTGATTAGGATTTTTTACTAAAATAGATTAAATAAGTTAATTTCATAAAAAATAAAAAAACCGACTTCAAAAACTAAAACGCTAAAAATAATCTTAACACGTACTACGTCTCACGTCACGTCACGTACACGTCTTACGTACCTAATCAGTTACTTTTGGAGTCGGTGCCAGTCGATGAGAGATTCTATGTTTTCGTTTGTATGTTTGTAAGTGTTAAGATTATTTTTAGCGTTTTAGTTTTTTGATGTCGGTTTTTTTTTTGGATGTTCATTACAATTATCTTCTTTTCCGTCGAACAAATAGAATAACCTACATAGGGGCCTCTGTTCAGCAGTAGTCGTCCTATGGCGGAAATGGTAATGATGATATAGAATAAATCTACATAGACTCTGAAAAATGCTGTGGTATCTGCAAGCATTTGATCTCGCGATCACGACCCAAAGAAGTTTTAATGTCACACTTACTAATAGTCATAAAATGTCAGAAAGAAAATATATGGTAATGTAGGGACTAACTGACGAGCTACAAAGCGAAGACAGGACATGGGGCTCCAGTTGGAATTCTTCACAGCAGATTTCTGCCATACGCACTGAGCTAATGCTCATCAGGCACTAAATATATCTAATCTTTATGGTTTCTGTGAAAACATGGTTACAATAGGTAGGTAAAGTCAAGATACATTTTCCATAATAATTGTTGTTATGTTGCATATTCAATGTGTTCCTTTATTTCGTCTTGTCACTGTGCTTTTCTTGCAATATAATGAAATTAATAAATAAATAAATATTGGACAAAATTACATGATTGATCCTATTATAAGTACAGAAATCAGAAACAACGACGGTACCACAACACCCAGACCTGAGACAATATAGAAAAGTTATTTTTCTACATTTACCGACCGGGAATCGAACCCGGGACCTCAGAGATAGCGACACCAAGTCCGGCATACTCGCCTCTCTGTTATGAAGGTCGTCAAAATGCTCTCTCCGAAGGTGAGGGTCCTCCGTCACGTCCGGACACACGGTAATTTAGTCCTAGTCTAAATAGGAGCACTATTGATTTGCGATGAAGAACGCAGAAGTACTTATGTGACAGAAGTTAGTTTATCCATGAGCTTAGGTAATATATTATTTTTGTGCTTTAATAACTTCGAAACCAAACAAAAAAAAAAAGTTGAATAAATGAGTTGTCCTCTTTTCGATTTAAGATTGTGGAAATTTAACACTACCTAACCTAACATTTACGTCCATATGTTCTAATACTCGATATTAATGTTATGTTGTTATATCAACCTTATAAGGAGCGTGAAACCGTATTCCTGTTATTAGTAGTTTTATAATAAGTAATGCGGTTTGTAAGATATGAAAGAAAGCTCGTTAACATTCTGGCCGGCGCGAGCGCAGCATGCGGAAGGTGACAATCGCAGGAATGACCGCAAAAAACAATGCTGGCGCGGGTGTGTATGCAGACCAACTAAATGGTTTCCAAACTGCAGCTAAGAATATCCATCACTTATTCATTCAAACTTTTAACCATGTTCTACCTGTTTCATAGGTACTGTTTAAAAAGAAGCATAATAGAATTTTAATCTATAACAAACACATAGTTTATTTTCCATTAAATGCGACACAGTCATATGACTAATGCGGTGTTATCGTGCACAAAATCAGTTGTCCAAATAGTGGTACCTAATAAAGAAAGAATTTATTATTATTTATTAATAGGGTCGGGACAATAGAAATTCGATGTTAAAAATACACGTAGCACCTATTTAGCCATATACAATAGCATGGAATTATAAAATAGAAAGAAAATTAATTAATTAAAATAAGGCACTTGGAGCATCCAAATATTTATATCGACAATGTTTTCATTGTATCCCAACATACATAGTTTGAGAAGCGGCGTCAAAAATGATTAGTAAGCAAGTTGTGTGCGCCCATACAGCGATCTTATTACGTAACCCTGATAAGGAACTCTCTCGCAGGCGCGACGGGAAGCCAGATTACGAGTAGACGCTTGACTCGAGCACTGCAGCGATAGACACGTTCTTATCTACATTCATTAACGCCGATAGAATCGCATCGAATACTCGACGTATGACACGCTTAGGTCCAATAGGCTAGTTTCCTGGGTCAAAAAAAGATTATTCTATTTAGTCCGTCAGTTAGATTATCAGAAAATATTAGACCCATATTTTGTCTTTTGTCAATCAAACAAAAAATACGAAGATATACGCATCAAAGTGAGCACGTGACGCCACGCCTTGCTAAAAAGTGTCGCAAAGCGTGACGTTACGCGGAATTTTAACTGGCTATATCTTCATCATTGTTTGTTGGATTGAGAAAAGAAAAAATACGTGTCCAATATTTTCTGTTAATCTAACTGACGGACTAATTAGATTTTTTTCGGAAACTAGCCCATTTCGCACCACCGGATTAGTTTAGTAGAACTATGGGACGAAGACATTCTAGGTCTGTCACTGTCAAATAACAGCTAGGTACATATACGAGTAGAATGTCATAATACCGTGTTGGAGCTTAGTTAAAGATTTAATTCATTAATTTTCACATGCAAGGACATAGAAGCTGTGTTTTACATCAGCAAAAGGTTCAATCGGTGTTTATGTAACAATATTATCATCCTAAAAGTAAACACTAAAACTTTTTATAGTTTTTTTTTCTAAAACTTATTTAATTAAACATATATTAGGTACTCAAACTATCGACCAGGCTCGAGTCCGCATGGGTAGCGCAAGTTTCTGCAGTCACAAATTTTAGGTAATACAAACCAGGGAGGATTAGAGGGTCAAATAAGTCATCACATCTACATATCAGACAGACAAGCAATCAAAACTTCAATTTATAGGTTGAAATTTAAAAACTTGACAAACGTAGTGTATGCGCCCCCTGCTTGATGGACCGACGACCTTAGGAAGATGGCTGGCAGTGGCTGGATGAAAAAAGCGGGAGATTGTGCTCTGTGGCGATCTCTGGTGAGGCTTACGTTCAGCAGTGGACTGCAATAAGCTAACATGATGATGAATTTTAAAATGTATTTACATAACATTTGTATTAGTTGAGTAGAAACGCCCTATCTCGTAACACAATCCGGTCTAAGGGTTCAGTAATTAAACAGACAGTATTGGGTGTCGGACGCGTGTAAACGAAACTAATACAAATGGGCGCGGATTAGAAGCCATTTTGTTGACCGCTTGTAAGCCGGGACACGCGATCAAGCGCTACTTAAGCCTTTGTCAAGTTATGTACCTTTACATTAACGATTAATCAAGTGTGACTAATGCCTTTGCAGGAACATCTAGATGGATAGATAAATAGATACTCTTTATTGCACACCATACAAGTAAATTACACATGCTAAAACAAATCTAGCTACTTGGTAAGCATATTTAAAAAAATCTATAAAAAACATTTAACCAATTACCTAACCGCAAACTAAGCAAAACTTAAACTATGGTGACGTAACGTATTAACTTACTTAAATAGATTGATAAACATCCATGACTTAGGTACAGACAACAGCTCGTCAAACGTCAAAACGTCAAATTTTCTTTTGATATCAATATTTTTAAAAAAAACACGTGTCGGACTTAAGTTGAATATCGGTTCAATGTCTTTTACCTTTTGGGTAGGTTGACTATACTAATGCTTGTGCCTATTCCACAAATATTTGCCCCTTCCATCAACCTGGCTTTGTAGTCCAAAGCGCGAACCGAACCGTATAACAGCAAGTCTCCTTTGATTGACCGCGTCACTTGACAAGCTCTAAAATATACCTCCAAACAAAATTAACTACGACTAAATGAAAATGGATATTCACGACCTGAAACGCAGATAAACTCCATACAGTTACATCGTTACAGACAGACAGACAAACCGACAGCCCGATTCAGCGGGGCCTCGTAAATCACGCGACAGATGTGGGCGAATGTAGGTACGGCAAGGGAAGAGGAAGGGAGGTGGTAGGGTTGTCAATTTTATGACAAATTAAAAATCTATAATTAAGATGACACACTAAATGTCACACACATCATGTCACTCGATATTTGATGTAACCTGGGGGTTCGAACCTGTAACCGCTTGTACCTCGGCCGTTGTGTAGACAAAAACGCCAACCACTAACATCCTTTTCTTTTAATCTGTTGCTTGACAGATTTTGGTTAATTTTTTAGGATTTTTTCCATACATTAATTGGGATCAAGATTCTGACTCAATCTATTTATATAAAAATTAATTTCTATTTCCATTGGTCATGGCATCACGCGTGAATTTCGGGCACTAAATCTTTTTTTAAATAATGGTCAGGAGTCAGAAAAAGGTTCTTTATGGAAAAACAATTTAGAAAGTGGCGCAGAAAATTATTTATAAATAAACTAAAAACCACGCAAACCAAGTCGCGGGCAACAGCTAGTTTAATATAATATTATGCTAGCTAGACAGGTCTTTAAAATAGAAATCTACACAGAGCGTTTTTAACTAAACTTTTAAATTTTTTCTCAATTATTATAATTCTCAAAACCATTCCATATTGTCCCAGCCCTAACGCGTACCGACCGGGTGCGCTCGCGCCGGAAGTGACGCACTATTGTTTTACGCGCCACATAAACATGCCGTTGAATTGGGTAACGTTACAGCGAATTTAAGCCATCAAAGTAAGTATGGTGAAATCTGTGGTTAACCATCCATTTACTATTGAAATTATTTACGAGGTAAGCATCAGAAACTCTTTGGACGACGTAGGTTAGTGCGATTGGTACGTTTCGTTTAGCAAGTTTTTAATTGTAGCTTTTACTTAGTAATCTACTATCTCTAGCGCCCGTATTTAATTGGGGATTGCGTTCATTTAGAGCAATTGCCATTTGACCATGTAGCCAGGGGAACCAGACTGTTTTAAATTGGGATGATGACACAATTTACACATAATTCTAAAAAACGTGTATTTAAAATAACACATTATTTCATTCATAATTCTTAATTATTAGCGAAGATCATCTTTTAATCACTTTTAATTTAATAAATATTTAGTCATTTGACTTCGTTTTAGACAACATAAAAGTGACGTCACAATTAAGTATTCCCATACAACTGATATGGAGATATCACGTTTTATCAGCATAAAATCATCATCATCCCTATTATTGCTATACATATACACATTAAGTGTCATCCAAAAGTGAAAATGTAAAACGATGTTTTTCCTCGACGCCAAGTAAGTGGTTAGATTCGTATATTATCCTCCTAGTATTTTGTCTCGTTCTTGGTCGGGGTAGAAGCTGCAAGTCGGGTTATTATATTTGAAGCGATAGCGAAGCTAATCATCATCATCATCATTTCAGCCATAGGACGTCCACTGCTGAACATAGGCCTCGCCTTATGACTTCCAGATTGGCCGGTTGAAAGCGGCCTGCATCCAGCGGCTTCCTGCAACCTTTCCAAGCTTGTCTGTCCACCTTATGGGTGGACGTCCTACGCTGCGTTAGCCGGTATGTGGCCACCGTTCCAAAATATTTCTGCTCCATCGGCCGTCAGGTTTTCGTGCTATACGTGCGCACATAGCACGTAGACCACGTAGACTTTAGCTTGCTAATCCGTTTGTCTATGTCAGCGACTTTTGTTCTTTTATATATCTGCTTATTTCTAATTCGATCTAGCTCATATATGTCTATAACTCTTAGTCTGGTTCCCGACCATTTTGGACCTACAATTTCCTCACGACTTTTTTCTCCTCGCAGCATACCGAAATTGATTTTTAGGAAACAAAATCTTCTTCTTCCTTGCCATCTCGCAATATTTGGGGTCGTCCCTCATCGTTCTTAGGCGTCAAGGTGCTCTGTCCTGGATTGTCTGCGGAGTTAGGTGTGCCCGTTTTATGTCCCTGGTAACGGTTGTCCATCACGTGGCCAAAGGCCGCCCTCTGCCCCATTTTAGTAACCAAAATAATTAAATTATTTTAAAACTACGATGGTGTCTATCTTCTGAATATTTATAAACCAAGTGTACATTTTAAGATAGCATCTACAAAATTCCGCCTAACGTTAACCATCAATCATCAATATTGTAAGTGTTTAACTGTGCGGCCGCACCGAGTGCCACTGTTGGCCATACCGCGCGTAGTTTATGATAATTCTTGCCAGAATAGCTTTTATAAACTACATTAAGAGATGTTGGTGATAAATAGTAATTAACTGCGCTTGTTAACCTGTCATAATGTTTGTATACATTAATATTATTTATGCGATCTCTAAAATCACAGTTAATTTGGAACTCAGAAATGTGTAAAGTATCACATTTTTAACAGTTCAACTATATACTTGTGATTATTATAAGAAATCAAATAAGGCCAAATATTTCTTGATTTGTATTGTATCTAAAGCAGAAATAACGACTAGAGAAATAGTATTTTGTAAAACAAAGTTGTATTAGTTAAGTTAGATTAAAGTATTTTTTCCATTCATCGTCAACATCATTTCAGCCTTAGGACATTCACTTCTAAACATAGGCCTCCCCCAGTGACTTTCAGATTACCCGGCTGGAAGCAGCTTGCATCCAATGTCTTCCTTTGACCTTTACCAGGTCGTCTTGCACCTTGTGGGTACGGTACGTGACCTCCATTCTAGAACCTTTCTACCCCATAAACTCAAACTCAAGCGTTTATTTGCCAAGAACAGCTTTTCCATTGTTTTTTACATATTAAAAATGTAGGTAGACAAAACAGCTAACAGAGTAAGCTAAATATAAATAAAATAAATGATTATGAAGTCATATGCACGTTCTTTCACCGCGCAATGAATGCGCCATTCGGCCGACATCGCCGAAAGAGGTATTTGCTTTTCAATTAGCCGCGGCTATTGTGCCTTGAAGCTTCCGTTCATAAAAGGTCTTTAGAATATTTACAACTCTTTGTGCGCAGTCAAATCAAAACATATTTTATTAAAAGCGTTTTTGGAATCGTTGTTGACAAAGTAACCTCATTTTTGACCGTTAATTTTGGTAGTTTATTTATAATGGCTATGTATATGAAATATTGGCTTCTGCTGGCGTCGCGCGGGAATAGAAAAAAAAGAAAGAAAAAGGGGGAGATCGTGCTCTTTGGCGGTTTTGGTTACGTCATCGAGCAAATTTTAATAACCTTTCAAGCAGCAGTCATCTTTCTCCGAAACTAGTAAGTAATTTTTTACTTACATTTAGTATTAAATAACAAGTCCTGTCAACTCTCATCATAAATAGTACAGATTCAGATTAAAAAACCGGCCAAGTGCGAGTCGGACTCGCGCACCGAGGGTTCCGTACAAACCTGTAGGTACCGTTATGAGTAAAAGTTCACCCATCACGACAATCGAGTCATAGTTATGGTATTTTTTTTGCAAAATGAAATCCATAACATTACGAAAGTTAAATTGCGGTTTACGATTTATGACATTATATATTTTTATATATTTTTTAGATTGATCATTCTCTTATTTTAGAAGTTACAGGGGGGGACACACATTTTACCACTTTGGAAGCGTCTCTCACGCAAACTATTCAGTTTAAAAAAAAATGATAGTTAAAACCTCAATATCATTTTTAAAGACCTATCCATTGATACCCCATTGTATGGGTTTGACGAAAAAAAAAATTTCGAGTTTTAGTTCTAAGTATGGGGAGCCCCCAAAATTTATTATTATTTTTCTATTTTTTTGTGAAAATCTTAATGCGGTTCACAGAATGCATCTACTTACCAAGTTTCAACAGCATAGTTCTTATAGTTTCGGAAAAAAGTGGCTGTGACATACGGACGGACGGACAGACGGACAGACAGACAGACAGACATGACGAATCTATAAGGGTTCCGTTTTTTGCCATTTGGCTACGGAACCCTAAAAATGGCGAAAAAGTTGTCAAACAAATCATATGACATTTCTACTCTGTATCGTATTTGCTTCATGGGTTACGTCCAGCAGTGGACTTTAATATGGTCACATGATGACAAGTGTTAAACTAGATAAATGTTTATATGTGTGCCAAATTTCGGCTAATTCTGTTCGGCAGGTAAAGCGTGATGTAACAAACATCCGAACACTATTTATGATATTTATATTTTAAAGTGAAGGTACTAAAGCAATGAATGAAGCATGGAAACCACTACGAGCACGCGCAGCGTAGAACGTCCACCCACAAGGTGGACAGACGACCTGGTAAAGGTCGCAGGCCGCATCAAACCGGTCAATCTGGAAATCACTGCGGGAGACCTATATATATATATATATATACTGTGCCTATATTCAGCAGTGGTTGTCCTATGGCTGAAATAATAATGATAATGATGGCTCAAGCAAAAAATATGTTCTAACTTAGAATCAAAGATTAGACATATTATGTCCAACAGACTTGGTATTGTGTTTGCTAACGCGTTGAAATCTTTTCCAGAGCGGTTTCCTAAATTCGCTGGTTTAAGAATTTTCGTATTTGCATACCTTTAAATATAAGTTTTATTATGTTAATTAAGACCTCCCGCGGAGCCAGCATTATCCAAATTACGGCATGGAAGCTTTTCATTAAAGCTACTTCTCATCAATGAACATTTCATTTGACTTTTTGATATAAAAACCTCTAATTTAATTTTATAGTGTAAAATTAAAACCCAAGTAAAGAGTTTTATTATTGTATCATTAGTACTAATAATTCCACGTGAATCATTATGATCAAAACAAAACAATTACCCGAGTTAGTATTTATAAATAAAAGTTAAATAAAACAGCGGTCTCGACATAAAGTCTTGTTAAATGCCTTACTTATTTCATTATTCGTGTTTGTTATTTCGACTCTTAGATAATTTTACTAACTTTTTATCTTTAAGTGTGATTTAAGTAGGTACTTATTTTGTACAGCTGTAAAACTTAGTATCCATAGACTATTAAAGACAGCACTTAGAGTCGCTACCGTTAAAAAAAAGAGTAACAGAAATTTCACTAAATTAGAAAGAGATAGGTTGTAAAATGTATTACTGTTCCTACCTAACATTTTAAAAAGTTAAACACGTAAGTAAATGATGAGTATAGGTAAGCCTAAGCTCTGGCTTTGCTTTGGGTGAATTTTGTTTCTGACATTTGAATTGGTTATAAATTAATAAACAAGTCAGATTTCTTAATTTCATTACAAAAACGTCTTTTGGCATTTTGACAGCGTGCCCTTACTTATAAGGGTTGACATAAGCATTCTAACAAGGATCAAATCACACTACCACAAAATGTTGAGTTTATAGGAACATAAAAAACTAACAAACATAAATTATATATATATTTTTTGTCAGTCGTAAAAATTTTGGTTTTACAGTTTGTCGGATTGAAAGAACAAATATTGATCGTACACATTCACTGTAAAATATATTGTGTACGAAACGAAGACGCTAAGTTATTCATTGCAGATGCACACAGTGCATCAACTGTTGCGAAATTGCGAGGAACTAGCTCTACCTTCATGTGTATTTTATTAATTTCCCAACTCGCATAAGTCGCGTCGATACGAGCACATAACGTTTATTGGTTTCATGTTACGTTCTCAATGGTTCTTTATGGATATCTATAAAGTATAACATAATGAGTTATGGTGGGCTTACTCCACTCTCCACTGGCAAGTAAAAATAACTCAAACCTTGTAGGTGACTCGAAGTTTTTTCTTACTCATTCTTAATAACTGCTTACTTATTGATTGGCACCAATACAACTCAGACTAAAGAAAACCCAATTAAACGACAGTGAAATGGGACAAAACTAGACAAATAAGTGTTCTTGTGCACAGTAATTATTTGGTTAGAGACGGGAACGAGTTTTGGATCCTTGCTGGAAAAGTCAGTCCATATGTGTGACCTATAGGTTGACTGGCAGAGAATGCTTTTAGCATTAATTCCACCTTTTGTACACTTTTATTAAGTTTGTGCAATAAAGTTTTAAATAAATAAATAATAATAAATGTGGGGGCGTGCCTCAAACTGTCTCCTTAATATACCCGATGAAACACAGATAAATGGGACGCTTAGTAAGCCTACTGCATTGTTGTAGTAATGCCCACAGTTTACCCAAACAACATATACGAAGAAATTTATGGCGTTATATAAGAACTTGCAAAATATATAGTCAATATTTTAGTGGAATAAAAGCAGTATTTCCCACGCACAAAGGATGTAAAAAGTATTATTTATTGGTTAACTAATGTAACAGTGTGGGAAGACCTCCTATGGTGGACAGATGGGACCTACAGGATGCAGGCGCGCTCTCCTAACTGGTTGCATTCATTGCGCTTAATAATCTTTAGATGACACTTTACTCTTAGAAATACAAATTAGGACTCGTATTTCTAAGAGTTAAATTAAGAGTAAGAGCATGTTGAATATAATACGTATTGACTCCAATCTTGATAAAGATAATAGAGTTAGTTAGATTAAATAGTTAGAAGTATTTGAATACATTTTATTTATTTAATTAAACTTTATTGCTCAAATTAAAATCATGCAAAAGGTATACTTATTGCCATTAGGCATTCTCTGCCAGTCGACCATAAGGCTCAACAGGTTATGTGGGCGGTGTGACGTAACATTTTGACTTCGGGTAAAACTATATGCCATTCTAAAATTCCAAAACGAATAGTGTGTTGACTTGAACTACTTTTGTAAGATAAGCCCCAACGATCGACAGTGATATTAGGGGTGTTAAAGACAGAGGTATAAGACAGGAAAGATGTTAAGAGGAGGAATGTTCCAACGTGCCAATCAGTGAGACGGCAAAAGCTTGTCCAAAATACTTAAATGTTCCTAGAAGTTGACGGAGAAATCGCGTGAAACCCGCGCGAGACAGCTCATAGATCAATTGGTGTTAAAACCAAGTACCTACGTTTTTGTATAAAAATTTGCTCAAAATAATTAAGAATGGAGGGAGAAAAAGTAAAACTAAACTAAACCCTAAAAATCATGTTTTTTAATGTTATGTATTTTTCTCTTGTGGGTCGTTGTTATTTCTATTTCTAAAATATTTTCTGCTACCGAGCGAAAGCTAGATTTATGTAGATATGTAAGAGGCTTGTAAGTGCACTATTTCTGTAACATAGATTATCAATATATTACGAGTAACGTGTATCAGTATTTTATAGATACTTGAGATCTGTCGGAAGGTGAATAAATCCCAGTAACGATGACTAGCACGGGACTCAGCGAATTTATGACATGAATATGGATGCTGAAAGTAGTTTGCTCCGGAGTGATGGCGACATGTGCCAGTTTGTACTGACAAGGTTCGTTACCTAGTGAAATCGAGCAGCCAATTACGAAGCGACAGCCGTAGGATCGAAAATAAAAACGAAATCATTTAATATCTAATTAAATAAAAAAATAACAATAAAACTAGTTCCTATTACTAATTGACCCGATCGATGTTAGATACAAAGTGAGGATGATGGCAGTGGCCTGATGTCCGGCTTGATCACGAGAGCGGTGCACGAGCGCTGCGTCAGCGCTTCCGTGATCTTGCAATATCTTGTGTGCTCTAGTTAGGCGCCGGGGTCAGCGGGTACTGGTAAAGTACTTAATTAGCCTATCTGATACATTAGATTATTTATTTACGAAGACGTCGATAAGACGATGGTCAGGCCAGGTCGCGCTCCGGACTACAAACTAAGATACAAGCTAAGGCTACAAGCTTAGAAGCTTAGAATCCCGCAAGGGAGAAATGTTTGTGTGATGAGCACGAGGGTTTTATCTAAGTCGTGGAGGCTGTATCAATTTATTAAAGTATGTAGATCCATTTTCTAGTCGTCATAGTACAAATAACGGCAGCCTATCCAAAAAGTTAAAGGTCGTTGACACGTACATATATAAATTGAGATAATTTGTCATTTTGTGGTAGGTTGACCAGCTGTTGTCTGTACAAGCATTGCTTAGTTTAGGGTTAGATAATTTATTTCTGTATGAATTTATTTGCACAGATTTCTATAATCATACAAATGGACTTCATACGATAATAACGAGGTAGACTTAACATCGGTCGCTGTCGGTCGGAGTAAGACGGCTGAAATTAGTTTTTTTTAGTAACTTTATTTGCATAATGAACAGTATAGATTAATATTTATAGAAGCCGTTATTAGCTATCAGTTTTGTATAAATAAGTGATTCGTTCTAGTTATAATAGCAGTAAATTTTGAAGTTGGTAGAAGTGGTTAGTAAATTATTGTGATAAAAGAGACTGAGATGGCTCTCCACTCAAATTTATTATAAATAACTTTGTGGCTGTGTTAATTAAGTTAAATAATTTTAAGAATCGCAGAAAAATTGAGGTAAATAAGTTAGTATTTTTTTGATAAAAAAGTTTTTGATGACCCGACTGGTTTAATGGCGCGATGACTCACTTCGAAAGCCAAGGGCCCTGGGGTCACTTCCCGGGTTAGGTAAATTCAGAAAATGAACTTTTCCAAATTTGCTTGATTCTGGGTGGGCTGGCAGCTTCCCATTGCTTTAGGCATGACAATTGGTGTGTTATCTGAAGCATGTATAAAATTGTGTTTCATAATTTTACTAATTTCTACGAGAAAATTGTTTCAAAATGAAATATAAGTTAAATGACATTTTGCTCGACTGTAATACAACCAAGTGTACTCCCGCACAAAATCAAGCTATTCCATAAATAACTGGACGTGATATTAAATCCAGATATTGTTTATTACCGGCCGATATTAGCTCGAGCGTTAACCGAAAAAGGAAACGCGCCATTCTGGTAAAGTCACTCAGAGTCGAGGCTGAAGCCGCCACAATTAAGGACAATACAGTAGATTTACTCATCGCGGTTGTGTTGGTCTGGCTAGTGCCTTACTTACGGTACGTACTAAAAAGCCAATTGGGCGCATACAAGTTCCTTTCGGCCGCCATGGCAACTGACACAAAACAGAGTAAGATACGCTACACTCCGCTCTGAATTTTAAAAAGTTATGTAGCGCAACTAGCTGTTAAATAAAAAGGAAATCTTTCTTGCTATTCAATCGGTTGCCAGAATTTGGTGAGGTAGGGTATGAGGACCGAGTGGCAAATGTGTGACTGTGGTGCGGACCCACAAACTATGGCTCATCTATTCTCTGACCCTTTGTGTCCCTACACCTGCACGAGGGATGACCTAAACAGAGCGACACAAAACGAAGTAGAAGTTGCCAAATTTTGGTCGAAGTCCGTCTAGAGTCACCATTGATACGGCAAAAGAAGAAGTTGCCAGAAGAAGATTTTATATCCCGCATCAACAGAGATAAAAAATATTTCACGAGAAACTGATGCGCTTTCGTTGTTTGTTACGAGGCCCATTCGATGTAGTTGAGCCCTAGTACAAGTACCTACAACTAGTTTACGGCCTGTTTTGTTGTTTTATCCCTTGTATTAAATTTATAATTAAACTTTTTATCTCGTCAACATATTACTGAAAAAACTATTGGTGGAAACTTGTAATGTTTTAGTACTATACATTATTTTGTAAACGAAATGTAACATTGATAGCTGTTTATTTCCTTAATAAAGAAAAAAAAAAGTGTTTGTAATATATAAATGTTTTCATGTAGTTGTAGTGGAAAATAAGCCTACGCTATCTATTTTAATTGTGCTGAAACCAGAATTTATCTGCTGAGACTACTTCACGATTCTACAATGAATATAGCACAAGAGTTACATAAGTGTCAGTGTGAAGTATGGCTACGAATTCGTGAGATAGATATTCGAACTCATAAGATTTGACGAACGATGGCAAAACGTCGCTAATGTTAGGAATATGCAAATGACTTGTGTTTTAATCAAATACCTGCCAATGCACTGGAAAAGGGTACAAAAGAGGTCATATAACTTACTCCTTTTGGTTTTTAAAGTAAATTACTTAGTTGTTATAATGGTGTATGTTTTGTGGCAGTAAATATATTTTGATAACGTTGAGTCATAAATAACACTAATTAGCCATTATCAATTCAAACTTTACGTGTCAAAATACTATCAATATAATTGGAAGCTTAAATTGTAAATAGGGTACAGATTAGCATATGAATTGATTTATCGAGGCTTTCTCCCCAACCACGCGAGATTCGTGTTTACAACTTCAAATTTTTTGTATGTTTCCATGGTCTCATAACGGACCCGATAAAAAATCGGGAGAATTGAGATTAGCCTTTCTAGAAAACAATAATTAAATATTTGTTGGTCCATAAATACATACATACATAATCATATATGATCAAATAAACTTATTCAAAAAGACAAATGAACTACATTAATATGTCATGTTATATAATCAATATAGTTTCGAAAGTTACGTTTTATTTCTGTCTATCAGTTTGTTTGAAGTTGAAAGGGACATAGGATGTATTATGATATGATATAAATCATTAATTTAAAAAAAGATGCACCACTCGTTTATACTCGGATCTAACCTATGAATAAATGTGTATATTATTATATTCCACCTTTGCCTCATGCTTAAATTTGGCAAGAATGATCGAAAAATAAAATAATTTTCTTATTATTGGTGATTCTGTAAATATTTTTTTTATTAGTTGCTACTTTTTTTATAGTGACATGACATTGAATTTTTTGTCTGCCTTTTTTATCTCTAAACCTTTAAGGATGTTTCCCAAATACTTGGATAATTGTGTAGATTTATATAAAATACCAGTGAACTCCGTCACGTAAAACATCCGTCTTTTTATCGCCTTTTAAAAAATGGAAACTTGTCAGACAATTTGCATTTATGTCTCTACACTATGTATGTGGGGCGATCGTCAATTTATTCCATTGTTTCTGATGGGAAAGTCGTTAAATAAAGTTTTTATGTCCCAGATTTGGAGGCGCCATTTTTGTACAAATTATGTGGTATTTTATATCAGATTCCCGTTAGTTGTTTAATCGATACTATGGTGTAGCTTAGAAAATAAAGTATGTAAAACCTATGTTAAATAAGAAATGAAGTATCTATTTCATTTTGATAAAGCAATTTTGTTGTGTATAGCTCTATTGGATGGATAATGTAATCAAATAGGCTGACTATACGAATAGGTTACGCTATTTTCCGTGTCCGTAAGCTTAGGTATCAGTTTCAATTCTCAAGAGTGGCTATGCTGTGGGAGGTTTAAAATTATGTGTGCTTTAGGATCGAGTTATGTGCGGTGTGCAATAAAGAGTATTTATCTATTATCAACATACAAATCTAAAAAAAAACACTTACCTGTACATAATTACACGACGGCAACCTAGGCATTCGGATCACATTGGGTGTGTAGCCTTAATCCATACTAGTCTGGTCTGGAGACGTATTTTTGAAATATTGGAAATTAATCGTGAATTCAAACTTGAAAACAATTCGTGTACGAAATATAATTTCTATTATTATTAAAATTAATTTACTCATTTTTGAATCATTCGAATATAGTGTTGCTATTAAATTGAAATCTTGTAAATATTTTTATTTCACGGAGAAAATATATAAAAAACGGAACCGCAAAAACTCATTAATTTTAAAAACCGGTAATTAATCGCAAAAAACGGAATGTTAATAAAGAGTTATTATGTCAAATCTCTGTTAACCTATGGTCAACCATGTTTCCTTGTCAAAGTCATTCTTCCGTACTTTCTACTATGTAGTAGAAAAAGAAAAACGAGTGGGTAAGACCACTCGTAGCAGAATTCACGGAATGAATTTGCAAAAATAGTTTACCTTGCGATATCGTATTTAGATGAAAATTCGCAGGATTCAAAAGTCAAAAGTCAAAAATCATTTATTCAGTTTAGGGCAGAAAACTGCCACTTATGAACGTCAATAATAACATTATTGGCTCATATGGGGCAGAACATGTCTCCTTATTTTTTTGGCCCTACTAGCGCTTCGAAACAAGACACAGAAAATCTGGCAAGTGCTGAGAAGAAACGCCGGAACAAATTCAGCCACCACTAGCTGCCACAAAAAAAAGGAAAAGAAAATAATGTATACCTGTGCGAGCAGGGCATGCAGTCTGAAATTTTAAACAGCAAGTTTATCTTTATTCCGGGTATTAAAATTATGTTTGTCAATTTTCTTAGGGAAAAGATGCAGGTTTTTGCGAATGTACATAATATTTTGATAAATGAATTGAGAGGCCACTGTAAGTATATTAATTTCCTTAAACAGTTCTTTTAATGAGTCTCGTGGTCGAAGGTTGTAAATTGCCCGTACAGCTCTGCTGCTGAGCCCCATAACAATATTCCGTATGACATTATACTATGAAAGTAGCTAAAATACACTAATCTTGCCGTTCCAACATCAGTCAATTGTCTTATCTTTCCCACAGCATAAGCAGCTGAACTAAGTCTTCCTGACAGAGTCTCAATAAAGTCAATCAAAAAAAAAAATCAGTCTAAAAAAAATACGTCTTTTGGTGGCAATCGCTTTAATCGTAAGAACTAGATTAGCCGCCGTTCAATAACTAGGAACACTGTCTAGCGTACCCTAAAGAAAGAGACAAAGCACGATGTGAAAGAAAATATATTTTCTTAAAAGATACCAATAAAACATACGGAGATGTTATGAGAAACATTAAACTATGTGTTTTTTGCAGCGATTTGGCAAAACGGCACGATCGACACATAAAACCCTTTATAAACACCAGACCCAACTTGTTGTGAGTATTAACGACTCTATATATTTTTGCAAACGCTTCTGAGCATCGTGTGCATACATAATTTTATCATTTAGTCACACATATGAATATTAATGGCGTACCTACCCAAGATATAAAAGTCGCGTGGACGTATTTATAACTTAATCCAGTTGGTTTTTGGTATGTTTGTCAATCAATTTTTAATTAGTTAAGTTAATTAGAATTATGTTCTTTTTAATTCTATGTAATTATGTCTTATTATCATTTTTAGAATTTCTGTGGATGATAAAATCAGAAATGAGGTTATCCGACAGATAACTAAAGTAAATTTATATAAGCTAAAAAAATAAGCAAACTGAAGTGGCAGTGGGCTGGTCACATTTGCCGTAGAACCGATTACCGATGGGGTAGACGTGTTCTTGAGTGGAGACCGCGACTAGGCAAGCGCAGCGTGGGGCGCCCTCCGGCAAGGTGGAGCGACGGTATACGCAAGGCTGCTGGCAGTGGGTGGAAAAGAATACCCGAGGATCAGTTGCAGTAGCGTGCATTGGGAAAGGTCTATGTCCAGCAGTGGATTGACGTGGGCTGTTTATGATAAATTTTTCCTAGCTAGCTTCTGCCCGCAACTTTGTCTGCGTAGACTTCAGAAAGCCAAAAAGGATGGATTAATCATCGCACGAGAATACAAAAAAGGTGTTTAAATTATATCCAAATACGCAAAACCTTAAGGCTGATTCTGGTAATCAAATACAACAACTTTACCAACATCAAAAAATCGATGTCCCATATAAACTTCAAGGGTCACGAGATATTTGTAAGAATCGATTTTTCTTTCGATGTTGGTCCCAGTGAGTTTTACGTTGTATGTTTTCCAAATTTTAACTAATTAACGTTAAGCATGACTAATTAGGCAGCATACCGGCAAGCGCAGCGTAGGACGTCCACTCACAAGGTGGTCAGACGACCTGGTAAGGATCGCAGGAAGACGCTGGATGCAGGCCGCTTTCAACCGGCCAATCTGGAAGTCAATGGGGGAGGCCTATGTTCAGCAGTGGACGTCCTATGGCTGAAATGATGATGATAATGACTAATAAACATCCAAACTTTCACATTTAAAATTTAGTGAGACTTTGCATGGGATTTGCTTCAGTAAAATAACTCTGAACATATCAAACGGCAAAGCATACAATATTTGTACCAATCGATACCGTTACTTGTATTCGGACGGTCACCACGCCCACGCAGTACCGACTACAAGCATTAATATAAAAATATCATTTGTCTTTACATCTGAGCCATTAATTAAAGTCGGTGTCGGACCTCTTACTGCGGTCAAGACCCGGAATTCCATAGAGTTGGATTTAAATTATAAAACTACTACTATTGCCCGCGACTTCGCTCGCGTGGGCTATAATTTATTCATAAAGGATTTTCTGCGCAACTTTCTTATTTTCGCATTTATAATATCAGTAGGAAGTAGGATAGCTTTTAACCTGCGATTTCGTCTGCGCTGACCTTACCCGGATAAGAAATATCTTACGTGTTAATCCAGGCCATGGTCTATCTGTATGCCAAGTTACATTAAAATCCATTCAGCAGTTGTTGCGTGAAAGAGTAACAAACATCCATCCATACTCACAAACTTTCGCATTTATAATACAGGATGTAACGAAAAGGTAAAATTAAACTTTAAGGGGTTATTCTACGGCTAAATTACATCAACTTTTTCAATGGGACCAACATCAAAATCTCAAAAAAAAAATTGACGTTTCCATACAAACTGATGCCAGCTGGTCGCGTTTTAGTATGGGAAAGTGTTTTTTTTTTGCGATTTCGATGTTGGTCCCATAGAAAAAGTTGATGTATTTAGCCGTAGAATAACCCCTTAAAGTTTTATTTCACCTTTTCGTTACACCCTGTATAAGTAGGATAGTAGGACTAGCTTTCGAGTGCGGTTTAACCCTCGTTGTGTTTATTAGTTCGTGTGGTTTGACTCCTTAAGACACCCTTTACATTAGGTCGCAAGTAGTGCGGCAGCAGCGCGACTAAAGCAGCGCGGCTGTCGCGCTGCTACTTCCATACTAAAAAGAGCAACGCGACAGCCGCGCGACACGTGATTTTTCATAGCGGACGACAGTGCGGCAGCCGCGTGCGGTCAGTCGACTTCGAGCCAGTGTTGCAATTGCACGTTTGAACATAAATTTCACGCGCGGCTGTATTTGTATTATGAAGGCATCCGCTGCTGCCGCGCGGCAGCCGCGCTGCTTGCGACCTAATGTGAAGGTTAATTGGACAAAGGTACTCTGTTTAATCTGTGGGTTTGACATGTAACATTTTTGACACTGCACAGCTCGATATGTGTCGCATTGTGCTTAATCCTGTCCGAAGTGATTATTTGATCGATTGTTTTGCCAAATATTCTCTCCGTTAAAGGTTATGCTAAGTTGTGACACGTGTGTGTTAAAGGTTATGCTAAGTTGTCAAACTTGCGTTTTGTGCACTAAATAAATCCGCATTTTTTAAAGTTGGTTAATAAAATGACCTATTTTATTGAATTATCTTTTAAGGAGTCAAACGATTGCTCAAATATAATTTCTTCCTTCATTCAACCAACGTCGAAATTGCATAGAAAAAAATAGGCTGAGCCTATTGCAGGTCACTGCTGGACGTAACCTTCCTCTCAGAGCGCCAAAGAGCACGATCTTCTGTTTTTATCATCCAGCCACTGCCAGCCATCTTCCTAAGTCGTCGGACCTCATACTAAACAGCCAATCAGGTATTATGGGTTGTATAGGAAAATCAAGGTTTTTCTTAAAATTTCGATGTTAGTTAATGAGAGTTGTGTATTGGAGCAGTGGAATCACCCCCATAAAGGAAGTTAACGACCTCGGTAGCCGAGAGGCGAGTATACCGGTCTTGGTGTCGCTATCTCTGAGGTTCTGGGTTCGATTCCCGGTCGGTCAATATAGAAAAATAACTTTTTTATATTGTCTCGGGTCTGGGTGTTGTGGTGCCGTCGTTGTTTCTGAGTTCTGTAACACAAGTGCTTAAGCTGATTATCATAGAATCAGAGCAATGTATGTGATGTTTTTTTTTCTTTTTTAATGATAGATATTTATTCGAATATAACAATTAAAATTCTAATAACACAAAAATAAACTAACCTAAAACTAAAAGCTACCTACTTAAAAATAAAAGCGTGTCCACGAGGCAAAGATGTTGTCCAATATCTATTTATTAATTATTTATAAATAATTCAATCTAACTTATACTAAGACAGTCAAAGTTATATTTCAAGTGTAATATTATGTCCTGAATGCCCACAGTTCATTCAAGCTCGGAAATTATCACAAGTCCATTAAACATGCTAAACGATTTGAGGTTCACGCGCGCTCGGCTATCATCGTGATCGTTGTGGGAGTCACGAACTGTGTACAACTAGGTCTTTCGGTAAATATAAGACGTGTGTTTGAAGGTGAAGTAAAATATTAAAAATTATTGTGTTTCAAGACACGGGCCTCTCGTCGCGTGATAGCCACAAAACGCCATCACTCATTTTGTATTTTTTTCGGACGTTCCTTTCGCTTATTGAAATGAAATTAAAATAATTATTTCGGATTAAATTCATATTAACATTCAACTTTATAAACAGACAACAGTATTTTGTTAGTAGACAGCAATTTTATAACTGGGTATGTCATTGCCTTTAAAGTTTAGGAGTTTTCAGTAGGTATTCCATACAAGTGGTGGTGATTACAATATGGGTGATATTCTGCGTAATTGGTAATATATTATAAAAAAAATAAAACCGACTTCGAAAAACTAAAAAGCTAAAAATAATCTTAACACTTAAGTACCTAATCAGTTATTTGGAGTCGGTGCCAGCCGATGAGAGATTCAATGTTTTCGTTGGCACCGACTCCAAAAGTAACTGATTAGGTACTTAAGTGTTAAGATTATTTTAGCTTTTTAATTTTTTGAAGTCGGTTTTAAAAAAAATATAAAATTAACGTATTTCATCTATTTTAGTGATAAATCCTAATCAAAACAAATCTTACGAGTACAAACAAACTTAAACTGCTGAACACCGATTTCATTTCCTATTTTTCCCCCCCTAAGGAGTAATGTTTTTCTACAAATTTTTATTATAGTGTTTTTAAAGTATAAGCTATTCAATAAAAAAAGAATCATCACAATCGGTTCACATTTGTCGAAGATATTGGGTAACATAGATACTAAAATTAGTTACGGAGTTCATGCAATGTTTGATGATTTTCTAATAGATTTCATCATCAGAATTTAACGAATTTTTTATGGGAGAAATTAAGATTCCGACGAATTGAAAACCTCCTCCTTTTTTGAAGTCGGTTGAAAATGTGTTGGAGGGCCTTTATTTATTCATTTCAATCTCGCGTCTCACCATCGCGTTTAAATGCACATGCATCGCCATCTCTTGGAGCGGGCAATTAAGCGACAACATGTGCTTTTTCAATCAGTGTTAATATTTTAAAGTTTGTTTACAAACGGTTAGAACTGTCAGGTCAAAGTGTGTCCAAATAGCCCGTTTTAATAGACGAATTAGTATTATTGCACGATAGCAAATCGAGGATCACGAGATTCAAGGGGCAAAATAAACTTAAGGCGCTTGTAGACTAGCTGAAGGAAACTCTGTGTTTTAAATATTTGGATTGTGTAGAACATACTGTGTTTTGATTAACTTTTATACGCCAACGGTTTTTAAAACTACATTAGTTGTAGTCGAGGCTTAGATCGCACATTGTGCCGAACTTCCCAAAATAAATTTCATCCCCCTTTGCATACCTTAAATCCTTTAGGTAATACTAAGGGTAGATAATCTTCTTAAGGATGTAATGCGACCAAACGTTTAATGTTTGATGTCTAAAAAGCTAAAAGGTTGACAAATACATTTTTATTTTATTTTATTTATTTATTAAAACACTTACAACGTCATGACAGTAAATATCTATTTTGAAATATGTAATACGAAGTAACGCTGCAAGCATTGTCGCCTCTTTGCCTCATGGACACGATTTTATTTTTGAGTAGGTAGTTTTTAGTTTTAGGTTAGTTTATTATTGTGTTATTTGAATTTTAATAGTTATTAAATAAAATTGAGTAACACAAAAAAAGAAGTAACTTGTTTTAATTGTTTATGTAAACTTAATTTTATGAGATTATGAAACAAATGAAATACACAATGTACGCTACACTTCTATTGCCTACTTTTTTTTAGGTATAGGTCATATTGAAGTGAGACTGCGGGGCTAATGTTTTACTTTTCCCTCTTCCAAATTTTACGGTTTTAGGCTATCCATATATTTAAAAACTAATTGACGTTAGTTAGTCTCACAAAAACCAATTTTCAAGGTTTAAAAGGTGAGAAAATATAAACAACTTTTATTGGCGGTACGGAGTTCACCAGGTTAGCTATGTTTAAAATAAATATAGGTATATTCAGACAATTGCGAAACAGTCCAGCAGTGTGTACAAGAGCCTTTAGATCTCGGAATCATATCATATCACATTCAATTTCACGCTTGTCGCTCGTTGCTTTTTATCCGTTTTCTGATCCCAACAAAGTCAGCGCCATAAAAAGCTGTGTTTGTTGTGGCGTACGGTACGAGTCCGACTCGTAATGGCCTCGGATCGAATCGTAAAACAAATAGAAGACTCTTGATTTCTTTTGAAATAAAAATGAGTTTTGAGTGATACTTCAGAATTACCATAGGTGTACTAAGGATGTGTAAAATAGCTAAGTTTATAAAATAGGTTTAAATGAAAATGTTTGTGTGGATTTTGACTAAACCTAAAAATAATAGACAAGATTCTTAAATTGGTTTAAGTAACTTAGTGGTTTGTGTAACGGATTCAAATGCCTTCATATCTTGTGCTTAATCAGTAAATAATAAAAAGCTGTTATGTAACTATGTAACTCAATGATGGACCGAATGTTATGAATGAGACATTCTCTGGATAGACTTTTTAGGACAACCTGTTAAATTTTGGGATAGTTTCAACAAATAACTATCATGTTTCTACTACATGTCATAAGAACTTTTCTACTAATATCATGTTTCTTTTTTTAATTTACGATTCAAGTAAAATAAAGGACTGCTACATTTTTTATACTTTTTATATGGGACAACGTCACATTGCTCTGATCCTATGGTATCTGTTTAAGTGTGAATTTTGTATATTTTGTATCTATTTAAGTGAGAAATTTTATTTTACTTTTTTAAAAAAAAAATTTTTTTTTTTTTTAAATTTTATTGATGTGTATTATAACTACTTACTATGGGACTTGTTTCTGAAATAAATGATATTTATTTTATTATTTTATTTATTTATGATAAGTAGGTTGTGTTACAGAAATGGGAAACATTGACTAATAAACGTTAGAATTCAAATTCTTTTAGTTATAAAATGCAAGAATTAAACAAAATTCAGCATGTTACTTAGAAACGAAAATTGTAATCACGCACGAGTACAAAGTGAGACGAGTTTAGTTTGGCAACCAATTAGACTTTACCGTCTAGTTGGAAGATGTACCTATTTGCGGCGGCAATAAATTCGAGGCTCTGTTGTTCCGCGGTCGCCATAGCAACGGAGGTCGGCTAGGGGTTAATTGTCCTCCCAGCTTTACCACGGTTTGCTGGAGTTTAGGCTATAGCTTATTATTTATTGTTAGCTGGATTAGGGATGAGATACAACTATCTTGGTGAAATAGTTAACGTTTTTTGTTCTTTTATGCAGGGTTATGTGTAAAACATCAACAACCTCCTAGGTTCAACAACTTTTTCTAAGGGACCATTGGGACATAAGGGGACATTGAAATCTAAAAAAAAAAAAACTTCTTCGTTTCTTACAAACTGATGTCAGCTAGTGGCGGCTTAGTATGGATGTAATTTTTTTTGCTATTTAATGTTGGTTCAAATAGCATATTATATTCAAACACTTCTCGCCATTTGTCTGTCATATTGGGTATCTACTAATAAAGTTTTAATAAATACATTAAAAACTCCTACTACGTCGCTATGACAGATGAATATAACGATGTCTTAATTTTGAGTGTCGTTTCCGTTTATTAAACCGGTAGTTACGTTTAAAAGTAAATCAATAAATTTTCATTATGAACAACGCTATACAACTGTAATACAATAAAATACAATTAAACTCCAACAATCATAATTATGTCTACCTGGGATAAGTGATCCAGTTGGGAAGGTACAATTTTGATAAGAAGGTCAATCGTCGAATCCAACTCGGCTGGGTCTTACACAACGTCACAACGGGATACTAAAGGCATACGACGTCTTTTCGTCCAGTGTGTGTTACCAGTGATGAAATGGAATTGAAATGTGGCCTCCCACTATGGGCCTCATAAGAAAGCCCAAGGTTAATCGTGCTACGGAAATCGAATCGAATCAGAAATAAGGAAATCAAAGAACTGTTCTTATTATTATTTCACATTTCATCAAGATTTATGTGAGTTCATTTACTGCGCACTATGTTTTCTTAAATGCATTTCATTTTATCCATTGTTCATCCAGGAAGCCTGCTTATTTGAATACGTACTTCATCTAAATCACTAGGGCTTAATACGGAAGTCCCCTGAAGATCGAGTTTCTCCCTATTTCACCGCGAGCCTTTGTTCGGAGTCATTTCAAAGCCTTAAACAGACTCATTGAAATACTAAACGGTGTAATATAGCCTTTAGGAGGAAGGTATAGAGTATAAAATACAGTTAGAGCATATAATGGGCATTCTCTATGAGGCTAGTACAGTTGTCTTAATATTGTAGTCATTACTTCAATTGAGAAATTAAACATGACTCTAATCCATACTAAATACTCCATACTACTTTTCCTGTCTATCTGCCTTTCTGTTACCCCAATTTTGATGAATTTTAGTATAAAGATAGATAGTACCATGAAAAAGGACATAGGCTAGTTTTTAAAGCTGAACCAATTTTGATAAAATTTTGTATTAAAATAGCTTGAACCCTAGGGCCTTCCTTTAGCCTATATCCTTATATTGGCTACTATTCTTAATCCACCTTCTAAGTGAGTAGGGTGTGACAAACCGTATTTTATGCTGGCAATGCTGCGGGCACAGCTAATATTCTATATATGTTCGCGGAGTGACGAGTAAGGTACTCGTTGTAACATCAATCAAACACAGAGGCTAGTGACAGACTGGTTTATTCTATAAGAGCATACCCACATATACACATTCTTATAATAAAAATAACATTTACCCAACACCTTTCCCCTTTTAATTAAAAAGGTAACATACATAAACTTAACGTACAAAATGAGTTACATAATATAAAAAATGAAATTGTGTTGTCTTTCACGACAGTTCATTTACTTTTTTTGTGAACGCGCAAAAGCCCTCAGCGCTCGCGCCGATGCGCCCGCTGGCGGCGGCGGAGGCGTCGGCGCCCGCGGAGCCGGCGGCGTGGCCGGGCTCGCGCGCTCCGGCGCCTCGCCCCCCCCTTCAGATGCATCCTCATAATTTTCTTCTAAGTCACTATTACTTTTCTCCCCGTTTTTAGTACCTATACTCGCACGCGATAATGATAGTCTAGATTTATTACCTACTGGCAAGATTTGATCGCGGTGCCTTCGCCACTCGACACCGTTATCGGTTTGGACACGGTAGGACACTGGCCCCGTAACTTTAGTGACTGTCCCTAGAGACCACTTTTCAGTACGCGAGGAATAGTCGCGTGCGAGTACCGGCTCCCCGACCTGGAGTCGGGGCCCGGGGGTGCCGCCTGCATTAGCCGCCTGGCGGAGTTGCGCCGCCTGCGCCACCGACGCCACGTCTGGTCGCAAAGCATCGAGACGCGTCCGCATTCGACGTCCTGTCAATAACAATGCAGGTGGCGCGCCCGTCGTAGCGTGATTACAATTTCTATAATACAGTAAAAATTTGTTTAAGGCTTGTAAAACATTCTCACCTGAATGTACAGCTCTTTTAAGGGTTTTTTTAATTGTTTTCACCGCATTTTCTGCGGCTCCATTGCCCTGGGGCCTGTATGGAGCGGTAGTTACATGTTTGATGCAATTATTTATGCAATAATCTTTAAATTCCTGCGAGAAAAATGGAGGGCCATTGTCAGTAACGAGTTGTGAAGGTAACCCAAACCTACTGAATACCGACATTAGGGCTGTAATCGTCGATTGTGAGTCTGTTCGCGACATCGGAAGTGCCTCAATCCACTTGGAGTGTGCGTCTACTATAATCAAGTACCTTCTTCCCAAATATTCGGCAAAGTCGGCGTGCAAACGCTGCCACGGGACCAGAGGGAACTCCCACGGGTGCAGCTGCGCCTGCGGCGGCGCGTCGCGCACGGCCCGGCACGCTTCACACGAACGACACATGTTTTCTAAATCCCGATCTAAACTCGGCCAATAAACATAATTACGTGACATATTTTTCATTTTATTGACTCCTAAATGGCCCTGATGAATTTCTACTAAAACTTTACTCTGCAAAGTTTGAGGTATGATAATACGATATTTATAAATTAAACACCCAAAATCTACAGTTATTTCATTTTTCCTGGCAAAATAGGGTTTATCTTCTTCGCAGCTGGGTACCGATGGCCATCCAAATTTAACGTATCCTACTATTCTACTCAATACAACATCTTTATTTGTCTCTTTGCTCACGTCATGGAAGTTAACAGGTAAACATTCTTGCACTAAGTTAATATAGCTCACCGAGTCGACGTCACCGCCCCTGTGTGCTAGCGGCAGACGCGACAGGGCGTCCGCGGGACCGTTTTCTTTGGATTTGACAAATTGTATCGTAAATTCGTATGCAGCTAACCGAGCGGCCCACCGTTGTAAACGGCTGGCCGCCGTCTGTGGAATACCTACTTTGCTGCCGAAAATGTAACTGAGCGGTTTATGATCCGTTCGCAATTCGAATTTTCTACCGAATAGGTATTGATGATGTCTAGTAATTCCATAAAAAATAGCTAGGGCTTCTTTATCAATCTGGCTGTAATTTCGCTCCGCCTCATTGAGCGTGCGCGACACGCAGCTGACCGGGCGCTCGCTGCCATCCGCGTACCGGTGCGCCAGCACGGCGCCGAGCCCGTACGCGCTGCTGTCTACCGATAGCACCAAAGGACGACCCTCCTCGTAATGAGCTAAAACTTTGTCACATACTAAAGCTTGCTTCGCCTCATTAAAAGCTTTATCACACTCCGAGCTCCAATTCCAATTGACCCCCTTTTTTAAAAGTTCGTGTAGCGGGTGTAAAATAATACTCAATCTCGGGATAAACTTGCCGTAATAATTTAAAAGGCCCAGAAAACTCCTTAACTGAGTGGTGTTGCCCGGTATAGGTGCACTACTAATGGCCTCCACTTTCTTTTGGTCGGGATGTAAGCCATTTTCGTCGATTATAAACCCCAGATATTTAACACTCTTTTGTAAGAAACTACACTTACTTAACTTGACCGTTAGACCCATTTCTTTTAATCTTACTAGGACTTCTTTTAAATTGTTAATGTGCGAAACCCTATCAATTCCTGTACAGCAAATATCGTCGAGGAACACCACCGTAGACGGTACCCCTTTTAAGGTTTCCTCCATTAGTTTTTGAAATTTCTCAGGAATACACGATAAACCGAACGGGGTACGACGATAAACAAATGTACCCATGTGGGTCGTGATGGCCGTGCACGGCTGGGAGTCTTCCGTTAAAATAGTTTGTTGATAGGCGTGAGTTAAATCGATTTTCGTGAATTCTTTCCCCCCACTTAAAACAGCGAACAACTCCTCGATGCGAGGGAGCGGATAGTAGTCACGTTTTAACTTCGGATTGACAGTAACTTTATAGTCACCGCAAATTCTGATATCCCCATTCCCCTTAATGACTGGCACAATGGGTGTTCCATACTCGGACTGGTCCACTCGGTAAATAGTTCCCTCGGCCTCGAGCCGCTCGAGCTCCCGCTCGACGCGCGCGCGCAGCGCGATGGGCACGGGCCGCGCTCGCACGTAAACCGGTTCCGTATCAGTCAATTGCAATTGGAGTAACTTTTTACATTTACCTAATTTGTCTGAGAACACTTCGGGAAATTCAGCTGCTAGTTTACTGACACATGGGTCTTCAATGATTTCATTAAAATTTAACTGTTTAATATCAAGCGCTTTGATCCAATCCCTGCCTAAGAGCGGACGTCCCCCATTTTTAATCACGTAACAATGCAAATCATAAGCTATTACCTCGCCCAGTCTAACATTAACAACTATATATCCTAGTGATTGAATCGGCGTACCCGAATAACAGCGTAACATTAAATTATCTGATACAATCATTTTATGTGAAAACATCTGTTTATAAAATTCTTCACTAATTGCCGAAATACGACTTCCAGTGTCTATTTCACACTCAATCAAAAAATGGTCTATATTAACCTTAATAAAATACGGCTTGTTACCTTTACACACCAGATCGATACTAAACAGGTCCTCGTCTTCAGAAAAATCTTCACTTAAGTAATTCTGGCGACCCGGCTGTACACTGCCGCGCACACGCTGACACATCACTTTTAAATGACCTCGTTGGCCGCACTCATCACAATTGTAATTGGCATAACGACACCTGTCCGCCCGATGTGACTTGCCGCATCGATAGCAACATAGTTGCCCAGCGTTCTGCCCGGGTCCGGCCGGCGCCGCCCCGTCGGCCCTCGGTTGGCCGCGCGGGCCCCTCCGTCCGCTCGCAGCCGCCGGTGCCCGCCGCGCTCTCGTGTTGTGCAGGCCCTCGCCTGCGACTTCGCCGCCTGCACCCGAGGTCGTGGCTGCGGATGTCGCAGCGCTCACCTCCGCGTGTCTCTCTGCGGCCTCCAGCGCCAGAGCCAGTTCCACCGCCTCTTTGTAATTGATGTCCTTCTCCGCAAAAATACGTGATCGCATCGCCACATTCGATAGTCCCGACACGAATTGATCGCGGAGGTTCTCCTCGAGTGAAATCCCAAAATTGCACGTAGTAGCTAAATGTTTTAAATCTTGCAGGTAATCCGCCATTGTTTCACTGGGTCGTTGTCGACGTAAACGAAAAACGTGGCGCTCGGCAATAACGGAACGTTGTGGTTCGAGATGGTTCGAAAGTAACTTTACCAAATCATCGAATGTTTTTGTTTCTGGATCATTGGGAGCGCACAAGTCACACATAAGTGAATAAGTTGTTTCACCCACGACTGTAATAAGTAACGGCACACGCAACTCGTCCTTAATTCCGTTGAGTACGATATACTGTTTCACGCGACGAATGTACGTTGGCCATTGTTTAGAATGGACATCGAATGGTTCTAATGTACCGATAGGCATTGTGTTTTAAGGAAATACACACGCGTTGAGTTCGTAATTTGCTTAATAAAGGCAACCCGTCGCCAATGTAACATCAATCAAACACAGAGGCTAGTGACAGACTGGTTTATTCTATAAGAGCATACCCACATATACACATTCTTATAATAAAAATAACATTTACCCAACACTCGTTAAGATCGCCGAAAGAGGAAAATGGAAAGTAAGCTAATAAGCACTCAATGAGAGCTCAACTAGTAACACACAACTAAGTTGTTACCTAGTGGATATTGTGACATTTGTGATAAGTCAAGTCCCAGTTTGACGACAGGCTTCCTTTAGTCTTTCCTTTAAAAATACCAATACTATATTAAAATAACCAGTTAGCTGACATAATGGAGATATTTCCTTGCACATGACGTCATATTAGATACGAAAAATTTGATATTACGCTTGGTTTAAATATATAAATATTGAAAAACATCACAGACATTCTAAGTAGCTAAAGCACTTATGTTATAGAAATCAGAAACAACGACGGTACCACAACACCCAGACCCGGGAAAATTGATAAAAAAATGTTTTTTACATTGAAACGACCGGGAATCGATCCTGGGGCCTTGGAGGTGGCGACGCGACGCCAAGGCCGGCTCGCCTCTCGGCTACGAAAGTCGTCAGTTTTAAGACAGTTTAAAGCATAACAGTTGCGCGTCTACTTCAATATATAACTATGATTTCCCTATCTCTATGTAGCAAGACAATCCGTTACCACTTACTACATTATAATGTTGACTGTACCTACTAAGGCTCTAATGTTTGTTTTGGGGAGAGTGGGCGTGCCAGATGGCGTAAGTGCCTTGAACAAGCAGAAAGCTTCCGAAAGCGCTATTTGAGCTTTACGGACCATTTGCGTTTAAGGCGAGTTGTGCCCCTAAATGCGACTCGAAGCGTGTTAGTACGAACATCGCACGGAAACTCATTAAAATACAGTTCATAGTAACGCGTAATGAAACGTGGCTTTTAGGACAATCGTTGCGTTACATAAGGTAGCGAAAATTGTAGAAAATAATACGGCTGTAACGAATACACTTCTCCAACGCCAACAGGGGGCGTGTCGAGGCGACTAATTCCTGTAGCACGAGACAGCAGCGTCTGCGTGTGAATTATGATAAAATAGCGCTTGCCAATCCGAGTATTGGCAATCCACCCGATGATAGGTACAAGTCATTGGGATAGGCCTGTACAGCAGTGGACATCCTATGGCTGAAATGATGATGATGATGATGAAGTCAAGAAATATAGTTACGTAGAAGTATTACCACGTTATTATCGCGTCTCCGAGTCACAGATCAGACGTTTCCGTGACTGGTCGGCGACTTGACGGAGAAGCGACTGATGTGTGCCTACTTCTAGAGTGTTCCGTGCCATTTTTCGCAAACGTAAAAACCCAAACAAATCAAACACAGTTCTGGTTCCCACTCAATTGTTTTGCGTAGCGCAGCGGTACCGCAAACAAGTTTGTGGGAAAACAACTGTTTATCTAGACAGACCGACAGATATCCGTAAACATACACATTTCTCTTGTTGACAAGTAATTGAGTTCTCAATACGTTGCGTAACTATTCAGTTTTCGGTTAGACTTGATCAAGTCGGTCGAGTAAAATAATTATTGTAGACGAGTTGTTGTTCAAAAAGAAATGTACGCAGTGTTCTGAACCTTGTGATTATTTGCTAGAAAATGACAGCAGAAAAGTTAATTTTAGTGTTTCTAGTTATTATTTTTAAAGGTAAACGTTTGAAGCTAATTTTATCACTCACTCACTCTAGTGGAGTCAAGTTCGATTTCCGTTTTGTTTGGGTCAATTCAGAAATCGAACTGTTGAGATGCCCTAGGTCCTAAAGTTCGTTGTTTGGTATTTCGTAACACAAGAATGTTAATTCTACTTCGAGACCGTTGCAATAGTTGGCGCATATTTATTTGTTTAAGACATGTTTTTTCGTCTACCTAGGTACTCAACAAATTTTAATAGTAAAATGAATCTAACATCTATGTGTGTAACAAAGACGGGTTAGTTACACCATTTATAAGTCAAGAACGGCTGGGCCGATTTTTATGATTTATGGTTTTTTGGATTTGTATCCGTCTCGAATAGCAGAATAACTTACTATTAAAACATCAAAATATTTACGAAAAAAAAACGAGGCGTTACGAAGTTCGCCAGGACAACTAGTTAATACATAGATTTAGATAATTTTTAATATTATTATAATAGCCCTTCTCATGTAGAAAGATACGCAATTTAGATTTAAATTCATTCTTATTTTCTACTACTTATGTATTGCGGAAGTTTATGTCCGCTAGGATGCACGTATAAATATTTTGTTTTGTAAATGCTATTTGGCAACTTAGCTTTTGTAGCAACAGATATCTACTCCTTTGTCTATATCGATATATTTCAGAGATGTCCGCGAGGCTGTTATGGGAGAACATGCATTGTGCTCCCGATGCAGAACAGAGCATGCCCGACGGCCTCTGCGAGAACATCGGCAGGTTCCCTTGGATGGGCATCGTGCAGTACACCTTCTGTAAGTACATCGTCACCACCGAGGCACCGACCGATGACCGACTTGGTCTAGACCTTTAGTTCGCGCTTTCTACTACGAACATATTCCCCTCGCGGGTTAAAATCCGAAGGCTTAAGTATTTTGATGAGCACTAGCATTTGTGCCTGTGCAAGTTGTGAGTCATGACGACATTTGTGTATGTCGATTTGTTAGGTATTTAGGTTCTAAAGCTCTACTTTGTATAATTAATGTGATTGTTGAAAATTTGACAAAGCAGCGCGGGTTGGGTAACCTGTGAGGAAAAAATTTTTCTGTAATTTTTTTTGTTTTTTAAATAATTTTTTATTTGTTCAATGTTTAGTTTTAATGAAGTATTGCTGTTGTCTCCGGTGCATGCTGTTGTCGCCTATAATTAACTTTATACTAAGCAAATGTATTATGATATCCAGTGCGCTATAGCTGTCCAGTGCGCTATAGCTGTTTTTATGGATATGACTAAAGCCTATGACTGTGTCTTACATGATATTTTGATACAAAAACTAGAAACACTTGGTATACGTGGAAAAGCGAAAAATTGGCTCTCCTCCTACCTATCCAATAGAAGGCAATTTGTTCAGCTAACTCATTTAAATTTCACAACCAGAAAACTGACACAAATTAGATCATCTACTCAAAATATAACTGGGTCTATACCCCAAGGCAGTGTGTTAGGTTGTTTGTTATTTTTAGCCTTCATTAATGAATTGCCTTCAGTAGTCTCTCAAAAAATAGTTTTATTTGCAGTTGACGCTACACTTATAGTCACTTGTGCACTTGATTGTATAAGCCAATTACAAGGTATTATTAGTGATTGTCTCCAAAAAATTATAACACATCTGAAAGATATTGGCCTCACACTTAATTTTGGGAAAACGAAAATGATGCAATTTAGACCATATCAGAGAACAGAGTTAATATATTCGATTTCATACCAGGGACAAAAAATTGAACAAGTGAATACATTCTCACTATTGGGTATCACGGTAGACTCGACACTTTCGTGGAAACCACATGTGGAAATAGTCGTGAGTAGGCTAAGTAGTTTTTCGCATGCACTACGGGAACTCAGAAAAAGTACAAATGAGGAGTGCGCTCTCACTGCGTATCACAGCCACGCCGCCGCCTGGATACGTTACGGAATCATATTCTGGGGTAACTCGACCGATGCATCCGCGGTATCTATTTTGCAAAAGCGATGTCTCAGAATTATAACTTTTACAGCACCACGAGAGTCATGTAGAATCATATTTACACAATACAAACTACTTACGGTCACTTGCATATATATATTTGAATTGTGTCGTTTTATAAGAAAACATAGTAATTATTTCCTTTAATGACACGACGAGCCGTTATGCCTCGCGTCGAGCAAATTATTTTGTTTTACCCGCCGCCCGACTTGCGCTTTTTAAAAACGGTCCGTTCTATATGGCTGTCAAAGTATACAATCATTTGCCCAACTTGCTCAAAGCCCATCAAGGTACTAAATTTGATAAAGAGTTAAAAAAATTATTACTTGCCAAGGCATATTATGATTTGAATGAATATTTTAGGGACAAATTTTAAATATCATAATTTCTTGACATCTTTGACATAATTTTACTGTTAATGTTATTTTTCCCTACAATATAATGATAAACTGACTATGTATAAATTTGAATTTTTATTTTGACAATTGTAATTTAATTTTAAAATGTAAATTTTGACTTTTTTATGAATTACCAATTTATGAATCTAATATTGTATGAATGTAATATAATGATGACATGTAAATGTAATTATAAATTTAATTTGTTTAAATAATTTTAATTCACGAATGCCTTATGAAGGTTGTAATGTTACAATTGACCATCTATAATGTACATTATGAAGTGATTAAATGAATATGAATATGATAAAGTACTTACTTTAACGATCTGAATAAAATTATAACCTTTATATCAAGTACAGAGTAACTAAAGCCAATTCATGTTTAAGCTAACTCGACTAGGGAACAAAGCGCTATAGGAAGACAAAAATAAGCCATAAATTGTCAAATACCTAAAATTACCCATGGGAGGAATGTCGGGAGGGATTTTGGATTGTGCCTTACGTCAGTTGTGGGACAGCAAGAAGAGTGGTTTTATATAAATCACGGTATATATAAAATTAAAAATAAGAGAGAGAGAGAGAGAAAGAGAGAGAGAGTGAGACAAAGTATAGGGGTCAAACTCGGCGGTTTATCATCGTTATATTTACAAGTACCTACTTATCTATCTATCTATCTATACAGGTAGACTAGAACTGAACCAGATAGCAAACTCGCATCGGGCTCGCATTGTTATCACCAAGTGCAAATTCACACTCTCTATGTCATAGTCTTGAGTTATTGCACTCATTTTACATAAGAATTTTAGTCATAATAGCCAATTACTCAGTATAAAGGCCCTCTTCCAGTCACTTATATACGTCCCAAAATATAGCTTTACCCTACCCCTACCACCGCTTCGTGAATACATAGTGACTACATATCGGCTGGTGATGAGAAGAAACGGCCCAACAAACTCAGTCACCTTTGTCAGCCTATTTTACAGGAAATACGACATACGTAGTAAGTGAGAGTTAAGCAGGTTAAGTCCGTACACTCTTGTCGTTTAAATAATCGTCTACTTTATAATACCCTTTTATCATAAGGATTTTTTAATGTGAAAAGAGGCAAGTTATTTTTTATATTTATAAGTGAGACCTTCATCATCATGAGGTATAATCATTTCAGCCATAGGACGTCCACTGCAGAACATAGGCCTCCCCCAGTGACAGTGAGACCATTCAATAATCAGTAATGGGCTTATACGGTAGGTACACGTACATTTAACAATAGAGGTGCATGTCTGCCTAATTACTTGTCGACGACTGTGGATCACAATAGCGTTTTTAATTACCAAAATACGCGTTAGAACAAAGTGCTTTGTATGGGTTAGTTCGTTCGCCCCGATTTATTTGTGGGGTCGACTAACGACTGTTCTAATGACGAGCACACAAAAAGTATGGGAGAATCGCCTGGCTCGTTCTAAGTAACGAACAAACATTAGGCGGTGGTCTAATTGAAATAGATTGCTCTTTGTGTTTTTGTAGACGAGTGGAATCTGACTCTTATAGATAATGTCTGTGTATGGTTTATATTTATTTTTTCGAATATCGTCCTTAATGACTCTAATAAGCATAGGTGGTATTGACTTTCATATACTTAACCTTTTTTAGGGCTCTGTACCTCAAATGGAACCCGTATAGTATTCTTTTGGTGTCCATCTGCCTGTCTGTCTGTCAAAACGTTTTATCTCAGGAACGCATGGAGGGGTATCGAGTTGAAATTAAAACCATATACTACAAGGAAAATAATTTTACTTAAAAAAAATTTTTTTTACAACTGCCTCTGGTGGGATTCGAACCCACGACCTTTCGCTATCCGGGCGACTGCTCTTCCAACTGAGCTACGGAGGACATGGTAATGTTGTCGAATTCGCCAATTATGTCCTTAAATGTTTTTCAAGTAAAATTATGTTCCTTGTAATAATAAACTAGCATTATTGTGAATGCAAAAAACAAAAAAGTTTAAAACCATAAACGTCTACAGTACCATGAAGCTGTGAAAAAATCTAATTTCTAAGTTAACTTTAAAAAAGATAAAAAAACATTCATTTTGACACTCTCAATGGAATCAAAATTTATGGGGTAATGTCCGTTGACCTAGAACTTTGAAATTAGCAAGTACAGGGAAAAATCTGAAAGCATACATTTGTAATAAAATTTTGTAATTAAACTGCGAGACTCGATACCTGAACTATTTTTATGTATCTACAAATTTGTCTCCGTCTCCGGAGGGGCTCCGTCCCTCGGTGGGCGAGTCCGTCTTGCACTTGTCCAGTTTTTATGTCAATGATGTTACATTCAGCACACCTTCTTTCCAGATCTGGGAGGGCAGACTCGGTTCGCGGTGACGACTGGCGTCCTCATACATCCCTCATACGCTATAGCTTCTGCCGAAGACATGGCCCGCATACACCCGGATACTTTAATGTACGTGCATCGTGAAAAATCTTCATCAGTATCATCATCGTTACAGCCTTATTACGTCTACTGCTGAACATAGGCCTCCCCCAGTGATTACCAGATTGGCCGGTTGAAACACCTGCATCCAGCGGCTTCCTGCAACCTTTACCAGGTAATCTGTCCACCTTGTGGGTGGACGTCCTATGCTACGCTTGTCGGTACGTAGCCTCTATTCCAAAACTTTTCAGCCACACCGGCCGTCAGTTCTGCTTACTATGTTATGTGCGTAAAGCCCATGTTTTGGGGAACAAATAGATTTTAACTCAAGTCATCTTCTTGAGCTTATATTTATGAATGAGTGAATAAACCAATCAAAATCTCCCAGGAACACCACTAAGTACATCGTGTGGCACAGCAAGGAGGTGAAGTATACTGTCGACGTGAAGGACTATACCCTGCACCCGGAGTACGTGGAAGGGTCCAGCTTCGCCTCCATCGCGCTGGTGGAACTCCTCAACTATGGCCAGATTGGGTACAGCGAAGTGGGCAGTAAGTAGATACTTACGTGGTTAATAATAAAAGTGATCTGAATGTGTGCCAGTAAAGTGGCTTTTAAGCGAGATGTTTCGTAAGTTCTGTATCGGAGTGAAGTAAAGTAAGGGTCACACACACAGACATACACACGTTTTTCTAAATTGGCTAAGGTCTGGGTGTGATAAGACGCTTCCGAAATCTAATAATCTCATTAAAATATTTCAGGTCCCGTGCTCCCAATATGTATGACCGTGAGTGGAGGCGGTACTTTTAATGATATGTATGCTGTCAAAATGACGGACGGTATGTTATTTTGTTATTTTATTTATTACAGAAAACCAAAGGCGTTACAATTGAGTTGCATAGGTTAAAAGTACTTACATACTAGTCAGGCTAATTGAAAGATTTCCCTAAAATAAATTAAAAGTACTATGACCTGGATCAAATTTAAATTACTGTGTACAATAAGCAATATAGAGTATTTATCATATTGAGGTGGAGATATTCAACAGCTGTTAGATTAAATAAATAAAATACTCAAATATTTTCAAAAACATCCATGACATAGGTACAAATGCTCGTGCTCATCACAGAAACATTTGCTTCTTGCGGGATTTGAACCTACGACCGCTGGTTTTCTAGTCTGGAGCGCGAACCACTACACCAGACGGTCGTCAAATTTATTTTTTTTATTTTTTTTATATAAACACATTGACCAATACCTCCTTTTAGGTAAAAATATACCTGTGCCAGGAAGTATGGCTCTTCTTAGCTAAAAGTTATGTTTTACACAAAATCTATAAAATCTATCTCTCTAAATCTAAAAAACTACTAGTTACAGATAGTTCAAGTAAAGAAAATTAACAATACAATAAGACCAACAATCGGTTTTAATACAGAAGATCCATCGTTACATGTCATCATATCACCGAAACAATTCATATTTTACTTATTTTTAAACTACAACAACCTTGAAATAAACAGTAATGACATTTTTAAATCTTCCAGTAAGCGGAGAAGTGTACAAAGAAACTTACAAAATGAATTTCGTGGAGAACAAAGACTGTGAAGAGTTCTATTATAAAGCAAAGGTTAGAATTTTATCCAATGTCATCATCATCGTCATCATTTGAGCCGTAGGACGTCCACTGCTGAACATTGGCCTCCCCCAGTGACTTCCAGATTAGCCGGTTGGAAGCGGCCTGCATCTAAGCGGCTTCCTGAAACCTTTACCAGGTCGTCTGTCCACCTTGTGGGTGGACGTAAATTAAGCACTTTTACACGTCCCATTTTTTTTTTACCCTACCACTGCTTCGGGAAAATATTATGGGCTAGCGCCGAAAAGAAGCAGCGCAAGAAACTCGGTCACTATTGTCAGCATCTTTTAAATAGTTTGTTTACAATAAAATAATATTCACGTATGCGAGCAGAGCAGTATTTAATTCGGAATTTTTTATCCACACATATATTTTTCATACATAATTCAAACAGCTGACGTATGAGAAGATGAAGCCAATCAACCCTATATGCGCGGTGGTGGAGCAACAGACGGCGCCCTGCGTCTGGGACGGCGGCTCGGCACTCGTCACCCGCCAGTCATGGGGCTACTGGAAACTGGTAAGCACCAAGGGCGTCGCCAGCTGATGGCCCAGAGGGGGGCAAGTTGTTAAAAATGAGGGGTAAATAAAGTATAATTGTGGGTACAGTCTTGAGCCTATGAAGCTTCACACTTGTAGTGCTCTTACCTCTACGTAAATTATTATAAGAACGGTACAAAGTCCAATGTGTAAGGCTAGGCTTTTTTTTTGTAATGTATAGGAGGCGAGGTATCCGCCCCCCCCCCCCTCCTTTCCCAATAATAAATTGTTAGCATCACAATCAGGGGCGTGCATTGGTTTCAGATGGGGGTAGGCTGTGAGTGAAAATTGAGTAAATTTGCGTGAAACAGTAGGCGATCTCGCGGCAGCCTAACATTGGTTAAATTGCACAGTAACTATCTAAGTTGCGCGCTTTAGTAAGTAATAAGTATAGGTAGACGACAAAATGGTTACAGAATATTTATTGTTTATTGTTGAATACGTAATTAATAATTATGATTAGCTGTTCTGTCGGTTTTTTATGAAGGTAGGCTCTGCATAATAGCCTATATTGGATGCACGCCCCTGATCACAATACACACGTTATAATAAGCAGTCACCGTAGAAAGACGGGAATCATCAGTGAGTTGGCTTGGACAACGTTTACACTCATTAAACTCGTTATAAACAGTGGCACGGGATAGGGCTTCGTCATGAAATGCTAATCCATTTCGACACACGAGCACGACAGGTACTTTTTAAATTGCCATCAATTTGTAAAAACATATGACATATGAATTCATTACACATCTATAGATTCCCAAATCGAAAATAATATACATTTTTCATCGGCTGCTTTTCTTACTGGCCTATTCTATAAACTTTTAGTGTGACCCACGTAATGTAATGTAAATGAGCAGATTTCGTAACGATGTTCTGTTAACATTTAGTCCACTAAGAAAAACCAATATTCTTCCTAGCATATATGCCGTTATATGACTCTCCACATGTCTTTAATGACAGCACTGAGCTACCATCGCAGTTTCAGCTGTTCTCAAAAGTTTGTTAGGGCGGCCGAGCTTTTTGAGAGATCGCCCTTAAACGCTTAACATGCTTTTTTAATTTAATTTTTTAAGGGATAGAGGATATCCCATGGGATTCGTGGACCCCAAGTTAGAAAACCCTAAACAAAACCAGGAAATATTGTATTTTGCGAATACGCTAAGGTCATTATCAGTTACGCTTTAGATAACCTCTGCTTTAGCTCGTGTATTATTGGACTGGCGACATAAATAAATAAATAAATTGTTTTCACAATGACACCAATTATCAAGCCCCAAACATACTTAAATACTTTTATAAACATCTATGAATTAGATACAAATGCTCGTGCTCATCACACAAACATTTGCCCCTTGCGGGATTCGAACCCGCAACCGCTGGCTTTGTAGTCCGGAGCGATGTAGATGAAGATGTACAATTTAGGTGGCCTTATCGCTAATAGCGATCCAGACCACCTTCAGGAAGAGTAGTCATTTTCTAGGGATTCAAATATTTTTTAAACAGATTGGTTTCGGAGTGCGAGGGCCGGGATGCGGTGCGCCGTCCCGCTTCGTCTACATCCACGACTATATGGACTGGATAGACTCCATCATCTCGTACTCCGATCTCGACATGGATCCGGATGAGGAGGAACACAAGATATACTTCAGAAGAATTTCCCCAGTCGAGCTGATCATGTACAAAGGTTAGACATTATATATTGTAACTAGAAACTAAACTGGCGACCACGAACGAAAAGACGTAGCATGTGCAGTGGCACGTACCTAAACAGGGTTATTTGTAAAAAATCAACAAACTCCTAGGGGCATCAGCCCCTGTAGTTGTTGTAGATGATCACCAGAATCATCTGGTGTTTAAATAAAACAACTTTTTCTATAGGACCAGCATTGATATCTTAAAAAAAAAACACTGCTCCATACAAACTGATGTCAGCTGGTGGCGGCTTAGTATTGGGAAGTGTTTTTTTTTTGCAATTTCAATGTTGGTCCCAAAGAAAAAGTTGTTATGTTTGAGCACCAGAATCAGCCCCAAAGAGGTTGTTGATGTGTAACAAATAACCCTGTATAGGCATACTTTAATTTAAAAGTTATTATTTTAGTTTTTCAACCGACTTCAAAAAAGGAGGAGGTTTGCCAGCCGATGAGAGATTCAATGTTTTTGTTTGCACCGACTCCAAAAGTAACTGATTAGGTACTTAAGTGTTAGGATTATTTTTATCATTTTAGTGTTTTGAAGTCGGTTTTATTTTTTTAAATAAAATTTACTTATTTTTTCTATTTTGTGATTTGGGTCAAGATTCTCACAAGCTTTTATATCTGATTCCAGGGGACACTAAGATCCCTAAGGACCAAGGGCAGTGTGACCGCAAATATCGTGGCGGGGTCCTGTTCAAAGACAGCTCTGAAGTTCTCGTCAACAAGAACTTCGCTCAAGGATTCTACTTTGTAAGAATAATCTTTTTCGGGGTTCCGTACCTAAGAGTAAAAACAGGACCCTATTACTAAGACTCCACTGTCCGTCTGTATGTCTGTCACCAGGCTGTGTCTCATAAACTGTGATAGCTAGACAGTATTTTTTTATAAGCAAGATAATTAGATTTTTTTTTACATTAAAATTAACTGGAGGTATAAAATTGAAATTAATACCATACGAGTATAATCAAGTCTACAGTCGGTTGAAGCTTTAAAAAAATCAAACATCTAAGATAACGTATCGTAAAAGAAAAATACTACCGTTTATGCCGCAAAAACGTATATTTAGACACTCTCAAGGAAATCTAAATTTATACTTGTTATTATTATTAAAGTAATTAAACTACGAGACTCGATTCCTGAACTGTTTATAATATGTACCTACAAATTTGTACGGAACCCTCGTTTGGTGAGTCAGACTAGCACTTCTCCGGTTTTTTTTTCTATGGGAAGTTCACTTCCTTATAGAAATCATTTCTATTTTGATTTTAGTTACACGCTTTATATTGTTTTTGTGTAAGGCTATCAGATATATAGAGAAATGCGAGATCGAATCAGAAATGAGGAGATCCATTCAACAAAAATCGCTGACAAAACATGCTAAAGTGGCAGTGGGCGGGGCATACACATGTAGAACTGACGTCTGATGAGGCAGAAAGGTTCTAGAATGGAGGCCACGTACCGGCAAGCGCAGCGTAGGACGTCCATCCACAAGGTGAACAGACGACCTAGTAAATGTTTCATGAAGACGCTGGTTGCAGGCCGCTTCCAACCGGCTAATCTGGAAGTTATTGGGGGAGGTCTATGTTCAGCAGTGGACATCCTCTGAAACGCTGATTTTATTTTATTTACTTTTATTTTATTTTTTACAAAATCCACAGCTCTTAAGTACATAATACATTTTCTTGGTGACAAAGCAGACATCCAGTATTGGATTTACATTTTGTTACATTTTATATACACCATACAATCAACAATGTGTGTGTGTGTGTGTGTGTGTGTGTGTGTGTGTGTGTGTGTGTGTGTGTGTGTGTGTGTGTGTGTGTGTGTGTGTGTGTGTGTGTGTGTGCGTACTGTTAGACCGGGCCCCTTTTCAAGGTTTTTAAAAAAAGGAAATTTAATTAAACTGGAATAATGAATAAAACAATTAATTAATTATTAAGGAATGGCAGCCGTCACGCGCGAGTGGTAGGAAGAGACTGGCGAGCCCGGGAAGCGGGCGAGCGGATTCTGACTAAAATGCTGATGCAGCGCCAGACATGTCTGCTCAGCAATTATGCTTACAGCTACAGGGTGTAACACCTCCCCCCAATAAGACTAAACTTAGGGGTTTAATCTTCTAAGTTTATGGATGAGGAAAAGGTTAATAGTCTATAAATTTCTTCGCGTTTTTGGAAAAGAGGTTTCTTTTAATATTGTTACAGTTTGTTCTGTGTCTGTCTGTTGGTCATTTACTTCAGTTACCTTAATTTTAGGATTGATTACTGGGAGTTCAATTTGTTCGTCATCGTGAATGCTGCCGGATTTATTGGTAAGTTTCTTATACAATAAAGACAAAATTACTATCAAAATAGTAAGTATTACAAATAACGTAAGTGAAGAATAATGTGCCCCGTATCTTATGATATGTGGTTCTTGGATTATTTTGTCTAATTCTGTAATCATTTTATTGTTAGTATTTTTTGCAAAATCTATTTTATCTAAATCTAAATCCTTTAAACTAATACTGGGAACATCATTCACTAAATTATTAAATTTAGAAATACTACAACATGAATCATTAATTAAGTTAAAATCTAAATTTGTGGAAGGTAAACTAATATTTAAGACAGTATGTTTAGGCAAAAGTAGGGTTTCTTTACAATAAGCTTTACAAAATGGTGGAATCTCTATAATTCCTGTGCCTAAAATGTTTATTTCTAATAATTCCGAACTTATACAATCTATGGATAATTTGCTTGAAGTGGATTGAATAAATATCCACTTGTTATTGCGGAGTGGTTTCCAAATATCTAAGTTACCACGAATAAATTCCGTTCTGCACTGATTAGGGAGGTTTATTATCACTTTTGACAAAAGTTCACTTTCACAATTGGGGTTATCACTTGTGGGGAGCACATTCACTATTTCGCAGATATAATTTTGGTCGTTGGTATTTTTACACTTTTCTAGGGAGTCCAGGTTGCTGTAATATAATTTGTCTTTTGTAATTACAATGTATTTGTAATTGGGGATTATTACGCTGAATGAGTCTGGTCTTGTTGCATTATGGGGAATAGGTAGCGGAACAATATTATACAAGTAAAATTGGCGTTTACTTACTAGAGGTATTTGTAACACATACATAATCTTATCATTAATATAATAACTAACTAATTTACCTATATTCATAATAACATGGATTAAACTTATATCTAAGTCTACAGCAAGTTCTAAATCATTTGGTAAGTGTCTGTAGTTATCGGCAAGCTCTCTGTAAAGTTGTTGTGGAGTTATAATAGATGGATGAATAACATTAACACTGCTAAAAAGAATTGAGCTGGTAATATCTTCAATTTGGAAAGATAAAACCAGAAGGGATGATTCTAAGTTGGTAAACATCGTGTTTATTTCTGAGGTTATTAGTAGACTATTTGTAGTCTCAGTTATATTTTTGAGTTTAAATGAGAGCTTGTTGATAGCTGAGTTGAGATTATCTTCGTTAATTTTAACCTTATTAAAAGTTTCATTAAACCGTGTTAAGGCAGATTTAGTGATCAATATATGTTCTTTCATTAAGGAAGCTAATCTCTTTTGGTTATCCTGTACATGGTTAATAGCTGTTTCGTATTTGATGGCGTCATCTTCGTCCAAAGTGCCGAAGATTTGTTTCATGACGGAACCTATACCACCAATCCATGCGTTGCGTTTGAGTCTACTATCTATGAGGTGAGTTATTGACGAGTATTCCTTTATGATGTCCTTAAAGCGGACAATAAAGGGTTGGAGGACATTATGACACTCTGAATTGTCAATCAATTTAATTTGTTCGCATATATATTTTACTTTGTCTAATAATAAGTTAACGTTTTGTAGATGTGGTCTAATATAAGCAATATCTACGGGAATTAATATACTTAATTGGCCATTTATAATTCTAGCTTTTCCAATATAATCAAAGTAAATGCCTGAACTTGATGGGATTGGTTTTATGAAACTTGGCGTTGCGGAAGCCGACGCACTGAAAATAAAACAATTTAATAAAAGTGATGCTGAATAAATTTAAGCCTTGTTATTATTACCAACCTATCTAATAAATGTTCTAGAATTAACATGAAAGAAATCTTAATTAACTTATCTAAGTAGAACTAGGAAAAACGCCAGCTAGTTTCACCTCATCATAGTGGTGTCTGACATGGCGTCGATTTATTAACAGAGTTAATGTATTGTTGCCGTGAATAGCAATGACCTTGTATGGCCCTTTCCATATGGGCGATAGAGCTTTACGTAGCCTTAGGTGGTTTTTTAAATATACAAAGTCACCTACTTTGTATTGGACTGGACAAGTTCTGTTATCATAATAAGCTTTGGATCTTTCTTTGGATTTTTGTACATTTTCGACAGCCCGTTCCCAGGACAATTTGAGTCTATGTTGGAGCATCCGAACGTAATCGGGGTATGTAGTGAGGTCTTGGCTATGGACGGAGTCAGGGATGAAAGTTTTATGCCCGAACAGGAGTTCGTAAGGAGTAAAGTTCGTGGTACTGTGAACGGCGGAATTGTAGGCCAGAATGGCAGTATAAACGTAGCGAGGCCAGTCATCCTGGTTCTCGTTTACGTAGGATTTTAAATATTCTTTGAGGGTTGAATGGCTTCTTTCCAGTGCCCCTTGGGTTTGTGGGTGATACGGAGTGGACCATATTTGTTTGATTTTTAAGAAGTCGCACGTTTTCTTGAAGAGATCAGCAGTAAAGTTTGTCCCCTGGTCGGTAAGGATGGATTTTGGAATTCCAAATAAGGAAATAAAATGAACGAGACAGTCGGTGGTTTCTTCTGACGTAGCACTGCGTAAGGGATAAGCTATAGAGAATTTAGTAAGGTCGTCTTGCATAGTTAGGATGTATTTGAGTTTGGCAGGACCCGATTCAGGGAGTGGACCGACAATATCCAGGGCGATTCTTTGGAATGGACTAGTAGAAGTGGTAGTGATTTGCATGGGTGCCTTATTAATTCTTCTAAGGGCTTTGTTCTCCTGACAGGAGGTGCAATTTTTTATGTAGGTTTCGACATCAGTTTTCATACCTTTCCAGTAATAACGTTCTTGAATTCTATTTAGCATTCGATTGCAGCCAAGGTGGCCTGCAATTGGGAGATCGTGGTTTTCTTTCAGGATTTTCTTAATTTCATTGAGGTTTGGATATGTGATATTGTTATGATATATGTTTACTGTAATATTTGTATCGTGGAAAAGATAAACTAGTATGTTATATATTTTAGCAAAGAAATGTTTTTCGAAAGGATTTTTAAAATCAGATATAGCAATTTCATTGATTTCGTTTTCGGTTGAAATGATGTGGTTTCTTATGGTTTTCAAAGTTAAGAATATTTCAGGATAGGTGCAGTCTTCAAAGTGATGGACTTTTGTGAAAATGAGGTAAATAGATTTGTTATTACTTTCAGGAACTTTGTCGAATGAATAGAGTTGTCTTTCTTTTTGAAGGAATTCGTTAGGTTCAGTGAGGTTTTCTACGATTTCGGGAATGTATACATTGGATTCGTCTAAATCCATGGATGTGGGAATAAGAATGGTTTTGCAATGGGTTTTTAAAAGAGATTGGTTGTGTTCGAGGATTCTAGTGTTGAAGTTCTTGTTTTTGTTGTTAATTTCTCTATGGAATCTGGAGTAGTCATCGCTGAGAGAAGTATGATCGGAATTATCAGTTGGGGATTGCGATGATAAGTTAAACGGATGATTCCGTGTTTCTGATGTTTCAGGGTTTTGTATGAGCGGATCCAGCGGAGGATGTTGTAAAGGTAAGGTTTCTTGTGTTTCAGGATTAGGAGGGGTATTTAGTAGATTTTGTATATCAGGAGATTCAGTGAAGGGTTGCAACAAAGGTAAGTATTCTTGATTTTCAGGGTTTGGATTTATATATGTGTCTTTACTCGTGGAAGGTAAAGGTTCATTGGAAATAGAAGGTATTGGATTAGTAGATTCAGTGGATTTTGTTGGGTTAGTAGATTCAGTGTTGTATGGAAATATGATTTCGTGGTCGTCATCCAGCATGTCAATCGACGGCATGCTGTCACCATCGTTGTCAGAAACAGTGGGAAGTTGTACGTTCAGGTCCTCCAGTGTAAGGGGACTGAATGGTAATTGTTCGTTGCTAGATGGAGTTCTTGGATTTGGGTTTTGTACTGGATTAGGATTACTGGTATTTTCAGATTGATCCAGTAGGTCTGTAGGAATTATAGGGTTAACTGGATGGCGAGAGAGAGCGTCAGCTGCTGAATTGAGTTTACCCTTGCGGTAGATGATTTCGTACTCGAATTCCTCGAGTTTTAGACGCCAGCGTTGCATTTTGCTGCTTGGGTCCTTGTGATTGAATAGCCACTTGAGTGGTCTGTGATCAGTTATAATTTGGAATTTCCTTCCATATAGGTATGGTCGGAATGTTTTGCAGCCAAAGAGTATTGCCAGAAGTTCTTTTTCGGTTGTGCTATAGTTGGTTTCACTTTTATTGAGGGTACGTGACGCATATGCAATAGGTCGGTCTTTACCGACGGGACCCTGGGATAGAACGGCGCCTATGGCATGATTAGAAGCATCGCATGTGAGAATGAATGGTTGAGAAAAGTCGGGATAGCAAAGGACTGGAGCAGTGGTAAGTTTTTGTTTCAAAAAATCAAAAGCTACTTGTTGTTGATTTTCCCAATTGAATGGAGTATCTTTTTTGAGTAATGAGGTAAGTGGTTTAGCAATTTTGGAGAAATCAGGGATAAATCGGCGGTAGTAGGAGACGAGTCCAAGGAACGATTTTATATCTTTAGGGGAACATGGAGTTGGAAATTCGATGACTGCTTTGATTTTGTCGGGATTAGGCTTGACTCCCTCGGTCGTAATTATGTGACCAAGGTAGGCGACTTCACGTCTTAGGAATTCGCATTTGTCAGGTTGTAATTTGAGGTTAAATTCACGAAGTCTTTGGAATACTTCCGCTAGGTTTTGGATTTGGGAAACCAGATCAAACGAGTATGTGACGATATCGTCGAGATATACGAAGCAGCGAATGCCTTGTAGGCCAGTTAGAGCTGTGTTCATCAGCCTTTGAAATGTAGAGGGTGCGTTTTTCAACCCGAACGGCATGCGGGTGAATTGGAAGTGTCCTTGAGGCACATTGAAAGCTGTTTTCTCGGGATTATTTACTGGAATTTGATGGAATCCGGAAGCTAAGTCCAGGGTTGAGAAATATTTGCTGTTTCCGAGTTGATCTAGTATTTCTGTGATTTGTGGAATGGGATAGGTGTCGCCTATAGTGATGTCGTTTAACTTTCGGTAGTCGATGACAATGCGCCATTTTTGTTCACCTGATGCGTCGAGTTTTTTAGGTACAACCCATATTGGTGAGGACCAAGGAGATACAGAGGGTTCTATAATTTCTTGTTGAAGCATTTGGTTTACTTGTTTGTCGACTTCTTTTTTGTGGATTTCGGGGAATCTGTATGATTTAGTATGAATTGGGACTTCGGATGTAGTTTTTATGTCGTGTTTGATGGCGTTAGTAAAAGAGAGCTTTTCGTTAGGGAGGTGGAAGATATCGGAGTAGTCGGAGCAGAGTTGTAGAAGAGCGTCAGCTTCTTCACTATTTAAATGATCTATTCGTAGCATGCTTAGGACTTGTTGAGTTCGTTCAGCGGAATTAGTATGATTAATATGGTTAATAGGAATTGAGTCAGAATCACAATGTTGAGAAATAGCACTAACAGGAGTAAGTTTTAGATTAAGATTTGTTTTCAGGGTTAGTGATGATTCAGAGGTGTTAACAACTGTAAGGTTAATTCTTTTGTTTTCTTTAACTTGAACGAGACAATTTGCAATTAGAAGGTTATCGGATGGATTTTGATCTAGTATGAGGCCTTCTTCGAGATTAGGGTTGGAAACCGAGCATTCTATTACCTTCTCGGTACGTGCTGGAATGATATAGTAGGGATCTGTGAAGAACAATTTCAGATTGTGTTTCCCGAGTTTTAGGGTTTCTTGCGTAAAGTTGATACTGCCTTGAAATTTGCTGAGAAGGTCGTTGCCTACAATGCCATCGTAGGGAAAATCGATGTTTCCAACTACGTGGAATTTGTGTTTGATAGAGTCTTTGTATTTATCATTTATGTACATAAACAAATCGAGAGAGCCCAATGTTGGGACGGAATCATCAGTGGAATTAAATCCTTTTAATTTAAGCGTTTCTTTACGTAGCGGAGTGTTGGAGTTGATTACTGATTCTTTTAGAAGACTAATTGAGGAGCCTGTGTCCACTAGAAGGGACAGGGGTATTTCAGAAGTTGTGGTATTTATTACGACATGTGGCAACGATTTCTTTGAGGGGTCGAAAGATATTTCATAGATTTGTGATTCTTTATTTATTTTTGGAGATGGCAAATGAGATTTTGATGTATTAGATTTTGTAGTTTTTGTGGATTTAGTATAATTTGTACATCCCTCGGATGTAGTGGATACAGGAGATTTGGCAGATACAGTGGATTTAGTAGGTACAGTGGATTTAGCAGATACAGTGGATTTGGTAGATGCAGTGGATTTAGTAGATACAGTGGATTTGGCAGATACAGTGGATTTGGTAGATACAGTGGATTTGGCAGGTACAGTAGATTTGGCAGATACAGTGGATTTGGCAGGTACAGTGGATTTGGCAGATACAGTGGATTTAGCAGATACAGTGGATTTGGCAGGTACAGTGGATATAGCAGATACAGCGGATTTGGCAGATACAGTGGATTTGGTAGGTGTCTTTTGATATGGAAATGGTATAGTATGAGGCGTTGGACTCGCGGGACACCGCCGGGAGCCCATTACTCGTTTAAATCGGTATTGGAAGGATCAAGGTCGACCTCATCATGGCCCTCATCTTCCGACTGGTCTTGAGTGAAGTTGACCCTGCGGGGTTGGTAGTTAGAATTGGAAGGAAGTGGAATCTTTTGATTACGGAGCTTGTTGTTGTATTCCCGTTTCCTACAGTTTTCGATACTGTGGCCGGGGAACTTGCAGTATCGGCAGGTCAAAGCCGGGTTAGCATTAGCAGTTTGATAGGACGAGGGTTGGTTTGGACCTTGTGAGTTATTTGGAAATGGCCTTGGTCGCGCGAACCGATTGTTAGATGTATTGGGTCGTTCTGTGGGAAATGGTTTTTTATTAAGGGTTTGTTGTATCCTTTCTTCGGATACGGCGAGGTTGACAGCCTCGTTTAGCGATTTAGGAGACCTGCATCGGACTATATTTGATATCCTAGGGTAAAGCCCCATAACGAAATGGTGAAGAGCTAGGTCCTCCATGGCAGCCGTTCTGCCAGGGAGTTCCCTAACTTTCGTGTTTGACAGAGAGATTTCGGTGAGTAATTGAGATAGGCAGGTTTCCACCCGCAAAGAATATTGGCTAACGTTTTCGTTGGGCCCTTGTTTGCTTTCTTGCAAGTCCATGAGTAGGTGCGCGTAGTGCTTACGCTCACTGAATTGTGTTTTTAAAAAGTCCTTTAATTGTTCCCAATTATTAAATTCTTTTATAGAGCACGCGACCTCCGCTTTTCCGTGGAGTTGACATAGTATGTATTTAAAAACAACGTGTTTTTGAATTTCAGTTGCCAGGTTGTACGCATTATTGCAATTAATTAGAAATGAATTCAGAGTTTCCCTACTTCCGTCGTAAGGTTTGATGAATTTTAACAGTATATTTAGGTCAAGATTCAGTGCAGTGGCTGAACATGTTTGAGGTTTCTTTGTTTTTTTCTTTTCTACGTCCACGACTGGGCTTGGGGCTCTTTCGTCCTCCGATATTGGCAGATCAAGATCCGCAGGGATTGTAAGAGATTCTTTAGGCACCTTGGAGTCCGTTGACATTTTGATTAATTAGTTTAGAACACACACAAAAATAATTCTATAATGCTTAAAAGTTTAACACCAATAATTTATGCACGGGAAATGAATAATTGGATTCTTGTAAGTAATTGTTTATACAGAGCGAATAACAAAGACCAGACTCACTGTAACAATGTTGCGTAGACGGCGAGCGCGGCGACGGGAAGTGGCAATGGCATTCCGGAGCGATAAGGAGCGTCTCGGACTCGGCGATACACGGTGCACGGCGATAGCGAGTTGGAATTAAGTTCGGCTCGATGATGTTGAACTGGATTAATTTTCGGGATGCAGTGGAGATAGTCGGGACGAGATACAGCGGCGAGTTTTCTTTTCTTTCAGGATGCAGAGGGGATGATAATCAGGATACAGTTGTAAGATTCTTCTTTTTCAGGACACAGTGGATATAGTAATGAAGATACAGCGGTGATGGTGAGTCTTCTTCCTTTCAGGATACAGTGAAGCGGTGACGACGATGTAGAATGGTATTAAGACAGTTTACGGGCACAGTGACACAGAGAAACAGTGATATTTTAGCGGGGCGCGGACACAGTTCACTAAGTTCACGTTTTTTTTTTTTTTTTGAAATAGTCACTTTTGGATAAGTTTCACTTTGGTTATGGGTTGGAGACGTTTACCGAGGATTTACGGAATTTAAATCCCTTGAGCTGCCACCAATGTTAGACCGGGCCCCTTTTCAAGGTTTTTAAAAAAAGGAAATTTAATTAAACTGGAATAATGAATAAAACAATTAATTAATTATTAAGGAATGGCAGCCGTCACGCGCGAGTGGTAGGAAGAGACTGGCGAGCCCGGGAAGCGGGCGAGCGGATTCTGACTAAAATGCTGATGCAGCGCCAGACATGTCTGCTCAGCAATTATGCTTACAGCTACAGGGTGTAACAGTACGTGCGTGCGTGCGTGCGTGTGTGTGTGTGTGTGTGTGTGTGTGTGTGTGTGTGTGTGTGTGTGTGTGTGTATGTCTAGTATTAATATTTATTTATTCATTTTTCCTATCACACCCAAAATGCCTTTCTTAAATAACTGTTTACTCGAACAAAAAGGATCAACGGTATGAAAGTGTTTGTTATATGATCGCGATATGCGACATACAATAGAGTTCTGATGATGATGATCAGATAAATGTAACTGTGAGGCCTTTCTTTCTGGTTTTTCAGTTGACGGTGACACAGATTGCGGCGTTCGCTTGCGCCTCAGTATCCCTAGAGAGCATGTCTCGGTCTAACGCCGCGGTGTGGCTGGAGCATTACTGCCATCGGGACGTTACAGGCCTAGCCCCCAACATGAAATCACCTGACTATCGCAAGTGAGTATATGCTTCCCTTCTTTGGGTCCCGTACCTCAAAAAAAAAACTGAACCCCTATAGGATTACTTGAACCCCAAAACTGAACCCTTACAGGATCACTTTGTTGTCCGTCCGTCTGTCTGTCTGTCTGTCTGTCTGTGTGTTTGTCTGTTTGTCTGTCAAGACCCTTTAGCTCGGGAACGCATGAAGGTTCAAGTTGAAACTAAAACGAAATACTCAGATATACAAGACAGTAGTGGTCTTTAGTTCATTCATAAAGGATTTTCTACGCTACTTTCTTATTTTCAACCGACTTCAAAAAAGGAGGAGGTTCTCAATTCGACTGTATGTTTTTTTTTTGTATGTATGTTGCGCAATTACTCCGCCAATTATGAATCGATTTTAATGATTCTTTTTTTTTTGGTAGATCATACTTCAGAGGTGGTCCTATATAAATTTTATCGAAATTGATTTAGAACTTTTTGAGAAAATCAACAAATATATACCCAGATAATATTTTGGTTGTGGTTCTTGTTACTCGTACCTATCTTCGACAAATATGAGCCGATTTTGATGATTTTTGTTTTATTGAATAGCTTATACTTCAAAGACGCTATGATAAAAGTTTGCAAAATAAAAATCACACCTACGGGTAGGAAAATAGGGGATGAAATCGGTGTTCAGCAGTTAGATTAGGATTTATCACTAAAAATAGATGAAATAAGTAAATTTTATTAAAAAAATAAAACCGACTTCAAAACACTAAAATGCTAAAAACTAATCCTAATACTTAAGTACCTAATCAGTTACTTTTGGAGGCGGTGCCAGCCGATGAGAGATTCAACGTTTTTGTTTGCACCGACTCCAAAATTTTTTTCTTTCATAAGACCTTGAAAATAATTAACATAACAAAAAAAAAACAATAAAAACCAATTTATTTCTGCAAATAGGACTAAATTAAGCTCTTTTACACGTTTATCCTACCACTGCTTTGGGACAATTGTGGGCTAGCGCCGAGAAGTGTGTAGTTAGCGAAATTATTCCATTCGTTCACGCGTGATGCGATAACCAAGGGAAATAGAGATTCATTTTAAGATTTATTTAAAATTCTCAGCTCTTAAAATGTTACAAAACATATTTACACAAAAAATACATCCATTAATGGATCCCATATACCTCTATATATATATTTTTTAAACCACAGTCCACACTCTAGAAGTTTACAGCTGGACATACTCGTAGGTATTTTCTATAGCACGCCACAGCCAGCGGCTCTGGATTCAGTGCAACCAGCAGCTGCCTGCAACCTCGACTAGGTCCACTGCGTGGGCACGATAGATAAATATTAATATAATAAATAATAGACAACATCACATACATACATGGCTCTGATCCTATGATAAGTAGCTTAAGCACTTGTATCACGTATCTTGTAGCACAGATATCAAAAACAACGATGGTACTACAACACCCAGACCCGAGACAATATAAAAAGTTTTTTTCTACATTGACCGACACGGAATCCAACCCGGGACCTCAGAGATAGCGACACAAGTCCGGTATGCTCGCCTCTCGGAGGGTGTAGGTCGTCAAATAGATAGATCAAATTGATAGATTATTGATTGAATTGACACAAAACTTACCGAAAAACAAATTTAAAATTGACGCAAATACTTCGGGACATTCTATGTATCTTAAGCCTATGAATGAAATTGAGGTAAAAATGCAGATACTATATTTACTAATCTTTGAACAACACACATTCTGAGGGTCCTGATGAAATATGTACAAATGTAATTAAACAATGTAGTGACGAACTGACTCCAATATTGTCATTTTTCATAAATCTCTCATTTGAAAGTGGTAAATATCCTCGGCGATTAAAATTGTGTATTGTAAAACCATTACATAAAAAAGGCTGCAAAAGTGACAACCAATTATAGACCAATAACTTTAGTTTCAATTATATCGAAGGTTTTTGATGTCTGTATTTATTATATTAAAGTCAGCGAAGTAATCAATCAATCTTTGATTACTGTGCTGACTTTAATATAATAAAAGAAAATCAGTACGGCTTTCAAAAGCAAAAATCTACTACTCTTGCTATGTTTGCGTTGCTACAAGAAGTCTTGACTAACGTAGATTTAAAAAAGTTGACTACAGTTTTATTTTTGGACATGTCAAGGGACATTTTGACTTAGTTAATCATGACATCTTGATACATAAATTAGAAAGAATAGGGGTAAGGGGAATTCCACTTCAATGGTTTGAGTCATACCTCTGGGACAGAAAACAATCAGTGATTATAACCAAAACGATAAAAGGAAATATTAGAAAGGCATATCAATCGAAGTACATCTGTAATGGATCTGGTGTACCGCAAGGAAGTGTACTTGGGCCACTCCTATTTCTAATTTATATTATTGACATTGTAAATGCAACACGACATAAAACTATATTATTTGCAGATGATATATCAATTATTGTGACTAATGAATTTAAACAAGGTTTGACGAAGCAAACATTTTGTGCATTATTGCATGCCATAAATAATTTAAAAATAAATCTGTTCAAAACTAATTATATACAATTTAATAACAATCTTAAAAATTATAAATTTAATATCTTGTATAAAGATACATGTATTAAACAAGTTGACATAGTTACATTCTTGGGTATAAATAGAGACGAAAATATAAACTGGAAAATTCAAGTGGAAAAAGTTTGCGATAAGATTAATCGTTTTGTGTATGTACTTAAAAGACTCCGTCACATAACAGATAGGAGCACAATACTTGCTGCCTATCATGCGTATGTCGCCTCAATATTACGGTATGGGTTGGTTCTCTGGGGTAACAGTGTTAATGTACACAAAGTATTTGTGACTCAAAAGAAATGTGTAAGAGCAATATATGGTATACCACCGTACCAGACGTGTTAACTACTTTTCAAAGAACTAAAGCTCTTAACTTTACCAAGTCTTTATGTTTTTGAAATATGTAAATTTGACAAAAATAATTCTGCACTCTTCCATAAGGCTTGTGATGTCTATCCTCGGAACACAAGGCATCCTGACAGACTTGTCTTAGACATTGTACCCAGAACTGCATTGTATAAGAAAAATTGTATAAATTTTTGTGTAAAGGTGTATAATAAGATACCAGAATGTATAAAAACATTAAATTCCCGTTTATTTAGAACTAATTTGCAAACATGGCTTTTAGATAAGAATTTTTATAGCATATCAGAGTTGTTAATGATGAAGTGAATGAATTAAATTTTAATTTAAATATAAATATTGTACATGCCATACATGGCGAGACATGTCGGACTACTTTTTTATTTGTTAATATCTCGATGTAACCGTGTATCTAGTAAATAAATAAATTTGAATTTTGAATTTGATGTAATTCCTTCCACCAGATTGGAGTGCTTCCTGTATTTCAAGTCAAAGGCATTCATCGAGTTCCGATTCTTCTTCTCGTTCCGCGTGGTGATAGAGCTGACACTGTATGGCAAGGAGGAACTGCCCAAGATCATCCCGAATCCCTTCCACACCACGGAGACCACGGAGGACTGGTTCCCGACTGGAACTGTGATGAGGTGGGGCTGGTACGTCCCCCTACAGTCATACTGGTACTACATGTAGGCCAAATGCGGTTGATTGCAATAATAAATATTGTATACTACTGAAATAAGTGTTCTTTATTTACAATGAATATCTTATCTTTTTTTCTTCTTTTCTTTTCTTTTTTAACCGACTTAAAAAAAGGAGGAGGTTCTCAATTCGTCGGAATCTTTTTTTTTTATGTATGTTCAGCGATCATTAGTTACTGCGTTGACCGATTTCAATAATTATTTTTTTTGTTCGATAGGAATACGTTCAGAATGATCCAATATAAATTTGGTTGAATTCTGATGATGGGATCTATAAGAAAATCATCAAACATTGCATGAACTCCGTACCACGCCAACGGATTTTGTTATCTATCTTACCTAATATCTTTGCCAAATGTAAACCGATTTTGATGATTCTTTTTTTAATGAATAGCTTATACTTCAAAAATACTATGATAAAACATTTTTGGAAAAAAATTCACCCCTAAGGGTGGAAAAATAGGAAATGAAATCGGTGTTCAGCAGTTAAATTATGTTTGCACTCGTAAGATTTGTTTTGATTAGGATTTATCACTAAAATTGATAAAATAAGTTAATATTATAAAAAAAAAACTGACTTCAAAAAACTAAAACGCTAAAAATAATCTTAACACTTAAGTACCTAATCAGTTACTTTTGGAGTCGGTGCCAGCTGATCAGAGTTTGAATGTTTTTGTTGCACCAACACCAAAAGTGATTGATTAGGTACGGGCCTTACCATAAGCTTTTAACTATCCACTCAAATTCCAGGCAATTCAGTATTGTGCGTCTATTCTGAATCGCTCAGATTGGTACCATGATCTCTCTTTTACTGAATTGTTTATATATCTCTCTCCCTTATTCGTATAGCGTTGTCTCGCAGTGATTTTTCACTCTCTCTTATCCTCATATAGCGTTGTTTCATGAAACAATTCAGAGAGCCTAGGTCATTCATTCATTTGGTACCATGAGGTTTTTGCGTAGTTTAAACTGAAACGCTTAGCTCTCAATTTTGACATATCTTAGCGATTCAAAAAAAGTTAGTTTTTCTAACTTGCTTAATATGAAAATGAACGACTTTGAATACTAATACTGACTATTATGATGCATTAATATTTTATAAGCAAGATGTTATTCGGAAATTAGAAAGAAATTACTTGCCTCTGCGAAATCAACTAGAATTCTAAATAATATTGAATGCGATTTAGCGCCATCTTTAGTGTCATTGGAGTAGTACTCATCAACAAGTTAGTATAGTCATATTCTACAAGATGTCGCTTTTTAGCTAACCCTTAGAATGCCAACGTGGTTTTTTAGAACGTACCTATTGACAGAGGCATTAATATAGACTTAGATCATATATAATTTTGTGAACAGTTTATTTCCAAGTTATGAATATTGTAAAATATAATAACTAAATTAAATTAAAATTTAAAAAAAACTTGACACTTGAAGTGCAGTATCAGCTCAAGGCCTCGATCATCATTTATCTAACACCGACTCATTGAAACCATTCTTATGAGTCTAAACACGATATGTCTGCTGCTGCTGTGAGTTATTGAGGACTTGGGAATCCTGCAGACTTCTTGATGTGCAGCATCAGCTAAAGGTCTCAATCATCATCTATTTAACACCTACTCATTGAGACTATTCTCATGAGCTCTAAGATGCTATATCGCCTGTGAGTTGCCGAAGAGTTCAGAATGAATGAAAAAGAAATGATGAATCGAAATCGACAATTAAAGCAATAATATTTTAAGAAAAACAATATTATATGGAGAAAAGCTAAGATTTAAAAAGGCCGTCTCTACCATTGTTCTAGTCTTATTGCTCTGCAAACTGCAAAAACTTTATTTAAAAATGAAATGATGTTCTGTAAGCTATGTGTAGTCTGAAAGACCACACGTTAGTAATTATAGGGTTAAAACTTTTTCGAAAGTGATTCAGAGACAATTCTCGGTCAACCATTCAATTTTATCAGACCACAAAGCTACTTAGTAAAAATACGTCGTAGTACGAATTTAAGCTATGCAGTTTAAGCACGTAGAATTGAATCGCCTGCAGTTTTAGTTCTCCAATTGGTCTTTTAGCAAACTCGACGATTCCTATTGGTGAATAGTATACTCTTGAATCTCTGGTAAAACGTTTCAGAGTGACAATTTCAAAAGTCTGTCAATGAAAGACGCATGGTTTTATTAAAGGATATTTCAAGCAGAATTAGATATTCGCGGCTGGTACTTATATAATTTAAATAGTGTCTGCTGAAGGTTTTGGGCATCATGTCGTAAGTATTTATTTCAATATCTACTTAATGCTAGTTAATGTCCGGTATGTATTGTCTGCATGTTACGCCGCTTTGATTTTCTTAATGATGCTTCGCTCAAGCTCCTTGCTAGGTATCGTTACTGCCTACTGGGATGCCTGATCCCAAAACGCGTCTGCATGATGATCACTCTCTAACATGGCCACTAGTTCGAATTCGCATACAATACAACCTGACGCGCTACAAAATTCAGCGCCGTCATAATTCCATTTAGTGCTATACTTGGAACTTGCTTAAAATTTAAACTCAAATTGTTAAATGAAAAAAAAAAGAGGAGTTTCTTTGTTGTATTTATTTTTTATTGCTAGAATGTGTAACAAGCTTAGATTATTCCTTTATAATCATATCGAAAGTAAAGTTTTATAGTTTTTTACATAAAAAATGCTTTAATATGAGTAATGTATTTTCAGTCACAGACGAGTAATAAACAACCAGCTGGAGTTCTTCGGCTATGCCGCTGGTCTTCCTGGGGCACGTGTGGAGCCTTTTATCATAGTATGCTACTTAGTTATGTTTATTGTATATTGATTAAATTTTACTGTAGAGTTAATTTAAATATTCTTAATTTTTTATAACAGTCCGATGAAGACCTCACAGATGCCGAGATGGGGCCTCCGAGTATTATCCTGGTAAATGATCCAAATCACCAAAATATCTTGATTGACGAAACGAATATTATCACAGGTATAAAAAAAAATATCTATCTTTTAATCTATCTTTTAAACATAAATATAATTCTTCTGTACGAGTGTATGCCAGAGCGAGAATCCTGTACGAAAGCATTTCTCCAAAACAACTTTACGAACATTTCAGAAAATAGATGCAACACTGGAAACGCCGCCCCCTGTTGCTACCACCTTACGAGCAGTACGAGCACAAGCCACGGTACTGATGGAAAGCGCGTCTCGATCGCCACCACTGGCACGGGTGCAGTGTGCCGCTGCGGCCGCCGCGGCCTTTGCGGCCGTCGGTACTTGCTGCTACTATAAACACGATGTCTACACCACATCACCGTGCTGCACTTCATGACAAAGGAAATTTTCGCCGCCGCTAATTCACATAGTCTTAGAATTCTGCTAGACAATCTCTGATTGCAATAGCGCAGAGACGAGAACAACTAGAATTAAGAACTCCACTCCGTGAACACAAGCAACATGCAAAGAGCACTACCTATCCTCCCTAAAATTACATGCGAGACAGATAAATGCAAAACTTAGTACCCAACACCGGTATAAAAACCTTGACGCGTTTTGCCACTCCACGTGGTATATCTTAAGGACAGATTTTCTCTTTGCATTTTGCTCGTGTTTGTTTACGGAGTGTGTGTGGGTGCCATATAGTGTGATGAGGGTGCCTATCTCTATCTGAACTGAGCGGAAATTGTCAGCAACATGATTAAATTTTCATACTTATTTAGTTATGAGCTTCCGCAAAGTAAAGCCTGATTCTAGAAATTTTACTTACATTGAAATAATGACAGAAAAAAGAAATGGAAAAATATAGCTTACTAGCTGTTGCCCGCGACTTCGTTCGCCTAGTCTTTAGTTTATTCATAAAGGATTTTCTGCGCATCTTTATCTTTTTTTTTTAAAACAACCTTGTCCTGACAATGATTAACACAACAAAAAAAGAATTAGCGAAATTGTTCCATCCCTTTACGCGTGATGCGTGACCAAGGGAAATATAGATTCATTTTTATATAGTTACATGTATATAGATATAGATGTAATGCAAAATATCTTCTTTCTAGCATAGAAACTACAAGAAAGTAATATGACCACTGATCAAGTAAACCACCACAGGTTATAATGACTGTCTCTTTAAATCTGGTTCATACAATATCGAAAGTAAGTCGGACAAATAAATGATAGAAAACATGGTACGGAGGTAGATTTTACAAAGTATAAGTCATAGTGCGTGAATAATGTGTAATATGAGTATTAATACCTAGTAATAAACCTTTACAAGCTCAACTTAGCTAAGTACTGAGTTAATTCAGCCTTATGAATTTTTGGTCTTATAAACTATCGAGATTTTAAATTTTCGGTCTTTTGTTGCTTCGGTGAAACAAGCTATCGATCATTAGTGTTCGGGCATATGTTTTTCTGTTTTTCGTGATTCGGTATACCGTAGGGAACCCCTATAATTGACAAAACAGTCACTGCAACAAAAGTCACCCGTGCGTGCTAGCTCTAATACAATTTTGTTTATTTTTATTTATTTCTACGGATTTGACGTTTTAGATTTAAAATAAGCATGCCCTTGATGTGGCTAACAAAAAGACACTCGCCATGCCTTGTGAGTTTCCATGCCTGGATTTTAATAGGGATGTTAGGGAGCTCCATAGCCGTAACCAAAACTATCATGATCATCATCATAAACAGCCCACGTCAGTCCACTGCTGGACATAGACCTCACCCATTGCACGCCACTGCGCCTGATCCTCGGCAATCTATCTATCTTTTTCTTTATCTTAGCTATCTTTTCCATCCACATCCATTTATTATCTATTTTTTAATCATAGTAAATAGAAATGCATTTTTCGCAACAAACGTAATATTCAAAATTGAATAACCTATTTTCTTTTTTTTAAATATATATATATAAATGTTGAATGGCAATCTAGTTTATGGCGGTTGTTTACCTGTCAATTTCTTGTGCCTTTTATTATTATTTATCTGTGTTTGTTTGTATTTTCTGAGATCTATATATGTCACTGTATGTCACTATGAGATTTTATAAAAAAAATGTAATACATTAGAATTTTGTAAAATAAATATTTTTAACTAAAATTATTAAAACCCTGCGAGTTGCGAACTACTCGTAACTATTGTAAAACGCACTTTCTGTCAAGGTGGAAGCTACTTATAATATTATGAAAATTGCGGGCAGGGGATGGAAAACAAAAGACGTGGTTGTGGTTCAGCAGCATCTAGCGTGCCTAGGTAGACTAATGTGGGTAGAATATGATAATCACGATGAAAACGTGGTTCACGTTGGCAGACTTTATGATACTAGATATTATTTGTTAACTAATAATCTAATCATTGACATATTTTAAGATAATAGGTACATAATATTCTTGTCATGCAAGAATGTAATTTTTCTTCAAAATATGTACTTACATTTAATTAATAATTTAAGTAATATCTCTAGAAACCAATCCATGTGCTAATCATAATGATGTTGTCTTAAAACCAATATTATGTTGTATTATCTTCTTACAAAATAAAATAATGAATAAAAATATCAAACATTTATTATAATAAAATAAGTAATTACTTTTGGTTTGTTTAATTGATTACACTGTTTCACAGCGACGCAACGGTCTTCCTTTTTAATATGTACTTTTAAATATTCTGGACTACGCTATATCAATCTCTTGCAAACCATTGGAGCTAATTCCCCTCCTACAAAGTGATTGTCTGCAATAAGATAGTCTTTATTCTAGTACTAGTAATCATGCAGCGTACATGGCCAGCCTAGTCAGCTCAAGGTCTTGTTTGGTGTTTTAAAGCGTGCGAGCATGTCGAAGAACAGGGTATCCTTCCCATCCTTACCTAGAGGCACATAAACTGGGCTTCTATAATAGGTCATCTTGAGCCAGGCTTCCAGTTTGTTGTAGAGTTATCACGCGCTGGAATCTGGTGCTATCATAAGTTGTTCAGATATTATCAACCACATCCTGGATAAGTACTTAAAAAGTAATTTGTCATCAAGACGTGTATTATTTTGACGTTTAAATTTAAAACATGCCAACAAAAACACCAATATCCAGGCCCGGACTTAGAGAGCCAGGGCCCCAACTCGAAATAATTTATTTTGGTTTAGCAAATTACATGCCAAAGTACACAGAACTAATTACTTCAAAAAACATCAGAAAAACGCAGTCTTTTTAGTATAGTTACTTTGATCTATTTTAAAGAATCATACAACAAGCATTCTTCTGAGCAAAATAACCAATGATGTCATCATAGTCAATTAACTGCACATTACACATAATGAATTTAGCCGGTTCTCTTCTATGGTAGATCTTAAGAGCTAAGAGCTAAGGCTAAGTGAGCCTTAAAAACGCCCGTATGCTGCGCAGTTTGACGCTGGTGTATGTATATATGTCGTTGGCATATTGTATGATAACAACAACGACGCCGGCGACATATACAATAGCAATCAAAGCGCAATCCCGACGTTTGAGTAGATATCCAAAAAGGCTTTTACTAATAAATACTTATTTGTTCAGTCCTAGTGACGATAGTTCTTCACATGACCGCAACTCAACTCTTTCTTAGGTGGCGTTTGTTTTTTTTGACAATTTGGTGGACAAGTGCAAAAGAAAGACCACAATAGGACCTCCAACTTTTGAGTAGCTCGAATAAGTAATATTGTTTAAGACTCAAGAATATTTTCAATTCATTAATCTTGATAAGGCAAGTCAGACTGAGCTTGTGTGCAGGTTCCGCCACTAGGACTGGGGACCCTAGGCTGGCTGGGCCTAGAAAGAAATCCGGCCCTGGCATTATTACTTTTGACCAATTAGAAATTAGGCAAAGTGATATTTGGCCAATCAGAATCATAAAAATTGCATTAGTTCATTCATTGAATGAACAAAATAATGCATTTGCGATTCAGAGAGAAGGAAATATATTTCTGAATAGCTGTCAAAAACTTGAACCTAAAATTGAGTGGTAAAGAGACCTCGTAGTACGAAATTAGCAAAACAGCTCAATTTTGGTCGGAAATTGAATGGATCGTCTAGGTCGTGGTATGGCCCCAGCTGTACTGATAATATTTTTAGCTGTTTAGTGTTTTGAGATCTTTTTTTTTAAATAATTTCTGATTGTTTTATATCATCATTACCAATCACGGTAAAAAATCATTCTATTCGGTCGGGCAAGCTGAAGTGGCAGTGGGCGGGGCACATAGTACGTAGAACTGACCGCCGATGGGGCAGAAAGGTTCTAGAATGGAGACCACATACCGCCAAGCGCAGAGTAAGACGTCTCCACAAGGTGGACAGATGACCTGGTAAAGGTTGCAGGAAGACGCTAGATGCAGGCCGCTTCTTACAGGCCCATCTGGAACTCAATGGGAGAGGTCTATGTTCAGCAGTAAACGTCCTATGGCTGAAATGATGATGATGATGATGATGTGAAATACTCAATCCTGAACAACAACAACCTCCTATATACAGGTTGTTTAGTAAAACGATACATTCCTTGCAAAAACTTTAGTCAAAGAAAATTTAAAAATTCTTCTACATACTAATTCTACTAAATCAGTTGTTACAATCTGTATAGGAGGGTGATTTTTTAAACATTTCGATGTTAGTTTACTAAGAAATGTTTTTGCAATTTTTCTCTTCTATCATCTTCCGAAAGGAATATATCGTTTCACCAATCATTCTGTATAATATACCAAAAAACGACAAATGTTCAAGTTAACAAAAAATCCTTTATTTTTTTATACTTAATGCAATATTAAAACCTATAAGATACAGTTATACTCCAATCAGTCAAAATATCCGTCAAACTGAATCTGATTTCTTTGATAAAATTACATTTAATCTAACGACTTAGAACAGTCTGAACTATAAAATCGCATGCGTAGGCGCTGCGGACGACTGACATAAACATTCTCATGGGTGAGACTTTACACCATCCGACCTTACGATTCATATTCATATTCATTTAATCACTTCATAATGTAACAACAGTATCAAAATATACATTGGCTTCGAAGATGTTAAACAATTACATTATAACCTCTATGAGGTATTCGTGAATTTAAATATTTAATCAAACTGAAGTTATAATAATATTACATTTCATCACAGAAGCTATCGACTCTCGAAAAGACAGCGCACCAGCTTTGCCGTTGCGTCTGGCAAAAGAGGAAGCATCCGTTATTTATTAACAACTGTTACATTATGTAGGTCATCATCATCATCATCATTTCAGCCATAGGAAGGACCTCTACTGCTGAACTGAACATAGGCCTCCCCCAATGACTTTCATTAAGGGGAATTGCCAATACTCGCCAAGCTTGGCAGGCGGGTGGTTGACGAGCGCAGTTTTTTGCGCAGCGAGCGCACGCAGACGTTGCTGCAGATCTCGTGCTACAGGAATTAGAAGCCTCTTACGACACGCCTCCTGTTGGCGGTGGGGTGTATTCTTTAAGGCCGTCCCCACACGGCACATTATTATGTAGGTATTAACACTTAAACAGGGGTAATTTCTAGGCTAAATGCGCAGATACTTTATGGTAAATAGTGTTTAAAGATGACAAATACACTTAATTTGTAAAAAAAATACAAAAATACCTACTACACCTACTAGTTTGACTACTGTTTATCCGTTATCTAGACGCCATAGTACAAGCTTTGCTTAGTTTGGGGCTATATAATTAGTGTGATTGTAAAAACAATTAATTATTTTTTGTATGCTCTTTAAGAGTTCACTGGCCAAATGTGACCCTGTCTAATAAAGCTTACATGGGGATACAGATCCAACACGCAGAGGCCTTTTAAAGCACAAATAATAATAAAAATAATTTAGAAAATACATTAAAGAGTTGGACTACTGGTATCCATGCAACTTATACGGGCAACCTCCTTTTGAAAGGTGCCATGGCCAGTGAGCTGTCAGTGCTATTATATCTTTAGAAAGTTTGGCGCTTGCATTATTATTAAAACTTAAAGTATGCTTATATTCGACCTACTGCTAGGCCACACCACAGGCCTCACTTCAACTTTGAGGTGGTTTGGGCCACGTGCGCCCAGTGCGGTGCGGATGTAATCAGGCCACCCTAAGGCCTCTGACTGGGCTTCACGACTAGTATCAAGCTATATTAGCTGTGACTGGGACCAACTTTTAAGACGCTTGTAATAAATAACACTAAGTATATGGCTGGAATGGTCACCCATCCAATCACAACCGCGGCGTAGGTGGCTTAACATCGGTAATCATTACCGAAACGCTGCTGCTACTGAGCTACAAGCACATTATTATTATGATACAAAAATAATACCAATATGAAGACATCATTTCTCATACGTGGGAATAGGTTCCGGTTTATTAGAAGTGACCATTGTGTTATAAATAATTACTGTAAAGTATTATTTGTAAAGTGTGTAAATGTAAAAGAGCTTAATTGCTGGTTTTACTGTATTTGTAGAAATTATATTTTCTGATATGTCAGATAGAAACTTGGACAAAAGTCGTATCATGTAAACCCAGTTTTAGCAGATGGCCGTGGATCTTGATAGCGGCACGATATATTCCGCCCGATTTAAATATTATTATCTGTTTTGGACGCAATACGTTAGCGACGACACAGACAATCTGCACAATAATAGTAAAGTTTGATAGTCGATAAAACGTATACGTAGAATCGTATTTTATTGTTAAATTGACGTTTCAAATTCTAGCCGCCATTTTCCTTAAAACGCATAAAAGCAGCTGTTTATATACTTATTTATTTAAACTTTATTGCACAGATAAAGATCGTACAAAAGGTAGACTTAATGCCATCTTGCATTCTGTGCTAGTCGAGCTAAACAGAGACGTTATGTGGGCGGTGCGATAAAACGTTTCTTAAAAACAGAATTGGCATAAAATCATGGCATAAACTACACACAGTATTAACACATTGACGACCTCCGTAGCCGAGAGGCGAGCATACCGGACTTGGTGTCGCTATCTCTGAGGTCCCGGGTTCGATTCCCGGTCGGGTCAGTTGTTGTGGTACCGTCGTTGTTTCTGATTTCTGTAACACAAGTGCTTCAGCTACTTATCATAGGATCAGAGCAATGTACGTGATGTTGACCAATATTTATTATTATTATTATTATAACATATATACTGTTTTCTATTATTTTGACTCATCATCATCATCTATACGGTCAATCCCGGTTGCGTCCAAAGCTATTGCTTTGGAGCCCAGGGTCCGCTTTCCTTGATTTGCTCCTCCACTTCGCGCGGTCTTGAGCGTCTCTAGTTGTGAGATCATTGGCTCGCATGTCAGCCCTCACAACGTCAAGCCAGCATTTCTTGGGTCTACCCCTTTTGCCAGGACCTGGCGGTGGCGGCATGGCCAGACATTTGTTTCCTACGTAGCTTGCCGGTTTCCGCAAAACATGGCCGTACCAGCATAGGCGACTCTCGTGCAGTTTGTCTGCAATATCACGGACACGAAGGCTGCCGCGGATGCGCGAGTTCCTCACGCGGTCCTTACGCGTGACTCCGCACATCCACCGCAGCATATTCATCTCCGTGACACGCAGCTCCTGCTTGTGTCGCTCAAGTAGCGGCCATGCTTCGCTGCCATATAAAAGAACAGGCCTAATGATGGACTTATAGATCTGTCCTTTAAGCTTAACCGGCATTCTGGGGTCACAAATGACACCAGTCACCTCTCGCCATTTGGCCCACGCAGCAGCAATGCGTGCTTTGACGTCGCAATCGATGTACAGATCCAAGGTATTTAAACTGGTCCTTGCGCTCGACCTTGTCTCCGCCTATGCGGACGGGTGTTGGATCTGTAGAGTTACAGGCCAGGTACTCGGTCTTCGCCACATTGAGTTTCAGACCACCGCTCTCAAGCGACTGCTTCCACTCGTTCACCCGTCTCACCAGCCTGCCCTTGTCCGCGTCTACCAGTGCGATATCGTCAGCATACATCAGCAGCCATGGTGGCTGCTCATGTGAGTCTCTGATGCTGTCTGACACAACGTCTAATATCACATTGAACAGAAACGGACTGAGGACGGAACCCTGGTGTACTCCGACGGTGATGGGGAACGGTTTGGTGTCGCCAACAGCGGTCCGAACCATAGAATCGGAGCTGCGGTACATTTCCCGAATAATGTCAATATATGCCTCGGGGACCCCTTTGGATCTCAGTGCCCACCAGATCACCACTCGAGGGACACAGTCGAAGGCCTTCTGCAGATCAAGAAAGAGCAAGTGCAGAGGCGTGTTCTTCGCCCTGTATCTCTCCATGACGGTCCTAAGGGCGAAGACAGGGTCCATAGTACCGTTGCCAGGACGAAACCCATATTGACACTCCGAGACATCACACTCCTGTCGGATCCGGGAGTCCACAATCCGCTCAAGGAGCTTTCTATTATTTTGACTACTTACATTAATTACTAAGTAGTCTTTGCAAAACCATAGTTCATCATCATCATCATTTCAGCCATAGGAGGTCCACTGCTGAACAAAGGCCTCCCCCAATGACATCATCGGGGGGGATTGCCAATATTCGCCACGCTTGGCAGGCGGGTTGGCAAGCGCAGTTTCTTTATAAGATTTCGCACGAAGACGCTGCTGCCCGTCTCGTGCTACAGGAATTAGTCGACTGTTACGACACGCCTCCTGTTGGCGGTGGGGAAGTGTATTCTTTACGGCCGTCCCCACACGGCGCTGTGTGTACTCTAACCATAGTTAGTCTAATCTAACGCGAACGAAATCACGGGCAACAGCTTGTATATTTTTTACATTTAAAAGTTTGTCAACTGAATAGCGACATCTAACGGTAAGAAGCGCTATCTACGGCTATCTTGCATCCCTCGGGAACCGTAAGTTTTTTCGGGATAAAAAGTAACCTATCTGCTATACCAGCCCCCCTAGCATGACTAGGGGAGACCAGGGACAGTTGACTATAGGGGTAGGTTGACTAAATGTCAGAATAATTATAATTTTACTGTTCTGTTAAAAATTTTCACTGGGTGCAAAAAGCAGTTTCCTCTCCCCGCTCAGTCACGGGACACGCAGCAGTGCATGTCTAGCACTCAGTTAAAAACGCAACACTGTCGATTATGTCTAGTTTTTGACAGTTAGTCAACCAATACCTATAGTCAACTATCCCCGGTCTCCCGTACTGAAACACGATATGATATGATATTAAATAGCGATATATCGACACCAACTGTAAAAATATGATGGATATAGCCGCCATTTTGATTTTTTATCGAAATAGCGATCAGAATATGTAACTTAACCGGCACAGCGATTCAACACGACGGCTATATCTATCATATTTTTACAGTTGGTGCCAATATATCACTATATCATATCATATCGTGTTTTAGTGCTTATGCTAGGCAGGCTGACTATATTTCTGTGCCAAATTTCATCTAGATCCGTTCATTAGTTCTGGCGTGATTGTGATGTTTGTTACTAAACATCCATCCATTCAAACTTTAGCTTTTAAATTATTAGTTTAGTATAGTAAGATGAGTAGACAGATAAAATATGGAAAATATGTTGTTCAGAATTTAAAAATAGGTAACACAATAGTAACATTACTGTTTTACGAAAAGTTTTTCGTATACGCATATGTACATTAAAACTTCCTTTTTTAACTACTACTACTTACTTCCTTTTTTTTAAAAGTTTATATAAAAATAACCGACTTCAAAAACACTAAAAAGCTAAAAATAACTTTTAAACAATCATATCAAACAGTTATTTTTGGAGTCGGTGCAAACAACCACATTCAAACACTCCACGGCTGGCACCGACTCAAAAAATAACTGTTTGGTATGATTGTTTAAAAGTTATTTTTAGCTTTTTAGTGTTTTTGAAGTCAGTTATTTTTTAAATAAAAAATTGTTTTATTTGTCTGGGTTTTTTCCACTCTAAATGGCGATCTGTGATGTAAATCTAGCTAAATTGCTTTTCCTGACGATTCAAATAAGTCCAAACACGGCTATGATACATTTTATCACAGAGTTCCGGTGCTTACCTTTCGCCTTCTTCATCAGATCAGTTTGATGGTACCATTTTCACAAGAACCATTTATTAAAATTTGATTTGTCGACTATGGCAACTGGCATGGCGACTGGAATGGCAAGGATTAAGTTAACATTGACATATAATTACAATTTTTTTACTAACCTTGACATAACTATTTTATTGTAACTTTATTTAACACCTGATTGTATTATATATTGAATTTAATTGTTACTAATTGATTATTATTTTTTGAAAGTTAATTTGATTAGGATTTGTAATTGATTTAAATTAATGAGTTAATTTACTATTTCTTGACATGTAAGAATATTATGAATAAAATCTTATCTTATCTTATATCTTAACTGTCTTAATGAAAATATTTTATCGCTATTCGTGGAAGACTATTGTGACCAACTATGGTCTCCTTCATCAGTTTCACCTCAGCAAATAATACTTTCTAAATGCAAATGCTTGACTAAACTTGAATAATATACTAAAATCGCTATATATTTTAGGAGTTCCCTCAATTCCTCATGAATTCCATCATCAGAATTGAATTTTGAACCAATCTGGAGGTATACCCTTTCAATTGAGAAAATATTTTTTTAAATCGATTCATTAATGGCGGAGTTCTGAGGTAACAAACATTGAAAAAAAAAACATAGAACCGAATTGAGAACCTCCTCCTTTTTTTGAAGTCGGTTAAAAACGTGTACATATTGCGAAGAGCGCGTTCTATGTAAAACCCGTTTTAACTTACGCCTCGAATATCGGTATAACAACTAAACCTACACCGGAAAACATTAGCACATAAAAATCACTAAATGCCCAAGTTTTCTAATCACTAGATCTAAATGCGCAGTTTAGATTTATTCTGATAATCCGCAATCAGAATCTCGCCTGACGGTCATAATAAGATAGACAAGAATTCGTGGTCCAGCCAGCCGTTTTGCGGGTGATTTATAATCAGCATCCTAGTCAGAGCCTGTGAAGGAACAGCCAGCCTTTGTACACCATATCGTCACTCTCTTCTTCTTTCAATCGTGTCAAGATGAACTTCATCCACAACTTAGCAATACGGCATTTTGTGTAGCTCTATTTAGAGTCACCCCTTGCTTAGGTGTAGGCATTATATGTTGTAATACTAACAATATCATTGAATTAACATATTCTCCACTAATTGGAAAATGGATATCCTAAATAGATATCTTTAATGCCATGTGAAGCAATAAATGAATTATGAATTATGAAAATATGGAAGCTGTGTTTTTAACTAGTGAAAAAAATGCGGTATTGCCAGCAAATTTGTGGACTATCAGCAATTCAAAGAGAACGTGATTTAAGACTTAAATTAAACATCCTGACATTCATAAGTATACAATTATGTAAGTTTAAAGTAGATATATACAGTGTTGTTTTGATCAGTTACTAAGTTTAAGGAGTTGAAAGAGTTCATAAATACTAACAACTTTCACTATGGGGATCAATAACGAATTCACAAAATAATTTTTTTGCTGCTGCATACATTGTCATCGAGGTAGAGCGTTAGTTTGTATGGAGAAATGATATAAAATTTGCGTTTTCGATGTTGAATCTTTAGAAGAAGTTGCTTGTATTGATGAATACATTCACCTCCTTAAATTTGGCGACTGTTCAAAACTACATCCTGCATAATATAAATATGTTTTTTTATTGATGTGCCTAAATAAACACAGAATACAATCAAATGAGCAGAAGTATTTATATATTAAGTAAGTGTTAGACATGTAGAGAGAGCTACATCACTAAAGAAGATGTCCAGGATAGAGCGAAGTGATACAATGCTAGAAAGAAGAAGTATAACGTAAGTGTAAGCAAATAGCTTGTCCCGACTGCCGAATTTGGATAGCTGATCTCAAACGGCTATGTCCTGGCGTGGGGCAGACACAAAAACTTTACGGGTGAATGCCCGGGCTTTGGATTATTTTCATTTAGGGCCGATTTTTCAATACCCAGATAGCTTTTAGTTGAAGAATAAGTTTGACATGTTGACAGTTTTCGTATAGAAAATGTGTCAAGCTTCAATTTTATTTGTCGGATAAAAGTTATCTTGCTGTTGAAAAATTGGCCCTTATTGTAATATGATAATGAGCTAGTTTCCTAAAAAAATCTAATTAGTCCGTCAGTTGAATTAACAGAAAATATAGGACACGTATTTTTTCTTTTCTGAATCAAACAAAAAATGATGAAGATATAGCCCGTTAAAGTTCCGCGTAACGTCACGCCTTGCGACACTTTTTAGCAAGACGTGACGTCACGTGCTCACTTTGATGCGATTTATCTTCGTCATTTTTTGTTTGATTGACAAAAGACAAAATATGGGTCCAATATTTGTTGATAATCTAACTGACGGTCTAAATAGAATAATCTTTTTTTGACCCAGGAAACTAGCCCATTATTGGTTTTAATTTACACTTATCAGTAAGACAATGTAGTATATTTTTTACTATCACACCAATTATCTAGCCCCAAACTAAGCAAAACTTGTACTATGGCCACTAGATAACGGATGAACATACTTAAATACTTTTATAAACATCCATGACTTAAGTACAAATGCTCGTGCTCATAACACAAGCATTTGCCCCTTTTGCCATTATTGCCAATTTCGCAGAGCGGTAGTAATATTTTTGGAAAAAAGAAATTTTATGTAAAAATATTATTTGCTTCGGGGCGGATTTTTCAATAGCCGGGTAGCTTTTCTTTGGGGAGTGGGTTTGACATGTGGACAGTTTTCTCATAGAAAATGTGTTAGGGTGCCAATTTTGTTCGTCGGTTGAGGGTTGTGTGGCGTTTGAGAAATTGGTCCTTATAAATATTATACATACTGTTAGTGTTAAATTTCATTATTAATTTTATGTAAGTGAATTGGGTAGCTGTCATGCTTGCATAAAACTTGAGAAATAATAAAAAATAATGAATAACTGTGCCCTACCACCGCTTCGGGACTACATACCGAAAAAGAAAAGATGAGAAAAAGAGTTTAAAGCTGTTAGTAAGCCAGCGTTGTTTCATAAATTTCTTGGAGTTTATACCCACAAACATCCGAAAGAAATATTATTGCAAATATTCATGGGTTCGAATCTTACCAGAGACCGCTGAACAATTTTTTAAAAACTTAAAATATTTACCTTGATAAAATATTGACATGAGAGACAAACATGCGTTGATGTCTTTTGTATGATGACCCGGCCGAGATAGGAACGTCAAAGATTTGAAACAGTGTTTCGAAGAATTTCACCAACCATTAAGCCATAGTATTGGTTAATGATCTTCTTTGAGGCCGCTTCATATTTCATAAAGGTTTGATACGCAATAAGCGCGTACCTTCTATTGTTCCAAATTATCTAGATGATTTAAGATTGTGAAAGATGAAAGTCGATCAGTAATTTGCTAAGTTACTGATACACTATGATGTTGGTCGAAATAAAGATATTTCTATTTTTAATATAGGGGTAAAGCATTTTTTTAACTACTATTTAGTTATTATGACTTATCTAAAAAAAAAACTTTTGTGAAAATCAATAGTTTTACTTTTACCACCTTTGGCACCTTTTACTTAGAATATTTATATCACTTTATAAACTTTTTATACTTGTTTTGTTGTTAAATATTTTAATCAATGTACATTTCAAATTAAATTCGTTTTATCTTTTCCTGCCGTAAATTGATTTTCACAGATGCGTGTCAATGTTATGTTTTAAAAATAATTTTATTCAATTTAGTTTATTTAACTTTAGAGTTTTATAATTCTTGACATAAAAAGAGAAATAAAAATATTATTTGAGATATTAAAACCTGAAAAATTATGAACAAAATATGCAATCCAATAAAATAGATTCCAAACTCTTACCTTCAATGAAATCCAATAAGAGCGATATTTATCAACACAAACAACACACACAACACGGCTCCGCGATGTTTCCACTCCAAACAATGCACTTCATCCATCAGATAGATATAAAAACGTTGCGCTCACTTTCAACCTCGGGTCAACGTTTTACGCACTTTTTGTTTCACATCACTAGTTTCTAATATTTCTCGCAATATACCGAACTATTCTCATACACTTTATCACAGAATAAAAATTCTAATTCGAAATTCAAAGTTAGGTAATGTGATAAACACAGGCACATCCAAAGCCTTCGGCAGGTTCACCGTAACTGACGCGCGGCGGCGCCACCGGCTAGCGCGCGCGCAGCTTTACGTCTTCCCTCCCTTTCTCGCATTCATTGCGTTCGTACATCTGAAAAAGAAGGATGTATGATTAATAGATGCAATGTCGATGACGAGCGAAAGCTCCTTGATGGACAAAAAGTTGATTCGTAATTTTATAAAGAGGTTGGCATTTTGAACAAGAGCCAATCGAGTTTTGGCGCAATGTGCGCGCACCTTACTCTGCACGTATACAAATAGAAGCATTTCGTAATAACATATGAGATGTGTATTGAGATAAAATGACATGGTTTACAATAGCGTCGCTCACGGCTGGTTTAACTTGGTTTTGAATGCCATTATCACTTTTGATGCGGGCAAGTTACAATTGACATAAAATTAATTGCAACTGATTTGAGTTTTTGCGACTGAAATTGCGTCTACAGAATCATGCGGGAGTCATAATAATAATAAATTATGTAGATGATATAGGTGTACTGAATAATAAAAAAGTGGTTTTTACCACAGAACAGAGATGAGACGCTACGCGGTTTTTATTATCAAAATAAAATGTAAACATGTAGGTAATGCTAGCCATAAAGCTAGTGACATCTATCAAATGTTTGTAAACCTATTTCAGTTATAGTTTTTACACTTTAGGACAATATGATCTTTTACTTATCTGTGTTCTAGTCTTTTACAATTTATAACACTATCTTGTGTGTACTTAGAGTTCTAAAGATAAGTTTTCCACTTTAAACAGATGATAATATGATTCGATTGACTGACTTACTTGCGATAATTATATAAAGATTTTTTTTTAGAGAATCTCCTTTGAAACATACTTTCAATTTAAGAATAAAACATTGTTTGTTGAATAAAAACACTCTTACTGCCGCACTTAAAAACGTCAATTAACATTTAAGTGTTGATTAACATTATGGCACATTCAATAATTGTCTTTCATCATCATCATTTCAGCCATTGGACGTCCACTGCTGAACATAGGCCTTCCCCTATTGGCTTCTAGATTGGCCGGTTGGAAGCGGCCTGCATCCAGCGTCTTCCTGCAACCCTTACCAGGTTGTCTGACCACCTTGTGAGTGGACGTCCTACGCTGCGCTTGCCAGTACGCGGCCTCCATCCTAGAACCTTTCAGCCTTATCGGCGTCAGTTCTACGTGCTATGTGCCCCGCCCACTGCCACTTCAGCTTGCTAATCCGTTGGGCTATGTCAGCGACTTTTGTTCGTTGTCTGTATTCGTATCGATTTTCAACCGACTTCGATAAAGGAGGAGGTTCTCAATTCGTCAGTATCTTTTTTTTTTTTTTTTTATGTATGTTCAGCGATCATTCGTTACTGCGTTGACCGATTTCGATAATTATTTTTTTGTTTGAAAGGTAATACTTTCAGAATGGTCCCATATAAATTTGGTTAAATTCTGATGATGGGATCTATAAGAAAATCATCAAACATTGCATAAACACCGTACCACGCCAACTTATTTTAGTATCTATCTTACCTATATCTCTGCCAAATGTAGACCGATTTTGATGATTCTTTTTTTAATGAATAGCTTATACTTCAAAGATACTATAAATCTATCTTACCTATATCTCTGCCAAATGTAGACCGATTTTGATGATTCTTTTTTTATTAATGAATAGCTTATACTTCAAAGATACTATAATACAAATTTTTGGAAAAAAATTCACCCCTAAGGGTGGAAAAATAGGAAATGAAATCGGTGTTCAGCAGTTAAATTATGTTTGCACTCGTTAGATTTGTTTTGATTAGGATTTATCACTAAAATGGATGAAATAAGTTAATTTTATAAAAAAAATTAAAACCGACTTCAAAAAACTAAAACGCTAAAAATAATCTTAACACTTAAGTACCTAATCAGTTACTTTTGGAGTCGGTGCCAGTCAATGAGAGACCAATGTTTTCGTTTGCACCGACTCCAAAAGTAACTGATTAGGTACTTAAGTGTTAAGATTATTTTTAGCGTTTTAGTTTTTTAGTATCACAAGTTTGTCATAAGTAACCATAATAGTTAAGTGACGTCTCTAAATGCGGCAGTTAGACATGAAAATGTACAAATGGCGTATAATTAATTGCCCCTTTTAGGCATTATCTACCAGTCCAGTTTAGTGTTGGATTTGAAACGTTGCAAATGCCTTGATAACATTAGATACAAACTACTAACATTTTGTAACTAGTTGAAGTAATATAAAATTGTTAACTTTAAACAAAAATTATCACATTTATTGAATGCAGTAAATTACCAGCCGTTTTTACGGGACCATTTTATAAATAGTTCGTAAAAGTCGCGGCAATAAATCCATCTACCCAGCACGAAACGCTTGCGCTACTTATGGTTAAGGTGAACTCGCACCGATTGGCAGGTACACGTCAAACGTTTTAATGGTTTTTTTGAAATTTCAGTGCGTCCTACAATATTTAAAAAAAAAAAACTGACAATTGCGAGTCGGACTCGCTCACCGAGGGTTCCGCACAAACTTGTAGGTATATGTTATAAATAGTTCAGGAAATGAGTCTCGCAGTTCAATTACAAAATGTAATTACAAATGTATAGTTTTTAGTTTTCTATGTACTTGTAGTATAAGACAGTATCACCTGCCAAATTGCATGGTGTTAGGTCAACCGAAAGTACCTTATAAATTTTGATTCCCTTAAGAGTGTCGTAAAATACGTTTTTTGCGGCATAAACGGCTGTAACTTTTTTTTTACATGATTTATGTTTCTTTTTACAGCTTCAAGATAATACTCAATAATACTCATTTATTCAGTATATTTATATTATATTATAAAATATAGCTTAGCCCTACCCGCTTTGGGTCTACATATTGGCTGGTGATGAGAATGAAGAAGAAGAATGAATGAATGAACGGCGCAACAAACTCAGTCACCTTTGTCAGCCTTTTTTATAGGATATACAGTTTCAAGACATGTAGTTAGTGTGAGCTACTGTAGACCTGAGTATATGGTTTTAGTTTCAACTCGATACCACGACGAGGTTCCGAGATAAAGGTTCTTGACAGACAGACAGCCAGACGGACAACAAAGTGATCTTAAAAACGTAATTAGCCTTAAATACACAGGATCTCGGGTTGGTTTCCTAGTTCAAGTCAAACCCTTGTGTTGCTAGTCTTTTTTTGATATTGCTGGGTACTGCCAAAGTCAATATGGCTGATAGCAGATACAAAGACCTGTAAATATATTTCTGTAATCTTTGAAATATAATCTAATCCGTTTTTATATTTATATGTTCTAAAATACTCGAGCGATAACGTACCTATGATCTAATATTTTGAAACATGCCCATTTATTTAATTACGAAATAAATAATTTTCCTAGTAGTTTTGTTGTTGACGACCGTCTAGTGTAGTGGTTAGCATTTCGGACTATAAAACTGCTGGCCTGTTGCGGGTTCGAATCCTGCAAGGGGCAAATGTTTGTGTGCTAGCACGACCATTTGTACCTAAGTTTGATGATGTTTAAACAAGTATGTAAGTATGTTTATCTGTTATCTAGCCGCCATAGTGCAAGCGTAGCTTAGTTTGGGGCTAGATAATTGGTGTGATTGTGAAAACAATTTATCAGTTTTGTTGTATGAGGCATTTTAAAAGGATAAAATGTATAAAGGTTGTTACAAAAAAACTGGGTATGTTGGTGAAGCCCCTGACTGACCTAGTAACCCGATGGTGTTAGTTCCTTACTCCAAGATCATGAATTCATGACAGCTAGTGAGTCTTGCGCATATTTATTTAATTACTTTCAATGTTTCCGGAATAACACACGAAGAGTAGTACCTAGTGAAGTAGTGACGTAACGCCAAGCAAAACTTTGCCAATGTTTCACTGCAGAGATGTTAGACGTTTGTAGGACGCCACCCAGCTTGGTGGATCGATGACCTTAGGAAGATGGCTGGCAGAGGCTGGATAAAAAAAGCCGAAGATCGTGTTCTTTGGCGCTCTTTGGGGGAGGCTTACGTCCCTCATCATCATCATCGTTTCAGCCATAGGACGTCCACTGCTGAACATAGGCCTCCCCCATTGACTTCCAGATTGGCCGGTTGGAAGCGGCCTGCATCCAGCGTCTTCCTGCGACCCTTACCAGGTCGTCTGACTAACCTTGTGAGTGGACGTCCTACGCTGCGCTTGCCGGTACGCGGCCTTCATTCTATAACCTTTCTGCCCCATCGACCGTCAGTTCTACGTGCTAATTGCCCGCTGCCACTTCAGCTTGCTTACGTCCATCAGTGAACTGCAATAGGCTGACATGATAATGATGATGTTTGACGTTTACCCGTCAAGCGGTGTGCCTTAGCCTTAATAAATAAAATTCTGAAGCAGCTCTCTGGAAAAACTGTAATAACCACTATTATAGAGGCACTTTACAAAAAGTGTGGCGACACCGCACCGCATTATAGTGCGGTATTCGCTCCACTACTAAGTACGCTAAATCACTCAATCACTAACGGGCGCAATGGCGTTTGAGATAATGTTTAAGTTGATTTAAAGTTGCAAATAGTCAAGAAGTTTAAACGTACTTCGGATTTATTATTATAGTAAAATACAGAGAGATATAATCTAAATAAATGTTTGTATGTTTGTCGTCTATGCGTTCCTCTATTCATCCAATTGCAATGAACCACGTTCCAGTTGTGGAAAGAGCTATGCTCGGGATTTATCTGAAGTCAAAAAAATGAGGCTATCTGACAAAAACTAAAGTAATCGATATAGCTAAAAGAATAAGCAAACGTAAGTGACAGTAGGCTGGTCACATTAGAACATAGAACCGATAACCGATGGGGTAGACATGTTCTTGGGTAGAGACCGCGACTAGGCAAGCGCAGCGTGGGGCGCCCTCCGACAAGGTGGAGCGACGATATACGCAATGAATGAATTTGAACAACACGAATTTAACGAACATGAATTTTGACACAGGCGTCTCCCAGCTCATACAGAATTAAACCAATATAGAAAACTTTGCTTAATAAAGTGGTCCTGGGCCGAGAATTGAGCGGTATCAAAATCGTTTCAGCAGTTTTCGTGACTAAAATAAACTTAACAAGCAATACATTTTAAATACTTTTTAGTAAACGTTAGGGGACGTGCAGTGTGGGAATGGCCGTAAAGAATACACCTTCCTACCGTCAACAGGAGACGCGTCGTAAGAGGCGGCAAATTCCTGTAGCACGAGACGGGCAGCAGAGTCTTTGTGCGAAATCTTATAAAAATCTGTGCTCGCCAACCCACCTGCCAAGGGTGGCGAGTATTGGCAATCCCCCGATGATAAGTCATTGAGAGAGGCCTTTGTTCAGCAGTGGACGTCCTATCGATGACATGATGATGATCATGATGAACCTTTTTTATGATAATAGATAGATAGATACTCTTTATTGCACACCATACAAGTAAAATACACATGATTTTTACAGAAAGAATCAAATTTGTTTCAAAATAATGCATTATTTGGTCGTTGATAAAGACTCCGAACTCCGCGCAGGCGAAGCCGCGGGTCCAAGCAAGTAATGTTATAAACCAACAGCGGTTTACAATGCAAACAGTATGATGCAAGCTACACATTTAATTTATTTCTTGTGCCTCAGATCATCCGTTACCTTGTATAACAGTGAAAACGCTTAAAATTCTTTCGGGTCTCTAAAAGGCAAGACCTTGCCATGCGGCAACCGGAAAAAAACTACCGCCCGTACCGAGGACAGACGCTTTTTTACATTTGTTTGTTGACCTCTAGCTGTAACATACTTATGATAATAATCCATTCTTAATATTATAAATGCGAAAGTAACTCTGTCTGTCTGTCTGTTATGCTTTCACGCCTTAACTACAGAACCGATTTTGATGAAATTTGGTACAGAGATAAACTAGAGGTTAGGAAAGGACATAGGCTACCTTTTTTAGTGGAAGTTACACCGATTATGATAAAATTTTGTAAGGAAAATCTTGAACCCTAGGGAAGGACAGGATACTATCGATAGTATTGATAAGTTTAACACAAAAACTATAAATAGTATCGATACTATCGATAGTTTTGTACTATTTCTTAAGACGATTTCTAGTAGACCACAACTAAATATTAACTAAACAAACTTATGTCTCAGCCTGACTAATTTTGGTTAGCCTAAAATTAAAATTGTATTGTTTACAATTTCTTAAAAACAACAAACTAAATGACGACCGTCTGGTGTAGTGGTCCACGCTCCGGACTACAAAGCCAGCGGTTGCGGGTTCAAATCCCGCAAGGGGCAAATGTTTGTGTGATGAGCACGAGCATTTGTGTCATGGATGTTTATAAAAGTATTTAAGTCTGTTTATCCGTTATCTAGTCGCCATAGAACCAGCTTTGCTTAGTTTGGGGCTAACTATTGGTGTAATTGTGAAAGCTACTTCTTCATATTAAATTTATTTATTTATTCAATATAACTATGCATGGCGTCATCCTTTCTGTTCACAATATCTAATATTATGCCCAACAGGGTCTATAATGATCCGTTTAATGTACCTATTTAGAACACCTGTGTAACGTTAGAGAACGCAAATATACTATAAAAAGTAATCATTATTTTTGTTTCTTAAGTCCTGAAACAGTAACCCATCTGTCTGACAGATTCTGTCCTATATGGCCAGTAGTCATCGCTTATGAGCGGAGGAGTAGACCATAAGGTTCATCCAGCCTTAAACAATAGATCATTCGTACAATTCAATAATGGGATGCGCATGCGCACGCTTTGGCAATACGACGGCAATAATTTATCGAGCGGTCGTAACTGCTCTGTGGTAGTGGTGTACCAGACATCCATTGTTCAGTGTCTTCCTGTAACTGTAGTCTTAATGCGTCATTTTGCGAAATCGTAACTGGTTTTACTTTGGACTAATGGGAAAACAGAAGTCGTTAATCAGCAATATCACGAACAGAATCTGGCCATGGTAAAGGCTACGTTTGTCGAACGACTTATTGAATGAGCGTTTGAGCAAAGGAATCCTCGAGTAGAAATTAAGCATAGGTGAAGTAAACAATGATTGCTGAGTAACACTTTAAAAAGTAAATCTCACGCGTCCATCCATTACAAGTCTTATGTTTATGTGTGCGCGCACGCTTTATGTACATTCACGTGCACACATATGTACCTAGCTGCATTTAAACTAAGTATTTGACCAAAACAAAAGTGTGTAAAAACACCGTTAGTGTCTGAGCAGGCAGAGAGCGCGCTCGTATACACAAAAGCCATGATATAAATGAGATAACAGTCGGGAGGAGACGACAGCAGTAACCTATTTTATATTCTGAGGCAGAAACTAAGGTATGAAATAAAAGCCTATGTGGGCGTAGCGTTTATAAACATTACCATTTAAAGACTGTTATCCTTCGGTAATAAAACCTGGGACTTTCAAATTCGATAAGTATCCTCGTTTATTTTTAAAAAAAGTTAGGGCATACTAAGTTGCGGACAACGTCTAGTTATAATGATAGGTACTTATAAGTAAATGAAGATTGCCGAATGTAACAGTCTTTTGTTTTACGAGTATTAGGCCGCGTTCCTACTATGTCGTAACATTTCTAGCTATTGTCATTGCTTGACGATACTTAAAACAAAGTCGTGGATGACGGAGGACAAATAATCGTGCCGTGCTGTACCTTTGAGAAAAACTCTATTTAAATATACAAGCCTCGACACACGACACGACTATCTATCGCAACGACATAGTGGGAATGCGACATTATACGTAAAATGTGTGTTCCCATGACACATTGGCTATCTGCAGGTTGGTCTACGTTTGTGTCACGAACGTGGCTGAGTGGCGGCGTGACACAAAAACCGCCTAAGTCACGGTCTGTGGTACAGTCAAATTCTAAAATATTATGCTTCTTAAAACCTTCAGTAGACTTTTTATTTAGCCTACGCTGTCTTACTGCTGTGATAAGACACAATCAACTCCCTCGACTTCTTCTGTGCTGCCATGGCACTGACACTCACGAGATTGCAATCTCATGTGTGTCAGAGTGTCTCTAAATCGTTTTGTCATCTTTTATAGGCCTTACTTATACTTAAATATAGGCCTTAGGCCTATAATTCATAATTCCATTTATTCACTTTCATACAGTAACAGTAGTCCACACAATAAAGGTATAATAGATGTTCGTTTTGTTACAGTATGACCTACTAACCTATATCGATTACATAGTACCCTAGAGAACAGAAATACGGACCATCTATTTCTAAAACATGTTAGTTACTTTTCGTTGGTTCCACAACAGTTGTTTTTTCGGAAATTTTTTCTTGCAAGTAAATCTCTATGAACTGTGCATTTATGCATAAAATAAACTTAAAATCCCTGATAATTTCTTAGTTTCTAAGTAGCTTCAGAGAATGCGCTAGACTCTAAGTTTTCATAATAATGATAAAAAAGCAGTACTTCATAGGCTTTATCGGCTATTTTAAAAAAACGTAATTCGAAAACTACGAAAAATCGTAGCTAGCACATACATAGGGGTGGATTCAGATACCTCTCAACCCGAGGCACCTAAAAAAAATTTTTAGACGTCACTTTTCTGGCCAACCTGTATACTTCTAACTGACATGTCTATTTCTTCTTCTTTTATTTAATGGCCAAATCTTGGGTCATCGGTCCACTACTACCTCACTGTTGGATTCCGTCAATATCACGGTAGTCAAGTTTACACGGTGTATGATCATACAACAAGTATAAAAGATAAGTATTATGTAATACCTGAGTAGTGTAGTATATAGTTTTTGAACTTAGTTTATTTCAAATCTATGGATTTATCGAGCTCGACTTTACCTTAGTTGTCCGACCCGCCGCCACGCGACCGCCTTACTGAAGTGATTTTTAATGATATCAAGCGTGACTGTGAGACGTGACACTTCATGAGATACCGATTTTCGGTGTCATTATTATAAGTACTATAAATAATTTAACAACTGTCACAATGTATATTTTGAAAGTCTTTCTTTATTGCTAAAGCCACGGAGGTTAAATAAATAGGAAGTACTTGTATTGTCTTCTTTTGGAAGATGAAATGTTTTATTTTTATTTTTATGCAGAAAAGAGCTGTAAAAGGTATACCTTTATTAAATAATTCATTTTCAAGAGCTTTTTGCTCTGAATGATGAATAAAATGTCTTATTTTAAGTTTAATTTCGATAAGAGTCCAACTTCTGAAATACAACGGCTTTCACTATAGCTTCAGCGACTTCGAAACTCAAAAACTGAGAACTTTTTTTTTGAGGTCGGTAAAAAAGGTAGATTTTTATATTCAACACAGCAGTAATAGCTGACAGGCTACTAAATACTAAGACTGATAGTCAAATAGTAAATGTTATGGTATTTGAGAAGTAGTCTCTTTCCCCTAAAATGAAATTAACTTATAAAATAGAACGATTGACGTTTAACGACCTCCATTGCCGATAGGCGAGCATATCGATCTTGGTGTCGCTATCTCTTAGGTCCCGGATTCGATTCCCGGTCACTGTAGAAAAATAACTTTTCTATATTGTCTCGGGTCTGAATGTTGTGGTACCGTCGTTGTTTCTGATTTCTGTGGCACCAGTACTTTTGCTACTTACCATAGGATCTTAGCAATGTATGTGATGTTGTCAATTTATTTTTATTAACGATTTTTTTAAAATTCTAATCGGGGTAATTAGTTGAGAAACATTTACTTACTAGTAATAAGTGTAAGTGCGATAAACGAAGCAAAAAACGTAAAGTAAAAGATATGACATTATAAAATAGCTTAAACGTGAGCTCGTTAGGCGTAGCTGCGCACGCGCACCGCTGTTAAGGAATAGAGCGGCGACGGTTAGAGAAAAATTACACCTAGTTACCTTTGCACGTTTTTATGGAAACTAGCTTTAGTCCGTGGTTTTTCCTGAATTATATTTGTGATAACAGGTAACAGGTAAGAAGAGAAGAGGCTCTAGGCCGTTTGCGTCCAGCGGTTATCCACAACCTTTACTAGGTCAACGGTCCTCTTTAGCTGGTGCCTTGTTTTTTTAAGGATATATCCTTAAAAAAGATATATCCTCTTTTCAGATCTATCTCGCGAAGAAAAACGCCCATGTTTAGTGACATTATCACAAGCATCTCATGCATGCTTCGGAAGGCATGTTGAAAGTTAGTTCCGGATAATATCGGTTTATCATTTGAAAATTTATTAAAGTAATAGTACAAAACATAATTTCGAGTCCACATTATACATACACACAGATACACAAACATTACAAACAAACACACACACACACACACACACACACACACACACACACACACACATATATATATACATACGTACAGATTTAATTATTTCTTGCCTACTTGCTTATTTTGTTATTTAGTTTTATCTTGTATTACTATGTTCTACTAAAACGGTACATAATGTTAAACCTATCCCTGTAATTAGACGTATTGTATGTTCATTAAGGAAGAGCGAGATATCCTGATACAAGTATATTGATTACTTAATAGGAAATCTCTATAAATTGTTATCGATGTAAACTTTTTGTTACGGAATAAAACATTTTTTTTTTGTTTGATTTTTGATCATTTCAGCCATAGGACGACCACTGATTAACATAGGTCCATATCGCTTGGTATTAGTGAATTATATTTGACAGTAAAGATACTCCACCGTGACGCAATGGGCCCGCGATTGGAAGACGACCAAAAGCACCCAAACTACAAGGTCTGTGTCCTGCAGTGGGATGTCCTTACTTTACTTACTCACCCTGTTTATCGTAAAAGTACTTAAGCAGGTATTATTAATGAGAGCTAGGGTCTTAAAGGCAAATGCAGGCAGCTAAGCAGGTGATGTACTTCGTAATGATAGTGTTTAGTTCGTTGACAGGAATAAGGAGTTGAAGAAGCCATCATTTAAATGACATAATTCCCTTTTACGCTTAGGTACCTAGTGTATTTCAAAGTCAACCATTGTAGATAAATTTGAATAAAAAAATATATTTTTTTTTATAAAAATCTTTTTTTTTGTTGTTTGATTCTATTTTGTGACATTTGTTTGTATTTATTTTCATTTCATTTTGTAAATGAAAAAACATTGTAAATGCTTCTGAATTTTTGCACGTCTGCGAGCAAACTAAAAACACGCACTGTACCAAATTTTTGTGAAGTTCTGATTTTCTGTGTTTTGGCAAATAAACATTTGAAATGATATTTAGTAAAGCAAGTAGGTGTAGTAGGTATGAACTTAATTTCTTCTGCATTGAAATTAAGATAATAAGTTTTATTATTCGTAAACTATTTTTATTGACTAGGAAAATAAAGCATGGCAATAACATTAGATTTATTCTGGCCACAAAAAGAATATCGTAAAAAAATATAAATATTAACAATATGCAAAAGCATGCCACGAGATCGTTGAAATGGTGTCATTGTATATTTAGGACGTTTTTCTACTTATTTCAAACACTAATTACATTTTAAAAAGCTCTATATACTCTTACTTTATTTGCTGTAAATTCAAACTGAAAATTATGTGAAATAATAACATTTTAAACTGCGACAAATATGATGTATGTTAGAGATGGCTTATAACGATAAGACCGCCTAAATTGTGCAGTTCTAAAATTCTTTTATTGCATTTAATTTATGTAGTAAGCATTAAGATAAATCCATCTATTCTCTCTATGGTACATTACAAATGAAAATTCTGACTAAGACGGTACTAACTGAAATCAATATTCATACAAACTAATTATGCCGCGACATAAATAATTATCAATAATCACGAGGCGATTTCCAGCGACGCGAATGAAGTCGTCGGCCGCTGCGATTTAATTACCAATAATTATAATAATAATTAACGCATATTCCACTCGTGTGGACACGCCCGCCCGCCCGCTGAGGGGCGACACTATTTCTGTATGCAACAAAGTAAGCGTTTGACTTCTTTATTTCATGCCACTGCTGCACCAGTGCAGACCAGGTCCAGACCTATACAGGGTTATTTTTAAAACAACAATAACCTCTTAGGGGCTGATTCTGGTGCTCAGATACAACAACTTTTTCTATGGGACCAACATACAAAATGGCATCATACAAACTGATGTCCGCTAGCCGGCAGCTTTCCTATACGAAGCTGCAATTTGTTTCACAATGGTTTTGAGCCAAAAGTATGTAGGTACTAGTTTTTCAAATTAGTTACAATAATATGTTCTTAACTTCTGCGGTTGCCACTTTTTATCAAAAAAAAATAGCGATAGATCTATCCTCTTCTTTTTTATTAAATAAATCATATTTTAAGTAGTTAGTAGCCTTCGAACAAATCATGTTATAAAAAAAAAATATATATATTTTTCGCAACATTGCATTATAAACACCTTAAAAATCAGTTGACAACCCTATATTTTTTAGTAAAAACTTGTGAAAAGATTTGTCAAGGAATGCGAAATATTTTATGACTAATTTACGTTTCCAATTTAATTTTCTGTGAGGTTTTAGCCAAACGGAAGTTTATCGTAAAAACCACCTTCTACAAACTAAATCATGACACACATGTCATGAGTAAACATGTGCCGTCGTTCCCATGTCATGTAATATCAACTAATGAGATTTAAAAAAATATATAACATCTCGAGGAAAAATTAATTTTAAGCAAGAGTATTTTTTTAATTTGAATATTTTTTATATGTGTAAATTACTTTCTATAAATAGCTTTGAAATTCTTTACCGCATCCCCCTCTCAATTTTAATTTAATTGTCATCCACCTAAAGGTTGTCTGGAAGATATCGCTTTGAGTGAGAAGAACGCCTAAATTGTGTTATTCGTTTGCTTTATTTCTCTAATATGGTGTGCAGTGAATAAATTGTTCTGACGATCACACCAATTATTTAGCCCCGAACTAAGCAAAACTTGTACTATGGCGACTAGAAAAGATATCTTTCTGTCTATACATGGTGTAACGTCTCTACTCAATATTTTTAGCTCTATATATAATAGATTACACAATTTATACAAGCTAGCTCCAATGTAGGTTTAATAGCAAGTTTTACATGTCAAAGTTTGGGTTTTTTCCCTACTGGCAGTGTTAAGCAGTGGTGCTTCGGGACAATATTGTGGGCTAATGACGAAAAAGCGGCATAAGAAACTCGATCACTATTGTCAGCCTCTTTTCAAATAAGTATTTACATACAAGTAATTATATGCACTCCTAGATCTACATCCCCACTGCGATTTATTCGCAGACCAATAGGGGGAAATTTTATGTAAGATGTTGATGTTTGTGAATGTGTATGTTCATTGAGCATAAACCTGATTCATATATTGACGACCGTCTGGTGTAGTGGTTCGCGCTCCGGACTACAAAGCCAGCGGTTGCGGGTTCGAATCCCGCAAAGGGCAAATGTTTGTGTGATGAGCATGAGCATTTGTACCTAAGTCATGGATGTTTATAAATGTATCTGAGTATGTTTATCCGTTATCTAGTCGCCATAGTACAAGCTTTGCTTAGTTTGGGGCTAGCTAATTGGTGTGATTGTGGAAACAATTTATTATTATTTATTTTATATTTATTGACTACAAAATTTATTGATTTGAAAAAATATAACAATAAAAATTCTAATAATACAAATATAAACTAACCTAAAACTAAAAGCTACCTACTCAAAAATAAAAGCGTGTCCATGAGGGAAAGAGGCGAGAATGCTAGCAGCGTTCCCACGCTGAATGGCTAAACTAAGCCTTTGAGCGAGGAACGAGCCAGCATTTTTATTTTCTGTACACGAAATTAATTTTGGAGCTATTTTTCCGAAAAGTAATTTTGCACTCGGTCCCCACGGTCCAAAAGTCTCAACGCCAAATGGCGGAAACACGTAATCACTTGCAAGGGACTCGTATATATATATATTATTATTATTATATTTATTTGTCACTTATTGTACCTATTGATTAGTTATGTAATTGGACATAATGCTCGTGTAACTATTATACAATAAATTAATTAATTAAATTATATCTCCCAGTTCGAGCACATTTTATAATTTAAAAGTACCTATGATAATAACCTTTTTACATTAAAATCATTCATACATGTAAATTGAATTTAAACAGGCTATAGAGTATTGGAATTAAATGTAGTTGAAATGTAATGTTCGAATACGAGTATTAATTAATTGAATTGATAATATGTAAATATTTGCAAGTCTTAACTGGACAAAACATGTTGAGCTTTTATTAAATGTCACCGTTTTATATACCGTGTTTTATGCAATTAAATTCTTATTCTATTTAAACAAATAACTTAGTTTATCCATTTGTGCATCAAAACTATCATATTCAAATCTTTGCATAAAAAATAAAAATGTACGCGTGAACAGTTTGATACAGATCTAAGATAAACTATCAGATACAGCAACCCCTATTGGATTACAAACGTACAGTTCATTAGAACTGGAATTATCCTAAGAAGAATTTCTTATAACTAGTTAGTTTTATTGCTTGAGAACAAGCAAATAGTTGTCATCGCAGCCCGGGATCATCTGCCTGTGGATTCTTCAATTACAGGCATTTGTAATACGCCCAGCAATTTACAACCGCTACTATAAAAATACTCTATACTTACTCAGGTAAATAGCTTCAGATTAGGGAATCTGTGTAATGACTTAAGCTGTGTAATAATTTGCAGAACATTCTTTAATCTATATTTGACTTATCTGGATTAGAACATGATCACTGTCTTTGTCTCTTTTTAATAAAAATAATAATTTAAAAAAAACATGACTGCCTCTAGTTTATTATCGAACTAAAAAGTTAGAAATAAATTGTGAATACAGTAGTAAATTTTTTGCAGTCTTTTGTAATTAACTACTTTATTATATAGGGTGAAATTTGATTAGTGTTAAATACTTAAGGGTTTGTTTATACTCATGATAACAAAGGCGCCGTGTAGGGACGGTCATAAAGAATACACTTTCCCACCCACAGGAGGCGTGTCGTAAGAGGCGACTAATTCCTGTAGTACGAGACGGGCAGCAGCGTCTGCATGCGAAATCTTATAAAAAACTGCGCTCGCCAACCCGCCTGCCAAGCGTGGCGAGTATTGGCAATCCCCCCCGACGATAGGTCATCTATCCAATGACCTATCATTGGGAGAGGCCTATGTTTAGCAGTGGACTTCCTATGGCTGAAATGATGATGATGATGAACAAAGTTGAGATAGGTAACGAGTTGGGCAAAGTTGTTTGTTACCATGAGTATAGGTACATATATAAAAACCTTCAAGAAATTTTTACTAAAAAAATTACCTAGTATGTTTGTGAAATGAGCACAATTATTTGTACCTGAATCATATTCTTAAATGTATATACCTAAGTATGTTTATCCTTTACCATCTAGTCGCCATAGTACAAGCTTTGCTTAGTTTTGGGCTAGACTATTTGTGGCAAATGTTTTTTTTTATTTGAGGCAGTTTGTGGGATTCTTGGAAGAACTTATTTTAACTTCCACTTCGCTAGCGATCAGATGGTATTATTAACTTTACAGTTAATATTTAGATGCTGGCCGTTACAAACGGGAAGAGACTGAGGATTGCTGTGATGGCGCTACATGAGAAATTTATTGGCAATGTTCTGTGAAATGTAGCTTTGCATTTGTTAGCATAAATGCATTCGATTTTCCTAGAACTTGTGGGTTTTGAAAATTACAATATCTTATTACGAACGAAACAAGCACTACCGAAGAGTCACAATTGAAACGGCCTTATTAACAAAACATATTGACAAGAATTAAACCGTGATTAAGCTAACCAAATATAATGTATGTCACCACTATCAAGACATGTCAAGTTTGACAACATTTCTAATAGTAAGTAAAACCCATATACATTGGTGTAAAGTTATTTCGAGGATAAAACGAGTTTATAAAAGGGTAAGATATAAACGTATTATTAAAAATAACAAGTACAATTACATGCACACCACACAGTGGGTACGTATCTAATTTGTGTACATATGTTAACAAAGTCAAGACAATAATTAATTTTAGAGCTGCATAATTTAGGCAGTTTTATAGCTAAAACAATCTTCTCCAGACAGCCTTCACTGAGGTTGACTTAGATCAAAAATGACAGTAAAAAGAGAGGTGTTCTTGAGTTGGGACCGCGATCGGCAAACGCAGTTTAGGGCGCTTCCTAGCTGCTGGAAGCAGATGAAAAAGAATAGCCGAGGCTCAGTGGCGTGCGCTGGAAGAGGCCGTCGTCCAGCAGTGGACTGACGTGGGCTGATTATAATAAATAGAGTAAGCAAATTCGATAAGTAATATTCAGTTTTTAACACTGATAATTATGTAATAAATAACGGTTCCCCGGCTCTTCCTCGACTTCGATTTAAACAAACGTTTATAACTAAAAGAAATTATCTTTGAAACTGAAATTACAATTCTCCGAAGCGATTACGGGGTAATTGGAAATCCTCGATCGATCGATAAGTTCACGCTAATCGATTACGATGACGATTACATTACTGCCAGACCACCCAATCATATTCAACGAGAATACTAGGAAACTTGGAGACAATTTACTAGAAATTATTTATTAGGTAAAAAAAAATATTAATATACAGGGTTACATTTCACGGTAGTGCCAATTTTTCAGGGACAACTCAGAATCAGTAATTTTAATTGATCTACGTAAAACTAAAACTCTTTTTTTTATTTTTTATTCTTCCTTTCTGCATTTGAAAAAAAAAAAATTACGATTTCTCGATTAAATTCCATCAATTAATATTTTTTATATTCTAATAATAATCAGGTCCTTTCTTTCCAAGCTCAAAAAATATCAAATGACAAATTATCGTCTTTGGTGGTCAGAAACATCAAGCTTATCCATTCAGTTTAAATTTTGTCCGCGCGTGTCATATCGACCCACTGTGCGGCTGACAGCAGCTCTCACAACTGTCAAATAAATCTTCCCCGCGGTAGCTACGACGGCTCTGTTCATCGATACTGCACAAATACCCTTTCTAGAAAATGGGTTTGGGTTTTACATATTGATTGAAGTTTTAGTTTACGTTGACTTAGCAATCAAGTGGGATTGTGTTTTCGAATTTCAGAAACAAACCAAGTTTCCAACAAATAGTTGAGGATTCAACTATAATTAGCCACTAAGTCAACTTCGGTAAATCAATTACAATGTAAAATTGAAGACGAAATATGACTATGACTAAAAGTCTAAAAACCGTTTCTCTTCACAAAACAGATCTAACCTCAACTTCAATGGGCCAACCAGGCTGGCACAATGGGGAAGAAAACTCAAAACTTTTACGCAGAGGGCGCTGTGTGTTTGTTACATGTCTAAAATTCCGTACGTAAGTCGTTCTTGTTTTTATTGCGTTTTTTTGGCCCTGTTTCTTATAAATAGTGCAAACGAAGTTTTACAACATGTATTCTACCTGGCGAATCGCAGAACTAAAGGAAGAATTTTAAAAAAAGGGGTGCCTCTCGTCAAGGAAAGAAAGCGGAGCTGGTAGAAAGGTAAGTTTTGCTATTCATTTTGCAAGCCATTTAACGATTCCTAAGGACTTAATGTATTTATTGTGGTAAATAAAATTCTTTAGCACTGAAAACTAGTGTAATATTTAGTGTTTTTTGACCATAGAGACGAACTAACAAGTTATCATAAAACAAACATAACCTCACAGTAATTTGATTTTAAAGTTTTATTTCTATTTTAGATTGGAGGCATATCACAGAAACTTTAATTTTTACGCTGATTTACGCTGAAGTGGAAAACCTGGAAGAACAAGTATAACATGTGTTAAGTGCTTAAAAACTTTGACAATGTTACAATTAAGTATTGGATATTATGCTTCTTAACACATAAGTATATTATTAAATATAAGTATATACTTGTTTCCTTAGAAAAAGTTTCGAAATCAGTTTCTTCAAAATGTTCTGCTTTAAAATTTACTCTTCGCAAATTTCTTTCTTAGCTTGGGATTAGGAGGAAATTTATGTGAACCTACTTCTTCACATCCAAAAGCCACACATGCCATTTTACAATAAAATTAAATAATCGTAACAATTTGCACAATTTGTATGGAAATTGACAGCTACTCTGTAACAAACATTTGGCGCCCTCTACAATGAACTATTTGACAGTTTGCTTCCCCATTTGTGCATAGGGTATCTAAATAACATCTGATTAACCTTACTTTCAGATGTAATCAAGCCCCTTAGGACTCTGACTAGTTTTAACTTCCATTATTAAGCCATATTAGTCAGGATACGACATGATGTGGGTTTTGGTACGGACAAGTGATGAGAAGAGAAGAGAGGGAGATTGGTTTGTGGAGAGGTACATAACGACCTAAGAAGAGAAGAAGAGATGGATGGATTGTGTGAGTAGTGATATGACTGCGAAGGGAGTAAATAACTCGATGACGAGATACTGGATTGCATGGAAAAGAAAAACATACTGCGCCGACCCCAGATGACCTGGGAACAGGGTAGGCGAATAATGATTATGAACTTTTAACTTGCAACTGAAACATTTCAACTGAAACAACATATGATCACAATGACCAACTACCGCGACGCTTTCTGCATATATCAAATAAAATCAAATCATTAATTTATTCACAGACATGGTATAATAAGATGGATGCATACTTCAGAATGAATCAACATGTCTCACCATTGTATGGCAAGTAAAATTAATAAGTAAGTAGATAATGTAGCGGCTCGACGTTCGCATTTTTGCATCGTGTGCAGATTCGGGACACACGATTTAAATCCGGCAGTCGTCACGTCAAATTATTCATCAGAATCTAGACTTCTCATTTACCACCACCGCAGAGTCGAGCCTTACACATAGGCCTCAACAGATAACAATATTATAATCAGTAAATATTAATAATACATTGCAGTATAATGTTCGTTTTTAGTCATATTATTTTATATCATAACTTTGGTAATCATATCAAAGTGCTGCCTCCTCTGATCTACAAGCACCAATCAAACAAAACTATTGATACAAAAGCATACTTAGTCCGAAATGACTAAAATAGCAACAGATCGTCTATCTGATATTGGAATGAAACACGATTCCACGCCCACGGACGCGTAGTGTGAGATTCTACAAACTTGAATGTTTTTATAGAAACTATTAACAAGATCAAAACAGACGCTTAATACAAGAGCTAGACACAGAAGGATCGCTTCACTGTAGAACATGATTCTCTAAATGCTATAACGTTGATAGCTGAGACTTAATGTTATTTTATTTTATTTATCGTAGGGAAATAAACAGTTAAATATACTAATGTTCACAACCGTAGCACTAAAACCAATGAAGTCTCTACTAATTAAAAAAAACATAGAATTGAACAGCTTAACTAACACAAAGTACAGACAACGGCAGGTCAACCTACCCAAAAAGCTAAAGGTCATTCAATCTATTTTTAACTTTAAGTCCGACACGTAGAGATCAATATCAATTTAAAAAATTTGACATTGACGAGCTGTTGTCTGTACAATAAATTTTATTACACAAAATTTTTCTTTTTTACTGAACAGCGTCTTCTCCAGGCGCTTTGTCTCGGTCCTAGTCAAAGTACGCCTACCTAACCATGATTAAGATACATTTAGAGCAATTGCCGACAAACCTCCGTAAACTTTAAATGATGAAATTTTACTACAAAGGTTTCCTTAGCAATGAAAAAAAAACTTGTCGTTTTGCGATTCCAAAATTATGTCATTTTTTAAGTATGTAAATCATATTAAAAATATTACTCAAATTCAATCGTTTATTTGCGAGAATACATCATACATGCAATTTTATAATGCAGAACTTACTAACTTTGTCCATGTATTCAGCCTGCATGCAGGCGTGCAAATATTAATAATAACATTACAATAAACAAAATACAATATAAAATGTCACACTATTTAAATTAAAGATTTCATATTATTTATACAATTATTCATTAAAATTTAAATATTCATTCAGACTATAAAAACAATTACATAACAACCAATTATTTAACATTTTCTTACATACATTTCCTTGTAGCACTTTCAGTCTTTCGGGTAATTTATTATATTTTGCAATCGACATATTATAAACTTTTCTCTCTCTCTTATATATATCCTTAAGGCATCGAGGTTGGTACAATAGATTTTTAAATTTTGCTCTTTTTTGACAGGTTATAACGTCGCTGCGTTTTCTGATGTGGACTGGATAAGTTTTGACAAAGATACAAACGTCTCTAATATACATGCAAGGAAGCGGCAGCACATTACATTTCTTAAAAAGAGGTCTGCAACTATTCCGAATGTTAACTATTGTTAATGAAGCTTTACCACCTCGTGTCGCCATTGCATTTTTTTAAAAATAATGTTTATCTATAATCTGAGGTCACGGAACGAAGCAGTGTGAGCCTACTGTACCTAATTATACCTCTCCTGTGCCTAGAATCGCGTTCACTATCGCATTTCAGATCGGCCACCCGGTGGGCCCACGCGTCAAACCGATTACCTTCTCCGATTACATTTTTGTCCAGCCCGCGCGTCGGGTGCTCGGGTGCCACTGTGCGATCAACAGCACAAACTGTCAAGATTATTAATTAAACCTGCAATAAGATGACAATAGTTATTTGTTATACAAGAGTGCAAAGTTGCTTTTTAACCGCGTGTTCAATTTTGATGACCGAGCAAGCGAAGGAATCAAAAGAGCACGAGGTGAAAAATCTTTGCACTCGAGTGCAACACGTAACTTTTCATTCCACCTCAGCGAGGAAATGACTAAATGCAAAAAAAAACGTTTACAATCACAAGATAGGTACACTTTTATTTCAGTTTAGGTATTAATTACTACATTATGACAGGCAAGTATTACAGAATAATCTTTAAATTATAACAATACTAAGGTATAATTAAGAAAATTTTAAAGTAACGTTGCTACAGTTATTTAAATTGAGTGTAATATTTTTGTTTGGTACTGTAATATTGGTGTTAGTCACTTGTGTACTGTTTTTCGGTAAACTATCTGTCATACTTAATAGTTGTACCGATTCATCGGATTCCCTTGGCGTGAATGTTGGAGAGAGAGGGAGATGGTTAGGTGTTTCATAACGGCTTATTTTTGATGTAGAAGGGCCAGTCCAAGGATCCGATTGAGGCTCTTTCAGTGTAATGGCTCCTACGATGCCTTCACATATTTTAGACTTATTTTGGATGGAATCCTCTATGTATCCCTCTACAACTGCATTGGACTTCCAGCCTCCGTGGCGCTTAAGGGACAGGAGATCAGCTCCGGAATCAGCCAAAAGTGTGGCTGAAGTTCGTCGGAAACAATGACCCGTGTACAACAGGGGTTCTGGAAGTTCAAGAAATGTTGCTATTTCTCGTGGGATACTGCCAATTTTATTAGTACCCATAGGCTGTCTAACACACTTTCCATTGCGATACTGTAGAAAAAATCGATTGATTGGAGTGTTAGGCGGGTGTAAGGCTTGATATTTCTCAACAATCGTTACGTATTCCTTGCGAATGACGAAGTTGCGGTCTCTTTTTGTCTTTGTATTAGGTAAATTAATTAATAGTAAGTCATCTGAATGTTTCTCAATGTTTTTGACATTAAGTTGTGTTAGTTCATTAGTTCGACATGCTCCGTTTATTCCAATAATAAGAACAACCTGTAACGTAAAGAGTATTGTAGTAGATAAATGAATAAAATTGATATGAACGCATAATTATGCCTATCAACATCTACTAAGTATACTATTTAATTGAGATTAATATACTTAAGTAGATACTGAATGTGCAACTGACTTACTTTTGCCGCCAAATATACGGAATCGGGTGCTTCGTTAAGAAACTTTTCAATATCAGATACTGTGAAAACCTTCGATTATTTTGGTTGATGACCAGATGAGGCTCTTTTTAAAAATGCCACTAATTTAGGATAGGTATCGATATGTATGTCTTTTTTCATCTTTATTGTTGCTTTTAGCATCGAATACGTACTCCATAGAGTGCTTGCTTTCTTGTTCTCGGATAATTCTATAAAATATGCCAGCAAAACGTTTTCTGAGAAAGTTTTGGCTCCTTTTGCTAGTCGCCACGTGTTGAACATATCGTACTGTTTTAAATACTTCTTGCGTGATTGTTGAGGGAGAAAGCTCATTTGCGCATTATTAACAGTTTCAGTCAATTCTGTTGGCGTCAAACAATCTTCCTCGTCGCTAGAATCACTCATTTTAGTTTTTTCACTTGTTTTCAAGTTTCTTGTTTTTAATATAAGGTTTAACAATGACGTGAAAAAATGCCGCGTAAAGAACCGCGTACAAAGCAAATTGAAAAAAGAACACCAAGAAGGTTCCGAGTCTGAGTTTTTAACAAATTAAAAAAAGTTGTGTGATATATTCGGCACCATAGAGGTAGCAGTAAATAGGTTTAATGTTTTTTTTAATTCACAAACTTAGTGCACACGATGTTCTAAATTCAATTTACTTTATCCTCTAGAGAATAAAAACGGCTTTTCCACTCAGATATTGAAGATAAAAAATACTCTTTCCGAGATGGTGGGATGAAAAGGTTTTACTGTGGGATGATTCCTTTATGAGTAATGAGAACCAGTAATTTTTAGGGTTCAGTACCTACTTCGGAAGAAAAAATGAATCCTTAAAGGATTACTTCGTTTTTCATCAGTCTATCTGTGTGTCTGTCAAGACCAATTTCAATAGGTACCTACTCAATTCCTTGGATCTGTTAAAAAATAAACGTCTGATTCAAAGCAACTAAAAGATATGGCCGGTTATGTCGCATATTTTGACACCCGCAAGGGAATCAAAACCTTTTATTTACTTACCTGTAAGTTAGTACGGAACCCTCAATGGTCGGTGCGCGAGTCCGACTTAGTTGGTTTTTTATCGACACATAGCATGATTTTATTGAATTCATTTTTATTTCATACTAGCTGTTGCCCGCGACTTCGTAGTTTATTCATAAAGAATTTTCTGCGCTATTTTTTCATGTTTTCCTTCAAAAGAACCTTCTCCTGACAATAATTAACACAACAAAAAAAAGAATTAGCGAAATTGTTCCATCCGTTCACGCGTGATGCGATGACCAAGGGAAACAGAGATTCATTTTTATATTATAGACTAGCTACAATTTCATAATTTATTACTTTATTTCATACTTTATGAAACTTTATTCATAAAGAATTTTCTGCGCTACTTTTTTCATGTTTACCTTCAAAAGAAGCTTCTCCTGACAATAATTAACAAAACAAAAAAAAGAATTAGCGAAATTGGTCCATCCGTTCACGCGTGATGCGATGACCAAGGGAATTAGAGATTCATTTTAATATTTAAATAGATTTAGAGAAAATAATAACCTGCTAATCCGGAAGTCGCTGAAGGAAACTTATGCTTAGCAGTGGTCGTCCTATAGCTGAAATTATAATGATCTTAAAGAAAGCAGAGTAACTGAATTATTTTACAGATTCCTCTTCATATTCCTTACCATTAATAATCAGAAAATCCGAATCGATTGCTATTTTTAAAAATCGGCTTAAAGCACACTTTCTTTCTTCTTGACACAAACTGCCTTTATATATCTTAGAATATTACTGGTCAATGTTAGTCTCGACATCTCCTCGCATATATAAAGTAGTATTAAGTATGTTTATTGTATGTATTTATTTTATTTTATTTTTATTTATTTATTACTGTATGTATACGTCTATGCCATAAATTTATGCAATCCTATTTGTATCAGGTAAGAATTTTAAGAACTCTGCAACACCTTCCCCTTTCTCTAATGGTCGTCCTCTACCTAAAGGTTGTCTGAAAGAGATCGCTATTAGCGATAAGACCGCCTAAATTGTACATCTTTCTGTAAAAATCATGTGTATTTTACTTGTATGGTGTGCAATAAAGAGTATCTATTTATCCCTATTTACTTTAAAACTACAGTAATTTGTCAAAAAAGTATGTTTTGTGGTCCATTACCTAAATATTATGACTATGGTTAGCAAAATACTTTGCCCAACGCTCATAAATCTAAATCGAAAACATTATACAGTAAACTAAGAATACGACTTTACCTAAGTACAATAAACATGTCAAATATTATTTAGACATCCGTCGTCGTAGTCGATTCGCCCGTAAAAAAGACATAAAAATGTCTTATAACAAAGATTTACACCGGCTATTTTGCAATACCAAAATTATGACTATTTTCTTTTAAATTCTTTGAATTAGTTTGTTATGATATCATTATGTAAATTGTATTAAAAATAACATTATAAAGAAGCTTTTGTCTTATTTCGGAATGCGGTTTGTTAGTTTAAATTTTGGGCCTCACGCCATTTTCGGAATATAACATTTAGATTATCCGTTGGGCTATGTCAGCAACTTTTGTTCGTTTACGAATCTCCTCATTCCTGATTCGATCCCGCAAAGAAACGCCGAGCATAGCTCTTTCCATAGCACGCTGTGCAACCTTGAGCTTTCTTATGAGGCCCATAGTGAGAGGCCACGTTTCAGTTCCATATGTCATCACTGGTAACACACACTGGTTGTAGACTTTCGTTTTTAGGCGCTGAGGTATTTTGCTGAAAGCTGAAGTGGCAGTGGGCGGGGCACATAGCACGTAGAACTGACGGCCGATGGGGCAGAAAGGTTCTGGAATGGAGGCCACGTACCGGCAAGCGCAGCGTAGGACGTCCACCTACAAGGTGGACAGACGACCTGGTAAAGGTTGCAGGAAGCCGCTGGATGCGAGCCGCTTTCAACCGGCCAATCTGGAAGTAACTGGGGGAGGCCTATGTTCAGCAGTGGACGTCCTATGGCTGAAATGATGATGATGATGATGATGAACATTTAGATATTTTTACTAATTAGAATTTTTGTCTTAAAAATAACTGTAATGTAATAAAAATTGGTGATTTTGATTCCAAACGCAGTAACAACTATTAAAACATCATAAAGCCTACATATCCATTATTTCGGTTTATGTGGTTTCAAAGCAACCAAACTACAACCATTTTATGGAGTTGGAATAGCTTACGAAGATAAATTGGAATTACGTTTCCCATTTATCAGTTATTTGGGACGCTGCTAGCGTTAAGTTGTATTTAAGTTAATTCCCATAGAAAGAGAATAGGGTTGTCAATTATATTTAGGAATTTTACTTAAATTTTGTGTTTAGTGCAAACTATAGTTGCTATTTTGATGATTATGCTCATTATGCTTTCAATATTACATATACTAAATGCAAACTTTATATAAAGTGATAGCAGCATGCAATGAAAAAAACGATACTTAATTTAAACTAAATATTCAAAAAACAAAAGCGACAAAGTGTGGTACAGAATCTATCCAATGCATGCGAGTTTTTCTGGAAAACTGCAACATGTCTGTCCTGGAAATAACCCTGGGCATGTGACTCTAAATCTAAAGCGGATAATAAAATTTGAAGCGTCAGAGTAAATATTCAACAATTCAACATTACTGTTGTGGAGTTGCTGCCACACTCAGACGTCAATTAACAGTAAAGTGTTGAGTACATTTTTGTTCATTCAATAATTGTCTATATTCGTATCGACTTTAGAATCACAGGGTTTTCTTAAGTAGCCATTAAAGTTAAGTGAAGTCTCTGAGTGCGGCAGTTAGCGAATTATCTGTACTTATGAATGATTCCTGATTATTCTTGACTGTTATTATTCATTATTTATACTAGAATCAATTAAATTTTATTGTGATTTTAAACATGATAAAGGGTTTTTTAAACATTACGGGCTAGTTTCACCACTTACTGATAAGTTCTGGATAACATATCTGGCACTTGTTATAACAGATAACCCATACAATTTGCTGTCAGAAAAGTGTCAGATCTGGAACTTATCAGCAAGTGGTGAAACTGGCCCTATTTTTTTTTCTTTTCTTTTCAAATACTTAGCCCAGCCCTATATTCCCTATAGGTGGGCGCGAGATATTTATTGGTTCCTGATGGGCTATCGGCTTAAATTAGAACTTACCATTAGCACCGATTAATTTATTATTTTCCCTTAATCTCGCGGCCACCGTGTTAAGGCTCCACGGGTTTTGAGCCTTCAATCTAGTGTTGAAAAATCTGCGACACACGTCTTAATTGTTTATTTACAAGTAATCCACGAACAACTACTTTATAAAAGTAACTTTTGATTTAAATATGATAAATAAATAACTGGAACCCGGCAAGCTACGTAGGAAACAAATGTCTGGCCATGCCGCCACCGCCAGGTCCTGGCAAAAGGGGTAGACACAAGAAATGCTGGCTTGACGTCGTGAGGGCTGACATGCGTGCCAATGATCTTACAACTAAAGACCTACAAGGTCTATAATGATCTGTTTTATGTACCTATTTATAACACCTGTGTAACATTATAGAATGCAATAAATATATAGAATTGAATTGAATTGAACGCTCAAGACCGTGCGAAGTAGAGGAGTAAATCAATGAAAGCGGACCCTGGGCTCCAAAGCAATGGCTTTGGACGCAACCGAGATTGACCGATTAGATGAAGAAGAAGAAATAAACAAACAAACAACAACCAAATGAATTCTTATCAATTTAGAGCCAACAGAAAATTATACCTACACGGTGTAATTGAAATAACGCAAAACTTTATAGGGGGTGATTCTACTGCTCAAATACCTACAGCTACTTCTTCTATGGGTCAACATCGAAATCGCTTAAAATAAACATTTCCACATACTAAACCGCGCAATATTTAGCACGTAGAACTGACGGCCGATGGGGCAGAAAGGTTCTAGAATAGAGGCCGCGTATCGGCAAGCGCAGCGTAGGACGTCCACCTACAAGACGACCTGGTAAAGGCTGCAGGAAGCCGCTGGATGCGGGCCGCTTCCAACCGGCTAATCTGGAAGTCATTGGGGGATGCCTATGTTCAGCAGTGGACGTCCTATGGCTGAAATGATGATGATGATGATGGAACCGCGACATCAGTTTGTATAGAAAAGTAGAAAATATATTTGAGAATTCGACGTTGGTCCCATAGAAAAAGTTGTTGTATTCAAGCACCAGAATCAGCCTCTAAGAATTTTTCCGTTAGTTCAATTACACCTTGTGTAAGCACAAATATTAAAATATTTCAATTTTAAAAACAAAGATTTATATACAAAATTTTTTTTGCGAATCAATATTTGCAGAAAAAGAATGAAGTATCTTCATACATAACTAAGTGCGAGACTCGCACATAGCTGGTTTTTATCAGAAATTCTAATTTTAGCCAACGAACAACGCAACACGCAATCGATGCCTCAAAACAAGTTCTTGAATTAACGTTTGTCCTAAAACACGTTTCCATAGACAATAGAAAAACCATATAACTTCATAACTACAAAAAGTTCGCATGAAATTGAACAATCATCGCTTTCGAAATTTTTAATTGTCTTAACGGGAAGACCCCGTTTCGTCTTATGAAACACCGTCACACGGTAGGAAGACACCGTAGGCCCTGGTGTACTCGTATGACCTTAAAAAAAACCAATCTTAAATATAAATGTATAAGTTTGGATTTCTTTTACACAAATGCAATGTAACTACAGGGTGCCAAATTTAAAAAATAAGATCTAGGGAACAATAAAAGAAGCGTCTTAGTCGTTTTTATTTTTAATACTCGTATGTTACGAAAAAAATACTTTAAAATATCCGAAAATAAAGTCAATAGAGAGATTACGGAATCCGCGCGGTCATTCAAGGAAAGCAACCTTACGCAGTGCACATACGGTGCAATTATTTCATGAATGAGTTAAATTATCCACGATTTTTAACAGCGGATAGGTTTTTTTTTTAAAGGTTTTGTGCTTTGCATAGTTCGATTAAGTAACTGATTCTGAGCCAATCCTAAAGATTTGGCACCCCTTTGCAATATAACCCTGTATTCTGTTCATTAGAGCATCACAAAAAAATAACTAATTCTCCATACATTATCATCGTGGTAAATTACATTTTTTTATGGTAAAGAACTTCTGATTTCGATATTGGGCCCATAATAATGGTTCCATAGTAAAAGTTGCTATTAAAGTTAATAAAAAAAAACAATAAATTTATTTATTTATTTATTTAAAAACAAGTTACATTAAAAGCTTATATCTAATTTTATCTTCACAGTGTAGCAAAAACCAACTTAGGTTTTACCGTACACCGTGATTCGACATCGAAATCATTTGAACTTTATCGTCAAAATAAAGAAAAAATCTTTTTTTAAATGCTTTAATAAACAATTTTTGCAATCACGCCTTGTTTAGCGATCTAGCTAGTCTACTGCTATTAATTATACTGTGATATAGAATATGAATGGAGCTAGATTTGTTGTTTTATTCAGAAATATTGCAAATTATGTTTTTATCACGCTTTTGCAATGGTGTGGTAAGTGGGGGCATGACCTTCTAATAGGCAGAACAAGAATTGGTTGTGTCACGTTGTGTGTCTCGCAGACAAGTTTGGAATTCAGACCCGATCGAACCCTCTACTTATCAACAAATAAATAAATACTAATGCGCAAGACACCAACCAAAGTGTCATTTATTTATTTATAATAAGGCTCAGCTACAGAGAACAAAAAACCATACATAAAACATAAGCAACAATAATTACCCACACAGTGTTAAGTCTGTGCTCTGATTACAGCATAACTTTTACGTAAAAAGAAACAATAATTAAAGTAAATAAATATCATTCAGATTCGTGAGTGGACGGCCGTAAAGAATGACTGACCGACTGAATGACTGTGTAATTCGCTGTTCGCACCGCACTGAAGCCTAATAACCTTGTTGCTTGTATGATTGTAATTTGTATCCTCATTTGACCACGGCACTGACCACTGTACACATTGTGTCTGCTCACTTCACGGTTACTAAATAAAAATAAAAATACAGCGAAAACTGTCGGCACAACTGTAAAGCACATGCCGGAACTTGCTGGCGAAGTTCGGGCGAAGTGTCAGTCAGATGACAGATTAGGTGCGACGAAAAGCGTCATTGAATGAAGGCGCGTTCCGATTTCTGAATCGGACCAAAATTTATTTTGGCGCACCTTACTCGTCCGGATTGATACTCCGCTCTGTCCGAGTGACACCGTGTGGCGTGTACCTATAATTTCGTGTTTATATGTTGTATAATTTCGTGTTAATATGTTGTATAATCTCGTGTGAATATGTTGTCCCGTCTGGCACCGTGCTTGTGGGCGGCGGTGCATCGGCCTATCGGGGGTTCCGGGTTTTCTCCGACCGATCTTGTGCTCCCCATGGGCCCCCAGTCCGTTGGAGGGATTTGGGATTCTCTGGCGGTCCGATGTGCCGCTGCGTCACTCGCTGCACGTTCCAGCGTCGGAGGTTCCCGCCGAAAATCAGTGTCGTTATAAGTCCGTGGCTGTCACGACAAATGCTGAGCGGGCACCTTTTCGACACATCTAATTTATAATGTTTTGTGTTTTTTTTTTTCTCTCTTGTGTGTCGAATAAACGTTCCTTTCTTTCTTCTTTCTTTCTTTCTAAAGAGGTACACTGCCCCACTGCCAACGGGAGGCGTGTCGTAAGAGGCCACTAATTCATATAGCACGAGACGAGCAGCAGCGTTATAAAAACTGCGCTCGCCAACCTGCCTGCCAAGTGTGGCGAGTATTGGCAATCCCCTCGATGAAAGTCATTGGAGGAGGCCTGTGTTCAGCAGTGGACGTCCTAATGGCTGAAATGATGATGATGATGAAGTGAAGATTTGTGTACTAGTCAGTCCTAGCTGAAGGGCTCTTTCTCTTAGCCACCTACTTTACTAAGAGAGTAAAAACCCAAACCGGTAAACTTGGTATTGTAGAACCCACCTGCAGCCATCAGAAAGTTCAACCAGATAAAAACTCTTGATGAGTTGTCAATCGTAGATTACGCAGCGCACGCGCAAGCCGAAACCCGAGCCGCGGAACCAATCGATGGGCCCGCGACGCGACGCGGCGATCGTGCGTACACGCAAGTGACCGCCAGTTAGTTTTGTTGATTGAAAATTAAACGGTACAGCGCGTGGTATCTGGTGTTTAGATCAAATTGCTGAAATTAGGTACTTATTGATAGCTCTTTGGCGTAATTAGCAGTGCGGACCTTAAAAGCAAAGATCTCATTCGATCCCGAAAATGACCTTAGTCTATATAGATTTGCCGGAATTTTGCCTTTGACAAAAATGATTAACATCCTGAATCAGTGTGGCGCATACCTATTTATCTATACATTTCCAAAAAATTATAATAAATATTGCAGGATATAATGTTTGTGGACAATCTCAGGAAATTATAACTAATACTTTCCAAGGAATGTGGGTACTTATTTTCAAGAGCATCGCGACCACTTTAAATCCTACCCCAAGACACTTTGTACTGTCAAACCAAATCCAAATTTACGGCATGTATGTGGTAAGCCTAACGTATGCTGAATGTCCTTTCTATCACCTATCCCGTTCTCACATACGACATGTAGCGTGAGGTAGAGTGAGAAGGAGCGCAATATCCAGAACCTTCTGGCCGGTTTATGTCTTCATTTACTTGATGGTGGCGATTTTACGAGCGCATTTATATTTGAACATAAAGAAGGATTAATATTTTGTCGATTTTAAAGACTGTTAAATAAGTAATGGAAAGGATAAATAAGTTATTTGAATATTAAATTAGGTGAAACTTTAACGACCAAGTAAGAGATGGCAAGGGATCATTAACCTCTTGGAATCTAAGTAACATTAAATGATTTTCAGGTTTTGTAATCAAATATTACAATTTTTTTTTAAATTAACACACTTATATTAGCTTCACTTGTAACTAACTAACTATGTAATCAAATCTTGGGAGTAGTTTTTAACCTACTTCTAACTGACGTGTCGATTTAAAACTTTGTAAGTATTGACATTCGGATGACAATACAATAATTTGACATCATCATGCTGATCTGATCATCTGATGATGGAGTCAGGAGGTAGGTAGTAGTACCTTTGTGTTGAGCTCTTTCGATTCGTTTTGATGAGTTACAAAACGAATACATACATAATATGTGTGTTTTATAGTTTTCTAAACTATGATATCAATTATTTAATTTAAGAGGTTATATGCCTAACATTGAATACATTTAATACAAACTCAAAAACGACGATTTATATGACAAATTAGTTGGATGCCCTTTTGTTTTATATTGCACAAAATCCACAGCCCTTCAGTAACAGAATTACACTACTTACATTAAAAACATATGGCCAATAACCGATTTTAATTTATAGATACTTTTTAAAATTGCCCAAAGATAACATCACTGAGGAAGTGGTCTGATGGCTGTAAAACTAACTATATTTGATCCAGGATCATGGTCTTACCCTCTTACCCTCACTAGGAATAAGGAAGATGTGAACTTGGAAACAGACAAGCATATTTTTTTAGCTATTCTCATCATACACCCCTATAGGAGAAATGAACTTCTATTGTCAGGCTATATTTCGTCGTCAATGACAGAAACGTGTGAATAAATCGTGAAAAAGACGGCAATTGAAAATTGTAAGCGATTGCCGTAAAGTGTATCTCATTCAAAAGTTCCATTGAGTGGACTATGAATGCTCTCATTTAGCGTAATGATCACGATCCACGGAAATACAAAACAGGAAATACATTATAACTTATACTTAAGATATTGAAGTGGCACTCGGAATAAGTACCTATAGAGATTTTTATTTACTTTTTTTACAATTCAGTGCAGAGACAATAAAGGTTGTGCAAATGGCGGAATGATGCCGTAAGCATTCTTTAACAGCCATCTATATATGAGACCAGCCACAGACCAGAGGCCCAATTCCCGTAAAATTGACAATAGTCGCAATCCGGTGTCGATCCACTCCCAGTAACATTACAATCACTAACGGTATTCTCGTAAACTTTTAATTTGACGTAAAAGTATCCAAATAAGTCTGGAAATAGAACAAAAAAAAATTATTTTGTTTTCTTCCATTTTCAGACGCATTACGAACTATAATTGCGTTTTTTGGGTTTACGAGAATACCGTTTGTGATCATAATGTTACTGGGGGCGGATCGACACTGGATTGCTACTATTGTCAAATTACGGGAATTCAGCCCCAGACCATGGTGCGCAAACGCAACATGCTAATTACGTACATAAACATATAGTATGGTGTGATGGTGTTAGTAGCTATAAAGAAACACTTCTTGAATATTTACTCGACCTCCTAGGAATGCTGAATGATAGATTGGGTCAATACGAGTATACATAGTTAGTAGACATAAAAAAGGTATCATCGTGTCAGCCTATTGTAGTTTCGTGCTGGACGAAAGCCTCCCCCAAAGAGCACGAGTTAGTATTAGACATAAAAAAGGTATCATCATGTCAGCCTATTGCAGTTCACTGCTGGACGTAAGCCTTCCCCAAGAGCACCAAATAGCACGATCTCCCGCTTTTTCATCCATCCACTGCCAGCCATCTTCCTAAGGTCGTCGGTCTAAGGAGCTGGGGGCATCCTACACAACGTTTGCCAAGTCACACACTGCTCATACTTTGTGCGAGCGTAGCGCAAAATATCGCTTTGGGATATCAGTTCTAATACAAAATAATTACTTATAGTGTCGTGCTTGTCATTGTTGCCGGTGTTTGTTCCATCGAGCTGGGGGGCGTCTTACACTAGGTAGGTCTCTACTCAAGAACCCATTTACTCCACATTTTATCGATTCTGCGCCAGATGTAGCCGGCCCACGTCACTATACCCACAGATTATTATATGTCTATACCCAGGAGAGTACTTCTATCAGTCGAAGAAGTTATTGTTATTATTTATCGATGTTGCTCCCATAAAAGTTGCTTGTTCTATACTAGTAGACACTGTGGCTTCATTTATTATCTTATGATCGTCTTCGCCGTAAGTATAGTATACTTCGACACCTCTAAATCAAAAATGACATAATCACACCTGTGTAAATTGCATAAATCAATAGCTCAATCCAACACCGTGAAAGCCATTGTGCCACCTTAATTATGTCATCACTGTCAATCAACGTTGAATCGGAAGAATGATTAATGATCGTACTAACGATATCGATTTTTCAAACACTCAGAGACTAGTAATAAAAGTACCTATTAAATAGGTAAATTACACTGGTCAACGGCATTTTTGATGCGTTAGATGTTTTGATTAATCTTTAAAGCATTTTTGTTGCTAATTAAATAGGGTTATCTACTTGTAGGAAAAAATCAGAACCCTTGTAGGATCACTCTGTTGTCCGTCTCTCTGTTAAAACCCTTTATCTCGGGAACGTGTGGAGGGATTTGCAAAAATAAATACCCTGAGTGTATACTCAGAGAGACTGTGTAATCTACTTGAAGCTGTGAAAAAATCAAACTTTGAAGTAGCGTAAATGATACAGCCATTGCCGCATAAAACGTAGGTATATTTCGACACTCCAAGAAAATCATAATTTATAGGCTACTTTCCGTTAACCTAAAACAATGAAATTTAGATGATTTGAGATTGGTGGGTGGTTTTTTGGGCGGGTTTGTTTGTTTTTTATAGCAGACCTTTGAGTGTTTTGTGCTAGTGGGGTTTCATCCTGTATATTAAGCGTGAACCGTTTTTTCCTTGTATAAAATGCATGGTGTGTTAAAAGGTCTTAGTTTACATCTGTTATTTACTCCTATCAAGCGCGGCGCTGGCGCGCATATTAAATGTTTTCTGATTTTTCATCGTTAAGGTACCTTTTTGGTTCCTTGACATATTGCTGATTGGAGACCATTTCTTAACCACTAATTTTAAGATAAAATTTTATTTTTTACTTTTCTTTCATGGAACTATGTGTGGTTTCTGAATAAATTATTTTATTCTTATTCTTAAATTTAGAAAGTTATACCGTATTAAAAATTTTGTTATTTTTCAGATTTTTACCTGTACTTGTAGTATCGACGATAAGACGATCTTTCGATACTATTGAAATAAAAGTTATAAAAAAGGTCTTAATTTGTTAATTTATTACCTTTCTTTGAAGGGGCCATTTTATTTATTTCAACTTTACTGCATATGTTAATTACGTACAAAAGGTTAAATTTATGTCTTGTGGCATTTTCGTTACGTTTTAACTTCAAAATCTATTACCATCATGGTACCTAACATTGGTCTGTAACGTATGTATTAGTGGTTATCTATAAATTATGTTTTTAATCTATAAATGGATCTTCTAATCGTATAGGTATAATTAGAACTATATTCCTAATTATGAATAACTAATTCCTAAGTATGAATGTATTTTTTACGAATGTTGTGCTCACCTGTAAGTGGCATATATATCAGAACTATCTATCTACGACTTTTATGTATACATAAGTGCTTAATATACTGGGTGTCCCAAAAAAAGTTACATTAAAAGAGTCATAACTCGAAAACTATCAAAAATCGCCGGAACGTACTCGTACATGGGGGTGATTCGGATAGCCCTAGTGATGCTCTACCTCTGGACTTCGGCTTGACACTATTTTTTGGGACTGTATATGTTGTTGGTGTGCCTTATTATATATATATATATATGTTCTTTAAGTTATTGTACAAACACTGCTTGCTTCATTTTCATTGAAACGTATATACATAGCAAGTATTTATAAAAAATTAAATACGAATCTCAAAACTGATCACTTAAATATTGATTGGTGTGATTGTAGCATGAAGTTAGTTTTAACTTTTTGACAAAACTTTACTAGGATTGTGGAAAACGATTCTATTACATAAACTAATCTAAAACTAATAACTACTAAAGAAAGAAAAATAATTAAAAATAATGTATGTATATCTGTCCAATTAGATAATACTATAAATAAGCACACGCACCACAATCTCCCAAATTAAGCAACAATGCGTAGTTATCTGGAGAAATTAGTTCTTAGTCGGCCAACAACATTTCTCTAACAAGTACATATTAACACACAAACTGGTTTCACACACGGAGATAGTGACACTTTATTATGGCGAAAGAGAGTATGTGCGAGTTTTTAGCGATCGTTAATGAGCGTGGACCACTTGACGACATTGGTACAGTCAACCTATCAAAAAGTTAAAGGTTATTCAATTCAAAGGCAATTCAATTCAATTCAAATTTATTTATTTCGGACAAGAAAGATCCGTGTGTTAGTTTTATTTAATTTAAGATTAACAAAAAACGATCAAAGAAAGGATTTATTGAAAGGATTTTCAACTTTAAGCCCGACACGTAAAGATCAATATCAATTGAGAAAATTTGACGTTTTGTGGTCGGTTGACGAGCTGTTGTCTGTACCTTTCTCCTACCTACCTACCTATTCTTCTTTGTTCTTTTATCGCTTCGTCCCGTTTCTGGTACGGTACGCGCGATTATAATTGTAGATTCAGCCAGTCCGGTCATTAAGAACTTAATCATTTATACGATCTTAGGTATCGCTCGAAACTACCTCTTTCTCGCAACTTTTGGGTAGAGGGCAGTTGAATTAAAGTTGTAGGGGAGGCGGTAAAGACTAAACACATTTTAAAAAAGCTATAAAACCTACAAACCTTTGACTGAATTTATTCCCTTGCATTTAATTCCCTTACGGTATGGTATTACGAGAAATTATCAAGCTAAGAGTCTTTTCCGACTATCAGTCAGTTTAATTATGAGTTTCCCAAATACGGGCTATCTAATCATTTCCCAAAGCGGCAAGATTCAATGAAATTCCAAGCGATTAGAACATTCGCGGCGACCTCAAAGTAGTTCAAGTTACTAGATAGTATGATATGGACAATAGAGATTGAGTGTATCGATTACGGTTAAACCTTGTTTGTTATCCGAAGATATTTAAGTGCTAGGAAGACCTAACCCTAGATTACTACGTATAGTCTTACTATGTAACTATATAAAACATGCACATGAGCTAGATTAAGGGGAGACGAAATTATCTCGAAGTAAAGAGGAAATCCTTATATTACGAGATATTTACACACGCACTGTATCAAATCTTTGACAACTTGTTATTTTCTGTGTTTTGGGAAATAAACCTTGAACTAGAACTTTTTTTACCAAGGGCGTACCTACCCAGCTTACCTTTTTCTTCGGAAGAGGGCATGCTAAAATGTTATTTTGATCAGTGGTTAAGAAAGGAGCTTTTAAATCTAGGTGCACATTGTTGTATGTCTTTATCGAAATACGAATAGAGATTTTTGACATACGCCGTTCTATCATTAAAAAGGCATCGAACCTAATAGGCATACCCAAAGTTGCAAGTACCTAAAATTAGGTTTTTTTTTGTGTACACCCATGAAACATAAACCAATCAATAGAGAAAAAAATTACAAACAACAAATACTCTTTGACAAAATGTCGTAAATGATATACTTTGTTCAAAATGTCCGCTTGAATATGTAATATTTATTTTTATTAACATAATCAAATTGAAAATCTGAATAAAGTATATCATTTATGACATTTTACCAAAAAAAAAGTTGTTAGTAATTATTTTCTCTTTCGATTAACATATGTTTCATATGTGTACCAAAATAACATAATTAAAGGTTACTTGAAACTTTAGGTATACCAGGCTTCATGCAAAAAGTTCGAAGTCTTATATAAATCATCTGTTTAATAACCGTTAGTGTATCATTTAAAATGTATCTTGATGTCTTTTGCAATATGTAAAAAAACATTATGGTATCTATTTTGCAATGATGATAATAAATCAATCATAATACAATAAGTCCGTCGTGATAAGTCCGTGGCTGTCACGACAAATGCTGAGCCTTCTCGACCCATCTAATTTATATTGTTTTGTGTATATTTTTTTCTCTTGTGTGTCGAATAAACGTTTCTTTCTTTCTTTTCTTTCTTTCAATATTAGACAAGCAAAGTCTGTGAATTAAGACTATAATGTTGATGATAAAGATGATGTTGTCTTCAGTAGCAGTGATCATAGACGAAGCGTGATTGTTTCAGACGGTCGATTTACAATATTTTCTACTTAATTACTAATAACAAATTCTCCAAATAACACCAACCTAATATTTAGCCAAAGAAATCTGCGGTGCGTCCACACCTGCGATCAAGATAGAAGGTGCGATGTTTCGTGGGAGAAAGTCGTCGATTGTTATCTGAATATTAACCGCTTGTCCGCCGTTTGTGGCCGTGTACAAATTATAAAAGGCATTAGGCGACCATTTAAATGAGTTAAAGGCATTAAAAAGGATAATTAAAAATGTGTAATGTGTAAAAATGTGTGTTGGATAGTTATAACAAAATGTCATAATCACATTAAGACCTATCATGCTTAAGTCTTGTACCTAATAACAAAATATTATGAGAGTGTTTATTTTTGTTATTTGAGTAGTGTAACTGGTCATCGTCTCGCAGTTTTAAAGTCTGATTGAAATCAAATGGCGAAGCAACGTAATGCGCCTTGAAAATCGTAAGTCATCGAATAGACTTTTAAGTTTAGTCCATTGCTCCTTCGAAGTTTTCGCCTCCCTTATGTGCACGTACAACGATGCGTCTATCTATCGTTAAAATGAGTTTCGCTTTGGCTTTCGCGTCCAATGCTTTCGTTGCAGCGTTGGCGGATTCCTGCTTGATGAAACTTCATCAAGCAGGAATCCGCCAACGGATGGACAACTGTCCATGCCCTCCAACACAAGCAAATTCTCGGCCGCGAATGCCCAATCGTCGTAGTTCTCTTTGCCTTTTAACTTTGGCACGTTCACTACAAAGTTAGAACTCATATTTTTTTACACTATTTTAGATTTCAATCACTGAAAACACATACAATTGTTTGATACAGATATTGCCCATACCATAACCTAATGAATGAATGAATGGGTTTCCAGTTAACGAACGAGTAGTAATTTTTATTTTTTTAAGTACCTAAGTACAAAGACATTGCACATCTATAGAGTTAATAGGCCATAAATATTATATTTCCTTAAGCCAACAGATGGCGCTATTATATTTTGATATAATTAACAATTTGTTTCTTTATTTATAGAGAACTACTGGACTACCAAATAAGGTAGACGTAGAACAAAAACTCAAGAACCCCAGAAAAACCTAACATAATTAACGACCTCTGAAGCCGAGAGGAGTATGCTGGACTTGGCGTCACCATCTCTGAGGTCCTGGATTCGCTTCTTGTTCTGGTCAATGTAGAAAACGAACTTTTCTACGCTGTATCGGGTCTGAGGTGTTGTTGTACCTTCGTTGTTTCTGATTTCTATAACACAAGTGCTTTAGCTAATTACTCCTACCTTAGGATAAGTGCAATATGTTGATGTTATCCAATATTTATTTTATTATGGTTCGTAATTAATACATCGTTATTGTGATAAAAAATTATGTAAAGGAGTACTTTGTTCATATTTATTCGAGATTCTTCTTTGTATTTCTCGTAAGTTGGATGCTTAATCATTAACGTACTACTGAGACAGAGACAGATTAAGATCTATTTATAACACCTATGTAACATTATAGAACGCAATAAATATGTTGAATCGAATTGAATTGGATAGAATTGAATTGAGACAGAATTCGATCAGGCGAAGTCGCAGTTAGGATCTGTAAATTTCTAACCTAGAGCATTGAGCTAAATTCGCATTTATACCAAAGAGAGAACCAAAGTTAAATCCGAAATTAATTGTTTTAATTAAGTTCTAAAGAACAAAATGTGCCTGGCAGCTTTAAAATTTGCAATAAAGAAAACATTATAGCTTCTGCACTATACTAATTAAATTAGATCATGGATGTGTCAGTCCGCGATCGTGTTACAATTATAGCCACTCTAACCCGTTAATTGGTGCATTCATTAATCACTATAGCATTCTATTTCACTGAGAATCTGCTTTAACTGTGGGAACAGAGTAATCTGGGAGATTAATTCGAAACAATTATTGCGCTGATAATTTCTTGCTGAGTAAAACGGCCACGATGAAGACGGATGGCGGGCGATAAAGATCGTAGGCGAGGCTGGGGTGCGCTTGCGCTGGTGGTACTAAGTTAACGTTTGACTGCTTGGATTCTAATCTATGTTAATATGTTAGCTATACTTTTAACTATATGTACTACTGACACTAGTCTTTAGGAGAAAAACTTGATTGTTGAATTACTTATTCCAACAGGTTTAGGTATAAAATCTGTTGTTATACACTAAATGTTGTTAATAACGATGACCTCCAGCAGAGAGAGATGGCGAGATATCGTGAAGCGCATTAAATCATCCCCCTCCGACACTACTACATAACGACAACGACCGCTCTGTCAAGAGCGAATCGACTAAGAAGAAGAAGAAATACATTTTGGTGGATTAAAGGCTCGTATATACACACTATGCCGAATCAGCCGACAGGATGCGGCAGTATATTATTGGCAGTGTAAACAAAAACCGGCGGCTTGAAGCTGTCACATGTGAAGGGGCCTTAAATTTTGAACTTTAGAATGGAACAGCGGACTTTTCAGATGTTTTTATTCATGATAATATCCATTTAACAAGTACGTCCTACGTTAAGCCATACACCCTGTATAAGTTTCCCCTATCTTTCTACTAAACGTAAAAATTTAAACTTAACAAAAGTTAAAAGCATTCTGCTATGGACATCGGCCAAAGGTGCGCTCGCGCATAATCGCCGTCGCCTCGGGGCGCAGGCGCAAGCCTGTAATGGGTACTTCACTGGGCGGTAGATTAATGCTAAGATTCCGTCTGTCTGGCGTTGTGCATAGAACTAGCTACGTATTATTTAAAAAAAATATTATTGGTTCCCCGTGAACGCTCAATATGCGACGATGGGTAACCTATCTTACTTTCGAAACTCTTCTGTTCGAATTTCAATAGTTCGAAAACGGTTTAACGCAGTTTTGATTACCAGGTAGTTTTTTTACATAATATTATAAGTAATAAATTTATTTTACCGATGTTTCATTTTCCAGAAAAACAGATACCCGATTATCAAAACCATTTTTTTAAAATTAACCGTTGTTTTACCAATAATTTTTATTTCTAACTGATTCGTAAATACTGCGTATATAATAAGACTAAATTGGTTAGGTTAGGTTAGAACAGTGACCACACACAGCGCGAAGGCGAGCGAACGGAGCGAGCGCAGCGAGCGTAGTGTGCCTGCTGCAGCAGCGGCCGCCGAGCGCTTCTAAACTAAGGATAAGGATGAAAGATTAACTATTATAATATTAGAAGCATTTTTCTGGAAACTAAATCATCTAACATTAATAGCTTTAGCAAATGTTGTGAAAAAAATCAAAACATATAGAATTAAAAAAAAAATAACAATCGGAATATCAGCAATATATCAATTGTGTTTTCGGTATGATAAAAATATGGAAAACGAAAAAAGGACAAAACGTTTTCGGAGAAATAAAATTCGTACTTAAGGAATTCTGATTTAAAATAGGTAACCATTTTCTTTTCCCATATTTTGACAACTAAATTGTTACTTAATTATTGTTATAATTACTTCTATCAGGGTTTTGTACTCTATCCAATTGTATTGATAATGTACATTATTGTAATAAATAAATAAATAAATAACATACGTCCGCTATTTTTCATTTAAAAAAGGGATGGTTGTGTTGTGTTGTCCACATGAATAATAAAAATGTTAGCAACATAAAAAATAATTATGGTATTGATCTTTTCTTACCACACTCTTAATGTTTGATTTTTAATTATTGTTTATATTTTATGAACTATATATCAAGTCAATGCCCCGTTCTAACCAAGTGTCCATTTGCGATAATTCCAATCGTACAAGTGTTTTTACGCGCAGGTGTTCATTCCAGCTAATGTTTTTTGTTCAAGTTTCCACCAGATCCTTGTTTACCAGACCCAGAATTATTGCATATGACTATAGGTACGTAATACTCGTATAAGTAACTGGTATCAGTTTGCCTTTATTAACATTATTAGCCACAAATCCCTTCGTCACTTCCGGCCCAATCTACATTTCTCATATTAGATGGCATGACTGGAGCTTTGGGGTCTATTACATAATTGGGGCCCTAATTATGGGGTCCGTAACCCATAGATGCCGATCATTATTGTTCTAATGTGATACTTTACCAATGGAATTTGTGGTTTTAGAGCCGAGGTAAACGGCTTTAGTGGAATGATCAGAAAGTTGATACAAAATGAAACATAGAGGTATTTTCGTAAAGGAATATAAGTGGTTAACCCAACCAGTGGTGACATATGGAACTAAAACGTGGCCTCTCACTATGGACCTCATAAGAAAGTTCAAGGTCGCACAGCGGGCTATGGAAGAAAGGGCTATGCTCGGTGTTTCGAACGAATAAAGTCGCTGACGTAGTCCGACGGATTAGCAAGCTGAAGTGGCAATGGGCGGGGCACATAGCACGTAAAACTGACGGCCGATAGGGGCAGAAGGGTTCTGGAACGGTGGCCCGTACCGGCAAGCGCAGTGAAGACGTCCACTCACAAGGTGAACAGACGACCTTGATAAGGTTCCAAGAAGCCGTTGGATGCAGGCCCGACTGACTGACCTTACCTGACATTACCAAAAAATTGCACTTTAAAGCTTAATATTACGCAAACGGATCCTTGAATAAAAAATAATGATTGCACACCCACAATATTTTTCAACGACCTATCCAATGACACCCCACTCCACACCATGCGATAGACAAGAAAAAACGTCCCCACTTTACGTGTTGTGTAAGTCAATCACACTGAATCATGGCTTTCGAATACAAAGTCTCTGAGCTAAGCCGCGGACAGACGGACAGACAGACAGACATGAAGAATCTATAAGGGTTCTGTTATCACTACGGAACCCTAAAAAATATTTTCCCATACAAACCGTAACAGAAATCGTGTTTGAGCACGAGAATAACAAATGTCGGCAAAATTTCAATATCACCAAAGGTAAGTTCTTCTGGGTTAGGTTAAGTTAGAACAGTGACCAAAACGCTAAAATTTTAATTTGTATTTTTTAATCGTTTCCAAACCGGTTTAAAACCGACTTCAAAAAACTAAAAAGCTTAAAATAATCTTAACACTTAAGTACCCAATCAGTTACTTTTGAAGTCGGTTTTATTTTTTAAATCAAATTAACTTATTTCATTTATTTTATTGATAAATCCTAATCAAAATAAATCTTACAAGTGCAAACAAATTTTTAACTGCTGAACACCGATTTCATTTCCTATTTTTCCACCCTTAGGAGTTAATTTTTTTCGCAATTTTTTATTATAAGTAGTGTCTTTGAAGTATAATCTATTCAATAAAAAAAACCCATCAAAATCGGTTCACATTTGTCGAAGATATTGGGTAACTTAGATACTAAAAATCATTCGGCGTGGACGGAGTTCATGCAATGCTTGATGATTTTCATATAAATTCCATCATCAGAATTTAACCAAATTTATATGGGACCATTCTGAAAGTATTACCTTTCAAACAAAAAAGAATTATCAAAATCTGTAAACGTAGTAACGAATGATCGCGATGATGATAAAAAGAATAGATTCTGACGAATTGACAATCTCCTCCTTTTTTGAAGTCGGTTAATAAAATGGTGCATTAAATCAAATTATTTCATTCACTCTAATCTGGCCAGCGAGTCATGTCACACCGCTAATTGAACCTCGCATCGTTAAGCTCGTAATACAGCCGATATGCGTTATATTAGCCAGCTGACTGCTCGTTAACTTTCTATCGTGTCGCCGGTACTTGCATGACACATATCACTACCCTCATTAAAGGCTGTCAGGAGTACAATTTTCAGGATGTCCCTTAAGTAAGTTGTCCGACTATATATGAATGGACGTGATCTGAGGGGCATGTCTACTTGTGGGCTTGTCTGATTAAGATAATACAAAATACTTACTCTCCCATGTATGATGACAATGATACATGGGATCAATGACAAATTTACATGTTTCCCATCTAGAGACATGTAAATTTGTTAAAAAATACTCTGAATTTTACAAAAAACGAGAAGACGTTAATGTGACATATAAATTACGCCATAAACAGAAACTGACTATTGTCAGAGTACCGGATGAGTATAGCTTAAGGCGGGATGTAGGTATTCCTACATCCCGCCTTAAGCTATACTCATCCGGTCCCCTTTCCATGTCCATAAAAAATTTTAACTCGATAAAAAATATTGACAAAGAAATCACTTTTATAAATAAACTTTAAAAAAAATTAATTTCTAAACATTACTATGCTATAAGTGAAACCTAAAGGACAAATTATAAAACTAATTAACTTAATACTTCTAATAAATTCGTATGGTCCTCCCCTCTCCTAATTGCAGTGCCCTACAGGGCCCATAATGTCTTATAGCTGTAGTCATCTAGTTTTAAGTTCATTAGGGAAGCAACACAAATCACAATCACATTCCACTACAAATTAGGGAGCTACCACTGAAACTATTCAGATCAAAATTACAAAAGTGGCTGATTGAAAAGAGTTTCTATAGTCTGAAGGAGTATTTTGACATAAAAACTTAATTGTAATTTAATTGTTGTAGTATTTTGTTATTTATTAATTTATTGACTTTTTAATGATTTTGCTATTGATATTGTTGACATTTCAATTTTTTCTTTTTAATATTTAAATTTTGACATTTTTAACATTATTTAATATTTATTTGACCGTTGGATTTTTATTTATTGTTTGTTTGTGACATTTCAAGTATTTTATTGATAGAATTAAATGATTACTTGTTATTGCTCAGTTAACTATCGATTATTATAGTAATTTTAAATTTAATTATAATGTGTTAAAATTTTGCATGCCGAATCGCGGTAAAATATGCGGACGTTATTATTGTGACCACCTGTACTACCATATTTTATGCAATAAATACTATTTCTATTTCTATTTCAATAAACGATTGAGTATTGAGTATAATACTTATCAGTGTCTAGATAATAAGGCAAAGCATTAATTAGGCAACCCTTTGAGCGAAAACCATGTAGCGAAAACGCGCTGGCTGGTCCAGCCTCACATATAAGAATTAAAAATGTATTATTTTAAATACAATTTCTATTATTTAAAATATTATCTTAGCAATAACCTCGACCCTTGAGTCAAGATGCGCGCATAAAGGATTTGGTGTCGCTATCTCTGATGATGTCCGGGTTCGATTCCCGGTCGATCAATGTAGGAAAATTACTTTTCTATATTTTCTTGGTTCTGGGTGTTGTGGTACCGCCGTTGTTTCTGATTTTTTGTAACACAAGTGCTTAATGGCTACTAAGAATAGGATCAGAGCAATATATGTGATGTTGTCCTTTATTTATTTGTAAAGCTAAACTACTGTGATGTATATAATATTTTCAGTTGAGTCAGCATGTAGAATATATTGACTGCTACACCTTGCTTTACCTACACATTTGCTTGCAATTTTATTTAAATCTCTATTTTGTAGAATTCATGCACCGCTTAATAGGCTCGTTATGGGCTACAATCAATTACATAAAAATATAGCTAATAGCACGAGTTCTCTCAACAATTCATCAAATAAACCAAATGACATTGATATATTCTCAAGCGATTTTACAAGATTCCGCAAGAATTTGATGTAGTTGGATTAACTGTTCTTCTGCTGTTTTTCTCTTTAATAATGCACAATAATATGCTACTTTTAAAAATAAATGATGTTATACAAATACGAGTATTAATAATTTAGATAATAAACAATCACAAAATATTTAAATCTACTTAAATGCTACGTTGATTCAATTACTTTTGTGTAATACCTGTAATTAAGATAGCACTTAGCTTGATATATTAAATAAATAAATAAATAATAAATTAAATTGTTTCCACAATCACACCAATTAGCTAGCCCCAAACTAAGCAAAGCTTGTACTATGGTGACTAGATAACGGATAAATATACTTAAATACTTATATAAACATCCATGACTTAGGTACAAATGCTCGTGCTCATCACACAAACATTTGCCCCTTGCGGGATTCGAACCCGCAACCGCTGGCTTTGTAGTCCGGAGCGCGAACCACTACACCAGACGGTCGTCTACATTACATTAGCATGTATAGTTAATGTTGTCTAAAATAGTGTTTGTCTTGTTGGTGTTAATATATAAATAAATAACACCTGTTCCTGTTAGATCATGTTGACCATGAGCATGACCATGATTAAGTGCATTTTTTAATGGATTTACAAAATACGTATGTAATCATAAAGCTTAAAAGAATTATAATATTACTTAAGATATTTATACCAAACCAAACGATAATCTAGTCATACGCATCTAGTGTTTCGGTAACTCAGAACTGAAAATAGATGTTCTTCAAACCAATAATGACATTGATTTAAAAGTCAATAGGTAATCCAACAAGCCAGTGAGTAATTAGTATGGTGTAACGAATATTGATGTTGCACATGCGATGATTATTTTGTGTTAACTAGATTGGCTGGCTTGTGTCATCATTGGCCAGTGTTTTGTGCAAATTATGCCAAATTAAATAACGTGGCTTCACTTGATGCGTATATTTTTTTAACCTAAAATACCTTTTAATATATTGGTCTGCAGGAGCATTGAATCAGAGGACATGGAAATAGGGAAAAGAGGCGTTTGACCTACTTGTCAAAGATCTAACCAAACTAATGATTTCTACAAAAAGTAAGTCTAACCTTTTTGCATGTCTAGAAGGAACCCCATTGAAATGTTATGCTAATATTATGGCGGATATAAGTAATAAATAATAGAAAAAAGAGGAAAGATGTAAATCCCACAAGTTTTTTTCAACTTATTTTTTATATTGCTCTATCCAGGGCACAGAACGAATAATTGTCTAAGGTATTATTTAATTACAAATTTTAAATTTATTTAATTACAAAAATTAGAGTATGTTGGTGTCAGAGGTAAGTTGCTGAAGTGGGTGGAAGCATTTTTGAAAAAAAGAACCTTTCGAGTTAGAATCGGCGATATAGTTTCAGATGAAAGAGATATACAAAGTGGTGTACCCCAGGGGTCTGTTCTTGGCCCAGTGTTGTATATAATATTTACTTTCGACCTACCTAAATATTTGGACTGTAAAGTTAGTATGTTTGCTGATGATACAAAAATATTTGCCAATCCTCTTATTGAGTCTGAACGCCTTCAGGCAGACTTAACTCGTATAGCTAACTGGTCTAAAGAGTGGCTTATCAAACTAAACACACAGAAATGCACTGTTCTCCACATAGGTAACCGAAACCCTCATCACTCATATGAAATAGAAGGTGTGCCATTGCAAAAAGTCCAAGTACAAATTGACCTTGGGGTACATATCGCCAAAGATCTGAAATGGGAACCTCATGTCACGGCTATAATTAAGAAGGCCAATAGTTTCATTTACCTTATTAGAAAAGCTTTTGGGCATTTGACACCTGATATGATGCTGAAAATATACAAAACTTATGTAATGCCTACCTTGGAATGCGGTTTTCAAATCTGGAGCCCGTATTTCAAAAAGGACATAGAAGCACTAGAAAAGGTACAGCGAAGATTTTCCAAGGTTCCAAAGGTTTTGAAAAATAAACCTTATGAAGAAAGACTGGCAATGTTGAAACTTACAACTTTAAAGAAACGAAGAGAGCGAGGAGACTTAATAGAAGTGTATAAAATATTACATGACCACTATGATCTCAATAACTTTGATCAGGAATTATTTCAGTACTCTCAAAATACACACTTAAGGGGACACCATCTCAAGTTATCAAAGACCCGTTCATTTAAAAAACCCCACAAGCACTTTTTTAATAACAGAGTGATCGAGGCATGGAACAAATTGCCACCAGAAGTGGTGTCAGCACAAACTACTAACCAGTTTAAGAACAGATTAGATAAGTATCTGGAGGAAAAGATAACTTAAACTATGACAACGAGATGCAGGCTGTTATCAGTTGTTTCAACTGCTTGCCTGCCAATAACATAATAATAATAATAATATTACCTCAACCTTGTTTAGTTTTTTCTAAATAGAGTTTGACGTTGAAACAAAACTTCTATGAGTAAGTACTGCTGGCTTTCGATAATTGATCTATCAGCCAACTTAAACTCAAAAGTTACATACAAACAAAAAATGATAAAAACCTGTCAAGTAAAAAGGGGTGGTGTTAATCCATACTAATAATATTATAAATGCGAAAAACTATGTCTAACTGTCTGTCTGTAACGTTTTCACGTCTAACTAAACATCTAAAATAATTTTAATGAATTTTAGTAATATGTTATAGTAGACCTTGTAAGACGGTATAGGCTTTTTGTCGTGTAAGATGAACCGATTTTAATGAAATTTTTTACGGAAATAACTTGAACCCTAGAGAAGGATAAGACTACTATTTTTAATCTATTTCCTAAGCGAGTAAAATATGGTGTGATAAATCGTATGCCACGGGCACAGCTATTTATATATATATGTAGTGATACCACTATGACGCCGTGGTGACTCGCGTTAGTATTGTAAAGCAATTCAAAACCAGGCTTTACAAACGGAAGACAACGGGACGCTCTCAGTCAAGCCGCGGGTTTCGACTCATGATTACATGTTATTTGAATGGTCAGTGCGGGTAAATGCGCCGTTGTACAACAGTCGACGAAATTAATACATTCCAGTCCCCTGGGATACCTTCGGAAATACCTTTGGAACGTCCTTAATAAGATATTACCAGATGGCTCAAGCAACATGTTAATAGCTTTTTAAAGAATTTAATACTTTAAAATCACAAATATTCTTAGATTTCGTGGTCTTCCTTGAATTGTAAAATGTAATTTTTATTAGACAGGTTTGATACTTATGACTAATAGGTGTCAAATTGAAATAAAAAGTAAAATTCAACATCTTAACCAGTCTCCTCGGGACATAAAGCCTCTCCAATGCACGTCACTGAGCCAGTTAATCGAATAATATTTTCTATCTGCAAGCTGCAACTTCGTAAGTTTTGAAACTATCATAAAACACAACATGTAGTTATTATCTTTTTAGATTTTAGTAAATTGGAATACCAAATAAATCAATTTTTTTTTAAATAATCTATAAATGTAGGAACCTGTTCATATTTAAAATGTAGGAACCTTTCCTTTCATTTAAATTTTCTATCTTAAATATTTAGGGTGCTTTCTGTTTATACCCTTTATATAAGTAACATCTCTATTTAGCCTAATGTTCGACTGGCAGTGCCACGTGGCATGCCCACCTTTTGTACGATTTTTATTTGTGCTTTAAAGTTGAAATAAATATAGAAGTACATAAAGGCACATACCTTACATCAAGTTTAGTTGCGCCCCATCTTATAAGGATGCATATTAATTTAGATATCACTTTAGGAAGTTACATTGTTTTAAATATCGATCTACTCATCCCTATTGTCCCATTTCAAGTACATCCCGCTGCATCCTATCACTCGCATCGCTCTTGAGTCCACTCCACAAACCAGAATACGCACCCTCAGGCTACACTCTTGCGCACCTGACTTTTCCACCCACGAACACGATCACATCTCTATGTAACTTACACATTGACGCGCCCACATGAAGTTGCTAGTTGAACCTTAGTACTAAAGACGCGACGTACTTTATAACTTTTGAAAGTTCGCGGTTGTCGCATATCATGGTGAGAGTCTACGGAGAAACGCGTAAAACAATGGGTTATCTCAAGAACTGGTTTCCTGAGATGAAGGACGTGTGTTGCTAGATGTGTATAACTTAATTAACATTGGTTAAAACTGATTGTCTTGTTGGAAGAGATTGAACGTGTTACAAGATGTTTATGCTTCGATAAGGGTGAGTTATCGATGAAATATGGAAGTAAAACAAGTCACGTGCTTTTTTTATGAATTGTGTCTATCGTTCACATTCAGAATGCAATCTCGTCTATATTTTTCGACATTAAATTAGATTTCGCGAGATACGAGATTGGGGTAGCATACTGTGTTTCGATGCACAGCTTGAGATCTTTTTCAGTTAAGGTTGCATACCTCAAAAAGAAAAACAGAACTCTAGGATTCTTTTGGAGTTTTCAGTCAACTTCTCTTATCGGAGGTATGTATTATGATGAAATTCCATCAAATACTCTACGAGTGAGTTTTTGGGTATCATGCTATGTGACATAAATGGCCGCTTCTTTTTATTGCATTGATTTAGGTTTGTATTTTGTATTGTTAAAATTTCCAAGGTATTTGATATTAATTTCAACTTGATACCTCCGTGCTTGAGAAAAGGGGTCCTACCAGCCAGATGGTCCACAAAGTAATCTTAAAAGATTTCTATTTTTCATCTAAGGTACAGAATCCTACAAAATTACCATCAAAAATCGTTCAGCTACTACTATTCTTCTACAAAATGTCTAACTAAACGATTGGCGCAGTGGCGTGGCGTTTTGTCTCAAACGCAAAGGGTTTGATCCCTAATCCGAACCAATTCAGAAAACGAACTTTATTAAATTGACTTATGTCTGGATGTGCTGGAAGACCCCCTTGCTTCCTGCCTCTTGGCATTATCTGGTACCTCGTAACCATCGAACATGTGATACCCAGCAGTTACGAACCATCTTTCTCCGCAACTAGCAAGTTATTTTTCACTTACATTAGTATGAAATGACAACTCCTGTCAACGCTCGCCCATACAAAAACAGTAGATACTGATTAAAAAATGGCTGAATTTGTTTTGAACAAATCCTAAGACATTTCTACTCTTTAGAGTATCTCTATGCTCGTAACACATGAATGTTCATCCCTTGTTGCGCATGTTTATTTATTAACAAGCTACGAATCTCCCTGAAAGTACTCAGCTTAAAAAACACGTTCTCAAGCATCTTTAGCCATGAAGCCAAATCGTGATCAAGTACTTGCAATCTTGCATCCAAAAAATGCAGCACAGCTTGTAGCCGATGCAATGACATCTCTGACGAATAGCGCGGGTCGTTGACCTGCGCCCGCCATTCAGCGCAGTGCCTTTTTCGAGTTTTTGCGCGCGCGGGTAAGGATAGAGAGTCGACTGGTTTTGTGGTGTCTTCCCTTGGGATAATGTAGTACGAAACGGTAAGTTTAGCATACGTCACTTCCTTCATTCTTTTAAACAGCTTCTCATTTAGGACTAGTCTCTGCCCGCGACTAAGTCTGCAAATAATTTGGATCGCCTAATGAAAAATCACCACGAGTACAAAAAAAACAAGATAAAAAATGACCTATGTGTTAAACTAGATCAATATTTTAAAGTGTGTGTGTAATTTCAGCAGAGATTATTAAGCCAATTAAGCGGAATTAAGTAAAAAATCTAATCCCCCCATTTCGGGGAGGACTATGTTCAGCAGTGGACATCCTATGGCTGAAATGATGATGATGAAGATGAAGTAAAAAACATACACTTTCACATTAATTATACGAGTAATTTATATATCATTATTTCATTGGCAAGATTAATTCTCTTTTTGTTATTATATTGCACTTTACATTTTTTGTGCACACTGTTAGGAATTATTAAAGTGTTAAGCCAGAGTCTGGCCATAAATAAACCAGTTTTATGTGCCCCCCTTAAGATCCTCTTGTCTGTCTATTGTCCAACAGACACACGCACACAACACACCCAATAGTCCTAGCTATCAGTAAGGGAAGTAGCGAGTTATTCCCAAGTGTATAGACACTTAGTTGTCATAGGACAACTACAAGCAAAAACCCGGAAAAAAAATTGTAACACAGAATATGGAAATAAATGTTATATTAATTTATTTTTAGCCTAACGTTCCTCACCTCAATGTCTGTACTTCTGTAGAACGTAAATTAAATACTACCCTGCTCGCACAGGTATACATTATTTTCTATTCCTTTTTTTTTGTGGCAGCTAGTGGTGACTGAGTTTGTTCCGGCGTTTCTTCTCAGCACTTGCCAGATTGTCTGTGTCTTGTCTGGAAGCGCTAGTATGGCCCAAAAAATAAGGAGACATGTTCTGCCCCATATGGGCCAATAATGTTATTATTGACGTTCATAAGTGGCAGTTTTCTGTCCTAAACTGAATAAATGATTTTTGACTTTGACTTCGTAAGAATCGCGCCCAAATTTTCCGGGCAATAATTTTCTTACTTTAAGGCCATGACGATTGGAATATTTTAACATAGAGCACATACCCTATACAGTAGAAAAGTCATGTCTTATTCGACAAAATTTTCCATTATTTTTAAATCTGTATCTGTACTATTTTGTATGGGCGAGAGTTGACAGGACTTGTCATTTCATACTAAATGTAGGTAAGTGAAAAATCACTTACTAGTTTTGAAAAAATATGGTTCGTATCGCTGCTCTATAGAGTATGTGCTCGATGTTTACAATCACATTTCAGCCATAGGACGTCCACTGTCCTCCCACTGACACTGTGACACTGACACAGGCCTCCCCCAATGACTTCCACTTTTAATATTAATAAATTGTTTTCACAATCACACCAATTATCTAACCACAAACTAAGCAAAGCTTGTACTATGGTGACTAGGTAACGGATAAACAGACTTAAATCTATATATATATATATGTTACAGTTCAAACCCGTTTTTCGTTAGAACTCGTTTTCCCTAGTTAAAACTAGTTTTTACTAAATGCCTTTGTTAAAACTAGTAATACCTAGTTAAAACTAGAATTTACCACTGATATATAAAATTTTCAGATAAAACTAGTTGTTACTCTGAGCATTAGTTAAAACGAGCACTAGGGAAACTTATTTGGGATTAAAAACAATGTAATAAACTTATAAAAATATTTAATAAAAAGACCTAGAACACAGAGTCATGTCCTAGTAAAAACAAGTCTCGTAACTCAGTTCTTCTACCGTAAAAAGTTGTGAGATCCATGAAATACCAAGTCGGTTGATTTATTCAGTCCCTACTTAAGGGACCTTCTGTCTTAAGTTATTACGTAATTAGCTAATCAACAACAACAACATCTTATAGTAACCACATTAATATTATCATTTATCATTAATATTAAAAATCTTTCATATTTAAATAAAATAGATTGAATTAGCCATCGCATGAAACTCACAAGCAATACATATTATAGTAAATAAGATTGTTTAGTGCGATTGCAAAAGTTGCGAGCCTTGTTTTTTTTACAAGTTTTGTTTTTGATGGCATTGTGTTTCCATGCGATGGCCAAGTCAATCTATTTTATTTAAATATAAGATTTTTAATATTAATGTGGTCACTATAAGATGTTCCTTAACAATATTCCTTTAAACACAGAATAAAAAATTATGGAACAACCTTAAAATAAAAAAAGATGAGAATCTACTTATTATTGCAAGACAAACTATTGTGCCCTTAAGAGTTACAAAGGTAACCATTTTTCTTGCAGATACACCTTTTTAACATACATCCTTTTTTGCATAGGTACGCAGCGCATAAATCCTTGGCGTGTTCCTATGGCTGCTTCCTTAGCAACAGTTCTCAATGGTAAATTTGTATTCGGAACATCTCTATGCAAAAACCTCGGTCGGAACAGTTTTAACTGACTTGCTTCGGAAAAACGCGTTTTATCTAGTAATAACTAGTTTTACCTGATATTAAATTTTGAGCATTAGTTAATTCTAGTTTTAACAAAGGTATTAAGCAAAAACTAGTTCTAACTAGGGAAAACGCGTTCTGTCTAAAAACTGGTTTTAACTGCAACATATATATATATATAAATAAATCTCTATTTCACTTGGTCATCGCATCATGCGTGAACGGATGGAACAATTCCGCTAATTCTTTTTTTGTTGTCACATCACACATCACACCAATTATCTAACCCCAAACTAAGCAAAGCTTGTACTATAGCTAATAAGTAGTATTATAATAAGCGCAAAGTTCAATCAACACTTAGTTCACACAGATGAGATTGAATTGAAAAGCTCTAAGTATGATAACACATTATATCACTCACTAAGCTGATATTATACCAATAACGCTGTAAATGCTTGGGAAACCGGAAAATGTACGGTAAATCAGAAGGTGACTATCACTGACCTTAATTAAATACCTACATCTGTGTACATCTAGTCGGCAACTAATCAACTTAATTACTAGATTTTGCCGACTGCGCGAGTAAATTAGGTACAAAACGGGCGATTTAGTACGACCTGTTGGGACTTACACAAACTGATTTCATTGAAGAGAAACATGATTTACTTATTTAAAAACAAATTTATTTCTGCAAATAGGCCCAAATTAAAAGATTTTACACATTACAATTATTATTTTTACCCAACCACAGCTCGGGATAATTATACGAGCGCCGAGAAGAAGCAGCGCAAGAAACTCGGTTTGTTAACACATACTGTATTAGATGGATAGATTGGATGGGTGACATATACATAGACAAATACATATGACCCGAAGTAGTGATAGGGCAAAATATTGGAATGTGTAAAAGTGCCTCAAGACTATTTGCATAAAACTTTTAAGTATCATTATTATTCGCTCCATAATTTATACTTGATTAATAATCCTATAGTGTTACATTTAGGAATATACACAGACTACCGCGTCAACCTACCACCAAACGTAAAATTAAAAATCGAAAAGTACTTCAAGTTGAAAATCGGCTCCATTACCTTTATCTTTTTGGGTAGGTTGTCCTGCCGTTGACTACATAACAGGACTGCGTACAATAAAATATAGAGTTTTATTAAAAGTGACTCCAATCAATTTTTGCAACTTGCTTGCGTTTGCCGTCTTCGTTTAATACCAACGGTATCGGGCGTAAAACGCGACTTAAAATGAGTAACAATTATTTTATTGCATTAATCACAGCACAACCCAACACGCTCCGTGTGAAGCGCCCTTCTGTAATGACGCAGTGAGCGCCCTTAAGCTCTGAAGCTCGCTTAGCAGCGATTAGCCAACAAGACTTAGCTCATTACCGCTCAGCTTTAACACGCGACTATTAGATATTGATCACTGTGTTGAGCGAACTGATATTGAACTTGTGTTAGCTGATATAATCGGATGCGATTAGTGCTTGTTTTATATTATTAAATATTTTAAAGGCGTCGATATAGTACAATGAATGTTTGGTATCAATATACCTACATTTGTTGCGTAAGTAGGTACTATGAAATAGTTCTATATAGTAGCTGAGTAATGGATAGCTCATTATCTTAATCCTCTGGTTAAGTATACTAAAAAGTTATACTCTGTACAAAGCGATAGTTTATCATCATCATTTCAGCCATAGGACGTCCACTGCTGAACATAGGCCTCCCCGTTGACTTCCAGATTGGCCGGTTGGAAGCGGCCTGCATCCAGCATCTTCCTGCGACCTTTACCAGGTTGTCTGTCTAACTTGTGAATGTCCTACGCTGCGCTTGCCGGTACGTGGCGTCCGTCAGTTCTACTTGCTATGTGCCCCGCCCACTGCCACTCCAGCTTGCTAATCCGTTGGGCTATGTCAGCGACTTTTGTTCTTTTACGGATCTCCTCGTTTTTGATCGATCTCACAAGAAAACACCGACCATAGCCCTTTCCATAGCCACGCTGTGCGACCTTGAGCTTTCTTATAAGGCCCATAGTGAGAGGCCACGTTTCAGTTTTATATGTATAGACGACCTCCGTAGCCGAGAGGCGAGCATACCGGACTTGGTGTCACTATCTCTGAGGTTCCGGGTTCGATTCCCGGTCGGGTCAATGTAGAAAAATAACTTTTCTATATTGTCTCGGGTCTGGGTGTTGTGGTACCGTCGTTGTTTCTGATTTCTGTAACACAAGTGCTTTGGCTACTTACCACAGGATCAGAGCAATGTATGTGATGTTGTCCAATATTTATTTATGATGACGAGAAGACGTTGTATAATTTTAAAAACGCTGCCTAGCCGAGTTGGATTCGACGATTGACCTCCTTCTCAAAATTGGATCTACCCAACTGGATCACTTATCCCAGGTAGACATATAGTCTACAATTTCAAAAGTAGAGCTCCCAACGGATAGTTGGGTCCACTGATCAGGTAAAACTACGTGTTGGGTCGTTTTTATTTTCTATGTTACTTTTAATTTCTAGCTATAACACCTCCATTACACTTATAGTGACTTGACAACAGAGTCCGTCACACTTTTCGGATACTACATAAGTCACAATTATTTTATAAACAACAGAAGTAGTAGAAACTCAAGTGTTTATGATTATTTAATAGATGTATTATCAAAATAATTTTAGTAAAAAAAATATGTGAACTTGAATATTTTAGGAGAATTACCATTTTTTCTAGAAGAGGACTTCTCATTGTCGATGAAAACGAATACCTAGGTACCTACCATACCTTTTGTTGATTAAGCTACCTATATTTTATTTATTTCTGCTTATATATTCGGTCCACTGCTACATATATATTAGCTAACTCTTCCTGCGGCTTAGGTAATTATTATTAGGTCAATAAAACCTGTATGTGTCTTAACGAGGTTACAATTTTGTATTCAATTAGCGCTAGAACCGCTAGTTCACTAATTTATAGAACGCTTTAACCAACCGAAAGCTTGTTCGTCTTACGTCGTGGACACTCAATTATTTCGCAAGCCGAAACCTGTATTGATAATCCAATCTTACAATTTATGCCATGTAAGAAGTATCTGTGCCAGAATATACAGGGTGTAACGGGGGGAGTGGATCATCGTAAGACAAACGATGAGGGACTTCAATACATATCGATATGACCCCCATGTATGTTCCACGATATTCAGTGGTTTCAAAGTTATTGAGATTTTTGTGAAATTTAAGTAAAAAACTGGAATTCAGTATAAGTCGTCACTGTAGCTCAAGGGTATACTATCCATGAGTGTGAGTAGTTTTTAAAATAAGTTCTAGAAAAAAAAACAATTATTTTGTTTCACTAGAGAGCCTTGAATGTTGTTAGAAATAATTCGATTTGCAAAACTTTTATGAAGAATTATTTTTTTATTTCAATATGATACGGTCATGACTTAAATCGTTATCATGATCATTAAGAACCACTATCAACACTATAAAATCATGCAAGTAGGTGGAGTAGTTAAGCTACAGTTTAGAATTCCATTTCTTACTTAAATTCACAAAAATCTCAATAACTTTGGAACCATTGAACATAGCAGAACATACATGGGGGTTATATCGATAGGTATTCAAGTCCCCCATTGTTTGACTTACGATGATCCATCCCCGACGTTACACCCTGTATAAAAGGCTTATTACTTTTATTCAATTAAGGGGGTGATTTAACCGTTGTATATGGCCACTTTTACTATGGGAGCAATATAGAAATTGCAAAAAAAACACTTTTAAATAGGTACTAAATTGCCGATCAGATGTTGTAACTTGTATTAGTAAAACTTTTTTTTTTGTTTTGAGATTTGAGTGTTGGTTATTAAGTAGGTATATAATTTCTTGAATTTCAGCAGGGAATTATTCTATTAAAGGAAAATAAATAATTAGAATCTTAAATACTTAATTTTTAAATATAAACTAAGGCGTAATAACGCGAATTAATGTTATCCGTTTGATCCGAAAATACATTATTTATGTTTATCGGACCATGAAACCGGTCAAAGTATAACGTTTGATCTAGAAACAAACCTCAAGTACGAGCAAAAGGAAAGGATTGGTTTGAGTATAGGCGTGATATGTGCAAGGAAAATGTGAAGAAATTTATTGACTGCATATCAGCACTGTCGTTCAATGAGGTTCTTCAAGAGATTGACATTAACAAAGCTTTTGAAAGCTTACATGACCTCATCATTCTATTCTATAACCTGTGTTTCCCACTGATAAAAGTAAAAATAGTTAACAAACCCCTAAAAAACAATTGGCTTACGAAAGGTATTAAACGTTGTAGCATTCATAAAAGGCAGCTATACCTGAAGTACCGATTGTCCTCATCAAATAAAAACATAACAAAAAAGCGCTATCAATGCTATACTAGCATATTTAAAAAATGTATACTTCAAGCATAGAAACATACAAATATACGTTACATTGCAAATTCAAAAAATACCTGCAAAACGTCATGGGACATATTAAAAAAATATATACAAAATATAGATTCTAAGAAAGACATCCGAAAAATCAAACTTATTGATAATAATATAATTGAAAATCCCAATGAGATTTGTAACGAATTTAATAAATTTTATATAAATATGACAAACAAATCCCAAAATGACAATGAAACGCAACTCAGAGATGCAACACAGAATATACCCTTCCATTCAAATAGTATATTTTTAACCCCCATCAACGAAAACGATGTATATAAAATAATTAAAGAACTCAAAAACACCAAATCAACAGGCTATGATAACATTAACACTGACATTATTAAAAAATGCGCTGCTTTTATCTCAAACTCCTTGGCTCATTTAATAAATATCTCACTTGTGCAGGGGCAGTTTCCTACTAGATTAAAACAGTCAATTGTGAAACCCTTGCATAAGAATGGGCCCCATGACGAACTAAATAATTACCGACCTATCACTCTGATTCCCATTATATCAAAAATATTTGAAAAAGTGATGCACAATAAAATCACATCATTTATTACAATGGAAAACTTGCTAATTAAGGAACAGTTTGGGTTTCGGAAGAACAGCTCAACGACTCTTGCTTGTTTTCATTTGGTTAAGGAAGTGACACAAAACTTAAAGCAAGCAATGCACACACTAGCCATATTTTTAGATATGAGCAAAGCATTGGACTTTGTTTCTCATAAAGTACTCCTTAATAAATTAGACCGGTATGGTATAAGGGGTAATGCTTTATCTTGGATAAAAAGCTATTTATCGGATCGACAACAGTGTGTCCAAATCTCGCGGCTATCTAAAAATGTTAGGAACACATATACATCTAGCTACTGCGGTAATCGTTGTGGCGTTCCTCAAGGCAGTGTACTGGGACCACTACTGTTCCTACTATACATAAATGATTTGCCGAATGTTACAGATCAACGATGCATACTTTTTGCGGATGATACCACTCTTATCGTCAAAAGTAAAAATAAAGAAGAGTTGGCTCACATTGCAAATGTTAATTTGATTAAAATTATTAAGTGGCTAGAATGCAACAATTTGAATCTCAATGTTAATAAAACCAAATATATTAAATTTGAAGCAAAATCCAATAATAACGCAAAAATTGACATAAGTTATAATAGTTGTAAGGTTGACAATATTAATTCTACGAAATTTTTAGGTTTGACAATAGATTATTTATGTAATTGGAAATATCATATTGACTCTGTAATAAACAAAATAGATAGGTTCGTTTATGCTCTTAACCGAGTAAGACAAGTAGCATCTAAGGATGCGGCAGTCATGGCATACCATGGATATGTCTCATCCGTGTTACGATATGGTCTCATTTTATGGGGAAACTCGGTAGATATGCCCAGAGCTTTTAAAGCCCAAAAGAAATGTGTCAGAGCGATCTGTGGTGCTCATTATTTAGACAGCTGTAAGCCCCTGTTCAAGTCTTTAAATATTTTGCCCCTTCCTTGCCTATACATTTTTGAGATTAGTATTTTTGTAAAAAAATATCTCCATCTTTTTGAAATAAACAAAAATAAATCGGGATATAGGGGTAGAAGAGTTGATAATTTGACTATTCCATCACAAAGATTAGTTCTTTATTCAAGAAATGTGTACTGTATGTCTATACGAATATTTAATAAACTTCCAGTTAACTTGAAAACATTGACATTTACAAAATTTAAGAACTATTTATTTAATTTTTTAAAAGAGAAAATGTATTATACTATTAATGAATTCCTGACTGATAATATTTGACACTATTGATAATTCTAATTTGTACTGAAATTATTGACATTAATTGTAATGTAAAAATTAACATTTGCACGTCGCATTGCGATAGAATATGTTGGAAAAACAATATCTTTCATCTTTGTATTGAACCATATTCTGGCAAATAAATGATTTATTTATTTATTTATTTATCTGGAACTCAAGCAGTATAGCATTTCTAAAATAGATCGGGCCCAGCCCGCATCGCTTTTTTCTTGTAAACTATTAAAATGAAAAAGGCTGACAATAGTGATTTCTTGCGCTGCTTCTTCTTGTTATTAGCCCACAATTGTCCTAATACTAAGGTAAGGTAAAAAATTGGTAAGTGTAAAATTATCTCTTCACAGTAAATAATTGGTTGTCAATGTTGACAAGAGCCTATCCACGACAAATACGGGTATTTAAAAAAAATTGGTATAAGTCTCGCTCCAATTTTAAAGTTCACGCAGACAAAACGGTAAATAATTTAACATTAACAAAGTTTAGATCAGTTTATAAATACTTTGCGAGATTTTTTCCGTGAAATCGTATCGAAATGTTATCAGTATTACGATTCTAGTAAAACGAGTTGCGGCCATAGAGCAGATGGCGAGATAGCGCGATTTCGTCGCGTTGTTTATGGTGGGCGGGCCGGCCTTATATGGACTTGTAATTAATTGTCGGTGAGCTAAACGTGGCAAGGGAAATGGAATGTACAGACAACAGCTCATCAACCTACCCCAAAACGTAAAATTTTCTTGAGAAAAGAGCTTTCACATCACATTGTTTTTCGAGTAGATTTTATTCGTACCTATAAACGACGACTTTCTAGTGGAATAGGTAGTTCGCGCTTGGAACTATAAAGCAAAACCTTTAAATTGTGGGTTCAAATCCTGCAATGTTTATGTACTAAGCAACAAGTTTTTATACCTATTGATTGGATAATTAAAAAAAAATATTTCAGTTAGTTTATCCGTTATCTTGTTACTACAAGTTACTACAAGATTTGTTTAGTTTGGAGCTAAATAATGGTACGACATTATTACATTTCTCTAAAGATAGTAGAAAATAGTATTTTGTGACATCTGTGACATAGCATTTGAAATGACCTTTAACTTTTTGGGTAGGTTTACCTGCCGTTGACTGTACTCAAATAGTGTTGTCCAGGAACGTAATCCCTTTTTTAAGAATCAATAAGTAGAGCATGTACTATGGCGACTTGATAACGGATAGATATACCGACATAAATACATTAGTAATATCCACGTCTCAAGTTCTGCCTCTAGTGAGCGATTTCAGTCGATTTACTTTATTTTATTAAAAGCACAATTACAGAACAATCAATCCATTAAACAAAATTTAAATCTACGTTTTACGTTGCCATTTTATCACGATTTGATGTGAGCACATCATCATAATCAGCCCACGTCAGTCCACTACTGGACATAGGCCTCTCCCAATGCGCGCCACTGAGCCCGATCCTCGACTATTATTTTCCATCCACTGCCAGCAGCCTTGCGTATATCGTCGCTCCACCTTGTCGGAGGGCGCCCCACGCTGCGCTTGCCAGTCGCGGTCTCCACTCAAGAACACGTCTACCCCATCGGTTATCGGTTCTACGGCAAATGTGCTCAGCCCCGCAATGAGTTCGGCTTAAATATTTCACTTTTAGAAAAGCTATTTATCAACGATGAACTATTTTTCCTTTGTTAGTAAGGACAAACCGAAAATTCTAAAGTATCTACAATATTTTGCATTAAACAACAATTCATGAATAACCAAAACCATTCGTATTATTAACGACTATTTTAGTTGTTCAATTGTCAAAGGTTTGACACAACAAAATGGTAATTCGAATTTATTAGGGTTTTTTTTTAGGTACAAACATACAAAAAATTTCGTGGTGGCCTGTCTGGCCTGAGTACTATCTATTTGTGGCAACACCGTGTTTGGATCGGTGGTCGTATCATGACGAGTCGAGTCACGCGATATCGATCGCTATACCAACTCTGTTCTTAACTCCACTAGTGATGCAGTACAACAAATATTATTATTAAAGTACTTACCAATTTCACATCCCTAGAAAAAGCGATTGGTAGGTACGTGAGATTTGTAGGTATGCAAATAAAACATATCTCTTAAATTGCATTTATTAATTTAAACGAGTATTTATTCCGAGTTTTACTTGATAGTTTCTTTAGAAAGCTTTAAAGCATATAATTCGCCACGCCGTGGGATGTGGGCTTAAGAAAAAATGGCGTGACGATTTGGATGGCATTTTTAGCGACCATCAGACTTCGGGCCTCGGCAGAGATTACTTTAGAGACTTGGGTAAGGCATTTTCCCAGCAGTAGGACAGTTAAAGCTAGATAAAAATGGTTAATTTTGCTAACAGTTGTCACAACACTACATTGCTTACCGACAATCTCAGGCCTCGATCGCTCTCATACCATTGGGCCATTTTCTTGTTAATTAAAGTCATTATTAGATGGAGAATAAACAATAATGCGTAAACATTATAACATAACCGTGTGAAAATAATTTTACTATCAATATTCATTGAGCAACTTTACACATGGCTCTTTATACCAGTTTAATTTTTATGAGTCTTTTTATAGCAACTTGTAATGCATGCTAATAACATCCTTGAGTAAAAACTTATGCAATCGTCCGTTAGATTTGAATAAATACATACATCATCAGGAAATTAAGAAGTAATCGACCGTATTATAATTGCATTCGTTCATATCATGAGAGGTTTCAATGCAAGAACTCATTTTAAACGTCAAATCTTAGTTTTCCAAAAGACATGTTACGTCGGACTCGCATTTTTCGAATTGGTCGTGTTCCTAATTCTTCGTATTCTAATTATTATTAGTTTTAACTTAAGAGTATACCACTGCTTAATCTAGAGTATACTGATTATTCATTCTACCAACCACTAATCTATGAAAATTATTTAAACGGGCGATTCTGACAGTGTTTAAATTATACTGAGAATAAGTTAATGTCAAAGTTGTCACTTGTCACCTAGAAACTGACAAGTTGTATAATCTACCATTGGCATTCTGATATCCTACAAAATTTATCGTTGTAGCAATTGATGACAACCTAGAAGAAATAGAGAATTTTAGTAGGTTCATCCATTCGTTCATCATTCACAATAAAATAAAACTAAGAATAGTGTATTCCCTGAAGTAAGTTGGAAAAACGCAAACGAAGTTATCAAAAAGTAAATTCAAGAAGTAAAATTATTCCTGTTATAGTTAAACTGGTTTAACTTTGTGTTTGGTCGAATCGGGCTTTCGTATTTCTAACTTGATAGTACAATCAATCACGATAATATCAACACAAACGTGTAGGTAAGAATTTTGTTCTGTACTCGTCATTGACACTTTTTTTATGATAAGCAATTAAATTCAATAATAGTTAATTGCATGCCTCCTTGGTACAGGTAACTACTTTAAGTCTTATATCAAAACTGTCGCTTACCAAGACTTGGTAATGTAGTTTTTGACTGTTCAGCTACTACAAACTGACATTGCAAACTGCTTCTACCACATTTTAAACGAGTGAGAGATTTTTGAGTAAAATGATTTACCTAATCATGCTGTGTGGAGACGGCCGTAAAGAATACACTTCCCCACCACCAACAGGAGGCGTGTCGTAAGAGGCGACTAATTCCTGTAGCACGAGACGGGCACAGCGTCTGCGTGCGAAATGTTATAAAAAACTGCATTCGCCAACCCGCGTGGCGGGTATTGGCAATCCCCCCCGATGAAAGTCATTGGGGGAGGCCTTTGTTCAGCAGTGGACGGAGCAAATGATGATGATCTACCTAAGTCCTACTACCGTTTTGTAAGTCAATTATTTACAGTCAACGCCCAATCAAAGCTGATTGCTTATTTGATCAATGCGGTTGACTTACTTGCTAAGCAAATGTGTGTTCGGTTAGGTTCAATATAACCTTCCCAATCCTATAATGAAGTGCGGGTACCGAAGCGTTGGGCCTTATAAGGATTCTTAATCTCAAAAGCGCCCACAAGGTAAAGCCTTAAAAATGCCAGACTTCCTTCCAAAAAAAAGGAAACAAAGTAGTACAAGGTTAACCATAAATAATGGTTGTAGAGTACAGTCACGATTATAAATATATTTTTTTATTGGACTTTAGACCTAATTACTAACGGAATAAGACACAAAGTGAATACTTTTTATTGTTCGGGACTGTACAGAAAAGATTTAAAACTCATTGAAACCTTTTGCGACTTAAAAGTAAGTTAATTTATTAGAAATAGTAATTTAAAAAGCGTTAGTTTTTTTTAAAAGTGAGATTAAACTGTTTACGTGGATTATTCTTTAGAGATGTACTTGTACCATCGCGGACTTATTGTAGGCTTTATTAAAGGATAAATTCCAAAGTAAATACAACGGCAGGTCAACCTACCTAAACGTTAGTAATTGAATTGATTTTCAACTTCATTATTATTATTATTTATTTATTTATTCAGACAACAAAGATCCAACTTGGTTAGTAATACACAAAAACTTACAATTTATGTTAGTACCTTATAATTAGTTTAGACAAAGTATTTTGGCTCATATGCCACATTATAGGGCAAACATGTTGTCTCCCTGCAATGGCTTTCAGGATACTGTTGGTGCTACCACGCACCCTGGACATCAGGGATGCATGTTTTTTTCGTAGGATGGCCGCGAAGCAGTCGTATGTGCTCCAGAAAACATTGCAGACGCGCTACAATAACGAGGTAACCCCAACAATAACCTGAATGCGTTGTTATACTGGATTCGCAGAGCCAACACTGAGAGATTAATATAAATTGAGAAAATTTGTCGTTTTGTGGTATGTTGACGTGCTGTTGTCTGTACATTATTTTCGTGTAAGTCATAAAGTCATAAGGTTTATCCAGCGCTGGCAATGAAAGCGCCATTTCTTTTTAAAATCTTTTGTGAGTTTTGGAAGACACAAACATAAATAGAGACTGTGTTTTATACTACGTATACATTTATTTATTTGAACTTTATTAACAGACAGACAGTCTGAACAGAAATGCATGTACAATTAATGAATTAACTTCGATTAAATTACTCTGGCTCGATAAATTAATTACTCTTTGTTAAAAATAAAAAAACGCGACCAGCTGGCATCAGTTTGTATGGAAACGTCAATTTTTTTTAAAAAATTTCGATGTTGGTCCCATAGAAAAAGTTGATGTAATTTAGCCGTAGAATAACCCCTTAAAGTTTTATTTCACCTTTTCGTTACACTCTGTATAATTACAAGTACATTTGCATATCATTTGTTTACTGTAGTTGAACAGAAAACACAAAAGTATTTTTCTGTTCGCAACTACCTACTCGCAATATGAGAATTACGATAACTCTAGCGTAAATAATAATTGTATTTTGTCGTCAATATTAATCCATGTAAGAATTTCTAACTATATTATTAAAGTTGCTCGTTATTTAGGCTACAGACAGTGAATTATATGTATCAGATCAATTTGAAATGTTGCCTGGACTGGTTTCTGATAAGCTACTGTTTACATTTCTCAAACAGGTAGATATTTGTATAATTACAAACATTATAATATACATTTTTCTTCTAATAGGTCGTAGCGTAAGCCGGTACAGCCAGTCCCAGCTTACACTATGCGTGTCTTCTCTAAAGATAATCATGTGTCAAACTAAATTCCGTGTCCGTGGGTGCCGTGTGGGGACGGCCGTAAAGAATACACTTCCTCACTGCCAACAGGAGGCGTGTCGTAAGAGGCGACTAAGTCCTGCAGACGGGCAGCAGTCTTCGTGCGAAATCTTATAAAAAACTGCGCTCGCCAACCCGCCTGCCAAGCGTGGCGAGTATTGGCAATCCCCCCTGATGATAAGTTATTAGGAGAGGCCTTTCTTCAGCAGTGGACGTCCTATGGCTGAAATGATGATGATGATGACGAAACAAAATTCGTCATGGAAAAAAGGGCAGTCTCCCCGCAGGGGCAGCTTGTGGCAAGCTGTAGGTAAGTGGCGAAATCTCGGACCCCAGACCTTCAGAGCCCGTATTAATTTGGCTTCTGCTTGCCTTAACTGGCCGGCCAATAATGGAGTTGCAAGATCAGAACCTGTGTTCCAGTTTGGAAATGTAAAATGTCATAACGCCGGGGGCCATTTGGCTGGAGTCTAGTAGGCATGTCGGTCAAATCCATCCATCCATCCATCGGTACATCTCTGATGTATACCCTTGTGAAATTGCGGCATTCTTGTGTCTCTGAGCTCGCGAACAGCGAGACAGATAGACGAACAGACATAGCGTAATTAATTATAAAAGCTCCGTTTTGACTACGAAACCTTAAAAAGGTAACAGTTTGGTATATTTTATATCTATGATCCAAACTCGAATATTGACGTATTAAACGAAGTAGGATTCACAGGCATGGGCATTGCACTGGCAAGATCGGGTCAGCTGATTGTCGACTCGGTGGGCGGCGAGATCAAAGTAAAACCTGCGGGTATGGACCACAGTCGTTAAAATAACATTTAAATAAGTAATAATAAATACATTCTTACAACATTAAATACAAATGAGGTATAATGTAATCTTACTCTGGTATACCATAAATGTAATGTCATATAAAATATGTATAATGTACTTAATACCGTTATTTAAGAAAGTTTTATTTGTAACAATGTGCATTAAAAACATGAAAGTTTTATGCAATTGTCATTTCAAACATGGAAAATTAAGCTAAAAATTCAAAAGCGTTATGATGTGTCTAATCTAATAAATAAGGAAATGCATTAATTTTTGAAAGCGTGTACACTACATCAACTGGAAGAAATCACCATCATCTCTGTCACGTCACGAGAATGGTAAAAAATAAGTGGGTATTATTATCAAACTAACAGTCACCAACAAACCGCTATACAGCGAAACTGGTGCCGAGAACAATAAAAGACGTCTTGCAACCGGTCGATACACAGGCGCCTGCGCCGATTTTAGATCTCTGTGGTTGACACAGTCGAGTAGGTTGTTGGGCCAATGCCACAAAAGTTATTATTATTTCATATTACAATTATAAAAAAGTTACGACTCTGAAAACTGTTATGATGGGGTTTTGTAAGTCACTAACTCCGGCTTTTAACATTCATTCATAAGCTTCATTCCAGAAAACTGATATTTTACAACTGTTTTGTGGTGCCTACTGCTGGGGAAAGCCTCTCAAAAGTCCTACTCTTACTCTCTGTACTTCTTCTTATTTTCGTGTCGAAGACAACTAATTATTTCTATGTAACCAATACTTTGTCACACGGATAATGTTTTCAGTGGCGTGAAGTACGTCTTTGCGTTACCAGGGCCCCGATTCAGAACTACTTGGAAACAGATAGTCGATTTTAAAACCGCGTGACACTGTACTATACTATACGTAATCGAAAGGTTCTGAATCGGACCCCAGCTCCCCTAGCATGACCACCAAAACACGATATGATATAACGATTTATCGACACCAACTTTTTTTTTATATGATAGCTAAAGCTATATCGCTATTTATATTTTTTTATCAAAACAGCAATTAAAACATGTTACGTCACCGGTACGGCGATTCTACATGGCGGCTATATCGATCATAATTTTACAGTACGATAAGAGATGAGCCATAGTTCGAGGGACTCCGCTTTTGTTGATGTTGTCAGTGTAACCCTGCACAAGTTGTCCGCATCAACCGACCTGAGTCAGCAGCATATTGAGGGTTTTCTAAGTCGGCCACAGCAAATCCTTGGCAGAAAGGACTTTATAGTATAGGATACGAGACGGAATGCTTCTCTGTTGAGGGCCAAAGTCTGACAATCCTTTATGTGGCTCTTCAAATCATCATGCTATCGTATCTTTGGCGTGGCATGACGGTCATTGCCATATCCATTTTAAGCCATTATGTTTGTCTTTATTAACTAGATTAAGTTAGTTTTGCATTTACATTAGATGTTAAATTAAGTTGGTTTTTGCATTAGAATTTTAGTCTATTGTCAATTTACGCGTTGTTGATTGTCATCATCATCATCATCATCATCATTTCAGCCATAGGACGTCCACTGCTGAACATAGGCCTCCCCCATTGACTTCCAGATTAGCCGGTTGGAAGCGGCCTGCATCCAGCGTCTTCCTGCGACCCTTACCAGGTCGTCTGACCACCTTGTGAGTGGACGTCCTACGCTGCGCTTGCCGGTACGCTTATAACGGTACGGTTGTTGATTGTATACAGGGTTATTTTTTAAACATCAACAACCTCCTAGGGGCTGGTGCTCAATACAATAACTTTTTCTATGGTATCAACATCGGAATCGCAAAAATCAATTTCACTTCCCCATGCTAAGCCGCCGATCAGCGTCCATCAGTTTGCATGAAGCAGTGAAATATTTTTTTTAGATTACTACGAGTATGTTGGTCCCATAGAAGTTGTTGTATTTGCACCAGAATCAGCCCCTAGGAGGTTGTTGATGTTTTACAAATATCCCTGTACAACATTAAAATTTAAAAGTTTTTCCTGTACGTCCATTCCTATTGATACTGATTATTTTTTAAATTAGATTATAATGCAAAATGGACGAAGCTTAAACATGTCTTTTCCCATATTAATCGTTTAGCGCAAGTCCGAGTTAACGAGAATAGTATAGGAAACTCTAGGGTTAATTACCACCTTGGGCGCAGTCACATAATGAGTTAAACTGCCTCTATAATAGGGTTGTACTACACGTAACATTTAGAAGTCGTATTGTGTGAGTGAGTGTGAATGAAAGTTTTTTTAATTATTTTTTTAGTTAATTTTACAAAATTAGCAAAATAAAAAAAACTGGAAAAAATACATTGTCTGGTTTTTATTTTGTTTTTTTTTTATTTTTGACCTCGTAACATAAGAATGTTACTTCCTTACTTCGAGACCATGATAGTTTGTTTGTTATCTGGCGCATATTTATAAATTAATAAATAATTCTATTTATTTTTTGCAATTTTTTGAGGCCCTCAATGTCTCAATACAATCTTCTGGACGTGACATTTTTCATTTATAAACAAGCTCTTGACATGTCAATAATGTTTTCTTCAACGACATTTGCATGCTCCTTTACGTAGCCTAACATGTGACTCTAAAAATGTATTTAAGAACTGTATATACCATGTTTGATGCAAATAAATAAATTTAAATTTGAATCTCTCCCCTCTCTTCAATTGGCCTCAATTTGAGGCCCTAAACCCCTGATGTGTCGTGGCAACCCTGAACTCAGCGATAGAGTTATTCATGCGCACGACCCGGGGCGATTCTATCATTCGTTTTTAATGTTACCGTGCCAGTTATTATAATTAATAAGTTTGATATTTACCTGATCTTTTAAAATGTTGATAGGCATGTAGTTCAACGATTGGCTAGTTTCCAAAAAGAAACTAATTAGTCCTTTAGTTGGATTAACAGAAAATATAAGACACTTTTCTTTTCTGAATCAAACAAAAAATGATGAAGATATAGCCCGTTAAAGTTCCGCGTAACGCCACGCCTTGCCACGCTTCTCAGCAAGGCGTGACGTCACGTACCCACTTTGATGCGCTTTATCTTCGTAATTTTTTGTTTGATTGACAAAAGAAAAAATATTCCAATATTTTCTGATAATCTAACTGACGGACTAAATAGAATAATCTTTTTTTGACCGAGGAAACTAGCCTACTAATAATATTTCTTTACAAACAACAATAACCAAACCCTTATTATTATTTTTTTATCAAAATCAGCTCGTGTCTCCCATAAGCAAAGGGAAAACAGCTATTGTTTAATTTAAAACTCATTAAATACGTATACATTTGTGATAATATATAATGTCTATAGAAGTTTCATAACGGTTAATTAATCATATGAAAAACCTTAATGGCTGACCATAAAATAATATTAACAGCTGTAGAAGACGTAAATAGAAAAAAAAAACGGCAGCGCCCTATCCCGAATGCCATACAAGTTGACGGTTTTTTTTAATGAGCTATATTAATAAAATAATAAAAGTTACATTGTGCTGTGTGGGGACGGCCGTAAAGAATACACTTTCCCACCGCCAACAGGAGGCGTGTCGTAAGAGGCGACTAATTCCTGTAGCACGAGACGGGCAGCAGCGTCTGCGTGCGAAATCTTATAAAAACTGCGCTCGCTAACCCGCCTGACAAGCGTGGCGAGTATTGGCAATCCCTCCGATGGTAAGTCATTGGGGGAGGCCTGTGTTAAGCAGTGGACGTCCTATGGCTGAAATGATGATGATGAAAAGTTAAATTAACTCCGAAATAGGCTCCCTAAAGTGGTTTAAAGTCTGGTAAGATATTTATTTACTACCTTTAAAAAAATCGAAATAATATCCTCAAGTATCATTGCCATTATTGTGTCATATTTCACAATCGCAGCGTGGAACCGGTCGCGGACAAATCAGAAGTAATTGAGCCGTCGAATCAATTCAACACACTGCGATCTATAAGTTCTATCGAGAAAATGCGTAGGAGAGAGTAGGGCTTATTCACGGTGACCAGCCATCTTACTTCAGAAGTAAAAGCGCCAACCGAGTAACAGAAGTTAAGCTTCATACTATATGTGCTAGAGCAACGCACACATAGATGTTTCGTGTCCGTGTCTATGTCTCAGCACACGCATGAAGAAACGTAATTTCTGTATACCCATAACTATTATTACATTTATTCTTTAGTATACAAATACACTCCCTGAGAATATACAATACTTAAATATGTATTTACTACGCTAGCGCAGCTTAGTCACCTCTTAGGGCCTAACCTTATGCTCCTTTCACAGTGTTACTTCAATTATGTTTTTTTTTTTCCGGATAAAAATTGACTTAAAATAATACTGGTTAGATCCTACTGTTTTAAAAATGCAATACAATTTTGAACTGCAAATGTTTTCGTTGCCAATAAATAATGTAACTAACCATAAGAGTCTGCGTCAATTGACTTCTGTCGCCGTGACGTTTTTGTCACTCATATAAAATCTTTAGATATCTCGAGCGAGATATCCAAGACATATCTAAGGATTTCATAATAACTATGTGTGACAAAAAAGTCACGGCGACATACTTAATACATAAAAATCTATTGTTAACTTACCCCAGTATGTAAGTAAATTGTAATGGACCTTTCTGGTCTAAAATTTTTTTTATTAAAACCTGGGCGGGTCACGTGTTTCTCACAAACCTCGAGCTTAAGGTTACCGTGTCAACGACTTAATTATTTAATTGACATCAATTCACAACCATTTAAAAGTCTCCACGCCTCGTGTTGTACCAGTGTGATTTTCCCCCAAGCTTCGCGCACAGTGGGCCGCCGTCCGTGGTAATTGGCGTCAAGTGCAGTTTTGTTCCCACTGCGCCAATTAGTTCCACTGGGCGTTCGTCGGCTCGTCGCTCGTGCTTAATTGTTCGGCGATAGTCGTGTTAATTCGTGTCCCGATTCTAATTCATCATGCCAAACATCAACGAATGAAAGAGTAAAAAAGTATAGCTTTATAGCAAGCAGCAGCACACTTACATATACACACACGCACACACACGCACATACACACACACACCCTTAGTTGTAAGTATTTTGTAGTAGTGAGAGTTTACTTTGTTAAGTCCAACATTGTTATCTTTCTTCGTTCGTTAGATTACTATTATTATTTACAACGATAAATATTACTATTACTATAGACACAGGCTAACTTAAGATTAAAAGGAGACACTGGTCATAATAAGTTTCAAGATCAGAAAACATGTAAAGCCAATAAAGATTGTTATTATTATTGTTATTAAAGAGTAATGATACCAATTCGACAGTCGAGTTTTTATTGGATTGGTCTGCAGGGGAAGAATTATTTTTATTTTAATACTGTCGAAATAAAGGGTGTTTGTTTAAGACTCTATGAAACAAGTGTGTTGAGCACACACCTCCTGTTTCGGCCTTTACCGACTTTCATCTATATGAGCTTAGTATAACAATGCATAGTATAAAACCGACTTCAAAACACTGAAATGCTAAAAATAATCCTAACACTTAAGTACCTAATCAGTTACTTTTGGAGTCGGTGCCAGCCGATGAGAGATTCAATGTTTTTGTTTGAACCGACTCCAAAAGTAACTGATTAGGTACTTAAGTGTTAGGATTATTTTTAGCATTTCAGTGTTTTGAAGTCGGTTTTATTTTTTTAAATAAAATTTACTTATTTCATCAATTTTTAGTGATAAATCCTAATCTAACTGCTGAACACCGATTTCATCCCCTATTTTCCTACCCTTAGGGGTGATTTTTATTTTGTAAACTTTTAGCATATTATCTTTGAAGTATAAGCTATTCAATAAAACAAAAATCATCAAAATCGGCTCATATTTGACGAAGATAGGTAACAAGAACCACAACCAAAATACTATCTGGGTATATATTTGTTGATTTTCTCAAAAAGTTCTAAATCAATTTCGATAAAATTTATATGGGACCACCTCTGAAGTATGATCGACCAAACAAAAAAAGAATCATTAAAATCGATTCATAATTGGCGGAGTAATCGCGTAACAAATATACAAAAAAAAAAAAAAAAACATACAGTCGAATTGAGAACCTCCTCGTTTTTTGAAGTCGGTTGAAAAGTAGTAAGACGTAGCTCGAAATCGAAGTATAGTAACCCCTCACCAAACTACTACATGATACTTTTTTATTTGATATTCAACTTTACGTGTTGAACTTTAAATTCTTTATTTGCAAAAACATAGTTAAAGGAAATAAAACAGTGATAACTCTAACATGTTTCATAAGTCTGTGGCATGCAAAATTAACTATGTCCTAAGCCATAAATTCAATTTAAACATTATTATTTCGCACGAAAGCAGACACTGGGGTCCAAAGCTATGGCTTTGGACGCAACCGGGATTGACAGTATAGATGAAAAAGAAGATTATTTCGCATGTTTATCATCAGAACAGTCAAACAATTGATAGATACTATTCACCAGTTTTACTATGTTACAATTTATTTATGTTTTGAAATAAAAAAGTTGAGTATTATCCTTTTAATTTGTTTTGTTTAGATACTAAGAATTAATTTATATTATAAAAGGGTCTTTCAAATAGCCACTTCTAAAGTTTTGTTTAAAATAATTTTGATGGCAAATCACGAATGCTTTGCGGTATTTTATTAAAATGTTATTTGTCATGACATGCGATTTGTGAAGTTTAAATTCCGCTTCTGTGTGACGTCAACGTTATGACTACGGAACCAAGTCTTATCAAGAAAAATATAAGCGAAAAAGTATCAGTTCGCAACGCAAGAATGTCGTGTCGGATGACATGTTATGAACTATGATATAACGCGCGCACTGAGCCGCGCAGTGTCGGTTGCACTGCCCCGACGCGATGCAAATATCAGGAGTTTACCAGTGCGTGAATAATCAAAATAAACCTTCATTCACGTAACTTATTTAATGGCATAGAGCATTATGCTCTGTGGGGACGGCCGTAAAGAATACACTCCCCCACCGCCAACAGGAGGCGTGTCGTAAGAGGCGACTAATTCCTACGTGTGAAATATAAAAAACTATAAATCTGTGAATGTTGGTACTGTTTTAGTAGGTATGGGCGATAGTTGACAGGACTTGTAATTTCATACTTAATCTAAGTGAAAAATAACGCTCCGTAGGGTATACTCGATGCTAACATATGACGCAAACTGACACGTAAAAGTTTTGTGTCATTGTAACCTCACGGGCCATACCCGACAGCTACAAACGCCGAAACAAACGCCGCCATAAACGTGTGTGCGGCGAAGTTAAGTCGCATCGTGTCGGGTCGCAACTTGACGCTATCCGCCCTTCACCTAGGACAGCGGCCTTCAAATTATACGCTTGAAGAACGCAACGCATCGCGCGATACAGTATTTTGGTGTAATCGGTAGTGCTCAATCAACCTTGATAAATTAGATAGGTGGGTGGGTCAAAACGAATTAAACAACTCGAAAATCAAAGATTTTATTATTGCCCATTGAAGAATTCCACTATCCTCCTAGCTCTATCATCAGATCCGCTTGTTCATATTTATTTTGGAATTATTGTATTGTCATTTCGATACGACAATAAGGAAGTAGGATGTTCGACTTCCAATATTTGAAAACATAATTAACTTACAACAACAATAGCAAAACAACCGAAAGTGTAAAAAAACTCTAAAATACGGAACCAAGCGGTAACTATTACTTGTAACCAGCCATAAAGCGACCTGAATATGGCAAGAAAATTACATGACAAGTAATCTCTACCACAGTAACGTGATATTTTGCACCTGGCCCCTCTTAACACTTTCACACTTTGTCGCCGTATCGGATAGAGATACTCGTACAAGCACAATAATAAAGTGTCAATTTTGTCGTAGCTGTAATAAAGTCGCAACAATGTTATTGGTGTAATTGTGGAGCATTATACAGTCCAAATATGAGTTAAAATTTTGTGGAAACTGTTTAATTGGCTGACATGAAAAAAATGGAACTGTATTATTGTTTTTCCTAAATTGGCGCGGGTCTAGGTGTATTGGGAATCTCCTCGTGCAAATGTATTGTCTGACGCTTCGTTAATTCATTACTTCGAGGCTATGACAATTGGGTTGTTGTCAAAAACAAAAGAAAACATATCGTAATAAATATAGTTTTTTGGAGATATTTGGTCTGAGGTGGTAGTGTGTAAATAATAACTCCATTAATTGCTGAGTATCGAATGAATATTTACAGGAACAGGCTTTATTTATATGAAATTATTTACAAAGAAAAGAGTGTTTGACCAATTAAAAAATACAGATATTAGCCAATAGGGCGCAGTTATTGTTCTCTCTTTCCTCCACGTCTTCTCGTTTGTTTGCCGCGTCTCCCACCACGCACAGGTGTCTGCGGGGGTCGGACGTGCGGGGCAGGGAGCGCTCGCGCGCGCCGCGCAGTGGAAACTGGAGATCGGCTCGGCCATTTCATCGGCGGCGGCGGCGCAGCGTGTACGCGCACAACGAGGAGTGCTCGTGCCGCGGCGTGGGTGCCGCGTTCACACAAAACAGCTCTTCTCAGAGCTACCATCCTGTTTCGACTTGACGTAGTTCTTTTCAGAACTGTTCGCTTCTGTTTCTGTCGATGAGACGGCGCGTGCTCGGTGGCTTGTGTGTTGTGCGAGTAGCTACAGTACTCCCCTTCAAGTGAAACGTACAGGCTTCTTGATGATACGTCCATGACTTGTTTGCTTCACTGCTGATGGTATGGTATCTTGGTTTTGTTGTGAAGGTAAAGGTACGGTAACTTGGCTTGAGGTAACTTGGTTATGTTGAGATGGTAAGGTGACTGCGTCTGTGTCTGGTAACAGGTAAGCTGGCTTCAATCTGTCTATTGATACGTTGGTTTCGCGATCCGGTAATTGTACTGTATACACTTTGTCGGTTCGCTTGATCACGCGATATGGGCCTTCATATGGTTGTTGAAGTGGTTTCTTGACGGCGTCTATTCTTATAAACACATGACTGCAGGTATGTAGGTCGTTATGCACGAATATGTGTTGCTTGTTGTTATGAGTTGTAATACACTGTGGCTTATTTTCTTCTATGCTTGCACGTAGTCTTTCGACGTAGTTGTTATCCAATGCAGACGTCGACGTGGGTAACGTAGTTGCAGAAAAAAAATCACCGGGTAGGCGTAGTGTGTAGCCATAGACGAGTTCGGCGGCGCTTACCCCACTGTTAGTGTGTAGGGCGGCGCGTAGTCCAAACAACACTGTAGGTAATTCGGTGAGCCACGATTTTGAGGTAGTTAACTTCGCGCGTAGTGCAGTTTTTAGGGATCGGTGCCATCGCTCGACTATTCCGTTGCTTTGTGGGTGGTAAGGCGTAGTCCGTGTTTTCTTTATTCCCATTATCTTCATTAGTTTTTGGAATAGCTGACTCTCGAACTGACGACCTTGATCACTTGTGAGCGTTGATGGGCATCCGAATCGAGTAATCCAGTGTTGATAGATAACGTCCGCGACCGTTTCGGCGGTAATGTCATCTGTAGGTATTGCTTCGGGCCACTTTGTTAGTCGGTCAATCATAGTGATGAGGTAGCGATGTCCTTGACTTGTTGTAGGTAGAGGTCCAACAATGTCGATGTGTACATGTTGAAAGCGTTCTGTTGGCGGGAACTTTGATGTAGCGGAGATAGTGTGACGTTGAATCTTGCTTTTCTGACAGTCGATACAGCTTTTCGTCCATTTTCCAATGTCGGCGTTCATCGACGGCCAGAAGTACTTCATTGATATTAGTTTTCTTGTAGTACGAGTTCCGGGGTGACTGATATTGTGTATGGTTCGGAATGCTTCGTAACGATGATTTTCAGGTATGTAAGGTCGAACGTGGGTTCCGGAGGTTTCACAATGTAACCCGATGTCACTGTTTGGAATAGGTATTTTCTTGATACATAGGTTGTCTTGCTGTTTTAGTTGTGATAGGGTCGAGTCGTGTTCTTGTGATTTGGCTATTTCTTCATAGTTGATTGTAGTAGGGGCTGTTATTGTTTCTATGCGGCTGAGTGCGTCGGCTACGACGTTTTGTTTTCCGCTTACGTGGCGAATATCGGTTGTGAATTCGCTGATGAACAAAAGTTGTCGTGTTCTTCGCGGCGTTTCTGTGGCTGATTGAGATTTGTTGATGGCGAAGGTGAGGGGTTTATGATCGGTGAATACTATTAAAGGTCTTCCTTCAAACATTTTTCTGAAATGTTTCACAGCCATGTAGATTGCAAGTAATTCACGATCGTAAGTAGAGTATCTTGTTTGTGCATCGGTGAATTTCTTCGAGAAATATGCGAGAGGTTGCCATTTGTTATCGACATTCTGTTGTAACACTGCGCCGGCGGACTTATCGCTTGCGTCGCACGAGATAGCGTACGTAGCGGTGTGCGATGGGTGAGCGAGAAGGGTAGCTTCGGAGATGCTTTTCTTGCAGTCTTCAAAAGCTTGCGAGGCGACTTCGTTCCATATTATTTCAGTCTTGTCTCGTTTTTTTACATTGTGCAAGTAGGCGTTTAGAGGTGCTTGAGTCGATGCGGCGTGTGGAATGTGATCGCGATAAAAGTTGATCATTCCGATGAATCGGCGTAATTCGTGAATTGTCTTAGGTTTCGGGTACTCGTTGATAGCTTGTACTCGTTCGACTGGTGGTTTTATTCCGTCCTTAGATACAATGTATCCTAGAAACTTTACTTCAGTTTGGCCTAGGACACATTTCGCTGGGTTGATGGTGATGCCGTAATCTTCTAGTCGTTGTAAAACGGTGCGTAGGTGGTTTCTATGACTTTCTTCGTTATCCGAAGCTAGGAGCAAATCGTCGACGAATGGATAGACGAAGTCAAGGTCACGCAGTACTTCGTGTATGAAACGTTGAAACGTTTGACCTGCGTTCTTGAGACCTGGGCACATTCTCGGAAATTCGAACAGTCCGAATGGCGTAATGATGGCGGTTTTTTCTATATCTTTTTCGTGCACCGGAAGTTGCTGATAGGCACGGTTGAGATCCAAGGTCGAGAACACTTGCTTGTTGTGAAGTTGGTAGGTGAAGTCTTTCATTCTTGGTACGGGGTAGCGGTCGGGCTTCGTGATATTGTTGAGTCGTCGGTAGTCGCCACACACGCGTAGATCGCCATTTTTCTTCGGCACAATGTGTAAGGGGCTTGACCACGGACTCTTGCTTGGTCTGCAGAGACCTTGTTGAAGCATATTTTCGAATTCTTTCTTTACTTGATTGTAGCGGTGTGGTGGGATTGGGCGGGCACGACAGTGAAGAGGCGGGCCGGTCGTTTCGATGAAGTGTTCGACGTCGTGTTTAGCGTTGAGTCTCATTGAAGTAAGTCGAGTTGTTCCGGGGTACTCTGCTAGTATGTCATGGTAGGACTGCCTTTCATCGATGCTTCTTATTGTAGGTGTGTCGGTGAAACGTCCCGTGGCATTAGTGACAAGTTTGGTCACGTCGTCGATGAGGCGCTGATTTTTCAAATCAACAAGTAAATTGTGATGTTTGAGGAAGTCAGCTCCGATGATAGGTTTGGTGACGGCAGCTACGATGAACTTCCACTTGTAAGGTCTTCGAAGGTTCAGGTTGAGGTCAAGTGTCTTCTCGCCGAATGTAGGTATTATAGTGTTGTTGGCTGCGTAGAGGTTAAACGGAAGCGGTTTCTCAAACGTCCCCTTTCTTTTCGGTATAACTGAGATGTTGGCGCCGGTGTCGACTAGAAATGTCATGTTCGAGTTTTTGTCTGTGACGAATAGGCGGTATGATTTGTTTCCTGCGCTGGGTTCCGCCTCGGCCAACGCTTGATTTAGTTTTCCGGATTTTGGTCTTGCACGAAACTGCACGGTGTTGTGCATCGTTTCGCATTCTTGCCAAATCTTCGATGATAGTAGCAGTGAGGCGACGGAGTAGCGGAGCGGTCACGGCGAGAGTTGTTGTCGTGTGAGCGAGATGGAGATGTCTGCCTTCTCTGTTGGTTTCGTGAATTATTTCGGTAGCGATTCGGCGATGAGTTGCGATACGTTCGAAGTTCAGAGATTTCAGTTTGCAGTTTTCTTATTTCTTCAACGAGAAACTGCATACTGTACTGACTGTCTTGTTGGTGGTGTGTTGCGACGGTTGACACGGCGGAGACTTGATGGTGTTGCTCGAGCATCTTGTCGGCGAGTTTGGCAAGTTCGTCTAGTGCCGTGGTTTGACTTATGGTGTCGCTGACAACGAGAACGGAACGAACGTGTGGTGGCAGCAGGTTCATCCACATCAGTCTGAGCGTGTTGTCCGGTACCTTGTTGAGAGCGAGGGTTTTCATGCGGCGGAGTAGCTGGCTGGGCTTCTGGTCGCCTAACTCCATGTCGGAAAGTAGCTTCTGTAGTTGCCTGCCGTCGGACTCCTCGTAAACAGAGATCAGCCGTTCCTTCAGAGCGGTGTAGTGGTGGTCAGCAGGTGGGTTGTACAGTAGATCGCAGACTTGTTCGATGTCTTCCTTATGAAGCTGTGCGATAACCATTTGAGCACGCTGAGCTTCGCTTCTTTTAAGGTCGTTCGTGGCGGCTTCAAATGCGATGAACCATAGGCGCGGTTTGTCACGCCAAAACGGTGGGACGCGCATTGATAGCGCGATGCCGGCGACTTCGTGTGGGAGCGGGATGGTTTCCAGCGGTCCTGAAGCTGGTTGTTGAGGCAGCGGGAGCGGGTGGTTTTCTTCAGTCATTGTGTTCACTGGTCGGTGGTCACCACTTTGGAGATATTTGGTCTGAGGTGGTAGTGTGTAAATAATAACTCCATTAATTGCTGAGTATCGAATGAATATTTTTTTTTTTTTTTTTTTATTTTTTTTTTTTATTTTTTTTTTTTTTATGGACGGACCTATCGCTGAGTGCCTTTGAGGAAGACATTCGCCAGCTTAACCCGGGCAGTTGTGGCGTGCGCTGAAGGCGCACGGCCTAGGTCCGCCCCGCTAGCGGTCGCCCGACCCGGCCGAGTGTGAGGCTTCGCGCAGCGAAGCCTCAGACTCGTACGTGTCGAGCCCCATACTAGCAGGCGTGATCGGGCCAATGTGGAGTGCAAAAGGCACCCTACCAAGCGGCGAACCCGCTAGTGGTGGCGCCGACGGGACCGGAACTGCCGAAACAGGCCGGACCGCTGCCGGGCTCCTTTCTAGCGGGCCCGATCTGGGGGTGAGTCGGACTCTGGCCTCAAGGGCGCCTCTATAGGCTCGGACCTCGGCTTGGGCCGTCGTCCGTAGGGTGGGCAGGGGAAAAACGGCCAGGCACATGTCTGTGTCGGCCGAAATGAAATACGGGACCTCGCACCCTTCGGCGGGTGCGGTGATGCGAACTAAAATGTTGTGCAGTACTTGAAGTGCTTAAGGCGGTGTTGGCTGTTGTTCTACAGTACGCGGTGTAGGAATCGTCAGGGTCGTCCAAAACGTGCCGAGGCCGACGGAGTCGGGCAGCGACATCCTCCTGGGGCGTGTACGTGGCGGCTTTGACTATGAGCGGATTGGAGTGGTTTTTTGCCTTATCAAAGAAGCGCTCAGACGCTTCTTTCATATATTGGGCTACTGAGGGCATGTCGAAATCTTTATGGAGATTCTTGCGGCGTACGAACCACGGTTGACCCGAGGCTCTCAGCAAGAAATTGTTTTGGAAGCTTTGCATTTTCTTAATGCTGTTTGAAGAAGCGTGAGCAAACACCGGACTGGCGTATGTCATCACGGGGCGGATGCAAGTTTTGTAAATTGTCAACTTATTTCTAAGCGACATTTTACTCTTGCTACCGACAAGGTGGTATAGTCGGTGGGCATAGAACTTCGCTCGATTGAGAACGCGCGTAATGTGGGGTACAAACGATAACCGATGGTCGAGAGTGACACCTAGATATTTGACCTCCCTCACCCAGGGGATCGGTCGGCCAAATAAGGTGACGTTAAAACGGACTTTCTTGCAGCGGGGTTGTTTGGAAGGCCGCGTTTTGAAGCGACCTCGAGTAAAGTACACTGCTGCACTTTTCTCGGGGTTCACCTCCACACGCCACTTCCTGAACCACTCGCCGAGAGCATCAGCGGCGCGCTGTAGCGCTATCGTGATGTAACGACGGTTGTATCCTGAGCGATAGAGAGCGGTATCATCCGCGAATAGGGCTAACTCCGCGTCCGGCGTCTTGGGTATGTCGTTGACATAGATCGAAAATAGTAACGGCGATAACACCGATCCCTGCGGGACGCCGGCGCGGACGGGGCGGGGGGACGAGCGGGTGCCATCGACGCGGTAGCGGAAAGTACGATTCGATAAGAAGTCTCGCAAGATGAGTACGAGCCTATCTGGCACACCGAGTTGGTATAGCTTGTAAATCAAGCCATTGTGCCAGACTTTATCGAACGCTTTCGCCACATCGAAGAATAGCGCTCCCGTCTCTAAGGGGCGGGTTCTGTTGAGACCGCCCAGAATGTGTTCCGTTAAGCGGTGCACCTGGTGGACGCAAGAGTGAGTGGCTCTGAAGCCAAACTGCTCATTAATTAAAAGATTATTAGAGAAAATATAATCTTTTAGTCGGGAAACTAATACTCGTTCGTATAACTTGCCCATGGTCTTTAGGAGACTGATGGGCCTGTAACTGGTGGGGTCTGACCGGTTTTTACCCGGTTTAGGGATGCCTATGACCTCTGCCTCCTTCCACGCAGCGGGAAAGATGCAGTGCGCCATGGCGGTGTTGATGATAGACACCAACAGACAGAGAAGCTGTGCGGGGAGGGCGCGTAAAACTCTGTTAGAGATACGGTCCGGGCCGGGGGCCTTGTTGGGACGGAACCCTTTAATTATCGCCTGTACCTCGTCCACACTAGTAGGGGAGAGAGGGGGGGCGGTGGGTGGAAGTGACGAGCGGTGGTCGACCTCGGCGTCCACCGTATGGAGGTGGACGGGGTCTACGGGGAGAGTACTAGGGGCGCACTGCGCCTCAAAACTGTCAGCCATACATTCGGCTTTGTCGTCGTCGTCAAACGCTAAGGATTGATCGGGACGAGTCAGGGGGGGCATAGACGCTGTTTCATCCGACTTAAAGGACCTCGCCAACTTCCAATAAGCTTGGTGAGATGGCGAGATCTCTTTTAGCAGATCGTCCCACCGATTATTCCGGAGCTCCGCAATACGCTTCTTGACAGCGCGCTGCAAGCTGCGTAAGCTTCTCCGATTTTCCTCAGTGGGATAAGCGTCGTAGGCTCTAGTAGCCGCGTTCTTAGCTCTCAGTAGTTCTCGCGCGTCGTCAGGCAGCCTGAAACGATGGTCACCCATCGCAGGCACCTGCCTAGACGAATCGCCTATGGCGACCGAGATGTGGCTAGTGAGTGCGTCGATCGCATGAATAGCCTCGTTAGGCGAGGTTATGTCATCGGGGATCGAGGACAGCTGGGGACTGTCACAGTTCTCAAGTTTGCACTTGAGTTTGTTCCAGTCTACCACTGTTCTCATTTCAGGGGAGGACTCAGGAGAGCCGAGTTGGACCACCACCGGGCGGTGATCGGATGTGAGGGCGTGAAAGACTTCTATCGAGCATAGACGTAAGCCTACGTTCTTTAGAATAGCCATATCGAGAATGTCGGGGCGGTGGTTGACGTTATACGGGTAGTGTGTCGGAGACAGGGGCGGTATAACGTCAAAATCGAGTTCCTCAGCGAGCGTGCTCAAGTCCGTCCCGTTTCGGGTAGTACATAAGCAGCCCCACTGAGTGTTTTTGCTATTAAAGTCGCCGCCCAAAATGACGGCGTCGTTCATAGCGAAGAGTGCCTCAAAGTCGCTCCTTAGGGGAGCTTTGAGGGGTGAGATATACACCGAAGCGATGAGTATAGATTGATGACCGGTCATGCCAAGCCTACAAAGCGAGACTTCCATGTCGGTCAGGGGCGGAGGATCAACGGGGGCGCAGTGCAGAGAGCGCTTATAATAAATAAGCGTTCCGCCGCCACGTGTGGGTCTGTCGTTTCTAACGAGATTGTAATTCGCAATCCGAGGACTGCGAATTGAAGGTTTTAAAAGGGACTCTTGCACCAGGAGGATGTCGACCTGGTGTTCGGTAAGGAAGAGGGCAACCTCATCCCTCTGCGATTTGAGGCCGTCCGCATTGAAAAATGCTACGGAAATCGACCGTGGTTTCTTCCTAGAAGTTGTGATATCCATTTAAGATGGAACAGAGTAAGTTATGGACGCGCAGAACTCTGAGTGCTCTGCGAGGACGGCCATCCTCAGAATGAGGTTGCCGTTAGAAGCGCGGAGTTTCTCCGCGACGACGCTCAGCTCGTCGAAGTCGATACCTCCCATAAAGGAGGCGACAGCGGCGAGATCGGCTGCACGTTTGTGCACGCCTTCGAGGGTCGGGGCCGTAGGGGCCTTAGGGGCGGCAGTTTTTGGGGCGATCGCCTTAGGGGCGGACGCCTTGGGGACAGTCGCCTTAGGGGCGGTTGCCTTAATGGCAGGGGATGCGCGCGGGACAGCCCCCGACTGGGGGGGCGGTGACGCGGGTGACGCGGGTGCGGGGGGCGTTGCCTTGGGGGAGCCCAAGGGCTTGGCCCATGCATTAGGCCTGCATGGGCGGAGTTCGGGGAACGCCGAAGGCGCTACTGTCGCACGCGTAGAAGACACGTGCGCCGTCCTAGGGGCGACAGGGGCGGAGGCGCGTGGCTGGACGCGTGGGGCCCTGGGGCATCCGCGATAGTTCGCGGGGTGTCCCAGACCGCCGCACAATACGCAGCCGGGAGGGGTGGTGGCCGTCGCCTTGTCACGGACACAGTCGGCTGTGCCGTGATCCCCGAGGCACTTGACGCACCTCGGGCGGGCGTGGCAATTACGGGCGGAATGCCCGTAGAGTTGGCAGCGGTGACACTGCCCGGGAGCCCCTCGCTTACGCGGGGGTTCGACCTTTAGGCCGGACATAAAGCATACCGTCTTCACATTGAAGACGGCCTTGGCTTCTGAAGAATGGTCCAGGACCACCTGGACCATGTCGTAGGCCTCGCGGGAGCGGGCCTTGTACAGGCGGTGCACCTGTTTGGCGGGGTACCCCTGCGCCTGGAGGTCGAGGAGGATGGACCCGGTGTCCATCTCCTTAGGGAGACCGCGGATTACTACCCGCAGTTCCCTTTCCTCTTGGAGAGGGTAGGTATGGAAGCCGATCTTCTCGGCGTCCAAGAATTTTGTGAGGGCGCGGTGGTCCATCGGAGATGGTACCACGACCTTGATGCCAACGGCACAAGCCCTGGCGTGAGAAAACTCACAAATTTTCCGCTCTTTGATCGCGGAGGAGACGGTATTCCAGGACGACTTGTCCTGTATGAATACCGGCGGTACTTTGCCGGAAGGGCGGGGAGGGGCGGGAGTCCCAGAGGACTGGGACTGCGCCGGTTTGGCCGCGCCTGCATTGGTCTTAACGACCTTTGCAGGGGGCGGGGGCGGCGGGGACTTGCGCGACTTGCGCGGGCGCTTCGCCTTTTTGGTCACGGTGACGAAGTCGTCACCGGACTCGGCGGATTCAGACGCGGACTGGTAGTCCATTCCGTCTTCGGCTGAAGGCCGAGAGACGGGCGCGGGCGAGAGCGAGACGGACGAACCGTCTCTAGGCCGCGAGAGCGGGAGGGGGGAGCGCGAACGAGATCGCGAATTAGAGCGAGACCGAGAATCGGTCTCGCGGGTCGGGCAGGAACCCTCCTCAGACGGAGGAGGGTCGGGGGAGAGGGGGCTGTCCCGTGAGCGGGACGCCCGGAGGGCGTTAAAACGCTCAAAGGCGTCGGGGTACGCGGTTTGGAGGAACTCCAGGAGTTCCTCCAAGACCGACATTGTGTAGGTACGTGAATTTACTCCCGGTTCGATAGTCGCACCTCCGAGAAGAGCCGGGAAGAAACTCGTGAGGTGTAGCGGTGTGTAGATCCCTCCCTGTTAGTAAACAGGTCGGGGTGAGTCGAGAAGTGAGCCCTAACCAATGTGTAAAGGTGTGTAGCCTACTCCTATCTGACCTTCGGGAGGGACCGGGCGGACCCGGGATACGCTCCCTAAGGGATGGAATACGGGGGATGGGAAGGGGGGTCAACCCCGGCAGTGGCAGGCAGCCGGACCTAGTGCCTCAAGGGCGAGGAGGAACGCCTCACCCTCTCGAGCGTGCCCTCCAGGGGGCCAAGGTCCGTTTACCGACGTACCGGCGGAAGGGGGAGTGCTTCAGCGCCTTGAAAAAGGCACTGTCCGACGCTCCCCAACGAGCGGAACCGCCTTGAGAAAGGCGTTTAACTCTTCTGGGTTCGTTAGCACCGTTAGGTATCCCCCAGTTGAGCCGCGGGCAAACCACGTCTATGTGACGGACCACACAAAAACAGAGACTCGACAGAGCGAGAAATAGAGTGAAAGCGATCGAGCGTATGACATGCGTCTGTACGGTACGAAAGCAACAAGCGGAATCCAATCTGCCTCGTGTTCATGGAATGAATATTTACAGGAACAGGCTTTATTTATATGAAATTATTTACAAAGAAAAGAGTGTTTGACCAATTAAAAAATACAGATATTAGCCAATAGGGCGCAGTTATTGTTCTCTCTTTCCTCCACGTCTTCTCGTTTGTTTGCCGCGTCTCCCACCACGCACAGGTGTCTGCGGGGGTCGGACGTGCGGGGCAGGGAGCGCTCGCGCGCGCCGCGCAGTGGAAACTGGAGATCGCCTCGGCCATTTCATCGGCGGCGGCGGCGCAGCGTGTACGCGCACAACGAGGAGTGCTCGTGCCGCGGCGTGGGTGCCGCGTTCACACAAAACATCTTTTCTCAGAGCTACCATCCTGTTTCGACTTGACGTAGTTCTTTTCAGAACTGTTCGCTTCTGTTTCTGTCGATGAGACGGCGCGTGCTCGGTGGCTTGTGTGTTGTGCGAGTAGCTACAGTTTTATTAACTCTACAAATCAAAGACCATAAGAAATGGGAGCCAACTTCGTTTTTCATTCGAACCCACCTAGTAGAGTTTAGGTAAGTACACCTACCTAGTATGAATAAGTTGCATGCAGGCTGAATACATGGACAAATAATGGTTTTAAGTATGATATACCTAATTACCTATTATCGCGAATAATAATAATAAATATAAGCATCGTCCGCCGATTTCTTTCTCTTTTGCCCCAATCCCGGCCAATTGTGCTATTGCCGGTCATTACCGCCCAAGAGGCGAGAGGTTTTTGGCCTGTAAAAAAAAAAAAATATTGGACAACATCACATACATTGATCTGATCCCTAAAAAGTTATTTTTCTACATTGATCGACCGGGATAGCGACAACAAGTCCGGTATACTCGCCTCTCGGCTACGGAGGTTGTCAAACAATTGAATTTTAAATTTAATTCTAAACGCAAAAGTTAGCTAGTATGTTTAAATTCAACGGAACGGATCACGAAGTACTTACCCGCTGAACTTTAGTATCAAAGGTATGGAATCTTCACTGGGGAAACAGAAAATAGTTCTTACCCACTGAACCTTAGTGCCGAAGCTATGAAATCTTCAACGGGACCAAAGAAAATTACACGAGAGTTATCTCAGTGGAAGTAACGTGATATTTTGCACCTGGCCCTTAACACTTTCACACCTTGTGGCGATGTCAGTGTCCACTCGCGTTAAATCTGATTTTTATTTTTAAGGTACGATTTTGAGCCGGCGTTGCTACGATACCCGCGCGCTGGTTGGATAAAAGATAAAATGGAACGTCTGTCAGACTTGAGAAAATAAATATTATCTTAACTTAATACAACAAACATTTTTAATTCATTGGTGTAGTTTTAAAGGCAGTGAAGCAGAAGAACTTAATAAGAATATTTGTGTATAGTTGTTAGTGTGTAGTAGTTTTGAAACCCGATATATATAAAATCGTTTATTTAAGTGTCAGCAATGTTGAATGGAGACACCTCACGCAATATTTGTTAAAATAACATTTCAAACTCATTCTAAAACTTCAAACCAGTAGTAATTTCTCTCCCGCTCTTTAAACTTTACCTAGCTCATCTCACTATATTTAGGGCTTGCCTTACCTCACCATTTTTCAAAGCATTAGTTCAAACCATCGCTTGTTTTAAGCTCAAATCTTATCCCACTGTTTAGCATCAAAAGTCAGCACCCTTACTACAGCTAACCACAGCACGTACGCTGAGGTCAAACATCACGATCTTGGAAATGACACGTAGCTTGCAGTAGTTGCTGTTAGCACTGCTATCAAATTGACGATCCTCGGACCAATCTATCGGGAAATTGTAACAGCATGCACTAAGTAATAAACGTGCCAGTTACATAATATCAAAAAAGTTGAGAACTTTGTAGAAATAATTGTGAATAAAAATATATTCACACAAAATTAGGCAAAGTAGATCCTTTTTTTGATTTTAGGTTGTATTAAGGTCATTCGTTTATTGATCCTAATCTGTGTTTATATCATCATGGTTCAAAATCATTGGAAACTTTAATTACTAATTTGATGTTTTAATTTAATTTAACCTAAGTAAAAGCCGTAGTAAGTACTTCACAAAGTACACCGAGACAAGCGTTAATCGCATAAATAGGGAATATGTATGAAAAAAATATTTTTTCACCATTTTTTTTTACTTTCGGTCAATATTTTTGTACTTTACATTAATGGCAGGAAGCTGGGTATTTTATGGGTGAAAGAACAAGTCATGAGGTCTATGCTACAATATATTAAAAAAGGTGCATACTTTCCGAAAAAAAAAAACAATTATGTGGGTCCAGTCAAAAAATTCCCAAATTTAATTTTAAAAAATCATAGCTCGAAAACTACAAAAAATCGCGGAACATACATGGGGTATTTTCGGGTACACCTAGAGGTCAGGAATCCAAAAAAATTTTTTTGTGTCACCTTTCGGGCCACCCTGTATATTGATAATTTTGAGTTAATTTATTTCATTACAACCAGTTACAACATACAACGCAAGTAGCTCTATCTCAATACTGTTGTTATTTAGGTTTAGGTATAACAAAGAATATACAAAGAATAACAAAGAAAAGAGTCAAAATTATTATATTCTTCTTTATATTCAAGTTATTACTCAGTGCACCCAAGGCAGGCTTACATTGTTAACCGCAGCACGTATCTGAGGTCAAACATCACGATCTCCGGCAATCGCTCCAATTGTCGCAATGACATGTTTGCGCGACGATCGAATTGTGGGTTCCATCGAAGTTGATTTTCGGTCCGAAACAAGTTTGAACAGCTTTAGTACGGGCAGGGCCGTCTTAACATATCTCGGGGGCCTGGGGCACACAAAAATTCGGGGCCCTATTGCAAAGTAAAAATAAAATGTTGGTACGAATTCATGACATCCAAAAAATTCCTTTAGATCTCCGTTAAAAGTATAGTTTTAAATGTTCCCTTCTTTTTTCTAGGCTTTGACACTCTTATTTTACTTTTTAGGCAACATGTTTCTTAGTTAACAAACATGTTCAGTGCTTTGGGGCCCCAGTGAGGATGGGGGCCCTGGGCACAGGCTCCGTGTGCCCTTATGGTAAAGACGGAACTGAGTACGGCTTAATAGTTGCGGTCGAGCGTGCAATCAACGAAGCGATGCTGATTTCGAAAGTTGAACATAGCTTTTTGGGTGGAAAGTCAGAAATCCTGGCATACTTTGTTTTTGTTTGAGTTAGTTCTAAATTGAAGTAAGTAACTAGTATTCGTGGCCTATACGGGCCGTGGCTCAAGCTGAGCGATGTCCCATTATCCTAGACATCACAGGCATAGTGGAACCGCTTGATTTTTTATATTAAATCCTTGTTGTTTTTGTTTAATTTTGTCTTGTTTGTTTGTTTTGTTTTTATGAATGTTTTCTCTGTCATTTGTGCTATTTGTGTGTGATGATGTGATATGTCCAATGTCTTATCAAGCATTCATAATCGAAATACAATAAAAACTCCATTATTATGGTCTTATGAAACCGCTTGGGTGTTGAAGAGTTAATAAATGTTTTTCTTCTTATTATTATTTATTAGATAAACTTTAGATATAATTTAAAACCACAATATGTATGTTTCTAAACATATTTATTTATCAATTATAATGAAATTGATTTTTTTTTCCAGGTCAACCGTAAAAGTTAAAGTTTATTGAACCGATTTTCAACTATAAGTCCGACACGTAAAGAGCAATTGAGATATTTCTCGTTTTGTGTTAGGTTGACGAGCTGGTGTCTGTACAATGAACTGCAGATTTGTCGATCGTTACTGTAATGTCATTAACTACTGGTATCCCAAAGGTAATATACGGAAACGTGGCAGACCTTCCAAACGATGGGCAGATGAGATCAAGGCAGTGGCAGGCAACTTGTGGACCAGAACAGCTCAGAACAGAGATATGTGGAGACAGTTGGGGGAGGCCTTTGCCAAAGGGCAAACAGATACTTGATATAAAAAAAAATTGGTTAAGATGCTTAAATCTGAATAAAGGCTATTATTATTATTATTATACTGTAATGTCAGATCTCATCAGGAAATAGATGTACTGACCTCACGACTTCAAGCCACGGTCTGGCAACTAGCCTGTCACTGCTACGAATACCCCTACCTGAACCCTGTAATATCGGTCTAACCGTCCCATTCCGGCTGTCGTTGCGGGCTACACTCATGAGGAGCATACCTAGATAGGGTTGATACATTAAAAATGCAAAGTAAAAAGTTTTTAAATTAGCTATTTCTGTCCCACAGCTTGGCAAACCGCCCACTAACTGCTTCACTTATCCCTTTTGATATGGCTTGCCAATCTTTGAGAAAATTGTCCTAATCGTCATCGTTTTTAAGGTCTACCCCCGTCCGTCAGTAGGCATCCAATGCGTGACGACTCTAGTTCACTTTTTAGGAAACATCTTATGTAGGTACCTACATAGCTAGCCCCATCCCACTTAAACTTGGCAGCTTTTTCTCCTACGTCAATGATACAGTTCTCAAAGTTAACATATGGTTGTGTAAATATTACAAGTATAGTAATAGCAATTGTCCTAGGACGTCCACAGACGACTGTCTAAATTCAAAATTCTCCGAGGTAGCAACCCTAGCTGCATTACCGCTAGACCCGAGGCTACGGTGCAACAATTATGCGCAACTCAATCCATTGCCAATCATCTTTATAATAATGTTATTATGGAAATGACAGTCTTATGAAATGAATCTTTCTGAAGTAACTAAGTTGTAATGTTTAATGCCATATCTTAGGTATGTAACTAATTATTTAGAAAACACGTTTCGATTTGCCACAGGGTAGTTGTATTCAAGTATAGGTATTACAGAAAATATCCTATATTTAGTTTTTTCCTAATCAATATGTAGGAGATATTTATCAATATAAAAATACAGGTTTTGGCAGTGGGCTTTAGCTTGGGGCTAACAAAAGGTATATCACTATCATTTCAGCCCTATGGCTCTCATCCTGTGAACATCCTATGATGTCATACTGCTGAGCACAGGCCTTCCTCACTTCCAGATTGGCCGGTCGGAAGCGACCTACATCCAGCGAATTCCTGCAACCTGTACCAGGTCGACTGTCCACCTTGTAGGTGGACATCCTACGCTGCGCTTACGCTCCGGTACGTGGCCTTCATTATAGAACCTTTCTGCCCCATCGCCCGTCAGTTCTACGTGCTATATGCCCCGCCACTTAGCTTGCTGATCCGCCGGGATATGTCAGCGACTTTTGTTCGTCGATAATGGTGCATATCTATATATTTTTGCTATGGAGGGTAGAGGTAAGGAGTATAAAACAGCGTTATAATAGGTAGCGTTACAGTAGCAACAGGGTAAACAAGGACAGAAAAACTTCCGGCTCCGTTATGGCGCAGTTGTCATATTAAGAAATAAAGAAACATAATCAATTGCTTATCATTTCTTAACGCCTAATACTTTTTTATATTTAAAGAATAAATACATAAATAAAATATAGGAAATGTTGAAATGATTAAAAACGTTATATAAAAGTCACTAAAATGTTCTCACTCGGCATTACTCGGCATAGTCCGTGGCTGTCACGACAAATGCTGAGCGGGCACCTTTTTGACACTTCTACTTTATATTGTTTTGTGTATTTTTTTTCTCTCTTGTGTGTCGAATAAACGTTTCTTTCTTTCTTTCTTTCTTTATTTCAATCTGTCAACATCGGCTACATTCATACCATACACTTTGCCTACGCTAGCGCCGTTACTGCTTTAGCTGGACACTATTTCAACTTCCCGTTCGTAAGATTGTACTCCTTACTTCTACACTCCATATTTTTTATGACAGTTTCAATGTAAGTTGTATGCCCGTATGTATAGTACGTTCAAGGACTTGCGGTTTTGTTGAACGCAGCTGTCGTGACTTGGGACCGGCGCGTGACGACTCTATCGCAAGGAGTCCACACAATAACATTGTCACTGGCAATTGTCTGTCATGGTTATGACGATAACAAGTCAATTAAGTACCTACACTTTTTTTTAAATTATTAATTATAAAAATAAATTTTGGACAACATCACATACATTGCTCTAATCCTTTGATAAGTAGCTTAAGCACTTGAGTTACAGAAATCATAGAAAACGATGGTAGCACAACATACAGACCCGAGACAATAAAGAAAAGTTATTTTTCTACATTAACCGACCGGGAATCGAACCCGGGACCTCAGAGATAGCGACACCAAGTCTGGTATGCTCGCCTTTCGGCTACGCATGTCAAGGAATGTGTAAAGTAGCCTTTGTTCTTGTAGGGACCTACTTTCTGATCCACGACATCACTAAAATACGCTAAAAAAATCGGCACGGCCGTACCGTCCTTTTCTCGAAGCAGTTCAGGCTATTTTCAACCCCCTATAACTTCGTTGTGGATACAAAAAGCCAGATTTTTTTGAAACCAATAAGGCATTGTATAAACACGGTACTTATATTTCAAATTTCATTCAATTTGAACCAGTAGTTTAAGAAGTACAACATAGTCAAAGTTTCTTAATTTTGTCACTGACTCACTGACTGACTGACCGATCATCAAAACTCTAAGGCACTTCTAGCATACATAGAAGCTTCAAATTTAGAATGCAATTAGTGTTTAGTATATAAATTAAGAAAAAAACTAAAATTCTAGAAAACTAAAAAAAATTTGAAATTTCGGTCCAGTTTTCTAGATACAAGTTATGTTTTTAATAGCATACCTACTATATTCATATAACTCAAACGGTACTAGGTATACCACTAAATAAACTGGAAATTAAAGCTCCAAATCGAAGCCATTTTGCATTTCAGGCAATTCAGAAATAGTCGTTTTCAAAATTGATCCGGACCAGAGACTCATTACGTTTATGGCAAGTTTACAGTGAGTAGCGAATTTGTGACAATTTAATTAATATTTCTTCTCGGCGCTAGCCCACGACTAGTCCCGAAGCAGTAGTAAGGTAACAAAATGGGACCTGTAAAAGAGCTTGTTTAAGCCTATTTGCAGAAATAAATTGGTTCATAACAAAACCTTACTTTGTTTGCTATGGAATACAGTGACCAACAATGCGCGAGCCAAACGAGCGAAGCGAGCGGTGCCGCGGCAGCGGCCGGCGAAGCGCCAGAGCTCAATCAATTTTAGGTCAGAACTTCAGGGAGTTGTCTGGTGGGTGTTTAAAATAAAATGGGTGTTTAAATTATGTACCAAGGACTGCATTATACAAGAAAAACTGTTTAAATATGTGTATAAAAGTATATAATAAGATACCAGAATGTATAAAAAATCTGAGACCTCGTCTATTTCAAACAAAATTGCAAGCATGGCTTTTGGACAAACATTTTTATAGCGTTAAGGAATTAATTAATTTAAAAATTTTGACTTTTTATTTTATTTTATTTATTGTAATTACCAATCTTGACATTTTAATACAATTTATCTTTTAATTTGTGACATTTATAAATATTTTACATGCCATTCAATGGCGAAACATGCTGGATTTTTGTATTTTTATAATATCTTTATGTACCATGTTTGCATGTAAATAAATGAATTTGAATTTGAAAATAAATGCTTCAGATAACCTATTTAAAACTACGTGGTGACTGGTATGACAAGAGAATTGCTTTAACAGAATATTTCTTCATTTATTTTAACTTAATGCACAGATTAAAATTTTACAAACGGTAGACTTGTGTACCGAGGTAATACTTATACTATGGGGCTAAAGTCACAACACGAAAAATATACTGATGCTTCATATTCATTCACAAGTCACCCTGTATATTTCAATATTCAAATAGAGGATAAACAACTTTACGATTACCCATTTAAACTGAAAGCACGAGCTTTATTCTGCCCATAAAGCTTCCCCGTGGCTCTGCGCGTTGCCGCGTTGTCGCCGCACGTCGGGCCCATTGTTTGTGCAGGCCCGTACATGGCCTAAGGATCTCCCAGCGAGCTGCTGATTTGTTTTATTTGGCTCAGTAAGGGGAAATATCTTTGAGGTTGGTACCTTTACCTTATTAATAAACTCGTTTTATCCTCGGAATAACTTTACACGAGGGTTAATACAATACAATTAGACAGGTCTTGATAATGGTGACTTGTACATACAATTGATTAGCTAATCTTGTGATAGACATGGTTTAATAAATCAAGTCTTTATCTTATTAATAAGAGGGGTGGAGTCTATAGACTAGAGCTAATTGTATTGGTTATCTGTCAAAACAAGTGCTAGATAGGTTATCTGGAACTTATCAGCAAGTGGTGTGAGAGGCCCTTAATGATGCTAACAGTGGAGTTTAAAATACAGGGCGTAAGAAACCCTTGTTTGATTTATGAAAGGATTTTACTGTACAAACACTTCAATCAAATCCAACAGTTCAATCCCGAGACTGTAAACTGTATAATAAATATCAAAGAGATATCGATATATTTGGAAGTGGTCTACACAAGTTCAAGCGCGAGGTCCAACAAATAGTCTTTGGCTAGTTTTTCCTAGTTGGTCCTAGTTTATAATTATTTTGTTTAATAACAAACTTTTTATATTTTTTGCATTCACAATAATGCTAGTCTATTATATTAAGTTAAAAAGATTTTTCTAGTAGTTTTTTTTTTTTTTGATGGGGTAACTTACTTTTATTACAAATTTAACTAAACTTAAATGCATGTTGTGTTTACCTTAAAAAGTTGTACACATAGATGTCTAATTTTGACATTGTGTTATGATTTTCATAGTGTATCAATTACTGGTAAACCAAATAAATAAAATAAAAAATAAAATAAAACACAGGTTTTTTAAATAAGTAGTACTTACAAATCGTTATAACAAAACGATAACAGTACTTATTATAATATTGATTACTCCAATAGTAGGGTGTGGAATTGATGTCGATAGACCGTACGGTACGGTCTATCGACATCATTTCCACACCCTTAACGAACATAACCTATTTCAACAGTTGCGCAGTTACCAAAAATACGTTAGCAATTCTATTGATCTGATAGTCAATAAAATTTTATTACGTAAAGCAAAACTTTTTATGCATATTTTGAGGACAAGGCGTTTCAAACTCCTTTAAGGTTGTTCAGGGTAGTTATCATTTAAAAGTTATTTTACAAATAAATGAAAGAGAATTGCTTACCAATGTTCTCTGCAAGCTGCAATCACTAACGCATCCTTGCACTTTTAGTCAACACAATACCACAAGAACAAGATCACACCACTTCACGAAAACACTAGTACTGGCTGACAACAACACAACACCGACCTTTTTTCAAGTTTGCTAAATAGTTAACAATACTACACCGTTACGCGCGTGACGTATTTCCAGAAAAAGAAAAGAAAATTTGAAAATGGAATGGTTCGAAGGCGTTCGTGCGTCCCCGGCGACTGCCGCGCGCCAACGTGGTAGCCTCCGCGATATCCACTGTCTCTTTCTCACCCCAACTAATGAATTTGCGGGACAGAGACGCATTAAGCGAGGAGTTGATCGAATGTTTGCAAAAAAAGCGGGCTTTTTTCAAGATATTGTTAACAAGTTTTCCTCCGCGGGAAGTATGTACTTCAAGTTTTATGATTAGTTACAGACAAGTAACCTTTTGTTTTCAAATTGTCTCCCAAGACTTACGTAAGTTACGATACATAAAATTGTTAATTGGTAGTTATTTTTGAAGAATGGTGTACTGTGTACTCATATAATATTATGTACTTACATCAAAGTGAAGGTAGAGACGACTACCTACATGTCGAATTTGATTTACCTAATTAATTATTATTATTCATTTAATTATTTACTCTCTACAGTTTTCGAAAAATCGCAAAGCGTGGAGTGAGCTAGTAACAATTTTATAACCATGTATGCATCCAACCGGTCTCATGAGACCGGGCTTGCAAAAAACACGATGTTCCGTCAAATGCCAAGCGGTCTCATTTCCGCGCTTCGCCACGGGATTTTAAGTCTTATTCTCGATCGCTTGGAGACTACATTTGTATTCATGACTTTAGCAATGTATAAACTCGATTAAATTTCCTTCATCTTAAAGACGAGTAGATATTTATATAGAACTAGCGGTCACTGTTTCGATTCCGACTCGCACTTGGCCGGTTTCTAAATTCATTGTTTATCAAGCTTGCGATCCGAAACGGCGTGACAGGACGTCAATGTGACGTGGCAGTGAGACCACAAATTGGCCCGGAGCGACCACCGCGGGCGATAAGGTGGTGGATCCAAAGGATATAAGATCGGATGCATACTAATTGGCCGATTGATACTGCCTAGAATTTCCAGTTCCTAATGGGGCTTTAGTATCCTTTTTTAATGGTAGGGAAACGGATTGTATTAGTAACGGAAGAATCGGAACAGAAAGGACAAATTAGGATCACTGAAAAATAGATGTGGAAGTTTATAAAAATATTATTAGAACTTACGAGGAACTTATGATCTCACAACTAGAGACGCTCAAGACCGCGCGAAGTGGAGGAGTAAATCAAGGAAAGCGGACCCTGGGCTCCAAAGCAATGGCTTTGGACGCAACCGGGATTGACCGTATAGATGAAGAAGAAGATAACTTACGAGGAACTTACAATGAAAGTAGGAAAGGAACATTTTATTCTATTTGATTTATTTTTTATTTAGTGGAAAACTTACCACGGTTTAAATAGGTATACGCACTCTTTTGCTCTCGCACTATACGTTACCCCACTGTATTACAACTTAATTTTCTTTGCCCTAAGGTTGTCTGGAAGAGATCGCTTTTGGCGATAAAGCCGCCTGATTGTACATAAATGTGTCTTGTTAGTAATAACCTTTAATGTTTTTGTGCAATAAAGTGTCTATCTATCTATGTACTAAAATGTGTTAAATGGCTTTACATCACACATGGGCAGATAGCAGCGAGTTAATGAAAAAGGAACGAAAGGCTTCAGATATAAAACATGTGGTTAGGATCTCCCACATCAGAACCACATGCACACATGTCATCATCAAATGAATTCTGGCCAGTGTGTACAAAAAATGGCCGAGTCTCATTCTAATTAAAATAGAAGTAGGTGTTTTTGCAAACTTCATTTTTGAAAACCGTGGTGGTGGATTTATAATTATCTTTACTAATGGGGCTGGCTACGAGGTTTAGCCTAACGAGTTCCTTCGCCATACTCCTAAAGCGACAGACCCTGACGGGTATCAACAGCTGTAAGCGCAGTGGGAAAGTTGATCATTTTTAACCGACTTCAAAAAAAGGAGGAGGTTCTCAATTCGGTTGTATGTTTTTTTCCTACTTATCTTCATCATTTCAGCCATAAGACGTCCACTGCTGAACATAGGCTTCCCCCAGTGACTTCCAGATTAGCTGGTTGGAAGCGGCCTACATCCTTTCTGCAACAATATAATAAAAACAATGTATTTCTGTAAATAGGCCTGAATTGAGCACTTTTTTACACGTACGATTTTTTTTTACCCTACCATTGCTTCGGGACAGTATTATGGGCTAGCGCCGAGAAGAAGCAGCGCATGCAACTCGGTCACTGTTGTCAGCCTCTTTTAAATAGTTTGTTTGTTTGCGAGCAGGGCACTATTTTTAATTCCAGACATTTTTTTCATTAAAATAGTCATCATTGTCAACAGTTAACCTTTACCAGGTCGGCTGTCCATCTTGTAGGTGCACGTCGTGTATTGACGTAAGTAGTCACTCATTCTCGATGACCTCCGTAGCCGAGAGGCGAGCACAGCTGACTTGGTATCGCTATCTCTGCCCGGATTCCCGGTCGGTCAATGTAGGAAATAAACTTTTCTGTATTGTCTCGGGACTAGAAGTTGTAGTACCGTGTCATTGTTTCTGATTTCTGGTTTGAGGCGAAGCGTAGCCAAAACGAATCATAACTAGTCATGTAAAAATTATGAGTACAGGTTATCAAAACAACTACATACACGAAAATAATTGGTTTCCGTTAATATCCATAAACTTTACAACTTAAGATAATAGGTAACCTTCTTGATTGACAACATCGCTCACCTCAGGGAGTTATCGGAACGTCCCGGTACAATGTGACCCAATCAGTTTATTAGAGCGGCCCGCCGAAAGGTTTTCAATTATATCTCTTTAGCCTTTTTGGGTATGCAGATCGCGAGATTGGCAAGATAAGTGCGCGCGACGGTACATGGATAATAGGGTTGCCCAACGTCCGCATAAACCGGTCAGATCCGGACTCATGTCAGTGCAAGAAAAGGAACCGGAGATGCTGCGTTATTCAGGCTTTTGGTATCCTAGTATTGTACAAAAGTCAAAGATTAAGGAATCATGAAACGTAGACACACTGAGAGCGAAGCTAAAGGAAGATAAGTTCGCTTCGCTTCGCTCATGTCGCTACTGCATATTTGATTTTACACCGCGATCTAAAAAGCTGATCTCCTTGCCAGCTCTTATAGTTGGGCGACATGAGTAAAGCGAAACATACTTAACTTCATTTCTTTCCCAGTCGGCAGACAACATTATCTCATGATCAAGGAAACTCGTTTGTACAAGTCGCATATTGTCTTATCATGTCTTAACACTTATAAGAAAGCATTATTATTGTTGTTAATAAAATTTCGGAATCACGTATTAAATGATGTCGCAACAAACAAACCTTCTTCATGTCCGTTTAAACAACCGGCAAGTCCGGTTATCTGTATTTCAGAGTGGCCAACCCTATTCGCAAGTCAAACCAGTCGGCCATTTTGAAATATGCCGCCGTCTTTGCACAAAAGAATTAATGAGGAATAAATGCGGCTACATGAAGACGACTTGCCGAAATAAAGCAAATGAATGTGTTGCTTTGAATTTTTGCATATTGATGCAGAGTTAGCGCGTCTTGGATGGGTTATTTTGTTTGTTGTGTAGGTATTACGAAGTATACAGGGTGTCTCGTAAATCGAGCATAACATGGAACAACTTTTGTTTTATGGCTTTTGCAAATATGCTTGACAAATTATCGATTTCCCATATGAAATTACCAATCATCCAATTGCATTTGTATAGAAATACAAAAAATGACTTAGGTATAAATATTATATTAACAAGATAACCAAATTTCTACTAAATTGCAGGGGACGTATTTTTGAGATGTAACAAAATTCCAATTCGCAAACCTACGAATTTAAATATGATTCTTGCGACTTCGTATGTCTTTAACATGGAGCACATACCCTAAAGTAGAAATGTCATATGATTTGTTCAACAAAATTTTAATCTGTATCTGTGCTGTTTTTGTATGGGCGAGGGTTGACAGGAGTTGTCATTTCATACTAAATGTAAGTGAAAAATCATTTACTAGTTTCGGAGAAACATGGTTTGTATTGCTGCTCTAAGGGTATGTACTCGATGGTCTTTAAATACTTCTCCAGAACATTCCTAAACCCTGAGAACTTCTGCCTTGGGCGTTACGCGTCCATTACAACCACGCCTACAAAACTAATAACATCATAACATTTATATCCTCAGCCGAAAATCTGTAAACAGCCTTCTTAGCTTACTACCACTCATCTCGACAGTAATCTGACAGTCGGTCAAATAGAACTCGGGATTTATACTAGCAATAACAGATTGAGAAATGTATCCAGCAGAGAAGCATGTCATCTAGACCACTTTAACTCGCAGTGGCATAGAAATAAAGAGGTATATAGCTTGAAAACTTACTAACCACCTGCATTATGTATGTTAACATGATTAATCTAAATATGTCAATCATTATTTTAATACTTACGTTGTTTTTGTTTTTATGTCACGCCGAAGCGAGGGCGAGAGGATGCGAGGTTCTTCTTACTTTTTGTTGAATTACTTAGATTGCTTTGCTTGATCTCATAAATTAAAATAATTAAAAGAAGCAGCGAAATGCTGAAAGGCGTAAAGCCGGCTGGCGGAAAAATTATCGTTGTAGGCTAAAAGTGAGACAGTTAAAATACAAGATGTATAATTATTTATAGTGTAGGAAAAAAGTAAAGCAAGCCTATATACAGGTTGTTCGGTAGAGAGTTAGCCAAACATGTTAAGGTTATAGGTAGAGCTATTTTGAGAATACAATTATTGTTATTGTTTGTCTTTTATGTAAGATTTTACGAAATTTGACCTAAAATCCTTTTTTTTTTCGTACGTTTTCAACCAAGTTTTTTATTTGGTATTAGTGTCTATTATATCCTTACTATCGTTGAAAGACGATGGGTTGGTTTTCATAAATTGGCAAGTGGTGTGAAATTAAAACAAACACCTAGGGTCAAATGGCCGAATTTTTATTTTGAAAATAGCTCTATTTTTACATCGTTCGGTTAACCAAACGATGTAAAAATAGAACCCTCTTCCGAACAACCTGTATATCACGATGACCGTCTGGTGTAGTGGTTCGCGCTCAGGACTATAAAGTGCAGCGATTGCGGGTTCCAATCCCGCAAGGGGCAAATGATTGTGTGATGAAATCCGTTTATAATAAGCAATGATGAGCACGAGCATTTGTAGCTAAGTCATAGATGTTTATAAAAGTATTTAAGTGTGTTTATCTGTTATCTAGTCGCCATAGTACAAGCTTTGCTTAGTTTGGGGCTAGATAAATTGATGTGATTGTAAAAACAATAGGCTAGTTTCCTGGGTCAAAAAAAGATTATTCTATTTAGTCCGTCAGATAGATTACCCATATTTTGTCTTTTGTCAATCAAACAAAAAATGACGAAGATAAAGCGCATCAAAGTGAGCGTGTGTCGTCACGCCTTGCTTAAAAGTGTTGCAAGGCGTGACGTTACTCGAAACTTTAACGGGCTATATCTTCATTTATCATTTTTTCTTTGATTGAGAAACAAAAAATACGTGTTCAATATTTTCTGTTAATTCAACTGACGGACTAGTTAATTAGGATTTTTTTAGGAAACTATCCCATTTATTTATTTATTCTGTTATTACGTCTTACCGGCACAGGCCCACTCCACCACGTGGGCCCAGTGCGGATTGGTGGAGGGGTGTTGTAAGGTAAGTGACTAAACCTTACTGTCAGATGTAATCAAGTTGCCCTACGGCCTAGAAATAACAAGTAACAAACGATAAGCTATTTTATTCGGTATAAAGTGAACAACATGGATTTAAGTATCTCCAGAACATCTAACACTCGAATTATGAAAGCCAACACCGTTCTGACCGTTTACTGGCCATAAAACGCGCTCTTAAAGATAGGAGCGATCTATCAAACCCGCCCTGCAGTTAGAAGTGTTGTTTTATTTGTATATATCGCTTCATAAACCGTTTTACAGACGTTTAATATGCGTATAAAGTTTACGGTTTTTGATAAGGTATATGGGTGTTTTTAATTACCAAAGAGCATCGTACCTGTGACACTGTCGTGACGAGAAAGGCCTGTTTGTTAGATACTATAGCTCTGCCCGCGACTATGTCTGCGTATTAGGCCAAATAAGAATGACGGTCTCATACGAGAACACAGAAACAAGATTAAATTTCCTGTGTTGAGCTAGATATATTTATGTGGATTTTAGCTTATTTCGTTAAGCTGTTAAAGCGTAATTGAGCAACATAGTTATTAACTTTGTCGTTGTGAATACCTTTAAGTTTTTATAGTAAAGATAGATACTTCCAATGTCTTGACAACCTCCGTAACTGAGAGGCGAGCACGCCAGACTTGGAGTCGCCATCTCTGAGGTCCCGGGTTTGATTGTCGGATAATTGTAGAAAACGAACAGCTCTGCCTCTGGTCTGGGTGGTAAGGTACCGTCGTTGTTTCTGATTACTATAACACAAGTGTTTTGTTTACTTACTTTAGGATCAACGTAATGTATAAGGTATGTTGTCCAATATTGTTTAAAGTTTATAAATACAGAATGCTTTGTGAATACAGGATTAAATTCTATATACATAGATTTAAGAATTTGCTAGAGGTACAAATCCTTTTAGGGTTCCGTTGCCATAGTTTTTTTCATCAAACCCATACATATGGGGTATCTATGGATAGGTCTTCGAAAATAATTTTGAGGTTTTTAATATCTTTTTTTCTAAACTGAATAGTTTGCGCGAGAGACACAAAGTGGTAAAATGTGTGTGTGTGTGTGTGTCCCCTGTAAATTCTAAAATAAGAGAATGATAAAACAAAAAAATATATATGTACATTACCATACAAACTTCCACCGAAAATTAGTTTGAATGAGATCTAGGCAGTAGTTTTTTTTAATACGTCATAAATCGTAAACCGCAATTAACCTTTCGTAATGTTATGGATTTCATTTTGCAATTAAAATACCGTAACTGTGTCGTGATGGCCGAACTTTTACTTGTATAGCAAAAGTAAGTAAAAAATGTACCTACAGGTTTATACGGAACCCTCGGTGCGCGAGTCTAACTCGCACTTGGTTAGTATTTTTTTTAATTTAAGTCAGTTTTAATTTTATAAAGTTTTTTGATACAAAACCGTTAATGTAATAGAAAAGATTGTGTATTCTTTAGGTATTGGAGCATGGAATGACATAAAGTAAGCATCAAATGGATGATGTCGATCAAGGCTGGCCACGCCGCGTGCCGTGGGAACAGGCAGTCTCCCACATATTCACAATTCCACACAAAGCATCTCTGAACTTCAATCGTTGAGCAACAAAAAAGCAACATTGATTTGTCTGATTGTGCGCAAATAGTTACACAGCTATCGAAATCAAATATTTATTGGCGATTACTAGCGTAGCGATTTTTCTTAAATGCAAAAGGTCGCCCAGGCCCAGAACAATTAGATCCGTGCCATTTGATGACGATCGTCTGGTGTAGTGGTTCGCGCTCCAGAATACCAAGCCAGCGGTTGCGGGTTCGAATCCCGCAAGGGGTAAATGTTTGGGTTATGAGCACGAGCATTTGTACCTAAGTCATAGGTGTTTAATAAAGTATTTATGTATGTTTATCCGTTATCTAGTCGCCATAGTACAAGCTTTGCTTAGTTTGTGGATAGAAAATTGGTGTGATTGTGAAAACAATTATTTTTTTATATAATTAGTTTAAAAAAAATCTTTTTCCTGAATTGATACACACTAAAACGTGAATTAGGAATTAGCGAGATCAAAAATACGGAGTTTTTATCACACACGCAAGGAATTCAAAACATTTAAACCTTTCCGTTGATCTTTACAAGAATATTTTGACGACACAAATGTAGATAAATAACCAACATTGACAAAATATTAAATTATTTTTATTGCTATAATTTAATTCTTCTTAGGGCATACTTATGTTAATGTTTTGATGGACGAATGATATATAATAGTTTAAGTTTTTGTATTTTGTGTATTATTATTACCTTATTAGAATAACTGTGTCCTCGCCTCAAACTTAAATTATTTGCTGTGCCCAACAGGGTCCATAAGTGATCCAGCTTTAAGCCTAATATTCTCTTGTAACATTATCGTGTGCAAATGAATAAATGATTACTGATTACTGATCTAGACACATAAAATTGGTAAGAAGCCTTGTCTTGAAGCACAAGTACCTACCAAAAAGAGAAAGACCAAAAAACATTTGTAGTTACATAAAAAAAAACTTGAAAATAACAGTTACATTCTTCGAGATTCGATTCCCGTTTAGACGAACTTGTACTGAGCGCGAGTCTGACTCGAACTTGACCGTTTTTTTCTTGTCAAACAAAACGAGTTTACACTAGGTACCGAACTAGTCCGAAAGCACTTGGCTTTTCGAGTTTACCAAGGTACCCAAATTCTTAGGACCCCTCAGACCCATGACTAAGGGGTCCTAAAAACTACCGACCGAACGACCATTCATTCGTAGCTACGACGACGCACCTCAGCAACTTCATCACCATGAAACACACACCGCCCGCTTTAGCTCGTAAAACGCAGCTAAATGTTATACTTATTCTTCGAACACCACACCTAACATTAACCCGAGGGTCATATCAAATTCCTTGAAATAGTAAAGTGGGATATATTTAAACGAGAACTTACCATTTTAGATGTCATAGTAATTTTGTTGAATAAAAAATTTATAGATGTTTTTTCAAAGTGTAACTTGGTTATCCTATTTAAACTGTGGTAACTATGTTATGATTTACAAATACTGTTTGTTTTCCATGAAGAAATATAAAATAAATTAATTAAATAATTGATGACTTACAACAAACTATAACCACAAAAGGTACGACCTGGTAGAGGTTGCAAGAAACCGCTGGATGCAGGCCGCTCCCAACCGACCAATCTGGAGGTCACTGGGGGAGGCCTATGTTCAGCTCGGCAGTGGATATACTATAGCTGAAATGATGATGATGATGAACAAACTATAAGTAAAAATAATTCTACATCATATGAAAACATGATAAAAACGGTCCTCCTAGTAGGTGAGGTGACCCAAGATGCTCGCAGTTTTACCTCGTTAGATTGCGATGGAGGCTGCCAGCTCTTGGGTCACCTCCTGATTTATATTAATTATTCTATTTTTAATCCGGATTATTTGCAAAAGTAGCTAGCAACTAGCTTATTTTATGTAGGGTGTGAGGTAAAGTACAAAAGTGACCCATGCCGTCCTATTTGCTGAAATTTACGCCCCCACTTATAAGTATACTATGTGATAGGTTATGTTATGTCACAAAAAAGTTACATACATCCGTCGAGAACTCCATCTATATTTTTAAAACATAAAGTAGCTTGTATCTCTCGAGGATTTTATTAAAAGTTTTGCTCTAGATTATGAAGGGATAATTATAGTAGATAAATCAAAACATAATAGCAGACCAAAGTAATGGACCTAGAATGTAGCAAGCTGAAGTGGCAGTGGGCCTGCCACGTCTTACGTCCAGCTTACGTCCAGTTGGGCTTACGCCCAGCAGTGGGCTGCAATAGGCTGACATGATGATGATAAAATAAAAAATATGAGCCACCAACTGCCATGTCTCTCGAAGTGACGAATACATTTTTTTTATTGATCACATTGACTTTTTAAATTACATGAGCTAGGTTAACGAGGTACCCGATAACGAATATTTTTGCCAAGAGCGTCTCCCAACACATCCAGACCAGTTCCGGCACTGGTCTGGTGTATTGGGAATCAAATACCGGAACCGAGGCCGGGAATCAAATCCAGGATCTTTCTAAAAAGCAAGATGCCAAGGGTAATTGGGTGTTCTATGATTTCCCCGAAAAATTTATCTGTGTAAAATATCGAGTCGAAGTCGGTTACGACTACCCAACACAACTTAGCAAGTAATATCAATACGAGTATTTATCGAATAAAACAATGTATGTAAATTGATCCGAATAATTTACACGTAGCCTGCAATTTAGCCTTCACTCTTGACGACCAAATTCAACCCTGCATGTCGTAAATAAGAATCTGTTTGGATCCCTGATTAATTGATTTCGCCAACGGGCTTTTTAATTTTGACCTTTATGTGCGTGTTTTATTTTTGTGCGTCTGGTGTAGTGGTTCGCGCTCCAGACTACAAATCCAGCGGTTGCGGGTTCGAATCCCGCAAGGGGAAAATGTTTGTGTGGTGGAGCACAAGCATTTGTATCTAAGTCATGGATGTTTATAAAAGTATTTAAGTACGTTTATCCGTTATCTAATCGCCATAGTACAAGCTTTGCTTAGTTTGGGGCTAGATAATTGGTGTGATTGTGAATACAATTTATTATTATTATTTATTTATTTTTAGTTGCTTGAACACGTAGACTGCACTTTTCTTTAACGAATCTCGAAAAGAGAGATTTTAACACGGTTTTTACTAATAGTACTTACCTAGATACCTACGTCAGAGAAAGATTATTATGTAGCCGTCGCTAGTTATTTCTACAAATTATAAAAATAATCACCCATTTGAGACTTGTCGATAATTTTTCCACGCTCTAACAAATGTGAACCAAAAGGTCTTAAGGACAGAAACATTCGTTAATAAACAGAGCATTACAAAACCTGATCAACCGTCATTCCATAACTCAAATCAGGCATTAACATAGCTATGTTATTTGTTAAACCAACACAAGAAAACTGGAGATTGTCAAATTGAATCATTAAATCCACAACGATATCCGTTGGTCGTTAATAATTGGTAAAATGTTTGATGATCGTTAACAACTGCGTTAACATTCGCCCATTGTGAGTTATGAGTCGTAAAGCTCGGTGGTCCTAATAAAAAACTAGTTTCTGAGTCCGGATTGCACGAAAGTAAAGACTTCATTTTGGGGATTAACAATATTTATATCAACTATGTCGTAGCAAATGGACGTTATTTCTATCGTTTATGGAATGACCAGAATAGAATTTGTATCGCCATCTCTATCTCCGTAGCCAAGAGGCGAGCATACCGGACTTGGTGTCGCTATCTCTGTGGTCCCGCGGTTCCCGGTCGGTCAATAATGTAGAAAAATAACTTTTCTCTATTGTCTCGGGTCTGGGTGTCGTGGTACCGTCGCTGTTTCTGATTTGTGTAACACAAGTGCTTAAGCTACTTATCATAGGATCAGAGCAATGTATGTGATGTTGTCCAATATTTATTATTTATTCTATCTCGGAAAATCGAATCCGGGACCTCACGTCCCGGATTCGATTTCCGGTTGGGTCAAGGTAGAAACGAACGTTTCTATGATATTGTCTAGTACTAGTAGTGTAGTGGTATTGTCGTTGTTTATGATTTCTGTAAACATAAAAAAACTTAGGCTTCTAACCTTAGTACCATATCAATTCTATCGTTTATAAAATGATTAGTAACTAGCCGAGTTACGAGCCGAGCCGAGCCGAAACGACGATCACTTGCTCCCCCCTGAGGGTTTATTATTATTATTATTAACTCGCTTGCAGGGTAGCCACCGTCCTGCTTATTTGACGACTGCTTTGATTGTTTCCCGCATGGACTATATATCCAGTGGTCGCGGGCTCTAATCCCTTCCTTAAATTCGATTTAAAACTTTAAGGCAAATTCCCGCATTCAAATCGACTTGGAGTCACTCATCTTTTGAAGTGTGAATTGCGCTATATTTTAAGTGTTGCTTAATCTCTTAGATATAAATCAAGCCCTTATCTGAGCTTATCGAAGCATCACTTTCCAAGTGCAGAACCTGATAATCAGGTCTAATTCCACTGAGCGGTTTTTGTAGAAAGTAGAGCGCCCTGCTTAGGTAACATTCAAAACAGACGCGGAGGTATGTTAATTATTCTAAAAGATTGCTATTGTTCTTTTAATAATAGGCTAGTTTCCTAAAAAAATCTGATTAGTCCGTCAGTTACATTAACAGAAAATATTGGACACGTATTTTTTTCTTTTCTCAATCAAACAAAAAATTATGAAGATATACTTAGACCGTTAAAGTTCCGCGTAACGTCACGCCTTGCGACACTTTTTTCTTCGTAATTTTTTGTTTAATTGACAAAAGACAAAATATAGGTCCAATTTCTTTGAAAATCTAACTGACGGACTAAATAGAATAATCTTTTTTTGACCCTAGAAACTAGCCTATTGGTATGTTAGATATTGACGTTTTATGAGCCTACTTTCAGAAGACCATATATGGCAACGCACCATGATCATTGAGTTACGAGGTACCCGACAGGGTGACAGCGAAACTTTTCTTTTTCATCTTTCTCACTGATGACTTACGGCACTGAGACGTGGTCCTTGACGGCCTCCTGATTGGCCTCCTAAACAAGCTCATATAGTCACCCAACGTGCTATGGAGAGAGCTATGCTTGGCGTTTCTCTGCGAGATAAGATCCGAAATGAGGAGATGCGTAGAAGAACCAAAGTTACCGACATAGCTTTTCGAATTGCAAAGCTAAAGTGACAGTGGGCAGGCCACACCACTCGCAGAACCGACAACCGTTGAAGAAGACAGGTTCTCGAGTCGCGACCACGAACTAGAAGACGCAGTGTAGGCAGGCCTCCCACGCGGTGGACTGACGATCTTGTCAAGGTTGCGGGCAGCCGCTGGATGTAAATGGCCCAGAGCCGCTCGCTGTGGCGTTCTATAGGGGAGGCCTATGTCCAGCCGTGGACTTCTAGAGGCTGATGATGATGATGATGATCTTTCTCACTTAACCTTCGGTACGACGACAGGATTGAGAAAGATGGTCCATGCAAAGCTTCGCTTAACGCCATTAATCTGGCCAGTTTTTGTGTCAATCAAAAAATCATTGGATAATTGTTTTACCAACTTAAAAAAAAAACAAGTTGTCTGTTTATTATTTTAATGTATTTTTATTGTTATTCAACACAATGTATTTGTTTTACGTATGCAATTGAATTAAACTACCTACCTACTTATACAGGGTTATTTGTAAAACATCAACAATCTCCTAGGGGCTGATTCTGGTGCCCAAATACAACAACTTTTTCTATGGGACCAACATTGAAATCTAAAAATAAATTTCACTGCTCCACTGATGTCAGCTGGTCGGCGGCTTAGTAAGGGGGAGTGATTTTTTTTTTGCGAGGACTAGGAGGATGGACTGGATGGATGGACACTAGGAGGTTGTTGATGTTTTACAAATAACCCTGTATACAACATTATTTATTTATTTATTTGTAATCGTACATACTACAGCTACCAGAAAATAGCCCAATTTGATAGTTGTAGCTTCGTAATAATCTATTACTTACAAAATAACAATAAGTCCGCCAATTGTACTTACTTGTGCAATAAAGCTTAAATAAATAAATAAATAAATAAAATAACCTTATTAAAATATAACGTGTAATTGGTGTATAGTTTTATTAACAGTCTGATAAACGCATGTTTTCCGAATAAAGTGTAAGTAATAAATAATTAGAACTATGTTACTTAAGTGTGCAGGTACAATATTATAAAAAAGTGGGAACCTGTAACCATTATTTAATCTCAACTGAAGTAACTGCTGCGCCTACATACGTTATCATCATAATTACGCGAAGCCGCTACTGGAGTTACGAGTCAATTACGGGAATCGAACTGCGATAAACCTAACACGGAATGCGCCACGCATCCGACATTCCAGATTATGTATTGCGGACAGTTCCTTATGCTTACGAAGAACTTGATGGGCAGAAATGGTAGGTGAGTATGGTAGCTAGCTCACTTGGTGGAAGCACCTATTACCTATAAAGTAGACGATTATTTATTTAAACGACAAGAGACTTCTGACGCTGCACTTAATATGTCATGTGTGTAGGTAAATCATATTTGATCCAATTTTGGCTAAATTTAAGAGACTTTTTTGGGATTTGCGGAAATCCCAATATATAATTTGCTAAATAGTTTTAATATTTATAGCTTTTGAGACGAAAATGTTTATATGATACCTATGTGTATTGTATGGTGTACAGTAAAGAGTATCTATCTATCTACCTACACATTTAAGTGCTCATGTTTTTAGCTGCTCCCAAAGTCGAAAAATATTTCAATGTTTCTGCGGTTATACAAGTTTTGAAATATAATTTAGATTGTTACATATAACCTGTGCTCTAGTATTTTGTTGATTTCCTGAAAAAAAAGCTAAAAGATGACTGAGTTTCTTAGACCGTTTCTTCATATCACCAGCCAATACTCGTATATAGTTACTAAAGTGGTGGGCGGTTACATTTTGCGATGTGTTTATGTGCAGGAAAGAGGGCTAGGTATATGTATAAGGCGATTATCACACTACACCGCGCTCCGCAGATTTTTCTTTGTATGCTCCGCGTCGACGCGGTGTCAGTGAGTGGTATCAGGCGTTTTTTCTATGCAAATAGATATACTCGCTTACGATTTCAAAATCCGCGGCTCCGCGCCCCGCGTCGGCGTGCGGTGCTGTGTGTTAACCACCTAAGTAGATACTAATTAAATGAGTAAGGCCTGAAACTGTGTTAAACGGGCGCCCGTGACGGGCGCACGTCGCTTGAGCACGCGCGTGGACACGCAACGGTCCCCGTCGCGGAGACCCGACTTACGCAGTGTCTCCAGTTCAATTTTAACAGTGTGCATGTACACTCGTATCAATGGAGAACTTAATATATTTTTTGTTAGTGCGTGCGGCCCGTAACACATAGCGCCATTAACTGACTGAACCACAGAATATATAAGTAACTGAACTAGCCCGCGCGTGCTCCTGTCGGCGGGCCCCGCGCGTGCCCCCGCGCGGGGCCCGCCTCCCCGCGTCGGGTCACTTTTGTATGAAGCCGCGCGGGTGACCGCTTAACGCAGTTTCTGCCCGACCTTAAAAATTGTAGTTTCTTTTTCTGAAAAAATTACGTTTTATCGCAATGACAGCGTAATAACAGAACCTTAGCTTTTAAGCGTCGTTTGAGTATTCGGCCGGTAGTTGGGTAACAAAGAAGAAATGATCTCGAAGTTTGTCTATTAAAGTTGCGATTTATCATCACTGTCCTGTATGAAATCCGTAGATTAACAAATTATCGTGTTGTCTGTTTGTGAACACAGAAATGAATAAAAAACCGCTTCCTACAAAAGGCGCCGCATAGTAATTACATTGCGGACATCATTTCTATCTGCTCGACGAAGTTGTCTCACCAAATTAGGATTTTAATGGGACCCTTAATAAGATCATCCGTGCATGTAGATAAAATAGATAGGTATTTAATAGTAATAGTGCACACAAGACCAAATACCAAATACATAAAGTACAAGGAATACATTTAGTAGTGATCGATCCATATACATATAGACTTAGGATACGCTACGCAGTCGATCCGGGTATGCATTATTGCCACAAAACACCCGAATAACAGACGTAAAGCTTTATACAATGCGCGCTTGAGCAACGCACACATAGACATCGCTCACAGGCACAAAAACTCGGAACACTTCGAGCCCGAGCGTTTCGAGATTTCACGTGTCCGTGAACAATGTCCATGTGTGCATTGCTCGTGCGCGCATTGTTTATAACTTAACGTCTGTCTACCCATAACTATTATTTATTGTATTATTAGGCCGGTTGCAACCAGTTAATCTAGAAGTCAATGGGAGAGGCCTATGTTCAGCAGCGGACGTTCTATGGCTGAAATGATGATGATTACCTACAACAAACTTTTTTTTTTTTTATTTAGGCAAAAACAAGGCAAGTTAAATTACCCATTAAATCCAATTCTACGTCAGGGATTTTAGTAAAAGAAAACTAACATTTTAGTACTGTTTATTTTTGATAACATAAATTATTACTATACAATATTTAGGCTACATTAGTCTTTACCAATTGCGTCAATTCACGTAACAAATTGTCTTTCGACTGTACACTATTATTAGTACATTGACTATTAATAAGATTACTTTTTAACACGTTAACATCATTCGCAACAATTGTTTTCGTTAACAATTTACTAGCTTCATCTTCTATGATTACTGAGCATTTAAAAACGATGGTTAGAATCTGTTTTTTATTTAAACCTTTGATAGTCTTTTTAGAAAACAAATTGTATATCTTAACATACGACACTATCTCTTCGACTTCCAAACCATCTGTGTGAGACAGTAAATCATACAAAATATTCATGATTTCACATTCTAAATCTTTGTTGACTTTGAACTCAAAATTGGTGTTGCGGTTTTTAGCAACTCCCTGGTTTCTGACATAAGAGTTTATGCTCATACTATGGGTCATATTCTCTAAAAGCATAAACAGTTTTTTAACCAAATTCTTGTCGTCTCTTCCCAGTTGCCTCCCCACAGCATGTAACCACGACATCAAACCATAACCCTCTAATAAGATCTCAAAAGCTCTTGGCACCGATATTATAGAATTCAACACACCAAGAATTCTTTCCTTGGTCTTTCTGTCACTCAGTACTGAGGAGTAAAAGTCCATGATCATTTTCAAACACATAGTCTTGAATATGACATTAATATCCGTCATGGTTTTCGTGCCATCTTTAATGATGTCTAAAATCCAAAGCCGTCGATCAGAGGACTCCACGTCACTATCATGGAAGAGGCTGAGGAAATCTGGCACTACTGTTAAGTCTACCAATTGTTTTGCTATGAAGAAGTTGTTGACTGGTTTGTAGAGTGGATCGAATGGGGCTGTTGAGACCATCAGTGCTCGTGCTAGGTACAAAGCATCTATTGCGGGAAGACGCGGACTCTTCAACTGTTCCGAGTCTTTGTCGTTTGGAGTTGGGTCGCTGATCGCAGTCGAGAGACTTTGGCGGAGAGTGCTTATGAAGTCGGTGAGGAACAGCTTGTCGTTTTTGTGTCTCCTGAAAAAGATTACATACTTAGAATTTTGAAGAACAACTGGCAGTCGCCAGAACATTTGCGAAACTCAAATAGGAAATTAAGAATTTGTTTGATTGAACCCCATAAAGAAACTTAGGCGCTGCGCAAACGTGGACACTTTTAGTTTCCAGTTGCCATCACCGAACACTTTTTGGTCGTCATGAGTATGTGTTAAGTGGAAGCAACCGGACACAAGAATTGTTTACGTATGCGCAGAGTGGATGATTGCATACTGGTTCTATAGATATTAAATATTTATTGGTAGCTTGTGTCTGACACAAGACACACAAGTGTCCACGTTTTTGCCCTCGCTTAGGTAAATTTTAGTAACAAAAATAATATATATCAGCATGATTGGGTTTTGTAGAACGTTGTTCTGTAGACCTACTTCTTTCTGTAGGCCTACTACAAAATGTACAAAATGTTTTCTTCTCTCTCTTTCTTCTTCTTTCTTCAAACGTATACACCTGCTAAATTAAAATAACCATTAACTTGTGTCAATTCTTTGAACATCTGAAACTAGCCGGGTACAAAACCCGACCGTTTTCAATTGTTCATAATTTCAAATTATGAAAAAACCTTTGACACAAGTAGATGGTATTTAAATTTGTTAGGTTTATACTTCTAAACGAACGAAACATTTTCGTAGTAGAAGACTGTTCTGTTAAACTTAGTTCGAATAGTAAGATTTTCAAAACAAGCTTAACTGCAATATTCTATGTAGATCCAAGAATTACTTTTGGATCAGTTCTAAAATTCGTTTAAGGTCCGGTTTTTCAATAGCCAGATAACTTTTATTTGACGAATAAGTTTGGAATGTTGACGGCACTAATCAAAGAAAACTACGTGTTGACAGTTTTCGTATTGAAAATGTGTCAAAATCATGTCAAAACGTCAATTTTATTCGTCTGATAAACGTTTTCTGGCTATTGAGCCCTTAAGTATTTGTGTCTACATCAAACACAAGGGAAATCTCTCAATTAGGAGAATGAATACTTTTTTAAACATATATATTATTATTATATTTGACAACATCACATACATTGCTCTGATCTTATGGTAAGTAGCCAAAGCACTTGTGTTACAGAAATAAAAAACAACGACGACCACAACACCTAGACCCGAGAAAATAGAGAAAAGTTATTTTTCTACATTGACTAACCGGGAATCGAACCCGGGACCTCAATGATAGCGGCCTTAAGTCCGGTATGCTTGCCTCTTGGGTACGGACGCCGTCAAATAAATTTTACATAAAAAATACTTACGTCTCAGTTTCCAGCAGCAAACAGAACCTGTGAAGAACGTGGTACGCCGCCGCGCGCATCACAGGGCACAACGAGCTCAGCGCCACCAGCGGCACCGACAGCAGCCCCGACCGCTGCAGCCTGAAGCAGGAAGCCACTGAGCCCGGCGCCAGCAAGTGGCTCAGCAGCGGAAATAGAAACACAGGATCGTAAATGCATTCATCGTCCTCTAGGTGAGACACGGCTGCCTCCTCACTATTCCTTTCGAGTACTTGATCGTACTTTGCTTTTGATAATAACATTTTTACTGCAGATTCGTTGTCCTTTATTGCCTTTGCCTTGAAAAGACCGTCTTTCGACATCTCCAGGAGTGATTTCTTTAAAGATTCACGAGACGAACCAATCGGAGGCAATTCATAATGGTATACCAACTTTTGTGTTACAGGAAAGTTTCTTACAGTCCTCTCGACGGTGTCTTTATCGAATAAATGGAATAATCGGTTTGGAGTCGGATGTCCCCATAACGACGATGTCCTACTTTTACGCACTGCGTAATGGTTGGCTGCGGAATCTCCAAATACGTATGGCTTGTATTCGTTCACGACTTGCCCGTTACTCTCGTAAAACTGTAGAATGGCCAGAATCACTCGATCACATGGACTCCTTGTAGCGTGGTATGCGCTCAGATACACTGGAATCTGCTGAGATTTCATAACCGACTTATTCAGTTGAATTAATGTGTACAAAAATTCTACCAATCTTGATTTTATGTCTGAGCTGTGATGACTTAACATCACATTCAAGAACTCCGAGTGAGACGTTACCATATCAAATAATGTCACTATATCTTCACTTTCTGATGGGTACACGAGCTTGACCAAGGTCGTGAGCAGGAACAATAACTGTGGACCAAGGGTGATTCCTTGAGCAGCAGTTCGTACTTTCAGAGAATCTTTCAAGACAGCTTTACAGAAATTTTGCCATACAGCACTTTCTGTTATCTTTTTAAACTCCTCTTTTTGTTCAATACCAAACTTTTCTTTACGTTTTGCAATAAGAATCACAGTATACATGCTAGTAATAATATCGTCTACAGTATTCGTTTCTTTATTTTCGTTTAGTGCTATAGTCGTAATATGCAGCATGGATGACAAGTAGTTTACAAGGTACTCCTTTTTGAGATGTTCTTCATGTAAACAAATCTTTAAGAAGACGGCTTGTAATAACGCTACGTGTGTTGACTCTGCAACCTCGAATTTGTGACTTTTACCGAACAGCTTTACACAATCTTGAAGATCTAAACATTCTAATAATAGCTTTCTAATAAATTCCCAACACGAGTTGTAAACTTGGCCAGCCTTATGCGGTTTTTCTAGCATCTTATTTATATTTGATTTGTATTCAGCAAATATTTTTGGTAATAAGTTCTGATTTTCCAGAAGAAATTGGTTATGATGAATTATAGCGTTTCCCAAAGGCAATGTCAACTCTCTTTGACTTAGGATTTCGGGTTTAGACACCTGTTCCTTGAAAATATTACAAAATTTCATATTATATTTCAGCAAAACTGAAGCTAATTTTGATGTAGACTTTCTTATGGTGGAGGCGTTGAAAAATCTCTTGTAAATTTCATCGTTTACGTAAACGGAATGGTGCGGTTTATTTTCAAAGTACTGAGTCAACGTGTTCTCCAAATTTGTAAGATTAGCAGTAATCTCTTTATTCATGATCAGTTCTGTATACAATTTCATACTTTTTCGAATTACGTGTTCGGGCATTTCAACAGATGTGGATTTAGAATATTTATATAGTAATGATCGTAAAATATCCAAAACAATGCTCGGTTCTTTGTCGTCTTTTACACAATAACTTGCCTCCAATGCAAATATTTTGTTGAATATAAGCAAATCGTCTTCATTCGTCAATCCTACAATCTCTAAAACTTTTACTGTGTGTTCACTACTCACGTTTTTACGTTTATTAATTTTAATGAAGGCTTTTACCAACTCGTTATAATTTTTTTGCTGGTAGGATTTCAAAATTATATGTTTCCTATCCAAGTGAGTCACTATATCATTGTGCACAACAATAATGTCCAACAGGCTTTTGGTGGCTGCTAGGCACGAGTCGTTTTCTTTCCAAGATAATGGCTTGTAAATCTTCAAGTAATGAGGATTCTTAAAAAGAGACAACATGATTAAGCGACATTCATTTATCAGATGACTTTTCTGCCCAATTTTTATAAGGACGTGAAAATTATTAACTATTTTCTTCTGTTTAATTTCATCAAATTGATCAATGTTTGTCAAACGTACCATGCAAAATATAAGGTACTTTGCCCATATCAATAATTCCGAACTGTCTATTGTGTCACTAGTATTCAATTTATATGCCACTTCATCAATGATTATATCACTTTCATCTTCTGATGTTTCTTCAATACATTTGAATATCTCTAGAAGTTTTAACTCTTCATCGTCAATGATAGATTTAGATAAGGCTTTCAATACGTGATCATGAGCGGTAACAGTTTCAGGCAAGGAAACTGCCTGAGACACCCAATGTGTAACATAACTTCTTACATCTAATTTTAGGTCTCCGATTAAAAGTTCAGTCAATTCAGGCGAGTAATTACAATGAAACAAATTCGCGATATAGCACGAAAGAAAATGTTTTAAACTCTTCTTTGCCTCTTTGTTACTTTGAATAAATTGCATACAACCTACAATGAATGTCGATGGTATTTTGTTCTCCAAAAATACATTATCTTCAGTGCTTCGGTTTTCCATCAAATCACTAAATAATTTGTCTAAACATGCTTCAGAGCCTTCGTCAGTGATTTCGAAGTGTACTATTTGATTCCTTACATATGCGGTGAGTTCCTGCATATTAGAAAGCACATACTCAACAATATCAGCTATTAAGGATATAGGGTTAATTTTTGCGTTACGCAATGAGTATAATATCAAATGTATTTCATCTTCATCCCCTTCAAAAATCGAAGTGTTTCTGAAAAAGTTGTGTAATGTATTTTTGGCTTCAGACCAAACATTTTCTGTGTCACTAGTATAAACATCCAACATAATAAGAAAAAGATCTTTAAACATAGGGTTGTTTAGTGAAATAGCAGATCGGTCTAGAGTCAACCAAAGGGATACAATTTTGAATTTCAAAAGTGCAGTATTTCTATTTTCCACAGTAGCAGAATATTCCAGAATTTGCTTCATATCTATGTTTCCTTCCAACATTTCAAAAAACGCAGGATGGATGTCGTTATACAATAGTAACACATCGATCAGATTTATAAGAGCATCAGTTTCTTGAATTTTAGGAAGTTTATAATCTTGCTGTTTCTCTTTTGGACTTTCTTTATGTTTGATGACATCTTGAATAAGTAAGACAATAGTTGCAGGAACAGGTAAGTGTTTAGGCAAAAAGTATTCCAGTTTATTCTTTAAATCCGAAATCCGGTTAGACGAATCTTCCATTTCAAAAATTTGCATGTACCTCTTTAAAGTTTGAAGCATTTTCACTAACACCTTTATACAATACAACGATATTGTCTGATCCTTGCCAAGGTTTGTTTGGATGAATTTTAACAGTGGGACCGGTAAAGTGACAAATCTTACGAAATTTGCTGCCTGGGAAGTATTCAGACTAATCATTCTAGGCACTACATTTTCTGGCTTCATCTTTTCCAGCAACTGTATTACAAACTCAACTGTCCTTTCCCAAATTGGTGAGTGTTGCGGCTCGAAGCTCTGTTCAACCACATTCATTACAGCCCTGTGCAAGTCTGGGCACTTATGAATTATGTCTAAAATCACCTGGCACTCATTATGGTTCTCCCAAGGCCTTTTTAGTGTAAGTAAAGCTCTGTACAAATTCTGATTTTTGTTTAGGTCTGATGTCCCCAAAGAGTTGTCAATGAAATACAGCCCCAATCTATGAGAAGTAAACAATGTCAGTATAATATCTGATAGTAATGTGACTATCTCTGGACGCAGCTTATTCTTGACATCATGGCTCATTTCAAATGGCCCTTTCCATGAGAATATCTTGAACATGTTATGTATAACCTGATGGCTAAATGTTTTCAACTTCAAACTTTTTGAAATAAATGAATTCTCTACTACATTCTTTTTCAAGATATTCAAGAAAATCATAACTGCTTCAGCTTCATCGTGTACTAATCCTGGTATCATTAAAGCCAGCAACCCTTGCTTTTCCAACAGTGCCTTTATCAGAGGTAAGTGACCGTCAACAAGAAATGATGTCATAAAATGTACAAAAGATGTCCTTACATTATCTTTTTCTTTATAATTCGACTTTTCTACAATATACTGCAGTTGTTTAGGAGTCAAAGGTGCATGACTGAGAATCTCAACACCTAAGTCAGGATTCAGAGTGACCATAGATGTAAGAAGTTTAAGGATTATCTTCCTATGACGAGGACCAGAGTTTTCGCTGATCATGATTTCTACAGTAGACATAAAGTTGTTTAGGAAATATCGGCACGCTTCCTCAGTGACAGCAATTAAGTGGGGCAGTGAGGATTGGACTTTGACTATGATTAAGTGAAATAAATGGAACGCAGGTGTGGTAAGAGTGAGGTTTTTCTTACTCTCCTGATTGATTTGGCGGAGGATTTCATGAGAGTTGCCTCCGGCTTTGAGGTAATCTGTAAGGTGATCATCCTCATTGTCTGGGTTCAGGCAAACTTGGAGAAACTGTGTCAGCACTGAAAAGCAATTAATTGATCGTTTTATTTATTTTAATACAGATTTTTTTAAATAACTTCTATTGTGAAGTCTTCTCTCGTAATGCAAAAGAGCACAATTATATATATTTTTTAAACCAAGAAAATTAAGATTGGGCCTTTGCTCCTTTTTTCTGATCCTGAATATGTATAAATATTACACCAAAAATTATAGTTGTGCCTCTTTTCGTTACGATGGCAGAAGTATTAACATTGTATATTTTGTTACTATGTGTAATTTCTAAATACATATCTCTTTCACAAAAAGTATTATAAAAAATAAAAACCGACTTGTCGGAATCGGCACCGACTCCAAAAGTTACTGATTAGGTACATAAGTGTTAAGATTATTTTTAGCGCTTTAGTTTTTTGAAGTCGGTTTTTACTTTTTTGATAAAATTAACTTATTTCATCTATTTTAGTGATAAATCCTAATCAAAACAAATCTTATGTGTGCAAACATAATTTAACTGCTGAACACCAATCTCATTTCCAATTTTTCCACCCTTAGGGGTGAATTTTTTTCCAAAATTTTTGACTAGTGTTTTTGAAGTATAAGCTATTTATTAAAAAAAGAATCATCAAAATCGGTCCACATTTGGCAAAGATATTAGGTAAGATAGATACTAAAATCAGTTGGCGTGGTAGGGAGTTTATGCAATGTTTGATGATTTTCTTATAGATCCCATCATCAGAATTTAATCAAATTTATATGGGACCATTCCGAAAGTATTACCTTTCAAACAAAAAACAAATTACAGAAATCGGTCAACGTAGTAACGAATAATCGCTGAACATACATAAAAAAATAAAAAAAGATTCCGACGAATTGAGAACCTCCTCCTTTTTTGAACTCGGTTAAAAATATATATTTATAAATTTATGCAATGCCAGGGCAAATACATAATGTATTCTGAACTAGAAGGTAATTGTTAAGTAAAAATAATAAGTCTTAAACTTCACTAGGTAAAATAATAAACAGCTCAAGTCTAGTGACACACTCTATTTCTTTTATAACTAAGTTCAAACACTTTGAAATATAGGGTTGTGTACTCTTACTACTTGTCAACTATGTGACCACAACAATTAAGCACATGACACAAAGACGATATTTGAAAAAGAAAGGAGGATACCAATTATTGACATTTCTTAACTCGACAACGAGCTCTGGCTGATGAGTTAAGAAGAAGTAAGAAAGAAAGCCCCCACCCACTCTCTCCCCTTAAAACCCTTAAATTCGTACTGTTAGTGTTGTCATATCACTGACAAGAACTAGTTAGTGCAATTAGAGCAGGTTAAGGAAGCGCGGGCTTATAGGCAAAGGGTGAGCGCTGAATGAACTGTGTAATGTACTAATGTCATGTACCTTATGCGCCTTATTTTTGTGGACGACTAGTATGTGCTTATTTATCAGTAGATAAATACAATGTGTTTTTATAATATACAAAAAACAACACTCAAACTTTAGAAAGTACATTAGACAGGTTGCAGTCTGACTATAACCACTAAACCAACTGTTATCAAAACATCATGAAAAACATATATATGAGACTGAAATCTTACCCATAGTCTGCCCTTGCTTTGTGGCTAACTCTTTGCGGAAATGTTTAACATCAAAACCGCCAGGTTTAGATACTTTTCTAGGTTTTGCATCAGTCGGTTCGGTGGTATTTGGGTTCTCCACGTTGTCATTGTTCTCCTTTTCATTATCCTCATTTTTAGCATTTATCTTTGATGGAGAACTTTTCACGCTATCTACGTATTTACGCTTTCCCATTATTAGTTTGTCTCATTAATTACAAAAAACGAAATTCTTAGTTTTTAGTCGCAAAATAACATACACAACACGTGTGTTTGACATTGACACTTGCAGAAATTTGACATTACTTTTTTTAAGGCAAATAAAATACCTACATTCAGCCAACAAAAAAGTATTGATCTGTGACAAACACCCTGGACTGGCTGCTGTCAAATTTTTAGACTTGATTATCGCCATTTTGGCGTTGTATAGGCTAATGCGAACCAAAAACTGCGACGGACGCGTCTCTAAACGCGTCTTGACATTGTGAGGTCAAGCGCTGCCATTAGTCTATCCTTCAGTCAACTTCCGCCAGGAAGGATCGACCAATGGCAGCACTTGACCTCACAATGTCAAGACGAGTCTGGAGACGCGTCCGTCGCCATCTGTCACCAGCTTAAATATAATAACATGGAAAAACAGGGTTTAAAAAAAAAGCGCCCAAGTTATTAGAATAGGATGGATCAATAGAAAATGTTTACAAAATTATTTTGGACTACGTAAATAGTTAAGGTAATTCTATGGTTGAGGCTTGGTATATTGGGCCGTAACTACTTTAGTCAGTAAATAAAATATTAGATCTTACTCAGCATACTCAAATCCGTCAACAACAGTTACATTCATACCATACCCTTTGCCTACGCTATTATCATTTTGAACTGTTATTTACTGCTTAAAGCTGGACTCTTGCAACTTTCCGCCCGTCTCATCATGAGACGGTTTTCCTTAACTTTAACCTCCAAGTACTTCATCACTGCAATACAGAGTTAGAAAGAGTACGTCGATCTAAAGCATGAAGAATAGTAAGTAGTAATAGTAATAGAAAGTATACGTCGCAGAATGGATGGCTCATCAGCTCATCTGAATAGCCATATCTAGAGTTCTTTAAGCAATGAAGATCCAACTTTCTTAAATTCCCTTCAGAGAGAAGTATTTCTTGGCGGAAATAGACAAGTTCCCTTTCTCTAAAAGTCTGAACTCCCTGAATCTTTATTTAATTTTAATAAATTTAATAAATTCTTTGATTAAAACGATTTTACAAAACCAAACAGAACATTGTTATCTCCACCATGTTTTCTACCATCTTCTTCCAAAAACCACAGACTGGACTGGAGAGTAGAGCACCTTGTCCAGAGACTATCTCTGCATTTCCGTCAAAAACAATGTCAAACAACCATCAGTTGGACCTGTTGGACTGATAGATGGCGCCAAAGTCACGAGACCACACAATCCCGAATACAGTCTTGATTTTCATCTTATCTCCGACATGTACATAGAGTCCGCGCCACCAAAGAAGTCCCGCAGACGGGGCGTAGAGGGGGCGTCGCCTTCGCCTTCGACTTCTGTGTAGCCGCCAGCGCTGGTGCTGGGGCTGTCTTCCTTGGTGAGTGCGCCTGTTCTGCTGACGTGCCGGGTCTGGGTTCCATCTTACCACCCTCCCATTCTCCAATACTGCGCCTTGCAACCGTCGGGCAGTAGCCCACCAGACACAACACCTGTCTGGTCGGAGGATCCTCCCTTTTCAATGGTGTATGAGAGACCTTACACCCTGTTCCTCTCACCCCCCAAACTGGTGACCCTGAGCATGAACGTCAGCGCAGCCTTCGCAAAGCTACGTCATCGTGACGTCATCATCACTTCCTCAAGCTTTCGAGCAGCGAGTCCTACAGCCAGCCAGCATCCACGGCTACTTCGGGTACCCTGACCACCAGCATGCAGCGGACGCGCATTCCTGGTCATCACCCACAGCCTTCTCAGCGACCTTGGCGTAGCACACTGCACTTCGGCCGGTCAGCAAGCAGAGACGCACTTCTCTCCTGGTCGACGCAGCAGCCAGCCACTACGCAGCACTGCACCACTCCGACTCACTGGAGCATTTGCAGCATCACCCCGACTCACTGGGGCATCACCGCAGACAGTTCCGACTCACCGTGAACTATGCGGCATCTGGTTCCGACTCACTGGAACATTCCACTGGCCCGGCAAGCAACACGACATGTATGGACGACTCAACCTGCTATCGACCTCCGGTCTCGGAGGGGAGTGATGTAGCGACATCTATCTCGCCACATACAAAACTGACGTATCCTACATCGCGATATTAAAGTTATCGGAGCGATTGAACCATATATACAAGAACCCGACAAACAACCGTCGGGCAGTTGCCCACCAGACACAACACCTGTCTGGTCGGAGGATCCTCCCTTTTCAATGGGGGATGAGGAACTTTACACCGTTCCTCTCACCCCCAAACGCCTGTGCTTCACCTGTGGCAGTCTTGCCAGCACAAGTTCCTGTTTTTTCGACGAGACTTCTTTGGTGGCGCGGACTCTACATCTTCATGATCTAAAGTACCTCTCATAGCCTACCTGAAGTGTACCTTTCATAGCCTAAAGACTGCAATACGTTAGAATTTTGAAACTGGCAACAAACCTTTGTTGTAACACCGATTCGTACGAAAACGTACCCAAATTAAAATTGTTGCAGGAAAGTTTAGTAATATTATTTGTGTTAAATTTCAAAGTAATGTAACAGGAAAATAAAACAGGTTGCATTATGAAGTAGAAAACTATTATTAAAATTTGGTCCATCATCATTCCTTGTTAATACTTATGTCAAAAAAAATATAGACTATTAAGCTTATAACATATTAATGCTTATAGATTATAGGTTAGATTATTTAAACATACATATTTTGAAATAGTGGCTTTGCCAAATGAAATAATTTCTGATAAATGTCATACATGTTTCATAAACAATAACAACAAATAACGCAACAGCAACTTTCTTCTTCGTCATGTTTTTATATTTTAATTCATTTCTCACGCTTTCCGTAGATAAATAGTAAAATATTAACTAGTCAACGATTCATTTTTTGTCACCATACTTTAATAATTCGTCATGGTGACTAACTGTCGCACTCAGAGACGTCACTTAACTTTAATGGTCACTTAAGGAAATTTTGTGAAGTCAATACGAATAAAGACAATTATTGAATGAATAAAAATGTTAATCAACAGTAAGAGATCTTAAAGTTCAAACACAAAAAAGTTAGAATTTAATTCTATCTAAAAATAGTAAGCAGATTTCACAAAATACGACTAAAGACTAAACTTCAGTCTTTAGTTTACCACAGACAGTCTAGACATTTTTCAACTCGCGCGCACGAAGAATTTCATTTATTTATTAATAATACGTATCAAAGGATACTCTAACAATTAATTCTGTACTGTTAAACGTATGCTGGTAATCTACGTGTATTTTTTATATGTAACGTTTTCAATGCTTGTCCTACATATGTTTTTACTTATGTAACATTTTCAACATATCTCTAGTTATAACAATCATCAATTGCTACCAAAGTAGGTTTTATGCAAACATTTATTGTACACAAAATACTTATTACATAACATTTGTTGTTTTACTATGGGTCTATTTTTTAATAGCCAGAACTTACGAAGAATTAGATTGACATGTTGACAGTTTCCGTATTAAAAATGTGTCACAACGTCAATTTTATTCGACGGATAAAAGTTATCTAGCTACTGCAAAATCAACCCTAAGCAGTAAAAGTGCCACGAAACAATCAGTTTCGAATTGTAAACGTTAATTTGTATAAATTTTCGATCGATTTATGTGAAGCGAATATTTATGGCACTCGTCTCCCTTACTCATCGTTCCGTAGAACGAAATTGAGAAATCGTTGTGATCTACATTTGTCTCGTTATCTAAGATCACGATATCTCTACTTCTCCATAGAATAATACAATCATCAAAGGCTGCCAAACTGAAGGCATTGGACGAAGTTTCAATGTGTCTCCTTCTCTTATAGTCGTCGTAGAAGAGAATTACTAAAAGCAGACAAAGCAAAATTTCGCTCAGTGCCCAGTATTACAATCAGACAGAAAAGTCTATAAACGTAACAAATAGTTATTTAAGCTAGCAACATTCGGTTCAATTTCAGGTAATCACTTTCTAACTTAATTAGTTGGAAAAGAAAGGTTCAAATATTTTTTCTCTGTCTATTTAATGAAAAGAGACAGATTGTAAAATTTTAAAATGTCTAACTTCAGAAATGCAAACAACAAAAACAAAGCATTAAATGTCCATGGAAGGTTTGACAGTTGTTAGTTGGTATTGAAGGATGCTGTCTTTTTTCAATTCACAATGCAGAAAAAGAGACGTACTGACCGTAAGATTAAGATATACCTAATTAAAATCTCTGAATTAAACCTAGTGTTACACTTCCCATACAAACCATTTTGGCAAAAAGACCGCTTCTATTTTTTTTCATTTTGCCAAGCTGACTCGACAGAGACGGAGCAATACAAAATCAAAGCTAGCTGATCACTTTTAACTTGTCTGTAGTTTGCTCATTATTTCTGTGGCGAACACCATAAATCTAATATCAGGTCACATAATTTAGGACGTCTAGCGAACTATTGACTACACAACCACGATTTTTTTTATATGGCAACATTAGTTTGCTTCTGCTCTAATAATATCCTCGAAGTTGGGCTCAATCTCGCGTATCTTGTCCAATAAAACGTCAGCCAAATTTTGATTTGAGTCTGTATCTGAAATTGTAAACAAGTTTAAAAATTATTTTAGATAAATGCTGTTTGTTCCACACCACAAAAACAAATAATATAAAGAAAAGAATACATTTTGAATAGTAAAATTTCGATCTCTACCAGACAACCTTCAGGTCAGGACAGTTTGAAAAGTTGAGAGTCGGTGACGAGTCTAAAAAGTATATTATACTAGCTGTTGTCCGCGACTTCGTTCGCTTGCCCTTTAGTTTATCCAAAAAGGATTTTCTGATGTTTTGCTTTAATAAACCTTCTCCTGACAATAAATAAAATAAAAAATAAAATAATCCTTTATTTGTTCGGACAAGTGTACACGGTAAACAGGTGATAGGTCATTAGGCTTGGTTTCAACATGCCGTACCGAAGCGGTGTACAAATTTTTTCTAATATTAATAGCATAAACATGTCAAAAATAGATGTCAAAATTATAATAAAATATTCATTATTATGTTAGTATGTAAATGTCAAATTTAAATCATGCAATTGATTAAATTAAATTAATGAAGAGTCAAACAGAGTACAGCTAAACTAATTATAATTATAATAATTTGTCATTCATGAAATCTATTATTGTATAATAGCACTTCGTAATTAAAACATTCTTTAATTTGATTTTAAGCTAATTTAAATTTAATTTTTTGAATGACAAGGGAAGCTTATTGTATATTCTGGGAGCCATGCATAATATGTTCTTATTCATGAGAGCTGTTCTCGAGGTGGGCATACAAAGTCTAGTGTTGCCGCGACGGTTGCGGCTTACAACATCTCCTACTCGTTGGAACATATTAGGATTAGCTTTTACAAATAATGCTGCCTCCAAAATATACATAGACGGAAGTGTTAAAATTTTGTGTTTTAGAAAGTGTGGTTTACAACTATCGGTTGTTTTCAGTCCAAACATGGCACGAATGCACTTTTTCTGCATTTTAAAAACAATATCCTTATCTGTAGTTTCCCCAAAAGATAATGCCATATCTTAAATTTGACGCAGCTAAGCCATGGTAGGCTAAACGTAGAGCATCGGTATTCAGTAGCGGGGCTAGCTTAAAAAATGCGTAGGCGCAACTGCTCACTTTTTTACTGAGATACTCTATATGAGCCTTCCAGTTGAGTCTTTTGTCAATAATTATGCCTAAAAATTTTGTATTTTCAACTTCAGATACTTTTACATCTTTATATGCTATATCTTTACTGGACGTGTTATTCGATCTTTGGTTGAAATGTATTAGTTGAGTTTTGCTTAGATTTACTTTTAAGTTATTATTATCTAACCAAGAAATTATCGATGTCAGGGAATTATTAATGTCAAGTTCATAATTGTCAGGTTCTTTACATGATACTGTCAAATGATTAACAACAAAAAAATAATTAGCAAAATTGCTCCATCCGTTCTGACGCGTGATGCGATGACCAAGGAAATTAGATTAATTTTTACTATTAAATATAGATAGGGTTGACTGATATTTTGGTATTAACTAGTTTCAAACTTGATCTAATTAAATTTAAAATTTTAGTAGGCGGATGTGTTCATAAAAACAAACTTCAGTGGCCGGCGGTAATTAATGCACATCGACCTTTGGAAAGAGACAATCGGCTAATTTCGGCTTCGTATAGCGTTATCTGTGTCGCACACTACCATGACGTTTGTTGACACTACACAGAGTTGTTAAGACTCCAACTATTTTAATTATTTTGTTTATATTTTAAATAATTGCGTTGGTATATTATACATAATGTTTGTTTTACAGCTCTATATAATTCACGCGGGAATCAAAACAAAACAACAATAAAGTACTTAGAATTTTTTTTTTCGTGATTTCGATTTCGCCCCTTTAGTAAACGTTGTTTGTATCATTAAATACAGTCGTCTCCTTAAATTTGGCTACTGTTAAAAAAATCATCCTGTAATAATACATAATCCCAGCCACAACTGTCGCAGAACCGTTGAAAGGTGGAGTAAATGGGTTCTCGAGAGTGGACTCGTCTTGGCAAACGAAGTGTAGGACGCCCCCCAGCTCAATGGACCGACGAATTTAGAAAGATGGGGAAAGTTAAGAAAATTTAGAAAGAAGGCAGTGACTGGATAAAAAAGTGGGAGATCGTGCTCTTTGGGAGAGGCTTACGTTCAGAATTGGACTGCAATAGACTGGCTGCAAAGTTTATCTTGGGACAATTAACAAATACCTATGTCATTGTCTCGAAGTAGTTTGAAGAAGTTTAGTCAAGGAGGTCTCTCAGCACATCTAGACCCGAGCTGATTTAGAAACGTTCGTTTTCTAAACTGACCCGAACCGGAAATCGAACCCGACCTTTGACGTTTAAGGCGAATCAACGCGCCACTACGCTCACTGGGTATCACTATTGTTTCTAATTACAATAGGCTGGTTTCCTAAAAAAATCTAAATACTTAGTTCGTCAGTTGAATTAACAGAAAATATTGGACACGTATTTGTTTTTCTAAATCAAACAAATATAGCCCGTTAAAGTTCCGCGTAAAGTCACGCCTTGCGACACTTTTTAGCAAGGCGTGACGTCACGTGCTCTCATTCATCCCAAACTTTGATGCGCTTTACCTTCGTAGTTTTTTGTTTGATTGACATAAGACATAATATGGGCCCAATATTTTTTGAAAATCTAACTGACGGACTAAATAGAATAATATTTTTTTTGACCCAGGAAACTAGCCCATTAGATTTTTTTAGGAAACTACCCTATTACCTAATCTGCTCTGTGTCGCTTTATGGAGAAGGCTTGAGCCCAGCAGTGCACTGCAATAGGCTGGCGTGTTGGTGATGTATGCACGTACCGTCGTAGAAGACGATCTCGCACTTGTTCTTGCACTGCGGACTCTTGGAGACGATGGAGCGCAGCATGCCCGTGAAGTCGCGCACCACCTCCGCCTCGCTGATGCCGTCCAGCTCTGCGGCCGACGCAACGAACAATATTAATACATAATAATAATAAATAGGCTATTTGCCTTGTACTAAAATTTACTTAATTAATCATTTAGTTTGATAGTTTTCACCATATGGAACCGAAACATATCGGTGGTTACTAAAAATAGTACATGATTACTGTAAAAAATGCATTTTCGAATGTTATATTTTTTCTGTATTTTACAATATCAAAAACGCCGGCATCAATGACAGGCACGTCACCATTGAGTAACTTTGTTCTAGAACTGACATCCCAAAGCGAGATTTCGCGCTACGCTCGCACAAAGTATGAGTAGAGTAGCAGAGAGCGACTGTCGACGAAGGTTTTTTAACATACCCGTTCTAGTACTTTATAACTCAATGGATAATTAAAGGTTCGTGACGTCACAAACAAGTACATCATGGCCGACGGCGTTTTCGCAGGCTTTTAAAAACGTAAAGAATGAATTACTATTTTTGATTATATTTAAAGGTTTAAAAATGAAATAAAATTGTTGACGCTTTATTTGAATATAATACTAACAATATTATCTCTATTTCAGAAAACAGTCAAATAGCCTATTGTTCCCACAATGACACCAATCATCTAACCCCGAAGTCCCAAACTAAGCAAAGCTTGTACTATGGCGACTATTAGACAACGGATAAACATACTTAAATGCTTTTTTATATAAATAAATAAAAATACTCGACAACATCACATAGATTGCTTTGATCCTATGATAAGTAGCTTAAGCACTCGTGTTACAGAAATCAGACACAACGACGGTACCACAACACCCAGACCCGAGACAATATAGAAAAGTTATTTTTCTACATCGACCGACCGGGAACGGAACCCGGATCCTTAGAGATAGCGACACCGAGTCCGATATGCTCGCCTCTCGGCTATGGAGGTCGTCAAACATCCATGGTACGAATGCTCGTGCTCATCACATATACATTTTCGCGTTGCGGGATTCGAACCCGCGACCGCTGGCTTTGTAGTCCGGAGCGCAAGATATTACTCGGGTGGTCTGTGGGTGGGATATACGCGTCGAGCCTACAGTAGTACAGCGCAGTGCGCGGGCAACACAATAACGCGTTCGGAGCGCTGCCGCGGCCGGCGCGCTCGCTGAGACGTATAAGGGCCAGCAGCAGGGTTGTGAGGGCAACTACTGCTCCTCCTGACTCATCATCATCATCATCATCTATACGGTCAATCCCGGTTGCGTCCAAAGCCGTTGCTTTGGAGCCCAGGGTCCGCTAGGGATAGGAATAGTGACAGGCCAAATAAAATAATTAATTTGAATTTGAATATACAAACTAACTCCACTGACATAGTTTATAAGAAAAATTGTTACTAACACTCTACTAACAAATTATGGAAATAAATAATTATTTCATCATCATAATCATATCAGCCATAATACGTCCACTGCTGAACAGAGGCCTCCCCTAATGACTTATCATCGGGGGGGAAGGCCAATACTCGCCACGTTTGACAGGCGCGTTGGCGAGCGCAGTTTTTTTATAAGATTTCGCACGAAGACGCTGCTGCCCGTCTCGTACTACAGGAATTGATCGCCTCTTACGACACGCCTCCTGTTGGCGGTGGGGACGTGTATTCTTTACGGCCGTCCCCACGCGGCAAATGATTATTTAATTTAATTTAATTACACCAGACGGTCGTCATATTCAAAATCTTTATTCAGTATCAGGTGTTTTACATTCTGCATTACGAATAAAAAGGATTTTTTAAGTAATTAAAAATTCACTATCCCTTATTAAACCGCCGACTAGCTGACATCAGTTTGTATGAAGCGGTGTTTTTTTTTCGATTACGATGTTGGTACCATAGATTTTTTTTTAATATTTTTTACCAGAATGTTTTCCCTAGGTGGTTGTTGATATTTTAAAAATAACTCTATGTAAAACACTGTGTCTATTACGATAAGCTCTCACTTCAATTTGTACCACATTTCATATTTTAAAATCTTATATTAATGACCAGTGTTCGAAGTAGGTAAATTGATTTGGGGTCAATGATCTCAAACATTGATGTTAATATGGACATGCCTCCGGGATTCTTGCATTTCTTGGTATCAGTTTTTGAAAAAAAAAAAGCCTATCCATATTATACCAGCACTGCCAAAGTACAACAAATCAATCTACCTATTCCGATCACTGTTAATGACACAAGATGCGTAATCCGCGGGCAAATTTTGAAGCAAGTAAATTGTAGCCACAGAGGGCTCCCTCCGCCTGCCAGCTAGCGTTTAATCCGCTCCTAACGCGTGACAATTGCAAATGCAAACATTGCTTTTGTAGAATTTTATCCGGTTTTGAGAAAAACTACTAATAACAGCAACCCTATTTAATAGAGGTGTGCGTGTCCAATAAAAGCTATGGAAAGGGCTACGGGTTTCTTAGCGAGATCGAATCAGAAATGACGAGATCCGTAAACGAACAAAAGTCGCTGACATAGCCCAACGGATTAGCGAGCTGAAGTGGCAGTGGGCGGGGCACATAGCACGTAGAACTGACGGCCGATGGGGCAGAAAGGTTCTAGAATGGAGGCCGCGTACCGGCAAGCGCAGTATAGGTCGTCCACTCACAAGGTGGACAGACGACCTGGTAAGGGTCGCAGGAAGCCGCTGGATGCAGGCCGCTTCTAACCGGCCAATCTGGAAGCCACTGGGGGAGGCCTATGTTCAGCAGTGGACGTCCTATGGCTGAAATGATGATGATGATGAACTAGACCTGTCAATGTCACAAGTGTGTCAGACTTACCTTCATACAAGGTCCGGTTTTTTAACACGAGATGCAGAGTGTGTATGGGCGTCGCGCACTCCACCGCGAGGTACACCGGCGGCTTGTTGGGGCGGTGGATCTTGTACGCTGAGTTTCGGTAGATTCGATCCCTGACCCCGGCCACATCCTTAATGACGTCTTCTAGCGACTGGAAGAAATAATACATACTTCTTCCAGTAATCACACCAAATGGCTAGTTTCCAAAAAAAATCTAATTGGACTAATTCAGTCAGTTGGATTAACAGATAATATTGGACACGTATTTTTTCTTTTCTCAATCAAGCAAAAAATTATGAAGATATAGCCCGTTAAAGTTCCGCGTAACGTCACGCCTCGCGACACTTTTTTAGCAAGGCGTGACGTCACTCCCAAACTTAGATGCGCTTTATACCTGATCAGTGCGCTTTATCTTTGTAATTTTTTGTATGATTGACAAGACATAATACGGGTCCAATATTTTTTGATAATCTAACTGACGGACTAAATAGAATAATATTTTTTTGACCCAGGAAACCAGCCTATTATACAGTGTGTAACGAAAAGGTGAAATAAAACTTTAAGGGGTCAAAATCTCAAAAAAAAATTGACGTTTCCATACAAACTGATGCCAGCTGGTCGCGTTTTAGTATGCGAGTGTTTTTTTTTTGCGCTTTCGATGTTGGTCCCATAGAAAAAGTTGATGTAATTTAGCCGTAGAATAACCCCTTAAAGTTTTATTTCACCTTTTCGTTACACTCTGTATAGCTCTAAATTAAGCAAAGCTTTGCACAGACTACAGTACGTCAGCAATTTTCTCAATTGATATTGACCTCTATGTGTCGGACTTAAAGTTGAAAATCGGTTTAACTTTTTTGGTAGGCTGACCTGCCGCTGACTGTACTATGGCGACTAGATAGCGGATAATAAGCATATATTTATTTAAACACTAGATGTCCCGGCGAACTTTGTACCGCCCGTTAAAAAAAAATTTTTCGTGATATTTTCCGTGTTTTTATAGTTATTCTGCTATTCGGGGCGGAGATAAATTCATTAAAGCAAAGATCATAAAAATCGGTCCAGCCGTTCTCGACTTATAAATGGTGTAACTAACCCGACTTTCTTTTATAAAATCGTAGAAAAAGTGTACTTGACGTCCTCCGTAGCCGAGAGGCGAGCATATCAGACTTAGTGTCGCTTTCTCTGAGGTCCCGGGTTCGATTCCTGGTCGGTCAATGTAGAAAAAATACTTTTCTATATTGTCTCGGTTCTGGGTGTTGCGGTACCGTCGTTGTTTCAGATTTCTATAACACAAGTGCTTTGGCTACTTACCATAGGATCAGAGCAATGTATTATGTGATGTTGTAAAAAAAAAGATATACCTACTTGATGCCATGTGGCATTCTCTGCTAGTCGACCATTAGGCTAAACAGAAATGTTTTGTGTAAACAGAAATATTTAATATCAAGGAAAATATAATATTATTACTTTTAAAAAAATTCAACTGCCTCTGGTGGGATTCGAACACGCGACCTTTCGCTATCCGGGCGACAGCTCATCCAACTGAGCTACGTTTTAAGAAAATATATAAGTAAAAATCTTTTCTTTGATATTAATAAACTAGCATTATTGTGAATGCAAAAAATAAATATTTAAAACCTAAAATTAAATACATACTTACAATAAAATCAAATATCAATAAAATCAATTGCCGTGTGGGAACGGTCGTAAAGAATACACTTCCCCACCGCCAACAAGAGGCGTGTCGTAAGTGGCGACTAATTCTTGTAGCACATGACGGGCAGCAGCGTCTGCGTGCGAAATCTTATAAAAAAACTGCGCTCGCCAACCCGCCTGCCAAGCGTGGCGAGTATTGGCAATCCCCCCGATAAAAGTCGTTAGGGGAGGCCTGTGTTCAGCAGTGGACGTCCTATGGCTGAGATGATGAAAATCAATTAATTTTTGCAATTAGAACATTAATCATAAAGCATCTAAAGAATGTTGAGAAGGACGAGCAAAAATGTAAGGGGTGGTCCAGACTGAATCGAGTCTCGAAGACAGGTAATTATTTTTTTGTTTAATCATCAGTAACAAGTCTAGTACATAGAAAACAGACAATGGGCTAGTTTCCTGTGTCAAAAAAAGATTATTCTATTTAGTCCGTCAGTTAGATTATCAAAAAATACTAAACCCATATTTTGTCTTTTGTCAATCAAACAAAAAATGACGAAGATAAAGCGAATCAAAGTGAGCACGTGACGTCACGCCTTGCTAAAAAGTGTCGCAAGGCGTGACGTTACGCGGAACTTTAACGGGCTATATCTTCATCATTTTTTGTTTAATTGAGAAAAGAAAAAATACGTGTCCAATATTTTCTGGTAATCCAACTGACGGACTAACTTGATTTTTTTAGGACACTAGCCTATTGGCCATATATGGTTGTTTAGAAACAATTAGAAAAAGTATCTGTCTGTCTCGCTCTGACGGCGAGAGCACTGAACTGATTTTAATGAATTTGGTATGAAGGAATGAGATGGCTGGCAGTGGCTGGATGAAAAAAGCGGGGGATCGTGCTCTTCGGCGCTTCGGCAGTAGACTTCAATAGGCTGACATCATGATGATGAGAAAAAACAAATTGACAACAAATTGACAACAAAAGGTTTTCTGATCACTCTAATACGGTATTTTACACTACAAATCAATTGACATACTTTTAAGAAACCGTCTTAACGCTACTTTTCCATATACATAATTTGTATGGCAATAGCAAACTATGACGTCACTGTTTTACCTAACTCAACGGACTAACTTTTTATTGATTTTGGAACAATTAAAAATCTAACTTTTCAAATAAATTATAATGTGCCGGGATATGGCCTAAAATAAGGTGAAGTTTTAACAAATACTGTCTTAGAATTATTGAAGAATGGTGTAAACAAGCCTATTGACGAAGACAGGCTGATTGATAGATCACACTAATGGACGATAATGGACTGATCGCTAACTAACCTTACAAGCTTCCAGAAACGGTACACCTGGCTGGTCCTTATTAAATAGCTTCAGATCAGGCGGGCAGTACAGACTCTTGGTGACAACGATGAACAGTCTCTTGACGGGGAATATGACGGATGCGTTCTGTTCGAACACGCGGATGTTCTCCGCAAACCCGACGAAGCGGTACCCGTCACTTGGGATGACGTGGTTGAGGTAGCCCTCAAAGAAACTGCACGCCATGCCGGTGCCGTAGGATATTTTCTTCGTTTGCTTCTCCTGTAAAAACATATAGTTATGATTATCATCATTATCATAATCAGCCCACGTCAGTCCACTACTGGACATAGGCCTCTCCCAACGCACGCCACTGAGCCCGTTCCTCGACTATTATTTTCCATTCACTGCCAGCAGCCTTGCGTATATCGTCGCTCCACCTTGTCTGAGGGCGCCGCACGCTGCGCTTGCCTAGTCGCGGTCTCCATTCAAAAAACACGTCTACCGCATCAGTTATCGGTTCTACGGCAAATGTGACCAGCTTACGGCCACTTCAGTTTGCTTTTAAACTATTATGTGAAGAGACAATGACACAGATATTTGGCTGTCAATTGCCGCTCACAGCGAAATAAATACTAAATGGTAATACTCAGCAAAGTAAAAGGCGATTCGAACATAATGAAACGAATGCGAATGTTCTTACAGAACCACTGAATAGCAGCCAACTAAAAATACCCTCAATTTTATCCGGGCGAATATCGAATTTTTCATGCAAAGTATATCTGTAATATCGAGAAAACGACCGTACGGTTTTACCTGCTGCTGTGGGGACGGCAGGTTATAGGATAGGACTCCTTGACGATATGGCGGCGCTTTTCACCACCATTCGTCAAGTACCCACTATGGTGAAAGCCACGTCGTGCGCGCCGAACGCGCCTATGACATCTTTGAAAGAAACCGCATCTATCCGCACCGAAACTGCCACAATGCTTACCTAAGGCGCGGTAGGCGCGGACAGGTTTGCGTTCACCTTAAAACCTCAGCGCGTACCATCAGGCTACTATTACTGGGACGACAAAGTATCGCTGTTATGCATGCACTCCGTTAAATGTTCAATACCTAGGGTAAGCACTTATGGAACATTTCAACCAAGTACACTGGACTTTTAAAGTGTTAAGATCTCTCGGTCAAACTGGCTAAAGATACAAGAATATAGTAAAACGATCGAACAAAAGTCGCTGACATAGCCCAACGGATTAGCAAGCTAGTGGCAGTGGGCGGAGCACTTAGCACGTAGAACTGACGGCCGATGGGGCAGAAAGGTGGCCACGTACGCGCAAACGCAGCTTAGGACGTCAACCCACAAGGTGGACGGACAAGACCTGGTAAAGGTTGCAGGAAGCCGCTGGATACAGGCCGCTTCCAACCGGCCTATCTGAAAGTCACTGGGGGAGGCCTGTAGCTCTCATTAATACTCATTAATACTCATTTATTCAGTATATAGGCCCTCTTCCGGGCACTTATACACGTCCCAAAATATAGCTTTACCCTACCACCGCTTCGGGACTACATATCGGCTGGTGATGAGAAGAAACGGCGCAACAAAGTCAGTCACCTTTGTCAGCCTTTTTTACAGGAAATACAATTACAAGACATGAAGTAAGTGCGAGCTAAGCAGGTTAAGTCCATGCACTCTTGTCGTTCAAAAAATCGTCTACCTTATAATACCCTTTTTTCATAAGGTTTTTTTTAATGTGAATTTTGAACTCATGTACAGGTAGTTCAACAAGAGTCTGTGGAACTTTATTAAAAATTTTAATACATTTCCCCAAGAATGAATTACCAACTTTGTGAAGTCTGAAGCTCGGAACGGCAAGTTTATTTTTATTACGAGCATTATAATGATGAAAATCACTTTTTAAGCTAAACAAACTTAGATTTTTTCTAACGTACATACATAGCGGCTCGGCTAAGCCTCAACAGGCCTATGTTTAGCAGTGGACGTCCTATGGCTGAAATGATGATGATGATGAATATACCAAACGGTCCCTTGTTCGGTTTATATATAATTTATTCATTTGCACACCACAATGGCGCAAGAGATAGAACATAAGGCTTTAACCAGCTCTTTTATGGACCATGTTGGATAGCATATTAATTAAATTAAATTAATTCTTACAATTCCTCCGAAACAATGACAATTGGTGTGTTGTTGTCTGACAAGCGCACAAAGTTCCGTCGCAATTGGACAATGGTTAAAGGAACGCATACGGGATAAACAAACAAACATTTGTTTTTATGAATATAGATCTATACGATATTATATATTATATCTATATTCGATATTCTATTATATCGATATTCTATCTATATTCTATCTATCTATCTATGGCAGGCCCTAACCACCGACAGGGCAAAGGCCCAGCAGTGGGACAGAAACGGCTAATAAAAGAAAGAAAGAAAAGATCTATACGTTTCACACAAATTGAGGATATAAGTGAGACATGTTGTGACTTAAAACGTTATTTTTGTTTATTAAATTCACACAGTTTTTGGGTTCCGTAGTCAACAAGGGTTAGTTTCGGCATGTCCGTCCGTTTGTCTGTCTGTCAGCAGCTCAGCTGAGACTCTTAGTACTATAAAGCCGTAATTTCGCATGGTATACACAAATTATTAATGCCGATACGTGGTAGAGTAAAACATAAATAAAATATACAGGGTGACTTGTAAAACATCAACAACGTCCTAGGGGCTGATTCTGGTGCTCGAATACAACAGCTTTTTCTAATAGAAATCTAAAAAACATTTTCACTGCTCCATACAAACTGATGTCAGCAGCTGGTGGCGGCTTAGTGGTGGAGAAGTGTTTTTTTTTTGCAATTTTAATGTTGGTCCCATAAAAAAAGATCTTGTATTTGAGCACTAAAGTCAGCCCCTAGGATTTTTTTATTTTTTATTTAGGAGGTTGCCGATGTTTTAAAAATAACCCTGTATAGTGAAAAAATCTTAGAGCATAAATGAAAATGAATATTCCCTGTATTACTTACTTTGAGCCAGAGTTTTTCAAGTAAAAATCATTAAAAATAAATTGAAGTGAAAATATTATCCTTGATATAATAAGCTAGCATTATTGTTAATGCACAAAAAAAATATATCTTAACTTACCATTTCCGGATAATCAGTGATTAATTTTGCGACAAATATCAACAGGAATTCCAATCCAAACACCTTCTGCTGGGAGTAGGCTAGCGTCGCCACAGCCGCGCCGAATATCAGCCAGTCCTTCTGGTTCTCCTTGTACAGCTTCGAGGGGTCCAAGGGCTGCTTAGCGCGGAACGCGTCGAACGACAATGCGATCGCCTCGCGGGAGCCGCGGGTTAAATACAGGTACACTGTGTAGCGAGCTGTAATTACAATTATCATCAAACTACGGCCCGGCCGACGTTCAGCCGACGTAAGGAACCCGGTGTTGTGCTATTCCCCGATAGGGTAAGTGATGAACAGTGTTATTTTGCTTGTTTTTGTAGGTAATTGCGTAGTAACTTTGTGTACGACCAATATAATGGTTTTCTCTTTGAACACTTAGTGTTAATGTTTCTCTTTCGCACTTTGGCGTTATTACATAATAATTAGTCATCTTGTATTTGCAATTGGCGTAAAAAGTATTCGTAAATATTTCCCGTAAGCGTATTTTTTTATGTAAACTCCGCACTGATTGATTGCGATCACAGCCACTTCACCTTCTACTTATTAGGACATTCTTCCTGTGGCTTGGCTTGGCTTGGCTTTGCTATGCTGGCGTGATCGCAGTCGTCAGGCGTCATCAACTGCCTGGCTTAAGCTGAATCCTCGTATCTTCCAGGGAACAAGATTGGGAGTTAGCGACACGGAGTCGGGACTTCGGACACGGAGGATTGCACCAGCACAATTATCATCAAACTAGCTATTGCCTGCTACTTCGCTCGCGTGGTCTTTAAAACTAAAGATTATTAATAATAATAATATGCACTGTAGCCCCAATTAATTATTAATTTATTCGTTTTTGTTCTAGCGGCAACAGAAATAACTAACATCATCTTTGACAATTTCAACTGTCTAGCTATTACGGTTCATGAAAACAAACCAGGTGACAGACAAACGGACAGACAGTGGAGTCCCGTTTTTACCCATGGGGTACGGAACCCTAAAAACTAACGAATCAAATCGATAACCTCCACCTCATTTTGGAAGTCGGTCCGAAATTTATCACAAACATTGCTTTATGATAAGTAGTCAAAGCACTTGTGTTATAGAATCAGGTACCTCAACACCCAGACCCGAGACAATATAGAACAATTATTTTTCTACACTGACCGACTGGGAATCGAATCCGGAACCGCAGAGATAGCGACACCAAGCCCGGTATGCTCGCCTCTCGGCTACGGAGGTCGTCATGAACAGTGAATTACGAATAACGCGTCACGAATGTGCGAGTGCGGCCGTTTGTACATTTCTGTTGCGCGTCAAAATAAGAGCAAGCCTAAAACTTTAAAACCCGAACGTGCTTTATCAGTTCCAAACTAAAATAAACAACGAGCTATAGTAATTAAGGAACAATGGCCCATTTCGAGCAAATGACGATTGCAGTCGACATCAACAATATAAAAACTACTAAATAAAGATAAAAATTTGTTACTAATATTTTAAAATCAGGTCGCAGGAAGACGCTGGATGCAGGCCGCTTCCAACCGGCCAATCTGGAAGTCGAAGTTCGAAAAGACAATGGGCAAAAATGGTCCAAGAGCCTCTACTGATGAGACTTGTAAGAAATAAAATTGCATGCTTGACGTGTAACTACTGTGTAGGACTGAATAAGCACTTAAGAAATTAATTGGCTTTAAGTTTTTATTTGTAGATAGATAGATAGATACTCTTTATTGTACACCACACAAAACAAACAAATCACAGGAAAGTAAATACTTAGTGAATAGCACAATTTAGGCGGTCTTATCGCTGGAAGCGATCTCTTCCAGACAACCTTCAGGTAGAGGAAAGTTGAATTAATATTGAGAGAAGGGAGGCGGTGAAGAGTTCCAAAACATAAAAGTCCAAAAATTTAACAAACTAATTAAACAAACAAATAAAATAAAATAAGAACAAATAAAATAAAATACATACTACCTAGTACATGTACATAGTAAAATACTTATATAATACAGACATAATATGAATACATACTTAAAATAAATACATGTAAATAAATAAATACCCTATTAACATGAAAAATAATCTAGTGACCAAGATGTAGGAAAAATGGTTAAATAAATAAAGTTGAAGAAAAATAGACAGGAGAAAACTACAGTGAAAGGAGATAGGTTTTAAGTCTAGTTTCGAAACTGTGAAGCGATTCAGATTCTATATATACAGGGTGTAACGAAAAGGTGAAATAAAACTTTAAGGGGTTATTCTACGGCTAAATTACACCAACTTTTTCTATGGGACCAACATCGAATTCGCAAAAAAAAAAAAAACACTTTCCCATACTAAAACGCGACCAGCTGGCATCAGTTTGTATGGAAACGTCAATTTTTTTTTTGAGATTTCGATGTTGGTCCCATAGAAAAAGTTGATGTGATTTAGCCGTAGAATAACCCCTTAAAGTTTTATTTTACCTTTTCGTTACACCCTGTATATAGATAGTATTTATAGCTTTTAAAATAAAGGATATAAGGACAAAAGAGACAGCAATCACGCTGGCACCGAGATGACACTCGAAGGAATATGCATGAAAAAAATATATTGTTTTTACTATATTTATAAGAAAATATATGAAATTATAGTGCTAATAGTGAAAACAAAATTGATTTTAGGTAAAAAATAACCATAATATAGTATTTACAAATTAAGGTATACCTATCTCTTTCTAAAACAACTTTTACTATGAAAAATGTATGGCGGACGTGTAATGTGACGTCACGGTACATATCGGATCTCCTTGTCTAACACACGACTTTAATGGGCTGTAAGTCAGGTATGTATCAATATTTTTCGAAAATTCTTAAAGTTTTATTAATTATAATTAAGAACTATTTATTTTAGGACCAAAAGAAACATACATATTCCCCATTAGGGGTCCGTATCCAAAGAGTGCCAACGGGACCCTATTACTAAGGCCTCGCTGTCTGTCTGTCAGTCTGTCACAGAGCTTTATCTTTATGAACTGAACTGTATCTTAACATTTAATAAAGGGTGTCCATAAAACAATAATATATTTATTTATTTAAACTTTATTGCACAAAATAAAATCGTACAAAAGGTGGACTTAATGCCATGTGGCATTCTCTACCAGTCGACCATTAGGCTAAACAGAGATGTTTTGTGGGCGGTGCATATGAGGTTACAAAAATAAATAAATAGTATTCAAAACTAAACTCACCGATTATTCCCAACCACTTGTGCGCATCGTCGAAATTGAGACTCTGAGATCCTGTAATGTAAAGAAAATACGATAAACCTATACTGTATAAAAAAAACAAATGGAATATAATTTTTTTTTTTATTTGCTATAAACATGGTAGTACAAGTTATTACATTCGGGTTAGTTACATCATTTAAGAATATAGACCGGATGGACTGATTTTGTGATGTTTAATTTGGAGACAAGCTCCGAATAGCAGAATAACTATTAATGAGTATGAACATTTCTGCGCAACACGTGACGCTAAACATGTTTGGCAACATTGCACAGCAGCCACTCTCTTTCTTTCGTAACGTACGTAACAAACATATCAGACGCGCGTCCTTATGGACGGAATGTACTGGACCCTAAAATATTATCACATGTTGCGTAAAAACATGCGACTAGAATCTCACCATGTTAGACACATGTTCTGTAAAAACATGCGAATTAAGACTATGTCCAGATGGGACGTTTTACGAGCGTATTTTGCGTGTTTTTCACCCTACGCGCATGTCGAGGTCTGAGGGCTTAATTAATACATTCGCACGATCGCACGTAAAACGCGTCATCTTGAGACGGTCTAGTCTAGTCCGTCAAATCACACACAAACGTCCTCCCAATTCCACATCATCAAATCAAGTTACCGCTAAACACAAAGGTGATATCAGAGCTCACACATGGGCCTTATTTACTTTAATATAAACAAACTGTACAAGTCCGCTCATAATATTAGGCACGGAGAATCTTATCAAAAGCTCTTAACACATTTCCAAGGCCGGGCATAGTTAAGGCTCACCGTTGTTTAACGGCTTGCAAACGTCACACGGTGATCAACCGATCACAGCCAACATAAATTATGACCCTATAAAGTTGAAACGAAACACATTTATAAAAATGTGCCTAAATATGCGTAAAGGTTCATCAATACTATAGTAGTCAGATACTCGATAACAATCGTTATAATTCACTTGCTGTGCCGATAGATCACAGGTCGTCTGGGGTCAGCAGAATATGTTAATATTTTATGCATATTCGGACAGCCGTCATCAAGTCATCTACTCCTTTCTCTGTCGTATCAACTCTCACACAATCCATCTCCTCTTCGGTCGTCCTCTACCTCTCTCTTCTCGTTACGTGCTTGCCTTATTTTCACAGCAACAACAGAAGAAATAACGGAATTATCGTGTTTGTGGAACCGCTTTCGTTTTAAAAATAGCATAAGTTCTAATTCAGGTCCACTATAAATTTATTTTATCTACCGCAAGGATGTCTATAAGAGATCGCTTTAGGCGAAAAGACCGCCTCAATGTACATACTGTATATTTTTTGTAAAACATTATATATTTTTCATGCAATCAAAGTTTATTGTTTAAGTTTATTTCTATCTGGACATATATCCATCAGGTATGTAAAATATCACACTAAGCTCCCCACACCACTTTACCCTTTCTTCTTATCTGTCCTCTACCTGAAGGTTATCTGAAAGAGATCGCTTTTAGCAATAATACCGCCTAAATTGTGCATCTTTCTGTAAACACCTTTAGTAACTTCTTTATATGGTGTACAATAGAGTTCTATCTATTTATCTATATTTATCATAAAACGGATGTACTTAGCAGTTACCAGTATTAAATAGGTGATCAATACACAACACAATTTCCGTATCCAAAACTGTTAGCGGAAATCTAGTGAATTAAATTAAAATGCACCGCGCAGGCCCAACATCAGCTATTTTGAACTACAGTCCATTGAAACGATAAAAAACCGCCAAACTGCCTAGGTTCCGAGAACTGTTTGTGCGCCTCATCCGCTCTCAAATGTTTGTTTAACTTGAAGCGACACTCTAATGAGGTTCTCAAACTGATTTTGTCTACCGCCCACTTTTAAAATCAATTATTTTTCAACGCTCCCCAATTTTTTTATCTTGAAGGCTTTTATCGCTTTATTCGAAAATGTTTTTGTCAAAGAAGGTACAAAGGCGATCATGGGTTTGTAGTACTTTCATTAATATACTACAACACCCCCAATATTTTCTGGGCTCTTTGCCGCCCCCTCTAGGCATTCACCGCCTACTAAGGGGCGTTTTCGCCCACTTCGAGAAAGTGCTCTAATGGTAGAAACGCTCTTACTTAAAACAATACTGGTACCTACGAACTAGATTCAGATTTTTATTGCAACTCACATTAGTAGAAACGCTCTTACTTAAAACAATACTGGTACCTACGAACTAGATTCAGATTTTTATTGCAACTCACATGATTAATAAGGTAAGGTACAATTGACGCCCCGCAAGGGCACAGCAAACATGAGGCAGCCATGCCACACAAGTACACTGCCTATCAATAATTATTTCATCATAACCAGCCCACGTGCCAGCAGCTTTGCGTATATCATCGCTCTACCTTGTCGGAGGGCGCCCTACACTGCGCTAGCCAAGTCGCGGTCTCCACTGAAGAACACGTCTAATGACGTCTACCCCATCGGTGATCGGTCCTTCAGCAAGTGTGAACCCATTGCCACTTCAGCTTGCAATAGCTATTTGATAGGTATTAGATTCTAATAAGCACCTATTTAAAGTGAAATTTAACATCTTATTATATTTTTAAATATTATGTTGGGGAAAAAGTTTCTTTTATATAAAAAACCTAACTTTTTAAAAAAGTTTATGTACATTTAGTTAAAGTATCTATGTGCCATTTTGTTGGATGACCTTTTGCTATCTTGTAGGTCATGACATGATCCCGTTACTGTAGAAATTTTGGGACTTCTAATGTGGTGGTGTGACACCCAACCAAATATCGAACTTTTGTACCCAGCTTTGATTAAATAGGTCAAAATTGTTTTGTGGTTAATTCCCAGTTCTTCAGCTATTACGAGTATGTCGTAAGTTCTGATAGGCCGATCTTGCTCCACTATTTAAAAAATAGCGTCCATTTTATGCTTAGTAGCTAATAATAATACCAGAGCAAGGTGTATCTTTGACATCAAAATTCACGGATTGAAAACACTTCAACCAACTTTGTTCTACTCTTACTGACATTGCATTAGGTCCATAAACGTCACTTTTTTTTTCGCGGCTTGCATTGCATTTTTTCTTTTTTGGTAATATTTTATTACAAAAATATTAAAATGTATAGAATTTCATCATTAGATTCACTCATTTTGACTGAAAGAAAAACAAATGAAAAATAGCTGGAAATACCATTTTACTAATTTGTTTCTTTTTTTGGAATGTTGCCTTTTTAATGTCATCAAAACCAGCCAGAAACAAATAGTACAGCCAACCAAAGAGATTTTACTACACAAACTACCAGTATAAGCGAAAAGACATACAGACAGACAAGGCCTCGCCTCATGGTTGAGGTGAGGCCTGTGCCCTGCAGTAGGACGTATATAGGCATACTTAATTTACTTTTAAGTTTATCATTATTCCAGCTTTGAAATTATGTTTGTCACTTTTCTTAATAAATATAAATGCAGGATTTTTTGCATGTACATAATATATTCATAAATAATTTTCAAAGCCACTGTAAGTATATTCATTTCCTTAAACAGTTCTTTCAATAAGTCCTGGGGTCTAAGGTTGTAAATTGCCAATACAGCTCTCTTTTGTAGTAGAATGATTGATTCAATATCTACTGCTGAGCCCCATAACAATATTCCATATAACATTATACCATGAAAGTAGCTAAAATACACCAATCTTGCCATGCCGAAATCAGTCAATTGTCTTATCTTTCTCACGGCATAAGCAGCTGAACCAAGTCTACCTGAGAGTCTTAATATGAGCACCCCATATATCAAAGAAACAACAATATATGAACAAATAGGCATCACTTTTAAAAGCCCAGAAACAGAGAAGAAGAGAAGAGAAAAACTTTCTGTCTAGGTCTGAAGCACTATGCTTAGTATGAGCTTTTTGTAGTTAGGTTGTTAGAAATACTTTATATAATAAAAAACACAGGCCTTACTGTATGAAAGCAAAAACCTCATTTATTATTTTAAAAAAAGTTAATTTAGACATTTATTTTTCTCCTAGTCACACCGCCAACAAAACAAAACCATTCTGTTTAGACTAATGGTTGGATGGCAGACAATGCTCATGGGCTCATGGCAGTCACCTTTAGTATAATATTAAATCTGTGTAATAAAGTATAAATAATTTACTAGGACTCGGGTAAGACATGCTCATGTCATCATATAAACGCACTTGCCATTACAAAGATCATCATCATTTCAGCCATAGGATGTTCACTCCTGAACATAGGCCTCCCCCAGTGACTTCCAGATTGGCCGGTTGGAAGTGGCCCGCATCCAGCGGCTTCCTACAACCTTTACCAGGTCTTGCGCTTGCCAGTACGTGGCCTCTATTCCAGAACCTTTTTGCCCCATCGGCCGCTAGTTCTACCTGCTTTGTGCCCCACCCACTGCCACTTCAGCTGACAGACAGAGATAAGGTAAGGTAATAAAAGTCTATACATACCAATTGAAATAGAAATTGCAAACAGTATCTGGACCGCGTAGATGTACAACTTGCTTAGAGGTTTGGCAGTCTCCAATGACATTCTGAAATAAATTACCTACTTGATTTCTCAGATAAATGAACACAGGCCTATTTATTTATAATCGCTTAGTTTTAATAATATTGTGCCGCTGACTCAGAATTGTAAGAATTCAGCATAATCAAAAGTTGCGATAAGAAACGACTATAGCTTTAACTACTGAACTCACATTGCCCAAAAAAACTACTCGTTTTCCACAGAAACCTTTAATGTATATAAAAGAACACCAATGTTTTATTTATGCACATAAACAAAACTATGTTTACAACAAAACAAAATTAATGTTTATAAACTTCTAACCTAAAAAACTGCAGTTTCAACTTGAAACTTTCAACTTCAAGGTAGTGGTCACTGAACAAGTAATACTGTAGTAGTAATCACTGAACAAGTAATACGTAGTAATATTTATCCTCAAAGGGAAAGGCAATGGTACAGAGCCATACAGCCAAATTGAAACTTTCAAGCTTAATTCATATAATGATCTGTGGTTTATTTACAATTTTTTTGTTCGTTTTTTTTTTAATTATATTTTTGGCTTGCGCGGCTTGCGTTTAGCCATAACGATATATGGACAAAAGGCATCGAGTACATAAAGGGTTATAAAATATAATTAAAATAATATAATTTTCCAGTTTCTCCAAATTCACAGAGGAGCTGGGATGACATAAACTGCAAATTGACTTATGACAATCATTTGAGTTGTAGTACGGGTTCGGCGCGTGCTAGGCTTTTGGCCGTGGGTGCGCATGAGGCCGGCTACTGGCTTCACGCGTACCCTTCGTCAAATACAGGAACATTTCTTGAGCCTGACACGCTCCGAATCGCAACCTGTCTACGGCTTGGGGTTCCGGTCTGCGCTCCTCATAAATGTCCCTGTGGCAGTGATGTCGACAAGCTAGGACATCACGGACTTTCATGCCAAAAAAATGCAGGCTACTTCTCGAGACATGCCGCACTTAACGATATCGTGCGCCGGTCCCTTGCCACCGTCAACGTTCCAAGTCTACTTGAGCCGACTGGTATTGCAAGAGGCTATGGCAAGAGACCGGACGGTATGAGTTTGATTCCATGGAAGATGGGCTGGGTGCTGGTATGAGATGCAACCTGTTCAGACACGCTGGCCCCTTCCCATCTACATGGAACCAACAACAGAGCTAGTGCGGCTTGTGAAGCGGCTGAAAAAGCTAAAGCATGCAAATACAGGCGTCTAGGCCCCGAATATGCTTTTGGCCCATTCGTTGTCGAGACCCTTGGTCTGTGGGGTCCTAGCGCTATAAGGCTTTTTAAGGAAATAGCAAAAAGGTTAGTCGACATCACAGGAGACCGAAGAGCTGGCAGCTACCTCGGACAAAGATTAGTCTAGCTATTCAAAGGGGGAACGCTGCCAGTATCTTCGGGACCTTGCCTAAAGGGACTCCTTATAATAATATATTTTAGTTAAAATAATATGTATACGAGTATATATATATATATTTTTAAGGTTTTTAGTTTTAGGTTCATTGTTCTTATACTAATTAGTTTAATATTATTATTTTTTCACTACTGTAATATTAAATAATATTAAATATGTTCTAGAACAAAGTTAAGTCAATGTCAGATTGTATTGTGAATATGATATTTTATTTGTAATAAGTTATTAAAATAATGTAGGGTAAAATTATAATAATATAGGGTGACAAAGCAGACAGCCAGTATTGGATTTACATTTTTTATTAATAATAATAGGTCTCCACGTCCTACATCTAAACCGTGCGACGGCACGCTCGTCGTGAGTGAAAGACGCGAGAGTGTACATGGGTGCACTCGTTTGGCCTCGCGATGGAGAGCGCGGCCCTTTGACTCGTGCGCAAAAGACCGACACGGGATCGAGAGCGAGCGAGCAACACCAAGTGACCCTGAGCGCAGCGAGCGCTCTCCTGTACTCTCTCGCACTCGGCCTAGCTCGGAGTGTCTCGGCGAGAGTGTACTACCACCATCAAAGGACTCGACGCGACGGCTCGACGGTCAAGCAATGTCTAGAGGCGGCCAGCCTTCATTTGTCAGACCCATTACATGCTACCAATGCTACCTAGTATGCTACCTGTAAATGAATTCTTTTTTTTTCTCGATATTGACAAGATACCTACTAAAAATTGCAATGTAAAATTGATAAAAAGTAAATTTATAAATAGTCAAAGATTACTATGGACCTTTGACTATCAGGATAATGGAAGGTAAATAATACTTAAACTATGGATATTGATCCCGTGAACTATTTTATGGAAATTGGACTGCTTAGTGTGGGCAGTGTGGCCGTCCGAGTTCCAACTAACCAAACTAATAAAAATAAAAAATAATACCGACTTTAAAACACTAAAAAGGTAAAAATAATATTAACACGTAAGTACCTAATCAGTTATTTTTGGAGTCGGTGCAACGAAAACATTCAAACTCTGATCAGCTTGCACCGACTCCAAAAGTAACCGATTAAGTACTTACGTATATTATTTTTAGCTTTTTAGTGTTTTGAAGTCGGTTTTATTTTTTTATTAAATTTTTTTATTTCTTCAATTTTTAGTGATAAATCCTAATCTAACAGCGGAAAACCGATTTCATCCTCTTTTTTTAATTATAGTTTATAAACCTTTTTTCATTTTTTAATTATAGTATAGCCCTTTACACCTAGTATGCTCCGCTCCATAGCCCTTTGGCAAACTTTGAGTTTCAGAGTCCAAGCTCAAAGTTTGCCAAAGGGCTATGGAACGGAGTATACTAGGTGTAAAAAGGATTGATAGAATCCGCAACACCGCCATCCGCTCCAAAACTGGTGTCGGCTGTATGTATGTAGGCGAGAAAACTGCAAAGCTAAAGTGGGAGTGGGCAGTACACGTGTGCAGAATGCATCCAGACAGGTGGGCCCAAATCGTCACTCGATGGGTACCTATAGACGGCGGTCGCCGAAGAGGTAGACACAAAAAAAGATGGTGTGACGACTTGGTTAACTTAACGAGGGATTGGGAGTCATTGGCGATAGATAGAGATCGATGGAAGAGTCTGGGGGAGACCTTTGCCCAGCAGTGGGATTGAAAAGGTTGATAAAAAAAAATAGTATCTTTGAAGTAATAGCTATTCAATAAAAAAAGAATCATCAAAATCGGTTTACATTTGTCGAAGATATTGGGTAACATAGATAAAGAATCACGAACCAAAACAATAACTGGGTGTATATTTTGCTATTTTCTCAAAAACTGGTGAATAATTTCGATAAAATTTATATGGGATCATCTCTGAAGTATGATCTACCAAACAAAAAAAGAATCATCAAAATCGATTCATAATTGGCGGAGAAATCGCGTAACATACATACAAAAACAAAAAAAACGGCAGTCGAATTGAGAACCTCCTCCTTTTTTGAAGTCGGTTGAAAAGCAAAGCGTAGCTAGGGGTTAGGGCTTGTTGATTATTACACACGACTTATAAGAAGTGCAGTGCAGGTAGTAGGTAGAAGCCTGAACCTGTACCTGTGCCAGGAAGGTAAAGAGTTGCTTGTGTTCAGTGCTATCGAAGGTTCGGTGTGTGGTAGGGCCGCTATAGTCCAAATTTCCAATTGGAGCATTGCAGCTCTAGGAATTTTTTATTATTGTTGTCACTGTTTCGGTCTCGGTCTGCTTTAGTAATACTTATGTTACACATTTACATTTTAATCCAAATCGTCCCGACTCTCGAACGACACGTAAGGCAGCCATTCTTCTGCCGAGGCTTGGCTCATTAAGTATTTCTCTAAGTTAAATCAGATTTTAATTAAAAATAGTGTCATTTTCCGTAAAAGTGACAGATCTCTGTCTTACCTGTGGTGGGGAGTGACAGACTGAGTCAGACTGACATTAGTTTTGTTGTGTTGTTTTTTGGAGAATTTGAAAAACTTGAATCAAATTACCAAAATACAATGGTTGTTTGTAAATTTTTCCAACAAGGCAATTGCCGCTTTGGACAGAGTTGTAGATTCGATCATATTTATGGGTCTAAATATTCATATCATGGTAAGAATCTAGTTTGCTAACAAATTGTTAGCTGGTACTTTGTGTAAGCCTCATTTTTATGAATTTGCAGCGACACCAGCCAGCCAGCCCGCCCAAACTGGCGTGACGGATGAACAATTAGTTAACCAGGCGGAATCCGATGTTAAAGCGGTGCTTAACGGGGGCCAGTGGATCCTGTCCTGCTATTCTCCATTTAAAGAAAAACCTAACTTCCCAGGCTTATCTGATCTCTCCCAGGAAGAAGCTAGGCTGTTCATTTACGAGGCAAAAGCAAATAACAATTTAGATCAAGCAGTAAGTATTGCTTCATTACGTTTAGCCAACCATAAAAGACTGAAATACCCCTATTTTATTTTATTTTTATTTAATTCTATTCATTTAATTAGTAAAGTTATTCCCAAAAATGTGTTATATAATAACTCATTATTATTATATAAAATTAAAGTTGGTGTTGAATACTGAAGCCTGTTATGTATAAGTTTGTACAATACTACCATTTGCATGATAATTTATTTGACACAATAAAACAACCCATATATTGTAATTATTTCAGGTGGCATTCATGAATAACCTATTCACTGAAACAAGACAAAAATATGAACAGCTGGCACAACCGACACAAGCTATAATAAATGTTTTGAAGAGTTTGTACAAAGGAGAAAACGTCACATCCCCATTTTCAAGAGGACAAACCAGCGGCTTTGAATCCAATAGTGCAGCGCCATCTATATTCCGCAGTGCTGTGCAGGGCACTGTGTTCGGACAGCAACCAACAAACACTAGTTCCTCAATATTTGCACCAAATACCGTTAACACTAATCAATCAATCTTTGGACAAAGTCAACCAGACACTAAACCTTCAGTATTTGCTCAAAACTCAAATCCTGGGTTTGGTCAAAATTCTGTATTTGGCCAGAACACAAATGTTTTCGGATCACCAACAGATAGTGCAAAATCAATCTTTGCACAAGCTACTCAGAATGTTTTTGGCCCCAGTCCACCGAGTAATGTATTTGCCCCTGCTAATCCTGACCCTGCAAAATCTATTTTTGCTCAAGCCAGCCAGAGTGTATTCAGCATGAATCAAGCGGAGCCTACAAATAACGCCGCTAGTATATTTAATTCAGCGTCCCAATCTACATTCGGGAATACCAATGATCTGTTCAATCAACAACAAAATGTTACGGGTAAACCAGCACATAATGTGTTCCAAGTGCAAACGGACGAAAGCAGCATATACAGCGAGATCAATGACTTATCACCTGAAGAAGTGCAATCATATCAGGCAGATGATTTTAAATTGGGGTTTATACCGGAAATACCTCCTCCCCGATCACTCTGTTTTTAATTGTTGATTAATTATAAGTATATTGTATTTTCTAGATTGGCAAATACTGTACTGGCATCTTTCGATTAATATAAGACCTACTCGTGGGCACAGTGACCGGTCACTGTCTCCTAAACAAACACCTCTACACTATAGGTAACACAGACAGCCCTCTCTGTAGGGCATGTCTCACTACAGACGAAACTGCCAACCACGTAGTCCTTTAATGTGAGGCGGTTGCATCACAACGTAATGAAATCCTTGACAACCCAAGGTCGCTCCGCGAAGCCTGTGAAAAACCCAGGAAACTCCTGCGCTTCTGGGCGGAGCTAGGCTGGTTATATCCGTAACCATCATACCCCTACGCACAAAGGACCGAATTTGAGTCTAAGTGCGGAAAAGGGAGTCCATTCTCATACTCAAGACCTACAACGCACTGGCGGCGCCATGAATGGCATCTGATTGTCCATTTAGAACCTTTCGATAATGAATTGTCAACCGGTAAATCACGTGACACTCATGTTAAATCATATATCACGTGGATTTTCGATCGACAATTTGTTCTGAATCGAGAGCCTGGCCAGATTGCATTGTAGGTCTTAGTATCACCAAATACTAGACAAATTAGTCACTGATCTAATTCAAATGAATGTAATTAAAGGACTATTAAAAAAAAGGCTTAAGGGCCTTTTACACCACTTGCTGATGAGTTTCAGAGGTAACTAAGTTTTTAAGTCCTGTTGCATATGTACCTACCACCAATCAGGGGCGTGCATTCCATATAGGCTATTATGCAGAGCCTACCTTCATAAAAAACCGACAGCTAACCATAATTATTAATTACGTATTCAACAATAAACAATAAATATTCTGTAACCTTTTTTCGTCTACCTGTACTTATTGCTTAATAAAGCGCGCAACTTAGATCGTTTCTGTGCAATTTAACCAATGTTAGGCTGCCGCGAGATCGCCTACTGTTTCACGCAAACTTACTCAATTTTTACTCACAGCCTACCCCCATCTGAAACCAATGCACGCCCCTGCCACCAATGTACATCGCTTAGTAAGCAAATAAAGATTTGGATTTGGATTTAGACTTGACCTATCTGGCACTTGTTTTGACAGATAACCCATAAAATTAGCTGTTAAAAAAAGTGCCTGATAGTTTATCTGGAACTTATCAGCAAGTGGTGTAAGAGGCCCTTACAAAAATAGGTAAGAATTGTAAACCCTTTTTCCATCAAAAAATAATGGATAAAAACCCATTAGTTTTGGTATGTGTTTACATTTTGTCTTTCAGGTAGCACTAGGATTTTCATCATAAGTTGCGAAATTTGTAGTTTATTTACACCATTTGCCAACTAAAAAATTTAAGATAATAGTTCCTTTTATATAATACGAGAACCACCCGCATGTAAGTAAAAGACTTGTATATAGTTTTAAAAATAAAATACCTTGTTAATAATTTTAAGATATTTAATGTAAACTTAAATTACAATTTACAAAACACATTCATTCTTTAATATTATAATAGTCTAGCTTCTATCTATTTAAGTCACTTTACTTAATATTTTGTAAGGAGAAATCTTTTCAAACTTGATGACCACAAGTCAGTTATTTGGTAATGGGAAACCACACTGTACATTTTTCCCGATAATATTTATTTGTTCGTGTTTGGTCTTGCCCGTGTGAATAATTTTGATCAATAGATAAAGGTAAACATACGATAAAATCTTATGATAAGTTGTCAAGCGTGTGTCAAACTTGCATCATACTGGCAAGCACAGAAAAAAAAAACGAACTTTGACATTTGCATCTGCATTAGTTGACAATGGTTGACAAGACCAAACACCCTGGCGCCTTCTGAGACTAGCTTTGCCTGTCCTTCCCGATTCAGTTTTATACAGGGTGTAAGTTTAGTCAATCTAATTATTAAAGTGTGCCGTGTGGGACTGGGCGTAAAAAATACACTTCCCCACCGCCGACAGGAGGCGTGTCGTAAGAGGCGACTAATTCCTGTAGCACGAAATGGGCAGCTGGGTCTGCATGCGAAATGTTATAAAAAATTGCGCTCGCCAACCCGCCTGCCAAGCGTGGCGAGTATTTGCAATCCTGGCCTGTGTTACCATGGGATCACATCGAAGCCGTGAAAAAATCAGTTCTAACTAACGCTCTTCCTTGACGATAATGTATGGAGCGTCAGATTTTTTACGATTTCGATGTTTAATCTATAGAAAAAGATGTTTGTATTGATAAACACCTTTGCCTCCTTCCGTATTAAGATTGACTAAACTTACACCCTGTATTCGGCATTCACTATTCTATAGTCTGACAAATTGAAGCTGGCCTCTTGACATTACTTGCCCTTCAACTCTTCGCTTCTTGTTCCGGGTTGCGCATACATCGATTTTTAGCTTACGACTCGAGTGGTGTGGGCGAATATAAACTCGGACCAAGTTTGAAAACACTAATACCGATATCAAGAATAATATTTTTACTTGAAAAAATTGTGAATGCAACAAAATAAAAAAGTTTCAACTAATATTGATTACAGCCAGTTTCGGAACAGGTAGAGGGCGGGGTCAGAGGCCCGATTCCCTTAATAGGCTAGTTGACTCATATCAAAATTAATTATTTCAAATAGTATTCGACTTCAGGAACCTAAATATATCGATTTCAATACTTAAAAGTAAAAAATATCTAATCTTATCTATCTAATTTAAAAAAATATTGTTTAATCTATAATCTATAAATTAAAACGCTATCCGCCATGATCCCGACATCAGTGACGTCACTCATATGGTAAACGATCAAATGTCATTCGAGTCTGATGTATTTTTACATTCTCGAACGATACAGTAATGATAATTACTATATTTTGTGTGTAAACTATTAGAAATCATGTTTGATTAATTCAGAAAATACCGTTTGCGATCTTAAGTAATATTACTGGGAGCAGATCGACACCGGATTGCGACAATTGTCAAATTACGGGAATTGGGCCTCTGGCTGCCAAGCTGACGGAAGCGAATAAAAGGATCGTCCAATGGCAGTGTTTGATTCCAAAATGTCAAGTGGAGTCTGTCCTTTGCTTAACAAGGGCTTAATGGTCAATCTCTCCCAGATAAATCTGCTTGTCGCTAGAAGCAGACATCACGATGGGTTCTGTGCGATGGAAATCCACGTCGTTGACTGAGCCGTTGTGTCCCGGAAGCTTGTATAGTACACGCCGGGACGTCGTGTCCCAGACGTACAGGAACCGGTCTGAGGAGCCAGCGGCCACCTGGAAATAAAAGTATCATATATACAAAAAAACACTTTCCCATACTAAAACGCGACCAGCTGGCATCAGTTTGTATGGAAACGTCAATTTTGTTTTTGAGATTTTGATGTTGGTCCCATAGAAAAAGTTGATGTAATTTAGCCGTAGAATAACCCCTTAAAGTTTTATTTCACCTTTTCGTTACACCCTGTATATCTAGCATACGTAAACGAGACAAACTAGATTGTTACGCGGTCTCATTGGACCGCTTGAGTGTTAGGTATAAGCCGTCCAAGAAAAAAAAAATTAAATAAATAAAAAATCTTTTAAAAAGCACCTTATAGAATATTTTAACAAAAGATTATTATAGAGTTATTATTTGACATTATAATTTATTCAATAGAATTTTTATTTTTTTATGTTTATTAATTTGACAAATTTGAAAGAAAACAATAAATTATGTATATAATATATTGTTTTCTTTTATTGACAATTTCTTTAATAGTTTTTTCTTGTTTGTATGATTTGTATTTTGGTATTATAAATTTCTTATTGTAATTTTTTTTATTAAAATTCACAATACCTTATAAAGGTTAATTTGTAAATCAAATAACTTATTTGTTACAAATTATTGGCGAATAAATAAATATGAATATGAGTAAGGTTAGGTTTAGAAATTGATATACTATCACTGTCGAGCACACATAGGGTTATAGAGCAGCAATAAATTCAAAATCCACATAAAAATCCTTATGTAAAAATAATATTAGCAATTAGACGAGATTATACAAGGATTTTGTAGATGTTTATCTTTAACTTGGGCAACCTTCTACACCAATAATCAAGCAAAAATTACACTTATTGTGAAATACCGCTATGTTATGGTGAGTATGCTAGTCGAAGAGACAATAATTGAGTTATGATAAGTATACCTTGGCCCCGTCGTGCGACTAAGTATATCAAACTTACCTTGGCCCCGTCGAGCGACCAAGTATACTAAACCTACCTTGGCCCCGTCGTGCGACCAAGTACACTAAACCTACCTTGGCCCCGTCGCGCGACCGAGTATATTAAACCTACCTCGGACCCGTCGCGCGACCGAGTATATTAAACCTACCTCGGACCCGTCGCGCGACCAAGTATAACAAACCTGCCTTAGCCCCGTTGTGCGACCAAGTATAACAAACCTGCCTTAGCCCCGTCGTGCGACCAAGTATAACAAACCTGCCTTAGCCCCGTCGTGCGACCAAGTATAACAAACCTACTTTGGCCCCGCCGTGCGGCCGAGTATATTAATCGTACCTTGGCCCCGTCTTGCGACCGGGCTCCGAATGATTTACAGAATTACCCTTGAACGATATAATTGTACATAGAAATCACTGTTCATCGTTTATCGATACAAATATATATTTTTTACCGACAGCTCGGTTCGGCGAACCGAACCGAGTTCAAGGGTAATTCTGTAAATCATTATCAGCTCCTTGCGACCAAGTATACTAAACTTACCTCGGCCCCGTCGTGCGACCAAGTACACTAAACCTACCTCGGCCCCGTCGCGCGACCGAGTATACCCGACCTACCTTGGCCCCGTCGTGCGACCAGGCGCAGCGCAGCAGGTTCCGCTCGAAGTTGTGCTGGTGTCCGGCCAGCAGCTTGACGCAGCGCTCCGCCGGCGCGAAGGGCCGCACGTCCCAGATGCGCAGCGTGCCGTCCATGCTGTTGCTCAGCAGGTACGAGCCGTCGTACGAGAGGGACATGCCTGGGGTCGGGACAGACCATCACTATTTATAACTAGCTTCCGCCCGCGACTTCGTCTGCGTTGACCTTACCCGGATACACCGGATAAGAATCCGGGCCACGGTCTCTCTGTATGCCAAATTTCATTGAAATCTGTCCAGTAGTTTTTGCGTGAAAGAGTAACAAACACATACAAGTTTCGCATTAAGGCGAGTCTTCTTCTTCTTCATCTATACGGTCAATCCCGGTTGCGTCCAAAGCTATTGCTTTGGAGCCCAGGGTCCGCTTTCCTTGATTTACTCCCCCACTTCGCGCGGTCTTGAGCGTCTCTAGTTGTGAGATCATTGGCACCAGGGGCGTGCATTGGTTTCGGATGGGGGTAGGCTGTGAGTGAAAATTGAGTAAGTTTGCGTGAAGCAGTAGGCGATCTCGCGGCAGCCTAACATTGGTTAAATTGCACAGGAACGATCAAGTTGCGCGCTTTAGTAAGGAATAAGTATAGGTAGACGACAAAATGGTTACAGAATATTTATTGTTTATTGTTGAATACGTAATTAATAATTATGGTTAGCTGTTCTGTCAGTTTTTTATGAAGGTAGGCTCTGCATAATAGCCTATATGGGATGCACGCCCCTGATTGGCACGCATGTCAGCCCTCACAACGTCAAGCCAGCATCTCTTGGGTCTACCCCTTTTGCCAGGACCTGGCGGTGGCAGCATGGCCAGACATTTGTTTCCTACTTAGCTTGCCGGTTTCCGCAAAACATGGCCGTACCAGCGTAGGCGACTCTCCTGCAGTTTGTCTGCAATATCACGGACACGAAGGCTACCGCGGATGCGCAAGTTCACTTGCATTAAGGCAAGTGGTGCCCCTAAATTAGCGACTTGACGAATGTTAGTACGAATATAGCACGAAAATTAATTAAAATACGGTTCATAGCAGCGCGTAATGAAACCTGGCTGTTACGATAGTCGCTGCGTCTTTAGGTTGCGAAAATTCAGGAAAATAATACTTTTCGCATGGACGCCATTGTTCGAATAAAAAATCCTATGCTCAGTTTGTAGCTATTATGTTGGTCTATCAATCGCCGTATAAACGAATGAAATCGGTCAAGCGGTTTAAAAGAAGAAGGAGAATTAGCATCTTTTTTGCTTGTTTTTTCAATGATTTAAATATATTTTTTCTCCTGAAGTATAAATACTAGAAACAAATGCTATGCTCAGAATGTTTTGTAGGTTTTGTCAATTCTTAGCATATTTTTATAACAAACTGGGCTTAAACTACTGAATAGATTTTGATGAAATTTGATGACCATTACTGGAAAGTAATCAAGGGTTCAAGTTGACGATTTCATTTTCACTTAGAAAATGAGTACTTGGAAGTTACATCTTAAAAGAGTGTAAGTAGAGCTGCTTTGATATATTTGGGGAGAGAATTCCAGAGCTGAGCCGACTATCACTCTCGGAAAAAAAAGTTTTATTCTGTGGTTAAACAAAGATCTATTATTTATGAATCTGATGTGTAATGAAATCTATTATAATGACTTTGGTTAAATTGAACCATCAATAACGTTATTATTTTGTTGTTGAAGGTAATAAGGGCGTCCGCTGTGTTGAGCTGAGAGCGTGTGCAACTCAACTGTTTTTTGTATTTCTAGAAAGTACCACATTTTTGATATATCCATTACTTTTAATTTTTGCTTTTCTATATGAATATTTTTTTGTCAATTTTAACAAAGATATAGACTTCGATTATCAATTAAGTAAATTTAGATTGATACGGACTTCTATTTCTTCTGTTATTACTTTGAGTGTACTATTATAAGAAATCATTTACCTGTGATTGTGTCTGTGTGTCCTTTGATTTTATAAGAAACCTGATTCGTTCTTATGTCCCACACCTTGATTATATTGTCAATGCCACCAGATATAATTTTTTCAGCTGTGTCATTGAACAATACAGATGTTACTGGATATCCGCTGTCAAATGAAGCGATAGGGTTCCGTTTGCGAGCATCCCAGAGTTTTATTGTGTTATCGTCTGATGCTGAGACTAGCAGTTCTGGTCCTCTTCTTGCACCTAGAAGTTAGAAACGTTAAGATATCAATCTGTATAGGTTTAGGTGTATTATGAGATTATATCAATCAAGGATTGATATAGGCTTGCAAAGTCATTGTATCAATCAAGCAAGAAAAGGCAAAATATTCCTTTTTTTAATTTTCTACAACAGCTTTCAAGTCTAAATTTACACACAAATCTTGATTTTAAAAAAATCTAGTTATTTTTAATTAAAAGAGATAAAAATACTGTAATTATAAAATATTTTATGCAGTGTTACAATCCAAATAGGCTACATTAAAAGAAAATAAAGAAGATCTTAAAACTATGGCCTGATGAGATACATCTCCATGGAAGCTGGCTAAACCTTTAATAATTATTTAATTCTACTTTTTTTACTAACATTAGCAGAATAATTAAGGTTGCAGGAAGCCACTGGATGCAGGTCGCTTCCAAATGGCCAATCTGGAAATCATTAAGAGAGGCCTATGTTTAGCAGTGGACATCCTGTGGCTGAAATGATGATAATGATAATGATTGGCAGGATGGCCAATGGTTGTGATGTGTTATTTTGATTTTACGGACATATACTTAGCACTTTGAGCAGATACTGAAAGTTATCTATAACATTTTATCTTACCTGACACTGAATTCACAAAATTGGCATGACCCTTCAGCTTTTTAATGCGAATACCAGTGGGTACATCCCAAACTGCAACAGTGTTGTCTGTGGCACAAGTGTACAGGTGTGCTCCATCTGGTGAGAAGCACAGCTCCATGATGGCGCCTGTGTGACCTTTCATCACCATCACATTCTCGCATTGACCGTAGACATTCCATATGACTGAAAATTTTACATATGTTCGTATAATATGAAAGAATGGATTTTTAAAATTTTTAAATGTCACCACCACCACCACATTCAGCACCAGAGCGATCACATTAGCCCAAGTAACAATGACATTTCTATTGTGTCTTGGATTTGCAGGGCAGATGAGTTATAGCATTCATATGTAAAATATGTATATGTATGTCAGACTAGGATATTTATAACAGGTTTTTGATAAAAGTAGTGTAGTCACAGACAGCAGTTTTAAGCACTGACCCCATTCATTTTCTTGTTCAAGAAGGAGAAAAGACAAAAACATTGTCATGGATCATACATATGTGATTCAGCTGAACCCAGTTAATGTTGTTTTTTTAAAATATTGGACAACAGCACATACATACATAAATAGTTGCACAATGTAAGATCAATTCTTTATCTATCCAGTATTTTATTAACTCGTTAATATCCAAGCGGTAAATACATTCTTTCAACAATCACACTAATCCTCTAGCTCTAAACATTGCAACGCTTGGCTAAGCCGAACTTCAACCTAGACCAGACATAGTAATATAATATTTACTTACAAATTTGTCTATCGAAACCGGCAGAGGCTAAATGTTTCCCTTCTGGGTGGAACTTCGATGTAAAAATTTCTCCTTGATGCCCCTCTAATAGCATGATCGGAGCATATAAATTTGAAGTACGGGGTACCTACAAAGTATATTTTTTTGAAGATTTTCCATACTATCGTGAACTTATGAAATAATTAAGCCAAAACAGTACTTACAGCAGAAGTAACTACAGCTTTTTCTCTAGTGCCAACAACTGAAATTTCATGCCTTGTCCTTTTAGACGGCACTACGGAAAAATCGTCTGCTTTTCTTTTCTCAATTTCAGGCATTTTTGTAATTAGGTAGCTGTAGCGAAAAACTAAAAAAATACTAAAGATATCGACCTAACCTCAAATCCAACACAAAAATCACAAAACAAGTTTTTTTTTTAATTTTTACTTTTTAAACATAAACCACCGCAGATTAGGAAAAACACGCGTTATGGCACCGGCACGTGGGTTTGTCAAATGTATGGTCAAATGTCAAGAAAATTTTGTTTGACAGTGTCAGAGAGATTGAATGAATGACATAATTTTGATCAATCATTTGTAGTTGGTGCATTTTTTATGAAATAAAATTCATTTATTAAAATACAATAAATTATGTTTAAATTCAGCTGTCTCCGCTAAGTTTCAATCATGCAAAAGTTGGAGTTAACATTGGCGATCATAAAACCACATGCTGTCAAGAATCCAGTAGCGCTTTCTTACATCAGACAGGTTATAAAAAATAAGTTTATTGTGGTAAAAACTAAAAGGGTTTATTTAGATAAAGAAGCTGCTAGCAATTTTTACAAAGAGCACACGGGAAAGTTCTTTTACAATCGACTTGTTACTTTTATGGCCAGGTATTTAAATTTCAACTATTCCTTTTTCACTAAGTTTCTACTTAAACTTTATTATAACTCCATGACATGCCTTACCATTTGCTAAGCAAGAGCGTAAACGTAGGCACTTTTGTGTCTTGTGTATTCATTGGTAGCTTGACACAAGCTACCGATGAATATTTGATTTCTATAGAACCAGAATGCAATAATCCACTCTCTGCGCATACATTAACATTTCTTGTGTCCTATTGCTTCCACTTAACACATACTCATGACGATCAAAAAGTGTTTGGTGTCGGCAACTTGAAATTAAGTGTCCACGTTTGCGCAGCGCCTATACTAAATTTTCAGTGGCTGTATAGATCTGCACATAATGGGTCATGCAAATGCTATAGACCTGTGGAGGAAACTACTCGGGCCAACAAGTGTGTACAAAGGTCAATTCCAAGAGCCTTACTGTTTACGAGGAATGTTTGGAATATCTGACACTAGAAATGTTGCTCATGGCTCAGGTAACTAATTTCAATGTGAAAATTAAATCACTATGTGATTCTTCACACTAGATCTTCATGGCTTCACAGCCGAGAGGTAAACATAGTACAGCTCGTCAACCTACCTCAAAACATCAAATTTTCTCAATTAATATTGATCTCTACATGTCAGACCTGACCTTCAATGACCTTCAATGACCTTTTAACTTTTTGGGTAGGTTGACCTGCCATTGACTGGACCTACTATTGCCATGGTCACTAGCAACAGCAAGCAATAAAGCATCAGTGGGCGATGCACAGTACGTAGAACTGAAAGCCAATGGGACAGTAAGGTTCTAGAATGGAGGCCACGTAGTATAGAATGTCCACTTACAGCATTAAGTAATTTATCTAGCCCAGGATGATGCAAATTATATTTAAAAAAATATATAGTTAAGGAAAACATAATTCATGTGAAAAAATTTATTTTCTCAGATTCATATACATCAGCAGAGAGAGAAATCAAATTCTTCTTCCCAGACTTCTCGTTTTATAAATGGCACGAGTTCTCTGAAGAATATTATAGGAAGGGGCCTATAATATTCAATGATCATCTATTTGAACATGTACGAAAACTGTGATATCCATTTAATTATTTATAGCTTGTTAGCCAAAGTCCCTGTTACCTGATTAATTATAATAATGTTCATAGTATTAGATTCCTAAATGCACTTGATTTGTGAATTTCCTATGAATTTATTACGAGTATTATACCATAGTTTTTTGTAAATAATTGTTTGCATAGCAATGTTATTTTGTTTTAAACGGTGTTAATCTAGAAAATTGATAAATGTTAGTTTAAAAAAGTACTTTTTGAAGGTACATAGTTACTGTTTGAATGTAATTTAAACTGGTGACTAAGAACTACTTTTCATAGTAAATATATTTTTTTCCAGAATCTAACTTGCATTTTTATTTGATTAAAGAATCAAATCAACTGAAAAGCATATATATTTATGTATTTAAATCTCAAATTTTTTTATAGAAACACTGTAAACCATACAAAATATATCATTATATTAACTACAACAATTCAGTACATAACATAAAACATTAAATTAAACTAACATACAAGAAAATTAACTTACTCATATGGAGACCACAAGAATTTAAAAAGTGTGTATGACAGCATAGTCAACGTTTAATTTAGATATAATTATTATACTGGACGTAATATAACTATCCTGGGCATATACCAGGTATGTCTAAAATAACTTCATTCTCCTATCTTGACAAAAACCTTAGGTCTAGAAAAGACTTTGATGCCTTCCTCTAGCTTTGCGAGTTGCTTCTCAAGCTCCATTTTCCTGTTCCGCATCCTCAATGTGTCTGTCTTTACTGGCATTTTATTTAGTTCGCTTACTAACTCTGCAAAACCTGCAAAATAAATATTTATATTACCTTTCAATGATGTTTTGAGTTAGGCTTTGTTTAATACAAAGCTTACTCAATCTGTCAGATACAGTCAGGTCAGACAAAAATTGGTACATTCTAGAAAAGTAATTGTAAAATCTACTGTTAATACAAAATCTAATAGAATCAAAATTATATATATCTTACTATTTCTAAGCATGCGCAATGTCTCCTTCCGTTCTACGTCAGGTAGTGTCACATGACCTGGTGGACAGATAGCGTGATCATCATCAGCTTTTGCCCCTTCAGTCTCTTTTGGAATCAAATCTTTACGGTCTCGCAAATACTTAGGCAACACACCTTTTTGGTAGCCTGTAACATAGGAAATTTATAACATAGAATAGTACCATTATGTGAGCACAAAAACACATGCAAAAGGTAATTATTAAGTATAATTTATAGCAAATCCATAAATATTGTCTAACCTGATGGTAAGTAAGGATCCTTATTGTCTTTTCTTTCTAAGATAGAATTAAGCCTACTGCGATTCCTTTCCATCTCTATCGTTTCTTCATTTGCTCGTCTGGGAGAAGGCGAAGATGGTGAGCTCCTGTTCATTCCAGTGTCTCCACTCGCCTTTAACATCTTAGCGTCCATATCTTCACCTTCCTTTTTAGGGTATAGCATGGTCAACTTAGCACTTTCTGCCAGCTTCTGAGCAAGATTTGATTCAATAGTCTGGCAACCGATGTCACGGAGACGACCAGATGATTCCGTTGACTTCACCTCTTCGTCTTGTGATTCGTCTGTAGCTTTTACTTGTCTTAGCTCTTTTCGTTTTAAAAACTCTGCCATGTCCCCTTTTTTTATTCTTATATCAGGATGTTTCTTGCAATTTGTAGAACTAGATTTTCCGACATTTAATGACACTTTTCCGCTTTTATTTGATGGAGACGACTTCACTTGCCCTAAAGAGTTGCCGGCGGCCACGGTACTGGTCAGTCTAGGAGGGTGAACACTTTTCAGAGTGAACTTAGGCTCTTTTGGGGGCTTCCCCTGAATTACCTTCAGCTGTTTCATGTTTTCCCTAATGAAATTCTTTTTGTGTTCTTTTTCTGAAACATTGTAATACACAAGTTAAACAGGATTTTGTAACTTGAGTGACGGCGTCACCACAACAAACTTTACGAGGTCATGACAACGATCGAATGCACTGAATCAATTCAAACCTAACGAATTTGAACACAACTTACTGGGTTCGGGAAATATTCCCTTCAATGTATACATCCTTGTTATCAAACAATAAAGGTTGAATACAGAAAATACACACTCATTATTTAGAATTCAATCGAAACAGTACACTTCTAATGTAAATAAATGTTCATCATTTTTACACTTTTGACTATTTCAAGGAAAAATAAATTCGGTGATAATTTGTAATTTGCGCTCGGTTTTTGTCACCTGTTTTTTTCGAACGGCTGTCATTTGTTGTCTATGGTACATTTGTTTCTGGCAGGTTTTTGTTTTCGTTTCGTTTTATTAAATTTATTGTTCATCTAATAACGGTAACGTTAATTTGGATTGATTTTGATTATTGCCCGGGTGATTAATCCGTTGGTTGCTGGCCTTGCTGCTGATAAGACTAGTCTGATAAAAGTTAGCAAGGCTACATGGTTTTAATAATGTGACGACGAGGGTAATTATTTTTCGATTGCAGCAAGACCAGCCAAGACCAGCAAGATAACAAGTTTATAAAGTTAGTGTGCACGACGGCAAAAATATGTGTTGTGTTGTGTAAATAAGTTAAGTTTTATAACATTTTCGTTGTGATAGTTTATAGTTTCGTTCTAACTTTCGTTTCATAGTGTTTTGTATAATTGTTTATTTCTTCGTTTACAACTCTGTGTTAGTGAGTAAGATAGGTCATAGGTACCTTGTTTGTAATAGATTGTATCTTGTTTCTAAATAAATGAGTATATAGGGCCCGTTAGGAAATAAATAGGAGATCCCGGGCAATACCTTAGTACATAACAGCCAGAATAGTGAGCATAGATTAGCGGCTCTCTATAATGGTGCCTCCACACGCTTGGTGTTTGCCACAAACAACAAACACGTGCCAAACACCCAACACTAAGGGCATCCACATGCTTGGTGTTTGCCACAAACACCAAACACGTGCCAAACACCGACCACAAACACCCAACAAAACAGGGCATCCACATGCTTGGCGAACGTGTAGTCTATTCCATGAAATTATGAATGAAATATTTAAATGCAACAGGAAAAGTTGCAACGAACGGTAACCGTTTTTGCGCGAAAGGTAACATACTTTTATACATCCTTACAAATTTTCGTAGTAAATAAATAGTACGGGGATCGCAATGAACAACAATAAACATAAAGTAAATAAAATCATAAATTATACATACATACTAGAAAAACAAATTTACAATATAAAAACATTATACATATTTATAATATTTTTACCAGAATAACCACTACAAGAATAATTACCAGACGTCGGCTACAGCACTGCACTGCTATGGAAGACGGACGTGATCGAACTGCCGAACTACTACGACCACGCCCTCACTCGCCTACATAGTACAGAAAAGAAAATAGACAAGAGGCCGGATCTGAAGCAGGCCTACGAAACCCAGATGGACAGCTGGTGGGAAAGGGCTCACCACTCCGCCCACCGAAAAGCGCACTTGGTACTTGCCTTCCCAGTACTACACCCCGCTAAACCGGGAAAAGTACGCCCAATATTCGACGCTGCAGCCCGAACACGCGGTACCTCGCTTAACGACCACCTGCTATCGGGGCCGGACCTCCTACAATCACTGCCGGGCGTATTGATGCTCTTTAGACAACACCCCATCGCTGTACAAAAAATGTTCTTGCGCATTCAGATCAACGAAGACGACAGGGACGCGCTCAGGTTCCTCTGACGATCACACCGGCAGGAGGGACCGCCTACAGAATACCGAATGCAGTCGGTGATTTTGATCGGCCGTCTCGTTCTACAAATCCGCGACTCACGTGAGAGGGCCAAGACCTCTCGCTCGCTGTGTCAGCATTCTACAAAACTTACTTGCTAGTTTCCTATTGGTCATAATTTGTCCAGTTTGATTCGTTAGTTATATTTTTAGCCAGTAAGATTTTACCTGATTTTTATAGATGATTTAATTTATAGTTAAGCAAGTTTACCAGGTCGTCTGACCACCTTGTGAGTGGACGTCCTACGCTGCGCTTGCCGGTACGCGGCCTCCATTCTAGAACCTTTCTGCACCATCGGCCATCAGTTCTACGCTGGATGCAGGCCGCTTCCAACCGGCCAATCTGGAAGTCAATGGGGGAGGCCTATGTTCAGTAGTGGACGTCCTATGGCTGAAATGATGAAGCAAGTTTACCTAATAAATCAATACAAACCTGGACTCCGAGTATTACTCATCTCCTGAAGAACACCACCACAACAAACCTATAGAAAAAATAACACCAAACTTTTTGATTTCAACTAATACCTGTTTCATTTGAATCACTTTTTTAATATTTAATGATTTTTTTATGTCACTCATTGTCAAATTTTAATCGGGACACACACGTAATTTCGGATACAGTTTATTTTTGATGAAGTTTTGGTTTTCTATGAACATTTAGCTCAATTGAGTATTATGACCAGTATCTCGGGAGCAATTTTTACGTCACTAAGCAAGTACAAAATATCAAGGAGAGGGAAGAAGTTGCAGGCCACCGATGACCAGAGGACATTGGTTGCACTGCCGAAAGATGTCCCTGAAAGAACGTGGTAGGTTTCAGGACAGTGTTTATTTAAACATCGGATGTAAAAAAAGCTTCATCATCATCATCATGAGCCTCTAGAAGTCCACAGCTGGACATAGGCCCCCCCTATAGAACGCCACAGCGAGCGGCTCTGGGCTGTTTGCATCCAGCGGCTGCCCGCGACCCTGACAAGATCGTCAGTCCACCGCGTGGGAGGCCTGCCTACGCTGCGCTTCCCCAACGCTTAACGAACAAAAAAAGCTTAACGAAGCCGAATACCACATAATATTCTACCCATTATTGCATTACACAATACCTGGGAAATGGTTACAGAGATATTGACTTGTTTGTTTTAACAAAGCTTTTTTCCAAAAAAACAGTTGAAATTTTCAGTATTTCTTTCATATAAATGAAACAATAGAAATTCTATTGTTATGCGCTCTCATGAGACCGCTTGGATGTTAACGGGTGCTGCCCTTTATGTGTGCGCCAAGTGTGCATGCGCGCTCGGAGACCGAATCCACACACATAGGCATAGTCTGTTGCGTGCGCGCTGTACATTGCCGGTTAGAACTAATTTTTTTTTTTGGTAGGTACTTAGTTACATAAAAATATGTCATTTCCCGGCAACTTTTTTTTGCTTTTACTTAACATGGTTTAATTTAATGTAATGCGCGGTCTAAAGCTTCGTCAAGATTTTTTTTACACCTGTATCTCTATTATAGTTCTCTCGTTTAGAATCAGAGGTTGTTTGTTTGTGTGTGTGTGAACTCGAATGTTGCCATTTATCTCTAAAACGGTGGATGATGTGATGGATGTTGATGATGACAGATGATGATGGATTTATTTGCGGTTTTCTGTAAAGGCTTGTGATTCAACAGCGATGGTACTTTGCTTTGTATGTGTTTGTTATGGTGTTAACTCGCCAGCCCCCCCCCTAGCATGACCACCAAAACACGATATGATATAGCGATTTATCGACACCAACTGCAAAAATATGATAGATATAGCCGCTATGTTGAATCGCCGTGCCGGTGACGTCACATGTTGTAATCGCTGTTTCGATAAAAATTCAATATGGCGTCTATATCTATCATATTTTTACAGTTGGTGTCGATAAATCGCTATATCATATCATATCGTGTTTTAATTGTCGTGCTACGGGGGCAGCCTGCCTAGCATGAGCACCAAAACACGATATGATATGATATTATATAGCGATATATGAACACCAACAGTAAAAATATGATAGATATAGCCGCCATATTAATTCACCGTGCCGGCGACATCACATATTATGATCACTGTTCCGATAAAAATATAAAATGGCGGCTTTAACTATCATATTTTTACAATTGGTGTCGATATTTCGCCATATCATATCATACCATATCGTGTTATGATGCTCATGCTAGGCAGGCTGGAGGCGCTGTGTTAAACATCTTAAGCATTCTTTGCTCGAGAGACCTCTTCTAGGAGGGCCCGCGGGTCGAACTCATCCCTAAGATAAAGTATGCACTTGCCTAGCATCGAATATGATAGGATAGTAAATCCAGTAGACGGTGTGCAGTCTACAATCTCATTTTTAACCCCCGAGCAAAAAGAGGGGTGTCATTACCTAAGTTTAACGTGTGTGTTTCTGTCTTTGGCATCGTAGCTCCCAAACGAGAAGACTGATTTTGATTTAGTTTTTAAAATACTATGGCTAGGATGGGAACAATCATTTTTAGGGTTCCTTACGTCAAAAGGAATCCATAAGATCACTTTATTTTCTGTCTGTCTATCCTTGTGTCAGGACCCTGTATTTCGGGATTGCGTGGAGGTATGGAGTTGAAATTAAAACCTTACACTCAGGCAGGGCCGTCTTAACATATTCCGGGGCCCTGGGGCACACAAGAGTTTTGGGGGCCCTATTGCAAAGTAAAAATGAAATACTGTTGGTATGAATTTATGACTCCAAAAAATATTTTATCTCCGTTAGAAGTATAGTTTAAAATTTTCTCATATTTAGGTCCCTAGTTAACAGTGTTTCTTAGTTTACAAACATGTTTTAGTGCTTGGGGGCTCGTTAAGTCGGGGGCCCTGGGCACAGACCCCGTGTGCCCTTATGGTAAAGACACTCAGGTCTACCGTGCCTTGAAACTGTGAAAAAATCATACTTTTATGTTAACTACGACCTATGCTACAAAAAACGTATATTTTAGACACTCAAGGGATTAGGGAACTGTTACCTAATCGTGGATTTGGCAAGGAATATCCTCTAATACTACAAGTACAGGGAAAAATCTGAAACTATACATTTGTAATGAACCAATAAACATACAGTTTTTAGCAAAAACAATATTATCTTAAGCAAGCAGACGACTAGCGCTACACCGTGGAACCCATGCGCACTACAAAACCCTACCTAAAGGTTTGCCCGTATGTATGGAAATAGACTACAATATTAGTGCCACCGCTTTTCGCTAGATGGCGTATATCAAAGTAAAACCTTTGCTTGTCTTTTGGTTTCGGGTTCGTAAATATTATCTAGCATTAATCACCTGTGACAATGTATGTAACAGCACCAGTCACCTCTGTCATACTTTTCAAGCATTCAGCGGCACCAATGCAAACAACGGTGTTTTTGATCTTCTGTCTAATTATGAGTTATCCATCTACGAGTAGTAATACAAAGCTTACTCTGATGCCAGAATGTTCATGTCAGACTTTTTGTACTTGACTCATACCAATATATGCCTAAAGCGGCCCGAATCTGATAATATGTTACCCTTCTCTCAGCTTCTGTCATTAAATATTGGACAACATCACATCTGATCCTATAATAAGTAGCTTAAGCACAGTGTTACAGAAATCAAAAACAGCGACGGTACCACAACACCCAGACCCGAGGCAATACAGAAAAGTTATTTTTCTACATTTACCGACTGTGTATCGAACCCGGGACCTCGGAGTTAGTAAATAATTACTAACTTAGTAACTACAAAAAATTATTACTGTTAGGGTGGCCCCTAGCCTAGCCCGTTACCGCCTCTGTTCTGTGTGCTGAAGGCTATACATAATATTGGTTTCTCCTCCAGTGTCCTCTGGGCAACTCAACGCAACCAAAGATTTCTTTATATTGGTAGATTGACAACTCCATACAAACTTTTTCTCATTTCCATAAATTACGACAGATGGTGTTACCTGTCTCGCATTTTGCTTGTATGTAAAAAAAATATTGAAAGAGGCGAAATATCGCATTTCTCTGTTTTGGTTTGTCATGATTATTAATGTTTGAGATGAAAACTGCAATTCCTTCATTTATTGACATTATAATAAGCCAATTCGATTTCAGCTTTATTTATTTTTTGATGGTTTGAACATACTGATAGATAGCACGTATAAGCACAAGTTTGCATTGCATACAGTTATATTAAAATACGCTAGATGGCGCAAACATGTTATTTTAAATAAAAGCAGTGAACTCAATGTTACCTACCTCATACGCTTGTGGTCCCGAGTTCGATTCTCTTTTGAAACTATTTTTATACATTTTCAGTTAGTTTTGAGAATTACATTTTCAGTTCGTTTTATCAAAAACCTAGATTCAATGATTTCCATATAAAGTCATAATTATTTACTCTTCGCCATAATCACCATAACTTAGCAAAGTTTAAATTGACAATTTGATAAACGTAAGTAGCTAGCTCACGAAATAAACTGATACCTACTATTAGAATAAATTAAGAGATAAGACCCCCTAAACTGTGCCAATATTAATGTGCTTTTACCTGTTACCTACTTTGTTTCTTCTACATAAAGAGTATCCAAATATCTTTTTTTTATATAAAAAAATATTGGACAACAAACATCATATCACATATATTGCTCTGATCATATGGTAAGTAGCCAAAGCCTTGTGTTACAGAAATCAGAAACAACGATGGTACCACAACACCTAGACCCGAGACAATACAGAAAAGTTATTTTTCTACATTGACTGACCAGGAATCGAACCCTCGAGTTCAGAGACAGCGACACCAAGACAGGCATGCTCGCATCTCGGCTACGAAAATAAAAGATGTTTTATATAGGTAGGCACTAACAATTAAGTTGCACAATTATATAGACTATATATGAGAAAGATTTGTACTAGAAAAAAATTATAACCATGTATTAGGTATTACCCATGTTGTAACCCGTGCAAAGTTTGGGAAGGTTGCAACTCAAAACACAAATACAACAAAGTAGCGAATACAATCCCCCGCATGGAGACGATTTTGACTGTATGCATGTTACGAGACGATCATCGTATCAGAGACGCGTGCGCGCGGAGCAAGCAACCAATCCCGGCGGCGGCGGTGCGGGCGCGGCGCGCTACTAGCCAATCACGGAATCGGAATGGTCTTCTGCGCATTTTTCACCCAGCGCTTACAGCTAGCGTACAGCTAGTTAGTAGTTAGGTACCAGTTAATCTTGTATAGGTACCTTATTTATATTGATGAACGTCTGGTGTAATGATTCCCGCCCCGGACTTAAAAGCCAGCGGTAGTGGGTTCGAATCCCGCAGGGGGCAAATGTTAGTGTCATGAATGTCTATAAAAAGTATTTCAAGTATGTTTTATCTGTCATCAGATTAACCTTCCCAAAAAATTAGAGGTCATTGAACCGATTTTCAACTTTACATAAATCCGTTATATAGAGATCAATATCAATTTAGAAAATTTGACGTTTTGTGGTAGGCTTACGAGCTGTTGTCTGTACATACGAGCTTTGCTAATTTTGGGCTAGATACCTAATTGGTTTGATTTTACTACTACTTTTTACTAGGACCATTTAGAGACGTAGAAACAAACAGTTCTTCACAAATAAACGTGTTTACTGAATCTGTCCTTTGTACGTGGCATCGGCTAAATATTGAATTACCGTTGCTGTAATCTACATATTATTCGTATGTGTGTGGGTAATGTGATTGTTTGTGACTTCAGAATAAACCACAAGTTTTTATGTTATTTATCAATTATCATCAACGCAGATTGTTTTAATGTTGCATCGATAATACAAATGCTAAATAGGTTTGGACAACATCACATACATTGCTTTGGTCCTAACACCCGTATTTATAGACAGTTCTAAGTAATTACTTGAGTAAAAGTAATTGCTAAGCAAAGATTTTGTTTTTATAGTAAAGTAATTGAGTGATGTTAGAACTGTCAAAAGTTAGAATTCTTAGCCAAGTAATAGTCACCAATTCCTTTACCTAAGAATTAAGAAAATGCTCAGAACACGATTTTTTATGGTTCGAGCGGTAGTTTACGTATTGTTGTAGTATTGTTTCAAAATGGAAAGTTTCGAAGCGATTTTTTTTTATTATAGATGACATCGATATAGTTTTTTTTTTTGGATAATATATTTTTATTTATCAGGATTAAAGCTAAAATAAAAGTTTACGCCCACAACAACCTCTTACGTCGACTGACTTTTACCAAGTGGGGAGCATCACCTGGTATTTTGCCCAACTCCATCCTCTATAACTCCGCAAATATTTGGAGACGTCGTTCTGCACACGCGGGTCTGGTAGCTACTCGTCATGTAGCACATACCCTATAGAGTAGAAATGTCATATGAGTTGTTCGACAAAAACTTCCGCCCTTTTTTAATCTGTATCTGTGCTGTTTCTGTATGGGCGAGCGTTGACAGGAGTTGTCATTTCATACTAAATGTAAGTGAAAAATCACTTACTAGTTTCGGGAAAAAAATGGTTTGTATTGCTGCTCTATAGGGTATGTACTCGATGGTACTGGTATACGTATATATCTTATAAACGAAACCTGCCGTAAGGCGTCTTAAATTCGTTATAGTTCAAATGATGTATCCACTAGCTGGCATCGCTCCACCATATACAGTGGCAAGTGGTACTGAGCGTCATAAGCAAGAGACGAGTAAACTTCATCCTATAAGGTGTAACTAAAATAACTCAAAATATTATATCCTTCTCTTTGTTTGTGTCGATCTTTGAGCAACTTCCGCCTACGCGCCTGGACACGATTTGCCATGGCTGACTTGGGAGTCCCTAATTATAGAGCCAAGTAGGTGCAAGCAAAATCAAGGTTTTACTGGTTTCGCATTCCATAGACTGCAAAGTATGACCCTCTCCTATCTTTCTTGAAATGCACTGACGTCTCTACGCGGAAAGAGCTTCTTACATTGTTTTGCCATCAAAATGTTTTTTAAATAAAAAGAATTAGATGTTTTTTAAATAAAATGTAATGTTGTATTATCTATCATTTCTAACGGAATATCAATCTCATCGGCATATCTTCTCATGCAACATAACACAGCAATCGCGTCTTGCTAGAGGACAACAAATATCAAGCACTGGCTGTTACTTTAGTATTTATTTAACTAAGTAACGTACTTATCTTGACTATGGAACAAGTTTTCAAAATAAGAATTCCAAACTGAAGTAATGACTTCTTTAAGTTGTTACTTAGCAACAAGCAATTACTTCTTTATAAATATTGATGTAAGATAAGTAGCTAAAGTAGGTACTTGTGTTTGAAATCAGAAACAATTGATAAGTAATTGATTGTAATTATTTTAAGACCATTTTATACCTTATTTTTCATACACAATAAAGACCGAACTTACTTAACAACAACATCTTAACAACGTACCCAAACCCAAGATAATACATTAGCCCGACCGGAAATCGAACCTGGGACCTCAGAGATGGTGTCGCTAAGTTCTGCGTGCTCGCTTTTCGCTCGGCTACGGACATCGTCAAAATTAAGCTATCAAAAAGTAAGTTCCTTCCTTAATAAAGTGAAAACTTATTTACTATTATACAGGGTTACATTTCAAGGTAGTGCCAATTTTTCAGAGACCATTCAGAATCAGGAACAAAATCGATCTACCTAAAAAAAAAGTTTTTTTTTCATAACTAAACTGGGTTATTTGTACTAATACAACAACTTTTTCTATGGGACCAACATTGAAACCTAAAAAAATTTTTCGCTGGCCGCTTAGTATGGGGAAGTGAATTTTTTTTGCGACTTCAGTGCTAGTCTCATAGAAAAAGGTTGTTGTATTTGAGCACCAAAATCAGCCCTTAGGAGGTTGTTGATGGTTTGCAAATAACCCTGCATACAGGACTATATTTCATTTTAATACTTAAAATTTTCCGAAATAAAGGGAAACGCGAGATGCGCCGTCATTTAGGTATCAGAGATCACAGGCGTACGGCGACGACGCTTCAACAAAAACAGTTCTTCTCATGCAGTGCACATACGGTGCAATTTAATCGAGTAATCGTAAATCACCTACGTATATAGTATACGTAGGTGATTTACGATTACTACTTTTATATTATATTTATATATACATATTTGTTTTTGAAATCTAACCCTGTATATAAAACAAAGTCGGGTCGATTTTTATGATTTATGATTGTTTGGATTTGTCTCCGTCCCGAACAGCAGAATAACTATTAAAACATCGAAAAAAAAAGACGCAGTATGACGAAGTTCGCCGGGACAGCTAGTTAGTTATAAAATTATAGCACGTAGTGTTCCATTTAATTACTTAGAAATCACATAAAAAATATATTTGCCAGATCGGTAGAACTGTTTTCAAGTAATAATCTAACAAACTTTGTTCAATTTGTTTACATTTCTTAATACTATTGTACGATTATACTATAAGTACTCAATCACCAATATCAATAACACTGAAAATATGATGTAATTCAACACCATATCTTTTCATTGCCTACCTAAAAACAACGAATAGTAGGCAACTCCTTAATATAAATGCGAAAGTAAGTTTTTTAGTTACACTTTCTCGCCTCAACTAATTAACTAATCGTCATAAGATTTGCACATGTTAAGAGATACTTTTTATCCCAAAAAATCCAATAACAATTTTGTATCATTCCGAATAGAACGCAAGCGAAGCCGCGGGCGATCGCCAGTTCATATTTTACACAAAGCTCAGTGTCGCGAATCCAAGTTTGCTCTTAGTAATAACTAAAATGCGACGTTGCCAAACCGCATACCATCCGAGATGCGAGTCGTATCACAAGTTAAACAATACTCAACCCTATAAGCTTTTCATAGAGCTGAAACTTCAAAATGCCTAACTAGCGCTACCTGTTATGTCTGTTGCCGCGCCGCTTAAACCCATAACATGAATGAACGAAGGGCGTGGCAGCTAATTGCGGTGTAGTAGTTGTGTCTGAAAATCATTATCGTCCTAAGACTGGTAACTGGTAATGAAATAAATAAAATATCTGAACTATTAGTTAACATTTGCACTTTGAAAAAGATCGAGTCCCATTTAAAAGGCAGTCGTTTTTTTATGGTATACATGTTAATGCAAAAACACAAAAAAAGACAAAATTCAACAAAAATATTTTATCGTAATGGAGCAACCACAAGAATAAGTTAGGGTGTTACGCCGTTAGGCCATTCGTGCTTAAGATGTAGTGATGAATTTATCTATACGTTGGTACTTTGTGACGCCATAATTTGGACGTCACTTTAAAGAAATCAGTATCAATGCTGTTTAACGCCATCTCGTGACACGTAGTACACTGTGTCTTGTTGAATAATGGAGTTGCATCAAGTGTTTGCTAGATGGCACGAGGTAAGCCACATTTCAGGGTGCACAGTAACCCCATCTAATATATTAAGTAGAACTAGGAGGTACCGGCGAAGATAATAAGTTTTAACCGAGCTCACTTTGGTACTATGGAGTTAGCATTCTACCTTTATTAATTTTCTTTGACGCAACGCAACTCATGAGGTCGTTTACAATAGACTAAGGGCCAGTTTCACCACTTGCTGACAAGTTCCGGATAACCTATCTGACACTTGTTTTGACAGATAGTCCATATTATTAGCTGTCTGTCAAAAAAGTGCCAGATAGGTTATCAGCAAGTGGTGAAACTGGCCCTAACTCTGATTGGGTTTCAAAGAGAATGCGATGCAAGTAGGTAGTCATTAGCCGGTTTAGCCGCACAGCTATCTTCAGTATTCACCGCAGAAGGAGGGCGTCCTTCTTCGCGCGAATCATCAGTGAGATTGCTTCGACCACGTTAAAAGTCATTAAACCATGGCAGTTGTCAACAGTAGGACGGAATTAGGCTTCGTCATGAAATGCTAATCGATGCCTGTCGTAACATTGTGTTGTGTTGAGACCTCGGCGAAAGTCGTATTAAATAATTGAGCGAAAATTTTCTCTAGTCAAATCCATTTCGACACACGAACGCAAGACAGACACTTTTAAAATTTTCGCCAATTTGTAAAAACAAATGACGTGAATTAATTGCAAATCTACAGTTTCCCAAGACGTTCTTTCAACTAATGTCCACGAAAATTTCAAAGTTTTTTTTTTTTCTGCGCTCTTTAGTTTGACGTAAGTTATCGTAGTATTTTGATCAGGGATAGAACCGATTAATTGTTCTATCACTATCAGATAATTAGTACAGGCAAGACCAAACACAATGCGACACCTATCGGAATAAATGTACAGTGTAGTTTCCTATCGTTACAATCTTTAGAAATATCATATTATTCAGGATTTTTCCTATGCACCTTCTTGGCATTCAATAACATACTTAACTCATTACCATCATGTACATTGTTTTTCCACTAGGGCTGAAGTGCTTCAAAAAGAGGACAATGACCTGTTTATCTTTGAGATCCGCGAGGAAATCGTGGAAGAGGCCCTGAGGATCGGGTACGAGCGGTACATGGCTAAACAGAACGCTCTCTTCACGGCTCACTGCGCAGCACAGGCCTGGCTCAAGCTCATTGATTGGTAAGGCTAGGTTTCTTCAAAGCAGTTAAGAGGAGCTATGTTTTTAGGTCGTGTGGGGACGGCCGAAAAGAATGAAATTCCCCACCGCCAACAGAAGGCGTGTTGTAAGAGGTGACTAATTCCTGTAGCACAAGATGGGCAGCAGAGTTTACGTGCGAAATCTTTAAAAAAACTGCGCTTGCCAACCCGCCTGCCAAGCGTGGTGAGTGTTGGTAATCCTCCCCGATGATAGGTCGTTGGGGGAGGCCTATGTTCAGCAGTGGACTTCCTATGGCTGAAATGATGATGATGATGCTGATGTTTTTAGGCAACCGTCCGCCCGTGTCTGCCCTGGCTGTCATATATGTTCTCTCCTCTCCGCTTTGGTAGGAAACCCACCTTGATTATCCTTTAGTTTAAAGATGTGCTCAGTTGAGATCTTAACCACAGCGTAGAACGACGTGTGCCAAAGAAACAGCTCAGTCAGGGAGATGTGCGTTTTGCGCGCGCGTAACAAACTTATGTTATATTGGGTGCTGATGATAGTTGTATGTTGATGCCGCCTCCTAGACTAAGCAATTCCAGGCGGTAACTACAAAAGCATTCCGATATTTTTTTCTATTTTTAGTAGTACATATTAGTTACTGATAACACTCATAATACTCATCCCTTTTCCGGGCACTTACTTAAACCACCACCACTACCACCGCTACACGAGACTACATATAGGCTGGTGACGAGAAGAAAAGGCGCATCAAACTAAGTGTCAGCCTTTTTTACATAAATTACCTACAGTTACAAGACATGTAGTAAGTGCGAACTAGGTAGGTTAAGTCCATACATGTCTTGTACAAATAATCGTCTACTTTATAATATCCTAGTACTTCATTGAATAAATTAATAAATTCCTTAGAGAATAAATTTCAAATTTTGTGTAGTCTGAAGCTCGGAACGGCAAGGTTAATAATAAAAATCGCTTTTAGGCCTAACAAATTTTTGATAATTGTAACTATAAGGCTACAGTAATTTTTTTTTAAATCTCCCACAGAGAGTCATGAGGTCCAAGACAGTATGATCCACACCTGTCGTAGGAATAAGAACACAACCATAATTCCTATATATATAAGTATTTACCGCCATTCTACAATGATGCGATACGACAATTCCATGTTTCTAACTTACCCTGTCCCAAAAGGCACTTCTACCGCCACGACCCCGGTGAAGACCCCAGTGCCTACCCCGCTTGCTTCATCCCCAAACGCCTCGAATCCTGGATGCCCGACGAGCTTCCCGACCCGTCTCCCAAGGACACATGGTGCAAACACGAGCTAAATGTGGTAGAGGACTCACCCGAAGAAGGTCTGCAGAAGTGGCCTTCTACCAATTCTCTGGACGTGCCGATTGTAGACGAGATACCTTCAGAGTATTGGTGAGTTAGACAAAATTATGATTAATTTAGAATAGTTTGTCGTTTTTTATGAAAAAAATCTAATTGGGCAACAATTATATCACCCCATATAATTTGTCTTAATCAAATAGCGCATTGGCATATATTATGCCCTTATTAATCTCTAATTCCTAACAATAATTTTATTTATTAAAACTGTCCTTGTATAAAATGCAACATCCATCAACATCAACTTTGACCGAGTCCGACTCACCCCCAGATCGGGCCCGCCGAGTCCAACTCACCCCCAGATCGGTCCCGCTCGAGTCCGACTCACCCCCAGATCGGGCCCACTAGAAAGGAGCCCGACAGCGGTCCGGCCTGTTTCCGGTCCCGTCGGCGCCACCACTAGCAGGTTCGCCACTTGGTAGAGTGCCCAAAGGGCACTCCACATTGGCCCGATCACGCCTGCTAGTATGGGGGACACGTACGAGTCTGAAGCCTCCCACTCGGCCGGGTCGCGGCGAACCGTTAGCGGGGTGGACCTAGGCTGTGCGCCTTCAGCGCACGCCACAACTGCCCGGTTTAAGCTGAAGAAGGCCTTCTTCAGCTTAAACCGAGGCACTCAGCCATAGGTCCGTCCATAAAAAAAACATCAACTTTGATGTTGGGTTACATAAACTTGCATGTGCACAAAATATGTGTGTTGGCACAACTTAAAGATGTGTGCCGATGATATCAATAATTTGATTTTGTTTTATTTCTAGTTGTGCTACTCTTTATCTAGGTGTATGTGCGATATGTAGCCTTTACATTCTATTTTACCATCTCTCATAATAATAATAATAATCAACTCCCTAAGGTTCCCCGGGAAAGTGAATGTGCCCGATAACATGCGACGTCAACATGTGAGAGGAGAATCGATTGGTCCTGATGATGTGAGTATTATCTTTGATGGAATAGGTAAAAACATATTATGTAGCTACTCCAACTTATGTAAGATCGGTCGTAATACAAAATACTTTGCTGGATGCGATAGATGCTTGAGGCGCCTTTAAATTAAACGCATAAAGAAGCGCTTTAGTGGTACGAGTGTGGCCCAATAGATGCTTGTCTGTATAGCCCCTTAGATTTTTTAGTTTAATTAAGATCCAATGTTTGTTTTTTCTGTATCATTAACCATTTCAAGTATTTTTTCCGAGGTTAAATTAAAAGTCTATTTAAAATTTAGTAGTTATGAGTTAACCGTTAGGCTCTATGAACTGTTTAGTCCCAAGAGCATGGGTCAAGTATAATATATTCGTGTAATGCATCTTTATTTAAGTAGAACAATCCTTGTTGTGGCTCTCCAAATTGTCACCTCATGTCTGCTGCCCAATGGATGTCGCCGTAGGTGATGCCTATATAAATATGGGATGCGTAAAGATTTGGAAGGTACTTATACACCGTGTAATTCTAAATACCACGCAAAACTTCTAAGAGGCTGATTCTAGTGCTCAAAGACAACAACTCTGTGTATGGCACCAACAGTGAAATCTTAAAAAAAGCTTCACCTTCAAACTAAATGTCCAATCAGCTGTTACACTTTGTATGGGGAAACATTTTTTTTGCGATTTAGATGTTGGTCCCATACAAAAAGTTGTTGAGTCACTAGGATCAGCCCTTCAGTGGTTTTGCGTATTTAGAGCTACACGGTGTATATCTTTCGTAAAACTCGCGCGAAAGGCCCTTATTAAAAATTAGATCCATTTAAGTAAGTTTCGGAGTACCTTAACATGTTAACCAGGACCGTGGTCGGAAGAAGCCTCGGGTGATCCCGTCCAAGCTGAGCGGTGTGTGGGAATCTGTGCAGGACTCAAGCGAAAGCCCCTCGCGTTCCGACGACTTCGCCACGGAGAGCGAGGTACTGCAGAAGATTACGGACTATAGCACTGAGGAGTTGTCGCACAAGGTTTTCCTTTTTTTTATTTTTTTAAGGGAAATGTCTGCTTTTCCGTCAGATTACACTGTCATACTTTTAAAGTTCGCATGTACCTATCAGTCTAAGCATAAGCAATTTTAGTATATTTTTTAACGACATTGATAAAATTTCCCTCTGAGCTGATGGAGAGATACTATTATACTATACTACCTCAAAAGAGTTACTTATTTTTCTGAATTGATGATTCCGCAGTAGAACCAGGCTATTTTTAATAGGACAGGTTTTTTATCATCCTCTTAATTTTCATCCAGGAATCGGCGTACAGCGCTTTGAAGACGACGACTCCAGTGGACGGTTCGCTTCATGGAGCTGGAGACTCTGTGGTGGACCGTTTGCGGCCCAAACGGCGGCACTCTGAGAAGAGCAAGGTGTTCAGCAAGGCGAGGTAACTGAGCCTGTGGGTCCTAGGCTGGTAGTCAAACTATGTCCTGAGAACCGTTGGGGAAGCAAGGTTCTTCGTCACTTTTGACTAGGGTCAAGGTTGCGAGAAGCCGCTAAATGCAAACGGCTCAGAGCCGCTCGCTGTGGCGTTCTATGGGGGTCTATGTCAAGCAGTGGACTTTAAATGATGGTGATGAATCAAACTATATCCTATTAGATGACTCGGGGAAGTGCACGAGGCCTCATTTTTTGAGAATATTTAGCATTTAACGAGATGACGGTAGGTAATGGCACGGAGCACATATCCTATAGAGTAGAAATGTCATATTATTTGTTCGACAAAAATTTCCGCCATTTTTTTTTTGTATCGGTGAGGTTCGACAGGACGTGTCACTTTTAAATGTAAGTGAAAAATTACTAACTAGTTTCGGAGTAAAATGGTTCGTATTGCTGCTCTAAAGGGTATGTGCTCGATGCATCCTAGCGTCCACCAAATCCACTACGCCGCTATAGCGAATAGTGATGGGCTTCCCCTCGCCTAGTCGGCCTGCACTGACCAGCCTAAGCTTCACGCATCACGACACAGCCATAGGAGATAGTCAGAATTCTTAAAAAAGCCCTAAAAGTTGACGGAGAACTAGTAAACATACCAGTAACAGCAGTGGTGGTGACTTATAGCTGTGAACCTGTGGCACACAAGTCAGTAGCTTGCGCATGCACATAGAGTCGGACAGATGATCTAGAATTAAAAAAACTAGATTGGGACAGAGATTTAGAGAGGCTTTCGTCTAGTAGTGGACCATTATAGACTGATTAATAAAGATTATTTGTAAGCATGTAGAACTGACGGCCGATGGGGCAGAAAGGTTCTGACCAGCCACAAGGTGGACAGACGGTCTGGTAAATGTTGCAGGAAGCCGCTGGATGCAGGCCGCTTTCAACAGGCCAAACTGAAAGTCATTGGGGTAGGCCTATGTTCAGCAATGGACGTCTTATGGCTGAAATGATGATAACGATGATGATGATTTGTTTGTTCAACAGTATGTTAGGAAGATCACGAGCGACACTACCGCCTCTGGACATCAGGGACTCCCGCTCCCGTATTAGCATCATCTCGGACTGTCGCTTGAGAAATTTGAGGTAAGCAATATTCTATCTAAAGTTTATTTTAAAAACATAGTAACTAGGAGAGAATTCATGACTGCCCACGATAGAACAAGATATACCACTGTTCTGGTAAGAATCAATAAATAGAATAAAACTGTAAAAAGTCCATTCTTGTACATTGACTAGAAAAAATTAAAAACAGTGTCTAGGATTTCTCTATGATGGATGATGATGGAGTCCAAAAAATACGTTTTTAGAATAGATAATATTACTGGGTAAAGTAACGAGACACTTTAGAAAGACACGTAGGTAATATGTCGTCAGTTTATTGTTAGGGGATTTTCTAAGGTTCAATCGATGGATAGATCGGCGTTCTCGATTTACAAAGACTTAGAGAGAACAGTCTTTCTTAACGGTAATAGACATATTCCACTCTACAAGTCTGACTTCATGCTAACTTATTAATTAACTGAATTGCTTAATTTAATATTGGCCATACACACATTGCTCTGATCCTAAGGTGTATAGGCTCACAACGTTAAAAGATCACCGAGACCGTGGAGATTTGATTGAGACATTCAAAATATGAAATGGACATTATGACCTTGAGGAGTTCCAACATTTCTTTGAGCGAAAGCCACACCATCGACGAGGACACCACCTAAAGCTATGTTCCGTCGATATCTCGCACAACAACCCTCACAAACATTTCTTGAACAAACGAGTGGTTAAAGCGTGGAATAAGCTTCCAGAAGAGGTAGTCTCAGCACCGAATGTAAACCAATTTAAGAACAGGCTAGATGAGCATTTTGAACTGCATACATAAAAAAAAAGAAAAAGAACAACCTGATACGAGCAATCATCAGTTGTTTCATCTGCCTGCCTGTTAATAAATAATAATAAGTATCCAAAGCACTTGTGTTATAGAAATCAGTAACAACGACGGTACCACAACACACAGACCCGTGACAGTATAAAATAAATATGTTCGCTTTCTACATTGAACCGACAGGAAAGCGAATTTTGGACCTCTGATATGATGACGCCAAGTCTGGCGTGCTCGGAGAAATTAAGTCTTGATTTTTATCTTAACTCAGACAATTTATTTATTTATTTTTTATTTATACTTTATTGCCCGGACATTTAAAAAAAAGTTGTACAAATGGCGGACTTAATACCATTCTCTACCAGTCAACCATGGGGCCATACATAATGTATAATAATACAATTATACATTATGTATTATTATCTCGTCAGAGCCCTGAATGATTTAAAGAATTACCCTTGAACGATATAATTGTACATAGAAATCACTGTTCATCGTTCATCGATACAAATTTATTTTTTTTACCGACAGCTCGTTTCGCCGAAAGAAATATTTATCATTCTTTCGTCGAACCGAGCTGTCGGTAAAAAAAAATATATTACTTGAACGATATAATTGTACATAGAAATCACTGTTCATCGTTCATCGATACAAATAATTTTTTTTACCGACAGCTCGGTTCGCCGAAAGAATGATAAATATTTCTTTCGGCGAACCGAGCTGTCGGTAAAAAAACTATATTTGTATCAATGAACGATGAACAGTGATTTCTATGTACAATTATATCGTTCAAGGGTAATTCTGTAAATCATTCGGAGCCCTAATGAGCACCTAGCTATAAGTATTTAGTAAGTATTAATTGAATTAAAAATATTGACAACTTCTGTAGCGGAGAGGCGAGCCTACCGGATTTGGTGTCGCTATCTCTGAGGCACTGATTTGGGTGTTGTGGTACCGTCGTTGTTTCTGTAATACATGTGCTTAAGCTACATAACATAGGATCAGAGCAATGTATGTGATGTTGTCCAATATTTAATTACAACAAAGTTTGTTCATAAAAGGTTCATTAAAATCTGAAATTGAACCTTCAAAATAAATCAATAAGATCCGGATCGGTTTAAACTTACTTTAATTGGTTTATAAATGGGCAGGTACGTGCCTAAAGTTATAAATAACTGATTGGGGGAGGTTTCATTACAATACCAAGTTTGGGGCTTATCAAAGCACAAATAACTTGGTTACAAAGTTATTCCGTTGCGGAACTCTGAATGATTGTATTGAAGCCGCTGAATGGTTACCAATTAGTTGAGGTAACAAACAGTTCTGCAAGTTTGCTATGAATGTCAGCAAAAGGCCGTGTAGATACTATTTAGGTTTTGCACTATGGGATATAATATATATCTATACATATAAAAATGAATCGCTGTTCGTTTGTCTCGCTAAAACTCGAGAACGGCTTGACCGATTTGGCTTATTTTGGTTTTGAAACATTTGTAGAAGATCAGGGAAGGTTAAAAAGAGAGACAACTTTTATTAGCGGTACGAAGTTCGCTGGGTCAGCTAGTATAATATAAAAATGAAATGTTGTTCGTTTGTCTCGCTAAAACTCGAGAATGGCTGGACCGATTTAACTTATTTTGATCTTGAAATATTTGTGAAAGTTCAGGGAAGGTTTAAAAGGTAAGAAATTTCATTTTATTTTCCTATTCAAACTGTTCGTACCTGTCAAACGAATTGGCGGAACGAAGTTCGCTGGGTCAGCTAGTAATATATATTTTATCATATAGGTCCGAGAGGGTTGTGATGTTATATATTATATCTCAGTGTAAACACTTCCATTTAAAACTACATATACAGCCTCCTAGCATGAGCACCAAAACACGATATGATATGATATGATACAGCGATATATCGACACCAACTGTAAAAATATGATAGACATAGCCGCCATTTTGAGTTATCGTACCGGTGACGTCACTTATTATGATCGCTGTTTCGATGAAAATTCAAAATGGCGGCAATATCTATCATATTTTTACAGTTGGTGTCAATATATCGCTATATCATATCGTGTTATGGTGGTCATGCTAGGGGGGCTGGGTTACATTGCAAAGGGGTGCCAAATCTTTAGGAGTGGCTCAGAATCAGTAACTTAATCAAACTATGCAAAAAGCAAAAACATTTTTTTTTCACATTTAAATTTAACTCATTCATGAAAAAAATACACGTTATGTGCACTGCGTAAGGTCCTTGTAGGCTCGTCGTACCTACGCCTCTGATGAATGACCGCGCGGCTTTCGTAATCTCTCTATTGACTTTATTTTAAAGTTCGGATATTTTAAAGTTTTTTTTTTTCGTAACATACGATTATTAAAAATAATAACGATTAATATTGTTCCCTAGATGTTATTTAACCACGGAACCCTGTATAATAAATTAATAAATATAATTAGCCATAAAAATAAATATCTCCTGATGTAATAAACAGAAGGCGTACAAAATAATAGGACACTTCTTAATTAAAACTACCTAATGAGCTGCTCATATGCGTTAGTTTGTATTAAGCAACAAAAATTTGACTTTTCTTTACAAACTTATGTCAGCTCTATAGTATAGGAAAGATTTTTTGTGAGATTTAGATTGCCTCTTAGAAAAAGTTGCTGTATTTGAGAATTAGTATTCTCCCCTAAAACGTCTTGCGTTATTTCATTAACACCTTGAATTAGTATAATATTATTAATAATAATAACCATGAGACAAATCTAACAAATCAAAGACCACCAAAATCGGTTCAGCCGTTCTTTACTTATAAATGGTGTAACTGCTTTGTTTTATATATTATATACCTAGTCTTGCATTAAATACTGAAACAAAGAAAAAAAAAATCTATAGCAAATAACATTTATTACTTTTACAGTGTGTTAGTTTAATACATAAATATATAGCAATTTAAAATATAAAAAGCTTATTCGAAGTGGGCTCCATTGGCTGCAATACAGTCCTTTAAACGTTGAGGCTAGTTATCAATAGAAGCACGCACTCTTTCCATGGGAAAATTCTTCTCGTTTTTGGGATTCTAAATTATTATATAACATTAGTTACGCGGACGACATGGTGTTGCTCAGTGCATCCATTTGTGGTCTGCGTAGACTGCTGGCAATTTGTGAGGAGTACGCCACATCTCACGGTTGTTTGGCTTACAACGTCAAAAAGAGCCAAATAATGGTCTTTGGGGCCGGGAGTAAAGGATATGAAAACATCCATCTGTAAAGATAAACGATAACATTCTACAAAGAGTTTACAAGTTTAAATATCTGGGTCATATGTTGACTCCTGACCTCAAGGACGATGAAGATATTGAGAGGGAACGGAGAGCGTTGTCGGTGAGAGCGAACATGCTGGCTCGAAGGTTTGCACGTTGTTCACTGGATGGTAAAATAACATTGTTTAGACCTTTTGCACATCTTTTTACACGTGCAGCCTGTGGGTTAGATATACTCAAAAAGCTTACAGCGCTCTCCGTGTCCAGTATAACAACGCTTTGAGGGTGCTGCTGCGGCTACCTCGCTTCTGTAGTGCATCGGGGATTTTCGCCGAAGCAGGCGTAGATTGCTTCTATGCAACAATGCGTAAACGGTGCGCGTCCCTGGTGCGCAGGGTGCGGGCGAGCGGTAACAGCATCCTGAATATGATCGCTAGTAGACTAGACTGCCTATATGTAAACCGTTCTTGTGCCGTTTCGGGGGAAGTGGTGCAAGAATGGCCACTTTAAACTTTAAATTTTGTAAATCGTCTTTACTAACATATCTAATAAGCCCTACTAACAACATGAGTCACTGTTACTTTATTAAATAAATAAATTCATTCATTCATTATTAATTAATTAGGGGACCCTGGGGCTGGTTTTAACAGGGGTAAATACTAACAGCGTAATTACATAGAACCTATTCGACTTACCACGCTAATACCAACGCACTTTGTGCCTACGAGTACGCGCGAACGTGTCTCGACCTGTCAGTTGCCGGCCGAGCGTCTCTGGAGCAGGTTGTGTCAGACGCCTCCAATTTCACAGGTAAATGAACTTTTTTACGTGTTTAATTTTTTGCATTTCTCTTTAAATATGTATCGTAGAAAATTGGCTTTGGTATTGCATAAATCCGTATTTATTGTATTTTTCATTAATGTTAAAGTTTTAATCGAGAATATAACCGGTAAAAGAAAAACAATAACTTTGTGCAAAATGGGGTCGTGGGGTTGGTTTTAACAAAATGCACGGGGTAGGTTCTAACGCATTAATATTTGCCCCGCACACGGGGCAGGTTTTAACAATTTAAACGTAGGTAATATTGTTCTTACTGTTTCTATACGTGGTTGCAATTTTGATCCCAACTGCGATCCCATTTCGAAAAATGTTAAGGTTATGGCGACAATGTTTGACGACCTCCGTGGTTGAGTTACCACTCACCGGCACGCTTACCAGCGTGCCGGTTTTCAAGGCGCCGCCATCTCTGAGGTTCCGGGTTCGATCCCCGGTCGGGGCAATGTATAATAATAAGTTTTCTACATTGTCTCGGGTCTGGGTGTTGTGGTACCTTCGTTGTTTCTGATTTCCATAACACAAGTGCATAAGCTACTTACTAAGGGATCAGAGCAATGTACGTGATGTTGTGCACTATTTATTTATTCATTTAATATTGCGTGCGATATGGATCGACCTATTAAACTTCTATTGTTTTTTTTAGGATGAGGAATTATAAAAGAAAAACCACGCGTGGAAGTACATCGGAAGAGGTCTATGAACTAGCAGCTAAGGAAGTGTTGGAAAATAAAAAGAGCCTGAGGGAAGCAGCTAGAAGTTTCGAAATATGCCATGTAACACTTCATACATTTATGAAAAAGAAGAAAGAAGGCTTACCGGTTGAACTGGGATATAAAAAAAATAGACAAGTGTTTAATACACAACAAGAAATTAAGTTAGCAGAATATCTTCTACAATGTGCTGTAATATATTTTGGCTTGCTACCTAGTGAAGTCAAAAAACTGGCGTATGAAATTGCCGTTTATCACAAGATTCCCAACATTCCTGAAAGTTGGATAAGAAATAAGTCCGCTGGTAATGACTGGTTTACAGCATTTTTGAAGAGGAACCCAAATTTAGCACTGCGAAGCCCGGAAGCAACCAGTTTAAGTCGAGCTACATCGTTTAACCGAACAAATGTGGAACAGTTTTTCACAAAATACAAGGAAATTCTTCAGAGGTACAATCTAACTGCAAGTAGGATTTGGAACGTTGACGAAACGGGAGTCACAACAGTGCAGAAACCCAAAAAGATCGTCGCACAGCGCGGTTCAAAACAAGTTGGAGCAGTCACATCTGCCGAAAGGGGCGTCTTGGTAACTGTGGCAGCAGCGGCAAATGCATTAGGTAACCACATTCCTTGTATGTTTGTGTTTCCACGAATCCGATATAATAATATATATATATATATATATATAATATATAATATATAAGATATAATAAAAATAACAAAAAGAAATCTACTGCGAATGTAAAAGTCAATAAGAAAAAGCAAAGAGTTAAGAAGCGTAAAGTAGAGAAAAAAGAAAAGAAATCCAGTAAACAGCCTAAGGATAGAGTGAAAAAGAAACTATTACAAGAGAGTTCAGAAGAAGACGATGATGAGGATGAGACCATTTGCTTAGGCTGTGGCTCATCATATTCTGAAGATAAATCCGGTGTGGACTGGGTCGAATGTATATCCTGTAAACAATGGTCGCATATAACCTGCATAAAAGGCGATGCAGTTGCTTATGTTTGCACAAACTGCAACTCAGATTCTGATTACGATGACTAATTTTTACCACTGGTTTGAAGACTGACTAATGACTAGGTTGAGTAAGACTGACTAGAAAGTTTCACTTTTATAACCAAAGTTGATGTTGATTTATTAGAGGAGTAATTTTTTATCCTTTTATTTGATAAAGATAGATTTAGTAAGTTTTAAGTTTATTACCTATGTTTAAACGGCAAGGAGCCGAATTTCATTTTATTTGGATCATTTGATGATCATAAAATATTTTTTGTTCTTTGATTTGAGAAATGCTGATTTCGAATAAACATTGAATATCATTTTGTTGTTTATCTTAACCAAAATCCCATTCCCAACTACATGTTATTTCTTACCCCCGCTGTTAAAACATTCCCCAGCGGTGTTAAAACTAACCCCAAACCGGGGGTAAGATCTAACAAGTGACTTGTTTGCCAAAACTCGTTTTTTCTCAGATACGGTAATTATTTTATACATTTTGTTGTACTTTACGTAAAGCTCATTAAATTTTGCATCATGTACCAAAAAACAATGTTTCTTGCTAAAGTAGTTTAGAAAATATTACGCTTAATTCAAAATTTGTTAGAACCAGCCCCAGTCTCCCCTAATTAATCCTAGGCAGTAACTTACCAGATCAGTAGTTAAATTACATTCTGCCAAACATTGTGTAACAGTGATGATGCGAAATGGTCGGGAGGCTAGCTTATATTTCCGAACTAGGTACTCGTATTTCTGAATCTTACACTATTATAAATGCTAAAGTTTTTGTGGATGTTTGTTACCGAATTACGCTAGAACGGCTGATTGGATCTGGATGAAATTTAGTACAAAGATAGATTATATATATATTATAGCCTGGAATAGTACATAGATTACTTTTTTCACCGAAAAAATGCACGGTTCCTATAGGATAGCATAACAATTGTATCCAAAAGCATAGACTACTATTTTTTATTCATCTTCTAAGAAAGTAAAATAATAAGCCGTATTACACGCAGGCGAAGCCGCGGGCTCAGCTAATACATAAAGACATTGTTGTCGTTTGTGACCTCTTTACAAAACATTCGGTAGCTAAGGAAATCTGTGAGAATATTCAGTGTGTGACGCACGTGCAATCGCACAATAGTTCCTGCGAGGGAATGTAATGTGAAGGGATTCGCTAGTAGGAGTCGTATGCAATTGGGGAATATAGGACAGTCCTGGCTTAATACAAAAATAACAAATTTTTTCGAGCGCTTTTTACCATAGACCATGGGTCTAGAATCTAGATGTGTCAAGTCTTATCAAGTTAGTGAATTATAAAAAAAAACTCGCATTATAATATTTTACTTATTTGTTTCGCTGTCTGATCTGAACAAAGGTTTTCGAAGAGGAGGCGAAATTTACCATTTTCCTGATAAATTCGGTTTAATTATCATCTTTACTTTTATTTATTATTAGATTAACTCAAAATAAATATATTAGTACCCCACTAGTGTTTTACCCCACTAGTTCACTAGAAAATGAACTTTTCTATACTCGTATTGTCACGGGTCTGGGTCGTTGTTTCTGATTTTTATGTATAACCACACGTGCTTTGGCTTCTTACCTTAGAATCAGAGCAATGCATGTGATGCCAATAATTATTATTGATTATTATTATTTGACAAGTACCTATAATCATACGGCAAAAGGAAGATTTTTTTTTTACAACTACCATTACTTTACGATCGAATTATTACCAAAAATCTTTAAAAACCCGCATACATTTGCCGTCTATCTTTGAAATGGATAGTCTCCTTAATGTGATTATTATGGTGAACCTACTTCCGCGTCACGAGGGGTCACCGACCGCCTTTGTCTCATACAGCCCGTCCCATTTAAATGTATGGAAAGCAAGAATTAATGTGTGGGGGACTTCTGAAAAAACTCGTGTTTTATCAATACGCTGTTATGCCGTGTTTTATTAATGTTCGGACACTTGTGAACTTATTTTAGGGTTGTCACGTTACTGTTCAAGTCATTAAATAGTTTTTTTTTTTCTATAACATTGTACTTATTTGCGTCAAACATGGTATACCTAAATGGTTATTCAATACATTTTCAGGGTCATTATGTTAGGTTACTTTGAGCTGGCATGCAAATACTAGACAAAATTACAATTCTGTCAAATAATTTAAAAAGAAAGCCCAAAAAAAAATTTATTAATTAGTATTTTTCTATTGAATGGCGAATAAATAAAACAGAAGTACTTTTTTTTGAGATTGATGATTAGGTGTATTCATAATAAAAAGAGTATGTAATCCTTTTATGTATTCAATAATAATTAGCACTGTTTTAAGTTGAACTTGCGCAAGTTTGCAACATGATAATACTGAGTCAATTGCTTTGCAAAGCTTGTTTGAATTTATTACTGCAACCGTAAGGGCTCTTTTTATTAAATTGGTATTACTATAACAATGTATTTGCAAAATTAACGTTTAATGTTCGTTTAACGTTCGTTCGTTCGTTAACAACATTTAAAAATTGAGTGACAGCCCTAGGAGTGAGAACCAGGGAGTTCTGGGATCGATGCCCGGGCGCTTTGTACCTTTCATACTTATCCTGAGTAGGTACATTGGACCGAAGACCTTTAGTTCAATAGTATTGAATGACAGTATACTAGCTGCTTTCAAATGTACTAAAGACTCCGAGGGTTCCTTGAACTTTGTCTCCGTTTTGATTGATTCCGTTATCAGCGTTTTAATACTTTACATTTCGAGATAACACTATAGTTGTGTAGCAGTTATATTATGTTTCAAAATGATCTGGTTTTTCTTGATAGGGTCTGATAGCAATTGCTACAAGGACTTGCTACTAGGACTTGACCATGAGTCAAGCGTTTCCCAATTAGGACAAAATACACGCTAGGACAGGGATCACCAGTTTCATTGCGGTTCCTTTTATTAACATATACATTTGTCGCGGTCCGTTTGGTAGATGATAACTAGCAAACAAGATTAGAAATGTCAATGAATAAAATATAATTATATCTAGGCTATGCTATCTGATGAGCGGCAGAAACAAGACAAAGCGCGGACTAAATTGAATTATCACAAATGTTTATTACTGATAATGGTCGACTGGAAAACAATGCCACATGGCTTAATGCCATGTGGCATTGTTTTCCAGTCCACCTTTTGTACTATTTTAATTTGTGCATGTAAGTTTTAATGAATAAATAAATAATTTTCTCAGATTCTTCTGGGTCCGCACCAAATAGGTAAACGGGTTAAATTTGGTGACCGCGCTACAAGATAAATGTATATTTGCCATGTTAACTCATGATTCTCATGAAACTGATCCTCTCTTCTTTCCTAAAAAAAACTAGTTGGAGCATCTTGTAAACCATATATAAGCAAATAAATATTTTTCTAACAATGCCACATGGCTTAATGCCATGTGGCATTGTTTTCCAGTCCACCTTTTGTACTATTTTAATTTGTGCATGTAAGTTTTAATGAATAAATAAATAATTTTCTCAGATTCTTCTGGGTCCGCACCAAATAGGTAAACGGGTTAAATTTGGTGACCGCGCTACAAGATAAATGTATATTTGCCATGTTCACTCATGATTCTCATGAACCTGATCCTCTCTTCTTTCCTAAAAAAAACTAGTTGGAGCATCTTGTAAACCATATATAAGCAAATAAATATCTTTATTACTATCTTTATCTGTTAATCGACAAAACAAAAACGCTTATCGAATGCAAGTCATTGCCGTAAACTTGTACCGCCTTAAACGAGAATCTTTATATCGAAGGCAAGAGTCATTGCCGTAGACTCGTGTCGCTTTTAACAAGAATCTTTAAGGGTCTTCCTTAATATTATTTGCGAAACATATCGGTTAAAAGGATAGTAAATAAATATCAAAGCTAGTTAGTTAACTAAAACAATATTTGCGTACTTCGCAGACCCCAGCAATATAGCGCTCTACATGCAAATATTTAGTTAGCAGTAAGTACCTGTTACTACTGTGGTGTGTCTGTTGGGAGCCTGCAAACGAGCAGTCAGTGTTATAAGTAGACTTACTGTTTAGTTGATGTAAAATATACAGGGTGTTAAGTTATGACTGTTATTATCCATGCTCATCATCATCATCATTTCAGCTATAGGACGTTCACTGCTGAACATAGGCCTCCCCCATTGACTTTCAGATTGGCAAGTTGGAAGCGGCCTTCATTCAGTGTATCTCTCCCCCTCGCTCCCTAACCAATTCACAATCTATATCTATAATATAAAAATGAATCTCTATTTCCCTTAGTCATCGCATCACGCGTCTTTCTTTTCTTGTTTTCATCTTTTTTTGTTGTGTTAATTATTGTCAGAAGAAGGTTCTTTTGAAAGAAAAAAATAAAAAAGTTGCGCAGAGATTCCTTTATGAATAAACAAAAGACCACGCGAACAAAGTCGCGGGCAACAGCTAGTAATAAATAATTATTAAATTTCTATGTTTATCACAAATCGTATATGTATCCACAGAAGTCATAAAAACAACGTGGAGATAATGGACATGTGTTTTTGGCCCGAACAATATCGGCTCGTGGCAGTCGCGGCCCTGTGTACACTCGTGGTTGCTCCCGTGCTAAAAGCTTTTTTCACTGGGTACACATTATATACATTAATATAGGTGACATACACTTTTGGTAATCCGTTTAAGGCGGCTCCCCGAGCAAATGACCTTCAGCATGTCGCTTCCTCTCTACCCCGTACGGCACGCCAAAGAAACAGAAGTTCGTTGATAATGAATAATTGTCAAAATAATCAATAATGGAACAACTCAACAATTTATTTTCGGCCAATTTTGAATTTTATAAATTGTCTATAAAGTATAATTACTTCTTTTAGGAAACATATATCATAATAATTGTAAAATAATTTAGGAAAAAATAAAACACGTTATAGAATGTCAAAACTGTTTACAATATACGTCAAGAAAAGAAAAACGGACACAAATTACTTGTCCTGTTACTTATTTACATGAAAGTGAACCACTTGCTCAGATGAGTAACTTGACTAGATAGTAATAAAGTTCGCCTTAAATACTTCCGTGATACTTCTGTAAAGCAATCTCTGTATCTCTGTCGAGGGCCGAAGTCACAAGGCCCCCGATTCAGAACCCTTTGATAACGAATTGACAGCCGGTAAATCGTGTGACACTAGTGTTAAAAACTATAAAGTGTCACGTGGTTTTCCGATCTTTGTTATCAAACGGTTCTGAATCGGGGCCAGGCCCGGAAGAAAAACAATCCAATTTGTCTAATGCATTTCTAATACCATCCGTCCGTGGGTGGCAAGCTGTCATCTCGCTACCAAAGTCAACACCGAAACTGATGTTCTGGTTTATAACTCGATCCTTTAACCCGTGAACCCACGGAAAAGAAGAACGGTAAATTTTACTAATTTGTTAATGATTCTTATTGTATTTAATGGTATTCATTTGAGGATTTTACTATTGACATAGTGTGTGTAATTTATTTAATCTAATTGAATTATTTTTGAATTTTTCTTACTGACATTTGTATAATATAATTAATTGACATGTGTACTAGAGGTTTGAATGAAATTAAATTTGAATGTGTTACCTAGTGTTTAAAATTTTAATATTTCCATGACAAAAATTTGTCAAACATGAGCTCAAACCATTTTGTTAACATCAATGTATTACCATGTTACAAGCAAATAAATTTTTCATTTCATTTCAAAAAAAAAAAAAGAGACAATGGTAATGTTATTGTGACGCGGCCACATGATGGTGGTTTGAGCTTAACCAAAAAAAACCAAACCAAACACACATCGAAAAATATTACATCAATACATTTTCTAGTTCGACGAATATACTTTTACTGACTTACATTTATTTTAAATTTCCATCAGAGTTTCCCTGCAGTTACGTTCACGGAACCCTTTTTAGTAACCCTTCCCCCCGCTCACGCCTCAGCTGTAGGTTTTGTCACTGCCTGCCACCCATCCGCTTATTTTTAGAGACTTTTCGTTTTCAATATTCCGCCGTGACGAGCGAGTTCATTTGTTAATTACTAGGCCACTGCTGATGGCCGTTGCTTCGTGTTAAAATGCGGGGAGTGGATTTGGTAGTATATTAAAGCTTCATCGTAAATGTTGACACCATTTTAGGGTTTGATTTTTACTTTACTATATTTTTTATTGCGCTGGGAGTAACTTCATTGTATCTTTACGAAATGCAAAGCTACATCCGATTGTGTTGAAATTTGGATGCACGACGAGAAAGCTTTCTGAATAAAATTGTAGACCACGCTGACGATGTCGCAGACAACAGCTAGCCTATCTATATATATATAAATAAAGTCTCGCTAAAACTCGAGAATGGCTACACCGATTTGGCTAATTTTGATCTTGAAATATTTGTAAAAGTTCAGGGAAGTTTTAAAAGGTAATAAAATATAAAGTAATTGCAAGGAAAGTAGTAGAAACAACTATTTTATTTTCCACATACAAACTGTTCGTATTGTCAACTGTCAAACAAGACGGTTCAGTAATTATATAGATAAATTCAGTCAGTTTTTGTTGGCGGTACGAAGTTCGCCGGGTCAGCTAGTTAATAATAAAATTAGCACCATCAAATAAATTCTTTTCTGGACACTTCAACGCCATTGATTATTGGAAATTGGTACTGGAAAACAATTATTAAAAAAAATAAAACCGACTTCAAAACACTAAAATGCTAAAAATAATCCTAACACTTAAGTACCTAATCAGTTACTATTGGAGTCGGTGCCAGCCGATGAGAGATTCAATGTTTTTGTTTGCACCGACTCCAAAAGTAACTGATTAGGTACTTAAGTGTTAGGATTATTGTTGCCGCCTACAGCGCCTGCCAACTTTTTCACTATAAATTCACAGCTTAGCGTACCTGCTATTATTTTTGATAAGGCTTCTTACATTATATAGCTTCACACCGCGGGTTAGCACTTCACTTCTTATTCAAGCTCTGCTCTGTACACACCTCCAAATTTCTTCCATAAATTATAACAAGATTCAACGCCCACTGAGTTTAATTTATATTAAATTCCACTGCGCCGGGAAGGCGTAGACATCGTGACAGGACACCAGCAACAAAATTTCGAAGATTGGATCGAGAGGACACATGGACAGCCGAGCAGTGACGCAGCAAAAGCTTCACCTCGCAGCCTAATTCCAGATAAGTGCCCTGCTTAATCCATTCCTATACGGTCCCAATCACCTCTAACTATCACCTAAATCTTCAAATCCTTCAAAATCCTATCCATTTTCGGTAAAACTTTCACTTGTGCAATTTTCTTCTACCCCGTAATAAAAAATTGTGACTCAAAATCGTTATATCTCGTATAAATCTTGTAAATTATTTTAATTTAACTAAGAATCTCCAAAAATCATCCATACGCGACAGTGTTTTCCAGATATTTAGTCGATTTTGCTGAAAATTTCAGTGTGCAATCCGGCCGGTTCGCAGCCGACCTCGTGTGCGACGGATAACGGGATATCAGCTGATTCTGCTCATTTACCTACTCCGGTCTCTGGCGTGCCTTACCGGAGCGAGGAGCATAAGATACGTAGTACTTTTATTTCTAATTAATCAAAATTTTGTGCCTTTTTTACTTAGGGCGTTGTCTTGTAATTTTGCATTAAACTACCTTCAAATTTATTTTAACGTACAATCTCATGTTTTCAATTCGTTTTTATTATTGATTACTGTAAACAATTGTGAAAATCAATACATTTAAATTTAATTTCATATATATTTTTTTTTAACCTTTTTGCCTTTTTGTTTTTAAAATGACTGATCCAGTAGCTTTGTCGCCACGCCCAGTGGTTCATGATCCAACTGTGAAGGACCTAATTACAAAACGTAGTTCAATAAAGGGTCAAATTACTAAATTTAAAAACTTCTTAAACAAAATTACAAGTCAACCCGACCCGACGACCATTGAGCTTGCTGAGTTGTCATTAAAGCTCACCAGGTTTGAGGGTCAGTCAGCCAAATATGACGAGCTGCAGACTCAGATTGAATTACTCCATTCAGATAATTTAGAAATCGAATTAGATGAGAGGGATCGCATCGAGCAGGATTTCATTTTGTGCATTGCTATGGCTAGAAATATAATAGACAAACAAAGTGAAATTAAGATTTTGGACCAAGACAAAAAGCGACGTGAGTCGTTCTTCCATGAGGCTCAGTGCGGTTTCGATCATGCCGAGTCTACAGTTCGATTACCTCAAATCCAAATTAGTAAATTTGACGGATCGTTTTTCCGTTGGTTGGAATTCCGCGACACATTTACTAATTTAATTCACAAAAATGATCGCATTTCATCCATTCAAAAGTTTCACTATCTGGTTTCTTACTTGGAAGGGGATGCGGCTCGCGTGGTCGCTGGCATTGAAATCTCATCCGCCAACTATCGCGACGCTTGGCAACTCCTTTGCGATCGCTATAATAATACTAGATCACTTGTTAACCATCACTTGAAATCCTTATTTAACATGCAACAACAGCGTGAAACCGAAACATCCTTGCGATTTGTAGTAGACCATGTTACCAAAAACTTGCGAGCCCTAGCCAATCTAGGTCAGCCCACACAGCACTGGGACACCCTAATCATTTTTCTTATTTCGTCTAAGCTCGACAATCAAACACTTGTAAAATGGGAAGAAAAGCGTAACAGTATAGCCGAAACTCCTAGTTTAAAACAATTTAATGATTTTTTAATCGATAGGGCACACATTCTTGAGTCTACAAATCGTAATAAACACAATATGAATTTGAACAGCAACAATAATTATGTAAAATCCTCTCAGAGTTCTCATTCAAATAACAAACATTATTTTCAATCAAAATCCTATACTACAGTGTGCCAAAACAATAACAATGTTTGGCTATGCATTATATGTAACAGAAATCACAAAATATACGACTGTCCAATCTTTAAAAACAAATCTGTTAAGGATAAGTTATCCGATGTTTCTAAATACAAATTATGTTCTAATTGTTTACGTCAAGGCCATCCGGTTAGCGAATGCCGCATGGGACCTTGTCGGCAGTGCAATAAGCGACACAATACATTATTGCATTCAGTTGACGCCACTAAAGCCAACAATGCCCAAATTAAAGAGTCAGAGTCCATTGTTAATTTCTCTAAAGAACATTCCAATCATATCATTTTGTCTACTGCCCTAATAGAAGTCGCGAATCCAATAACCAAAGAGGCAACAACATGTCGTGCCTTATTGGATTCAGGCAGTCAGTCATCATTCATTACTAAATCCATACAACAAAAACTATCACTAAATTCATCACCAATTTCAATAAATGTTATTGGCATTGGTAACAACCCGGCAAGCATGGTCAATGCAAGCTGTGTTGTTCAACTAAATTCAATTTATCAAGATTTCAAAGTAAATCTAAATTGCTTAGTTCTTGATAAACTTACCGGTGATCTGCCAAAATCTCCAATAGATTTGAGTAAATTAAATTTACCTACAAATATAAAATTTGCAGATCCTAATTTTCATCAGCCCGGCCCTATAGACTTGTTGATAGGCGCCGATCTCTTCTGGGATGTTTTGTTATGCGAACAAAAAACTATAGGCAAAAACAAACCCAGATTACAAAATTCTAAGTTTGGTTGGATCATTGGTGGCTCCATTAATTTAAGCAAAAATAACGAAATACATTGCAATCATTCAAATTATTCATCAAAAGAATCTGACATTGACAACTTACTTACAAAATTCTGGGAACTAGAAGAAGTCCCACACAAGTCGACTTTGAGTGAATCTGAAATGGCTTGCGAAAATCATTTTATAGCTAATACTACACGATTAAACACAGGAAGGTTTTGTGTGAGGTTACCCTTAAAGGACTCACCAGACTGCTTAGGCGATTCATTTTCTGTAGCAAAAAAACGAATTTTAAACTTAGAAAAACGACTTAGACAAAATCATACATTAAAACTACAGTATACCGAATTTATAAATGAATATAAATCTCTTGGTCATCTTACAGAATCGCCCCATTCATTACCAAATCCTTCATATTTCCTTTGTCATCACGCTGTATTCAAGATGCAAAGTGAGTCCACCAAAATTAGAGTCGTGTTCGATAACAGGATTAGCGAAATACAAGACATAACGCAATCGTCAGCCTGGCGTTACATTCCTACGGCTGACAATCCAGCTGATCTAATTTCACGAAGTGTCACAGCCAGTCAGCTGCAAAATTCAAGTTTATGGTGGCATGGTCCTGAGTTTTTGTTATATAACGAAAACAACTGGCCGATTCTAAAAGTAGATAATTTTGTAGACCTACCTGAAATTAAGACAGTTACAACAATTGCTATTTCGGAACCAATAATTGAATTTGACCGATTTTCTAATTTTAGTAGATTACAGCGAACAATGGCCTATGTAAAACGATTTATTAATAATGTAAAATTTCCCAAAAACAAATCAACAGGCATCTTATCTGCAAACGAATTACGTCACAGTTTCGAGTCATTATGCTTTATAGCACAACAACAATGCTTTCCAATCGAATATAAGTTGTTACTTGACAAAAGGCAACTAAACTCAAAATCTAAAATTCTAGCCTTGTCACCTTTTGTTGATAAAGACAATTTAATTCGCGTGGGTGGTCGTCTAGAATCATCAAATTGCCCTTACGATCAAAAACACCCAATTCTTTTAGATTCATCACATCGTTTATGTAAATTGCTATTTAAGTTTGAACATATTCGCAACATGCACGCCGGACCGCAGCTTCTCCTAGCGGCGGTCAGGCAAACTATTTGGCCATTAAAGGGCAGACTTGTCGCGCGGCGCACTGTACGCGAGTGCGTGCGTTGTCGGCGCGTACAGGGAAAAATATTAATACCTAAAATGGGTAATCTCCCTGCCCAACGCATAATTCAAGATTTTCCTTTTAAATCAGTAGGTATAGACATGGCAGGGCCATTTTATATTACAAATCGTATCGGACGCGGTGGAAAGTTATCAAAATGCTATTTATGTATATTTGTTTGTCTCAGGTATAAGTGCATACATTTAGAGGCAGTTACAGATTTATCCAAAAATGCCTTTTTGTTGAGCTTGCGCAGATTCATTTCTCGCCGTGGCCGACCAACGGAAATATTTTCTGACAACGGTCGTAACTTTGTTGGAGCTTCTAGGGACTTAAATAATTTATTTCAAAGACAACAAAATGAAGTACTATCTGAGTTTTCGGCTGCAGAAGGCATAAAATTCATATTCAGTCCAACATATGCTCCTCACTTCAATGGCATTTCAGAGAGTGGTGTGAAGTCGGCTAAATATCATATAAAACGCGTAATAGGCATGTCTCATTTAACTTTTGAGGAAATTTCCACTCTTTTTGCACAAGTGGAAGCTATACTGAATAGCCGTCCCTTGTGCCCCTTGTCTTCATCTCCTGACGATCCCCTTTTCCTTTCCCCAGGGCACTTTCTCATCGGAAGACCGCTGAACGCGCTGCCGTCACCTACCCTGAAGGCTGAAAACGAAAACAAACTTCTTCGCTACGCTCGCTTGGAGAATCTCAGACAACAATTCTGGAGAAGATGGCAAAGGGAATATCTATCAGAATTACAAGCCAGAACCAAATGGAAGGAGGACAAAACCAGGTTGAGGGTTGGAGACCTGGTCCTGCTCTGCGAGGACTCACTTCCACCTCTTTGTTGGCGTACTGGACGAGTCACCAGATTATTCCCAGGTCTGGACGGCATCTCTCGCGTTGCTGACGTGAGGACAAATTCTGGATGTTACCGCCGCCCCCTAGTTCGTCTGTGTCCCCTTTTCAATGACGAGGATCAATCAAGTTGAAGAACTGACGTCTTCAACGAGGGGGAATTATGTTGCCGCCTACAGCGCCTGCCAACTTTTTCACTATAAATTCACAGCTTAGCGTACCTGCTATTATTTTTGATAAGGCTTCTTACATTATATAGCTTCACACCGCGGGTTAGCACTTCACTTCTTATTCAAGCTCTGCTCTGTACACACCTCCAAATTTCTTCCATAAATTATAACAAGATTCAACGCCCACTGAGTTTAATTTATATTAAATTCCACTGCGCTGGCTAAATTGAATTATCACAAAGTACTTTGTTAACATTGTGCAATGTGCAATAAATAAATAATTTTTTATACTATAAATATTTTATATATTGGTCGACTGGAAAACAATGCCATATGGCATTAAGTCCATCTTTTGTACTATTTTAATTTGTGCATGTAAGTTTTAATGAATAAATAAATAATTTTCTCAGATTCTTCTGGGTCCGCACCAAATAGGTACCTATGTATACGGGTTAAATTTGGTGACCGCGCTACAAGATAAATGTATATTTGCCATGTTCACTCATGATTCTCATGAACCTGATCCTCTCTTCTTTCCTAAAAAAAACTAGTTGGAGCATCTTGTAAACCATATATAAGCAAATAAATATCTTTATTACTATCTTTATCTGTTAATCGACAAAACAAAAACGCTTATCGAATGCAAGTCATTGCCGTAAACTTGTACCGCCTTAAACGAGAATCTTTATATCGAAGGCAAGAGTCATTGCCGTAGACTCGTGTCGCTTTTAACAAGAATCTTTAAGGGTCTTCCTTAATATTATTTGCGAAACATATCGGTTAAAAGGATAGTAAATAAATATCAAAGCTAGTTAGTTAACTAAAACAATATTTGCGTACTTCGCAGACCCCAGCAATATAGCGCTCTACATGCAAATATTTAGTTAGCAGTAAGTACCTGTTACTACTGTGGTGTGTCTGTTGGGAGCCTGCAAACGAGCAGTCAGTGTTATAAGTAGACTTACTGTTTAGTTGATGTAAAATATACAGGGTGTTAGGTTATGACTTTTATTATCCATGCTCATCATCATCATCATTTCAGCTATAGGACGTTCACTGCTGAACATAGGCCTCCCCCATTGACTTTCAGATTGGCAAGTTGGAAGCGGCCTTCATTCAGTGTATCTCTCCCCCTCGCTCCCTAACCAATTCACAATCTATATCTATAATATAAAAATGAATCTCTATTTCCCTTAGTCATCGCATCACGCGTCTTTCTTTTCTTGTTTTCATCTTTTTTTGTTGTGTTAATTATTGTCAGAAGAAGGTTCTTTTGAAAGAAAAAAATAAAAAAGTTGCGCAGAGATTCCTTTATGAATAAACAAAAGACCACGCGAACAAAGTCGCGGGCAACAGCTAGTAATAAATAATTATTAAATTTCTATGTTTATCACAAATCGTATATGTATCCACAGAAGTCATAAAAACAACGTGGAGATAATGGACATGTGTTTTTGGCCCGAACAATATCGGCTCGTGGCAGTCGCGGCCCTGTGTACACTCGTGGTTGCTCCCGTGCTAAAAGCTTTTTTCACTGGGTACACATTATATACATTAATATAGGTGACATACACTTTTGGTAATCCGTTTAAGGCGGCTCCCCGAGCAAATGACCTTCAGCATGTCGCTTCCTCTCTACCCCGTACGGCACGCCAAAGAAACAGAAGTTCGTTGATAATGAATAATTGTCAAAATAATCAATAATGGAACAACTCAACAATTTATTTTCGGCCAATTTTGAATTTTATAAATTGTCTATAAAGTATAATTACTTCTTTTAGGAAACATATATCATAATAATTGTAAAATAATTTAGGAAAAAATAAAACACGTTATAGAATGTCAAAACTGTTTACAATATACGTCAAGAAAAGAAAAACGGACACAAATTACTTGTCCTGTTACTTATTTACATGAAAGTGAACCACTTGCTCAGATGAGTAACTTGACTAGATAGTAATAAAGTTCGCCTTAAATACTTCCGTGATACTTCTGTAAAGCAATCTCTGTATCTCTGTCGAGGGCCGAAGTCACAAGGCCCCCGATTCAGAACCCTTTGATAACGAATTGACAGCCGGTAAATCGTGTGACACTAGTGTTAAAAACTATAAAGTGTCACGTGGTTTTCCGATCTTTGTTATCAAACGGTTCTGAATCGGGGCCAGGCCCGGAAGAAAAACAATCCAATTTGTCTAATGCATTTCTAATACCATCCGTCCGTGGGTGGCAAGCTGTCATCTCGCTACCAAAGTCAACACCGAAACTGATGTTCTGGTTTATAACTCGATCCTTTAACCCGTGAACCCACGGAAAAGAAGAACGGTAAATTTTACTAATTTGTTAATGATTCTTATTGTATTTAATGGTATTCATTTGAGGATTTTACTATTGACATAGTGTGTGTAATTTATTTAATCTAATTGAATTATTTTTGAATTTTTCTTACTGACATTTGTATAATATAATTAATTGACATGTGTACTAGAGGTTTGAATGAAATTAAATTTGAATGTGTTACCTAGTGTTTAAAATTTTAATATTTCCATGACAAAAATTTGTCAAACATGAGCTCAAACCATTTTGTTAACATCAATGTATTACCATGTTACAAGCAAATAAATTTTTCATTTCATTTCAAAAAAAAAAAAAGAGACAATGGTAATGTTATTGTGACGCGGCCACATGATGGTGGTTTGAGCTTAACCAAAAAAAACCAAACCAAACACACATCGAAAAATATTACATCAATACATTTTCTAGTTCGACGAATATACTTTTACTGACTTACATTTATTTTAAATTTCCATCAGAGTTTCCCTGCAGTTACGTTCACGGAACCCTTTTTAGTAACCCTTCCCCCCGCTCACGCCTCAGCTGTAGGTTTTGTCACTGCCTGCCACCCATCCGCTTATTTTTAGAGACTTTTCGTTTTCAATATTCCGCCGTGACGAGCGAGTTCATTTGTTAATTACTAGGCCACTGCTGATGGCCGTTGCTTCGTGTTAAAATGCGGGGAGTGGATTTGGTAGTATATTAAAGCTTCATCGTAAATGTTGACACCATTTTAGGGTTTGATTTTTACTTTACTATATTTTTTATTGCGCTGGGAGTAACTTCATTGTATCTTTACGAAATGCAAAGCTACATCCGATTGTGTTGAAATTTGGATGCACGACGAGAAAGCTTTCTGAATAAAATTGTAGACCACGCTGACGATGTCGCAGACAACAGCTAGCCTATCTATATATATATAAATAAAGTCTCGCTAAAACTCGAGAATGGCTACACCGATTTGGCTAATTTTGATCTTGAAATATTTGTAAAAGTTCAGGGAAGTTTTAAAAGGTAATAAAATATAAAGTAATTGCAAGGAAAGTAGTAGAAACAACTATTTTATTTTCCACATACAAACTGTTCGTATTGTCAACTGTCAAACAAGACGGTTCAGTAATTATATAGATAAATTCAGTCAGTTTTTGTTGGCGGTACGAAGTTCGCCGGGTCAGCTAGTTAATAATAAAATTAGCACCATCAAATAAATTCTTTTCTGGACACTTCAACGCCATTGATTATTGGAAATTGGTACTGGAAAACAATTATTAAAAAAAATAAAACCGACTTCAAAACACTAAAATGCTAAAAATAATCCTAACACTTAAGTACCTAATCAGTTACTATTGGAGTCGGTGCCAGCCGATGAGAGATTCAATGTTTTTGTTTGCACCGACTCCAAAAGTAACTGATTAGGTACTTAAGTGTTAGGATTATTGTTGCCGCCTACAGCGCCTGCCAACTTTTTCACTATAAATTCACAGCTTAGCGTACCTGCTATTATTTTTGATAAGGCTTCTTACATTATATAGCTTCACACCGCGGGTTAGCACTTCACTTCTTATTCAAGCTCTGCTCTGTACACACCTCCAAATTTCTTCCATAAATTATAACAAGATTCAACGCCCACTGAGTTTAATTTATATTAAATTCCACTGCGCCGGGAAGGCGTAGACATCGTGACAGGACACCAGCAACAAAATTTCGAAGATTGGATCGAGAGGACACATGGACAGCCGAGCAGTGACGCAGCAAAAGCTTCACCTCGCAGCCTAATTCCAGATAAGTGCCCTGCTTAATCCATTCCTATACGGTCCCAATCACCTCTAACTATCACCTAAATCTTCAAATCCTTCAAAATCCTATCCATTTTCGGTAAAACTTTCACTTGTGCAATTTTCTTCTACCCCGTAATAAAAAATTGTGACTCAAAATCGTTATATCTCGTATAAATCTTGTAAATTATTTTAATTTAACTAAGAATCTCCAAAAATCATCCATACGCGACAGTGTTTTCCAGATATTTAGTCGATTTTGCTGAAAATTTCAGTGTGCAATCCGGCCGGTTCGCAGCCGACCTCGTGTGCGACGGATAACGGGATATCAGCTGATTCTGCTCATTTACCTACTCCGGTCTCTGGCGTGCCTTACCGGAGCGAGGAGCATAAGATACGTAGTACTTTTATTTCTAATTAATCAAAATTTTGTGCCTTTTTTACTTAGGGCGTTGTCTTGTAATTTTGCATTAAACTACCTTCAAATTTATTTTAACGTACAATCTCATGTTTTCAATTCGTTTTTATTATTGATTACTGTAAACAATTGTGAAAATCAATACATTTAAATTTAATTTCATATATATTTTTTTTTAACCTTTTTGCCTTTTTGTTTTTAAAATGACTGATCCAGTAGCTTTGTCGCCACGCCCAGTGGTTCATGATCCAACTGTGAAGGACCTAATTACAAAACGTAGTTCAATAAAGGGTCAAATTACTAAATTTAAAAACTTCTTAAACAAAATTACAAGTCAACCCGACCCGACGACCATTGAGCTTGCTGAGTTGTCATTAAAGCTCACCAGGTTTGAGGGTCAGTCAGCCAAATATGACGAGCTGCAGACTCAGATTGAATTACTCCATTCAGATAATTTAGAAATCGAATTAGATGAGAGGGATCGCATCGAGCAGGATTTCATTTTGTGCATTGCTATGGCTAGAAATATAATAGACAAACAAAGTGAAATTAAGATTTTGGACCAAGACAAAAAGCGACGTGAGTCGTTCTTCCATGAGGCTCAGTGCGGTTTCGATCATGCCGAGTCTACAGTTCGATTACCTCAAATCCAAATTAGTAAATTTGACGGATCGTTTTTCCGTTGGTTGGAATTCCGCGACACATTTACTAATTTAATTCACAAAAATGATCGCATTTCATCCATTCAAAAGTTTCACTATCTGGTTTCTTACTTGGAAGGGGATGCGGCTCGCGTGGTCGCTGGCATTGAAATCTCATCCGCCAACTATCGCGACGCTTGGCAACTCCTTTGCGATCGCTATAATAATACTAGATCACTTGTTAACCATCACTTGAAATCCTTATTTAACATGCAACAACAGCGTGAAACCGAAACATCCTTGCGATTTGTAGTAGACCATGTTACCAAAAACTTGCGAGCCCTAGCCAATCTAGGTCAGCCCACACAGCACTGGGACACCCTAATCATTTTTCTTATTTCGTCTAAGCTCGACAATCAAACACTTGTAAAATGGGAAGAAAAGCGTAACAGTATAGCCGAAACTCCTAGTTTAAAACAATTTAATGATTTTTTAATCGATAGGGCACACATTCTTGAGTCTACAAATCGTAATAAACACAATATGAATTTGAACAGCAACAATAATTATGTAAAATCCTCTCAGAGTTCTCATTCAAATAACAAACATTATTTTCAATCAAAATCCTATACTACAGTGTGCCAAAACAATAACAATGTTTGGCTATGCATTATATGTAACAGAAATCACAAAATATACGACTGTCCAATCTTTAAAAACAAATCTGTTAAGGATAAGTTATCCGATGTTTCTAAATACAAATTATGTTCTAATTGTTTACGTCAAGGCCATCCGGTTAGCGAATGCCGCATGGGACCTTGTCGGCAGTGCAATAAGCGACACAATACATTATTGCATTCAGTTGACGCCACTAAAGCCAACAATGCCCAAATTAAAGAGTCAGAGTCCATTGTTAATTTCTCTAAAGAACATTCCAATCATATCATTTTGTCTACTGCCCTAATAGAAGTCGCGAATCCAATAACCAAAGAGGCAACAACATGTCGTGCCTTATTGGATTCAGGCAGTCAGTCATCATTCATTACTAAATCCATACAACAAAAACTATCACTAAATTCATCACCAATTTCAATAAATGTTATTGGCATTGGTAACAACCCGGCAAGCATGGTCAATGCAAGCTGTGTTGTTCAACTAAATTCAATTTATCAAGATTTCAAAGTAAATCTAAATTGCTTAGTTCTTGATAAACTTACCGGTGATCTGCCAAAATCTCCAATAGATTTGAGTAAATTAAATTTACCTACAAATATAAAATTTGCAGATCCTAATTTTCATCAGCCCGGCCCTATAGACTTGTTGATAGGCGCCGATCTCTTCTGGGATGTTTTGTTATGCGAACAAAAAACTATAGGCAAAAACAAACCCAGATTACAAAATTCTAAGTTTGGTTGGATCATTGGTGGCTCCATTAATTTAAGCAAAAATAACGAAATACATTGCAATCATTCAAATTATTCATCAAAAGAATCTGACATTGACAACTTACTTACAAAATTCTGGGAACTAGAAGAAGTCCCACACAAGTCGACTTTGAGTGAATCTGAAATGGCTTGCGAAAATCATTTTATAGCTAATACTACACGATTAAACACAGGAAGGTTTTGTGTGAGGTTACCCTTAAAGGACTCACCAGACTGCTTAGGCGATTCATTTTCTGTAGCAAAAAAACGAATTTTAAACTTAGAAAAACGACTTAGACAAAATCATACATTAAAACTACAGTATACCGAATTTATAAATGAATATAAATCTCTTGGTCATCTTACAGAATCGCCCCATTCATTACCAAATCCTTCATATTTCCTTTGTCATCACGCTGTATTCAAGATGCAAAGTGAGTCCACCAAAATTAGAGTCGTGTTCGATAACAGGATTAGCGAAATACAAGACATAACGCAATCGTCAGCCTGGCGTTACATTCCTACGGCTGACAATCCAGCTGATCTAATTTCACGAAGTGTCACAGCCAGTCAGCTGCAAAATTCAAGTTTATGGTGGCATGGTCCTGAGTTTTTGTTATATAACGAAAACAACTGGCCGATTCTAAAAGTAGATAATTTTGTAGACCTACCTGAAATTAAGACAGTTACAACAATTGCTATTTCGGAACCAATAATTGAATTTGACCGATTTTCTAATTTTAGTAGATTACAGCGAACAATGGCCTATGTAAAACGATTTATTAATAATGTAAAATTTCCCAAAAACAAATCAACAGGCATCTTATCTGCAAACGAATTACGTCACAGTTTCGAGTCATTATGCTTTATAGCACAACAACAATGCTTTCCAATCGAATATAAGTTGTTACTTGACAAAAGGCAACTAAACTCAAAATCTAAAATTCTAGCCTTGTCACCTTTTGTTGATAAAGACAATTTAATTCGCGTGGGTGGTCGTCTAGAATCATCAAATTGCCCTTACGATCAAAAACACCCAATTCTTTTAGATTCATCACATCGTTTATGTAAATTGCTATTTAAGTTTGAACATATTCGCAACATGCACGCCGGACCGCAGCTTCTCCTAGCGGCGGTCAGGCAAACTATTTGGCCATTAAAGGGCAGACTTGTCGCGCGGCGCACTGTACGCGAGTGCGTGCGTTGTCGGCGCGTACAGGGAAAAATATTAATACCTAAAATGGGTAATCTCCCTGCCCAACGCATAATTCAAGATTTTCCTTTTAAATCAGTAGGTATAGACATGGCAGGGCCATTTTATATTACAAATCGTATCGGACGCGGTGGAAAGTTATCAAAATGCTATTTATGTATATTTGTTTGTCTCAGGTATAAGTGCATACATTTAGAGGCAGTTACAGATTTATCCAAAAATGCCTTTTTGTTGAGCTTGCGCAGATTCATTTCTCGCCGTGGCCGACCAACGGAAATATTTTCTGACAACGGTCGTAACTTTGTTGGAGCTTCTAGGGACTTAAATAATTTATTTCAAAGACAACAAAATGAAGTACTATCTGAGTTTTCGGCTGCAGAAGGCATAAAATTCATATTCAGTCCAACATATGCTCCTCACTTCAATGGCATTTCAGAGAGTGGTGTGAAGTCGGCTAAATATCATATAAAACGCGTAATAGGCATGTCTCATTTAACTTTTGAGGAAATTTCCACTCTTTTTGCACAAGTGGAAGCTATACTGAATAGCCGTCCCTTGTGCCCCTTGTCTTCATCTCCTGACGATCCCCTTTTCCTTTCCCCAGGGCACTTTCTCATCGGAAGACCGCTGAACGCGCTGCCGTCACCTACCCTGAAGGCTGAAAACGAAAACAAACTTCTTCGCTACGCTCGCTTGGAGAATCTCAGACAACAATTCTGGAGAAGATGGCAAAGGGAATATCTATCAGAATTACAAGCCAGAACCAAATGGAAGGAGGACAAAACCAGGTTGAGGGTTGGAGACCTGGTCCTGCTCTGCGAGGACTCACTTCCACCTCTTTGTTGGCGTACTGGACGAGTCACCAGATTATTCCCAGGTCTGGACGGCATCTCTCGCGTTGCTGACGTGAGGACAAATTCTGGATGTTACCGCCGCCCCCTAGTTCGTCTGTGTCCCCTTTTCAATGACGAGGATCAATCAAGTTGAAGAACTGACGTCTTCAACGAGGGGGAATTATGTTGCCGCCTACAGCGCCTGCCAACTTTTTCACTATAAATTCACAGCTTAGCGTACCTGCTATTATTTTTGATAAGGCTTCTTACATTATATAGCTTCACACCGCGGGTTAGCACTTCACTTCTTATTCAAGCTCTGCTCTGTACACACCTCCAAATTTCTTCCATAAATTATAACAAGATTCAACGCCCACTGAGTTTAATTTATATTAAATTCCACTGCGCTGGCTAAATTGAATTATCACAAAGTACTTTGTTAACATTGTGCAATGTGCAATAAATAAATAATTTTTTATACTATAAATATTTTATATATTGGTCGACTGGAAAACAATGCCATATGGCATTAAGTCCATCTTTTGTACTATTTTAATTTGTGCATGTAAGTTTTAATGAATAAATAAATAATTTTCTCAGATTCTTCTGGGTCCGCACCAAATAGGTACCTATGTATACGGGTTAAATTTGGTGACCGCGCTACAAGATAAATGTATATTTGCCATGTTCACTCATGATTCTCATGAACCTGATCCTCTCTTCTTTCCTAAAAAAAACTAGTTGGAGCATCTTGTAAACCATATATAAGCAAATAAATATCTTTATTACTATCTTTATCTGTTAATCGACAAAACAAAAACGCTTATCGAATGCAAGTCATTGCCGTAAACTTGTACCGCCTTAAACGAGAATCTTTATATCGAAGGCAAGAGTCATTGCCGTAGACTCGTGTCGCTTTTAACAAGAATCTTTAAGGGTCTTCCTTAATATTATTTGCGAAACATATCGGTTAAAAGGATAGTAAATAAATATCAAAGCTAGTTAGTTAACTAAAACAATATTTGCGTACTTCGCAGACCCCAGCAATATAGCGCTCTACATGCAAATATTTAGTTAGCAGTAAGTACCTGTTACTACTGTGGTGTGTCTGTTGGGAGCCTGCAAACGAGCAGTCAGTGTTATAAGTAGACTTACTGTTTAGTTGATGTAAAATATACAGGGTGTTAGGTTATGACTTTTATTATCCATGCTCATCATCATCATCATTTCAGCTATAGGACGTTCACTGCTGAACATAGGCCTCCCCCATTGACTTTCAGATTGGCAAGTTGGAAGCGGCCTTCATTCAGTGTATCTCTCCCCCTCGCTCCCTAACCAATTCACAATCTATATCTATAATATAAAAATGAATCTCTATTTCCCTTAGTCATCGCATCACGCGTCTTTCTTTTCTTGTTTTCATCTTTTTTTGTTGTGTTAATTATTGTCAGAAGAAGGTTCTTTTGAAAGAAAAAAATAAAAAAGTTGCGCAGAGATTCCTTTATGAATAAACAAAAGACCACGCGAACAAAGTCGCGGGCAACAGCTAGTAATAAATAATTATTAAATTTCTATGTTTATCACAAATCGTATATGTATCCACAGAAGTCATAAAAACAACGTGGAGATAATGGACATGTGTTTTTGGCCCGAACAATATCGGCTCGTGGCAGTCGCGGCCCTGTGTACACTCGTGGTTGCTCCCGTGCTAAAAGCTTTTTTCACTGGGTACACATTATATACATTAATATAGGTGACATACACTTTTGGTAATCCGTTTAAGGCGGCTCCCCGAGCAAATGACCTTCAGCATGTCGCTTCCTCTCTACCCCGTACGGCACGCCAAAGAAACAGAAGTTCGTTGATAATGAATAATTGTCAAAATAATCAATAATGGAACAACTCAACAATTTATTTTCGGCCAATTTTGAATTTTATAAATTGTCTATAAAGTATTACTTCTTTTAGGAAACTTATATCCTATTAATTGTAAAATAATTTAGGAAAAAATAAAACACGTTATAGAATGTCAAAACTGTTTACAATAAACGTCAAGAAAAGAAAAACGGACACAAATTACTTGTCCTGTTACTTATTTACATGAAAGTGAACCACTTGCTCAGATGAGTAACTTGACTAGATAGTAATAAAGTTCGCCTTAAATACTTCCGTGATACTTCTGTAAAGCAATCTCTGTATCTCTGTCGAGGGCCGAAGTCACAAGGCCCCCGATTCAGAACCCTTTGATAACGAATTGACAGCCGGTAAATCGTGTGACACTAGTGTTAAAAACTATAAAGTGTCACGTGGTTTTCCGATCTTTGTTATCGAACGGTACGGAATCGGGGCCAGGCCCGGGAGAAAAACAATCCAATTTGTTTAATGCATTTCTAATACCATCCGTCGGTGGGTGGCAAGCTGTCATCTCGCCACCAAAGTCAACACCGAAACTGATGTTCTGGTTTATAACTCGATCCTTTAACCCGTGAACCCACGGAAAAGAAGAAGAACGGTAAATTTTACTAATTTGTTAATGATTCTTATTGTATTTAATGGTATTCATTTTAGGATTTTATTATTGACATAGTGTGTATAATTTATTTAATCTAATTGAATTATTTTTGAATTTTTCTTATTGACATTTGTATAATATAATTAATTGACATGTGTACTAGAGGTTTGAATGAAATTAAATTTGAATGTGTTACCTAGTGTTTAAAATTTTAATATTTCCATGACAAAAATTTGTCAAACATGAGCTCAAACCATTTTGTAAACATCAATGTATTACCATGTTACAAGCAAATAAATTTTTCATTTCATTTCAAAAAAAAAAAAAAAGAGACAATGGTAATATTATTGTGACGCGGCCACATGATGGTGGTTTAAGCTTGACCAAAAAAAACCAAACCAAACACACATCGAAAAATATTACATCAATACATTTTCTAGTTCGACGAATATACTTTTACTGACTTACATTTATTTTAACTTTCCATCAGAGTTTCCCTGCAGTTACGTTCACGGAACCCTTTTTAGTAACCCTTCCCCCCGCTCACGCCTCAGCTGTAGGTTTTGTCACTGCCTGCCACCCATCCGCTTATTTTCAGAGACTTTTCGTTTTCAATATTCCGCCGTGACGAGCGAGTTCATTTGTTAATTACTAGGCCACTGCTGATGGCCGTTGCTTCGTGTTAAAATGCGGGGAGTGGATTTGGTAGTATATTAAAGCTTCATCGTAAATGTTGACACCATTTTAGGGTTTGATTTTTACTTTACTATATTTTTTATTGCGCTGGGAGTAACTTCATTGTATCTTTACGAAATGCAAAGCTACATCCGATTGTGTTGAAATTTGGATGCACGACGAGAAAGCTTTCTGAATAAAATTGTAGACCACGCTGACGATGTCGCAGACAACAGCTAGCCTATCTATATATATATAAATAAAGTCTCGCTAAAACTCGAGAATGGCTACACCGATTTGGCTAATTTTGATCTTGAAATATTTGTAAAAGTTCAGGGAAGTTTTAAAAGGTAATAAAATATAAAGTAATTGCAAGGAAAGTAGTAGAAACAACTATTTTATTTTCCACATACAAACTGTTCGTATTGTCAACTGTCAAACAAGACGGTTCAGTAATTATATAGATAAATTCAGTCAGTTTTTGTTGGCGGTACGAAGTTCGCCGGGTCAGCTAGTTAATAATAAAATTAGCCCCATCAAATAAATTCTTTTCTGGACACTTCAACGCCATTGATTATTGGAAATTGGTACTGGAAAACAATTATTTAAAAAAATAAAACCGACTTCAAAACACTAAAATGCTAAAAATAATCCTAACACTTAAGTACCTAATCAGTTACTATTGGAGTCGGTGCCAGCCGATGAGAGATTCAATGTTTTTGTTTGCACCGACTCCAAAAGTAACTGATTAGGTACTTAAGTGTTAGGATTATTTTTAGCATTTTAGTGTTTTGAAGTCGGTTTTATTTTTTTTAATAAAATTTACTTATTTCATCAATTTCTTGTGATAAATCCTAATCTAACTGCTGAACACCGATTTCATCCCCTATTTTCCTACCCTTAGGAGTGATTTTTATTTTGCAAACTTTTATCATATTATCTTTGAAGTATAAGCTATTCAATAAAACAAAAATCATCAAAATCGGCTCATATTTGTCGAAGATAGGTAACAAGAACCACAACCAAAATATTATCTGGGTATATATTTGTTGATTTTCTCAAAAAGTTCTACATCAATTTCGATAAAATTTATATGGGACCACCTCTGAAGTATGATCTACCAAACAAAAAAAGAATCATTAAAATCGATTCATAATTGGCGGAGTAATCGCGTAACAAATATACAAAAAAAAAAAAAAACATACAGTCGAATTGAGAACCTCCTCCTTTTTTGAAGTCGGTTGAAAATTAATAATTTTCTAGTCTATATGATCAACTCTGTCTGTCTGTACGTATTTAGTTACACCTAATCAAATAAACCAGTAAGCTAAGTGTTTGGTAGTCAACAATAACACTACTAGTCACACAGGATTTGTCTGCTAAATAAACATTAATCGTGTTTACTGTCACCAAGTTGTGACAAGATTGCCGTCGTCACCGTGACATCGCAGTAAGGCATTAACAAATTGGTGTTTTGTGTCATCCCTTGAATTATTTGACTCAGGGCGATTATCGCCCTTATTGATTCGAGTTTCCAAACAAGTTGGTGATAGGGTTGAGAACTTAATAATCAATCATTATGTCGACCTATTTATTACTTGACAGCACAAAGGATTAAACGACACTACAAAACCGAAGCTATCGTCATGCGGCTTTGCTTATAAGAACGTTAATAAAAAAGAGTGTTTTGTTTTTTTGGGGCATTACTAATTTCAAGTTTAGTTTTGAATAAAGCTTATTTGTATTAGACGTTTGCTTCAAACGAACAACTGGGCCTACCCTATTGGCCGATTTTTCAATAGCCAAATAACTTGAAGAATAGGTTTGACGTATTGACAGTTTTCGTATAAAAAATGTGTCAAAACGTCAATTTTATTTGTCGGCTAAAAGTTATCTGGTGTTCGAAAAATCGGCCCTAAGTCGTGTAAAAGTGACTTTGTGCATTTGTTCACACAAATGCCCTGTAGCGGCTGAAACACTAGAACTATGCTTAAAGAGAACTAACTCTTGTTATAATAAATGATCCCTGACAACCCTGTATGAATTAGAGCGAGCAACGAATGTAGTCTTTGTATAGATCCCTTTGATTTAATTGCTGTATGGAAGTGATAGAAGGATAAAGACGCCTTGAAGCGACGAAAGATACAAGCATAGATAGTAAAAGTGTCTTTAAAAACCGTTTTGTGTGTCGCGACAAAATAGATAGCGCTATTGACTTTTTAGATTGATCCCGTATACAAGTATCCTGTAACTGTAATGCTGAAATCAAATTTACTGGGTAAAGTTTACTGTATTTTACTGCCATCGTGTAATCCAGGCATTACCGGTGTTTTCACCATTTGGACTTTCCATAATATTATGTTTACATAAATTTTCAGCCCGATTGGCGTAGTAGCGCGGTGGTTCGGCCTGATGCAAAGGGTCCGGTTCGATTTCAACAATTTCTACAATGACTTGTTTCTGGGTGTGCTGACTGCTGAGAGATGTTCATAGTAAAATTCATTGTCTGGTATCTCGTAGTTGTAACACAAGGCGGTCTATTCCTTGTGTCTCGGCCATGACAATCGGTGGGTCAAGAAGAAAACTAATATTTAATAACGACCTCCGTAGCCAAGAGGCGAGCATACCGGACTTGGTGTCGCTATATCTGAGGTTCCGGGTTCGATTCCTGGTCGGTCAATGTAGGAAAATAACTTTTCTATATTGTCTCGGGTCTGGGTGTTGTGGTACCGTCGTTGTTTCTAATTTCTGTAACACAAGTGCTTAAGCTACTTATCATAAGATCAGAGCAATGTATGTGATGTTGTCCAATATTTATATTTATTTATTTATATAGGTAAATTATTTGGCACCAAACGTTTGAATTTGAATTTAAGCAAATAATTAAATGTGCCAAAATGCCCCCTCGTTTAGCATTATTTAGTCGGAAGCTAAAAATAGCTGCTACGACTCTGATAAAATCTGTCGAATATTTATATATGTTTATTTCTCTAAACATTTTCCGTTTACCGGCTCAAATCTCTAATTTAATGGACTCATCCGTGTGCCTTTGTTCGGTGCGCGTTTGATGTGTGTGATTGGGAATTTATAGATTGTTTGTGGGGCATTGATAAGGACTTGGGAGGCGAAATTACCAATTTCGGAACGGTAATGGAGCCCTTACCTTGAGCTCAAAACTCACATATGCGAACAGTAGTATAGAAATTCTATGCTATAAATATAGACAAATATGCATCAGATTACACGTCAATTGTCATGGTCTCGAAGTAAGAAATTAACCTCCTTGTGTTCCAGCCGCTTCCTGCAACCTTTACCAGGTCGTCTGTGCACCTTGTACCTGTCCTACGCTGCGCTAGCCGGTACATGGCCTCCATTCTAGAACCTTTCTGCCCCATCGGCCGTTAGTGCTACGTGCTATGTGCTCCAATTCTCTTTTACTAGAGACTAGTCAAGTCATTATCCAAAAGGAACTCGTTTACTGAGTGATCTATGTCAACCATGAAGCTTTCATGGCTTTTCTAAAAGACAGCACGCTTTTGTTATTCCATATGGTTTTGGGCAGCTTATTGTAGATTCTTAGTAGCATACGGTATAAGTATTGCTCAGATTTGTTTAAATGCTCGCCTCCTCTTTTATTTAATTTACGAAAAAAAAAACATTTAATCATCATCATCATTTTCAGTCCACTGCTGAACAGCCTCCTCCAATGACTTTCAGATTGGCAGGTTGGAAGCGGTCTGGTTCGGTTTTATCATCGGGGGGATGGCTAATACTTGCCACACTTGGCAGGCGGTTTGGCGAGCGCAGTTTTTTATTAAAAAACATTTAAGATGACTCTAATTTAAGTCATATTCCAAATAGTCTAAAAATGGATTCCTTAGTTATAAAATGGCGATTTGACATAACATTCCCTGCCGCATGATGTATTTCTAGAAGTATCCCTCTTCGATCCCTTCCGAACCGCATGCGTTAGCCTCGTTGTCTCATCAATATTAAGAGGGCTGCGCCGGAGTCAATGCCACGGTGATTGGCCTCTCACCTCGCGGTCACTGCTTTGACCTGTATAATACATTCCGATTATCCTAACTTATGTTTTAAATATAAAAATGTTTGCGTCTGTACGTTTGTTACGTTGTTTCTGATTTATGTAAAAGGGTATACATTTCTGCAGGGCACAGGCCTCGCTTCAACTTTGCGGGCTCAGTGCTTATCGAACGACTATAGTGGTTTTTGATCTGCTCTGCCTTACGCAGCGTGGCATTGCATCACCTGCGTCTCAGAAAACGCTTATACAGCGTTACAAGATCTGCTCTGCCTTCCACTGCATGCCACTGCGTTACCTGCGTCTCAGCATACGCTGAGTCTTACAAAATCTGATCTGCCTTCAGCTGCGTGGCACTGCGTCACCTGCGTCTCAGCATACGCTTATATCCTTACAAGATCTGCTCTGCTTTCTGCGGCGTGGCACTGTATTACGTGCGTCTCACTATACGCTTATAAAGCCTTACAAGATCTGCTCTGCCTTCCGCTGCGTGGCACTCCTTCACCTGCGTCTCATCATATGCTTATAGCCTTACAAGATCTGCTCTGCCTTCCGCTGCGTGGCACTGCATTACGTGCGTCTTACCATACGCTTAACTGCTCTGCCTTCCGCTGCGTGGCCCTTCATCACCTGCGTCTCAGAATACGCTTAACAGCTTTACAAGATCTTCTCTGCCTTTCGCTGCAAGGTACTGCGTCACCTGCGTCTTTGCTTTCGCCTCATGCTCGCAGCAAACTGACAATTTCCGGCTCTGAAAACATAAAGCCCCTCTTTCTGTGGTAAATTGAAACTCACGCAGGCGGAGTTACTGGAAGGCGATATACTCAAATATTAATTAATGCATTCGTCTGGGTCGTTTAATGTTGGTTATCAACTTGATGCCTGAATCTGAATGTATGGTGATTTGTGATGAAAGTTTAATAAACTAGAATAGTAATGAGTTTGTTACCTAGGTCGGGGGGTCGTCTGTATTTAATTCTATGGGACTAGCTCGTGTCATGGAAAGAGCGGAAGCGGAATTAAGTATTTCCTAAAGATTTTATTATATTGAATTTTTATTTACAAGAATCAATCACATAATATATACATCTCTGTTTAGCCTAATGGGTGACTGGTAGAGAATGCATGGCATTAAGTCCACCTTTTGTATGATGTTTTAAATCTGTGCAATTAAGTTTAAATAGGTAAATCTATATATATAAAACGAAGTCGGGTTAGTTACATCATTTATAAGTCGAGAACGGCTAGACCGATCCTTATGATCTTTGATTTGTTGAATTCGTTTCCACCCTGGATAGCAGATTAATTATAATAATATCGGAAAAATCACAAAAAAAGTATGAATAGGCGGTACGAAGTACGCCGGGACAGCTAGTAAATATATAAAATACATAAACTTTCTAAAAGTGTCTTGCGTCTGGGTACGTACGTCGTAAGTATCAATTACAGTGATCATAACAATGACAGTGTTTTTTATGTACACTGCATCACTACATCTACACTGCAGTTTAATTAACAACAAGATAGTGTGTCTTGTTATAGAGAAGATACATAAATAAATAAATATAAATATTGGACAACATCACATACATTGCTTTGATCCTATGATGAGTATCTAATAATTTGTGTTACAGAAATTAGAAACAACAACAGTACCGCAACACCCAGATCCAAGACAAAATAGAAAAGTTATTTTTCTACATTGATCCACCGGGAATCGAACCCGGAACCTCAGAGATAGCACCAAATCCGGTATGCTCGCCTCTTGGCTACCGAGGTCGTCAACTAACTAACTACTATTTTGGTAACTACAAAAACTTACTACGGGTCACCCTAGCCTAGCCCGCTACCGCGTCTGTTCTGTGTGCTGAAGGCTATACCCAATATTGGTTTCTCCTCCAGTGTCCTCTGGGCAAAGGTCACCATTCCCTATCGATGAGGTCGTTCACAATAGACTTACTCTGATTGGGTTTCAAAGAGAATGCGATGTATGTATGTATTTATTTAAGAAAATACAATTATCTAACAGCAAGAAAATAGTAAAAACTACTTTCTTACAGTTGCATTAAAACCTACTTTTTTGGAGTCGATTGAAAACTATACTAAATTTATAAATGCGAAAGTAATTCTGTCTGTCTTTCTGTTTTGATGACTTTTGGTAAAATGATAGATTGGACCTTGGAGAAAGACATTATTTTCGTCGCGAAAACTAAACCGATTTTGATAAAATTTTGTACGAAAAAGGCTTGAATACCAGAGAAAGTTTTTAATCCAACCCTTCTAAGGTAGTAAAAAATGGGGTGACATGCCGTATTCAATGCGGGCGAAACCGTGAGTACGGCATTAATTTATTTTCTTTATTACGGAAGCAATAAAAAAAGGAAACAATAAAAAAATATATATTACATTTTATTAGCCTAATTAGTTTTCCACGGTTAAAACATTGGACACGCGGAATTCAGATCCAGGACAGTTGCGCTTTGTAATTGGGACGGCAAATCTAGACTTAACAACGTCAGTATTTTAATAAAATTATTAGCGTAGGTTTATCTTATAAGGATTCTTCACTGGTCGTCAGTTTTACCTTGCTTTGGATTTTTTCGTCCACTGTAACTGCATGTACGAGTAATTCACTGGTAACGTGCTTTTGTGTCTTCTTCTTCTTCATCTATACGGTCAATCCCGGTTGCGTCCAAAGCCATTGCTTTGGAGCCTAGGGTCCGCTTTCCTTGATTTACTCCTCCACTTCGCGCGGTCTTGAGCGCCTCTAGTTGTGAGATCATTGGCACGCATGTCAGCCTTCACGACGTCAAGCCAGCATATCTTGGGTCTACCCCTTTTGCCAGGACCTGGCTCGCAGTGACGGAATGGCCAGACATTTGTTGCCTACGTAGCTTGCTGGTTTCCGCAAAACATGGCCGTACCAGCGTAGGCGACTCTCCTGCAGTTTGTCTGCAATATCACGGACACGAAGGCTACCCTGAGTGCGCGAGTTCCTCACGCGGTCCTTTCGCGTGACTCCGCACATCCACCGCAGCATATTCATCTCCGTGACACGCAGCTCCTGCTTGTGTCGCTCAATTAGCGGCCACGCTTCGCTGCCATATAAAAGGACAGGCCTAATGATGGACTTACAGATTTGTCTGTAATGAACAGTGATCGGAATAGGTAGATTGGTTTGATGTACTTTGGTAGTGCTAGCATAATATGGATATGTCTTTTTTTTAAAACTGATTTCCGAAATCCGGGAGGCATGTCCATATTAACATCAATGTTTGAGATCATTAACCCCAAATCAATCTATCTACCTATTCCGATCACTGATAATGAACGTGCTTTTGTGTTTTAGCGGATAATTAAACTTAATCAAACAGTCTGTCATGTCATAAAAATGCCTTAGCCGGCATTGCCGGTAAACATTGCTTTTACAGCTGAAATTCAAGAGTTTTTTTACTCTATTTCAATCGATGTTACCTTGAGTCGATGACCAATGCCTCGATGTCTTATTACCTCTATGGTTTATTACATCGATGGGTTATTACCTCGAAAGATCGATACCTCGACTATTTCGCTTTGATGGGTTTTTACTTCGAAATCTCGTTAATATTAATTAGTCACAATCTGTGAGACACAGACTGAAAGGTGTGAAAATATTGTAAGTTTCAATACGATCAATATTTATTGTGCACCCATTACTGTGGATTTAATGTTATTTTATAATCAACATTTAACAACAGCCGACCTATGTTCTAATACAAAAAATAAAGGCAGTGAAATGATTATACAGAGGTAGTAAGTAAGCCAAAAGATAAATAAATACGCCTTGATCTATTTACAAAGAATAAACATCAAATTAAAAGAAAAATATATGAGCTCTCAAACGGAACGTGTTGTCTAAAATTGTCGCCACATTTCCGTAAAAAACACACGCCATTTTTTGTGTTATTATTATCGTCCCCTCCCCGAAAAGACAACACATTAGAACAGTAAACACGATGTCACCAGCACAATTACGAACAAACATACTTACGTCATAATGTGTAAAAAGTATTGCCATGCGATTATGGACGATATCACATGAGAATAAGAACGGTGACTTAGTATTTTTTTGTAAAAGAGATGGGATATAGTTTATCACTAAAAGTCAGGTCCAGTAGGCTTACACTGGCTGGGTCTCGTTGCACATAATAGAGATTAATGAGATTATAGACAAATTAATTCATCTATAACTTACTTGCCAGGTTCAAAAGGGCAATAATGGAATTTCAGGTGGAAAATAATAAAAGAAATAAATAAACACAATAGTTTATAAATAACATCAGTTTTTTCCATGATTACTTAAACGCACTATAGCATGTAGAATTGACGGCCGATGGGACAGAAAGGTTCTCGAATGCAGGCCACGTACCGGCAAGCGTAGCATAGGACGTCCACCTACAAGGTAGACAGACGACCTGGTAAAGGTTGCAGGAAGCCGCTGGATGCGGGCCGCTTCCAACCGGCCAATCTAGAAGTCATTGGGGCAGGCCTAAGTTGATGACTTAAACGTTCATAGATTATTTTTGTTTGATTGTTATAATGGTTGTAATTATTCATTATCTTGCTGCTTGAGCTTACCTTAACATGTTGTGTAACACACGCTTTAAAATAATGTTTAGTTTGCAATTTTAACTTTTAGATATTTGTGTTTCTTTGATGTTATTCTGTTTGGTGTTACTAATAATTAAAATAAAATAAAATAAAATATAAGTGGACCTGAGTTCGAATCCTAGTACATACTTATTGATTTTTCGGAATCTGTGTACGGAAATATAATTCCGTAGTCAACAAGGAACTTTTATTAATTATAATTTTCACAACAGCAATATATATAACGAAGTTAAAAAGAAAACTATCACAACTAGATATTTCAAGTTACCGAGTAAACATACAAAATGCATTTGGTGAAAAAAGATACTTAAGATAAAGTTGTCAATATAAAACAGATTATACAGTATATTAATTATAATGATATTTATTTGCTTAAATGATTGTACATTCTGAAGTATTATGATGGAAAACTACGAAACCCTACATTGCGTGTAGCCCGACACGCACTTGCCCGTTTTCTATAAGTTTCCGATGTTACGGCAAGCGTTGCAAGCGTTGCAAGCTTCCAAGCTACGATCACAGATATAGGGCCTTATAAAGGCCTGGTCTCTTTTATTGATCATTAGTTGTGAGTCTACCGTCCCTACCTCCATTGCAATGCCATATAAGTACTATAGTTTGTGTAAGGCATAAGGTGGTGAATTAAGATAAATGTTTGGTGTTTCAGGGTTCAGTAAGAGTGATGGGAAAACGGCACGTTTATGGATTGCTATTTGTTCTTGTGCCAAATATTGTGTAATGGAAAACAATTTTAGATATTGTATCGTGTTTTCTCTTGTAGGTAATATCGATGCAGGTACGCTGATAAATTGGCGAAGAAAATGTCGTAATATTTCACTGAACCTTCCACTAGAAATCGTTGCTTCTCGAATTGGATATTTCGATTTTACAGGAATACTTTAGGAGCGGTAGTACGTTAGTGGTTGAAATCCTGCGCTACATATGTAAGACGAGAATTCGAGTCCCAGCACGGACATCTGGATTTTTCGGAATCTAAAATATAAACGGATTTAAACCATAAGCTGCTTGTGTAAGAAGATATACTTGTATTTCTCAGAAAGACATAATTATATAACAGTTAAGACTGATCATACCTTTAGTTCATTTAAGAGTGTTTCTTAACTGATTCAGCTTAAATCTGGATTACATCATCATAACTTCACACGAAATGACGGATACAGAAGAGTATGACAGTTGTAAAACAAAATAACTAAAGCTTATTATTTTACTGACATCCTAATAAGTACAAATATCTCAAATTCTCTAGTAATAAAAAAATATTATAAATAAAAATATAAGACGCTAGACGACCATTGTCTGTCATGGTCTCCGAGAAATAAATAACATTATGTAACTACACAACTACCATTTTTTTAAAAATCTGTTAACTCAAACAGTCAAGACAAAATTATATTTTAAACCGGTTTAAATTTAAACCTAGATTTATGAAAATTTTGAAATTAGGCCTCAAAACTAAGTTAATTGTGAAATGGAAAACTATTTTCTTTTGCGTTTTCACAACATGGCAAGAGTATGAGAACAATCGTTCTTTAAAAGGCTTCTTCAGTTGGTTTTATAAAAGCCTGTGACTCTTGTAATATAGTATAACATACGGAACAATGATTAGTCGTAACGATTTTACTTTACCTCTTTACTAAGGGAGCGTCACCGTGTTATATTGGATTAAACAGCCATTGGCCTGGTTCGCTCTACGATGGGAAAATTGGCAAGTTACCGTCTTACTATTAGCCTCAATTGCACTAATCAGTATTATACCCGGTTCACATTTCCAGTCCCATTTTCAACGAACGAATCCAGCGCTGGATTGCAACTGGAATAATGGGAAGCGCTGGATCCATTCAGAGATTCTGTCCAGTCGCTGGACTGGCGATAGAGTTTTTAACCGACTTAAAAAAAGGAGGAGGTTCTCAATTCGTCGGAATCTTTTTTTTATGTATGTTTAGCGGTTATTCGTTACTACCTACGTCGACCGATTTTGATAATTCTTTTTTTGATCGAAAGATAATACTTTTAGAATGGTCCCATATAAATTTGGTCAAATTCTGATGATGGGATCTATAAGAAAATCATCAAACATTGCATGGACTCTACAGAATTATAGGTATACCACGTCAACTAATTTTTGTATCTATGTTACCCAATTTCTTTGACAAATGTGAACCGATTGTGATGATTCTTTTTTTATTGAATAGCTTATACTTTAAAGATACTATAATACAAATTTGCGGAAAAATGTTCACCCCTAAGAGTGGAATAATAGGAAATGAAATCGGTGTTCAGCAGTTAAATTTTGTTTGCACTCTTTGATTAAGAGATCTGTTTTGATTAGGATTTATCACTAAAAATAGATGAAATAAGTAAATTTTATTTAAAAAAACCGACTTCAATAAACTAAAAAGCAAAAAATTGTCTTAACACGTAAGGCAAACGAAAACATTGAATCTCTCATCGGCTGGCACCGACTTCAAAAGTAAGTGATTAGGTACCTTACGTGTTAAGATTATTTTTAGCTTTTTAGTTTTTCGAAGTCGGTTTTTAATCTTCTAGTGCTCCTATACCAGTAATATTAATAATCCAACCAGCCAATCTGGAAGCCAAAGGGGGAGGCCTATGTTCAGGAGTCCTATGACTGAAATGATAATTAAGAGTAAAGTACACAAAACTAATTTAAAACATCCAAATTTGCATACTGCAGTTTATTCACAGAGTACCCACTACTGTTAGCTATGTGAACTCGATAAAATACACAGTACTATTTAGTGGCGTGTGGGGATGGCCGTAAAGAATACACTTCCCCACCGTCAACAGGAGGCGTGTCGTAAGAGGCGACTAATTCCTGTAGCAAGAGACGGGCAGCAGCGTCTGCGTGCGAATGTTATAAAAAAACTGCGCTCGCCAACCCGCCTGCCGAGGGTGGCGAGTATTGGCAATCTCTCCCGATGAAAGTCATTGGGTGGCTTGCGTTCAGCAGTGGACGTTCTTTGGCTGAAATGATGATTATGGACAAAAAAAATATTGTGTTAAAGATTAAATTATCATTTCAGCTGTATAGCTCCCTTTATAAGGATATTCCGTCACGGATAAATATAAAGAACACGCCATACTCTTTATGCGTTATTAGATTATACAAGCGGGTCGATCTACAAGTCACCTTCAGATTTGTTGGTCAGTCCACTCGGCACCGGTCGGTTTACAGCGTAAAATGGCTATTACACCGTGGTATTGTAGACCTGAACATTAAACAGTATTTAGTCCTAAACATAACACTTCATATGTCGTAATAATGATGATTCTAGCTAGACAGGTTTTGATGAGCACCCCTGAAACGCTGAACAGTACGCAAACTTGTTCATGTGGTGGTGTGGACAAACTCTGACTTATTATGTTTTTTTTTCTTAATTTCATTAATTTTTAATGTAACAAATCAATTTATTATTTCTGACATTTTAACTGTTTTACACGCTGACTTTGGCAAAACATGTTGACACTTTTAGAAAATGTAACAACAATCAGAAAGTTTAACACGTGTTTTAGTAAATAAATGTATCTTTATCTTTATCTAAAGTAATACTGCTCATCTAAGAGATCATCACTTTATTCAAAGGTTGTCTGGAATAGATAGTACATAACTAAGTCTCGTTCGTAATACCTTTAATGTTTTTTGTGCAATAAATTGCCTATATATCTATCTATGGTAGGCCCCTAGAATTCGGTCACTTCTCCAGCATTTAGGCCCTACTTCGTGCGGGTGTTAGGACACTAAGGGCACAATCAGAATCAGAATCAGAATCAGAAATATTTATTGTGGATCATAGGTTAATTATAGGTATACAATTGGTGATAGTATCACTATGTTCTGCCTGATAGGCATACAATAATTTCTGAATAACTATAAAATAGAAAAACTGACAGTCTGGCATGCTTGAATAAAAATAAAATTTAACACAAAAATTTGATTATTAATTGGTAATTTATAAAAATTATACATTTCGATATCTTAAAAATAATAAATAAATTTCAAGCTGTACAATACAATGTCATTATTGAGTTATTATAAAATTTAATAGAATTTTTCGGTTAGAATGTCAACAAAATTCCAAAGCAAAAAATAAAATAAAATATTAATCAAATCAAATTTTATCTCTCAAAAAGTCATCAACACTGTAGTAACACTTTGAAGCTAGAAGACTGGTTAATTCTAATTTAAATGCATTTACACTTAGTTCTCGTATTGATTTTGGAATTTTATTACATATAGTGGGTATCATACAGAGAACGCTCCTACGCATAAGTGCAGTGCTCGAATTGTGAACAACTAACCTATTGTCTCGTCGACTATGATCATTTACATCTGTCATTTTTTTAAACCTTGTTGGATTGTTTTTTGCAAACATAGCTATTTCTAACACATACAATGATGGCACTGTCAGGATTTTATATTGTTGGAAGTAGGGTTTGCAGCTGTCGGTGGGATCGAGCCCAAACATTGCCCTGATGCATCTTTTTTGAGCACGAAATGCTACATCCCTATCCGTTGAATTACCCCAGAATATCACGCCATATCTTAGATGGGACGAAACATTTCCATGGTATGCTGTAAGTAAAGCATCTGTATTTAAAACAGAAGCAAGTTTATATAAGGCGTAAGCGGAAGTACTAATCTTCTTACATAACGCTTCTATATGAGCCTTCCAGTTGAGCCTGTTATCTATTAATAACCCTAAAAACTTTGTCGAGTCTGTTTGACAAATAGTTGAATGATTATAGTGTATTGTCATCGGCATAGGCGCTATTCTCTGACTAAAATGTACCAATTTTGTCTTATTCAAATTAATGAGAAGATTATTATTGTTAAGCCATTCGATTATTAATTGTAAAGTGTCATTAATGTCTTTTTCATACATGTCAAATTTCTTACATCTTATAGTAGCTGTACTGTCATCTGCAAATAATGTCATAGGTTGCGGTATCGCTTTTGGCAGGTCATTTATATAAATTATGAATAGTAAGGGTCCCAATACACTACCCTGTGGCACGCCATATAAGCTAGTTCTTTCGTGTGACCGATAAGTTTCTTCGTTTTTTGTTTCACGATTAATCTTAGTGATTTCAGTATATTGTTTTCTATCTTTCAGATAAGATTCTATCAGTTGTAAAACATTTCCGCGTATTCCGTACGCGTGAAGTTTCCGTAATAATATTGAGTGGTCAACGTAATCAAATGCTTGGGTCATATCACAGTAGATAGTGCAAATAGGACTCCTTTTGTCAACACTCGACAGTACAATATTTAAAAAGTCAAAGATAGCCATGTTTATAGTCTTCTTTTGTCTAAACCCTTTTTGTTCCTCAGTCAATATGTTTTGTTTTTCAAGATACATATACATTTGCTGATAAATGTATTTATCGAAAACTTTTGAGAGTATGGGAATAAGAGCGATTGGTCTATAAAACTCCATCAGCTCTTTATTTTCTTTTTTGAATAGAGGCTTTACTATACTTATTTTTAAACTATTTGGGTAAATACCTTGGCATATACTAAGGTTTAAAATATAGCTTATATGTTTGCTTATATAATTGGCTACAGTCTTAACGACTCTAGTTGAGATACCATCATAACCAACGCTTGGAGTATTTTTTAATTGATTATTTTTATTATATCAGATGGTAGGCTAGGTGCCATAAACATTGAGTTACTTTTGCTCTTAATGTTGGTTGTGACGTTTATTCCTGAGCCTTGCAAAGGTTATGGTAATGGTACTGTAACACTTCTTCTTCTTCACATTTTTCCAGTCTTGAGAATTTCTGTTCAAAATTGCTTTCAGTTCTTAAGTTTTTCAACGTAGTTATTCTCTTTTGTATTGGGTGAAACAATTTGTAGGCATCGTCCATAATACATTCTGTCTAGAATAAAAACTAAAGTTAGCAGAAACTTTTTTTTGGAATTTTACGAACTCTTTATCAACTTTGACAATCGTGTTACGAATAATGTCTGACATTTAACGAAAGAGTTACTTGCAATTATAGTTTCTATTAGCTCTAGCTAAAGATTGAGAATCGTTTAAATAGTAGTAACTTGCAAATCAATAGACCAATTTTTTCTTATACAGTGTGAGTGAAAATATCCTACATAACAAAACATAAACATAAAGGTAGCTCATAAACTGTAATAAAACCTAGTGTTATGTCAGTGCTTGTTGCTAGGCCGAAACAGTCGTATCATGTAAAATCCTTGAGTGATGTAAAAAACGCTCATGGAAATATGTCTATTAGCAATGTAAAGAGAGCTGAAGGCTCAACAGGAGCAGCAGAAGTCAACGGCTGACTTAATACAGTCTGACATTGTGTGTGGCTAACACTTGCGTGGCGATCTATTGATACTAGATAACCTATGTAGGTATACCTAATACGTTGATGATAATATGGTCGTAGGAATCAGTAACTTAACGTTTGTAGTTTTTGTAAAAAAAAAGTATTCTAAATTTAAAACAACTTACATTAAAACCTTATATTTTATAATTTTAGCTTCACAGTGTAACAAAAAACAACTTTGGTTATACCGTACACCGTGATTCGACATCGAGCGTTCGTAAGAGAACATTTGATTTAACAATGCAAATTATCATGGGCGTAAACTGCACTACAGATGCGTTAACAATAGCAAATATTATTTAATTAAAAATGAAATCTTATAATATTTAAAGAACATGTCGTTTAGAACCTTTCTCAATCGAAATTTGGATACTGAAATAGGATTTCCTCAGAGCGAAAAGGAATGCTATGTTTGTCAGATGTTTAGTGTAAAATTGCATGAATGTATAATTGTTGTTATTTTTTTTAAACAAATAAAAAATTATATAATTATTATTATTATTATTTCTTGATCGGTCTGTCTCTTTTCCTTCTAAGTTGTCTAAAATACGGTTTAACTTAAAATTAAAGTAAGGTTACCTGATCAAGCATTCGTAAACGAGACAATAGAAATTCTATTGTTATGTTGTTATGCGGTCTCATGAGACCGTTTGGATGTTAACGGGTTAAGAGAGCAGCAGCAGGAGACCGTACCCTATGTCAAGTTTCTGTGCCATTGATTGCACTGCCTATTTTGCACCTCTTCACTCTCAACTCATAAAAAATCTTTCTTTCATCCAAATTTTTAATAACGACGCAATTTCGCACGTTTATAGTTAGAGAATCGTCTAGACTCGATTAGTACAAGACCTTAGTACATTGCGTTCTAAGAAAGAGGCTTATACCCTGCGGTGAGAACAATGTAAGTAGCTGACAATGATGATGGATGAGTTGAACAAGTCAATTGTCCAAAGCTCGCAACAAACATAATATATCTACTCCAAGGGCAGTCACCATCGGTATCGGTAAATAGGTTAATACCATGAAAAAAGATTAGACTACTATATATTACTTAAAGTAAACCGCGAATATTTTCTTTGTTCCAGGCTGGACACGCAGTACGAAATTTCGTCGGAGAAGGTGGACACGCCTCCCGGTGAAACTGTCAAAAGGAAATGACAGAATTAATGAACTTGGCATTAAGGTGCTGGTCTTTAATAAATGTTCTTTCTTTTTTTGACGTTTAAACAGGTAGGTGTTTCTACAAAATGGAACGTAGCGTCAGCATAGACTATTTTTACCATAAACAGGTCGATAAACATTACCGCTGTAGCTACATAAATACCCAGGTAGAATCTAGACCGCCTTGCAAGCAATATGTATTTCAGTCATCGCAACACAACTTTTGTAAATGTTTGGTAATGAAAACGCAATTTCTAAACCTTAGATAGAAATATCAATCTTAGGTCGTAACTAGCTACGGCGGGGTTATGCAGCTGGCGTTCAAGCGTTGTGTTATGCCATAAACAAAGGTAAATTTCCTTTCTCTATGGTTATGCTTAGATATTATAATTATAATAAAGATACCTTGTTTGGTGTGTTCAGGAGCACAGAGTAGATGATCTACTATACGACGCTGCACGCTCCACCGTAACAAATTAATTCCAGCCTATTACATTGTTCTATAATCTATGGATTGCGTTTAGATACAAAGAACATATGTTTAAGACCAGTGCCATCAAACACCGACGGTATGTATTTAGCGTATGTGTAGAATTGCTATGATAAACTGAGCAGGAATTTAATTTTTAGGTAACCTTATTTTTAATTAATAAAACATGTCGAAACGTATCGTTATTTTCCTTTACATTTTTGTATTTTTTATGGCTTATGGATTTAATAAACTTTTTTATATGAAAAAATTCTTTATCATTCAGCGCTGAATTATGAATGCTGAAGAATGCATGCGAATGCCTGATAATACATGCGAATGCCTGTTAATAGCTACGTTTATATGATAACTCTGTATTCATAGATTGTATCAATGCTGTTGGTGTTCCGAATAAAATAAAATAAATAAATAAAAACGCGACGACTTGCGGTAAGAATAATCAAAATGGTTTGAAATAGGCTGGCCTAGCTAGGTAAAATATTTTTTAAAATTTGAATATTCGTGCGGTAATTGTTTGTGTATGATAATAATAATGATAAATATTGGACAACATCACATACATGGCTCTGATCCTTTGATAAGTAGCTTAAGCACTTGTATTATAAAAATCAGAATCAACAGAAACAGACGACGACACAATATAGAAAAGTTATTTTTATAAATTGACCGACCGGGAATCGAATTCGGAACCTCAGAGATAGCGACACCAAGTCCGGTATGCTCGTCTCTCGGCTACGGAGGTCGTCAAGTCAATGATGGTTTGACACATATTATGTCAAGAAAAATTTTTCCAAAGGCTAAGATGCTAGCTACTTTATGTTGTGCTATGCTTTACAGTTTTGTCATATAAAAAAAATCTTTGGATTAATATTGGAAAGTAATTTAATTATCTGACATTGTATTAATTTTTAAAGTAGTTCTTGTCTGCGTTTGAGAAAAAAAACATCCTTTGGGTCTAGATCAGTGTCGTGTTTCTCAACCTTTTTCAAGGACCCGAAAATAAGTACTTTTATATAATCCGCAGGCCCCTTAAATCGCCTGGCCGCATGACATACAGAAGCTTTACTACTTTTACATTTGGTCACCTTGAAATATGTCAGCGGTGTCCGGGGACCACTGGTTGAGAAACACTGGTCTAGATGTTTTTAATATTCAACCTTAGGGTTGTTAACTGGTTTTTATCAGACTAGGTGTGTATCTTTGTCATCGAGCACGTACCTAGAGCAGCAATACGGTCCACCTTTCTTCGAATCTAGTAAGTGATTTTTCATTTACATTTAATATGAAATGCAAGTCCTGTCAATTCGCCTATACTAAAATAGTGCCGAGACAGATTAATTCAAATTTAAATTCATTTATTTCGGACAACAAAGATCCATGTGTTAGTACAATTTTTTAGAGCGCTTACAACTAGTGTTAGTAATTAAAATAAGAATTCATAAACACAGATAACTAGGTAATTACAATTTGTCATGTAGGTACCTGCGCGGTGTCCCGCGCGGACGACACCCAGCGTAGTTACCGCTCACTATTTCTGTCGTCGGTCGCACGAAATGCCTTACAATAGGTGCATGCGGATCCTCTGCCACCATTTTAAGGACGCCGTTGTTACTCGAGACACGCTGCCCATATTCAGTGATGAAAAGTGACATCCGAATCATTCCGAATCAGGGCATGAAAGTCGTCGGTTTGGGTCTGCAAACACATCTATAGTAGATAGTGCTTCCAACAGCACTGCAGAATGAAAAAAAGATCTAAAAATAGCGGGAAATTTTGTCAAACAAAATATATGATAATTCGACTCTATAGTCTAAGTGCTCCATGCTCTTAGTCGAGTCTTAGCGAGCATATTACTAGCTGTGTTCGAACAACAAACATATGGCCGAGTAGTTTTGACTAAATTACTATTACAATTTGAACCAGGTGAATAGGCAGTGAAAGAAAAACAGTCCTCCACAATTCAAAACATTAAGGCTGCGTTCACACTAAACTTATTGTTTGCCGCGGACTGTGAGCAGGCTCAGTGTCGGCCCCAGTGTCATGTGAACGTCAGCACATACCTAATTTAGAAGAAATGTTATTTCTTTTCTTTGTCAACAAATTGGATATTATTTTATTGTGACGTACTGTTTTAGTAAGAGTTGACAAGACTTGTCAATTCATAATTTAGTTACGGCGCAATTTGTAGTTTCCTGTTGCGGCAATCGGCAACTCGCTACTAGCTATTTTATTAATTTGCATATTTTGAGCAACTGCGCAGACGTACCATAGTTGCGAGTTTCGACAAGCTGCAATTGGCGATGTGAATTGTCTAAACTAGCAACTGACAAATTTGTACGAGTTATGACGAGTTTCTCTTATCGACTCACAGATTTCAAAAGTTGATTTAAAGATGCAGCAACCGTAAACTAAGCCTTGAATGCTGACATTAGTAACCGCAGCTGCAACCACACAGAACAGAGATGACACGCTACGCTCCGTTACAATTCAGTGGGCAACCACTTAAAAAAGTTGACAGTTGCGTCAATTGTTAGTTGTAGCACAGTAAATAGTATATTCTATACAGTATGGAAACTAAGCCTATATCTTGAGACACGTCAATGGAGCGCATGTCAGCGTTAGGGTTCCCTCTTTATTTTACTAAGGGCCTCTTTCACCACTTGCTGATAAATTCCAGATAACCTATCTGGCACTTTTTTGACAGCTAATTGTATGGGTTATCTGTCAAAACAAGTGTCAGATAGGTTATCCGGATCTTATCAGCGAGTGGTAAAAGTGGCTCTAAGACTCTTAATTTGTCAATCAGCTTTCAGTAGACATTTGCTCTCGTAGTAGCAAAAATCTTATTGAAAAAATCAGTACAAAGTAAGAAAAAGACACCTTGTAATTAAAACTGCCAAATCAGTCGAGCAGTTCTCGAATGAAATGATGCTCCGTCATACATGAGGCAAACTATTTTGATTTACTTATACACAGGGTGACTGGTAGTTTGACCTATGCTCGTTATGGAGATCTAAAAAGGGACTATTTCCAATTTATTTGAATCAGCTTATGTTGGGTTAGACTATGATATCAAAATTATTTGTAAATAGTCTTCTCTATAATTATCTCCTTATCGGGAATAGGTAGAATTATCAGTCACCCTGTATACTAGATAAGTAATTCTTACCTTTAAACAACAGCAGGAAGTTTAAAAAATGAAAGCTCTGGTATTGAGGAAGCCGAGCTCAAACATCCGTATTTTTACGCAATTAATTATTGGCTATTGCACCATTATACTGTTAGATTGAATTTATACTATATTGTTATTGTTTTATTATTATTTTTGAAATGTTTAAATTAAAAGGTTAGATTAACATCCAAGGTGTAATTAATAAATAAGTTGGCTTTGCATATATAATAAGCTCAAATCAGAGGTTTGATTCATTGTTATGTATAGGTGGTAAATTAGAAGATCATTAGCATAGACTTAAGTAAATAAATATGGTGCGCAGCTTACTTTATTTTAATTAAGTATATGCATGATAGAAGTATAAATATATAGCCCAATAAAAAGAAAAAGAAAATATATAAAGAAAAGTAAAAATAAAGAAAAAACTATAAAAGAATAAAATGGAACGACAAAATTGGTTCCAACAAATGGGCGGAAAAAAAAAAAAAACCTAACTTAACCTAACCTAACTGTAATATAAAAACTATGGTTGTAGTGAGAATTCACTGTCAGCTTCGGAGATAGATCGTCCGTATTACTGCTCTGTACCTAGTAGAATATGTGCTTGATGGTGACAACGCACAGCGCATAGCGTAAAAGCGTATTGTCTGCAGACAGTCAGCGGCCTTAAATACATTTGGTGTGAACATTGCCTTAGGTACACTTTTCCTCGTTTTCCCCATTTCGGTCTAGCGTCCCAGCTGTCAGCGCAAGATGAATCGCTTGGCTGTTTATCCGATGGACGTAACACTCTTAGCGACCCCTTTATAGACCTTTTAGCGGCACAAACATTTCTGTTGGCCGGTTGTGATGGAAGACTATCACACTTATATAAATTGAACATTGCAATCATAGATGTGTGTTAAAAGAAAGATACATAAAATAAGTATCGTTTTATTTTCTTTTTTATATTTTTTCTAATAAAATGAATAAACATTTGGTAAGTAACTTACATAGTATTACGTACGTCAAGGAGTTGAAGCAAATGCTGCACAGCACAAGATAATATTTTGACACTTATCGAGATGACATCTAAGAAGACAGGCAAAAATCAGATTATCGCAGTGGCGCTGACCTTGAGCGCAAGGGCGGAACCCGATTCCATTCCCGGTTATTACAACTGTGTTTTTTGGCACATAGTTATTTTATTTTCTAAAATCAGCCTTCACATCAACGACCGTCTGGTGTAGTGGTTCGCGCACCGGACTACAGAGCCAGCGGGGTGGGGTGCGGTTGCGCCGGTTCGAATCCCTAGCTAGGAATGTTTCTGTGATGAGCACGAGCATTTGTACCTGTCTATCTTTATAAAAAATTTAACTACGTTTATCCGTCATCTAGTCGCAATAGTACAAGCTTTGCTTAGTTTGAGGCTAGGTAATTGGTGTAAAAAAAAACAATACCGAAAAAGTGCTATGAAAATCGTTGCTACTACGCTATGATAGAGCACGTGCCAGAAATTTCGAATATCACCCTTTGAACGCAGGCAAAACCGGGAAAGAGCGACGAGGCTATTATACAATTAAGGCGGGTGTTCGCGAAAATGCGGTTGTCTTACTAATATATTTATATGTCGGAGATAAGATGAGAATAAAGACTGTATTTCAAGATTATGTGATCTAGTTGTACAATTGATCGGAACGTCGATCTTCATTTTTTATTTTATTTTATTTTATTCGGAACAACAAACAATTACAAAATATTGCTTAAACCAAAACATAAACAATACTATTACTAAATTTCTAACCAACTACGTTATTCACAAATTAATATTTATACTAACTTAGGTATATAAAATATTTAAATATTTATATTTTTACATTCCATAAGGTGAAGTGTAACACTTAATGGTATTGGATCTAACTGTTTTGTAAATCTGTAAGATGCACAACTACTTTAGCCCTGAACTGCGTAAGAGACAGCCTGAACAAATCTATGTCGGTAAAATTCATTCATTGCTCGAGCAAGCCTAGAAATGTCTATTAGATGAGCTGATGAGATAAGCTGCCAACAATATCGTTGCTTGACCATCCATTCTGTGTCATATAAATGTCTAAATACTTCTACTCTATTCTCGGAACTAGCCCGCAAATTGTCCCGAAGCACTGGTAGGGTAAATAAGTAAATTTGATAAAAAAAAAAAAAACCGACTTCAAAACACTAAAATTCTAAAAATAATCCTAACACTTAAGTACCTAATCAGTTACTTTTGGAGTCGGTGCCAGCCGATGAGAGATTCAATGTTTTTGTTTGCACCGATTTATTTTTAGAATTTTAGTGTTTTGAAGTCGGTTTTATTTTTTTTAATAAAATTTACTTATTTCATCAATTTTTAGTGATAAATCCTAATCTAACTGCTGAACACCGATTTCATCCCCTATTTTCCTACCCTTAGGGGTGATTTTTATTTTGTAAACTTTTAGCATATTATCTTTGAAGTATAAGCTATTCAATAAAACAAAAATCATCAAAATCGGCTCATATTTGTCGAAGATAGGTAACAAGAACCACAACCAAAATACTATCTGGGTATATATTTGTTGATTTTCTCAAAAAGTTCTAAATCAATTTCGATAAAATTTATATGGGACCACCTCTGAAGTATGATCTACCAAACAAAACAAGAATCATTAAAATCGATTCATAATTGGCGGAGTAATCGCGTAACAAATATACAAAAAAAAAAAAAAACACAGTCGAATTGAGAACCTCCTCATTTTTTGAAGTCGGTTAAAAATAATATGGGACGTGTCTATTTGCAAAATAAATGATTTTGTTTTTTTTTAAAGGGAAATGTACCTATGTTTCGATATTTTTCTATTTATAATCACGCTTTAACAGCAAAAAGAGTCACCTTGGAGAGATATATGTTTATCCCGGTTTTGTGTTCCCTTGGAATGATTATTTATACCTCTTTGACTTAATTTAGTATACATAGTCAAAGACGTTAAAAGTGTTTTACTTGAGAACAAAAAATTACATTAAACAGATTTAAACTATGAATGAAAATGCTATTATATGCTGGGCTATATTAACGATATTTAGGTACAATTATTTTCCTGCGTCAGATACTCGCTCGATTGCTTTCAACTTTACAGACAAAAATCTCAAAGAAGTTGAAACTACATAATCCAAGTTTTATTCAAGCATTCAACATAATACATCATTATGTTTAGAACAAAAAAAAGGGTATTCAAACTTTTTATTTTATTAATTCCAAAAAATGAAAAACGGTAAGATACCGTAGGTACTCATCTTTCGCATGCGGGGTTAGTCACTTGTGTCCACTATTTCATTATTGGCAGTTTCTGCCGCCTATTCTCGCCTTAATGTTATAATAGACAAGAATTTCCAATTTTTCACGCGGCGTCCCGCCAACGGTCGTAAACGAATACGGCGGGATCCGCCATATTTACATGATTATGCGCATACATGAGCGTCAATAAAATGGATTATAATATAATAAAGCTGACGCAGATACGGGGTGCGGTATTGCACTTTGTTTATAGATCAATACCTACCTACATAGTTTTCCCGTTAATATAACGTCCACCCACAAGGTGGACAAACGACCTGAGGCCTAATTCCCGTAATTTGACAATTGTCGCAATCCGGTGTCGATCCGGTCCCAGTAACATTACTATCACAAACGGTATTCTTGTAAACTTTCAATTTGACGTAAAATTATGAAAACTATCCCAATACGACTAAAAACAGAGCAAAAAAAAATTTTATTTTGGTTTCTTCCATTTTCAGTTGCATTACGAACTATAATTGAATTTTTTAGGTTTAGGAGAATACCGTTTGGGATCGTAATGTTACTGGGAGCGGATCGACACCGGATTGCGACTATTGTCAAATTACGGGAATTGGGCCTCTGGTAAAGGTTGCAGGAAGCCGCTGGATGCAGGTCGTTTCCAACCGACCAATCTAGAAATCACTGGGGAGGCCTATGTTTAGCAGTGGATGTCCTGTGGCTGAAATGATGATGATGATGATAACCTGCTAAGATATTAAAAACTAATGTACTGATACTGACAATATTGATAGGTACAGTCAGCATCGAAAGAAGCTGATCGAAACTAACTTTCAGAATTACTGACTCTTCTAAATGAAATGAAATGAAATAATATATTTGCGTAAGAAACAGTAACCTGACTTCTTTATTACTACACTTTTGCGTACATATTTTGTCAGGCTACAGTGATATTCCAGAACCTTTCTGCCCCATCGGCCGTCAGTTCTACGTGCTATGTGCCCCACCCACTGCCACTTCAGCTTGCTTATCCGTTGGGCTATGTCAGAGACTTTTGTTCGTTTACAAATTTTGTCATTCCTGATTCTAATATGTTTTGCATTGCGTTTCTTTTGAAAAATTCAGATACTATACTACAATTGACATTAACTTTACTATTAGGTGCTTAATAATATCGGCACAATCACTAATAATTTAACCCACCCAACAACAGGTGGAGTTGCAAATAGGTGTTTTTTATTAATTGCAACAAGATATTATTGAGTTCTAGGGACTATCAATATGATGATTTTGACTGTCACCAATTGATGATCACCATCCTCAGGAAGGGGACGGTAACCCTAAGAAGATGTAGCACACTGCTCCAAAGGATACCACTACCGACGTTATCGCTTGCCGCAGTGTTGCGATGATTCACTACAGGTTCCGGCGTTTGATTCTAGGTCACGACGGCTTTGTCTTAGGTCTGGGTGTACTGGGAGGCGCCTCCTGCAAAAAAGACAGCAGCTGATTACGAGTACGTATTCTTTCAAGGAAATACATGATTTCTTATTCGCCCTGTATGTCGCTAGAAATATATAAAGATAAGTTTTCTGCATTCCCCTTCATACATTTTCACACTCCCATAACTCTAAATAGAAAACCTAAGACATACTCTTAAAGCAATTGTTTTAAAAATACATCTTCATTTGATAATGTTCAGTAATTTCTTCAGTTTTTTACACAATCGTTTTTCTCTTAACTGTTCGCCTTTGTGAACATCTGGGGCTCTGGGAGTGTTCCGAGGCAAATGCGGTTATTCAATTTGCTAAATGAATCAACCACAATTTGCAAAGGGAAATCAATAAAAGAAAAGGAAATGGGAAATTCTCAGATATTTTTTTATTGTTAGATCTTCGTCGTAGCAATCGATTTTGTATTTGTTGAACCGTTATAATTCAAGGACTGACTTTGTTATTAATCAAAACCTATGATTGATAAGTAAATTGTTTGTTAGATGTTGATAATGTCAGTAGCAAAGAGATTATATTAGTTATCATTATTGTCTTAACTTAACGTCAATTTTGCGAAAATGAAATTGAAATTAGGGATTGTAGGTACTTTTAGTGAAATTGCCAATTTTTTTACACGAGTTTGTTAGTTTCGCCTAGATATTTCAGCTATTTTGATCTTACTGCAGAGTAGCTACTACGATCCTGAGCTATTTTTGTTCAGTTAATTCATGCCGCTCTTGTTATATCTTCCACCTATTTTAATAGAGGACTGCTCTTTCGTCAGTGTCGTAGCAGTCCAAAGTTGCCACGACAAATACTGAGCGGGGTACCTTTTTGGTACAATGATTGTTTTCTTTTATCTCTGTGACTTGCCATTATGTGTACCAAATAAAATATTCTTATTCTTTCGTGTTCGATAGAGGACTTGCCCCACCTGCTATCACCATTCATATACGTAGAGATGTTCAAGAAGGTACCCTTTAGTGTGTGTTCTATGCAAGAAGGTTGTTGTTGGAACCATTGCTTGTGGAAACAGGAAGAAAATTAATAGCAGTCTCCAGCTTGCCAGCCAGCAGTTACTTGATTTGTGAATTGAATCTTTTTGGTCTTGCAACGCGTTTTAAGGCCCATCTTGTGTTGTAAGGTCCATAGGTACTCCAAAGACTGCAATTATGTTTCTGGTGAATCCACCAATCTTTGTTCTTCAAGGTTAAACCGTATTAACTATACCGTATTATAAATGAAAAATCTCTTATATTACATCACAATCTCTATAAATAAATAATATGATGTATGAAAACGTACCTACATAAACGGCGTTTTCAAAAAAATCTCAATGCTTCGCCAGTATGGGATCACGTCCCATGTTGATGGTGCGGCCGACGTGACGTCATCTCAACCACCTGGGTAGGGTGACTGCGATTCTACGGAATTATTAGAGATTTTTTATTCATTATGATCCACTCTGTATTACTGAACTTACTTGTCAAGAGGTGGAGGTCTTTGTAACAGCGCAATGGATGTTGCAAATGGTAAGCATGACACAACCATAAAACGCCTAACACACTCTCCGCGTAGCGAGTTTGCGGCGTAAATACCACAAGTTTATTTTTTTGTAACTGAAATACCAACATCAATATTTAAAAAATGCTTTCCTTATCAAATAAAAGGAAATATCTGTAACTAAATTCGAAAGAACTGAATTAAATTAACAGAAATATCTTGGGACAAAAGGATATAACTTACACTATGAGGCTACTAACGAAATTGCGAGAACTTTTTCATGTAATAATAATTCTTTATCTCGACAAAAATGTATAAGAATAGGTAACTACATTTTGTACACAAAAGAAGTTAATCCCTATAAAATATTCGTGTATCTGCAGCTGACAACGTAGTTTTAATCAAATCAAGTATTATTCAACCCGTATAAATTAATATTATGATCTTATTTTGACCATTGATATAAACTACGAGATACACTACCTTCTTTAGCTATTTTACCAACAGTAATTTTATTCCTCGGACGATTTCCATCTCACCAGTTGGAGTTATATGCATTTACAACAAACAAACATACGACAGAGGATAAGAATTATCTAGCCCCAAACTACGGCGGCTAGATAACGTATAAACATACGTAAATACGTTTATAAACATCCATGACTTCGATACAAATGCTCGTGCTCATCACACAAACATTTGCCCCTTCTATCGAAGAGAAAGGAGTTCACTAGTATCCTGATCCCTGCAAAACTTTGGTCACCTCCGCGAAATTGCGAGCCTGGAGTTATTCGGGCTACACAAGGGAGCAGATAAGGGATGCCCTGACATGTACAAATATGGACCCGACATCTCAATGCCAGTCTATTCCCGACGATACCCTATTAAAGGGATTTCTATGCCGAAGCAATGTAAAAGCTTACGCAAATGTGTTTGTGACAATTTTGTAAATTCATGAGGTGGACATATCTCGGAAATTATTCATAGTCGAGTAAAATATTTTTTCCCTAAATATCCCTCTTACCTAACTACTCCCTAATCTATTCAAATAACGTCTCGGACATTTATCCTCATCATCATCAGCATTTGGAAGTCCACTGCTGGACATTTTTCTTCTTCTTCTTAGTCATACACTCCTAGTAAAGTGGTCGTGGTTATGCATTGTTTGTAAAGTTGGTTGCGACTTTGCGGTCGGCGGTCGTGGCACTGCGAGCACACTCAGCAAGGAAACGCTTTGTACAATCCCCGGTACGGATCTTGAGCTCTGGAGTAAAGAGTGGGGATCGCTTTGCGCAACCTACGAGACGATGATCACATCGTATCAGAGACGCGTGTGCGCTGAGCAAGCAAGCAATCCCGGTGTGCGGTGTGGGCACAGCTCGCGACTGGCCAATTACGTAATCGTAATGGTATTCTGCGCATATTTCGCCCAGCGCTCAAGATCCGTGCCGCTTGTTGTAAAAGATTTAATGTCTCACGAGGCTAGATATAGCCTCCCCTTAATGACACAGCAGGTCGTTCTGGGTCATTGACAACCAACTGGCTTCCCGCAATCTTGGTCATCAGTCAACCAGACGGGAGGACATTGATAGCACAATTGAAGGCAAAATAACACAGAGCACTGCTAGAGTGGCACCGTAGGGCTTCGTGTAATTCTTATTCGTGCCAGTCCTGCACTGGCAGACATGTTTACGAGACTAATTAGCTGGCATCAGTCTGGTTTGCAAGACTTTGTACTAGCGTCCACACGAAATTTTGAAATATACACAAAATACGTCACTGAAGTCACTGCATACCACGATACTGCCATCTTGTAAATCGGCATAAATAGCCGAATACAGAAATTATTTTTAGAGTCAAGACTCCGTTATTTTGCATTGCGACTTAACATCTCTATCATGACTACAATATGTGACAAGTCTCTGAACAGGTGGCAGCCATGTCATGTAAAGGCAGTCCTTACTGTAATTTTTTTTCTTAGAAGGCTTTTCTTTCAGGTCAAAATTTTATATAGAATAGTCCGAAAGAGCAAAATGTTTATTAGTATTTCTAAAGTTACACAAAGTATATTCTTTGTATATGTCTAGGTATCCTTCTATTAAAAGGGTGTATCCAAAATCCAAACATAGGGTGTTAACATTCATTACTTAATTCGTTTTTTGTTGTAATTAAACTCAGGTACATCCAAGGTCACGTTTGCAGTCAAATTAGGATTATGACTTGACTACAAGCTTTATCGAAGCTTATATACTCTATATGAGTCTTAGCCTGAAAAAAGTTTTTCCTTGTGTAGCTACAAAAGCACTCAAAAATGCTGTAACAATACAAGACAAAAACACGTTTCCCGACCGCCATTTGCTTCCGTGTAACTTATTTACAAAATGGCGGCATAATTAAGGCGGGCTCGCCCTTGGGAGCAGTTACGCCCTCTCATATTTCTATTTATGAATGAAATAGCTCATTTATGCGCCCCCTTGCGGTCAGCACTGTAATTATGGCAACTGTAACTGCCTTGCTTATAATGCATTAACTTTCGTGTTTTAATTTAAACGGATTGTAACACGCACGGGCAACAAATTATGAATGTCGTGGAAAACGTTATTTGTAGCCTTAATAAGTACTAAGATATATGCAATGTTAGACAGTTCTCTTGTTTATTAGTGTGAGACTCCGAGGATGGTGTAGAGGCGCGGTGGTTAGCTGTAAACGCAAAGGGTTTCTGGTTGGATTCCCAGTTTTCGGTCAATTCAGAAAATGAACTTTGCTATGGGTATGGGTGCTATGGGTTACTACACCCAAGGCAAAAAAAAAACTCGTCTACTTAGTACCTCCTACAATAAGGACATCGCATTCTCATGTTCATATTACTTATATGACAAATCAGTATGACCAAAAAGAAACTGATGGTAATGGTTATGGATGTTTATCTATGTATTTTATAAATTTATTATAGCGTTTGCATGTGAAATCTGCGCTCGCCAACCCGCCTGCCAAGCGTGGCGAGTACTAGCAATCCCCCCCCCCCAATGAAAATCATTGGGGGAGGCCTGTGTGTTCAGCAGTGGAAGGCTGAAATGAAGATGATTAATTTATTAAATACATAAAGTTGTCGGTATGTTGGCAGAATGTATAAAATTACGCGGGCACGTTTTTATTTCGATCTTGAGTAGGTATAGCTCGAGAATGCCTATTGCGTGGCCTGTGATACTGTCCCTGCGAGGGGCTAATGATGCGAGGCATGGGAGGGTGTAATGGGGACGATGGTGACCCTCATCGGAGCTTGGCTCCGATCGCACGAACTCTGCTCTGAGAATGAGCAGTTAGCGTGTTAGTATGCTAGATTCCTGCGCTGGCAGGAAGGGTGCGGCCCTGCCATCTTTGGACGTGCAGAGATGGCACTTGTTGTTAGCTGCGCGGGCAGGTAAGAGAGCCCAATGGGGGATGGTATCGCAGGGGGCATGATGGTCATTTTCTAAGGTTTGTTTTATGTACTTGTGTTATTGACTCGAAGCGGATTCGCGGCGAAAATAATAATATCATTTATTATTTTTATTTATTTATACATTCCCATTTCCAGCTTAAGCAAAATGACCGAAATAAGGTGTAAAAAAATAAAAAATAAATTCTATTCAAAGGTTCCAGATTTATGTTTCAAATAGATTCGTTTTAGGAACTCTTATCCGTCACCAGAGGGAATGTTCCGTCCCTTTTAGGCCCTTTATCAATCTTAAAGCGTTCCCTTTTCTTTTAACGAGGCGCACTTGTCGATTTCCCGTGGCCCGGACATTTTTACCAGACTCCGGAAATGTTGGGTTATTTTTAGAAATCCTTCCGGATCAGGAATAAGTAAACCTACTTTATTCACTGTCATTCTTTTGTGTAAAATTATTCATTATCTTAAACAATTGAAATATAAAGATATAATTGGACAATATCAGATACATTGGTAGAACTTTGCACCACCTTCTCCTTACTCTAATAGTTGTCCTCTACCTGAAGGTTGTCTGGGAGAGATCGCTATTAGCGATAAGACCGCCTAAATTGTGCATATTTCTGTAAAAATCATGTGTAATTTACTGGTATATATATGTGTATCAACATGGGTATTGTTTCTATGGTTTATCGGTTCGCTGATTACGAAAACAACAACGATTTTAAAATTCAACGTTGCGGACGTGAAATACCATCTCCCCTGTTGGGATGCGATGGGGTTGAAATGTCTATCAATATGGGTGTCGATTTTATGGTATTTGGGACGTTGATTTTAAAATAGAATATTGTGAACATAAAAAGTATTGAAATTATTTGTGCCAAATTGCAATTCCGTCGGTCCAGTTTTCTGAGCTAATCGGTTGTAACAGACGGATTGACAGACAGCCACACATGATCCCAACACAAAGGTTCTGTTTTTTCATTTGATGTATAGAACGAAACCTGCGTTATGCTAAAATTGATAAATCGCTATATCATATCATATCATATCGTGTTTTGATGGTCATGCTAGGGGGGCTGTATTAGTAAAGAATATTGTCTATAAAGAAGTTTTGTTGAGTTTTTTTAAAATTACTAAGTTTAACATTCATACATTCACTCAAAATCAAATCTAACGCGAGCGAAGCTTCGGGCAAAAACTAGTATGTCAATAATAATTATGATTGCTTAAGCATTTAAAAGTAGCAGGAAGCCGCTGCGGCCGCTTCCAACCGGCCAATCTGAAAGTCACTGGGGGAGGCCTATGTTCAACAGTGGACGTCCTAAGGCTGAAATGATGATGATGATGATGAAGCATTTCAAAAAAATAGGCGTATTGCTAAGTGACCTTACTGACATTTGGCTTATTTAGATTACTAACAAGTTTTAGCTTGCTGAACAAGGGCCAGAACAAGTTGACAGTGTGTACACAGTAATAATAAAAACATTGGGAACCACAACAACCCTGTGACCAAAAAGTAACTACAATCATCTATGCAACCAAAAAATGACTATAAAGGTCTATGCAACCAAAGATAAGTAGACGTCTAATTCACAGAAGCAGAGAGATTTTCCTTTCTGTTTAAAAAAAAAATAGAATATTTTTTCTGTATTCTAAATGACGCTGAACCATCCTCATTTGGCTTTAACTTTTTTAACATTCTGTAATATTTAAACTGCTTTTTATAATCCGTACGGAACCATTGCATCTGTTGCATAGTCTACTCACAAAGAAGGTTTCCTCCTTGGAATTGTCACAGCGACACAGATGGGAGGAGAGGCCATCTGTCCTCGTTAGAGCTCGGTGACTCCGGAGAGGAATCGGTAATGTGGATAATGTTTAATATTTCAGCCTGTGAAGTATTGGCTTTGTGTAATGGATGATCGAACAAGGCGTGTATAAAGGATATACAACGGGACCCGGAGACACGGAGCTCTGGAAGTCTGAATGCCGCAAAAGTTATTTCGTTATGGAGTCTTCGAATTACGAGAATTCTCTAGAAACACATTTAAACCTTTTCCCTCCTGCATATAAAAACTCAGTCAATCCTTTTAATTTACTAATTTAGCTTAATGATCGCATGATCTGTGTTAGAAGTTATGCTACCTTGAGTTTGCCATGAACGAAAAATCAAATAAATCTTTTCTTTTTCGATAAATAGGTCAACATTTCATTACTATAACAAAACAATTTATTTATGTTTATAATTTCAGCCGTAGGACAACCACTGCCAAACATAGGCCTCCCCCAGTGACTTCCAGATTTGCCGGTAGTAAGCGGCCTGTATCCAAGCGGCTTCCTGCAACCTTTACCAGGTCGTCTGTCCATCTTATGGGTGGACGTCCTACGCTGCGCTTGCCGGTACGTGACCTCCATTCCAGAACTTTTCTGCCCCATCCCTTTGCAGTAGTTATTACAAAGCAATGGCTGGTTGCGTTATTATGAATATTCAGCTATTTTAGTTAAAAATATAATTTATATTATATTAAAGGTACAGTGTTAAAAGCATCATCATTATTTATGTTAAGGTCCATGTTTTGTAGCAAAGGCTTCTAAGTTCTAAGCATCTCTAATCTATGACTGAACGTTAAATGTGAGCATATTATTATAATTATTTCACTCTCCATCCTTTGGAAAAACAACAATAAGGTATTCCAGTTATCCCCATCGTATGGTACAGTCAGCTGAGTATATGTGTACAATTTAGTTAGATTTAGTTTGCACCTCGCCTTTACCAGTACCCTTTTCCTTTTATAACATGTAATACCTACTTCAAGAATTTGTCAAAGAGATGATTTACTTAAGGCTTCTACTAAGTGACCAGTACATTACTGCCGCGGTTTGTTATGACTGCGTCGCTGGCAACTCAAAAATACTAAAAGTACAGTGACTAAAATTCAGGACAGTTTTTCTAGGGTTTATATTAGGGTTTATATATTTAAAATACCTACAGTTTGTGGTAATCCTAGTGCGGTGCAAATCACTATTTTGCTTCATTTTAAATGTCCGGTAGTGTTCATTATTTCAGCCACAGGACGTCCACTACTGAACAAAGGCTTCCCCCAATGACTTATCATCGGGGGAATTGGTATTATTATTTTACCACCTGTACTACCATATTTTATGCAATAAATACAATTTCTATTTCACACGAAGACGCTGCTACCCGTCTCGTGCTACAGGAATTAGTCACCTCTTACGACACGCCTTATATAAGTGATGGGGAAGTGTATTCTTTACGGCCGTCCCCACTATATAATAAACTTTGCTCGCCTACCTGCCTGCCAACCGTGGCGAGTATTGGCAATCCCCCCAGATGATAAGTCATAGGGTTAAGAGGTAGCAGTGAACGTCCTATGGCTGAAATGATAATGATGATGGTTCAAGTAGCGCGGTAAGGTCGTCAAAATAATTTCAAAGGGGATATCCTATTGGGAATAACATTTTCTTAAGGTTGGCATTACTCAAAGGTACTTAAATATATCGCGCTATCACACCCGGTATTCGCGGCTGACTGTACACATGTTTTCGGATACAAAGGGCAATTCTTCGCCTTCAGATCCCGTCTTTTATAACGTTTGATAAAGCACACGCTTTGTTTTTGTAAACAGGAACCCTTTGATAAGAAGGGTGTATGTGTTTTTATTCATAACCTTCGTTGGGCCCTTTAAAGTCACGCTTATTGAATTACTCTGTTTCCGTGCCGAAGATTATTGTTTTTTTTATTACAGGATATAAAAACCAAATATGTTTTTCAAGAGAACTTTTACCATACTTATCTTACTCATAATGTGTTATGAGAAAGTTTGAAGTTTCTTACATTCTTTCTGAATAATAATATATCTATTTCCGATATGTTATCTATAATTAATTTTATAAAAAAAATAAAAACCGACTTCAAAAAACTAAAACGCTAAAAATAATCTTAACACTTAAGTACCTAATCAGTTACTTTTGGAGTCGGTGCAAACGAAAACATCTCTCATTGATTGGCACCGACTCCAAAAGTAACTGATTAGGTACTTAAGTGTTAAGATTATTTTTAGCGTTTTAGTTTTTTGAAGTCGGTTTTTATTTTTTTTATAAAATTAACTTATTTCATCCATTTTAGTGATAAATCCTAATCAAAACAAATCTTACGAGTGCAAACATAATTTAACTGCTGAACACCGATTTCATTTCCTATTTTTCCACCCTTAGGGGTGAAATTTTTCCAAAAATTTTTATTATAGAATCTTTGAAGTATAAGCTATTCATTAAAAAAAGAATCATCAAAATCGGTCTACATTTGGCAGAGATATAGGTAAGATAGATACTAAAATCAGTTGGCGTGGTACGGAGTTTATGCAATGTATGATGATTTTCTTAAAGATCCCATCATCAGAATTTAACCAAATTTATATGGGACCATTCTGAAAGTATTACCTTTCAAACAAAAAAATAATTATCGAAATCGGTCAACGCAGTAACGAATGATCGCTGAACATACATAAAAAAAAAAAAAAAAAAAAAAAGATACTGACGAATTGAGAACCTCCTCCTTTTTTGAAGTCGGTTGTAAATAGAGAATTCGTTGAAAGAATAAGAAACAAGGTAATGGAAAAATAATTAATGTAAGCTCCCTACCTACTGAATTAACCTCTAGCACAACTATGAAGTTGTAAACAGGCAAGCAAGTATTATTAATATACCGTCATTAGTTATTCTATTGAATTTTATATGAAATGAAAGGTTATTCCCTATCCAACAATATTACGTTGCTTTAAGAAAAGTTTGTCATGACTGGAATGGTGCGGGAAAAGCTTTTGTTGTCTCCACGTTGAAATCTAGCCAAACATGATTTGACAAACTTTTGCTAAGCCAACCTTTATTGGGTGGAATATAAAATCAGATAGTTATACTTACGTTTATTCAATAAAAATAAAAATTCTAATAACACAAAAATAAACTAACCTAAAACTAAAAACTAACTACTCAAAAATAAAAGTGTGTCCATGAGGCATAAAGGCGCGAATGCTAGCAGCGTTTCCACGCTGAATGGTTAAACTAAGCCTTTGAGCGAGGAACGAGCCATAATTTTTATTTGTAATGCAATCAATATAAAAATTATTTAGTACTTGTAGCAGCCCTCTTTCGGGCACTTCTACAAGGCAGTTCCAATATATAGTTACCTCCGGTTCATCATCATCATCATCATTTCAGCCATAGGAAGTGCACTACTAAACATAAGCCTCTTCCAGTGACTTCTAGAAGCGGCCTGCATCCAGCGGCTTCCTGCAACCTATACCAGGTCGTCTGTCCACTTTGTGGGTGGACGTACTAGGCTGCGCTTGCTGGTACGTGGCCTCCATGTAGAACCTTTCTGCGTCATCTGCCGGTCAGTTCTACGTGCTATGTGCCCCACTCACTGGCATTTTAGAGCTTGCTAATACGCTTCAGGAACTACATGTTGGCTAGTGATGAGTAAAATCGTGTTGGTGTCACTAATTTACAAAACTATTCTAAGTGGGTTGCTTCCGACGAGGGAGCTAGGCAAATATTTGTAACATTTGCCATAGAAGGGTTCACCAGCTTTCAATTAACGGAATTGCGTACTCGGCCCGAGTGTAATATCTGCCCTGCGGTCCAGCCCTGTCCATTTGTTGTTCTGTCTTGGAATGCAATTTGAGTTTGTAAGTTTATGAGATGAAGACGTACCTATTAGTAGACTAACTACTACATCTACTTTGTTTCACGTCAACCTATCTACCACAAAACTAACACAATTTTTTCTCAATTGATGTAGATCTCTACGTGTCAGACTTAAAGTCGAAAATCGGTTTAATGACCTTTAAATTTCTGGATAGGTTGACCTTCCGTTGACTGTACCTAGTAAGAACTATGTATTACGAAATCTATTTTGTTTCTCGCACACTGCGAACATACAATAAGTGCTTTAATTCTATTGATCCTTTTTATTTAAGTAGAGACTCATTCAGAAGGGGTGTTTTAGATGAGCTCGGCTGAAAACAAACAACACTTTTTGGGGGTTTTTACCTCAAAAGAAAGAAACAGACCCTAGGATCACATTGTTGTCTGTCTGTCTGTCCGTATGTCTGTCAAGACCCTTTATCTCGGGAACGCGTAAGGGTAACAAGTTGAAATTTAAACCATAATACAGGTCAGGACAGGACAGGTCTGCAGTCCCTTGAAGCTGTAGCTTTTCAGTTTTTTGAAGTCGGTTTTATGATCTTTTTTATACAGGGTGTCCCTAGAAGGGTGTGTAGCGACATCTATCTCGCCACATACGAACTAAAACTGACGTTATCCTACATCGCTATATTAAAGTTATCAGAGCGATTGAACAATATGTACAAGATCCCGACAACAACCGTCGGGCAGTAGCCCACCAGACACAACACCCGTCTGGTCGGAGGATCCTCCCTTTTCAATGGTGAATGAGGAACTTCACACGCTGTTCCTCACTGCCCCAAAGGTGTACCAGCAGGCGTCGGGTGATAGAGGACACTAATACCTATCGATTGTGTACCCCCATGTATTTTTAGCGAAAATGAACCATTCTCGAGATATTTAGTTTAGAATGCATTTTGACCCGATTCCGAATTGATCCAGAAAAACACGTGTGATGATTAAACGTTTAGTATTAGAGTCCCAATTTTTTTATTAAAATAGTACAATAATGTACCTTTCTGAGTAAAGTATTATTTAAACGTTAGCATAAAACACTGCGGAAAAATAAACATTTATCTATTATATTGTTAATTTCGATAATTTGTCGGTCTGTCACCAGAGTCAGACTCTTCAAGATATTACGTAAACAAAAAACTTTTTTCTTGACGTGAGCGATTTTGATAAACGAGTGAGGCAAATGTTTGAATGTTTGTTATTCACGAACCAATTATCAAAATTGCGTATTCCGCCCGGTGGTCATATAACCCTTCGCTCACGCGGTCCGGTTCATTTGGTCCGTCTTGGAATGCAATTTGGGCTCGAATTGGATTTTCAATGAGGGCGGTTTCGGGTCAAGTTTTGAAGTTGGATAACTATAGGTACCTGTGGCTACCACTTAATTTATTTGGTGTATACTATTTTGTAATCGAAATTCAGTTAGTTTAAAGTTCTAAAAGTGGCTTTTAGCTTAATAAACTATTAGGATGCAAATTACTGAAATAATTACTTACGTAGGTTTTTTAACTTCGTGGTTGATGAGTGCGGCGGTAGTAGCTCAGTGGTCGGAGTAATACTCACTTCTTTGGATTGGTGTTCGAGTCCCAGCATGTACATCTTGATTTTCCGAATCAGTCTACTTGCTCATTGAGGAAAAACATTACAAGAAACCATACATATTTAAATCACACTGGATTAAGTGCGTGAAGAGCAAAGGGCTTCCTATAAACCCTTGCAGCATCTAGCTCAACGACCTCCGTAGCCATCTCTCAGGTCCCAGGTTCGATGCAGAAAACGAACTTTTGTATATTGTCACGGGTCTGAGTGTTGTGTTACCGTTGTTGTTTCCGATTTCTATAACACAAGTGTTTCAGCTACTTGCCTTAGGATTAGGCAATGAATGTGTTGTTGATGTTTTTTTTAATTTAGGATCATGGTCACTCATTCATATGCCCGTCTAAGAACGGGTCCTACAGCCAAAAATAACAGTAATAAAACTTTTTCTGTGTAAATACACTGCTATATTATTCGTTCTAGTAGCTCATCCTCATCGAGCCATTGAGAACAGATATCTATTAGATAGATAACTGACCATCAGAGACCGGGCAAAACAGATAACCCCCTAATGTCGGGCGAGCGTGTATCGGGCAAATTGGGTCCGATTGGACCGTCCTTACAATGCGAATTAATTAAACGCAGTCCGAGGCATCTTACTGATCCACCCTTGGGTGCCATTGTGTGGGTAGGTGCTAGCGAGCAGTAAGGCGGCTTTTGTAAGTTTTAATCCCACCCAAAACACAAATGTGAAAATGGGAGCCAAATTCATTATGCCTTCGCGTTCCACTTACCCGTGGTAGACCGGAAACACAATGGAAAACAAAAGAGAAAAAATTTATTGGCACGCGAAGGGATTGTGTAGGGTTTCCAAAATACAAATGTGAAAATGGGAGCTAAGTTCATAATTATGATAGTGTATGGTTTTCGACTTCACCAACAGAAGAATTAAGATTTAAAGGGTGCCAAGTTCTAGCCAAATGCCAAGTTAATCCTAAAATTTATTTATATTGAACGTAGAACATTCTTATGTGAAAACACAATTTCTTGTTTCTTTTCTGCTACAACAACGTTGGCTATTTAAAAATATGACTTAATTGTACAACTTTTTCAAAAAATGTATTTATCTTTAATATATTTTTATTTACTTATCTTATTTATCCTGTGTAATTTACTTGTATGGTCTGCAATAAAGAGTATCTATCTATCTATATACTTTCCCTACAAGTGGAGTGGGGATAAACTTTTTTCTTGTCTATCGTGTGGGGTGTCGTTGGATAGGTCCTTTTAAATATAATAAATAAATAATAAATATTGGACAACATCACATACATTGCTCTGATCCTGTGGTAAGTAGCCAAAGCACTTGTGTTACAGAAATCAGAAACAACGACGGTACCACAACACCCAGACCCGAGACAATATAGAAAAGTTTTTATTCTACATTGACCCGACCGGGAATCGAACCCGGAACCTCAGAGATAGCGACACCAAGTCCGGTATGCTCGCTTCTCGGCTACGGAGGTCGTTAAATAGAATTTGCAAACCGCAAACACCATTTTTCAATTCACGAATCCGTTTGCGCAATATTAAGCTTCAAATGCTGAGAGGGAACCTTTTTGACACACCAGAAATCCTTTGTAAGGTTGGGACCGTTGCGCAAAGGAAACACAGTTGATCTCTATACTAATTCCAATGTAATGCGTCATAAATTAGGATAACATACACTTATATACTAACTGCAATTGGGATGAAGGGAGCTACACACTACACCTTCATTGTTTTTTATTGTTATGTATTTCTAATTTTATATTCGTGTGTGTGTCAAATAAATGCTTTCTATTCTATTCAAAGTGTATTTTTTTGTTCGAGTCAAAGTGTCCCTTGGCCAGCGAAATAGTTGTTTCAAGAAATGTGAAAAAAATCACGTCAGTAGTTTTAAAAATGAAGTTTGAAGGAAAACTATTATAGCTAGGCAGGCTTTACTTACCGAGTTTACTTGTAAAATGTACTTAGAGAAGAAAATTACTTAGCTAATGTTGTTAATTAAGTGCCGCATATTGTAAAATGAAACTACGGAACCCGAAGCGTAGCCTGAAACGCACTTGGCCGGTTTTATGTGTAAAAAATAGACGCATTCATGCATATAGATTTATTGATTTTCAAAAACCATTTCAAACTCTCTCGAATATTGAAAAAATAAACAGTGTCCCTAATTGCTAAACTGAACCAACCAAGCAGAAAACGATTGCACATATCAAAAACATCAAAATAAATATTATCATACATCCCCTTGCAATACACAGTTTACCCCACCCTTCTTCATGTCAAGTCACAGTAATATGGCGCTTTATTGCAGTAACTCCACTACATAAAAAGGCTTGAAATTACGGAAAAACCGCATCTGAAGATAAACTTTTATTCACTAGTCAGTTTCGATAGACAAACTTATACAGGGTTACATTTTACGGTAGTGCCAATTTTTCAGGGACCATTCAGAATCGGTAACTAAATTGTTCTATGTAAAAAACAAACTAATTTTTTTTTAGTTCTTCTTCAAATGCAGAATCATTTGAAAAATAGAATACGTAGAAAATTTACGTTTACTCGATTAAATGCACCGTATGTGCACTGCATGAGGTTCCTGTTGGAGCGGCGTCGGCGTACGCCTGTGTAGGTACTCTGATGAATGACGGCGCATTCCGCGTTTTATTTATTTTTCGAAAAATTTTAAGTGTATTTTACCCCAGGAACACGACTGAAATTAATTACGATAAATTAGTATTTTCATATTGTTTTAAAAACCTTATTTTTAAAGTTTGGCACTACCTTGAAATGCAACCCTGTATAAGAATTTTGCAGTTAACAGTGATGATGTTTGTATTTCAACGGAATTACGCGGCAACAAAAGATAAGTAAGGGAAAGTGTCTGTCGGACTCTAAAACCCCAAAAACAAATATCAAATTCAAATTTAATTCACAAACCAAATAGTATAAACGTCCGTGATATTGCAGACAAACTGCAGGAGACGCCTACGCTGGTACGGCCATGTTTTGCGGAAACCGGCAAGCTACGTAGGAAACAAATGTCTGGCTATGCCGCCACCGCCAGGTCCTGGCAAAAGGGGTAGACCCAAGAAATGCTGGCTTGACGTTGTGAGGGCTGACATGCGTGCCAATGATCTCACAACTAGAGACGCTCAAGACCGCGCGAAGTGGAGGAGCAAATCAAGGAGAGCGGACCCTGGGCTCCAAAGCAATGGCTTTGGACGCAACCGGGATTGACCGTAAAGATAAAGAAGATTTTACTTAAAGGTGAAAACGAAACTGTTCGTTAAATAATGAACTTATGTCTACCTTCCGCACTTAGAGATGTCACTTAACTTTACCCTTTGCGTTCCACTTACCCGTGGTAGACCGGAAAAACAATGGAAATGGAAAGTAGGGAAAACTTTAATAAGAAGAATTTTTGCGATTTCGATGTTGGTCCCATAGAAAAAGTTAATGTAATTTAGCCGTAGAATAACCCCTTAAAGTTTTATTTCACCTTTTCGTTACACCCTGTATATGAGTGCGGTAGTTATAGTTGAGTTTCTGCGTACTATTATTTGACTGTCCCCGTGTCCCAGCATTCGCCATCAGAACTGTTTACGACGATTCCCATAAAACGGGACATATGCGATATTTTCACTGCGGATTCCTATGGAGGACGTTTCGCAATTCGTATTGTTTTATTGTCCTTTGTCGTTTTATTAAAGTATATAACATGATAAATGGTTTCAGATTAATCTAAACTACAAGTTTCTTGTTCGACATTCGTGCTAAGTATTTGGAAGCCATGTTTTTGCTGCATTTGAATATTGCAAAGATAAAGATAAATTTATTTACTAAAACACGTGTGAAACATATTACATAATTATCATGCATTATGGTTGTTGTTACATTTTCTAAAGTGTCAACATGTTTTGGCAAAGTCGCCGTGTAAAATAATAATATTAGTTTAAATTACATAATTAATGTCAGAAATTACTAAATATATTGAATTGATTGTTTACATTATAAATTAATAAAATTAAGAAAGAAAAAAAAACATAATAAGTTGAGAGTATTATAATAACATTTGTCAATTAACAATTTTTTTAGTTTTTTCTTAAATAGATTGCAAATTGTAAATCTTTTGGAAACCATAGAAATAGAACATCCAGAACGATAGTGACGATTGTTTCCTACAAAGCGGACTGGCAAAAGTGAGGCAAGAAAAACATCTTTGAATGCGTAAGTAAGTCGTGTTTAGGCTCGACAAAACGCACACAAGTAATAAAGAATGTTGCCTATACAGAGTGTAACGAAAAGGTGAAATAAAACTTTAAGGGGTTATTCTACGGCTAAATTACATCAACTTTTTCTATGGGACCAACATCGAAATCTCAAAAAAAAAATGACGTTTCCATACAAACTGATGCCAGCTGGTCGCGTTTTAGTATGGGAAAGTGTTTTTTTATTGCGATTTCGATGTTGGTCCCATAGAAAAAGTTGATGTAATTTAGCCGTAGAATAACCCCTTAAAGTTTTATTTCACCTTTTCGTTACACCCTGTACATTAAGTTTTACCCAAAAGTAGGGGGTTGGGTCAGAGTATAGGTAACGGGGCGCTGCTTCATTTTACGGACGCGGACTAGGTTTCTGGCCGTTCTATTTCTATGTTGGAAACTAGCAAAAGAGATATTACACGTTGCAGTCAACAAAGCAGCAGCAGAAGAAGCGTTTTCTTGTAATAAAGTAAAAATATTTTTTAAGAAAGATTTAAACTTCGATCCTTGCATTGGCTGCGCTGTATTATCTATGGTCCTATTTTATTGCTTATTTTTTTAATAGGTTATTTTTGTTCAAAAAGGTACATTCTTCACTGGGAGACTACCATCATAAAAAAAAACCTACACAATTCGTAATAGCTGCGGCTATTTGGTTTATTAAAGAATAGGGTCTTTATATTTGCAATTTCAATGTAGGTTTCATAACTTAAGTTGTTAGATAGATAGATACTCTTTATTGTACACCATATAAAGAAGTTACAATTTGTGTTTACAGAAAGATGCACAATTTAGGCGGTCTTATCGCTAAAAGCGATCTCTTCCAGACAACCTTCAGGTGGAGGACAAATAAGAAGAAAGGGGAAAGTGGTGCAGAGAGCTTAGTGTGAAATTTAATATACCTAATTGATAAATATATAAGTCCAGATAGAAATTAACATAACAATATACTTACATACATAACAATAATATAATAATAAATGCATACAATATACATAAAATATATGCATATAAAATATATATATGTTGTTGTGTGTTGTTTGAGCAGTAAATTCACGCCCTGAGAGGACGGTAAGTAATAGATGAAAATATACGGATATTTTATACTCCGCCACTGACTACATTATCTTCATTACCTCAAAGTTGACTGGTAGAGAATATTGTATAGCATTAACTCCGCCAATTGTACTTACTTAAATAAAGTTTAAATAAATAAATGAGAACCTTTAATGGTGTTGATGTATGATCAGTATAGTTGCCTTACAAGCAATTTAATTCGGTTCGAAAAAACAACACTAAGTATGACCCAATATAGGTACAATCATGAGGAAGTATTAGTAGGTAAGTTTATGAAATAAAAAATCTATTAAACACTGTCAATTAATCATATTTATTATTACCATATAATATTAAGATCCCGAGCCTCATTTATCATCATAAAAAAAAAAAACTATTGCGCGATGTAATAGACAACCAACGGTAACTAATTTATACAAATGTGTATCCTTTTTTTAAACACTTACTAGTAGCACTGGTATATATTATTAAAAGACAAATAATAATACCTGCATTGTACCAAATCCTCAGATTTTGTCTAAACATACCCTTCGATTCTTTGGGTATTAACCTTAGTTTTTTTTACAAACATTTGTAAAAATGGTATAATTTTTTTGCAGTGGGTCGATGACTTTCTCTAGCTCAATGGTTTCCACAGAAAACCAGCGCCATGGCAACCTTTCCCATTGCAAAATAGCTGAGTGGCAACCATTTTGGTATCATATCACAGTTTCTTTTTGCATTTATTCGTTTATTGTAAGTAATTATTTGTGATATGAACCAAATAAATATTTTTATTTCTTTCTTTCTTCTTTCTTTTTATTTACCGTAACTTACTACGTGTTTCATTTTACTCATTTTTTAACGTTTACATATTTCAGATACTTCCTACCCTATTTTTCTAAAATATTCGTGTTGTTGCGCCCCCATAAGACATGGCGTATGCGTGCGGCGCGCCTCCGCAGCGCACACGCCCCGAATTCTGGTCCTATATCATTTTTATGATGCAGAGTAGAAGTAATTGCGCGTTACTGCTTACTGCTAAGGCGTAAGGCTCACCTTCTTTTGAAGCGAAGATATAAGGTTTATAGATTCTTTAATTCTCAATAAAACCATAACAGCACTTACTTGAGAATAGAATAAACTAAGTAATTCACATTCACATCATTCGCGCCGATATTATAAAAAGTATTGGCTAAATAAACATATAACTTACTTGCAAGAATAGTTTTAATGGCAATTTTTTATTAAATATTAACCAGTAAAGCCTAATCCACAACTTCTTGAACATACTGTGCAAGTTTATTTTTAAATAAATTAAAGGAGTCAATACTTTTTATTGATGGCGGTAGTTTGTTAAAGGGAGTTGTTAAAATGTAGGGAGCTACAATATTAACCCCTCAGAAAAGCAATATGAGACACGGTTTCATGCAACCGCTAGGTGCTAGGCATCAAACCAGTTATATCTTTACCATAAGGGCACACGGGGCCTGTGCGCAGGGCCCCCGGCCTCAGGGGGGCCCCAAAGCACTAAAACATGTTTGTCAACCTAAGAAACATTGTTAACTGAAAATAAAGAAAAGAGGGTCAAAGCCTAGAAAAATTTTATTCAAAAAAATAAAACCGACTTCAAAACACTGAAATGCTAAAAATAATCCTTATTTTTAGCATATCAGTGTTTTGAAGTCGGTTTTATTTTTTTAAATAAAATTTACTTATTTCATCTATTTTTAGTGATAAATCCTAATCTAACTGCTGAACACCGATTTCATCCCCTATTTTCCTACCCTTAGGGGTGATTTTTATTTTTCAAACTTTTATCATAGCATCTTTGAAGTATAAGCTATTCAATAAAACAAAAATCATCAAAATCGGCTCATATTTGTCGAAGATAGGTAACAAGAACCACAACCAAAATATTATATGGGTATATATTTGTTGATTTTCTCAAAAAGTTCTTAATCAATTTCGATAAAATTTATATGGGACCACCTCTGAAGTATGATCTACCAAACAAAAAAAGAATCATTAATAAATCATCAAAAAAAAAAACATACAGTCGAATTGAGAACCTCCTCCTTTTTTGAAGTCGGTTGAAAAGAAGAGAAAATTTAAAACTATTCCTACCAACTTCGAACGGAGATATGAGATTATTTTTAGAAGTTATAAATTAGCAACAGTATTTCATTTTTACTTTGCAATAGGGCCCCCAAATTCTTGTGTGCCCCAGAGCCCCGCGATATGTTAAGACGGACCTGCATCCAACACTGCTGCTTAGCCACACGGCTGTCTGTTCTTATTGAATTTGTCGCGTGATATTCGCACTGCTTCGGCACGACTATTATTCCATCCCGAGTATTCCCAAGTCGTGCAGAAATCGCGCCGCAGCCGCGCTGTTGCCGCACAGAGCAGTCAGTTTATGAGGTACCATTCTCTGCAGCGGGATTGCAGAACAGCCGCGAGGTCACGTCACCTTGTCAAAAGTGTCAAAAATTTTAGGCAAAAAACCCTAACGATTTTCGTAGTTAAAAAGTTTATGTCACTGACCCGCGGATACTGAAACGATACTCAAAAACTTTAATAACGTCGGTCATCATAACTTGATATAAATGATTTATGGACAAGGAAAAGAAAGTACCTAATAACATAATATTATTATGGTCACAAAGATATTCATTGATATTGGCAACCTCCGTAGCCGAGAGGCGAGCATGCCGGACTTGGCATCCCTATCTTTGAGGTTCCGGGTTCGATTCCCGGTCGGGTCAATGTAGAAACGAACTTTTCTATGTTGTATCTGATCTGGGTGTTGTGGTACCGTCGTTGTTTCTGATTTGTGTAACACAAGTGCTTCAGCTACTTAGCTTAGGATCAGAGCAATGTATGTGATGTTGCCCAATATCTATAAATACATTCAAAACAAAGTCGGGTTAGTTACACCATTTATAAGTCAAGAACGGCTGGACCGACTTTTATGATCTTTGTTCTGTTGCATTTGTCTCCGCATCGAATCGCAGAATAACTCTTAAAATATCAAAAAAAATATATATATATATGCAGGCGGTACGATGTTCGCCAGGACAGCTAGTTTATATATGTTTATAACATTCAGTACCTCTACCATAATCAACAGTGCGTAAGCATTGTTAGTTATATGTCAGACTCAGAAGAAGAAAGCAAAGCAAGGTTAAAGTAATACCTACAGCTATGCTTTATGATATTATAGTAAGCCCTTGATTCTGGTAAATGGTACGTAATATAAATAATGCATCTTTGCTTTTAAGTGGATCACAAGCTTTATTCCGTGTTGCCTCAGCGCACCGCTCGCATCCCCGCCATCAGTTTTGATTGAACAGTGTCAATGGGCCTTTATAACGAAAACGTTTTGGGTCTTATGCGAACTTGTTTTACGCACTTCTGTAAGATGAGATAAATTAATTTGAAAGTATATTTAATGGTTGCAGGGAATTCTAATAAATGTATAGTTTTGTATGCTTGACAGTCACGCTGTAAATGCTAAATGGAATTAGCTGAAATTTAGCACACATAAAGATACATAATCGTTTTTGTGTACAGGATGATCATTATCATCATCAGCAGATCAGCCATAGGACGTCCACTGCTGAACATAGGCCTTCCCCATTGACATTCATTCCTAATTCTGAAGTTTACGTAGACAAAGTTGCGGGCGAAGTTACGATTCTACATACCTCGGGCATCCACTGACTTCCAGATTGGCCGGTTGGAAGCGGCCTGCATCCAGCGGGTTCTTGCAACCTTTACTAGGTCGTCTGTCCACCTGTGAGTGGACGTGGCCTCCATTCTACCTTTCTGCCCCTTCGGCCGTCAGTTTTTAATTTTTTTATTTTAAATATTGGACAACATCACATACCTACATTGCTCTGATCCTATAATAAGTAGCTTAAGCACGTGTGTTACAGAAATCAGAAACAACGACAGTACGACAACACCCAGACTCGAGATAATTTATAAAAGATATTTTTCTACTTTGACCGACCGGTAATCGAACCCGGAACCTCAGAGATAGCGACACCAAGTCCGGTTCTACGTGCTATATGCTCCGCCCACTGCCACTTTAGCTTGCTAATGTCTATCTACAAGCTTAGTATGAATTAATAAATAGAGCATTCGCAGCTCCTTTGTAAGTTCGGATTGGTGTGATAGACGTCCATTACGTTCGCGATTGTTAAGATTGGTGTGACAGACAGCAGTCAAGCAGGATTAGTTGATCAAAGTTTAGCGAGTTGATATCTCAGTCGGAGGCACCTGCGCGGATACGAGAGTTGTTCTACTGGTGCAGGTATACTCCGCCGCGAATATGACAATATAATAAAATAAATAAAATACTTTATTTTTGCAAAAATGCTATTGATGGAACTTGTTCTAGTGGATTTTATAATTTTTTATATAACTTGGTTTACGGTATATGTATAAGTATAATTAAAAAACTAAATAATGAGTTTACATGTATTATAACAAGTTTTTTTTTAATTAGTTCAAAAAGTGAGAAATGAGAGACGAAGAGGCCGAAGCTACTTCCATTTCCAGTCTTTCTACAAATTCACATACTGTTAGAGGGGATCCTCTAACTAAATAAAAAGGTATGTGCGAAAGCACAATTAATTACTTACTACGCATGAAGAAGTACGCTCCGATGACAGCTGACAGCTAGTACCAGGAACCGCTCATAGGGATGTTCCCAGCAATCGATTCCCCGCTAACAATACATTGCTCTAATCTTATGAAAAGTAGCTATAGCACTTCATCTTTCATCTATGTAGCCATAGGACGTCCACTGCTGAACACAGGCCTCCCCCAATGACATTCATTGGGGGGGATTGCCAATACTCGCCACGCTTGGCAGGCGGGTTGGCGAGCGCAGTTTTTTATAAGATTTCGCACGCAGACGCTGCTGCCCGTCTCGTGCTACAGGTATTAGTCGCCTCTTACGACACGCTTCCTGTCGGCGGTGAGGAAGTGTATTCTTTACGGCCGTCCTCACACGACACTAGCTATAGCACTTGTGATATATAAATCGGAAACAATGACGGTACCACAACACCTAGACCCGTGACAATATAGAAAAGTTCGCTTTCTACATTGACCCGACTGGGAATCGAACCCGGGACCTCTGAGAGAGATAAAACTTTGACCAAGAATCTACAAGTCCAGTTTTATGTAAATCTGTTTAGGTATCATCGAACAAACGTCTAAACTTTATTATTACAGATTCAGTTAGATTTGTATTGTTGCTAAAATATTTCGTTTATGTATGATATTATTCGGGAATATCTAACTTTACGTGTTAAATTGTAAAAATCATGATTGTAATCAGTTAAGCACCTTGAATAAATAAATAAAAAATCAAATAAATTGCAGCTGAGTGTACCTGGTCTACGCTACCTAATTGCTCTGCAGTAATTTTCCAATTTTCCCTAATGACGGTTCTAAGCGTTACGTACGAACAGGGCCTGCACTAATGCATTTCGCTTTCTACATTTTGAGCGCTATAGAAACGTTAGCCCAAGTTGCCCTGACCGCAAGGTAATGTTATTTTGGTTGTAAGATATCTAATTTGCAATAATACTCGTAATGCCAGAGCATTTTTGAATTAAATAATTTGTGATAATACTTATTCTAATTTATCTAACGTTATTTATATTGTTTTCGGTCATAATACTTATAATTGTTAAATTTTGTGAGTCAATAATCGTAACTGTAATTTTTTTCTAAACTGTGGAAACTGTCCGTATTTTGCAGAAAATAAAGCTTAAGTATTAGCAGAATAAACAAACATTGAAATATCTCATAAACAAATCTTAACAGCTGATCTTATATTTATTTATTTTCATAGCATCGTTTTTGTTGTTTTAGGGAGGGACCTAGTTGAGCCACAGAAGGAAGTAGATAATGTAGTCTCATCATGATCAAATGTTAACGCCGTTAGCGTTACAGCAGATAGAGAATAGAATCGATAAGTCGTCTCGTAGGCCTAGTAATCGCTACAACTTACTCAACTCGATTCGAGTAAGTTATGCCTCACTGATTATACCAACTTGACTGGGCTGTGAGTTCTAGTCGACACCTGCGATCAAGCTAATTTATCCTAAAGTGGTATAATGATAGGGCCAATTCTGCCAAATACATTACGGTTTCAATCTGCGAGATAATAAATCTTCTATAAATACAAAAATGAATCTCTATTTCCCTTGACGCGCGAGAACGGGTGAAACAATTTCGCTAATTCTTTTTTTGTTGTGTTAATTATTGTCAGGAGAAGGTTCTTAGGAAAAAATATATGAAGAAAATTGCGCAGAAAATTAGAGACCTCGCGTACAAAGTAGTAAAAAATAAAATTGGACCATATCACATATATTGCTCTGATCCTATACTAAATAGCCTAAGCACTTGTGTTACAGAAATCTTCTGATTACCGTCGTTGTAGAAACCAACACCCAAACCCGAGGCAATATAGTTTTTTTTCAACATTGACCGACCGGGAACCGAACCCGGGTCCTTCGAGATAACGACACCAAGTCCGGTATGCTCGCCTCTCGGCTACATAACAGAGGTCGTCACTACTGAGATGGTGTTACTGTAGGGATAACATGAACGCGACATTGTAACTATACCTTAATGTTTACCTTTTCCTATTCTTTAATAAATGTTTTATTTTGAAATATCAAGTGCATTCAATCACAAATTGAATCAAGTTTGACGAGCTTTAAGCATCGGAGTTGTTACAAGCTTTTCAGTTTTGAATTAATCGATTTAATAAGATTCTTCTCATTTTCAAATTTAAAATAGACTTTTACACTTTTTACGTTGTTGATTTGTAACTTTGTTTATAACACAAACAATTTTGGTTTAAATAAAAAAAATCGTAGACAATCTCCTACGTTATTATGACTACGTGGGACGTAGTCGGCGTCGTAGCGTTGTGATAAATTGTTTTGGAAAAATATTCCGCTTTTCACAGAGATTACTACAAAGACGATATTCCCCTTAAGGTTGCTTCCACCTAATTGTATTTGATCCGGCCGATGTTCAATATCCGCACTGCCTAACTAAACATTGTTTTTTAGCGATTTTATAAATTGTTTTTTTTTCAATGCTGACGTGGATAGAAGCTAAGCGTAATGGAGATAAATCGTGTGTTAGAAATATGCTTTAAGCGACATAGATAATATCAATTCAATTAAATATATTTATTGCGTTCTATAATGTTACAATATGTGCAGTTTCTGGGAACATTCCCCAGGAATTTATGCATTAGAAGTAGAACGTGTTGTTCGATGCGACTGGTAACTTAGCGGTTGGAGTCTCACTCACCTCATTATTGCCATTAGTCGTGAATTCGAATCCCAATACGAACTTTTGGATTTTTCAGATTTTGTGTACGGCTATAGGTCTTTTAGCAGTTGTGTAAAACGAATAACTAGATTCGCCGCATCAAAATACATGGTTAAGCATTTCCTGATTGACTAGTAACGGGTCAATGTGTTAAAAAAAAGAAGACTGCAGTTTTCTCTTCTATGGAAGAATTAATAATAGAAATCAAAACACTAATGTTGACGAAAACTATCGAGACACCATTACAAAAAAGAGGAAAACGACTTAATAAAATAAACAGTCAATAATAATCTTTATTTGCGCAAAATGTGGTAACTAAATACTTTGTTATGAAAGAAAATTCATGTTTTGCCATCGTGGTATTATGCAAAAATAACATAGATTTTGACGGTCTATGGGAATGTGAGTGAATCAGACACGCCAATCATCATTAGTAAACATATACTCGTATTTTCTTACTTCACTTTGCTTAGAAAATTATGACACCGTTACGAACCTTTCGAAGTGTGTAAAATCGTTCTCCTAATCATCATCATCATCATCATTTCAGCCATAATACGTCCACTGCTGAATAGAGGCCTCCCCTAATGACTTATCATCAGAGGGGATTGCCAATACTCGCCACGCTTGGCAGGCGGGCTGGCGAGCGCAGTTTTTTATAAGTTTTCGCACGAAGACGCTGCTACCCGTCTCGTACTACAGGAATTAGTCGCCTCTTACGACACGCCTCCTGTTGGCGGTGGGGAAGTGTATTCTTTACGGCCGTTCTCCTAAAATTCATTTGGAAAAGAAAATGTGTATACATAGAATCTGTATTTTTAGTTTCGGGGGCTGATGATGAAGTTTATGGGATGAACGCTAAACAGTATGTTAGCGATGCTGTTTTTACGTCTAATTCTGTTAAAAAAAATAAAGACACAGTTAAGGTACGACTTACGTATTGGAATGGCGTTTCTAAATACCAGCTTTATGTGTAAATTGACTGAAATGCCTAAAAAACCCAATAAATTTGCTCTAACTATGGCGTACGGAGTGGTAGATTCCTCAAGTCAATTTCTAATATTGTTTACCAACAAATTAAAAAATATATAAATATAAACTTACCACTTCATGACGGGATGCTCATATGCCATTTACCCAGTGTTTTTCGGGTTAAATTTCCAGTTTGGATCAATTTAGAAAACGATTAACGAGCTCTATAGCAGAGAGGCGAGCATATCGGCATTGGTGTCGCTATCTCTGAGGTTCCAGGTTCGATTCCGGTCAATGTAGAAAAAATAACTTTCTATAAATATTGTCTCGGGTCTGGGTGTTGTGGTACCGTCGTTGGTTCTAATTTCTGTAACACAAGTGCTTAAGCTTCTTATCATAGTACCTGAAGGTCCTATTTTTAAATTCCTTTCAGGTGGTGATTTAACATCTCAAATAAACAGTTTTCACTATGAGACCAACAAGGAAATAGCAGACAAAAAACCGGCCAAGTGTGAGTCGCGCACCGAGGGTTCCGTACAAACCTGTAGGTACCGTTATGAGTAAAAGTTCACCCATCACGACAATCGAGTCATAGTTATGGTATTTTTATTGCAAAATGAAATCCATAACATTACGAAAGTAAATTGCGGTTTACGATTTATGACGTATTAAAAAAAAACTAATTACTTGATCTCGTTCAAACCAATTTTCGCTGGTAGTTTTTATGGTAATGTACATTATATTTTTTTTTTAGATTTATCATTCTCTTATTTTAGAAGTTACAGGGGGGGGGGGGACACACATTATACCACTTTGGAAGCGTCTCACACGCAAACTATTCAGTTTAGAAAAAAATGATATTAGAAACCTCAATATAATTTTTAAAGACCTATCCATTTATACCCCACACGTATGGGTTTGACGAAAAAAAAAATTTCGAGTTTTAGTTCTAAGTATGAGGAGCCCCCAAAATGTATTATTATTTTTATATTTTTTTGTGAAAATCTTAATGCGGTTCACAGAATGCATCTACTTACCAAGTTTCAACAGTATAGTTCTTATAGTTTCGGAAAAAAGTGGCTGTGACATACGGACGGACGGACAGACGGACAGACAGACAGACAGACATGACGAATCTATAAGGGTTCCGTTTTTTGCCATTTGGCTACGCAACCCTAAAAATACTTCACCATACTATTCGCCGCTAAGCCGTCACCTGTTGTAGATTGTTTAAAAACTTTTTTTTCTGAGATTTTAATGTTGGTCTATGCTTGGTGTTTCCTTGCGAGATCGAATCAGAAATGAGGAGATCCGTAAACGAACAAAAGTCGCTGACATAGCCCAACGGATTAGCAAGCTGAAGTGGCAGTGGGCGGGGCACATAGCACGTAGAACTGACGACCGATGGGGCAGAAAGGTTCTAGAATGGAGGCCGCGTACCGGCAAGCGAAGCGTGGGACGTCCTCTCACAAGGAGGTCAGACGACCTGGTAAGGGTCGCAGGAAGACGCTGGATACAGGCCGCTTCCAACCGGCCAATCTGGAAGTCAATGGGGGAGGCCTATGTTCAGCAGTGGACGTCCTATTACTGAAATGATGATGATGATGAATGTTGGTCCCTAGTAAATCTTTTTGTCTATAAGTTAATTAAGCAAGACAACAAAGTTAATGAATATTCTGTCAACTTATCAATGCAGGAACTGGCAATGATACACTACGGTGTGACAGTCAGCCCTCTAGGTAGGCTTTAGAGGCCCGTATTATTCATGAGGTCTCTTCGGGGCGGGTTCAATATAATAAACACGGATTAATATTGAGCGGTTCCGTACACCCGGTAATGTACGCTGTTTGACTTTCATGGGTTCCGTCTAAGTATGTCGCAGTCACTGCTCATTGTTAGTGTTACCAGGTTTTACCAAAAACTCTTGATGATTTTCTGATCTAAGCAAGTTGGTAACTAAATTACTCTCGAACACACTATTTATGCTACAGCTCGATGGACCGACGACCTTAGGAAATGGCTGGCAGTGGTTGGATGAAAAAGCGGAAGATCGTGCTTTTTGGCGCTATTTGGGGAAGGCTTACTTCTAGCAGTTGACTGCAATAGGCTGACATGATGATGATAACACCATTTACATAATTTGTAAGGTATTCGCAAGTTTACCGGACACAATGAACCAAAACCAAACTAATTTATTTCGGCGAATAGGCCTAAACTGAGTTCTTTTACAGGTCTAATTTTTTTTTCTATCTTCCACTACTTCGGAACAATTGTTAACGCTGAGAAAAAGCAGCGCAAGAAACTCGGTCACTGTTGACAGCCTTTTTTAACCCCCGTCGAAAAAGAGGGGTGTTATTCATAATATGATGAATGGCATGAATCTTTTCTATTTTGTTTCTATGGTACTGTCTATGATCCGGAAATTGTTGCGTATAATGCCCCACTATTAACGATATAGTAATCGGGTTTTCAAATGCAAATAAATTTAATTTCATTAAATTGTCAAGAACTGTCTCTGTATCCTTTGTAACTGTGTCCCTTTAACTGCAAGCTATCTTGTTTTTTTCTAATGTCAAAATCTATTTTGACATAAGCCTAAATAAACAATAAACCATCATTCGGTAACCCGTCAATTTAAAGACTAGACTTTTGGGTAAAATCCTGATCGAACACAAAATGCCTGCGACACATCAGTTGTGGTTGAATAATATTGAGTTGGGGGAGCGATATTACAGTTTCACCATGGATTACACATTATGGTGTTCTCGTAATTTAGATGGCAACATTAATTTTAGCAATTCCGACGGAGAATATTAGTTTTCGCGATCTCGGTAGTGGAATGGCAAGTGCCAATTAGAATACAAAATGTTTCGGGTTGATATTGTCATTGATAGTCAATAAAATCGGCCAAGTGTGAGTCGGACTCACGCACGGAGGGTTCCGTACCATTATTTATAATATTCTGTGAATATTTCAAGCGTCTACCTGTTGCCGTTATTAAAATTAAGCAAAAAACGGCAAGAAAACACGTTTGTTGTATGGGAGCCCCACTTAAATATTTATTTTTTCTGTTTTGTTGTTATAGCGGCGAAAGAAATACATCATCTTTCAAAATGTCAACTGCCTAGCTATCACGGTTCATGACATACAGCTTGGTGACAGACAGACGGACAGCGGAGTCTTAGTAATAGGGTCCCGTTTTTCTCTTTAGGTGCGGAGCCACAAAAGCCTACAAAAGTAAATCTAATATTTTAATAACCTATTATGAAGTCTGACTTTAGGACAGATTTAAAAACTTGGTACCTAAATTAAGTGAGTACTATCACTTAAAAACATACTCGTAGATTGCAGTTTTAGGAGTTTTAAGTGATTTGTACTTCAAATAATAGGCCTTTCCCAATGATTTTTATTGGGGGGGATTGCCAATACTCGCCACGTTTGGCAGGCGGGTTGGCGAGCGCAGTTTTTTATAAAATTTCGCACGCAGACGCTGCTGCCCCTTTCGTGCTACAGGAATTAGTCGCGTCTTACGACACGCCTCCTGTTCGTCAATAAATTTGAATTGTTTTCACAATCACACCAATTATCTAACCCAAACTAAGCAAAGCTTATACTATGGCGACTAAATAACGGATAAACATACTTAAATACTTTTATAAACATCCATGACTAAGGTACAAATACTCGTGCTCATCACACAACATTTGCCCCTTTCGGTATTCGAACCCGCAACCGCTGGTTTTGGAACCGCAACTGCTTAGAGGTCTCTGACTAAACTTAATAACTTATATTAGGTGATATTAGCGGAGTTATTTCAAATTAAAATTAAAATGATCCTACATAATATTTAAGTTTTTTACTCAATCACGCATCAACGGCAGATATGTAGATAATATATGGCTTTTGGCATTAAGTCCGCCTACTGTACTCACTTGTACAATAAAGTTTCATCATCATCGTCATTTCAGCCATAGGACGTCCACTGCTGAACATAGGCCTCCCCCATTGATTTCCAGATTGGCCGGTTGGAAGCGGCCTGCATCCAGCGTCATCCTGCGTCCCTTACCAGGTCATCTGACCACCTTGTGAGTGGACGTCCTACGCTGCGCTTGCCGGTACGCGGCCTCCATTCTAGAACCTTTCTGCCCCATCGGCCGTCAGTTCTACGTACTATGTGCCCCGCCCACTGCCACTTCAGCTTGCTAATCCGTTGGGCTATGTCAGCGATTTTTGTTCGTATAATAATATACCTCAGTGTCTAAAGATGAAAGTCTACAACCAGTGTGTGTTACCAGTGATGACATATGGAACTGAAACGTGGCCTCTCTCTATGGGCATCATAAGAAAGCTCAAGGTCGCACAGCGTGCTAAGGAAAGGGTTATGCTCGGTGTTTCCCTTGCGAGATCGAATCAGAAATGAGGAGATCCGTAAACGAACAAGTTTGAAAGTTTAATAGGTAAATAAACAACAGAACGAATTAAAAAAACATTCAAGCTACTGTATTTATGTCAAATACTGTAAAAGCTAGTATAATTGACAAGTTACTAACCATTAAGATAATGGTCCAGAAGTGGGATCATTACCAAACCTTCCTACTTTTCTAAGAGGCCTGTCTACGTTATTTTTTATCGCTACCTGCTCGTAGCAAGAACTAATAAACCTATACTAGAACATATGAAGCAGTTTCACAAGACCGTTGTACCAAGAAACCTCATCATTACCATAGCGCCGCTGCTGCAGCAGGAACAGAACAGCCACACCATTGTGATCAGTTTGCATTCGTTAGTTCGGAATAAACTGAATAGATCAAGGTTGACTGGTAGAGAATGCTGTATAGTATTAAAGTTTAAATAAATGAATAAATATATATTTTTTTAAGTATATTTATTATAGATGGACAAACGACCTGGTAGGTAAATGATGCAGAAAGCCGCTGGATGCAGGCCGTTTTCAACCGGCCAATCTTAGAAGTCATTGGGGGAGGCCTATGTTTAGCAGTGGACGTCCTATGCCTGAAATGATGATAATAATGATTATTATCATGGAAAAATGCCATTTTTGACTGATAGCCGTCAAAATGTGTGTGGTTTTTGCAAGGAATTTATAAGTACCACGTCCGGAATTTATAAGTATGGTAATTGTAAGAATTCTTTGGGTTTTTGTGAAGTTTCTATTTATCGTGTTTTCTTGATTAGAGTACGAATACTTACAATGAGTTTACTAGTTAATTAGTTTAGTACCTACCAGAGTTTATGAAATAAAACTGTAACCGCAGACAATTGTTACTTAATAGAGAGATGATTTATTTTTATTTTATAAAAATAAAATAAAAAGAAATCTTCTTCTTTGAGAACTGATCACAAAAGTTGTGTTAATAATATAATATAAGCATGTTCGTCAAATAGGTGTGGGTACCTACATAGTGTTTGACTGACACGTGATTTGACTTGACACATGACTGTTCTTCTTGTGCTGTGGCGCTGCAAAGGGAGCTGCTAAAAACACCGCCACGGGGCGAAAACCGGTCCACTTGGGCTATTAATCAGCTGAGATATCGCACAAACCTACTACCTATTCACGACTTTAATCCATTGTAATAAGATCTGTCATTTGACACTATTGACTGTACTAAGGGAAATTGGACCTTATCGCTCTAACAATAGAGGTGTTTTGATAAGTATAGGTGCTTTCTAATAATCCGGGTGCGCCGGCGCCAAGAAGAAAGTGCACTGCCGTAGAACGTAAACGCGTTGCACTGGGCTTTGGAAATTAAGTTAGCTATCAACTTGATAGGGAGATAAAGTGGTGTGACCGCGTAATTATTTATAAAAATAAATCATTTGCGTTAAGAATTTAATTGCTGTATTAGACTAGCAACCAGTATTAGAGATTACTTTGGAAACTTAGTCAGTTTATTGGACTTAGTTTTTGAGTTCTATCTCAGCATAAATTTATGTGATGATTATATGTGTTATGTGCCCCACTGCCACTTTAGCTAATTCGTCGGGCTATGTCAGCAAATAATGTTCGTTTACGGATCTACTCATTTCTGATACTGATGTTGTTTTTTTATTTAATATAGCACGTAGAACTAACGGCCGATAGGGCAGAAAGGTTCTAGAATGGAGGCCACGTACCGGCAAGCGCAGCGTAGGACGTCCACTCACAAGGTGGTCAGACGACCTGGTAAGGGTCGCAGGAAGACGCTGGATGCTGGCCGCTTCCAACCGGCCCATCTGGATATCAACAGGGAAGGCTTATGTTCAGCAGTGGACGTCCTATGGCTAAAATGATGATGATGATGAAACTTTCGAAAGTGGGCGTACCATGGCTGAAATGATGATAATGAAATGACGATTAAGCCTAAGGTAGAGCACCTCTTACTCAGTAAAAAAGCTGCCAATCTTGCTCTGGTTTGAAAAAATCGACATCAGAATTACATTTTACTTCTATCTAAACTAACTAATTAAAATAAGGTGACGATTAATTCTAAGGAGCACCACTCGCTCTTTTTTATTTTTATGTACTTGGAATATACGACAGTTGATAATTGATGGTTAGTAATACAATAAATGGTTAGTAATTTAAGACGTGCAGTGTGGCGACGGCCGTAAAGAATACACATCCCCACCGCCAACAGAGGGCGTGTTGTAAGAGTCGACTAATTCCTTTAGCACGAGACGGGCAGCAGCGTCTTCGTGTGAAATCTTATAAAAAAACTGCGCTCGCCAACCCGCCTGCCAAGCGTGGCGAGTATTGGCAATCCCCCCCCATGATCAATAGTTGGGGGAGGCCTTTGTTCAGCAGTGGACCTCCTATGGCTGAAATGATGATGATGATGAATTTAAGACGAGATCTTATTTTTTTTTTAACATAGGAAAGTTGTTTAACATTAAAAATAAGCAAGACAAGGTGGCCATGAAGTCAGCTTGTGCCATAGATAACCCCAAACCCTACCTACCATTGGTACGCCTGGATGTCCTGAACCACTTTTATTCCAGAGTTAGCATTACTTGTGTAGTAAACAGGCTATAAATAAGAAAACAAATAACTTTCCAAACAAAGTTTGTTTAAAACTAAGATGTAATGGACCACAGATTTACTATTTTGTTTTCTATGAGTGGTTTTTCAACAAATTTACTCTAACCGACCACAGTTACGTTCTCAATCCATGACCTTTTCTAAGCGCCGGCCGGATACGCTACAGTTACGCAAAGGGCTTACTCATTCCACCCTTATTCTGTACTGTTAAGGTTCAAAATGCTATGGCAGATAACCTGCGCACACGCAGCCTAAGGGCCTTTACGATCGGCGCGATTGGGGCCTGAATCTATGACTCTTTCTACTTTCGTCAACGCTAATTTATGTGCTTATAAATAAGCACGTAATATAATAAGTAAGTTTAGATTTTCTTTGATTTTGTATTTCGGGATCTATTAATAAATTCGAATTTCAAAGTTGAAGTGGCAATGGGCAGGCCACATCGCTCGCAGAGCTGGTATTGCTGGAAACAGTCTAGGAAGAAATATTCTCGAGTGGCGACGAGGAACTGGTAGACGCAGCGTGGCCTGCGTGGCCTGCCACCCAGTGCAATGGACTGACGACCCAGTTAAGGTTGCGGGAAGCTACTCGATGCAAATGACCCAGAGGACCGTTCGCTGTGGCGTTCTATGGGGTCTTAATTATGTCCAGCAGTGAACATCCATGGATGTAAATGACGAGGGTAATAAGTGCCAAAATGCTTAGTCGATGTGCCGTAGTAGGTTAATTTGTGTGTGGCATCGTGACGTTGGTTCGCATTTTTAAGTAGGTAATATTTTTATATTAATTTCATTTATAACTTACATAGGTAACCAAATCATTGAAGTAGAATACACCATTTTGTAGTTATCGTATCGTTTCGTATTTGCAACAGCAAAAGCGACATTCAGAAGACAATGCAAGTTTATATTATCGAGCTGATTTGTAGATTGAGTCAAAAAGTGCATACTAAAAGTTCAATGGATACTGGTCAAACCTACAAATTCAATCATCTGATTTGTTTTAACGAGCCCTCATAGGTAGATTTTAGCTTGGTTTATAGTTATTTAAACTGTACTATTCAAATGTTCAAGATAATCTTGATTCCATACCTCGAAAACAATCAAAAGTTAACCCACCAACAACTTCAAGCGATATTAATTACGTGCTACTCTTAGCGTAGCAGTAATAAAAAGAGAGTAGAAACGTTAATCTTTCTTTATCGTATCGATAGCCCTATAGTCCATCGAACGGTAACTACCTCTATAAAGTATTGATGCCAACCGTTTACGACTTCTATAATGATGATTTTGACACGACTTTTTACTGTACTGTTATTTTAATTTGATGGTTTGATACATATCAGTAGATACTTTTTAACTTCTTTTTCTTATTTTGTGTCGATGGCAATTTCGGCAAATTGTTGATGGCCAGTATTTAGCCACACGAACCGCTCTATCGGTGGCGCGTTACAGGTTTTTCTATGTGCAGTGTTTGTACTCTTGGGACGTATAAGAAGGTTAGCCCATGATTTGGGGGGTAAGCACCACAATATTACTTGCCACTGGCGCTATCAGTGTAGCCCCACTTTCTAAGATTATTCATACAGCGGCCGACTTGAGTTGCAACCTGTTATTAATAGGTTTCCCGGTTCAAGTCATCTTAGAATAATATTTTTTCAAAATTTTATCGGCTATAAGTGTGTATGTGATGCTAGAGAAAGTTACTGTCTGTCTTTGATTGGTTGGCGAATAGCTTTAGTTATGAAACTGATAACTCCTTTACCAGGACTGATCCGTAAGCAACAGCAATAAAGTGTCGAGTATTAAATAACAGTTTTTCCACCTCATTGCCCCACGCATGGCGGGCGTTGGGATGGCTTGGCATGCGGTCAGCGCAGTTAAGGCTGGCACATTGTGGTTGGACTATCATATTATTATCACGTAATTTAATATGCTTATGTAATGAGTAAGTTCAAGTTAAGCAGTTTCAAGTCGAATGTGTGACTGATTGAGTGGAAAATGAAGTTATAAGTTATCGTATCAATATTAATGTTTTTTTAACAAAAGTACCTACATATATTTGTTTTGTGTGGTGTACAAATAAGAACTATCTTTCTATGCAATAATAATGAATTCTCCAATCATCTTTAACTTATCCAACCCTAAAATAAAAAGAGCTTGTACTATGGAGATTCACATCTTAAAGCCATACTCAAATGTGTAAACTATTAAGTTTTTATTTACTTAAATCGACCTCCGATCTCCGTTGCCAAGAGACAAGCATACAGGATTTGCTGTCGCTGTCTCTAAGGTCCCGGGTTCGATTTCCGGTCGGCCAATGTAAAAAATAACGTTTTTATATATGTCTCGAGTCTGGTACCGTTGTTGTTTCTGATTTCTATTACATAAGTGCTTTGGCTACTTACCATAGAATCAAAGTAATGAATGTGATGTTGTCATTCATTCAAGAATCAATTTTGATCATTGAACCATTACAAAAATCGCAAAAAATCACTATCCAATACTTTTTTTATATTCCGATGTTGGTCCTATAGAAAAAGTTGTTGTATTTAAGCAGCAGAATCACTTCCTAAATGGACATTAACTAATAAAATAGGACCTCATATATTTATTTATGCAATTAAGCCCGTACAAGCCACGTTTACACGTTACCCCACTTCAACTTCGGGACAGCTTAGGTGTGTCTTTCTTGAACTCGGATAACTCGAGAAATTTGCCTCGAGCAAACTCGAGAAATTGGCTTCGAAAATTCTCGAAACCCAAGAAAAAAAAGGGCGAGAAATGATAAGAAAGAAAATCTTATGTGGGACTATACATTCTACATTGAATAATTATCTTGAATTAAATAAAATTAAGATCAATAAGAACTAGACAGATCAAAAATACCAATCTAGGTACTTAAGTAATTCTTAGTTAGTAACATTGAGACATCCAATCAAAAATAGCTAGAACTTATTATAAACATTTCAGCTAATTCCATAATTAACCTATCCACGAACTGCGCAGCTGTCGGATTTAATCTGGCGCATCATAAAAACTTCCTTACACAGTATCCAAAACTTTCCTGGAAGTTCCATTCCCGGAAGATATTCCCTTTAAAAATTATGTGGAAAGAATAGAATAAACAAGCTATGAATTATACGGCTGGGACCGTTTGTTTTGCGACGCAGAAAAATTCGGGAAGAGGGAGCTATGTTATGGGGAGTGAGGGTTCGAAATAAATATTAAACGAAAAAGCACTTTGTTTTCCGCTCAAAGGCTAACGCTTGAAATTTGGAGCGACACATTTAGTTGGTCGGTTATTTCACCAGTTAATGCGACATTTTCATGTTAATCTTACTCAGTCCACTGTTGGACATAGGCCTCTTGCACACCATCATGCCCACCACTGAGCCCGCGGTCCTCGGCTATTTTGTTCTATCCGCTTTCAGCAGCTTTGCGTATATCTTGCTCTACCTTGTCGGAGGGCGCCCTACGCTGCGTTTGCAAAGTCGCGGTCTCCACTCAAGAACACGTCTACTCCATCGGTTATCGGTTCTATGGCATGTGACCAGCCGCTATCCTTTGACCTATATCGATTACTTTAGATTTCTCCTTTACCTCATTTCTATCTTGAATTTTTAAAGAAATTTTAAGTAAGTATTACTCCATAATTCGCGGAGCCACTTCAAATAGGTTTACTTGTAGCACCGTGAGTGTTCACTTTTTGGCTCCGAAAGTCATGACAGGTAGTAAGTCTTCTGTCTTCTGCGAGCTTATCTAATCTTTTTCATAATTATATAGGTAATTCAACATACTTGAAGTCTTAAATATAAAATAACCCTTGCAACTGGTTGAATAATAGTATTCAACTAAAAAAAGAGTATGTAAGAGGCTTATTATTTTAGAGAGAGAAAGAGGCAGAAAGTTTTAATAAGACACACAAAACAATACAAAAATAAAATAAAGAGTACAATAACAAGAAAAAACAGAAAAAATCTTTTTTTCAAAGATAAGTAAACAGAAAATAAAAAGACATCTTAATCATTGGTCAGTATTGGTCAGCGTATTGAAATAGTAACAACTCACCATAATATGCACCATAATAGGCACCAGCTCAGCATAACATGCTGTGGAAAATTGCAGCGCTGATTTTCAGCTGGAGCTCCAAGTAGCTTAGAAATCTCAGCAAAATATAAACGCCCATTTATTGCGCTTTCTATGACGTGGCACGGATGACTACCGACCAGTAGGAAAGGCCAGGAATACTATGGTAGGTTACCTAACAGTCAAAAACTTGACCAATTTAGAAGTGTGGCATTATTTAATTGTGTGCGAAAAGCTGTTTCTTCTTCCCATTTTAATACCGGACACACGGCATTGCATTTTCGCGCTTACTCGAAAGACGCAACACTTTTCAAATAAGTCTAGTTTTCGACACTTGATCAATCTACCCATATAGTCTACTATCCCTGGTCTCCCGTACGGGCGAGACTGTCATTTATTTGTTTTTTTTAAGTCCAAATATTTTGTGCGGTTTTCTTGTCACACAGTGGAATCCAAATAAGTTGGACGGTTTTTTTCCTTATTACACGGAGCGGTATCAGCAGTTCCGATAGAATGCATTCGTGTTATTTTTTTACCTGGCCATTTTCTTTATTGCCGTATTTCAGAATGGGCCGTAACATAAGATTTATCTCGCAAGTTTGTAGTGAGCAAATGTATTGCAAACCTTTGTAACCTACCTACTATGTTAAATGAACCTTATTTATGCCTTGTTTTATTTGTTCGAAGTTGCGCTCTTTGTATTTAATATAAAAGAAAATAGTACAAAAAGAGAAAAATTTATTGGAATTATATTAAAATAAACAAAAAAAGTTTAAAATTGTATTATTCTTTGGGGACTAAGTATATTTCTTGTAACCAAAATTTATATTTGTCATCAAGTTGTATCAACTAATAAATAGATCTATCGCCACGATATATTTTTGTTCTCAGATAAACAAAAAGTGTTCCTAAGTATGAATTATCAAATTAATGTTAATATATGTGTAAACTAAGAGATGGATTACCAATAAAATTGTAGTGCATTAGATGAATATAAACTTCGTTCTTACAATAATAGTTTTATTACTTAAATAATAGCTTTGTGCTTAGAGTGGTAGATCTGTCACGATTTATTCGATTATCGATCCCTAACTATATAATATACTTTTCCCGGGGTGAAAAATCCGCAATATTTTTCGATCGGAAGTATTATTTGATTTCATGAAACTTAATGAACTTAGTTAAGTAAATATGGGCCAATATGATAAATATTTTTGGAACTTCCAACTAAATCGATCAGTTGATTTGGTCAATCAACAATAAAGTGATTAATTCATCATCATTTCAGCCATAGGACGTCCACTGCTGAACAAAGGCCTCTCCCAGTGATTTCCAGATTGGCAGATTGGAATTGAGTAATTCGTTTATGGGGAAACGTATTGGCTTTTTAAATAAATTACCACAGTTTATAGGAACTACCTATGTATAAATTTAAGATGTAAAGATGATTTTAATTAATGAAGATTAGGTTAGGTCCAGTGGACGAAATAGGTAGATTGATTTGGGGTCAATGATCTCAAACATTGATGTTATTATGGACATGCCTCCGGGATTACGGATTTTTTAAGTTTTTGAAAAAAAAAAGTTTTATCCATATTATGCTAGCACATCAAATCAATCTACCTACTCTGATCACTGGTTATTACACTGTCAGTGACTATTTGCTTGATATGCTTGCACATACGAGTACATACCTATAATATTTTCTTGTAACCATACCATACTTATTTCAAAATCAAGATAATTTATTTTGCAAACAGGCCATTAAAAGTACTTTTACAGGTCCCAATATTATTATGTTTGCCCTAACACTGCTTCGGGACAATTTGTGGGCTAGGCTGGGATATTTAAAAAGAGGCTGACAATAGTGACCGAGTTCTTGCGCTGCTTCTTCTCGGCACTAACCCACAATATAGTCCCGAAGCAGTGGTAGAGTAAAAAAAAGGGCGTTTTAGATAGTAATGTTACTGGGAGCGGATCGACACTGGATTGCAAACATTGTTTAATTACGAGAATTGGGCCTTTGGTGTCAGTCAGTCTGCTGCAGCTGGTCGGAATTTTAGTGGAAATGTTTCTTTTTCTATTTTAGTGTTGGTCCCATTACCATAGAAAAACAGTTGCTGATATTGAGATGTTAAATCCCCCCTAAGAATAAAGTTAATTAAATAAATTAAGACCTTATCTAAGTAGGTGGTGGTAGTGGGCTATGGCTATATCAAACAAAATCGTTGTTGCAAGCAATTAAACTAACAAATCAAAACAAATCAAATCAAATCAAATTATTTATTTGTGATACACAGGTAATAAAATGTTGTTAAATTAATGTAAATATAAAGCACACTGCGATCAGCCATGTCGGCATACAAATATAAGAAAATGCATACAAACAAAAATTATTATAACTAAATTAACAATTTGAAAGTTATGCCATAACTATGACCATTTTATCATTACAATTAGACCATCCTAGATGTATTTTTTCTCTGTACTGTTTGTTTTGTGGGGTGTGCAATAAAGGGTATTTATCTACCATACAATTACAAATTGAAAAAAATATTTATTAGTCTTTCGCAATTCGTCTGCCCTAATTTGAATTGTAAACGTTTATTTCTGGTGAACAGACGAAGCAGATCAAAGTAACCTGTTACTTTTTCTTTAAGATTTACCGGACCGAGACGTGCGTTTTTAGGCTTATTTATTTTGTTTCGGACCAGCGACTTCAAAGGCAGAGGCAAGAACAATGGAGATCACATAGAGGAATAGTAACTACTGTCCTTTAGATATGTTGAAAGTTGGGTTTCATTTGATAGTTTAGTAAGTAGGTAATAGGTGTAGGTTAAGTACCCACATTCCGGACATCTATTGTCACAGCAGAATTACTTAGTGTTAGGGTTAGTAGTTTTTATAAAATTTTATTTTTCTAAAACGGCAACATTATGTTTTTCTAAAATAGCAACTTCTTTAAATGTCTTAAGATCTTGCTTCAACGCGGCTTTTTACGTCAACCCATGGAAACACTTAAGTTTTCCGCCAAAATAAAGAGAGGAAAAGTAGAAAAACTGCAATTTTAGGGGCATTCTGGCTGTCGGGGTCGGGTGACAGAATTTATAAATTGTACAGAGTTTTTATTTAAATTTCTGTATCTAGTCGTCCGTTTCTTATTTCAAAGTATTCGTACCTATCGTAGCAAAACGTTGAGATTCTAGGTATATTCGTTATTTATTTACAACCGCTTAAAAGAATTAAAGTGACAGCTTAAAAGTCATCACTAATATAGGTAACTCTATCGCTTGCATAAACAAACACAGCCATTAGGTGTTTCGCAATTTTGTATTGTATATTATTTAATACGTATTACGTTAACAACACTCCGGTCGGATTCCCCAATCATATCAATTCGCATCAACAGCTCTTAATTAGTGTTATCGGGCACGTGGCAGCTAATAAGCCATTATACATGACTGAGTAGGTACAGTTGGACACAAAGCGACATATGCTATGACTCTATAATGCCAGCTTTTATTATGACACATGGAATAATAGTTTTAAATTGTATAAAATACGTAATTTAGTTTTTGTTTAGTTTAACAAGTTTAAAAATTTGCTAACGATCAAGATAAGTTTATGCATGCTGTGTTCACTAGTTAAGAATGTACACTATAAGTGCTAGTCTAAGTTCTCTTACAATGTTATAAAAGTGTGGTTTGTGAACCAAATAAAAAAGAGTGTGTAAATTGAAGCAACAAAACAGTTTTGTGTGCAAATGATTACACACAGACACTCGCACACCACTTAAAAATAGGGTTGCTCTTAATAATATTTTTTTCCTAAAACGGGAAAATTCGATAATAGCAATGCCTACTTACATTTAGATTGTTATGCGTTTGAGCGGATTGGCATTAAATACTACGTAGCTGTCAGGCGTAGATTTCAAACTTTTTTGTAAGGAGCCTGGCATAGGTACCTAAAGTTGTAAGTACCTAAAATTACGTTATTTTGATGTACACCTCTGAAACATACGCCAATCGACAGAGAAAATAATAACAAACAAGACATACTCTTTGACAAATGTCGTAAATGATATACTTTGTTCAGAATTTCAGTTTGAATATGTAATATTTATGATACTTTATTTTAATATTTATTGTCAACAAACTCTTGTTGTAATTACCTGTAATAGGTAAATATATCAATGTTTTATTGTGTAATTTGTTTTCGTTACTATGTAATAATATGTGCACTGTTGGTATGTCTATAAAATAAAATAAAAATCACGTGATATTTAATTTCAGGTACTTTTGGTTACATTCTGTAGAATACATGAATACTTAGTGTGTCCAATGTTGAGAGTTCTAGCAGAATGGGCTAGTTTCCTAAAAAAATCTAATTAGTCCGTCAGTTTGATTAACAGAAAATATTGGACACGTATTTTTTCTTTTCTGAATCAAACAAAAAATTATGAAGATATAGCCGATTGAAGTTCCGCGTAGCGTCACGCCTTGCAATACTTTTTAGCAAGACGTGACGTCACGTGCTCACTTTGATGCGCTTTATCTTCGTCGGTTTTTGTTTAATTGACAAAAGACAAAATATGGGTCCAATATTTTAACTAAATAGAATAATCTTTTTTTGACCCAGGAAACTAGCCCATTAGATATGCGAATCCTATTGAGTCAAATAAATTCTTTAGTAGCAAAATTTTTCACCATTTCATATCCTACAAAGTATGTTAGGTATTCCATTACACTATTTACAACTTGCATATTTTTCCACGTGACTGTACAGAGTAGGTAAGTAGGTATATAAACAGTTGCATGCTTGTCACATACATAAATAATAGCTACTATAATATGATGCGATTATAGTCTTACACGAGTCACACGATAAAATAACAGTTATAAATTATGAACGTCCCAACACTGGGTAAAGGCCAGTCTCTATTTAGTTCAATTAACTACTTAACTATGTTTCTTACATCGATCTGTAGTTTATTGATATGATATGATATGTGTTACCTTACTACGAGTATTTTATTATCTTATGACGACCTCCGTAGCCGAGAGGCAAGCATACCGGACTTGGTGTCGCTATCTCTGAGGTTCCGGGTTTGATTCCCCATCAGTTGATGTAGAAAAATAACTTTTCTATATATATTGTCTCGGGTCTAGGTGTTGTGGTACCATCATTGTTTCTAATTTCTGTAACACAAGTGCTTAAGCTTAAAAATATAGTTCAATTAAATTTAATTAACTTATGTGTGGTTTTGATATTAATAATTTAATGTAATGTAACTATGAGAATCAATTTCTTGAAATAAATATTATTTAATTTAATTTTTAATTTAATTTAAGCTACTTATCATAGGATCAGAGCAATGTATGTGATGTTGTCTAATATTATTACAAAAGTGAACGTTTGGATGTTTGTTACTTATTATTTTTGTACAATATACATTACAGTTTTGGCCCTATCAAGCTGAAAAAGGTATATGCTAATTTAAGTATATAAATACTTTGGTGAAGTCAGATTATTTGATATTAAATTATTTTTTTATTTTTTATTTTCATACAAAATTATTAGAAACCCGTTTGTATAAAAATATTAGTTTTCTAAATGATGATTTCGAATTTCTAACTTCACCATAATAGGTATTTATATGCATAGACCTTACCTTCAGATTTCCACCTGTTTCGGTCTTTTCAGAATTCTTTAGGCAGTGTCAGGTTAACATCGAGAGAGGACTGCCTACTAACTACTTGTCGCTTTAAATCAGAAGTCCTAAATTTTTCATAGAAACGGGATTATGTCACTGTCACACACAAGTATTCCCTACTGAGAAAACTTGACATTTTGCGGTAGGTTGACGAGCTGTTGTCTGTACCTACAATAAAGAGTATCTATCCATCTATCCCTTAGAAATAATAGACACTACTTGTGACTTAATCATTTACTATGATATGCAAATTGATCCACAATTGCATCATGATCTCTCCCACATAGTAAACGTGTAGCTGTATACTTGTATACTATGTATATACACTATACACAGTTGTATATACTCCACGTGGCGCATTATCTGATGCGCGTCAAGGACTGCGCAGAATACATTATGCAACACAAACACGACACTTGTTATATTACTATGGATATTAATTACGTGTTGATTTGATAGACCTAATTAAATATTTAAAATTACATTCTGACAGTAAACACGTGCTAAAGTGATATACAGGGTGTTATAGGAGTACTTACTTATTTCGTTGGCTCAGCGACCCGAAGTGGATCTTGGCCTCCGATATCGAAGTTCCCCACTTGTCCCTATTCCGTGCCAGATCCGTCTAGTTGGGCACTCCGAGATCACTTCGGTCTTTCCTGACTTTATCGATCCAGCGATACCTAGGGCCAGGAATGCTCTTTTTATTGCACAATCCTCTCCCATTTTTTCCAGGTACCCGAGCCAGCGAAGTCATGATGTTTTTGTTACAAGAGTTGGTACTAGCAAATTTTAGGGGTGATTCAGAATCGAATTTAGTATACAGAGTGGCCAGAATTTTTTTAGGTGCCTCGTGTTGAGAGGTATCTGAATCACCCCTATGTATGTTCTACGATTTTTCGTAGTTTTCGAGTTACGATTTTTTGACGTCACTGTTCTGGTCACCTGTATAATAAGGTCCTAATTTATTAGGTAACTTACTTTTTGGGCGTGATTCTACTGTTTAAATACAACAACTTTTCCAATAGAACTAGTTTCGAAATCGCTAAATCAAATTCACTTCCCCAAAAGTACTTTTGAATGGTAAAGTGTTTATTTTTTGAGATTTCGATAGATTATCATTTTAGTCCCGTACATAAGCTTTTGTATTTGATAAGTTGAATCACCCTCTAAGAGGAAGTTAATAATAAATAAAAAAATAATAGTTATGAAGATCCCGGTGGAGAGATGTTTTTTTTTTTGGTATTGTTGTAATATGGTTTATTGGCCAAGAAAAATAAATTTTAAATGCCGGGTTTTGAGACCCAGTGTGTTATATCAACTTATCATACGCGAAAGCAAGGTAAATGAACAATGCGGTCTGTATATACCGAATCAGTGGTATAGGTTTCGAACGTGCGACCTTTTTGAAATAAGCATTTTATGAATTATTTTCGTTAAATATTATTTTATGAAAAAAAAATGTTTGGGTGGAGCACATAGAGTACATAGTACGTAGAAGAAAACTGACGGCTGATGAGGTAGAAAGGTTCTTAAATGGACGTCACGTTCCGGCAAGCGCAGCATTGGACTTCCGCCCACAAGGTGGACAGACGAAGTAGGAAAGGTCTCTTGGAAGCCATTGGATGCAGGCCACTTTCAACCGGCTAATCTGGAAGTCAATGTGGAAGGCCTATGTTCAGCAGTGGACGTCCTATGGTATTGCTGAAATGATGATGATGAGCTCTTTTAAAACGGTACTTTATTCCACAGATATACATGTATTAGTCGGTATCAAATGGTGGTTCGTCATTATTTGTTATTGTTATCAGTGGATGGGTGGACTGGCAATTGATTAGCGCAGCACCGACATAAATCAACTGCGCCGGCGCATGTGGGCTGTGTACAGTGAAGGTCAAAACAATGGTTTTGCTAACCGAATTTTCTAAAGTGTTTTTAATGATAATGATAACTTATTTATTTTGAGAACATGGTTACATGGCACACATTCTGCCAATGTATATTTCTCGTGGTTAATGTAAACTAGCATATAGTTTTAAAAACTTACTACAATCCCCGGCATGGATCTTGAGCGTTGGAGGAAAGAGTGGGGATCGCCTGGCGCATCTTATGAGACTATCTATCATCGTGTCAGAGACGCGTGTGCGCGGAGCAAGCAACCAATCTCGGCCGGCGATTTTTAAGCATCGCGTGACGAGATAATCACGAAATCGTAATGGTCTTCTGCGCATCTTTCGCCCAGCGCTCAAGATCGATGCCGCTAGCAGTACTTGCTCAAATTGCTAGAAATTTATAACCAACTTAAAAATCTGGTTTCAAAAGCGAATGTGTAAAACCAAAAACACAAAACCTTTTAAGAGCTGGTTCTGTGTTCAAATACAATTTTTTCTATGGGCCCAACATAAAACAGGATGTTCCAAATTAACTTCTCGGTCACTTAATATCATTTGTGGAATAGTTTTTTTGTTCAATGTCATGCCATGCAAAAAGTTTTTGTTTGATGTAGATCCTGTGTTAAAAGTTGTTATATTAGAGCACCATAATCAGCAATAGCCATAATAGGTATTTAGAATTACACGATGCATTGTCCTTGGTTTGACTAGCTCGGTTCAAAGAGCAGTCGCCCGGATAGCGAAATGACTTGAATCCTAATCCCTACCAAGGCAGTCGGTTATTTTCAAGTGTAATTAATATTATAAACGGTAGTTATTTTGCTATTTGCTATTTCTGTCGCAAACTGATGCATTGAGTTCTGCAACTGACTGTACTCTCGGCATGCGCAAGCGCTGCTGCACTACTGTTTTCTATGTATTTGATCGTTTGTTAATCTCAACTATTTCCATTGGCATGCTTTTCAATTTTACGACAATTTTAAAGTGTTTTGGGTTCACATTGATTTATTATCGCCAAATATTTTCAAGAATATTATTGTTTGTGAACTAATAAATAAATAAAACAAATGTACGTTGTCATAATCGAATAGTATGGAATTAACGTCCCGGTATTACAAAGTTCCAGATTGTTGTCTTTTTTACTCTTTGCTGATGCTCTCGGTGCATCTCCTAGCACAGCTAGACGCGTGACAATTTAAGTTTCTGCCGGTCTCCACTAAGGAAACGTCAAGTCCCATATAATTGTAATGTAATAAAATAATGTAATGTATAGTTTTAAGTAACTTTAGTTTAAGTATTATTATTTGTAAGTCGAGTCACGAAAACAGTGTTATTTTTATACGAAAGATGGCTTAATAAAACTATTTTTGATTTGATTTGATTTGAATTATAACATCTTAACTTATTCGTTAATTGACGACTGTCTGATGTAGTGGTTCGCGCTCCGGACTACAAAGCCAGCGGTTGCGGGTTTGATTCTCACAAGGGGCAAATGTTTGTGTGATGAGCAGGAGAATTTTTATCTAAGTCATAGATGTTTATAAAAGTATTTAAGTATGTTTATCCGTTATCTAGTCGCCATAGTACAAGCTTTACTTAGTTTGGGACTAGCTAATTGGTGTGATTGTGAAAACAATTTATTAATTTAATTTTCTTTTAGGGCTTAATTCTACTACTGATATACAAACATTTTAACAAAGAGACCAATATCAAAATCGCAAAAAAAAAAACTTCGAAAGCGAAGGTATTTCGATGGTGGTCCCATAGAATAAGGTTGCTGTTAATTAACTTAATTAATTGCCTCATATAGTTTTCTGAAATTCTAAACAGGTTTGGCACACTTATTGGCCATTTGCGCGTATATCCATCAGACGATGAATATATGTTCTTATCTTAATTGTAAATTGTTGGCACATGACCACGGGTGGGGGGCGGGGGCAGGGGGCACGGGTTATCGTGTTACAACTTATCAGGCAGACGAAAGACACTGCACAAATGGAACACACAGTGCAGTTAATATCTAAGCTGGGCGATGTTCATTATTATGCACGCTGCAGAAGTCACCATTTTCTTCCTCTTGAATACGTAGAGATGCAGTGGATATGAGCTAGTTTCCTAAAAAAATCTAATTAGCCCGTCAATTGGATTAACAGAAAATATTGGACACGTATTTTTTCTTTTCTCAATCAAACAAAAAAAATATGAAGATATAGTAGCCAAGGCGTCACGTCTTCGTCATTTTTTGTTTGATGGACAAAAGACAAAATATTGGTCCAATATATTTTAATAATCTAACTGACTGACTAAATAAACTAGCTAACTATAAACTAGAAATTAGCCTATTACCTATTTAATGAACATCACTTACGGCCATGTTGACAGCTCACAGATTCTAAATAACATACGAGTACAATTACGCGTCCCTATTAAACCAAATAATAGACAGCGCCCCTGCTTGTACTCGTCAACATCTACAAACGTACATATCGTCAACTTAAACATCGCACAAACTACCGTCGGAATTCATTATTCGGTAAAGATACTAAAAAGTTCAGTTCAGCCAGTGCCTACCCGCATTAAGACCTATTTTGTACCAGCTCCGCCGCGGTGAGACCATTACGTGGTGAGACGCATAAGATGAGCCCAATCCATATAAAAGAGTTTATTATTGTGTTTGTAACAATATACACGTTTTTTGGAGTCAAACCAGCTGTTTTATTTGAGCTATGTCCCTATGGAAGCCTATCACTAGTATGAAGCAGACAAGAATCATTTTAACGATACTGGGCACGGGGCAAATGTTATTTTACTACGTCAAATTTTACGCAATTTGTGCAACTTCTCGATCGCTATCTTAATTACGAATTACCTCTATTTATTCAGATTTGCGCAGTTTAGTAAAACAAAATACCTACACAAAGTCGTAAAACATGAAATACTTAACGGTACGATTTTTTAACCGACTTCAAAAAAGGAAGACATTCTCAGTTTATTCGTCGAAATCTTTTTATAAAATAGTATGCGCCAAACAAAACAACATGACAATTAAGTTACCTGTTTACATAAAATATTGTTGTAAACAAAACTGAAAGTACGAAGCTAGATTGAGAGTAAATCTGAGATATATTGAGTTGCTGTTAGTCAACCAAAAAAAATAACCTGTCAAACCAAGGAAACCGGACACAATAGCAGAATTAAACATGGGAAAACTAAAAAAAAAATGATGGCGGTACGAAGTTCGCAGAGACAGCTAGTATATCTTATATATAAAAATGAATCTCTATTTCCCTTGGTCATCGCATCACGCGTGAACGAATGGAACAATTTCGCTAATTCTTTTTTTGTTGTGTTAATTATTGTCACGAGAAGGTTCTTATGAATGAAAAAATTAAGAAAGTAGCGCACATTTTTTTAATGAAAGTCCACGCAAACACAGTCGCGGGCAACAGCTAGTACTGAATAAATGACTATTACTATTACCATGAGCTTGATTGATTACATACCTACTTCAAAACGTCATAAATATTATTTTAATAATAAGTGGTTATAATTTGTGAATGTTTAAACATCAACATTCTCACACTGCGTTACACATGCAAGCGTATTTGTTATAAATCCTTCAATTTCTCAGTTTGTTTACGAGCTAAATGCATGTTTAACAATAAATACGAACTCAGATGCTTACGAAGTAGTACAGTTAACAACTGATCACAAAGCCTCATATTTTATCATTTGATATTGAATTTTATGTGTTAAATTTTAGGTTCAAAATCAGTTGAGGATATGTTGTCTACATTTTAGAGTCTAGGTTCTCTCGGAAAGTGGATAGCGTGGTGGTTTGGGTTTTCTTTTATTACTTATACCTATATCATTCTCATCGTATCTTATTGTCACGGATTAGCAAGCTGACTGAAGTGCCAGTGGGCGGGCCCCATAGCTTGTAGAACTGAAGGCCGATTGGGCAGAACAGTTCTAGAATGGAGGCCGCGTACCGGCAAGCGTAGCGTAGGACGTCCACACACAAGGTAGACAGACGACCTGGGAAAGGTTGCAGGAAGCCGCTGGATGCAGGCCGCAGAAATTGTATCTGAGAGTTGCATTGCGAATAAAGAAATTTTCATTTTCATTTTCTAACCGGCTAATCTGGAAGTCAATGGGGTCTATGTTCAGCAGTGGACGTCCTATGGCTGAAAAGATGATGATGGTAATTCTCATCTTATTGTTATTCTTAGGGGATAAACTACGTAATTAAATCTATGAAGTCGCTTTTAACCTTCTAACTGTTTATACCAAATAAAATAATTTTACTTGAAAACATTTTCAACTGCCTTTGGTGGGACTCGAACCCACGATCTTTCGCTATCCGGGCGACTGCTTTTCCAAAAGAACTACGGAGTTGTAACTAACTGTTGTATTACTACTAATATTATTATTTTACACGGCGACTTTGCTAAAACATGTTGACACTTTAGAAAATGTAACAACAACCATAATGCATGATAACTATGTAATATGTTTTACACGTGTTTTTTGTGTTTGTTGTTTTTGTTTAAATAAATTTATCTTTATCTTTATCTATTGATTTTAGACATTAGGAGTATGTGACTATTGTATAACAATGCAATAGTTAAGATATTGACCAGTCTGGTGTATTAGTTCAGGCTCCCGCAAGGGGCAAATGTTTGTGTGAAGAGACGAGCATTTGTACCTAAGTCATGGATGTTCATAAAAGTATTTAAGTATATAGTACAAGCTTTTCTTAGTTTGGGGCTAGATAATTGGTGTGATTGGGAAAACAATTTATTTATTTATTCTTATTTTTAATGCTATCGAACTGATCTGATGATGGAGCCAGGCAGTGGGTAGTAAAATTCTTCAATAGCTACCAGTAAAACATTCGAGTTTGGGCTTAGATTTGAAGAGTGACGAAGCGTTTTGATGAGGCACTGCTCATGATACATTGCTCTAATCCTAAGTAGCCAAAACACTTGTATTATATAAATCAGAAACACTTAGACCCAGACCCGAGACAATATAAAAAAGTTTATTTTCTACATTGACCAGACCGGGAATCGAACAAGGGACTTGAGAGATGGCGACGCCAATTCCTTCGTGCTCTCGGCTACTGAGATCACCATATAAAAGTGTTTTATAGTTTTTAAACTAAAGTAAGTTATTAAAATAATTGACAGTTAGAACCAACTTCGCTACGGCCCTTAAAAGGCACGCACCGAGTGAAATATTTGTTATTTTATGGAAACATAAAGCTCAGCTCATGCGTGCCCATGTTTACCTACGCGGGTATAATTTATTGTTTGAGCGTAATGTAAACAGATGGCGCTGCGTTCGGGAACGGGTCGGGCGGTTTCGACGTTGCGTTTGTGGGCAAGAAATGTATTATTTAAGTTTTTCGTGTTGGTAATGTAAATGAAAAGTCATAAAAGTAATTTGACGGTTTATAAAAGAAAATTTTGTTAGTGGTAAAAGAAGTACAATTAGAACAAAGAATTTTGGAATAAAGGAACTATTACATATACACTCTGCACAACATTTTCCTTTGTTCATAGTTATCTTTCTGTAAACATCAACTGCAACTTCTTTGAATGGTGTGCAATAAAGATTATTATCTTTTTGTAACTAGCGAAAAATTTTAAATAGCTCGTAGAAATAATTTCGTGTACGCGTAACGTTGTGTGATCGAATTTCTGCACGTACTTACCTACCTCATGATCTCAACACATTGCCTCTAGCGAGATTCGAGCCCACAATCCGATTTGGAGCCCAGGACGCGAACCACTTGACCAAGGTGGGCCTCGTATATTCCAGTTGGGTCTTAGCAGGGAATTTTAACAGTTTATGAATTTTGGTAATTAAATTGTGTTATGAATATCTGTGTTGTGTCATCATGATCATGATGATGATGATTATAGAGGTTCAAATAATTTCAACTGCGTGTTAGTATATTTTGCACAGTCCAAGAAGAGTCCAACTTAATTCTCTTTCATTTCTGTCTATCAAAAAGGCTTACTTTAAAATTTCAAAACTTACAGGCAAAGTTTTCCAAACTCTGAAAGGCATGTTATTTTTAAACCCCACTCAAGGATCCCTCTCAACACTGGACCACTACTCTTCAAATTCCGCTAATTAATTCAAAAGATCATCTGGTGAGTGGGAAGTTTGATCAACAAACTTGTGAGTGGAACGTAGAAGGTTTAAAACAGGCACAGAGGGAGCGATGCAATATTCAGCGATATGTTCAGCAAAGTTCCGTTAGTTTTAGAGCCAAAAAAGTCTTATTATTCTGTTTAAATAAAACAAGCTTTAAAACCAATGGAAATTAATTGGGTATTTCGTCTGATCAGTGCATGAATGCCATTGATTGTTGTATGTACTTCAAGCTTCAATTCCCCTAACCCCTTTAAATAAAAATTGCCTTGCATATTGCATAGCATTGCTCTGAGAAAATTTTAGTTACTTCATAATACTCGTAGAACTGATGGCCAATGAGGCAGATAGGTTCAAGAAGGACCACGTACCGGCAAGCGTAGCGTAGGAAAAAATTAAATAGCGTAAGAAAAAAGGTCGTCTGTCCACCAAAATTATGGTGGACAGACGACCTTATAAATATTGCAGGAAGACGCTGGATGCAGGCCGCTCCCAACCGGCTAATCTGGAAGTCAATGGAGGCCTATGTTCAGAGATGACGTACTATGGCTGTAATGATGATGACTCGTATATTACAAGACATAAGTAGGGGACAGATATAATGGATGTAAATGCGTTTAAAGTACAGTAAATACCCACGATTTTTTTTTCCAGATTTAGAGAATTGGAACTACTCGAAAAGAATGTAACCACAAGCTAGCGGTATATCTTATATCTTTCACTGTGCATGTACCTAATGCTGTTTAAGACTTTCGAGCAGGCCTTCAGCGAGGCGATTAAGCGCCCTCATAAATGTTGAATTACCTCCTAGCTAGAGTGATGCCCTCCACAACGCAGAGCATGCAATTTTTGTTTAAGCGACGAGTTAGCAGATGCATCACTTTTTTTCTAAGTCAAATATTTATAAACAAATTGAAAAGTTTTAAAGGCGTAAAGGCTATTATATTTTAACTGCGTAGTCATAATTTAGCTGGATTGAAATTGAAGTTGAAAAGTTTATTTATACAAGAAGTCGATAACATATCATTTGACCTGATTAAGTAGGCAAATGGTGCAGTAGTTATTTTGAAAACATTATGTAAATTATAATAACAACACTTGATAAAATGATATTTGAATTACGAATATATTTTTCATATTATTGACGTGACGTTCGCAGATATGAAGCCTATATTTGGAGAAATAATAAATATGTATGAGCTTGACAACACATTCCAGAACCTTCCTGCCAGATCGGCTGTCCGTTCTACGTAGGTACGATGTGCCCCGCCCACTGCCACTTCAGCTTGCTAATCCGTTGGGCTATGTTAGACTTGTTCGTTAACGGATCTCTTCATTTGTGATTCGATCTCGCAAAGAAACACCGAGCATAGCCTTTTCCATAGTACGTTGTGCGACCTTGAGCTTTCTTATGAGGCCTTTAGTGAGAGGCCACGTTTCAGTTCCATATGTCATCACTGGTAACACACACTGGTTGTAGACTTTCGTCTTTAGGCACGTACCGACAAGCGTAGCGTAGACGACCTGGTAAAGGTTGCAAGAAGCCGCTGGATGCAGGCCGCGTCCTACCGGCCAATCTGGAAGTCATTAGGGGAGGCCTATGTTCAGCAGTGGACGTTCTATGGCTGAAATGATAATGATGATGATGATGATAAAAACACATCACTTGTTATAGTCCAAAGTAAGAAACTGACATCCCTGTGCCTGTGTTATGAGAGTTATGAGGTACCTCGAGGCAATTAATTTTGTCAGGAGGGGTCACTCAGATCCGAGCCCATTTAGAAATATATTATTTCTAAATTAAATACTGGTTTAAATACCGATGTGAACCAATACTGGCTACGCAAAAATCAATATTAATAAACAACTGCTTGTAAATAGCATCACATGTAATTAAAATAACAAATGGCATGATATCCCAACAGAACTCTTATAACTTGATAAAAAAAACACATGTTAAAAGTAATTATTATTGAGCAAAACAGGAAGTACGACCTTGATGCTTTACTATTTACTTGATTTCAGGATAAAAAACATACTCTACGTCCTTACAATTGAGTCTAAAATTATAAGATTAAACGAACTTACCTTAAGTGAAGTTCAATCTTAATTATACGCAGCTGATTGTTTGAGATATATTTACGAGTAGTACCGATGTTCTACAACAGCGTCGGGTCACAATGTTTTAAAGCTGGAAAAGAAAAAACATTTATCCCTGCAAATGGCAACATTTGTTGGTAATGTCATTACGTTTAAAGACAGCCTTATGAGCAACCCTGTAATATACTGGGATAATACAAAGTATTAGTGGGTGGGTTTTTGGGACTGTTATATCTCAAACAATCAGCTGCGTATAATTAAGATTGAACTTCACTTAAGGTAAGTTCGTTTAATCTTATAATTATACTTGCTGATTGTTTGAGATATATTTACGAGTAGATGTTTGAAGTTCGGTTGCGAATAAGTTGCTTATTAGTTTAGAAAATGCAAAAAACATTTTGAAAACTAAGTACAATCCGGAGACGTTTGATGGCAAATCAAAACAAAAAAGGTACTTATATTTAATCATATCTTTTAAGTTTAGTGCTAAGGCTGAGTAACTAATGAATTCACGTAGAATGTCTGAAATTCTGAATGCGTCAAGAGTAAAATTACGTTCCATTTAGGTCTCACATAATATACTGCACAAGCCAGGCCACAAAATAATAACTAGTCTATTACGATAGTGTTACATCACACTTTTTTTTTTTTTTTTTTTGTAAATATATTTTTATTTTATTATCTGATTATAACAACAATGTCCATTGTTAGCAAATTCCATAATTGAGTGATTAAACATCGAAAACAATTGTTCCTGAAGACCGGTTGTAAGACAAATATGTTGTCATAAGTACTGTAAATACTTATTTCAATAGTGTTCTAACAAAAAAAAAAAAACAAATAAAAAGATTAAAATGAATATAACGAAAGGAGAGTATCTTATATTAAAAAAAAAAATGCAGGTGCGCAATCATAATATCTTAGCGTATGATTACAATTAATATTTTTACTAAAGGTGGCAATAATGATTAAAAATATTTATACTTTAAATGATAAAAGTCTTTGACTGCCACAAACTAGACACAATTATTATATTCTTTTATTTTTTATCTCAGCTAAGGCCGGTAATCTATAGAATCAGTACGGGAAATTCCAAGTAACTGACCTATGTAATTAAGTTGGCATATTTGTTATTGTTGAGGGTTCATCCTGTAAAAAGTTTTTTTTTTTTTTTTTTTTTTTTTTTTTTTTTTTTTTTTTAATATATATATATATTTTTATTTTTTTTTATTTTTTTTTATTTGGTTAAAAACATCAATCGTTATGCATTATGCAACTTTTAATCTAGTCACTTAATGAATGGGTGACCGTGGTCAAACAACTTCAAGTTTAATCACTTTAGTCACTTATTGGATCAACCTCAGGTTTGGTCACTAAATGGATGGGTGACCGGGGTTCTAGAAACCTCAATTTTGCTCACAAATGTACGGATGACCATAGTTAAGATACATCCTTATTGCTACCGAATGTTAATATTATGGAAATAATATTGCATAATTTGGTTGAAAATATCGATTGAATTCAATACGGTAGCTTATGCTTTATATTTAGCAAGATAGAGCGTATAATCGGATCATAAAACCAAATATTTTATCAGTTGATAATATTGTAAACTAACAGAAAAAAATGTTCTTTAACAGACTCAGTTATAGCTTTATTTGAATGCAGCAATGTAGGCATAATTTTAATAAATGTAACATTAAGTTATAATGTGAAAGAATGTGTTAATTTTTTTTTTTTTTTTTTTTTTTTTTTTTTTTTTTTATTTGCTATGGTAGAAAATATTATTGAATACGATAAATGTATTTATCAGTTCGACTTATCTGTTTTAGCTCTATATTGCCCATCTCTTATTTTTATTGACTGTTATTGGGCAGTCAACGGGTTAAGTGTTTACCAACAGGGAATGGTTCTATCTGAGACATGTTTCTACATGTACAGGTTAATTATGGTATCTACTAAAATGTCTGGTTACTAGGCTTTGTTTTTGGAATTTACTTCCATATTTTTTATTTATACCTAATTGATTTAAATTAAGTTTTCTACATGAATTAATTAATTGAAGTACAATTATTCTTAATGTATTATTTTCCATCACACATTATTGTCAAGATTGTCATCTTCTTTAGTAATTAGTAATTACAAGAATACTTTGTTCAGAAATTTAGTTTCAATATGTCATATTTAAGGAAATTCAAGCCCTGACATTATGTAATTTTTATCAGGACAACAGGTATTAGACTGTTCCTGTTTTAGTGACTTAAATGAAATAAAAGTAATCTCTAAGATTATATTTAAGGTGATATACCAATAAGTACATATGTAGGGGTACCTACTATGTTCTTATTGTGAATTTATCTATTCTTAATTTTGAGAAATGTCTGTCTTAATGGTAATTTAAAAGGGATATTTCAATTTTAAGAAATTGAATAGGTATAATGATTTTGTTAGATTATGATCAGAACTTTTAAGTGATTAGAAGCAGTTCCTTAGCATGTGATAGGGGTCACAGCGTTATTTTATTTTATTATCATAAATATATAAAAAACAAAAGATCTATTGAAATAACTAAATTAGTATTAGGTAAATGATCATCACATAGCCTTTATGTTAATTCAGCGGTTACAGAAGTCTACCTTAATAAGGTCTTATTACATTAATTTTTTATAGTCCTCAATTAATCATAACAAGATATTCAGAAGAAGGTCAGCCAAAGAAAAGATGGTTCCACACATATAGCTTGGGCTTGACTGGAAAAAGACTCAGCACAAAAGGCTTAATAAATAATAAATAAATAGTTATATACATATTACTAATCTTACAGACTTTTATCCATCTTATACTTATTTCATATCGTTATGATGGAGGACTGAACAAATCAAGCGTTCCCAATAGTTTTAAAATGTATCTTATTTTGAATAATGGTACTTATGTAAGTACATATTTAGAAATAGGTATTCTTAGTACCTTACATTGTTTACCACAATGAAGTAAAGGAAAGGAATCTGGAATATCTCGGTTATTATTTAATTAAATAATGTAAGCCTAATATTTTAAGGGTTTTTATGGTACTTCCATAACACCTTTACTTTTCAATTTGTTTGTGGCATTAACTTTGGATTAGGGTTAATAAATTTTAACCTTAAGGATTTCTATGCAAAAATTCTTTAATATGAAGTATAAGCTGATAAGATGGCATCTGATTTGTCACAAGCTGGATTTTATAAACGTTGTCTTGTCAAAATCCTTGTTTCACTGCAATTTTGCAGGACTATTTATTTCTTCCAAGAATTGCATAAGTGCAATAATACCTTTAAATACTAATTAATTAGTAAAAGATTGGGTTAGTTATATAATTTCTTGATAAATTATTCAGTAGTGCAACTTCATTATCTGACTATGGTAAAAACCAAGAAAGGGTTATTTTGGAGTTTTGAACCAAACAATGGATTCATTAGCGCAATGGCTAAGACTTTATAATAGAGATTTGTGATTAATAAGATGGCCAGTAAAGTAATCCATAGCTTTGATAAGTAAGTATCTGTATCTCTATTGTAACCTTCTTTCTTGAGGTAAAGGGCTTTTCACAATAATTCCGGTTTGAATTTTCTATCTCCATCCAATCCCTTAGGAACTAGTTAAAACCATCTTTGTTTATTTGTAATAGTATTTATCAGATATTAGCACTATTGTCTGACAATAATAATATTATAGTGTTGTGTTGATTTTATACAATTGGTTTTACAAGTTTATATAGTATTGTTTCATACTGTCATCACATCAGCTTACAGTGCAAGATTTCAAATAATTTGTTTGATTTTTCATTTGTTATGTATGTAATATAACACTAATTGCATAGCAATAGGTTAGTTAATATAACAAGTGAGCCTGCTTGTTTGTCCATAATTTCTTTTTATTCTCTTAGTATATTAGCGCTTGTTTAATAAAGAGTGAGCCTGCCCATTTCTATATACTGTCTATTTGCTTAGTAACAGTAGGACTTGGTGTTTAAAAATGAGTGATCCTGCTCATTTGTCCATACTATTTGTTGTCTCATGATAGTAGCGCTAGTTGATTGAAATTGAGTGGGTATGCTTGTCTGTCCATACTATTCTATCCACTTGGTGGTAGCATTAGACATCTAATATTTTTGTGTACTTGTTCAAATTTAATTTTCATGGTATTGCAACATATACTGTCATACTGTCTTCCCGCTTTGTGAAAGCGCTTAATGTCAGGTCATTAGTGCACCGGCTCAATTTTTAGTTTTCCTGGTATTGCAACATACTGTCTATCCGCACTGTGATAGCGCTAGATGGCAATTAATTGGTGCACTGGATCAATTTCCATTTTCATGGTATAGCAACATACTGTCTATCCGATAAGTGATAGAGCTAGATGTCAAATAATGGGTGCATTGGCTCAATTTTCATGGTTATTGCCCATTATGTATATACTACCCAGGCGTTTGAAGTTTATTTCAGTAGGTAATTTGTAAAGTTTTCTCAACACCCAGCCATTGCGTTTCCACTTCAATTTCATTGATATAGACTGAAGCCTGAGGAGGCTGCTTCAATATTTTCTATGTGAGTCTCCATACTTGTGTCATGGTTTCTTCATCTTGCTGTTTTCAAAATTTCTTAAGTTTTCCTTATTTTCATAAATTGTATATTTACTAGGTATCTTCAGTTTTGGGGCGAACTGGAGCTTAAACTTGATAGCTCTGTATTTCATTCTCAACTTCTATTAAGTTTTTTAGAAGAAAAAGTAACAAGATTATAATTTAAAAATGACTTTTAGGTTAGATTCTATCAATCAATTATACGTTAGGTACCTAAGTAATTCCTTCATAGGAGAATATCTATAATTCACAAAAGGAAGTAAAGTATTTGATTGTACATACCTGTAACTGGAACTAATGAATATATAAGTTGATTCCATTAATATAGCGTTAAAAAACAAACCATAACCGCGCCTGATTATGGCGCTCATCCCTTGTTGATTTTTGGCTGAAATTCACTATAAACCTTATTGTAAACACAATCCGCTTAGAGAACTGTATAATAGCATTCTAAACACTAACTTTTAAGCTACAAATAGAGTAAATAATAGTTATTTTACACATTTTATTGCAAGGACTACGTGCCCGCGCTGTCACAAACAATCGTAATGACATTACCAACAAATGTTGCCATTTGCAGGGATAAATGTTTTTTCTTTTCCAGCTTTAAAACATTGTGACCCGACGCTGTTGTAGAACATCGGTACTACTCGTAAATATATCTCAAACAATCAGCAAGTATAATTGGATATTCCAATATATATGTCACATTATATGTAAAAATGAGCTCTATGAACCCACTCCTGCTCTAAGTAGGTAGTAAAATTGAATAATTTGCTAAAAAGTTCTGAGAGGCACGTGTATTTGTTAGCAAATTTTGTAGGGTACCATCTCAAGCGATTTTGGCACTTATTTCTACTGAGTTAGGTGTGTCAACAGGTTACAGAACTGTTGTTTCTTTTTGTACAATAAACTCAACGAATTATAGTTTTTGCGTAGTGGATTTAAGTGTTAGATTGGCTTGAAGATACTCGTTTGTTTTTATATTTTTAAACGGATGCCAAGGCCGCCAGTTATCACTGGTTCATATGACATGAGTTATCATTGTTTTGCGAGCATCCTATTTCCGAATTAATTAGTGGATTTGTGGTTATTTAGGTATATTACGCGTTAGTTAATTATTGTGATGATTAAAATTTTATAGCACTTTCTAAAGGACGCGGAAGTTTTAAAACCATAGTATTTGTGTTGTTTTTTTTTCGATGCAGATATTTTTTAAGCGTATTTCTTTTTTTATTATTATTAATTTAGGTATTATAAGTACCTCAAAGGTGATTTCTTTCTTAAATCCTTTAGGGCCTTAACCATAAGCTGTTAAAATATTACTGCAACCTTGTTTTGTTTTTCTGTAATAGAGTTTGACGTTAAAAACAATATTTAATGAGACAAGTGCTTTATTCTCATGAGAGTAAGTCTTTATAACCAGTTTTACTGTGATTTGGTTCCAGATTTTTTGTATATATTTTTATATTTCGTCGTCGCAGCGCACGGCGACGGGGGTTAAAAACTGTCCTCACTTAAACATAACGATAAAATTTTACGTTTTACAAAATTAACACATGCAGCCTTTAGAGTGTTATGAATTATTTTATTTGTAACAGTTTAAATTTAAATTAAATTAATATTTATTTCGACCAACATAGATCATAGTTAGTAGCAGAATAAAACATTCTTAACCTAAATTTAGTAGTATAATTCACATAAAACATTTATCAGATCGTCACTACGTGAATCATCGAGCAATGTTTAAGGTAGTGACAGTCAATTTAAAAAAATAAATATGTTGGAACTTTGTTTTCGAATCATCTTGCGACGTGACCACCCAAAGCGGCGAACGAAACCAAAATTAAAAATGACAGCAAACCGATAAATAGTTAACGATGCGAAGCAAAGACGTACAGAATACAGAGCAAGGTGAAACTCCAATTTATTGTTGGTGTAACGTTTGGTGTCAGGGTGAGAGGAATAGTAACTAAGATTTTTAGGTTATCATAAGTGTTTTTATTAGAACAGTTTAAAAGACTACAGAAAAAGCTTTTTAACGAGGTTTGTCTAAATGAATCATATCAAACGTAAACATTTTACTAATAGCCATTAAATGGTCTCATTATTTGCCTTCTCGCTTCATTATTACATCAGCTGGATAGTATCAAACTATTGTATTGGCATCTGAATGTAACGTTTCAAAGTTCTAAAGTAATCTGCCAGTTGGAAATAACTTGTTCTTCTACGGATCTCTTCATTTCGGATCATATCTCGCAGAGAAACGCCAATCATAGCGCTCTCCATGGATGTACCGTACTGGATGTACAGTCAACAAATTTTCTCATTTGATATTGATATATGTCAAGCTTAAAGTTGAAAATCGTTCTAATGACCTATAACTTTTTAGGTAGGTTGACCTGGCTTTGACTGTACTACAAAAAAAACTCGATTTATTGCTCACCAATGACTGAGTAGGGCTGATTATTCATCACAATATTTTTGCTTTATTATGCCAAAAAGCAAATGGCGAACGCAAAGCCACCGTCAGCAAAAACAGTCGAGCGAATCATCAGATTTCACAGTCTAGGGGATATGTAGAGAAAGAATAATATAGGAACGTATATTTATCTTTTTTTAAACGTGGAATAGAATGGAATGCTTTTACGCATGTCTGTTACAGGGGGTGTGTAGGGATCGTCCTATTAAACGGACACTGGTTGGAGAACCCCTACGAGTGTCCGTTAAATAGGACATGGCAGGCATACGGTTCCGGCAGCCGAATGGCTGTGCTACTATCTGAACTAAACAAGTGGCCTTCTTACTTGCTTCGTGTGTTTCACTCTTTGCTCTCGCACTACGTTACCCCCTCTACTACAACTAATTTCTTCTACCTCAATGTTGTCTGGTAGAAATCGTTTTCAGTGATAAGGCCGTCTGATGTCCAGCCGTTCCTGTTTTAAGTTTTGTTATATAGCGATTTACTTGTGTGTATCAAGTATGTAAATCAAAAAGGTATAGAACGCATGTTTAAAACTAAATTTCTTATTGTGATATTTCTTAGTTTCCTGGGTGTGGTGATTTAATTTTATGAAGGTCATGCAATCTTTTTCATTTCATTTAATATTTTTCAGACCGAAAAATTTAACGAAAGTTCCCACAAAACCACAGATCACCAAGCTATGACATAAAGATAGCGGCCGAGCAGTGTGGCCGCGTAGATTGCACAGCCGCCATTTTGGCTAAAATGTGTGGACAGAGCTCCAAGTTCGCGTATCGCGCTCTGGTTAATGGACCGAGTGAGCTTCCTGGGGCCTGGTGTCAGATACAAGCGGAAGCGACAAAATCGAAAAAACAGCCAGTAAAAACACATGAACGCAGTCCTTAGAACGAGCCCACCTTATACTTTGTTTACCTCAGATGTCCCATTGCTAGGCAAATACCTCTCCCTACCTAGTCTCGCCACATTTCTCTGTTGAAGTGCCAAGGCCTGTCATCCTACAAATCCTAACGCCATTGTTGTTTTAAGTTACACATAGTTTATATTTATACTTTAAAAACCAATCATCATTCTCATTTCAGCCATAGGACGCCACTGCTAAAAATAGGCCTCCCCTATTGACTTGATTTGGCGATTGGAAGCGGCCTGCATCAAGCGTTTTACGGCGACCTTTAGCGTCCTACGCTGCGCTTGTTGGTACGCGGAATTAGTCGCCTCTTACGACACGCCTTCTGTTGGCGGTGGGGAAGTGTATTTTTTACAGCCGTCTCCACACGGCACTGCCGGTCAGCTGTACTGTTTCTCTATGCCTCAGACCAACCCTTAAACGTGGAAAACTTTTCCTGAAATCATCATAATTCGGAACAAATGTGTGGAAATTTAGAAACACACACACTGGCACCCTCTACTTGTTGTGTAGCAGTTCGGAATTAAATATTGCGTTATTAAATTCATATCCCTGGAAACTTTTGATACGAGAACGGAGATATCGCAAAGTTCGGAACTTTGAGGAAGCAATGTCTCATCTTTCGGGACGTGATTTTCATCGAGATTGTTTATTTTCGATGATACGAAGGTGAGAAAGGGGTTAGAAGTACTCGTGTTTTAACAAGAAATCAATACATGCTTAATTATTAATCAGTTTCAGATTGGCAAATTTAACACACAGCCAGGGGCATGCATTCCATATAGGCTATTATGCAGAGCCTACCTTCATAAAAAACCGACAGAACAGCTGACGATAATTATTAATTACGTATTCAACAATAAATATTCTGTAACCATTTTGTAGTCTTCCTGTACTTATTCCTTACTAAAGCGCGCAACTTAGATCGTTACTGTGCAATTTAACCAATGTTAGGCTGCCGCGAGATCGCCTACTGTTTCACGCAAACTTACTCAATTTTCACTCGCAGCCTACCCCCATCAGAAACCTATGCACGCCCCTGCACACAGCGCAAAAAGAATATACATTTCTGATTCTCTACTAGTTAGCGTTTAAGTTGCATCGAGCTTGATAGATGGTGAGTGAAAATATAGTGGTAAGGGTCATAATAATAGGATAAATATTTGAACGTAAAAAAACACCTCCCCATAACAAATGAACCATCACTAAAACATTTGCCCCTTCCGGGATTTGAACCCGCAACAGCTGGGCTTTCTGGAGAGTCCCAAGAGCAAATCACTAGGTACACCAGACGGTCGTCATTATATTCGTATTGTTTTGAAAGGGAAAAGATTACAAATAATTTTGTTTGGTCTATATTATGCAGCCTAAAATATAAAATTTTTGTTTTTCGTATCCAAGGATAAATCCACAATTAAGAGATGATTAAATTCATAGCACGTGAACAAACATGCAAGAAAACCCATTATATATTTCGCGTAATATTTTATGCAAGCCTTTGTACGTATCTTAAACCCCGAAAGTTGTCTGAAGCCTTTGTGAGATGTATTCCAGTTACGTCGTTAAATTGGAGCTCACTCAATTTGAGATTTCTCGGAAGTAGTGCTGCCTATAAGTGGCTATCGATAGACTACGATGGCAATATTGTCAGATACGATATAGTCAAGTTCGTGCGCAGAAGAATAAACGTTGACTAATTTCAACAACTCGCAACGTCGTTATTTCAAAATTTTCGCTAACCATACGAGATCGCTCCAACATTATTTTGAATGTAATTAACGTTAGATTTGGGTTAAGTCTAGTAATTCTTAGGTCCCATTTTAATTGTTAGCCTATGAAAATATGGTGATATAATCGTATTTTTAATTTATAAACACAAAATATCGATAGGTTACCATCTGTAAATGTCGATAACTACGTAACACTACTCGAAAGGGGGTGAGGGCAAAGACGATGTCGGGGTGAAAATAAAATAAATCGCTCTCCAATTAATATGGCTTTATTTTAGGACGGCCGTGAAATAATTAATATTGCTTGGAAATTGTTTCGGCGAAGAAATTTGAAAGAAAAGAAAAGCAATATGGACAGGGTTCTTGAAAGTTATTTATAACATGTTAATGAAAAGCCCAAAGGTTTTCATTAATTATGAATGTCGCTCTATTTTTAGTTTCCATTTTATGGCACTAATTTAATTTAAGAGACAGGCATTTAATTAACTGTTCGTGTTTATTTTCAAATTAACTATTTGTGTTTATCTTGGTGTGTTACAAGAGGGATAACGTTGGATTTGTTTTTTTGAAATCAAATCAAATGTTTATTTTCAAGAATACAGTTTTACATTATGGTCTTATTATATTTGCTAAGTGTTTAGTATTCTGCCTGCAAGCAAACAAAAAATATTAAATTATATTGTGAGTAATTAATGTCAAATTTTGAATGATTGATTTTAATTTTGTGGGGTCACTTTGTACTATGAATGTATCAATAATAATAAAGACAGGAGATAATAAAGATATAAATAAATATGCGCCCGACAACGTACAAACTGCCGTGATCTCTAAGTAAGGAATGAACGTAGGTAGGTACTTGTATTATGAGGTACTAGCCAATAAATTCTGTCGAAGGCGTGTCCCAGTACACCCAGACAAGAGGCAATACTTATAGAAAATATCGTATATAATATTCGTTGTGTGCGCGACTAAGATCTCTCAAATTATGGCAAATGGATGGTTTGAGAATGATTTTCGGATTGTTTTTGTTCGAAATTAGATGAAAATATCTAAGAAGTTTGTGCATATTATAATAGGTGATTTTCTTACTTGAACTAAAATATAAATGTTTATAATACGTACGGGATTTGAATCAATACAACATGATATAACTTTCCAACCACAAACTGTGCAAAAAGGGAAAGAATTTGTATTAGCACAGCATGTGAGAGACGTTAAAGAGCTTAGAACCAACGGACAAAGCTACTTAATAAGGGCAGTAATCATAAGATAAACATCTATGACATAAACCCCCTACAAACTTTTTTCTTTGTACAGCAGCTATTTATTTATTTCTATGCTCCAATTTCCATCTTGATGTTGGAAACGAATAAAACATGCACGAACTGTTTTTCCCATTGTTTCTATACTTTATAACACAACACGTACTGTGACCCAAATCGCGAATTTTAACGTTTTTGCTTTAAAATATATTAATTAATTAATTTAATTTAATAATAAATCAATTTCGTAAGTATGGAATTCTATGGAATATAGCAATTGACACAAGACAGTCCAGAGTTATTACACATTTCTGCGAAATAGCGTGCTGCGATCGATTTGACGTCCCCCACCACCCACTTTGCACATAGCGAATAGGACCCTTTGCTTTTAACGCGGACATAGTTTTTGTGAAGGCGCAAACATGGACACTTTTGTGTCTTCTGTTAGACACAAGCTACCGATGAATATTTGATTTCTAAAGAACCAATATGAAATCATCCCTCTCTGCGCAAAGGTAAACATTTCTTGTGTCCAGTTGCTTCCACTTAACATATACTCATGACGATCAAAAAGTGTTCGGTGTCGGCAACTGGAAACTAAAAGTGTCCACGTTTGCGCAGCGCCTTAGGCAATCATAAAAAAAACTAAAAGTATACAAATGTCTTATAACCAGGCATGCTAGCATGTAAAATCAAGACACGAATTCGAATTAACGCAATAAACAATTTGAATTTGGAATGCTTAGGTGCTGTCGCCATAGTGTAAGTAAAATGTGTTCTGTTGTAAAATGTTAGATTGTAGAGATCTTCTTTTGTTTTTGTTCTTAAAAACAAACGAATGTCTATACATCTCTGTTTCGACTTTAATTGAACGCGTATCAAACTCACACGATGAATGCCAAAACTCAGCGAGGCTTCACATAATTTTAATTAAGTTCATAAAAGGCGGGTTATTTGTAACGTCAACTGACCAGCGCAACAAAGCGTAAGCCGTCGTGTAAACTTCCCTATTAACGTTATCTGTAAAGTTACTCGGGCCAAATATATTTTTCCGGCTTTCCGACTGGCCCACGGCCAAAACAGATCAGCCTTATAAGTTGTATGGGTGCAGAAAACCGGTGCGGAAAAATATCACGTATCGGTTATTTTAAAAAGCCATAACAATATTAGGACATTCAGTTTTGGTCAGTCATTATTAAACAAAATGAAATTTCTATGACTCGTGATTGTTAGTGCGTTACTTCTTCACGGAAAATGCATCGCGAATAACTAGTAAATACGTTACGAGTATCGTACGACAACTCGTGGGTTGTCAAGTATTTATATTTCCAAAGTCAAATGCATCCTACTCAGAGGTGATAATTTATTTTAAATCTTACAGCTTTTATTTTGTAAAATTGTGTAGTCATATGCCTCAAGACGATTGCTTACCGTGTTGATGGAACTAGATACAAGGTTACATTGCAAAGGGGTGCCAAACCTTTAGGATTGGCTCAAAATCAGTAACTTAATCGAGCTACTAATGCAAAAAAAACACATTTAATTATTCCTATCCGCTGTTAAAACGTATTTGTACGCGTTAATTAAACTCATTCATGAAAAAAATGCACCGTATGTGCAATGCGTAAGGTCCTTGTTGGCTCGGTACGTTGCCTCTGATGAATGACCACGCGGCTTTCGTAGTCTCTCTATTGACTTTATTTTCGGATATTTTAAAGTAAAGTTTTTGGTAACATACGATTATTAAAAATAATAACACTAAAGACGCTTCTCTATATTGTTTTCTAGATCCAATTTTTTAAATTTGGCACCCCTTTGCAATGTAACCTTGTATAGCCTAAGATAGCTTTTCAGTAGGTCTATCACTGCACTAGACATCTACAAGGGTTCCCACACAGATTATCGTAATTTTTGTTGAAAATTCCATACTAATATTATAAATGCAAAAATAACTCTAAGTCTGTCTGTCTGTTACGCTTTCACGCCTAAACAACTAAACTGATAAGCTTAGAAAAGGACATGAGCTACTTTTTGAAGTAAAATCCGGACCGATTTTGATGAAGTTTTGTACGGAAAAAGCTTGAACCCTTATGACGGACATAGGCTACTATTTGCAGTATTTCATGTCCGTCAGTGGTAAATAATTAAATGTAAGTATAATTTTTCGTAGGTCCAAAATGCCAGTTTATACGCTTCATTGTACAAAAAATAAACTGGTTGATCTATTTTAGCTGCGCCGGGTGGACCGGGTGAGCGAAGTTAATTTCAACCCTCGCCTAATGGAATCCGCCGTACTTCATAACTTCTCCAGGATTAATTAAAAGTTGAGAGTAAAAACATCTCTGTGAAGAATTGGATTTTCTCGGGATTACAGCAAAAAAGAAACAGGATTTTGTTGAGGGCTACAGTTGCAGTTTTAAATTAAAGTTGCACACTTAAGAATTTAATTAACTTTGAATGAAGTAGTGGCTAAGTTTTTTGAGAAGTCATATTTTAGCGGTGGCTAATCATGTCTTGATTAGAATAAAATCAGAAAATACGACAGATAAAAAAAATAAAAACCGACTTCAAAAATCTAAAACGCTAAAAATAATCTTAACACTTAAGTACCTAATCAGTTACTTTTGGAGTCGGTGCAAACGAAAACATTGGTCTCTCATTGACTGGCACCGACTCCAAAAGTAACTGATTAGGTACTTAAGTGTTAAGATTATTTTTAGCGTTTTAGATTTTTGAAGTCGGTTTTTATTTTTTTTATAAAATTAACTTGTTTCATCCATTTTAGTGATAAATCCTAATCAAAACAAATCTTACGAGTGCAAACATAATTTAACTGCTGAATACCGATTTCATTTCCTATTTTTCCACCCTTAGGGGTGAAATTTTTTCCAAAAATGTTTTATTATAGTATCTATCATCAAAATCGGTCCACATTTGGCAGAGATATAGGTAAGATAGATACTAAAATCAGTTGGCTTATGCAATGTTTGATGATTTTCTTATAGATCCCATCATCAGAATTTAACCAAATTTATATGGGACCATTTTGAAAGTATTACCTTTCAAACAAAAAAATAATTATCGAAATCGGTCAACGCAGTAACGAATGATCGCTGAACATACATAAAAAAAAAAAAAAAAAAAAAGATACCGACGAATTGAGAACCTCCTCCTTTTTGAAGTCAGTTGAAAACTAAAATAATCGATATAGCTTAAACAATAAGCAAACTGAAGTGGCAGTGGGCTGGTCACATTTGCCGTAGAACCGATAACCGATGGGGAAGACGTGTTCTTGAGTGGAGACCGCGACTAGGCGAGCGCAGCGTGGGGCGCCCTCCGGCAAGGTGGAGCGCCGATATACGCAAGGCTGCTGGCAGTGGATGGAGAAGAATAGCCGAGGATCGGGCGCAGTGGCGTGCAATAGGAGAGGCCTATGACCAGCAGTGGACTGACGTGGGCTGATTATGATGAATCATGTTTTGAACGAAATACAATAATTGAATTGTATACTTAGACAACTAAATAGATACTCTTAATAAAAATCTAAAATAATTGGTTGGTTACCAAGTAGGGGTGTTAGTATTAACAATTTAAGCCACGCTGACGATATGATGCTGCCGAGTCCAACTGTAAGAGGCATTATTAGGGAGTGTAAAAAGTAGAAGTTAGCTCTTTAACAGATAACTTCGTGTTTTGAAAATGTGACTGCATTTAAGGTAAATCTTACCCTGGAACCTGTTACAATATTAGAAGCATACGGATGCCACAGTACCGAGAATTCTCCGTTTTTTCTTTCTTAATTTTATGTATCTTATTTTAAAATTTTTTAATTTATTTAATAAATCAGGACCTATATAGTATACCATCAGAATTTTAAAAGTAATTTGCACCCATATCGTAACACATTATATGGCATTGTTCTATCAAAATATTTTATTAATAGAAAAATCATCATATTTTTGTGGTAAAATAACTTTAGTTACTTTAATAGACTTAACACCGTTCGCGAAACCAAACCGTCAAGGTTGTTTTTATTTAAATTTGCAATGTATTCGAAATAAATTATTATTCGACTATGTATAACCAGTTGCTTAAATAGAAACGGCCTTGTCGTGAATCATACCTATTTTAACCAAAAACATTTAACAATGGATATTTTTATGAAAAGATTACTTAGCAGGTGTACAAATACAGGTGAAAGAAAAACACAGATAGGGATAGAAACCAGGATAGTTGCCTCAGTGGGATACATGCCCCGGTTTTGAATACACTATGTTAGAGATGCCTCCAGTGTTAGGGCTCTCCAATGATCAAAAGCGGTCCTCCCGTAAGTCTCAATGCCATACAAGCCATAAGAAACAGTCCATGCGTTTTGTGTGTGTAAGCAAAAATCTTCCACGGCATGACCAACACGAGCGACAAAATTATATTTGTGAATCATTTCTGTGTAATATTTTTTTACATGGCTATGGGTTCAATCAACTCTTTGTTTCTTCGTATACACTGGATTTTAAACAATACGGTCCATTACATTTTATTGATAAAAAGCATTCATTTATTTTTTAATTTAATAGTGCAAGTATCCATATTGAAAAGGATAGTCGCCCCATATACTTTTGCGGATAGTTGCCTTAAGGGCAACTATTATTTCTTGAAGATTTCATGAGCAGCAAATATTTGCAAAAATCTAGCGTGGTCCTGCGTCTCATCAGCTGGACGTAGTTAAGTACTGGGGTTCGAAGAACTAAAAAACAAAAATTAAAAAGAAATCTAATAAATAAATTAAACCAATTTTATCGTTGGGCAACTATCCCGCGAAGCATTTTTAGCGTGAGGCAACTATCCGCCACAGTAGGCAACTATCCCTTTTTCGAGGGGTCAAATAAAATAAGATTTCCATATAGACAATATTAGTTTTGTTTACAAAAAATGGTGTAGAATAAAAGATTAAAGATCAATGTTTTAATATACAGTTACCGAGTACCTATATTGTAAGTACACACATAATTTATATCTTATTGAGCATTTGCAAAAAGTGGGGCAACTATCCGGCTTTTACCCTACACCTACACTTTTTTGAGCTAAATACACCTAGTAATAAATAAGGTCCTATAGGATGATTCTAATGTCAAATACAACAACTTTTGTTATGCAACTAACATTGAAATAAAAAAAAGTTCAATGTTGAAACGAACTTTTCTTGTTGTCTGGGGTCTGGAAGTTGTGGTACCGTCGTGGTTTTTGATTTAACAAGTGTTTGAAAGCGGCTTACCTTAGGATCAGAGCAATGTATGTGATGTTGTCAAATATTTATTTATTTATGTTATATTTGGTAAAATAAGAACATCATCATCATCATCATCCTTTCAGCCATAGGAAGTCCACTGCTGAACATAGGCCTCTCCTAATGACCTATCATCGGAGGCGATTGACAATACTTGCTACGCTGGGCAGGCGGGTTGGCAAGCGCAGTTTTATATAAGATACTCGTATATACGCAGACGCTACTGCCCGCTGCCCGTCTTGTGCTACAAGAATTAGTCGTCTCAAAATAAAATAGCTGAATTATATTTGGTATAAGTAAGTGTAATCTGGAAAATACTGGGGGAAGCCTATGTTCAGCGGTGTATAGCTGAAATGATCATGAAAATAAAGTGTTTTTTTGCGATTTCGATATCTACATGATGTGTAAGAGTGTTAGTATTTGAGTGATAGAAACATAAACTACAAAATAATAACACTAAAATATGACCTTATGCGAGGTGTCATCGAATTAATGAAAAATCTAATAGGGGAATATTCTGATGATAAATTTTTTTTTTACTATGGTTAAAATCACAAAAAAAGCTTTTACTAAATGACTGATCATATGTTACAATCTATCTGGGAAAATGTTTTTTTTTGTTGAGATTTCAATGTTTTGTCCTTTATATTTTTTTGTATCTAAGCACCTGAATCAGTCTTTAAGAGGATTTGCGTTATAATTGCACCTTGTTTAAACGCGCTGAACACTAAAGTCGTTTTACATTTTTGATCGTTTATGCTTCTAAGCAATTTCAGTTTACTCAATACATGTATTTCACGGCCTTAAGTAACACATTTCAGAAAACGTATCTTGTTGCTATGTACAACTTTAGATTATTATTTGATAATTAGCACGATTATTTACATACCTTTAATCATGTAGTACCTACTAATTATAGCTTGTTTTGACGGGAAGTAACTAACACTGTAACCTTATAGATAAGAAATAATATTATAATTAAGTGAGTATATTTAATCATTTCGTGAAAGCAAGTAGGTAGTTAAGTTAATGAATGTTTAATGTTTACGGGCTGATATTATTCTTTCTCTGTCAACGTCATACAATTTACCCGTCAGACGACGTTACTGGGAGCCCAACGCGTTCCGTTCCCGATTTCTTTTAAAATCTAGTATTTGGACTACCTAGATTTAAAAAGAAAATTGAGTGGTTATTGCATAGGCTATCCCCATGTATGATACATTTTTAGAAAAAGGATGAAATATACTAGGCGGTAAATCTTGATATATATAAATGAATCGCTGTTCGTTTGTCTCGCTAAAACTCGAGAACGGCTTGACCGATTTAGCTAATTTTGGTTTTGAAACATTTGTAGAAGATCAGGGAAGGTTTAAAAAGTGAAAAAATAAAAAGAGAGACAATTTTTATTAGCGGTACGAAGTTCGCTGGGTCAGCTAGTATGTAATATAAAACATTTCACATTCCTAAAAAAACACAAAAAATATTGATTTTGACATTTTTTCTTGATCGATTATTATGATTATTACTAAAACTAACCTCAATAAATATGATGAAATCCAAGAAGTTCTAGCCACAACATAATTCACTAACACTTTAGCTTTCTATTTCACTCATTTGTTTGCTTCAAATCACTTACAATTGATCACAAAACATAATTCATTGCTAAGCAACCCCACGCGCAAAATGGCCGCGATGACTACAAATATAAATACATATTGGACAACATCACATCATTGCTCTGATCCTAAGGTAAGTAGTATTTGTAGAAATATAAAAATCATAAACAACGACGGTACCAAACCTGACACCACCAATACTTGAGATAATTATACATAATTATATTTTGTAAATAGTACAAACTTTTTTCCCCAACTCGATGGACCGACGACCTTAGGGTAGCTGGATGAAAAAAACGGGAGATTGTGCTCTTTAGCATTCTTTGGTCCTGCAATTATAGGCTGACATGGTGATGATGATGATGACAAACCTTTAAAGAGATGAATGTATTCATAAAAGTGAACATATTTCCCTTAGAAACAAAGATACCTTAAAACAATGAAAAAAAGTTCGTTTCTACACTGGCCCGATCGGGAATCGAACCTGAGACAATCAGAGCGATGCTAAGTCGGGTGTCCTCGCCTCACGAAGGTCGGTCTACGGAGGTCGTCGCAAATAGACAGCTTAGAATGATGAAAGTATAATGTTAGTGGATACTGGAAAAAAAATCGACTGCCCCAGGTGGTGTAGTCGATAACTACCATGTAATTGCTAAAAACAAAATTTTAACATTACCTACTCAAAAAATAATTTGTCAGATTCTAAATATATTAAGTAGGTATTGGTTAATAAATAAATATTGGATAACATCACATACATTGCTCTGATCCTGTGGTAAGTAGCCAAAGCACTTGTGTTACAGAAATCAGAAACAACGACGGTACCACAACACCCAGACCCGAAGACAATATAGAAAAGTTATTTTTTCTACATTGTCCGAACTCACCTCTCGGCTACGGGGGTCGTCAAAGAATGAAGGTAAAAAAAGTTAAAACTCCCCATTATCCACGCACTGCGGTTTGTTAGTTACATAGGTTTTTAGTTAGTTACTGTAAGAGGCCTAGTAACAGTCTCTAAGGTAAAATTGTTACTAACATGTATTAGGTTGTCTCGATGGACCGACGACCCTAAGAAGATGGCTGGATAAAAAGATCTTGCTCTTTGGCGCTCTTTGGGGGAGGCTTACCACCAGCAGTGGACTGCAAAAGACTGACATGATGATTATGTCATCAATTATTGTGGGTATTATCCCATTCCACACAGAATTTGTGGAAAACCTACAAAAAGTACAAACATTCTCAAGTTACATCATCCCAAAACGCTATTAACCCTAAAATTACAGATTACACATAATGCAAATCCAAACATTTCGTCTGAAATTAAGGGCGATATTTATTCCGGGGGCGATCCGACGCGGAATTAACCCCCCATTGCTGGCGCCGTGGAAAATACATCGAGCCGGATTTCCCTCATAGAGACATAACAGTTCTCGTAAAATTCTATTCAGTAATTTGTATAATTCGAGTGCCGGTTCGGTTCCCGAGATATGCGTGATGAAATGTCTCTGTTTTGAGGTGTTCATGCATAGGAATGATTATGAGTGTTACTGCTACGAGTATTTTATGGCACTCGAAAACAGCCCAAATGATAATTTTAGAAAGTTGTTGTATCTAGTACAAACTTAGCTTACTTTGGGGAGTCAATTACTCGGTAAGCTTACTACAATTTTTTTCACTTTTATTATCACGTTTTTAATCGAAATTGTAACTAGCCTATTAAAAACTTGAGAGTCGTTTTAACCCATTGCTAACTGCCGTATCGATTTAAAACTTTTTATTAATGTGACATTTGGATGACAGTACAATAATTACTTCAAACATTCACATGAATGTATGAAATACACCTTTTATTTGCCTGACGTTTCGACTGGGTTACACCGACCGTGGTCACAGGCTGACTGGAAAAGCGATGTCCTTATTTATTAATTTAAACTTTATTGCACAGATAAAGATCGTACAAAAGGTGGACTTAATGCCATGTGGCATTCTCTGCCAGTTGACGATCTGGCTAAACAGAGATGCTTTGTAGGCGGTACTCCGTATGAGAGGTGGATTCTTCACCCACCCTCATAATATTATTTTCACGCCAAGTACCGTCACACACTACACTGTGTCCCTATACTGAAAACTACAAACATTACAATAATTTGATACCATACTCGTAGATCTGATGATGGAACAAGGATTTTTCAACTTTGGGCTCATTTCATTTGTCTTGACGAATCCCGAATAGTGTTGTATATTTTCAATGGAACCCTAGGATCTATTCGTAGTCTGTCTGTTGATCTCTCTGTCTGTGTGTCTGTCAGTCGATAAGATACGCGTAGAGGTATCAAGTTGAAATTAATTGCAAATGCTCAGGCCTGCCATCCCTTAATGCTGTGAAAATATCTAACTTCTAAGTCAACGCCATTAAAAGATACGCATGTTTATGCCGCATTTTTTAAACTGGCAAGGGAAAACTTACTTTCCGTTGACCTAGAATCATGAAATTTGGCAAGAAGCAATGTCTTATAGCACAAGTGAAAGAAAAAGTTCGAAAACTGTTTATTTGAAGAAAAACAATTTTTTTTTTTATAGATTCACTCGGAAAAATCCATAGATTTAGTATGTACGTATTCTAAGTCTATGGAAAAATCTGTTAATATCTTCGACTCTCAGTTGAGTTCCCACAGTAAAATAACTATTTGCCTACATATCTATAAGTTTAAACGGAACCCCCGGTGCGTGAGTCCAACTCGCATTGTCCGGTTTTTAAACTATAGTGTTAAGAATAATTGGAATTCATTCACCTAGTTTTTATAATTTGTTTGTTAAATAGTCCATTCTATTCATTTTTTTATTGGTTTTATTATTGTTTTTTTTTGTTTTTCTCAAGTGGAAATGCACTAAAGTAATATTATCTAAAACGACTGATTTATTTATTATTCATCGACACATTTCTATGTATAATCGTCGTTTTCCATTAGTTTATATTTAAATCATATAAAACTGTGTAAACAAGGTCATCACGAGCGAGATGTAGGCAGTATAAAATATTGGTCAGATGTAAATAGACATAATTACGGGCCACAAAAGGAACGATATGTCATAAAAACTTGATGTAAACACAAAAAATAAATATTGAGTATGTTTTTTTAAAGAACTGCTTTTAGATAAGGTCGGTTACAGACTTGCGTTTCTACTAAAGGTTGTTACAAAATAAATAAGAAACGGACATAGCCATTTCTTGGCTTTTAACAAAATCCAAACTAGTTACTTATGAGATAATTAATATTTAACGGCTTCGCTAAAGTGCATCAGCCTTCTCGTTAAACGTGTCAGCCATCGACTTGGCAGGGCGTCCTTTATTTTATTTTATTTTTAGGCCCGTGGGGACCAAGTGCCCACAAACTCTACCGTGAGATGTCTAAGCGATTAGCTGAGACATCCCACGATACTAAGGCTGGCCAATACTTGGGTCAACGCATTAGCTTAGCCATTCAGCGTGGCAACGTGGCCAGCCTTTTGGGCACCTTTCCCAAAGACAGCGAGCTCAATCAGATATTTTATTTATAGGCTTTTTTTTCCTATAAATAGAATATTAGAGTATGTATAAATATCTTAGGGACTTTTAATTTTATATTTTGTATATTCTTTATCTCTTTTAGGGTTAGCGTTTAAGTTATTTTCATTTTGAGTTTGTAAATATTGTTTGTGATTAAATAAAGTTTACTTTAGTTTACTTTTACATTTATTCAAAATTCACAGTTCTTCAAAATATTACAAAACCCATAAACAAAACTAACAGCTAAAAAGGAATCCATATACCTATATTAAAAAAATACATAAAATATTATAAACTTTAGAAATATTGACGGTCACTGGGATAAGGATTTAAATAATTAAATGATAAAATTAACTCAATTGATTAATTGCACTGCTCTGCACTGCACTGCACTGCTTCGGTACTATTTGTGAGCTAGTAGTAAAGAAGTTTTAAACCACATAAGTTTAGCCTTCAGAAATAATGACAGTCACTAGAAGAAGGATTTTTAAATAATTTAATGATAAAATAAAGTAAATTTATTGATTATTGCAAATGGGCTAATAATAGTATCTACTTTTATAAGCCCTTTTTGTGAGCTAGTAGTAAATAAGTCACAAACCACACAAGTGTAGCCGGCCTAACTTAACACGCGCGGCGCCAAGCGGCCCGGGCGCGATTACCATACAAACGAGTCATAAAAACATCGCGAAGGTCATAAGTCCCCGCCTCGGGCCATATTTTGGACGTTATTAGAAAACTTTGTCGAACTAAGCGTTATTTATTGACGATGCAACAAGAAACAATTACTAACTTTGGAAGAATGTAAGGTTTGAAACTAAATGCCAAAGATTGGAAAGAGATTATTGTTTCTTGTTTTTTTGTTTTTTAACCAAAATGTAATATTTATTGGATCTGGTTTTTGAGATTTTTTTGAGGTAAATGACAAAGTTAGGTACCTACTTACTGACATGCAAATTAGTGACTAAGATTTTGTTTGTCTTAGGGCCTATTTCACATTCGTAAAGTAGCTCATATGTGACGATTAAAATATAATGCGATTGATTAGTAAATACCATTCAGTAAAAACTTTAGGAAAACGATGACATTCTTGATTTAGGCGTATTATACTTTAATTGTCGGGTAATTTTTAATTGAGGATAGTAAAATAGTATAGTTTAGTTATTTAGTTATTCTTAAATATGCTACAGAAGTCAATATCTTACCATACGTTTCACTTAGTTTAAAAGAAGGAATAGTTAATATTTTTTGGCCAAAAGACTATGGAACAGCAATTTTTTTCTCGGTTCTCAAAACCGCTGAACAAATCTTCGGTAAAGAGATAGATTGGACCTTGGAGAAGAATATAGACAACTTTTTGTCGCAAAAACTGAACCGATTTAAATGAAATTTAGTACGGAAAATAGGGTGAACCCTACTATTTTAATCCACCTCCTAAGGGAGTAAAATAAGGGTGACATGCCGTATTTCACGCGAGCAAAGCCGCGGGCACAACTAGCTCATAATATTAGCAACAAGTTTACGCAACACACATCATAAGCGAAGCCTTGTTTAGAACAACAAAGTTAGAATTATTAATACAACGTATGACGTTAAGGGGCGGTTGCGTTGCGGTGAATTAATACACAAAAATGGGGGGTTTAAATCATATTTTGTCAGAGAAGATTTAAAATGTATTTATTTGCAATGGGTACTTTAACAAATTATATTTAGATTAATACTTTCTTCTTGAAGATAGAGGAAAAAGGCCGAAAATATACATGGCTAAAACAAAGAAAATCCAGACCTGACGTACCAATAAAAAGGCTTAAGCTTAAATGCGTTAATAATTTAATATTACTTGCGTATTTATCTATCGTTTAATTATAACCAATACGATTCGTACACTTATTAAACTAGATAACCACTCAAAAAAATTGAGATAGGAAAAAGTACCTGACATCGATAGATTGCATTGCGTAATGAAATCATCATCATCATTATCATTTCAGCCACAAGACGTCCACTGCTGAACATAGGCCTGCCCCAGTGACTTCCAGATTGGCCGGTTGGAAGTGGCCCGCATCCAGCGGCTTCCTGCAACCTTTACCAGGTCGTCTGTCCACCTTTGTCGATGGTGGTCGCAAGGAAATATTTCACTAGCTACAATCAATTTATTATTTGGCAGATTCGGGTATTGATTTTTCTAAAAATAAAGATATTCGCCTAAGCGAAACTGGCCTTAAAGAGAAATCCTGCCCACTTTGTATTCATCGCGGATCCTCACTCCGTTTCTATAGTCAGTGCCTACACACACTATTTAATTTTGTATTCTGTCCGTAATCACTTTGGTTTATCTGTGCGTAGATACTGTTACAAAGTACGTACCCACATAGGCACTGAATAACATTTTAGATAGCCATAAGATTTCTTTACCAAATACAAAGAAAATAATGTGTGTAACAACAATTCTTTAGCAAAACATTTACGCAATAGCCAACAGAATATATAACAATTAGCTTCCGCCCGCGTCTCCACCTGCGTGGAGCTCTCTGTCACTTATCTATCTATTTATCTCTATTTTATGTATCTAATTATAACACCTGTGTAACATTATAGAATGCAATAAATATATTGAATTGAATTGAATTGAACTTAGTCTTTATTAACGACCAAATAGTGCATTATTTAAAATTTGATTTTTATAAAAAGGTTATAGTGAGTCAACCTTAAATGACGCGGATGGACCGCGTGAGGAACTCGCGCATCCGCGGTAGCCTTCGTGTCCCTGATATTACAGACAAATTGCAGGAGATTCGCCTACGCTGGTACGGCCATGTTTTGCGGAAACCGGCAAGCTACGTAGGAAACAAATGTCTGGCCATGCCGCCACCGCCAGGTCCTGGCAAAAGGGGTAGACCCAAAAAATTCTGGCTTGACGTTGTGAGGGCTGACATGCGTGCCAATGATCTCACAACTAGAGCCGCTCAAGACCGCGGGAAGTGGAGGAGTAAATCAAGGAAAGTGGACCCTGGGCTCCAAAGCAATGGCCTTGGACGTAACCGGGATTGACCGTATAGATGAAGAAGAAGGTAGTGAGTCAACCTTAAAAGACAGACACATTATGCTGTTGCGGACTTTTTTAGAACTTTTAAAGAAAAACTATTCCTTCATACATGATTTTGCGTAATTTTTACACGTGAATATATTTTCCCGTTTTTGCAACGTTTATCATTGATGCTCCGCTCCTATTGGTCAGAGCGTGATGTTATATAGCATTATACCTTTCTCGATAAATCGCTCGACTATCCAGCACATTTTTTTTTATGCGAATCAGTACGTCCTAAGTAAGCGCTAATGCGCGTTTACCAAACAAACTCTTCATGCTTAAGATTAGGGGTCCAACATACCCCAGAGAAATTAAACAACTCATTGCTGACAAGCGTCGACAGAGGAAAAAATGGCACCAAACCAGATCTCCCGAAGACAAACGTATAGTAAATATGCTTACGAAAAAACTCAAACGCAAAATACAATTATTTAATAATACTATTAGTAAAGAATTGATTGAGCAACTGACCAGTGATCGTAGTACAGACTACTCCTTATGGAAGGTGACAAAGCAAATGGACAAACCAGTAAAGGCTATTCCTCCAATTAGAGAAATTGATGGCAAGTGGGCTATTAATAAAGAACAAAAGGCCAAAAGATTTGCTCAACACCTGGAAAGTATTTTCCAGCCAAACGAGAGTGACACTAGTACAACTTTATTATTAAATGAACTATCCGAAGAAAGCTTAGAAATTAAATTAGTAACGCCTAGAGAAGTACATACTGAAATCAAGACTAACATCAACCCGAAAAAATCTCCTGGGTATGACCTAATCACAGGAGAAGTTCTTAAAAACCTACCACGTAAGGCAATCGTGAAACTCACTACGCTCATAAACGCTGCTTTCAGACTAAAGTATGTCCCAGATCTGTGGAAAGTTGCGGAAGTCATAATGATTCCTAAACCTGGAAAGCCACCACACGAAGCAGCATCGTACAGACCTATATCACTACTTCCGATCATGTCAAAACTTTTTGAAAAACTATTACTTAAAAGACTAAAACTGATTATACAGAAAAAAAAACTTATTCCCGATCATCAGTTTGGATTTAGGGAAAAGCATTCCACAATAGATCAAGTCCATAGAATAGTTAATACTATCGAGAAAACTTTGGAAGATAGAAAAGTATGCACCACTATATTTCTAGACGTCGCACAAGCTTTTGATAAAGTGTGGCATGAAGGTCTAATATATAAACTTAGCAAAATGCTACCAAAGCAGTTTACAGCAATACTAGAGTCATATATAACAAACCGAGTGTTTAGAATAAGACAAGAAGATACTTATTCTGAACTAAAACAAATAAATGCTGGTGTACCACAGGGTAGTGTATTAGGTCCGGTCCTGTACCTTCTCTATACCTGTGATATTCCTGAAATAGAAAACAGCACAATTGCCACGTTTGCTGATGATACTGCCATTATGACCATAGGAGAGAGTCACAAAGCAGCAACAGAGCATGCTCAAACTGTCATTAACCGAGTATATGATTGGACAAAACAATGGCGAATCAAGCTCAATGAGACTAAGTCAGTTCATATTGACTTTACAAATAAAACCCCAAAGTACCACCCGGTGTTAATTAATGGCCAAAAAATACCACATGAAAATACTGCAAAGTATTTGGGCATGACCCTCGACACAAAGCTTCGCTGGAAAGCTCACGTCAAGAAAAAAAGGGCCGAGCTAGAGATTCGCTACAAAAAGTTATATTGGCTGTTGGGGAGGCACTCCTCCCTGTCAATACAAAATAAACTTACTTTGTATAAACAGGTTCTTATGCCAGTATGGACCTATGGTATACAGCTGTGGGGCTGTACCAAACAAAGCAACTCTCAAATCATACAACGCTTCCAAAACAAAGTACTTAGGGACATCGTAAGGGCACCTTGGTATATAAGAAATGACAATCTCCACCGGGACCTTCAAATGGAGTTTGTAGATAATGTTATAAAAAAGTATGCAGAAGCTCACGAAAAGAGACTTCATCACCATGTGAATGTCGAGGCAATCCAGCTCCTCGATAGCACGGACATAGTGAGAAGACTTAAAAGAACAAAACCTTTTGAGTTAGTGCAGTGATAGTGTGTATAGCTCTCTGCTATTTTTAAAGACTTGTGAACAATGTGTCTTCCCCTTAATATTATTAGTGACAATAAGAAAAGTGTTAATGGACACGTTCTTAGCTATAACTTATCAACTATACTTAGATTAGGTCAAAATTAAATTACTCATTAGTCCTAGTTAGGCTAGATTGTAATATTCTTAAGGTTTATTGTATAACTTAGGCCTTAGACAGATCATAAAAAAAAATGCTTTATAGTATTATATTAGTATAAATATACCTGCATCACCTGGACAGACGACCTGGTAAAGCCGAAAGCCGATGGTTGCAGGCCGCTTCCAACCGGCCAATCTGGAAGTTAATGTGGGAGGCCTGTGTTCAGCAGGGATGCCCTATGGCTGAAATGATTATGATGATAATGTATTATTTTATGGATAGGTGACCTTATCTTAGTTCCTCAATCCAGCCATTAACATCCACTGCTGAACATAGTCCTCTCTTGACCGTCATCGGGAGGATTGCCAAGTCTCGCCACGCTCGGCAGGCGGGTTGGCGAGCGCAGTTTTTTATAATATTTCGCATGCAGGCGCTCATGCCCGTCTCGTGCTACAGGAATTAGCCGCCTCTTACGACACGCCTCCTTTTGGCGGTAAGGAAGTGTATTCTTTACGGCCGTCCCCACACGACACTTATCTCAGATAAATACTAGTTACATGATAATAGACGTCAACTCGGTCGCGCCAAATGCGATTTTAGCCATGCAATTTATAATAAAATAGGCCTATGTAAGACACTTAAGTTACTCATAGCAACATAACAAGAAAATCGACCTTATCGCAATTTATTTATTAAAGAAACCTACCTGTTCTCCTTTTCAAGACTAAAAGGAAATCTAATTTTGGAATAATTAGAAGTCACCTTCAAATATTTTTTATATTCAAGTTAGTATCGAAATTAGTAGCAATTTGTATGTGCTTATTTTAAGGTTAATGGCTTTGTTTAGTTTTTGGATTTTTCCCCTATATCTTAAAAACTGTCGGCCGCAGTGAAAAACCTGCCAAATGTGAGTCGGACTTTCGCACTGAGGGTTCCGTACAAACGGTATGTAAATAGTTTGGTCTATAACGGAATGGGATAAATTAATAACGGGTATCGTCACGAAGATTTTTCCTGATTTTTCCAAGTTGTTAATTTTATTTGTGACTACAAAAGACTTGAACTTTTTTGTATGGAAAAAATTATTACAAACAACAAATATTCTTCAACAAAAAGTCGTAAGTAATATAGTTACTTTGTTCAGAATTTCAATTTGAATATGTAAATAACAGTAAATATTAGACATTAAAACTGAAATTCTGAACAAAGTATATCATTTACGACATTTTGTCAAATAGTATTTGTTGTTTGTAATTATTTTCTCTATCAATTGGCGTATGTTTCATAGGTGTACACCAAAATAACGTAATTTTAGGTACTTGCAACTTTAGGTATGCCAATAAGATTCGATGCCTTATCAGACTTTTTTTCTTTACTAGTGTTAAAAAACTTTGCTTCTTGCCAAATTTCATGACACTAGATCAACGCGAAGTACCTATAGGTATTAATTCCCTTGAGGGTGTCATAATATGCGGCAAAACCGGCCGTACCTTTTGATTGCGTTGACATAGAAGTTTGGTTTTTTACAGCTCCAAGGGATTTTAGACCTGAGTCATCATCATCATTTCAGCCATAGGACGTCCACTGCTGAACAGGCCTCCCCCAATGACTTTCATCGGGGGGATTGCGAGCGCAGGTTATTTGTAACATTTCGCACGCAGACGCTGCTGCCTGTCTCGTGCTACTGGAATTAGTTGCCTCTTACTGTTGGCGGTGGAAAAGTGCATTCTTTACGGCTGTCCCCACACGGCACCCTAGACCTGAGTATCTGGTATTAATTTCAACATGATACCTCCATGTATTCCACCTGAAAAGGGTCCTGATTGACAGACAAACAGACGGACAACGAAGTGATCCTATAAGGGTTCCTTTTCTTCCTTTTGAGGTACAGCAGAACCCTTTAAAATACTTAAGGTGTTGTGCATCTTAAGTTCCCAAAGCATGCATGCTATGACCTTCGATGATGGGCATGCATATGCATAGTTACGATATGAATTTACCTATTCCTTCGCGCCATCGAGAGCCATTTGTATTCGGCTCGTAGAACCATCATAGTAGTTATTGTTAGTATAGGAGCCATGGTCCTTAAACTGCTGAAAAGAACTTATTCATCATCATAGTAGAACTTTATGTCCAATAAATATTTGATGCAACCCACACCGAGCTTGCATAATGACAACTGTAGGGGAATGAAGATTCTCAAGTGGAGAACATGAACTGGAAGACGCACTCGGTGGACTGATGATCTAGACCAACTATCAAAAGTGACCTAAAGATTATCTCCAACACGATGGTGATGGTGATAATGCACCGTCATTAACGTGTCATCTACATCTAACAAGTTGATGAACATCACAAACTATACCTATTGAAAGTGTTGCGTCATACAACTAGCCCCGAGAAATGCGAAACCTCGCAGACATTTTTTTTTTACATAGTTTTCACTCTCAAATAAGTCCAGTTTTTGAGAGTTAGTCAAACTGCCACTATACCAAACTGTCAACTATCCCCGGTCTCCCCTACTGGACCAAGTATGATAATGAGCCATAGATTCGTTTTTTTTATCTCAATACTTACTTTAATTAGGGCCTCACCTGACACCATAATGATTTATACCTCATTTTCCAATCGGTTGTATTTTTTTGGAAAAAATATTACGATTTTACTGTAATTGATGTCGCCATTACATTGCGATAAATCGTTTTACAATATAACCAGCTGTTGAGACTGGATGAAATATTAATGGAACCAACTTTAATATAACTAACAAATACAGAATCATCAACATTGACGACCTCCGTAGCCGAGAGGCGAGCATACCGGACTTGGTGTCGCTATCTCTGAGGTTCCGGGTTCGATTCCCGGTCGGGTCAAAGTAGAAAAATAACTTTTCTAGTTGGCTCAGGTCTGGGTGTTGTGGTACCGTCGTTGTTTCTGATTTCTGTAACATAAGTGCTTTAGCTACTTACCACAGGATCAGAGCAATGTATGTGATGTTGTCAAATATTTATTTATTTATGTTATTGGATATCCCAACAAAAAGTTATGCATTTATAAAAATACGCATCAAATAGAGATCTGTTTCCGTTCTATCTGTTTCAAATCTGTTGAAAGTAAGTCTATCTCTTAGCCTATGCACGTAGTATACGTGTCCTGTCGCAAAACCTATCGCTGAGCGAGTGTAAACAATACGCCATTGGCATTCACAGCTGTGCGGCGACTCCAGACCAGCGCAGGCTATTGTAATCAAATTAGATTAGCAACCAGACTATATCAAGCCTTTACAGAAAGAACGTCGACAAATGCTGAATGTTTTTTTTAAGCTATTCAATCCCACTGCTGGGCAAACGTCTCCCCCAAACAATAAAAATGGTTTAAAAGGCGATAAACTTGTAAAAAATTCGTTTAAGGACATAATAAAAGACCAAAAATGCTACAACTTTCTATTTTAACTGTCCTCTACCTGAAGGTTGTCTGGAAGCGATCGCTTCTAGCGATAAGGTTGCTAAAATTTCCCTGTTTCTTTTGTGTGGTGAGGGATACAGAGTATCTATGTAACTTTTTTTACAACTGTTATTGATAGTTTAGGGGGTGAGAGGAACAGGGTGTAAAGTTCCTCATCCCCCATTGAAAAGGGAGGATCCTCCGACCAGACGGGTGTTGTCTCTGGTGGGACTGCCCGACGGTTGTTGTCGGGTTCTCGTATATATGGTTCAATCGCTCCGATAACTTTAATATCGCGATGTAGGATACGTCAGTTTAGTTCGTATGTGGCGAGATAGATGTCGCTACAATAGTATGTTTTTTTTAAATATTGTTATTAAAACAAAACAAATTAAGAAGAAAATCGTGTTATCAACATATTAACATGTTTTTTCCTTAATTGTTACTTTTTTTTGCTAAATATTAACATTTCAACCGGTTACTCAATACGGTTCAAAAGCTACATACTTGGGTAGCACGGTAGTTCGCACGGACCATCATAAAAAGTTTAGATTGGTAAATTTGTTAGTAACTTAAATGCTGGCTCGTTCCTCGCTCAAAGGCTTAGTGTAGCCATTCAGCGTGGGAACGCTGCTAGCATTCTCGCCTCTTTGCCTCATGGACACGCTTTTATTTTTGAGTAGGTAGCTTTTAGTTTTAGGTTAGTTTATATTTGTATTATTAGAATTTTAATTGTTATATTTTTTCAAATCAATAAATTTTGAAATTGTTAGTTAATTTAATTTAATTTTGCACATATTATGCGAGCAGATTGGATACACTATACTATACCTATCTATTAATATCATCCTTTCATAAAATAAACTTTTGAAAATAAAGTTTTGAATATAACATTAATATTATTTAAGGCCGATTTTTCAAATGCCAAATAACTTTTATCCTACGAATAAAATTGACCTTTTGACACATATTTTATACGAAAACAGGCAACATAATAAACCTATTCTCTAAATAAAAGTTATCGTTATTAAAAATTTGGACCTTAAGCGTTTACTTATTAGTTAATTTATTTGTTATTCAATAATAGTGCTAAACAAATAATAGTCCTAATACGGCAATGGAACACTGTTAGCTTTTTCAAATAACAAAAATGCATAGCACCTAAACCCTCAATATATTCATCGCCCATCGCTCACCCATCTGGCAGCAATCACACAAACATACGCATTAGTATTCCGGCCATGTTTCGTAGCCTGCAGCCGCAGCCGACTGCGCAAGCTGTTGCCATGCGTCTGATAATACTTACTGGCAGTGTGTGGTAAACGACAACCGTTAAATACTCTTTGTTTAGAGGCCTAGATGCAGATTCAGGTCTAGGTCATAGATTCAGCTGAATCTGAATACTGAATTTGGCCTTGCCGATAAATCGTTCACACAGCTCTGTACGCTTTGGCAGATAGTTAAAAGTAACTTTTGAATATATAAAAGTATTTAAATCTACAGGGTTACATTGCAACGGGGTGCAAAATTAAAAAAAATTGAAATTGCAAATTGAAACAATATAAAGAAGCATTGTAATCGTTATTATTTTTAATAATTGTATATTACGAAAAAAAAAAAAACGAAAATAAAGAGACTACGAAAGCCTACAAGGACCTTACGCAGTGCATACACGGTCAAATGTTTTCATGAATGAGTAGAATTATCTACGCTTACGATTTTGAACAGCGAATAGGAATAATTAAAATTTTTGTTTGTTTGCATAGTTCGTTTAAGTTATTGATTCTGAGCCACTCCTAAAGATTTGGTACCCCTTTGCAATGTAACCCTGTATAAGTATTTGAGTGCGTAAGTACGTGTGAGTGCGTGCCAGCGTATGATCGTGCGTGAATAACTGCTTGTGTACCTACTTACTTGCTTGTGTGCTTCTATGCTTACGTGATAATGTGCTTGCGTGCTTGTATGCTTGGTAGCGCGCTTGTGTATAACCTGGCTTTTACGGCATTTATCACATCATCGGTCAATGTAGAAAAATACTTTTCTATAAGTATTGTCTCTATTCTGGGTGTTGTGGTATTGTCGTTGTTTCTGATTTCTGTAACACAAGTGCTTTAGCTACTTATCAAAGGATCAGAGCAATATTTATTTATAATAAGATGATAGACAATAAGACTCCTGCGCATCGATGTGGTTGTAGAGCAACAAGAAAGCCATATAATGCTTTCTCACCTAAATAATACATGTCTGGTCAAAACAAGTTGTAAATATTTATAAAGTAAAAGTACATCACAGTTTTATAGTAAAGTACGACGGCCATCTTGTAGTACTCCAACGGACTACAAAGCCAAGGGTTGCGGTTTCGAGTCCCGCAAGGAGCAAATGTTTATGTGATGTGCATTTGTACAGACAACAGCACGTCAACCTAACACAAAACGTCAAATTTTCTCAATTGATATTGAGTTTTCAATGTTGGACATCAAGTTGAAAATCAATTCAATGACTATTAATTGTTTGGGTAGGTTGACCTTCTGTTGTCTGTACCTAAGTCATTAATGTTTTTAACACTTTACACAATGCTAGACGGTATTCTGTCTATTGTGTCTTTGTGTCCCAGAACGCGTTTATTATGTTATCTGGTTAACTTAAGTAGTAGAAGTTTGTCTTAGCTTGAGGCTAAATAATTGGTGTGATTTTCTAAATAATTTATTTATTTATATACAAGCAAAATTATATCATTCATCATCATCATTTCAGCCATAGGACGTCCACTGCTGAACATAGGCCTCCCCCAGTGACTTCCAGATTGGCCGGTTGAAAGCGGCTCGCATCCAGCGGCTTCCTGCAACCTTTACCAGGTCGTCTGTCCACCTTGTAGGTGTAATTAATCATTATACGAGGATATTTTAAATACACTAGAAATTAATAAGTTTGTCTATCAATAGTGACTATTTACTCTACTAATAGATCTATTTAGGTAACTTGAATTTATACCACCAGACTATCAGCGATGTGCCCAAATACAAGAAATAGCACTAAATAAAGAAAATATAATTAATTCCTCGTCACGTTTCTCAATATTTTTCATATTGAATCATCGGTGACCAATTACGAGCAAATATTTAGTTCTCAACAATACATTTCCATTGATGGTGGAAAATTTTAATGGTGTTATGTAACATACATCTACATAATCACAAAGGTCAACTGATATTGAAATCTAATGTGTTGAACTTTGAGTTGAAAATCGGTAGTGGAAATCTGTCATTTTTGTAGGTTGTCGACTGTACAGTCAATTTTAATAACAGCTTTATTATCAAAGCAATAAGGGTTGAAATACTTTTAGTGAATCGTGTTTTTGACCTAGATGTCAGATCGCTAATGTTTGGTCAAACTACATTTGCACGTTCTGTCGAAAGGCAAACTAAGAGACGGTTTTTAGTAGGCATTAATATCAACAATAACATGTAAGAGGAGCTAATTTAGTTTAAATTAACATAAAAAATATATACACAACGACCGACTTTTTCATCGACGTTCCTTAAAAAAACAAAATCTTTTGCTTTGATTTTAAAAACAGGCTAAAGAAACTAGTTATGCCAATATTTTAGGTATCTCTTAATATAATTTTTAAACATCGAATTTCATCTCACAGAAAACTACTCCACGATTTTCAATATACGATTTTTTAAAATTACTTAGGCCCGATTCGACCAAACACAAAATTAAACCAGTTTAACTATAACAGGAGTAACTTTACTTCTTGAATTAACTTTTTGATAACTTCGTTTGCGTTTTTTCAACTTACTTCAGGAATATGCTATACTCAGTTTTATTTTATTGTGAATGATGATCGAATGGATAAACCTACTAACATCCATATGGATATATTATTACATATGTAATCTATTTCTTCTATGTTGTCATGAAATGCCACAACAATTAAATTTTGTAGGATAACAGAATGCCAATGGTAGATTATACAACTTGACAGTTTCTAGGTGACAAGAGTGGATTTGACAAGTGACAACTTTGACATTTACTTATTCTCAGTATAATTTATACACAGTCAAAATCGCCCGTTTAAATATTTTTCATAGATTATTGGTTGGTAGTATGAAAAATCAGCTTACTCTAGATTAAGCAGTGGTTTTAAATTAGCACCTTGTAGATCATCTTAATTATATTGTATCTTGGCTATGAACAACATAAATTTTTAAATAAATTAAATATGTAACTTTAGTGATATTTTTTATCTGCGAATATTATGAGAGAAGTTTTCAGAAATGTATACCTTTCCTATAAGTACTTTTCTTGTATTTAAGTGCACACTGACTAACATACTATTCATTTATATAATATACGTGGATAACTGTTATTGGCTTTCATAAATATCTTAACTCTAATAAAATATAAAAAATATCTTAACTCTACGAGTTAAGTTAAGTATGTCGTCGCACGCGTATATGGGCAACATTATAATTGCTGTTTTGACTTTGTAGTACCTGATAATTAATTTGATTGTTACTGATTTGAATACGTAGTACCGGATCTTTAATTTGATTGGTTGATTTAATTTGTAAAGTGCATTGAACGCAGTGTGATGGCGCTAGTATCGTTTTGGCGCGATTACACGAGGACGGAGTCGATGGGGCGCACTTCGCTCACGACCGTCGAAGAACTCGGGTCACCCCATCGAACCTGTCACGTTCACGGCATTCCTACGGCATACTGTGATTTTGGAATAACAGCGATATCATTGCAAACTGCGTTTTCCTTGCTTCACCTAACATGGACGCTATACCTCGAGATGACAGTGACGAGCCACCTACCGCTTCGCCTCTGCTCCCGCTGTCAAGAATAATATCTTAACTCTACGAGTTAAGATATTTTATGTAAAATGAAATCTGTAAGCTGTTGTTATCCCTAATAAATAAAAATAAAATAAAATACTCTCAGGTTAAAACTTACACCAGCTTGGTCGAATCCGGTCTTAATGACCAATCAATAACCTTTTGTCATCGAATAATGTTTTATTCAAACTTTTCAAATTTGCTATTGTTACTAAAACTGTTCATTAAATTTTAATTTTATGTAACTATAATTTTATTGATGCAACATGCAAGCGGCATACAAGCGGTATGCATGCAGCATGTATGCATCACTTATGCATCATGCAAACAGCATGCATGCATCTTGCAGGCAACATGCATGCAAGCAAATGTAATAATGATGAATAAGATGCAAAAGAACATGACAGTGACAATATAAAACATGCTGTAAAACAATTTTGTTATTCTTAAAAAAAAACAAAATTATGGAAAACCAAACATTGATAATCACTACAAAACTAAAATTCGATCAAATCAGTTTTGTAATAAAGTATTCGAGAGTAGGTAAATGCGATACAACAAAATTTGAGTAATTGCTACATCTTGCTTATAAAGGTCTTCGAATTGTTTTAAGGGAAATTAAAATCGATTTATTTCTTTGCTCTAAAGTGACATATTACCCGATAATTTTGTATCGTTTCAAGTTGCAGTTAGTTGCAGTTAGACGAATTTTTATCACAAACATCTCCATTGTTTGGCTCGTTAAAAGTTATTTATGGCTATATCGCTTGATTTTAGTCGTTAAGCCTAAGAATTAGAGCGGCTTGATTGCATCTGACACTATGGTTTTGTCACTGGTCTTATAATATCTCTCCGCCAATCCGTGATGGAGTATGGCCCAAATACCACCCTGCAATGGGACGTGTGCAGCCATTACTTACTTTTTTAAATGTATCGTGTGTCATGTTTTGTCTATATTTGTGCGATATACAATTATTTGTATATACTTATTCTTATCTTGTTTAAATAGCGTTAAATAAATACAACAACAAATAGGTAATATATTCTTATTGTTTTGTTTTGCCATCTCTGTAGGTACATATTAGTAATGCCGTAGATATATGCTATTGATAGGTTCGAGGCATTCTTGCTACGTGATTCCATGTTTATTAATGGTGTTATGCACTTATTTTGTTTACTACAATCAGTAGTCACACCATATCCGTAAATAAGTAGTTAGTGTAATTTATAGCAGACCTGTTAACAAAAATAAGTAACTACATATAAATAAATATATTATTCAAGCAAAACAGTAATTAATGTACAATTTACTGACTTCATTAAAAGTTGTTCAAAGTTTCATCATAATCAGCCCACGCCAGTCCACTGCTGGACATAGGCCTCTCCCAATGCACGCCACTGCGCCCGATCCTCGGCTATTCTTTTCCACCCACTGCCAGCAGCCTTGCGTATATCGTCGCTCCACCTTGTCGGAGGGCGCTCAACGCTGCGCTTGCCTAGTCGCGGTCTCCACTCAATAACACATCTACCATCGGTTATCATCATCATCATCATCATCATCATTTCAGCCATAGGACGTCCACTGCTGAACATAGGCCTCCCTCAGTGACTTTCAGATTGGCCGGTTGAAAGCGGCTCGTATCCAGCGGCTTCCTGCAACCTTTACCAGGTCGTCTGTCCACCTTGTAGGTGGACGTCCTACGCTGCGCTTGCCGGTACGTGGCCTCCATTCCAGAACCTTTCTACCCCATCGGCCGTCAGTTCTACGTGCTATGTGCCCCGCCCACTGCCACTTCAGCTTGCTTATCCGTTGGGCTATGTCAGCAACTTTTGTTCGTTTACGAATCTCCTCATTCCTGATTCGATCCCGCAAAGAAACGCCGAGCATAGCTCTTTCCAGCTCTTTCTTTCGAGTACAGGAGCAGAGCACGAAGGCCATTCCTCTGCAGCGCGGCGTAAGGCAGGGAGATGTTATATCTCCGAAACTGTTCACCGCTGCATTGGAAGACGCCTTCAAGCTCCTGGAATGGAAAGGATTCGGCATCAACATTAACGGCGAGTACATCGGTTATCAGGTCTACGGCAAATTAGACCAGCTTACTGCCACTTCAATTTTCTTATTCTTTGAGCTATATCGATAATTTTTTTTTGTCTAATGACCTCATTTATTCGGATATTGTAATTTTGAGCATAGCTGTTTAGGGTTTAATAAACGAAGATGCAAAGTATCGGTTGTAGAGCACCTTAAATAATGTGGCAGTGCAGGTATTTACTATATAGTTTAAAATTCCCTATGTATTTTTTTTTGCTGTCTGTCTTAATTAAGTTGAATTGTGTTTGATTAATATCAAATAATTTTCTCTCTGCAATCTCATGATCATAAAATTTGGCAAGAAGCTAACGTCTTATTGCACTTAAGTGAAGAATAATGTCCGAAAACCATGACAATAAATGGCAAAATATTTTTTTGTGTATTTTTTTTTAATAGCGCTAAAATCTTTGAGACTTGATTTCCGTTACGGACGAAATACAGAGTTACATTGCAAAAGGGTGCCAAATCTTTAGGAGTGGCTCAGAATCCGTAACTAATCGAACGATGCAAAATACAAAAAAAAAATAAACACATTTAATTATTCCTATCCGCTGTTAAAAATCGTACGTGTGTATAATTTAACTCAATCATAAAAAAAAATGCACAGTATGTGCACTGCGTAAGGTCCTTGTTGGCTCTGAAGAATGACCGCGCGGCTTTCGTCGTTTCGTAGCCTCTCTATTGACTTTATTTTCCGGTATTTTAAAGTAATTTTTTTTCGTAACGTACGATTATTAAAAATAATAACGCTTAAGATGCTTCTTTATAGTATCGTTCGTTAGATCTTTTTTTTTTAATTTGGCACCCCTTTGCAATGTAGCCCTGTATTTTTATATCTACAAGTTTGTACGGAAACCTCAGTGCGTGAGTCCGACTTGCGCTTGGCCGGATTTTAAGTATGATCTTTGAAATCTAGAAAATTTGTATTTAAATATTTAACCTCTACATAAACGACAAGAAATTAGAAGAACAACACTTAAAAAAACCAGAAATAAGTGCCTCGGTCGCGCCGTTAAACCAGTTAATTCAGAATAATTAAGTAAACCTTTACAATTTGAGGTTTGTGTATTTTCTTAGATTGAGAGCTTTCTTGGCACGGATCGGAAAGCGAACACTTTCCAAAACCACAACTGTTCGGTTAGGTTTATTTCGGTGTTACAAAACGGCATCATTTACACCGTTGCGTAACAGCCGCGCAACAGAAAAAGAGATATTTCTTTCTTGGTATATAATAGGTATCCGAGGGTCGAGCTCAGTGGCGTGCATTGTAAGACGCTTGGCAAATTGATTAACGTCGCTGTTTTAGATGGCTGTCTCAAAAAAGTGTATTTTTAAAGTACAACATACTTGATTAATACTTAAGTGGCAAATAACAGCCATCGCCACGAGGTCTCGTAGAAACGGCTGGATTAAGGTAAATTAAGTTAAGCTCCGAAAGATAAATTTTGTGGGTAAGTAAGTACTTCATTCTTAAGAAATATATTCTAGATATAGCCTTCGGTTCACAAGACTTAGAACTTTTTTGTTTGGAGCCTGGCATACCTCAAGTTGCAAGAAACCTCAATAACGTTATTTTGGTGTACACCTATGAAATATACGTTAATCGAAAGAGAAAATAATTACAAACAACAAATAATCTTTGACAAAATGTTTACGACATTGCTTTGTTCAGAATTTCAATTTGATTTTGAAAATAAAAGTAAATTTTATATGTTCACCCTATTTATTTTATCTATAGATTAACCTATGTTTCATAGGTGTACACCAAAAGAACGCTAATTAAGGTTTCTTGCAACTTGAGGTATGCCAATTAGGTTCGATGGATTTGAGTAGTAGATAAACCTTTTACGGACTTTCCAAATGTAAGTCATAACTAACATTGAATTGAGGCTAAAATTTTTTTTGGTGCCAATTTCACAACTTTCGCCTTAAAATCGAAATTTATGCAATATCGTCGAATTGAAGCATTAGATAATGTTTTCTATTTTTTTTTAACCTGTTTAATCCCACTGCTGGGCAAAGTTCTCCTCCAGACTCTTCCATCGATCCCTATCCATTCCCAATGACTCCCAATCCCTCATCAGGTTAACCAAATCGTCACACCATCTTTACCTGGGTCTACCTCTTCGGAGATAGCCGTCTGTAGGTACCTACCGAGTGACGATCAATTAATTAATATTATACTTGTAATAAAGAGTTCGGTGTGATTGCGTTCATAAGTCTATATTTCTGGAGCCAGATCGTTAATTACGTGATTTATTCACGCGAGGGCAGCTCCAGCTGGCGCTTTTATCCCGACCACCTCGAAGACCTGTTTCTATGTTGCCATAATTAGATATCCGAAAACATTCAATTAAATTTTTATTAAATACTAGCTTCCTCCCGCGGCTTCGCCCGCATGGTGTTCAGTCTGTCACTTAGTCTTTTATCAATGACTGGTAGAGAACGTTGTATAGCATTAAGTCCGCCAATTGTACTTACATGTGCAATAAAGTTTAAATAAATAAATAAAAATGACCAAAATTAATGCATTATTTTAAAATAAATGTGATTACCATAAACAGGTTATAGTAAGTATCTTAAAAGATATACATATGATGTCACGGACTTTTTCGGGTTCCGTAGTCAAATGGCAAAAAACAGAACCCTTATGGATTCATGTCTGTCTGTCTATCCGTCCGTATGTCACAGCCACTTTATTTCTTATGATAAAGCAAAAAAATATATATGATGTACATTAGAATGCAAACTTCCACCGAAAATTGGTTTAAACGAGATCTGTTAAGTAGTTTTTTTAATACGTAATATCATAAATCGTAAACCGCAATTTACACTATTATTATAACATCGATCAAAGTTACAACGAACTACAAGAACTTTTATATTATGTTACTTGCTGCTACGGAACCCTTTATTATTAGTCCGACTCGCACTTGACCGGTTTTTTTAAAAGAGGAACAATTCCGTCATGCATGATTTTTGCGCAACGGAAGTTCTCAAAAGATGTTTCCCGTTTTTGCAATTTTTTATTGATGCTCTGCTCTTATTTGTCGTAGCATGATGTTATATGGCCGGTTGGAAGCGGCCTGCATCCAGCGCCTTCCTGCGACCCTTACCAGGTCGTCTGACCACCTTGTGAGTGGACGTCCCACGCTGCGCTTGCCGGTACGCGGTCTCCATTCTAGAACCTTTCTGCCCCATCGGCCGTCAGTTCTACGTGCTATGTGGTCCGCCCACTGCCACTTCAGCTTGCTAATCCGTTGGGCTATGTCAGCGACTCATTTCTGATTCGATCTCGCAAGGAAACACCGAGCATAGTCTTGAAGTAAGGTAAGTCATTTGTGCTACAAGGTACCTGACTACACATAAGATGGCTACCAACTGATCACGCCTGTAATGACATAATGTGGCAGGCCGCTAGTTTAATGGACTAACAAAAAAAAGAAGAAGAAGTCGGCTGATACATGTATGTGCCATTCGAGGACGGCCGTAAGGAATACACTTCCCCACTGCCAACAGGCGTCGTGTCGTAAGAGGCGACTAATTCCTGTAGCACAAGACGGGCAGCAGCGTCTGCGTGCGAAATCTTATAAAAAAAACTGCGTTCGCCAACCCGCCTGCCATGCGTGGCGAGTATTGGCAATACCCCCGGTGATTAGTCGTTGGGGGAGGCCTTTGTTTAGCAGTGGACCCTAGAGTCCTATGGCTGACATGATGAAGGCCTCTGACTAGGCTTCACGACTAGTATTAGGCGATATTAGCCGGAGTCAACTTTTTAAACGTGCCTTCTGAAGCTCGGAGATGCTTGTGATAAATATCACTAAATATGGTTTGAATGGTCACCCATCCACTTGAGACAAGAACTGCTTAACTTTCATGATCACTTCGAAAGCGCTGCAGCTACAAGCACCTCAGACCAAATAAACTTCAATTTAAATATTCTGTGTTGATACACAACGAAAGTGTGCAATAAACTTAAGGAATCGAACCCGGAACCTTTGTAATCAATGCGGGCTCTCTGCCAAGCTTGAGCTACGAGTGTCGAATACATTGAATGGCGAGTGCGTTATGTTGTGTGGCTTGTATGGGCGTGGATGGGTTATGCCTGCTTATGCAATTTGTAAATGTTGGCTGTGTCTACATTTATGGACGAGGTCATTTTTCTTTTGATTATCATGTACGCCCGAGGTGTATTAGCTAACATACAACTAGTCTCGTCTTTAAGGTACATACTTGCAGTTTAATAAATGTACAGTTAAGGCTTAGCTTTGCTGCTGGTAATGTCTAACCAAGCATTCGGTGATCAAACTTTGCACCAAAATATTTTCAAAAAATAAAAAAACGCGTTAACCAAAATTTTACCAATCATTTAGCCTCAAACTAGGCAAAGCTTGTACTATGACGACTAAATAACGGATAAACATACTTAAATATTTTTATAGACGTCTATGTTATGTACAAATGCTCGTGCTCATTAAACAAACATTTGCCCTATGCGGGATTCGAACCCGCAACCGCTTGTTTGTAAGTTTTTGTTATGGATTTATAGGAACAAAAATAGCTAAGTGTTTTTTTTATAACCAATGTATATTTGTATATCTTAGAAAAGATGTACAACCAAAGCAGCCCCTAATCTATCTTTTATATACATATGTATATAAAAATAATCTCCATTTCCCTTGGTCATCGCATCAACAATCGAACAATTTCGATAATTCTTTTTTTGTTGTGTAAGTGTAAGAAGCATTCTTATAAAAAAAATATTAAGAAAGTTGCGCAGAAAATGCTTCATGAATAAAATAATGATCACGCGAACGAAGTCGCGAGCAATAGCTAGTCTTCTTATAAAAATAAAAATCAGTTGCCGAATGTATGTAAGCCCATCACTTCAGAACGGCTACGCCTATTTGGCAATTTTTTTTTGTCCAGATTGTCAGGAAAAGGTTTGCGTAGAAAGAAAAACTGGAAAAGTTTCCTGGAATTTTTCAAATTTCGGAAAAACTGAACTTCTTTTTTCTATAAGATTTTTGTTACTACATCGCAAATTTCGATATAAATTGACAAATTTCGACAAAAAAAACGTCTGTCGGGCCAGCTAATAAATAAATAATTTCTTTCAACACAAATTTGAAATTACTATAAATTATAAAATATTGGACATCATCACATACATCGCTCTGATCTTATGATAAGTAGCTAAGGCACTTGTGTTATAGAAATCAGAAAAACCGACGGTACCACAACACCCAGACCCGAGATGATATAGAAAATATATTTCCAACATTGACCGACCAGAAATCGGGACCTCAGAGATAGCGACATCAAGTCCGGTATGCTCGCCTCTCTGCTACGGAGGTCGTCAAACGTCTTCAACTAATTATCCCCAAATAGGCTAGTTTCTTGGGTCAAAAAAAGATTATTCTATTTAGTCCGTCAGTTAAATTATCAAAAAATATTGGACCCATATTTTGTCATTTGTCAATCAAACAAAAAATTACGAAGATAAAGCGCATCGAAGTAAGCACTTGACGTCATGCCTTGCTAAAAAGTGTCGCAAGGCGTGACGTTACTCGGAACTTTAACGGGCTATATCATCATTTTTTGTTTGCTTGAGAAAAGAAAAAATACGTGTCCAATGTTTTCTGTTAATCCAACTGACGGACTAATTAGATTTTTTTAGGAAACTAGCCCATTAAGCAATGTTTTTACTATGGTAACTAAATTACGGAGACATACATAATACATTTTTATGCATGACTTAGGTGCGTGCTCATCACACACACATTTGCCCCTTACGGGATCCAAACCGACCCACTTTGTAGTGCGGAGCGCTACAAAGTGGGTCGACCACTCGACTCGACCAGTTGTCATTAAATTCATTTATATTGATACAGAATCGCAAATATAGCAACTCATTGGGTGCTCTTGAATTAGAATTAACTTGATCTAGCTCGCGTTGTCGTCAAAAATACTAATTGTAGTATTATGTAAATCCCTCGTACGGAGCTGGGCAAAACCGGTGCTATCCAGTTGCGTCAAGGCTGCTAGTGTTGTTATTCACTCTCGTAAATATCCATTTTAGATGGTTTTATCGATACTCACTGTAAATTTTTCTGTGTGCACGGGAAATGCTTTTACAGTGAATTCGCTTAGACAGTGATATACCTACTTGCAACGGATAGGATCGCTGATGATTACTTATCTACCTTAATAACTAAGATAAAAGAAGGAAGTAAAACAGTTTATTTAAAACGTATTTCAGTGTTACAATGAAGTTAGTGAAATAAAATTATGAACTAGAATTAAATTTACGTTTAGTTCATGCTATATAATAATATATATAATAATATGCTACTCTCATAAATAAATGTTGTTACACTAATATTAATAATTTAGATATTTAACAATTACAAAATATTTAAATCTACTTAAATGCTACGTTAATTCAATTACTTTTGTGTAATACCTGTAATTAAGATAGCACTTAGCTTGATATATTAGCATGTATAGTTAATGTTGTCTAAAATAGTGTATGTCTTGTTGGTGTTAATATATCAATAAAATAAAATAAAATATGTATAGTAGACTATGAGTCATCATCATCATCATCATCATTTCAGCCTAGGACGTCCACTGCTGAACAAAGGCCTCACCCAATGACCTATCGTCGGGGCGGATTGCCAATACTCGCCTCGCTTGGCAGGCACCAGGCTTGGCGCTTGGTGAGCGCAGTTTTTTATAAGATTTCGCACGCAGACGCTGCTGTCTGTGTCGTTAGGACAGGAATTAGTCGCCCCTTATGACACGCCTCCTGTTGGAGGTGGGGAAGTATATATTCTTTACGGCCGTCCCCACACAGAACAGTGAGTACGTCCTTGTAATAATGAATGTAGGTACGCGTTTTTGAGTTTCTGATTAATTTTATTTGATTAAGCCTTAAACGTATTTGAAATATTGTCTGAAGCGTATCATCACTCACCTTTTAGGCACCTCAGAGTACCTTAAAGTTTTAGAAATTTTCTCTTTCTTTATTTTTTCCAGGTTGTTTTGTTTTAGTTTATACAATTATACCTTAATTACTTCATACTCCATACACTCCCTCCATTACTCCTTTTTTACGATACACTATTTGTATCGTAAAAAGGCCATGTTATCGATACATTTGTTTACTCGGATTTAATATGATTTGACATCACTAGTGATTACCATACACGGCACAATTAAACAGGAGCGGTCGGCGTGCGACGCCTCCGCAAACCAACCTGCGTAAGAGCAGCAGAACAGATCATAACTATACTATATAGCCTGTCAAGTTTAAGCGTAATACCCCAATCGAGTCGACAGGCGTTGACTGGATCATCTCGTTCTTCTCGTTTTTCTTCCCCACCCAATGCTGAGTGCAGTAGCTATTCTTCTTATCACGCTATTTTATACGGTTTTGAACCTTCTACATCTATCCTTTTCCTACAACCTTCAGCATGTCGTCGATCCACCAAAGTCAAAGTCAAAGTCAAAAATCATTTATTCAATTCAGGACAAAATTGCCACTTATGAACGTCAATAATTACATTATAGGCCCTTAGGGGGCCAGAACATGTCTCCTTATTTTTTGGGCCCTACTAGCGCTTCGAGACAAGACACAGACAATCTGGCAAGTGCTGAGAAGAAACGCCGGAACAAACTCAGTCACCACTAGCTGCCACACAAAAAATATAAATCAAAATAAACAGGTAGGTACATCAGTTTAGTGCAGGCTGGACTGACCATACATTCTTGTCATCAAGATAGTCTTGCAAAATTAGTGTGCAAATGAATAAATGATTACTTAATGATTACCTAGCACGCGGCTTGCCCATGCTCCTACTTCTAGTTATAGGCCTCCACTTCACACTATCCTGCCCCATCTACTGTGCGTTTTTCAACAAATATGGCCCACACTGGCATTCTCTTCCAGTAAACTTGTAGGCAAAGCTTCTTTGAGTCTTATTATATTCGCTTTGACCAAGTTTAAACTATCTAGACGGACAGTCGAGGCAGCGTAATCGAATGGTTGTTAAATCTCTTCCCAGCATGTGTTCCATCACTAGTGTATGTCTCTATACATGCCGCTAGGCAAAATTGGAGTGTCGGAAATGGCGATTTGTCCTAATAAAGTGTGAAAAACTATAAAGGAAGACATGACAAATAAAAAGTAAAATACCATCACTGGGTACTTACCTAGTTTTCGACCAATGTTGGCCTGTTTTTTTTGGTACAGTTCAGTAGCAGCCAGCAAGCAGTATGCTCAATCTAGACAATATAACAACATTGTATATTCGTTGATTCTTTATCAATATTGTTTTCTAACTTTTCTGTTGTCTGTACAAAGAGTTAGATTTAATTGTAGACAATTTACACGCTTTTTATGCCCAGAACTACCTTGACATGTATCCAAGGGGATTATTGTGAAAGTCTATTTAATTTTGATACTTTACTCTCTTCTTCATTAAGGAATAGCAATTACAATTTATAGTATTAACTTACATCTCACTTCATCTTATTCCTAAAACTACTAAGACAAAAAATGGACAGCCAATTTATAATGTACTCACCGATCTTACAAATCTATTAATTAATCAATTGCCACATGTTTAAAAGGTCATCACTCGAAAACGGCTCCATTAATTTAGCATTTTTTGTTGTGTTGTTAATTTGTCAGGACAAATTGCGAAGACTTTTTATTTCATTCTAAAGTAAGTTAAAATTTGTCTGAGTTTTAGTTAGGTTTTTCTATCTCTGGACTTGACTTTTGTATAAACTGGTGACTGGTTACATCACAAAAAAAAAACGTTTTTGTCAATCGAAAAAAGCGGTAAAAATCTTCAAGACTCGATTTATTTATTTACTATAAGTAAACTAACAGGATAATTGAAAACAAAAAGAAAGAATCTGAGATGGACCGTAACCCATAAACAGTATTCATCATCATCATTTCAGCCATAGGAGGTCCACTGCTGAACAAAGGCCTCCCCCAATGACTGATCATCGGGGGGGATTGCCAACACTCGCCACGCTTGGCAGGTGGGTTGGCGAGCGCAGTTTTTTAATTAGATTTCACACGCAGACGCTGCTGCCCGTCTCGTGCTACATGAATTAGTCGACTCTTACAACACGCCTCCTGTTGGCGATGGGGAAGTGTATTCTTTACGGCCGTCCCCACACGGTACAAACAGTATATACAACATCACATATATGCTAATAAGACCGCGGGTAAAATTAAGTTTTGTAATAAAACAACACATTTCCCATATGGACGAGCTATTTAAATACCTATAACTTTGTACAACGTTCCACTCGTTCTTGGCCGGTCTTTGTTATACCCTGTCCATTCATCAAATGAAAGTAATTTCCTACCTGCTTTTGTGTCCCGAATTCATAATTCCATACTTTTGAAAATTGTAAACATCCAATGTATCCATAGGATGATAACTTTGCCCTTTATAAACATTTCAACAAATACTGCTTCGGGCAAACCTGTTAACGAGTTCAAACCATTACACCTATTATAATTAAAGGCGAAATCAATAAATAAGTGTTAACACGTATCGGTGCCCTATTACGAAAGCGCTCCCTCCCACACACTGTTAACTTTATACAATTGAGCCCCGCACGTAGTAGATACAAGCCTTTTACTGTACGTCGCAGAGCGGGTGTTAAGTTGAATTAACTGTAAAGTATCTAATAAATAAAAAAAAGGTTATTACACTGTAAATGACTATTTAAATGATAAAAATGTATGGAATTACATACTGCCGTGCTCGCACAGGTTCATTTTATCTTGTAATGTAAACACACTATTTAAAAAGAGGCTGACAATAGTGACCGAGTTTCTTGCGCTGCTTCTTCTCGGCACTAGCCCACAATATTGTCCCGAGCAGTGGTAGGGTAAAAAAATATATTGGGACGTGTAAAAGAGCTTAATTTAGGCCTATTTACAGAAATAAATTGGTTTTATTGGTTTTTATTGGTTTTAATAAATTTAAATATATATATATTTTAATAATTTGGTTTAAATAAATAAATAAATGCTCACGGCCCGATTGCCCAGTGGCGTGGTCATTCGCCATGAACGTAAATGGCCTAGGGTTTGATCACCGAGTCAAGTCAAATCATTAAATGAACTTAAATTTTTAAATTTTGTTTTTAGCAATTACATGCTAGTTATATCTAAAATAATATCAATTGTAAACCTACATAAGTAGTATACTACCGAAAACATTGTTCAGATAAAACACTGACTTCGACAGCGAGAAACACTTGACGAATTTTGACTGGTTAGCTTACCTCCTCGGTATCTTAGTTGTAAAAATCACTCGCTCGGCATGCGATGAGACGTGGGTTCGATTTCCACCTGAAGCGGTCGATTCATAAGGATCATGTTTCATTATCTAAAATGAACTTTTTTAAATTGACTCAGGTCTGGGTGTACTGGCAAAATTCAGTGTCGGGTACTCTGTAATAAAAGAACGGTAATTCCTAACTTTGAGACCGTGATAGTTAGTGTTGTTTAAAGCATACTTATTTACAATAATATCTGTTGTAGTCTGTGGTAGCTTAGCTGTAGAAATAAGCAGCATTTCTATAAGTTGGATCTGCAATTTTATAACTAATGACTCATTAGACAACATTTATAACATTTAGATTACATTTCATTGCAAGCGCAGCTATCCAAATCTTTAATATTTAAATATGAATCTTGTGTCATTAGCAAGATATGGAATTAGGAACCCTTGTTCAGCCTTTTCATAAGAAAATACTTTACAATGATGCTGGAGTAGATTAATAATACTTACACCTAGCCATTTCAAGTAAAGTCTTCTTTCTTAGTCTGCCTGCGACGAGTATAATCGTTTCTGTGTACATATGTGTCGAGTGCAACGCTCAGCTGTTTGTTGTTGTATCGCGGCCTCGGGGTCGCTGACCTACTCACAGATGATGAGTTAGAAAGGACAGATATCGAGTTTTGGTTTGTGCCTACTAGCCGCTCAAGATATTTATAACAGGTATTCCCGCATGTGCCGCGTCGACAAGTTTTTTAAACTTACATGAAACAGTATTCAACAGTAATAAATTTAATAAAAAAAGTATGTTATAGTGGATCTAATAGACACATAATCCTTCAGAAACATAATCTGCTAATCTTGCCTCAATATAAAAAAATATAAAAGTTGTCTCTTCCCGACATATTTTTCAATACTATTCCTAAACTATTGACATTATTTGTTTAATTTTTACACTGAGCAGTAGGTTAAATGTTTTTCCAGACATATTCGTTTAGTTTGACATGATAGTATTATTATATATTGATATACCTTTTATTTATTTAGAAATACGTATACTATGTTTATGTACAATTTAATATTTTAATTGTCTTATAGGAAGATGTTTTACAAATAATAAGTATAATACGTGTTACAAGTTTTTTTTATTGTATAATTTATATAAATATAAAACAAAAATCCTTCATTGTGCGGTCTTTAGAGCCTTTGGCATACCACTTTCCCTCGCTACTTTTCCCAAATTGTATATTCAATCGCGCAACAGACTGAAAGTATTTTATTATTGAAAACTATTAACTACATTACTTGTAAAATTTGTAAAATGACCTACATCCAAATTCCAGAACACGAAATATTCAGATGCAACTCGAACGCTTTCAAACAACTGCCCCCTCTGAGTCATAATCTATGTGCCCTAGCAACAACCAACAAGGCGGGTAGTTCGGTAGTTGTGTTGCGCAAGCTGCCGGTTCGATTCCAGTTGGGGCATTAAAATAAACAACATATTGTTGTTTACGACTCCGTAGCCTTTTGAAAGATAACGTGAGTTATAATACTGCCCATTGATCGGTTTGAGTGCATTGTAAGTTTATGATATTTAAATTAAATATAAAGGCTTTTGAAACGTTGTAAATCTCTTATACAGGGTTATAGAATAAAAGTAAATTAATGTATGTCTATATACGTCCCACTGAAGGGAGAGGCCTCAGCTCAACTATGAGGAGGTTTTGGCCATAGGTACTCCACCATGCGTATAAGGTCAGTGACAAAACCTTACTGTCAGATGTTGATAATCCACCCGCAGGCTTCTGACTAGGCTGCACGACTAGTATCAAGCGATTTAAACATACATACTTGTAAGTGTAAAAGGAAATGAACAAAATCCGCTGATATAGCTTAACGGATTAACAACAAACAAGCTGAAGTGGCAGTGGGAGTGGGGCAGAAAGGTTTTTGAATGGAGGCCACGTACCGACAAGCGCAGCGTATGATGTCCACCCAGAAGGTGGACAGATGACCTGGTAAAGGTTGCAGGAAGCCGCTGGATGCAGGCCTTTTCCAACTGGCCGTTCTGGAAATGGTCATTTTGACGGTTTTTGTGTAAGTATGTTTTTAAGAATTTTAAGAACTCTACAACACCTTCCCCTTTCTTTAATGGTTGTCCTCTACCTAAAGGTTGTCTGGAAGAGATCGCTATTAGCGATAAGACCGCCTAAATTGTACATCTTTCTGTAAAAATCATGTGTATTTTACTTGTATGGTGTGCAATAAAGAGTATATATATCTATGTTTGTGAAGTTCTTTATGCCGCCATATTATCATTTTACCCTTCATTATCATCATTTCAGCCATAGGACGTCCACTGCTAAACAAAGGCCTCCCCCAATGACTTATCATCAGGGGGAAATTACCAATACTCGCCACGCTTGGCAGGCGGATTGGCGAGCGCAGTTTTTTATACGATTTCGCGCAGACGCTGCTGCCCGTCTCGTGCTACAGGAGATAGTCGCCTTTTACGACACGCCTCCTGTTGGCGGTGGGGAAGTGTACTCTTAACGGCCGACCCCACGAGGCACTTGATACTTGATTTACGATCTCATAAAATGTAGTTTTGTAAAGTCAATATAAAAACCCAAGAAAAACTTTGAAATTGCTCTGTTATACCCCAAAGTAGAAAAACAATAAAAATGTGTAACGCGTAGCTCGACTTCATTTTAATCTAATATAGGGCAGTTCATAAAAAACATTATCCCCCTTTATTCGAAAAGGAAAACAATAAAAATTCATAAAGGATCCCTCGATTATCCCAGTTCGGAAGTTTTTTTAGAGTTCCGTGAGCCAATAGGGAAAACGGAGATGGACCCTTATTTCAGCCCTAGGTTATTTGCAAGAGCGACGTATGCAAACAATGCTTATTAAAAAGTATTGGTAGAGCGGCAGTTATTGAGTTTCTAGAAACTATTGGGTGCCTCCATAAAATAAAACGTCCATGTTGTTACATTTAGTAGTTAGTATAATACACTATACATTGTTATTTTAAAAACTTCAATTACGTCCGAGTGGATGATTCTGGTGCATAATTACTTGATTTTGGTCCTTAAGAAAAAGTTGTTGTATCTGGCCACCAGAATCAACCCTGACTAATTGTAAAGATATTTTTAGTAAATATATTTATTACGGAGTGGACTATGATTGGTAAGGGTGTGTGCCTAAAGGGGATGATGAACAATTTATGAAGACAAAATAGGTCTTTACGAGTCAGAAGCAATACAGCAAGATGTTGACAAAAAAAACTGCCAAACATAAAACTATTTATAAATTAATACGTATCAAAAAGAAGCAATCCCCCCAATGATGTCATTGGGGGAGGCCTATTTTCAACAGTGGACATCCTATGGCTGAGATGATGATGATGATGAAAAAGAAATTCAGGCTGGTCAGCCAGTTTTTAACAATAATAAAGCCCTTGAGACAAAAAAATAAAACAATACTAATAGTAAAATGCTTCTTTAACAAACTCCATTTTGAAAACCGTTTAATTGTTTCAACATTATCATCATTTCAGCCATAGGATATCCACTGCTGAACATAGGCCTCCCCAAAAAGGGGGGAATTGCTGCTGCCCGTTTCGTGCAACAGAAATGAGTCACCTCTTACGACACACCTCCTGTTGGCGGTGGGCAGTGTATTCTTTACGGCCGTCCCCACACGGCACATTGTAATTTTTTTTTTATTGTTTACAATAATAATATTGTGCTTAGTCATCGTTACCAAATTGTCCTGTTTATTTTAAATCGTAGACGGAACTTATATTATAAATTTGTAGACGGAACCCAGAATTCACACCTAACCTTACTCTTGCCTCGTTACACCGCCCCGTTATGGCGTCATTAAAACGATCCGATAAGCAATAATAACGATATTTATCGGATGGCAACGATAAAAACAACTAGCGGACACCCTTTATGGGTTAACAATACCATAATAGAACTAGAGGTAGCGGGTACTGATCAAGTAAAACGGTAGCGGGTTCGTTGTGACAGACGCTGTCAAATAAATCGATAAATATGTGCCTAATAAGAATGATGACACTCAATCAATTGACGTACTTTTTATAAGCTGTTAAAACACTATCTCTAGTTTTTGTATGAGAATACGTAGTTGTGATGTCACTTCTATTTTGTATCCTAAAACGAAGTTAAATAACATTTTTTAAATTGATTTTAAAGCGATTAAAATCCGATCTTTGCAAATAATTGAGAATTATGAATGAAATAATGATTTAGACATGGTGTTATTTTAAAAAATCGGTTTATAAGAATTATCTGTGAATAACGTCATATCCAGGTCTGACCTTTACTAAGTCGTCTGTCCAACATGTGGGTGGACGTTCTACGCTGCGCTTCTCCATACTAGAACATTTCTGCTGAATGCAAGTCGTTTTCAACCGGCCAATCTGGAAGTCATTAGGGGACATAGGCCATGTTCAGATAGTGATGATGAATGTCAATATCCCGATTGTCATAAACTAAATGTAAGGAATTGTTGACATCCCTGATTTTCTTTTATTAGTTTGCCACTGGCTTCCCACTGCATCTTTACTCCAGATCACCATCTTGTAACCGCTTCCCTGCTCTTTTGCCTCCACTTCCCTCATCTTTTTCTGGCATCTTCTTTATTGACAACACTCAACTATCTCATACATTGTATTGCATATTATTTGTTAATTTTTGTTATTATTTTTTAACATATTGTATTGTATTGAGAAGCGTGATGATGAGTGATAATTCAAATTTATCATTCAGAAAGTCATTAACAAGATGAAATTGTAGTTCCCAGTGGCTCTTCTGTACATTTTTCTATTTTGGGTATAGGTTAACAATACGAAGCCCCGTTAACGATGCCTCTATTCACCGATCGTTATTTACAATTTAAGCCTGCTTTTGGATTCGTTAAAATTGTTTTTTGGTGTTTTAATGATGTTTACTTGTTATGAACAGAGTTGTTGATACGTTACGTTATTATTACTAAGTCACGTACTCCGGAGTAAGTACTGACACGACTTTCGAAGTTTAGCGTCTGCCTGCTAGTTTTATCGTTATCTGTTATATATTGTAAATAGATAAATAAATATGCGTCATTCAACACACCAATTGTCATGGTCTCGAAGTAAGGAATAACTTTGCCAATGTCGTCTCCCAGTACATCCAGACTCGCGGCAATTTAGAAAAGACCGTTTTTTAAAATAAACCGAACCAGGAATCGAACCCCTTGGCGTTTAAGGCGAAAAATCGTGCCACTACACCAAGTCGTCAAAAATTAGATAAATAAATATTGGACAAATCCCACATACATCGCTCTGATCCTATGGTAAGTAGCTAAAGCACTTGTGTTATAGGAATAAGAAACAACGACGGTACCACAACACCCAGACCAAACCCAACATAGAAAAGCTTTTTTTCTACATTGACCCGACCGAGAATAGAACCCGGGACCCCAGTAATGGCGACGCCAAGTCTTGCCTCTCTCCATACTTGCCTCTCGGCTACGGAGGTCGTCAATAGGCTAGTTTCATGGGTCAAAACAATAATATTCTATTTAAGTAAGTAGTCCGTCAGTTAGATTATCAAAAAATATTGGACACGTCATATAGTATTGTCTTTTGTCAATCAAATAAAAAATGACGAATACAAAGCGCATCTTTTAAAATGGGAGCACGTAAAGTCACGAGGAACTTTAACGGGCTATATCTTCATCATTTTTTGTTTAACTGTGAAAAGAAAAAATACGTGTCCAATATTATCTTTTAATAAAACAAACGGACTAATTCATTTTTTTTAGGAAACTAGCCTATTAATATTATTATTATCGCTGAAAAATTTATAATCTTCTCTCTGCAAGAGTTTTGTTACGTTCGTAGGCAAACGCTTTCATTTACCGAGACATGATACCTAATAAAATATATGACATTTAAAGCGATTGCCATTTGATCACCATACCTGACCAATTTTGACCATGGCTACATATACATTGCTCTCTGAATTTGCAGGATTTTCACCTTTCTAGCGGTTATTAAAATGGCTGTAACATACGGACATATAGACAAACGAATTATTTAAAAAAAAAAACCGACTTCAAAACACTGAAATGCTAAAAATAATCCTAACACTTAAGTACCTAATCAGATACTTTTGGAGTCGGTGCCAGCCGATGAGAGATTCAATGTTTTTGTTTGCAAGTGTTAGGATTATTTTTAGCATTTCAGTGTTTTGAAGTCGGTTTTATTTTTTTTAATAAAATTTACTTATTTCATCTATTTTTAGTGATAAATCCTAATCTAACTGCTGAACACCGATTTCATCCCCTATTTTCCTACCCTTAGGGGTGATTTTTATTTTTCAAACTTTTATCATAGCATCTTTGAAGTATAAGCTATTCAATAAAACAAAAATCATCAAAATCGGCTCATATTTGTCGAAGATAGGTAACAAGAACCACAACCAAAATATTATCTGGGTATATATTTGTTGATTTTCTCAAAAAGTTCTAAATCAATTTCGATAAAATTTATATGGGACCACCTCTGAAGTATGATCTACTAAACAAAAAAAGAATCATTAAAATCGATTCATAATTGGCGGAGTAATCGCGTAACAAATATACAAAAAAAAAAAAAAACATACAGTCGAATTGAGAACCTCCTCCTTTTTTGAAGTCGGTTGAAAAGGGTTTTTGCCATTTAACTCACTAACATTGGCCAGCTCTAAACTAATTCCCTGTATTTTATTAACTTTTTGTTGTGTACTAAACATTATATCTATCTATCTACTATGCAATCTGCCACTTTTGATGTATAGTAATATCGATAAAGAGTGATATATATCTAGACAATCTGCGTCTTTTAATGTATTCTAATATTGATAAAGAGTGAATTTGATTTTATCTCTACTACCTTGTTACTTTATTTACCCAATTTAACGACTCTATTTTATGACTACAAGAAATCCAGCTTACTTGATTTCATTACCCAAAGCACACATAAATAAAAAGTCGACAGTAATGTATCAATCGGGCCCGCTCGTCACGGAAGCGTCGGCACGCCACTCTGCGAACCTGACGACTGGGTCACTTTACGACATCGCAAACTTTAGTTGATTGATAATAATACCCTCTACGGTGAACGGAAGAAGTTTGAAAGCAACTTGGATGTGATAAATCTCAGTATGCACGGCGAAAGATAAATCAGTAACAAAGTTAACGCTATGTGTACATTCTCGTGCACCGCTACTATACTCCGCTTACACCGGATTTCCCATCATTTTACTGACAAAATCACCCCAATTTTATGCTGTAATGTTTGGTAATCTTGTATTTTTTGTACATAAAAAAATACTGTATCTCTCTCTGTCGTCGTCGAAGTGAGCACAAGTGAGCAAGTATTTAGTGGTTGGGCTTACCGACTGACAGCCACCAAAGTAAATGTTATCGACTCTCGAATTCAAAAGAGTCCCACTGCCACTGGCTTGTGACGAGTCTCAAGACGCATATTTCCGGTTTTTACTTTATATTTTTCAAGATGAATTTTCAGGTAATTGCGGTGATGTATCTGCATATGTTTCGTTTATTCACAAACTTGAGTTTTACCATTGAGAATATTAAAATGATTAGACTCGACTATTTTCTAGGTACTGCTAGGCCTAATAAGCAAATGTTCTACAGCCAGTGCCATACATTTGCAGTGCATTAGGTTACTTATCACGAAATAATGAATATAGTCCATTACGACAGTGACGGCAAAATAAAGTTTTTGATTTTTCGAATGCGTGTTTCGTTTTTGATTATTTGAGTGATCTATGCTTTTGTCATCCCCAAACTATTAACAAATATTGTGTGTACATTATAAATCTAAATGACAAAGGATTTAAGCTTCTATTGCAAGGAAAGAAGAATCACAGTTGGTTTTAGGGGTGACAAGTTAGATTGGTGGGGGGTAAACGCTACCCCCACTAGGGAAATGAGGATAGTTTGGATGAGGCATAAAAAGGAGGTAAAGACCCCATAAAAAGGTGAAAGTTAAGGGTGGGGTGATAAGTGCGATTTGGTTAGCTACTCTAAAGCGGCGATCAGTAAGAGATAAGACTGTTTACGTTACAACGTAATGTTTTTAAGATACCTAAAATATTGGGTCTTTAGTCGTTTCGCACCACGAGTTATTCGCCCCGCGGTGCAAATTGCCCAAGAGCTCTTTTTAAATGGGGCCTTTCGCACCGCTGTGATCACAGCGGTGCGAAAGGCTCCATTTAAAAAGAGCTCTTGGGCAATTTGCACCGCGGGGCGAAACAACCCAATGCGCATTTTCCAGTCCGCTTTAGACTCTTAGCAAAAACTTAACGATTCCAATTATTTATTTGTACAGAATTGTTTTCTTCCCCACTGCGGTCCGAATAGACCCATTACAAAAAGTTCTTGGGTGATTCGCCCCGTGGTGCGAAAGGACCCATTTAAAAAAGGTCTTGGGCGATTCGCACCGCGGGGCGAATAACTCGTGGTGCGAAACGACTAAAGACCCAAATATTTATTTTTAACAACAAACAGCCAAATTAAATTTGAAGTGGGCACTGTGGCACGTGCGAAGGATGTATTTATGAAGAGGCCAGAAGATTTTAGATGGTTTAACATCAAGAGATAAAGTTAATAAGATTAATTTATTTTGCTTTGGGGATATATTTAGTAATATTGCAGACCGGTAATGGCACCTGAACCTATTGTGACCTACGGAAAAAAGAACACAAAATAAAAAAGGGCTGTATTTTTCGACGATCTGGTGTAGTAGTTTGCCCTTCAGACTACAAAACCAAGACGGTTGCGGGTTCAACTCCCGCAAATGTTTGTGTGATGAGCATGAGAATATATACACTGAAGTTATAGATGATTATAAAATGTATTCTCGTACGTTTATCCAAACTTTCGTCGATATAGTACAAGCTTCGCTAAGTTTAGTAATAGTATAGTCATCCCCTATTGAAGCCTATGTTCTTCCCTAGAGTGCAAGCTTTTTTCGTACTATATTACATCAACATTGATTGAGTTTTGGTGACTAAAAGTAGCGCATGTCTTGATCCAAGGTCTAATCTATTTCTTTACAAAAAATCATCAGAATTCGTTCAGCGGCTTAAGCGTGAAAACACAGAAAACACGGACAGACAAAGTGACTTTCGGATTTATAATATTGGTTCCCTATTTTATTTTATTTTATTTTAGGAAGATTTACAGTTTCAATAATACAGTAAACTAGTACAATATACTGTGGTTCAATACTAATTACAAATCTCCACATATGAGTAACTAGACGGGTAAGGATAAGTCTAAGTGAGGCAACTAAGAAATAAACAATATTAACTTAGTAATAATAATAAATGTAACAGGCTATCATCAAAGTTCGAGAATCTCAAAATATGTCCTTGTCATTTGTCGCTTTATCGAGGCAATGCTGGTAAAGATCAATAGACAGTTTAGAAAAACTACGACAACTACGAATTAAAAAGGCATTCTGTCTGTAGTTAGTATTTGCAGCGGGTATATTAAGAATCGGGCGCGATCGAAACCTAAGCAGATTAGTGTTTAGTGAAATCTTAGATAATAAATCTGGGCTATCTGTCATACCAGTGGCTATTTGTGTCAAAAAACATATGTCACTTATGTTGCGTCTCGTCTCTAGGGGCAGAAAATGGTATCGTTTACACCGATTATTAATTAGTAGGGATTATTAATCAATGTACGCAACTAAAAATATTTAAAGGTGCATACAGATCTAGCGTGCTTACTGCAAATACCAGGCTCGCGCGGCGCTCGCGAGCAGCTGCGAACGTCATAATGCAAGATCTGTGTAAACCTAATTAATTATAAATATTTTATCTAAGTAATATACCTACCTAAACTTATCTAGACCAGTCCTGAGTTCCAACTTAATCTCAAGACATTATTCGTATTTTAATCTAGGCCAGTGATAATTCTAATGGACTATTAATGTCCCAATCTAGCTCTGTTTTAACAATGTTTTCACATTAAACAGACGTTAAGATAACAATAATAATGCGTTGTTTATGTGGGTAATAATGTTGATAGATAAATTAATTGACATAGGGAAAATATTACAATAGGTACTTGGACTCTGTTTAATCGGCTGTGTTGTGTTAATAAAATGTGTTACTAAGGTTACCTTCAAGTTGAAGGCTTCAGTATATAATATTGTTACGGAAGTGGGTACGGGATTGGAAGGAAACGACAAATCTTTAGATTCGCTAGATAAAGATAGATAGATCTTTAGAAACACGCTTTATTCCTCTTCACACAAGCCACACAGACTCGTTCAATGGTTAACCGTGTCAATATTTAGTGTATTTTGGTTTTGAACGTCGTAGAGACAATATCAAAATTAGGTTAGTGTCCGAATTTCGCAAAATAATCTCTTTGCAAAACCTATCATTAAAGTCTGACAAAATCCCAATGCAAAAGTCAAATAAAGAAGTCACACAATTGTGACACTTAGAAGAATCAGTACATTTGAAAATTAGTTTTTTATTTGCTACTTATGACTTTGACTGGTTTAATTTTGGTGTCAAGAACATGTTATTTGTGTTTCGGTGTTTCTAATGTTTTGCGTATAGGGTATCGAAGATATTTGTATGGTTCATTTGAAGTTTTGTATAATTAATTTTATTGTCCAGGATTTTATAGAGGAACATTAAGTCTGCAATCAGACGTCGGTCTAATATTATTATCATGCTGTTAGAGCATAGATTGAGCTCCACACCGAGGGTAGGGTCCAATAGCACCGGGTCCGGTGACCGGTCGTTAGTTTCCGCGTATATTTATACGACTCTCGCCCGCGGCTTGACTCGCTGCCAGGTGTTGCAGTTTAGTATAAACAACACTGAGTAAGACACAGCAGGCTCACTTGATATTTCTTGCTCTATTTCTTCGTAGCGCTTTCCGTTCTTAGTCGAAGTTCGTTTGTCCATGATCCGGCAGACAACCGTCTAAGCCAGGGGAGAAAACCTATGGCACCACTTCTAGTGAATCCATGTTATTGATTATTTTAATAAATTTAGATTATTTTTTACGCAAATAACGATTCTGATTCTGAAATAGTTACTCTCTTACTTCGCCCTTGCATGTGCAGGGCACATTATCACCATAATTATTTCAGCCATAGGACGACCACTGCTGAACATAGGCCTCTCCCAATGACTTCCAGATTGGCCGGTTAAAAGCGGTCTACCTACATCCAGCGGCTTCCTGCAATCTTTGCGAGGTCGTTTGTCTACCTTGTGGATGGACGTCCTATGTTGTACTGCCGCTAAGTGACCTCCATTCTAGAACCTTTCTGCCCCAATGGCCGTCAGTTGTACGTGCTATGTTTCCCGCTCACTGCCACTTTAGCATCCCAAGGGAATTTATGCTAATAATTATTCTAAGAAATAGTAAATCCCTTGTCTGCTACGCTCTTGCACGTGCTGGGCGTCACTTGTATATCTTCATTTATTTAACAAACATTGAAATCTGACACCCAATAGATGTTAGCTAGCCCTCACATATTGCCATGCCCTTGCAGGGCGTCACATGTATCCTAGTCTGTATCTACCATCTAAACTAATTATTTAATGTGACATGCAATAAATGATTTGAATTTGAATTTGACGTATGAATTTGAACTTATGCTCCACTCCTTCATTGCATATGATTGGGATAACCAAGGTCATAACCAGAAGTTTGAACACCCCTGGTAAGATATAGATCATATGCCCACTAAGCATACATACATTATATAGCAAGAAGTTTGAGCGCTCCTGGCAAAGACTTATTCTAGGATCCCGTCCAGTACGGCAGGCTGCAAAGTATGACCCCTTAATGTTACGCTCTTGCTGGCCGCCACCCTGTCCTGCTTATGCTAAGAGCTGGGGGGCACTGGATTGTGACTCCTGTTAAATTACGGGCATCGGGCCTCTGAAAATATGCCGGTGGAACAAGTAAGCAGCCAGACACTGGAGAAGATGATGATAGATGACAGCCGGTGTGAGGGAGTGACCCTTCTTCGTCTACGTATACTGTGGTATCAATCCGAATGTGTGTTAACTGCCGAACGTACATAAAACACCCATGCCTATTTCAGGGTTTTAGGTTAAATTTTAAATTGTTTTTGTAATTTATGATAATTCGTCGATTGGCACACGTTTGTTTTTTTGTAGTAGCAATACTAGGCTCTGGTGTAATAATATGTGAACTAGAAAAATAAACAATAGTATACTAATATAGGAAGGAAACAAATATTACTTATGATTAAGAATGGATTCGTACCGGCAAACGCAGCGTAGGACATCCACCCTCAAGGACATCCACCATCATACCTTATCTAGACGACTTGGTAAACAACAAATAACAAATAAATCGTTTATTTGCACAAAACACGGTATAAATGGTAACATTAAACAATAAAAAGAGCTCATGTTTCGCTAATAAAAATAGCATGCAAAAGGTCGCAGGAAGCAGCTAGATGCAGGCCGCTTCCAACCGGCCAATCTGGAAGTCAATGGGGGAGGCCTATGTTCAGCAGTGGACGTCCTATGGCTGAAATGATGATGATGATGACGAAGACATTACACACACACAAATAGTATAAGTAGTCATTTTATTTATATAAAACAAAGTCGGGTTAGTTACACCATTTAAAGTCAAGAACGGCTGGACCGATTTTTATGATGTTTGATTTGTCTCCGCCACGAATAGCAGAATAACTATAAAAACATCGGAAATTCACAAAAAAAAACAAATGAAGCGGCGGTTCGAAATTCGCCGGGACAGCTAGTAAATTTATAAATAAATAATATGATACACATTAACATACATTACACTCCTTTTTTGTACAGTCGTGTATAAATAACACTATGAGCTAACTAATTAGTGACTAGTATTTGCCCAAGATCTAGGTCGAGCACACACTGCCGTGACACTCTTAACAAAAGAACTAATATTGGTGTTGCTCAAGCCATTACCGCGACTTGCGTACCTACGTGCCGTTTTACGCACACTGATTATTGTAATGTACCATTTGTCATTTTTTATGTTATTATAATCGAAGTATCTAAGGTATAAATATAAGGGGTGAGACAACGCTTTCAAACAGATATCAGGCTTTTGCTATGTTCTAGTTTAGTTTTATCACAGCTTACATACTGTGACATTGCCTTGTTTATTTAAAAACTGCCAAAATCGTGCATAGGGTGTAGGCCGCATGCATGCGATTTTGTTATTTTTTTTTTTTTTTTTCATTTATTGGGGAAGACAAACAGTTTCACAATACATTTTAGAAAAACAGTAATTGCTTAAATTTAGTTTAAGATAATCGCAAAACCCACATCGTCATCCACAGATTAACAATTAAACATTAGGGTGAGAGTGGAGACTATACGATACAAATAGTCTTAAAATTATGTTAAATTACCGTGACGATAATTTATTCATTACATGTTTTTTGTGTTGTGTTATACCGGTTTTAAACGCTAAAACATTCTTAGTATGTCCAAACAAGTCACATTAAAATACACAAGTTTTCTGCATACCCTGCTGCAACACACAAACTCAAACATCTGTCCCCCAAATGCTTAAAACATATATCGCTAAGAGAAACGGTATATCAGCTATTGGTTTCAAAGTTGAGATAAGATAGTCCTGGAAGGTGTTTTGAGTATGCAGCGGCAAATATATGGAAAAATCTACCACCACCGTTTTGTTCAGCGCTGCAACCCTCGCTGCCAATGTACAGCAAAAGATCTCGCAATTGGCTGGTCCAAGAACAGTCATTCATCATCATCATCATCTTTTCAGACATAGGACGTCGACTCCTGAACAAGGTCTTCATTGACTTCCAGATTGGTCGGTTGGAAGCGGTCTGCATCCAGCGGCATAATCATTAGAACTAGCTAATTACAAATTCAAATAGCCATTTGCCACTGCTACAAAACCTATGATAAGTTAGATTTGTATGTTTTTAACAGTTCAATTTGTTTGGCTAAACTTATAAAAGGCTATGGCAGAATAACAGTTTCCGGGTCTCCTGCAATCACTAAGCCATATGCCATTTTGTATCTTATCATTAAGTATGCATACTATTTTGTTGTATCTGTAATCTGCTTGGAGACAAATAAATACATTCCTATATTGTTTATTTTTCTGCTTATTTATGGGCTAGATATTTAAATTAGAGTGATTGTTAAAATATTTTATATTTGTTCTTTGTTATTATTACAACACAAAAGATTAAATTGAAAACAATCGTAAATCATTTTACACAATACAATTTTCATAAATAATGATCTTAAAGAACAAAAGTTATTAAGCAATAAACTTTATCGAAATAGTAACTACAACATAATATTTCTAACAATAGTATTTCAATCGATTACAAATCACATGGGCCTATAAATAAGGTTAGGATTGCAATAAACAAGAAAACATGGCGCCATAGATTCTTTTCAACATTGGATATATTTTTTAACCATAAAGTATTGACTTCAAAGTGTGGGTAGTAAGATAGCCCATGGACATCTGTCGCATAAAATGTCCATATATCGACGGATTTCATTGGTTTTATAGCTTTTATCAAACATCATGGTGTTTAAAACCATAATTCTATTACGCAAGTGATGTCAATAGTATGAGATATTTGAATAATTAACTCTTGTTATTTTTGTCATATTTCTAAAATTTATACTGGCTATAAGCACTTAAAATGGTAATTCGTTGCATGTTTTGATTGTATTTTTAATTTGTTTTCGATGACGCGATACTTTTTTTAAATCCATCGATGTTTATTAGATTCTCTTTCAGCGTTATAGCGTTTAAGTTAATGGTATATTCGTTTACAATAAAATTAACGTTAATATTTGTGACTTTATCAGTTAATAGTTTTTGGTTCCTTAAAAAAACAACAATTGAAAAATATTTTTGTTCCACAATTTGTCTATAAATTTGACATACATATATTAATTATTATGAATAAGAATTTATAAATCACCTACTCTACTTTGGAATGGACTTTATGACCTGCATAGCTCGGAATTACTATATCTATTGTAATTTCTTTATCAAAGTCTGATAAAGATGACTGATGAAGTTTCTTGCACCGCATCTTTACTATTTGATATTATGTAGTAGTTTAGCAGTAGAATCGTCCCCTAAAACCTACTGTGTATAATTTTATTTTATTGGAAAAGTTACACCAACAGTATATATAACTACATTCTAAAACAGGATTAAGAATTTTAAAACATCTTATATACAGGGTGTAACGAAAAAGTGAAATAAAACTTTAAGGGGTTATTCTACGGCTAAATTACGTCAGTTAGTAAAAAAAAATTTACGTTTCCATACAAACTGATGCCAGCTGGTCGCGTTTTAGTATGGGAAAGTGTTTTTTTTTTTTGCGCATTCGATGTTGGTCCCGTAGAAAAAGTTGATGTAATTTAGCCGTAAAATAACCCCTTAAAGTTTTATTTCACCTTTTCGTTACACCCTGTATATACCTATTATAGGCGTACACAACATTTAAAAAAATAACTTACAAACAAACAATACAAGAATTCTGTTACTTATTGATAATGTTATAATAATAATTTAAACATAAACTAAGTGGTTATCAATTAGTTCTATGACCAGGCATTTATCACCTGCCTGCCTAGCATGCGCACCAAAACACGATATGATATGATATGATATAGCGATATATCAACACCAACTGTAAAAATATGAAAGACATAGCCGCCATATTGAATCGCCGTGCCGGTGACATCACATATTATTATGATCACTGTTTCGATAAAAAATTCAAATGGCGGCTATATCTATCATATTTTTACAATTGGTATCGATATTTCACTATATCATATCATACCATATCGTGTTTTGGTGCTCATGCTAGGCAGGCTGGTTAGTATTTTGCGGAGATTGGCCTTGAATGCAGGCAACTTGTTGCGAAAAATGTCCACAGCCCCCTCCCTGTCCTCCCTAATCAGTGCGTTATATTTTGTACCGCATCTAACCAAAGGAGATTGTTTACCAACATTCGTTTTGCATAAAGGAAGTGCAAAGATCTTGTCTACTGGTTTTCGAGGATAATTTTAATTGGATTCAAAATCAATATTATGCTAGTGCATCTAATACAAAAATAAACTAAAAACTAAAATCTACTTTTTTAAAAAAAAGCGTAAAAAATACAAACTACACCACATACATTGCTCTGATTCTATGGTAAGTAGCCAAAGCACTTGTATTACAGATAAATCGAATCAAATCAATTCAAATCATTTATTTATTGTGAAAATGTGGGTAACAATAAGAAGTCAAACATGGAGTAAAGAAAAACACATTTACTATCACTGGCTTACAAATTTTGGATATAAAATATCAGAAGCAACGACAGTACCACAACGCACAGCAGATCCGAGACAATTTATAGAAAAATTATTTCTCTACATTGACCGTCCGGAAATCGAAACAGTGACCTTAGAGATAGCGATAAAGAAAATGAACCGTATACATATGTTACTTCAAAAATATGTATACTGCCACTAGGTTTACGTTTTATCGAAAAAAACTTTTTTGCGAGTTTTATTTTTGGATTAAGTGTAAGTATTGTATTTAAGCATTACAAAACCATTCTCTAAAAGAAAGTAATATGTAAAATAAGACCTTGGATTCTCATAAAAATCTGTAAAAATTATAAACAAGTGAACCTAATATTATTACCCTATTTCAGCACAACAGTCGAGTGAGCAGGTGACGTAAGAGCAGATATTAAAACCGTTCAAGGCCGCTGAAGAGTGCGTTCGATTCCAGTGCGAGCGCCCTTTGCTGCGGCGTTACATTAAACGTTGATGGCTGGTGTATGAAACCAGTTATGCAGTATGAAACAGTAACTAAAATATAGTTAGATAGTGGTACATTAAATCAGCTACTTCCTGCGTCCGTTACCAGGTCGTCTGACCACCTTGTGAGTGGACGTCCTACACTACGCTTGCCAGTACGTGGTCTCCATTCTAGGACCTCTCTGCCCCATCGGCCGTCAGTTCTACGTGCTATGTGCCCCGCCCAATGCCACTTTAGCTTGCTAATCCGTTGGGCTATGTCAGCGACTTTTGTTCGTTTACGGATTTTATCATTTCTGATTCGATCTCGCAAAGAAACACCGAGCATAGCCCTTTCCATAGCACGCTGTGCAACCTTGAGCTTTTTTATGAGGCATATAAGTCATTAGGAGAAGCCTATGTTCAGCAGTGGCTACTACTATGGCTGAAGTGATGATGATAATGATGAAAACCAGTAGATATATTATATCAATAGAAAATCTCACCCCACTAGATCTGATTCCTAAACGAGTACCATTAGGACGATCTGGACAATTTTCTTGGTCTAGTTCTAAAAGCAAACCGGAGTACAAAATCGAACCATCGCTGGTTCGAATCCAGCAAGAAGCAAGTGTTTGTGGTAAGCATCTTGCTTTGTACTTGAGTCATGGATGTCATAATATTATAACGAATCAAGTAAATAATTATGTCCATCCATTATCTAGTTGCAATAGCCATAGCACAAGCTAGTTACGGGCTAGAAAATAATTGGTATGGCTGTTGAAATGAGTTAGTATTTTGTAAGGTTCTTTCACAGAAGTAAAATTGGGTAGTTGTTGAACGTGAATTTGTAATATGAAAATAATTTTTAAAGTCGCAACCAACCCGAAAGACGCCACTGTTGCTCTATTATTAAAAAAAATAAATTAAAATACATTTTTGTTTGTAAGCAAAGTTATTTTCAGCCGAATACCGGCATATTTATTATTACAGCTACTTTCTGCATAGTGCTATCCCCATCAAAATCTTATTTCTGTATCAAGTAGCGCGTGAGGCAACACTCGATGTTTACTAAACCATAAATTAGGCGCGCGCGCAGCCCTAGCGAGTTACGACTAGTGTTGTCGTAATATTACGGGACAGGCACTAATAATAGGGACATAATTTATTTTGTTATCGTTGAATTATTTATTTTTTTACTTCGGAAGTATTAGAAAGAGTTTGTAACAGTGTAATAACCTTAATGTTTTGTGCAATAAAGTGTCTATCTATCTATCTATCTAGAAAGAGTTTTATCGCAAAAATTAAACACTGAAATTAGAGATTGCTACATAATTAGATTTTACTATCGATTAAAAGTTTGTCAAAATCTCCAAACTTCATTTTTATCGGTGATGCTTTCATACTTAGTTTTGCCTTAAATTTACATGGGTGTAAAGTCAAATGGGTCACGCGTACACCCAAGTTATTGTTATCACCCTCCAAGTATTTTTTTTAGATCTTGGTCATTGTTTGTAAGATTTATTTACTGACCAATTCAAAAAGCCTATACACGATATTAAGGGCCTCATTGAACAGCTGGATAGATTTTGATTAAACATAGCTAAGAACCATTTCTATTAAATAAGCGATGAATAAAAAAAAATATTTATTTATTACCAAATCAACTCCTTAAAAACAGCATTAATACAGACACTTAAAACTAAACTTACTTACACTTTGAATTAACACAGCCAGTAAGAGATTTTCATATTTTAAAACGTAAAAATTTTCTCATCTATTTGGGAACTACGGTACCACATTACAGATATACATAAAGATATAGACATATAGACACTTCCTACCACTATGGAATCAAATATAGAAAGTAAACAACAAAAATAATATTTTTTGTACTTGTATTAGATTATTTTAACGCCTGTCCTACTAACCACAGGCTACATTAGTGGGACATTCCACAATAAATAGTCCTACTTTGTGGAACAGTTACATCCCTATTCATGGCCAATAGTAATTCACTTGTAAACGATATCAGCTCGTCATAATGGTAAGAGTAATGGAGCCAAGAGATTGATTTTTGTAACCATTGCCAGATGTACTGGCAAAAGTTATATTGGTTGCAAAATACTTGTAGCCACTACTCGTATCAATTTTGTAGTGATTGGCACTATTAGATTATAATTGCATATTTGATTATACTTTTTAATAGGAATGCGCCGAACATTGACTTAACCGAATACGACAATTCGGCCAAATGTTTTAGATAAACATGTATTGAGCCGAACATTCGGGCGAAAATTGGTATATTTATCTCACGAATAAGGTTTATTTGTATCTAATGGGTTTTGTGAAAACTGGTGCCTCAAATGGATATTTTTTTTTATTTTGAAAAAGTCTTTATTGTATAAATTTTCACAGTTACTTATGTTTTTACTGTACATTTTTTTCTTAGGTATTGTAGCTAGGGCTTGAAATGGATTGAGTTGAATTAATATCTGATTACAAGACTCCAAGATGCTGATATCTACAGAGTATGCTTTAACCTAAACCTAGTCCTACCAAGTCTAGATTTAAGATAGTTTTGGAAGTGGACCATGAAAAAACTTATAACACAATTATTTATGCAAACTATGACGTGCTTAGTTTCTTGAACCGAACCATAACTGAAAAATATATAGTAGGGCCTCTTCTATGTCCGATGTAGGCTTGAGAGAGGTTTTTAGTCTCCCGTCCTGTGACCCCGTGTGGTGGATAGTAACTGCCTCCCAGATATAAAGGGACGGCTTGCCAATGCGAAATTTAATGATAAAATAAAATAACAAATAGATTAAATACATACATATTACATTATATAAAAATATTTTTAAGAAATGCTTCCTCTCTTGTAACCTTTTGCTGTGCCTGACAGGGTCCGTAATGATCTTACCGCGAATGTAACACCCAAATGTACATTATGGATGCAAAAAGTATTAAATATTGAAAACTGAAGATTTGAGGGACGAAGAAATTCTGTTGGACAAGTTTACTAGTAGTGTACGAGTTCCCATTTTCAGTCTTTAGGTACCAACTTTGGGACAATATTATAAGTACTATGGTCTAGCGCCGAGAAGGAGCAGGCTACTACGAAAATGTGTTTCGTTCGTTCAGACGTATAAACCAGATAAATTAAAATATTTTGTCAATCCTATGACAAAATATGACCAATTGTAACTAACCATGTAAAACCACGACCGTTTTCAATTGCTTATAAATTGTCAAAGGTATGACATGACACAAGTAGATGGTAATTTTAATTTATTAGGATTATACTTTAAACGAATGAAACGTTTTCGTAGTAGGCCTTCAGAACCTATTGACTATTGCTCCATTGTGGTTCAACCGAGCCCCGCACGCGTTGGTTAGCGTGGGCGTTAATTGCTTTGTTTATCAAAGTAACAACGAAACACTTTCGCGAGGTTAAAGAATTATCTTTAATATTCATCGACATAACATCCTTGAAAAAGAAAAAAATATCTAGAACTGAAATACGTAGACAAGTGCCTACTTCAGAGGAAAAATGTTAATGTAGGTTTAGGATTGTCTAAATTGTAATTGTACTTTTATCTATTATTAAGTGTAAGTGAGACCTGGGGGGTAACCATGAACTCTTACAAAACCAACTTTGTTTGGTTGCACTTTGATATGAGATTATATGTTAGGTCACGTGATTTGGTACCATGATCTACGTAAAACAATCTTGTTTAAGGCTGGGAAAGACCGAATGGTATGTAAAAATAGTCTATGCGTTGCAAGTGGTCCGAATCGTCATAATTAAAATTAACAAAATGTCAGTGAAATCAATAAATACCTATTCTTGCGTACTAAATTTGACAAAATATTAAAGAAAATGTATCTTGCTTCTACTAGGAGGCAAGTCAGCAGCGCTGAAAATTATTCTATCGTAGATATCACCTTTACTAAATGAGCTACGACTGAGTTCTGAGTTTTTCATAAATGTTTCGGAACAATGCATTGTCCGATACCAACCTACTTAGTGCAATGGTGTCTTGACAGTACTTATTAGAAAAAAGTAAAAGTCATTATTTGTTGTCAACATTCATAAATAATTTGTTTTACAGAAATACAAAATAGTATTTTCAGTTAGTAAGAAATTAGATTAGAAAATGGTTTAATAAAACATCATAACAATCATTCAAATTGTATTATGTAAGAGTACGTCGAACAACGTCGATTCACAATATTTTTTATAGTAATAGTTTTATTGCAGATTAGTTTCAAGAAAAATACAATCAAAGCATTCAAGTTTTGAGTAACCCCTGGTACTAAAGGAGAAGAAAGCTTATGCTGGGCAATGATTAGGAACGCAGGAAACTGTAAGCTGTGTAAATTAAAATTCGATGCACAGAGCATACAAGTGTACCTATACTAATAGTAGTTTCATAAAATTATTGCAAAACGCCAATTGACACAAATAAATAGTGAAATAAATATGTACGCTTTATTTTAGTACTATCTAGTTTTAATAAGAACCCGGTAGTTAAATAGGTTGTTAAAAAATCCCGATTGATAGCTAATTAGCTACTCAAATGAGTAGTTAAATTCATCGTATAGAACTCAAATCGTCTTGTGATACTCACTTATTTGCGACTCAAGAGGGGTCTGTCTTACTATGTTCTTAAATACATTCTCCGCTCCAGTCAGTTTCCAAAGGTATAGGAAGCGGGGTGCGACATAGTCGTCTCTGAACCAGGAAAAGAACAAGAGACGTTTTCCTTATAGCTATCGACCCATCATATTATTTAACACGTAGCAAAGCTGTTCGAGCGTTTGCTGCTTTGAATATGCTAGTTAATTTTACTAGATGACAAACAATTTAGTTTCCGCAGTGGCGAGTCCACCAAGCTCCAGCTAACACGCGGCACACGTGGTCTACCAGCTCAACGATCAGCAGGACAATACGTCCAGAAAGATGTTATTGCCCTGGACATGTGTGGGTTTTTTAACAAGTTAGGCGCGTCGCACGTTCGATCGTGCTCATAATAGCCTGTACCCACCATCATCTCCACAACCACGCTTGGAGGCGGGATGGCGAACGCAGTTTTTTATAATAGTTCACACGCAGAAGCTGCTGCCTGTCTCGTGCTACAGGAATTAGTCGCCTCTTACGACACGCCTTCTGTTGGTGTGTTCTTTACTGCCATCTCGGCTTACTTTTACTTGATCTTTTCTTTTTTTATTTAATTGATTTTTATATTACCTTTTTTAACTGCGTTTTGGCAAATGAACGTTTGAATTTGAATTTGATCTTAATAATGGCAATACATACTATTGCCATTACTAAGAGTAATACTTAGTAAATATAATTACTAAATTATTTAAGAAAATATGTATCTCGTATGTATGCCGTGTGGGGACGGCCGTAAAGAATACTCTTCCCCACCGCCAACAGGAGGCGTGTCGTAAGAGGCGACTAATTCCTGTAGTACGAGACGGGCAGCAGCGTCTGCCTGTGAAATGTTATAAAAAACTGCACTCGCCAACCAATCCCAATCCCAAAGGCAATCCCCCCCAATGAAAACCATTGGGGGAGGTCTGTGTTCAGCAGTGGACATCCATGGCTGAAATGATGCATCTCGTGTTTAATATAGTACGATAGTACGAAGGATGCGAGTCCGACTTGCACTTGGTCGGATTTATAACGTTACTAACTTACTATCTTATATCTAAATGTACTTAATTAACTTGAGATTTTACCAAATATGTAAAGAGCGTACTTTATAGGTACTTACTTGTAAAGTAAAATGCAGTAAGATAAAGTGGCAGTGGGCCAGCCATATCTGTCGCAGAACCGATGAAAGATGGACTAAATTGAGTGGAGACCACGCCACGGTAAACGTAGTGTTGGACGTCCCCCAGCTCGATGGAACGATGAGCTTAGGTTAGGAAGATGGCTGGAGATCGTGCTCTTTGGGGGAGGCTTACGTCCAGCTGTGGACTGCAATAGGCTAACATGATGGTGATGATGGTAACTTTTTAGGTCAATAGCTTTTTAAAATATTATATTAGCTACTGCCTGTAACTTTGTCTACGTAGACTAATATTAGTAGAATACTCGTCCCACGGTAACCTAGATGCATGTGTGCCTTTCAGCTAATTAAGTTTAGCCGTTAAAGCGTGATTGAGAAACTAAAGTATTAACTGTTATATTTATAATAATAATTAGTAAAGGTATGATTTGGATCTTGGCAGTCGCTGCCCATCATCGCGAATGCACCGCTCTGTGTCTGATACCGGCGGCTGTGTCGCGCTGGCGGGGAGCGTGGTCTTCTCGCCTGCCGCACAAGAAATCCAACAATTGACAACAAATTAAACGCAAATCTAAATGATGTTTTTTTTTACATTTATTTAATGCACAAACAGGGTTTAATGTTTTAGGTTTACATAAAACTTTTTACGTTTACGTTTAGTTAACCCGTCCTCGATTCAGAACCGTTCGGTAACTAATTGTCGACCAGACGATCACGTGACACATGATTCAACAGGATTTAACATTAGTGTCACGTGGTTTATCGGTTGACAATCAATTCTCGAAGGGTTCTGTATCGGGGTGTCACAAAAACCAGACAATGGAAATTTTATTGTTGGCCACATGTAGGTGGTTTGAGCTTAGAAAATGTAGTTTACAAAAGACCTATACTCAATGCCTACAGTAGAATCTGATGGAATATTAAGACATAAACATACTTGTTTACCTGTGTCCCTCTAATTACTTGCTTGACTTTTAAAGTACTTAGTGGCGTTTGATACGTTTATTATTTTCATTTATTTTTACTATGATAGTAAGTAAACTTGTGTGTTTCAAAATAACAGGAAAGAAATCAAAATATTCCCTAACAGCAAGGCTTTATATAACATAAGTAAAGAATCTACAACTAAATGTAACAGTAAGGCTTAAGATTTGATGAGCACTTCAGGCGCACTTTCGTACTTGTAAGTTTGCTCTGCAGCAGGCAGTTTTGGATTAAGCGCTACTTCATTACGTAATTAAAATGTATCAATAGCTGTAAAAATAAAATGTTTAGCTATTGCTCGCAGATCCGTATTCATTGGTTTGAAACAAAAAAGAAGTAGGTTGGCATGATAGCTTCTCCCTTGGGAACCTTATTGTATATTCTCAAAATAAAAGTCGTATACTAGGTCGTGATGTATTTTATGCGCCAAATTGAATGTAGATCAGTTTTAAGACAAAAAGCTCGTTTTTGCTCCTGCTGTTCTTATCCAGGGTCTAGGATCTCATTATAATAAAATAATAAGTAATCACTTTCTCTGGAGAAATTAAACACTACGATACCACTCGCAAAAGTCGTAAAATGCGTGCCTGATTTTGCAGAATACAATTTTAATGTCAAGACATTTGCCCCAAGGTGCAATTACTACGATTTAGATAACGTAATTTCATCATCTTTTTCTTCTTCCTCTTCAGCATATGTTTTGTCCACAGTTGGACATATGCCTCCTGAAGCTCTCTCCAGCTACCTCTTAGTGCGGCGATTCTTGTCCAGGCTGGTCCTGCCGTCTTTGCAATATCGTCCGACCATCTTGCTGGTGGTCTGCCCACGCTTCGTTTTCTTGTGCGGGGTCTCCAGAGCAAGACCTTGTGGTTTCATCTTTCGTAGTCTCTACGGCATACGTGGCCTGCCCATTGCCCTTTCAGTCGTGCCACCTTTTTGCCACTTCGGTAACTTTAGTGCGCTGGCGGATATCATAAAAACGAATAAATATTTTTATGGTTTTTATCAGTTTTTGATTTTAAAATTTCCGCGTGTCACTCCTTTGACAACTGTCATACTATTAGCATTGATCAAGTAAACTATTAGAAGCTGACCTAAGTCAAACCTATCAATCGGTTCCGAAACTGAGTCTCAACATTAGTCAAAATTTATAGCTCAAATAGCTCATTGTTTGGAAACAGTTTTGAGCCATGTAAAAATGTCTAGCAATTGACAAACAATCTCAATTTTAAAAAGCCGTATAGCCACCGCTTAATTGCATTACCTCTCGCCTTTATTTTTTTTATAAAAGAGTAGATTATTCCGTTCTCTTTTCCATAATTTCTCGTTTCGGACAACTGTCTCATGCTTTTAATAGCAACAAAGAATTTATAAGTAGGTGTTCGTAGTACTTATACATTCCCTGGATGGCAATGACATTAGGCCATAGACTTCGGAGATAAAAAATTGAAAGAGACGAAGTTATCTGTTGTCAGTGGTTTTAAATATTGCGTCTCTTTTCTTCTCAAAGCAATTAATAGACAAAACATCCAAAACATTCGTTCTTTTACATCCCTAAACAAAACCTAATTATGTAGTTCATGGTACAAATTCAAAACAAGCTCAAATCAAAATCTCGAAGCAGCATAATTGCTTTCACAGTTTTGTAGCAGCCAAGCAAAGTATCATTATTTAAATTAGAGATCTATACATATAATTCATTTATTTCTTAGATTTTGTTACTGTTTTTACAGTATTCATTCAGAAATTAAGAAATTAATGAAATGTCTGCTATGACCATTTTCCATACCAATAATTTTGACATAAGAAATCAATTTGTAACTGTCATTAGTGTCAAAATAAACGTCATTTGTATTGAATTGAGTGAATGATAAACAAAATTGTATGTTGTCAAAATCGATGAAACAAGATTGTTTTTACGACCTCATGGTACCAAATTGACGGATGGGCGTAATTTGAGATTGTTTTAAGAGTTTATGGTTACCCCCCTGGCCTACTGTGAAATGAGAACACGATGAAGAATGAGGGACCTTTAATCTATGGATCATTCATTATCATCATCATAATCAGCCCACGTCAGTTCAATGCTGGACATAGGTCACTAATTTCTAATTGGTCAAAATCACAAATTAGGCAAAGTGATATTTGGCCAATAAGAATCATAAATCTGGCATTAGTTCACTCATTGAATGAACAAAATAATGCATTTGCAATTCAGAGCGAAGGAAATATATTTCTAAATAGCTGTCAAAAACTTGATCCTAAACTGAGTGGCAAAGAGACCTCGTAGTACAAAATTAGCAAAACAGCTCAATTTTGGTCGGCAATTTAATAGAACGTCTAGGCCGTGGTAAGGCCCCAGTTCAGTAGTTGCTGAGTCGTGGTCACCACTCAAGAACTCGTCTACGGTCTACCTCATCGGTTATGGGTCAATGCTGGCGATAGGGAGGGGGGGGGGGGAGGAGTCGGCTTAATGATGATGCTATAAGTCGACCTCCGTAGCCGAGGGTGAGTACACCAGACTTGCCGTCGTCATCTCTGAGGTCCGGGCTTCGATTCTCGGTCGGGTCAATGTAGAAAACGAGCTTTTCTGTGTTGTTTCGGGTCTGGGTATTGTGGTACCGTCGTGTTTCTGATTTCTATAACATAAGTGTTTTAGCTACTTACCTTAGAACCAGAGCTCTGTATGCGATGTAGTCCAACTTAAAAAAAAAGTATTTTAGAACCTTGTACAAACTTCCTTTTTAATTTCGTGTGTTTAGTTTTTCCGTGTCTTCCTCCTCTGAATCCACCTTTAAATATAGGGTTGTCTCTCAGCACAACTAGACTCTAGTTTTTAAATTGAACTGAAATTGGGATCAAACCTAGTCCCTTTGCATTCAAGGAGAGCCACCGCGGCACTTTCCCAATCAGGCCGGCAAATCCTTCAAGATATTCATTTCATCACAAGTATATCTAAAACACACTGTTGGTTAGCATTGTATTAAGTCATACACGTCTCGAGAAGGCTGTATTGGTCAATTGTTTGATGACACATGACCTCGCCGGCCCTTATTCCATCCAAGGGCAAAGCCTTCCGTTTCCGGCCCTATAAGCGTTCAAAGATAATATTTACTCTGTAATTTATCATACAAAAGATCTGTTTTTTATTCCGAATATTACAAAGAGACGTGAAGGTACTAATTTTTTATGTGACCTCCTAATAAAATGAACATACAATTACTTCAGAAGTAATTGTAGGTGTTTTGATTAATAAATTTGAATATTTATGCTTGCACGTTAAAATAATATGTTCATTTAAAGTACTTCTGTTATTAAATAAACGATTTAGTTATATAGGTTTACGTTGTTGACACAGTCTCAAAGAAAAGTAATAACCATCCTTGGTTTACGAGGTGCCAGACAATTGTTTTCTTGCCTTAAACATGCTCAGTCAATTTATAAAAGTTCAGTTCCTTAACACATTAAGCGCCATGGTGGTCACCCGTGACCTCCAAACAATACATTTTCTATTGTGTCTAGTTTCGTGGCAGTCAACAGCTTAATTGACCTAACCAGTAATCGAACTTGAGACCTATGCGCTCAAGACAAATCACCTAGCCACTTTGACCCGAGCGGCAATTCAACCTAAGACCTTTGCACTCAAAGCAAATCACTGAGCAACTGCAATTGGTTCATCAAATGTACCTTACATATAATATACAAAAATACTACATTGTTAACCTAGGGGTGAAAGTAACTTATGTAGTCCCTAGGGCTGAAAAGTATTACTTTCAACCGGCTTCTCAGGCAGTAAAGAAAAATATTATTCGTTTTGTGTCTTTTTGATTTAGTGTCTATAAAGATGGAGAGGCTAGAAATTAATAGATAGATAGATATACTTCAAAGTACACCATCATAAAAGTTACATGTTAACAGAAAGACAAACAATGGGCTGGTTTCCTAAAAAAATTTAATTAGTCTGTCAGTTGGATTAACAGAAAATATTGGATACGTACTTTTTCTTTTCTCAATTAAACAGAAACTGATGAAGATATAGGCCGTTATAGTTCCGAGTAACGTGACGCCCTGTGACTACCACGGCGTGACGTCACGTCTTGTGACTACCACGGCGTGACGTCACGTGCTTCCATTCCCAAACTTTGATGCGTTTTACCTTCGTAATTTTTTGTTTAATTAATAGAAGACAAAATATGGGTCCAATATACAGATACAACGACGGTACCACAACACCCAGACCGGGAATCTATCACGGGACCTCAGAGATAGCGACACCAAGTCCGGTATATGCTCGCCTCACGGCTACGGAGGTCGTCCAATGTCAAGCAGTGGACTTCCAAGGGCTGATCATAATAATGATGATGATGATGATGACGATGGTTAAATTCAAATATTCTACTCGTATTCTGACCCCTAAAACGCCTTTGAGGAAAATATACTGTAAAAACATTGAATTACATCTTTATTGAGTGTTTACCTCGGATATTAATAAAATAAACCTCTTTTGCAACAGTATTAATCAAACATGGAGTATACTATGTACTGAAGGCCGGGTTAATTTCCTTAGGCTGTCGTAAGATCCTTAAAAATATCCTCGAAGGCTTTATGCAAATTTGATACGCGCCTTAAATAGTATTAAAACGTCAACACTCAAGTGAAGTGTTAGGCTCATGTTGTTTAAAAAGCGATACTTTATCTCATTATTAAGAAAGATTGAAAATACATGTAAGTAATGTAATGTAATGTTTGAAGGATACACAAAGCAGTAAAACACAAAACAACACACAGAAATTACATAAAACTAAAATAAAACAACAACAAATACATAACAATAAGACAATACAAAGAAAAACTAACAACAAGACCCTGTCTGTTATGTCACAGACTTCACATATCATTGGCCCTGCCGAGTGAAGTTCTGTGTAGAATTACTAGCGCTTAACTGCATGTGTACCACCGCCCTACGGCTACTACCTACCAAATAGCTTTGCTATGTTAGCACACGATAGGCAGCGACTTTACTTAGTAAGGGTGCCTTAGACTTCGTACTTACTTCAGGTGAGATAGAATTCAAATGCTAACTCAATCGCACCAAAAAAGATATGTATAGGTGAAGGTGGATTTGCACATTTAGACGTAGATTATGAATTTGCTTGTGAACAACGGTGATATAAGTTTATCGAAACTGGACCCTGAAAACCGTCCAAATATTTCTGCTTGTCTAGTTTTTCTGTCTAACATAGCCAGCCCACAATATTGACCCAAAGCAGTGGTAGGGTAAAAAAATAATTGGAACGTGTTAAAGAGCTTAATTTAAAATAGTAAGAAATAAATAAATTAGCTTTATAGGTTTTTATTGATTTTTCATTCACCAGAATCAGTTAACAAAAAAGGTATCACTAGCATCGCTGTTACAGGACCGCGTACCCAATTCGTGTAGAGTCCCCCTAAGTCTCAAAGGAAAGTATTTTCCGTATCTTTAATTAGTGAAATATGCTAAACAGAGGCACTTGGCCTCTTAGATTTAATCTGGCGGACGGAACAAACAGAAGGAGGCACGAACCTCCCGGAGGACTTTAAGGGCCGTATTTTTAATCCGGACTTTACTCTGTGTCAATCGGTGTGTGTTAGGCGTATTTTTATTTTATTGCCACTAAATTTATGTACCTACAACTGTCTGGAGTGTTGTTTTGCGCCTCGGACTATAAAGCCCGCAACCGCTAGTTGCGGGTTTGAATCCCGCAAAGGCAAATGTTTTCACTTTGTGTGATATGCACGAGCATGTGTACTTAAGTCATCATGGCAGTTTATAAAATAAATGTATTTAAAAATGTAAACCATTATCTAGATATTTATTTAAATATGACAGCCATAGTACATGCTTTGCTTAGTTTGAGCTAGCCTAAACTTGCAAAATAAATAGGGTGCTTGTTGAAAGCATTATTTTTATACAAATTACGTCAATAATGCCAATTATAAGCTTTAGTTTTATATCACCTTGTTCTGTGATTAGTAAAATGGACTGATGGTACCTTATTGTCAGATTAAGAGCAAAGAAAACCGGTTCAAAGTGAAGATACATAAATCTCCATCTACGGGATATTTTCTGTGCTATGAATGTTTCCACTTCTGCAACTTAAGTAAACTTTGTACCTATAGAAGTCAGATCCAGATGACACAAGAAAAAATGCGTTAACTTAGACTGGCAATGGTAATTTTATAGTGAAAACTACGTTAGAAAACATGATGTTTATTGTCATTCCTTCCGTCATGGTTGTTACGTTGATTGTGATGAGAAGAAACGCGATCGCTTTTTTACAATCAAATGTTTAAGACCAACCTAAGATCAGGGATTGGTTTTTGAATAGAGGTCAGAGGGCACTTTCCCTCTTTTCTTCGGAATTAGGCAAGTTGTGTGTTTTGATGCGATGCTTTGTTTTTTATTAGGGCCTAAACTGAAGACGGGCGCGTAATTGGTCATTATTTAAGTTTTATTAGGAGAGTTCTCTAGAGCGCAGTTAGACTAAGAATTTATTTGACTTTCAATCGACTTGTCGGGAAAATGAGTTGTTTATGTAAGATCCTATTTTATTGGGCTATAGGGGATTTTCAGAGCCTATTTAGCGATCTTAGAAAAGATTTTAAGACTGTTAAATACATGTACGTTTAATTTCACATTTGCAAATAAAATCATTTTTAACCGACTTCAAAAAAGGAGGAGGTTCTCAATTCGTCGGAATCTTTTTTTAAATATATTTTTTATGTATGTTCAGCGATCATTCGTTACTACGTTGACCGATTTCGATGATTATTTTTTTAGTTTGAAAGGTAATACTTTCAGAATGGTCCCTTAAGATGATGGAATCTATAAGAAAATCATCAAACATTGCATGAACTCCGTACCACGCCAACTGATTTTAGTATCTATCTTACCTAATATCTTTGCCAAATGTGGACCGATTTTGCTGATTATTTTTTTAATGAATAGCTTATACTTATAAGATACTTTAATAAAACAATTTCGGAAAAAAAATTACCCCTAAGGGTGGAAAAATAGGAAATTAAATCGGTGTTCAGCAGTTAAATTATGTTTTGAAATTGTACTCGTAAGATTTGTTTTGATTAGGATTTATCACTAAAATAGCAAAAAAATAAGTTAATTTTATAAATAAAAAAAACGACTTCAAAAAACTAAAACGCTAAAAATAATCTTAACACTTGAAGTTGATTTTAATAAAATTAATTAATTCATAAAATTATCAATCCCCCACCTCGATTAACGAAGTGTTTAGCGTGTCAAATTCAAACAACTTAATCTTTAATTTCAATTTAATATATTTGCCAAAAAAAAGCCAATAAAATTTTGTCAAGCTTTAATATTGTCGTCACAATATTACCTACTCGAAAAAATAATTTAACAATTTGTATACTTTTTAGAATAAATGGCGCTAGTTTACTTCAGATTTTTGTTTTATATTTAAGCATTTACAATTAAATGTTTGTTTAAATACCCTTGAATTTTATTGATAACCCAATTAGGTAATTAGACCGAAAAACGTTATGAAAGCTCACTCTAAATCCAAATTATACGAAGCACAAGAGCGCGCTCCATAGTAACGGTGCGATATTGTGAAATGGCTCCTAAAATAGAACTAACATATTGATTAATTCACGACAGTCGGTAACAAGTATCAGCTAAATGTTGAATAACAACAAATATATTTAATCTATAGTACTGGGTAGGTACTGTGCATTGTTTATATTTGTTGTTATTCTACATTTAGCTTTATTTTGTTTAACTGATAGATTTTTTTGTAAATGAACACGCAGGCTTTTGCAACATTAATTTATATCCTACTAATGTTATAAATGCGAAAGTTTGTGAGTATGGATGAATGTTTGTTACTCTTTAACGCAAAACCTACTAAATGGATTTTAATCAAACTTGGCATACGAATAGACCATGGCCTGGATTAACACATAGGATACTTTTTATCCGGGTCAGGTAAACGCAGACGAAGTCGCGGGCTAAAAGCTATCTTACTTCCTACTAAACTACACTACTACCTCGTGAGGTGGCATCTGGTGTTCTTCTCGCAATGTCAAAAAGGTTCGCTTGTGGCACTAACCTGCAGAACACCACTGACGTCATGCGCTTACGTCGAGTCGCGTTCAAAAAATCATAGGACGGTGACAGACGGGAGTCTCAACCGTGTATCGCATACCAAAAAAAAGTTCAGAGTACTGTCAATAGATTGAAAGGGTTTCTATGATCTCTGCGCGTAAGGTCTGTTTAATCTGTGCGTGCAAAGTTCACCATATGATTCTGACATTGCGTGTTTGGGTGCGTGTTGTTAAATAATTTTGTTTGATCAATGTTTAAGTGAAAATACATGAGAATAGTGCTTAAATCGATAAAGTGAGTGTGTTTAAATGGATTTGCAGCATTAGTTTGCATAATGCAATGATATTTCAAGGTAAATTTTATAAAATGTAAACAAATATTTTGGCGGCCGCCATTGCTCGAGATTTTTGGTTAGTTTCAATATTAATTCGATAAATTCATATCAAATAAAGCTTTGATAAATCTATTTATAGAGTCAGCAACGTAATTAATTTAATAGATTTGTTTTAATAAGCCATAATTACTTACAATATCGAAATATTTAGCGCGACGGCACTTGACAACAAAAATGTATAATTTTGTTGGTCATTTTTAGAATATCAAAGTTTAATCCTTATCCTTTATTTTATGATAAATCTAAAGTAAATTTGATAAGCTTTATGAATACATATTTACTTTTTAGGAAAAATAAATGAGTTTTGTTCTACACACCATTTGTTGAGGTACCTACCGATTTTAGGGTGATTTTGCAGCGGTATTTTCATTTACCTTAATTATGTATTAATTATTTACTTTTCTTACATTATTATTTCAAGAATAACAATATTATGAATCATTCTTTGTAATTCAGTCGTTTTTTTGAGGCTAATTGGCAAACTTAATTTTTTGCAAAAATTTATTTTCCCGTGTTGGCGGGTGGTCTGCAAAAGACTTTTGCCAAAAAAAGCCATTATTTAGCAAAATTTTTATGGAGTTGACTTTTTGTTTGTTTGTGCTTAAAATCCATTGTAAATTCGTATTGATGAATAATGAAATAAATGAAAGGCAATCTCTCGATAGAATATTGTTTATTTGGTAGATAATTACCTTTTTTTGCAAAAATCGGGGAAATTTAAGGTCAGCTGGATTCATGTCGCTAATAAATCGCGTAGTTAACTCGAATTGCATAATTTAATACATAATAAAATAGGTTGTTTCCTAAGGATTCCAAAGGTATACAATACAACCCCCTTACGTGCCGGCTAAGCCACCATATGTTAGTTTGACCCAAAACGCGTCATTATCTGCGTCATGCGCTGCTCACCTGTGCCAATTGTAAGGTGAAAGTGATTTATTACCGTGCCAAAGGAAGGGTAACCACTACTAAAGTTGCGCAGAAAATCCTTTATATTATAATGATACTATAGACCACGCGAACGAAGTCGCGAGCAATAGCTAGTTATTAATAAACCGTAAACATTCCCATAACAGGTCTATCCTTGACACTTGGTCTTCATTATGATGAAAGATAATGATGTTTATAATTCAACAGCCTTTGGAAGTCTACTGAACATAAGCCTCGGGATTAGTACAGCGGCTTTCCAACAACATGACTCAAAGTCAAAGTCAAAAGTCAAAAATCATTTATTCAATTTAGGACAAAATTGCCACTTATGAACGTCAATAATAACATTATAGGCCCATATGGGGCCAGAACATGTCTCCTAATTTTTTGGGCCGTACTAGCGCTTCGAGACAAGACACAGACAATCTGGCAAGTGCTGAGAAGAAACGCCGGAACAAACTCAATCACCACTAGCTGCCACACAAAAAATATAAATCAAAATAAACAGGTACATCAGTTTAGTGCAGGCTGGGCTGACCATACATTCTTGTCATCAAGATAGTGTTGAATTTTATTATGTCCCTTAGACATTAGTGTAGTTTTGACATGTGACTTACATTATTATTAGGAAGTTCGATAACATTGTAAGATTATATTAATTAATAGAATTTCCCAAGAATGAATTACATGTTTTGGCCAATCTAAAGTTTGGGACTAGGTCGTCAGTCCACCTGGTGGGAAGCCAGCCCACGCTGCAACTTGAGAACCTTTCATCCAGCACGCTTGTCAGCTTTCGAGCTCTTTTCGAGCGATTTGGCATGACCTTGAACATTACAATTCGCTCTAGGTATAGCACGCTTGGTGAGTTCGATTTCCGTAATTTGACAATAGTCGCAATCCGGTATCAATCCGCTCTCAGTAACATTACGATCACAAACGGTATTCTCGTAAACCCAAAAAATGCAATTATAGCTCGTAATGCGACTGAAAATGGAAGAAACGAAAACTAGATTTTTTTTTGCTCTATTTTCAGTCGTATTGAGATAGTTTTGATAATTTTACGTCAAATTAAAAGTTTACGAGAATACCGTTTGTGATCGTAATGTTACTGGGAGCGGATTGACACCGGATTGCGACTATTGTCAAATTACGTGAATTGGGCCTTGATAATAATTATTTATTTGATTGTCGCAATTTGCCTTACGTTATATAAGTAGTGTAATAACATCCAGGAAATTTAAACAAAACAGCAAATTTATTATTTTGACGTTAACATAGTTTCATAACAGAAAAAATAATAACTATTCCAATGATCATTTTACAAAATCTAATTTTAACGTATCATTATATAAATATAACATACCTACGCGAATCAAAAACTAAAAAACGTGTTTAAACTGATTCCATTAATTATTGCTGACACTTCCTGAGACTCGGCCCAAGTGGGGCGCAGATTATTTGTACAGATTTCGCCTAAACAGCTGATTATAATCGCTTTTATGTCTAGTAACTTTAAGGTCCAATTTCTACTCTACAAAAAGGGATGGTAAGAAGATTATTTGTACAGTCTATGCAAAGAAAGGACCATTTACATTCAGCCTTATGCTAATTTAAATAAGAGTCAACGTGGATGTCTAAAATTCACTGTGTACAACGAGTTTGTGCGTGGGCGCGTCGATAGGAGCGACCTATTTGCGCTTCTGGACTCTAGTGCAAAGAATAAAGAGCGCAGAAGATTCATTTTACTATCTACCTAAATAACAATAACATTCTGTACCTCAAAGCTGTACAAGATTAATTTGATATTATGTTTTAGTGTTTATGTTTGTAATTTTTTCCTTTTCAGGGACGCCTCTGGACATCTCCAGCATCATAACAAGCGACTTGAGTTGGACACAATCTAATGTTTTTTTTTTTAATTTGATATCATACATGCTAACATAGTAGATATGATAATATAACAGGATTACATGCTAATTGATAGACTACGAAAAAAATAGAGCACTTTTGATATATAAGAATCTTTTTATACTTACTTACTTTCTTTGAAATCTGCTTGTTTGTTAAAAAACATCCACAACTCTTCCCGCTGCATGACGAGGTGCTTAGAAGCAACAGAGGGAGAAGAGATAAACTTACGCTTTACGTACCACACAAAAGACTTCAGATATTTTCAACCAATGTTTACTGTAATGCAATAAAATTGTCTATTAAGCTTCCTGCTAATGTTAGAGCAATGACATTAAGCCAGTTCAAATGTAAACTGAAAATATGGTTATTGAAAGAATGCTTTTACTCCGTTAAGGACTTTCTAAATATGACAATTAAAGATAATATGTTTGATAATTGATTAACTTTATTTATAATTAACTGACCTATAATAATTACTATGTTAATATTTCTACGTCATTATTGGCAGAATGTGTTGAACCTGTTTATTTATAAGACCATAAGCTACCACTTTCTGAGAAATAAATACTTTTCATTTCATTTCATTTCATTTCTTATTAAACAGAGCACTTAACTAACAAAGAAATAATATTGTAAAAAAATTGCATCTTTCTACAACATAACATTATTTAAAAAATATGCAAGACTAGATATCAATTGTCATGTTAAGGGATGATGGTGCTGGTTGTATTATACAATTATGCATTTCTTATATAATAATGTGTAAAAATTTTAAATTTAATAAACAAATACTTCAGTGAAATTATCTGTAGTGAACAAAAAACAAGTTTTCTCCCAGCCCCGTTCCTATGTCAACACCCTAGCAATCGACCCTGTGAACTGTGTGACCCTGTGAACAATTTTGACTCCAAATAAATAGGCATAAAACTGTATTAATGGAGTGGTACATCTAACTTACGAGTATTACTCTCTAACGCCGAACAGTAGGTAACAATAAATACTACGATATTGCTGCTACCGTCTAAGAATTTGTGCCCTAGAATTTTAATATTAGCACGTGAAGTATTTACGCACTCAGCGGGCATTTAATAGATAATCGGTATGTAAATTCAGGCTTGCAATTTAGAATATGCGAAGTGCAAAAAATAGGTCACTGTGCGTGCCAAAATGATAGGTCAATACTTTAATATTTATTAGGATAACAGAAAAAATAAGAAAGTAAAATTTGACGACCGTCTGGTTCGCGCTCCGAACCACAAAGCCAGCGGTTGCGGATTCGAATCCCGCAAAGGGAAAATATTTGTACCTAATTCATATATGTTTGTAAAGGTATTTAAGTATGTTTATCCGTTATCTAGTCGCCATAGAACAAGCTATGCTTAGTTTGGGGCTAGATAATTGGTGTGATTGTGGGAACAATTATTATTTATTATTATTATTAATAAAATATTGTGACTAACTGAACTAAAAATACATAAGAAGACGAGGATGCTGGCAGTGTTGTCGTTAGAGAAAGATAGAATCAGATGTATGTTTTAAAAAAACGAAATTAACACATAAAAGGATCTAGAGCAATACCTTGATTAATTGTCTATGTTATTTTTGTTCACGCAACCTTACCTTTAAAAGCTCATTTTGGTGCTCAAATACAATTTATCATAGACCGAACACATCGACTTCCAAAAAAATAAATACTTCCCATGTTTTAGGTTTTTTTTTAATATAGAAAAAGATGTTTTTCCTAAAAAAAAAATGACAGTTCCAAAATCAGCCCTTAAAACGTGTTGCGGTAACAAAAAATGTAGTTGGATTCAATCTTTTGTCATAGTGTTTGTAAATAACGACATATCTGTCTATGTGTTGGCATGGGGCCAAAACAGCTCAGGGCAGGTCAGTTCAGTGACGTGGGTCACTGACCCTTTCAATTAGTCTTAATTTAAACATGGACTTTTACATAAAGATGTTCTCCATAACACTAAATATCTTTTAAGAAAAATCATCATCATCTTCATCATCATTTCAGTCTCAGGACGTCCACAGCTGAACATAGGCCTCCCCTATTGACTTCCAGATTGGCCGGTTGGGAGCAGCCTGCATCCAGCGTCTCCCTGCAACCTTTACCAGGTCGTCTGACCACTTTGTGAGTGGACGTCCTACGCTGCGCTTGCCGGTACGTGGCCTCCATTCTAGAACCTTTCTGCCTCATCGGCCGTCAGTTCTACGTGCTATGTGTCCCGCCCACTGCCACTTCAGCTTGCTAATCTATTAACCTATGTCAGCGACTTTTGTTTGTTTACGGATCTCCTTATTTCTGATTCGATCGCGCAAGGAAACACCAAGCATAGCAATTTAGTATAGCATAATAAAAATAATTACTTTCAAAATCCTTAAATTATGTACTTTTTTTTTTTTTTTTTCCTAGCGTTATGTACAGTTTCTAGTACATCAAATTGATGTGGAAGTGGGCGTTTATGCAACGGCACCTAGATAGATAGGCCAAAATTGTCACATAATGGAATGGTCACCATTAAGTGACAGTTTTGGCCAATTATGAGACAAGACGGCTATTGCCAAAGAGATCGGCCTGAAAAACGTGTCAATTTGACCAGCCTGCAGGGGATTGGGAAACTTTGGAAACTTTGGCGTTGGACAGATATCGGTAGTGTCTTTGGGGAGACCTTTTCCCAGCTGTGAGATGATTTGGGTTAGAAATAAGAGATGTCAATCGCAGTTCCACATGTTTTCTCTTTCCCTTTCTGGTCGTTCCCTCAATGCTGAGGATCGTGACTGTAAGTCACTCTTCTCCACTCGGTCCGGTTCTGCGCCATACGTACCGCTCCCCGTATCTGGCCTCCAGTCACCTCCTTGAGTTGGTCCACCCATCTAGCTGGCGCTCTTCCTCTCGCGCGCTTCCCCTCCATTTGTCCGAGAATGATGAGTTTCTCAAGGCTGTGCAATGGGGATCACATGTTTTAGAATGTATAAAACAGTTGTAGAGAAGCTATACTAAAGAAGGCATCCTTGGCCGATAGCTCTAACAAACTCGTTAAATTCTGACAAATTGAACCATAAGGTTTTCATCAGATATGTTTCCTGTCGCGAAAGCATTGAAGATGTCATAAAACGAAGGCGCCGGGAAGTGAATTCCAATCTTTATGACTCGGTGACACAAAATTGGCCGCGAGTGGGTTTGTGCGGTTTCATAAATGTAGTTTTAATAATTTATATCTCATAGCGTGTCTACGTATTCTTTATTGATTGCGTTTGTTATTACAAAATTGAAAGAGTTGAGATTAAAAAATGACAGCAAAAAAACAGTTAAAATAAATTCGTGAAATAAGCAATTTCCCAATTTTTATGCTGGCAACACTATTGATTAGGGAAATAAATGTTTTTATGCTGATATTCCTTATTTTTTATTTGACTATACCTTCGTAGCCGAGAGGCGAGCATGCCGGACTTGGCTTCGCCATCTCTGAGATCCCGGGTTCGATTGCCGGTCGGGTCAATGTAGAAAAACGAACTTTTTTTTTGTTGTTACGGGTCTGGGTGTTGTGTTACCGTCGTTGTTTCTGATTTCTGTACCACAAGTGCTTTAATTGCTACTTACCTTGAGATCAGAGGAATGTATGTAATGTTGTCCATTTTTTTTGTATGTGTTTCTTTTTTAAAGCATTTTTTTTACAACGATGCAACATTAGCACTTACTAATAAATCCATACTAATAAAACATAACTCTGTATGTCTGTTACGTTTTCACACCTAAGCCGCTAAACAATAATTTATGATTTTTTGGTAAATATATATATATACTCTATTTTTTGTCACGAAAACTGAACCGATTTTAATAATATCTTTGATTTTAATGCACCTACTAACAAAGTAAAATAGGGTACCGGTACATACCGTATCCCACGCGAGCAAAGCCGCAGGCACAGCTTGTATTATAATTATCAGTAAAAATAGCTTTCCGATGTATGCATGGTCTTAAAAGTCTTTAGGAAAATGCGTTATCAAATAATTTATCAAAATTAATTCGGTAATTTACCCAAGAAGAACACAGGAAAAAAAAAACCGGCCAAGTACGTGTCAGGACAAGCGCATGACAGGGTTCCGTAGCTTATAGATAATGGGATTGAAAAGTTAGGAATTAGGTACTTAAGCGTTGTTTTCCATACAAATTCTATTAACATTTTTTCCAATTTAGGCACGTTCAAGATTCTCAGCGTGTAAACAGTTTAGGCATAATATTACTATACTAACCTTTATATTTTTGTTAAAAGTTCATAAAAATATTAAAAAATTGAAGAAATGCTGGCTTGACGTTGTGAGGGCTGACATGCGTGCCAATGATCTCACAACTAGAGACGCTTAAGACCGCGCGAAGTGGAGGAGTAAATCAAGGAAAGTGGACCCTGGGCTCCAAAGCAATGGCTTTAGACGCAACCCGGATTGACCGCATAAATGAAGAAGAAGAAAAATCTTAAAAAATTATAATGTTAAGTAATCATAAAAACGGTTAAATTTTTTACGAGTTATTAATTATTTTTATGAAATTTGACCCTATTGTAGTGCTCATAAAACAAGAACTTTACTACAGAAAAAATATAGAGAAATATGTTAAATTTTCATCACTGATAGTCTGCAATTAAAACAGCTGTGACGTACAAACAAACGGACAGATGGACTAGACGAAACAATTATAAAATATATTTTTTTGCTATTGATCTCTCACTTATCTTAGTAAAGATTTTAGAAACAAAAAAACAATTTCGTTGATATTTTGAAAACGTAATAATTTTGCGACTTAATGTTTTATCGAGAAAAACTAGACAGAACAATTTCATTTCATTTAAACAGCAAAATTGTATTTAACACCGTCAACAATTATTGTGTGAGAACCGCTATGTTTAACTAGTTCCAAGAAAAATGGCGTAATTACTTGCAAAAATGTTGGCAAGATGCGGATTACGCCTGCCATAAGTGTTGTAAATCAGTCTAATTTCTGTTTTCTTCGTCACGTCGCATTTGCATGATCATTTAATGGTAGGGGAGAGACGGGAGAGATGACTATAGGGGTGGATGACTAATTGTCCAAATCTAGACCTATTTTAAAGTGTTGCATTATTCAACTGGTTGTGAAATCGTTTCCTCTCCCTATGCACTCACAGTCACGAGGTATTATTTTTATTTTTGTAAGACCTATTCTTGAACCTGTGTTTCACAATTAAGATTTTATTTATATATTGCATTTCTTGCGTTTAGATAAGTCTAGTTTTTTCACCTTTCAAGTCAATTATACCCTGTCTCCTCTACTGTCAATACCTCATCCTATTACTACAAAATGGCCAAACTCAAACCATTTTTTATATTAAAGCCGAACAGGTTTCTTAATTTACTTTTTAGGGTACCGAACGTCCCAATGAGAAAACGGAACTTTTATATGATCACTACTAGTGTGTCTATCTGTCTACCACAGTTAATTTGCTCCGAATCTCAGAAGTCACGAAATTCATACTACCCCAGTAGGTACTATCAATTTTGTGACAAAAACATGTAACGTTGTAAATAAATTAGTTTTGGTATGCGAAAAAAATATCAAAACTTTATCGTGTGACATATTAAAAAAAAAACTTATTTTGTGGGTCTCAAATATTTATTTTTAACCGACGACTAAAAAAGGAGGAGGTTCTCAATTCGTCGAAATCTTTTCTTTTTTTTAATGTATGTTCAGCGATCATTCGTTACTACGTTGACCGATTTTGATATTTATGATTTTGTTTGAAAAGTAATACTTTCAGAATGGTCCCAAATGAATTTCGTTAAATTCTGATGATGGGATCTATAAGAAAATCATCAAACATTGCACGAACTCCGTACCACGCCAACTGATTTTAGTATCTATCTTACCTAATATCTTTGCCAAATGTTGCCCGATTTTGATGATTCTTTTTTTAATGAATAGCTTATACTTCAAAGATACTATAATAAAACATTTTCGGATAAAATTGCCAGTCGATGAGAGATGCTATGTTTTCGTTTGCACCGACTCCAAAAGTAACTGATTAGGTACTTAAGTGAAGAGATTATTTTTAGCGTTTTAGTTTTTTGAAGTTGGTTTTTATTTTTTTATTCATAATTATAAAACAAAATGTTGAGGAAACTAATAACACTTTGAAACAATTGAGCAGAATAAAAAGTGCTGAACATATTTTTTTACTTATAGATTACATAAAAAATAAGAAATACGGAACCCTCTCCGCGCGAGTCCAACTCGCCCTTGTCCGGTTTTTTTCTACAGCATTGATTTCTAAACTTAAGTTCAGTAAACAATTACGATTCCAATTTTCTCTCGCTTCACAGTTACGTCTATAATCTAGTGATTGCCGGTCAAATCGCACACGAACGGTTCCTATTAACGTCTTAGCTACGGACTCCCAGTTTATGCGGGTTCGACACGCACCGGCCAGTTCCGTGTTCGGAGAACGGTGTTTTCTATCGATTTGACATGGATGACATGTTTTTTTAGGGTTCCGACCGGGTGGGATTATACCGATACCGAAAGGGTGTCATTAGGTTAGCTGAGTATTGAGACAGAATAGTGTTTTAATCCAGGTTTTGTCTACTTCTAGATTCTAGATTCAAAAGCTATGTAGTGGTCATAAAAGTATGTTTATGACAATAATTCTAATACAGAAATATCTGAGGTCCCATTGACCGATCGAATCGAACATGGGACCTCAGAGATTGCTATCTCTACCGTCTCGCTTCTCGGCTACGGAGGTCGTCAATATGCGAACCTAATTTTACTATACCTAATTTGTTCTTAGGTTATCCTGGTGGCCTCACTGTAAAACGTGTCACTCGTCAAGCAGGTATCACTCGAATAAGCACTGCAGAAGACTTCGAGAGCCCTACGATATCACCACAATCTCCACAGTGAAATCGCCGGAAAAATCACTAATGTGTTAAGGGTCTAAGACAGGGGAACTACTTATACTGACATGCATGCTAGTAATGTGTACTTGTCAAAAGATGTGTAGCGACATCTATCTCGCCACATACGAACTAAACTGACGTATCCTACATCGCGATATTAAAGTTATCCGAGCTATTGAATACATTATACAAGAATTCGACAACAACCGTGGTCGGAGGATCCTCCCATTTCAATGGTGGGTGAGGAACTTTACACCCTGTTCCTCACTTCCCTAATGATATCCTAAACGGTAATTTACATTCAGTTTTGGACTTACTAAGACGATAATTTTTACAAAAAAGTAAATCTAAGAACAAAAATTTGTTGTCTCTTGTTCACTCTAGGCCGATCTTATCATGATTTCATGAAACACGTGTACTAGAGTACAGTGACCCAATCGGATGACACAAATATAGTACTGGGAATAGTGTTGTACGTGTGACCTCGAGAGTTGACAAAAATATAGGTTTTTGATTTTGATAGTGTCCGTAGACTTAGCTTTATAAACTGAGTATCGATGAAAAATTACAATTGTATGAACATAATCAACTAACTGAAGGATATCTGGAAGAGACTTTTAGCAATAAGACTGCCTAAATTGGATATTAAACCTTTCATCCAGAAAATTCAACAGGTCTAAATGATTTTTTACTGAACTTTGTCTTGTGAGGTGTGCATTATAGACTTCTCTTATCCGCGGAATAAAAGCTACATTGTGTAAGCCATAGATAGATAGATACTCTTTATTGCACACCATACAAGTAAAATACACATGATTTTTCCAAAAAAATTTACAATTTAGGCGGTCTCATCGCTAATAGCGATCTCTTCCAGACAACCTTTAGGTAGAGGACAACCATTAGAGGAAGGGGAAGGTGTTGCAGAGTTCTTAAAATTCTTACGTGATACAAATAGGATTGCATAAATTTATGGCATAGACGTATACATACAGATACAAACAGTAATAAATACATAACAATAATTATACATACATACAATAAACATACTTAATACTACTTGATATATGCGAGGAGATGACGAGACTAACAGTATTATATGACTAAATAAATAAATAAAACTACTACTACTCTACCCACTGAGGCTGTCAATCATTCGACTTAGGATAACAAATTAACAGCTTTAAAATATAGAAGTAACTTGAAAGACATAGGTTAAAGGTGTTTGTGTCCCTAAGGTCACTGAAAAACCTGACTATGAAAAGCGTCATTTTTAAATAATCACTCATTCGAATACTAAATAACTGTTAGTTTAGACCTCAAAAAGTTTGTGTCACTTTTAACTAAGTAAAGGTCTTTTGACGACCTCCGTAGCCGAGAGGCGAGCATACCGGACTTGGTGTCGCTATCTTCGAGGTTCCGGGTTCGAATCCCGGTCGGGTCAATGTAGAAAAATAACTTTTCTATATTGTCTCGGGTTAGGGTGTTGTGGTACCGTCGTTGTTTCTGATTCCTGTAACACAAGTGCTTTGGCTACTTACCACAGGATCAGAGCAATGTATGCGATGTTGTCCAATATTTATATTTATTTATTTTCATTTATTTATTTTGACTCTATATTTTAGTTATAGTAAGCAAGGAAGAAAGACGACCTGGTAAAGGTTGCAGAAGCCGCTGGATGCGGGCCGCTTTCAACCGGCCAATCTGGAAATCACCGGAGGAGGCCTATGTTCAGTAGTGGACGTCATATGGCTGAAATGATGATAATGATGATGAAACATTCGGAACGTTTTTAACACTAGTTTACTAGTTTTACTTTACTAGTTTTTGTACTGTTTTTGCTTCATAGCAGGCGAGTTTGAACCTATTGGGTAAGAATAAAGCATATAGTTAGAGAAACATTTGCTACTGATAAGCTGCTTTATCGATAAAAGTTTCGATAAAACGTTCTCAGCCCTGGCACTTGAATAATATAGGCGTAATCCTCTCTCACATAATATCCACTAAATCTTCACTTGCAAAATGGACCAACACGCATCCGAATATTGCGTCTAATAAAAAGGTCGCATGTTCCAAATGTCTTGAGACTTACGCCATTTTTAAAGTATTTTTCTCTGCGTCTAATCGAAAAGGTTGACGACCTAAATAGTGATAGTCACGAGATTTTTTACAACATTGGTGACAAATTTAGTTATTATTATCACGCCTAGCTCATAATATTGGGAGCATTGGCTTGGTTTTTTTTAAAGATTTGTCATCCTGTATTGTGGAGGGGAGAGTAAGGAGTACTATCTCTTATGGGCGGAAAATTGAAAAAGTGTCCAGCTAAAGCAAAATAATATTAATATTATTTAATGATATTGGACAACATCACACATTTACTTGATCCTATAATAAGTAGCCTAAACACTTGCATTACCAGTGCCATTAGGTACCATAACACCCAGACCCGGACAATAGAGAAAAGTTATTTTTCTACATTGACCGACCGGGAATCGAACTCGGGACCTCAAAGCCAGCAGTTGTAAAACCCTCCAAAATCCACCACACTAAGGCCGCGTGATGGAGTATTGCCCAAACGTCTACACATAGTTGCGGTGAGGCTTGAGTGCCCTGCAGTGGGACGTATAATACAGTGTGTAACGAAAAGGTGAAATAAAACTTTAAGGGGTTATTCTACGGCTAAATTACATCAATTTTTTCTATGGGACCAACATCAAAATCTCAAAAAAAAAAATTGACGTTTCCATACAAACTGATGCCAGCTGGTCGCGTTTTAGTATGGGAAAGTGTTTTTTTTTTTGCGATTTCGATGTTGGTCCCATAGAAAAAGTTGATGTAATTTAGCCGTAGAATAACCCCTTAAAGTTTTATTTCACCTTTTCGTTACACCTGTATAGGCTTAATTTACTTTTTAAAGTTCCAATAAATAAATATTCATCCATAAAGTTTATGGTATACTGTTATCGGTACAGACAACAGCTCGTCAACCAACCACTAAACGTCAAATTTTTGCAATTGATATTGATCTCTACATGTTGGATTTAAAGCTAGAAATCGGTTTAATGATTTTTAACTTTTTGTGTAGTTTGACCTGCCATTGACTGTACGTAAATGCCATAACTTCGCCTTATCGTTGATAATATTTGTCCAACAGTATCCGTTTGACAGTGCACGAAATAAAAATAATTTCTTTGCCCGTCTCGTTAAAGAAACCTTAAAAAAGACGAAAACATCGTAAATAAGCGTCTAAAAAGAGTTAACACACTCTTTACGATCTCTATAAATTGTTAAAAAAATATATCAATTCAAACCCAACTCTATTTCTGTTAGTGTAAGACTGATTTTATATCGGCAAGTGTTTGTTTTTATGTTCGTTTAACCGGTTCAGGCTGGTTCGATGCAGTTTGACTTGCGCCAAGAATATTCAAGTAAATAACGGATTTTAAACTGTTAGTTGCGGTTCCGCCAAAAAGTTCGGTAATAAATCGATTTGGTAATCTGCGGAACGGAATCATGTCAAATGGTCTTAAATTAAATATGGCGGCCTAGTTCAGAATTAGCAAGTGTACTGACTACGTAGTTCTATGATCACTTGTAGGTTAATGCGGTGTTTTTTTTATCCTGCATTGAAAGGTGGCGATTGGCTATCTACGCGGTCGATGCGTTTTATTTGCTTCTAAGTGTTCTATGTTTGAATTATATACAGTGTGTGGCCTGGAACCGGGGATAATATTGAAAACAGAAACTTTAAAAGTCACTAACTCATTAGTAATTGAATTATTATGGTCCAAACTAATTAAAATAAAATACTTTTTGATTTTTTCTAACAAACTTAACCGTAAATTCAATGTAATGCAAACAATGCAATAGTTCCGCTCAACTTGATCTAATGAGTTCATCTTCTTCGGAGCTACTCGGAACGTCTCTTTGACACGACATTGACAACGTTAGCGATAATATCGTTTTGCAATAATACACTGATTATTAATCGTAACTTTAAATTCTCATTGCATGTAATGCATGGGTTTTGGTTGGCTGGAATCTTTTCAGAAGTCTCGGTTTTGAATATATTCCCCGGTTCTAGGCGACACACTATACAGGGTGTAACGAAAAGGTGAAATAAAACTTTAAGGGGTTATTCTACGGCTAAATTACATCAACTTTTTCTATGGGACCAACATCGAAATCGCAAAAAAAAAACACTTTCCCATACTAAAACGCGACCAGCTGGCATCAGTTTGTATGGAAACGTCAATTTTTAGGGTTCCGTACCTCAAAAGGAAAAAACGGAACCCTTATAGGATCACTTTGTTGTCCGTCTGTCCGTCCGTCCGTCCGTCTGTCAAGACCCTTTTTCTCAGGAACGCGTGGAGGTATGAAGCTGAAATTTATATCAATTACTCAGGTCTACTGTCCCTTGAAGCTGTGAAAAAATCAAACTTCTAAGCCAACGCAATCAAAAGATACAGCCGTTTATGCCGCAAATTTTCGACACTTGCAAGGGAATCAAAACCTACAGGGTGCTTCCCGTGAACTCAGAATCTTGAAATTTGGTACGAAGCAACGTCTTATAGCATAGATAAAGGAAAAATTACGAAAACCATAAATTTTTAGTTACATCACATAATATATTTTTTTTAAATAATTTTAACCTTACTACCCATTTCCTCATAAACGCGTAGAGGTATTAAATTGAAATTCATACCAAATACTCAGGTCTATAATACCTTTAAGCTGTAACAAAATCAAACTTCTATGTCAACGCAATCAAAAGAAACAGCAATTTAAGCTGCATATTTTGAAACTCGCAAGTACTCGCAAGGGAATCAAAACCTAAAGGGTACTTCCAGTCGACCTAGAATCTTGAAATTTGGCATGAAGCAACGTTTTATAGCACACATAAAGGAAAAATTCCGAAAACCTTAAATTTTTAGTTACATTACAAAATATATATTTTTTAATAAATATAAACTTATTACTTTTTTCCTCATGAACGCGTAGAGCTATCAAGTTGAAATTCATATCAAATACTTAGATCTAATTGCCTTTAACCCGTGAAAAAAAAAAAAAATTCTAAGTCAACGCAAAAACGCAAAAGTACAACCATTGATACCGCATATTTTGAAACTTGCAACTACACGCAAGGGAATTAAAACCTAAAGACCACTTCCCGTTGACATAGAATCTCGAAATTTGGTAAGAAGCAATAGCTTACAGCACAGGTAACAGAAAAATTCCGAAAAGCTTAAAATTTTAAGTAGTTATACCACCAAAAAAATTGTGATTGTAAACATAATTGTATTTACAGCAATGACCGCGAGTTATTATACTATGTATGGGGAGGGCAACATTTTTTTTCGCAAGTCTGCTGCAAGGCTAGTATAAGTGTTTCAGTTATATTATAGATAAATGATATGTGTTAATATAAAATAAAGGATTACTTAAACGATAAAGAGATCTTTGTCTTAAATTTATGCTCCTCCATCTTTCCCCATTGTAATGTTATGAATTTCATTTTTCAATAAAAATACCATAGTTATGACTCGATTGTCGTAATGAACGAACTTTGTAAACCTTGCAGGTTTGTACGGAACCCTCGGTGCGCGAGTCCGACTCGCACTTGGCCGGTTTTTTTATAATAGTTGGTTAAAAATTAAAAACATGTGTTTTAGTTTTTGATTGACGGATATCTTATTAAATAAACATAAGCACGAAGCGTCTTATTTTGTTGCAAATGGAATATTAAGTAAATTTTTGTGTGTTACGTGTTTTTGTAAAATTGAGGATTTAAGTAAGACTGCTTAATATAACTTTAGGTAAGTAAAGACTTTTTCCAAAATCACTGCCTTTTTTGTTTTCGTGAAAACAAAAAAGGCAGTGATTTTGGAAAAAAAAAAAAAAAAACTGCCTTTTTTGTTTTCGTGAAGTTTCTATGATTTGATGTGTCCCAAGAAGTAGTAACAGCTAAGTTTTGTACAATTTATTCTTGATAGTGACGACAACGTCGCGTATAGAGCGCCTTTTGTGGCCTTATTGTACCCAGCAGAATTTTGTTTTTAAGCTAAATTATCCACGGTGATAGAAAATTCGACCTATCCAACTAGTTAGGATAGTTTGTCGGAAATAGTCCCCTCTACAACGTGTTCCTTTTGATTTCCCATAAATTAAGGACGAAGGTTAGACCGCCTTAAGGAACGACATGTTAAATGATTTTTTTTCGAAATAATCACTTTTTTTCTTTTTAATTGATTTCTTAAAACTAATTCTATGCACTTAATGTCTTATGACAAGTGGCAACTTCTAAGGTTTTTACTATTTATATTGACCGAGGCGACTATTTGCGTAATATTTAAGGCGCAATCTGTCATGTTATCAAAAACTCAATGGAATTGTATAACTTGTATAACTCTAACACAGTGCGACTGAGACATTATTTTCTTTCGACAAACACTTTTTTTTACGTTATAGCATCGTTGGTTAAAGTTTTGGGAAATCAAAAAGAACACATCATATGCAATATCCTCTTAACTGATAACTGCCCCCCTAGCATGACCACCAAAACATGATATGATATAGCGATTTATCGACAACCGACTGTATTTTTTTTAATATGATAAATTTACCCGCTATGTTGAATTTTGATCGAAACAGCGATCACAACATGTGACTTCACCGGCACGGCGATTCAACATGGCGGCTATTCTATCATATTTTTACAGTTGGTATCAGTATATCTCTATATCACATCGTATTTGGTGGTCATGCTAGGAATAGGTTGAAGTAATACTGATTATATCATAGTAACAGGCGAGTATTGAAAGTACTGCCAGCAAAAATGGTAGGTCAACATAATGAGGGTATGTTCAGACAAAAAAATATTTAATTTACCTGCAACTGTTCATTAATCTCTTCTAATGTCACATTTCATCAGGAGCACGCGACGCAAGCAGGAAATGTAATTAAAAGGATATTTGCCTTAATGACACTGGGTTCGTTATCATAAAAGTCAGTTACATGAAAAATTACATGCCTTTTGTTTTGGTTATAAAAATATTACAATTTCTTTTTATGGTGCCGGTTCGGCCGTATTCATCGAGAACATAACAAACAATACGGACCATCTATGTCCGAAACACGTCAGTGATTTTTACTTACATTTAGAATGAACTGTCCACTCTCGCCCTACGATTAACAACCACAGATTAAATAATGGCGGAACTTTTGTGTAACAAAATAAATTTCATTTTTACTCTATAGGGTACGTGCTCCATGACATCACACTATTTTTAATTTACTAACTAAACAATATTTTTATCACAAAATAAAAAAAAAGTTATGGGTATCAGAAGTTATCGGACTGTCGAAATCTTGGACAATAGTTGAAGCCCGAGCTTTCTGAGATTTCGTGTCCGCAATCGATGTCTGTGTGCATTGCTCTAGCGCGCATTGTATCAAGCATAACCTCTGATATCTATAAGTATAATTTATTCTGTGGTTTTACAAAACTACTACGCAAAACTAAACGTGCATCTCGCACTCTTCTGTGAATGTAGAGCGAGACTATTAAACTTAGAGCTGTGAGTTGCTGAGCTGAAATTAGTATTTTTCCTTACCTTTTCGAGAAGTTATCGTAATACAGAACACAGACATTTTTGGCTGATGTGTTCATCTAAATTAAGGCACATTGTATATTAATTAAGTATTTTATTAATTAATAAAGTATTAGAATTAATGAGTAATAAGTTTACATGCCTTCTTAATGATGTGTTCTTAGTTTAACAGGTTTACGCTGTCTTTCACTGATCAAGTAAAACTAGGTTATACTGTCTCTATTCATTATCATCAGAGAGAAAGAGTAATCTGACTTTTGGTTGACTTTTAGAGAGTGGCAAATTAATCACCACCAATGTCTACTTCTTGTCATGGGAGTAGCATTCATCGAATCATTATACACGCTTCATGAGCACATTGATTTTTTTAAAGTAACTAGCTGTCTGTGTAACGCCCCTTTTTTGTGAAGTTTCACATTTTTTTATTAGTTATTCTGCTATTCGGGACGGAGACCAATCCAACAAACCAAAGATCATAAAAATCGGGCCAGCCGTTCTTGACTTATAAATGGTGTAACTAATCCGACTTTATTTTTAACCGACTTCAAAAAAGGAGGAGGTTCTCAATTCGACTGTATGTTTTTTTTTTGTATGTTTGTTACGCGATTACTCCGCCAATTATGAATCGATTTTAATGATTCTTTTTTTGTTTGGTAGATCATACTTCAGAGATAGTCCCATATAAATTTTATCGAAATTGATTTAGAACTTTTTGAGAAAATCAACAAATATATACCCAGATAATATTTTGGTTGTGGTTCTTGTTACCTATCTTCGACAAATATGAGCCGATTTTGATGATTTTTGTTTTATTGAATAGCTTATACTTCAAAGACAAAAGTTTGCAAAATAAAAATCACCCCTAAGGGTAGGAAAATAGGGGATGAAATCGGTGTTCAGCAGTTAGATTAGGATTTATCACAAAAAATTGATGAAATAAGTAAATTTTATTTAAAAAAATAAAACCGACTTTAAAACACTGAAATGCTAAAAATAATCCTAACACTTAAGTACCTAATCAGTTAATTTTGGAGTCGGTGCAAACAAAAACATTGAATCTCTGGCACCGATCAGTGTTTTGAAGTCGGTTTTATTTTTTTTTATAAAATTTTATATTTATAGATGCTAGTGTTCTTCTCATTCTATTAAATAATATTAAACTAAGTACGTCACTGTTCCGTGTACAAGCATTTCAAATTGGATAATCTACTCCATTGATTTATGTGTTTATTTATGTTTTTCAATCTTTATAGACATTGTAAGTTTCCCTAAAAAGTAAAGTTATACATTAATGGGAAAAAATGGCGCTTTACGGAGATTGGAAAGTTTTGAGGGAGGCCTTTATCCAATACAGGGTTTTTTTCCATAGGTAAACACAGATTAATTATTCAGCATAATTCAGATTTGTAAACGTTGTGACACTTTTGATCAAAAAGTAGTCTGACAACAAAAGAAGCGGAAGAGGAAGTCCAGATAAAATGGCAATCTGGCAGTATGTCACCGTTTTCGCCATCAAGATGTATAAATAAAGTAGAGATCACAATGCACACGGCTTCCGAGGTGCCACAGTGTAGAAACCCGACATAGTAGGTAATGTGGGATGAAGTTGTTTAAGAAACAAACTGCACCTGCATGCAACTTTTAGAATTCCCCTTGTGTTTCTGTTTGATAAGATTTTAAAAACAAACTATACTTTGGAAAGCAAGGAGAGAGATGACCCTAGTTTGTGATGTAAACATGTTTTTTTTTGTCATTAAGTATAATATTTTTAGTGGCTAGATGAAAAAAGCGAAGGTGTTTTTTGGCGCTCTTTGGGAGCTTACGACTAGCACTGGACTGCAAGGTGGACATAGAGGCGAGGCGTGGACACCGAAACTTCATAACTGTCATGCTCCCTTATTGCCTAATGGCAGGGTCTACTGAAATCCGTACTGAAGCGTTGTGGCCCATAAGAGCATGGCATGCTTGTGTGAGGCCCTTTTAACTTGGACTTGACAGACATATACCTAGTGGCACAGCTCGAGATATTTTTTACCTTTTCTTGGTATAGTCTTAATAATATAAGTTTTATTTTATTTTTAAGTAATTTCTGTGTGTCATTGTTCTTATTTTATGCTGATTTGTGTATGTAATGTCCTTTAAAATAAATGTATTTTATTGTTTTTTTTTAATTTAATTGTTTTGGTCGTTGTAACAGTTACTGACTCCGTGTGTAGTGTGACCACGCTTTAATATTTAACCGACGGTCAGTCCGTTTGTCCGTCGCAGATGGAATATTAAATCACCCCATCAGCCGGCGCGAAATTTTTAAAATATTAACCCTTGTTTTAATATTAAAGGAGCGGAGGGGCCCGAAATGATTTATCTTGCTTAACTAAAAAGAGAAAAATGGTTGTGTTGAGATTTACTGGGAAATCTTTTGTGATATGAAAAATAAACTTACCGAGAAATATGCGAGAGCAAAATTCGGCCAAGTGCGAGTTGGACCTGCTTTTAGCCTGGGAATCTTTAGCGTGAGCCCAAAATTATGTTTTTAAAATAATTATCTAACTACAAATTAAGAATATTCTTTCTTTTTCTACATAAGTACTTCTACAAAATTCATTTAGATATTTTTACTGTTATTTTTCCAAGAGCAGACACTATAGGCAAAACTATTGTTACGTATCATTTATGAAACAGTGGACAAAGAACCTGTTAAAACTAAAAATATACGCTTAAAATTAATAAAATGATAAATGCAGGTGTATTTTTTGTGATCTCTACATTTGGAATACAAAGTCAAATCATCTTGTTTTTAAAAACTTTTTTCAGAGAAACATTAGTGTACAAATAGAAAAAAAAATACAAGTTTCCCTTTTCCCTCACCATCTTGTTTCCCGTAAAAATAAGCACGTTTCCCCTGATACGTCTTTGAGTGAGTGTTAGATATGTACGATAAAATCCATTTCTTTACGAGGGAACGTCAAGTCACGTCACTGTCACCGAGATGGGGTGGATTGTGACGTCAGTCAGACAGAATATTAAAACTGCCTTTGAAGCCTCGATTGTATGAGAAATGTGATCGAAAATATAATCTCGATGATTCTGAGAAGAAAAATGGGGCAGGCGATGTTGAGTGTGAGTGGTTTTAACAAATCGAAACACTTTGCTTAAGGCAAGTATAGTCGCCAAATGTAACTACTACTCAAGCCTAAATTGTCAGAAAGATATTTAAAAAAATATGCAAAAACAAATTCAAAACCTCAACACTTTGAGCATAGCATTTGTTCTAATACTTTTACTTCAGGCGAAAAAAAAAACAAACAAAAAAGATGCAAGTTCTCTATCTTGTTTTTAACCGCTCTTACTAAATTCGTTTATACTTCGATTCATAGGCGAATTGTAAGTCAAATATATTAATCACACAAATAAAAAAAAATACAATTAATAAAACAAAACTTAAAATAAACTAACTTAACCTAAAACTAAAAACTACGTACTAAATAAACGCGTGTCCGTGAGGCATGAATTGCTAAACTAAGCCTTTGTGCGAGGAACGAACCAGCTTTTTTATTTTCCGAAATAAAAATCAATTTTGGTGCTATTTTACCAAAAAGCAATTTAGCATTCGGTCCCTACGGTCCAAACGTCTCTACACCAAATGGCGCAAACACGTAGTGACTTCCAAGAGACTCATATTTGCGCCGCTTGGCACTCTCCGCTGACTCTGCTGCAGCCGTTGCTTTCACAGATCATAGGCCAACTTAATAGCTATGAACTGAGCATAGGGTTTTTTAATCACACAAATAAATGATTTGATTTGATTTGATAATCGAACACTATTGCGACCCTGCGAAAAGTATTATTTTCCCCAATTTTCCCTAATTAAAGACGCAGTAATTGTTGTCGTAACAGTCACGTTTTATTTTGCGCTGCTATGAACCGTATTTTAATGAGATTTCGTGCGATGTTCGTTCTAACAAGCTTCGAGTCGCTAATTAAGGGGCACTACTCGCCTTTACTTCACTTTAACAACAAGTCAGTTATTATTTTTCGTTCAGACATTGGATTTTTATGGAAATGTATGTATCATCATCATCAGCTTTTAGGAGTCCACAGGTGGACAAAGCCCTCCCCTAAAGAAGGCCATAGCGAGCGACCCTCTTTATCATATTTATTTATTAATCAATTCAATAAATTCATAAATATTAATGACAAAATAAAACCGACTTCAAAACACTAAAATGCTAAAAATAATCCTAACACTTAAGTACCTAATCAGTTACTTTTGGAGTCGGTGCCAGCCGATGAGAGATTCAATGTTTTTGTTTGCACCGACTCCAAAAGTAACTGATTAGGTACTTAAGTGTTAGGATTATTTTTAGCATTTTAGTGTTTTGAAGTCGGTTTTATTTTTTTTAATAAAATTTACTTATTTCATCAATTTTTAGTGATAAATCCTAATCTAACTGCTGAACACCGATTTCATCCCCTATTTTCCTACCCTTAGGGGTGATTTTTATTTTGTAAACTTTTAGCATATTATCTTTGAAGTATAAGCTATTCAATAAAACAAAAATCATCAAAATCGGCTCATATTTGTCGAAGATAGGTAACAAGAAGCACAACCAAAATACTATCTGGGTATATATTTGTTGATTTTCTCAAAAAGTTCTAAATCAATTTCGATAAAATTTATATGGGACCACCTCTGAAGTATGATCTACCAAACAAAAAAAGAATCATTAAAATCGATTCATAATTGGCGGAGTAATCGCGTAACAAATATACAAAAAAAAAAAAAAAAAAACATACAGTCGAATTGAGAACCTCCTCGTTTTTTGAAGTCGGTTGAAAATAGCTTTTACACTGTAATTATTAAAATTTCAACAGATATTTTTGTTTTTCATGACTTACTTGTGACTCTCCCGCTTTATTACTGCTAAAGCCATTTAAATTTGACAAACAATAATAACAATTTGGAACGAATGTCCATCAATCACGACCCATTTAACGATAGCAATCGCAGAACAGCCAATTAACAGAACGAACTCAAATAATGGTAAAATTAAATGACATAACATGACGGGGTGACCACAGTATACCAGAACACGGAGTCAAGTTAGCAATAAGATTTGATTCTATAAATACATTAAGTATGTAATTTTTTTTATCGTTATATATTTTGAAATAAATTCGATGAAATTTATTATTTGTAATGTCTCTTCAATGTAATTGTGAAACCTTAACTGATTTTTGTGCTAACTAAAAAAATTGTTGAGCGTGACGTTTCAGTTATTTTACTTGTTTAGTGGAAATTAACTACTCAGTATTTCGTGATAGCTTATTTAAAAAAAAAATTATTTTTTATTTTAAAATCATTTTAGTGTATTTAAAGGGATGACTACATATGGACCTCTTTTGGCTATATTTTTATATGTTTATAGTAGTACACTCAAAGGTAACTTCAAGGGCAATACGAAAAAGTTTCCCAAACCGTCCGTGACATTTCGTGAAGCATGTCAACCCCACAGGGGGCGCAGTTACATGCCATCTAATGGCACTTCTGTGTACCGCGGAATGTTTTCGAGAGTACTGCGCGAGCATTAAAGGGTTACACGCCTACTGCGTCAAGGTAGACCTCGGATGGAAGTATTTACCATTATACAGGGTTACATTGAAAGATAGTGCTAAATTTTCAGGATCAACTCAGAATATGTTATTCACCAACTAATTAATTATAATATATATAAATTTATTAAACTATTTCGGTTAAAATGCGAACGTGTATCTCGTTGGCGAAAACATAAAAGTTATTTTATTTAAGTGAATGTGGACATGCGTATAAATCTTGGCGTGTCCAGATGACGAATAATAAGTGATAACAATTTAAAGTTTCATCAACACACGTGTGTCCAGTCTCTTGTGTCCAGTTGGTGAATAACCCCTCAGAATAAGTAACTATGTAATCAAAAATGTATTTATGTATGTATGAATCAGAAATGTATCTATTTATAACACTTGTGTAACATTATAAAATGCGATGAATATATGAATTGAATTGAATTCAATGATCTACGAGAAGACGACCATTTTTTGGGTCGGCGTACGCCTGTGATCTCTAATGAATAATGGACCTCGACCTTTTTTTTTGGAAATATATTTCACTACAAATATACGAAGATTAAAATGTATTAGGTACGATAAAGTAGTATTTGCGCACCCTTGCAATACTTTGCAAAGTAAGCCAAATGTATTGCAATAATATTAGTTTCACAGGGTGTCTAAAAAAATAATCCAGAGATAACTTTGTCTCCATCCATCAGCACAAATAAATAAACATGACGTTAAACATACCTAATGCTTTACGATTTTTTTAAATTTAGAGTTTTATTTTTTGTCTTATTTATGACAAACTGACAACATAACATTATAGTTGAAATATTCTTATAAATGTACAATGTGTGGGATCTTTAATTTCAAAAACTTCGACCCCCTTAATATTTGTGCCATAAAACCCCACTCTTCCATAACCATAATCTGTAGTATAGCGTGTATGTGTGTGTGTACGTGCGTGTGTAAGAACAGAGAGCAAATATACATTGATTTTTATTTGTAAAGATTATTCTGCCATAAACTTTATGACACTGACTGCCTACGGGCCCTTCAAATTACAACTTCTCTAATAAAACCGTGTAGATCCAAACCGCGATTTCGCAGCGCGAGCGCGGGTCATCGGACTGACCTAGTTTCTGCGCGCGCGCAGTTGCCATGCGCCGTATGGATAGATTTCTTTTTATAATTATGGTGCGCAGTCGTTTTTACTGTTTTGAAGGGCTTGTTATGGATGATATTTAGAACGATTGACGAAGAATAAAAGCAAGTATTTTTGAACTACGTATTCCTAGGAAAACAAAGTACATAAATTGTATCGTTGTATTTTATTTATTATTAATACCAATCATGCGACAGTAAATAAAACCAATGAAATCTATTTATTTTTGTAAATAGGCCTAAATTAAGCACTTTTAAACGTCCTATTTTTTTTTTAACCTACCTGGGACATTATTATGGGCTACCGATGGGACCATCAATCCAATTATATAAGAGACAAAGTAAGTACTTATTAATAAAACTGGCAATACTTGTAATATTTATTTACAGTTGACGATATCGTAGATGCGCCGAAAAACGATATGAATTTATAAAATAAAATATAAATAAATATTGGACAACATCACATACATTAGTCTGATCCTATGATAAGTAGCTTAAGCACCCTGTGTTACAGAAATCAGAAACGAAGACCGTACCACAACACCCAGGCCCGAGACAATGTAGAGATAAATAGATAGATAGATACTCTTTATTGCACACCATACAAGTAAAATACACATGATTTTTACAGAAAGAGGTTACTTTTCTACATTGACCGACCGGGAATCGACACCGGGACCTCAGAGATAGCGACGCCAAGTCCGGCGCACTCGCCTCTCGGCTACGAATTTAATATTTAACTGTTAAAAGGATAATAATTTTCGAGTCGTTGATTGTTATTATATGACCTATGGCTATGTCAGAAAGAAACAAAGAACAAATGAACTATTTTACTGTTTTTCCTATTTTTATTTTGATAAACCTTTAAATTATTACGAACGTCAGATTTGTAAATCCTTTGAATGTATTACTTACATATGTTAATTAACTAGTAGCTTAGGTGTCTTACTCATATTTTAAGGTTAAATATTTAAGTTATGTTAAATTATAAGCTTCAATAAACTCCCTTCATTTAATTCTAAATCGCGTAAGTAATTATTTCGAGCACTCATTTTGAACTGTTTTATTAACAATAAAAAAGGGGACAAAAGATTTTGGTAAATTTTAATTAATAGAAAAGACGTTTTATTTTAAACAAATGCCTACTTCATTGTATAATAAAGTTACATTTGTTGCACAATCTAAAAGTTAATATTCTGTTTTTCTCTTAAAAATACGAGTACGCCGGACTTGGCGTCGCCGTCTTTGAGGTCCCGGGTTCGAGTCTCGGTCGTTTCAATGTAGAAAACGAACTGTTGTCTTGGATCTGGGTGTTGTGGTACTGTCGTTGTTTATGAGTTCTATAATACAAGTGCTTTAACTTAAGATCACAGCAATGTGTGCGATCTCCTATATTTCTAAAAAACTATGCCATTTTTGGCACATTAAGCAACCACAAACTTCGCACACACACAGTCCCATTAATTACTAAGAAGAATAATGAAATGTGTCGACACAACTGCAGAATAGATCGTTCGAAGGCCACCGCGCAAACGCACGGGTCAATGACCGCGTGTGCTACAGCACAGTTTCGACACAGTAGACTCATTTCCAACGAATCACTCAAAACTGGCATCAGATACTTACATAGTCACTGCACGCATAAAAATACAAACACGTTACACACAGTTATTTTTAAATCCCATATAACCAATTATGGTAATCGAATAAATTAATGTGGATAGGCCTAAATAAAAATAAAGGGTTAATTTGGTTAATTTCACGTTTTTGGGATTGACTAATGAATTTTGTTATTTATTGAATTTATAATAGGTTTTGTTTTTTGCAATAATAGAGTTTTCTGGGTTTGAATCTCCTCATCAAGACTTTTAAATCTTAGTCTCTTTCGTGTCATACATTTAGATATTAATGATAAATGTATGTTTACGTGTATGTGCCTATTTATATTTCTCTCTGCATCGTATATTCCCTATGTGAACATTAGCAAGACTCGCTCATCGAAAACTGCTCCTCAGGTCTTGTGTTAGTTTTAAAAACGAAAAATCTGTTTGTAACTTGAATAGAAATTTATTAAATAATAGTTAGAATATTGTTTTAGGCCTCTTATTATTACTAAAGATCGTGTATCGTGTCTATTCTGGAAGATCCTATTAAGGAGTAGCTGTTTCCACATGTCTATCTTCGTTTTTTTGAGAGAGATTACTGCAGTGCCCACGGGAATCTTCTAAAGGTTTATAAACATTAGATCTTTTCTTCCGAAGTGTGTGTGTGTGTGTGTTTTGTAACAGCTTAAAGTCCGATCAGATATACAAACGACGTTCCACGAATGGCGACTTAACACTATAGAAACTCTTAGAACAAATCAGACACAATAGAAAAATCAATTGAAGTGTACCACATATGGTACATTGGACTTCTGAAGCTTAAGGCTACTGAGACTATTTCTCTTGTAGCGTGCACTATGAATACTACCCATGTGTTGCACCTAAGAATAACCTTGTAACAAGTGGTTAAACAAAGTCGATAATTATTAACTCTCAATAACTTGCGTAACCGAAGAATATAATTATCTTTTACTCTGAAAAATTATAATGGATAGTATAATAGTGAAAACTAAAGTAAAAAAAATAAGCTATATTTAAGACTAGCTACATTATTAACCAATAAAAGTCCCTTTATTTGGGTCAAACTGTAACACGAATAGAAAACTGTTTTTTGTAATACCTACCTACATTTATTATTACATTTACGCTCTCTCCGTTCCTCTAATCTTCGGCTGGGTACACCTGCACATCGTTCTACATTCGTTTCTAAATCTTTCTCTCTGAGGGCGACACGACTTTGGAACTCACTTCCCCTCGATATTAAGGAGTTGGACTCGAAGATCATTTTCAAGAATAAGGTTAGACAATTCTTAAAATAGATAAATTGCACCTATATGTATTAATTGTACGTATTTTAGGTATATCTGTATTTATTATCATTTATTTATTCAAGTATATTAAATTTTAGTTTATTGTTGAATTATTTAAACTTTTAGGTTATTTTATCTGTTACCTGCACCGCACCAATTGAAAACTTTCTGCATGACCCAACGGTTGACTGACAAAGAATGCTATTAGGATTAAGTTCTCCTTTTGTACACTATTAGTGCAATAAAGTTTTAAATGAATAAATAAAAATGTATTATTCTATGTAAGCAAATAGGCTAGTACGAAGCCAAGGAGAAGCAACGCGAGGAAACTCGGTATAGAGTACAAAGCATCTACTTAAATTACAAGAAATAAGTAAACCAATCTCATTTTCAAGACAATTCCGCTTGATCGAAGAAATAGCACCACTATTTAAAATTGGCAAATTTTCAACCGACTTCAAAAAAGGAGGAGGTTCTCAATTCGACTGTTTTTTTTTTTTTTTTTTTTGTATGTTTGTTACGCGATTACTCCGCCAATTATGAATCGATTTTAATGATTCTTTTTTTGTTTGGTAGATCATACTTCAGAGGTGGTTCCATATAAATTTTATCGAAATTGATTTAGAACTTTTTGAGAAAATCAACAAATATATACCCAGATAATATTTTGGTTGTGGTTCTTGTTACCTATCTTCGACAAATATGAGCCGATTTTGATGATTTTTGTTTTATTAAATAGCTTATACTTCAAAGATGATATTATGATAAAAGTTTGCAAAATAAAAATTACCCCTAAGGGTAGGAAAATAGGGGATGAAATCGGTGTTCAGCAGTTAGATTAGGATTTATCACAAAAAATTGATGAAATAAGTAAATTTTATTAAAAAAAATAAAACCGACTTCAAAACACTAAAATGCTAAAAATAATCCTAACACTTAAGTACCTAATCAGTTACTTTTGGAGTCGGTGCAAACAAAAACATTGAATCTCTCATCGGCTGGCACCGACTCCAAAAGTAACTGATTAGGTACTTAAGTGTTAGGATTATTTTTTGCATTTTAGTGTTTTGAAGTCGGTTTTATTTTTTTAAATAATATTTACTTATTGAACATCAACAAGGGGCTGATTCTGGTCTAAAACAACTAATTTTCTTTTTAGATTTCAATGTTGGTCCCGTATAAAAAGTTTTTGTTTAAGAGCACCAAAATTAGCCCCTAGGAGGTGTTGATGATTTACAAATAACCCTGTATATAAAACAAAGTCGGGTTACTTACACCTTTGGACAATATTGGACAACATCACATACATTGCTCTGATCCTATGATAAGTAGCTTAAGCACTTGTGTTATAATCAGAAACAACGAAGGTACCACAACACCCAGACCCGAGGCAATATAGAAAAGTTATTTTTCTACATTGACCGACCGGGAATCGAGCCCGGGACCTCAGAGATAGCGACAACATGTCCGGTATACACAAAACATTTTTAAAATAGGTACAACTCAACTACAAGTAGGTAATATGCAATAACCGTTTGAATTTGAATTTGAATTTAGTCTACGAGTAGTACAGCGTTATTCACAAAAAGTTGCTAGTTAACTTGTTAAGCGTTACTTATCCAAGTAACAACTCTTAAGCAGCAATTACATTTTTCGTATTTAAAAACGCCATGTTGATCAGACAAGTAATTCTTGCCAAATATCAAATTTAAAAAAGTATATCGACACTTTTGACAGAATAAAACTCAGAATCAGATGTCAGCTGTAATTTGGACGCCATATTGTTGATTAGATTTTCAAAGGTGCATTGGTTGTTAAATTTGCTAGTATTTAAATAACAGCATAATCTATTTGTTAGCTATTTATGAATACAACATTTTGTTATGCATTATTTAGAATCAGAATCAGAATCATTTATTTTGCTTAAAAGTGGTACAAAGATGTTAAAAAAGTTTGTTTAAAGATCACACATTTTACCATAGCATGCAAAATATAATATTACCTTGAATTTCATTAATTACGTACTTAAAATGTCGTATAACATAAAACAGACATACATTTCCAAGATAAGTAGGTTGCAACAACCTGGATTGAAAAGCGTTATTAAATTCGTCTATTGGTAAAAGCATTTTTTTATCAACCGTCTTCTTAGGATAGAGGAGGAGGATAGAGGTCTTAATGTCAAATAACGTTTATGATCACGACTGTTGCAGTGTACACGTTTGCTTGACCCACCCCCCCTTAATTAGTCAGTTTCAAACAGCGTGGCAACACATGTTTGTCCCAACCGACGCGTGTTGACTAGAACATTATGCAAACGGCAACTTTCATATTATATTGTTGTCGCTGATTGGTATAATTAAAGTTTGAGTGGAAGCCCCCAGCGCGGCGCCAGTCCGCTTTCTAATATCGACGAAGTACTGTCGGTGATGAAAGCGCTTGTCTCGTTGCGAATATTGTTTCTTTTCATATTTTAGGCTCAATCTTGCCCCCTTGTAATAGACTACATATACATTTGAATCGTTTAGTTAATTTTTAACCAACTTTAAAAAGAAGGAGATTCTCAAATCGTCGGTTTTTTTAAATGAAACGCTGAAAACAGCGATCACTCGTTACCACATTGATCGATTTCGATGATTTTGTTTTTGTTTAGAAGCAAATACTTTCAGAATGGTCCCATTTATGGTCAGATTCTTATGATGGGATCGCAAGTATAGCATGGATAGCAAGTATCAAGGCTGTTAGAACACTGCTAAATGCATTACAAAAATAAATGAAATAAGTAAATAGTCCAACAAAAAAAAAACAGCCAGCCGATGATTTTGAATATTTTTGTTCGCACTGACTCCAAAATTTACTGATTATTTAGGTAAGTATTTTTTAAATTTTAAATAGATTTTTTAATACATTCATCATCATGCGCACGGCCAGAGATTTTTTTTGCCTGTATTTGCATTCCACTAGGTTCGTTTCCTGGTTCGGTTAAAATATGATATTTTCTAAATTTGCTCGGCTCTGAGTGTAATGGAAGACGCAACTGGCAAAATTCATAGTCTGGTAGGTACCTCGTAAGTGCCACAATGATATAAACCCATTACTTTTAGACCATGACTAGACTTGTGTTGTGTGGGGCATATTTATAATTTTCATTTTATATTATCACTTACACGATGGACAGACGACCTAGTAAATATTGCAGGTAGCCGCTGAATGCAGGTCACTTCTAACCGGCCAATCTGGAAGACATTGGGGAAGGCCTATGTTCAGCAGGAGACGTCCTATGTATGGCTGAAGTAATGATGATTATCTTTTATTCGAATAGGTCACCGTTTCGTCTATGACATGTGCAATCGTCTGTACTTGACATTCGGGGCGCGCAAGAGCGCGTAGCAACACATCTGCATACTGGCTGCAGCCGAGTTGGCTGAGTGCTGGCGCCACAGCCACCTGAGGGAACGGAGGTTTGAGAGCGACTTCGGAGGAAAGTGGACTTTCAGGTTACAAAGCAAGAACGATTTAAAGGGAAATTTCACTAGGTTTGAATAGATATAAATTTGTACCTCTGTCTCGTGTAGTGGTTCGCGCTCTGGACTATAAAGCCAGTCGGTTGCGATTCGAACCTGCAACCGCAAAATTTTGTGTGATGAGCACGAGCATTAAAAACAACGCATTCAAAATTACGGTGTCAGGGATATTGGTTTTTCTCAACCATTACAGAACATATGAAACTGTTGTTTGATAAACTGATTCGTCATTTCATTTACTTTAATTTGTCAGTTACATAAACACGATTTGCTAACTCTTTAAACAGAAAAAAAACATAATAATTAGAAGCAATCTCTTTTAAAACGGAGATTTGCATATTACATGTAAATCTGATCGCTTTATGCCTCTGCATTTTATTAGTAGATAAGTCAAAACATACACGTCAATCTGCCAGACGGATTTATTAAATAGTTTTTAACCGAAACGAAAAAAACCGTTTTAACGTATACTTTTGTATGACGACCTTAGAATATAAGCTTATGGCGATGCGCCACCTTACTTTATTTATTATCTTAGTCGCCATAGTATAAGCTTTGCTTAGTGTTTAAGCATACGTAAACGAGGCACAATAGAAATTCCATTGTTATGCGGACTCATGAGACCGCTTGGATGTTAACGGGTTAGATATTTGATAAGATTGTTGTTTGGGGGTGGTGAGGAACAGGGAGTAAAGTTCTTCATTCCCCATTGAATAGGGAGGATCCTCCGACCAGACGGGTGTTGTGTCTGGTGGGCTACTGCCCGACGGTTGTTGTCGGGTTCTTGTATATATGTTTCAATCGCTCCGATAACTTTAATATCGCGATGTAGGATACGTCAGATTAGTTCGTATGTGGCGAGATAGATGTCGCTACAGTTGACAAAAAAGATAACACAACATCTATAGATTCCGTAAATTTTCATGATCTTGAGGTCATCAAAGTTCACTCATGATCATAATCATCAGCCTGCGTCAGATTACACAGCTCGAAATATGCCTCTCCCAATGCAGGCCACTAGGCCCGATCCTCGGCCATTATTTCCCACCAGCTGGCAGTGGCAGTAGTAGCGTAGGTATATCAACGCTCTTCTTGTTGTAGGGCTCCCTACGCTATTTTATATTCTGGTTTGAACTTAAAAACTTTATTGCACAAACGTAAAAGTTTCAGACAGGTTGCCTGCGTGGAGTTCGGTGTCATTTAGACTTTAAGTCTTTATCAACTATTATTGCATAATTTTAGAACAAATTTGATGACTATAAAAAAGATTATTAGTAAGTCAACTTTAAAATGTAAACATGATAGCACGGACCTTTTTTAGAACTTATAAAGGAAAATCATTCCGTCATATATGATTTTTGCGTAACTTTAGCCGTTTACGCAGCGCACGCAACGGAAGGTCTTGAAAGGATTTTTTTTTCTGTTTTTGTACAATGATTCTCCGCTTCTATTCGTCGTAGCGTTATGCTATATAGCCTTCTTCAATAAATCGACTATCCAACATAAAATATTTTTTCAATTGAAATCAGTAGTTCCTGAAATTAGAACAAATAAATAAACTTTTTAATATTAAAATAGATACTCGTTTACAGATATACAAAAGGTATGCATACAAAAAGCAGTATATTATATTATTCAGACGACCTCCGTAGCCGAGAGGCGAGCATACCGGACTTGGTGTCGCTATGTCCGAGGTTCCGGGTTCGATTCCCGGTCGGGTCAGAAAAATAACTTTTCTCTATTGTCTCGGGTCTTGGTGTTGTGGTACCGTCGTTGTTTCTGATTTCTGTAACACAAGTGCTTTGGCTACTTACCACAGGATCAGAGCAATGTATGTGATGTTATCCAATACCTGTTAGTATCTGATCTACAAAGTAACACAAATATATTGCAACAGGTGCGCTAAAAACCAAAGCTAACACTTACAAAAGTAAATATCACAACTATAAAAAATCTACTCAAAAATATATAATTAAATAGAAATTTTACTGAATGTTACAGCATATAACTGAGCAACTAATGCGGTAATAATTTACTAGTAAAGCCGTTTCTGTACCGAACTTAAATATAAATAAGTAAATTTTATCAAACAAAAACATTGAATCTCGGCTGGCACCGACTCCAAAAGTATCTGATTAGGTACTTAAGTGTTAGGATTATTTTTAGCATTTCAGTGTTTTGAAGTCGGTTTTATTTTTTTAAATAAAATTTACCTATTTCATTTATTTTTAGTGATAAATCCTAATCTAACTGCTGAACACCGATTTCATCCCCTATTTTCCTACCCTAAGGGGTGATTTTTATTTTTCAAACTTTTATCATAGCATCTTTGAAGTATAAGCTATTCAATAAAACAAAAATCATCAAAATCGGCTCATATTTGTCGAAGATAGGTAACAAGAACCACAACCAAAATATTATCTGGGTATATATTTGTTGATTTTCTCAAAAAGTTCTAAATCAATTTCGATAAAATTTATATGGGACCACCTCTGAAGTATGATCTACCAAACAAAAAAAGAATCATTAAAATCGATTCATAATTGGCGGAGTAATCGCGTAACAAACATACAAAAAAAAACCATACAGTCGAATTGAGAACCTCCTCCTTTTTTTAAGTCGGTTGATAAAATACGCCAGCATCAAACTCGTTAGCTTTCGTGAAAACTCGCAGTTAAAAATACTCGTCTATATCCACCACTGGTTGTTGTTCCTACAAAATCAACTTTCATAAACACGCTGGGTGACAGATGGACGGCTGTTTACGGCCGCTGTCCAAACATGTGCTGCCTCGACGTTGCGGCTTGTCAGACCAGGGAATTTATATCTAATTATATCTAATTTGGAAACTAAAGGATTATATGTATACAATGTGTATTTTCGATACTTGATCAAACGAAATGTGCGGATACTAGACCCAAAATTATTGACAAAATAATCAATCAAATCAAATTTTTTGTCAGCCATCTTTAAAACCGAGCAGTTTGAATTTTTTTTAAAATTAAAATTTCTTCTTTTTATTTTTTGTCGTTTCTTTTTATTGAAACGTTACAGATCAAAAATGAAAAAAAAAGCAACTTTTTTACACAAATTTCAGAAGTTTTTTGTTCTTTTTTAGGTTTTTTGTTAAGTATGGCTGTTTGTTTTATCTTATTAGCTAGATAAACTGTTTAGCTTTCAAATGAGACTACTTTGAAAAAAATACACCGTTTCAATTAAAAGAAATTTTAATTTAAAAAAAAATTAAAACTGCTCAGTTTTAAAAATGGCTGACAATTTAAAAAAAAAATTTTTTTTTCGATTATTTTGGGTCTAGTATCCGCACATTTCGTTTGATCAAGTATCGAAAATACACATTGTTTATAGTGTGTGGCCTAGAGCCGGAGATAATATTGAAAACGAGACTCTCTAGAGTATTAGTGTTTTTAAAAAGATTTCGGTTAACCAAAACCCATGCTCTTGCTTGCATTACATACAACAAGAATTTAGTTACGATTCACAATCAGTGTATTATTGCGAATCGATATTATCGCTAACGTTGTCAATGTTGTGTCAGAGATGTTCCGAGTAGCTTCGAATAAGTACGATGCAGAATGAACCTAATCGATCTAGTTGAGCGGAACTATTCCATTGTTTGCATTACATTGAATTTACGATTAAGTTTGATAGAAAAAATCTAAAAGTAAATATGAATCTTTATTTCCCTTGGTCATCGCATCACGCGTGAACGGATGGAACAATTTTGCTCATTATTTTTTGTTGTGTTAATTATTGTCAGGAGAAGGTTCTTAAGAAAGAATAAATTAAGAAAGTAGCGCAGAAAATCCTTTATAAATAAACTAAAGACTACGCGAACGAAGTCGCAGGCAACAGCCAGTAAAATACAGGGTAGCATTTCAAGTTAGTGCCAAATTTTAAAAATAAGGTCTATAGAACAATGTAAAAATACTAATTTAAATCGTTATTAATTTCATTCGTCGTATTTCTGGAGTAAAGTATACTAAAAAAATACCGAAAAACACGCGAGATGCACCGTCATTCATCAGAGATCACAGGCATACGCCGACGCCGCTCCAACAAGAACCTCATACAGTGCACATACGGTGCAATTTAAACGAGAAATCGTAAATTTTCAACGTATTATATTTTTAAATGCAGAATGGAAGAATTTAAAACGAAAAAAAAGAGTTTGTTTTTTACGTAGATCGTTTTACGATTTAGTTACTGATTCTTAGTGGATCCTGAAAAATTGGCACTACCGTAAAATGTAACCCTGTATATAAATGCGTCAAGCAATGCACCGATTGCGATGGTATCGAAAAGGGAAATTATAATCCTTGTGTTACGATTACGAGGTACCTGGAAATGACTTTTGCTTACCTAGCACATCCAGACCCAAGTCAAACAATTTCTTAGTTGAACCGAACCGGGAATCAAAGCCGCTCCCGTTGCGATTAAGGCCAATTACTGACCCACTTTCGGATCTTCAATTGCTCAATTGTAAATCGAAGTACGTACGAGTACCTACAGTGTAATTAAATGATAAAAAGAAATAATTAATTTTTTTATTCCAACCGGGACTGCCTACAAAATATGTATTTGGTGTAAAATGTAAATAGATCAAATTATTTTTTACTCTTTGGTGTCATCATTGTTTGAAAGTGATCTCTGCGATAAAACTAAATTGTGCGTCTTTTTTTAAACATCACCTGCAACTTGTGTGTAATTTAGAAGACCGACTTTAGACGACCTCCGTAGCCGAGAGGCGAGCATACCGGACTTGGTGTCGCTATCTCTGAGATTCCGGGTTCGATTCCCGGTCGGTCAATGTAGAAAAATTACTTTTCTATATTGTCTCGGGTCTGGGTGTTGTGGTACCGTCGTTGTTTCTGTAACATAAGTGCTTAGGCTACTTATAATAGGATCAGAGCAATGTATGTGATGTTGTCCAATATTTATTTATTTATTTAAAGGTGTGATGATACGAGCAAATTTTCTTTATTTTGAGTATTTTTTTACGGTGAGGCTTACTTATTTTATCATCATTTCAACCCATGGCGTTCACTGCTGAACATAAGCCTCCCTCAGTGACTCCAGATTGGCCGCTTGCTTATATTTTGATTGTTTTTATTAGGCTAGTTTCCTGGGTCAAAAAAACATTATTCTATTTAGTCTGTCAGTTAGATTATCAACAAATATTGGACCCATATTTTGTCTTTTGTCAATCAAACAAAAAATTACGAAGTTAAAGCGCATCAAAATGAGCACATGACGTCATGACTTGCTAAAAAGTGTCGCAAGGCGTGACGTTACGCGGAACTTTAACGGGCTATATCTTCATCATTTTTTGTTTGATTGAGAAAAGAAAAATTACGGGTCCAATATTTTCTGTTAATCCAACTGACGGACTAATTAGTTTTTTTTAGGAAACTAGCCCATGCGCTCTGTTTAAAGTCATATTTTAATATCGAATTTCCATTATTTGCCTGCGGCATTAAGCTCCGATTTTAAATAAGATATCCGAAGCCATGTTAATCAAATGCAAATTTCTAATGAGCTAAGCGATTACAGCTTTGCGTCAGATGGCTTCGTGATTTGGAATCTATGAAAAATGAAGTAAATGATTTTAAATTTATAAAACAATTAAAATTTATGTTAATAAAAAAATGTTATTACACAATAAACGAATACTTAAATGACAACAATCTAAAACAGTAAATGAAATCCAAAGATAAATAAATATTTAAATGCCTAAAAATACTATTTATTTGATTATGTTATTCAATAAATTATTCAATAATTATCATATGATTTCTTAATTATTTTAATTCTTTACAACTTCTTAAAATAAACAAATTGATCTAATTATGCACGGCGTCATCCTCTCTGCCCACAATACCTATCTTATTGTTGTGCCCTACAGGGTCTATAATGATCTATTTTATGTATCTAATTATAACACCTGTGTAACATTATAGAATGCAATAAATATATTGAATTGAGAATAAGGAGTAACACTATTAATAACTGACCTCTTACAGGTGGACTTTGGTACTGATACCACTTTTTGTATAAGAACAAGAAAACAATCTACAAAAAACCGGCCAAGTGTGAGTCTCGCGCAAACTATTCAGTTTAGGAAAAAATTATATTAGAAACCTCATTATCATTTTTGAAGACCTATCCATAGATACCCCACACGTATGGGTTTGATAAAAAAAAAACATTTTTGAGTTTCCGTTCTAAGTATGGAAAACCCCCAAAATTTTTTGTTTTACTTTTTGTTTTGGGTGAAAATCTTAATGCGGATCACAGAATACATCTACTTACCAAGTTTCAACAGTATAGTTCTTATAGTTTCGGAAAAAAGTGGCCGTGACATACGGACGGACAGACAGACATGACGAATCCATAAGGGTTCCGTTTTTTACCATTTGGCTACGGAACCCTAAAAAACGTACCCATACAAATCATGAGGACATAGTTCTACCGTAGCAAATGCTACGAGCTGCTAAAGCAGCTAAATAAAAAAACCACAAATCCCATACAAATCTTAAAAGATTTGTATGGGATTTGTGGTTTTTTTATTGAGATTTGCTGCTATTGTAATAACCGTTGTAGATAGATATCAAATCAAATCATTTATTTGTGAAAATGTGGGCCACAATAATGTGACAAACATGGTGCTCAATAGTGACTGAGTTTCTTGCGCTGCTTCTTCTTGGCGCTATCCCACATTTTGTCCCGAAGCAGTGGTAGGGTAAAAAAATTGGGCCATGTAAAAGAGCTTAATTTAGGGCCATTTGCAGAAATAAATTAGTGTTATTGCTTTTTATGGAGTGAAACAAATTAATTACCATTATTGGCTTACACATTTTTCATATAAAATTAAAATTTCATAAATTAAACATAATTAACAACGTATGTACCGAGTAAAATGGCATAAATAAAATGCCAAAATCATTTAAAAAAACTTAATGAATTGATATTTTTAATTACTTACTACTACTTATACTTACATTATTAATTACAATGTTATGATTTTTCCCGAGCTGCGGGAACTCTATGCAATAAATATTGGACAACATAGCATAGAGCTCAAAAACGTAGGTTCGACCCATTTGTCGAGTAGAATGAATTAACGTATATTTCAAATGTTAGTTTTTCCTACAAAATCAACAAGAAAGTTTTAAGTGTAAGTGTTGTCATAGCTCTTAGTCTGAATTGACTTTTGCACGTTTAAATCTCAATCTCCTCATCTTCTAAGTGTCACAGTCATCCTCTATTATCTTTCAAGTGAGCAACATTATGAGCAGTCATTTGCACCTACATAACTGTACAATAAACGTAGAAGCAGTACACTCACTCAAACTGGTGCACGCGTGGTTACCGCTGAACACGACGCGACAAGAAGTCTCAAGTGTCAGAGGAACTTGGCAAACGCAGCGTAGGCGCCCTCCGACAAGGTGGAGCGATGAATAAGCTGCTGCTACCGGCAGTGGATGGAAAATAATGTCCGAGGATCGGGATCAGTGGACAGAGACCTACTTTTGTCCAGCTGTGGATTGACGTGGGCTGATTATGATGATAATGATTAGAGGATATTTAATAGTGTGTGTATGTGGTGCATCTAGTTAGCGCATGATGCTAGGGATTTTTTTTGCAGATGGACAAATCTATTGATCTTGATTGCAAGAGGAGAAGTTTGGAGAATTCCTTTGCGTAGAACAGCATTGTTTCGTTTTTTTAATAAAAAGTTTCTCAAATACATTTAAGTCCGTCAAGAGCTGTTTGACGACTCGTTCTTAACATGAAAGATGTTCATTTCTTATTTAGATATCAGTTCACTGGCGTGCATGGTGTTAAAAAAGTATGTTAGAAAAGTACCAGGCCTTTAATAGGTGATTCAGAATCGTGTCGGAATTGGAAAATTATTTTGAAGTCACATACTTCATATTTATATTTGTAAGTGAAGACGGTGATGCAATGGTCAAAATACTGGCTGGATCACTGAGATTTCCTGGATTTGGATCCCTGTGCGGCGGATAACTTGTACGATAACCCTTTATCAGGTTACCATAATCTCCATTGAAACCTACTTCATAGCTACATGCACCTTATCAGATCGCCATGATCTTCAAGGGAATATGAGCAATAATGGCTTACACCCAATGGTTTCCGCCCTATGATCTCTATTTTGGGACGTGTATAAGTGCCCGAAAGAGGAGGGCCTATACAGGGTTATTTGTAAAACATTAACATCCTCCTAGGGGCTGATTCTGGTGCTCAAATACACCAACTTTTTTTACGGGACTCCCATTGAAATCTAATAAAAACAAAAGTTCTTTATACAAACTGATGTCAGCTGGTGGCGGCTTAGTATCGGGAAGTGTTTTTTTTGCGATTTTGATGTCGGTCCCATAGAAAAAGTTGTTGTATTTGAGCACCAGAATCAGCCTCTAGGAGGTTGTTGTGTTTTACAAATAACCCTGTATACTGAATAATTGACTATTATGGTAACCCTTTCCACAGCAGCCTGCGTCCCTGATCTCCCCGCCAGTACCTGACCTCTATTTGAGAAACTTTCTTCCACAACGGCAGTCGACCTACTGCGTCAACGTCTAATGTGGCACTATTCCTAATGACGAACGGACTGAATGCGACTTTAAGTGATGAAAACGGTGTGACGTCACACTTCCAAACCAAAAGAGCGCAAAATAAAATGACTGCTAAAATTATACTCTAATGTAACACTTGGAAATGCTTATATTTTTCACATTGGGGTAGGTTCCAGATACGGGTCGATGACTTCACTCACAGGCAGTCGCACACGAACTGAAATAATCTACAAATATAGTTAAAGTTCACCTGCAAGACCTTATCTGAAAGGGATTAAGTTCATTTTAGAATAATAATTTTATTAGAGACCAGCAAGCATAACGTTGGTGGATGCAATAACTAAACACGTTCTGCGCATGTGTGCGTAATACTCAACAGATATTAGTTAGTGTTGTGCAACGATTTCGAAATCGAAACGTTCGAGCGTTCTCTCGAAAATTCTATTAAGACGTTAGGTATCGACTCGATCAATGATTTGTTTTGTGATTGCACGATTATTTACTAAAGGTCAGTCAGTGGTATTAAATTAAACTGTTTTATGTGTTGTGAATTTCCATTGATTGTTTAATTTAGATATGCTACGACTCAAGAGAAGTTAAATGGTCTTTGTGAATTATTATAATGCGTTGCCATTGCAATTATTGGGTATCCATTACATGTGCTTAGCAAACTATTAGAATACATATTAGGTAACTAAACAAAGCTTTATTTTATTATTACTTTATAGATCCTTACATAAAGCAGCCCATAATTTAATTATTTGCTTTACAGAGGTAGATTAAAGATGTTACAAAAACTGTCTAACACATGAACCCAATATTTAAGTATTTGTGGTAGGTCTAAATAACAATGTTTTGTGGTAATAATCAATTAACGAAGATATTAAATTTAAATAGTTTTAAGAATTATGAACTGCAATAAAAGTAAAAATAGATAAACACTTTATTGCACAAAAAACAATTAAAGGTTAATCAACAAACAACAGTTATTAACAATCAGGTAAGAATAATATGGCTAACCTGGAAGTCGTTGGGGAATGCCTATGATTCAGCAGTGTACTTTATTTGGCTGAAATGATGATGATGATGAATAATTATAAGGTAGGTAATAGTAATAGTTCGAGAGTTTCATTCAAAAGTTTAAAGATATGAGCTGTTGATGTACTAAATGGTATCGTCTAATCTAAACTAAATTTTCAACTAAAAGTGACCATAGATTGTTGTCAGAATATAATTTGAATATTTAACTAAATGTGGCTATTCAACAATTGTAACATAATAACTGTCGGTTATTATTTCCATTGAGACGTTATCTAGATTGGACTTCCAACTATCGATATCGATAAACTATCATAGTAGTAACCTCGAGCGCGTCACTGCTACGGCCAGTGCACTCACCCACACACTCTCATCCTCCGCTTAGCAACCAAAGTGAAGGCAAAAAGATCGGCTATGCGCTCGTTGCTCCACATCCAATACTCTACGCTACTTTTGCTTTACATTCCTGGTTGTGTAGGAAAACGTAATCATTCGAATGGTATGAAAAGGTCGTTGGGTGGTGTCCAAACTGGAAGTTTCGAGTTAATATAGAGAGTGGAAAACTGCAGTAAAGGTTCATAGAATCGCATCTATTTTCTAGGTTGGCTAGCAGGACCTGGGTGTAGCTACGTAAAAACTGGTCAACACACGGTCCCATGTTTTAAACGGCGGATGCATTCGCCATGTAGGACAAGAGTGGGTTTTCTAAAAGGCTAGAAATGGCCTGATGGTAGCTGGTCGAAGTATTTTGTAATACAGATTTTTACTGAGCGCCTCTTTCGAGACGTGTTGAAATGGCAGTAGTGTGTTAATAAAATGGAATTAATGTTGATTTATGCGGTTGGAAAAAGTGCTTGATTTATGTTAACCATAATTTAAGAACGAGTTTCGAGAAATTCAAGAAAATTAATTCGTTTTACTAGTAACATGAAAAATTAAGCGGCTGTGTATTCGTTACGACTGCACCAAAGAACCTACGACTGATTTAGCAGAGTTATTGGGTAAAGAGTCAGTAATTTAACAGGATTCCTCTTCTTCTTTAATATCAATCTGAATCAGAGATCGCTCCTAGCGATAAGACCGCCTAAATTGTACCATTCTAAATTTATTGTTTCTCTGTATTGTTTGTTTGGTGTGGTTTGCAATAAAGAGTATCCATCTATCTCAATTATAGCGCTATTAATGGACTCCGAATAAATAAATATGCGCAGATACATAAGAGTCATGGTCTCGAAGTAACCAATTGACATTTTGGGGTACAGTCAACATCAAAACTAGCTTAGTAGTACCAACATTTTCATCATTTCAGCCATAGGACGTCCACTGCTGAAAATAGGCCTCCCCATTAACTTCCAGATTGGCCGGTTGGAAGCGGCCTGCATCCAGCGTCTGCTTGCGACCTTTACCAGGTAGTCTGTCCACCTTGTAGGTGGGCGTCTTACGCTGCGCTTGCCAGTACGTGGCCACCATTCTAGAACCTTTCTGCCTCATCGGCCGAAAAATAACCGACTTCAAAAATACTAAAAAGCTAAAAATAACATTTAAACAAACATATTAACTAGGTATGTTTTTGTTTAAATGATATTTTTAGCTTTTTTAGTTATTGTTGAAGTCGGTGCCAGCCGTGAAGTCTTTTTGTAGTCGATGTTTTTTCTTTTATAAAAATTTGTTTTATTTGTCAGGTTTTTAACTATTATTTTTTTCACTTTATAGGGCGATCTGTGATGTAATTATAGCTAAAGTGCATCTCATGACGATTCAAATAAGTCCAAACACGGCTATGATACATTGTTTTATCACAGAGTTCCGGTGCTTACCTTCCGCCTTCGTCATCAAATCAGTTTGATGGTACCAATTTCACCAGAATCATTAATTAAATCATTGATTTCTCGACTATGGCAAAGCTAAACTGTCTTAATTAAGATATCTTATCGCTACACGTGGAAGACAATTTTAGTCAACTATGGTCTCCTTCATCAGTTCCATCTCAGCAAATGATACTTTCTGAATGCAAATGCTTGACTTGTTGCTGAATATACTAAAATCGCTCTATGTATATACCTATATTATTTTAGGAGTTCCCTCAATTCCTCATAGAACCCATCATCAGAATTGAATTTTGAAAAAAATGGAACAATCTGAATATACCCTTTCAATTGAGAAAAGAATTTTTCAAAATGGTTCATTAATAGCGAAGTTCTGAAGTAACAAACATTTAAAAAAAAAACAGAGCTGGTTTGAGAACCTCCTCTTTTTTTTGAAGCTGGTTAAAAATACCTAAGATGTTAAAAGTACCTAAGGTGAAGAAGTTGTTAGAAACCATATTTGTTGTCTTTAGTACTGTAATGAATAATGGCAGGCCAATTTCTGATTGGAGAATTGACAATTAACACAGTGTAATGCCAAAAAGCACACTTTCCGAAGACCAGACTGCCACATTGTAAAACAGAGCCTAAAGTGGCAACCATCGGGCAAAAGAAAACGAGGACGCCCCTGCTTGACTTAGCAGCGATCAGTTGGACAAGAGGCTGCTTCAACTGGTCTAAGCTGGGAGGAGCTGGAGGTTGCTGCGCAGGATCGCCAAAATTGGAAAGCCCTTCTGCGAGCCCTATGTCCCTGATGAGGGGCCAAGGAAGCATCAGCATCATCATCATCAATGCCAAAAAGCAAAACTTCTTAGAAGCTGATTTTGGTGCTAAAAAAAATGATTTCTATAGAACCAATATAAAAAAAGGATGTTACTAACGTGATATTATTTAAAGTATGCCTATATAGGTACTTCTCACTGTGCACCTCAAATATGAGGTGGTTTGGGCCATACTCCACCACGTGGGCCCAGTGCGGATTGGTGTAGGGGTGTTATAAGGCCATTGCAGTGACTAAACTTTACTGTCAGATGTAATCAAGCCGCCTAAGGCCTCTGACTAGGCTTTACGACTATTATTAAGCGATATTAGCCGGTACCAACTTTTAACGTGCCTTCCGAATCACGGAGATGCTTGTGATAAATGTCATTAAATATGATCGGAGTGGTCACCACGATCCCAGCGCAGCGTAGGATGCTTAACTTTGGTAATATGTCATTCGTAGGAGTATTTTTTTTCGCCCAATAGAAAAAGTGGTTGTATCAGCTTCGAAGAGGTTTTGCTTATTTGACGTTAAACGTAGATTCAGAGCTAAACTAAATAACCTTCCCAATATCTATTGTAAGTGGGTCGCAATGTAAGCATTATCAGAAATGCATCACTGTTTTCAATTTTGCAACAATAGGTATTCCATAGAAATGTAGCTGAGTGCAGCATATCGCGTTTGCCATTGTGCGAAAATTGCTACAATATTGAGGTTGGTCATGGTTGTGGGTTACGTTTCATAAACTTTTTTATGGTTTTCTATGCTGTATGTAATATGCACTTTGAAACTATGGCTTTAGGTAAAATATGGACCGTAGTTTTTCTAGTAAACAAGGCATTAAAAGTGTGTGTCGTCAGAGCCGATAACGTTGTTGTTAAGGTATGGAAATAAGTTGGATAATTGATTACCTAGCTGTTCGCTTCAAGTGACTGAATGATTCAAGTTCACAATAACAGTTGAGTACCTACCAAACAAAGGAAAAAATAATAAGGATACAAGGTTATTTTTAAAACACTGATAACCTTATATGGGTTGATTCTGGTGCCAAAGTACCACTGAATAATAAATAATAACAGTTGAATTCTTCCCGCACAACACCAATCATCCAGCCCCAAACTGAGCAAAGCTGGCACTATGGTGACTAGACAACGGGTAAACATACTTTTATAAACATCCATTACTAAGGTACAAATAAATGCTTGTGTCATCACACAAACATTTGCCCCTTCATCATCATCATCATCATTTCAGCCACTGCTGAACATAGGCCTCCCCCAGTGACTTCCAGATTGGCCGGGTGGAAGCAGCCCGCATCCAGCGGCTTCCTGCTATTGCCCCTTTAAACAATTGCCCGTTGCGGGATTCAAACCCGCAACCGCCTAGCTTTTAGTTTACAGCGCAAACCATTACACCAGACAGACGGTCATTGACCAGAAGAAGAACTTATTCTATGTGAGAAACATTGAATCAGAAACGAAAAATCACTTACCCTTTGTAACATCATCAGTCTTTTGAAGGTACAGCTTGATATAGGCCTCTCCCATAGAATGCCACAGCAAAGGGCAGTCGTTCTTTTGCATCCATTAGCTTCCTACAAGGTCAGCAAATAAAGATTTAATTTTTGAAAAAAAAAGTTCAACGAGCACGATAAATCATCAATACCAATGTCAGTCTATCGATAGATATACAATAGGCTAGTTTCCTGAGTCAAAAAATGATTATTCTATTTAGTCCGTCATTTAGATTATCAAATAATATTGGACCCATATTTTGTCCTTTGTCAATCAAACAAAAAATGACGAAGATAAAGCGCATCAAAATGAGCACGTGACGTTACGCCTCGTCAAAAAGTGTCGCAAGGCGTGACGTTACGCGGAACTTTATCGGGCTATATCTTAATCATTTTTTGTTTGATTCGGAAAAGAAAAAATACGTATCCAATATTTTATTTTAATCCAAATGACGGACTAATTAGATTTATTTAGGAAACTAGCCCTTAATACGAATATCGAAAGTATTATTAGAACAAAATGTAGAAATACTATACTGATTAATTGAACTTGATATTATCAATAGTTTACCTCCTCTTAAGATTGAAAAACTATCGATATTCCAATAGTATTTAACCTGCCTATCATGCTTATAATCGTAGCTGGCAGGTTAAATGACAAATCAGGTCAGCCAGGTTGAATGGTGTCCAATATTTATTTGAAAAAAAAAACTATCAATACTATCGTAAGTCAATACAATATCAAATTTGTGCAATCGATACTACCGATAGTCCTATTATATTTTAATAGGAATATAAACACATTTCCTAAAAAATAAAGCTAAACGACTGTGTCACAATAATTCATTTCGTTATTAATTAACTAAAAACTTTTTTTTCATTTTATACATTTTGGGAGATTCCCTGTCTTCATTGTCTGCCTGCTTAGCATGGAGCACCAAAACACGATATGATATGATATGATATAGCGATATATCAACACCAACTGTAAAAATATGATAGATATAGCCACCATATTGAATCGCCGTGCCGGTAAATATTACGATCACTGTTTCGATAAAAAATTAAAATGGCGGCTATATCTATCATATTTATACAATTGTCTTTATTTCGCTATATCATATCATACCATATCATATTTTGGTGCTCGTGCTAGGCAGGCTGGTACATTAAAACAAAACTCGTGAATTCCTTATTTTAGGGATACGATAATTGGTCACATACCAATTCTAGCATATTATTTATTTGATTCATAATTTCAGCCATAGGACGCCCACTGCTGAACTTAAGCTATCCTATCTTCGGGGGATTTTCTCGTACGAATAATACTCGCCACGCTAGGCTAGGCTAGGTTGGCAAGCGCAGTTTTTTTTATTAGATTACGCACGCAGACGCTGCTGCCCATCCCGTGCTACAGGAAATAGTCGCCTCTTATGACACGCCCATTTTGGCGGTAGGGAAGTGTATTCTTTACGGCCGTCCCTACATGGCACTTTATTTATTTTTAAATAATTTAAGGCAAAAATTACAGTCAACCCTCAGTCGCCCCCAAATATTTAAGGCAATTGTCGATAACAAGAATATCGATGGTTTGACATCACTATCAAACTCCTAAGCAACCAAAGCTAGCAGCAGCGAAAACAATAATGTTTACAAGCGGATGTTGTACGCACTTTTGTGGCGGTTGGCCAACCGAGTATACGAAGCAAAGCACACAGCAACTGACGAAACGGTCATTAGGAGTTGCAATTGACGTGTCAGTGTGTTATAGCATAGTCAAGTAGTGACATAAGGCAATACTATTGTTACCTTATTGTTAGGATAGAGAATTTAAGATTTGGAAATTGTCGTGACTGCAATAAACATTACTTAAACGTTATCATCATCATGACCTTTTCTTCTGAACTGAACTGTTGATTATACCTAGTCTTGCCATAAATACTGAAACAAAAAAAAAATTTTTTTATTGCAAATAACATTTATTACTTTTAAAGTGTGTTAGTTTAATATATAAATATAAAACAATATAAAATTTAAAAAGCTTATTCGAAGTAGTCTCCATTGGTACAGTCTTTCAAGCGTTGAGGCCAGTTATCAATAGAAGCACGCACTCGTTCCATGGGAAAGTTCTTCACTGCCAATCGTACGGATTGTTTTAGGGACTCCAAATTATCATTATTAAGAGCAAGCCGTACTCTCAAAAACTGATCATAAATCATTATCTAGCGGATTAAGATCGGGACTAGACTTTCTCCAACGATGGTCAGCTCTGCTTAAGCGAGACATGATTTGCGCATACTTTCCATTGCCATGGCAATCCAAGATCGCTCCGAGAAGCCTTTGCAAAACCCAGCAAACTCCTGCGCTTCCGGGCAGAGCTAGGCTGGTTACATCCGTAACCCTACCAGATGACGACCTCCATAGCCGAGAGGCGGGCATACCGGACTTGGTGTCGCTATCTCTGAAGTCTCGGGTTCTATTCCCGGTCGGTAACTGCTGTAAAAAAAACTTTTATTTGTTGTCTCTGATTTCTGTAACACAAGTGCTTAAGTAAAAACATCACATCCCCTACGCACAAAGGACCGAATTTGAGTGCGGAAGTGCGGAAAAGGGAATCTACTTTTATACTCACACATTTCCATTGCCATTTATTCTTATTTTATTTATTTATACTTTATTGCACAGAACTAAAAATAAGTGGTACAAATGGCGGACTTAATGCCAAAAGCATTCTCTACCATTATTCAAGGGTAATAAGAAGTTAGGTTAGGTTTTCACTCAATTTATCAGACGTACCCACTAAAACATCACACCGCTTCGTCACTCCGGTATGTACCAAGTATTAAACGAGTCGAATAGATACGAGGAGGGTACGCTTATTAGGTTTCTGCTTCCACCGTAGTCTGAGCTACATTCGTACCAGCGCAACTAGCATGCTTCAGCAGATGTATCATAACATCTAAGACATCATCAACCTCTGTGTGAACTTACGCCCAACGATAAGTAAGTATCTATTTGGATAATTAAAAACATAATAAAATGGGTCTGACTCTAAATTGAAGACCAATAATAACATTGTTACTTTCTTAATTCCTATCCAAAATAAACTCCCAAGAAAGGATTGCGTCGAATGGACATTTTAAATTCTTTTTTGTTATTTTATCCCTGAAATAAGACCAAACATGTGCATCCCACTAATTTCAGGCCGCTATGTGTAAAAAGCGCTTGACACCGCTTTTTTGCAGTCATTCGCGAAACTACAGCTGAACTAAAGCGCTGTCGGGAGGCGAGCCGAGTGCGTTTTACGATGTACTGAGTTTTATTGGCGCCACGCCTTTTTGTTGTTGTTATCTGTACACTTAGGCCGGGTGACACTGGAAGCTATAAAAAAAAACTTAGCAATACTTTCATGAAAGCAAAGAGGTGATAGATAGATGAGATTAAATTGTTTGAATAGTGACTACTGACTACGAATTTGATAACGCAGTTTGGATCATTCATTTGCGGACACATTAAAAGAAACATTGGGCCTATTCTTTTTTAGGAACCTCTTACATGTCTTTTTCAAACGTCGCTAAACTGTTAATCTCTAAGTGAATCTTTTATTTTTAGAAATAAATCAAAGTCACAAGGTGCCAAGTGGGACTGTAAGAAGGATGACTCTAACGTCACACCTTCGATAGACAAATATTCGATAGTCCGTCTGGCGGAGTGAGCTGGAGTGTTGTCGGTGGAGGAAGACCAAAAGTCTTAAATAAATCATTGAGCGAAAATGTTCTCTAGTCAAATTCATTTCGACGCACAACAGACACCTTTTTAAAGGGCCGCCAATTAGTTAAAACAAATGACATATGAATTATATATTCCCAGAGTTCCTAATTCGAAATTTAAATAAAAAATTTTCGGATGCTTTTCTTACTGGCCTATTCTAAAAAAAAAACAATGTGACCTACGTAATAGAGATTTCTAAAATGTTTGGCTATTCTTTGGTCGTTGTTTGAGGGTTATTTATTTATAAGAGTCTAAATAAGTCCATAGATAGATATATATATTTTGGGCTAGTTAATTAATGTGTAATTTATTTATATAGCTTCTCTTCTGCAGGAACGGTAGCTTTATCACTACTTTCGCCATACCCAAGCCCCCTATGTGGGGTTTATAGCCTGAACCCGCTATGGAGAATAGGTTATTGCTGTTTGGCAAGATCGCACGTTTGCACTTTCACTTCACTCTTAAACTAGTCGAGACTGGCTCCTAAAATACTTGCTACTACATTTAAGTACGAACAGAATAATGTCTTAATATTTTTAGGGTTCCGTACCCAAAGGGTAAACACGAGACAGGATTCCACTGTCCGTCTGTCTGTCTGTCTGTCACCAGCCTGTATCTCATAAACCGGGATCTAGACAGTTGAAATTTTCACAGATGATGTATTTCTGTAGCCGTTACAACAACTAATTTGAATACTATTATCAGAATAAAATTAATATGTAACGTGGGACGTTCCCCACTCCCCCCCCCCGCTTCCAATCCCACGCCGTTTCTTGCTCGATATGAATAAAGGCCACAGGTAGAAGCTTGAAATATTTACAGAATATAATAGATAATGTACGGAACTCTTCGTGCGCGAGCTATGCTCTAACTCGCACTTGGCCGGTTTTTTTTTTTAATATATCATAAACTAGCTGTCTCCTCTTAATTATTTTTTTGGAAATTTTGATGTTTTAATATTTATTTTGCTATTTGGGGCGGAGACAAATTTAACAAATCAAAGATCTTAAAAATCGGTTTACCCGTTGTTGAATGGTGTAACTAACCCGACTTTGTTTTAATTATATTAAAATAAAGTGTCTTTATGATTTTTTAAATATATCTAAATATATTTTTTAAATATATATATATATATATTTAAAAAAAAAATAATATATATATCAATTTTGGAATGTTGCACGATTCATTTTAAAATTTTATGTATAAATTAAAACTTTTTTTGTAAATATTTAGTAAAACAACATAATTTATATGTATAACGCTGTGCATACCTATAATTTAAATGCATATGTATGATGTATTTAAAGATTGTGTTAACATAATTTCCCTTTATGTATTTAGTTGGTAAGCCATATTAAATAAATAAATAAATATCTTTTTTTTTTTTACAGGCCAAATACCTCTCGCCTCTTGGGCGATAATGACCGGCAATAGCACTGTTGGCCGGGATTGGGGCAAAAGAGAAAGAAATCGGCGGACGATGCGTGCGGTATCAAGCACCACCGCCTTCTGCATCTTTGCTGGAAGCGAGCCGCCGACGAATCCCAGTCTTTTCAGGTGTACACCTAATGTGACTGGGATTAACCCGTTTGCCGATATAACAATTTCTTTTTATTATTATTGTCGTATTCTTATTCGGGTTTGGGGTCGTTCTATCTCGGGTCTGGGTGTTGTGGTACCTTCGTTGCATCTGATTTCTATAATACAAGTGCTTTAGCTACTTACCTTAGGATCAGAGCAATGTCTGTGATGTTGTCCAATACTTTTTTTTAAATTAGTATTTCTCAAGTTTTATGCATATTATATTTATTTATAACTAGCTGTCCCGGCGTACTTCGTACCGCCCCTTCATACATTTTTTTTCGTAATTTTGCTGTGTTTTTATAGTTGCTCAGCTATTCGGGGCGGCGACAAATTCAACAAATTAAAAATCATAAAAATCGGTAAAGCCGTTCTCGATTTATAAATGGTGTAACTAACCCGACTTTCTTTTATATATATAAATTGTGGAAACGAATAAGATATCATGATCATGAGCCAGGATTAACACATGGATGCGTCTTAGGACTAATACGCACTTTTGACGACCGTAACAGAGAGGCGAGCATACCGGACTTTGTGTCGCTATCTCTATGATCCCTGGTTCGATTTCCAATCGGTCAATGTAAAAAAAATACTTTTCCATATTTTTTTCTTATTTTTTTATTGTATTTTTTACAAACTCCACAGCTCTTAAGTACAGAATACATATTCTTAGTGACAAAGCAGACTGTATTGGATTTACATTTTGTTAGATTTTATACAATACGTATATGTCTCGGGTCTGGGCGTTGTGGTACCAGCGTTGTTTCTGATTTCTGTAATAAAAGTGCTCGAGCTACATATCATCATAGGATCAGAGCAATGTATGTGATGTTGTCCAATATTATTTATTTTAAAAAATATTCCGCCAGATATTAAAAGATGGTGACGATATAAATAATATTATTTGACATAATCAAAAATTTACGTATATCCAGGAAATAATCTACACAAAAGGTAATCCAAATATCCCATAGCCCAATCCCACAGGTAGCATGCGCTGGCGCAGTTCCAGCGCGTGCTTGGCACGTGTGCTCTGATGGCTAATTAATCCGCCTTGCTCGGATATATCTGTCCTGCTCTGTTTAGGCATTAAAATATGAGAGTCCCGACAGCGAGGCTCGAAAATTAGTTTACAAAGACACTTGAATTTTCAAATTCAAAATATTATTTTTTGCAGAGAAATATGAACAGGGATCTTTAAATAGTCGTTCAGCTACATCTTACCTTAGTGGCATGCAACATAATATAATTCATTCTAACTTATCTTGGATAGGTATGGGCTCGACGCTTCCAACCGGCTAATCTGGAAATCACTAGGAACACATAGGCCATGTTCAGCAGTGGAAGTCTTGTGGCTGAAGTGATGATGATGATTTGACATATTTAAATTGAAATTCTGAAGAAAGTATATCTTTTACGAAATTTTGTCTAAGAATATTTGTTATTTGTAAATTTTTTTTCTTTCGATTAACGTATGTTTCATAGGTGTACACCAAAATAACATGTTACAAACGTTTGAATTTGAATCTGATAACGTTCTTTTAGGTTACTTGCAACTTTAGGTATGCCTGATTTCATACAAGTCTTTTGTAGGCTCGTAGAAATGCCACGTAATTTCATGCATTTCTTAACATGAAAAAAAATATCTTCGAATTTGAAGATACATACTTTTCATTTCTGGAGGTCTAATTAAGTCTCTCAAGGATATTTTTTTAAAAACTAGCTACTCGGATTTACACGGCCAGTTAACAGTTATTTACGGACAGTTAAATATTACTCAATAGCTGTAAAATTAAACATATACATGAACGATCTAAATTATCCTATCAACAAATAATACCATCTGTGCCAAATGTATTCTTTGCCCATGGTAACACGCGTCAAATTAACATGTTTGAACAAGAAGCCGCGGGAGCTGTTTACTGTTTGCGAAGGGTTTGATGCGCGCCGATTGAAAACCCCGCACAAAAATACGATTTACTGGCCAACGTAAACTTGTCAATACGAGTACGAGTATAACATATACCATTTGTAGAATGTTAGACTAGCGATACGCGACTTCGTTCCAGTAATTACTTGCATTTTATTTAGTTAGTTTAACCAATTTAATCTGCCCGAGTCTCAGTAAGTACCTCAGTATTTTAGATTTTAAACTACAAAACTGATCTATGTCTTGACATGCAAAAAGATAGGACTTTTATATTCTCCTACATATCTGTAAAAAGAAATACTATATAAAACTTGTAAGTTTAATTAAATAGAAAAGTTGATTACATTTTATTAACAACAAAAATAAACTAACCTAAAACTAAAATCTACTGACTCAAAAATAAAGAAGTGTCCATGAGGCAAGGAGTGAATGATAGAATGAATGAATGAATGAAAGAATAATGCTTGCAGGATTTCCTCGCTAAATGTCGATACTGTGGCTATACTAAGCCTTTGAGCGAGGAACGAGCCAGCATTATTATTATCCAAACTTAAAATATTTCCAGACCACTCAAAAAGATTTGTGATAACAGTTGTCATGCGTGACACTGGCCAGTTATAACTCATTTTTTTATTATTATTTTTAAAAACCAACCTATGTCAGTCTCTCCTAATGCCCGCCAGTGAGTCCGATCCTCGGCTATTCTTTACCATCGACTGCCAGCAGATTTGAGTTTATCGTCGCTCCACCTTGTTGATGGGCGCCCCACTGCCACTTGATTATGCTTTGATCTATATTGATTACTTTAGCTTTCTGACAGATAACCTCATTTTCGATTTTATCTGTCAAAGGAATTCTGAACATAGCTCTTTTCATAGCTCGCTGAGCAACTTTAAATTGGTGTACTAGACGCACTGGAGCATCTAAGTCTCGGCTCCGTAAGTCATGGCACGTACTCGTTGAAGACATTGTGTTCCAGATTTCCTCGTGACGACCTCCGTAGCCGAGAGGCGAGCACACCGGACTTGGTGGCGCTATCTCTGAGGTCCCGGGTTCGATTCCCGGTCGGTCAATGTAGAAAAAGTACTTTTATATTGTCTCGAGTCTTTGTGTTGTGGTACCGTCGTTGTTTCTGATTTCTGTAACACAAGTGCTTAAGCTACTTACCATAGGATCAGAGCAATGTATGTGATGTTGTCCAATATTTATTTTTTTATTTATTTTGAGGGATTGGCGATGACATTTCCTGCCTATAAACTGCTAAATAATATAATAAGTAAGAAATATACAGAACAAACAATTTAGTTTTCATGTTCACCCTGTATATTAACCCTAATCCAACAATTTGTATTTAAGTTCCTATAAATAGACCTTCAGTTTGGGTTGTTTCTCCAAACTTTGCTCAACTCTAGGAAGTATAGTTGGTTTAACTACGGAGTTAAGCAAAATACCGTCTATTTGGTAAATACAAATACAAAATTATTTATTTGCTTTTAAGGTGGTAATCAAGTTAAGCTTTATTTAAAAATCAGAATTTTTGCTACATAATACAATACCATTTTATTTGCAACCAGTTTTTTTTAAGACTCTCTCAGCCGATAGGCAAGCATACCGGACTTGGTGTCGCTATCGCTCTCGATTCCCGTTCGGTCAATGTAGAAAAATAACTTTTCTATATTGTCTTGGGTCTGGGTGTAGTGGTGCCGTCGTTGTTTCTGATTTCTGTAACACAAGTGCTTAAGCTACTTATCATAGGATCAGAGCAATGTATGTGATGTTGTCCAATATAGCTCCGGACTCCAAAGCCAGCGGTTGCGGGTTCGAATTCCGCAAGGGGCAAATGTTTGCGTGATGAGCACTAACATTTGTACCTATGTCATGGATGTTTATAATAGTATTTAAGTATGTTTATCCGTTATTTAGTCGCCATAGTACAAGCTTTGCTTAGTTAGCTAGATAATTGGTGTGATTGTGAAAAATATATATATAATATATATATATTAGGTAGGATTTATTAATTTGGTAACAGACTTCACACAATATGGTCGAACGTTTTAGAAGTTAAGATTCAACTATGTTATGGATTCAGTTAGTTTTCCAAAACTCTTGGATATATGTAGGAGGCATTACGGTCTGCATCAAAGGTCGAAGACCATAATCAGATTTTTGAAATTGCTATCACACCTTATTGAACCTAAATCGATCAACATGAGAAGCGTCATCATCATCATCTCAGCCATAGGACGTCCACTGCTGAACATAGGCCTCCCCCAATGACTTTCATGGGGGGCATTACCAATACTCTCCACGCTTGGCAGGCGGGTTGGCGAGCGCAGTTTTTTAGGGGATTTCGCACGCTGATCCTGCTGCCCGTCTCGTGCTACAGGAATTAGTCGCCTCTTACCACACGCTTCCTGTTGGCGGTGGGGAAGTGTTATGAACATTATTGAAGATAAATTGAAGGCTTCGTGAAATTCACTAATGCCAAATGTACAATTTCAAAGTTCAGAGGTTTTTTGACTCAATACCTACGTCTCAAATATTATTATTGTTACGGACTGAGCCATCTAATAATTAAACAAAAATCTGTGTCAAAACAAACCGGGTGTAATAAACAAAACAATGAAGTGTGAAGGACAGTCTTCAGAATCGTGGAATGCGGAAAATTGTCGGGAAAAATCGCGCCGCGGTCACTTTAAATTCGATATTCCGCCCTCGTTCTAGTGATGTAGTTATCGACAAACTAGATTCATTCCGCGGCGACGCCTGCGAAAATTGGGATATCGACAAAACGAGATATTATGTGATTATTCTTAATTGAAATAATTATGGGCCAGCCGACACACAAGCTGGCATGGTCTCGATGTGGGAAAATAACATTCCTGTGTAAAGAGGTACCAGACTATTAGTTTTTCTCCTTTCACACCCAGACTCGAGCTAATTTAGAAAAACAGTTTTCTAAATTAACCCAGACTGGCAATCGAACCCGGCACCTTAGTTTATGCCCGAGTGTAGACCCGAGTTAAAGCGATTACTACCAGTCGGGTCGTCAAAAAAGATTATCGTCTGTTTTTAAGATAGTGAATAGTGATGCCATTCGATTCATGAATTAATCGATAGTTTTCCATCTATGACAATTTTACCATCGATAATTTTGACCATTAGTTTACCGATAGTTTAAGATTTTTTTATTTTTTATTTGATTTACTTTCGAAACTGCATACGATGCAAAAATGAAAATGCTGTTATTACAAAGTATATTTATATCAATAATATGATATTATCTCTTGTTGGTAGTGCAAATTCCATTATTATTAATACATATTGCTCCATTACAACGTATAGAAAGACAATCAAACACACATTTATTAATTAAGGTATCCTCAATGACAACGTGACATCTCACAAAGTGTAAATACTATGTTTGTGCGGTATTAACTATTGCTATTTGTCTTGTGTCTGTAACACAAATATTTGGAGCCGTATGTTAACATATTGATTTAATGGGTTTTGTGGTTTTGACAAGTGGAAGGTAAATAATTTTGTTATGGGTGATTTTTTAGGTTTGTTGAAGTTTTTTATAACGATTTTTGTGATGAACAACACCATTATTTCATCGGAGGGGGGCCATAACGAGGATCGAGACTAAGATTTTTACTGCTTTTTCCGAATTTTGTTCAGTTTTTTTTAAAACTTTTGCTATATGATATTCCTTCTTGTAAAAATACTTTTTTTTTGTATGGAGCGCCAGGCTGCCTAAAATTACAAGTCTTGCAACTTCAGGTATGCCAATTAGGTTCAATGCCTTTTCATGACTCTATGTCAGCGGAGGTAATTTTATATTGGTTTTGATTCCCTTGCGAAATAAAAAAATGTGGCATAAACAGCCAAATCTTTTGATTCTGTTGACTTAAAAGTATTTTTTCACAGCTTCAATGGATCGCAGACTTGTGTATTTGATAATAATTTCAACTTGATACCTTGATAAAAGGGTATTCTTGACAGACATACATACAGACGGACAACGAAGTGATAAACGATTATAATCATTTACTTTTTATCTTTTGAGGTCTCCTTCTTCTTAGTCGTTTCCTTCATTTCTGAAGGTCGCGTCTCTGAAAGGCCTTCGCAGTTTTTCTCACAATTTCCCGCCATCTTGTCCGGTTTAAAGCTTCTCTTAGGGGATTTTTTTGAGGTACGAAACCCTAAAAAATTGTTAATCATTAATTTTATGGAGTCGGTGCCAGCCGAGTTTGAATGTTAGCGTTCGCTTTTCTCTCCTTTGCTGGCATTTGAATTTGCCGGTCAGACTGTGCTGTGGGCATAAGCGGCGTCAACCATTTGGAACTACTGGCAAAATATTTATTCATTATAAAGTTATTTACAGAAACACAACATGCCTTCTTCCAAATAGGTATAGCATAGTTTGTAATGTTTACGATAGTCGTGTGACATTGAATACACAGTTACCAATAAATCAATGTTGTTTTTACTGCATCGCCGTAGATATTTACGTTACAATGTAATAATTACATAATTATCGGATAATCAAGTTATTTGACAAGTATTTATGTCTAGTACACCTTCTTCTAGAAGGATCTTGTTTACCTCATTGTGGGTCATGATCACAATAGGTATTTTGGCATCGTTCGTAATTAATTCTAAGACACTTTTTCTATGAAATTACATCTTTTTTCAACTTAGTTTGTTTAGAAGTTTGTTCGAGGGTAAAATCGATTACATTACCTGTGTAATGGGACAGGGACACATTAAACACATCATTCTTGTAATTTGAGCATGATTATCATCATCATTACAGCCATAGGACGTCCACTGCTCATCATAGGCCTTCCCCAGTGACTTCCAGATTGGCCGGTCTGAAGCGGCCTGCATCCAGCGGCTTCTTACCTTTACCAGGTCGTTTGTCAACGGCTACGCCCGCCACCTTTTAATTATTTTAGTAGCAAATAAATGTTTAAATGATAAACACGTTTCTCTTTCTCAAAACGTTCTGTTGTGGAACTTGTGATGACATAGATGACGATATAAATATGAACCGATTATAACTATTGTTAATTTGATGTAAGCTGAAAACCCGTTTTTTTGTTTCAAAATTGTTCAATTTTCTATGGCTTATTAAGTTTCACTCACTATGGTCAACAACCAATCAGTATGTGCGCAGGATTCCTCATGATTTACAGAAAACTTTTTACATAGATCTAACAGTAGCTTTATGTGCACAAGATCATTAAATCTTCATGAACATAATGTCAAACTACTTACAAGTGTTCTAGCTAGACAATAAACACAAAACACAAATGAGATGTCCAATCTAAAATAGCGACTGCATAAAACATAATGCATTACGACACGTGTTTACATTTCGGTGTGTTTTATCACAATTTCTAGAACACTAAATAGTTTTATAGTGTGACGCCAGCCACTCGCACACGACACGGGAACTATGTATTTTTATCTGACACTAAAATAGAAAACTAAATTAAATGCCACGGGTTCGGAATTATTTTAAAGCCACGTGGCGCGTTGGCGGCCATTTTGAACTATTTGACAGATGGTCGATTTAAAGGTAAGTTATCGATAAACAAATTAATGCCAGCTCATATTATACACAAGTTAGTATCGCAGCCAATGTTGGGATGGCAATACGGATTTCCATACTTTGTCCTTAGCTAATTTAAAGAACTGTAACATTAATAATATTATTGACAAGTGGGCGAGCTGCCAAATAGTAGATAGGTATTAGGTCTGTAGTGAAAATAAAAATAGTCGCCGAAATTCTTAATATACAACTTGTAGTAGTTGTAGTATTTGATAATCATATTCTACTTTATTTTTGTAGCTATCATATTGATAAACAATGCAATCTATATTCTATTCCCTATGTGTCAAAATCGACATCTCAGTTTTATTTTTATTATTTGTACGCTCTAGGAGTTCACGGGCCAAAAGTGACCCGGTCCTTTATAAGGCTTGCGTGGGGATACTGATCCAACACGTAGAGGCCGTTTTAAGCGCAAATAATCAAACCTGGAAGTGTTACACTGCTGGATCCAATCTCTGACTACATCATGGGATGTAATCAGAGATTATACCCAGCATGTGTACAGGAACTATTGCAGCTGAAGACAAATTAATTTTAATTAGGGCTATTGAAAGAAGATGGAGGGACTGGGTTCTGGGCTATTGATGGAGACTACCGGTCACCTGCCTGGTTCATAGTCTCGGACTGAAAAAATTGACAGGTGGTGACTCGCCGCCAACTGAATGGCGTCGTAGGTCATGCAAGACCGGACTGAGGAGCAACACTGTTGTTGGCGGCTAAGAGTGGAGAGGTGGCTCTGGACTTTAAACGACGATCACTTGCTCCCCCCTGAGGGTCCGGCATCACGTGCCCACTCGCCACTTACGAACCACATCCACCCTTCGAGCATTATGCTCTAGCGACTCCACTCTGGCCGGCCGGTTAAGGCAAGCCAGAGGCGAGAGTCCTGCAGACCCGCTTGGGTTCCACTTCGTCAAGCCGAAGACGAGGGTCTTGGCCGACTCTCGGGAGCACTCGGATTAACAACTGACCCCGTGGTGTCGCTACTCACCACAGCTCGCCACAAAGCTGCCCTGCGGGGTTTATTAATATTATTATTATTATTTCATTGATTCAGACAACGCAGGTCCATTTTATTAGTAAGATCTTATAAGCTATATTAGTTACAACAAAAACAACAATAAAAACAGAGAGAGCTACAGATGACAGCGGCGGGTCAGCCAGTGTTCCTCTTGACCAGCACCTTGGCAAGATGGCCAGTTATAGGAGAGTCATATCTCCCCGCTATGGTCTTCAGGATGGAGTTGGAGCTGGTTTTAACAATGCCTATTCTCAGTTAAGACAGCCGACCGGTGTTGGTTAGCTAAATGGATTCGGGATGCCAAAAGTTCAAGCCTCTTCTTGATTGACGTTTTGACTTAATGTGCCCCAGGGCATTTTTGAGATAGACGTCGCCAAAGTTAGTTAAATAAAGTAGACAGAATTTTTTATTTAAAATTCAGACTAAAAAAAAAATGCAAAAAAATATTTTTAGATTTGTAGTTTTTTTCTAATAATTTTTATTACACATTGTAGAGCAGTGTTAGCTTAAAAGTCGGAGACTCGCCTTACAGCCGTGGGTTGTAAATTCGAATCTAATTAAGTGCTACTTACATAAAAGGGAATTTATTGTTTGGGTATCAAAACTCTCTCCCTTGTTCCTATGGCAATATTGACACGATGTTTTGTTCTTTGTTTTTGTTTTCCTCAACAAAAAAAAACACCCAACTTTCCTGTTTACGCCCCTGAGCAGGTAAAACCTGAAATCCTTTATTCAATGGAATCCTTTAAAGTGATTATGGCTTAAAAGTTATTGAAATCGATTCCGCTGTAGAAACCCGACTCATTCAGGATTACTGGGAACGTTTAAAGATGTTTTCATTAGAATAATTGAGGTGTGAGCGCCGTGTCGGGACGGCCATAAAGAATACACTTCCCCACCGCCAATAGTAGGAGTCTTAAGAGGCGACTAATTTCTGAAGCACGAGACGGGCAGCAGCGTCTGCATGCGAAATCTTAGTAAAAAACTGCGCTCGCCAACCCGCCTGCCAAGCGTGGCGAGGCCTATGTTCAGCAGCTACTTACTTTCGGATCAGAGCAATGTATGTGACGTTGTCCAATATTTATTTATTTATTATAGATCTGATAGAAAAGTTAAGTCACCGGCCTTAAAACACACCTCCACCAATCCGCTTATGGCCCGCGTGGCCATTTAAATAAATAATTAAGTATTCAGAGGTTTTTCTTCATCTAAATATCGATAGTTTTGGAAATATAGACAATATTTGTCCAGTGGCGTGGTGGCTCACTTTGAGTCTCAGGTCTCGGGTTCGATTCCCGGTCGGATGTCTTTTAAATATCAGTTTTCTCTGTGTCCTGGGAGGGAGGAGGATAGCATAAAAAGCCTGTCTAATACGTCGCAACAAGGATATCAATTTCTTACTTCAATTGGCGTATTTTGAGTTGAAAAAATAGTTGTTTTAATTACGTTCGCGTTATAATATTAATTTATAATTAGGTTTGTTTTGTAAGGATTTAATAGCTGTTTAAACATGAGGTATTAGCTCTATTTCTGTAATGTTGTTATTGACGTTCATAAGTGGCAATTTTGTCCTGAATTGAATAAATGATTTTGACTTTGACTTTGACTAACATATTTCTAATACCCGAGTCAAAAAATGGATGGAAATCTTTGCCATACACGTCAGTCATACATAGAAGTAGCAATCGCTCGCCGACCATGCATTATTTAGTCGGCGCATAGATGTGTTGAATAATAATCCGACGCATTATACTATGCACGCGGGTGCAAGGACCTATGCACGTGACTGGAAACTGGATCAAACTAGATGGAATCGGTTTGTACCTGTGTTCGGCCGGATCAAAGGATTTTAGGAAATGTTTCTGGGTTAGGATAGAACCTGAACGGTGTATTGTAAATCTTTGACGACTCGGTTAGCGCAGTGGTGCGATGATTAACCTGAATCTTAAAAGTCCCGGGTACAATTTAGGATCAATTAGGGAAAGGAACTTTCTAAATTGGCTTGGGTCTGGGTGTGCAATTTCTTTGTTAACTGATGAGCACTATCTAGCCTTTATTTGTGTACCTTTGATAAGTGTCGCGTCTGAATCAGCCCATCGTCGTTAAGAGCTGGACATGAGGCTCACTCAAAGCACACTTTAGCTCCCAGTCTTCTGGCTTCCGTATCCAGCTATGATACTAACCAGTTCCGTATCATGATAGGCAGCATATCAGGCCAGGATCATAAACTATATTTGTCAGTTCATTCTTCACTCTAGGATGGCTTATAAGTCCATCATTCAACAGATATTATGGTCTACCAATTGCCACTTTAACTAGGTATATTATTTACTCTATGTCGGGATAAATACGAAAAAGCAACGGTACTTTTGTCATCACAAAACAAATCAGGCTCAGAAAAAATACTTTTAAGTGCTAAAGGAGCACTTACACTGGCAATTTAAATTGCTTTATACGGCGCAATATTATCACTGTATCACTTATTATGACGTCACGACAACTTTAAGCAATTCACTGCGATACCAACAATTAGCCATTGTTGCTATAGGTTCCGCCACGTCATATTGAGCTATGAGAATGTAAAAAAAACAGTATCAATATGTATAGAGCAAGCAGCAATGCTTGTAAAGCAATCGGGGTCAAATCCTTAAAAATCACATATATTTGTTCTAGATTGATCTGGACAGGACCTTTGGCGTCATCATCATCGTCATCTTTTCAGTCTAGGACGTCCACTGCTGAACATAGGCCTCCCCCAGTGACTTCCAGATTGGCCGGTTGAAAGGGCCTGCTTCCAGCGGCTTCCTGCAACCTTTACCAGGTCGTCTGTCCACCTTGTAAGTGTTCGTCCTACTCTGCGCTTGCCGTTACAGACTTCCCTTATCGGCCGTCAGTTTTAGGCCCTGTCCACTGCCACTTCAGCTTGCTAATCCGTTTGGCTATTGCCTCTAGCGTACTGTCGGGCAATTACTGCTGAACAAAATTGTCTATGTAAAAGCACCTTTCAAATTTCAATCAGAAACACCTCAGAAAAAGAAATGACGGTTTCATCAATCTGCTATCGGAATTCGAAGCCCCGCAGTTCCAACGAATCGTTTCGCGGAAATTGTGTATTCCAGATTCAATTTCATAAGTGTTTTGTGTTTAAATAGGCCGAGGATCTAGGTCAGGTAGGTATGTCTGTTTTTCAATTTGCCTTAGTAAACAACGAGGGTAATGAACTGGTAACTACTTAGTTTGTAGACCAGGGAACTAAACTGATAAATAGTTTATGGAACAACCTAATGGAACAGAATATGTATATCCATGTGTATCCGGATATACAACAAGTTCCATATGACATAAGAAATCTGACTCTAAATGCTTTCAAGGTTAAGTAATATGCGTGGCTCATTGACAATAATATACAAGATGGCCAGAAATGTGAAGTCTAAAATTTTTTTTAGGCGCCTCGTGTTATGTGGTGTCTGAATCACCCCTACTATTCTACGATTCTTCGTAGTTTTCGAGTTATGATTTCTTTATGAATTTTTGCAACCGGATCAGTTTGAAAAAAGTGGAAGGTTTTTTCGAATTGTTTTTCATGCAGCTAAATCTCTATGAACTGTGCATTTATGCATAAAATAAACAGCATCATAATTTTAACGGAAGTTACTACAAAATTGACCTTAAGTTGAAATTTATGTTAAGTGAGTTATCATTGAAATTTTCAACTTAAAATTAAAAGTTTCTAAGTAGCTTCAGAAAATGCGCTAGACAGCTTTCATAATAATAATAAAAAAGTAGTACTTCATAGGCTTCATAGGCTATTTAAAAAAAATCGTTACTCGTAAACTACGAAAAATCGAAGAGCATAGATAGGGGTGATTCTGATACCTCTCAACAGGAGGCACCTAAAAAAAAATTATGGACGTCACTTTTCTGGCCACTCTGTAAATGACATAAAAGAACGTGATATGACCGTAGATTCTAATTGTGACTTCTTTAATTACTTGTCGACTTATTTTGACCATAATTAAGATTAATATTATTGTTACTTTTTATTATTTTACCATGACATATTACTTGGAAAGTTATTAAATATTTTTATTTTTCTTATAATATTTGCATGCTGGAAATTTTGCAAGACATGTTTATGCACATTATTCTTTATTATAACACATTTTAATACCGTGTTCTTATGCAAATAAATGTTGATTGATTGATATGTAGTGTACAAGTGAATAAATACAAATACAAATACAAAATCTTTATTTGCTATTTTATATATAAAACTATTTTTTCCGAAAGAATTAATAAAGTGCGACTGTTATTGACAGGTATTTCATCATCAACATCATCATTTCAGCCATAGGACGTCCACTGCTGAACATAGGCCTCCCCCATTGACTTCCAGATTGGCCGGTTGGAAGCGGCCTGCATCCAGCATCTGTCCAGCACCTTTACCAGGTCGTCTGATCACCTTGTGAGTGGACGTCCTACGCTGCGCTTGCCGGTACGCGGCCTGGCCCGGCTTGACAGGTATTTGATTGAGATTTTTTAAAGTATTTTATGGGTCCTCTTGCGCACAGATATTAATCATCATTCTATATATGTTAGTTAGTATAACGTTGACTGAGACAGAATAATGACTAAGCAAATCGCATTTCCTAAGGACCTAAGGTAGGTAGATATCGCTTAAGTATGAATTATTTTTTTAAACATTATTTTGTTTCTTTCTATGTTTTTGGTGTGTAGTCCAAGGTGGTAATGACCAGCTTTATAGGGAGTAATCTAACATTGACAGCAAGCATCTTATTTTACGCTGTGTTGAATCCGTGTAAACCCAGCCCGATGCTCGATTATTTCCGTGTACTGATAGCACAATTGCTCGCTTTGTAACATGTAACATTACGCTCCGTATCGTCAATCAGTGCCCACATTTATCAATATCTATACAAAAAACATTAAAATTCTCAGGTTACGAGTTCACAACCTTTTATCTAGTCCAAGGTCTGAACCTGGTGCCTCACTGCATATTGAGTGCATGCAAGAGGCAAACTCATGCACATCTAGTTGTTGGTAATCTACCTTGAACCTAGTTTTATCGTCGAGGATAGTATGTAGTTACATAAATGTTCTAGTAGACAAACATGCTATCGTATACTGAAAACTAGGGAACAAAGGTAGGAGCAGGGCAGGACCTAATAACAAAGCAGTACTTACGTTTCACAATCCTTTTGTGAATTCCAAAGGCTTTTTTACCTAAATTCATTAAGACAACCACCTAACAACTAGTGGAAAAAGAACAGAAAAACTAAATCTAAATCCAAAAATAAATCTAAAAAAGTAAAAACATGTCTAAAAAGGTCTGCCGCCAACAGTAACTTTTCAGAAAAGCTATTTTTAATTAAAACTTTTGCATCTCGGTCAACGCACCACCCACAAAACATTTTTGTTTAGCCTAGTGGCCGACTAGTTAAGCGAGGGCGCAAACGTACACACTTTTGTGTCTTGTGTCAGACACAAGCTACCGATGAATATTTAATTTCTATAGAACCAGTATGAAATCATCCACTCTCTGCACATACGTCAACAATTCTTGTGTCCAGTTGCCTCCACTTAACACATACGTATGACGATCAAAAAGTGTTCCGTGTCGGCCACTGGAAACTGAAAGACACGTTTGCGCAGCGCCTAAGAATGACTAATGGCAACAAGTCCTCCTTTTGTATATATTTTTTTTATCTGTGTAGTAATGTTTAAATTAATTAATTAACTAAGTATTTGTAACTTGACATTGGCTACGCTCATGCAAGCTACATAAAGAAAAAAAAAACAAAGATAACTAGATGTTACTGAAATCTATCCTAGAACAAAGGTAATATAGTTTATTTTTCAAATCAGGGCGGTGTTCTCTTCTCCCACTATTAAATGTAGATACGATTCAAAAGATCCTTTGCAGTCAGGTCACGCGGCCGGCCGATGGAGGCACGTGCTCTGCGAGCGATTGTATTGAGATAATCGCTTGCATTGGGCATATACATATTGAGTACTGTAAGCACCAGATGTCAGCTGGAGAATCGGCATACCTAAAGCAAGAAAATGACCATGGAGTGAGGTGCAATTCTCTTATTGACTTCAAAGCGTTCGTCCTTTTGGACCAAGGCTACACATCCATTTTTATCTGAATGTACATTTCTTCACTATGTTTTCACCCCGAGCAAGTAATATAAATTATTGAGTTAATTGCGCCTTTTCTTCTCATCACCAGCCGATTGGTAGTCCCGAAGCGGTGGCAGGTCAAATCTATATTTTTGGGAAATGCCCGGAAGAGGGCCTTAACTCAAAGGTTCTGTAATATCCAGATACTACGTCATATATCTGGACGTTTTCATGGACAATTGCAACATGAGGAGGGTTGATGATGCGTTACCGACTTTTATGAACATTCAACGCTACAATACGAAGAACATTGATCTATTGGATTATGCTTAGTTAAAGTTTACATCTTTCTAACTGATAGCGAAAGTGTCCTCACCGGACTGCGCTGCTGCTGCCACGAAGTCTAGACAGGCGTGTTTTTGAGAGACCCATGACTTATTAATAGTGTCTGACCAGATTATCAGATCATGAAGCCCCGGTACTGTCCATCTCTGTTTCATTGTATGTATCATTTATCTTGAACGTATTCAATGGATTGGACAGGTTTTGATGCCAATGTGGGCTTTGTGCTTGACGATATGTAATGAAACGTTGGTATCCTCCTGCTGCAGCGGCAATATGAAAACCTGAAATGGTTAAACAATTTTGGTGATCTTACAGCCCTTTCAAATGAAGAGATTCCCCTAATATATCTCTAATTAGCTTATAATTTTGTCGCTGTTCAAGTCTGTCTGTTTATGCGTTAAAATAGTAAACTACCTACGCAATGGACTTTGACATGGGTTTTCAATATCTTTTAAACTATTTATTTTGGATGGATAATTTTTTTTATTTAATTATTCAGATCACCAACAAGGTTACACAAACAATATGCAATTTAATAAACTTACGTTACACCCACGGCTAATTATTAATAATAGGGTTGTTTTAATTCATATGTAAATTGCCCTATGTTGTTATACACCAATTTTGCCCATTATAATCTAAGTAAACTTTACTATTGACATTCGAGTGCTTAATTATTATAAAACGCTTTCTGAAAGGATATAAACTTGCAACTTGCCACTTACTCCAAAAATATGCATAGAAAAGTTTATGGAATTAATTCAATAAACGTTGCAAAGAAGTAGATAAAGCACGGAACCCTTGTTAACCCTCAAAGTACCAATTTAGGGGTTGGGGTCGTTTATTAGTCAGCTATGCATTTTTAGGACAACTTGAGAGTTTGAGAAATAGGTTTTTAAATATTAATGACGATTTTATGAGAATTTTAATAAAGAGTTTTTTATGACAGAAAAAATGTTGTGATATTGCAAATGTTTGGATAACTGTTTTAAAAATAAGCTGTTAGCTGAAGTTGAAAAGGAACTTTCTTATCAAAGTAGTTTTTTATCATCATCATCACCATTTCTGCCTTAGGACGTCCATTGCTGAACATAGCTAATTGTGCGATCTTTGTCATTTGTACCATCCTAACATGTACCACTTATCGAGCAAATAAATAAATTTGAATTTGAATTTGAATAGGCCTCCCCCAGTGAATAAGAAGTTTTTATATAAAGTTAATAATAAAAGTACTTATAAAAAAACATATGGAATAAGGACACATATAATATTAAGGAAGCAAAACGTTGCCTGTTACTATGGGCCTCGTAAGAAAGTCCAAGGTTGCATGGCGTGCTATAATATGAAAAAGGCAATGCTCTTTTTTTCAACCGACTTCAAAAAAAGGAGGAGATTCTTAATTCGACTGTATGTATGTTTTTTTGTATGTATGTTACGCGATTACTCCGCCAATTATGAATCGATTTTAATGATTTTTTTTTTTGTTTGGTAGATAATACTTCAGAGGTGGTTCCATATAAATTTTATCGAAATTGATTTAGAACTTTTTGAGAAAATCAACAAATACGAGTATATACCCAGATAATATTTTGGTTGTGGTTCTTGTTACCTATCTTCGACAAATATGAGCCGATTTTGATGATTTTTATTGAATAGCTTATACTTCAAAGATGCTATGATAAAAGTTTGCAAAATAAAAATCACCCCTAAGGGTAGGAAAATAGAGGATGAAATCGGTGTTCAGCAGTTAGATTAGGATTTATCACTAAAAATAGATGAAAAAAGTAAATTTTATTTTAAAAAAAAAACCGACTTCAAATCACTAAAATGCAAATGGTTTTATTTTTTTTAATAAAATTTACTTATGTGAAATTGAATTAGAAATGAGGAGATTCGTAAACCAACAAAAGTCGCTGACATAGCCCGACGGATTAGCAAGCTAAAGTCGCAGTGGGCGGGGCACGCAGCACGTAGAAGTGACGGCCGATGTGGCATTTCCAGAGACTACGTACCGGCAACTGCAGTGTAGGACGTCTACCCAGAAAGTGGAGAGACGACCTGATAAAGGTTGCAATAAAGCGCTTGATACAGGCCGCTTCCAACAATTCCAACCGGCCAATCTGGAAGTCATAGGGGAGGTCTATGTTCAGCAGTCGACGTCCTATGTCTGAAAAAAAAATAACGAAAAATCTGAATAGACGAACACTATACATAATCCGCAAAATGCCGTAGACATTATAATTTAAATCAGTTATATCTTAATAATCAACCTGTTTTCTACATTCTGTTCATCTTATCTTTTTTGTTCTTATTTTATAATTTAAGCCTTTAATATAATAGGCTAGTTGACTTATATCAAAATTAATTAAACAAAGAATTATTTCATGTATTATTCGACTTAAGGAACTTAAATATATCGATTTCAATACTTAAAAGTAGAAGATGGCTGTAAAAATCAAATTTAAAAACTATTTTTAATAGATAGATAGATAGATACTCTTTATTGCACACCATACAAGTAAAATACACATGATTTTTACAGAAAGATGTACAATTTAATCTATAATTTAAAACTCTGAAAAAGCTATCCGTCACGATCAAATGTCATTCGAGTCTTTAATGTATTTTTGCATTCTCGAACGATACAGTAATGATAATTACTATATTTTTTGTGTAAACTATTAGAAATCATGTTTGATTACAGACGTCTAAGTTGTTTGTTTGTTTACTATAGGGACTACGTCATGGCACAGATAATCTATAGACCAAAATGGCTGACAGCGTTTTCGTCTGTTTATGAGAATGTGATTTTAAGATTAAAGTTTTGTAGTTTTCTAAGTCTTAAAAAAATACAATCAATTTTTTTTTGGTCTAATGGAACACTTATTAACAATTTAAGACTTATTTTTAAAAAAAGTGTCAACTAGCCTTTGCCTACTTTTTCGGCCCACATTATAATTTCAACCAATAACTTTAGCCTGTAGTAATTACATGTTGACGATGGTAGGAAAAGGCTATCTTTTGGGACGTGATACATAAGTGCCACAAAAATAAGGCCTATGTACTAAATTAATCAGTATTATATGACGACCTCCGTAGCCGAGAGGTATATACTGGATTTGGTGTCGCTATCTCTGAGGTCCCGGGTTCGATTCCCGATCGGTTAATGTAGAGAAATAACTTTTCAATATGTCTGGGTGTTGTGGTACCGTCGTTGTTTCTGATTTCTGTAACACAAGTGCTTAAGCTACTTATTATAGAATCAGAGCAATGTATGTGACGTTGTCTAAATATTTATTCATTTATTATTTATTTATACCTATATATTTACGTAATGTCAATGTTACATACTCGAGCTACTTGAGCAACATTTCAAAATAAAATCTTTGAAATTAAAGCATTTGTTTTACAATACAATTAATAAAATAAATCACTTCCAAGATGTTAATTCCCTGAAAAATTACATCAGATTACTCTAATGTAAAACTTACACAGTTTTATTACAAAGAAATCTTCCCAGATCCAAGACAGATGGACTTGTAACGAGAATCTATTCTTAGAACGAGGAAAAGTGTTCCTGTTTTTCTGAAACTTGTATACAAAGTATCTACACTGTTCAATACAGTTGGACACAAAAACATGTAAATATTTTTCTACCTTTGCATTGCTCTTTCTTACATCTTTGATTTTTTATTTTTACAATATTATAAATACTTCTTCACATTGAAAACCATGTTCGCATTATCTACTTTTAAGATTACTAACCATTTAACCTTAACGAATGGATAAAAAAATCAATTATGAAGATACAACTTTCAGAATAGTGTAGCTAAGTAAAGAAAAGTAAGCCTATTATACTTGTCCCACTGCAGGGTACAGGTCTCACCTCAATTATGAGGTGGTTTGGGCCATATTCCACCACGCGGGCCCAGAGTAGATCGGTGGAGGGGTGTTGTAAGGCTAGTGACCTTAACCTTACTCTCAGATGTTAATAAGCTGCCCTTAGGCCTCTGACTAGGTTTCACGACTAGTATCAAACGATATTAGTCGGAGGCAACTTATAACGTGCCTTTGGAAGCACGGAGATGCTCGTGATTCTTCTTCTCCCTCGGTCCCTCACCGTGTCTGACTATCTGACCATCTCGTAGATACCCTACGAGTACGTCTGCCTTCCATTTGGACCAAGATAATTTGTTTGTCCAGCCTATGCCTTGAAGACCGCATAATGTGTCCGAAGAAACTGAGGGTACGCTTTCTGCATAGTGCTTGTGATAAACGTTACTAAATTTTATAGTTGGAATGGTCACCCATCCAATAACAACCGCGGCGGTGGCTTATATTTGTTAATCACTACCAAAGCGTTGCCGCCACTGAGCTATGGCTAAGCGTTGATTTAATGAATCAATCACTAATTCGTGAATCTGACTGTACAATCTATACGCACAGACTTTATACTATAAATAATTAAACCTGACAAGAGTGAGTGATACGATCGTACGATAAATGTTTTCACAAAAATCGCGCTATTGGCAACGAGAAAAACATGTTTATGCAAAACAGGCCAAGATGCCCGAGTGTATCAAAACTGACACGCGCGTCATAATGACGTCTTGTCATTATGACATTTGGCAACGGGACTAAACAGTTGGACAGACGAGCCGGAGACATGTGGCCGTTAGGGCAATTTTACACGTGGAGTAGGAAATCAATCATCATCCATCATAATTATCGTGAACATTGCCAAGTGATTAGAATACGAATTGGTAACACTTTTCTAAGATTGTTGGCTTTCTAGATAAACATTAAATTACTCAGAGTGCTATAGAGAGTGTTGTGCTTCGCGTTTCTTTACATAATTAGTAATAAGGCTTTTCGCAGAAGAACAAAACTCAAAGATAAAGGTACATCTACACATACTATTCGTATTTTCAAGTTAAAGTGGCGATGGGCATACCATGGCGCACGGTTTCCAACGGTTTCCAATGACAACCACGTGTAAGAAAGTTTAAGGTCGCACAGCGTGCTATGGAATGGGATAGGCTCGGTGTTTCTTTGCGAGATCTAAACAGAAATGAGATCCGTAAACGAACAAAAGTCACTGGCATAACCCGACGGATTAGCAAGCTGAAGTGGCCGTAGGCGGGGCACATAGAAGGCTGATAGGGCAGAAAAGTTTTGGAATGGAGGCCACGTACCGGCAAGCGTAGCGTAGGACGTCCACGCACAAGGTCGACAGACGACCTGGAAAACGTTGCAGGAAGTCGCTGGATGCAAGCCGATTCCAACTGTCCAGTCTGGAAGTCACTGGGGGAGGCCTATGTTCAGCAGTGGACGTCCTATGGCTGAAATGATGATGACCCTAGTTCATGTTGTAGGAAGTCATAAGCTGCAAACAGCGACGCTCGCTGTGGTGAGGAGGAGAGAGGCTTATGTCCAGCTGTGTACTCCTAAGCAAACTAGCTATTTAATTAACTGGCCGATAATGAAGACTTAACTTTAAAAAGCCCTTAAAAATTGTAAACTTGCAAAATTAATGAGCAAAAAAGTTTTTCTTTCTGTATAAAATGATAATTCTGACCTAGAGATCGTTGCCAACCGACTCGGACTTTATTTTTTACCGTGGTAAACAGAATAAATCAGTGTTATACCACCACATGTCGTAAATAATAATGACTCCGCCATGATGGATCTCGTAAAATAATGTCAATGTCAAGAGTATCTTGGTCAACAAATAGATCATTCGTATGAAGATATTTGCTTTTTAGACGTTAAGTACTGAGGTACGCTATGTTAAATCCTACATTATTTAATGAAATTTTGGGTGTTTTAATTTGAATTCTAATGTTTACTAAAGCTGATTACAGATTAAATTTGGGAGGGGAGGGAGATTAAATTTAAAGTACTGTCCTTATAAAATTTAAACCCGTCCCTAAATTTTATGTATATAGTTTCTGGAAAAAAATATTTGTACTCAAAGATGATTCGTTTTGATAAGGTCCTTATTGAATTTGACGACCTCCGTAGCCGAGAGGCGAGTATACCGGACTTGGTGACGCTATCTCTGAGGTCCCGGGTTCGATTCCCGGTCGGTCAATGTAGAAAAATAGCTTTTCTATATTGTCTCGGGTCTGGGTATTGTGGTACCGTCGTTGTTTCTGATTTCTGTATCACAAGTGCTTAAGCTACTTATCACAGGATCAGAGCAATGTATGTGATGTTGTCCATATTTATTTATTATTATTTATTATTTATTGAATCACCAGTGATCGGAATAGGTAGATTGATTTGGGGTCAATGATCTTAAACATTGATGTTAATATGGACATGCCTCCAGGATTCCGGAATGTCTTAGTATCTCAATTTAAAAAAAAAAGGCTTATTAATTTTATGCTAGCACTACCAAAGTAAGTACATTAAATCAATCTACCTACTCCGATCACTGGTTATCACCATAAATAGATAAAATAAGTAAATTTAATAAAAAAATATTAGTTTTTTGAATTCGGTTTAAAAAAATATGGTATGGTATGTGTTGTCGTCTTAAAATACCTATCTTTTCCTTTTCAGTGTGTTTTTTCAGGACGACTTCATTTATAACGTAGTTATCAGGGTTCAATCTCGCACCGGACACGGCTCAACCGCGGGCGATTTTTCATTTTCTTTCATCCCGAAGAATGTAAATTTCATCGCTGATAGGAAAGGTCCGGCCTTTCTGGACCCAAAGTGATGGTTTTTAGTACATGCGGGGAGAAAACACTTTCGTTTTTTCGACTGCTTTTTGATAGTGCCTTAGTTGTATTGCAAAATATTAAAAAAAGTTGTGCAAAGTTTACAAATTAGCTTCTTTTATTTCGAGATGAACAAAGAAAATAAAACAAAATGCAACGAAGCATATACATTTTTATAGTAAGTAATTTTTTTTTAATTCATGAAACTTCGGTACTTCCCAACAATTTAATGTATATTTCCCAGGTGTAGTGTTTCGCAAAGGAGTTAAACCTGCCATTCTTACCAAACCATTTTGGTCTACAGCTACACATTTAGTGTTATCCGAGTGTCTAGATTTTGAAAATTCCAGGTGTATGTGCTGGGAATCGATCTGACGGCGAGTCAAGCAAGACCCAAGTAGATAAGATTCTGACCACAGAGCTACCACTTCTCTTAATATTTCACAACAGATTTCTCGTATACGATCATAAATAAAATAAAAACTTATTAATCGCGTTGTTGTACACTCCGCATATTAAATACTAGCTGTTAAAAATAGAGACGGCCGTAAAAAATACATTTCCCGACCGCCAACAGGAGGCGTGTCGTAAGAGGCGACTAATTCCTGTAGCACGAGACGGGTAGCAGCGTCTACGTTGCAAAATCCCGCCTGCCAAGCGTGATGAGTACTGGCAGGCCTAAGTTCAGCAGTCCTATGGCTGAAATGATGATGATGATGAGACCCCTATTTTTACTCCCTTAAGGGGTAAATTAAAAAATAGTAGCCTATGTCCTTGTCTGGGGTTAAAGCTATTTTTGTACCTAATTTCATCAAAATTGGTTTAGTTTTCGCAGCAAAAAGTTGCCTATCATATGTCTTTCTCCAAGGTCAAATTTATCTCTTTTTAATAAAAATCAATAAAATTGGTTCATTGTTGGCGTGAAAACGTAACAGACAGACAAACACAGTTACTTTCGCGTTAATAAATAATAAATATTGGATAACATCACATACATTGCTCTGATCCTATGGTACGTAGCCAAAGCACTTGTGTCACAGAAATCAGAAACAACTACGGTACCACAACACCCAGACCTGGGACAATATAGAAAAGTTATTTTTCTACATTGACCGACCGGGAATCGAACCCGGGACCTCAGAGATAGCGATACCAAGTCCGGTATGCTCGCCTCTCGGCTACCGAGTTCGTCCGTCGTTAATATTATTAGTATGTATTCCTCTCACTTTTCTTCCTGCGTGTACTAGTCTTTCGACCTACCTATCTGATGTTTCCAGGCGAGCGCGTCGAATCGCTGAATCGTGGCTCTTTATCAATATTCATCATACCTCAAGGCGTGCACTTTGCATATTATTCTATATTCGGCTGCACTAGCTACTCGTACATGAAGCTGGTTACATTTTAGGGTTCCGTTCTTTTTTTCTCTTAATAGTGGTCCTCTACCTGAAGGATATCGCCTAAATTTTACATCTTTAAAGAAACATCAACTGTAATTTCGTTGTATGGTGATCAATAAATTGTATCTACACAATCAATAATTACATTAAATCAATCTTAATTTCGACCACATAACTTATTTATTTATTTATTAGCCAAAACATTTGTAATCTTACAGAAGAAATCCGAGGCGCATACAAGCTTAAATAAGCGCATAAATCATAATGTGTTAGTTACAGGTTAAGGGATAATGTAATTGAGCTTATGCTGTTTGTTTGTCTGTTCGTCATGATTTTTTATGGCAGTTTTAAACCGTATTAGGTAGCCGGCTGAAATTTCCTCAAAGTGTTGTTAATTAAGATTAGCTTAACAAACAGATACCGGCGTGTCGAATCATTACGTTTTGACTACGGAATCCTAAAAACTAACTATTTTTCAACCTTTTTAGGGTTCCGTAGCCAAACGGCAAAAAAGGAACCCTTATGGGTTCGTCATGTCTGTTTGTCTGTCCGTCCGTATGTCACAGCCACTTTTTTCCGAAACTTTAAAAACTATATTGTTGAAACTTGGTAAGTAGATGTATTCTGTGAACCGCATTAAGATTTTTACACAAAAAAAGGAAAAAAAACCAAAAAAATTAGGGCGTTCCCCATAATTACTAACTGAAAATAAAATTAAAAATTTCATCAAACCCATACGTGTGGGGTATCTATGGATATGTCTTCAAAAATGATATTGAGGTTTCTAATATCATTTTTTTTCTAAACTGAATAGTTTGCGCGAGAGACACTCCCTAAGTGGTAAAATGTGTGTCCCCTCCCCCCCGTAACTTCTAAAACAAGACAATAATAAAACTAAAAAAATATATGATGTACATTACCATGCAAACTTCCACCGAAAATTGGTTTGAACGGGATCTAATAAGTAATTTTTTTAATACGTCATAAATCGTAAACCGCAATTTACCTTTCATAATGTTATGGATTTCATTATGCAATAAAAATACCATAACTCTGACTCGATTGTCGTGATGAGTAAACTTTTACTTATATAGGTACCTACAGGTTTGTACGGAACCCTCGGTGCGCGAGTCCGACGCGCACTTGGCCAGTTTTTAAAATCATACCAACGATAATACATACAAGCTTCATTTTTATTTCGTGATTGTGATTCTCGTTCAAATACAACTTTTTCCACGTTTTCATTTTGTTATTTAGTTGTGGTAAATCACCAACGCATACAAGGAAATACAAGATTGAATATAGATTCATTTCAGATAATTTACAGCTCAGGAAAACTATAGACAATGCAAGTAGGCGCCATAGTAAGACCCTGAGACTGGCATTCATTTTACTGTTCATTTTATTTGTCTTGGGGCAGGTCAGAACTACGTGCAACCGAGCGCAGTTACGCGTCTGTTAATAATAATATTATACTTACGTGTTTTATTTTCATAATACGTAATGTTTAATGTGCCCAGCCTTGAGTGGAAACTATATTACAGACAAATACAGTGAACTCCCACCTCGTTTCTTCTTCCATAGTGCGTTCTCCCATTCTTACTTAAGGTACCAGTGAACTCCCACCTCATTTCTTCTTCCATAGTGCGTTCTCCCATTCTTACTTAAGGTACCAGTGAACTCCCACCTTGTTTCTTCTTCCAAAGTGCGTTGTCCCATTCTTACTTCGGGTACCAGTGAACTCCCACCTCGTTTCTTTTTCCATAGTGCGTTGTCCCATTCTTACTTCAGGTACCAGTGAACTTCCACCTCGTTTCTTCTTCCTAGCGCTAATTGTTCCGTTCTTACTTTATGTAACCTTCGGACCGCTTCCAACCGGCCAATCTGGAAGTCAATGGGGGAGGCCTATGTTCAGTAGTAGAGGTCCTATGGCTAAAATGATGATGATGATGATGAAACCCTTCGACCAAGTTATAATAACAAAAATTGTTCTAGACCCTGGTCGTTAAATTTTTTCCCAGCATGTGTTCCACCTCTGGAGACGTACATGCATGCCGCTAGGTAAATTTGAGGTGTCGAAAATGGAGATTTGTTAAGTGTGAAGAAACTTTAAAGGAAGACAAGACAAATACAATTTTTTAATACCATCGCTGAGTACCTAATTTTCGTACAATGTTTGCCTGGTTTTCTTTTTGGACGATTCAAGCATAGAGTTGTAAATTGACGGTCATATGCTATAAGCGTCCGACATTTATGATAAATGCTCGGTCACATTGAACATTTATTGTCACGATGGTCACATATATTTTTTTAGTATAAATTTTAAAAAAGAAGAATTCCACTAATGTTAGTCTTAAATATTAAGTATTTGACAATAAAAACATACAATAAAACATGTAACTGGATCTGGATTGAATTTTTAAAAAAAACTCGCGCGTAACTATACTACGCTTTTTAGCTTGTTCGTTTAGAAAGCAGAAAGCATATTTAGAAACTTCATTTCGTTAAAGATCATCAATACTAAAGCCTGTCTTTCTTATAATAATGTTATAACAGTTATTTGTGACCAAATTTTTTTTTCACAGTTTGTCAATAGAATTGATTGTGACGTTAGTGACAATAAATGTCCAAAATGTCCGGTCACATTGAAAAAATGTCCAATTTGCTCGGTCATATTTGTCAGACATTTATAACGTGACGGACACTTTACAACTCTACTCAAGCAGTATGCTCAATCTAGATAATATAACATCACTGGGTAAACTTAACAAATAAATCAAATCAAATCAAATCTTATTTTGGGACTTTGTGAGAAATACCTTTAACTGTTAGAATAAGCCTTAATGTTTACTTTTAGTACTAAAACAAAAGAGTCTAAAATCGTACGCATTCTCACCTGACTGTGCCCAGAGTGTAAATCATTAGCATGATTTTCCTACCACTTCCAAAACAGTGTAGTTAACCCAAACAATTCGAAGTAGGTCAGTATAACAAACGTTCTATTTTCAAATTCGAAACAGCGTTCGCCCAACGTTGCGTATTAAATAATGATTTTCTATGATTTTATCGACTCTAAGATTATTGTTCGAGAATCGCTTCGCTGTGTTTGCATATACTTAAGTAACGGTAAAAGTAAAATATGACCAAAGTAGTTACGTAAAGTCCGAAAATAGCTAAACACGAAAATAAAAATGATTCGGCAACAAAACCTGTGTTCCACTGTTAGAAGTTTGAAACCTCAGCAAAGAAAATTACTCTTCTATTTTTAAACAAACATTTTGGTGTGTTACTCCCAGAAATAACTGTCGCTTATCTAATTATAAGGAAAATCATAAAGTTCTTAAGAAAACAAATTTATAACGATGTTTTCTTACCATCGCCTGGCATTATATAAATAAAAATCATTTTTATATTATGAAGATCACAATTTCGTATTCGTCTCACATAACCGTAGCTATGAAAAATAACATGCAAATACATTACAGGTACGTATTATTCATAGAATATTAATCAAATTAATTTAAAATTATACAATGTTAAATTTAAAAATAGTAAACAAAATAATTATAATAATTGCAAACTACAAACTAGTAACTATATCATTTAAGAACTTCTAGACTGAGAAGAATACGTTTGATTGGTCATTTATGCAGTGCTACCTTGAAACCAGTAAAAGGTCTTTTATATTATGGGTTATTTTATTATTACCTAACTGTTGCCCGCGACTTCGTTCGCGTGGTTTTTGCAAAACCATCATCATCATCATCATTTTAGCCATAGGACGTCCATTGCTGAACAAAGGCCTCCCCCAATCACTTATCATCGGGGGGGTTGCCAATACTCGCCACGCTGGGCGGTCGGGTTGACGAGCGGTGTTTTTTATAAGATTTCGCACGCAGACGCTGCTGCCCGTCTCGTGCTATAGGAATTAATCGCCTCTTACGACAGTATGTTTATTGGCGGTAGGAAAGTGTATTCTTTACGGCCGTCCCTACATAGCACAATGCACAATTATCACACCACAGATATATAGGATATTTTTTTACATTATAATTGTTTGCCAACGGATCAGCGACATCTTACGGTAAAAAGCGCTATCTATTATGACAGCTATTTTACATTTTCCGGTTAAAAGTAACCTATATGCTATTCCAGAATTTAATCTATTTTTGTGCCAAATTTCATGCAGATCCGTTTAGCCGTTCGGAGTTAGTATTAAGCAGGCGTTTTCAGTTATATTGTTGTCTATGCCGTACTCAAATAACAAAGGGTTGCCCTCACACACCAATTACTTACTCAGTAAATTATCGTTGGGTTTGGAGCTATAAACTATAATTCTGATGAGTTTAATCTCTCCTAATTAAGTATGTATAATATACAGGGTTACATTTCACGGTAGTGCTAATTTTTCAGGGACCACTCAGAATCAGTAACTAAATCGATTTTTAATTTTTTGAAAAACAGAATACGTAGAAAATTTGCAACTAAATTAAATAAACTAACTAACTAACTCAATTAAATTGCACCGTACCTATGTACACTGCATGAGGTTCTTAAGCCGGCGTAAGCCTGTGATCTCTGATGAATGAAGGCGCATCTCGCGTTTTCTTTTTTTATCGAAAATTTTTATAAGTATGTTTTACTCCAAAAATACGACGGCTGAAATTAATTACGATAAACTAGTATTTTTATATTGTTCTATAGACCTTATTTTTCAAATTTGGCACTACCTTGAAATGTAACCCTGTATATTATTTATTTAATTTTAGTTTATAACGGTCACACACTAATTACAATAATTAAAGGCACAGTCTACTACATTATCGCACTAGACTAATAAAGGCATATTACTCGCAGTTGTTGCATTTTACTTAAGTAATATAAATGAATTCATTACAAATAATACTATTTCATTAATCAACCAATTCACACCACACACACCATAATTCAATTTCTATACATAATTCCATTGACTTATATAAAATCAATGCATAATTCTATATAATATTGTGAGCAACAATAAACAATTAGATTGAAATCATATTAGATATGTATGTATGTTCCGGCGTTTCTTCTCAGCACTTGCCAGATTGTCTGTGTCTTGTCTCGAAGCGCTAGTAAGGCCCAAAAAATAAGGAGACATGTTCTGCCTCATATGGGTCATTAATGTTATTATTGACGTTCATAAGTGGCAGTTTTCTGTCCTAAACAAACTGAATCAATGATTTTTGACTTTTGACTTTTGATATCTATCTGTTCCAAAATATATAATTTTCTAAATAATTTTCATATTTTTAATACTGAAAAGAAAATGTTTTCTTACTCCAACTACCATAAAGTAAACAAAGCTATATCCAGGTCATTAACTTATTAGATCTGCATTGTCTAAATGTTATTATCGGTCAACAAATAAATCATTTTAAATGCACCACAATTACCTTATGATGGCTATAATACAGAGGTTGCGTCAGATTGCTTGTTCCGAGCTGTATCAAGGCTAGAAGACAGGGATGGCCGAAGGGCAGCGATGTGGGTCACGCGCAGGTGACACGACTAGTATGCAGCGGCCAGCTTGCTCGTTAAAGTTATATAGAAATAAATGAATGCATTTATTTTAAAACTAAGATTCATTGATTAAGTATGTTAAACTAAGTTTCGTATAAGATCACGTAAAGCGTGGTAATATGTCAGAGGGTCAATTCCCGTAATTTGACAATAGTCGCAATCCGGTGTCGATCCGCTCCCAGTAACATTACGATCCCAAACGGTATTCTCGTAAACCGTAAAAAAATGCAATTATTGTTCGTAATGCGACTGAAAATGGTAGAAACCAAAATAAGATATTTTTTTGCTCTGTTTTTAGTCTTATTGGGATAGTTTTAATAATTTTACTTCAAATTGAAAGTTTACGAGAATACCGTTTGTGATAGTAATGTTACTGGGACCGGATCGACACCGGATTGCGACAATTGTCAAATTACGGGAATTGGGCCTCTGGTATGTGATCTCTTAACTCGTAAAATGTCGAGGCAGCAATAACAACAGTTTCACCCATTGTACTCATCGAACGGTAAAAGATAGTTTTAGGGTATCAAACAAATATAATCGGGCTGAAAATATTTTAGCATAGGTCGACGACGCTTTTCTAATTGTTATGTAATTTTTTAAATGACGTTATTAGGAATTAAGTTTAGAAGAAGGTAAATGCAAACATTATAGTATCTACCCCCCCTTAAAGTTGTAAATGAATGTACTTATGTACAAGTTTTTTTTTACTTGCTTAATCCTGTTTATTTCTCGTGGGTCCCCAAATGAGCCTGAGCCCGTTTTTTTTACGTGCTTAATCCTGTTTATTTCTTGAGGGCCCCTAAATTAGCCTGAGTCCGTCTCCTATTACTATTACTACTTGCATTGATTTGTTGCGTGAAAAATAACCAACTTTAATAGAGGCTAATGCACTTTTTAATTACAACAATCGCTTCAAGGTGTTCCTAAGCGCTTGTTTGGTTGAAATCCTTGGCTCCACAAACGGCTTGATCTGGGAACTGATAGATTTAGATAGCTTTGTTTTGTTAATGTTTATTGCTTCGTTCTTACGTAATGTTATCTATTATGCATTCGCTTTGAGGTTAATGAGAAGGTAGTGTTATTGTTACACCTACGTGATTGTGGAATGCAAGGCAAATCAATTGAATATATTCTTAAACAAATTGAATTGAAAAGTACAACCACCAATGTTATTACATATTGGATACTTAAATGTTATTTGTTAAGCAAACTAAAAATATTTTATTTTAAGTTTTTAAAACTAAGCACTACATGTAGCATAGAGTTAGAAGAAGGAATCTACTGTTTAAGTTTTTCGGGAAGGCGTCTGAAATTTCGTACCTTTCGCATTAGTTTCAATGTGTGCTTCAACGTGTTTAAGTGTGTGTTCAACGCTCGTGCCATTCCTCTACACGCACAGTTTTAGACAAGCCACCCGTTTAGGCTTGGCTTCTCTAGGTTCTAGGCTGTCCCGTTGTCTGTGTGTACAGTTCTAGTTAATGTAAGTGGCATGTCCGTTATATTTGGAATGTGCCAAAGCATAAGCCGCCGTATCCCTTTCAATATTCAAACGGGGCACTACCCACATCTCCAGCTTCATTCTACAATTTAATCTCAAGCTGGAGATCAGAAGTGAGCTTCCGTTTAATTAAGAAAAGAATTGTCGAGTTGAAATTCCTGAAATTCTTCTCTTTTATCAATGCATAAGTTAAAGTTTATCATTTTAATTATCTGATTCGACCTACCTACACGTTTGACGAGTTTAGCTAACCCTTTCTCTAACATTATTAATAAAAAACAATTTTTTGTCAAAGCTAGGCCATTAACTATTCACAAAATTATCTTAAGAATCGTACATTCCTCTGTGGATCCGAATCCCAATCGGTTACCATTCACCTGAGGTGCCTGAGGTGTCATTTTGGCGATTTGGCCGATCCGTCGGGCGCTGACTGCACAGCAATCATAGAAACAGGGAGAGGGCCTCTCTAACCCCCACCCTTACTCCGGTCAGGTTTGATGGAGGCGACCGTGTGTAGTCATGGAAGCACAACTTTTTGATAACATAATAAACTAAAAAAAATAGGTACCATAAAACAAGGTGGCTGGATATTTTTTTTTAGGACTTATGAGTTTTTTATGCTTTTGTGACACGTAAAAGATTTTTGTAATAATACGAATTACCCAACAAAGTTTATAAACAAATGAATTTGCGCCAGACATACTATTTACTATCCAATTTACGTCATTGGGTGAGAGGAACATAATAATGGATTTTTCCAAAAATGTACGATAGGTAAAGAATTTTCTTTTCGTTTTTGAGGTATTTATTTATTTTTATTACAACAGGCAAAGTTACAGTAAACAGATTAAAAAATACTCGTCCCAATTTTTTTTTCACCCTACCACTGCTTCGGGACAATATTGTGGGCTTAAGTTACGGAGGGGTGATTGAAGGCGCTTCAAATGTAGTAAATAATAATAAATATTGCACAACATCACAAACGTGCCGTGTGGGGACGACCGTAAAGAATACACTTTCCCACCGCCAACGGGAGGCTTGCCGTAATAGGCGACTAATTCATGTAGCACGAGACGGTCAGCAGCGTCTGCGTGCGAAATGTTATAAAAAACTGAGCTCGCGCGCCTGTCAAGCGTGGCTAGTATTGGCAATCCCCCCGATGAAAGTCATTGGGGGAGGCCTGTGTTCAGCAGTGGACGTCCTATGGCTGAAATGATGATGAATGATGATCACGTACATCCTATGGTGAGTAGCTAAAGCACTTGTGTTACAGGAATTAGAAACAACGACGGTAACATAACACCCAGACTCGAGACAATATAGAATCAGAATCAGAATAATTAATTTGCCATTGAACGAGTTACATATGAAGATCACAATTTTAAATTAGTCTTCCTTATTCAGCTATAGACAATAGCATGCAGACATGTTAACAGGGTATAAAAGTTACTTTTCTACATTGACCAACCGGGAATCGAACCCGGGACCTTAGAGATAGCGACACCGGTATGCTCGCCTCTCGGCTACAGAGGTCGTCTTTATAACCAGACGTGCCGCCTTTAAAATCATGGTGAAGCGTGACAAAGCGGTAGAAAGAAGAAAAAGATAATAGATGGATAGACATGCTTTATACCTTGTCCATTTTATATTGGATTCGTGGAGACTAACCAAACACGCCCCGTACGGTAACGCCGACTCCGCTCGCAGTTCCCACAGGAACGCTGACGATAGCAGCCGAATGTTTTACACGGGTTATCTGGATACGTGTGCCAACCCTAGAACCATTTATGTGGGGTATTAACAAACGTAAACTTGGATAACTTAGAATTATGTTCCATAATCTCGTCCTCATTGTGTACAATGTAGTACGCACTTTTTGCTACTGCACTGATTACAATCTTCAAAGTTAGGCGCGTGCATGAACGCGTCAATAAACTAAAAAATAAATAACCGGAACGTGCCCGCACCGTCACCTATCAATGTCATCTGTCACCTGTCAATGTCATTGTACTTTTTTGTACACAGCACTGAAGACATAAATATTTAGAATAAATTAGTTTTTAAACTAATTAGTGATTTACAGCTTACATACAAATGCAAAAAACCAAGAAGAAAATACAGTGATGTTTGTGTAAAAGTATGGTGGCTGGAAAACATAACTTGTCAGTTGAATTTGTGAAATTGTTGGACCGATACCTCGGCTCAATTATTACGATTACTACGATTTCTATCACCACCACAGCACACTAACTTTAGTGTTATTATATTTATAATAACATCACCATCACCATCATCTCAGCCTATTACAGCCCACCGCTGGACGTACGGGAAGGACGCAAAGAGCGCCAAGGAGTACGATCTCCTGCTTTGATACAAATGTATCTAGCCATATTCCCGAGTTCGTCGGCCCATCGAGTTGAGAAGCGTCCTACACTACGTTCGCCAAAACGTGGCCTCCACTCCAACAACATAATCAGACAGAAATTAATCATGAAAACAAGGAGTGTGTGTGACAGAGTTGCGTTATTCTTCAGCCCGCAAACGAGACAGAATGAATGACATCGGAGCTTTCACGGGAGGTTGGCCGTGGTGATCATTAAGTTCATTCTAGTTGTCTCTCATGTCTCAGAATGAATGACATCGGAGCTTTCACGGGAGGTTGGCCGTTGGTGATCAATATGTTCATTCTAGTTGTCTGTCATGTCTCCGAATGACTCCACAGAAACTGCTCTGTACAGAAGCACTGGCCTTTACGATGGAGTGGCCAGTGGGTTTTTGTTCAGTCTGAAGCGTCTCCTCGAGGGGTTCCTCCTTAGACGTAACATTATGGCTCTAGTCTTCATGAAGAGTTGACCATGAGACCGATACAATGTTGCACCAGAAATATACTACAAAGGATCTGTAATAGCATAAGGTAAGTTATTAATATTATAAAATTCTTCTAGCACATCATATGTACCGAGAGAACAATTATTCCTCTTTTCTGTCTCGCAGCAGAATTATAACACTTCCACTTGCTTTCACGAGGGGTTAGCCTGTGGCTTAAAATTTTTGTTATAATATTGCGGGTCTGCAAATCTTATAAGGTTGACCAGAGACCGACTTCATTAATTGAAGTTGAAAATATAGTCGAACACAAAAGTATCAAGACGATACATATCTTCGAATGCCACTGAAGAAAAAAAGAGAGGAGGGAGAATATGGGTACCGAGACCATGAGGTAATGCCCTCCGTCTTAGTAATTTTTTCAACTTAACACTTTGACTCTAAGGAGGCTATGAAAGAAGCTCCTTTGCCTGCTGATATTAAAGGCTTAAGGAATTCTGAGTCTTGTGTAAACAAGTCATATACTTACCTAGACAATTTCAGTCTTTTTATAAAGATTTTAAGTTTTTAATAATTTCATCAATTGTTACTATCAAATTGGGCCTTTGGCAACCATTAATGGTACCAAGACAATCTGTTGGTCTCAGATCTGCTTGTCTTATTCTGCCCCATTTATATACATACAAGTCAATGATAAATAGCGCTTTTACAAATTATGGTTTATCTCGGTGTGGATTTCCACAAGTTTTTTACCACAAGTAATTGAGATACTTCTTGATGTTGGCCCAAGAGGGCAAGACTTTATAAAGCATACCATAGAAAACAACCTGTTTACTCCAATAGTTCATGTAGTTATGACCATATTAAGTTTTTTTTTTTTTCTCTTATATTTTACTAAAAAGCTTAAATAAATAAATAAACATTACTTGACATTGCTAATTGATATCTGTGACTTAAAGATCATTAGTCCACTTGATTCGTGAAGTGCCTTAACGTAAAAGGTCCCAGGTTCGATACTCTGGTCGAATGACCCTGGCGAGATACATTGTCTTGTACCTCATAATACAGGGAAGTTGACTCCCTGTTTGGAGACCATGACAAATTGATGCTGGCTGGTGCATGTTTGTATGTTCCTATACAACTGATATGGTATCCCATTTGTGTAACTTATAATATTAGATCTGGTTACAACCGGGTAAACCTTAAATTCTCATAGTATCAAGCTTAATTCTCAAGATTCTATAATAATCTATGAAAGCAATTAAAATTTAACACTGTTACTGACTTAAGGTTATTATTCTAGCTGATCGCCATGGCTAGTTAGATTATTTCTAGTCTTCATCAAGTGAAATAAAGACACACTCAAGATGAGTGTTACTTACAAATAATGTGAGTGAAGATCACTGTTACAGAAATGGAAAAATAATTCTCCTTGTTATCAACAAGATAAAAATTACCATAATTAAAAACTTTTTTAACTGTAACTGTATGTTATATTCCAATATTTTCAGTCAGTAAAAACCCATGGAAAGATTTATGCAGCTTTATTTACAGGCAAAAATGTCGCACCATAATTGATCCTTATGTACTTGTTATAAGGTCGAAAACCAATTATTTTAATTTTTAAGTAGGTACCTGCTACCTTTGGAAAAGTAAGAGAAATTCAAAACTAGACACTAAGTTCCAATGATAACTTGAATTTTCAAATCTGACCTAAATATATTTTTAATATATTTTTGTTATAAACCATATATTTCTAGACATTTTATTATTTGTGAAAATGTTTGATACCAAAAATTGAAGACAAAGATAAATAATCATCCAATCATTAAATTATCAAGATACTAAAGATAGTAAATAAACTGAATTATCCCAGGTGGATAACAAAGGTTCATATTTAAATAGATGATTATAATAAAATATGATTTATTAAAACATAATTAAAAAAATTAAAATTGTATCCATGAAACTATAAACTTCATAAAAAATATACTATTGACTTAAAATTATTATTTAAATTGGCAATTAAGGTCAAGTACCTATGTAAGTCTATGTATAAATAATTTTATTAGATATTAAATTACCATGTAAAGCAAAAATGGAGATGATAAATAATGACAGAAAATTTCTAACTTAACTTAAATGAAAAAAAAAAAAAAAAAAAAAAAAAAAAAAAATTGATGAGACGATAGAGGCATTGATCAGTGGCAATAATTAAGGCAATGCAGGCAATAAATGTTGCCTTACCTTGTTATTGGACTAAGGCTGTAAGGCTGCTACAAGTATTTTGAGCCGGAGTAAACTTTCTATCTTATCCGATGTGATGTATTGGTAAATTATTACTTATTTAATTATTATTTTTTATTAGCTTACAAGAATTGACCAGTCATTGAATCTTTTTATAAATAAGTATTCAGACTGTTTCATTAACTTATTAATATCCCCTACCAGGGATCCACACATAAAGTGCAGGAAGTCTTATACTGATTTCCAGCCATACAAGTGTAACACATATAACGGTTTTCTAAGAAGATGAGTAAAAATCAATCTTTCTCAGTAAAATAATGTTGAAACTATTGTCAACAAAATAGGATCCCTACTGGAACAATACTAGTAGTATTTGTATATAATTTCCTTATTTATAACATATAATTAATGAAAAATTTGCGATAGTAAACATCCATATTATTTTTTTTTTTTAGTTTCCTTTACTTTGGGACTACACCTTGAACAGGAGTTATTAAGAATACCTAAGACTAATTTATTTGCATAAAAAATTGTATTACAGACAATGATAACTTAAAAGGTTACTAGATTTTCTTATTATATAAAATAAAATAAGTCTTTTCAGAAGAATTTCAGCTTAACTACCTACTTGCACATCGATAAATTTACCTTGTTAGGTAACCATATACTAAGTATGTACATACTACTGGATAAATGAGACGGATATTAATAGTTCAAACCATTGGCTCCATTTCCATGACAACTTATTAAACTAGCTGTTGCCCCGCGATTTCGTTTGCGTGATCTCTAGTTTATTCGTAAAGAATATACCTACTTAATAGCGCGGGGTATTTATTTAAAACTTTATTGCACAAACTTAAAAGTGTACAACAGGTGGATTATCAGTCTCAGTCCCAGCAAATCTATAAATTCATAAAGACTTACAGTTTTAACAAAAATAAAAGAGTATTGCAATTAAAGTAAAATTTGCTATTTTCGATTTTATAGAATTCCTACACATTTTTTGGCCCACCTGTATGGTATAAAATAGGTACAGGTTTGTGTCATCAAATGGGATGGGACTGTATCAATATACATGGTTGTATTAGCATACGGGGTTATATCATCATACAGGGTTGTATTATCATACAGGGTGTATCATCATACAGGGTGTATCATCACACAAGGTGTATCATCATACAGGATTGTATCGATATACAGGGTTGTATCGATATACAGGGTTGTATCGATATACAGGGTTGGTTGATTAATTCCAATGAATTAATCAAACAACTATATCCTTGTTAGATAAAACTTGAATTAAGCATCTACCAATAGATAGTTAATAAAATAAAGTTTTATCATGTGCGAAGACTTTAGCAAATCATATAAATGATCATAATAAATGTTTATATTGTTTTGTCGACACAACTTTCCTCTTTGAACATCTACATTGTACACAATGAGGACGAGATTATGGAACATAATTTATATGATCGGACTAACTTACCTAGTGACGTCCGATCCTCAATTATGTGAAGTAATCTCGTCCTCATCCTATCCCCAGCCCGACCCAGTTAGTATGTATTTATCAATCCTTAAAGTACAAAAAAGATTATATGCTATAAATACCTACATACTACTTAGTTTCCCTTCTTTTTGAAAGTTGTGTCCAGTTTTATCCTTTGAAATAATGACATTGACAGGTGACAGATGACATTGATAGGTGACGGTGCGGGCACGTTCCGGTTATTTATTTTTTAGTTTATTGACGCGTTCATGCACGCGCCTAACTTTGAAGATTGTAATCAGTGCAGTAGCAAAAAGTGCGTACTACATTGTACACAATGAGGACGAGATTACTTCACATAATTGAGGATCGGACGTCACTAGGTAAGTTAGTCCGATCATATAAAATAGCTGACTTAATCTTATAATAAAGAGTGATGGAAAACTTGCACCAAAATAACCTTGCTGCCTTTGCCAAATCAGAATTTTCTTATTTATTTATCTTTAAAGATAATGTATACCTAGTAGGTATTAAAGCATTACAAGTTTCATCTATTAGTTTTTACAGTAATATATTGACGAAATAGAAATGCAATCAAAACTCATCATCATCATCATCATTTCAGCCATATGACGTCCACAGCTGACCTGAATATAGGCCTCTCCCATAAAAGAAAGAAAAGGCTGTTATAATAATGATAATATGACCAAAGCAAATGCAGAAAACAAACTTATATTTTACTACAAACATAGACGAAAGTTGCTGAAACTCAACTAAGTTTAATACAATACTGACTCTATAAAGACCACTGCAGACTGCATTACAGATATTTCGAGAACCACTCTGCGAGCCAAAGCATAATCCCTAAAATGAGTTACGCCTAAGGGATACTAGATGTATAGTTGTAGGGTGGCCATATTTTACTAAATAAATATTGTTTATTTATTGTTTCTCTGTACTGTTTTTTTTGTGTGGTGTGCAATAAAGAGTATCTATCTATATATCTATCTATTGGACAACATCACATACATTACTCTCATCCTATGGTAAGTAGTCAAAGTACTTATGTTATATACCGTCCCGCTCATGGCGTTCGGCCGGAATGATCGGTAATGCCTAGTGTGACTGGCGGCCGTGACGATTTCTTAATGCATAACTATTATATCTATATAACACACAATTATGTTCTTTTATTCTCCATGCGAAACCCAATATTTATTTAAGTAATAATTATAACCTGTTAGGTAACTATCTGTTTGGTAAGTAAACTTTCTATTCATTCGTTACGTACCTACTGCTTATTGTCTTTAAGTTTATTTCTTCTTATATTTCATATGCATATTATTTAAGTTTAGTAGGGCGGCTGTCCGTCCGTGTACCTCACTCAGCGGGGCCTACTGAAAACCAGCGTCCGGGCCTACTCAGACCGTGGCTCAAGCTGAGTGGGGTCCCATTATCCTGGACATCACAGGCACATAGTGGCACCGCTTGGTTTACTCGTTTTTCAATTTTTTCTTTTTTTTTTCTTTTTCTTGTTTTAATTTGAATATTTATTTATTTTATTTATTATTTAAAACTTTATTGCACTAATAGTGTACAAAGGGTGGACTTAATGCTAATAGCATTCTCTGCCAGTCAACCGTTGGGTCATGCAGAAAGTTTTCAATTGGTGCGGTGCAGGTAACAGATAAAATAACATAAAAGTTTAAATAATTCAACAATAAACTAAATTTAATATACTTGAATAAATTATTAATAATAAATAAATAATAATAAATACAGATATATCTAAAATACATACAAATTAATAATATAGGTGCAATTTATCTATTTTAAGAATTGTCTAACCTTATTCCTGAAAATGATCTTCGAGTCCGACTCCTTGATATCGAGGGGAAATGAGTTCCAAAGTCGTGTCGCCCTCCGAGAGAAAGATTTAGAAACGAATGTAGAACGATGTGCAGGTGTACCCAGCCGAAGATTTTTAGAGGAACGGAGAGAGCGGTCATGAGATTGGCATAGATACGAGAACATATTCTTGAGATATAACGGTGAGGAGGGATTGTTAAGAATGCCGTATATAATGCCAAGAATTCGAAAATTTCTACGCTGACGGATGGAAAGCCATTAAAGTTGGGATCTAAAGCTGGAAACATGATCGTATTTGCGGAGGCCGAAGATGAATCTGATGCAACTGTTAAGAAGGCGTTCGAGCTTTTCAGTGAGAGCCTCCGAGAGGTTTGAACAACAGGAGTCAGCGTAGTCGATGATAGGAATGACGAGGGTTTGTACAAGCATAAGCTTAGTCTTGAAAGGAAGAAAGAATTTGAAACGGTAAAGACTCCTAAGGCAAGTCATTACCTTTCGGCTAACTTCAGCAACGTGAACAGTCCAGCTAAGTGTTGAGTCGATCATGAGGCCCAAATTCTTCACACTGGAACAGTACGGAATTGAGGTGCCTTTGTACACGACCGGTACAAGATAATCAGCACAAATTTTAGACAAAAGTCTAGAACTACCTATAATGATAGCTTGACACTTAGAAGGATTAACAGAAACACCAAAGTCACGTGACCAAGAGGATATGTTGTTCAAGCTATCATTTATTAAGCCGATGGCAGACGATATTTTAGCGACATCAGAGTGCACATACAGTTGTAAGTCGTCAGCATACAGATGATAAGAGCAGCGGAGGTTAAGGTTAATTAGGTTTATAAAAACTGAGAATAGCACGGGAGAGAGTATGCCACCCTGCGGTACACCAGAAGACAAATTAAACCAGTCGGAGTTGGAGTGCCGAGTTTTGATTGATTGCTGGCGACCACGCAGGTATGAAGAGAACCATTCGATGGTTTGAGTAGACACCCTGAGATGAGAAAGAACAGCAAGAAGAAGATCATAGTCCACGGTATTTAATGCATTAGAGAAGTCTATTAAGACAAGAAGAGTGATTTTAGAAGAATCCATACCTTCCCTGATATCTTCAGTTACCTTGAGAAGAGCAGTGGTAGTACTGTGAGCGGGGCGAAAACCAGATTGAAGAGGATTTAGCAGATTGTTCTGAGAGAAATGGAAAGATAATTGTTTTAGAACACAAGACTCGATTATTTTTGAAAGGAAAGGTAAGATAGAAATAGGTCGGAAGTGGTTTGGTGTGGTGGGATTGCGAACCTTGGGAAGTGGGCAGACGAGAGCCTTACGCCAGATGTCGGGAAACTGACCAGAATCCAGTGACCAATTAATGATGTGCGTGATGATAGGTAAGATAATCTTGGTCAGCGGCGCGATCATAAGACGGCTGATGCCATCCACTCCGGTTGCCTTGGAAGTAATGGACGAAATGGCTTTACTGATTTCAGTGTCAGTAACAGGAGAGAATGAAAAGGGGACTATGTCAAGAGTAGGGAGAGAAGAGATATATGCTAGAGTGTTTGGTTTTAGTTAAAGCATCGAGTGTTGGCAGATCCGTAAAATGCCGGTTGATATCATTAAGGTTTAAAGAGATAGGGATGTCATCAGACTTCGACCTGCCAATACCGAGTGAATTAAGGAATTTCCAAGCATTCAAAGCAGAAGAGTTGTTGATTTCGGTGTGGATATGACGTCGTTTAGCTGCTCGAGTCATCTGGTTGCACCGATTTCGCGCAGTTTTATATGCAGTCCAGTTGCTGTCAGACCTATCCTTCTTAAAATTCCGGAAGGCCTTATTACGCCTAGACATGGCCATGCGGATACCCTTAGTTAACCACGGCGCTGGCGGTCGCCTAATGCGAACTGTATGAATAGGTGCATGTTTATCAAATAGATCCACAATGCTTTTCGTGAACAGGTCCACTTTAAGGTCGACTGTGGCAGCAGCTTCCACCTGATCCCAGTCAATCAAAGACGCGTCTCGTAATAAGTTTTCAGTGTTGATACGTCCGTAACTTCTCAGCTGAACTGTTTGCAGCTTACTCTTAGGAGGTCTGACTCTATAGGAGAGGTAGAGAAGATCATGCCTAGAAAAACCAGGAGCTATTAATTGACCATGATGGATTACGAGATGAAAATTATCACTAGAAACCAGAGCGTGATCGATCCAAGTGTCACAGGTATCAATATTATGGTGCGTAGGAAAAAATGGGAGGTGTAGGAGACCAGTTGCCTTAAAGAGATTCAAGAGTTTTAAGGATCGAGATGAGTCTTTAGAAAGGTCAGTATTGAAGTCGCCCATGATGACGTGGTGAGAGTAATCAGTGCTAACAGATTCTAGGGCGAGTTCGAGCTGAGAGAAGTAATCGATCGCAGGAGATGATCTGAGATCGGAGGATGAATAATGTTTTTATTAATGTTAATGAGAGAATAGAGAAAAGTTATTTTTCAATATTGATTAAACGGGAAGCGGTACCGAGCTTAGGCCCACTTAGGCCCACAGTCTTGCATACTCTGCAACCTTGAGCTTCCATGTGAGGCCCACAATGAGAGGCGCTTTTTCTTCAAGTTACAATATCTGCCAGTGCTACAACGGTATTCTTGCCAAAGAACATTGGGGATAAGTTAATACTTATCCAACTTTTTTACGCTACATAATAATCTGACATTTGGTATTAATTTAACAAAAGTCAGCTTACATTTGGTATGAATATACCAAATGTCAGCTTAAAAAAGTCCTATGCAATTTTGTCAACTTACTATTTGATTGAATAATCTTTTAAACCTTATACAAGTCATAAATTATTTATTGGTATTTAAGTAACAGTAAAATCAAGAAAAAATTGTCCTAAAAAAATCCACAACTTGGCTTTCCTCTTCATGCAACCTTCGATCCGATAACCTCAACTCAATAACCCGTGCCAATGTGTTCGCCCGCACTCTTACTTTTAAACTATTTACTGTAACGACATTGGCTGGGTGACCGCTGGAAAAACACTGAGATGGGTAAGAATTGAGTTTTAGTTTTGTAATGAGATTTGGTCACTTAAGTTTCTGAGAAGTCTTTGGTAATAATCTTGAGAAGCATCAAGATTTGATATCTTACATTTTTTTTAAATATAATCTTATGATTTTCCTAAAATTGTAAACTAAAGGCATAAAAAATATTATAGATTACTACAGATTATCTAGTGAAAATAAGGCCGACATTAGCTATATCATTGCAGTATTACGTTTTACACCAATTAGCTAGCCCCAAACAAAGCAAAGCTTGTACTATGGCGACTAGATAATGGATAAAAATACTTAAATACTTTTATAAACATCCATGACTTAGGTACAAATGCTAGTTCTCATCATACAAATATTTGCCCCTTGCGGGATTCGAACCCGCAACCGCTGGTTTTGTAGTCCGGAGCGCGAACAACTACACCAGGCGGTCGTCATTATTGTTGTTATTTTTGTACTTACATATTCAAACTTTTTAATATTGAGTTAGTTAACTAATATTTTCCTAACTTGGCCTGCACTGCTGTGTGCGCTTTAATTACATAGTCATAATGTAAAAATCAGTTTCCTATGCGTGATTGCACTGATATCGTGACTACGCATCGTTACAAATAACATCCTATTGTTTTTAGAAACAACAAAATGAGCCTTATAATTTGCGAGCTAAAGTTTGTTTTCCTTAAAATTTAATCAACATAAAGGATGGTCAAGGCCCGTATTACAAAACATTACTTTGTTACGAGGCTTGTCCCTTGTCAAATGTTTTCACTATATTCAAACCATAGTATTCTAACTGGTTGAGCATGTAAAATGGTACTGATAGTACATTTGTAATATCCCACTATAAATGTGTTTAGCTATTTACCTTTTGAACACATCAAGAATTTAGTCATCACATCACATCAGTTAGTAGAATTTGAGTAACTCACATCTACAGAATTACGTAATTTCACATAATACGGTATTTTAGAAAACTAATCAATTTCGGATCAAGTGGATCTATTTGGTTGTTCTCTGAGTGAGTTCACAAGGGCTGCGCTGTTTGTAATTTGTTATTTATAGGTTTAGGATAATAATAAAATTTGTGTTTGTACTATCGCATTAGGCACTATAGCCTGTAATGGTAGCTATAAGTTTAGATTGAAATAAAAAAATAAAAAATTGACATACTTTTTAAAAACTATCTTAACGCTACTCTTCGTTTGGATAATATAATTTGTATGGCGATAGCAAACTATGACGTCACTGTTTACCTAACTCAACGGACTAACTTTTTATTGATTTAAGAACAATTGGAAATCAAATTTTTCAAATTAATTATAATGTGCCGGGTTATTAGTCCAAAAATAAGGTGACAGTTTTAATTGTTGTCTTAGAATTATTTAAGAATGGTGTAAACAACCCTATTATGACGTGATAAAAATACATACGTTAACCCTATGAGGGAGTAAGTTAATAATCAGAGTTTTCCTAATGTTCAAGCATTCTTCGTACTAATTTTATAAAAATCGGTTTAGTGTTATTACCGTTAAAGTGATACAAACAGTTACATTTGGATTTGTAATATTATTTGGATTTTGATTATAAAAGGTAAGGCTTGTTAATACGGGTCATAGAATCTCCGTTTAGGTATTAATCAAGGCTTATTTTAAGGTTAATTTGGAAAATGGTTAGGTTTCGGATTACGGAGGTTTTATGGGATGGGGCCTGCAAGAGCCGCCTAGGGGCTTCCAACAATTTCATGGCAGCTAATTTTAATTGCTGCGTCCAGTAATTTTGTTTTAAAATTATACTCATATTAAATTATAAAAGTACGTATCCGTTTTATTAGAGATGCTGTGAGAGTAAACAAACAAGAGGGAAAATACTAATTAGGATAAGGTAAAATGGTTTAAAAACGAACACAAATTAAATTGATATTTTTAGAGTTCCGTACCCTAAGGTTAAAAACGGGAAAAACTAGAAGGGCCCAAAAAATAAGGAGACATGTTCTGCCCCATATGGGCCAATAATGTTATTATTGACGTTCATAAGTGGCAGTTTTCTGCCCTAAACTGAATAAATGATTTTTTACTTTGACTTTATTTATTTATTTATTTATTTAGACTTTATTGCACAGATTAAAAAATCATACCAAAGGTGGACTTAATGCCATGAGGCATTCTCTACCAGTCGACCATTAGGCTAAACAGAGACGTTTTGTGGGCGGTGCGATATAGGCGATACAAATTCAAATGAAAGGTAATTGTGAAATTATTTTTGACTTTGACTTTGACTTTGGGACCCCATTACTAAGACTCCACTCCGTCTGTCTGTCTGTCACCAGTCTGTATCTTATGAACCGTGATAGCTAGACAGTTGAAATTTTTACAGATGATGTATTTCTGTTGTTACTATAACAAAAGATACTAAAAACAGAATAAAATAAATATTTAAGGGGGTCCCATACGATAAACGTGACTTTATTGCCGTTTTTTACTTGATATTAATAAAGGCAACAGGTAAACGCTTGAAATATTTACAGAAAATTCAGTTGTATATTCAAAAATAAATTATTAAATTAAAATAAAATATATTAAGGGGGTCCCATACAACAAACGTATTTTTTTGCCTTATTTTAAATAATATAGTGTATTTCTGTTGCCTTCTCTATTACAATACAGTGTCTAATGTTGTAAAGATAATGGTACGGAAGTACCGGTTTTTTTGTTATAAACAGGTTAAAGTTGAGATTTGTACTATGTACAACCGTTTGAACAGGTTAGTGTAACAAACATACAAACCTGTCATACAAACTTTCATATTTTTTTCTATATATTTAATTTATGATATTACTAATACTAAAATGGTGTCATTCATAGCCATACTTTTGAAAATATTACGCTCATGTACCGCTGTTATAATCTTTGTAGAACGACGACGACCTCTGTAGCCAAGAGGCGAGCATACCGGCCTTGGTGTCGCTATCTCTGAGGTCCTGGGTTCAATTCCCGGTCTGTCAATATAGAAATATAACTTTTCTCTATTTTCTCGGGTCTGGGTGTTGTGGTACCGTCGTTGTTCCTGATTTCTGTAACACGCTTTGGCTACTTACCAAAGGATCAGAGCGATGTATGTGATTTTGTCCAATATTTATTTATTTATTCATAGAACCTGAACACGTCTCAACGGTCCCAAAACCTACGTACCTCCAAAATATTGTTAAACTTTTGTTTTCCACAAGGAATTAAGGCAGTTATTAACTGCAGACGGAAGTGGCTCGACGTTACAGCGGTTCCGGTCTCGCGTGCTTTGGGACGTTACCGTAAACTTTACTTAGTACAATGGCGGCCAAGGAAAGTGTTACAAGTTTCGCTAAATAATCATTACTTCAGCCATAGGACGTCCAGTGCTAAACACAGGCGTCCCGCAATGACTTGCCGATACTCGCCACGCTTGGCAGGCGGGTTGGAAAGCGCAGTTTTTTGTGTTGCAGGAATTAGGTCCATTGCTGCAGGAATTAGTCGCCTCTTAACGACACGCCTCCTGTTGGCGATCCCCACCGTGTATTCTAATATATATTCTAAATATCGACACCAACTGTAAAAATATGATAGATATAGCCGCCATGTTGATTAGTCGTCACATATTAAGATCGCTGTTTCGATAAAAATTCAAAATGGCGGCTAAATCTATTATGTTTTTAATGTTGGTGTCGATATGTCGCTATATCATATCGTGTTTTGGTAGACATGCTAGGGGCTGATGTGAATAAATTATGGTATTGAAAAGTGTATATTTTTAGTTAATCTTATTAAAACCAAGGTTATGCTTAATGAACATGTTACTCCGGTACTGGTAGCTGTTAACGAGGATGCTCTTGAGATTTTTCAAGAATATGTTTACTCAGAAAAAATGCAGTTTATTAAAAATTTGGTAAAAAGAACTTCTGAAGATGATCTAGCAGGAGAATACAACTGAACTTGGCAGAATTTAAAAAAACTTAGTCGTGTCTTTTCATCGCCATCCCTCGATAGTTGGAAGACGAAAATCTTCAATGTCTACGTCTCGTGACATACGGACCCGAGAATCGGACATTCGGATGTTTAATTTATAATGCTGAAGGTACTTGTAGCTCAGTAGTAATGGGCTAATTTCCTGAATAAAAGAATTAGTGCGTCAGTTAGATTAACAGACAATATTAGACACGTATTTTTTATTTTCTCGATCAAACAAAAAATGAGGATGATATAGCCCGTTAAAGTTCCGCGTAACGTCACTCCTTGCGACACTTTTTAGCAAGGCATGACGTTACGTGCTCAATTTGATGCGCTTTATCTTCGTCATTTTTTGTTTGATTGACAAAAGACAAAATATAGGTCCAATATTTTTTGTTAATCTAACTGACGGACTAAATAGAATAATCTTTTTTTGACCCAGGAAACTAGCCTATTACCAAAGTTAAGCTACACACGCTACGGGTGTGAGTGGATGGGCGACTATTCTGACCATATTTAGTGACATTCAACACGAGCATCTTCGTGCTTCGGAAGGCACGTTATAAGTTGGTCCCGGCTTAATTACATCTGACAGTAAGGTTTAGTCACTGACCTTACGACACCCCTCCACCAATCCCCACTGGGCCCGCGTGCTAGAGTATGGCAAAAACCACCTCATAGTTAAGGTGAGATATTGTTGTGCCCAACAGGGTCTATAGTGATCTGTTTTATGTACTTCTGTTGCCTTGTATTTACAACACCTATGTAACATTATAGAAAGAAATATATTAAATAGAATATAATTGAAGTCTGTGCCCCACAGTGGAACGTATATAGGCATACAAGCTTTACTTTTTTGAATTTTGTGTTTGTTTAATATTCTATCTAGTTTAAAAACCTAAAGCTTAGCACTTGTAAAAATGCCATACGGTTTTATAACAATTTAATTAATTTCAACTTCATTTGGTTCCATAATAACTGTAAATAAGCTTTTAACCATCTCCGGAAGCATTTTAATCGTAATTTCCATTTAGCTTTTTCCGGGATTGTTTCATTTCTTCAATGCACATTACATTTTATTGCTTAATAACGGCAAAGGGTAAGGTTATTTCCGTAAGGAGCTTTGTCCATTGCGTATGGTGGGCTGTTCCCACTTGGTCATATTACCGTTTGAGCACAACGTATTTTATCAGATTAGTTCAGTCAGAGTCAAAGAATAGCCTTATATCCATGGGTTCGCGTCCAGGTACATCTGGATATTTCAGAATAGAATTAAGGATTTATTATCTACAAAAAAACATTGAGAGGTAACTTGCAAATACAGATAGCAAAGTATGTGTTGCCATAGTCAAAAATTGTGTGGTTCCTCTTTCGAACGGGTAAGGAGGACAGATGGCAATCGCTACAATGTAATGTCCAGACTTGTCGCACCTCGGATCATGGTCAAGCGTGTCCCGACTATAAAACGGGACAAATCACTAAGAGCCTTGCAAAACATTTTTATATGGTGATAATAGTCTTATGAAGGAGTTCCGTAATTACATTATTTTTATAACAACTTCAATGTTTTATATTTCACCATAAAACTGTTGGCTTAATTGACACAAAATACCCGTCGGGCCACGGCAATGAGACACAATATTTTATTATACCGCGGTCACATGTGGCCCATGTTTGAGCTTGACAGATTAATCTGAGATTTATAACGGTTATTCTATTTGATGATAAAGCTGACTATACCTTTTCTATTTTTTTTGTGCAATAAAAAGAATAAATCTATCTATGTCTCTTTTTTAACCAACTTCTACAGGTAATATTTTTGTTGCATAACTTTTTATTGGGTCATCACATTTTTATGATTCAGTTTTACATTAATACTTAAGTTGGTCTTATTTAAAATACATCTAGTTTGGTCAGTATAAAGATGGGCAATACGAGCGTTTTAATTAACCATAGAACTGTTAGATTTTTTTATCAGCATAAATGTGTTTCTTAATTGGCCCAACCAGATTGAATAATGATTAATTTCCTCTTTTTAGTTGGTCAGGTTTTTTTTTAAAGATTTTTGAGCTCAAATGGTAATGTGCCGAAATGAGAAGTACGTACCTTTATAGGCCAATTATGTCCCAAAATACCGACCGGTTTTGGTTTTATATTCTTATTTATGTACTTGTTTTCGGGTGATTTCAAAAATAGCAAGCAGGTAATACAATAAGTAAATTTTATTAAAAAAAATAAAACCGACTTCAAAACACTGAAATGCTAAAAATAATCCTAACACTTAAGTACCTAATCAGTTACTTTTGGAGTCGGTGCAAACAAAAACATTGAATCTCTCATCGGCTGGCACCGACTCCAAAAGTAACTGATTAGGTACTTAAGTGTTAGGATTATTTTTAGCATTTCAGTGTTTTGAAGTCGGTTTTATTTTTTTTAATAAAATTTACTTATTTCATCAATTTTTAGTGATAAATTCTAATCTAACTGCTGAACACCGATTTCATCCCCTATTTTCCTACCCTTAGGGGTGATTTTTATTTTGTAAACTTTTAGCATATTATCTTTGAAGTATAAGCTATTCAATAAAACAAAAATCATCAAAATCGGCTCATATTTGTCGAAGATAGGTAACAAGAACCACAACCAAAATACTATCTGGGTATATATTTGTTGATTTTCTCAAAAAGTTCTAAATCAATTTCGATAAAATTTATATGGGACCACCTCTGAAGTATGATCTACCAAACAAAAAAAGAATCATTAAAATCGATTCATAATTGGCGGAGTAATCGCGTAACAAATATACAAAAAAAAAAAAAAAAAAAAAACATACAGTCGAATTGAGAACCTCCTCGTTTTTTGAAGTCGGTTGAAAATAAACCTCATTTTTGTTGAAAAGTATTATTGTTATACGCGTGTCTTGCGGCTTACGTAGGATTCTGTGGGTCGAGTCCGAAACATGATAAATGTGTGTCCATGTCCAGAAATGTTTGTACAAAAAAGATATGAATGCTTTTAAATGTTTTCGAAATAAATGTTCTGGTATAAGTTCAGCATTCATAGGTTTAAACTGCAAATGTTTGTGTTCTAAACATTGACATCTGTCATGGATGTTTAAAAAAAATATTTTAGTATTTTTATGCGTTAACAAGTCACGATATTTTACAAGATTTGCTTAGCTTAGGTCTAGATAATTGGTGTGATGGTTGTTGGATGAATTTATTTATTCTACTAGTTGCCGATAGACGTTGTTTGGTTCAAATTTGACAATGTCAAACGATATTTGCGCCCGTATTAACAAAAATCATACACTTTGAAAACGCTACAAAAATTACGTTCAAAATATTGTTTTTTTTTTATATTTTCAAAATGTTGCCTTCATAAGATCCTCGGATTTAAAGAACTATTTAAAAAAAATTGCCGAGTTGGTTCAGCCCCGCTTATGATTATTGCGTTTAGAAACACGTTTAGCCATTCATTTTTATTTATAAATATTATCTTATGACTAGAGAAATAATTGCTTCTTTATTCCGAATCCGTTATTGTGACTATTCATATAGATCAGTATATACGAAATAATTATATGATGTGGCAATGACAGGTGATGTCAGAGTTTTTTAACCTTTGTTGGCCGGTTATATTACAATTATTACGTATTCATTAACCTTGCAAATCTTGACCTCGTTTACTTTAAACAATTATAATAATACGAGTATTAGTATTTTGTTATTTTTTGTGCCCTATTTCTCTGTCCGCCACTGTAAAAATAAGTTTAGTAGTAAACATGGCCAGCATTCCACGGACAGACAAACAAATAAAGGGAACTACGCTCCCCCCGGCTAAAGTGCTACTTTCGTTTTAATTTTTTATGTCGCAGCATAAGTTTGAATTTTTTTGTTATAAATTTTAGCCGATTTAGGGCTGAAAATATACTCAAAAGTCAAAAATCATTTATTCAATTCAGGACAAAATTGCCACTTATGAACGTCAATAACAACATTATAGGCCCCTAGGGGGCCAGAACATGTCTCCTTATTTTTTTGGGCCCTACTAGCGCTTCGAGACAAGACACAGACAATCTGGCAAGTGCTGAGAAGAAACGCCGGAACAAACTCAGTCACCACTAGCTGCCACACAAAAAATATAAATCAAAATAAACAGGTAGGTACATCAGTTTAGTGCAGGCTGGACTGACCATACATTCTTGTCATCAAGATAGTCTTGAATTTTATAATACCCCTTAGACATCAGTGTAGTTTTGACATGTGACTTAAATTTATTAATAGGAAGTTTGGTAACATTGTGAGGTATATTATTGAAAAATTTAATACAATTTCCCAAGAATGAATTACTTGTTTTGGCCAATCTAAAGTTTGGGACTACAAGTTTGTTTTTGTTTCTGGTGTTATATGAATGAATATCACTTTTCTTTATTAAAAAATCTAAATTTTTGCGTACGTACATGATATTATCAAATATGTATTGAAAGGCCACAGTGAGTATGTTAATTTCTTTAAAGAAATCTCTCAGGGATTCACGCGGACTAAGTTTGTATATAGCACGAATAGCTCTTTTCTGTAAAATAAAGATGGTATCGATGTCCGCAGCAGAACCCCACAAGAGAAGACCATAAGACATAATACTATGAAAGTAGCTGAAATACACCAGCCTTGCCGTTACAACGTCAGTTAGATGTCTAATTTTTCTAACCGCAAAGGCAGCCGAAGCAAGTCTCCCAGCCAGAGTGTCAACATGTGGTCCCCATTGCAACTTCGAATCCAATGTAATGCCCAGAAAAACAGTGGAGTTTGATAGATCAAGTTTTTCACCATTTAGTAAAATTACTGTGTTAGCTTGTTTCACGTTAGGCATAGTAAATTTAATACATTTGGTTTTTTTTGTATTAAGAAGTAAGTTGTTACTTGTGAACCAATTTAATACCTTAGAGAGAGCTCCGCTTACATCGTCAAATACCTCTTTGCCTCTTTTTAATTTGAAGATCAAAGAAGTATCATCAGCAAACAGAACTATCTCACAGGAGTCTTTAGAATAGAAAGGGAGATCGTTAATATAGATCAAAAATAGCAACGGTCAGAATATTGAGCCCTGGGGCACTCCCATTTGAAGCGGGGCGCCAGAAGAGTTAGTACCATTAACGTTTACTATTTGTAATCTGCCTGAGAGGTAAGAATTTAACAATTTTGATGCGTTATTAGATACACCGTAATGTTTTAGCTTCATAATAAGTGTTTGGTGATCGACACAATCAAAAGCCTTCGATAAATCACAGAACACACCTATCGCATCATGCTTATCTTCATACGCATCCAAAATGTGTTTGACAAGTGCCACCCCAGCATCTGTTATATTTCTACCTTTAGAAAAACCAAACTGTTTCTCGTGCAGTAAATTGTTAAGTTTAAAATGGGAGAGTAATTGACTAAATAAAACTTTTTCAAAAATTTTACTAAAAGCAGGTAGAATGGAAATTGGCCTGAAATTGCTTGGGTCACTTTTTTCTCCTGATTTGAACAAAGGTATAATCTTTATCTACTTTTTTCTCTACGACTTTTTGTAGAGCAAAATTACATTTTCAGCCCAGTTAAAATTGGACTCAGCGAATATTCAAGTCATAAAATAGCTAGATTTAAATAAAACAATGTTTTGATAAATATTTTCAAAGTAAGACTAAAAATGTAAGATAATTACTAAGATGCTAGTAACCCTCTCCCTTACCAACCCACCATACGCCATTGATTATTACTGTTTTAATAAGAAATCAAATATACGATAAAAAGCTAAAGAATTATGTCCAGTAACTTAGTAAGTAATTCCTCTTGTGAAACATACTACATTATTTTTTTATTTTTTTATAATAAGGTACAGCTTCAGAAAATAAACTAAAAAGCATACATACGACATAGGCAACAACAATACACAGTGTTATGTCAATGTTTACATGATACCAATGAATAAGGAAACTTTACACATAACTCCCAGAATAGTTCTGATAGCAAGTTATGTCAGGATAAATCAACCCAATAAATTTTGTTAGCACCATTTACTGTTTCTGCTTGGTGACCGACGTAAATAAGCCTTCCTACACAATCTGGGATTTGTCGCATCACGCACATTAGTTGTAACATAAATACCTGTCGTCAAAAAACAAACTTTCAACCGGCCAATCTGGAAGTCACTGGGGGAGGCCTATGTTCAGCAGTGGACGTCCTATGGCTGAAATGATGAAAAAATTGAATTTGAATTTGAATTACCTGACACGATTATCGTCTCTGTCTTTTAAAAAGTCTTTCAGAAACAAAACAACATTCCACCGCACACACGGCACACACCACAGGTGTCCAAAACTCGGGCGTCTCCTCGTTTTAATTAAATGTAGTACCTATGCATACTGCATGTGTTGTGTCCACTATCTCCGGGGGAGATTTGTAACTGGCTTTTATCACGCTAGAGAATACTATTTTGGTCAGTGAAAACATGCCGTAAATAATAAATATCTTTATTATCATATCTGACTACGTTTTGATGACTAATGAATAAAAACCTTTAGTTTTATATTAGATATTTATTCGCATATGAAAAACAATAGTGTATTATCTCAAAAAGTTATGTTTTTGAGATACAGCGTTTTTAATATTTTGCAAAATCTGAATCTATAGCTTGATTACAATCGTGCCTAAAGATACATTCTTATTATTTTAAGTGTATTTTTTATAACTTTGATGCTGATACCTTTTATTTCATACTCATTACGTTTCCAAAATTATAACCAGTGGTTGCTACATACCGGCTGGAGAAGAGAAAAATGCGGAAAAAACTCAGTCATCTTTGTCAGCCTTTTTACAGGAACATGACATAGTCTATTGTCGTTTCTGCCAGCACAGTTTTTGGTACATAAAGTTGATTTTATTAGCGAGATAATTACATCTTAATAAGACCACTTACTATTTACTACAGTTTCCCCATCTAGAACCTTGCGATCGTGTCCTAAACAATTACTATAATACTTTAATGATCGCATAAATACATCGATTTGAATACCGCTCCAGAGATAATAGTTTCGCAACTGATTTGCAAGTTAATCGCGCAAAATAGCGATTGTTTTGCACAAACACTCGTAAATTGTTAGCGTAAACATGAGTGATTTTCAAATGACTGTTAATAGCAGCTTTGTGATTAATTAAAGGAAAAAAACATGTGCAAAGTTAAATTTTAAATGTTTATTTTACAATTATGCTTGTTGATCAGGTGAGACTACAAGTATTATTTTGCTGTCCGGAAAATCGTCGTAGGCTACATGTACATTATTTATCAGATAATGTTGGAGTGTAATTACTGCTTGATAAAATAATGTTTAATTATAAAATATTTAATTATAAAATAATAAGACATTACGAGACAATCTAAATTTTTTGGGGCAAGTCACTAAATTAATTGACCTACGTAAAGATATTTTTTTTTTATTCTTATTGTATTAAAAAATTGAACTCGTGGAAAATTTACAGATTAGTCAGTTAAATCGCACCGTATGTGCACTGCTTAAGATCCTTGTTAAAGCGGCGTCGGAGTACGCCTGTGATCTCTGATGAATGACGCACATCGCTTTTTTGTTTATTTAAAAAAAATATATATAAAAGTATTTCTATATTGGTCTATAGACCTTACTAGAAAAAATTTGCATATGCAAATTATTGTGGCCATGACAGAAAAGCTATTATTTTCTCAAAGTCGGTCAATAAAATAGGCAACACGGCTTAAATCATGCTACGTCGCTACGAACCCTCTTCGTAGCAGTTGCGGCGTAGTATAGGGAGCTGTCTTCCTTTATCAAATCCGTTCTTTTTTAACAAATCCGGCTACCATCTTGCCGATAGTGTTTTGATAATAATTTAAATAATAGGAAGGGAAAAAAACTTTTCGCATTTAGTTTGTATAAACTTATATAATAATAAAGACTCTTTGGTTGTACTATTAATTTGTGTAATACCATGTTTTATTGCAAATAAAAAAATATTTATTTATCTGGCTGGTTTAAAGATGTTTAAAATGAGAAATAAAAAAAAGAAACATATAGTAAAATGTTGTTTTCAGCTATTTTTGATTTGTTTTTCTTTCTGTCAAAATGAGTGAATCTAATGAAGACATTCAATACATTTTAAAATATCACACTTTTGCCAATATGCATACAAAATTAAAGGTTGAAGAAAATTGAAGAAATTTGTTAGGATACAAAAACGGGTTCTAAGAAATCCTATTCCAACACAAAAATAAAGATAATAAAAAAGCTACCTACCTAACATATACCATAGAAGGATAATTCGGTACCTACGGCGATTCTAAATTTGAAGCAGCTTTACAGTTCGTTTACACAGAGACTCACGCACACCACTATAAAAGAGGGTTGCTCGTAATAGTAGTTCTCCCCAAATTTGGGGAGAATTAAATAAAAACAATGCCTATATCTAGATTGTCATGTGCACGACGTGAATATTTTTTTACTATTTTACTGTTGTGGAATCCTTAAAAAAAAGATGTGAATGTTTTGATTTTAACAAGTGATGTTTATTTAAGCTTTTCAACTTCAAACTAATATATTTTCAAGTATGTGTAATATTCAAATTACACAGTAGGTGCACTACTTATCACAGACAAAAATAAAAGTTAGTATTTTAAAATTAATCAATACACAATAATGTAAAAATAAAATGGCAAAATAATTTCCTCAACTGGCAACACGAACCTTTTACAAAATGGAAAATATAGCGAGCAATTATATTAGCTTTTATGGTCGAAATACTAAATAATATCGATTGTTGATGAAAAGTGAAGTTATCACAGTTTTTATATTTATCCAATGTGTATTGACACCATTTAATAGTACATCTCGTCAATATTATTTTCCAAGAGACGCGTTCCGAGCGGATTGACATTGAACACTACGGAGTTGTCAGGCGTTTGGAGCCTGCTGCGGCTCCAATTTAGTTGCTTCAAATTTAGCACGCGTATTGGGTATCTAGTGTCAATAGACACAGCGTCAAAAATCTTTGCTACCCAATTAGTAATTTTTGATTTTGGTGTTAATTCAGAAATTGTCAGAAAGCGATTGGGAATATTTTGATACAATAATAACTGATTTAATGTATAAATAAAGTATTAATATTTGCTTAAATTTTTTTTAAATCTTCTAAACAATTCAAATCATCGCACGTCTGAACCATTCAAAATATACAAGCCACATAAAGAAAAAAAAAAACATTCAAAATAATACAGTACAATTACAATACAATTTTTATTCATAATCTTATAATGTCTGGCAAGTGCGCCGTACTTGGCGTTGACATCTCTGAGTTCCCGGGTTTGATTCTCAGTCGGTTCGATGTAAAAAACGAACTTTATGTTGTCTTGGGTCTGGGCGTTGTGGTACCGTTGTTGTTCCTGATCCTTTAGCTACTTTCGTTAGGATCAGGATATCTAATGTTTTAAAAAATATGTGTTTAAGCTGATCTCCTCGTGCTATGCATTGTTGACCTGTTAATAGTCGATTGTCATGCGAGGTGTCGATACGCCACTCGTCGCTGGGCTGGCATAAGCAGCTGCCTCAACTGCGTTTCCTTGTTTTTTGTTTAGCTAAGTTGTTTGAGGTATGGAGGGCTTAGATTTTATGTCTTTACGAGAAGAAAAAATCGTGTCATAATGCGATATCGCACCAGAGTGAGACGTTCAGAGCTAAATATCTAAACATATACCGGGTGGAAGACAGAACGACCGACTTTGGAGAAAATACCTTAGGCGACGGCTACAAAATTTATGGATATCATTTAATACGAATACCCGATAGGTGATTCGGAAAGATAACTGGGTGAGCCCAAAGAACCAAACTATATTTCGTGGTTAGTAGTTCTGAAAGTGTAAGTGTGTTCTGAAACCTGAAGTTAATTAAAATTTAAACTGATGATGATTTGGATACCATGTGCATTATCTCGGGATTTTCGCTTGTCAATTTTTGTCACTTTTTAAGTACCACACTTGTTTATCCTAAAATAGTATACCTAACATCTGGAATAAAGTAAATATTTGTGCCTAAATAGTACAAATGAAAACGTATGTCTGTTGTACCTTATTGATTTTGTGCGGTGTGAATTTTATTAATGAAGAGTATCTATCATTCTGCTCTCTACAATTTTATGGAATAGTAAATTAATGCCCTACCTTCAATTTTCTCCCCTCTTCCGTCTCTTTTTAATACTGTAGCAGTGGCGCCATCTGCGTCCCCCGTCACAGCCTTAATAAAGACAATTTTTAATGTCCCAAACTCTCAACCGAATGTTTCAATTGGAGGGATTGTTACAAAATGTGATAAGTCCAAAAGTGTTTAATTTTAATATTTAGCTTAATAATAAAATAATAATTTCTCATCATTAGAATTTTAATTCAAATAAATTTACATGCATAAAAGGACCGCATCACTTTTGCACAGAATGCGCGGTAGCAGCCACAGTGTCCAGAAGGTGACAGTCGAGTAGGGATTGTCCACTGATTGACTATAAATGAATAATAAAATAAAATCCTTTGTAAAAATAAATTTAATCATCATTTCAGCTATAGGAACAAAGCTAAAGCACTGCTGAACAAAAGCCTATCCCAATGACCTATCATCGGGGGGGATTGCTAATACACGCCACGCTTGGCAGGCGGGTTGGCGAGCGCAGTTTTTTATGAGATTTAGCACGAAGATGCTGGTGCCCGTCTCGTGAAACAGGAATTAGTCGTCCCTTACGACATGCCCCCTGTTGGTAGAGGGGAAGTGTATTCTTTACGGCAGTATCCACATGACACTGCACGACAGAAATAAATTTATAACATAATCATTAAGCTTTTTACTGTATGGATCCCTTGTTGTCAGAAATAAATAGTTTTTATTTATTTGTTTATTTAATACTATGTTCTTAGTTAATAATTACATACATCAATACTTTTATGAGAAAACCTAAACAACTCAAGTAAATAGACAATTGCAAATACCAACTTACATTGTTTCACATCTCACTTAATTAGATAATACTTACTACTTCCGTACGACGACCTCCGTAGCCGAGAGGCGAGCATACCGGACTTGGTGTCGCTATCTCTGAGGTTCCGGGTTCGATTCCCGGTCGGGTCAATGTAGAAAAATAACTTTTCTATATTGCCTCGGGTCTGGGTGTTGTGGTACCGTCGTTGTTTCTGATTTCTGTAACACAAGTGCTTTGGATACTTACTACAGGATCAAAACAATATATGTGATGTTGTCCAATATTTAAAAAAAATATTTATCGTGCTGATCTGATGATGAAGTCAGGAAGTGGATAGTGGAAGTGGATAGTGGAACAATAAACTAAATGATATATTTCACTGCATTGACAATTAACATGTAATTGTGCGAACTGTTTATAAAATAAAATAAAAAACGTAACTGCCTAAGTTAACAACACTACACTACACGCTTGAAGTTTCATTCGTATAGATTTTAGTTAGACTCGTAGTAAATCTAAAGCTTTAAATTATGGAATATTTGTACATTAATTATGATAATTTCCACCTTCCCCTTTCTCTAATGGTTGTCCTTTACCTGAAGGTTGTCTGGAAGAGATCGCTATAAGACCGCCTAAATTGTACGTCTTTCTGTAAAATTCATGTGTAATTTACTTGTATGGTGTGCAATAAAGAGTATCTATCTATCTATCTATCATTCTATCTATCTATCTATTTATTATTTAGATGATGATTTAGGGATAACGACTACTAGCAACTTATTGCTAAGCACAACAGGGTATATAAATTTCAATTAAAATTCTAAATTCAATTTTTTTTTCGTCATATGGTTTTGGCACCAAAAAATCAAAAAGATAACTTACTCGCTTTTTGTTTTATAGGGTCCAATTTATTAAATTTAATTATCAAGTGGCCGTAGAGTTTGTGTTGAAGAGTTCAGGACTGGAATTAAACCAATTTCATTAACTACGGCCTTTTAATTGTAACAGTGTAAACGTTATTTAATACTTAATTGAGTTGTAATACAGTTTGAGCCGGGTTTCTATTTAAGACATTTAAGTAGGTACTATATTTAATTTATTACTAATTATTAATTTTGACGACTGTCGGGTGTAGTGGTCCGTGCTCCGGACTACAAAGCCAGTTCGTCAGTTGCGGGTTCGAATCTCGAAGGGGCAAATGTTAGTGTGATGAGCACGAAATTATACATCATGATAATTAGCCCACGTCTGTCCACTGCTGGACTTTAAACTAATATAACTCATTTACAGAACTTGCTTTTGAAATTAAACTTAAATAAAAACTGTAAAGAATTCTCCGTTGCGAGAAGTAAGCCATTTTTAATATACTCGTTTAAGGTAGTATTCACTGATATAAGTTGTGTATTTCACAATTTGCAATACAGTTCTGCTTACATAATTTAATAATAGCTATGAGCAAATTTTACTAATCATAGGATAATAAAGTTAATAGGTACATGTCATGACGTAATTGAGACTTTCAAAACTCTGATATATTCAATCACCATCAAAACACCATTCAATATGCATATAGGCCTTTACTTCCACTAGTTTAAACATAAAAAATTAACATAAATAGATGAATTGAGCCAGATAGATGTAATTTATTTCTTTTTTTGTCGCTGCTTTACGTTTGACTTCCGTTTACAATAAAACAGTGACAAAATACAAGCGAATGTAGTAGGACGACTCCTTTAAAAGTCTTTATAACTCACTTACATAGAAATAAATAGTAAAAATAACTTAAAAGTACATTCTTATAATAACATTGAAAGGTCCAATTCATAGTCTGATGGATTAGCAAGATATATTAGGAGTTGGCAAGGCACATAAGAATACGAATTCTCAATATTTTTTGGGAGATTGTCTGGATTTTGTATACAAATTAAAATTTTAATGCTTCAAAAACACGTCTCCTGTACACTTGCTGGGGTACTGGGGGTAGTCTTTGACAACATACCAAGATTTAGTTAGACATAAGATCCAGCATGTTACTACTTACAGATTTGTAAAAAATTCGCTGAGAAATAGACTTTACGTGTTGGATCTGTGTTCCCACGCAAACCTTAAATAGCCAGGTAAATTTTGGCCCGTACATACAAATTAATAAAAAACAGGGTCCATCTTACTATAATCTTCTTAGGATACAAAATCTGAAAAATCCAATCGAATTTCACCTTGCAAGTGGGCCTTCTGAATTTGTTATTACTGTAAAAAAAATGCAAAACACTTGGTTAGCGGTAAAATTATATGTCATTAACACAGTTTTTAATCTGTAGTTAATATACAGCGATGTATTTGACACAAGGGGTCGTGAGGTTGCGTTTCGAATGAGTACTTTATAAAAACTGCGGGGACATAATATAAAATTCGGCATTACACGAAATAATTCTAAATTCGTATGTTTTATTTTCGGTTTACGAGTCTATCTATGTAAATAATACATATCATTACTCCGGATAATATGCTGACCGGGGTAATAGGTACTCGTATTTGGTACCTACATAACTTTTTGTAAATGTAAAACTGTGTTATAATAATTTTGTAGGTACTCTTTTTAATTTTTTCAAATAAACATTATTTATTCATTCATTCATATTTCTACGACAATATGATGATATCAATTGAAGGGTAGTTTTTATTTTACTTTTAGCAATTGAGTCCTCAGAGTTATTTAAAACATTAGCAGGAATTGCAAGCTGGAGATACATTGGGCAGGGCACGTAGTACGTAGAACTGACTGCCGATGGGGCAGAAAGGTTCTAGAATGGAGGCCACGTACAGGCAAGCGCATAGGACGTCCACCCACAAGGTGGAAGCCGCCAGATGCAGGCCGCTTCCAATCGGCCGATCTGGAAGTCACTGGGGGAGGCGTATGTTCAGCAGTGGACGACCTATTTCTAGAAATGATAATGCTTGAATATTAATAATAGTTATTAGACAAAAACAATCTTAATTTTTCGGCGATCAAGAGGATACAATTTTCAGAGTTTTTGGATATTTTAACACACGGCAATCAGATTCGGATATATTCGGTTACCCAGCCCAATACGTCCCAACACAGCAGTAAATAAGGTTGTCAAGTGGTATCGTGATACAGGGTGTCCGAGTCCACGGCCACGCGAGCCCTGATGCCACGCTATCGGAAATGAGAGATGGTTTGATAAGAATACAACATGTCCGACAGGTGTTGCGTTTTTTTTTTGGTCGTTGTTCAGATTTTAATTAGGGTAGATACGTTTATTCTGATAAAAAGCACTGGAACTTTTATTTTTGTGTGTGTTAACTGAGTTTTATATGGTGCCTTAGTTTTACCCGACATCAAAAAGGAGAAGGTTCTGTGTTCGGCTGTATTGTACTTTTTATTATTTTTATGTATGTACAACGACGTTTTTAAATATGGACCAATTTCAAAATGTTATTTTTGGTTCGAAATGGTTTATTCTAGAAGTGGTTTCATTTTCACCAAGTCAGGATCTGATGATGGAATCTCAGGGAAATCATGGGAAATCATGGTTTGTTAACTTTTAATCACTTGTTTAGGTGTCTGCGTCTAGGAGTCATCATATCATACTGCCGATCTGATTATGTAAGCCACAGAATTCCTTAAAGATTAGGAGTTCGTAGGAAATTCTTGTGATTGATGTATCTTTGTATTGATTGATTTGAAACTTTGTAGGTAAAATTTGGATGACAACACAATCATCGGAAACCATCAAACTAAAGTAAAGTGAAACTCTTCAATGGTAAATACTACATAGTTTAACCTTCGAGTTTGAGCTCATTTGGTTTGGTTAATATTCATTCATAAGCATGTTTCATATCTTTAAAACAAAACATCAATTTACAAGTAAGTGTATTCAATTATATCTTCCTGTCTTTATTACCTCCTGATACAGTCTTTTTCTTCATTTGATTCAAATGTGTATCATCTGCCATGAGGCCATAAATATAACAGAGCCAAGGTCTTACTGTCTTACCAGGGTCTTAATGTCAAGCGATATAAGCTGATTTTTTTATTAATCATTCAAAGCACTGATATTGTAATAAATGTTTACCGAATATGGTTGGAACGGTTACCTATTCTTTAAACTATAAACATTACTCAAGCAGTGTTGTTCATGTGTCAAATTAGAATAGAATATAATTTATTTATTTGACAAAAGCAAATAACTAACAATAAAAAAGAAAGAAGAAGAAAAAGCTCAGCATTTGTCGTGACACTATCACGACGCTAATATTTGACATTCTTAGGAAAAACAAAACGAGAATAAAATAGTACCTACTGTTTTAGGAGCTGAACCATTGGCTTAGCACATAAAATGCACATCGACCATTCAACCACCGTACTAAAACTAATATTAATTAACAATCGAAACGGACAAACTTGCGGATCTTAGCAACAATATATAACCCTAATGTTCTAATGACCGAGACAATGGCACAAACTTGGACATCGTAGATCTACTAATGCTTTGTTAACCTAAACAAAGAGACATCCCTCTCATTTAATCTAACCAAAAATCGTATTTGCGTCTCTCTCTCGCGTTAATTGAAATAATAAATTATAGTTTAGCTGTAAGTTATGACTTTCTTGGAGTTATGAATTAATTGTTTTAGGAAAAAGCGAATAAAAGTGTAATAAATCAGTAAGGGTTGGCGAAATTAATTGTTATTAGGAAATTTACGGAGCTTACTTTAAAAATCGAGCGAGTGTTTTAGGATTCGGAGAATAATATTATGGTAAAACCTTAAATATGCACTTATTATACAATAGAAGATCATTGAGGTTTATCTGAAATTAATAAAGTTTTCAGACCACTACACTATTACAAGCGAGTAAGATCATCTTCAAATTTTGGTAAATTAAATTACGCCAAACACTGCCACTCGATCGATCCATTAACATTCCAATAAAAAATTAGGGCTTGGGCTTTTAATTTTTGTCTTTCTCCTTTCAGCACAGACCTTAGCTACACATTATCAACATTACAATCAGTCAACGTTGGTCCACAGACTAAACTTAGAGTAGGCCTATCAGCACGGCACTTAACAAGATCCTCAGCCATTCACTCATTTCATTTCATTTCATTCATTCATGCCATCAGCTTTGCGTTTACATTTACTCTGCCTTATCGGACCATGCTCTGTACTCTCTCATACTCTCTCATAGAAATACGGGATGTACATCCCGTATTTCTATGTAAAAATAAATGCTGTCAGAAGTGACCTTGCACGGTACGAACGAATTTGCTTTTTTACTATTGAATGGTTGTTGCTTTTTGTATTTCACCCCTAAATACTGAAACGCGTTAAAAGTTAAGCGCTAGGTATATCGTCTGTCGACAAAACTTCAATGATAGATAAACCTGTAAAAATAAGTAATTTGACGACTTCCGTAGCCGAGAGGCGAGCATACCGGACTTGGTGTCGCTATCTCTGAGGTTCCGGGTTCAATTCCCGGTCAGTCAATGTAGAAAAATATCTTTTCAATATTGTCTCGGATCTGGGTGTTGTGGTAGCGTCGTTGTTTCTGATTTCTGTAACATAAGTGCTCTAGCTACTTCCCATAAGATCAGGGCAATGTATGTGATGTTGTCCAATATTTATTATTTATCTTATATATAAAATTCTCGTGTCACAATGTTCGTTCCCGTACTCTTCCGAAACGGCTTGACCGATTCTCAAGAAATTTTGTGAGCATATTGAGTAGGTCTGAGAATCGGCCAACATCTATTTTTCATACCCCTAAAGACCACGCAGACGAAGTCGCGGGCAACAGCTAGTTATTATTATATAATTCTTAGCGATAAGAATATTCTTTAGATAGTACATTACATAGGTACATTGCTCTGATCGTAAAAGATAAGTAGCTAAATCACCCTGTGTTATAGAAATCAGAAACAACGTCAGTACCAAAACACCCAGACTCGAAAAAAAAAAAGTTTTCTATTTATACCCAACCGAGAACCGAACCCAGGACCTCAGACAGCGTCGCTAACTCCAGCGTACTAGCCTCTCGGTTACGGAGGTTTTCATGTATATCGGGTGTAAAAAAAGGCTTAACGAAGCCGAATACCACATATTCTACGTATTATTACGATATTTTTTTTCTTTTACACTATGCCTGGGAAATGATGGGTTACCGAGTTATTGACAGTCAAAGTTACAATTTTTTTTCATAGATTTTTACAAAATTGACTTCTGTTTGATAAAACTAAACTTTTTTCCAAAGAAACATGATTAAAGTTTTCAGTACTTGTTTCATAAAAGGCCTTTAAAGGGCACAGCCGGCAATGAATCGTGCGCACGCACACAACTACGCCGTCTTTCAAATGTGCATTCGCGCTCGCTGTATAGCGCTCACTCGTGTGCGCGATCAGCTGTTAGCAGTTATCGAGTTCAATGACGCCTTGCCTTGTACTGACTCGCTCATAGTCTTAGATCGATTGGTTTAATCCATCTTATGAAATTGGTCGAAATAAGGAATTTTGTGACTGGCAATTCATTATCTGTTAATTAATTAATAATTTTTAATTATTTATTTATTAAATAACAACAAATAAAATCAACATATCATTTTACGTACATAAACAATTTAAGAAGAAAAAACAAGTTTAAATGATTATGCCTGTGCAGGTGCATACGACACTTTTACATTAGTACTCTTACGATTAAGTGCGACTAAGAAAAAAAACTTTGTAATTAACTTTTACACAATACAAAATATTTCAACAATACAAATTTGTGGTAGGTTGATGAGCTGTTGTCTGTACATCGAAAGGTCTTACATTTGAGACGTAGTCCGCTTCTCCTTATCGTGTGGGCTGCAGAAACTGATGTTAGAATTTAAGCCTCCGTAGGAGTCTGACATGACTTCTGTAACGACTGCTGCCAGAAGAAGCAATAGCCAGGATCCACGCCGAAGCACGAAATCTTGTCTTATCTATCAGATAATTAGGTTTATTTAGGCCTGTATTCAATTCTAACCAAATGTTATTAGTGTGCCCACTTGGAAATCAAACGCAGGACCTCCGGATTATGAGCCAACACTCTAACCATTAGAAAACTGAGGCGCGCAGTTTACTACAAACTCCTCAACACAAGTTGTTTGTTTTATTTTCGAATAGCAATTAAACGTACCGAAAACAAGCCAGTCAGATAATCGAGTCTAATATTCAGGCCTGTAATCAATATTCTAACCAAACTGGGAACCACCTGACCCTGAAAAAGTATTTATTGCTAACTTGTGAGCCTACCTAAGAATCGAACGCAGGACCTCCGGATCCAGAGCCACCACTCTAATCATTAGAAGATTTAGAAGACAGAGGAGTGCAGTCTACTACAAATTCCTAATCACAAGTTGCTAGTTTTATTATCGAATATTAATTAAACGTACAACAATTTATTGTTTTAATTGTTGAATACGGCATTAGCTATTTTACGATAAGTACCTAAGTTAAAATCTAACTGGCAAAGGAATAAACGTTCCAAGTTCTGTTGATAAAAACCCCTACAAAAAAAAATAGCAATTCTTTATAACAATTTTAAACAATTTAAGAAGAAAAAACAAGTTTAAATGATTATGCCTGTGCAGGTGCATACGACACTTTTACATTAGTACTCGTACGGATAAATCAAACTAATTTCTTTTAGTTAGGCTCGTACTTTCACATATCGAGCTATAATCAAGAAATAAAATAAAGCTTCATGGCATTTCCTGTTGGAATAATAATAATTTTAAATTTACTCATCATAACTTTCTTTAAAACATTTAACTTTTTGAGCACGATTTAAAATAAACGTACCTTTATTTGCCCATAAATTATGAAAAACGAAGCGCCTTATAAAATCTTCACAAAGTTTTTTTGTAAGTTGTTTAGTTATTCAATGGTTGAACTCCCAGACCCGGAGGTTCTGAATTCGATTCCCAGGCGCTCACACACAAAAGCATTAAATTTATTGTCTTTTTCTTCTCTTATAAGCAACTCTAGAGCCATAGGCGTCTGATCTGACATGACTCATGTAACGACTACTAACGACCGATGCCAGAGGCTGGTACTGCCTACTGTAGCCAGGACCGACAGCTTGTCGTGCCCTTTGAAGCATGGAATCATCTCATATCGGACAATCTGATTGATGGATTCAAGCCTGTAATTTCTAAATTATAACTAACCAATTTATTGGAAACTTACTAACTTTGCGTTCCCACTTTAGAATTGAACCCACGATCTTTCAAAAATCTAACCACTAAACCACTAAGGCGTAATTTGGTCGCGGACCTTAAATAAAACATTTCAGAAAGAATTGACATGGGTCGTCTGATTTACCAAGAGCAAAGCTAAATTGGCTAAGAGCAAAGCCGATATCATTGTTTTCAAAAAATCGTTACGTTGACTTAAAAATTGTGGCAATCCCTACAGAAAGTTTTACACCGAGACCAGTGAGGCTCGCTCGCCCCCGTGGCCGTGCGTGATGGGCGCGGAGCGCGGGGCGCGGGGTACGGGGCGCGGTGTGCGGGGGAGTTTGCGCGAGCGGCGGCGGCGAAATCAAAGCCGAAGAATAATAATGTAATTTCTGAAAATTTAGTTCGGTTTCTAACTTCATCGAATGCGCTTATTACTTGTGATTTTTACTGTTTCCTCTTACAGTTTGTGTTGTGGTGGCAAGTAGTTGAGATTAGTGTGATAGTGGAGTGTTTGTGAAGATGCCTTGGCATCAGTTTAGTGCTCGCGAGTATGTAAACATGGTTTACTGCTACGGTATGGCTCATGGCGCATCCTGATGCGCATCACCCTCGTGATCCGCAAGTGATCACTCGGCCTGTTCAGCGTTTGCTGGACAATCAGCCGATTGTACCCGTTTTGGAGACAGGGCGCGGGTCAATACGCTCTACCACGGAACAATCCATTTTAGACGTCACGCGGGAAAATCCACGTTTAGGCGTGCGAACAGCTGCTAAAGTGCTGCGGAGAAGGCGAGGTTAGCTTAATTAACGGTTATGTAACGAATACTTTAGAAGACATGCCACTAGTCCAGCTGCGAGAGACGTGGTACCAGCATGATGGAGCGCCGCCTCACATTGTGAGACCGGTTCGAGAGCGGCTTACGGAGTTATTTGGTGACCACTGGATCGGGAGGTATGGGCCTCACGCGTGGCCTGACCTAACTCACCTTGACTTTTTTTTGTGGGGTTTCGTCAAAGACAGGGACCGTCCTTGTGAAAATAGTGCTCAAATGCGTCAAAAAATTATCGACGTATTTGATGAATTAAAACAACGATCAGTGCGTAAAGGGATTTTGGAGCGAGTGCATCAAAACACGCTATTTGTTTGGAAATGGGAGGTCGTCAGTTCGAACCACAACTGATTCGTATGGAGAGGCCTGATTTGAGAGGTAAGTAGCTAAACAATTTACAAACATAAGAGATACCTAATTTAATTGAAACATGTGATATTCGTTGTTGTGTTTTTTAAGTAAATTTATACTCATTTGGTGCGCGCGCCGTAATCGGGCGCAGTGCTCTCGCGCCGCCCCGCTCGCCCGCCGACCACTTACACACACAGGCATAGACTGTGGCGTGCGCGCTATACATTGCGGGTTAGAAATAAGTAATTTTTTTTGATACCCAAAAATAAAAGTCATTTCCCAGCAATTTTATTTTTTGCATTCTACTTGTTTTTATGTATAGAATTCGTGGTTTTGGGCTTCGTTAAGCCTTTTTTTACACCCTGTATGTTCTTAAACATGTATATATGTATTAAATGTGGGTCAATATTAATGAGTTAATCTCCTTAACGTACTTATGTACTCGTACTATACCAAAATAGCCTGTAGTAGATATTTAAGTACATAAACACGTCACTTAATCCCAACGACCCACCGTTGCGTCTCGTTATCTGTCCTGTAATGATGGGTGGGTACGGCCTCCTGCAGATCAGTGGAGAGATAACCAACTAATAAACAGCTTAGCACTAATAATCTTCGCGCTTGGGAAGGGCTAGTGCGGGGAAAGATAGAAATTCACTGTGATTTTATAAGTTTAATTTGTCTCGGGTATGGATGTTGACGTCACTGTCAAATTTTATAGTCTGGCATCTCCTAACACAAGGATGTTATTTTTTTGAGTATATGGTAATGGGTGTGTTATCTAGCGTATATTTTCTGCTAAATAATATTATACCCGATGGATAAACAAGCTTAAGTGGCAGTGGGTGAAGCACGTAGAACTGACAGCCGATAGGGCAGAAAGGTTCTAGAATGGAGCGTACTGGCAAGCACAGCGTAGGACTTCCAGAAGGTGGACAGACGACCTGGTAAAGGTTGCATGCCACTGGATGCAGGCAGCTTTGAATCGGCCAATCTGTTAGTCATTGGGGAAAGCCTATGTACAGAAGTGGACCTCCTATGGCTTAAATGATGATGAAAAAACCATGCGTTAGACAGCTTAGCAGTAGTTTGAGATAGTACCAGATAGTGAATTTTTCCAGGTGAATCACCTAGCACTCAGACATAGCAAAACCAAAAAATGCTGACTTTGAAATTTACTCAAATCCGTCTGCGTTTAAGGCGAATTAAAACCAAAATAAGCACTTTTACACGTGCCGATTTTTTTTTACCCTACCACTGCTTCGGGACAATATTGTGGGCTAATTATTGCGCCACCACGCCATAGTTCTATATGGGTATTAGTTCTCCTTTTACTAGATCTTTTTTTACATTGAAATGATAAGTCATTGGGCCTTTATTCAGCATTGGACGTCCTATGACTGACATGATGATGATGATGATGAAATGCATAGAATATAATTTATTTTAGAATAGAATAAGAATAGTTTTTTTTTTACCCCATACCCCAGTATATTGTGTAAAGCTTCTAGTCAAAGCGTGGACACAATGTCAATCACCGCATAATACTTAAGAAAACGAAGAATTATCAAGTGACAGCACGCGTGAAATAGCGTGTTCCGTTACACCACTATTCTGTCGTTGAGTTTAACGATTACCGCATCGAAATCGTTATAACCGCGATAAGAACGATGGCTATAAAATGTTATGGGCTCCGCGAATTGGTTCCCGGAATGGTTAAGTTTCGTCGATATTAACTTAGGCTGGAAATTAATTAAGTACCGTAACAAGGATTGAGGTACTTACCCTAGTATTACATATTACTGCGGAACTAACGCCTATGCACGATTTCGACAAAATTAGGTACAAATACTGTTATCTCAAATAACTATGAAATAAGTTTATCAATGTGAAATTATAATTCAAATGAACTTACCTAACCTGAACTGCCGTGCCGTGTGGGGACGGCCGTAAAAAATACACTTCCCCACCGCCAACAGGAGGCGTGTCGTAAGAGTCGACTAATTCCTGTGGCAGCAGCGTCTTCGTGCGAAATCTTATAAAAAAAATGCGCTCGCCAACCCGCCTGCCAAGCGTGGCGAGTATTGGCAATCCTCCCCGATGATCAATCATTGGGCAATTCGCAATGCGTACAATATAGCTTGCCAGATGAGTTGTATGTGTACCTGTAAGAGGGTTTGGGTCGATATTTGAGTAGGTAGTATTTAGTTCAGATTTATATTCATCATCATCATCATTTCAGCCATAGGACGTCCACTGCTGAACATAGGCCTCCCCCAGTGTCTTCCAGATTGCCGGTTGGAAGCGGCCCGCATCCAGCAGCTTCCTGCAACCTTTACCAGGTTGTCTGTCCACCTTATAGGTGGACGTCCTACGCTGCGCTTGCCGGTACGTGGCCTCCATTCCAGAACCTTTCTTCCCCATCGGCCGTCAGTTCTACGTGCTATGTGCCCCGCCCACTGCCACTTCAGCTTGCTTATCCGTTGGGCTATGTCAGCGACTTTTGTTAGTTTACGAATGTCCTCATTCCTGAGTCACTCTCGCAAAGAAAAACCGAGCATAGCCCTTTCCATAGCACGCTGTGCAACCTTGAGCTTTCTTATGAGGCCAATAGTGAGAGGCCACGTTTCAGTTTCATATGTCATCACTGGTAACACACACTGGTTGTAGACTTTCGTCTTTAGGCACTGAGGTATTTTGGACGAGAAGACGTTGCGTAGTTTTCCAAACGCTGCCCACAATATCTTTACAAATCTAAAAATGTTTTCTAATATTGCTGTAAGAATTGAAATGGAGGCTATAAGCAAGAGGCTCTTCGAATATAGCGAATAACAGGCTATTTTTACATCAAAGAAATTCTCATCCAACTAAAGTTATTGGGCTGTGAAGTAGTTCCATAGAGCGTATATCGGGTAGAAAATATTGGACTTCTTGTATCATTGTAAATGTTACGAATCCAAATAAAGCTCTTTTCACACAGTTTATTAGCTTCATATTTTATTAAACGATCCAGCGCTGTAGTTTCCCCTGGGAAACTCCATGTCCAGCTGTGGACTTCCAAATACTGATGATCATATTGATGATGATTAATTTCAGTTATTGCCAATCTGGAAGTCACTGCGGGAGGCCTATATTCAGCAGTGGACGTCCTGAGGCTGAAATGATGATGATGATGATTGTTACTAACTATTAGTGTAATGTAATCAAATCTTGAAATCTTTTTACCATGCCACTGTGATACAGCAAAATTTTGTGCATTTCTGTGTAAAGAAGATTGGAAATTTTCAAACTCTTCAAACATTGGTTAGATATTTGTATACCGAGCCTAAAAGTCTACACTTTTATTCAAACCTGAGCTACCCCCAATGGGTTCTCAAACCGCTCGACCAACTAGAGCTGTGTAGCGATGTGTCGAGCGACAAATCGCGTTTACCAGTCCAGTTGCCGGGCACAAAGGTGGTGGTCGAAAGTGGCCAGCGGACTGTATCTCCGTGTGGACGCAGGCCCATAAGACAAAACGTCACGGTATTGAAAAAGTAAAAATAAAAAAGTGATCAAAAATATCTATATAGTTTTGAAGGGGTTCAATCATATTAAATAAATAATTCATTAAAAGAACCTAAATCATCGACAAAGCTCTTTGAGTTGTAAAGATTAAGTGGCAATGGGCTTTTGGGGATAAAATGACCTCTTGTGATAACTCGTAGTGCTGTCCACAACAATTATATCCAACTACACTAACAACTAACAAAAAAAAAACTTTAAAGACATACAATTCTTATATAATTTAGAATAATAATTACAAAACAAAGTTTCACATAAAAGCCCTACTAGGTCCTTATTATGTAATTGCCAAAATTTTAAGACCTAAGTGCTATTATAGTAAACAAAAAAATGATTGAGTAATAGGTATTATTATTAAAAGAGTTCAACATAGAATATTTTTTGTATTTGATTTTGCGTATTGTTTTTTAAAGTTCAAATTTTTTTTAATGTTAAAAAGGGGTTACCGATAAAAAAAAACGTGTGATTGTATTTGACATTACAATGGAAACGCGCTTAGTGCTTCCTCGATAACTATCGCATAACAAATGAGCGTTTCTGCGCTCGATAAGCGGCAAGCAATAATTCAGCTCTTTTCGCTTTTTCGCTTCTCGGAGCGTTCGGGCGCGCGGAAGCGGTAATGGATGGGGTCCGTATGGAATATTTTGGATGTAAGTAGGTTAGGTGGTGTTATCGTTCCTTGGCTGTAACTTTGTTACATGGCAACATAATAATACTTATTTCCCCTTATATTAATGAGGTAAATGAATAATTCTTATTAATAGTTATTCATATTCTAGGTACATAAATGGTTGACCAACTAGCAACATTATAGTAATATTAGTAATAATGATTCAAAAGGGACTAGAGAAAATTTTAGTACCGTCGATTTGAAATACCTTTTTTAGTACGAATTATCAAGACAAGACGTAACATCAAGATTTAGCCACATTTCAGGATATTGTTGTACCAATGAAATTGATAATTTTTGTTAAGATTATAAGATATCGACTCGAAATATATGAATAAATTTATTTTGGTCTTCCCACAAAAAGTGCACCAACAACTGATTGATTTAGAATCATCATCATCATTTCAGCCATAGGACGTCCACTGCTGAACATAAACCTTCCCCATTGACTTCCAAATTGGCCGGTGGGAAGCGGCCTGCATCCAGCGTCTTCCTGCAATCTTTACCAGGTCGTCTGTCCACCTTGTGGGTGGACGTCTCCATTCTATAACCTTTCTGTATTATTGCCATGCCATGGCCCATGTTTCTTACACAAAGTGGTTTAGTTTCATGAGCACAATTTATATCCTTAAATAAAAGAGAAAATTGAATCAAACTACGTAAATGACCAATTTGCTGTTACTATTTATGTAGGGAAGTGAAACATTTTATTAAGATTTATTGTTTCCAGGATTGGCAGAGTTTGGTTATCGATCGACCATCTCTGGTTGATAGGATGGGATGGGAGAGACCTTAGCCGAGACGCATTGGTAATATCTTGGCTAAATAAATAAAAATGATTTCATGGAAACAGATGTAGGAAGTTTAGCATCAGACCCAGGCAGAGCCTGTAAGATGCTTTGGCATTATTTCTATTATTTTTTAAATGAACTTCAAGTCTTTAATTTTAATGTATTAGAGGTAAACAAAAAACCAAGAATTGTCTCAGTAATATCCAGTTTATAAATTTAAATGACATAGATTAGAAAATGGTGACAGTTTCCTCCAGTTTCGGTGACACAAATGACCATGAAGATAAAGCATCTGACGGAACCCCAAATGTGTTTTTAACTGGCTAATTGAACGAGAGTCGGCCAACGGTTAAATTATTAAAGTAGCAGTTAACTTTGTCTTAACAAATGGGTCTAGTTCCGGATCTTATGCTTACTGTAAATGACCGAAATGTCCTTTAAATTGTTTTGGAACTGACCATTAATAACGTGGAGCTGGACAAGGGTTTATGCTATTGATAAAATACATTACGTTTCAAATTTATGTTAAAATTTTAGATTATTTTACAGCACACTTTTCACTTGTAACTAACTATGTTCTCAAATCTTGGAAGAAAATAAATATAAATATTAGACAACATCACATATACATTGCTCTGATCCTATGATAAGTAGCTTAAGCACTTGTGTCACAGAAATCAGAAACAACGACGGTACCACAACACTCAGACCCAAGACAATATAGAAAAGTTATTTTTCTACATTGACCGACCGGGAATCGAACCCGGGACCTCAGACATAGCGACACCAGGTCCGGTATGCTCGCCTCTCGGCTACGGAGATCGACGAATTAGTTTTTTACCTACTTCTAACTGATGCATCGATTTGAATCTTTGTAAGTATTTAACATGTATTTAAATAAAATAATTTGACACATCTTGCTGATCAGATTGATGACGATGATAGAATGATGACGGAACAGATGATGGAACCAAGATGAGGATAGTGGATCTCTTTTACTAGTACTAGTACCACAAGGACTTGGCATCGCCATCCCCTGAGGTCTCGGGTTCGATTCGCGATCGGGCAATGTAAAATTAATTTATTTTATATTGTCGCGAGTCTGGGTGTTGTGGCACCGTCGTTGTCTTTGATTTCTATAACACAAATGCTTTAGCTACTTACCTTAGGATCAAATCAATGTATCTAATTTTTTCTAATATTTATTTATTTACAAAATATAGTTTTATGTGTTTTAGTACACTACTTACTAACTAAAAGCTTACGATTTTTGTCATTTACCTGTGATTGTCTAAATACTCATTCAAAATAAATAACATTATGCGGTAACTGTTAAAACTTTCTACAAAATATACTGCGACAGCTAATTTAGGAGGTTCAATGGCTAAATTACGACTTTAACAGACAAACCCGCAGATAAAAGGTAGTCCTAAACAATTAACCCAATTCTCTAAGTGGAAATTAAATGAGGGACGGACAGTCATTAGGTGGTCTATGTAGGTATAGGTACTTTGTATAGAGTATACCTATGGTCAGATAATTGGTTTTTGCTTAAAAGCTTTTTAGGAATTAGAACTATTAAAAGATTAGCTTACATTTGATTAAATTAAACTATGCTGCTCACTCTGTCTTACACAGAATTGTGCACACTTTTAAGGACAGATTTAGCGATGTTGATATTTTCTTTTTGACACGTACTCGATTCATCTCTCGTGTAGCACGGAAACTGCCTAAATTTTGCGAATCACCCCAGGAAATAGAGCATCCCACACTTAACTCACATTCACACTAACATATACTCACAAACATCACACGCACTCACCGGACATACGAGATTCCTTGAAAAGGTATTTTTAGTCTTGTTATTAATTATTTTGTTTTGTTGTAACATCTTGGTTACTTTCTCCCTATAGCCCTTTCATGTTCAACCGTCCTTAAATGTTAATTTTAATGTGACAAACTTTTTAATTGGCTATGTAAGCATTTAATACAAAGTGTTTTTTATGTTAAATTTACATGCTGTAAAGTTTGCAATAAATAAATAAATAAATAAAATTTGATTTTATAGTGATACTAGCTGTCCCGGCGAAATCGTACCGCCCATTTTTTTTTCGTGAATATTTCCGTGTTTTTTATAGTTATTCTGCTATTCGGAGTGGAGACAAATTCTACAAATCAAAGATCATAAAAATCGGTGCCAATCGGTAATATCAATTTAGTGTATTCTAAATTGATATTACTTGAACTATTTTTATCATCATCATCATGCCCAGTCCACAGCTGGACGTAGCCTCCCCCAAAGAGCGCTAAGAGCACGATCTCCCGCTTTTTTCATCCATCTACTGCCAGCCATGTTCTGAAGGTCCATCGAGCTGTGGAAGTCCCACGGTGCGTTTGCCAAGACGTGGTCTCTACTCAAGAACCCGTAAGGTGGAGTAAACACTCCACCTTCCATCTTTTCTGCGACAGATGTGGCCGGCCCACTGCCACTTTAGCTTGCTACATTTTAGGTTTATGTCCATCACTTTGGTCTGTTACCGAATAACCTCGTTTCGGATTTTATCTCTTAACGAAATTCCATGCCTTTCCATAGTTCGCTGAGTGACGAGAGTCATTGGGCCAGCTTTACTGTCATGTTCCACGTTTCGGCTCCGTAGGTCATGACTGGAAGGACGCACTGGTCGAATACCTTGCTCTTCAGGCATTGTGGCAGTGGCGACGAGAAGATATGACGCAGCTTCCCAAACGCTGCCCAGCCAAGCTGCACTCTTCTTCTAGTGGTTTCCCGCTTGAAGCTAAGAGACAGCTTCGAGCGTGAAATCGCTAGAAAAAAAAATGCAGCTAGGCTGGCAAGCGACGAGAAGATATGACGCAGCTTCCCAAACGCTGCCTAGCCAAGCTGCACTCTTTTTCTAGCAATTTTCCACTCGAAGCTGTCTTTAACTAACTGTAGCACTTGTCCGAGGTAAACATATTCCTTAACAACTTCGAGCGCCACGCTTTCGACGGAAACCAGTCCGAGAATGATGTGGTCATTAAACATAACTTTAGCATTGTCCTTGTATTTAGGTTCACCATAGGTTAGGTATTAAGGTAGGTTATTTAGGTACCATCTTAGTATTTAGGTTTAGGGGAGTGAAAACGTTATAATTTCCATAGAACGATGGGTGACTTTGAGCTTGTTTCAGAGGCCAACGTTCACTGTTTAGCGGTCATAATAAGGCTTCTGAAAAGGACTTTTAACTTATTTGTCAAATAAGTTATTGATCTCAATCCTAATAAACGACCTAATAGTTAATTAAATGTTATGTCAGCTGAATTCAGTTTAGCTAACCAATCAAATCGGCGACCTATGATGTAATATGCACTTGTAATATTACCCTTTGCAATTGTTGTGATATAAATTAGCTGTTTAAATAATGACAAATCGCTCACGACTGCAAAATAAGGCCGGTAGAGTTAGATAAACAATAACAAGATCTCGGGCAGTGACGTCATTTTGTTGTTGTTTACGTAATTGTTAAGTAGGTAAAGGGCCAATGTACTCGTATTAAGAGAACATAAATTGTTCTACATCTTTGCTACTTTATTGACAAACAAAATCAAACTGCAAATACTAATTCAAATTAAAATTCTTTATTTGCTCTTAAATAGGGGTGGTTACAAAAATTGCGTATGGTCTAACAACAGTCAGCTTTCTATGCCTATTTCGCTGTGGAGATTCATAACATGCAAAATTTTCATTAAATTTGGTTCTTATTACTATTATCATTGGCTCATTGTTAATACAATGTAATTTTTTAATTATCATTCAATTCAGTAAATATTATATTAACATTTAGATTTAAATAGTTAGATATAATAATATATAAAGGTTAGTTTTCTTCATTGACCGACCGGGAATCGAACCCGGGAACTCAGAGATAGCGACACCAAGTTCGGTATGCTCGCCTCTCAGCTACGGAGGTCTTCCAATTAAACCAGCCCTTACTATCTTCATTATCTTTCATACATCATGCATTCTGAAATGCCTTTCTCGCTAGCACACTTCACCGTATCCCTCATTTATATGTTACGTTATGGTTTTATAACAAATCTATTATGTCATATCAACAGTCTACTAATTGGCATGATATACTTTGTATTAACAAAATGAAATAACATAGATACCTACCATACGTATCGATTACATAATCGGCCTGAAGTGGCCGCGTTGGGTTACAATAGTAATTAGGAGCACGATGATTGACTACGACATCGTTTCAGATAACACTTTATTTATAAATACCTATATTTTAAATTTAAGACGATACATAAAGAAGTTATATTCCATTAAGATGATTTTGTCAATATATTGTTACACTGAATAATGGTCATCAATCACGCAATGCCTACATACATTCCTGTGACTATTTAAACAAAACATGATTTATTCACTATTATTATTGGGTCAAAACCCAAGAATAATACGTTTCTCAATTTTTTGTAGTTTTCAAGTTTTTTTTTTTTTACTTTGACTTGGTTTATAAGACATTATGTCACAGATTAGCAAGCTAGCAGAGCTAGACAGAGGTACCTAAGGGTTGGGCACAAAGCACGCAGAACTGACTGCAACCGACTTTTTTTCAAGAAACAAATTTGGCTACAATTCAGAACCACAGCCTGTGTAACCAGATCCGTATACCTGATCTGATAGGTGCTGCACGAAGCTTACACCTAAAGTATCATTTCCGCTCATGCACAACTCATTTACGAAATACCCAATTTACTGAGCGAACCGCCGCAAAATCCAAACATTATGTTTCGAAATCTCACCTCTATCTTATTTACGTACCCATATTAGGAGTCCGTGGGGGTCGATCCAACCCCGATACGGTAATGTGTTCATCCCCTACCCATTAGGGGTTTATGAGGCCCCGGCATTTGAATAATCGGAACTGATCTCTGAGGTGTGCTTCCATTACGACACAGGCATAAATAACGAACATTAAAGGTTTAATTGATAGGTAGGTTCAGTTGATAGGTTGGTCAGAGATTACCTTTAAATTGGAATTAAGTTATTAATTAATAAATTTTAATTGCTTGTGTTGCTATACAAGATTATAGCGCCTTAACACTTTCGTAGACATTGATCCTGAATTCTAGGCTTTAAGTTTTCTTGTTTTGATTACAGTAGCATATACCGCCTAAGCGTTAAGAACCACAATATATTTTATTCCGTTTTAATTCAGGTTTATAGCTTTGAAACAAAAAATCACAACATTTTTGTTTCATACATTATTTTTTAGTTCGCTATAATAATATGTCAGTGACATTAATTGCTTCTAACATTGCAATGTTACAAAATTGCAGTATTTGGAAAAGAATAACCGAGAATATAGCTCAGTGATGAACATAAAAAGTTTATGTCAACTAATTTAATTTCGGAAGAATACTAGGATAAAATAATTGGTTACGACGATTACATTAAAACCATAATATACAGGATAGAGGAAAAAACGAAACTATGAAGTCCTGAATAACCTACAGCAGTCAATATAGTGTAAAAAGTACGATGTGTCCTAAAATTTGTAAAAAGAGAACATGTCAAGGCTCTAATGGTGATCATTCGAACTATGAACTAGCGTAGATAGATAATACGTATAAATGAAAAGCAGCTGGCAACAGATGGAACAGAAAAGGAAGGTCCACTGTAGACCAGTGTCGTTGCCTATGTAGTGGGCAAAGACTTATGCTGAGTGAGGTAATTTACGATAGGTTTCGCGACGCGCTCAACGGCACTGTTTGGCCATTTTATGTTTCTTGTTAATAATTTTGTTATAATTAATTAATTTGAATTTAATAATGTTAATAATAAAAATATATTATTGTTTGTGTGCTGTTACTGTTATGTGTTGTTGTGATGTCCTTTTTGTCAAAGCCGAGGATCGTGCTCAGTAGCGCGCATTAGGTCAAATCTGTCAAATCTAATATCACTGCAGTACAATTAGCACAATTTTCCTATGAATATTAATCCAACTAATATTAAAATCCTACTAATATTATATTATAAATGCGAAAGTTGTGAGGATGTAGGTTTGGATTATTGTTACTAATTCACACAAAAAATTTGATGAAAGGCATCCTGTTAGACCATGGCCTGGATTAACATACATAAAATACTTTTTATCCGGGTAAGGTTAAAGCAGACGAAGTCGGGGGCAAAAGGTAGTTCTCTATACAGGGTTACTACATATACTATATACATTTCAAGGTAGTGCCAAATTTGAAACAAAGTATCTATAGAACTTTATCGTAATTAATTTCAGTCGTCGTATTTCTGGAGTAAAATATACTTAAAAATTTTGCGTATACTCGTATAAGTATTACTTACGTATTCTATATTTCTTTTTTTTCAAATGCAGAATGAAAGAATTAACAATGAAAAAAAAAGATTTTTTTTACTGATTTGGTTACTGATTCTGAGTGGTCCCTGAAAAATTGGCACTACCGTGAAATGTAACCCTGTATGCTGTGATTATGGTGATATTATTATTCACTATGTTGATTTAAACCTTTGCCACGTATCACCGATTTCTTGCAAACGTATACTCTCTGTAAAGGTGACGTCTGATTTATTGTTGCTCGGAAGCGCTGTTTGCGTAAGCGCAAAGTTCACCGCGACCTTTGCAAATGCCGGGACTCGCGCCTTCGGATGGCGCGATCTTTCAAAGGGTTAAGTAGTGCTGCCTTGAATTAGTATCGTTATGTGAACTGGGTAAGTCAAAGTTGGGTTTTGTTCAAATAATTTCGACTTGTGTCAAAAGATAAAGCAATCTTTAATAGATGCCCTAAATGGAATACCTATGAAATAAATAAAAAACAATGTATATACAGTCGTTTTGAACAAAGTACCAACTTAAAGTGACGAATGAGTTCATCAATTGTAAAAAAAATATAAAATAAAAACCGAAAACATGATAAAAAAACTTGCTGGTCCATACTTTAGTAGCTTCTTCTCACACAAGTGCTGTAACACTTACTTGAAAGAGTCTACCGCTATGTAAAATAGATTTTCAAATGTCTTTGTTACCAATTTTTTTTTTCAACTTTTCTTTTTATTATCATCGAGTTAGAGCGTTAGTTTGTATGGAGAAACGTGATTTCGATGTTGATACAATATCGTTCGTATTGATTAACACTTTCACTTACTAGGCTACTGTTTCTTCATACAGGATAAAACAATGTCTTTATCTGTAATTCGCAGTAAAATTTGATATCAAAGGAAAAGAATCCAAGACAGGTCTTCTTTTTCGATAAAAGTAGTTAAATATAATTACTATCGACAATACCGTCACTAGCATACTTAGTTGCTGATCATCGATGGCAGTATTAACGCCCTATGCTGGTTAAATGGCGATCGCATTGTTACGACATCGGATGACACCGTAAATGTCGATCATAATTGTCGACACTTTGCCTGGCCTCTTTATTTTTTACCATAACGGTAACGTTAATGATACCTACTGTTACTCAATAATAATAATACTCAATAATACTCATTTATTTTGTACATAGGCCCTCTTCCGGGCACTTATACACGTCCCAAAAGTATAGCTTAGTCCTACCACCGCTTCGGGACTACATATTGGCTGGTGATGAGAAGAAACGGCGCAACAAACTCAGTCACCTTTGTCAGCCTTATTTTACATGAAATACAGTTTACAAGACATGTAGTAAGTGTGGGCCAAGCAGGTTAAGTCCATGCACTCTTGTCGTTTAAATAATTGTCTATTTTATAATATCCTTTTTTCATAAGGATTTTTTTAATGTGAATTTTGAATTCATGTACAGGTAATTCAACAAGAGTACGTGGTACTTAATTGAAAAATTTAATACATTTCCCCAAGAATGAATCACCAACTTTGTGTAGTCTGAAGCTCGGAACGGCAAGATTATTTTTATTTCGAGTATTATATTGATGAAAATCACTTTTTAGGCTAAACAAACTAAGATTTTTTCGAACGTACATAATATTTAAAAAAAATAAATAAAAACCGACTTCAAAAAACTAAAACGCTAAAAATAATCTTAACACTTAAGTACCTAATCAGTTACTTTTGGAGTCGGTGCAAACGAAAACATTGGTCTCTCGTTGACTGGCACCGACTCCAAAAGTAACTGATTAGGTACTTAAGTGTTAAGATTATTTTTAGCGTTTTAGTTTTTTGAAGTCGGTTTTTATTTTTTTTATAAAATTAACTTATTTCATCCATTTTAGTGATAAATCCTAATCAAAACAAATCTTACGAGTGCAAACATAATTTAACTGCTGAACACCGATTTCATTTCCTGTTTTTCCACCCTTAGGGGTGAAATTTTTTTCAAAATTTTTTATTATAGTAGTATCTTTGAAGTATAATCTATTCATTAAAAAAAGAATCATCAAAATCGGTCTACATTTGGCAGAGATATAGGTAAGATAGATACTAAAATCAGTTGGCGTGGTACGGAGTTTATGCAATGTTTGATGATTTTCTTATAGATGCCATCATCAGAATTTAACCAAATTTATATGGGACCATTCTGAAAGTATTACCTTTCAAACAAAAAAATAATTATCGAAATCGGTCAACGCAGTAACGAATGATCGCTGAAAATACATAAATAAAAAAAAATAAAAAATAAAGATACTGACGAATTGAGAACCTCCTCCTTTTTTGAAGTCGGTTGAAAATGTATTGAGAGGCTACTGTTAATATATTAATATCTTTAAAAATCTCCCTCAGTGAGTCACGAGGTCCAAGACAGTATATGGCGCGTACGGCTCTTTTCTGCAACACAAAGATTGATTCAATGTCAGCAGCAGAACCCCATAACAGTAAACCATAAGACAACAAACTATGAAAATAACTAAAGTATACTAGTCTTGCCGTTTCAACATCAGTTAAAAGCCTTATTTTCCTCACAGCATAAGCCGCTGAACTGAGCCTTCCTGACAAGGCAATTATATGGGGACCCCATTGCAGCCGGGAGTCTAATGTGATAATGTGATTCCCAAAAAAGTGGTAGAATCGACTGCATCTATATGATCATCTGACATATACTGATTGCACTACTTCCATATAGGGTTACTATATGTGTATGGACTGATAAGAAGACTATAATGATAGCTGCAAAGATTGATATAGGTTTACTACTAACAGCGTACTGGGTTAATCCAGCGGGATGGATGAATAAAATTAGCAAAAAACATGTCGGTCGGGTCCTGATTAGTGTAGAGTTCCATGTCTTAATATTCTTCATTATCATCATTGACGCTGCTGAACATAGACCCCCCAATGACTTCCAGATTCGCCAGTTAGAAGCGGCCTGCATTCAACGGTTTTCAGCAAAAAGTTTGGTAAAGGTTGCAAGGTCCAAATATGACTAAATTCGAAGAAAACTGAATAGTCTTTAGTGCCAAAGCCTTCGTGTGTAATGTTGTCTAAGCGGTTTTTAGACCTTCGCTTGAATCTTTAAAGAGATTCAACTTCCTTTTTTTAACTGAATTTAAGAGCCGTGTTGTGTTTAGAAAGTGATTTTGGTTTAGGTATTCAGTGGTATTACACTTTGTTTTTTTATAGTATATAAACCAGAAACGCTTATAGGTAGTTTTTTCATAATTGACCTTGACTATGTGACACAATTGTTATGCTCTTTAATATCAATTTCTATAAATTGACGTTTCCATACAAACTGATGCCAGCTGGTCGCGTTTTAGTATGGGAAAGTGGTTTTTTTTTTGCGATTTCGATGTTGGTCCGATAGAAAAAGTTAATGTAATTTAGCCGTAGAATAACCCCTTGAAGTTTTATTTCACCTTTTCGTTACATCCTGTATACTGACTTAGGAACTTGAGCTTCGGTTTGTTAAAATATATTAAACGCCAACAAAGTTTTAAAACAATATAGGTAGATTCATTTATTTTTTAACAAATAACCCTTCATACGCAAGAATTTAAAATTAGTCGAGTGTAAGGACACACTTTGGCTGGTTTTGCTTCAATTACCGTTTTTTCGATTCAGATATGTGATGATAATTTCCTTAACAGGCACAAACGTCTAAACAATCAAGCATCCACACACGTGGAGCCACGAATAGAAGTAAGTGTTCAAAATAAATGAAACTAAATAGTGTACACACTAAATACTCGGGTCAAATTGCGAGACTCGTTTCCCGAGGCGCGAACATAACATTTGCAGTGGCACGTAATTAACAATTCGCAATTAGCGAGTGAAAGTTACTATGTTTGCGTTGCCATGGGTTATTGCCTGAGAAACAAGTAGCAACCTCGATTCCTAATTGTAAGTATTTTATTTGGATATCTTAAGCCTTAATCTAGTAGGACTGTGAAATTTCTACTGTCGCTGTTCGATGACATTAATATCGGTATGTTAGTTGTCACTATATAACATTATAACTTTTTTATTACATTTTTTAAAACTAATACTATACACTATACTGGTGGTTAGTTGAATTTTCATGTTGCAATTGCATGCAATGTTTTGCAAAATTAATTTTATTTATACAATTTGTTTTAATGGTTGCGCCATAATCCTTAAAATAACTCTATATTAACTAGAGACGTATCTATTATAGTATAATCTCTAAAATCTATGAAGAAATCATATTATAGGTTTTCAGGGGAAGGGGACATACCTACTTATAGCCATTCGTAGTTAGTATATGCGAATATGTTTTAGTTAACTTACTTAAAAACTTTTAAGTAAGTTTTAGAAGTCAACAATATAATAAAAAAAAGTTATTTTGATGAAGAAATAACACAACTGATTCCCTATGCTTAGATCTGTCGTATGCTAGCCAGTTTAGCATAGTTCACTACCTGTTTACAAATCAGAGACAAATTCAAATGCAAATCTGATCATTCAAAATGTTTAATAAATCCCAATGACCACTGAACACAGGCCTTTTCTAACTCCAAACACAACAGTCTTCTGCTAGACATACCTGTCCCAAGCGGCAAAATGTATCCGGATCCTCTTCCTTCAGGTTTTTGTCTATTACAGACCATTGATGATGAAGTTTTTGGGTCCAGGTTTGTGCAATTCTGCTAACCATCGGGACAAACTGTATCATTGCTTTGGGTCCTCAACCCAGTCACCAATTTAAGATTGTAAGTTGTAATTTTTTGTCCATAGATGAACATAGGGATGGCAGGCTTATACCAAGTATTGTCACATCTCTTGATGTTCTGCCTTTCACATGTTATCTTATCCAGCTGCCAACTTCAATCTTCAGTTCATGGTTCTGATGCTTCTGGTGGTTGATCCTTAGAAAACGAGATTATCCCAACCTAGCACATCAGACCCGATACTGCTAAGTTATACACGAATGAGGGCTGGAAGTTGTCCAAACGGGTTCCACGTCATGTCAATTTACGTTGCTCTACATCATAGTATAGGTTTTTAGTGGGTTTGCTTGTTGGGAGACAATGGCTCCTCGAAGGTGGTAAAAATCAAATCAAAATCATTTATTTTTGCAAATAGGCCATTAAAAGCACTTTTACACGTCCCAATATATTTTTTTTGACCTACCACTGCTTCTGGACAATTTGTAGTATGTGTAATGCATTTCTCCTACATACAAAAGGGTCTGTCGTCAAGTGGCAATTTCTTAGATTTAACCTATTTTATTACAATTACGTAATTGATTGATTAACCAATTTATAGTCGATAAGCATAAAAAAATAACGCATTGCATAAAAACTGCTCTAAATAAGTTGTAAAGTGCACACCATCCAATTACACCGTCACCTTGAATGTTACGCCGGTGAATGATTATGCTGTGATTTCATATCTTTTGTTACATAATCGAAAATTAGTCGACGTACAGACTTTTTGGGGTTCAATAACAATTAATTGGACTAATTCTTCCTACTGAAACTATAATTCGTTCTTTCAAATCTTAGTTTTGCCTGCCAGATATTGAGAAAAACGTAAACTTATCAGATATTATTTATGTTACAAATCACTTCCATAGCCGAAAGTTTGTGCGCGAGTAGGTACTCTTGCAAAGCGACAGGCATTATCTAAGATGAATGCTGCGTATTATGAAGCTACTACTTCACCACTGCTCCAGGACCATTGTGGGCTAGCATTAAGAAGAAGCAGCGCAGGAAACTCGGTCACTGAAAAGTACAGATAACAGCTCGTCGACCTACCACAAAACGTAATTTTTTATCAGTTGATATTGATTTCTACGTGTCGGACTAAAAGTTAAAAATCGGTTCAGTGACCTTTAACTTTTTGGGTAGGTTTACCTGCCCTTGACTGTACCTGTGCGAGCAGGGCAGTATTTAATTCCATACATTTTTATCATTTAATTAGTCATTAACAGTGTATTAACCTTTTTTCTACGAGGCGACGTGATCGCTAAGCGACCAAGCCTCTCAAATAAAGAGAAAAAAAAAAGAAAAAAAAACTTTTTTCATTTTAATCCTCTTGGAGTTCAGCAATCATCATCATCATCATCATTTTAGCCATAGGACGTCCACTGCTGAACATAGGCCTCCCCTATTGACTTCCAGATTAGCCGATTGGAAGCGGCCTACATCCATCAATAGACTGTGGTAAGTTTTTACAAAAGGGAATACATTTCCCATAAACGAATTACCTACTTTGTGCAGTCTAAAATTTGGAACGGCAAGTTTATTACTGTATGAATGTAAAGGTTTTTTTGGACTAGTTTAACGTTGTCTTCTTTATGTCACACACTAGTTGAAAACTATTCATTGCGCAGGTTTTCCTATGCTGCGGCAGTGCTGCTAAATGACATAATACTAATCATAATAGTCATGTCAGTACCTATATAGACCCTCTTCCGGGCTCTTATACACGTCCCAAAACATAGCTTTGCCCTACTTTTGACTTATGATGTTTCCCGTCGAATGATGATATCGTTTGCATTGTGACAATAACTCCTAGAAATGTAGAATAATAAAGGTTTAGAAAATAAAGTAAACGTAGGTATAAGATCAAAACTAAATAATCTATGCAAGGAAATTTTAAATGGTACTTGGTTAAAAAAGACTCAGGAGGGAAATGTAGAGAACCCTTCATGTAAGAACAAACATCACTTGCAGTTTTGAGTGCAAAAATATTCTTACGTAATTAATCCTTGGTGCCTTTGACTTAAATAATAAAGGTAACTCACAAAAGGTTCTTGCGTTACCAGCTAAAAGGACGTGAGTAATCTCTTTGTTGAGCCAAAATAACAAATACATTTCTCAAAATCTATACAGGGTGATAAGTTAAACGTAAATCATACATTTACGGATTTTTTTAGGAATAAAAACAACTTTTATAATGGGATTAATTGTAAAATCAAGAGAAAAAAAACAGTTGGTCCGAAATCTTGACGGAAATGCTTCTTGACGGAATGTATGACTTTTTTATTCGATTTAATCATAATTAATACATTCTAAACCTAATATATTATGTGCATACTTTGACAGGACATTAAACTATTAAATCACTAATTATGGGAACGTTTCTTCTCTGATCAACACTCATACATAAAATACTTGTTTCACATAACAACACAATTATTTTAGAATTAAACAAACAAAAAAGTTATGAATATTTCATATTTCCAACGATACGGAACATTAAATTAAGATAATGTAGTGAAACAATTATTTTAAAAGAGATATCTGTGAAATAAATATCATGTGTCTGACAAACAAAGACGCACGGGCATAAACTGTGGCACAATAAAATTATTTCTATTGTTTTCGAATTTAATCGGCACGTTTTGTGAGGTTAGGGTAGAATCACACTGCAGCGAAAAGAACTACAACAATAACTTTAATATTGATGTAGAACTGAGTTGAGATCTGAGTTCGAATTGCTTTGAATCCCGCTCTGTATAAATAAATCGATCGTTTAAAATGAACTTATTCCCATTAAAAATAATAATGACGATATTTGTATTACATTATAGTTATGTGAATAAAAATGTAAGATTTTTTATTTCTATTTAGTAACATTTGTACATCATAATATATATACTTTAAATACGAACATATGTCGCTGACATAGCCTAACGGATTAGATAGCTGAAGTAGCACTGGGGAAGGCACATAGCATATAGAACTGACGGCCGATGTGGCATAAAAGTTCTGGAATGGTGGCCACGTACCGGCAAGAGCAGCGTAGGACGACCTACAAAGTGGACGAAAAACCTGGTATAGGTTGCACGAAGCCGGTAAATGCAGCCTAACCAACCAGCAAATCTGTGATAAGTATTACGGAATTATAATTTTTTGGTTTTTGATCTAGCTGCCCCCACAAAACCGTTCCAGTGTGGTGACACCCTTACTTATAGTCCACCGATGCATGACACCATAAATCGCCCCTCCCGCTCCTGTCCGCATGTAATGTAATGTATGGCTACGCTAGGGTTGTCGACTATGCCTAGTATTTTACTATTAAAAAACAAATAGTAATATCTGCACTTACTCGGCGTTGCGAGCAAATATCAAAAAATCTGCAGTTTTAGAGTACAGTGGATGAGTCTCAAAATCTGATGTCAATGTAGTAACTAGATTTAGCGACCTCAAGCATACCTTAGATAGAAAAATAACTTTCCTATATTGTCTCGGGTCTGGAGTAGTGGTAAGTCGTTGTTTCTAATTTGTAAGTAAGTTTGTAACACAAGTGATTTGTCTACTTACCATCAGATCAGAGCAATGTTGTACAACTTTTTTTTCAAGATTTTTTTTTTAAAGATTGAAATGTAATAACTAGATTTGCCGTATCAGGAACAAAACATAAGTAAATATCTGCATTTGTGCACCACATAAACGCTGAATATGTTTAAAAATCTGACGGCAACTCCTCCAAATGTACCTAATAACTAGGTTTGACGTATCTAGGATAATAAAAGAAAGATTTCTCAATGGCACGCAGTAGAGAATCGGAGGGGTTGAAAGAAAAACTCGTTTTTATTCGACATTTGTGTGAAACACTACCCGCGTATTCGCTATGTGCAAAGTGGGTGGAGGGGGCCGTCAAATCGATCGCAGCACGCAATGTAGCAGAAATCTGAAAAAACTCTGGACTGTCATGTGTCAAATTGCTATATTTCCATAGAAATTATTAAGTATTTTAAAGTGAAAACGTTAAAATTCGCGATATGGGTCATACGTGTTCTGTTAAAAAGTGTAAAAGCAATGGGAAAACATTTCGTACATGTTTTATTGTTTCCAACATCAAGATGGAAATTGGAGCAAAGAAATAAATAGATAACTAGCTGCAGCTGTGAAAAGAAAATAGTTTTTTAGGTAATTTGTGTTACAGACGTTTGTCTTATGATCACAGATCGTATTAAGTAGCTTTGTCCGTTGGTTCTGAGCTCTTCAAAATATCTCACACGCTGTGCTACTATTTTTTTCCCTTTTTGCATATTTTGAGGTTGAAAAGTTATATCATGTTGTATTGATTAAAATCCCGTAGGTATTATAAAATTCGTATTTTAGTTCAAGTAAGAAAATCAGTTATGCGCAAACTTTTTTTATATTTTCATCTAATTTCGAAGAAAAACAATCCGAAGATTATTCTCAAACCATCCAGTTGCCATAGTTTGAGAGACTCAAGTCCACAACAATTGTGGTCACTAGCTAGTGGCTGTCATCGCGCACACAGCGAATGCATCAGCAATAGACTGATGAATTCCTAAATTTAAAGACGAAAATGTTTATTTGTAACGTTTGCCCATTTTCATTGAACTTTTAAATTATTTACTATGTACACATTATTTACCAGTAGCCAATTTGCCATTATAGGTTATGTTTTTTATAGATGTCAATATTGGTCATTTGTTGTATTTGAGCTCTAGAATGAGCCTTATGAAAGTCAATAAATTATTAATAAAGTAGAACTTTATATTTTTGTTACAAAAGTTTGCAACCCTATATGAATGCGCGCGGCATGAGTTACGGCACACTTGAATTATTAAAGGGTAAGTTTGGATGACGAGGTGGTCTCCGTTTATGATTCCTAAAGCCATAAGTGAAAACAAGGCTTTAAGCGTAATAATTAAAACATCAAGAAAAATATTTTTACTTGAAAAAAAATTTCAACTGCCTCTGATGGGATACGAACTCACGGCCTTTCAGGCCGGGCGACTGCTCTTCCAACTGAGCTACGGAGGACATAGTAATATAGGCATAGGCAGTTAAAAACTTTTTTCAAATAAAATTTCCTTTAATATAATAAACTAGCTTTATTGTGAATGCAAAAAATAAAGAAGGTTATACTATAAACCACACTTTATAATATGTATTGGACTTGGATTGAACGAATAAAATGAGCCCAAACACGAAGGTTTTACTAGTAGGCATTGAACAGTTCCATTATCTGTTCTACCTCCTGACTCCATCATCAGACCAGCAAGATGGCGTCAAATTATTAAACTGTCATCTGTCATCCGAATGTCAGATACCTACTCACAATATTTTAAATCAATACGTCCAGTTAGATTGCCGTGTGGAGACGGCCGTAAAGAATACACTTCCACACCGCCGACAGGAGGCGTGTCGTAAGAGGCGAATAATTCGTGTAACATTCCTGTGCGAAATCTTTAAAAAACTGCGCTTGTCAACCCGCCTGCCAAGCGTGGCGAGTATTGGCAATCCCCCCGATGATAGTTAATTGCGGGAGGCCTATGTTCAGCAGTGGACTTCCTATGGCTAAAATGATGATGATGAGAGTAGGTTAAAAAGTACTTCAAAGATTTGATTATAAAAGTGTGTTAATTATAAAGTTTTGTCTGTTTGTATGTATCGTCGAAGTTGTCAAGGAGTATGTCTACCACTACGACACAAATGCTGCAATTAGGTAGAGACAGCTTTGAGCTAAATCGCTAGAAAAGCGAATTGGATTGGTGGATTTGAACATGGTCGTAGGCCTGGGCACATCTAGTTTAAAAATATAAGACACATCTTATTAGTTGTAAAGCAATGGCTTTGGACGCAACCGGGATTGACCGTATATATGAAGAAGAAGAAGACATCTTATTAGTTCTAAGCTTTGTTGCTTAAGAACCGATTGAAAATTAAACCATCTGGGTAGTTTGAACTCTTTGGAGCAGTTTAAGACAATATAATTTGACAGAGTTACTTGTCAAAATCTCACTACCAATCCTCAATATGACACGTAATGTAGAAATAATAGTGCGTATTCCTTCTCAAAGAAGAGTTCTATCATAAAAGAGATTGATAAGGCTATTTGTCATAGCAATGACGTAAAAAAACATAATGAAAATGCTATAACAGCAAATATAACGCAACTTAGTCCTCACTAAGCAAAAACAGAGTAACATAATACGTTTTGTCTTCCGCTGACCGCCGTCCAATTTCCTTTGATCTAAAACAATACATTACGTAAAGCGACCCAAAAGGTTTGTTTACATGATCGTCTATTATGACCATTGCTTAGTATCACGTCATGGTCTATAAATACACCTTTTGCTATAGCCTTTACCCGCGAATTTGCCCACGCGATAACGATATTATATATACAGGGTGTAACGAAAAGGTGAAATAAAACTTTAAGGGGTTATTCTACGGCTAAATTACATCAACTTTTTCTATGGGACCAACATCGAAATCTCAAAAAAAAAATTGACGTTTCCATACAAACTGATGCCAGCTGGTCGCGTTTTAGTATGGGAAAATGTTTTTTTTTTTGCGAATTCAATGTTGGTCCCATAGAAAAAGTTGATGTAATTTAGCCGTAGAATAACCCCTTAAAGTTTTATTTCACCTTTTCGTTACACTCTGTATAATTTTTATAAGTTAGCTTTAAAAAATATTTGTCACTCCTAACGGGTTTCTTGTGTAAATGTTCATTTTTGATGTTTTATTTTTATAAAATAATACATTATTTGAACTTGTCAAACCAGAGTAAGAGTGTTTCAGTTCTATTTTAAAACTGATATCCATTGACAAGAAAAAAGTGCTTATAATCTTCGGATCAACTGACTTAATCCTAGTCACTCGTAGCTCATAACCACCCCAGAAAAACTAGTTTTCAACCGACTTCAAAAAAGGAGGAGGTTCTCAATTCGACTGTATGTTTTTTTTTTGTATGTATGTTACGCGGTTACTCCGCCAATTATGAATCGATTTTAATGATTCTTTTTTTGTTTGGTAGATCATACTTCAGAGGTAGTCCCATATAAATTTTATCGAAATTGATTTAGAACTTTTTGAGAAAATCAACAAATATATACCCAGATAATATTTTGGTTGTGGTTCTTGTTACCTATCTTCGACAAATATGAGCCGATTTTGATGATTTTTGTTTTATTGAATAGCTTATACTTCAAAGATGCTTTGATAAAAGTTTGCAAAATAAAAATTACCCCTAAGGGTAGGAAAATAGGGGATGAAATCGGTGTTCAGCAGTTAGATTAGGATTAATCACTAAAAATAGATGAAATAAGTAAATTTTATTAAAAAAAATAAAACCGACTTTAAAACACTAAAATGCTAAAAATAATCCTAACACTTAAGTACCTAATTAGTTAATTTTGGAGTTGGTGCCAGCCGATGAGAGATTCAATGTTTTTGTTTGCACCGACTCCAAAATTAACTGATTAGGTACTTAAGTATTAGGATTATTTTTAGCATTTTAGTGTTTTGAAGTCGGTTTTATTTTTTAAAATCTATTAACACATTGGGGGCCAGTATACGCCTATCGGCGTCATGACAATAAAAATTCTCTCCATCAATGTGTTATAAAACCGCTTCCAAATCAGTCCATTCACAGACACACAGACAGACATAGGCGTCAACTTAAACCCCTCTTTGCGTGGTGGTTAAAAATGATAAAACAGCAACACAAATAAAGATAGGATCCTACAAATGATTTTTAATGACACCATTTAAATATACTCAAGATAACTAACTACATAAAATTTAATGAAAGAGGTTTTATGTTTAATATGCTATTCAATATTACGGCAGTTGATAAATTTTAATGATTACATAACATTGCTATCACCAGTAATATTAATTTATTTGTTGATTTCTCTTGATATAATAAAACAGAGTGTACGTTTGTCTTTTCATAAATAATGGTCAAATAACCTATATTAACGCAAATGATTAATAACATCCTACAAACATGGTGATAAGAACAGAGGTATATGTTACTGTGACAATAATATATCTTTTACGCACAATGTTGCCAATCTGTGTCCTTGGAATAAGTAGTTGCTTATTACCTACTTGTTATTTACTTAGTCTATTCATAAATCGTGCTTAAACGTGGTGAACAATTATTAATAAAACGGCAATTAAGTCGTCCAAATATGCTGTCATAATCATCACCATGTCAACCTATTGCAGTCTATTGCAGTAGAAATCGGCTGTAAAGTAGGTAGAATAAATTATATCCTTTTCGTCATAGAATGTATGTATTCTGTGATGTAACTGACAGTCATATGTCAGCTATATTACTTCCACTGCTGAACAAAGGCCTCCCCCAATGATTAATCATCGCCAATATTCGCCAAGCTTTGCAGGCGGGTTGGCGAGCGCAGTTTTTTATAAAATTTCGCACGCAGACGCTGCTGCCCGTCTCGTGCTACAGGAATTAGTCGCCTCTTACGACACGTCTCTTGTTGACGGTTGGGAAGTGTATTCTTCGCCGTCCCAACGTTAAAATTTGGTCTTGGCTAATATCGCTTGATACTAGTCGTGAAACCTAGTCAAAGACCTTAGGGCGGCTTAATACCATCTGACAGTAAGGTTAAGTCACTGGCCTTACTCCACCCTCCACCCTCCACCGAGTATGGCCCAAACCACTTTATAGGTGAGGTTTAGGTGAGGAGGCCTCTGGGCGGCAGTAGGACGTTATAGGCATATTGTACTATAAGGCTGAGCAGCTGACATCAGTTTGTACAGAGATTTTTTTAAATTTCGATGTTGTTCTCATAGTAAAAATGTCTGTATTTGAGTATTAGAATCGCCCCCTAGTAGGAAGTTAACTTACAAATTAGGACTTTATATTGCTATTGTACCTGTGTACTTAACTTAATCTAAGTTGACACATTGGCACATAGATACATAATCCGCGCGCAAAGCAACTAAATTGGAGCCACAGCGGAATCCCTACGCCCGACAGCTCAGTAGTGTTCTCTCTCTTGAAAAAAAGTTGCTTAAATTGTATAATAGCCGTAGGTACCAAACTATCATTCTATATGTCATTATTCAAAGGTACTTAAATTATTTCTGTTTCTTTCACACGCTTTTTGCTTTTCTACGCTACCCATTCTACTACAGCTTAATTTCCTTCACAAAAGTAAACTGAAAGAGATCGTTTTTGGCGAAAAAGTCGTTTCACTGTGCATGTCTTGTCTGCAAAAACAGACACGTTTTTAACTTTGATAAAATCTTAATAATTAATAATAGCGCTTTACGATATGGTAAGATCCTGTGCCAACCTGAACCACAAAATACCTTCTTAATAATGCTATGGTGACTAATTATCACAGACTTTAGTCACACTCCGCAGGCACCATTAATTAATAAACACGATAAACATAATTTAATTCCACCGCTTCCTGCATTAAGTAGGCCACGTATTGTTGTGGCAAATTATTATAATGCCTATTGTTAGTAATTGCACTTTCTGTTGTTCATGCCACTTGATTTGAATACACTGTCAAGCGGATGTGTCAGGTTGACAATTAATCTGATACGCTAAAGTTATCGGGGTAAAACAAAGAAGTATTATTTGTATATAACTTTTTGTTTATTTTGAGGCTTTGCGTAACGTGATGCTCTTCAGGTAGAAAGTGAGCAAACGGTTAAAAAAAACTATTTGATAATATATTTCTGTTTTAAAAATGTGTAATAAAATTTGATTTCTATATTGTCTCGGGTCTAGGTGTTGTGGTACCGTCGTTGTTTCTGATTTCTGTAACAAAAGTGCTTAAGCTACTTAACATAGGATCAGAGCAATGTATGTGATGTAGTCCAATATTTATTTATTTTTATTTATTTATTATTTATGTACGCTTAAGACTAATATTATGTTTCTTTGTAATCTGAACTAATCAAACCTAGGACTATGGCGACTATATACAGACGGATAAACATACTTAAATTCATGTATTTACTTCTATGACTTACTGCCGCACTCAGGACGTCACTAACTTTAATAGTTACTTAAGAAAAACCTGAATTCTATGGACGATAATATTGAATAAACAAAAATGTTAATCGACACTTTACTGTTTATTAACTTCTCTGATGCCGTGTGGGGACGGCCGTAAAGAATACACTCCCCCACCGCCAACAGGAGGCGTGTCGTAAGAGGCGACTAATTCCTGTAGCACGAGACGGGCAGCAGCGTCTGCGTGCGAAATCTTATAAAAACTGCGCTCGCCAACCCGCCTGCCAAGCGTGGCGAGTATTGGAAATCCCCCTCGATGTTGGGTCATTGGGGGAGGCCTGTGTTCAGCAGTGGACTTTCTATGGCTGAAATGATGATGATGATGAACTTCTCTGATTGCGGCAGATAGGTAAATGCTAAATACCCTTTTCGTCACGGATTTAAGTAAAACTCATCATCATCATCATTTCAGCAATAGGACGTCCACTGCTGAACACAGGCTTCCTCCAATGATTTTCATTGGGGGGGGGATTGCCAATACTCGCCATGCTTGGCAGGTGGATTGGCGAGCGCAGTTTTTATAAGATTTCGCACGCAGACGCTGCTGCCCATCTTGTGCTACAGGGATTAGTCACCTCTTATGACACGCCTCCTGTTGGCGGTGGGGAAGTGTATTTTTTACGGCCGTCCCCACACGACACGTAAGTAAGTACGAGTATTTACTTGATATTTTAAAAATTAAAAAATAATTACAACTTTTCACTCGTTGAATATAGAGCCTACGTTCATTGGGCCAACCAGTTCGGAAATGACCCCCGCTATGCGCCTGTTCGATTTGAACCATAATTTCAGTAAATGATAATCAAACCACATGAACTCAATGCACAAGTAGTTGTAAATGGTTACATAGAGGCATCTGCATTACAAAAGTAATTAAACATATTCCAATGAGCGATTGTTTTCCAATAAATAACGTTATCAGCGGGCAGGGTTGCGAAAATTGCGCCAATCGCCGTGTTTATGCGCGCGCGCTGTTTGTGCGTTTATAAATACACGCGTGTTACAGGGTTGTCCCAGTGTAAACAAGATTAATTTTATTGGTTTACCAACAAATTATGCACTACTATAATTTAAAACTACACTATGACATCTAAGAAACTAAGTACACAGTTAATTAAAGGTAAACACCATATGCATAAAATAATCGAATCAAGACAAAAGGCTTAATAATAACAAATACTTGATGATAAAAAATATACAAATTTTACTTATTAAGAAATATAAAACTATAACAAAATTTGAGGCAGCTCCAAAATGCGTCTCCGGAACTTACCTAAGGAGGCATGGTTGATGTGATGAGATCACTAATCTAATTCATTAAGTTCAATAAATAAATTATTTCAGTTAAGTCACTGACCTTACAACGCCCCTCCACCAATCCGCACTCGACCTGGGTCGTGAAGTATGGCCCAAACCACCTCACAGTTGGGGTGTGGCCTGTGCCCTGCAGTGAGACGTATTCGTATATAGGCATACTATACTTTACTTTATAGTATGCAAACAGTTTGCAGTACGTTAGGCCTATTAATTTGCATTGCCTTTGGAACTTACCCTAATCAAAAAGTCGCGAAAACGCGGTGCAGTTTCCAAATTGTGGATGCTTGCAATCGATTGCAGAAAGTCGCCAAAACGCGATGCAACGTCGTTGCAGTCACAAAATCTTGGATGCTAAGGGCCACTTTTAGCACTTGCTGATAAGTTCCGGATAACCTACCTGGCACTTGATTGGATAGATAACCCATACAATTAGCTGTCAAAAAAGTGTCAGATAGGTTATCTGGAACTTATCAGCAAGTGGTGAAAGAGGCCCTAAGTATTGCAGAGTACGCAGCGTCTACTGCGCGTGTGCTGCGGAATTTTACGCACCCTAAATACCCTTAAAAGCAAAAATAACATCCTATCTTTGAATAATAACACAGAATGATAGTTCGGTACCTACGGCGATTACAAAATTGAAACAATAAAACAGTGTTGCAAACGCTTACACGGAGACACACTTACACCACTATAAAATAGGGTTACTCATAATAGCTGGTTTCCCAAAAACCAAGAAAAGTTCCTTAAAAGCAATACCTACATCTAGATTGTCATGCTTTCGGAGCGGATTTACATTAACGCGTTAAGGGAAGCCCTCTGTGGATCCAATTTAGTAGCTTAAAACTTTGCGCAAGGATTACGTTTCTATGTGTCATTAATCTAAGCATCCTATTTAAATATCAAATGATGTTTGACTCAGACGTTGGGGTACCCAAACTGTAAAAGAAGCCTGAAGCTGTAACTCGGGACCGGTTATAATTTAGAAATTAAATATAATTTAGTGGCAGCCCTAGCCTCTTTGCGAGTTATTGACCTGCCCCAACGCGTGCGCCCGCGCACGTAGCTCGCATCGCCACCGCCGAGCGGTAATGCAATTGATAAATTAGTCCTATTAGTGTTAAGCTTATCACTGCTTTGTGGGACAATGGCCTGAGGTCAGTCTCTGGATCGAAGTAGGAGGTATCCTATTTTAATGTTTTTCTTTATTTTAATAGACATAATCATCGCTCACGAAGCCACGTCAAGACCAAATTATCCTATCACCGTCCACTTGTACATTATCTTCTTCGAATCGACAATACAGAATCCGGTAATAGATAAATATATATTATACTCTTACGCTTCAATCCACACCACATAAAGCAAATAAAATACAGAAAATACATTTACAGCCACACAATTTAGGCAGTCTTACAGCTGAATGTCTTCCAACCTTCAGGTAGAGGACAGTTGAATACAGTTCAGATGAGGACAACTAATCCACCTGGTGACCTGACGATGTAGTCAAGGTTATGGGAAGACGCTGGCAGTGGCCTATGGTCAGCAATGGACTTTTAGAAGATGATGTTGATGAGGACAGATACCTATCTGAATAACAATTGAAACTGGTAAAATACACAACCCAAATATAGTTTTGCGAAGCAGTGGTAGGTTGTGGGGACTACATACATATTAGCTGGTGGTGAGAAGAAACGATGCAAGTGAGTCACCTTTGTCAGCTTTCATCACAGAGAATCATCATCATTATTTCAGCCATCTAAGCTCGGTGTTTCTCTGCAAGATCATAATTAGAAGGAGGAGATCCGTAAACGAACAAAAGTTGGTGACATAGCCCAACGGATTAGCAAGCTAAAGTGGCAGTGGGCGGGGCACATAGCACGTAGAACTGACACCCGATGAGGCAGAAAGGTTCTACCATGGAGGCCACGTAACGGCAAGCGCAGCGTAGGACGTCCCACAAGGTAGACAGACGACCTGGTACAAGTTGAAAGCTTGCTGGATGCAGGCCGCTTCCAACCGACCAGTCTGAAAGTCTTTATGGGAGGCCTCAGTTTAGCAGTTGACGTCCTATGGCTGAACTCATGATGATAAAGTGCGACAGTTAGTTTATCTGCCAGGAGGAAAAGTCTCTTCAATGGCTACTGTATTTTTCAATTGTTTTTTGACTATAATAACTATCTGATAGTGAGTTTATGTGATTATTTTAAAGAGATTAATATTGAGTCAACTGTACGCTTGATGACAGTTGGCCATCATCCAGCGCTCGTTCACTCGTGCACTATTGAGAGGTGTCGTTGAACTATAATTATCTGATTGTGTGCAAAATTGACACAAAAATAGTTAAAGATGTTTTTTAGTAGATTTTCCTTTATTTTCTAGACAATTTTACTACGTGATAAATGTGATAAAGCTTTTAAAAAATTGGGGAAACTGTACATTTTTAATGTCTGAAATACAAAGTGCCCGACTTTTGCGGGTTCGAATTTAGGAAGGGGTTGAAGCACGTACCTAAATCATGGATGTATTTTTATATGTTAAGCTATTATCTAGTTCCCATAGAGTACAACTAAATCGTAAGTGGCGACTAATCCCTGTAGCACAAGACGGGCAGCAGCGTCTTCGTGCGAAATCTTATAAAAAAAACTGAGTTCGCCAACCTGCCTGAAGTGTGGCGAGTATTGGCAATCCCCTCCGATGATATGTCATTGGGAGAGGCCTTTGTTCAGCAATGGACGTCCTATGGCTGAAAAGATGATGATGACGATAGAGTACAACTGAACATGCTTTGCTTAGTTTGAGGGTAGATAATTGTAAACTAATCTTCAAAGCCAGAGGAGGCGAAAAACTACCCGATAGATGACTATATACCCCTTCGCGTTCCGCTTACCCATCGCAAACCGGAAAAACAATGAAAAACAATGGAATACATTTTGTGTAGCACGCGTAGGAATAAAAGTCGCAGTAAGTCAATGGATACCTGGAATTTTAAACAACTTTTTCTTGCTGATTGTATTATCATTTCTGTTTTAGTTGATGTGTCAAAGGTAGCAACATAAACCGAAAACTCTCTAAGTACGCAGACGAAATCGCAGGCAGAAAGTAATTTATTTATCATTATAACTACTAAGCAATGTTCCTTTAACATCCTCACATCGTCTGTTTCACAATATCCATAGTTTCGGCTTAGATTGCATTGGCACTGATAGCGTATGCGCAGTCACTGACCTGCCCCAAGGATGCATTGCCTTGTACCACACGCATCGATTAAAATGTAACCCTATTTCAATTGGCGTATGATTGCTTTTACTTTGGCAGTGGGCTGTATTTTATATGATTTAGCTTAGATAATTAGAACTTTAAGTTGTATGTGGTAAGGTTTATTTTAAAGGTCCTAAACTTTTAATGTTAAGTTTCTGATTACAGGAATTGGATGCAATAGGCAATTTTGTATGTAACTAAAAACTATGGCGGATTAAATTTTGTTCGGTTATTTTGTTGATTTTGTAAGTATAAGTATCGTTGATAAGATTTAAAAAACATAATTTAACTGTACCGCTAGCTAGTTCTCTGTATGGCCGCTAGTTGACTGGTAGACAATGCTTCTTATCATTAAGTCCGACCTTTTAACGATTTTTGAATTAATACTTACAATGAACTAGAAGTTAAAATTATTTCAGGGAAAAAACTCGCTATAAAGAAAAAAAGTACTTGTCTAATTTTCTAATAAGTAAAGATTTCAAAATTTAAGCTTGTCCAGCTATTTTCTTATAAATAATTAGCGAGAATAGCTTAAATCTTCATTAAAACTTTTTTTTTTTAATATAACCTAATATTGCCTCAAGAATTTACTTGCCCGTAAACAGTGTAAATTATAACACCCCTCTTTTTTGTCGGGGGTTAAAAAGTAAACTCACTTAACGTTTAACCTAGTCAAGTTAGCTTCAAAAGTAGGGGTTACATTAATTCGCATAAAGCTAAAAATTCGTATGAATGCCGGGAATATCAAAATAAATTGACAAAAGTCTCCATCGTTTCGACGTGTGCAAAAAATGTATTTAAGGCCAAACGTTGCAAAAATCAGTTTTAGCATTTTTCAGCTAAACATAAGTTTAATTATGGCGAACGTAGCTACGCGGACTAGCCATTATAAAATAATAAAAAGAAGATCATAATTTTGTCAATAACATTAAATTAAACATGAAACAAAATTACTAAATTACGCCCCGCGTCACGCGCGTACGTCATTTTCGGTCAGTTTATGTAGTATAGGGATTACTACCTGCACCTTGATGTGGGTAGTACCTTTATTATATAAATGATAAACATGTATGGATTTATAACTACTTAGCTCGCACCTAAATTTGTAAAAATATTAATTTTATAAGAGGCTGACAACAGTGACCGATTTTCTTGCGCTGCTTTTTTCGGCACTAGGCCATAAATTGTCCCGAATTGGGACGTGTAAAAGTGCTGTTAATGGCATATTTGCAAAAATTATAATGATTTCGATTATGATTTTGAGATCAATTTGTCGCGCTAATCAGTACTAAACTCAGACCAGCCTAGAAACATTCGAAACTAGTCTAGAAATGTGGGCGCAGGACCAACCTGTCGCCGACCCCGCGCGGCCTTCGAGACCATTACAATACCAAACATTGCACCGACAGATAAATACACGGGATTAGGTACGACTTCCAGTGCTAATTACAAACAAGTAAACAAACAATATTACACAGTGAATAAATAGAGCTACTATGAACACATTAAACGTCATCATCATGATTTAAGAAGTAGGACGTCCAGGTTTTAGAATTGAGGCCACGTACCAGTAAGCGCAGCGTAGGACGTCTACCAACGAGGTGAACAGACGACTTGATAAAGGTTGCAGGAAGCCGCTGAATGCAGGTCGCTTTCAACCGGCTAATCTGGAAGTCAATGGGGGAGGCTTATGTTCAGAGTGGACGTCCTGTGGTTGAAATTATAATGATAATGCTGAAAACACAACACTGTAAAAGCGCAAACAATCGCTGAATATTATATGGATTTAATTAATTTAATTTAATTTAATTTTCGGGTACTCATTGGCGTATTCTATCACTGGACTTTTGCACTACTCATTTGTTTCAGACATTCTGTATAGCATCGCATCTCTTCGCATCGCTTCGTTTCTGTGCGTAGCAAGCTTAAACCAATGTAATGGCTGCTGCATATTTTATCTTCAAAATGTATTTATTAGGCAAATAAGAAATATACTACTGAATATCGACGTGGTTCACCTTCGTATGATTTCAACGATAAATCTCCAGCATAGTTATTGTTTAGTGGAAATACTACCATTTGTTATTGTCTGTGGGCTAATCATATCTCGTTTGTCTAGGACGGCTAATATTATGATATTTCGCTCTTGCTTAGACTAAACTGTTGAGCATTCTGAGGTTGTGGCCTGCGTAGTCCTTTGTAGATATATTTTATCACATTATACTAACTTTACAAAACAGACAGTCATCATTTATCATTATTTCTGCCATAGGAAGTCGACTGCTGAACATAGGCCTACCCCAACGACTATCAGATTGGCCTGCATCTTTTACTAGATCGTCCCTCCACCTTATGTGTGGACGTCGTACACTGCCCTTACTTGTCTTAGTCAATGGAAGTCATTTGGGTAGAGTAAAAGTGAAGTATGGTGGTTTGGGCCATACTCCACCAAGTTTTTGTGTGTGTTTAACAAGCCTAAACATTGTAATAAGTCATAAGTCATTTATTCCATTAATAACAAAATACATTGTGTTGGAAATTAATTTAAGATTTAAAAATAATATGTAATTAATAATATTGAAATTCATGCAATACTTCACATCAAAATAATAAAATTACAATAAAGAAATACGTATGTCAAATTAATAAAAATTCCCTAATAATCTATTTAAGTTTTGTACAATTTTTTTCTTAGTTAGTTCAAAGTCTTTCTTAAAGTTTGAAACTCAGTTTTACTGAGCACCCTCTTTGAGACCCTAGAGGAAAAGGTGGCTCGGTCTTCTCCCCTTTCCAATGTCGAAACGTTTGATGTACCCTAGCCCTCCAGCTCTGGCTTTACAAAAGCAGAACATGAACTCGTGGAGTTCTACTTCTGACCACTTTCGTCTGGCATCATCGCTAACAGTAGCTGAGGATCCAGTGGCCACTTCTGATGCTCCGGCAGAGCTTGCAGGAAATGTTTACCCACTTTGCAAAGAATCATCATAATATAAAATTATTATTCTAAAGAAATTCATTAAATAATGTTGGTTTTGGTTCCCTTTTGAGTTTAAACTTATAAATATTGGTGATTAAAGCTTCCGTAGCCGAGACGCGAGCATACCAGTCTTGGTGTCGCTATTCTCTGATCTGAGGTCCCGGGTTCGATTTTCGGTCGGTCTATCAATATAGAAAAATAACTTTTTTTTATTGTTTCGAGGCTGGGTTTTGTGGTACCGTAGGTTTCTGATTTCTCTAACACAAGTGCATCGGTAACTTACCATAGGATTAGAGAAATTTATGTAATGATGTACGATATTTAATTTAAAAAAACCAGCATAGTAATAAACTTGCCTTAAAAATATGATCCGTATAACTTTAATAGATGTGCTTATGTCATAAAACAGCTGAATGATTTTTACAATGTAAGTGAAAATAAAAATAACCTAGTGAGTGTTCCAGTAATATTTTCAATGAGTTTGCAATCTCTTAACCCTTAGTAACAGCATAATCAAGAGCATCTCATCAGCATAAAATTTTGGATCAAACGGGTGTCGCAAAATCGTGTGAGGTTCGGATCCGTCACGTGCGCGGTTCACGTGGGCCCCGCACGTTGCGCTGAAACTAGCCACGGTTATTGCTTTACTTGTAAATTCACATTTTATTCCGATTTCTCAGCGGTTGCCAACTTCAAACTTTACTTACATAAAAGAATGAGAGTTTTTTGAGGGAGCAACATTGGGGGTTGTTCTGTATTAACATATATAACGTGTAATATAACGTACCGGCAAGGGCAGCGTAGGACGTCCACCCTCTAGGTGTACAGACAAACTGGTAAATGCAGGCCGCTTCCAACAGGCCACTCTGGAAGTCACTGGGGGTGGACTTCCTATGATTGACATAGTAGTTGCATAATACACGTGTAGTGTATAGTGTTATTTCTAATAAGTAGATGACAAAAGAAACCATCAATTGTTACGATCTGTAAGTTACTAGTTACTACACATTAAATCTTGCTATGTGCGGGACGGCCGTAAAGAATACACTTCCCCACCGCCAACAGGAGGCTTGTCGTAAGAGGCGACTAATTCCTGTAGCACTAGACGGGCAGCAGCGTCTTAGTGCGAAATCTTATAAAAAACTGCGCTCGCCAACCCGCCTACCAAGCGTGGCGAGTATTGGCAATCCCCTCCCGATGATATGTCATTGGGGGAGGCCTTTGTTCAGCAGTGGACGTCCTATGGCTGAAATGATGAATGATGATGATGAAATCTTGCCAGGAGCATCTTGCAGCTCTCCTAGACCTGTGCGCAAAAGCTTTGCTAAATTTACCCGAAATTGATGCACAGTTTTCAACTAGAAGGAGATTCAACGCGTCCGCGTCACTTCGCTAATAGGGAAGTTTGTTTTTCTGATGCTGTCTCCTTAAGATGTCATAATAAGGCTCCCTTTGACAAACAAGTCATCGCTATATGACGGTAGCGTGTCGTGTGATATAATATCGCAATGACCCGGGCACAAACGTGACTTGGACATCTGATAACTGACATAAATAAGTTATCGACTGTTTTATGTAAGGAGCGACGTATCATATAACACTTAACTTGATATTCATATAAGAGAAGAGTTTATTTCCAAATTCGAATTCATCTTTATCATCATTTCAGCCATAGGTCACTGCTGAACATAGGCCTCCCCCTTTGTCTTGCAGATTAGCCTGTAGTGTGTAGCTCCCTTCACCCCAATTGTATACACACACACTACAAGCCAGTTAAAAGCGGCCTGCATCCAGCGTCTTCCTGCGACCTTTACCAGGTCGTCTGTCTACCTTATGAGTGGACGTCCTAAGCTGCGCTTGCAACATTTTTTATTAGTTTGGAAGCGGGTGGAAAACAATCCTAGAGGATAAGGATCAGTACCAAGCATTCATTATCATCATTATCATTAGTCTATGGAAGTCTGCTAGACATAGGTTTCCCTCATAGAATGGCGCATCGAGCAGTTCCGGACCGTTTGCATCCAGCGGCTTCCAGCAAATTTGACTATGTAAACAGGCCACTAGGTCTAGGTAAGAGGCTTACTACGTCTTCTAGTTCATAGTGGCCACTCGAAAAGCTTTCTTCCTCAAAGGTTGTCAGCTCTACAAGCGATGCGAATTGCTCATTAAAGATTTAGTTTAGCAATTCAAAGAGCTAGGTCACTTTGGTTCTTTTACAGATATTCTTAGACCTTATTTCAAAAGTCTTTGAGCTAACAGTTAATGGAGCAAGTCTTAATGCTGTAAGTCATCACTGGCATGCTCATCTGAGGTGCATTAGGAGGTCTCGTTAGCCCTGCTGTAGACTAAAATGCCCTGAAGTCCTGATTATGATGGTACCTACTTAAGACTTCGCAGGTAAAACTGTTTTTTTTTTCTTTCAAACAGTTCTATATGACATTAGTCAATGTTGGCTCAAGTGTAATTAGGTCATGCACTCGTGGACACCGCGGCATGTGCGCGACGATACCATGAGGCATATTCAATATTACCAGAGCTAGTATGTTTGTCTGTCTTTTAAATAATATAAATGTTCATAATAATTAGTCTTAGTGTACATTATGGTATTATTACACCTTCCCCTTTCTTTAATGGTTGTCCTCTACCTAAAGGTTGTCTGGAAGAGATCGCTATTAGCGATAAGACCGCCTAAATTGTACATCTTTCTGTAAAAACCATGTGTATTTTACTTGTATGGTGTGCAATAAAGAGTATCTATCTATCTATCTATGGTGTTGTGGACGGTGTATGTTGTGTATGGTGGCTGTAAAGAATACATTTCCTCACAGTTAACAGGAGGCGTGTCGTAGGAGGCGACTAATTCCTGTAGCACGAGAAGGGCAGCAGCGTCTGCTTGCGAAATGTTATAAAAAACTGCGCTCGCCAACTCGCCTGCCAAGCGTGGCTAGTACCCCCCCCTATGTTTAGCAGTGGAAATTCTATGGCAGAAATGATGAAGATGATACATTGCGTCAGAATATACTTATGGACCCAGTAAGGGCATTTGACGACCTCCGTTGCCGAGAGACGAGAATACTTATGGTGTCGCTATCTCTGAGGGCCCGGGTTCGGTTGGTAAATGTAGAAAAATGACTTTTCTATATATTATATAACTTTTCTACATTGTCTCGGGTCTGGGTGTTGTAGTACCCTCGTTGTTTCTAATTTCTGTAATACAAGTGCTTAAGCTACTTATCATAGGACCATAGTAATGTAGGTGATTATTGTTCAATATTTATTTACTACTACATAGTACTTACATTTCTTTCACAACGGCACAACGTTCCGTCGTATTATTATTTTTAAGTATTTTAATAATAGTGCGGTTATTCTCATTGGATATACAATAATATAATATTTTCCTGCAACATTTATCAGGTCGTTTTTCCACCTTATGGGGTGGACGTCCTACGTTGTACTTGTCGGTACGTGCCTGGATGCAGGCCGCTTCCAGCCGGCCAATTTGGAAGTCACTGGGAGAGGCCTATGTTCAGCAGTGGACGTCCTATGGCTGAAATGATGACGATGATTCTATATTTTTATTCTAATTCCATCAAACTGACACATCTTTGCAGAACACGAATTAAATGCAATTCCGTGCAGACAGAGGCGCAGGCAAACAGCTTTATTAAAGCCTATTGTAACTTCTATACAAAGATTAGTCATAATTTTGCTATAAATCGATTATTCTCATTATTTACTTAGTTGGAATAATCCGGTTTTTGTTTGATATAAAAAGTTACCGGTATTACTCATGCTGCCATCTTTTATTCTGATGTCATGTCCTTAAAGTACCTAATAGATAGTTAAGCATTTAGTGTTTTATAATAGGCGTGCATAGTGAGAGGACGCAGCCCAACAGTAGACTAACGTAGACTGATGATGATGTGATGATGATGAAATAGAATAGTTTGTATGTTCTTATCACGGACCACCTCATCGTTTGGCCTTAGCTTAATATTTAAAACTCGTGTTATAAGATTTTCCCAACGTTACAGACAATGCCGAATAACAAACGGGCAAGGTCAATTACTTTAATTATAGTTAAGATTACGAGATAATTTGGTAATTGTTTTATCTAGATGCAACGCTATAAAAGTCTTCTATTTACAGCTTGGCTTATAAGTGTGAAAAAATAGGGCCGCCATTTTCTCTGTTGAAATTGTTTTTATTTACTACTGGCTGTCCCGGCGAACTTCGTGCCTATATAAATTAATTTTTCGTGAATTTGTTCGTGTTTTTATAGTTATTCTGCTATTCGAGGCAAAGACAAATTCAACAAAACAAAAATCATAAAAATCGGTCCAGCCGTTCTTGACTTATAAATGGTGTAACTAACCCGACGTTTTTTTTAGGGTTCCGTAGCCAAATGGCAAAAACGGAACCCTTATGAATTCGTCATGTCTGTCTGTCCTTCCGTATGTCACAGCCACTTTTTTCCGAAACTATAAGAACTATACTGTTGAAACTTGGTAAATAGATGTATTCTATGCATTAAGATTTTCACACAAAAATAGAAAAAAAAAACAATTAATTTTGGGGTTTCCCATACTTAAAACTGAAACTCAAAAAAAAAAGTTTTTATCTATGGATAGGTCTTCAAAAATGATATTGAGGTTTTTAATATTATTTTTTTCTAAACTGAATAGTTTGTGCGAGAGACACTTCCAAAGTGCTAAAATGTGTGTCAGAATCAGAGCAATGTATGTGATGTTGTCCAACCAATGTTGCCAGAAACAGCTCTCGCCTGCTTACCTCAGACACGTTTTTATTTTTAAGTCGTTTTCAGTTTTAGTAAATTTTATTCACGTTTGAACCGATTTTATTTATTAAGAGCACCCAACAAATCTTACAAAAATAATATATTTAACAAGTAATATCTATTCAGTTTTAGGTTATGTGAGTTATAATTTACTTTCAAAACAAGAGATTACTTTAAAAAATAAACTTTAGGAGTTTAACTTTAGACAAGGTAAGATTTACAGATAAGTTGTCATTATTATTTTACTTCTCGTATTAAACCTTACAAATAGAATGTCAATTCAAGATTTTGACTACGTTTGGGTTTAGCAACGCCACACGTGACTTATTATTACAATTAGGAAGTAGATCTTACAGAGTAGGCTAAAACGTGAATTACGATTTGAGATCGGTCAATGATTGATGCAACTAATTCTTATTCAGCATGAGTTCAGCAAAAAGTTATTAACTTAGAGCGCAATGAGATTGACAAAGTGAGAAGTTCACAGTAGATTTTTTTATTTTTTTAAAACTATTTCTATATTTTATTAAATAAAATATTTGTTATTTGTCGGTGCTGATCAATGTTCAATAAATGTTTAAGAAAAAACAGTGAATGAAACTAACGACTTCCGTAACCAATAGGAGAGTATATCGGACTTGGTGCCGCTAACTTTGAGGTTCCGGGTTCGGTCCCGGTTAATCTAGAAAAAATACTTTTCTATGTTGTCTCGGGTCTGGGTGTTATGGTATCGTCGTTGTTTCTGATTTCTGTAACACAAGTACTTAAGCTACTTAACATAGGATCAGAGCAATGTATGTGATGTTGTCCAATATGAACAAAAACTTTTAGGTACTAGTATTTTTCTTCTTTGTCCTTAATTATTGAAAAATGAATGAACACTAAAAATGTATCATAACAATGAAAGCACGTTGACTTCACCCCCTTGGGTATGTGCAAACATGGAAATATGGTTTCACTGTGTTCAGCTGTTAAATATAGAGCCAAGTACAGTCACTAACAGTATTACAACACTATTACTCGAGAGTGTCCGCACAGAGAATAACTAAGAAGAGATGGATGGATTGTGTGAGAAGCGATATGACTGAGAAGGGAGTGAATGACTCGATGACGAGTGACTGGATTGCATGGAAGAGAAAGACATACTGCGCCGACCCCAGATGACCTGGGAATAGAGAGGGGAATGATGATGTGAAATATGCTTAAATATTTTATTTTATACATATTAGTTGCTTATTGTGCCCCCAGCACCATTATCCTCTTCTTACTTAAGTCAAAGTTTTAGCCCCTAATTTAATATAAGACCACAAGAAAATTTGGTTATCTGAAAGAGATCGCTCTGGCGATAAGGTTGCCTGATTGTACATAACTATCTTGTTTGTAATACCTTTTATGTTTTATTTTGTGCAATAAAGTGTCTTGAATCAAATCAAATCAAATCAAATCATTCATTTATTTACTCTATCTATTTATCTATAAATAATCAACACAACACATCTAATAGTCTAGAAGTAAAATAATTACATCCTCGTCGTAACATGAGGATGTACTTCTGTACCAGACAACGATTTTTTGGCGGGGGCGTTACATGTGTGAAAAGTCATTTTCTAAGTTGTCCCAAACTTGGAATCGAACCGGGGACACTTTGCGTTCAAGCCAAAGATATTTATACAAAAGATCTCCCGCTGGCCGCTAACGGTTAGTGGTATCAAGAAGCAGCCCCTAGAACCCAAATTAATGAAGAAAAGAAGAGGGGGGGGGGATATCATCTAATGCTTCATTCTTTATAAGCTTCATAAAAGGACATCGAAACTAGACGACACATTTTAGGAAGGAATCCATTTATGATTATGAAAAACTTTTCATCATCATCATCATCATCATTTCATAAAAAACTTTTGATAAAGGACTAAGAATCGTGATTAGAATCGTTCCTAAGATTTTCTTTTCGATTTAACATATAACTCCGTAGACAAATTAATGTTATTCTTTAATACTTGTGTGATTAAATAAATAATTGATAAACATTTGGTAAGTAATAAATAATAATTATTGTTGTCAAATGATTACAAATCTTTCATAAGAGGTCAAATTATTATTAGTTATACTTTTGCTTACGACTGTACGAATGTATTTGATAGATTTGTCATTGTCTGTAAAGCGTGTAACCTTTATATTTGATTAAATGGTTTTAAACGATTTATCATAGTGAAACAATTATATATTTGTGGAAGAGTTATTTCTGAAAATAATGTACATTATCTTTATCACATTCTCATTATAATAACCCTTGCCGTGCCGTGTAGAGACGGCCGTAAAGAATATACATCCCCACCGCCAACAGGAGGCGTGTCGTAAGAGGCGACTAATTCCTGTAGCACGAGACGGGCAGCAGCGTCTATGTGCGAAATGTAATAAAAATTGCTTGCGCCAACCCGCCTGCCAAGCGTGGCGAGTATTAGCATTCACCCCCGATGATCAGTCATTGGGGGAGGCCTGTGTTCAGCAGTGGACGTCCATGGCTGAAATGATGATGATTTATTTAAATTTTGTCGCAGGTAGACTGGATGCAGGCCGCTTCTAACCGGCCAATCTGGAAGTCAATGGGGGAGGCCTATATTCAGCAGTGGGCGTCCTATGGCTGAAATGAAGATGATGTAATTTTTCCAAGTGTAGTTGTTCCTCTATGTCTTTCATGTCCTGGTTGTCTCCATTTCTAACTTTTATTTACTATCAGTCCCAGATTTTAGTTGAGGTGATTTTTCATCGCGAATTTTATGACCCTATTGGCTTAGTCTCGCGGTGATTTGTTTTACACGCAAAGGGTCTCGGGTTTGATTCCCGATTCGGGTCAGTTCAGAAAACGAACTTTACTAAATTGTTTTGGGTCTGGGTGTTCTGGGAGAGGGTCTTGGCAAAATTTGTCCGGTACCTCGTAACATATGGATACCTTATTTTTGTACTTACTGGTTACGCCAACTAACACTCGACATTTAAATTATGATTTAAGCAGCTAAATCCATGATGTAATTTCAATTTCTGTGTTGTTACCAGTTATGGTCTACCAGGGAACCCTAAAAGAATGCCAGACAGTTAGGCACATAGATTCTGCCAGACCTTGGCTGCTCAGACGCAGTGGCAACAATTCGAATCTATTTCTTATACGCGGGTAATCAGCTTGACCCATTTACTATCGTATGGGACCCAATTACGTATCAAAGAGAATTGAATAGATATCGGATGGTCTGGTGAACTTTATCAGTATTTAGCAGGGCAAGTGTAGCGATTGCAACCTTTAGTGATAAAAAACTAAACAAGCATTAGCCTACATTGATAAGCAGGCTGAAGTGACAATAGGCTAGCCAGACACGTGATTTTAAGTGGTGATGATGACCAAAAAATATCGTACCAACCACCGTGACTGGTAGCAAGCGATATAAATAACCATTTGACGTGTTGGGACGGCCATAAAGAAAACACTTCCCCACCGTCAACAGGACACGTGTCGTAAGAGGTGACTAATTCCTGTAGCACGACACGGGCAGGAGCATCTTATGCGAAATCTTATAAAAAACTGCGCTCACCAACTCGCCTACCCAGGGTGGCAAGTATTGGCAATCCCCTCCGATGATAGTTCAATGGGGAGGCCTTTGTTCAGCAGTGGACGTCCTGTGGCTGAAATGATGATGATGATGATAGTGTGCACCTGAACACGCTAATCTTCGTTTGAGGGTAGATAATGGCAAGCTGTACTTCGAATCCAGAGGAAGCGAACAACTACCCGATAGACGGATGATTGTATAAAAGTTGCAATGAGTCTACGCAATGAATGCCTGGCATACTCGCCGTATTGGCAATCCCCCTCGATGATAAGTCATTGGGGGAGGCCTTTGTTCAGCAGTGGATGTCCTATAACTGACACTACACTATATGATGTTCTATACATAGCAATTATTGACAGAAGCAGATGGCTCCAAGCCTCGAGGTTTTTTGTATTTAGAGTTACACGTTGTATAGATAGTCTTACATCAAAGTAATACATCTCTCTGCGTAAGAAAAAAAAAACTTAACAATTAGGGGTTAGGTAGGAGACAAGGCTGGTAACCATCAGGTAGACCAGTGTCTAAACAGTTTTTTTTTGTAGGTCCTATCGCTGATGGCCTTTGAAGAAGGACCTCCATAGCTAAACTGGGCTGGTTTGAGCAAGCGCTGAAGTCGCTCAGCATAGGTTTGCCCTACTAGCGGCATACTCCGTGTCAAGACTGTATAGGACACGCCTGAAATCAAAATAAAAATCATTTATTTTTGCAAATAGGCCATTAAAAGCACTTTACACGTCCCGATATTTTTTTTTGCCCTACCACTGCCTCGGGACAATTTGTGGGCTAGTGCCGAAAAGAAGCAGCGCAAGAAACTCGGTCACTGTTGTCAGCCTCTTTTAAAATTAATATTTTTACAGTTTTGGTGCGAGCTAAGCAGTTTTAAATCCACACATTTTTATCTTTATATAATCACTAATGGTGTAAATAACCCTTTTTCATTAAAATCATCTTAACATGTAATTTAAGTTCAAATACTGGCAGTTCAGCAAGGGATTGTGGTAATTTATTAAAAATACGAATACATTTTCCCATGAATGAACTTCCTACCTTGTGCAATCTGAAATTTGGAACGACCAGTTTATCTTTATGCCGCGTATTATACTTATGTATGTCATTTTTCTTGGAAAATAAGTGCAGATTTTTGCGAACATACATAATATTTTCATAAACATATTGAGAAGCAACTGTAAGTATGTTAATGTCTTTAAATAGTCCTCTTAGAGAGTCTCGTGGTCTAAGGTTATAAATAGCCCGAACAGCTCTCTTTTGCAGTACAAAGATGGTTTCAATATCTGCAGCTGAGCCCCATAACAGTATTCCATATGACATTATACTGTGAAAATAGCTAAAATACACTAATCTTGCCGTGCCAACATCAGTCTTAACAACAATTATTGTCTTATCTTTCCCACAGCATAAGCGGCTGAGCTAAGTCTCCCTGACAAAGAACGCAGAAGTAGCCGTCATTCTGTTCTAAACCGCGGTAACATGGGTTTAAGTTTTGTGTTCCTAGCTTTCCTTTGTTTTAAAGATAATATAAGGATTCTACGTTATGAGATAATGTTACCTACATTGGTGGAGGCTGTAAACTCTATAGGTGGGTATATGAAAATGAAATGAAAATGAAAATATTGATTCATATATTCGTATGGTGCTCTGCGAGTCCAATTCAACAACGCGTTCAGGGTGCTGATGGGGTTGCCCAGATACTGCAGCGCATCGGGGATGTTTGCAGAAGCGCGAGTAGATTGCTTTTACGCGACCATGCGGAAGAGGTGCGCCTCCCTGGTGCGCAGGGTTCGGGGCAGCTTCAACAGCATCCTGTCTATGATAGCGAGTAGACTGGACTGCCGCTATATCAATTACTGTTGCACAACCTCCGGAGGAGTTGTGCAAACGAGTAAATAAAATTATAAATAACATTTTCAATTATGTACTAACATAGGTTAAGCCCTTTATAACTAACAAATAATGAGTCATGTTACTTGAATAAATAAATAAATTATTATTATTATTATTGTAAAATTGAAAAACATAACAATATAGAGGCAGAACCACTCTTTTTAAGCGTTAAATCTATAGCTTATTATAATGGGTTATCGAAAATTAAAATTCGATGGAAGCTCATTTTATTCTATAATGCTGAAATGCCTGCCTAGATAGTGTTTTGAAAGTGGGTAGGTACAGTTACGTCAGTTACGTAACACTGCAAATCAATCAATCGGTTGCAATTAACCTAATAATTACAAACGAATGATTGAGTTAATCACGAATACATTAACATGCAAAATATCCTAGCAAATTATAATAATTTTAGTAACCACAAGCCTTTGTTACTTTCCGCAAACGATATTTTTATTATTAATGCTATTATTTTATAGATTCAAAATTTTTGGTCTACGATACGTAATAAGTCCAGTTTGAGCCGAACCAGATATAACTGGTTCAATCAACCTAGTTCATTATCTTCCTTTTTGCAAATCGTTTGCTATATCGCGTGGAGTCTTGCAAACGAATTTGATCTTTAAGTTAAAAGATCATAGTTGGAATTGGGTTGTTAATGTGTAAGGTATGTAAGTCAGTTTATCACTGAGGATTAATTTATTCAAATAATATTATATTTACTCGGGGCGATAAAGTAAATGCAAAATGGAGGTCGCCGTCCATGATAACTCAAGTGCTGGTGATGTCGACTGTATTGTTTTAGGCAGATGCACAGACAAATTGTTATTTTAACGCAATGGTAACGAGCTATCGTGATTATTTCATGTAAAACTCAATAAATATTTTATAAGTATCTGTTTTTGGATAGAGTATACATAATAAAGTGTTTTAAACGAACTGTAATGGTTCGAAAAACCTCTTTCGATTCGCTTATTTCAAATTACGATTAGGCCAATTAAAATATCTCTTTTCAGAAGTACTTACCGTTGGTAGACCATAGGAGGCCATGTCCCTTCGAAATTCAATTTAAAAAAAATCTCACTTATGATATTATTATTCTTACATGTGATGACAAATTCCTTCTACTCACACTAACTCAGCTAACTCAGACGCAGCGGCGAATTTGTTTGTTTCATTTATCTAGTAAGTAAACGAATAATAATCTTTATAATCGTTACAGTCATTATGTAACAAACAATACTTGCAGATGCTAGGACACAAGCTAGCATCTAGCAAGCTGGAGTAGCAGTGGGCGGGGCACTAGCACGTAGAACAGACGGCCGATGGGGCAGTAAGGTTTTGGAATGGAGGCCACCTACCGGAAAGCGCAGCGTAGGATGTCCATAAGGTGGACAGACGACCTGGAAAGGTTGCAAGAACCGGCCAATCACTGGGGGTGACCTATGTTCAGCACGTGGACGTTCTATGAAATGATGATAATGATGAAAATGATGATATATTATTCCGTGAGTTCGCATACACGTGGATCTTTTGGAATCTACGTACAAATTAAACCACACTTGCTATGAGCAAGTTACATTTGGAAAGACTGACAGAACTTCGTAATTCTTTAACTGGAGAACTATATATTTTTTTGTAGACTGGATGAGTATATTATCTGAATATCAATCCAATTATTGCGTTATAATTTTGGCGTCCTCTGTAGCTGAGAGGCGAGTGACTGAGTTTGTTGCGCCGTTTCTTCTCATCACCAGCCGATATGTAGTCCCGAAGCGGTGGTAGGGTAAAGCTATATTTTGGGACGTGCATAAGTGCCCGGAAGAGGGCCTATATACTAAATAAATGAGTATTAATGAGTACGCTGGACTTTACGTCGCCATCTCTGAGGTTCGATTCTCGGTCGGGTCGATGTAGTACGGATAGTAGTCGGGATGATGGTATAGTCGTTGTTACTGATTTCTTTAACAGAAGTGCTTTAGCTACTTACCTTAAGATCAGAGCAATGTATGTGGTGTTGTCCAATATTTATCATCATCATCATCATCATGTTAGCTTATTGCTGTCCACTGCTGGAGTGAGCCTCGAGACTCAGACTGCGCTCACCAACCCGCTTTCCCAGCATGGTGAGTATGGGCATATACCCTCCAATATTTTTATTTTTATTTATTTATATTGCCCTATGTATGTGTAGGTTCTTACTATGTTTTTTTATCGCCAAGCCAAACGAAATCATTATTGTGCAATTAGATATACTTAATATAATATAAGATTAGATATAATATAATAAGATATAATATAACTCTCTGGGCCATATTGATGTAGGTAGAGGTTTACAATTACATTTTCCTTCATAAACAGTACCTAAACTAAATAATAAACGTTTAAATACAGTATATTTTTGGATGTATCGATAACCGTGTTTACTAACATTCGGCGCTTATTGAAATGTCCTTGAAACGTAATATAATATACTAATACAATTATCATTGCGGTTTACAATTAGGTTAATTGCTACACTTCCCGTTTTAATTATACTGATTTTGTTGCTCTGAAAATTATAAATATACTGTTTAGTATTGTACTTAACAGTCATAGTCATAGTTGGTGCGCAAATCTTTAGTTCAAATCATGAAAGCTTTGATGCGTGATTGAATACAAAACAGATCAAGATCAGATTCAAAATAATAGCTGAATAATTAAAATAGCCCATTGGGCTAGTTTCCTTAAAAAACCTAATTAGTCCGTCAGTTGGATTAACAGAAAATATTGGACACGTATTTATACTTTTCACAATCAAAGAAAAAATTATGCAGATTGGCCCGTTAAAGTTACGCGTAACGTCACGCCTTGCAACACTTTTTAGCAAGGCGTGACGTCACATGCTCACTTTGATGCGCTTTACCTTCGTCATTTTTTGTTTATTGACAAAAGACAAAATATATGTCCAATGTTTTTTGATAATCTAACTGACGGACTAAATAGAATAATCATTTTTTGACCCAGGAAACTAGCCCATTGAAACTAAGTTCCATGTTCAGTAATCTAACGGCACTCCTCCCTAAATATGTGAGGGAAATCTCCCAAAATCCCATAAGCAAACTTTGGATATGACATAGGTTTCAAAGGCGGCAACCGATCGTGGCTTCATATTGACTCAAGTGTACAGTCACGAGCAAAAGTGAATAACGTTTTTTTCGTTTAATAAATACTTTTAAAACTTTTAACAAATTGGTTAATAGTAAAGCAAAAAAGTAAGTATCGAGTAATTCACTAAGTAAGTACTACCTGATACGAGTAAGTATTAAAACGTTTTCTAATGGACTGATATTAAAATCTCAAAAACTAGTTGTTAAATTACCCACTCAGCAGCTGATCGGCTAATTTGTCTTAATTACCTAGTTGTATTTAAGTTATGTAAAGAATATTACGAGAACCATCAATTATATCTATAGTTTCATAAAACTATCAATTGTATTGACCGATAGTCAAAGTCAAAGTCAAAGTCAAAAATCATTTATTCAGTTTAGGGCAGAAAACTGCCACTTATGAACGTCAATAATAACATTATTGGCCCATATGGGGCAGAACATGTCTCCTTATTTTTTGGGCCCTACTAGCGCTTCGAGACAAGACACAGACAATCTGGCAAGTGCTGAGAAGAAACGCCGGAACAAACTCAGTCACCACTAGCTGCCACAAAAAAAAAGGAAAAGAAAATAATGTATACCTGTGCGAGCAGGGCAGTATTTAATTCCAGACATTTTTGTCATTTAAATAGTCATTAACAGTATAATAACCCTTTTTCATCAAAATAATCTTAACATGCGATTTAAACTCAAACATGGGTGGGTAGTCACTACGCTGTGCGATACGCTACGCAAAGGTTTATTCTAACGATAGTTTACAAGAGCGGATATATTCTAATTGATTGAAATAACCGAACTGCTTAAAAATAAAGCCTCATTACTTATCTTATCTGCATTGGTCCCGCGTAGTTAAGTATGGCCCAGTCCACCTCATAGTTAAGGTGAGTTCTGTGCCCTGCAGTGGGATGTTTAGGCCTACTCTATTTCACGTTTTTGCACGATTTTTCTATAAAACGCTTGAAGCAACTGGAAATTAAGACAAAAACTATAAGAAATGAGTTAATGCAGTATTTTTTTGTATCTCACTGTACACATACTTATTAAGTGTGCACAAGTTCTCAAGTAAGGGTACGTGTATGGACTTAAAGCTTAAGATCTGAGGAAATGTAAGTCTAGGAATGAAAATAGAAAACGGCAATGATACTTAGTTCCTACTTCACCAATTCGTACTTACTTTTTATTACGAGCCTATAAAGAAAACGTTTTCGTTTTTCTAATTTTGTGATTTGAAATGAGATTATTTTATAATTCGTTTATTTCATAGGTTAAATAATATGTCAGATATTTTATTATCTGCTACAAACTTCATTATCTGCATTACCTTTAGTTAGTTGACTGGTAGAGAATGTTATAAAGTTTTAAGAAATAAATCGGCTGTTGTGGTCCAGTTATAACACCCAGTTGGTGGATAGGTAATACTACCTATAAACGCATTGATACAATGTGGTATCCACCACCACAGAGCCATTTACAGTAAAGATAGACAAATATTATCAATAGAATTGACAGTGTCATAGCTTGGTAACTATCCAGGTTTTATTCGACGACCTCCGTAGCTGATAGGCGAGCATACCGGACTTGGTGTCGCTATCTCTGAGGTCCCGGGTTTGATTCCCGGTCGGTCAACGTAGAATAATAACTTTTCTATATTGTCTCGGGTCTGGGTGTTGTGGTACCGACGTTGTTTCTGATTTCTGTAACAAAAGTGCTTAGACTACTTATCATATGGTCAGAGCAATGTATGTGATGTTGTCCAATATTTAAAAAAAAAACTGTTTAACTGTAACTGTATTGTTTCATTTTTTATCAATACTATTGTAATTCTATAGATACTTTAATATATTTTGTAATATCGATATTCTAAAAAAAAATTCAAGTTATTTTGCCTATACCAGTATCATCAATAGTAACAGTTCGACATCACTATCTTCCACTACCACCACCATTTCAGCCATAGGACGTCCACTGCTGAACATAGGCCTCCCCCAGTGACTTCCAGATTGGCCGGTTGGAAGCGGCCTGCATCCAGCGACTTCCTGCAACCTTTACCATTTCGTCTGTCCGTCCAACTTGTAGGTGGACGTCCTACGCTGCGCTTGCCGGTACGCGGCCTCCATTCCAGAACCTATCTGCCCCATCGGCCGTCAGTTCTACGTGCTATGTGCCCCGCCCACTGCCACTTCAGATTGGTAATCCGTTGTACTATCACTATCTTATTCATGACAAATTAAGAAAGAACACTATTTGTCACTATGGTAAAGTAAGAAATTAATATCCTTGTGACACGAGGTAAGTACCAGACAAATTTACCAGTACTCCGAGACATAAGGCGGCGGTTTTAGCGTAAAACCTCAAAGCTTATAAGCAAGGATGTTACATCACGCGTTACATGGCGTCGCATGCGCAGGTTTCTATTTGCCAAGCAAAGAAATGGATTCAGAGGCGCCGCTTTATCGCACCGGCTTGGAACAGATATGGGTTGGGTGACCATGGGTTGTGTTCTTACATTAAAAAAACAAGGTTTAGAATATTAGCTACGCCAGCTTCTCAACCACCATCGGCATTGGACGCGGTTCTTCCCTAAAATAAAGTGTCTTATATTCTTCTCACACAGGACACAGGCCACACTCCTCCACGTGGGCCCAGTGCAGATTGGTGAAGAGGTGTTGTAAGGCCAGTCCCTTACTCTCAGATGTAATCAAGCCGCCTTAAGGCCTTCGACTAGGCTTTACGACTAGTAAAGCCAACTAGCCGGTGCCAACTTTCAACGTGTCCGAAGTACGAAGATACTTGTGACAAATGTCGCTAAATACTCACAACAGTGGCGTGAGTTGCTTGTAGCTCAGTGGTGGCAGTTTAGCAGTAAGTGTCCTCACTAATAGGCGCGATCAAATAAAGTGAATAAAGTGAGTGTTGACCGTCTGCGTCTCATTAGTATTAAGACTAACAAGTATGAAATCCATGACAAAGGTACAATATTTGTACTTACACATTCACACACATACACACATGTTTGCGGGATTCGAACTCCCGCGGGCCGACTGCTTAAGTTTGGTAAGAAAGTCCGTCAGTTGGCTGACTAATGGTCACCCTACACTTTCTCAAACGGCGTGTTCATGCCTTTTAGGTTGTTCGTCCGTTGCGCAACTTTCTAAAAACCTGCTTTTGTCCTCTGGCATAATAATTAGCGACTTTTGGCTTAGAAACTATGATTGTTATGCTTTAAAAATAAATAATTGGCAAACTATTAGTATATTTTGAATAGTGGGGAGCGGTGAGTCAGTAGTTGAAATCTTACCTCGTGTGTCGTCAGTTCGAAGTCCAGTCTTGTGGATTTTTCAAAAGAGCAACCAACAAATCTTACACCAATAATAGTAAGTAATGTAGACGACCTCCGTAGCCGAGAGGCGTCGCCATCTCTGAAGTATCGAGTTTGATGCCCGGTTGGGTCAATGTAGAAAATAACCTTTTCTATTTTGTCTCGATTCTGGGTGTTGCGGTACCAGTGGTTTGGTTACTTACTTTAGGATTGGAGCATTATTTGTGATGTTGTCCAATATTTATTTACTTTAATAATACATTTATCAAGTAATAACAAAATAAAGAGCTAAGTGCAGATTTAGTACAAGCTGCACGACTTGCAAATTATTGTGTGTTTTTTTTTATGATCTGTCTAAGGCCTAAGTACAATAAAGAATATTACAATCTAGACTAATGGGTAATTTAATTTTGACCTAATCTAAATATAGTTGATAAGTTATAGCTAAGAACGTGTCCATTAACACTTTTCTTATTGTCACTAATAATATTAAGGGGAAGACACATTGTTCACAAGTCTTTAAAAATAGCAGAGAGCTATACACACTATCACTGCACTAACTCAAAAGGTTTTGTTCTTTTAAGTCTTCTCACTATGTCCGTGCTATCGAGGAGCTGGATTGCCTCGACATTCACATGGTGGTGAAGTCTCTTTTCGTGAGCTTCTGCATACTTTTTTATAACATTATCTACAAACTCCATTTGAAGGTCCCGGTGGAGATTGTCATTTCTTTTAAACCAATATATATTACGATGTCCCTAAGTACTTTGTTCTGGAAGCGTTGTATGATTTGAGAGTTGCTTCGATTGGTAGTGATGTGCTGAGTCGCTGTTTTTGTGAATCGAGTCAACTCGAGCCAGTTTATACGGTATTCGAATCATGACACTCGATTCCGCGATTCGAGGCAGTACTCGAGTTCTATGTATGGTATTCGAATGTTGACTCGAGTCTAGAAATTACAAAATGATCTTGATGAGCTTTTTTTCAAATTAGTTGTAATTTTGTAATAAAATTAATTAAAATAATTTCATAATAATTAAATTAACTCACAGTAACAGCTAACTGACACGAAACAAGGAAATCAAATCAAAAAGTTGCAGGTTCAACCTTGAATTTATTAGGCATCACTTCATTGCCGAAGTAAACCGAGATCGAGTACGAGCGAGTCAGTAAGTACAAAATCGATTCTTCCTGACTCGAGTACCAGAATCGAGTCCGGCGTACTCGAATTAAAATAAACCGGTATTCGAGTAGCCGAGTCCAAAGCAGGAATCGAGTCTGACTCGAGTCAAGCCGTACTCGGCACGTCACTATTGTTTGGTACAGCCCCACAGCTGTATACCATAGGTCCATACTGGCATAAGAACCTGTTTATACAAAGTAATTTTATTTTGTATTGACATATTTTGTAGTGTTTTTTTGATATTACTTTTCTACAATAAAGTAAATTGAATAAATGCCTTCTTCTTTTTTTAGGAGTCGACCTCAAATAAGATAAAAACAAAGAAATACTGATTAAAAATTATAGGCTAAGAACTTTGGAATAGAAGTCCTCCTCCTGCTCGCATTGTTTCCTCAGTGCTGAGGGTCGTGATACTCGTGATTGCCTCGATGGAATACCCTGTTTTGCCATCTGCTCCGATCAATCGCAGAGTGCAGAGCCTTATGGATGGTAGTAGAATATAGGTATGCGCGGTAATAGATAGATAGATACTTTTTATTGCACACCATACAAGTAAATTACACATGATTTTTACAGAAAGACGTACAATTTAAGCAGTCTTATCGCTATTAGCGATCTCTTCCAGACAACCTTCAGGTAGAGGATAATCATTAGGGAAAGGGGAAGATGGTGCAGAGTTCTTATAATTGTTAAATTTACCTGCTACAAATAGGATTAATTTAAGATAGATAGTAATATCACCTGGATCTCACAACTAGAGACGCTCAAGACCGCGCAAAGTGGAGGAGCAAATCAAGGAAAGCGGACCCTGGGCTCCAAAGCAATGGCTTTGGACGCAACCGGGATTGACCGTATAGATGATGATGAGTAATATCACCTGGATAGACACTTCATTAAACAAAAAACATTTATGTTTGCACAAACAAGACACAGTTATGTACAATCAGGCGGCCTTATAGCCAATAGCGATACCTACTCGGCCGTGAGAGAGAAACATTGTAAGAAATCTTCAAAATTCAGATAACGCTGGCATATCCCGTTATATTTTCAGTTATTTTCCGAAAACAATCTGGGTTCCCTTGTCTGACTAAGTTTGTCTAGCAGCAAAACAAATGAACCGATTTTGATGATAGATAGATAGATAGATAGATACTCTTTATTGCACACCATACAAGTAAAATACACATGATTTTTACAGAAAGATGTACAATTTAGGCGGTCTTATCGCTAATAGCGATCTCTTCCAGACAACCTTTAGGTAGAGGACAACCATTAAAGAAAGAATTAAAGATGATATTTTGTATGTACAAACCTTAAACTCTGGGGAAAAACATAGTATTTCTTATAAACAGTACATAAAGTAAAGTATGCTTATTTATGTCTTCATTGCAGGGCACGGGCCTCACCTCAAGTATGAGGTGGTTTGGGTCATACTGCACCACGCAGATCCAGTGTGGATTGGTGGAAGGGTGTTCTAAAGCCATTGACTTAATTTTACTGTCAGATGAATGAATGAATTTGCACAAAAAAAAAATTAGGTCGTGCACCTAATTTTAGTAAAAAAATTAAATACAGTTCTATGTTTGTGTGCGACTATGATGCGGGATAAATCGTCAACAATGTTGATCCTTTACAAGATAATATAGATAATTTATTAGGCAGTCGACGTCCTACCTCGGTTTGAAAAACGATCTGTCTTGTGCGCTTGATTTTAAAGTTATTTTTGACTTAGGTTTACTATTTATTTTATTGGTTTTTTTCATAAAATTAAAATTTAACATAAAATTAAAATTATGTTATTTTTAAAGAATACCTGAAAATTATTGTGGTGTTTAAATCTTATAATAGTTGTTCATAACGACATAAAAAAAAGGGATTTGTATGGAAATTTCTAAAATTTTATGTTATTTCAGCATTTTTTTTCTGCTATATTTTGTAGGAAAGTAAAAAGTAATGTACAAAAAGACCATATTTTCAATAAAATGTTAAAATCGAATTCTCAGGATAACTTGTAGTCTCTTGTAAACCGATGTTCAAACGTAACTCGAATGTAATTTTTCTGAAATAATAGTAACTATTGGTGACTTACCTTTATTTTTGAAATGATATGAATAATCCATTTGCACCACATGCAAGAATAAGAACTAATCTTTTAAAATTACGTGTTATTTTGTTTCAATACGTTACAATTAGAGAACAAAATGTACGGAAATAAGACGATTTCTATTAGGATGACCTCTTAAAATAAAGGACAAAAGGTCATATTCCACAAGATCGAAGCCACTGGCTCTGTTAACATTATTATTAACGGCACATAAAACCTTGCTTATCAGATCACGCTTGCCCGTTTTTTCTCTCATTAACATAGTTGGTCAGATAAAAGCTATTTACCAGATTACACGTTTACGCTCCGCAGCCTATCGCGCGTTGAATCACATCAATTTTTGTTCAGCCATTAGGAAAACGCATTCAAATTAGTTTTTATTTATGCGATATAGATCGCCCACGATGCTTTTTCCTATTTATTGTTCACAGTCAATTCAACAACACATCAAACATTTCCAGCATATAAGCCGCGCGATATAGAGATACTAGCTTCTACCCGCGTCTTTGCCTGCGTAGATATTTACTCCATTTTATTACCACTATCCGAGTTTCTTGCGCTGTTTCTTCTTGCTTTATCTTTTCAGTATAGTCAGAAAGTATTGTCAAACTAAGTATCGTTTTATACAACTCGTTTCAGAGCTAAATCTATGTGTGTGTACTAGAAAAATATATAACCGTGTCACAACACGTGAATCGAACCTCGAACTCGCGACCCTTGTATTGTATGCTAAGCACTGAGTCATCGTGTACGACGGTGGCCACAGAGTAATTTACTTTCAGTAGCCTTATTTCTTCAGTGTGACTACTATTGAAAAAAAATCATATTCATCATTTCGTAGGACGTCCACTGCTGAACATGGACTTTCCCGAAAAGGGAAGGATTGCCAATTCTCGCCACGCTTGACAGGTGGGTTGGGAGCGCAGTTTTTTTATAATATTTCACATGCATGCCCATATACATAACTGCCCGTCTCGTGCTACAGAAATTGGTCGCCTCTTACGACACGCCTACTGTTGGCGGGGGGAGTGTATTCTTTACGGCCGTCCCTAAACGAAAAAAAAGTATTACGAGTAAATAAATAGATCAAAAGGTCAAAGTCAAAGTCAAAGTCAAAGTAAAAGTCAAAGTCAAAGTCAAGGTCAAAGTCAAAGTCAAAGTCAAAGTCAAAAGTCAAAGTCAAAAATAACACAAAACACCATTTCATACGGTATCGAAGTAAGAAAATAGCATCTATGTGCTAGGAGGTACCAGAAAATGTATTTTGCCAGGAGCGTAGGTATCCTAGCACACCCAGACCCAAGCCAATAAAATAAAAATATTTTCTTAATTGATCTGAACCGATAACCTTTTGTTTTGAAGAAAAATCACTACGTCCCTACGTCAGTCGAGATGTCAGTTAATCTTTTATACGTATGTAAATACAATTTCTCCTGTATGTCGTAAAATTACTTTTCCATATCTATCAGTCTAATTGTAAACAAAACAAAGAATGACGTGGCTAACATAACATTTCTAGAAGTGGCTAATAACTTAAGTTAACTGTAAACATCTGCTCTGTGACCTTGTCTAGCGATAAATAATATGTTTTTCAGACGTTCATTGATAAGTAGAAGTCACCGCGATAAATGGCTGTTTCTATGTAGATCTAATTTGCTACACATAAGGAACTACATAGACGGTCAGTAGGCTCACAGCATTTCCCGCTCGAACGTTTAGGTAAGCATTTGTATTTTTTACTGCAATAAAGCGATTGCAGCGAGCGCAATGTCTGTTGATTCAATTAAGGAAACAAACTATTCAAATTTTATTCGCTTTTTCAGAGAGACGCCCCGCATCCATCCACCACAAAATATTGTGGTCTCGAATTTCATATGACATATGTCGATATCATCATTATGACATATGTCGATATCATATGTCGATTGTCATATGACAATCGTGGTGAATTTCTTAAATGTTCTGTACTTCAAAAGAAAAAAAGGAACCGTTAAATTATCACTTCTTTGTCTGTCTGTCCGTTAAGTTCCTTACAAGAACGCTTGAAGCCGGCCTTTAAAAAAACCCTTATCCAGCCACACTAAGCAGTTAGAGGCAGTCTAAAAGCGCTCACCCTACGCCCCCATTATTTAAACAAGTGCAATGTGTGATGTATGTGTAAATAAATAAGCCTGCCGAACACATAGCTATTATGATCTCGGTCTGCTGATAAGCTAATTGCGTCAGTTGATAGCATATCGGTGATAAGACAAGCCCTGAATGGATATATTACCTAACTAGGTTTACAGTACTAGTTAAACTCCCATAAAGCTAGTTAGAGGCACATATCAAAGGCGCTTTCGGAGAGGCGTAAAATCACTACAGAAAAAATTTAAAAAAGGTGGAAAAATATATATCTTGACTTTTTCAAAAGAGCTAGTTAATATATTTGCGTTAAGGTAGTTATGTTTAAACAAAAATGCCTATTGATTTAAATCATCATGTCAGCCTATTGTTGCAATAGAACTGCAGCAGTCTACAGCTGTACATAAGCAATAAAAAGCGCCACAGAGCACGATCTCCCGCTTTTTTCATCCATCCACTGCCAACCATCTTCCTAAGATCGTAATCTAAAGATAGACGAAGAGCAAGCTCGGAAGGACCTTAGATTCAATATAGGTTCTTTGAAATGGATGACACATACATTTAGGGAATAGCTGACAACGTCCCGCTTCTACAAATATTGCATCAAAATTTGGGTAGTAGAATAGAGACTGTAATATTAATACTATAACACCTATATTGTATACTATTCTTTGCAAATAAATACTTTGAACTTTAAATTTAAACATTTGAAGTAGTAATGCTATTGTGATTATATTAAGCCACACGTTCAGGGTTAAAACTAATGTCAACAGAACATCCTGTATTTAATTTCGTTATCTAGTCGCCATAGTACAAGATCTGCTTTGTTTGGAGCTGAATAATTATTGTGTTTTTTTATTTAACTGCCTTCTAGAGTAACTAATAATTTAATTTTCTTTACGTCACTAACTCGATCACTACCGAAGAGCCCAAAAGAGACACAATAGGCTAGTTTCCTGGGTCAAAAAATATTATTCTATTTAGTCCGTCAGTTAGATTATCAAAAAATATTGGACCCATATTTTGTCTTTTGTCAATCAAACAAAAAATGACGAAGACAAAACGCATCAAAGTTTGTTAATGGGAGCACGTGACGTCACGCTGTGCTAAAAAGTATCGCAAGGCGTGACGTTACGCGGAACTTTAACGAGCTATATTATCTTCATCATTTTTTGTTTGATTGACAAAAGACAAAATATGGGTCCAATATTTTCTGTTAATCTAACTGACTGACTAATTAGATTTTATAAGGAAACCAGCCTATTGGGCTGGACCCTCACTCTCTTTTTTTATGAGTTCACTGAAAATCAGTTCCCCGGCATATGCTAGGCCTATTTGGTACTATGACTGATATGAAATTGTAATACTGTAAATTGTATTCGTTTTTAATTGTGCCAAATAAACCTTATTCATTCATTCATTCAATTGGGTATTATTACGGTCAACAGATATTCCCTTCTCACACTAATCTATATAAAAAAAATGTTTTCGCAACTCTGTATCATAAATAGTTAACTAACCAAACAACCTTGGCAACAGAATCGTTTTATAGATAACTCCATTCCTTCTAGAAAATTACAACATATCTAAGCTAGGAAAATCATCCCGCATATTTTTGCTGTAATATATCGTCTTGTTTATCTCGTCGGACCAATGACCTTTTAGCACATGTCTACCATCAGGAAGCATGGCAAACGTATAAACACAAAAATATACTTGCATACGTAAATGTTTAGCCTTGATCTAAGAAAAAGCAGATGGATTGAGCAAATGTGAATCTTATTTTGTTGGATTTAAGACTTGAGATGAGAGATTGGTGTAAGATGGGACTCAAACTGCGTTATGGGTTGCCAAAATGTTCGGTTTCAGCAGGACAAATTGGTATTGACTAAAAAACGTAAAAAGTTTAGGGGAATGTAGGACAAATCGTACCGAATCAATTAAAATGTCAATACATTTCAATTGTTTCCCATACTAAAACGCGACCAGCTGGCATCAGTTTGTATGGAAACGTCAATTTTTTTTTGAGATTTTGATGTTGGTCCGATATAAAAAGTTGATTTAATTTAGCCGTAGAATAACCCCTTAAAGTTTTATTTCACCTTTTCGTTACACACTGTATAGCCGCCATGTTGAATCGCAGTGCCGATGACGTCACAGGTTATGATCGCTGTTTCAATAAAAATCAACATGGCGTCTATATCTATTTTTTTTAAATGACCGTTTGTGTCGATAAATCGCTATCATATCATATTATGTTTTGGTGGTCGTGCTAGTATTTAAATCGCCGGGTACTTTATCAAAATTGTAAAGAAATGATGGTTTTCAACCCAAAATTATAAATGTCACTGAGCAGATAGATAGTAATATCACTGTAATGAATAATACATAGTTTGGAATCAATATCATTTTTCATTCAGAATTTATTCAAATTAAAGTGCTTATTATTTAGTGTGTAACGAAAAGGTGAAATAAAACCTTAAGGGTTATTCTACGGCTAAATTACATCAACTTTTTCTATGGGACCAACATCGAAATCGCAAAAAAACAAAACTCTTTCCCGTACTAAAACGCGACCAGCTGGCATCAGTTTGTATGGAAACGTCAATTTTTTTTTTGAGATTTTGATGTTGGTCCCATAGAAAAAGTTGATGTAATTTAGCCGTAGAATAACCCCTTAAAGTTTTATTTCACCTTTTCGTTACACCCTGTATATAATAAGCACTTTAATTTGAACAAATTCTGAATGAAAAATGATATTGATTCCAAACTATGTTTTATTCATTACAATGATATTACTTTTATATTTATTACACCCTGTATATTGGAGATTGTACCCTTGGTGGCCCTAAAAGGTTTCCATCTTGGATTTATTTGACACTAACTAAATACAAGCGTGTTATTTCTAGCACGATGAAGAGGTATTTTCCTTGGATAACATAAACGTGCCTGAATCTCTCTTGAGTATTTTTAGATAATTGTTGTACTTACCTAACGCTAATAAAAATTTAATTAACGTATTGTTTTGTAATGTGGAATACTTGTACAGTGTCTCTTTCGAAGTAAGTTTCCATTATTTTCCACTGTTTGTGGCAATCTTAGTCATAATGCATTAAAAACATGTTTACAGTGTTAGCGTTTTCGTTCTTATGTCATGCTATTAAGATTCTGCATTATAACAAAGTATTTAACAATTTGGCACTGACTTCCAGAAGTATATTTTTAAAGTAACTATTGATAACCTATCCTAGTTTCTTGCGATGCATCTTCTCGGCGCTAGCCTACAATGTACTGTAGCAGTGGTAGGGTTAACCGGCTAGGTGCGAGACGGACTCACGTACTAAGGGTTCCGTGCAAACTTGTTTATGCAAATAGTTCGTCCATAACGTAAATCGAGTCTCGAAGATTTTTCACCGCTTTTTCCAAGTTTAAAAAAATATGTTTTGTGATGTAACTACAAGGGATTTGTCCGTTTTTCTATGGATGGTGGTTTTTGATTGCGAGTAAATTTAAACGAAAGAATTATGAGGATTAAGGTAATTATTAGTATGAAAGATAATATACTCATTTTAAAGCTACAAAAATATGACACTTGAAATTACAAAAATATTATTATAAACGCCTCCGTTTTCAACCGACTTCAAAAAAGGAGGAGGTTCTCAATTCGTCGGTATCTTTTTTTTTTTTTTTTTATTTTTTTTTTTTATGTATGTTCAGCGATCATTCGTTACTGCGTTGACCGATTTCAATAATTATTTTTTTGTTTGAAAGGTAATACTTTCAGAATGGTCCCATATAAATTTGGTTAAATTCTGATGATGGGATCTATAAGAAAATCATCAAACATTGCATAAACTCCGTACCACGCAAACTGATTTTAGTATCAATCTTACCTATATCTCTGCCAAATGTGGACCGATTTTGATGATTCTTTTTTTAATGAATAGCTTATACTTCAAAGATACTATAATAAAAATTTTTGGAAAAAATTTCACCCCTAAGGGTGGAAAAATAGGAAATGAAATCGGTGTTCAGCAGTTAAATTATGTTTGCACTCGTAAGATTTGTTTTGATTAGGATTTATCACTAAAATGGATGAAATAAGTTAATTTTATAAAAAAAAATAAAAACCGTCTTCAAAAAACTAAAACGCTAAAAATAATCTTAACACTTAAGTACCTAATCAGTTACTTTTGGAGTCGGTGCCAATCATTGAGAGATGTTTTCGTTTGCACCGACTCCAAAAGTAACTGATTAGGTACTTAAGTGTTAAGATTATTTTTAGCGTTTTAGTTTTTTTAGAGAAAAAAAAATGTTTTTAGATGTTAGTAGTTGCTTTTGATAGGTGCAACAATGGGCTAGTGTCCTAAAAAAATGTAATTAGTCCGTTAGTTGGATTAACAGAAAGTATTGGACACGTATTTTTTCTTTTCTGAATCAAACAAAAAATTATAAAGATATAGCCCGTTAAAGTTCCGCGTAACGTCACGCCTTGCGGCACTTTTCAGCAAGACGTGACTTCACGTGCTCACTTTGATGCGCTTTATTTTCGTCATTTTTTGTTTGATTGACAAAAGACAAAATATGGGTCCAATATTTTTTGATAATCTAACTGACGGACTAAATAGATTAATCATTTTTTGACCCAGGAAACTAGCCCATTATAATTGTTAAAATTAATAAACGCACCTACTTACAAACACGCGCGCGCGCACTCGCACACGCACACGCACATACACTTATATCATGTAAAATGATCTTTTGGTAAGTACATACATACTGTTTTAACTCAATAAATTTTTATTACTTATGTAAAAACTTTTAATTTGACAAAAAATTTAATACATTATCCGTTTATGTATACTAAACTCTTTCAGAACTGGTATCACTATGTAATAGTCATTTCCCCCCGATACGTTATCAACGCACCAATTTGACATGAGCCTATTTCGGTCGTGTGACTGGTAGGTATCGCTGAATGAGTGTTATCTCGCTATTTACACATTCCTAACTTAATTTAGACTACATGTAGAAAAAAAAATTATAAGTAGCATTTGTATGCATATATAGGGTGATTTGTAAAACATCAACAACCTCCTGGGGGTTGATTCTGGTGCTCAAATACAACTTTTTCTATGGGAACATCATTGAAAATTTAAAAAATAATAATACTGCTCCATACAAACTGATGTCAGTTGGTAGCGGCTTAGTATGGGGAAGTGTTTGTTTTTTGCGATTTCAATGTTGGTTCCGGTTGGTGGACGAAAGTCTACAACCAGTGTGTGTTACCAGTGATGACATATGGAACTGAAACGTGGCCTCTCGCTATGGGCCTCATAAGAAAGCTCAAGGTTGCACAGCGTGCTATGGAAAGGGCTATGCTCGGCGTTTCTTTGCGGGATCGAATCAGGATTGAGGAGATTCGTAAACAAACAAAAGTTGCTGACATAGCCCAACGGTTAAGCAAGCTGAAGTGGCAGTGGGCGGGGCACATAGCACGTAGAACTGACGGCCGATGGGGCAGAAAGGTTCTGGAATGGAGGCCACGTACCGGCAAGCGCAGCGTAGGACGTCCACCTACAAGGTGGACAGACGACCTGGTAAAGGTTGCAGGAAGCCGCTGGATGCGAGCCGCTTTCAACCGGCCAATCTGGAAGTGACTGGGGGAGGCCTATGTTCAGCAGTGGACGTCCTATGGCTGAAATGATGATGATGATGATGAATGTTGGTTCCATAAAATAAAGTCGTGCTTTCATTCTTCAAAAGAAATGTGTGAGATCTATATGTGGGGTTGGGCAGTTGCAATCGTGTAGACCTCTCTTTAAGCAACTGAATATACTCGCATTGCCATCCCTATACATTTTTGAAATGTTAATGTTTGTTAAGAGAAATATGAATATTTTTTCAAAAAAACACGCGAAGAGCAATGTCCAACAGAGGTATCCGTACAGGTTAGAAATACCACCATCAGCTACAGCCTGCTTTGGAAGGAACAGCTATGTCATGTGCATTAAATTGTTTAATTTACTTCCCAACTGTATCCAATGTCTTCCTTTCACTCTTTTCAAGAAAATTATCTTTAAAATTCTTATTGACAACTGTTTTTATGACATTAATGAATTTACTAAATTTTGCCGTGACGGACACCTTAAAAAATTGACTATTGGTTTGACTGAATAATCGTTAATATTTATACTTGGTTTTAAATATGTAATTTATTGTTGTACTTACCTGGTTGTTACTCCTGTGTTTGAGCTTGAGGATAGTTGTAAACTTTGACACTGCATTGTATGCACAGACATTGACTAGCAGTGTACAATTTATCGGTGTTTCTTGACATTTTGTTTTGTTTATTTTCAAATGCTGACATTCTTTATTATGTGACTTAGTTGTACTGATTTGACTGTAATTTATATTTATTTCATTAATTTTTAACTATTTAATTTGTTTGCACGACGATGACAAAATATTTGCTTATAGATAGATCGATTAAACATGAAAGCTCATTTATAAATGTAAGAACTTTATCTGTAACCATGTTTTATGCAAATAAAGATTATTCTATTCTATTCTATTCTATTCTATTCTATAAAAGTTGTTGTATTTGAGCACCAGAATTAGCCCCTAGGGGGTTGTTGATGTTTTACAAATAACCCTGTATTGTTAATGTATTGTAAAGAATATTGCAATCAATTAATTGTAGAGTAAAGATACATTATATTTATTCTACAATTAATTAATTGCAGCGTCTTTTTAATTTTGAATTAAAATAATGTGATGTTACACAAATGTTACCTAAAGCATAGATAAAGGACATAATTTCCTTTCTCTATGCCTAAAGGTTAAAAGTAGTAAAATAAAAAAAACACTTTGTGATCCGCTTCCGCTTCCCCATGATTAATTACTTAATAATAATATATTCCAGAACGGAAAAAAATACGTAAAACTAAAAAAAACATTTAAAAAAACGTGAAACACTGAAATAGGCTGACATGATAATTATGACGATTCTAATACTTAATTTATAATAAAATATTTTAACTACGGACTTATACTATACCACTTTAAATTGTGTTCAACTTAATTTACCTTACCCCATTCCTTGTCTAAGAATCGACACAATTAATAGGTAACCAGGTTGAAAACACCCAAGAACGTCACATCTACCTAAAATAATAACATTATCAACTTAGTTATACCTCTATTACTTTTTATTACTAAGTATTTGTCTTAACCTGTCCAAGGGCTCCAAGTGACATGTCATAAATATATTGATTAGATACATTTTTTGCAGCCCTAAACAATTTAATAAAACTTTTGCCACATTCATACACGCACTTGTTCATGTGTGCTCGAAATTATTTGCTAAACTGTCCTTTTAGGGGCACTTAGGTTTGATCCTGGCTGATATTTGACTCAGAATTAAATTACCAGCTCACGTCATCTCATTTACCTATTGGAAATGTCTTTCCCATTAAAACAGAACCCGTTTCTCGCTATTCTTTTCTATTCGCTTTGCCAGCAGCTATCCCATCGGCCATCGGTTCTAAGCTTTTGAAGTCTAACTTATGAAATTACTAATATACTCGCTAGGAATAAATAAATAAAGCTACGCTGAAATAGACACAAAAGTCTTTTGAGTTACCAATTTGACAACAGTTGACAATATCAAACACATTGCTCTGATCCTAAGATAAGTAGATAAAGCACTTGTGTTACAGAAATCAGAAACAACGACGGTACCACAACACTCAGAACCGAGGCATAGAAAATTTCGTTTTCAACATTGACCCGACCGAGAATCGAACCTGGGACCTCAGAGATGACGACGCCAAGTTCGGCATACTCGCCTCTCGGCTACCAATGATACAAATCTAGCCAAAATGCTTCATAGTATAGTAACCGTTGTACAATTTGTGTTGTTAACTTTTGGGAGCGCTACTATAAATTAACAAAAAGGGATAAACACTTTGAAATTAGTGAGCATTACCCAGATTATCCCGTTTATGGCTTCCAGTTAATAGATTAATAGGATTAGGGACGTACGCCCTAGTCAACGGTATATAGTTTGCTACACCGTGGTCTCAACGAATTATACTAATTGAAATAAAACCCAAACTGAGCTGGCTTTGGTAGATTAGATCTTATTTAGACTAGATTTGAGTATGGATGGTAGAGTATCATTAAATATTTGTTTATTTTATTTTATTAACCGACTTCAAAAAAGGAGGAGGTTCTCAAACCGTCGGAATCTTTTTTTTATGTATGGTCAGCGATCATTCGTTACTACGTTGACCGATTTTTGTTCAAAAAGTAATACTCTCAGAATGGTCCCATATAAATTTGGTCAAATTCTGATGATGGGATCTATAAGAAAATCATCAAACATTGCATGAACTCCTTACCACGCCAACAAATTTTTGTATCTATGTTACCCAATATCTTTGACAAATGTGAACCGATATTGATGATTCTTTTTTTATTAAATAGCTTATACTTCAAAGATACTATAATAAAAATTTGCGGAAAAAATTTCACCCCTAAGAGTGGAATAATAGGAAATGAAATAAGTGTTCAGCAATAAAGCAAACACGGCACTCATAAGATCTGTTTTGATTAGGATTTGTCACTAAAAATAGATAAAATAAGTAAACTTTATTTAAAAAATAAAACCGACTTCAAAAATCTAAAAATAATCGCCAGCCGATGAGAGATTCAATGTTTTCGTTTGCACCGACTCCAAAAGTAACTGATTAGGTTCCTTACGTGTTAAGATTATTTTCAAAGAAAAGACAAATCTCGATCTTTTTCTTATAACGTGCTATGTACACATGTCTGTGGAACTACAGCCTATCATTGTTTCATGTTATATATATACATAGTTTTTAATTGTCTTGTAATTGTTGTATTTCTGTTTTGTGTACTGAATGAATAAAAATAAAAAAATATTTTAAAAAATTAGCTTTTTAGATTTTTGAAGTGGTTTTTTTATATATTTTATTTTTATTTTTTGGACCAATAAAAAGGCTTGGATGACAAATGAAATTTCTACAAACAAAAATGACATTTTGCAGGTATAAAACACAAAAAGATGGTTTAACAATTTTTTTAACTATGTGTGTTCGTGTGCGCTCGTGGATGTGTGTGTGTGCGTGTATGTGTGTAGTAACTTTTACTTAATACCGTTATGTAAGTCAATTACCTGTTTTTTATATACCGGACTTGGTGTTGCTATTTTTGACTTCCCGGGTTCGATTCCTGGTCGTTCAATTTAGAATAACTTTTTTATACTGTCTCGGGTCTGGGTGTTGTAGTACTGTCGTTGTTTCTGATTTCTGTAACACAACTGCTTTGGCTACTTACCATAGGATCAGAGCAATGTATGTAATGTTGTCTAATATTTATTTATTATTAATTCTATTAACATGGATTGTGATACAAAATCTTGGCTTGCCTAGACCTGGTAAGGTTGCTAGCTGGATAAGTGCTGCTGCTTCTAATATTTTTTTTTTCTAAACTGAATAGTTTGCGCAAGAGACACTTTCAAAGTGGTAAAATGTGTGCCCCCCCCAGTAACTTTTAAAATAAGAGAATGATATGATAAAACTAAAAAAAAAATATGAAGTACATCACCATGCAAACTTCCACTGAAAATTGGTTGAAACGAGATCTAGTAAGTAGTTTTTTTATGTTACTGGCTGCCGCTGTTGCTGCAATTTAGAGTGATAGCGAAGGCAACGGACAGTTAAGACAAGGCCTACCCCCGGCTTCTTCTGAGGTAATCTGCTTAAACAGTAACCAGAGACTGCCTCATACGCCGCAGTGGCTTTATCAAACACAAAATTTAAAAGTAACAGATTCCCGATCACTTTGTAAAATGTATTACGTGTAATTAAAGTAATTATCCACAAAACAACACGGTACACTTCTCGTGCTTATTACACGAACAATAACTGTCCCTTGAGAGATTCGAACTCACGACTTCTTGGTTTGTAGTCTGAGGCGCGGACTACTTGACCAATATGGTCATCGGGAAAAATGATATTGAATTGTCATTGACCGATAATTTATCGGTCATGGCTGGGGCAGACTTTATACAGAAAACCAGCCAAGAGTGAGTTGGTCTCGCACACCGCAGGGTTCCGTACAAACTTGTTTTGTTCGGTGTAACCCTGCCGAAACGTCAGACAAATAAAAGCTAAAATATGTACCTAATAATGATTTAGTCAGTTCCCGTTTTAGTTTTTGTGTTCGTGAAGAGTTTTTTTTGTAGATGTAACTACTGTAAGTACTATTTTTTTTTAAATTTAGCCCTTTAGCTTTAAGACGCTGCTTCTTGCCAAATTTTGCGAGAAGTACCTTCTAGTTTTTGATACCCTTAGAAGACTCAAAATACCTATGCGCCATAAGGCCTTATTTTTTGATAGCATTAGCTTAGAAGTTTGTTTTTTCACAGCTTCAAGGAGTTGCAGATCTGAATTTTTGATATTTTTTTCAACTTGTTAACTTCACGCGTTTCTTACAAAAACGGTCTTGATAGACAGACGGACAACAATGTGATCTTATAAGGGTTCTTTTTTAAAGGTACGGAATCCTAAAAGCAAATAATTAGGAGTTATGTCACGCAGCCGATTATGTAATTGGTAAGAAATACCTATCTATCGGTGATTGACTTCAAATAGAAATAATCGATTGTTACTTGCTATAAATAAATAATTAGTATTAAATAATAAAAATATATTTTAAGTCCCACGTTCGGATCTTATTTGATCGAGAAACCTATTTTAAAGCGACACGAGCTCACATGCACATGTCATCTTGGATTTAGCGTGTGCCATTATTAATAAGTATTATGTAAATCTTTACATAATCAACTACATGACTTCACAATTAACGCTATTCACCTTCTATGAGTACCGTTGTAAAGTTGACAATCGCTTGGCAAGGCGTCGAAATTTATGCGCATAAGCTTAAGATTTATGAACTCTTATTTCGATTCAGATAGGGTTAAAATTCGAATGGGGGATTGATAGAGAAGTGTTAACTAAATCTCATTGACCAGATCTGTGTCAAGGTCCCATGTGAATGAACTCTGCGCTTGTGTGCGTGCGCGCACACAGTCAATGCAAATGGTCTGTTTGTGATTAACAATTAATATGTTGTTAAGTTTATTGCCTGAGAATTTGATGAATAGGTGATTATTGTGTATTATGTGGATAGGTGTAGTTTTATGATAACGTTCGTCTATTATTTAGATTTACCTGTCTGTACTCAATTGCTTACCGCAAGGCTCGCCCCGGCTTTGCATAAGTAACATATACGAGTAAGTACATTCGATAAACAATTATAAACATAACCCTTCCTCCTGAATTAGTCGTGAATATATAAAATTTTTCAATAAAGTACCACAGACTCGTGTACTTGTTCATGAGTTCAAAATCCACATTTAAAAAATTCTTATTAACATAGTATATTTTAAAGTAGACGATTATTTGAACGACAAGATTGCATGGACCTTTTAACCTGCCTAGCTCGCATTTACTACTGTCTTGTAACTGTTTTCTGTAAAAAAAAGGTGACAAAGGTGTTTGATTTTGTTGCGCCATTTCTTGGCTTGGAAATGGCGCATGGTGGACAGGCGACCTGGTAAAGATTTGCAGGAAGCCATAAATCCGCTGGATGCAGGCCGCTTCCAACCGACCGATCTGGAAGTCACTAGGTGAGGCCTATGTTCAGCAGTGGACGTTCTGTGGCTGAGGTGATGAAGTATAAAAAAAACTATTTCTGTCTTGAGAACTAAAAACCTGCTACAGAATGTAATATGTAAGTAATATTCTTCATTTCGTTTGAAAGAAAACTCTGGCAAACTTGTTTAATCAGAATTCAAATACAAAAACATTCAGCACATAAATTTAAAACAATGTATTCTATAGGTAACTATTGACATTGAACTTATTCAAAAGAATCAAGGGTTCCATCCTATTCAGATTGTTTAAATTGCTTTAATGTAAAATCTATAACTCAATTTTAAACTCTTTAAAATTGTTCTTTGAGTTTAGAAAAGTTTCTCGCATGTACATTTACACTTAAAAGAAATACTTAACATTAAATTCTGTCAATTTGGACAAAGGCAGAGTGTTAGGACCTTCGGTGGTGGGAGATGTTGATTAAAATAAAAAGCGGACTGTATAATAAAAAAGAGTATAATCCAAGACAGACTGCAGGAAGATACAGTGACCGCACACTTGAAAGGTTATGAAGGGAGTGTTCGACCGAGCATTGATGTTCGCTCGCGAGCCGAACGTTGCTCGCTGTCGTTCGCCGCCGTTCGCCGATCCTCGTTCACAAGCCCCACTCGTCTGTAGCACTTTGCCCGTGCGTGGACACAGAGCAAGTATAGAAGCACCTAATGATCTCATTTTTGCAGGACCCCCACTAGCATCTGGAATCCTTCTGTGCTCCTGCTGGACTGACGACCTAGTTAGGGTTGTGCGAAGCTGTTGGATGCTAAAAACCCAAAGCCACTCGCTGTAGCTTTCTATGCCCCATAGAATGCTACGTTGACTGTCTCTGGCATGGCGTATGTTTAGCAGTGGACTTCCAAATGCTGATAATGATAATCATCATCATCATCTTGTCAGGCAGTCTACTGCTGCGCCAAAGAACACGATCCCCCGCTTTTTTCATCCAGCTACTGCCAGCCATCTTAAGGTTTTGGTCCATCGAGCTCGTCCTACCTACACTATGCTTGCGAAGGAGTGGTCTCCACTCGAGAACCCGTTGACTCCAGCTTTCATCGGTGACAGATGTGGCCGGCCCACTGCCACTTTAGCTTACTGCATTTTAGGACTATGTCCATAACTTTGGTCTTCTACAGAATAACGTCGTTTCGGATTTTACCCTTAACGAAATTTCATGCATCGACTTTTCCATAGCTCGCCGACTCACGAACCTTGTGCTGCTTGTTATGGACGGTAGGTACTACCTACTACTACGTTATTTGACTAGCAAGCAAACCCGTAAGTCCTTGCAAGTGTCACTAGTTCTCCACGTGTACGTGCATCGTCGCATGTGTGCGGTGCTCCTGCCAAGATCTATTTGCGCGCGCGCAGCCGATCGTGCTGATGCTCGCGCATCGATCATGCTCGCTGACGTGCGATCTTTATATTATGTGCGTGTGGCATGCGACTAATATCTACATGAACCATTTGAATACTTTTAGATGAGACTTTGAAAACTGTTATTGACTCAATATATAATATACTTTGTGACCTATAATAAAACTGATCATATTTACACATTTATATCGCAGCTGTTTTTTGTGAACGACCGTGTAGTGGTTCGCGCCCCGGACCACAAAGCCAGCGGTTGCAGGTTCACAAGGGACAAACGTTTGTATGATGAGCACGAGCATTTAATTTTGTACCTAAGTCATGAATGTTTATACAAATATGTAAGTATGTTTATCCGTTTTCCAGTCGCCAAATTCACATGACAATACAATAATTGGATACCTTCAAGCTGATCTGATTATGAAACCTCGAGGTGACACTCTTCGATGTAATTAAAATTCGTTATAACGAGTTCATAGTTTTTAAACTATATAACTAAAAATATATATTCTATTAATGATATTACAAACAAAGCTACTACTCTTTCATTTCTTAAACACACCTAAAATTCTCTTATTTTTAGTTTAAAATCCTTTCCAAAATTTGAGCTAATAAGGCTAATTTAAGCTTTTGCATAATTTCAGCTCAACAGTCGCGCAATCAAGAGTCATTAGGCTAATAGTCGCATACAATAAACTTAGTTGGGGCAAGTGCTCCTATTGCGAGGGCACAATTGTCTCAATTGACTTGCAGATAAAACGGTAAGGTCTACTGTCCATTGGTATTCCCTGTAAATAAGTCTGACAAAGGTGAGTTTGTTATGCTATTTTTTTTCTTCTCATCACCAGCCGATAAATATGTAGTCCCTAAGCTTGTGTGTGTGTGGCGGATCAAGAATGGAGGCCACGTACTGGCAAGCGCAATGTAGGGCGTCTACCCAAAAGGTGGACAGATGACGTGGTAAAGGTTGCAGGAAGCCGCTGGATGCAGGTTGCTTTCAACTGGCTAATCTGGAAATCATTGGGATAGGCCTTTGTTCAGTAGTGGACGCCCTATGGCTGAAATTATGATGATGATGATGAAAACTGTGTTGGGGCAAAGTTATGTTTTAGAAAGTGTATATGTACCCAGAAGAGTGCCTATAAATTCAGTAGAATAAATAAGTATTATTGTATTTGTAACGTTGTGGATTTGGTCGTATCGAATCTTGCGCATTTGTCTTTTGAATCCTCGCGCGGATTCCATATGGCCTTCCTATCTTTCGTCCCTGTCACTCTCCGATATTATTGGCCAGGAATGCATAAGGACGTCGTTGACTTCGTTAAACGCTGTGACACTTGTGCCGCTTACATACCTTCTCAAAAGGCAACTCCAGGTTTAATGGGGCAACCAAAGGTTTGTCATAGACCATTCCAGGTACTATCTATTGACATCGTAGGCCCGATGCCACGCTCTCGTTCTGGTTTTGTTTATTTGTTGGTCGTAACTTGTTGCTTTTTAAAGTACTGTATTGTAACCTGAAACTGTGATTGCAGTTAATGGAGTGCAATTTTAGGATCGGGATTTCGCCAAGGTGTTATAACATTCTTAATTTACACTTCACCCTGTTACACACCTCAGGTTAATTTGCTTGGGCTTTTAAGGTCATTTCAAGGTGTAACAGTAGGCCTCGGGTTTTTTCACAACAGTTAGATTTGATATTTTTTAAAGTAACCTCTATTTCAGATTTTTAGTCCAAGTGTCGTAGGTGAGAAGCGGCTCGCCAACGTTCAGTTTTTTTTCAGAACCGTTTTAAGTATAGCTCTTTTAGCTCAGATTTTTGTTAGAAAGTCTATGGTGGTAAATGTTGTTACGAAACAGGGAGTTTAAAATGGCGAAACTTGCACCTAAGTTTGAAATGTAGGGTCAAGGTTTTGTCGCCTTTGTTTTGTGAGTTGGAGAGAGTTTCTGACGGTCAGTCGATTGGCTCCTGGCACATTAAAATTAAAAAGTAAACATTCTCCGTATGTTTGTGTTTGCGTGTACAGTGATCATGACTGGGACACTCATGTATGCAAGCTCATGGTTTCCGACCTAACAGTAACTCATTAATTCATTCATTCATTATAAATATAATACAGTTTAATACGTAAAATATGAGTTTTATATAATAATATAAATATAAAGGTATATATAATTTCCTGTTATACATCCACATGATAATCTGTGACTTATTCCAATGTAATTCTGCTGAGAAAGACAAGGACATATCGAGAGTGACAGGAACGAAAGACAGGAAGGCCATATGGAATCCGCGCGACGATTCAAAAGACAAATGCGCAAGATTCGATACGACCAAATCCACAACGTTACATATTATAGAACCAGGATGCTGATATTATATACATAATCTTCTTCTTCTTCCGTGTCAAATTGTCAATGGTGCTTCTAGATGGACTTCGACTAAAACTTGGCAACTTGTTCGGCATTTTTTATCGCTATGTTTAGGTCATCCCACGTGCAGGTGTCAGGACATAAAAGGCAGGATAGTTGGTGGTTCATAGTTTATTAAAAAGTAATTGGAGACATAGATAAAATTAATCCAAAGTGGTATTTAAATTGATGACTATTTTGAGTCCTTTGCAAGGATGGAAATACTGGGTAATTTTAATGATGAAAACCTACTGAAAAAAGAATTTGCAAAATTAAACTCGAAAGCGGATAACTATTCATCGCTTCTGCACTTCCTTACTAGACCGCTGGCATTACACAGCTAATTGAAGATATTATTTTTAGACGCGGAACCTCTTTCGACACAAATTGGATTACGGCCTGCGCGCGCGCCGCTCAAATGTGTGAATTTACTATGTTATAAAACTTAATTTTATGCAAATAGTCTTATTATGTTCGCACTTTAGTTTTGTTTGCTGTAAACTACGTAAAATGGTTGGCTTTTTTTAAATTTAAAATTGTGAGTTCAAGGTCAAAGGATATTTATTATTCACCACCAAAAGTGATAAAAATTTACTAAAAAATATTCAGATCAAGCCGTTTTATGCAGGCCGCTTCCAACCGGTCAAACTGGAAGTCATTGGGGGAGGCCTATGCTCAGCAGTATAGGTTTTATGGCTGAAATGATGATGATGATTCTGTATCAAAAGGGATCAGCCCCCGCCATTATGTTAAGTTTATAGCTTCAATATAATAATAATAAATTCTTCCAGTAATCACAGTATTTTATATAAATCGTTGTATGTAATCGTGTATATAATATGTGATGATTAGTGATCGGAATAGGTAGATTGATTAGGGGTCAATGATCTCAAACATTGATGTTAATATGGACATGCCTCCGGGATTTCGGAATTTCATTGTATCAGTTTTTGAAAAAGAAGGCATATCCATATTAAGCTAGCACTACCAAACTACATCAAATCAATCTACTTATTCCGATCACTGTGATGATCTATAAATTATCTAGTCCCAAAAGCAAAACTTGTTATATGGAGATTAAATAGATAAACATACTTAAGTACATAAAACAATGACTCAGGAACAAATTCTTGTGTTAATCACCAGTGATCTGAGTAGGTAGATTGATTTGATGTACTTTGGTAGTGCTAGCATAATATGGATATGCCTTCTTTTTCGGAGGAGGAGGCATGTCCATTTAATATCAAAGTCTGAGATCATTGACCCCAAATCAATCTACCTATTCCGATCACTGTTCATCACACAAACATTGGGGTTCGAACTCGCAACTGCTGGTTTTGTAGTCCGGATAGCGCGCTACTAATGACTGTTGTCTTATGCCTGATCTACTTTTCCTAGATACATTAACTAGTTGTATCAAACCATTATCAAAGCACCTTCGTAAAGAAATAATAAGGAAATGTCTTCCATTAGAAATAGATTCTGATAAATAACTAATATTTTTCTTATTTCATTAAATCTTTTCATGCAGTAAGATAAAATATTATGATTCCATTTCCCTCTTAGATACCTTATAAAAACAAACGTCTCAAAACAAACAACGAATAAAGCTTTACGATCTGAAACGAAAAATCTAGAATTTCCATTTTATATTAAAACATAACCGTTTCGTAGCAACGCCAGATGCTAAGGCTGCACGCAGGCGGAGACACATGATGCCGACACGAGACACTGGCAACTAGGAGACTAAGGGCTTTTTCAAAATGTTGGTAGTTTTTTTTTTCTAAATCAGTTGTCATACAATTTTCCATGTGCAGGCCCGAAAACGCACGTCTCACGAAAAACGTCTTATATAAAAAGACCTTTAGTTTACTTCATAATCTTTATTAAACTAAATTTTAATGAATCTATCCTATACAGAGTTAATTCTTATCAATTTTATAAAAACTGAGAGACGTGCATGCTTGGAGGGTCAAGCTAGCCTGGATCTTGCTGCGTATTTTTTTTACTCAGATTAACTTCAATCTAAATTTAACGGTTCATTGCCTCCTTAAGCCAATTTTTTGTTTAGCTGAGTTCAGTTTCAGTTTAAAATTATCCCTTGATATTAGACTACCACGTCTTTTGTTCTTTTTATCTAAATAGGTAATTGAAATATAAGCTAACAATGTTTTTTTAGATACTATGATTAGTCTTTTAAAATGTGGTTTCTACGTTAAATATACCTCCTAATTAAATAATGAGCTAGGTATATTAATATCATATATCAAGTAGTATGTATGTTTATTGTATGTATGTATAATTATTGTTATGTATTTATTTTATTTTATTTTTATTTATTTATTACTGTTTGTATACGTTTATGCCATAAATTTATGCAATTCTATTTGTATCAGGTAAGAATTTTAAGAACTCTGCAACACCTTCCCCTTTCTTTAATGGTTGTCCTCTACCTAAAGGTTGTCTGGAAGAGATCGCTATTAGCGATAAGACCGCCTAAATTGTACATCTTTCTGTAAAAATCATGTGTATTTTACTTGTATGGTGTGCAATAAAGAGTATCTATCTATCTATCTATCTATATTGAAGAAAAAACACTGCTGTTCAAACAAAAAGATGTTACTCGACAAAATGTTTCACTGTAAAAGTAATAACTTTTAACCTAACGATAAGTACCGTGCATTTCAAATTGACCTGAAATACCTACGCAGTTTTTTAAACATGTATCACATTATTGAGTTTTAAAAAAACACTATTTTTATTTGATTCTACCGTCTGATACACGATTGGTGTATCTTTAATGCATATAATTTAATGTTAAATATTGATCTAAGTGTAAACTAATTCAGGATTTAATTGAGTTGACTTAAAACCATTTATCAATCAGTGACAGTTGCCGCTAGCTATATTTTTACGTGTCTCGCATCGGTAGTCAAAATTGTGTTGGTACGTTTGTGCACCGCCTTAGATAACAAAGAGTGAGACAACGGCCATCTTATTTCCATAAACAGTCCTAATGTCAGAATTAAACACTGCGGGAATCGCCACTGGAAATAAGTAAACACTGTAAATTTTAACGATAATGGCTTGGTCTTACGAAACCCGACACTTACAAGCATAAAGTACGCATTGATGACCATTTCATATGAGCCCATTGTTTCTCTAGCAGAAAAACAGAAATGGATACGGACGCTAGCGATACTCAAGCGTAGGAACTTTGTTTATGTGTACATAAAAATCTTAATAGGCGTGGAGAGTAGGTACCTACATGTCACTGATTCTAAGGAAGCAATGAAAGTTTTAGTAAATAGTTACATAATATTAAGAAGGAACCTGTTACAAACAAGAATTTAAATTGCCTTGTACTATGGATATGGATTAAAGATGTACCTAAATCAATTTTTCAAAGATTTTATTCTACCTTTTTGTCGTCGTAATTAATACGAGTATGTATACCTATTCCAAATAACTGCTTTCTAGTACTAAGTTGCGGACAGACAGATACGCAAACAGAAAAACAGATTCTGTTGACTATGAAGGTTCTTAGACCACAAATAGGTGTTAAGAGGCCGTGCACCTTTTTTTAGTGCAAAATTGAAATACAGTTCTATGCATGTGTGAGTCTATGATGCGGGATAAAGCGTCAACAATGTTGATCCTTTACAAGATAATATTGATAGTTTATTGGGTAGTGGACGTACTACCTTGGTTTGAAAAACGATCGGTTTTGCGAGCTTGATTTTATAGTTAATTTTGACTTAGGTTTACTACTGTATTTTTTGGTTTTTACATAAAATAAAAATTATTTTATTTTAAAAGTATACCTGAAGATTATTGTGTAGTGTTTCAATCTTATAATAGTTGTTCATAACGATAGAATAATAAATGATATTTCTAAAATTTTATTTTATATCAGCATTTTATTTCTGCTATATTTTGTATGAAAGTAAAAAAAGTATTTAACCTATGTGCAAGTAGACCATATCTTCAATTAAATTTTAAAATCGATTTGTCAGGATAACTTGTAGTCTCTGGTAAACCGATGTTCAAACGTAACTCGAACGTCATTTTTCTGAAATAAGGGTAGTTCTTTTGGTGATTGACCTTTATTTTTAAAATGATATGAAAAATCCATTCGTGCTACATGCAAGAATAAAAACTAATCTTTTAAAATCACGTGTTATTTGGTTTCAATTATCATTCACGTCTTCACAATCAGAGAACAAAATGTTCGGAAATACGACGGTTTTTAGGACGGCCTCTTAATTTGATATATTTATACTTAGAATAATTATTAGTGAACGGCATAACATAACTAGGATAATAATACCAATGTCTCGTACCAATTTGAAGCCTAATTGTTTAAAAATGTATATTTATACAACAAAAACATGTTTATTTCATATTAACGTGCTTAATGTGCTTGGTGCGTTCATTATTTTTATTTTCAAACGTTGGCAGCCCTAGTTAGCTGTGGTAAACAACGCCATAAATTCTTAACTCAATTGGATACTTGGTTTTAGCTACGTACAGTCTTCTTCAGTACTGTGGTATACACTAACGAGCTACACTCTTTCAAAACACGTTTGTGCTACAAGGCCTTAGTTCCCCAATAATCAATAACTGAAAGTTAAATTTAATTGCATTTTTGTATTTAAAAAATAAAATAAAATTCGACTTCAAAAAACTAAAACGCTAAAAATAATTTTAACACTTAAGTACCTAATCAGTTACTTGTGGAGTCGGTGCAAACGAAAACATAGAATCTCTGATCGACTCATTTTTTGAAGTCGGTTTTTATTTTTTTAATAAAATTAACTTATTTGATCCATTTTAGTGATAAATCCTAATCAAAACAAATCTTACGAGTGCAAACATATTTTAACTGCTGAACACAGATTTCATTTCCTATTTTTCCACACTTTAGGGTGAATTAGGGTGAATTTCCGAAAATGTTTTAATATAGTATCTTTGAAATATAAGCTATTCATTAAAAAAAGAATCATCAAAATCGGTCCACATTTGGCAAAGATATTAGGTAAGATAAATACTAAAATCAGTTGGCGTGGTACGGAGTTCATGCAATGTTTGATGATTTTCTTATAGATCCCATCATCAGAATTTAACCAAATTTATATGGGACCATTCTGAAAGTATTACTTTTCAAACAAAAAAATAACTATCGAAATCGGTCAACGCAGTAACGAATGATCGCTGAACATACATAAAAATAAAAATAAAGATTCCGACGAATTGAGAACCTCTTCCTTTTTTGAAGTCGGTTAAAAAACTGAAAAACGCTTATTGCATCTTCATTTACGCTCACAATCACTAGGTTCTCGTCGTTTCGAGCCAATTTTGCAAACGCCAGATATCTTTATCCGACTTATAAAATTGTCGTTTAAACACTTAACTTTTATATATAAACAGGCTAGCCAGAAAGTAAAGTTTTTTTATGTGCCTCGTGTTGAGAGGTATCTGAATCACCCCTATGTATGTTCTACGATTTTTCGTAGTTTTCGAGTTACGATTTGTAAATATATAACTGTCAACAAGTCAAACTTATTCTTCAAACAAATATTATCGCCCCGTAGGAGAATAGTTTTATAGACTCAAATTTTCATCATATTAAATCGACCACCCTGTATACATTTTGCGTGTCTATTTGGGACTGAGTCTACTGTAGATCTTATGAACACGTGTACATGTTTTGATCCTGTGGAAAAGTATTTTTAGACGTTGCTATAATTACCTAACTCCAAAGTGTTTTTTGTTAGAAACTGGTTAGAAATTCGCTAGTTGATTCCTCTAAGAACTGGTTGGAAACTTTTGCATCGTTATTACTAAATCAGTAAATAATAAAAACCGCAAACCAGCCACCCTAGCATGACCACCAAAACAAGATATGATATGATATAGCGATATATAGAGATAAACGGTATTTTTTTTTCAAATGTGATAGATATAGCCGCCATGTTGACTTTTTTATCGAAAGAGTGATCATAAAAATTCAACGTGGCGTCTTTATTTTTCATATTTTGTAAAAAATTACCATTTGTGTCGATAAATCGCTAAATTATGTTATATCATATTGTATTTTGATGGTCATGCTAGGGGGGCTGAGCAAAAATATATACGTTTATATGCAAAATAATATCATAGTTTACATTTAGATGTTCGATTAATGTCAAGCGTTTAGAAGTCAAGGTGGAATAAGTACAATTTAACTTCACCAGCTGAATGTCTGTTGTTTGTTTTGTGCCAAAAAAAAAATCTATTCTGTTCTGTTCTATTCTAAGTAAACGCATAATCTTACATATACTCCGAAAACATGCCACTTCTTTTTGGCAGTCATCTAAATAAAAGACATCAATGAAACTTCCCTACTAATATAAGTAATAATATAAAGTTTGTTCAAAGTATTTATATACTCCTTAGGAACATTATACCTAAAAGGGATAATTTGTTTGAATTTGTAAATTGTTCAGTTCTAAATGTTTCTTTGAAATCTGTGTATCTTGTGGGGTGTGTAATAATAAGTATTTGTCTATCTTTTAGATATCTTTATTATATCTATCACTTGTACTTCAACATACATAAAAGCACACAAAACCAGTAGCAGTTTGAGTATCGTGTCACGACCGGCGCAGTCTAACAAACAAATAAATTAACAGTCAATAATAAATTCGTTCATAAGCGCAACTTTAATTATCCACCTGCACGCGAAAATCCATTCGAATCTAAACCATGTGGCTTAGTAAATAAGATCTGCAACGATTTTATAGACTGGTTTTAATAAATTGGTAGCGCTCATAAAGGGAAATCACTTATGATATTTTTAGAAGCGCGTGCGCTGGTAACAGACACTGAGTTAGTGATCATTTTGTCACAGTACAGATTACTTAATAACAGTACTTCAAGGATAATATTGTCACTTTTTTTTTACTGATTCTGCTGCTCTGGTGGGATTCGATCCCACGACCTTTAATTTCCTCTTACAAGTGAGTCGCCCGGATACCGAAAGGTAGTGGGTTAGAATCCCACTAGAAGCAGTTAAATTTTTTAAATGATTATGGTCAGAAAAGTCGTGGATTCGAATCCCACCAGAGGTAGTAGAAAAATGTTTTCAAGTAAATAAATATCCTTGATAAAATACAGAGTGTAACGAAAAGGTGAAATAAAACTTTAAGGGGCTATTCTACGGCTAAATTACATCAACTTTTTCTATGGGACCAACATCGAATTCGCAAAAAAAATAACACTTTCCCATACTAAAACGCGACCAGCTGGCATCAGTTTGTATAGAAACGTCAATTTTTCTTTTGAGATTTCGATGTTGGTCCCATAGAAAAAGTTGATGTAATTTAGCCGTAGAATAATCCCTTAAAGTTTTAATTTACCTTTTTGTTACACTCTGTATAGGTAAACCTGCGACAAGATACCGATATTGTTGAGGCCTATTTGTGAAAGGAAAACATCTCATAAAAAAATATAAGTTTAAAAATTGTAATGATGGTAAATTTCAGTCTCTGGTGAACCGCCGAGAACATAGGGATCAAATATTTTTGTATAAAATAATCAACAATGTAGTTGACAGTTCTTACCTACTGAGCAAAATAGTTTTTAAGTGTTCAAGTCTTCGATCACGACACAAAAGCACTTTTGTTGCACCCGTTTGTAGGTCCAAGTACCGAAAAAATAGTTTTATTGTAAGAGCTACAAACAAATACAATGCAGCTTTCAGTCACATAGACATTTTTAGTGAGCGTATGGCGAGGTTTCGTCGTCTTTTGAAATCCACGTAAGCCACGTAACCGCACACCTACCTTCTTCTGCCTTCTATTTAAGTTAGGCATGTCTTATTGTTTGATCGATTTAGTTTTGTTTGGTTGTTGTTGCTCGATTGTTTTTTTTTTCCCGCATGTGTCTCTTATCAACATAAAATGTACCAATTAGCATTGGAAACTTTAAATGCTCATGTATAATTAATTTAATGTTAGCTATATGTATTATTAAAATGCTGTATGTTTCCTTAATAAAGATAAATAAAATAAAATATTACAGTCAGCCCTCACTACTTTAGCTTAAGTAATTTTCAAAAAAAAAACTAAGTCATTAACAAAATTAAGCCAACTATGCCGCCGTTGTGATTGGATGGGTGTCCATTGCAAACATATTTGTGACATTTATCACAAGCATCTCCGTGCTTCGAAAGGCACGTCAAAAGTTGGTCCCGGTTAATATCGCTTGATACTAGTTGTAAAGCCCAGTCAGAGGCCTTAGGGTGGCTTAATAACATCTGCCAGTTAAGTCACTGGCCTTACGACACCCCTCCACCGGTCCACACTGGGGCCGCATGGTGGAGTATGACCCGAACCATGTCATAGTTAAGGCCTGTGCCCTGCAGTGGGACGTAATAGACATAGTTTAATTTACAATATTCGGCCTTCGTCACCCTCTCCCGCAGCCCAATACCGAGGTCGACCCTTGGCCTTTATTTTTCATCTCCAGCCAGTAGCTTTATATCATCCCTCAAATTTAAATTCAAATTCTTTGCCATAAATAAGGTATGTAAATGTTGTTATAATACAGTTAATTCAGCATATACCTAGGCCTATTTAGCCATAAAATACAGCATGAAAACTTTCATCTTAAACTAATTTTAAGTTTCATACAACTGACGGCCAATGGGGCAGAAAGGTTCTAGAATGGAGGCCACTGACCGGTAAGCGCAGAGTAGGATGTCCACCCATAAGGTGGACAGACGACCTGGTAAAGGTTCCAACCGGCCAATCTGGAAGTCAATGGGGGAGGCCTATGTTCAGCAGGGGACGTCCTATGGCTGAAATGATGATGATGATGATCATGATACAAAGTTTATTAACACTACTACAGATCTTTATCGTATCCACAATTCAATGTAAATTATCTAATTCAATAAAATTCACCACCTTGTCTGAGCGTTTTAAGTTACTGTATCAACTATTTACTGTGTATTGTTAGTGATTGCTCTGCCCTATATGACAATTGAAGTTATAGTAATAGCCGACTCTGGAGGTCTGTTTTGTATGAGTGCGTAACCTTGGCGTTTATTATAGTAACGTTATTATTTTTAATGCGCCTTATCTTTGGAAACATGTCAAGTATGATACGCCTTTTGGATTTTGAGGGATATTGTATAAAAAACAGAATAAAAAGATGTAAAGAATCATTTATAAGTGTTATTGATGTCAGCAATGAATAAATATAATTTAAGCAACTCAGTGGTCTAAAAATTCGCATCCAAGAACGTACGTGGGTACAGAATCTATGTACCAATTTATACTACATACTTACTTGCTTAGCGGCAGGAGAAGAAACGGTGAGAAAACTTGTACATATTTTTTAAATATTGTACAACTTCACATACATTGCTTTGATCCTATGTTATGTAGTCAAAGCACTTGTGTTACAGAAATCAGGTACCACAATACCTAGACCCGAGACAATATAGAAAAGTATTTTTTCTACATTGACCTACTGGCAATCAAACCGACCTCAGACACCAAGTCCGGTATGGCCGCCTCTCGGATACGGAGGTCGTCATAATCAGACATTAGGACGGCTACTGCTGAACACAGGCCTTCCCAAGTGACTTCCAGATTGGTAAGAAAGAATGTACTGCAAGCATCGAGCCATCATTATTTATTATTATTATTCCTTATCCGGCATCTGTCAAGTAACGTTTTGAATCGTTTTAATGACGGACTATTACCTACTAACTATTGTTAAGACCTCTGTAGGTATATACCTAAATTTTTTAATAATAATATTTGAACGTGACTATGTTTTTGGGATTGTGAGTTCAAACCCAGCCGACGACAAAAAAGTTTTGTTAGCGTTTGTGATTTCTTCTAGAAATCTAGACTTATAAATACTTATACTTATACTAGGTATATAAATACAGAAACCGACTTAAAAGAAGATGACGAAATGACTATCGAAATTAGGATCTAGAAGGTTTGATTAGGGGTAAATACTACACTTCCGTAACAGTATAATACTTATAAATAAATATAAACATGCGTTTAACATCTTACCGATTGTCATGGTGTCGAAGTAACGAATTAAGTAACATAATTGTGGTACGAAGTATCAGATGGTAAATAGTTCTGGAGCGTCTTCCAGCACACGCAGACTCGAGCTAATTTTAAAAAAAGCATTTTTTGAATTGACCTGAACCGAGAATCGAACAATGGACTTTTGCGCTAAAAGCAAATCACGATTGATATGACACTGTGAATATCGGGTTGTTACAAACTATCTTTGAGATTTTAATGTTTGTCCTATAGTAAAAATAATCTGTAAAGGATTTTAAGTGAGACTTACTTGATTCTACTGACAAACTGTGTAAACAGTTTTATAGGACACTGTTTGTAAAAATTGTAATATGTTGTATGCATTTTTTTTTTTTTTTTTATCAACCTTTTCAATCCCACTGCTGGGCAAAGGTCTCCCCCAGACTCTTCCATCGATCTCTATCTATCGCCAATGACTCCCAATCCCTCGTTAAGTTAACCAAGTCGTCACACCATCTTTTTTTGGGTCTACCTCTTCGGCGACCGCCGTCTATAGGTACCCATCGGGTGACGATTTGGGCCCACCTGTCTGGATGCATTCTGCACACGTGTCCTGCCCACTCCCACTTTAGCTTTGCAGTTTTCTCGCCTACATCTGCGACACCGGTTTTGGAGCGGATGGCGGTGTTGCGGATTCTATCAATCCTTTTTACACCTAGTATGCTCCGCTCCATAGCCCTTTGGCAAACTTTGAGTTTGGACTTTTGACTCTCGGTCAAAGACCAGGTCTGCGCTCCGTACGTAAGAATGGGCAGGATGCAAGTGTCGACGAGTTTTCGCTTTAGCGAAATGGGAAGGTTGCCCTTCATATAAGCTTTCATGGACCAGAAGCTCTTCCAGGCATTATCGATGCGACGCATCGCATTGTATGCATAATAAATAATAATAATGTATTGTATTTAAGCAGTGGATTAGAACTCCTAGAAAGTTAACTAATAAAATAATTTGTTGGAACACAAGTCGCTAACATAGCCCAACTGATTAGCAAGCTGAAGTGGCAGTGGGTGGGGCACATAGCACGTAGAACTGACGGCCGATAGGGCAGAAAGGTTCTGGAACGGAGGCCGCGTACCGGCAAGCGCAGCGTAGGACGTGCAGCCACAAGGTGGACATACGACCTGGTAAAGGTTGGCAGACGCTGGAGGCAGGCCGCTTTTAACCGGCCAATCTGGAAGTCACTGGGGGAGGCCTATGTTCAGCTGAGGACGTCCTGTGGCTGAAATGATGACGAAAATAATTTTTCTGTAAAATAATTAAAAATCATTCTTTACTCATACATTTTATATTATACCAACCTATTAGGTACTAAATGATGTTACTTAATCGGTCACATGAATAATAATAATATAGTTATTTCAATAACACGTGTAAGAATTTGACTAACATTATTTTAAATAAGGTTTTCTGATAGGAATGTGAGTATACAAAATCAATCAACTACTGAAAATTCACAAATATTTCAGTTTAAGTTTTTGATAAGAAATATTCAAATTATTTCCGATAGCAGTCACAAAAAAGATAATTCTTAAACTTGACTTCATTCAAATGGAAAATTTGATTTTATTAGTAGGTTTCTTTATCTATTTTCAGAGCATTCTAATTAGGTAGTTAATTACCGTACGTACTATCAACTATATTTACAATTGCTTGAAATAAATAAAAATGCAAATGAGACTAAAATAGTTTACTGTCGAAGCATTTTAATTTAGTTATAATTGCGTAATACAGTAAGACTGTGTGCAGCGCACATTGCGAATTGTATCATCCATAAGCAGTAATTTTGCGACTTTTTGGGCGTCAATCGCGACTAAACGCTAGAATCTGCGATTACGCATTTACACGTCGATCTCAGCGACTAGCGACTGGGCGCTAGCATCTGCGATTAGCGATTTTTGGACGCAGATCGGCTGATTTCAACTAGACTTTAGCAACGGCGGTTTGCGCTTCCTTAAATTTGCGAATTGGATACCGATTAACCCTTCGCGTGCCACAATTTTTTTTCCATATTGTTTTCCATTGTTTTTCCGGTCTACAACGGGTAAGTGGAATGCAAAAGGTGCGACTAGATACTGCTACTAGCGATTGCTATGTGTCAGAAGCCAATCATAGTTCAAGTAGAAAAATGCAGTCACCGATCACGGATGATAACTATTGATCGCAAAGATACGCCAAAACGCAATGTAGGATCAAAACAGTCGCAAAATTGCCAATCGGAGATTCTAAAAGTCACAGTGTGCGCGTTGTTGCAAATAACATTAAATTGCATTTTTTCTTGCAGTAAACTATGCTATGTAATAGTATGTAATTTGTTCTTTTAAAAGATTTTTTGACAAAGAAATCTTTAAATTGTCCCCTTAAATTCTTAATTCAATGTTTTGTGTGCGACCAAAAGGGTTATTCCTAAGATGTGAAGAGGTCCCACAAAGATGTTAAATCCTCACTTTGAGGCCATGACTTGGTGTGTTGTTTGGGACATATTTATATCTGTGACTGTAGATTTAATGTATCCGAAGCATCATATCCTGGTTTGGAGTTAATACCTCGCTTATTAGATTTTAATGTGTTTCTAAGTGCGCGCGCACCTCATTACATTTCATGCCCTCAATGAGAGAACTCATATGCTATCACGATTTTACAAATCCATTTAAGGCACGGGACATATACCTAACTACTTATTCAATTCAATCCAATTCAATATATTTATTGCATTCTATAATGTTACACAGGTGTTATAAATAGATACATAAAACAGATCATTATAGACTTATAAAAGTGCCGTGTAGGGACGGCCGTAAAGAATACACTTCCCCACCGCCAACAGAAGGCGTCTTGTAAGAGGCGACTAATTCCTGTAGCTCGAGACGGGCAGCAGCGTCTTCGTGCGAAATCTTTTAAAAAACTGCGCTCGCCAACCCGCTTGCCAAGCGTGGCGAGTATTGGCAATCCCCCCTGATGATAAGTCATTGGGGGAGGCCTTTGTTCAGCAGTGGACGTCATATGGCTGAAATGAGGACTTATAAAAGGCATCAGTCGTGTCACGGGTGCGGCGAGGGCGCGTTGCAGGCTTGGCGCGGGCGAGCATCGGATGAGGCGCAGGCGAGGCGTGGGCGTAGTGCGTGCGTGTCGCCTGCGTTGTGTACGACAGTAGTACATACCCGTAGATATCCAAATTTAATTTAATTTATTATTTTATTTGGCATCTTTAGTACCTACACTGTCCAAGAATACATTTTTTTTGTAAAATAGTCATGTAAGGTGAGGATGTGGCGAAAGTACACAAGTAAGTAAGTAAGTATACAAGTGTGGTATAACACCTGTGTAACATTATAGAATGCAATAAATATATTGAATTGAATTGAATTGAAGTGGTAGTATCAGTGCTGTCTACAGCATAATATGGGTCATGAGCTCAGAGGAGGAGGCTCAATGGCGTGCATTGGGACAAGCCTGTCTAGCAGCAGACTGACTTGGGCTGATTATGATGGTAATGACCTCAAAAGGAAAAATGAACCCCTTTAGGAACACATCGTTGTCAGTCGGCCTATCTGTGACAAACCCTTATAGAAACACTTCTTTGACAGTCTGTCTGTCCGTCTGTCTATCAAAAACAAGTCTTTTTATCAGATGCCTTGAACTGAGACTGACTGAGATTGAACCTCCACGGTTCAAATTAATAACGAATACTTACTCAGTCTGCGATTCCGTGAAACTGTAATAAAAAACTTCTGAGTTAACTCAATCAAAAGATAAGGCTGTAAAATGCCGCATTTTTGATACTCGCAAGGGAATCAAAACCTTCAGGGTACTTCACGTATACTTAGAACCAATAAATTTGGCAGGAAGCAATGTCTCATAGCACAAGTAAAGAAAAAAGTCGGAAAACCGTAAATTTGTTGTTACTCGTAAATCGCAAATAAAAACGTTATTGAACAAACTCGAAAAATATTGGTAAAAATCTTCCGAGACTTGAAAACTATATACAAGTTTATAGGGAACTCTAGTTGAGCGAGTCCGACGGTTTTTAATAAACTTTCTTGCATTTACTTAACAAAAATAAGTTAAAACAATAACACTGCTAGTACATGCTGTTTCGTAACATAAGTATGGAGAAAAAAAATCGTATTTGAATTCACAATCAGTTGTGTATTGTTTTCATGGAATCTAATCACAAACATATACAAATAAATTCCTCAAAATTCGTTCCATTTGAGCCAGAAAATATATTTCTGACTTCGATTGTTGATCAAGCGTTTGTTATCAATAATTTCCAATTCGGTAATTTTCGCCAACTTGTTTTAATTGCTGAAGTTCCCTTAATCAAAGCCTTAAGGTACAGTCTCACTGAAAACATCTAGTGAGCATTCAATTTTGTTGAGACGAGCATTACGATTTCACAAATTGATTACGATAACTCGGATTTAGGACTTCATAGAGCTTCTTGGCAATTCTTATTCACCTAAAATCTCTTTGATGATTTTAATTGGTCAACTATTTGTTTATAAGCTTAAAAATATTCAAAATATTTTTTCCTGCAGTGGGATGGACTTTCTTTACTCTTTTTTTCTATAATGTTAAAAGTTGGTTACAACAAGTAATGCACATACCTGGGACAAAAATTATGGACAGTTATGGGCACAGAAGACATTTGTTTTACGGCTAGGAGCTGAAAGAATGAAAACACAACACAAATAATATCAATAAATGTCAAAAGTTAAAATAAATGTATTATTTTATTAAAACATCAATAAGTAACTACAACTACAATTTTTCCCTAAAAGTATGAAAAAATTAACAAATAATTAGGTACCTACCTACTTATTTAGCTTAACCAAAAATTTACTTCAGATGCAGATAAACATTTTACGTGCCCTTTGTAAATCTATTTATTTCACATTCATATCATTGGTTGCCAACTTGTTTAAAACAATATTTTGGCTTGAATGCTCAATTAACTGCCGAGCATTCGTTGCAAACTCTTAAAACGTACCTTTTTAAGAAAACCAAGAGAATGAGTTTGGATATTATTTTTATGTTTTAGAATGGATCGGGAAATGGACTCGCTTAGTTACCTCCTTTATTTAATTTGTGTTCGGATTGTTTAAGTTTTAACGGGAATCGTTGTTGGCGAAATTCGGTGATTTTCAAAGCTATTTCAATACGGATGACTTTTGTGACTTTGATGATTATCACTAGTTATGAAACTGTTCTTGGAATTCCCTTAGGGATGAAATCCGAAATGAGGTTATCCGGCAGCAGACCAAAGTAAGGGACATAGTCCAAAAATGTAACAAGCTGAAGTGGCAGTGGGCCAGCCACATCTGTCGCAGAACCGATGAAAGGTGAAGTAAACGGGATCTCGAGTGGAGACCGCGCCTTGGCAAACGTAGTGTAGGACGCCTCCTTCTCGATAGAACGACGACCTTAGGGAGATGGCTGGCAGTGGCTGGATGAAAAAAGCGGGAGATCGTGCTCTTTGACGCTCTTTGGAGGGGGGGGGGGGGGGCTTACGTACAGTCGTGGACTGCAATAGGCTGACATGATAATGATGGAACGGTTCAAGTTTGTTATATTCAGTAAATCTAACCCTTAATATCAAGTTTGGTTGTTAATTTTGTATTAAAACCAGTCGTTTTCGCGATATAACTTACATAGTCAAAGTTTGGGATAGCAGCGAGTTAAGTATATCAAGTATTTTCAATTTTATATTCCTTGCCACTGCAAGGCACAGGCCTTACTTCAATGAGATGGCCCAGTGGTCAGAAAAAGTCAAAAGACAAAAATCATTTATTCAATTTAGGACAGAAAATTGCCACTTAAGAACGGCAATAATAACATTATTGGCCCATACGGGGCCAGAACATGTCTCCTTATTTTTTGGGCCCTACTAGCGCTTCGAGACAAGACACAGACAATCTGGCAAGCGGTGAGAAGGAACGCCGGAACAAACTCAGTCACCACTAGCTGCCACTGTTGCCGCTGTGCGGTGGAGGGGTGTTTAAAGCCAGTGACTAAACCTTATGTCAGATATTATAAGACCGCCCTAAAGTCTCTTCTGACTAATCTTCACGACTAGTATTAAGCGACATTAGCCGGGAACAACTTTTAACGTGCCTTCCGAAGCACGGAGAATGTTGTGATAAATGTTACTAAATGGTTGAGATGTCACCCATCCAATCACAACAACAATGTAGGTGGCTTAACTTTGGTAATCACTACCAAAGCGCTCTGTCGCTACTGAGCTACAAGCACCTCTTGCCTAAGTATTCACTACAATATTAACTATACTTAAGTTTAACTTTGGCTTACTGCAAAAGCTTCGTCTCTTTTCCAATGTTTGCCGAACACAATGCACCTTTGCGCACTATCAGCTGTTATCACGTGTGGTGATGGCAGCCGATAAAGGAGCTACAAGATAAGTACATACAGCAGGCTCGGTTTATCTAAGCGATCAGCCTGCCGCACTGGCAACACTGCGCCTTTATTAGGCGCAGCCTTATGATTATTTTGTACGAAACATTTAGCGTACCATTTGGTTTTGTGAAATAACGATTAAAAAACTTTATTTCTCATTTTTTTTAAAACATAAACGTTTCACTTAAAATGAGAGACAGTAAATTTTATATACATTTTCTTACTAACTCTGATACTAATTATTATTTGAAATCCAACTATTTATAATGAATGGTGGCATTGCAGCCACTATCGCGTCAACATATATTTGATTTTCCTTTTGAAAGCAGCTACATTATCAATATACATTTATGCAAATGCTGCGTACCACCACATTTCTTACATACTTCATAATTATACCATTGTATGTAAACAACTTCTCAATTTGTATTTTTTAGAAATAATGTTTATTTCAATATGAATTGTTACATTATAAGTAATTACAAACTCATAATATGTATAACATTAAATTTATCTAAGTACTTACGCTAAAATACTTTGCACAATCTTAAACTATCTAAGTAACCAATTTAAATTATCATTACCAGATTCCTAGTTTGTGCATAAATTAAATTTAGAACATTACGTTTATTGAATATCAACGAACAAACTTAGCACGCAAAATATTTTACATCATAACATTTTCTTAACCTAATGTTTCTGTTCTGCGCGGCCTGCGCGCGCGCAGCGGCCGCCCGGTTGCGTTCTCGATACCCGGGGCCGCCTTCCGAGCGCGGGAGTTATTCAGTCCGCTTTACGCCATCGGCTATCGCATACTACCTATCTCGCTTATCACTTGCTTGCGCCTTTAACTTGTACGTTCTGTTTAATATTTGTTTACGTATATCCCTCGTGCTGTAACATCTGTCTCTTCTCGTTTCTACTCCTTCTAATTGTGGTGTAATTGTATGTGACTTTCGTGTGTTTTAATAAACTGTACGTGAGTGTTAACAAGGACTACTTCAATTACCTCCCGACAAAATACCTGCACACTGCATCATGCCTACTACCACACAAATAAATATGATTAGTTCCAATCACACCGTTTTCGCCCCGAGCGCTTGTATCTTTGCAAAAAGCGAGAATCGGAGAATGACAGTTCTGCGTTCATGGCCGATATAAAATCCAACGTTACTGAATACGTTATCTGCATTACCTCTTGACTGGTAGATAATGTTGTATAGCATTAAGTCCTCCAATTGTACTTACCTGTGCAATAAAGTTTAAATATCACCTACACGATACCAAAGCAGAATAAGCAGCAAATTGTTCTACCTTCAGCTAAACTTGTAACCGACCTCAAAAAATAGGGTAACTTTTGCAGTGTTTTTTAAAAATAAATAAATAAAAACTCTTACTTCAAAACCATGGCAATCTGTGTGTTATCAGTTGCATATTTATATTTTTACTTAATTTAGGGGTGATGCCATAAAAACATAGATTCAATAAGCCTGATTGATGTACTAGCAAGGGATAAAACTGGGATTAAGCAGATATCTTTTGTTGGCGTAGTGAAGGTATTAACCATAAAAATAGACAAACCGAGTGTATTTTTTAATAAATCTTTTTTTTATTTGACTTAAAACATGGCACATACTTAGGTGTAACATTTCAGCGATTGCTGCCATCAAACTGCCGATAGTGCGCAGCTTGATTGCAATACCTGAGATTTTTTTATTTTATTTATGTGCCGAATGGGCATACTGCACCTATCTGCATTGCGGCTGATAGCAAAGGTGACTGCTCTCGGCTGCACGTGGCAACATTTTGTTGGCTTTCAGCTGTTACTGTGTGCTTAGTGACCAAGCGTGGAGGGAATAATGTGTTCATCAACCAACTTTAGGAATTTTAACAGAATACTTAGTATTACCTCACCGTCAAGCAAGTGGTATGAATACAGATATACTTATAAATAAATATAAATATTAGACAACATCACATATTATATACATTGCTCTGATCCTAAGGTTAGAACCCAAAGCACTTGTATTACAAAAGTCAAAAACACCGACGGCACCACAACACCCAGACCCGAGATTGAAAGAAAAGTTCATTTTCTACATTGAGCAGACCGGGAATCGAACCCGATACCTCAGTCAGAGATGGCGACGATAATTCTGGCGTCCTCGCCACTCGGCTACGGAGGTCGTCCAAATTAGTAACTTTATTAGTGTTAGATTTAATCATCATCATCATCATCATTTCAGCCAAGGACGTCCACTGCTGAACATAGGCCTCCCGCAATGATCTGTCATCGGGGATTTCATGATTTTCAATACTCACCACGCTTGGCCGGCGGGTTGGCGAGCGCAGTTTTTTATTAGATTTCGCATGCAGACGCTGCTGCCCGTCTCGTACTATAGAAATTAGTCGCTTCTTACGACACACCTCCTGTTGGCGGTGGGGAAGTGTATTCTTTACGGCCGGCCCTACACGGTACGATTTAATGGTTGCTCTTAATAAATATATTAATGAATTCGGAAAAATCTACGGAATGTGCTAATCAATACGAACTTTTGTCTATCTTACGACCTCTGAGCCGAGGGGCGATCACGCCGGGCTTGGTGTCGCCATCTCAAAGGTCCCGGGTTTGATTCTCAGGTTAATGTAGAAAATGAATTTACTTCTAATTTAATATTATTAAGACTGACTAAATCTCCACCCTATATTCTGTACATTTCCAGCACTTTTCTTAAAGGACCAAAAATGAAGTACCAAACATATTTCGCTCCCCATTTCTCCAATGAAGTTAGCAATAAGCAATTGAATTTAAAGTGAAAGTTGTAGATCTTTCAAATCTATTTCTATCAAACTGAAGTCACTACGCGGAGTAAGAAAGACAAGCTTCATTTAAAAGTCTGCTATGGCATCTTAGGAGATAGGTTACAATCATAAAACAGTGGGTTTATTACGATAGGATACGGTAATAATGCTGGTGATGCCTATGACACTGAGATCTTAATAATACTCATTAATTCTAAGTAGGCCTTCTATAGACTACATATTGGCTGGTGATAAGAATAAGCAGCTTCTCTCGGTCATCATCATCATCATCACCTCAGCCATAAGACGTCCACTGCTGAACAAAGGCCTCCCCCAATGACTTATCATCGGGGGGGATTGCCAATACTCGCCACGCTTGGCAGACGGGTTGGCGAGCGCAGTTTTTTATAAGATTTCGCACGAAAACGCTGCTGCCCGTCTCGTGCTACAGGAATCAGTCGCATCTTACGACACGCCTCCTGTTGGCGGTGGGGAAGTGTATTCTTTACGGCCATCCCACACTTCTCTCGGTGGTAAGTCTGATTGTAAAAATCTAGAATGGTTTAGAACATTGACGCAGGCTTATAATTTTAAATTTCAGCACATTAACCTTTTTAAATAACTTACTATCAATTAATTCTAATGGTGTAATGGTATAAATTTAAATAAATGTAAAAATAATAGGAACATTTAACTTAAATTACGTCAGCTGTTATTTAAAACGGCTATTTTAAAAACTGGCGTAATCGAAGGAGTGGATTGTCGCCATTTTGATACTGACAATAGGATTACTATGCAAATGTCTGAAGCAAAATAAGCTTATTCAAGAATATTCGATACTGTCGATACGTAAATAGCAAGGCTTTGTGTTGAATAGCATATTGTTGCGTTATTGCAGTTCTGTTTGCTATTATTGAATGGAATAATTGTTTACTATAATAATAGACTATTTAATTGTATTAATAACCTTACTTGTATACAGGGCTACATTGCAAAGGGGTGTCAAATTTAAAAAATAAGATCTAGGGAAAAATATAAAGAAATGTCTTAATTGTTATTATTTTTAATAATCCTATATTACGAAAAAAAGAAATACTTTAAAATATCCGAAAATAAACTCAATAGAGAGACTACGAAAGACGCATGGTCATTCATCAGAGGCGTACAACGCGTAATAGCAAATTGGAATAATTAAATGTGAAATATTTTTTTTTTGTTCTTTGCATAGTTCGATTAAGTTACTGATTCTGAGCCACTCCTAAAGATTTGGCACCCCTTTGCAATGTAACCCTCCCTTCGCGTGCCACGTAAAATTTTCTGCATTGTTTTCCATTGTTTTTCCGGTCTGCCACGGGTAAGCGGAACGCGAAGGGGTAGTGGTGTGCGACCCGGATTGGGAGACCAACAGTCGTAGGTTCGAACCCGTAAAGGCATACTTTTGTAAAATGACCAAGAGCACTTGAACGATGCTATAATAATAGGTCTAGTCTCATCATTTCAGAAATAGGAAGTCCACTAACATAGGCCTATCAGCCTATCATCGGGGGGATTGCCAATATTCGCCACGCTTGGCAGGCGGGTTGGCGAGCGCAGTTTATTATAAGATTCCGTACGCAGACGCTGCTGCCCGTCTTGTGCTACAGGAATTAGTCGCCTCTTACGACACGCCTCCTGTTGGCGGTAGGGAAGTGTATTCTTTACGGCCGTCCCCACACGGCACCGAGGTACGGCACGGGACAGTGGGTACTACTGCGCTACAAAGTTTTAAAGGAAAGGTTAGAAAAGTTATTTACCTTACCGGACATCGAACACGGCACTACTCAGGTCAGGACAAATCATGATTTATTTACTTCTGTACCAATTCAATGTATCCAATTTTTCTTGATTGATCTTTATTATAAGATTACAATGCAGTAACCGATTCTGGTGAGATTCGAAATACTATCAGATATCAATAAGGATTAATGATTTTTATCTAAATTAGGTTACGTTACCTAATTTGATTAGTTAGTTCTGTTAGGTAATATTATGATAGTATTTATCAAATAGTAGGTAGGTACCTATTACTAAGATAAACTTAATTACAGGCTTAATCAAATCGCTATAAAAATTAATGTGTCTTCTACCTGAAGGTTTTCTTCTAAATATGTAATTTTCCTATAATTTGTTTTTTTTTTGTGTGGTGTACAATAAAAGTATTTAACTAACTTATTTTTTTCAATACAAAATGTTATTTCCTTGCGCAAGACAAGACAAAACACCTTATTGTCATTGTGTCATGTCAGAAAGACTACTAACTTTATAACAATTTTAAGTGCCAGGGGGTCTCCCAGCAAACCAATGTTTAAATATTTATTTTCAAATTTAATCAAGCGATCCACTGCTCCACTACGTCAATCAAGATGCCAAAGAAAAATGACACGTCGTATAGTGACAAATCTGTCTAAGTATCTACTAAGAAGATCCTTATTTACTTATAAATAATAAAATATTAATAAATAAATATTGGACAACATCACATACATTGCTCTGATCCTATGATAAGTAGCTTAAGCACTTGTGTTACAGAAATCAGAAATAACGACGGTACCACAACACCCAGACCCGATACAATATAGAAAAGTTATTTTCCTACATTGACCGACCGGGAATCGAACCCGGAACCTCAGAGACAGCGACACCAAGTCCGGTATGCTCGCCTCTCGGCTACGGAGGTCGTCAAATTACTTATTTTTACAGGTTTATCTATCATTGAAGTTTTGTCGACAGACGATATCGTCTGTCGTGTCAAAAGTTAAGCGCTAGGAATATACCTAGCGCTTAACTTTTGACACGTTTCAGTATTATTTAGGGGTAAAATACAAAAAGCAACAACCATTCAATAGTAAAAAAGCAAATTCGTTCTTACCGTGCAAGGTTCGTGTAGGCATCTAATTAGTTTTGCGAAATGATACTAGATGGCGTTAGCAGTCTCGAAAGTTACGTTCGTACCATCCGGAACGGGCATAGCAACAAGATTAAATTAGGTTTTCTTAGTTAATAATTAATAATAATCATATATTTAGTAATTTATCTGCAATACGAATTTGATTGCATGCAACGCCAATTGAAGTACCTTTAAAGGTACAAAAATAAACTGATACCTACCAATAGTGTCTGTTCATTTCATTAATTTCATAGCACTACTTATTACGATTTATGTTTGATAGAAATGAGTCTCACACAATGTAATTATAAAAACTTTAATGTATACACTTCATCATCATCATCATCATCATTTCAGCCATAGGACGTCCACTGCTGAACATAGGCCTCCCCCATTGACTTCCAGATTGGCCGGTTGGAAGCGGCCTGCATCCAGCGTCTTCCTGCGACCTTTACCAGGTCGTCTGACCACCTTGTGAGTGGACGTCCTACGCTGCGCTTGCCGGTACGCGGCCTCCATTCTAGAACCTTTCTGCCCCATCGGCCATCAGTTCTACGTGCTATGTGCCCCGCCCACTGCCACTTCAGCTTGCTAATCCGTTGGGCTATGTCAGCGACTTCTGTTCGTTTACGGATCTACACACTTATGACGCAATAAATGAACAAAATTTTAACAACAAAAATAAACAGGTAGGTATGACACACTATGCTCAGATTGATTCCAATTCAGTGACTATGAGGCTGAGTAGAAACTATCTTTTTGGTTTTCTTTCATAAGAAAAATTATCTTATTACTGGCATAATATTAAAAGATAAATTAGTGTTATTTATTTATGTATATTAAAATAAATTTCAGAGTTAAATTTCGTTTATACTATGTAGTTTCTAACTTAACTAGAAACACAATTGCCTTCAATTTTAATAATAAAAGAATGAAAACAGCTAAAACAGCTTAAAAAGTGTCTCATAGATTTGGTGCCTGTAAAACCGCTTTAATCAAGCTGGAAAGAGATCAGAGGGCGGTCCTAAAGGTTTGTACCTTCAAGCCTTTACTCTTTCCCACCTCTAAGCTCTTTAAATATTGTCAGGTCCTAACCATTCGCCTGCTATTTATCTTGCAAACGATCTTAAAGCAACAACATCTTACCGAGTACGATCACATTGTAGCACAAAGTCGTCGAAACCACCTAGTCGCTTACTCATTGTCATTTAAGACTCGGTTCTCACATCGCTTCTTCTGTTATCTGGGCCCTTTCCTGTTTAATTCCCTCCATAGACAACTAGGCATCTAAACTCTAACTAAATTCCACTCCAAGTCCAAGGTCTCAATCTATGTTATTTTATAGCACATATTTTTCCAAGTACCTCTGTATGTATAGTTAAGACTTAGATTGTGAAAGACAAATAAAGATTTTTATTATTATTTTATTAGTATTATTATTTTCTAAATTACACTAAACATTTTCCGTCAGTCGCATTAGTGATGTGCAAGCTCGCGCGTAATTGACTATCGATCACCTATTCGCAAATGACTACTCTCGGTGTTATAGTCATATGCCAGGGTTGCTACTTTATCATTTCGTTAGATATATTAAATATTAGTTTTGATTTAAAAGTGGCTACTCTTAGTGAATCATATTGTCTTGATTTTTAAATAATATTAAAATACTAGATCGCACAATTTTTATGAAAAATATTCATACTTACAGTTGAATTTCTGTGTTTTTAATTTAATTTTTTACAACGATCATTTAGGTATTATTTGTTGCAATAAACCCAAATGAATCTATTATATTTTGTCGACTAACATTAATAACACCAATTAACTAAAACCAATTTATTTCTGCAAATAAGCTCTTTTAAACGTCCCAATTTTTTTTACCCTACCACTGCTTCGGGACAATTGTGGGCTAGCGCCGAGAAGAAACAGCGCAAGAAACTCGGTTACTATTGTGAGCCTCTTTTTAAATAGTATGTTTGTAATCCTAGAGAATCGTGACTTGGCTAGCGTCGTACTCGTAAATTGTTTGTAACATATCCCCAGCGTATGTTGCCTAATTTCACTGATATTTCTTTTATTTCCCTCGTTTTGTTACACAACGTCTATATCAGTGATGACGATTCTTTCTATCTGAGCCCTTTGCGGTTATCTCGTCCAATCTGACGGTCACAAAATATGAAGATTCAGAAGACTCACTAATTAATGTATTCTTTAATACATTACGCGGTCGTGATGTAAAAGTTGTTATTTTTTTGGCCTATCACATATGTCGCTCCGATTACATTCTACATTTTGCATCGAACCCTAGCTGTAAGCTGTGACTATCATTTCATCAGGTTGTCGGACCGCGGACGTCTCGCACATTTTTTCGCGATTAATGTTTTTTTTTTGTTTTTTATGTTTTTTACTCAATGTCTATCTAATCTTAGTGCAGCAACTGCTGCGCCTCTCTAGTAAAGGTTGCTGATGTAAATATTGATTTATTTTGTCATCATTTTTAGCCTCCAGGATACTGCTGGACACGCTTCCCCTAAAGCATACCACTGCGCCTAACCAATGGTTACTTTTTCCATACTCTGCCAGTTACAGCTGTCACTCAGTTGCAAGCAATGCGTTTTTTTATCCTTAAAAAAAACGCACTGCTTGAGTAGACTTAAACAGTGCAGTAGATTGACCGTATAGATGAAGGAGAAAAAGAAGACTCAGTCTTTTTCTTCTTCTTCATCCATACGGTCAATCCCGGTTGCGTCTAAAGCCATTGCTTTCCTTGATTTACTCCTTCACTTCGCATGGTCTTGAGCGTCTTTAGTTGTGAGATCATTGGCACACATGTCATCCCTCACGACGTCAAGTCAGCATTTCTTGGATCTACCCCTTTTGCCAGGACCTGGCGGTGGCGGCATGGCCAGACTTTGATTCCTACATAGCTTGCCGGTTTCCTCAAAACATGGCCGTACCAGTGTAGGTGACACTCCTGCTTGAGTCTGAGTATAATTATTTATAGCGCTAAGTATCAACCCTGCTGCTTTAATCTATATTGTGTGACAGCCCTGCCGTGCTTATTGCCACAATCATGTCGTTTGCTCTGCGGTTAGAAAGCGAATTGCCCGCTTCAACGTGGAATTACCTCTTGCACAAAATATGGCCGAATACCGAAAATAAAAATTTTGCATTACATAAAACCTCGTTGGTGGTTTATGACAAAAGAATTAACTCTTGTAAAAGGTAATTTGGTTTTCGCGCTTTCATGCAGTGTTCGTAATTTATTCTTTGATTTTTTCAAAGTATAAATAGTACAAGTAAAAAAACATATGGTAATATTGTGTCAAAAAGCATTTGTCGTGATAGCATGACACCGATTTTCAGCGGGGACCCCGACGCTAGGCATACCTATGCGTTACCCAAAAATCTCTCCAACAGACTCCGATCCCTTGCAGAAACACAGAATCAGTCGAGGAACCCACGATCCCAGATAGGCCGATACGCCGCCGCACACAAATACGGTACACACAAGACAACTAACACAGTACAAGACAAGACAACTAACAAAATGAACACCTCATTAATGATATTCGTTTGTCCATCTTCTTTTTCTTTCTCCTAGTGCATTGTCCCATTCTTAGTCAGTGTACGGTTGACCATGATCTAAGATGCGGAAAATCTAGTTATTACATTTGGTGCTATAACCATCACACCTCCGCAACCCTGATAAGACCATTTAGGACCATGGCAAACTGTTTGTCCATCGTTTTTAGCTATTCGTAAAATGTGATTTTTCATCATCATCATCATTTCAACCATAGGAAGTCCACTGCAGAACATATCCATTTGGTATCTGACACATAGCAATTTGTATTCTCTAGATTCTTAATAGTTTTTTGAAATTGTTTTCGTTAACTTTTAATTGATTTCTACTTATGAATTATTAACTTTTGACATTATATTTCTTACTGTTTAATAATACTTGTACACTAGCATGCTGGCGTTTTGGATACTAACTGTAAGTCAGCATGTTACCTTTTATTAAAATAAATAAATAGGTCTCCCCCAATGACTTATCATAGGAGGGAATTGCCAATACTGACCACGCTTGGCAGGCGGGTTGGCGAGCGCAGTTTTTTATAAAATTTCGCATGTAGACGCTGCTGCAAGTCTTGTGCTACAGGAGTTAGTCGCTTCTTACGACACGCCTCGGTGGCGGCGAAGTGTAATCTTTACGGCCGTCCCCACGCGGTACAAAATGTGATTTTTGATTGCTTCGAAATCAGTAGGTACTTAGTTAGACAGTTAGTCAGTCAGTTGAATATGATATAGCGTGATGTCATGGCTTGCTATTTTTAAACAAAATATATAGAAATTTAGAGATTTTACAGCTCATTTATATATAAGTCTTTTTAGATACCCAATAGGTTTACTTCAAAATGTTTGTTGAACTTTGTTAAGCTGCTTTTTCCAAAATTTCAAGAAGTTCATCTGTATAGTTTAATTGTTCCAGCCTATATACAAATTACAAGTTCTCGTTACAGTTCTAACCCGTTCTAAGATGAGCTTAGAGATTTCGATCCTAATAAAGCACCGCCCAGCACATTAATCAGTTACCCCAGGCCGATGCAAAGCCGGCTTTCATAGCAAGTAATAATTTAGAGTCCATACATCTAAACGACTTTAATTTCCGCCGATATAACTGCCTCTGATCCTAAATTGGAACTGTTTACGAGCTTTGTGTTTTATTGATTTGAATCTATTTTTCGAAAGCATATTGTTTTTATTTCTTAGCCTATAAACTACTGACTGACTTTAAATTACAAGTTTTTAAGACTTTTTGTATAAAAGAGCATCGTGAATTGCAAACATTAAAATTGAGATAGATACGTCAATGTATACTATTTTAATCAAATACCTAGAACGGCCGTTTTTGTTTTTGCTTGCGATAAGATTTGGAAAGTCAAGGTGTCAATTCGAAACTGTTTTGAAATTTAAAAATATGCTAACAACGTAATTTTTCTAGTATTTACTTGTTTTTATTAAAAAGTCTAGGACTATAATATAATAAGTAAATTAACAGATGTAACTGACTAGATCAAAGACATGAAACTACTACAAGAAAAGACGATATTTTCAGTTAACTTTCTTTAATTCTAATACCTACTTTGTTACTTCGCAAATCGAAACAAAAGAATGCCATAAAAAATCACATCGGTTATACTTTCGTACGCTTGAAAACCTAAATGTTATTGTTATTTCGATTGATTTGCTTTTGCATAACAATATTTAGAGTAAACAGTTTTATTGCTTACATAAAATTGTTGACATCTCCTCTAGGCATAGTAAAAAATAAATAAAACGGACAAACGTCATGCATAGGTAAAGGCCAAGCCCATTAGATATTTGTGGCTTTTATAGACTTGAACGAAAAAGATATGGAAGCTGGATTTTGTCACAAAGATGCGTAGACGTAAACTTAGACTCAATTCAACAATTGCATGTTTTTCGAATAAGTTAGCTTAACTTGAATACGACTGTGTATACAAAGATAAGCGTATAGCTTTATCTTTTTTCATCCAAATAATAAGTAATGTCCAGTCGTAAAAGAATTATTATATATTAAACATCCAAAATTATCAATATCAGAATAACAATGCAAAATGTTAAACCACTTCGTATTTGCTAATCTATGATTGCTCAGCAGAGCAGCCAGCTTCAATGTACTTTTTAAATCTTGTACTTATTGTTTTTTGGTTTTGTGTAAGCATTGGCCTTTATGTTATACGTTTCTATGCTTTTCAGTTCGATAGATATAGACTTGGCTACGAAGATGGGGTTGCACCGAACTCGCTAGGTCCGGTCGCAAACTGGAACCAGAGCGAACTGGTTATTGCCAAACCGGTCTAGCATACATACTATCGCCTCACTTGTTTGCTGCTATAGCGCTCTTGGTAATATATGCTAATGTTCTCGAGTTGCCTTTGTTTTCCATAAAATTTTATTTGTTTGTCATCTCTTAACTTTTTTTTAGATACTCTCTAGTGTGTGTATATGTGTGTTTTTCTTATTTAAATTATGTTTGCTTATAGTCGCTATGTTTCTAGTTAGACATTTGGAAGGGGTTTAGGAAAGAAAACAAGGAATTCCATTATTGAAACTATGTATTTTTTTTCAATAATTTCTACACTTTTTACGGTCTATCAAATAAATATCAATTATAAACAATTGATACATTTATTATTATTGTTAGTTTTGTATATGTTGATTTCAAGTTTAGAAGTAAAATGTTTTTGTAGCATTTTTATAATCTTTTTTGATGAAAGTGAACTCTAGTACTATGATATTGTGCGTTTAAAACACTGGACCCTACAAACATTTAGATTTCGTTTAAAAACGGTTAGTCTATTGATTTACATTTAATGTAACAATTAAACTGGATGAAGAAAATGCATTCGACTGCAATATTAACAAGTCTTGGTGTATCACACACCCTCGTCCACTGGACTCTACTGACGCAGCTTCGCGCGGCGATAGAAAACAATCTTACAAAAAATTACAATCTTTTTATATTAACTTAAATAACTTAATACTTTTTATAACTATAATAATATAAACCTGAGATCTTTGCAAGAGGGGCGCGGCGGTCGCGCTCGCTCGCTCGCTTCCGCCGCGTCCGCTCCAATTATTGCCTCCAATCGCTCACGGCACTATTATACAGCTCTATAATCTGCTCGCATGTTCTCACATTCATAAAAGTATATTTTTCTCATTTAAATTTTATACATTACAAAAGTAGTATCACAAACAAATGTACGAACTAGTACAATTACAAAAAACGTACACATATCTCCGATCTCCGCAGAGATCGCTCTAATAAATACAATTACGATACATGAAATATACCTCTACTCAACTTCAGATAGAATTGAACTCGAAACAAAAAATAATACCTAAGACTAAATCGATCAGGGTATCATTATCATTTATCACTCGCACGGCGGCTACTGAGATCATGAGGTTCGCACCGAACGCCGCCGCGCCACTCACACACGCGTCAACCAACGACTCGCAACCATTAAAATATCCAATAATAAAATACAAACAATCATCGTAATGATTAACATAAGTACGGACGGCGCCTGGAGGCGAGCGCAGCGGTGGGTAGAGGGAAGCGACGAAGGGAGGGGGGGGATCGAGATCGACGCTCGCCACCACGCGCCGTCGCGCGCTCGCCCGCTCGCTCGCCGCGAATTCGCCCGACAGCGGTCGAACATCGACACTTTGTCGACACAAAGCGCTCGTCGCATCACTGTCGGCCGGCTCCACGACGTCTGCGGGCGCGCAACTAAAGTCTGCGCTCTTGCGCGCTTACTCTATAACTATACATTACATATCACGCTGTGCTTTTTTTCTCTTATTAAAAATATATAATAATTAATATATATAATATTGATATTTGTTAAAATAACGATACGTAGATATCGAGGAGGGCAGTCAGTCGGCTCGCTCGCACCACGCGGTATCACAGGCGGTTCACTCGGCCTGGCCTCTGAAGAGTTTTTTCTTTTCTATCGTGAACTGGGGGCTGATTATGATGGTGCCGCTTCGCGTTAAATTTCTGCAACAATAAAAAGTAACCGTTAGTTTCACTCATTATTACAAGTTTGAAAAAAAAAACTTTTTTTAATAATAAAAAAACAATTTAAAATAAAAGTTAGTAACTCACTTTAAAAATTGCGGCAACAGGCTAGTCCAGTTCGTGGAGTCGTGCTCTAAGTGCAGATGGATTTCGTGCGTCGTGAGCATGTTTGCGTCTATCTTGAAGGCGGCTAGCCTTCTGCCAGTCACATCTACGATGACAGCGGCCCCCCGAGACCCGCAGGGCTCGCCCTCCGCTAGTGCTAAGATCTGTCTTGAAGCTCTGGCAAGGAGTTCCGCTGGGACTAGGACCTCGGCTGCGGCCAGCTCGCTGGCTCCCTTAGCCGCTCGTAGTTCTCTTTCGAGCCGTTGAGCCAGCGCCGCCTCCGTCGGCACCGGCATCGGCGCTTCCCGCCATGTCGGCCCGTTCCACGCTAGAACAATAGAAAAAGACTTTCAAATTTCGAACTTACTTCATTTTTAATTTCTAATAATAACTATCGATACAATTTTTAGGTAAAAGAACATCATTAAATTTATTGCATTAAAATTTTATAAAGTACATAAAATGTTTTTTTAATTCAGGGGGTATGATGACAGTTAACTAAAATTCGTACCAAAAATACAATTAATAATTTAGATAACACTTCAAACAACCATAAAATAAAAATACTAAAATCCTTATAAGAATCTTACTAGAAATCAAAGTACCATAAAACTTTTTTGTATTGAAATAAGAAAGTGGATCGAATCGCAAGGGCAAGGGACCGCATCGGAACGCACATCAGCTGACGGCCCAGCTGATGTGCCGGCGAGATATATAACTAACTATTGCTTCAACAGCCATCAAGATACTGCGCGCGCCGCCTAGCAACTAACCGGCTAGAAAGCTTCCACTACCACCTCACATAATAGAAAGTAACTCACCTTTTTCACTGTTGAATCCCACATTAAACTGATTGGTGACCGGCAGGATCTCCATGTTTTCCAAATTTTTACTTATATTGTACACCTTTTAATACGAAATTTAAAGCGTTCCGCTCCGGAACTTAAAACGCTAGAAAAATATCACAAGTCTCTTTTGTACTGCGAATGCGCACTGAACAACCGGCTTCACGACCGGCGACTAGTTATCGTGAAGAGATCGATGGGAAATTGAAACGTCCGGTTAACACGACTGCATCAGATCTGATCTCGTAACCTTAGGGCTTCGTCACTCGCCCTCGGCTCTATTCGACCCACCCAACCCGGTCGCTTTGTGTGACGGACTGGCGATATGGGGAAATGCGCGGTATTTATATAGCGGGCCGCGGGCGGGGGTGCGCGGGGAGTGGCGGCGGGCGAGCGCGGGGGCCCCGCGCGCCAGTTTCGCCCGAGCGCTGAGCCCGGAGGTCGTCTCCGCGCCGCTCTGTGCCGGCATCTGCCGCAAGCCGGCCGGCTTCTTTGTTCTCGTCACGTAGTCCTCCCAGTGCCCAAAACTCAAACCTTTAACGTTCTCCTCTATTCGTACTATTCAAAGTGATATCGGTTAACGCGCGTGCGAAGTTTTCAGTTTAAAAAGAATATTCTAGGTTTCTTTGTTCTTTTGTGATGTGGAAGTTTTTACAACGATTCTTTAACTTTGCCGTTGTAAGAACTGAAACAAATGGGTTTATCACGATAATTGTAATATCGGCTTAGTTTTAGGTTATTATACTTAGTTATGTATGTTGAAATTGTATCAGCACTGTATGTATTGGATTATGAAAGTTGATATCGGGCGTCGCTTCGGCTAGGTAGGTCTCGACATATAAAGATAGCATGGATAAGCAAACCTATTGTTTCGTTATTGTGTTTGGTAGGGATTAGAATAAGCTATTGTTTTAATGTCTTGTGAAGGATTATCTTTTAAATGTATTCCTTTGTTAAGAATCTCATTGAAATTGCGACTTGAGGTCATTGAAATTTTGTCATAAAATGTGTTTTTTTTAAAACATTGTTAAAAATTATTTTTAAAATTTGATAATTTTTATGTGATAGTAAATTCTAGAAAGTAAAAAGTGACAAGTTTGTTAATAAGATAATGTTTTAAATCGTGAAAGCCATAGATTTACAACTAGCAACAGTGATGTTAACTGAAGTTATAACAGAAACAATTTCTACTCCCGCAAATACAATAACAAGTTACATAATGAAGAAAATCTGCATTTTTAGTAAACAAGTAGGTATTGTGCTTCGGTTATTGTACCGGTAAATATCGGTAAATAATTTCTTTCAACCCACTCAATACAAACAGATATTGCATCAGCCATTAAGTTTACACATAAAAATACCATAAAACCAGATTCAGGTTTTGATCTTGTTTTTTGCGTAAATCACATCATTTCTTAGGGCAATATAATAAAATAAATGCCGAAACCAATGTTCCGAAACAAAACTACTTCTGACTAACAGAAAAATATACATTTATAAAACATACACATAAATTCAGTTACATTTTTAATACATGGCTATAAAAATGCAGATTAATTTATGAGAGAGCTTGTTTATCTCTAAACGTTATCATAAACAGATTTATGTTCATATCTTTATGGGAACAAAGCCAAAGTGATACCCATCCAAGATTCAATAACATTTATCAGTAGTAAATACAAAATTATAAAGTGCTACAATGTAATATTTTCAAAACTAAAAATTTTTAGAAAGATTGAAAAAATATCAAACATGGAATAGAAAAACGTAGGTAATATAAATTAGAATTTAATTTATCCAGATATTATTTAGTTAGTGAAACATTCTTAAATCAGTGAAAAAAAAACTGAAACTCATAATAAATTAGATATACTATCTCAAGTGGCTAAACAATCTTAAAGTGACAAAAACATTTCGACAGATCGAAAGAAAATTTCTCTCCAACAAATGGAAAATAATGAACTACCAAAAACAAAGAGCGTAGCAACTGAATCGCGGTGAGGCAAACCACAAAAAAGCTTAGGTAAAAAGAGGAAAGCAAAAAGGCAGTTGCTAAGCGAGCCGGCACTCTGGCCTTGGCAAAATAATGACTCACGCCCGACACGCAGTCGCGTTTGCTTTATCGACTGTTATTTTATTATATATCATTTTCTATCCAATGATGAGTTATAAAACTATAATCAATTCTTTTTACTGAATCTAAATCTTAAAAACTTTCTTTTTTAATTTTTCCTATTCTCTATATTTTATACTAGTCATGAAATTACAGATATGTTACTGTTGCAAAGTGCTTAAAAATCAGTCAAATAGCAGTAACTTTATAATCTTGATAAATGTCATAATTGTGAAAATGATTGGTACAATAATAATTGTATCTTTATGATTAAGTAGTCAATTTATATCTTAAAGCTAAGTGTTATCAATTATTAAACATGACATTTGAATAAATATTATTTTAAAAACATCAAGTTTAATAACAATACCTTTATCATTATCTTCATATTTTATGAATGTCTGTTTTCAAATTTCGAAGTGAAAATTTCTCTGTTTCTCTTTTATCTGTTTTTCGACCTCCAAAAATTATTTCCTCAATAATTATAAATCGTCGTTAAAATTATCAGGCAAGATAAATTATACGTTGTGTGTTTACTTTGTCAATACAGTTGTAGGTATGGCCATTGTTATCTGCATGATATAACTGCACAAACATCCCGCGTCAGATACAACATCGTATTCATAACTATCCGTGAGGCAAAAATGACACTAGATAACCCTAAGATTTGCGGTAGTTGACATGTAATAATAACAAGAGAACACGTTTAAAAGTAAGATAAAGCCTTGTAGAATATTCTAGAACTCATGACCCTATTAAAACTTAACCAATTGAGTTAAAAATCATAAGTTTGTCAATGTTATATCCCTTGAAATTGAATCAGTAGTTTCCAGAAGCATCCAAGTCAAATATAGTATCCCTTCACAGCCATTACTCGCGTATCACATCTCAACTCGAAATCCCCAACCTGTTTATACAGATACAAGTTGCACACAAAGACTTCTCCTTCCTCTCCGACACAAGAAAAAAGTTTACGACGAACGAGTCCCGGGCGATCGCTTGTCCCGACTTGTCTCGACTTGTACCCGGATCGAACGGCCCTTAACAAGTTACGCAACTTTATTGTTCAACTTCAAAAAAATTTACAATACGTCTGCGTTACCATCAAACCCGACAAAATTCGATATACGATCCATATTCATGTCTTTAAATTGCGAAAGTAGAAAAAACAGAAGAGTTATAAAATATGGACGTTAAATTTTAATTAACTCGCTCCATAATGCATTAGATGGTCTCATGCTTTGTTTGCTATTACACTATTTATAACTAGTTGATCAGACGCTTCTGTTTTAGTTAAACGGGTGATTTAAGGAGTTTTGCTTTCGTGTTTAGCGTGTGGAGTGTTTTTAACATCTTCATTTGGGTGGGTTGGATCTCATTTGTATGGCAAGCATTCGTCGTAATCAGTATTCAAGTCGTATAAACGGCGTGCCAAGTTTAGGCAACACTCATTAGCAATTTTAAAGCTGTTTTGTTTATGCTGAGTTTCTTAGTCGGAGCAACACGACACGTGTGCCCATTGTGATAGTATTGTTAAATTTGCTATTATGTTTTGGTATCTTATGATGGACTATCGATTTGAATTTTAGCTCTAAGGACAGTGAAATGAAAGAGACACTGATTGTTTTATTTATGGCCACTTGTTGTATCTATAATTGTTAGTGTGTAGTTAATTAGTGTCTGAACAATGTAATGTATGATATCATCGGGTTGATGCGATTCATTTGTAGTAATTATGTAATTAATTTTAAGAAGTTTATGACAAGTAACTTTAGGAGCTGTTATCTTTTTTCCTGTCTGCACTTTTACCGGATTATGTATATATTTGATATTTTAAAATAAATTTATTACTGATATGTGTTTTTTTTATTTGTTCAACTACTCCCTCTCAGTTAATGTAGAAATAATACGAAAAGATATTAATATCTTATTAAAGACAGACGATAATAATAATATAGGTTATCTTACGTTTAATAATTGTTTCTAAATGTGTGCGCCGAACAGTTATCTCACTTAGGTCATTAAGTTATACCATGACATAGTATTTGGCAATTTAGATAAAGTAAATAATAATTACTTAAATTAGATTAACTCTTGCTTGGTATATTAGCATTCTGATCTTAGTTTTTTCAATATCTACTTTAGACTTTTTTTATTAATATTTTTGTCGAAAGATATTTTTTATAGGATTTGCCTTGATCTTAAGATCAAAGACATCTGTGGTGTTTTATAAATTCAATAGGTTACCTATTTAGTAATATCTATTGTTCACTGTATTGTTGCCGAAACACTCCAAAAAACACTGCCATTGTTTTCAAAATTTGCAATTCCTGTCAAAATTTGTTGTGCACAAACAAAACACGGATTCTGGTGAACAAAGTTCGTTTAGTTACATTGAACATCCTCTATTATAAAAATGTCTTATAACACCTACTTACGAATATGTTGCCGAAAGAGAAAAATAAAAACGTTGCGGAATTCATTCGAATAAAGCAAATCGCAGTGTGTTTCAGTGACATTCAAATTAATGTAACATGCATTGGTTTGAATAGCCACAGGTCTACTTTACGGAGACGCAAGTATAAAATGAAGGCCACGTACCGGCAACCGTAGCGTAGGATGTCCACTCACAAGGTGGACAGACGACCTGGTAAAGGTCGCATGAAGACGCTGGATGCTGGCCGCTTCCAACCGGCCAATCTGGAAGTCAATGGAGGCCTATGTTCAGCAGTGGACGTCCTAAGGCTAAAATGTTGATGATGAAGTATATTTCAACAAATAGGGGAGACCGGGGATAGTTGTCTATAGGACCGGGGATAGTTGTCGGTTGCCTAACTGTTAAAGACTTGACCTATTCATATGTGTTGCATTCTTTAACTGGGTGCGAAAGCCGTTTCTTCATCCCGCTCATTCACCGGACACACGGCTGAAACAGCATTGCATTCTGGCTTTTAGTTGAATGACAATACATTTTCACATAAGTCTAGTTTTCAACACTTAGTCAACCTAACCTTTTTGTCAGCTACCCCCGCTCTCCTCTACCTAAATTAATAATAATTAAGCAATGTAACTAATCTATAAATTCTTACCTAAACGAATTCGTAATATCAGCTTTTACTGCAGAATCTTCTTCTTTCAAAGAATATTTTCTTACTACTTCATGAACCCAAAATCAAAATCGTACAAAAATATTAATAGGCTTTATTTATAGGGTGGTTCAAAAAGTGGAATGTATGTACACGCATAACTTCCGAACGACTGCACCTATTTGACAAATATTTTTTTTCGTGTTCGAGATTGTCAGGAAAAGGTTTGTGTGGTAAGAAAAACTGTGGAAATTTTTCAATTTGGGAAAAACTGAGTCCTATTTTCTAGATGTTTGCTACTACAGGCGCAAATGTCATTTTACATTGTCAAGTTTAAACAAGACAACGTCTGTCTAAATTACCGGGTTATAATTCGGGTTCGATTCCCGGTCGGTCAATGTAGAAAAATAACTTTTCTATATTGTCTCGGGTCTGGGTGTTGTGGTACCGTCGTTGTTTCTGATTTCTATGACACAAGTGCTTAAGCTACTTATCATAGGATCAGAGCAATGTATGTTATGTTGTCCAATATTTATTAATATTATTTATTTATTTTACCACAATGAATCTAAGGTAAAATGGTAATTTGGTATTTTTTGGGAGGTGAGTACATACTTTCAAGAAAATCAAGCATGTCATAATATTCACCTTGTATAAGGATAAATTATAGGAAACTTATTTTAGTTAACGTTTATAAAGTCATAATTTAGCTAACTTCTCATCAGGGGCTAATTCTGGTGTTTAAATACAGCAAAATTTTCTACGGGATAAACATCGAAATCGCAAAAAAAACTTTCCCATATAACCACCGACCAGCTGACATCAGTTTGTACGGTATGTGTTTTTTTATTTCGGATTTGGCCCCATAGAGAAAGTTGTTGTATTGGAGTATTTGATCACCCTTAGAAGAAAAGTAACATAACCCCTAAAGTTTTATTTCACCTTTTCGTTACACTCTGTATATCTACTTCGGTGTATTTGTACAGTACCTTGGTACAGTCAACAGGTCAACCTACGCAAAAAGTGAAAGGTCATTAAACCGATTTTCGACTTAATTTCAGACATGAAAATTTGACGTTCTGTTTGTCTGTACCTTTTAGAAGGTATTTGGATGCGCGCCAGCTCACAGGGTCTAAAGAAATACTAAAGGTTTGAATAGAGCATAGTCACGAATTTGTTTAAGGTCTGCGTGACATGATAACATAAGTATCCAAGCTCCGAATAATGACACATAGAATGACAGGTCGGTACATATGGCGATTACAAAATAGTTTTGTGTGCAAACGTTTACACACAAACACACGCGCATTACTATAAAATAGGGTTGCTCTCAATGGAAGTTCTTCCCAAAACCGTGAAAAATTCGATAAAAGCAATGCCTACGTCTAGATTGTCATGCGTTCCGAGCAGCTTGTCATTTAACAGACGGAGCCGTTAGGCGTAGGGAACCCTTTGTGGCTCCAATTTAGTTGCTTAAAATTTTGCGCGCGGATTACGTATCTATGTCTCGTTAATCTAAGTATCTAAGTTACAGTTAAAGGTTTTTAAGTATGTTCTGACTTTGAACTATGACCTACTATGTAATAGGATTGACTTACAGAAGGTATTCGATTTGTTATACTCAATTGGGGTAGTGGCACAGTGGTTAAATTCGAATTGAACGCAAAGAGTTCGATTCTCGGTTCGGGTTTAAAAACGACAAACTAACAAACGAACTTTTCTAGAGTGGGTCGTAAGTCCTGTGTTTTTAAAGGTGTATTTTAAATAACCTAATGCACTACATAAAGAAGGTACATACTAGTGCATCAGACTGAGATGGAAAGTTTTACATTTCTGTGATTTTAGTTGTCATGCCTGGTTGTTAATGTATTTTTAGTAGATAGATAGATAGATAGAAATTTTATTTCCCAAAACATACACATACACACAAAACGAGACAGAAAATAATAAAATATAGATTAACAAGAACTAAACACGAAAAAGAAAACATTGCTGAAAACTTCGTAATTAAAACTGAGTAGGTATATTTTTTATAGTTGAAAATTTAGGTATTAAAAAGAAAATACTCTAAAATATTTTTTTATTTTATTTAGTATATAAGATTTTGTGAAAGTTGACAATAAAAACCACATAAAGCTTTTAAGATAAGATAACTTTATTTGCGAAAAAACATGGTATTTTAAGGATGATACAATTTAAAGTGCGCATGTCTCTATCTCAAATCATAGCTAATCATATGCTTAGCATGCAAATGTTACAAATTTAAACCTACTTACAGAAGTACAAAGTTTAGGTAAGGTTACTATTTGTCATTCATTGCTGCATGCTATGTGAAATTAGGCAGTTATTTTTGCTATACAATCGAAATACCAGATCTGCCTGCCTAGCACGAGCACTAAAACACGATATGATATGATATGATATAGCGAAATATCGACACCAACTGTAAAATTATGATAGATATAGCCGCCATATTGAATAGGCTAGTTTCCAGGGTCAAAAAAAGGTTTTTCTATTTAGTCCGTCAGTTAGATTATCAAAAAATATTGGACCCATATTTTGTCTTTTGTCAATCAAACAAAAAATGACTAAGATAAAGCGCATCAAAGTGAGCACGTGACGTCACGTCATGCTAAAAAGTGTCGCAAGGCGTGACGTTACGCGCAACTTTAACGGGCTATATCTTCATAATTTTTTGTTTGATTGAGAAAAGAAAAAATATGTGTCCGATATTTTCTGTTAATCTAACTGACGGACTAATTAATTTTTTTAGGAAACTAGCCCATTGTCGTCATTAAGATTGCTGTTTCGATAAAAATACAAATGGCGGCTAAATCTATCATATTTTTAAAGTTGGTGTCGATATATCGCTATATCATATCATATTAACCTATGAACTGCTAATATTAGTATTAACCTATGACTAGATAGGTCTTAAGTTGTAACTATATTCCATCTACCAACTTTGTAACCACCTATTTAGAGCAAATAAATGATTTTGATTTTGTACTTTATTAAGTACTTTTAATGGGTGTTAAGAGGATAAGTATGCTGAGAAACGTCTCTGGCTAAATGACATGACATATAGTGTATTGTCTGGCTGTGTTTTTTTTTTTTTGAAACGAAGTACTTAATAGGTATTTGGTATTTGTGCTTGTAATGTCAAAGATAGTGTAACTTGTTCTCAAAGTGTCTTTATCCAAGAAAACATGTAAACAACAAAATACATTTGAACTTCGATTAGTTTGTATTCTAAGGCCCGAATTAATTTTTTATTAATATTTTTCTGGCTTTATTATATTTTGGGGGCACATACAAATACTAATATATGGCTGATTATAAATTAATTAAATAAAAATTGGATAACATCACATACATTGCTTTGATCCTATGGTAAGTAGCCAAGGCACTTATGTTATAATAATCAGAAACAACGACGGTACCACAACACCCAGACCCGTGACAATATAGAAAAGTTATCTTTCTACATTGACCGACCGGGAATCGAACCAGGGACCTCGGAGATAGCAACACCAAGTCTGGTATGCTTGCTTCTCGGCTACGGAGGTCTTCAAAATGCCTGATGTTGTACCTTGCGAGACGTAAGTGAGAACTGTCTGTAGAAGTATCGCCAAAATTTCGGTTAAACCATTTTCCATAATGTAACACACACTTTAAACGCAGTCTATCATCATCGTAATCATCATCATCATCATTTTAAGCCATAGCACGTCCACCTAAACATAGGTCTCCCCCAATTACTTTCAGATTTCTGCAACTTTTACCAAGTTGTCTGTCCACCTTGTGGGTAGACAGTGGACGTCCTATGGTACATGGCCTCCATTCCAGAACCTTTCTGCCCCACCGAGCGGACGTATATCAAAGTCAGAAAATTCCGTTACATGCAAATGGCTTACGTTTTATCAGGGTAAGACCGCCTAAATTGTGCATCATACTCTGTAATCATTACTTCTTTGTATTGTGCCCAAATAGAGTATCTATCTTAATTTATCTATAAATGCGTATATGACTGAAAATCGTAATAAAAGAAAATGTTCACGCCGATAAATAATATACTGAATTAACAATCTTACTTTCTTAAATGAAATGAAAGTTAAGTCTTCAAAATTGTATATTCCTAATTTGTCGAAAAGTTAACTTATAAACTTCCAAAACTGGCTGAAAACAAAGCATAATAAATTAAGGAAAATAATTTTCATAACGAATTGTTAATTCATCAAAACACGCCTGTACCATTGTTTTAAAATAGGTACATGTGTTTCGTTGCTATCTATACATTCATACTTCTATCAAGAGCCATAGGTTAATAAAGGCAGTAGGCTCAATGCATTCTTATTCTTCTTCTGTCAAAGGCAACTAAATATTTTATGTGACCACGCCGTCTCCACGCGAAAGGAAGTCATAAGAATACCAAATATTGAAATTACTTAAGAATCGCTAAAGACCAGTGATGCAACAGATCTCGGCTTATGCTACCAATCACGGAAGTTCCGCAATTTTTTTTACATTCGAAAATCCGTTTCTGTTTCGCAACTAAAACTAATAATTCGAACCATTTATTAAAGAAGCCAGTCAAAAGCTTTATTTCTGTCCTGTCGTATCCGAGAATACCACTTGGCGTATTTAGTCAATCTTTGATATTTTAATATTTTGGACTCCATTTCAACTGTCCTCACAGTCACTCGCTAGATTAGATATCAGAACAAATGCAACGTTGGTCAAGTAGATCCATGTCGTTCTCTCTGCCATGCTCAGCACTGAACTGCATCTAGAAGAGAACTTACTGAGTAGATGTATGTTATAGGTAAGTTCTGTCAAAAAACAGTGACTCCGCACTCGCATGTTGACAATACTCGTGGCAGAGTCATGGGACGGTATGAAAAATACAAGTTTAATTTAATCACTTAAGATTTCATAACACTGAATAATAAAGTAAGTAGTTACGGGTAACAGGAGTTAAGCGTAGACATCGCTCAGGGACACGCAATTTCCGCACACTCTGACAGTAGTTCGAGCACTACTTTTGTTAGCGCGCATTGTATAAGCTTAACTTCTGATACCCATAACTATTATTATTCTGTGGTCATAAGCATCACTAATTAAAAAATAAATTGTAGATGCATTCTGCTGACACTTTATTGAACCCACAAACGTCATAACTTTAGCATACACGAACTATTAAGGCGTAGCCGCGGCCGCACTACCCCGCTAAGTGCCTGGCGTGTAAGTGAGTCTCCAAGAGTGAAGAAAGGGACGAACATAATAAGGGAGGGTAGACACATAGTGTAGCAACGGCCTAAGGCGCAGGAGCGGGACATCCACAGGCACCTCTTGTGACGTGGCCATAGTACGGCGCCTGCGAGACACGGGCGGGGCGCGAGCGAGACGCCGGTGTGACGCGGGCGAGGTGGTGGCGTGATATTTTCTCAGATATTCATCATCATCATCATTTCAGCCATAGAACGTCCACTGCTGAACATAGGCCTCCTAGACCTAGGATTAGCAAGCTAAGTGTCAGTGTAAAGTGTCAGTGTCAGTGGAAGGGGCACATAGCACGTAGAACTGACTGCCGATTAAGCAGAAAGGTTCTAGAATGGAGGCTACGTACCGCCAAACGCAGCGTAGGACGTCCACCAACAAGGTGGAGAGATGACCTGGTTATAGTACCAAATCAGTGACCTGGTAAAGGTTGCAGGATGCGAATCCATGCAGGCTGCTTCCTACCGGTCAATCTGGACATAACGGGGCTATGTTCAGCAGTGGACGCCCTATGGTTAAAATTATAATGATAATGTTTTAAAAAATCTCTTGTTTTACATCTAGTTCATAACTCCTCGCCTTAACACAATCAAATACTCCGGTCGAGTTTATAGCAGATGTTTAAAAATATTCGGTCGTTGTCCCGCGTCACCGCATCGGGAATGTGCGGGATGTCCAAGGTTCAAGTTCCTGGTTCTGCACACTTCTTGTTTTTCATTTAAATGACGTAAATATCGTAAGGATGACGCAAGTTTACACATATGACGGATCTGCGTTGTGACGATTACTAAAATCAGATTTGACAAATAATCTTATGATTATGAGTATTAATTAATAATAATAAGTATTGTGATGTCTTGTAGCATGACTGGTGGAAACTATTTTATTTATATTTTTTTTGTTGTAGGGAAACAAACAGTTTACAGTTAAGTATACTAATGTTCACAAACGTTGCACTAAAACCTATAAAGTGTCAACTAATAGAAATAACATAGAACTATCGTATTCATAATAAACATCTTCCGCCAAATGCTTTGTTCAGTGTCTAGTCGGAAGACGTTTGACAATGAGTCTAGGTGGAGCATGTCGAGCTAGATATTACAATTAAATTATATGCCATCACCGATCCAGTGGTGACTTGGGAGACTGACGACCTAGTCAAGGTTACGGGCGGCCCAGAATCACACACTGAGACGTTCCTTGGCCTATGTCCAGCAGACTTCCAGAGGCAGACGATGATAATCGCATCAGACCTTCGAAGCCCTTAGGGGATTCAGACACTTTGGACCACGGCTTCGCATCTAGTGTTATCATAATTATACAGGGTTATTTGTAAAACATCAACAAGCTCCTAGGGGCTGATTCTGGTGCTGATTACTGTGGTAGCAAGATAACAAAAAAAAAACTTTAAACTCAATGATTTACGAGGTACTTACAAGATTAAATGATTGTGCTCATTACACAAACTTGCCCCTTGCGAGACTCGAACCCGCAACCGTCAGGATTAGCCCGTAACGCGACCCACTTGAGCAGTCACTCATCACCTTGTTCTTGGATGACGTGTCCGCATTTATTGAACTGTGAAATTAGCGCAATTATTCTGTTAATTAGTTCATTAACACTGGCGTTGTTTTTTTTGGCAGAAAAAACATAGAAATGGTGTTGAGTTTTTATATACATTGCAACATGGAAATTGGCGTGTTTTTCTTTTGACTTGTAGTCATTATTCAAAATGTAACATTTTAAAACGTTTTTCTTTCTTATTGATAATCAAAAGAGTTAATTGAGGAGAAGGTAATCAAGAAAATTCAAGTTATATTCATCCCTATAGTCGTGTAAGAAAAGATCAAAATAGGTACACATTTTGTTAACATTCTCCAATAGCCGGGATGACATTAAAAAATATTGTGTCTGAAATATTGTCCACGAACATGTTATAGTTATGTAAGTACAGAAAACTGTACTTCAACCTACTACACAACGTCAAATTTTATCAATTTGATCTCTATGTGTCGGAATTAAAGTTGAAAATCGGTTGAATGACCTTTAACATTTTAAGTAGATTGACCTGCCGTTGACTATACCTAAAGAAGAACTTCCGTAGCTGTCTGAAAGAGATCGCCTTTAGCAATGAGAATACCTAAATGATAGAACTTTTTGGTAGCATTCAGGTTGTTGTCAGATGGTTCCTTTAGAGGGAGGAAGTTTGATGTTAGGTACCAGAAATTTGCATAATTTAGGCATTGTTATTGCTATAGTAGGATCTCTTTCAGACAGCTGCCAGGTAGAGGGTAACTATGAAGAAGGGAAATGGGAAAGTGGGGAAGTAGGGACTCAGCTTACCGGACTTTAACTTGTCGAATTTGAAATAATATCTGAGATATAACTAACATGTTATTGCAAAAAACAACATTAAAGAAAGTCCAGAGGTAGTTCCATCAGTGAGACCTCTAACGAAACTCGTTTACTATCGTGAACCCGAAGACTAGTTGACCAACTAGTCGCGAGATCGCGCACGGTAGCCAACCGGTCCGGCCCGGCAAATAACCGCTACGTCCCGCGCACGCGCAAAAACGCGCTATTATTATACTGTTGCTAGGCAGAAAGCCTTTGTTCGCTTTTTACTTGTGACATAGGCCAGTCATAAGAGCCAGAACACTCCATTCAACAAAAGGAGAATTTGTGCTGCTTGCTTTGTTTAAATGCAAAAAACTTCTTTCTAGGCCGATGTGTAATGAGCTAACGACAGTGGGTAGACTTTATTTTTTAATTTAATGCAAAAGACCATTTTGTCATCGGAACCTTGATGCAGTTTTGAAGATGTTTATGTCCATCAGTGGACAACAATGGGCTGATTTGATTCAAAACTTATTTTGATTAAACTAGATTTGCAATCCTATTTCATATCAACGGAGTAAAAGTTCGAATACTGATTTGGATTATATTTTCTAACTGAATAATTAACTATCCAATAAATTGCATAGCAGTTTATTTGACATACACTAAAAAATAGACAAAATACATAACAATAAAACAATGAAGGATATCTGTGAAGTGTCAAAAACAAAAAAAAATACAATAATTCAATTCGATCGTTCATCACAACAGTTTGCAAACGACTGCGCGCCCTTCCAACGCATGGTTTTCGCCTCCGTGTGACCGAAAGAGGAAACCACAACGTTTTAAAAATAGAGTTAATTAAATCAGACTTACAATAATACTATTCTCATAAAAGTGCGATACATTATTACTATTATTATTGTTCCATATAAAAATATTAAGATAAGGTGATACTTGAGTTAATTGCATTAATAAATTAGCATGAATATTGTACAGAAAACAGCATGTCAACCTACCACAAAACGTCAAATTTTGTCAATTGATGTTGATCTCTATGTGTCGGACTTAAAGTTGAAAATCGGTTGAATGACCTTTAACTTTTTGGGTAGGTTGACTGTACTAGTTACCCAAAACTAATGTATTAATTCCGTATACATATACCTAACACTACGTGGTATTCTGTATAGCAAAAACTACTCGGAGACATGAGTCTGCTCATTATAAACTGGTTGTTCTATCTGTGCTATGCCACTATAATGATAGAGGGTATTTTTAACAATGTATGATTTTTTATATGGGGTTCTGATTGCGATTGTGTTTATAACAATAGTCTTGTGGAAATACGAAATGGTGATTATTACATACAGTGCGGCTCACTGATTTGGTGGAAAGCTAATTACGGGGTTGGGAAATGACTGAAGTTTAAATGAGCTAAGTTGTACAAGACTGTGACGTCATTCGATGTTCAGACTCAAGTAATTTTTAGATCGTTGCGATATTAAACTTACAAAAGAGTTTCAAGTCGATTCTATTTTTGTCAAGAAAGTTTTTTGTATTAAAATTGTAAACAAGTAAATTTGTCTAGAATTTAAAATGTAAGACTTCAGACTTTTAACTTTTTTTATTAATGTGTTTGCTATTTTATTTATTGAAAAGTAATATAAGAAATATTAAACCATTTATAATTTAATTAAAACAACAATATAATATCGCCTTTTTATAAGATACAGGATCACCATGGGTTAATTTGCTAACTAGTTATTATACGTAGGTAGTCAATATTTATAACAATGTTAATTTTTACTTACAAATAATTTCATAATGCCTTAAAAAGGCTGAATGGAATCAGCTTTAATTTGTCAAACACACAATATAAATAATTTATTTAGACTTTATTGCACAGATATTAAAAATCATACAAATCTTGATATTAATATTGATCTAGCTAAACACAGGATAATTCATTATTCATTTATTCACTTTCATACAGTAACAGTAATCCACACAATAAAGGTACAAAAGTTTGTTTTATAACAGTATGACCTAATAAGGCATTCGTGATTTTTAGAAATAATAAAGTCGTAAATTAATACATTTTGAACATTATACATTCAAATTCTATTTACAAGGAAAACATAAAATAATAATCATAATAAAATATGTAACTACAAATTGACACAATAAATAGGCTAGTTTCCTAAAAAAATCTAATTAGTCCGTCAGTTGAATTAACAGAAAATATTAGATACGTATTTTTTCTTTTCTCAGTTAAACAAAAAAATACTATGATATAGCCCGTTAAAGTTCCGCGTAACGTCACGCCTTGCGACACTTTGTAGCAAGGCGTGACGTCACGTGCTCACTTTGATGCGTTTTATCTTCGTCATTTTTTGTTTGATTGACAAAAGACAAAATATAGGTCCAATATTTTTTAATAATCTAACTGACGGACTAAATAGAATAGGTAATACTTTTTTGACCTAGGAAAGCCTATTATGTCAAACTGAATAAAAAACATACTGATATTGGTAAATTGCAAAGATGTCAAAAATAAATTAATGTCAAAGATAAGGCTTGTCTGTCAATAATCTCATTTTAGTCAATATACGATTACGAGTAATTATTAATGTCTATCCCGTTTTTTTTTTCGCTTTGATGATTACTCATTCCTCTTAGGGTTAGTTCTGAATTTAACATCTAGAAGTCAAGTCAAGTCAAGTCAAGATTTAAAATGTTAATCAATATCAATAAGTTTCAAATTACACAGTCATACTTATTGAAACTAATTATGAAATTCAACATTAACTTTTAACACTTCAACGTGAACTGATGTCCATTTACCGACACTTCGTGTGATTGAAGTCAAGCAGACAAGAACTAGACTTTATTGGTAGGCGGGTGAGCTGACGCAATAACTCTTTTCATTTGGTAGGTACGTAGGTAGGTTTGTACCAGTTATGACTTGAGTGAGACTTGCGGTAGTAATGGAAGCTAAAACGTAATGAAGAATAATTATCAGATGATATTTGTGCAGTGTGGGGACGGCCGTAAAGAATACACTTCCCCACCGCCATCAGGAGGCGTGTTGTAACAGGCGACTAATTCCTGTAGCATGAGACGGGCAGCAGCGTCTGCGTGCGAAATCTTACAAAAAACTGCGCTGGCCAACCCGCCTGCAAAGCGTGGCGAATATTGGCAATCCCCCCCAATGAAAGTATGCTTGATAAACAGTTTAACAAAATAAATTGCATAATTTTCTAAATCTAATTTTAGATAATAGTAAACAAACCAACATATTATTAAGAATATAGACCGACTCTCATCTAGATTGCGCAAGCTAACATAAGTTCTCAAAAACTTCTGTCATATCACCAATATTATGTTGATAAAATATTTATATTTTGCCATTTGCCATTGCCAAGTGCCGTGTGGGGACGGCCGTAAAGAATACACTTCTCCACCGCCAACAGGAGGCGTGTTGTATCAGGCGACTAATTCCTGTAGCATGAGACGGGCAGCAGCATCTTCATGCGAAATCTTATAAAAAACTGCGCTCGCCAACCCGCCTGCCAAGCGTGGCGAGTATTGGCAATCCCCCCCGAAGATGTCATTGAGGAAGGCCTTTGTTCAGCAGTGGATGTCCTATGGCTGAAATGATGAAAAAAAAAAGATATTTTGTTATCTCTCAGTCAGTGCTCTTATTGCAATATCATCATTATAATCAGAATTTAGACTTTAATACTGCGGCTTGCATGAAAAAGCTCAAAGAGCTGTTTTTAAGGTTGGCTGGTCCTTTCCTTTTCAAGCACGACTTCAAAACTGTTATTGTATAGTAAGTGTAGGGTTCTGTCAGTCGGGGAACTATACTTTTTGTGTGTAGTCAGTAGATTTGTAAATTGACGGTCATATGCTTTAAGTGTCCGTCATTTGTGATAAATGCTTGGTCACATTGGACATTTAATGTCAAGATGGTCACATTTTTTTTTTAGTATAAATTAAAAAAGAAGAATTTCACTAAAGTAAGTCTTAAATGTTAAGTATAATAGTTATGACAGTAAAAACATACAATACAACATGTAATTAGATCTGGATCGAACTAAAAAAAAAATTGCGCGTAACAATACGACACTTTTTAGGTTTTTAGCTTGTTCGTGCAGAAAGATTTTAGGAATTTCATTTCTTTAAAGATCACCACTACTAAAGCCTGTCTCTCTAATAATACTGCACTTATATGTGCCCAATGATTTTTTTCCATAGTTTGTCAATAGAATTGAATGTGACGTTACTGACAATATAATGTCCAAAATGTCCGGTCACATTGAGAAAATGTCCAATTTGCTCAGTCATATTGGTCAGACATTTATAACGTGACGGTCACTTTACAACTCTAGTAGTCAGCATTAAAAGTAGCTGTTTGAAAACTAATTTTCAAAAGGTGGAAGGTGTGACTTTGATCAATTTTGAAATTGATATGCATTTTACTCCTCAAATTTAACAGCAAAAAATATGAAAAAAATATATATATATATATATCGGTTTTGTTTATACTATTAGACAGTATTAGACAATAAAATAGGTTTTATTATTAATAAAACCTATTTTTTTTTAATAAATTAAAGTGAGTCATCAAAGTTAAACGATGGTGGGGTTGGGGGGTTACTTTGATTCCTGTCGTTTTTTTAACAGAAATCTAAAGTAAATACAACGAAAAATGGGTAAAGGACTTATTAAGGTTTTTATATATTTGGGGTGACTTTGACACAGAAAAACTAGGGTATTTTATGTAATAATCAACTTTGTTTAAAAACTTTGAAGTTTTCGGAATGTTACTCTTCAGATGCCAAGATGCCAAGTAGATTCCCCGGCGACTGACTAAACGGAAGCATTGACAACCAATGGTGCAAACCGAAAAAAAAAAACCTAAACGTTGTGTTCAGAAACCGTAAAATTTGAGTTTTACTACGAAATGAAGTTTTTATCAAAGTAACTCCAGTATTCAATGTAACCCCTTTCTACCAGTACTGACTCTTCTAAATGTCATAATAACCTGACTTCTTTATTTGACTTTTGCGTAGTGATTTTGTCAGACTATTAAATTTGTGAATTATGTTTTGCAATCCGATTTTTTTGGTAAATTCAGACACTAAGCTACTTTTATAATAAACCAATTTACTTATTTATTAGTGCCGTGCCTCGTAGCAGCAAAAAGATCGCTTCGTTTTTGGCGCATTTTTTTTCTAACCATTGATATTGTATTGATTTTTTGTGTAAAATTAAAACGAATAAAACTGTTATTGACATTTAGTTTGGGAAGTGAATTCTTTTTGCGATTTTAATATTGATAACACTAAAAGAAATTGTTTATGAGTAGAATCACCCACCTACTTAGGGGGAAGTTAGCTAATAAAATAAGACCGTTTAATATTGAAAGTAAAAACTGTGTATAAAAACAAAAGTTTATGCAAGATTCAAGCATTTTCGCTTCAAAATAAATGGATTAGTACAATTAATATCTTATAAAAGATACATTCAACAGAATGACATCATTCCTTATCCAATTAAAAAACAACTTGTCCCAACTAATTGCTTTTTGAATGTCTCGTTCGTCTTCGCTTGTTTTTTAGTGAAGAAATATAAAAAAATCCTTGTTTAAGATTAAGATTATTTTAAGCTTTAGTTTTTTGCAACAATGGATACATGTCATTTGACATACTGATGTAACTACCTAAATGTGACTTATATTATTTAAAATAGCTGTGTTTGCTGCTTCGCTCGCTTATACGGCTTGGCACACCTTATTTAAGTTTTTTGGCTTAGTCGATTTAAAAAATAATATTCATGTCCTATAAAAACTAAGCTTACTCGGTACCAAGTATCATCAGAATCGGTTTAGTGATTTTGCCGCGAACGCGTAACAGATGCAATAATCTATATAATATAAAAATGAGTCCCTATTTCCCTTGGTCATCGCATCACGCGTGGATGGATGGAACAATTTCGCTAATTCTTTTTTTGTTGTGCTATTTATTGTCAGAAGGTTCTTTTGAAAGAAAAAAATAAGAAAGTTGCGCAGATTTGTTTAAATGAAAGATCACGCGAACGAAGTCGCGGGCAGCAGCTAGTATTTTTATATTTTTGTATTCACGCCTACAAGAAAGCTATACATTTATTTTGTAAGATGCACTCTTACTAATAAAACAGTTTGCACTTAGAATTATTATAGTTCGCAGTTCTATGTCGTAGCCAGATCGTAAAATTTACCACTTCATGGTGTGACCGATCCTTTCATAAAATGGTAGTATTTCACGATATGGCAAACTAAAACTGACCATATCGTTTAAACGTCAACTTTCGATGAAATTTAAATCGGCGTTGGGCCATCATCATTAAAATAAAAATACGTTTACAAACACCGGAAAGATATTCGTTGGGCTACACACTTAGATATTACGCAAAGGCCTAAAGGATATGAATGTCAACCCATTTTCTATAAAATAAATCTGTAATGTTATTTATTTTTCTCGAAAAATGTCTGTCGAGATGTCGATATCGGTGTTAGGGCAATTCTTCTCAATTTGCTACCCAATCCGTTTTCCACCCCTATAAACAACTCAATGAGACATCGTACGGTTACGCAACTACGTGGTATCGAGTCACAAACTTTTATCGATAAATTCGACACAAAAATAAATTTGAAATGTAACGAAATTTATTACGTCAAGCCACATTTTTATGCTTAACATAAGAATTGTTTTTTTAAAATAATTAGTTGATATGTTTGTGACGTTGTTGCTGATCGCTATGTGAATTGTAAATGTTTGCGGAGCAACATTTACTGACGCATATTAATTAATTTATAAAGCAACTTATTATAGGTTTTTTGTTTTAAATGTTGCCTATTACTTGGAAATGTTGTTCACATAAAGTTATTGCTGCATGGATTTTTAGTCAAACGTCGATTCTTTTAGTTTGTATTTAATATGCCGATAAAATGTGGTGCAAGAATGAAAGGGCTGGCAGATATAAAATACGATAAGTGCTTTTCAAGGTGCAAATAAAGACAGGAAATAAAAGAATTTTGCTTTCCATAAATCGTAAAGTAACCAAAAATACGCTTAAGGAAACTGTAAAACACAGTGAAGTTTTCTTTATAAAAAATGAATACTAATAATAGAAATTAGGCTAGTAAGTAATTTTATGTAGACTAATATTTTTTTATAAAAAGTACCCGTTAAATATGATAAATTAGTAGTATAATCTAAAATACCTACATAGTATAGATTTTTTTCTTGTTTTCTGTGCGTAATCCCATGGAAAATTTTTTGTGTTTGATTACGATTAGAATCCGAAAAAAGAAAGTAAACTAATCTCCCTTCTTTTAGGGGATTCTACACCTTAAATAACTAACAAATAGAACCTTATATACAGGGTGTTACGTTATGACCCTATAAAGCCGAAATAGGTATCTGATAACATATAAATAAATAAATAAAATTAATAATGGTGAAGTTAGATTTTTTTATATCAGATTGTTTTTTTTTGCTTTTTTATTAAATTTAAAGCTTTCTTAGAAACCATCTTCTAAGATAATATATTTTTTAAATAGTGGTATTTTTATTTTATTTCACCGAAGTATTTATAAGTCAAAGTCAAAGTCAAAAATCATTTATTCAGTTTAGGACAGAACACTGCCACTTATGAACGTCAATAATAACATTATTGGCCCATATGGAGCAGACTTTTATATGCATTTGACTATATTACTATTATATGCATTTGATAGCATATATTATACCTTTTTTGGCTTTATAGGATCAAATTCATAACCCGATTTTTATCTAAGGTCAACTAATGAGTAAAATCTCGTTTTTTGCTAAATGAAAAGCCTTTTTTTTTGTCGATAAAAAATCTGATACGATCAAACCCAGCAATGACACTCGTTACTAGCTAACCCCTCGCTGCCGCGGGGCGAGTGGACAGATGCCGTTTTATTTTATTTTTCAACACTCCACTGCCAGATTGGTTTGCATAATTACATCGCTGGTTATTTACGGGTTTTTCGTAGGGTTAGTAATTTGATCTGACTTTTTATGGGCGAGTTCTTGGCCCATTCGATAAAATGCGGAATTTACTCGGATTATTGGATTACGAGCGTATGGATGACACGTTTGACGTCATTACACGTTAATTTCATTACAGTTTTGCTTTTAGTAGTATTATTTTGTTTTTTTAATTAATATTATGATAATAATTGTGGTTTAATATTATATGATAATACACAGCAGTTTGTTATGACTAGACATCGGATTATATGCATTTGCATGTTTGCATATGCAAATGCATAAAACTCCCTAATTACGGCGTTAGTGCATATTTTAGCCTTTTTTTTAAACCGTGCATATTTCGTTAAGTAGAACATTAATGGCTACATCAACGGCACAGGTCGTACCCTGCCTGAACAGGTATCTCCAGAAATGGCGCCAATTTTAAATATTGCCCAATGATGACAGTTGATGTGGAGAGGTCATTCTCGGCGTACAAATTGATACTGGGTGACAAACGTCACAAATTTGCGCTCGAAAATTTGTAAAAATACTTAATTGTATATTGCCTCAAAAACTATACTTAATTTTAAGATAATTTCGCTGTTTTTGTACACTCTTTGATTAAAATATAAAAATAATAAAGGATTTTTGATTTTGTATTGTGCATATTTTAGGCATATCAATCGTTTTTATTGCATATTTCGGCCTTTTTTATTGCATATTTGCATGCATATTTTGGCATTTTGTTAGTGCATATAATCCGATGTCTAGGACTATAATTTAATCATACATAGAACGTAGTAACAGAACTTTGAATTATATTATGCAAACCTCAAGTAATGTCTACATCCAACATTAATATGGCAACTCAACTCATAAATCATGAAATCGTATTCCCAATAAAATTATATTTATTCACATATTACATGTAGATCGTAAAATATTACTTTCAGATTTTCACTTGAATTCCACGAATTCAATTTCGTATCTTACAAGAATCGATCGAAATTCAAATAAAATGTATAATTTGATCTCAAGGAGGTATGGTAAGACCTCCTGTGAGTGGTTCAAGAGGGTTTTAAGTCACCTCACAGTTCAAAGTGGATGTTTTTCTAGTTATAGATACATATTCACTAAAGTTAATTCAAATCAATATACAGGGTGATTAGTAAAACGGTAGATTCCTCTGAGAATTCCGCCACGGCCGCGGCGCAGGCGTGACGCGGCCGTGGCGCGGACGAGCCACGTGCGTGACGCGAGCGTTATGTGCAAAAGAAGCGGTCCGGTAATGTTAACAGAAGGTATAGGGAGAAGAATTCATTATTATTAGTTTAAATCGTAACATTTTTATGTGTAATCTCACTTCTTGTGGAGCAACATTTAGCTACACGATAACATTGTGCCACATTGCGCAACTTTCTATTGTCTTCTCTGTTTTGACGGGATTACAACCTTGTTCCTGAAGCAGAATCGAGATCACATTACGGTACCCCTCACCCACGTCTTCAACCTTAGTTTATCCAGCGGCACATTCCCTGATTGTTAGATGTTGACTAGTAACACAAGGAAGTTGCTGGCGACAACCACCTTTTTTACATTTTTTTCATGATTATTTTTATATTTTTGAATTTATATTTATTCATAAAACAGATTTCAATGATTCATATTTAGTTTTAGTCAGTTTTGTTACAATTAATTGATTGTTCCTGCTAGTACTGTTTTAATTACAAAGCCTTCTCCTGCTCCTATCCACGTAATAACTATTGTGTCGTTTCTAATAATAGTAACTGCGTTCTCGTGTCACAATGTTCGTTCCCGTACTCCTCCGAAACGGCTTGACCGATTCTCATGAAATTTTGTGAGCATATTGAGTAGGTCTGAGAATCGGAATCCGAAGAATCCGAAATCCCTAAAGACCACGCAGACGAAGTCGCGGGCAACAGCTAGTAAAATATAAATAATAAACTGTTTCCACAATCACACCAATTATCTAGCCCCAAACTAAGCAAAGCTTGTACTATTCCGACTAAATAACGGATACACATACTTAAATACTTATAAACATCCATGACCTAGGCACAAATGCTCGTGCTCATCACACAAAAATTTGCCCCTTGCGGGATTCGAACCCGCAACCGCTGGCTTTGTAGTCCGGAGCGTGAGCCACTAAACCAGACGGTCGTCAATCTTTTTGGTATTAAAACTTTATTAAACCAAACTAAACCCCTGGAGTCTTATATAGGTACCAAACCTCACGCGGGTTTCAAAGCTTTGCGTGTCAAAGTGGCATAAAAACTTAATTCATCAAAGAAAATTACACAAAACTGTAATCTGCGAATGGTTTATTTGCTTACAGTTATATACAAGTATATAAAAGACCCCTTTGACATCGAATAGGCCTCAACGACTTGACTTGAATTGACTTTTAGGGCGTTAGAAAGTAATTAATGTTTTATAAAAATAAAAAAGGTCTCCATTCCAGAAAGGTTCTGGAATGGAGGCCACGTACCGGCAAGCGCAGCGTAGGACGTCCACCTACAAGGTGGACAGAAGACCTGGTAAAGGTTGCAGGAAGCCGCTGGGATGCGGGCCGCTTTCAACCGGCCAATCTGGAAGTCACTGGGGGAGGCCTGTGTTCAGCAGTGGCCGTCCTATGGCTGAAATGATGATGATGATGAAAAAAAAAAATTTTTTATTGTAGGGTAACAAACAGTTTACAGTTAAATAAACTAATGTTAACAAACGCAGCACTAAAACCAATGAAGTCTCCACTAATAGAAATAATAGAACTGAGCAGTTTAACTAACAAACATTAGATACAACAAAGTACAAAAAAAATACAAGATATAAGATACTAGGGGCCTTACTACAAAAAAGAGAATAGGTTTATACACTGCCAAAAGATTAGCCAATCAATTAAAATGTCATCATCATCATCATCATTTCAGCCATAGGACGTCCACTGCTGAACAAAGGCCTCCCCCAATGACTTTCATTGGGGGGGATTGCCAATACTCACCACGCTTGGCAGGCGGGTTGGCGAGCGCAGTTTTTTATAAGATTCCGCATTCAGACGCTGCTGCCCGTCTCGTGCTACAGGAATTAGTCGCCTCTTACGACACGCCTCCTGTTGGCGGTGGGGAAGTGTATTCTTTACGGCCGTCCCCACACGGCACGGCACACGGTAATTAAAATGTATGGTAACATAACCGAGACATGTGTGATGTGTCAATATTCCAAATTGTATGGCTATTCTTTAGACATGGTTTAAACCTAGTCTATCTTTTTTGTAGTAAGGCCATAATACTCCTAAGAAAAAATACAGGGCGTACAAAAGAATAGGACACTCCTTAAACCACGTGATCAGCTGCTCATATCTGCAAAACATCGACATCGGAAGAAAATAATACTTTTTATTTGTAATCTGTTTTTGTTAGTATGTAATAATATGTACACTGTTTTTATGTTTATTTATTTATTTAGGACAACCAACAAAGCATACACCACACATTAACATACTTAAAATTAAAATACATATTTACAGTGTTGCCTTACTTATAGGCTGCCACGACATTCACAACAATACTGCCGAAAACAGATATTATGTCTGAATTAATTTAAAGTAAATTAAAGAGAACAAAATGACTTGACAATTATTACAACCTCTTAATATCAAATGAATCCATGAGTGAGGACTTAAATTTACGTAACGAATAAGACATATCAACATTGGTATCGGGTGAACGAGAAAGCTTACTGAATTGGGACTATCAATCGCGGAAAAATGACCTAGGTTAGTCCTAAAAGTATTTGCCTTAAAAGGCAAATACCTGGATAACCGAGCCAATTTGGCTGGGATATTGTAATTAATCTTCCTCAAAAGGTCAGCACAATCAACGTTATTATTAATTAATTTGAACAGAAACAGATCATCATCATCATTTCAGCCATAGGACGTCCACTGCTGAACAAAGGCCTCTCCTAATGACTTATCATCAGGGGGGATTGCCAATACCCGCCACGCTTGGCAGGTGGGTTGGCGAGCGCAGTTTTTTATAAGATTTCGCACAAAGACGCCGCTGCCCTTCTCGTACTACAGGAATTGGTCGCCTCTTACGACACGCCTCCTGTTGGCGGTGGGGAATGGGAGTCGAACCCGGGACCCTTTGCGTACAAAGCGAATTATCGCGCTACTACACCAACAGGGTCGTCGGAAAATGTAAATTTATTTGTAAATGTAAAAGAACTAATTGCGTTTAAAATGAACCCGTTGATAGTCGTTATTTATTTTCCATATACATAATTCAGTTGCTATAGTCACCAAGGCCGTTTTACCCTAATGCTAGGTCCAGCTGCCGGCACAGTCGACAATAAAATACTTCCAACGCTTTCCGACCTTACTGCATCGACATTAGAGTAAAGTACTTATGCCACTGTTGTCGCATTCCAATAATTTGCCATCAATCTGTCTGTCGGCTGCTTAATGATGTAGGGTCAATAGAAGATTGATCGATAGGGCTTGTTGATAAGCGCTTTTTACGGTTTATTCGACTTTATAAAGGTCGAGGTGGTGTGTTTTTAAAATATTATTTTTAACTATGAGCTCATTAGTCAGTCACATGCATATTTTTTGGAGATATAGATTTTTCGGAATCTATTTTCCACGATCCATTTGTTATGCGATGAAAGCATCGTAAGGGAACCAGCACATTCTGAATACACTGAATGTAAGTACCTAGCTGGTGTAGCCAAAGTCAAATGGACGGATTCCCTAGTTTATGGAGTTCTGAAGAAGGGAGGATTCTTCGCTAGGAAGAAGATGTAATAATATATTTATTTTTCGTCATACCTACTCATAATATTTGCATGCGAAAATTCGGCAAGACTGGTATAAGCACACTGCTTTATTAAAACACCTATTAATATCGTGTTCATATGCAAATAAAAGTTGATTGATTGATTAATATTTCCACGAAACATATTATATATATATTTTGTCTTTGCCATTCGTATTAAATGGTTTCTACAAAAATTTTGTTATAATTTCTATTATTCAGCTACTTTTGTAACTAACTGTACTATTACCACGACGTATTTTTATATAAAACTTCAGACGTGATAGCAATAAGAGTCATTTTGCTTTGTAGATGTGGATTGTTTTGTATGAACCGTACGGTTTTAGCAAATAACAAGAACAATGGCTTTGTGAATGGACACCCACACGTAATTAGTAATAACATAACATTAGCTTCGTGTTACTTGGTAATAAAACGGCTAAGAACAACTTGCTCGTCTTAAAACATAACGAGTATCGTTTGAGTGAGTGATTAGTTCGTTAAATGTTATAAACTTTGTATACAACTAATACAACCAATTAAATTGTTCCGAATCACCATCATTCAGTTTTTTATGTGTGTTCTCTTAGTTTGTCTATCTTGATTTTGTCTTTCTTCCGAAAAAACCTTTCGTTTTTTTATAAATAATATGTTCGGCCACTGATTTGGTTCGGCTTAAAAACAACACAGACTGTATTACAAAAAAAAAAATATTGTAATTATTAGTTTCAATAGTTCTTATGGTTTTTCTTTAGCAGACAAGTCATTATAATAAGAAGCATGATGTATTTTCCTATAATTAAGCACTTAGATAAAGATATTTTGGAACTTGTATTTTATTTTAATGTAGTAACTGTTGGAGAACCTTTAAATAAATAAAAAATACATTAAATAACTGGAAAAAATAATTAGACAGTGGTAAACTAGTTACTTACCTATACTTTGAACCTTTACCACTTGTTAAGCAGGCAAATAACAAAAAAAAAATGGCTAAAAATAAAATTAAGGGTTAAACCGATTTTAACTAAATAGAGGTACTTAATAAACATTTGACGTTTATTTTATAAAGGACTTACACAGTTTTACCTCCTAAGCTGACGATAGTTAAAGTGAGTGTGTGTGTGTGTTTGTTATGCAGTTTAGATCACTAACGTCAACAAAGCATAAAGTAGGTATATGCACCTTATGTGAGAAACTTAGATTCCGTGTTTCCCTAAAAATATGTGTTAAGAAGGAAGTTTATGTATCTTTTAACACTTTTCTTTTAGCTTCACTTGTGACTAGCTATGTAATAGAAGTAGATTTTAACATAAGAATTGTTTTCGTATCGGTTTGAGATTGAAACTTTGTAAGTCAATCCAGATGACAATACAATTGATGCCATCAAGCTAAACTCATGTTGGAAGCAGGAGATGTATTTTTGAATCATGCGAATTCCAATCCGAATACGAAATCGCAGGATTCGCATGCGAATACTTAAAACAACTTTTTTGAAAATTTATCCCGTGAATTCTGCTACGAGTGGTTCTACGCACAAATTTTTCGTATTCTACTAGTAGAAAGTAATTAAATGTAAACATAATAGTTGACACAAAAACTTTTTATTTACGTTCCGATTTATGCGATGTATGATGTATTCTCGCAAATAAACGATTGAACTTGAATTTGGATTCATTACCGGTTTTTAAAATCAATGTATTTTTTACATACTGGTTTATAATATTTTCTGCGTGAAACGAAAATAGTTACAAGATTTCAATTTAATAGCAACACTATATTCGAGTGATTTAAAAATGCGTAAAATTGTGAGTAATAGAAATTAATTTTGTACACGAATTATTTTTGTGTTCAAATTCAAGATTTTATTGCTCATGTTTCAAAAATACAAAATGGAAATGAAATTTAATAAAACTATTGCAAAGCGTTGCAAGTATTGGCAATCGCTCCCGATGATAAGTCATTAGCCCCCCTTGGTTGGGGAGGCCTTTGTTCAGCAGTGGACGTCTTACGGCTGACATGATGATGATGATGGCTTTTTTTTCTGTGGCAACACTGTCGGTAACATCTCGTCGCGAATTAATTAAAGTTAATTATTGTTAAATCTAATTTAAGTGGCTAAATACTTATCGCAGAACATTTAAAACAGTGATAAAGTGTATGTTAGTTAATATGAAACAATATAGTGCATGTACCTTGTGTGTATTCCGTACTAGCCGGTACACATGAATGACAAAGCAAAATTTTAAAAATTTCAGACGTTGTTAATTTATCATTGTTCTCTGTTTTCAATTGTTTTGAATACTTAGCAATATATTATCTATTGTGTATGTGCTTGAAGATCTCCACATAAGCTGTAAGTCGAGCCTTTTTCATTTATTGTGATATTGACATCACCCGCGTAGAGGTTATATTACTTAATAAAATAACCTCATAAATTGATCTATCAATTCTTTGGAGTATTTTCTTCTTAGTGTTATAATGCTTACTCGCAAAGCTTCTGCTCGCCAAGAGGAGTCGAAACTCCTACTGGCTTTGAAGGAACTGAAGCAATCCAAGGAGATGATTGAGCAATTATATAGTGAAAGAGAGGACAATGAAAGGGAATTAATGGAAGTATTGAACAAAAACACAAATTTAAAAAAACAGATGGCTGAGCTGCACTCCAACTATTTGTTAATTATTGACGAGCGGGATAAACTTCAATCCGTGATAGATAGGTTCGATCAGTGCAGAGAAGAATATGAGCACAATTTAAAACGTACGTCTTCGCTTCATCAAGACCTCAATGATGCCCAGGACCATATCCTAAACCTGAAGACGCAGAAGCAAGAGTGTGTGGACTGCCGCACTGATTGTTTATTTAATCAATTAGTTGGCAGTGCGCCCAGCCTCTGTCAAACTTCTTCTAGCAATGGACCAATTAAAACAATTGATTTAACCCGTGATGACACTTTAAAATCTCCTCACTTTGCCGGCCTTGCTAAATTAAGTAATAAAAATATTAAAAAATATGTAAAAATTAGTAGGTTTATTAAAAAAACTCAAAAATTAATTAAACACGAAAAATGTATGCAATCTCACACTAGACAAATTAATGAAAGAAGAAAATTAGGTGACAAACTAGATATGTACTCATTATTATTAGAAAAAAGTGTGAGTGATAATGAGAAAAATGTTCAAAACTTAGAATTAGAATTATGTAAACTTAAGAAATCATTAGATGTAATGACTCAGCGATACATAAGCACAAAAAAGGAGTGTGGTGAACATATCTTGGCATTGACGAGTCTGGTCTCTTCGTGTAGTTGCAATAATATAACTATTAATGAAAGTTGCTCACTCGGCTCTCAGTTAGGATGTGAGTCACCAGTTACTCAAACATTAAAAAACAAAAAAAGTCACAACCTATGTAATGTCTCCGTTAATTCCCAAGCAAAGAATAATCATATAAATAGACCTGTAAAATCGAATATAGTTATGTTCAGCGATGAAGTAGGTAAAAACATGGGCCTATTATTGAACTCATATTTGGGACAAAGTGTTATTAACCACTGCATGCCGGGTTCTTCATATTATGAAATTGTAAATAGTATTATTAATTATAAATTCAATAAAAATACTACTTTAATAATTTTGATTGGTAATAGGGGCAGTGTAAACAAAAATGAGTTAGTAAAATATTTAGACTCATTACAATTGTTAAACTTAAATAAAATTGTAATGTTTACATTACCTTACAGTGACGGCTTGCCACAGGAAGAAAATAATATTAGATATAAAATTAATTTGTGTTTAAATACTATGACATATAATTCAGAAAAAAAACATATTATTGACATTAATTATTATTTAAAATATAATTCAACTTATTTGACCCGAGATAAATATTATCTCAGCAGTAAAATTAAAAGACAGATAGCAATGTCACTATCATATTTTATTAAGTGTTCAGCCAAGAACTTGGCTAAACAAACTGCTTTTATTGAGCAGAGCAATGACATAATAATTCACAAGTTGGAATCAGTTCCAACGAATAATTATATACATTTAAATTAGATATTAAGACAACAGAGGAAATCTCTTGCAACCTACCTATAGCGACAAAGGAAAAGTCTAACTGCCTTAATATTGTTCATCAAAATATACAAGGCTTTTCCGGCAAAGAACTGGAAATAACATTGTATTTGCAAGACATGGATATACATGTCCTCTGTCTAACTGAGCACTGGCTTAAGAAATGTGAAGTGCTCATAGGAATTGAAAATTGGGAAGTCATTAGTTTGTTAAGTAGAGAGTCAGCTATACGAGGGGGATCACTAATTCTAATTAAAAAGAATATTAAGTCCAAAGAACGCAAAGATATCGTGGCACTCTCTATAGAACAAACTATTGAACTAGCATGTGCTGAGCTGGAGCAATATATTATTATTAGTGTCTACAAACCCCCATCAGCAAATTACCTTCTTTTTGAGTAAACTATGGAGGAGGTATTAAAAAAGGTATGTAAATCGAATAAGAAGATAGTTGTATGTGGAGATTTCAACATTGATTTATTAGTAGATACACAAAACTCTGCAAGGTTCCTAAATCTTTTTAAATCTTATAATTAATATAATCTATTTAATGAACCTACAAGAACCACTCCTACATCAGCTACTTGCTTAGATAATATTTTCTGTAATTGTAAAGTAATAAATAAATCGATTATAAATTGTCTCCAATCGGATCATAGTGGACAAATAGCCACATTTGAGCACCATCATGTCTCGCCTATGGTGGATATTGTTTGTAGGCCAGTCACTGCTAGCCAATTAGATAGATTTAAGAATAATATTGATTGTGGAATAAATCTATTACCAGCCAACAGTAACACTGTAGATGTATCATATGGAAATCTGTTTGGATTGGTCAAAGATGAATTTAATAATATATTTAAACAAAAACATGTTAAAATAAACACAAATAAATGTAAATTTAGTGACTGGGCTACGACTGGTATTCATAAAAGTAGGAAAAATTATACGAATTATACGACCTAAAAGCGCACACTCAAGACCCAAATATTATTGAATATGTTAAAAAATTCTCAAAAATTTTCAAAAAGGTATGTGCACTGGCTAAAGCTAATTATATTCGGGATATTATTGTTAGCTCTAAAAATAAAATAAAAGCTACTTGGAGCATTATTAATAGAGAAACAAGCAGAAACAGACAATCGGATCGCACAATTAGCCTTAATATTAATAATAAAATTATTAAATCAGACAGTGAAGTAGCAAACGCGTTTAATGATTTCTTTTCTAATATATTAATTGCTACAACCAATAAATTAAACTCTACGCCAGGTCTTGCGGAAACTTTTTTGAAATCAAATGTGGATGAATGCAATTCTTCCCTAAAGTTTAGACATGTTAATCCTGATGTTATTGTTAAAACATTTAGAGAGCTGAATATGAAAAAAACTGAAGATTTATGGGGCATTTCGACCAATATAATTAACCATATAATCGATAGTATAGCAACTCATCTTGCTTGTATATTTAACCAGTGTATTGATGAAGGTACGTTTCCTAATTTAATGAAATTTAGTAAAATTATACTATTATTTAAATTCGGTGATAAAAGTGATCCCTCCAACTTTAGACCTATATCAATACTACCAGCTCTTAGTAAAATATTTGAAAAGATAGTCTTCAATCAACTCTTATCACATTTTAGAACTAACAAACTGTTGCATGAGAAGCAGTTTGCTTTCACCAAAGGTAGAAACACAACTGATGCTGGAGTTGCACTCCTTAAACATATCTTCGATGCTTTTGAAAGAAAACAAGATGCTATAAGGGTTTAATGTGATTTGTCTAAGGCTTTCGATTGTGTAGATCACAAGACTTTATTAATGAAATTACGGCATTATGGTGTCTCAAATGATTCAGGTAAATTGTTAGAGTCATACCTCACAGATAGAATTCAAAAAGTTAATGTCAATGGAACTGACTCTTCTGGAGCTCCAATACGCATGGGTGTGCCCCAGGGCTCTATATTGGGACCTCTATTATTCCTAATCGATATAAATGACCTTCCTTACTTCACTAAAGATCTTTGTGAGATAGTATTGTTTGCAGATGATACATCATTGATTTTTAAAACTGACAGAGGTAAAGCTGCCTTTGACGATGTAAATAGTGCTCTCTCTCAAGTAGTACGCTGGTTTACAGCTAATAACCTGTTGCTAAATGCAAACAAAACTGAATGCATTAAATTCACTATGCCCAATGTGAGGCAGGTCAGTACGCATATTAATATGTCAGACGATCATATAGATGCAGTCGATTCCACAATTTTTCTGGGAATTACATTAGACTCCCGGCTCAAATGGGGTCCCCATATAGTTGCACTGTCAGGAAGGCTCAGTTCAGCGGCTTATGCAGTAAGGAAAATAAGGCTTTTAACTGATGTCGAAACGGCAAGACTAGTATACTTTAGTTATTTTCATAGTTTGTTGTCGTATGGTTTACTGCTATGGGGCTCTGCTGCTGACATTGAATCAATCTTTGTGTCGCAGAAAAGAAAAGACGCCGTACGTGCAATATACTGTCTTGGACCTCGTGACTCTCTGAGGGAGATTTTTAAAAATATTAATATATTAACAGTAGCTTCTCAATACATTTTTGAAAATATTATGTACGTTCGAAAAAATCTAAGTTTGTTTAGCTTAAAAAGTGATTTTCATCATTATAATACTCGTAATAAAAATAAACTTGCCGTTCCGAGCTTCAGACTACACAAAGTTGGTAATTCATTCTTGGGGAAATGTATTAAATTGCCTGCTTAGCTCGCACTTACTTCATGTCTTGTAATTGTATTTCCTGTAAAAAAGGCTGACATAGGTGACCGAGTTTGTTGCGCCGTTTCTTCTCATCACCAGCCGATATGTAGTCCCGAAGCGGTGGTAGGGTAAAGCTATATTTTGGGACGTGTATAAGTGCCCAGAAGAGGGCCTATATACTGAATAAATGAGTATTAATGAGTATTGATGATGATTGAGTATTAAATACCTCTCCAGGAGGAAAGTGGAACTTTTCATTGACTACTAGCAAAATCAGAAGGTTTTTGTAAGACGTAAGAAGCAAACAGTTTAAGATAAAACATAATTATCATAATAAAAATGACATCAAAAATTATTTTCGTCTTACACAGGTACAAAAGACAAAAAAACATTATTTATTTGATATATACATCTAACGTCATCGCTTGCATATACATATATAATTAACTAGCAACACACACAAAGACTGAACCAGTTCTGAGCAGTTAGGTATTATTCTGTTTATCTAAATGTTCAAGTGACGTCAGAAGTAACCTTATTTCTATAACGGGTGCTTACAGGTATAATCGATTGTGAATATACTTATTCGAATCATGTATGTGCAGAAGATAGAGACGAAAATACAACTTAAGTACTTCATAAAATAAATCATGCTACATCTGTCGCAGAACCGACGTCCTGTTATAGCACCCATCCGAATAGCACCGGAGCGAATAGCACTTGAAGTATTCCTGTAAGCGCACCTACCAATATTTTTCGCAGGTGCTGTTTGAGGAATAAAATATTATAATAAATGTTATTCCCGGAATAGCACCTAAGGTTTAGTAGCCTTTAGTGTTAGGATCAGGATGTTAATAAATAATGGATGTTAATTGGTCTTAGGTGCTATTCAGGGAATAATATTTACCATATTTTAAACCTCAAATAGCCCCTGCGAAAAATATTGGTAGGTGCGCTAACAGGAATACTGCAGGTGCTATTCGGTCAGGTGCTATTCAGAAGGGTGCTATTACAGGAATACGTCGCAGAACCAATGAAAGGTGGAGTAAACAGGTTCTCGGGTCTTGGCAAAGGTAGTGTGGGACGCCCCACAGCTCGATGGACCGACGACCTTAGAAAGATGGCGGGCAGTGGCTGGATGAAAAAAGCGGAAGATCGCGCTCTTTGGCGCTTTTTTTTACGTCCAGCAGTGGACTGCAATAGGCTGCCATGATGATGATGATGATGATGATGATAAAAGCACATTATCTTCATTTCATGTGCAATGAAATACCTTCCTTTAAAAGACAATCAACAAAATATTAACATCTACAAGACTTAATTATTCATACAGTTATAAATATTATTTATTGGTTGATAACATTAATGAATTATGAGTACTTGCTGCTACGGAGACGTAACGTGACCACAGAAAAGTAATTATTTACTCGTTTATCATTAATTTTAAATTAAACTGGCGCCAGAAAGTTAACATCTTAATAGATAGTCTTTTTTCCTTATTAAACCGTTCTAAAATAAATAATATAAATAGCAGGAAATAAGATAAGATTAATTTACTCAATATTTTTAAATTTACAATATTTGATCTTAGGTCCATCGAGCAGGGGGGCGTCCCACACTACGCTTCCAAAACGTGGTCTCCACTCGAGAACCCGTTTACTCCACCTTTCATCGGCTCTGCGACAGATGTGGCCGGCCCACTGCCACTTTAGCTTGCTACATTTTAGGACCATGTCCATATTATGTGCTTTTATAACTTTATTAAACACTTAAGTTAATAAAGGCAGTTTCTTTATCAAAACGACGAGCTCTCCAGTTTAGTAGTGAGTAAATAAATAATAAGTAAATTTTATAAAAATAAAAAAAATTATAAAACCGACTTCAAAACACTAAAATGCTAAAAATAATCCTAACACTTAAGTACCTAATCAGTTACTTTTGGAGTCGGTGCCGCCCGATGAGAGATTCAATGTTTTTGTTTGCACCGACTCCAAAAGTAACTGATTAGGTACTTAAGTGTTAGGATTATTTTTAGCATTTTAGTGTTTTGAAGTCGGTTTTTTTTTATAAAATTTACTTATTTCATCTATTTTTAGTGATAAATCCTAATCTAACTGCTGAACACCAATTTTATCCCCTATTTTCCTACCCTTAGGGGTGATTTTTATTTTGCAAACTTATATCATATTACCATTGAAGTATAAGCTATTCAATAAAACAAAAATCATCAAAATCGGCTCATATTTGTCGAAGATAGGTAACAAGAACCACAACCAAAATATTATCTGGGTATATATTTGTTGATTTTCTCAAAAAGTTCTAAATCAATTTCGATAAAATTTATATGGGACCACCTCTGAAGTATGATCTACCAAACAAAAAAAGAATCATTAAAATCGATTTATAATTGGCGTAAATCGCGTAACATACATACAAAAAAAAAAAAAACATACAGTCGAATTGAGAACCTCCTCCTTTTTTGAAGTCGGTTGAAAAATGGAAAATACTTACACATGCGTGTTACTATTGACCTAGGGCTAACAATGGCGACGTTAGGTCATACAAGTTCTCAAAAACAATAAGAAAAAGAGCATTTCACTAGAAAACATCTCATTATGCTATAATTTACTGCAACGATTTTTCCTCTATCCATGGGGAAACTCATGCTAAATTATGAGAAAGAAAATTGCCCATAAATGTCATAGAAATCAAAGAAGCCAGTCAGTCTGATGCAACAAAGGCATGTCTTCAAAATGACAACAAAAACTGACTTCTCTCTTTTCATTCAATAGTAACCTTTATTTTAATAGCAATACGTCTATGTAACTTAACAAACTGTAAACACAATTCATAAAATTGCGTTGCATTATACACAACCTAAAATAAACCTTAACACAATGGAATACGGTATAATACGATCGCATTTGAATTTGCAGGGGGCTTGCCACAAAGCACACCACTGCTCTATTTGACGCAATCAAAAAACAACTTTACTTGCTACAAAATACGGTTGATAGTCCTAGTGTGAATTAATTTAGAGGTGTGAGTGTGTATCGTCACGTAGCTTGCATATCGGTTATATCGCGTGATGTGACGTCAATTCTCAGTTGCTATGCGGGCGTGATGAAAACGCGAGACTCCTTTCGTTATGTCGATTAGTCATTATGCTATCATTATTCATGAAGATAATTGGGGATCAGCACGTGTAAGAACGGAACTGTGCCCATTATGGTAGTTGTCAATTGATCCAAGGTTGATCGGAGTAGATCATTACAATTATCTGAGTAGGTAATTTAATAACACACACACATGGATAAGTGACAGAGTAATGTGTGATGTGTTGTATTGTTGCACTTTAATGATTAATGTCTCTAGATATTTCAACATTAATAAGAATAATGTATTAGTATCTTACGCGTCATGTTATTCATGCTAAAATTTATAAGTTGAAATGGGTCGATTTGTAAAAAAAATGCCAATCTTTTTTTCAAAATAAAGAATTATGTAAAAAATAATTCTATCCATTGTGAACCACTAATATTGTAACCGTATGCTTGCTTACAAACACAGATATCTCAAAAACCTAAATATGAAATTTTCGAATATGTTTATTAGTCAATAACTCGATGAGAACAGAATAAATCGTGAAATAGATGGCGCTACTAGAAAATCGTTTCATTTATGTCTAGAAAGTACCGATTTTAAAATTTAACGTACCTACAAGATTATGCACATTTTACGCAAATAGTTTTGATTATTTGTTTGATATATTCGACTTTACTGCGTACGATGCTTTGTCACAGCTAGAAAGTGACACACCAAAGTCGTATCATGTAAATAGTTAAGTATATTTACGCGTTTCAATTCTTTTTGGATACGATCCTAGTCCCCAGGCCTCCCCTTTTTATCCCGCTCTTCAATTCAATTCAATTCTACCAAAATACAGTCGAACTCATTAAAAGCGGAACTTTCTAAGCACATAAAACTGATATACTGCCTTTATCAAATGATTGCTTTCTGTAATCGAACACGTTTTGATACTGCACAAACTTTGTTATATTGGTAATTAGCATTTAATAACAAAATGGCGGTCGAGTCACGTACACGATTTTGCTATCCATGTTCCTAATGGCTTGTCATAAATTTAGTGTACAATTTGTGATGTATAGGTTGAATTTTTAATTAGTCATAATTATAATTATGTAGATGTTGATATTGTAAAAAAACTTGTTATTTATAAAGGAAGAACCTCCTCCAATCAATCTGCATTGACAATAATGACGATCTCCGTAGCCGAGAGGCGAGCATACCGGACTTGATTTCGCTATCTCTGAGGTCCTGGGTTCGATTCCCGGTTGGTCAATGTAGAAAATATAACTTTTCTATATTGTTTCGGGTAGAATAACTATAAAAACACGGAAATATTCACGAAAAAAAATGGATGTAGGCGGTACGAACTTCGCCGGGATAGCTAGTTTAAAATATATAATAAGCCCTTTGCTAAAATAAAGACATGGTATATATACATATACTAATTACAATACAAAAGTTATAAGAGCACCAACTAAAAGTGCGATAAAATACCACAAGCCATTTAATAGTATAATTTATAAATTAATTAAGGTTGTTAAAAAGAACGGCAGGTGAAAAAAAGGCAGATCGATTTGACATAAATTATGATTACTTAAGTGTGTGACTCACTCACTTAACTTTTTAATACATTGATAATCTCAAAATAATATTGCTAGGGAATATTATAAATCATCAGTAAATATGATAACTGCTAACTCAACGTAACTTAATTAAAAAATCATTAATATTATTATATTTTTAATTTTAGGTTAGTTACCAGTTAATCCAACACTTGCGTAAGATACTTAATTCTACGATAATTTGTGTCAATTGTACTTTGAATCAATTCTTTTTTTTTGGAAAATAAAGATTTTGTTTTTTATTTTATTTTTTATTAATTTATATATGTTACTAAGCCATATGAGACATTATTACGCGTCCCAAACTTTATTACGTATTTTAGGACCATTGTATTTTATAGTATTATAAATTAATTATGTATATTATGATTGTATATAGACTTGTAATACTTATAGGGTCATATAATAAGCATAATTAATAATAAAAATTACCATGGGTATATGAAAATCGCGATTAGAAAGCAATCGTTCCATACATAATGCGCTATACGATAATGTTTGAAATAATCGTTTTTCGCGACTTATTTACACTGTGAATGTTTATGTCATCATCATCATCATCATCATGTCCGCCTTTTACAGTCCACTGCTGGGCTTTGCTGCCTTATAAAAAACGCTAAAGAGCATGATCTTCCGCTTTTTTACCCGACTGACCCAGAAGAAGGGTTATGTTTTTTTATCCCACTGCCTGCCATCTTCCTAAGGTCGTCGGTCCATTATTGAGCTAGGGGACGACCTACACTACGTTTGCCAAGCCGCGGTTTCCAATCAAGAACCCGTTTACTCCATGTAGGTATAAGTAAATTGTATTTCGGACTTGCTGTCGCTATCTCTGAGGTCCTGGGTTTCGATTCCCGGTCGGTCGTTGTAGAAAAATAACTTTTCTATATTGTTTCGGGTCTGGATGTTGTGGTACCGTCGTTGTTTCTGATTTCTGTAACACAAGTGCTCAAGCTACATCATAGGATCAGAGCATGTATGTGATGTTGTCCAATATTTATTATTATTATTTGTATGTAGTCTGGCGTGAAGAAATAACTTATCTATCTATCATTAACTTTAGGTAATAAATAAGTTATCACTAAAAATGTCAGCGAAATCAATAAAGTAATAATTACTTATCGATAATTAAATAAAAACCTATTTTACCTCTTTGTCGCATTGCTTTTTGCCCGCAAAATAGCAAATATAACAAAAGATTGTATTTAACAAAGAAACCGTTCTATTCTAAGGCAATAATAAAATAGGTAACAAAGGAACGACTCACCAGTCTAGCCTAGACCTGGAGGTATCGAATGTGACCTAGATAATTGCTATGACTAACACTTCGAAGGCACGTAAAGTCACCTGCTTTACACGTAAAACTATTGTCTTTGATTTATTAGTTAAAGACCTATTGTAGGTACCTGAAGTATTTTACACCATTTATGATCGTCGTCTTTATTATAAACTACCTTTTGCCCGCGACTTCGTCTGCGTTGACCTTACCCGGATAAAAAGTATCATCATTATCATTTCAGGCATCCCCCAATTACTCATTGGGGGGGGATTGCCAATACTCACCACGCTTGGCGAGTGCAGTTTTTTAAATGATTTCGCACGCAGACGCTGCTGCCCGTCTCGTGCTACAGGAATAGTCGCCTCTTACGACACGCCTCTTGTTGGCGGAGGGGAAGTGTATTCTTTTCGGTCGTCCCCGTCCCACGATAAAAGTATCCTATGTGTTTATTTAGTCCACGGTCTATGTGTATGCTAAATTTAATCAAATCTGTTCAGTATTTTTTAACAAAAAACATGCATACATACATACTTTGCGTTTCTAATATTAGTAAGGATAAAATTAAATAAATTACTTTTATCATACTAGCCCCCTTAATTACCTTTACGAGTAAAGGCGAGTTAACCAATTTATTACAATTGTCATCATTATCAAGACATGTCAAATTGTGTCAAATACAACATTTCAAGTTTAATAATCCATAGATTACCTTTATTAATAAGTCGCTAAATTTCTAGTCCAAAAATTGAAATAGCAAAAAAAAAACACTTTCCCATACAAAGCCGCCACCAGCTGACATCAGTTTGTATGGAAAAGTGTTTTTTTGAAATTTTATTTTCAATGTTGGTCCCATAGAAAAAGTTGTTGTATTTGATCACCAGAATCAGCTCCAAGGAGGTTGTTGATGTTTTACACATAACCCTGTACTATATAACAATTATAATTATTTATTTCAAAAGTATCTATTTCATGCGGAAAATGCGTAATTCAACGTTACTTATTTATAACTGAAGCTTGGAAATTGGAAAATAACCTAACCTAATGGCATTCTTTCTGAAAAAAGTTAGAACACACTTAATTTTTTTTTTAATCAGTTTGTTTTATTTGAATTTGAGTCAGACATTATAAATAAATTGTATTATTTTAAATTTAATGTACTACACAATCTCGAATTTTATTTTATTTATTTTATGACCTGTTTTTTAACTTAAATTATAGAAATTAATTATTGATTTATTTTTATTAATTGACATTACCATTTTTAAATTATTATTATAATTATTTGTATTTTAAATGTTTTATGATGTTCTGATTTTAATTTTATCTATTTGAATTTAATGTTGATTTGATTTTATTTTCGTTTTATTTTATAAGTGAATTTTTGTTTTAATGTAATTTATGGATGCTATGTTGTCTAAAATAAATGATTTTTAATTTAATTTAATTTAATTTAAAAACAAACAAATTTATTCAAACATTAGCTACCTACCTAAGGTATGAGTGTTAAATCTTGTTAAATAATCACAAAACTTAACCACGTCACTTAAAAAAACGAATTGCTTATTTCTCCTTTGTTGCTTGAGTATTAATAAAATTAATAATGTAGTTACCTATTTGACTATCACAAAATATTTCGCAACTAAACATAGTATAATGTAATATAATTATTGTGAAATTGTGAAAATACGGTTGGTCTGAATGACGGTATCGGCCCAGCAACAGGATCCGACATGTTGGCGACGCGTGCGCATGTAACGGACAAACTTATGAGTCAGACTTGACCCGAAAAGACCACGTTGCGTATGATAATTATGTGATATTTATATACTTAATATAATAAAATATACAGGGTTATGTGTAAAACATCAATAACCTCCTAGGGGCTGATTCTGATTCTGATACAAATAACCCTGTATAGTGCAATATCAACATTTTAACCTTAAATTTCTTTATTAAGTAATAGGTTTCTTTATGTGGATAATTTTAGTCTATGGCATAACCATTGATACAATGGACAGAAGTCTACATTATTTTGTTATTTTACATCGAGTTAAAGATTATCTGATGGTGATACGTTGCGTATAAATACAAAAACCAGCCTAGACAAAGTTATTCCTTATGGAAAGTTGAAGTAGGTAGCCCGACTTTACTGTATTTTAGTAAAATTTAGTTTTAACGTGTGTATTTTTAGTAAACGATATAAAAAAAATGTTTATAAATTACTTTAGGTATGCACTTCTAATTAATTACATAATATTTTATTAAAATCTATGTTTTCTCATGTGCAGAAGGCATTTCATCATCTTTTTCTTGATGATTCACAAGTTTGTAGGAAATTTGTATTTTGTTATAATATAACACGAGTTCCTAACACACAAATTTTACCTTACTTTTTGGCAGTTAGTCACAATATGTAGGTACGTAAAATACCCGATAGTATTGTTAACTTCGATAAATTATTGCGTAATACAAAATTTTATAGCAAAGAATAGCACTAGCATTAAAATATGTTTGTATCCCTTGAGACAGCTATGCTCGGGATTTTTCTGAAATGAGGTCATTCATTGTCATTCGACATAGAACTAAGTACCTAATCGAAATATAACTCAAACATCAAGCACAGGGTACGTGCTTGATGTTTGAGTTATGTTTCGATGTAGAGCAGCAATACAAAACCATTTTTCTCCGAAACTAGTTAGGTAGTGATTTTCACTTACATTTAGTATGAAATGGCAACTCCTGTCAACGTATGCTCTACAGAAACAGTACAGATACAGATTAAATGGCGGAAATTTTTGTCGAACAAGTTATATGACATTTCTACTCTATAGAATATGTGCTTCAAGAGCTCAAATGATAAGCAAGCTGAATATTCGCTTTAGAACCCCAGAAATGAAATAAAAGGCTTTGCTTTGACTGATTAACTGACAGATCGATGACAGATCAGAATAGATAGGCAATCAGTTCCAAAATGAACCAAAATAGGTTATAGCGCGCTTGGATGAGGTTGACGTGTTCTTATTGAGTGGAGAACGCGACTTGGCAGACGCAACATGGAGCGTCCTCAGACAAGGTGGGGCAATGACATACTCACAGCTGCTGGCAGGGTATGGAGAAGAATAGCCAAGGATCTGGCTCAGTGGCTGCATTAGGAGAGTCCTTGTCTAACAAGGGACTGAAGTGGGATTATAATTATCCTTTAAGACTAAAAACTCTTGGCGTGCAATGGGAGAGTTCTATGACCAGCTGTGAACTAGGTAGGCTTACGATGATCCTTTAATAGGCATAAACAATTTGTGAATCATTGTGTTAGTTTTTTAAGCTAATATTAATAGTATGTGTGTTTGTAAAAAAATGTTATTAAACTGTAACTGGCTCACTCCACGCTTTGGCTATAAGCTATAAGCTGTTAGTGGAGTGTGCAATTGAATTTAAATAAAATTAAAAATTTAATTTAATTAAATTAATTAAATAAAATCTCTTGGCGTGCAATGGGAGAGTCCTATGTCCAGCAAAGTCAGAAGTCAAAGTCAAAAATCATTTATTCAGTTTAGGACAGAAAACTGCCACCTATGAACGTCAATAAGTCTCCTTATTTTTACTGCTGTTGTGGACTAGGTACGCTTATGATGATTCTTTTAAGTCTACAAACCGTCTTTTTTCCAGGTGTCATCCAAATTGGTTATCGATTGTTTGAAAATACACAAACATACATATCGCGTTTTAATTTCTTGTTATACTTCATTAATCGATTAGTAAGAGTTATCGAAATGAGCTTCGCAAGCAATTCGTGCTACTTCTTAACAGATGTCCGATGTACCGCTTCGATTCTCAGTAAAACGTTTCATTTGGGTGTTGCTAAGGCTTAAACGTGATTTTATTTGATTGTTTTATCCGTATAAAGGTAGCAGGAATTCTAACTATACGAAACGTATTTAATCTGCAAAATGAATATACCCATTTATTGTTAAATCATTATTAAATATTGGACAACATGATATACATTGCTCTGATCGTATGGTAAGTAGCCAAAGCACTTGTGTTATAGAAATTAGAAACAACGACGGTACCTTCCCTCATCATGACTCGGTAGTTACCATCATCATCATCATTTCAGCCATAGGACGTCCACTGCTGAACATAGGCCTCTCCCAGTGACTTCCAGATTGGTCAGTTGGAAGCGGCCCGCATCCAGAGGGATGATGTGTGATGTCAGGTTGCGGAAAACCGCAACCTTTACCAGGTTGTCTGTAGTTACCAACGTGGATGCCTACCCACGTCGCGTCTTCTAGTACATGATCGCCCTTCAAGAACCATTCTACCTCGACCATTGTAAATTCTGCGAGTGATGTGGTTCAAAGAGCTATGTCGGTTAATTTGGTCAAGCTAGTTGGAAAAGCTATGTTGGTTTTCTGCTTGGGTTGCCAGATTGGAAACGTACCTTTGTTTTTGTTCCCAGTGAGATATCTATGTTGAGAGTTTTAGTATTGATGGTTTGCTGTTTACCACAGATTTAACCAGGTAGAATTGATAGTCTGAGCTACTTTTAAAATCCACGATCGACATACTTATAACGTCTGCATTAAAGTTTTATCACGTTTTACTATTCACTGCGATTGACCGTCAGTTGGAATTCGCGATTTTGCGACTGCATCGCGTTTTGGCGGCTCTTTGCGTTGATCGTTAGCATTAGAAATCGCAAACGCAGCGTAAGATTTCATCCGACAAAGGAGTGATGATTACGAAGCTGAATACAGTGGATGGAAAAGAACAGATTATCGGGTTCAGTAGTGTGTATTAAGAGGTCTCTGTCTACATGTCCGGCTGTGATTATGATAAGCCATTGGAGATTTAGGAACTCCATCACGTTTCGTCCTCTTGTTTGATATCTACTTCGTCCAATGCAATTGACTTCCTAAAGGTGACTTAGTATCAGCATTATGTGTGAAGAAGCATGTGTCGTTAGGCTTTTGTAAGATGATTATTCTTAAAATTTTAATAAAGAAACAGCAATATTAGTAGTGAAACAAATGAACTAATAACTGTTAATTATACCACATAATGAACTACCTCTCTAGCAACTAATTAGGTGGGCATGTTAATACTACGTAGTCAGTAAGTCCTTATTTTAACAAAAGTCGTAGGTAAGTATATTGTGACCGACCACATGAATACAATGTTGCTACCCGCGTAACTCATATTATTTAACGCTTCCAAAAATAGTCGCCATATTAACAGATACCAGAAGCCATTTCGCTAGATTGGCGTAATTTGCGATATTACTACGAACCAGCAGTGGTAATGTCATTATGAGTTACATAAGTCATTCCGGTTGACTCACGCTACAATCGCACCAAATAATCACTTTGGTCACAGAATATATAATAGGTTTGGTTAGACGTGTAATTACTGGTAACATTATCAGTGATGGCAGCACATTTTATAAACTTACTAGTTTTGCCCGCGGCTTCGCACGCGTGGAAAACGGTTTCTCATACCCTATTATATTCGCTTAGGAGGTAAAGTAAAAATCGTAGCATATGTAAGGACATAGGGAAGGCCCTAAGGTTTAAGCTTTTTCTGTATAAAATTACATCAAAATCGGTTAAGCTTTCTCGACAAAAAGATGCCTATGTCCTTTTCCAAGATCCAATCTATCTCTATACTAAAATTCACTAAAATTGGTTTAGCTGTATAAACGTGAAAACGTAACAAACAAACTACAGACAGAGTTACATTCGCATTTATTACACATAGTAGTATGGAAGTACGTATTACATCGTACACTACCAGAACAACAAGCAAAATTTTCCTGTATGAGCTGATCTCGCGATTTATAGACATTTGATACAAATGAGCGATCAATTTACACTGAAATGTAAATATTTTGTTATGGTGTTCACTGTACACAAGGAAAATAAACGCAGGAAGGAGCTTTGGTAAAGATAGACAGTTTTATGATGCCTAATTATGAGAAACATAAATCTAAGAACTGAAAATAATAATGAAAATGTTTAAGTCATTAAGGTAAAATGTTTTGTAACCTGCATAGTCAGATCATCTGCCGTAGGGACGGCCGTAAAGAATACACTTCCCCACCGCCAACGGAAGGAGTGTCGTAAGAGGCGACTAATTCTTGTATCACGAGCAGCGTCTGCGTGCGAAATGTTATAGAAAACTGCGCTCACCATCCCGCCTGCCAAGCGTGGCGAGTATTGGCAATCCCCCCCGATAAAAATAATTGGGGGAGGCCTGTGTTCAGCAATGGATTCCTGTTGCTGAATTGATGATGATGATTATAGTCAGATCATACTGGATATATAGATATGATCCAAAATGGTTTGGTTTCTTTGTCTGCCTTACTGAAGTCTGATGGCATCGCTCCAAATGAACAGACCAAACTTGCCGCGTCTATCTAAGGCCAAGCGAGCCCCAACTCCCTCCGACAAGATGGAGTGACGATATACGTAAGGCTGCTGGCAGTGGATGGAGAAGAATAGCCGAGGTTCAGGCTCAGCAGTGGACTGACGTGAGCTGATTTTGACAATGATGATAAAAACCCAACTATAAAGGTAGCTTTTTTTATCTTTTTTCAGTCATGTTTCAAAACACCTAAAACTTAGTCTTCTTCATCGTAGTGCTACCATTCCTAAATGCATTGGTTGCATGCTTAACCATGAGCCCATCAAACCAGACCAGAATTTGGCTCAATTTGACTGAGACCTGAAAGTTATCTTAACTTTGTTTCATCATCTTTTTTAGACAAATTAATCAAATTTGTGGTTGAAATCTATTTATAATGACAATATGTAGACATGAAAGAATGTTCTTTCTAGACATTTGACAGGATTTTACTTAGGTAATGTAGTTATGATGAAAAACCTTGAAATATTCATTATTAAATCTTTTCCTTCAAATTTCATTTAAGATCAATAGGTAAATGCGATACATACGTTTAAATGTTAAACATGAATGACTCTCCACCTTCATTTCTTTGTGGATTCAGTACTTTTAGCGAAAACACTTACATCACCTCCTAAAATAACGTCTGTGTTAGCATAATATATTCTTCATTAATAAATTTTTCGAACGGAAAGTACACAAGTAGATAGCATTCAGTTTTTAGGTCTGATCTGATCTATACTCTAAGAAATCGCAATAAGGTTCATTATTCCTTTTGTTTTGTAAACTTTATTTATGCCGATACTTTATGCCAAATGTTCATGAAGTAAGAGTGTTTTTTAACTTTTAAATCGTCAAGGAAGTCTACCAATAGTTTAGATAGATAAGTCCATACCGACGTACTTACCAACGCAACGCTGTCATTATGGTGTTTGCTATCTCTATCTCAGGTCAGACGTTCCGACCATAGACTTAGAATACGCTACTAAATCTATGGTTCAGACTACTCTTGGTAATATTTGTTTGTATATTTATTTGAACATTAATTCACAGATTTTAAAAACGTACAAGAGATGGACTTCTCTTCGAATGCTGTTGCTTCGCTGCAAATTATTTATGATTTAGTCAATTTTATGAGAGTTCGGTATTTGGCAAATCAAGTGGAAGAGAAGAAGAGTCTAGAATTTAAATTTCCGAAATGTAGACACGTCCATGTCATAATATCCTTTCATGATTTCCTTTCCTAGTAAGTCATTCCTTGCGAGATCAAATCAGAAATGAGGAGATCCGTAAATTAACCAAAGTCACTGACATAGCTCAACGGATTAGCAAGCTGAAGTGGCAGTAGGTGGGGCACATAACACGTAGAAATAATATTACTATATAATTATTATAGAATGAAGACCACGTACCGGCAAGCGCAGCGTCGGTCGTCCACGCACAAGGCGGTGGACATACGACCTGGTAATGGTCGCAGGAAGACGCTAAATGCAGGCCGCTTATAAAGGGCCAATCTGTAAGACAATGGAAGAGGCCTATGTTCAGCAGTGGACATGTCATAGTATGGCTATATGACCTCAAAGTTTTATGAACACGAGCTGACTGCATTAGGACATTTGCGAATGCAGCTACACCCGTTGCAATTTGGCAAATACGAGTATTTAGGCCTATTTTCTGGGGTCTATTTTTGATATACTACTAGTATGCACCAGACAAGTTCCTATGTTAACATGGTCTAAAAGTATCATCCTTGTAGGTACCAGAAAATGTATTAACACCCAGACCCGAAAAATTTTAAAGAAATATTGTTTTCTGTTCTGACATGGCCCTCGACTCAGAATCCTTCGACAACAATTTGACAACTAGTAAGTCACGTGTCACGTGTGCCGTGTGGGGACGGCCGTAAAAAATACACTTTCCCACCGCCAACAGGAGGCGTGTCGTAAAAGGCGACTAACTCCTGTAGCACGAGACGGGCAGCAGCGTCTGTGTGAAATGTTATAAAAAACTGCGCTCGCCAACCCGCCTGCCAATTGTGAGTATTGGCAATCCCCCCTCAATGGAAGTCATTGGGGGAGGCCTATGTTCAGCAGTGGACGTCCTATGGCTGAGATGATGAAGTCACGTGACACTAATGCTAAATCGTATAGTGTCACGAGGTTTATCAGTCGACAATTTATTGTCGAAAGGTTCTGAATCGGGGTCTAGAATCGGACAGACATATAAAAGCGAATCACTTGATCCAATTTAGATCTTTTGCTGTATTGGGAGTCGAACTAACAGCCGCATCGCGCCAGTCGTATATAGGATGAAAATTTATTAGTTTAAAATACATAAAGGTTCACTTATTGTACTATTATATATTCTGTGCTTATACTCATGATACCAAACAACTTTGCCCCAGAAACTACTTACCTGTATTAACTTAATTTTGTTAATGTACCTACTAAACTATCTTAACAAAAACGCGGACGGCAAACGTAAACAAAACTATGTTGAGATAGGCAATACGTTTCTTAGACAAAGTTGTTCGTTATCATGAGTATAAACAGACCCTCAAGTATTTCTTACTGGTGTCTCTCCTCTGCGTTATGGGATAATATTTTGGGGAAACTCAACATACAGCGAGATCATTTTTAGGACACAAAAACTATGTGTCAGAGCTATAATAGGTTCGAAATTAACAGACAGTTGTAATGCCAATATTCAAGTCAATGAAACTTATTATTTTCCCAAGTTATACATTATGGAGTGTATCTCTGTAATATTTAAATTTAAAAAGAAGAGCCAACACCCTGTCTCCGCCCTACGAAACTTATAATCCAGCGTAAAATTTGTAAAATTGCACTAATGAAGAAAAGTCTTTGGTATGGCTACGAAGTTATTTGATAAATTTCTAAAACATTTATAAGATCTTGACCCCAGAGATCTTAAGAAAGCTTTTTTTTTTCATTTTTGCAAGTAAATGCTATTATATAATTGGGGATTTTTGAAATAATAGGACATGATGTAATTTAAAATTTTATCAAAGTCAAAGTCAAAAATTATTTGTTCAGTTTAGGACAGAATATATAATATATATTATATTATATTATAATGTAGTCTTTTGACATATTTAATTTAATTTATTAAAAGTATTTTAATATAATGTAATTTTGATTTCTTTATTGTAATGTTTATAATGTTTTAATTGTGTAATATTTCTTTTTAGTTTTAAAGTTTAATTCAATATAGTTAATTTATTGTTAATGTGTATAGTTTTATTTTAAAATTATTGTAAAATTGTGCATGCTAATATGAATTAGCAAAATATGAATGTTCATATTCATATTATATAGCAAAAAGCTATATAATAACTAAATTTACCATGTTTTTGCAAATAAATATTACTTATTATTCTTATTCTTTTTTTACACTAATAGCAATTCACCCTGTATGTAAAGAGTGACATTGCCAAGTTCCCAGCGACCTCATTTGCGTTGATCATCGACCTATTCAAATATTCCTTCAAGCAGGTGTCAGGGCACTAAGGACGTAGGTTCATTATCCGTCTAGAGCTTCTCCGGTTGGTCCCATTTGTTCTATAGAACTTGACATTATCGAACAATTTTTTTTGTTACTGTTTTGTTCAATAATATTCTACTATACATTGGTATATCGATACATGATTGGTATAACGATACATTTCTCTGAGGAGGTGAAAAAGGAAAAATATTATAACAACTTTTCTTAAACTAACGTTGACATTTAAAAAAAACACTTTTTTAAAGAAATCTTAATCCGTTTGTTACTGTATGTATACGTCTATGCCATAAATTTTTGCAATTCTATTTGTATCAGGTGAATTTGAGAATTTTAAGAACTCTGCAACACCTTCCTCTTTCACTAAAGGCTGTCCTCTACCGGAAGGTTGGTTTTTCAGGTTTTTGATGTTGGTATTTTAAGGAGTTCTTGCAATTTTGATCCCCTATCACTCCCTGATTTAAGAGGAATGTATCGTTTTACCAATGACTCTATTTTTAACCGATTTCAAAAAAAGGAGGAGGTTCTCAATTCAGTTGTATGTTTTATACTATATTTTTTTACGATTTTAGCAGCTGATTGCGTGGTTGTAAGGAATGTCATTTATACCTATATTTTTATGTATTGGACAACATCAATACATTGTTCTGATCCTAAGGTGAACCTAAAGCACTTGTGTTATAGAAATCAGAAACAACGACGGTACCACAACACCCAGACCCGAGACAACATAGAAGATTTCATTTTCTACATTTACCCGAGAAAGAATCGAAGCCGGGACCACGCCTCTCAGGTTGTCGCTATTTTGTATACCTTTCCTGTATTTCAAACTGTGAAAACTAGATAAATAGATAGATACTCTTTATTGTACACCATACAAAGAAGTTACAATTTGTGTTTACAGAAAGATGCACAATTTAGGCGGTCTTATCGCTAAATGCGAAACTAGGTGATATTTCACGCCCGAAAACATTTAGCAGTCCTACCACACTTAAGTACTAAATAATATCCGGTATATTACAGCCTAATCATGTAGACTTTCCATTTCGATCTACCTAGACAAATTGCAGGCAGTAAAAAACTGGTTGCACAGGACACGCTTTCTCCTAGGCCATGTAAGGTCAAGTAGATGTTTTACCTAATAGGATAGGAATAATAATACGACTGATTTCGCAAATGTTGGGTAGGCCGTGCATAATGCATCAATTAGACTACTGATTTTAATGAATTTAATTCAATTCAATTCTTTATTTGCAATTAGACATGGCATTTCTGTAGCACAAGACGGGCAGCAGCGTCTGCAAACTGCGCTTACCAACCCGCCTGCAAAAGCGTGGCGAGTATTGGCAATCCCCCCCGATGATAGATCATTGGGGGAGGCCTATGTTCAGCAGTGGACTTCCTATGGCTGAAATGATGATGATGATGAATAAAACATGGTATTTAACAGGTGTTACACAAAATAAAGATCTACAACATGTTTTGCCCAATTTAGTTGGTAGTGACAAATTAATTAGTAGGTACACACTATTATTAAAATTCAAAAGAAATTACATAATATTAGTTAAGGAAACGTACAAGTCCAGTTTTTTTATTTAAATAGTCCTTTACATCGTAGAAATTATTTAAGTGCAACCAATTATACAGTTTTTATTTAAATTGACTATCATTCAAGGTTATAAGATCGTTTGGAATTTTTTATATTATATTTTTACGCTCATAGCCGGACAGTTCTTGTTGTATATTCTTTGATTTTGGTTGTACACTTAATTCTAGCTTCTGAGAGTCTCGTTTTAAACGTAACTTTCACATGCTCTCCTAAACAAATACGAATTATAACAAAAAGACATACATACCTCATAGATGTACAGTGATGATAGACGTAAGTGTTTTCCCAAGAATGACTCGAATACATTTTTTCTGCGTGATAAAGTGTTTCCCCACAATATCAGACCGTAGCGAGGACGTGTAGATTTGACTTGCATGATAAGCTAAAACGACCGTTCCTATATTTTTATATTTTAGTGTCTATTCAGTCTTGTCGATAGATTATTTAAATGTGATTTACGTTTAGGTCTTGATCTATTAAAACTCCAAGGAATTTAGTTTCTTTTAGGTAGATAAATAGATAGATACTCTTGATTGCACACCACACAAAACAATCAGTACAGAGAAACAATAAACTTAGAATGTTACAATTTAGGCGGTCTTATCACTAAGAGCGATCTCTTCCAGACAACCTTCAGGTAGAGGAAAGTTTGAAAAAAGTTAAGTTTTACCCTTTTAAAAAACTATAAGTAGGTATGCTTTTTTAGTATCATTGCAACAATCCATTTTAAAGTAGCAATAGGCAGGTCACATTGTAGAGACCACGTCTTTGCACTCGTAGTGTAGGACGCAGCTCAGCTCAATGGAGCGACGAACTTAGGAAGATGGCTGGCAGTGGATAGATGGAAAAGCGGAAGATCGTGGTCTTTGGTGCTCTATGTGGGAAGCTTACGTGCAGCAGTGAACTGCAATAGGCTGACACAACGATGGTAAGGCAGGCTACATTGCTCGCAGAGTTTACAACCGATGGCGGATGAAAAGTTCGAGTGGCGACCACGAACAACAGCATAACATTAACATCATAATAACCCTGTTTATGGCAAATAAAGAGTTTGAATTTGAACTGTAGGCGTGCGCAGGCCTCCCTACACGCTTGTCTGACGACCTAGTCAGGTTACAGGAAGTTACTGGATGCGAAGAGCCTAGAGCCACTCGCTGTGGCGTTTTATGGGGACCTAATGGGATGGGGTAAGCTATCTTTGAAATAAAACCGGCCAAGTGCGTGTTAGGCCACGCGCAATGTAGTAGAATTGTAGTATTTAGTAGTAAATAAATACCTACTATTTACTACCTGTTTAACATAATTAACTGTTACGACGATCGCTGCGTCTTCAGGTAATGAAAAAATGGAAAATTATTTTTTTCACATTGACGCAATTGCTTGAATAAAAAACCCCATGTGCAGATTACAGTCACAAGCTGGCATATCAATCTCCGCATAAGCGAATCAAATCGGCTTAGCGGTTATAAGGTAGTATAAAGAATTTCGTTTTTTTTTAAATTAATTATTCTTTTTCCAAAAATCACACCAATTATCTAGCCCCAAACTAAGCAACGATAAAAACGATAAAAAACATCATGCACCATTGTTGTTTTAAAGCTACAGGCAACTTCACAGGAACTAAAGTCTGAGATCTTGGTAGAAGCTTGATATCTCTCAGACAGTACACCTTGCCTACACCCCCACCCTTCATTGGAATCTCCACCACTCCGCACTTGAGGATGCCGCATTTGATGTCTAAGTTGCACTGATAATGTCGGAAAAAGTCAAGCCCAATGATACAATCGCCCGACATCGTGTCAGCAATGACCGCTCGTTGCCGGTACAAAGTCATCACCAATCTTGATTGCCACCATCTGCTCGCCCCAAACTGGGAAGGCAATATCCGCCGTCCCTTCGTCCCGAGATGCTACAACTGTGGGGAGCGTGGGCACCTTAGAAGCGGCATATGTATATATTGTATTAGTGTATTTTATATCTGTAAACGATATTAGCAACTGTCGACTTTCGGTCGCCCCAGTTACCGCAGGGGAAACGAGGTTGCGAAGGACCTGCGCGAGCTTCATGTCGATGATTGGCGAAAGGTGGCGCAGAGAAGACCCGAGTGGAGATCCTTATTGTTGGAGGCCAAGACTCCTTTTGGGTCACAGCACCATCTTAAGTAAGTAAGAAAACTAAGCAAATCTTGTACTTACTATGGCGACTAGATAACGGATAAACATACTCAAAAAATATGTACATGAAATACATGACTTAGGTAAAAATGCTCATCACACAAACATTTGCCCCTTGCGGGACTCAAATCCGCAGCCAATAGGCCGAGACAGAAAATTTAGTTTTATACATAGACCCGACCGAGAATCGAACTCGGCTCTTCAAAGATGTTGACACCGTTATGTGTTATGTTATGTTCGAACACCGTCTGATGTAGTGGTTCGCGCTTCGGACTACAAAACCAGCGGTTGCGGGTTCGAATTTAATAGGAAAATGTTTGTGTAATGAACACGAGCATTTATATCTAAGTCATAGATGTTTATATTATGTTTATCCGTTATCTAGTCGCCATAGACAACAGACAAAACTTTTGTTATGAATCTTAAGTGAATCTGGTAATAAACATTAACAACTAAATACAGAAACTTCGCAACACAGTGTCTATCAGCTCTGTCTAAAAAGTGTGCCATGCATACACAGCTTAGGTCTGACGTCACTAGACTGTTGCGGTAAACACCACGTGTTTACGGCCATGTTTCTGTGCCCCGCCGGCGGCGCGGGGCGGGGCGAGCGACACACAATTTAGTTTCGCAACACTTGAATACGGGAGCGGACGTGTTGCTCAACTTGTTTATAAACATGGGTACAGTGTGGGAAGACGATATGATTTTCAAATTAATCGAACTGTTCGAAACGAAACGGATACTATGGGATTGCGCTACGTGGTCTAAAGACTATAAAAACAAAATCAAGAAAAACGATGCATGGGAAGAGATAGCGAAAACTTTGGGGATTTCGAAGCTCGATGTCGAGTGCAAGATGCATACATTGCGATCGCAGTTTGCAAGAGAGAGAAAGAAAATTATGTCACTTAAAACGACGGGGATTGCCGACACTGAAATATCGAAATGGAAATTTTATGACGCACTGAAGTTTCTATCGAGTGGGGCGCAGAGGAATAGTGGCTCGGACCGTTCTGATACCGCGATTAAAACAGTAAGTTCAGCTTGTTAAACCGGTCAAGTGCGAGTCGGATTTGCGCACGAAGGGTTCCGTACTACACGGACACTAGTCCAGTGTTGTATTGTTAATGGTATGGAACCCTTCGTGTGCGAGTATCATAACCATTTTTTTAGTTTCACCCGTTCTGGTGTTTGCTTATATTTCAAGCGTATACCTGTTGCCGTTATTAATATCGAGCAAATACGGCAAAAAAAAAGTTATATGAGAGGCCCAGTTAAATATTTATTTTATTCTGTTTATAGTATTTGCAGTTATAGCGGCAACAGAAATAAATCATCTGTGTAAATTTCAACTGTTTAACTATCACGGTCTTAGCAATAGGGTCCCGTTTTTCCCTTTTGAATACGGAACCCTAAAAAGGGATCTTGGAATACTAGCATAGAGCCTTTATTTTAAGCAGGATGTTGGCTTGGATTTTTGCGATTTTGATCTCAAACACACACACACTCTACATCACAATGACATTTAATATCGTAAATTGCATTGCACACTATCAAGTCTCGGTTGAATTAACTTGGCGCCTTGCCCGTTATCTCCATTGCCCATTGTTTGATAACATAGATGTCTAATCAATTGCCAGTAACATATGATCTTTAAATTTTGTAGTTTCTCTGTTTATAGCACAGAATAAAATCGTACATATCTGTGGACTTAATGCCATGAGGCATTATCTACCAGTTAACTATTAGGATAAACAGAAGTGTTATTTATTAATATGTTCAATGTTTTATAACCCGGCCAGTAATTTTATAATACTCTCCACTTACGGAACTTTTCCATCCATTCATAAACAGGGTGTGTAATTTAATTTTATTTAATTTTATTATTAAGGTACACCGACAGCATATACATTAAAAATACAATAAAACTTTACTAAAGGTTAAAGTTTAAGTAATAAATCGATATGCTTTACTAGTCGATAGGAATCCTTATTATTACTGATCAGAAAATCGTAATTATATGTAACTAAGAGAGCTAATGTTTTTAAGGTTTTTGGAGTTTTAATTTTTTTTTATTACTGGCTTTTGTAAGTATTTCATATTACACCGATTAGCGCAATAGCGCGGTGGTTTGCCTTCAAGGCCAGGGTTAAAGGATACTATGGGTTCGATTCTTGATGGGTCTATTTAGGAATCGGACTTTTCAAGACGCTGTAGTAAAAAAAAACTCGTTATCTGGTACCCTGGATACCTGGTAAAGTCGAAACCTTGATATCCTTGATATTAATTCCTTCCTTTGAACCCATGAAATTTTATGAAACGACCACAAACTAATATATTTATTCATTACAGGCAAATCCAAATAAACTGCTGGAAGTAGATGTGGTAGATACTTCCACGACATCAACGCGGTCATCTCCAGAACCGCAACCAACAATCCAAACTGCATCTTCTAGCCACAAGACGGCTAAACGGAAAACAGATGACAATCTGAACGAAGTGTATGACGTCATGAAGACTGCGAAAAGAAAAATGGACGAGTCCAAAGATGAATTTGACATCTACGGACAGTACGTGGCTTCAGAACTGAGGGAGACAAAAGATGAATACTCTGCACTAATGGCTAAATCCCTTATTAATAATATACTGATTAACATGAGGATGGGCAAGTACAAGGATCATAACACGTGGCCAGTAAAGACGGAATAGAATGAAAGTAGGTAGGTACAAATTTAGTTTTTAGTTTTATTGTTCCACAAATTCTTGTGATTTGTACGATTAAAGTCCATTGTTAATTAAAATATTGCATTTATTTCTACACTGTCGTGAGTAAATGCTTGATAACAAAACTGTCTGGACTGAAACGGTAAAATTTTTCAAATATGCTCGATCCAAGCGTTTATTATGTTCCTAAAACAAGTTTGTTTGGGATCTAGTGCCTTTTTATAGGACTAAAGTCAAAATTACTCTAATTTAGTAGCCGATTCAAAAACTAAAATCTTTTACTTTGCGAATTCTGACTGCACATTGTTGGGCGATGGTAATACGACATGACTTAATTGATAAGAAAATTACCGTTGCCGTGGCCAACATGGAAAACCCTTAATAGGCTGCGGACTCAGGTTGGTCGATGCAAGGACAACTTGTAGGTGGGGCTACACTGATGCGACCAACAACAGATGCGAGTGCGGATCCTCGCCCCAAACAATGGTCCATCTTCTGTCTTGTCCCACGTGTCCGCACACCTGCTCACGCCAAGATTTACTTCACGGCACTGAAAACGCTGTCCGCATGGCAGAGTATTGGTCACATATAAATATTTAGTTGCCTTCGACACGAGACGAAGAAGAAGAAAATTACCAACACCAATACAGATCATTCGAAATCAGCTATTTAATTACACTTCCTTCCAGGAGGTACTTGTAGCTCAGTGATGGCAGCGCTTTGGTAGTGATTACCAAAGTTAGGCCAGGCCACCTACATCGCGGTCGTGATTGGATTGATATTACTGTCATTTATCACAAGCATCTCTGTGCTTCGGGAGGCACGTAAAAAGTTGGTTCCGGCTAATATCGCTTGATACTAGTCGTGAAGCCTAGTCAGTGGATTTAGGGCTTCCTTAATAACTTCTGACAGTAAGGTTAAGTCACTGGCTATACATCACCCTCCACCAATCAGGACTGGGCTCGCGTGGTGGAAAATGGCTCGAACCACCTCATAGCTTAAGTGAGGCCTGTGCCTTACAGTAGGACGTATATAGGCAGCCATACTTTACTTTTAATTAAGCATGATTGTTGTCAAAAACATGCCTACAAGTTCAAAAAACCTATACTGCAGAATGTAAGCAAACAAAAGTAAAAAAATCTTCAATCTTGTCTAAGCGAGCAAGCATCGTCCTGATATCTCTTACACTGGCGTTCCACCATATCATCAACGTAGTAGCGTCTCCCCGGAGTCATTCCATCATGTAACCAGGAACTCACTTGATTATTCGCGGCCGTAAAACCACGCTGCATCATCGCATATAGCTTCCCATTGCGTAACTTATGAGGGGCGGTGCAGACGAGCGGGAAACTACCGAGCGGATAGTCGAATTTAGTCATGTTATTCAGCTGTTTTCGAAGGTAAACTATTTGATCGATGAAGATAAAATTAATGTACTGTATTTACTTTTAAACCTGGAAGCAAAGTTAGAAATATAAAATTAAATGAAAATCGTGATAATTATTTTGTAAGATCTATTTTTTAATTACTGAATGGTGCATTGGTATTCTATTCACAAGTATTGCGATTATTGCATCACAATTACTATTACTCACGGGGAATTATTAAGTTGAATTTATTATTTTCACGCCCATGTAAGGTATTAAGTTATGGACTCTATTTAATACGACCTTTGGCTAATGGCTTCCTTAAGGATTGTAGGTACTTATACTGTACATCATATTGTGATCTCAATTTTAGGGTATAGATGATGAGGCTTTTTCCTTTTAATAGGCTATTATTTATTAGTGCCAGCCGTGAAGAATTCACTTTCCCATCGCCAACAGGAGGCGTGTCGTTATAGGCGACTGATTCCTGTACGTGATGGACAGCAGCGTCTGCGTTCAAAATACAGTGTAAACTCTTTATAACGAAACTCAAGGGACTGAGCATTTTTTGTCGTTATAGAGAGTTATCGTTATATGGAGTGAACAAAAAAACAACCAAATTAACAAGAATTTTTAATATGTATGTCTTAGATAATAAATGCTTATAAATTATTGTTTACACATATAGTCAAATAGCTTTATCTGACGTTTTTTGCTATGCCAGTACTTGTTTTGTATTATTTTATGTATTCTATTCATATCTAGATATGTGGTGGAATCGTCGTGCTTAAACAACAAAAAAATTCTACCAACTTAGCGGCATCTAGGACTTGTTCAATTGTTGGTGGTGATTCGGCTTTGTAGGTTTACGACTGATAATACGATAGGTATGCTTGGTCGAAGACCATCACTTCCGAGAAAACAATGCGTCATACTGCACGTGTTCAAGGCTATTAAGGATAACAAAAGCTAGACCGACGTCGGATGTTTCGGAGCTTCAAAGTCTTTTGTTACCTGATAACATAACATAAACAATAATACCGATAATAAATATTTACTGTCTAAAAATATGAACACATTTCTTCGTAATTGTGAATGACGTATCGCTATAAAGAGTGTTTCAATATGTGGATTTTAACGCAAACCAACCAAGTTGGGCTCACTTCAACGTTATAGGGATTTTATCGTTATAAAGGATAACGTTATAAAGAGTTTACACTGTATTATAAAAAACTGCGCTAGCCAACCTACCTGCCAATCGTGGCAAGTATTGGCAATCCCTCCCGATGAAAGTTATTGGGGAAGGCCTGTGTTCAGCAGTGGACGTCCTATGGCTGAAATGATAATGATCATGAGGTTATTATGTAACTTCCCACCCACGCGCACCCACAGACGCGCGTCTGTCCGTCCCCGTCCCCTAACCGTCACAATCGCACAAATGATTCCAGAATTTACACCCCGCCTCAGGTGTAGTTTACGAGCCGTACGCCATACAAATGCATGGTGTCATACATACGGCAGGTTCACTCCGTTTACGACTCCCGTTTATGGCGGACCTTGGGTGAAATTAGAACCTGATTCCGGAGGGTTGTTTAATGAATTTTTCGGAATGATTTAAGAGGGCATATGTAATTTAATTTCGTAATATTGACAACTAGCAGGAGAAGGAAATTTGCTGTCGATTCGTCGTGTTTTATTTTATTTAATGTACTCTAGGCGACTTAACTGAAGAAATGTTAGAAGGGTTTTGCGTTACTTAGTTGATAATGAAGGTCTAATATGGAAATTGTGGTATTTAGGTAGCAGATTCACTAATCTTAAGTAATAGGTTTATTAAAGTTTTTTTTTTAGTAGTTATATGCAAGTCGCTACCACGGACCTTTCCTCCTAGAGATTATTGGTAAAGTGACTTAAATTCAGTAATTCAATAATTTCTGTTACCAAATTTTTACTATACTTACTTAATACTAATGATTAAAATAATAATCATAATGAGACCATCATTTATGATACGTCATACAGCTGTTTCCTGAAAAGATAAATGTATTTTTAAGACTTTTATTGAAATTATGATACCTCGCACTAAATTGCATAATTGTGAAGTCGTGACTAACAAATTCATTTCCCTGTATTTTTATCAGTGATAAGCTGTTGCTAACCGGCAGTGGGTGTGATAAAACTAAACTCCTGCAGTACCGACACGGTACATAATTGTCGATGAAGTCATTTCATGTTTAATTTATGACATAATATGCAAACATACAGAACACCAGTAGGGATGATGTCTGGGTAAAAGTTTTTCAAATTCTATTTAATCCGTCAGTTGGATTAACAAAAAATAATGGACACATAAAATATTTTTTCTTTTGTCAATCAACCAAAAAATGACAAAGATATAGCGCGACAAAGTTCGGGAGTAGGGTCTCGTAACGTCACTTCTAAGTAAAAATTGTACCAAGACGTGACGTCAAGCGACATTTCAAATCAATATATCTCTGTAATATTTTAATTATATGAAAAAAGAAAAAACATTTGTCCAATATTTTTTGATGATCTACCTGATAGACGAAGAAAAAAAAGTTTGTTGTCATCCCTATTGTCATGGTCTCAAAGTATGGAAATAATATCCTTGAGTTATAAGATGCCGTGTGGGGACGGCTGTAAAGTATACACTTCCCCACCGCCAACAGGAAGCATGTCGTAAGAGGCGACTAATTCCGAGACGGGCAGCAGCGTCTGCGTGCGAAATTCTGTAAAAAAACTGTGGTCGCCAACCCGCCTGCCAAGCGTGGCGAGTATTGGCAATCCCCTCTAATGATAGAAGTCATTGGGAAAGACCTTTGTTCAGCAGTAGTCGTCCTATGGCTGTAATAATGATGATGACGAGTTACCAGGCAATAAATTTACTATTGGGCGTCCTCTAGTACAGTCAGACTCAAGGCAATTTGGAAATGTTAGTTTTACAGAATTTTCCCAAACCGGAAATTGATCCCGGGACCGACAAAACGCCGGGCTACTACGCTAATCGGGTCGTCAAGATAAAAAACTTTCAAATTCACAGAGATAACATTATTTATAATTATTAATTCTTCCAATAATCACATCACAATCATTAAGCCTTAAAACTAAGCAGAGTTACATTGTAGGCGACTAGATTTTTGACTTTTTGACTTTTGACTTGGAGGGCATATTTCTAAACAGTGCTTTCCTATTAATAAAATATTTGATTGCGTATAATATGTAATAATATACTATAGTAGTAAATAAGTGTGCATTATAGTATATTTTTATCCCTAAAAACATTTTCATGACAGGTAAAAAAAATATTTTTCATAATAATTAACTACTTATAGAATAGAGAACTTAAAGAAATAAGAAATTGATTGTTATTTCATCATAGTTTAAGTTTATCAGTGAGACATATGAATTAGTCACACAGTCTCGAACTGTAGAATATTTAGAATTGCCATGAAATCGTGTTCTAGTAATCGTGACTGGCACGTATTAATGTGCATTTGTTAGCAGTTAATATGTCAAGAAAATTAGCTTTTATATTGGAACATTTGTAGGTTTAAAAGAAGCCGTTGTTTTCTCAAACTTATCTCAGTAGCCCTGGACCCATCCGAAAGGGGCAGGTAAAGGTGTGCCCTTCGCTAAGATATAAAAATAAATTGATTCTACCTACTGTCCGTCTAAAGATTCATTTTTCCAGCCCATACGTTATGTCCATACGAATTTACAACAGATTGCCGGAGTCTATGAAAAATGAAGTAAATGATTTAAAATTTATAAAACAATTAAAATTAATGTTAATAAAAATGTTATTACACAATAAACGAATACTTAAATGACAACAATCTAAAACAATAAACGAAATCCAAAGATAAATAAATATTTAAATGCCTAAAAATACTATTTATTTGATTATGTTATTCAATAATTATCACATGATTTCTTAATTATTTTATTCTTTACAATTTTTTAAAATAAACAAATTGATCTAATTATGCATGGCGTCATCCTCTCTGCCCACAATACCTATCTTATTGTTGTGCCCTACAGGGTCTATAATGATCTATTTTATGTATCTAATTATAACACCTGTGTAACATTATAGAATGCAATAAATATATTGAATTGAATTGAAGCAAGTTGCACTAAATAGCCATTCAGCTGTTAGGGGTTGCTCAGATTTATTTTTAAATTTTCGTGTTCGTTAATTAAACTTGTCGTATTTATTTTAATATAAAATTGATGTTATTTACCCCTCATACCCTCTATTTCAAAATTCCAAATCTGTTTACCAATTTCGTTACAGAGATTGGAAAAGACAAACATGGCATTTTAATTGGGACCAATATTTGGACTAGTGACCTGAAAAAAACTATTAGATGTGACATATACTCACAACATCAGTCAAAAGAACCTATTCCCTTTTGAAGACTGTTGAAAACCGTGAAGTGTCAGTTAGTGACAGTTACTTTATTTAGTCACATAGCTATAAATCTGTTACTAAATTACTGTACCGGCAGTAAGATTTTGTCATCATCATCATCATCATTTCAGCCATAGGACGTCCACTGCTGAACATAGGCCTCCCCCATTGACTTCCAGATTGGCCGGTTGGAAGCGGCCTGCATCCAGCGTCTTCCCGCGACCCCTACCAAGTCGTCTGACCACCTCGTGAGTGGACGTCCTACGCTGCGCTTGCCATTCTAGAACCTTTCTGGCCCATCGGCCGTCAGTTCTACGTGCTATGTGCCGCGCCTACTGTCACTTCAGCTTGCTAATCCGTTGGGCTATGTCAGCGACTTTTGTTCGTTTACGGATCTCCTCATTTCCGATTCGATCTCGCAAGAAAACACCGAGCATAGCCCTTTCCATAGCACGCTGTGCGACCTTGAGCTTTCTTATGAGGCCCATAGTGAGAGGCCACGTTTCAGATTAAAATTGTGTAAACTAAGTAAGATAAGAGTAAGATTGTATAAAAATAATGAAGACATTGCCATCGCGATGATTGTGTTCTAAGCGGAAACTGCTGAAAATCAAATATGTAAATACTGCTTGACAACTGGCTGCAAAGTTTAACGAAATGAGTCATTTTGAGAAATATCTTATCGGTTGATGGTACAGTCAGCGGCTGATAAACTTGCTTCATCGTCATCATCATTTCAGCCATAGGACGTCCACTGCTAAACATAGGCTTCCCCTAGTGACTTCAAGATTGGCCGGTTGGAAGCGGCCTGCATTCAGGGACTTCCTGCAACCTTTACGAGGTCGTCTGACTACCTTGTGGGTGGACGTGCTATGCTGCTTCCAAGGTCGTAATTTATTAGTTCACTTCCTTCTAGCAATATAGCAACTTTTTTATGGGACTGGGTTAAGTAAAAAATCACTTGCCTTATTTAAACTTAACCGCCGACCGGCTGATATCAGTTTGTTGTATGTTCCGCTGTGAAAGCTGCCAGGGCTTTAGCCCTCAGTAATAGAGAAAATTTAATAAACAGATTAGCAAGCTGATGTGGCAGTGGGCGGGGCACATAGCGTGTAGAACTGACGGCCGATGGGGCAGAAAGGTTCTAAAATGGAGACCACGTACCGGCAAGCGTAGCGTAGTGGACAGACGATCTAGTAAAGGTTAAAAGAGGCCACTGGATGCAAGCCACTTCCAACCGGCTAATCTGGAAGTCAATGGGGTAGGCCTATGTTCAGCAATTATGATGATTATAATAAATCCCAAGGTCACAGACTGAGTTTGTTGCGCCGTTTCTTCTCATCACCAGCCGATATGTAGTCCCGAAGCGGTGGTAGGGTAAAGCTATATTTTGGGACGTGTATAAGTGCCCGGAAGAGGGCCTATATACTGAATAAATGAGTATTAATGAGACATTCTTCCACAGGAGCGAGTCTATCCTTTCACATCACTCCACATCCACATACATGATTGTTATTTTTTTTAATCTTGACTGTAAGTCTCGTAGCGACAGTGACTCACGAGCAGTAAAAATTTCACGAGCCTGTTATCAACCGTTGGGTAAACCGTGAAAGGGAAATAACGTGTTTCAGCCACATGAGCTCACGGTTTTGTTGTTAAATTAGGTATTAAGCATTTTTTTGAACATACAAATTCTAACTTATTAACCCCTCAGCCCAACAAAACAAGGGACAATTTACATTTTATTGTTACGTGCTCTTAATAAGAAAGCTCGGCATTTAAGCTGGTTCCCCGAGCAATTAAAACAGAAGTTCCTAGATCATGAATAATTGTCATAAATAATAATGGACCAATTCAAATTTAAATGTACAATAAGGCAGTCTTATCGCCAAAAGCCATATCTTGAAAACAACTTTTGGGTAGAGTAAAATTAGTTTTGATAGAGTGGGGTCATACAAACATTTGCCCCTTGCTAGGTTCGAACCCGCAACCACCAGGCTTTGTAGGCCAAGACCAGACGGTCGTCAACATTAAAACAGTGAATATGTTATCTTTAAGTAGAATTCTAGTTATCTGCATAAGTATTAAACCTTTCTCTATCTGCCCTAAAATATTATTAGCTTCTGACGTGAGAACCAAATAGGATGGATCCGGTTCGAACCGGTGCGAAGCGCATTTTGATAACATTAATACCGCTGCCCCAGTCCTTTATCGGTATCAGGCAAATAACATCGTACGAGGCTGATGGTACTAACAGTGTCAACTGTGCTATCTATCAGTACAATGTACTGAAATAATGTTATTAATAATAGAGTCATTATCAGAATACTAATTATATTTCATTTTGTACTAGTTTTCACGTCTGCGCTCGCTTTGAGTTCGATCCGTCACAAGTCTTTATTAACGAACTATGTCACTTCCCAGCTCAAAATAATCAATTAATTCAAAAAACTACATTAATGCCCCACTCTAAAAACAAAATAGCGACGTTGCGCCATGCATTAACTCTGAGGTAACGGGTTCGATTCCCAGTCGGTCAATGTAGAAAATGTACTTTCTATATTGTCTCGTGTCTGGGTGTTGTGGCACTGTCGTTGTTTCTGATTTATAGAACACAAGTGCTTTAGCTACTTATCTTAGGATCAGAGCAATGTAAGTAATGTTGTCCAATATGTATCCTACTAATATTTAAAATGCAAAAGTTAGTGAGTATGGATGTGTGGATCTTTGTTACTCTTTAACGTAAAAACTACTAAATGGATTTAGATGAAATTTAGCATACTTTTTACCATAGCCTGAATTAACACATAGGATACTTTTTATCTGGGTAACGTCAATGCAGACGAAGTCGCGGGCAATAGCTAGTTTATTTATAAAAGTGTGTATTAACTATGTGTTTTATTTTATTTATTATTACCTATTTTATGATTTTTTTAATTAATACGGTCTTTGGATATTGAAATTGAATTAGGTAACACTATTTTTGTCGTATAAAGGTCATTTAAATATTTAATTTAGCATTGTTAATGTTCGTGTTAAAGTAAATAATCCACGCTTAAACAGATTTGAGGAAATCTTTTGTTATTTCCACTGAGGTGACTGGGTCAAGGTAGATTGCGTCATTTTGCTTCGACTTATCAATATGTATGAGAGTAACATTACATGTAAAATGTAATTTAATTTTTGACCACCCAATTGCCGTAGTGGCAGAGTAATCTGCCACAAATGCAATGGGTTTCAGGTTCGATTTATAGGTCGAGACCATTGATTTAAATAGTATAGATACGGCTTACAGAACAAATCACTCTACGCGTTTACCATACATGACACACTTACACCATCTATTAGAACTACCCTAAAATTGGTCGTAAACGATTAAACAGCAACACACCATGCGTTGCTTTCTATTATGTCATACGTTGAGATTATGAAAAAAAAAATCTAAAACAATGTAAATATGTTTCTTATTTAACATATTTTCGACTTACCTGACATATTAAATATCGTACTTTTTATTAGTTGTGCTTGTTTCGTAGTAAATACGACAAATCTTATCATTTTCCTAATTTTAACGTACCTTCGCTTTCGACGACAGCCGACAGCCGACTACGTCACTTCGGTCTGAAGAGGATCACTTTAGGGCCACGTTAGTGGCCAACAGTTTAACATGCGGTCCGCCCTGTCCTTACGAAGTAATATATAAGTCAATGGTCGAGACAATATAGAAAACGTGTTTTTCTAAATTGACTCGGGTTTGGGTGTGGTGGGAGACACCACTGTCAGAATTGATTGTCTGTTACCTCGTAAAACAAGGATTTTAATTTATACTACACACAATTTTTTTAAATAAAAATACGTGCCCAGATGTTTAACAATATTTTTTACAAGCAAAGAAAAACGCACTATATGCGTACCTTATCAATAATTACTAATAATATTGTTAAAAAAACTAGAATAGAATGTAGAATCGAACTGCTCAGCATTTAACCCATTAAGTACTAATTACAAAAGAATAATTTAAACAGCAGTTAGGGAAAAAACTGTTTTCACCAAACGACAGATGCCATTTTTTATTTTATTCAATACGTTTTTTGTGATTTCTTATTTGCTGTTTTCTTTGTGCTAAGTAAGAAATTAACATTTTTTGTCACTAAATGTATTTTGCCAGTGGCGAACCGGGAATCGAACTCGGTACCTACGCTACGCTAATTGAGTCGTCATCAAGTCCTGAACATACATTGCCTGATGATCCCATGGTAAGTAGCCAAAGCACTTGTGTTACAGAAATCAGAAACAAACTACGGTACCACAACACCCAGACCCGAGACAATATAGAAAAGTTTTTTTTCTACATCGATCGACCGGGAATCGAAACGAGACTTCAGAGATAGCGACACCAAGTCCGGTATACTCGCCTCTGGGCTATAGAGGTCGTCTGAGGTCAAACAGATTAACAGCAATACGGTTTTCGCTTTGCTATTTGGGTACCTAGTACCTACCGACGCAACTTGAATGTAATTACTGTGTCTTTTAAAAAAAGATAATGAATGTAAAAACAGTTTAGGTATTAACTCTATTTGTTCCTTTATATTTTATCATGTCCTTTAATAACCCTTAGGTATAATTTGAAACAATCTTATCGCAATTATTATCACTTATCATTAGAACATTCTCGCATCAAACTTCACAGAGCCACAGACATTATGGCACCTGAGCAAACTGCACCTAGACTATACTTACATCCTTATTTCAATGCTCATAGAATTCAAAATCCAACATTCTTTTTTTTATGCTCAGTTGAATGCACGAGAACGTTGCATTGAGAACATTATCAATTCAAAATAAAACTTTAATTCGTTTCTGTTACAGTATAAATTCGAATGCACCTTTACTGCTTCAATTACAAGTCATTGCAAATTAAGTCGTTCGATTTTCAACTTTATTGTATAGTTCTAAAGTGTATATCAGTTTGTATAAGAATTCACCGGTTACCAGATGACGTCAGATCGCGCCACTTGGTGCGAATTATAATGAGCATAATGATCCATGCAATACATCAGTAGGTATATAGATCACTAATCACCGGCGAGATGATGAAAGAGGAAAGAAACATTACGGAAAAACACTGAATAAGCATTTATTTCAGCCGGCAAGAGCAATAGCCTAGTGCTTAGTGTTAAGAAACACTTAATCTGTGGTCCCCGGAGCGAACAGAAAATAAGTAATAGTAGGTAAGTAAAAAGGCTGACAAAGGTGACTGTTTGTTGCGCCGTTTCTTCTCATCACCAGCCGATATGAAGTCCCGAAGCGGTGGTAGGGTAAAGCTATATTTTGGGACGTGTATAAGTGCCCGGAAAAGGTCCTTTCTCCTGATTAAATGAGTATTAATGAGTATTTACTTCGACAAAGTATGATTTAATATCTAGACCTAATAAATGAGTATTAATGAGTATTTACTTCGACAAAGTATGATTTAATATCTAGACCTAATAAATGAGTATTAATGAGTATTTACTTCGACCAAGTATGATTTAATATCTAGACGGACAGTCAAGGAAGCGATCGCTGCAACAAAAATTGTTACAGACCTTGGTCGTTAAATCTTTTCCTAGCATGTGTTCCATCACTGGGGACATGCCGCTAGGCAAAATCTAGGTGTCCTAATAAAGTGTGAAGAAACTATGGGGGGTGAGAAGGAATAGGGTGTAAAGCTCCTCATCCCCCATTGAATAAGGGAGGATCCTTCGACCAGACGGTTGTTGTGTCTGGTGGGCTACTGCCCGACAGTTGTTGTCGGGTTCTTGTATATATGCTTGAATTGCTCCGATAACTTTAATATCGCGATGTAGGATACGTCAGTTTAGTTTGTATGTGGCGAGATAGATGTCGCTACAAAACTATAAAGGAAGACAAGACAAATAAAAAAGTAGAATACCACTGTGGAGTACCTAATTTCGGACCAAACCTGTTTTTTTAGTACGATTCAAGCAGTCTGTTCAATCTAGACAATAAAACATCACATCATTGAATTTTTATTAAATCATCATGTTTGCTAAATTAATATTATTAATATAGAGCTGAGGGAGATAATGAGTCACCCTTCTCTTAGTGTACAAATTGAATAAATTTTATGTACCAACCATCATATTAATAGTCATAACAGTATAAACTATCTAAGTGCCATTTCATCTAAATCCATTCAGTTTGTTTTTGTGTGATTGAGTAAAAAACATTAATTCGGTATTACAAACAAACCAACACGTACTGTACAGTATTAAAGACCCGTTTTCAACCGACTTCAAAAAAGGAGGAGGTTCTCAATTCGACTGTATGTTTTTTTTTGTATGTATGTTACGCGATTACTCCTCCAATTATGAATCGATTTTAATGATTCTTTTTTTGTTTGGTAGATCATACTTCAGAGGTGGTCCCATATAAATTTTATCAAAATTGATTTAGAACTTTTTGAGAAAATCAGCAAATATATACCCAGATAATATTTTGAATGTGGTTCTTGTTACCTATCTTCGACAAATATGAGCCGATTTTGATGGTTTTATTGAATAGCTTATACTTCAAAGATGCTATGTCAAAAGTTTGCAAAATAAAAATCACCCCTAAGGGTAGGAAAATAGAGGATGAAATCGGTGTTCAGCAGTTAGATTAGGATTTATCACTAAAAATAGATTAAATAAGAAAATTTTATTAAAAAAAAAAAAAACGACTTCAAAACGACTTCACTAAAATGCAAAAAATAATCCTAACACTTAAGTACCTAATCAGCTACTTTTGGAGTCGGTGCCAGCCGATGAGAGATTCAATGTTTTTGTTTGCACCGACTCCAAATGTAACTGATTAGGTACTTAAGTGTTAGGATTATTTTTAGAATTTTAGTGTTTTGAAGTGGTTTTTTTTTTAAATAAAATTTATTGTATTTTAATACTATTAAATATTACAAGATTTGATTGTAGAATAATAATTAAAATTTTATCCTGATAAGTTAATACTTCATTTGTTAATTGATCCAAGAGCACCTTACAATAGAGATACATAGTTCAGACGTTACCAATTTACAGTAGATATATATAACTGTTTCTACTGTAAGTAAAACCAATAAAACCAATTTATTTCTGTAAATAGGCCTAAATTAAGCTCTTTTACACGTCCCAATATATTTTTTTACCCTACCACTGCTTCGGGACAATAATGTGGGCTAGTGCCGAGAAGAAGCAGCGCAAGAAACTCGGTCACTGTTGTCAGCCTCTTTTTAAATAGTGTGTTTACATTACAAGATAAAATGAACCTGTGCGAGCACGGCAGTATTCCATACATTTTTATCATTTAAATAGTCATTGACAGTGTATTAACCTTTTTTTATTAAAAACATCTTGACATGCGATTTCAATTCATAACTCATAGGCAGTTCAGCAATGGAATGTAGTAATTTGTTAAAAAAGCGAATACATTTTCCCATAAACGAATTACCCACTTTATGCAGTCTGAAATTTGGAACGGCAAGTTTATCTTTATTCCGGGTACTAATATTATATATTATACTATATACTATAGTGATTATATACCTTAGTTATTTACGGATGAAAGGAATAGGTCGCGCTATACGTTCGTCCGTTCTAAGCCACAGATCCCACGCAATCTCTGATTTGCCTAAACTTGTGAGCATCAGTTTTGCAATAGGGCTTAACAATTTCGTCTCCAGGTTAACTTGGTTTTAGCATATTGGCCAAATCAATATTCTGACTCATGTCACATGTTGTAGGTCTGTATTTATTTTATTTAAAAAATTACGCCTAAATGACATCTAATCAATTTTGTTTTGAGATTCCTATCGATTTTTGTCCATCCTCTGATTTATTTAATGCTTATCATTAAACAATATTTAAAGTGTTAATAAGAAAAGTACTTAGGTATAACAAATAATTTAATAATAATAGAAGCATATAATTATTGTACAGTTTTGTGAACTCGTTTTTCAGTATGTGTTCTCTGATAGCCTCTCTAAATAAAATGATGCGATCAAGGCGAGAGTGAATCCGCGATACAATAAACGCGACCCTACCGCGTCTCTCTCTGACGCGCCGTGAGTAGGTGGGACAGAGCACGCAGCGCAGCTCCGTCCACCACGGCCATTTTGTTTCGCCAAGCGTTGGGCCGCAGTGAGGCGTGGCCACGCCAACTGTTTAGACGTAAATCTACGCGTGTGTTTCCGAAAAAAAATTAACATGTCTGGATCAGATGCCACTGTATTGCGAATCAGCGAAGAGAAAACTGTAGAATTAGTCGAGTTGTACAAGAAAGAAACATGCCTATGGGATACATCTTCTCCAGACTACAAGATCAAAATGAAACGAAGAATAGCAGCTGAAAAAATTGCTACGCTCTTGAATATACCTAATTTTGAAGCAAGACATGTCATGATGAAGTTTAAAAATTTGAGAAACGCATTCTGTCAAGAGTTGAAGAAGATAGCGATCTATCAGAATTTGAATTTGTCCGAAGATGCCAATCAGACTCGGAAGTGCAAGCCGAAGGCACAGTGGTATGCTGTAATGGACACATTCATACGGCCTCACTTACAAACTAATTATTCCCACAGCGGCCCCACCTTGGTTAGTTTCATTTTTTTTTTGTTTAGTATTAGTAGCATGTAAACTGACGTTAATATAAGGCTCGCCTCACATTGACCACAGCTACTAAACGCTATCGCCGAGCAGCGGACGGTTTTATTATAACTTAGCTAAAGCAAAGAACTAGAACTAAAAATAAGTAAATAATCGCCATGAAGTCGATTGGGGGGATCCAAGTACGAAACACATTTGGCAATAAAATTTTAAATATAATCTATAATTCAGTATCATATTGGCCTCGCTGGACTTAAGTATCTGTTCTTATTTAACATCGATTTAATTAATTTTTTTGAAAAAAAAAATACAACAACCGAGGCGTTGCCGTAATCGCATTGTGATCGCACTGTGTCCACACGCTGCGTTTAGTGTGTGACATGTGGTGTTGCTATCTACTTATTTCTTATCTTAACAATGGGCTTTTAACTGTTTGTCCTATTTATAGAACTAATGTCGTTCAAACTGGAGTGCAGTTTATATTGATAGTACATATTGACTGATCAAGCATACGTAAACGAGACCCAATAGAAATTCTATTGTTATGCGGTCTCATGAGACCGCTTAAATGTTAACGGGTTAAACTAAATACAAGAAATATTAAAGCATGTTTTTTTGAATACTTACAATGTTACTATAACAAATATTATAATACTACTTTAATTTCTCTACTGGGCATATATTATAACCCCTTGCCTGGCAAAACGAGACACAATAAATAAATAAATAAATACTTTCCACAATCGCACCAATCATCGAACCGCAAACTTAGCAAAGCTTGTACTATGGCGACTAGATAACGGATAAACATATAACTTAGGTACAAATGCTACTCTGCTACAAATGTACTCATCACACAAACATTTACTCCTAGCGGGATTTGAACACGTAACCGCCTGGTTTTGTAGTCGGAACGCGAACCACTACACCAGGTGGTCGATCATACAATAGTTTTTTTTTACGTGGTCTTACGGAACCGCTCGGTTGCAATTTACTAATTGTCAATTCCTTCACTCACATTACTCATTAAAATGTCTTTTGTGTATTAATATTAACACAATTCAAATTAACAGGTGATCAATGGCGGCATCATCAAACGGGAACCTGAACCGGAACCAACAGAAGATCCAGACGAGCTTTGGGACAACACCGACTCTGTAGATCTCACATCAGAGCCGCCCAAACACGCGGATGATTGTAGCGAGAGTGGAGACATCTTCGACTTGGAAAATAATAAACGAGCGGCCTCCTATAATAGTAAAAGTAACTCCCCGAAACGCATGAAGAGCGCAGAGCTTTTAGCTGAAAGTCTCAAAGATGTTTCTACCCAATTGGAAGTCTTAAAGGATGATATAGCCACTAGCAAGGCGCAACAGTCACAGAAAGTCGATGATTATCACGATAATTTTGGTAGATATGTGGCTTCGTTGCTCAGGCTTCTTCCAAAGCGTAAAGCTCTCATGCTCCAACCACAAATAGTAAATATGATAGCAACCGAGGTGTTAGGAGAGCAAGATGATGATGATTTTGAATAAAAAAGGAAATTGGTTGGCCTTTTGGTTCGACATAGCGTTATTGACGTCCTAGCGATAGGACAACAGGGTTTGAATAAATGATTAACTAAGAATAAGAGATTGACTAAACAATAATTGTAATTTGTTAAATAAAAGATTTTAAGTATGAAGTTGTGTTCAATTACGGAATTCCAAATCTATAAACTTTAAATTTACTTTAAGTCTTTTTACATGTAAAACGTAAAATTTACATTTCATTTTGGGTTTACATGTTAAAAGACTTAAAGTAAGTGTTTTTTTTGGGATTTATGTATTTTATGTTTCGTTGCATTCCGTATTCCAACAAAATCTGTCAACTCGTTAATACATTTGATTTTAAACTTCAGCTGAAACTAACAAACAAAATCTACCTGATTTCACTCTTAAGTGATTAATTAATATATCTTTGTGAAATATTTTAGTGTAATGATAGTGGTAGGTAAGGTACAGGTGAAGCTCCGCAAGAGCACAGCAAACATAAGGAAGCCATTGCCTTTTTACTTATAGTTAAAAATAAAACAGTATAATCAATATCAAATTATTTCCTACCATATTTTATTTAATCCAATTAATGTATCATTTTAATGTAAACTATTTAATTATATCTTATTATTGTTATTAGTCTATGAAATATTTACCGTAGTAAAGCTATCGAGGTGTACGGTTATAATTTTGTAGTCTGTCGTTTAATAATTCGGAATTACAATAACACCTGTTTATTAGAAAACTTTTTTGCTTTATAATAATAGGAAAGGGTTTTTTAATTTTTTTAATTGTTTGGGATATGTTTTTTTTACTATGTGATGTGGGCTACATGAGACATGTTTCATTTTGTTGATTGGTCTGTTTAATTTATTGAGATTTCCCTTTATGCAGCAACAAAATTGGATATGCTTATACAATTTTAATTGTAATGGGTAAAGCCGTAAATAAATTAACCTATACTAAAAATTTAAACATAAAATTAGTTTTTATGTACGTAGCAATCATCGGAACTACAAATCCTTAATAAATAATTCTCTGAACGATATTAAAGTCAAAGTCAAAAATCATTTATTCAATTCAGGACAAAATTGCCACTTATGAACGTCAATAAATCTTGGGTTTATTATACAACTTTTTATCCCGAAAGAAATCTTGCCAGTTGGTAAGAGCAGACAGATATCGTAAGGTCGTGGGTTCGAATCCCACCAAAGGCCCACCAAATAATATCCTTGATATTCATAACATGATTAGTGTTGTAAGAAGTTATGTCCTTCTACTAGCCCTTAAGCGATTCTTTTGTCCCGGCAACAATAAAAAGTTAAAGTCCTGTTTACAAGCCCATAATAACACCGGACAATATTCATTACTTTGCCAACTCGTGTACGTGACTCCAGTCAGAGTAAACTGTGTAAGAGAGAGACGAAAAATACTATTTCCATGTGCCAGATAGAGTCAAAAGCGGGGTGAAAGACCGAACGGGATACAGATTCGCCAACTGGTTTCCCCTGGTTTTTGGTGGGTTAAGATTTGTAAATGTTTTATGGGGGTTGTTTTGTCCCTTGTGGCGTTCGAGATAATAGAATTAAAGTGTTAGTTAAGTCGTTGCTGTTGATAAAGTTAAATTGTACGTGATTTATTGTTAGTTGCATTATTTTAAAATATAATTGGGTTAAGTACATCAATATATTCCAAGTGGGGAAAAAGCTTAAATGCTTTTTTCTTTAATTTCTTAAAAAAACTTACTTTATAATTTTACACTTTCTGAGTTCAGGTTAAATACATTTTTTTGCACCAAACAAACTTACTATTAGCGCAATTATAGCCTAAAGGCACTATCTACTAGTCAACCAATAGGCGAAGCAGAAACATCTATACAGTAGGTACAAAACGAAAAAAAAATCTGATTTTTTAAAATAAATAAATATTGTTCTGATGTCAATGTGTATTATTTTTTGTTTTGATTCCAACTTATCCAAAGTAATGTCTTAATTAGACTAACTATACCTGTTAGAGGCAAGGCGATTTGCCTCGAACGCAAAGGATAGGTACCGGCTTCGATTCGTTTTGTTGTCAGAAACGATTTTGGTATGGGTATTCTGGGAGAGATGCCGCAAAAAATTTTTTTTCGTGCACTTTACACAAGCATCTTAATTTCTTACGTCAAAACTGGCAAGTATCTAGATCATTTGAATCATCATCATCATCATTTCAGCCATATGACGCTCACTGCTGAACATAGGCCTCTCCGATTGACTTCCAGATTGGCCGGTTGGAAGCGGCCTGCATCCAGCGTCTTCCTGCCACCTTTGCCAGGTGATTTGAATATTACTTTTTTACTAAAAGAAGATATATTTTATATTAACAATGGAAAGAAAGAAATGTGAAATGTTGCATTGTGCATCACAGATGCATTTATGCCGAAAATTATTCCGACATTACCGAAAATTAGAGTGTCATTACAGAAATGCAAGTGTGCGTTTTGTATGATGGCTGCACAAAGGGTCATAAACCATTGTCTTATTTTGGCTCCTTTAATATGCACCGGAGTGCCAGGCGGTTTTGAACCTTCATGTACTTGAAGTTGATGCAGTTTTTAGGGTACCGTGGTCAAATTGCAAGAACGGAACACCTTAAAATCTAGTACATGCGTTTTAGACACTATTTCGAGATTACACTACTAGGTAGTCATAATTATTATTATAGTTTTTAGATGTTACAGTTAGAAAATATTTCTGTTCAGCCTATTTGTCGACTGCGGTTGATGCAACTTGGCATTAAGTCCAGCATTTGTATCATTTTAAAATCTTAGCAATGAAGTTTAAATAAACTTAATACTAAACCTTAACAAAATAAATTACAAATAAAAATGGATCCCAGATCGCTGTCCGAAAACAGCGACATGTTGTGTCCAGAAGGCTGGCCGCATTTCTCAGCTGTATAGCCAAACTGATAAATAAATAAGTAGTATGTATATGTAGTTTTTTTTTATTTTTTTATCAACCTTTTCAATCCCACTGCTGGGCAAAGGTCTCCCCCAGACTCTTCCATCGATCCCTATCATATGGGATGTAAGGGATTAAATAACACCAAAAATCCAAGCCATCCTCACCTGCTCGCGGTGCATCCTGCTAAACAACAAACGAGGCTCTGGCGACACACACACTCACCAACCCGCATTGGACCAGCGTGGTGAGTTATGGTCCAAAACCCCCCAACAAACATATGTAGTATTAATTTAAATCAATAATGAATACTCCCGAAACTCTCCTCCTCCTCCTCTCCTCTACTTAAGTAGATCCCGAAGTAACAAAGAGGTGGAGTTCCTTGATACAACTAAAGTGTACAACCAAAATATACAATTTCACGGTTTTAGTAGATATCTGCACGTCATTTTACAGAGGAAACCCTTAAAGTAAGTAAGTAAGTTAAAGTATGATAGAACTACATGTTTTATACCACTTAACACTTGCTCAGCGGTAAGGGACCACCATATATAACCATATCGTGAAGAATTAAAATAAAGCTGGGTTTAACAATGGGCTAAAATGGTCTGGTTCCCTTGTCTAATGGTCTCAGTCTTCAGATGTGTCATACGGACAGACAGCGCATGGTGCCCTCCGTCAAGGTGACATAGCGGATGGAAAATCGCCGAAGGTCGGGCGCAATGGTGATTCTTGGAAAAAGCCTCAGTCCAGCAATAGATTGACGTGGGCCGGTTATAATTATGATGGTGACTAAATATAATCGCTGTTAGCAATAACAATAATTATGATTATTTATATTTATATATTTATATATATATTTATAGAAACTCTACTGTAGATACTTGGTAGGGTGGGTGTGCAAAAATCAAATATTATATACTTGTCTACCCACATGTATGTTAATGTGTAAGCACACTAGTGATAATTTACGTAGCATAAAGCATGTAAGAGCGTAGTCTCCTGGCACAGGCATTATACATGCCTAAAAGGAGACTACCTATATATTTTAAAAAATGTTGTTAAGCAAATAAATATTTTTATTATATTTATTATACAGGGTTACATTGCAAAGGGGTGCCAAATTTAAAAAAATAAGATTTAGGAACAATATAAAGAAGCGTCTTAATCGTTATTATTTTTAATAATCGTATTTACCGAAAAAAAAAACTTTAATATATCCGAAACTAAAGCCAATAGGTCTCTATTGGCTTTAGTTTCGGATTAGGAAAGCTGCGGGGTCATTCATCAGAGGCGTAGGCACGGCGAGCCAACAAAGACCTTACCCAGTGCAGATACGATTTTTTCATGAATGAGTTAAATTATCCACGCCTATGATTTTTAACAGCGGATAGGAATAAATAAATATAAAAAAAAGTTTTTGTTCCTTGCATACATACTTCGATTAAGTTACTAATTCTGAGCCACTCCTAAAGATTTGGCACCCCTTTGCAATTTAACCTTGTATTAATATCCATAAAAACTAGGTCAAGTGTAATTCTAATGACCAAAAGAAAATACGGCTATACGGAACCGGTAACCAGACGGTAAACGAATCCGACTCACTTTTGGCTGGTTTTTAATGTATGATGGAGGCCTTTGTCTGACAGAGGATTTCGACTTTTATTATGAGATGCAACTTGTAGTGTGACGACAAGGTTTAGACCAAACTCTGCTAACGCATTTCCGACCTTAAATGCAAGGATTTGGAAAGAGAAAGTAGTGAAATTTGTTTGTGAAGGATTTGTTGGTCTGCATCGTGTTTCGTTGCACGTACGCCAAAACGTTTAGCCTTGTTTCCAGGGCTGAGATAAAAATATGGGCAAGCGCAAGACGTGATTAAAGAGATATTTGCTTTCTTTATTCATTAAGGCTGTTTTTAATAAAAAAAATTATAAGTGGAAGAAAAATAAAGTGGTTTTAATATTTATTACTTACTAGCTGTCCCGGCGCACTTCGTACCGCCCTGCATACATTTTTTTTTTTGTGAATTTTCCTCTTTTTTTTAGTTATTCTGCTATTCGGGGCGGAGACTAATCCAACAAATCAAAGATCAAAAAATTCGGTCCTGCCGTTCTTAACTTATAAATGGTGTAACTAACCCGACTTTGTTTTATTTAAATAGATGATTTGAAATTTTACTTTGCTGTTTCTAAGCACAAGAAAACATTTGTCAATTTGTGAACTGACAACATAATAATATTCTCTTTCAGTTGACTGTTATATTCTTTGACCTGCACATTTAGTTTTTCTTAAATTAATACCTGTAGTTATACCTATTTGCGGTTTGGGCCATTAGCCCAACCCAATTTCAATACGAAAGTTTGGTATGACGCCATTTTTATTTTTGCAAGAGTCCATTGCTTCGGAGATTTGGCACTCGGCGAACTATATCGGTGTAAAGGGGGCAAACCTGCAATATTTAGTAAATGTCTGCCAGCTATCTATTCTTATTAGTAGCTTATTGATAGAGATTGCCGTGTGGGGACGGCCGTAAAGAATACACTTCCCCACCGCCAACAGGAGGCGTGTCGTAAGAGCCAACTAATTCCTGTAGCACGAGACGGGCAGCAGCGTCTTCGTGCGAAATCTTATAAGAAAACTGCGCTTGCCAACCCGCCTGCCAAGCGTGGCGAGTATTGGCAATCCCCTGATGATCAGTCATTGGGGGAGGCCTTTGTTTAGGAGGTCCTCCTATGGCTGAAATGATGATGATGATGATGATAGAGATAGAGTAAGAGCGTGCAACGTGAAAAGTAAGTAACATTTAGTGGTGTTTTGAGGACCTCCGTAGCCGAGAGTCGGGCACGCCGGACTTGGTGTTGCTATCTCTAATGTCCCAGTCGGTCGATATAAAAAAAAATCTTTTCTATATTGTCTAGGGTCTGGGTGTTATGGTACCGTCGTTGTTTCTGATTTCTGTAACAAAAGTGCTTAGGCTACTTATCATAGGATCAGAGCAAGTATGTGATGTTGTCTAATATTATTAATTTATTTTTTATTTGATCTTTAGTCTAATAAACCAACAAAGATAACGATTTCCCGTCAACCATTCCCTCATTACTCCTCAACCCTTTTCCCGAAAACCATGTTTGCCAATTCCATCTGTCCAAAGCCGATAAATCAAACCTGCCAGTTAAAAAGTCGTTTGTCAATCTGACATTTGGCATTTTAAATGTTTACTCCTTTATTTCCATCCGTCCTCCGTGTTACGTACAGTGTAGAAAATTTGACTTTTTCATCTCTATTATGAAAGGTATAAGGTGCAAATTACCATTTTCCACAGACACGTAAAGTTGGTGCTGTGTACAGTGTCCATAAATAATGAGCATTTCGCCTGTATTGCTAAAGAGATAAGGTCAAATTTAGTAAACAGCGTTATTCGTCATTGTACACACAATTTCACCTCTACCAAATTCGATAAATGGACATTCTTGACATAGATACTCTTTATTGCACACCATACAGTACAGAGGAAAAAAAAACATTTAGAATAGTACAATTTAGACGGTCTTATCGCTAAAAGCGATCTCCTCCTGACAACCTTCACATTTGAAAAAATCTATGTACAGTATGTAATACTGGTATACTGGGTAAGTATCTATCCCAAAAATGGCACGCCAGACAGACACTGAAAAATGTTAGCTTGTTTCAAATAAAAATAATAATAGCTGGTCAAACAAATACCATATCCATCACATAGCACTAAAACATTTCTTTTTAATTCAACCCTTAAAGGGGTGAAATGGTTTTACACTGCTTCCTAGAAAAACCAGAAATAAATAGATAATTTTTTTTTCGATGGTAGAGCGGCAAAGTCCTATGTTAGGAACCCCATAAGTGTATTTTGAGCTCTACTACTAATACTACAAGGTTGATTTTATGAATTCAGTAGAAAAGTGACCACGTATAACGATTTATGGGGATTAGGGTAGCACGACCAAACATTTAGTGATGCTACGAGACCGACGGAGTCGGAATACTAATGCAGAACTCTTGAAAGGGATCAGGAGTTTATTGATGTCCAATCGAGATGTGAGGGACTTGATTTTTTATGGTAAAAAATAAAATATACATAAATGATTTATTTTATTTTATTTATTTGGATAACCAACAAGATCATACACCTTAAAAGCTAAAAGTTAGAAGATTGGTGATACAAGGGATGGTGCGGCCTTAATTACAGGTTGCCACGAAAAGCGCAAACAAATATAAAGTTGGGATAGGGAGGGAGCATAAGGCGTCCCTTAACTTAAAATCTAAAAAAATATGTAACTTAAGCTACTTCATTAGCTGCTACTTACAAAATTACTTGTTAGTAGATATTAGTAGGCGTAATTTCTTTTTAAATGTAGGTAAACTAAGGCTAAATATATCAATATCCTTATTCTTGCAAACAGTGTTATAATCAGCTTGGGGTCTACTAATGGGGGAAAAATTACCCAGCTTTGTTTTAGAACGCTTAGGATTAAACAGCGAGTATCTGGAGAGACGTGGGAGATTGTGAGAGATTGTAAAATTAAGTTTTTGAAGCAGTTGTGGGCAATTTATGTTGCCATTGACTAATTTATGAAGAAATGAAAGATTTAAAAATTTACGGCGAATCTTAAGTGATGTGAGTTTGAAATTAGTTAAACGGTCCATGTAACTATTGAGGTTTTTACACTTGTTAAATTTATATGATAGGTGGTATAAAAATCTCTTCTGAACGCGTTCAATCGCATTGCAATGATGGCAAATATACCTTTAAAAGGAGATGTTCTGTCTGACTCACAATCTCACTTACCGACGCTAATATAGATAGTTAGATTATCTTCATTGTACACCACATAAAAGAAACAAATCACAGGAAAAATACAATTTAGGAAGGCTTGTCGTTAAAAGCGATCTTTTCCAGTCAAACTTCAAGTAAGTACGAGACAAATCCGCTAAAGTTGGAAAGTTGTTATTTGCAATTTGGTAACTTCGCTTAATAATATTATTAATTGACATGTGTACTAGAGGTTTAAATGAAATTAAATTTGAATGTGTTACCTAGTGTTTAAAATTTTAATATTTGCATGACAAAATTTTGTCAAACATGAGCTCAAACCATTTTGTAAACATCAATGTATTACCATGTTACAAGCAAATAAATTTTTCATTTCATTTAATCCTACCGGTTTTAGAAATCGTGATAGGTAAAATTTGAAGAATTATTAGAATTATTTAAGAATGGTGTAAACAACCCTTTGTATTGTATTAATAATAGTTAGGTACTTTAAGTTTAGTGTACCAGTAGGTATTAAAAAGTATTATTTTGGTATTTAATACTTTTATAAAACGTTAACTATGTTTTACAAGTTTGTTATTGTGCATTACATTAATCATTTTTATCTAAAATGACATTTTTTATCACATGTCCGGATTTAAGTCTTTTTATTTTAGATATACTCCGAAAACATGTTTACCATTTACCATACCTATACAAAATGTTCATGTTTCATATTAAAAGTACCTACTTACCTTTCTGATTTTTTCCCTGTAAAAGGTGAGGTGCTTAGAAACAACAGAGTAAGAAGAGATGAAACGAAGTTATATCTACCACTCAATAGACTAAAAATATGTTCAATTAATAATGTTTATTCCAATGCAATTAAAATATTCAACAAGCTTCCTCCTACTATTAGAAATATGACTTTATGTAAATTTTAATACAATCTGAAGAATTGGTTAATGAATGAATGTTTCTGTACTGTTAATGACTTTTTACAAATGAATATTAAAGATGACTTCTAATTAATAATTGACGACTAACGAGGGTATACTAATATTAGTAAAATTAAATATTAAAATTGTCATTGAATTATTAATATTTATTGAATAATGTGCCTGTGTTAAAATGTATTTATTAACATATAAATATTTCTACGCCAATAGTGGCAGAATGTGCTGAACCATTTTCTAAGGAATAAATTTGATTTGATTTGATTTGATTTGAATACATTTTTGTACATAAACTCTTATTTATAACACCTGTGCAACGTCATAATAGAACGTATTAAATAAATTGCAAATTAACTTAATTTTTCAATATAGTTAATCAATATAGGTAGACTGCATTTTTATATTTTAAACTTTACTTTCAGTTTTATACAAATTCCATTTTAAGTTTACTATCTTGACAAAGTATGAAATTCACATTCGTAAGTTTGACTCTCGCCATGAATTAATGTTTTTTTAAATACTTATTTATATTAAAAAATATTGTGGGTGTGCAAACACCATTTATCGATACAGCCATCCGTTTGAGTAATATTTAGCTTTAAAATGCAATTTTTTGTTAGAGTCAAGTGTCTAACTAACGCCAGCGAAATAACGAAAAAAAAACACAATGTATTTAAAATATGATGTATTTAACGAAATTATAAAGAAAACTATTAAAACAGCTAAGTAAGCTTTACAAATGTACTTGAAGAAGAAAATTACTTCGATGACGTTAATTATGTAAGGCAAGACGGTCAGGGTTAATTTTCGTTATTTATGTATAAAGTATGTCATATAAACTGTCTTTTGGGTCTTTGCAAAAGAGAGCTCTTCGGGGTATTTACAATCTTAGACCACAAGATTTTATAAAACTGTTAACAGAAATTAACATATTTACAATTGCTTCTAAATATATATTTATGAAAATAGTGTGATAGTTAGCAAAAATCTGCACGTATTAGATGAAGGCAGTCAGGCATGACAATAAACTTTTATTAATTATCTTAAATCGAATTTCCAAATTGGAATAATTAATTATTGTCAAATTCATAATACAAATTCAAATTCAAAACGTTTAATGCACACGTGGTTAAAATTGAAGTAAATACAATATAAAAGTCCCTTAACATGTTACCCCGGCAGGGCATAGCAAAATAATATTAGCAACTCTAATAGTTACATTACATTTATATAAAAACAATTAACATACAAAAAAAAAATGTATTTAGGATATAGGAAATTAAGGCTTCGCCTCGAAAAAAGTGACATAAACGAATAATGAGGAAAATTCAAACATTTCACGTGGAAACATTACGCTCGTTACAAAGATCGCTTCGAAAGGAAAACAAGTACATCCTATTGATAACAACATACAAACATTGATATGATCAAGGTCTCATCACCTTATCAACATCGACTCTATCGCTTAGGTAATAAGAGCGCCAGCAAACGGTAAGTATACTCCGATCGACTGAAAGTTACGCAAGATCTATTTTAAATCGGCGACATTATGTCTGCCATATTGCTTACACGTTACAGACTGGTTACAGAGTGTTTGTTGTTTTCAGTGTTCTTGCTATTGTTTCCGTATAATTGTGGATTAGCAAGCTGAAGTGGCAGTGGGCGGGGCACATAGCACGTAGAACTGACGGCCGATGGGGCAGAAAGGTTCTAGAATGGAGGCCGCGTACCGACAAGCGCAGCGTAGGAAGTCCACTTACAAGATGTCAGACGACCTGGTAAGGGTCGCAGGAAGACGCTGGATGCAGGCCGCTTCCAACCGGCCAATCTGGAAGTTAATGGGTGAGGCCTATGTTCAGCAGTGGACGTCTTATTGCTGAAATGATGATGAGGATAATTGTTTGTGCTGAAGGTCCCTTACTATTCCTTCGTTTATTTAACAAAGACTCTTTCAGAACTGATAGTAACAGATCTGTTTTGCTTTCGGTAGCCCAAAAACAAAATTTCAAGGGTAAAAGTCGAAAAGGTGTTAACAATTTACTGTTTAAAGTAGCTGTTTAACATTATATTTTTAATAGAATATACCCTTAAAAGAAATTAATTTCAATAAATTTTTATGTTTGTCACGAGTACGACCGGGCCAAATTTTTTATTGGGGTATGCTATTTTGATAATTCCTTATTTCTTAAGCTAGCAGTTTCAACACAGATCCATTGCCTTTGATACCTAGCAGACATCAAACACACTTTTTTTTGTGACTAAGACTGTATTGTGTGTTGTTTTTGATACTTTCCTATAAATCTCAAATCCATAATCCATAGCATTTGTCTTCTCATAATTATTTACGAAAACAAACACTCCGTTAAATTAAGAATTTCCTGAATATTTTGAAGTCAGTTAGACATTTCGTTAGTATAGGTAGACATATAGTTTATTCATAACTTTACCATTTCTAAAACAATTTATACAATATTTTTGCTGACAGTGTCCATGTAAGGAAAAATGATTATTTACTTAATTACATAAATTGGCGACCGCTAGAAATCACCAATGACTCAAGGAATACCTGTCACGGACGTCATCGGATTCTCTATGATAGATTATTTTCTGATGCAACCACGTGTCGTGATGACACGTAAAGTGTGTTTATCATTTTCTGACGCAACACGGCCATGGTCTTGTATGAAGACTGAAATGTTGTTCCAAAGTTTATATTATTTATTACACATGACCTCCGTAGCCGAGAGGCGAGCACGTCGGACTTGGCATCGTCTGTAAGGTCTCGGGTTCGATTTCCGGTCGGGTCAATGTAGAAATTAATATTTTCTATGTTGTCACAACGGTACCGATGTTGTTTCTAATTGCTATAACCCAAGTGCTTTGGTTACTTACCTAATAAGGATCAGAGTTATGTAGGTAAAGAAGTATGTGATGTAGTCCAGTATTTTTATTAATAATATTATATTATTTAGCTTCCCTTTAAAAAATATGTTTTACATTTTTATTCCTCACGCAAAAAACTATGTAAAAAATCTCAGTTTCGTACCGTAAAAACGTCTATGTTCTGTTTACATAGATACTAAAACAAACCATTGTAAGAAACAATAATACTTACTCTACAGTTTCATGAATATTCAAAGAAAATATTCCATTGTTAATAATGTTTTTCCTGTTTTTACTGAAGTTGCTAAATTTAAATAAATATAACAACTAAAATAATTTCATTTACACGAACATTATTAGATTATTTTAAAGGTTGTCATCATCATCATCAATTCAGCCATAGGAAGTCCACTGCTGAACACAGGCCTCCTACAATGATTTTCATCTGGGGGGATTGCCGATACTCGCCACGCTTGGCAGGCGGGTTGGCGAGCGCAGTTTTTTATAAGATTTCATTCAGACGCTGCTGCCCGTCTCGTACTCGTTAATGGTTGTATGTTTAACAAATTAAAAGTAAATTATACTGTAAGCCTATAAGTGTAAATAAGTATTTTAGTAGCATGTGAATACAGTATTAATATCTATTTACTTTAGTTCTAATGTAATAACACTTAATAACCTATGTGTATATCTGAGGTAGGCTTGAAACACATGGTTGGACTGTATAATTTATTTATCGGAGTAATAAACTCTTTAGAACGATACGTAATGATTGTATATTCTTTATCGACATTGATGGCGGAGATTTTTGTTGGGAGAACGGTTCATTAGTTTTGTGTGTTTGATTGCGCATAGATAGATAGATACTTTTTATTGCACACCATACAAGTAAAATACACATGATTTTTACAGAAAGATGTACAATTTAGGCGGTCTTATCGCTAATAGAGATCTCTTCGAGACAACCTTTAGGTAGAGGACAACCATTAGAGAAAGGGGAAGGTGTTGCAGAGTTCTTAAAATTCTTACCCGATACAAATAGGTATCATAATCATAATATATCATAATGTATCCATTGTTTGAAAATCTACTGTTTTGTATTTCATTATCTTAGATTTCTGAGGCTATCCTTTAATACGAAATTTATAACGTAGTATGTTTAGAAAATTTAACGAAATCTGGCACTCAGTAACAGTAGTCCTATTCCTTGTGTGTGTGTCCCATTCATAGTCATTAATACGTTTAATCCTCCTTAACCCTCAGACAAGAAAACCAGACCATTTTTAAGACCATGACTACAAATTTAGTATTACCAGTCGCGGAAGTTGTACATGTTCTGAACAATCCGAAGTAACCTGCCGGGATTTAAACTCACGACCAATAAATATTTACTGCGCGACTACGACCACTAAGCTATCACCTCTGTAGTCATATTCTTATTATCTTATAATGGTAATACCAAAAGAAAGTTTTGAAAATTACGTAGGTCTGTCTGAGCAACAGTAAATAGCAAATATTTTTTTACGTTACTTAAATTCGTAATGGACTATCAAACTATCTCTTTCATAAATGCCTTTAACTTGATTTTCCATGCCAAGATTGTAAAACAAAAAATACAAAACTTTTTGTTCTGCTATCTCTATTCACCCAGACGATAATTACTCGTCACAGACAAAAAAAAACGTTAGAAAAACGCAGCAAAAGCTGCACAAAGACGCATAGCAACTTATGCATAATGAAAACAAATTACTGCTATAAAAACTGTATCGCGCATATTAAGTGCGTGGCGTGATGCAGTCCACTTTGGACTAATGTACCCCTACACCACATACACAGCGGCTGTATCTATCCATCATAACACAATGACGCTTCTCATGAACCAAACAAGAAGTTTTCTAAACCAAACCTCTCAATAGATACCACAAAAACAAAAATCTGCACGAGATGGATAGTGCAATTACAAACACCTAATAGCCGTCATTACAATCAATTAACAAACACGATTCGAGACCAGATTTTCACTTACATGTCTGCTAACATTACCGCTACCATCAACCGCTCATTCGCCAGCCAGTAATGGACCGAAAATAAGTCCATAAATCGGTTTAATAGACCGATAAACGTGGTAGGTAGAGTCGTGCAGCGACTCACGTAGTCAGTGTTCTAGATGTTGGCTATAAAAAAATGAGGAAAACCTTAGCAAAAACTATGTGCATCTGGAGTACGTGATTGTTGGCGTGTCATGAGATAATTGCGGATCTTTTTGTGTTGTAATTGGAACCGGTAGGTTATGACCCTGTTGCAGATATCACAACAGAGGGTGTCAAAATAGTGTCGAATGGTAGTCCAGAGATAAAATATACGTTGCTTCAGTGTGAGAGCGCCCCTGCCATAGCCTATTTAATATTATTCTTTGATGTTACTAATTAATTTCGAAGGATACTTACTTCAAAACTATTTTTCATAGTTTTCTTTAACTTAAGATTGTGAAAGAAAAAATTATAAATCTACTGTGGTGCAATTTTTTAGTCACTAAGATGATAATAACTCGTTACAGACATTAAAAAAGTCAAGTTTGCTGTCAATCAATACAGTACAGTAGATATCTGGATCACCAATAAAACATAACTAACTTAAGGATTGACTTTTTAATGGTGGTAAAAACACAAGCTTGTATGTCCATAATTTATGACGTCTCTCTGACTAATAATGATTTAATTAAAGAAATGATTTAAAATTTATAAAACAATTAATGTTAATAAAAAAAAATATTACACAATAAACGAATACTTAAATGACTACAATCTAAAACAATAAATGAAATCCAAAGATAAATAAATATTTAAATGCCTAAAAATACTATTTATTTGATTATGTTATTCAATAAATTATTCAATAATTATCATATGATTTCTTAATTATTTTAATTCTTTACAACTTCTTAAAATAAACAAATTGATCTAATTATGCATGGCGTCATCCTCTCTGCCCACAATACCTATCTTATTGTTGTGCCCTACAGGGTCTATAATGATCTATTTTATGTATCTAATTATAACACCTGTGTAACATTATAGAATGCAATAAATATATTGAATTGAATTGAAAAAATAATAAAGGTAAAGAAAAAAAAACAAAAGTTACAAAAACTCGCAGAACACACATAATATGCATCGGGGTGATTAGGATACCAGATTTTCACTAGGGAAGCTATCCCCGGACTTACACCTCGTTCCACTCACATTTTTTTTCAGGGACACCCTGTTTTCTCTTTAGTTAAAGTAAAAACATTAATGTAAGTAGGCCTTCTGATAAGCTTACTTTTCACAAAAACCAGTCAAGAAATACGGTAAGTAGGTAAGTAGATACTTACGAGTATTTTGATGCTGAAACATTAAAGATTAATCACACGAGTTAAGATCCATTTCTGTTGAGTCTAATGATCAAATAGTAGATGGCATGGCATTAAGTCCACCTTTTGTATGGTTTTTAAATCCATGCAATAAAGTTTTAATAAATAAATAAGATAATAGTTGCGTTGGGGAAGTAATACCGCACACAATCACACACCTTGTGAGCCTTCTGTATATCCCATATCGTATTTCACCCCCCTGCTGTGTCTAGACCGGTGAAGTGGGTATTGTCACCCGTGGAAAGTTTGCGATGCAAGACTTGGCTAACCAATAGCAGCTGACGTGACGGAAAACACCATAAAATATTTTTTTTACTAACGATAACATTAATTATCTAGCCAGTGCACGCCAACCCGCCTGCCAAGCGTGGCGAGATAGGTCATTGAGGTAGGCCTATGTTCAGTAGTGGACGTCGTATGGCTGAAATGATGATGATGATGAATGACAGATGGCACCTACTTATTTAGTTAAATCACAGATAAAGTTTTCGGTATTACTATTCAGCTTTGATTGATTTAAGTATTATCATAATTATTTTATTCAATTTAATGATAGTTGGCTCACATTTTTGAGTGACTTGCTGATACAAGCCATTAGACAAGATCGTTTTTTAAATTATGAACCTAAGTTTTCTTTCACCGACTAGGAATCGAACTTGGGACCTTTGAGCTCTAGGACTTCAATCTAAATTGAACCTGTAATTTCTGAATTACCTCAGTTATTAATACATTTTGAAATATTTGTATTTCAAAATTATCTACTGGCTTACGTGTCTAGCAGCAGACATTATATTTCATCATGCGTTGAATAACGCTTTATCTAGGTGATAAAGATTTTATAGTCAACAAAATTAATTATACAATGACTGTATGAATGAATTAAAATAGGTATTAGTTGCTCAGACAATTTGTTCAACGGTTTATTTAACATTTATCATATCATAATCAGCCCTCGTCAGCCCACAGCTGGACAATGGCTTCGCCGCCACTAAGCCCGATCCTCGGCTATTCTTTTTCATCCACAGCTAGCAGCCTTGCGTAGGTCGTCGTCTTTTTTCGTCATTCGTCATTCGTCGCTCCAACTTGACGGAGGTTGCCCCACACTGCGCTTGCCTGGTCACTATCGTTTATCGGTTCTACGAGATATGTGACCAGCCCACTGCCACTTCAGTCTGTTTACTCTTTGAGCTATATTACGTTTTCTGTCGGATGACCACATTTTCTTTTATCCTTCAGAGAAATCCCGAGCCTAGCTCTCTCCATAAACTCGCTGAGTAACTTTAACTTAGGGTACTAGTCGCACTTGACTGTCCAGGTCTGTTGATGACAATCTTTCTCCGTGTCTTTCGAAGCACGGCATAGTTAGGTAAGTTATGATAAAAGTCACTAAATATGGTCAGAATGGTTACCCATTCACAACTGCGACATGAATCGCTAACTTTGATAACCAGTAACCACTTTTAAAGTTATACTGCTAGATTCTGAGCTACAAGCGGATAGCGAGAAGCGAGTTTATCGAAGTAAGTACCTTTAAAGTAAGTCAAAATTAAAAAGAGCTAATAAACCAAGATTATTCGTATAGTCGATATTTTGATTTCGTAACGCAATGAAATGTGTTTGACCTATTTGCGGTTTGGGCCATTAGCACAACCCAATTTCAATACGACAGTTTGGTGTGACGCCATTTTTATTTATGCAAGAGTCCATTGCTTCGGAAATTTGGCACTCGGCGAACTATATCAGTGTAAAGAGGGCAAACCTGCAATATTTAGTAAATATCTGCCGGATGTCTATTCTCATTAAATCGCTTAGTACAGAGTGAGAGCGCGTAACGTATTGACATTAAGTGGTATTTTACGATCTCTGTAGCCGAGAGGCGGGCACTCCGGTCCGGCGTCGCCATCTCTGTGGTCCCGGGTTCGATTCCCAGTTGGGTCAGTTCAATAAAACATTTTTTTCTGAATTAGCTTGAGTTTGGGTGTGATGAAACACGCTAAAGACGAGAAATAATTAAATTTCTTACGGAGGAGGATAATAACAGTTTAAAAAGTTATCCTATGTATTAAGTTTCATCAATACCTATATGAGCCATAGCTATCCCTTCAGCCGTTATAGCTTTGTTCTAACACACATCCAAACGCATTTACTTTATTAATAAAGCGGTCATCATCTTAGTGGTTGGGCATCGTTGGCGCATCATAAAATCCTATCTCAGCACGTACCTTTATCTGGCTCATTCAGAATCAATGTACAGATTTATAACACTTGATTGACGGTGAGGGAATACATAATTGAACAAACCTGCACATTCGTTACTGGTCCAAATCGGCCTGGGTCCCCTGGTTTTAACTGATGGCATACGCTGACATAGCCCAAAGGATCAGCAAGCTAAAATGGCAATTGGAGGGACACAAAGCAGAACTGACGGCCGAGAGAGCAGAAAGGTTCTAGAATGGAGGTTGCATGTAGTTGAGGTGGAATGGTTCAAGGTGGACAGACTACCTAGTAAAGGTTGCAGGAAGCCGCTTCCAACCGGCCAAGATTGAAGACATCTGGGGAGGCTTATGTTCAGTAGTGGACGTCCTATGGCTGACATGATGATGATGAATCGCTCCAAATCTAATAACCTTTGCTGCATCTAGAATATGGTTAAGCAAGCGTATCTCGACTAGAAGAATATCACCTTACCATTACATGACGACATGGTGTTGCTGTGCCCAACGGCCAATGGTCTGTGTAAATTATTGTCGGTGTGTGAGGAGTATGCCTCTAAGCATCGACTTCTTTATAATGCTAAAAAAGTCAGTTTATGGTATTTCGATCAAATAATAAGAAACCGATTCCTGTACCTCCAGTGAAACTTCTGAATGTTGAACTGGAGAGAGTAACTCAATTTAGATACCTTGTACACATTGTTACTGAAAACCTATCGGATGACTGTGATATCGAACGAGAGAGAAGAGCGTTAGCGGTCCGATGCAACATGATCGCTCGCAGGTTTGCTAGGTGCACAAGAGATGTCAAAATTACCCTCTTTAAGGCATTCTGTCAAACATTTTACACCTGCAGCCTGTGGTGTGACTACACGCAAAAGACCTATAACGCTCTCAGGGTTCAGTATAACAATGCCTTCAGGATGCTGATGGGGCTACCAAGGTTCTGCAGTGCCTCATCTATGTTTGCGGAAACACGTGTAGATGATTTTTACGCTATCATCCGTAAACAAACGGCTTCGATGCTTGCTAGGACAAGGGAGAGTGCCAACAGCATCCTGTTGGTTATCAAAGACAGGTCATAGTGTTCTATCTTTAAGCACTGGATTCATACTCATCGCCATGGATCCAGGAACCGGTTTTTTGACTGATTCTTACATAGATTTTAAGTAACTAACACAGCACTGTATGGATCGTGATGGTCTGAAATAAATGTTTATTATATTATTATATCATATTATTATTACTCTTAGAGAAGGAGCGTACGCAGTACCAACTTTTATAAATTGGTATTAAAAACCTGTTGCAGTCAAAGTTAACCTAATGAGACCTTATTCGTGGATCGCAGTCAGTAACTTCTGTAATGGGCTTTTTGCCATTACCGTTTTGGTAAGTATTTATTAGCTTGACGGCATCTTATTTATGTAAGAGTCTTGTCTTGTCCTGACCTTCAAGGTTTTGGCACTCTGCCGCGCTATCTCCAGTTTTGGAATGCGAGTATGTACGTCCATGTATCTTGTACGCTGTTGCTGCGTCTTGGTAAACACATTCCTTTTTAGTATAAATTGTAACAAATATGCCTCAGAAAACATTCGAAATAATCCATCTAAATTTAGAAAGTTGGAAGTTAAAGCTGAATTGGTAAATGGGGTAATCATTTCAATACTTTCCAATTTTCCATACTTTACAGGTCATTGATATTATTAGCGATTTTTTATATTGTTACGTTTGCAGACCGCTGACAGGTGATCATTAAATTAATCCAAATACAAAATTTAAGTATTACTTTAATCTCTAAGTGCTTGTTTTCTAAATAGTCTATCGGGAATCGAAGCTTTAAAAATTCTGTCTAGAAAAGTTTATCAAAAAAGTATTGTTTGTGGATAAATAAGTGGAACAAAATTATTATACCAATCATTTATTCATTCATTCACATGTCAAGTTAAGGAAAATAATAATTAAATTTACAAATTCACATGTCACAAAAGAAAAAAAATACTAAATAATAATTTATCAATTCCAGAATCAACTTGGGCTCAACGAATATGTTTTTTAACATGTCAGTCAGATACATGGTGTTTACGACTATAGGCCATTCCTTAAAAAGAGCAACTTAATATAACGTCAGAAACCACAACGTTTACTGAGGGGGAACATAAAAAAAATATTTTCATTAAAAACTACAAGATGACGACCTTTTTTATTCTTAAAAAAAGGTCATCTTGTAGTTTTTAGTCCCATATCCATCCATCCAATCCCATAGTCATATTACCCTTATAAACGATTAATTAAAAATACTGTTAATTACCTCCTCAAAAGTATAATATTATCTCTTGCTCAATACAATTTTAAAAAATAACAATTTCGTTTTACTATGTCAGCTGGTAATTATTTTCTTTTGAGCTTTTAATGTTGGCCTACAAAGTATTGAGCAGCAAAAACTTTCCCACAACAGAATGTGTATTTTTAAATAAGCCCGAAATAGATAACTTACTACTACATACAAGGAGTAACTCAAAGGTTCAGCCATAATTAAGGATAGCTGTAGTTTTGCTGAAATTAAAAAAAAAACGAACCTTCCATACAAAACCTATCAGTTGAAATTAGTATAGGGGGGGGGACTTTTTTTTCGATAGTTTTAACAAACCGTATCCTTAATTATGGCTGACCCTTCATGTATAACATTCACATGCCAGTTAAGGGAAAAAATAACTGTAATAACAAATGAACTGGTCAAATCAGACCAATTTAGTCAATATTTACTAAAGGTCTATCTAATAATCAGATATTATTTACATAATCATTATTCATGCATGTCAAAATAGGAGAAAAAAAAAGTACTAAACTAAATAGTCGCAGAAAATTTCTAGTATCAAATCAGACTACCTCTCAGTTTCCAACCTTTGTCATTTGTCAAAGATTAACAAGCTTAAAAAAAAACGACTTAATTTAATACTACATAGGATACCTAATGTTGAGGTCCGGTATATCGCTGTCATCACGATATACATTTTAATAAGAAAAAAAAATACAAAATTATTATAATTCGAAAACAATATCTATAAATACTAAATTTCAATTTCTTACAGCTATAGTATGACCACAGGTGGTATAGCGGCCAGAATAATGCGCTAGCGCGTCTCACCGCGCAGCCACTTAAGAGGCATTATAGCGCTTGTGGTCAAAATACACGCTCAAGTTGACGTTATGTCTTACCGGAGCCTCAACCTTGAGTACTACACAAAAAAATGTGGTCCATAGACATTATCACTTCAACACTTATCACCATGGTCCAAATTCAGAGGATTCTCATCAAGACATTCATTTATAACCACAGTATACTGATGCGAGTTATATTTCTTCATCTCTTGCTCGAAAAGAATATTGTTAATCGCTTGCTTTATCATAGACTGTGTCTTGTCATCGTGTTTTCTTAATGAGTCCGCAATATATTCCCCGAAGCTGTCGCATTCATCTTTCTTTCTAGACAAGTCGGATCTTCTTAGCAACCGTAATGTTTCTAAAAGTCTGCTATCGAGTTTACTAGCGCTTGTAGATGACACTTTCTCGATGACTCTACGCCTGATCGGCTTTGTGAGCCGGGGTTTTGAGTGGTGTTTCATCCTCTTACGGTAACTGTCAGTGGTTGGCTCTTGTTTGATGATGATCTCGTCGTGAATGTTCTCGTATTCATTCTCCGATGATTGCTCGGACTCTTCGCGTGTTTTCACTTCGCACACCGCTGACTGTGGAAGAAAAAACTGTTAGTTAGGTTTTAGTACTTACAATTTTGACATAAAGTATAGATTACACCTCCCCACCACTAACAGGAGGCGTGTCATAAGAGGCCACTAATTAACAAGGGGAGCAGCGTCTGCGTGCGAAATCTTATAAAAAACTGCCTTTGCCAATCCGCCTGCCAAGCGTGACGAGTATTGGCAATCCCCCCCAATGAAAGTAATTGGAGAGGCCTATATGTTCAGCAGTCGTCCTATGGCTGAAATGATGAACTTAAGCATTGTACCTAATATTTTTTTATTGCAAAGTTGCAACTAGTGGACAATCCATCCATCCATTTGATGATGAGTGAGTAATCGACGCTAATCTCAGGTTTTGGGAAGACCATTTTTCTTGGATACAGGGAGATAAGGAGGTATTGAGTTAAAATTATAAAACAGACTGACTAATTAAAAAGACCTGGCCCCCGATTCAGAAGCCTTCGATAACGAATTGACAGCAGGTAAATCCCGTGACACTAATGTTAAATCCTGTACTGTCACATGGTTTTCCGGTCGACAATTTGCTATCGAATGATTCTGAATCAGGGGCTCAGGCCCCAAGGGACCAGTCTCTTGAAGGTGTTAAAGCTTCTAAGTATACTCGTAATGGTAGCCGCACTTAAGAAGCGTTTAGTATGTCATGCTTTAACATACCTACAAACGATAAATTACCCCCGACTATGAAATACTATGAAAAATGGGTCATCATTAAGAAGGTAGATGAAAAGCGATTGCGTGCAGCAAAAATGGGAATGTTAAGGTGGATGTGTGGAGTGACGAGAATGGACAAGATAAGGAATGAATATAATTATTAGAGGAAGTATGAAAGTGGCCCCTGTAGCAGAAAAGATGAAAGGACACCGTTTGTCTTGGTATGGACATGTGATGAGAAGGGGAGAGGAGCACGTAACGAGAGATGTGAACGACAGAGTGATAGATATGAGTATTGATGGGTGGAGAAGTAGAGGACGACCTAAGAAGAGATGGATTGTGTGAGGAGAGATATGACTGAGAAGGGAGTGAATGACTCAATGACGAGTGACCGGATTGCATGGAAGAGAAAGACATACTGCGCCGACCCCAGATGACCTGGGAACAGGGCAGGCAAATGATAATGATGATGACCCCCGACTACTATGAAAGCGGACACTTAGCTTCTTGTGAGATTTCATGTTTTTATTCGCACGTTTCACATTATTAAGAAAACTTTACCAAAGTGCAGCCAGTCTTAGTTAACACAATAAAAAGATATGGTAGTTTTTGTCACATATATTGATGCTCGCATCTTTACGCAAACATATATAATACTATCCGTTTACCTAGAATCATACGATTTGGTAAGGAGGGTCTTAAAAGATCTAGCACATATAAAAAAACAAATCAGCAATGATAATTGAGTTACATAACATTAATTCGATAATTAAATTGGTAAATTATAGGAGTGTCATTAATTTAATAAAAAGCAAAAATCGTGTCACGTTTGAAGAAATTAAAGATGCCTTATTTCGACACCGTAAAACCATAATCCAAAAATAAGCAGCAGGTTTACCTTCAACAGGGTAGGACACAAAGAGTGTTACGTGGAATACCGCGAATCATGTCGCAGTGTCGCAACGTTAGGTATTAAAAAATCTTGGAAAAAATTATTACAGTGTTCACAGGGAGTATTATGAAGAGTGAACCACCAGCATTTCATCATCATCATTAATTCATCGAGCGCTAAAACAACATTTTTACCTTCATTAAAGATTCATTAAACGTCACATAGACATGACATGCAAATATTATCTAGATAGTTTTTTTTTTGTGCATTTTGGTATTTTTAGCATGAAAAGAAGTGCGTCGCTTTTATTTTGTTTTTCTTTGTTTCGTGATGTAAATTGTACATTCTGTTAAAATCAATTTTATTATAATATACCTGTATAATGAAATTAATTTATTTATTTTTGCATTCTACCAATGATTTTACTATCCCTAATAATAGCTAGTATAGATATTAATCAAACTTCCTTTTATTATTTAGTATTTTAAATGCAGTAATAAAATTTCAAATATGTCCATATCAAAATGACAGATAGCCTTTGCTGCAATATGAGAGCGCCGCGAAAGACTGCGTTACTATTACCATATTACGTGACAGATCGCGACCGTGACCGCCACCGCCCGCATCTGCAGATTCATCGCGGTTTTATATACTTTGAAAATCCATGACATGAGCTTTAAAATAATATAATTTTCGTTGTAGTGAGCCTACTTTATCTTAATATTGTAGCATACTGTAGCTACGCTGCCCATCTCGGATATTGTTTAAAATCTTGTTTTTCTCGTTCGCCATTTCGAGAACCGTTAATAAATCGGATTGTAGTCACTTTCGACCAGTTTTTCTAGTTAATGACAGTGTTTAATTACTATAGCAAGTATTAGGGTTGATACCTTTTTCACTTATGAGAATTATGATATTAAAATATGAGTAAATATAATTTTTTTATAGCAATTAGGTAAGGCAAATTATAAATCTAATATAATATAATCGGCATGACAGTACATAATACAAACAGTATGTAATTTGAAAACTGTCAAACATTAATTTACTCAATGCTTTAATGTGCAGTGTGCATTAGTGCGCAATACACCATTATTTAGTAAATTTTTCAAAGTTGCATACAAAAATTGCAAGAAATAAGACGTTTTAGTTTTACTACATACTTGCAAATTATAAATCTAATATAAATTAGTGGGCACGACAGTACATAATACAAATAATATGTAATTCTAAACTGTCAAACATTAATTTACTCAATTCTTTAAAATGGTAGTGCGCCATTAGTGCGCAATACACCAATATTTCGTAATTTTTTCATTGTCAAAAAGCAATAAATAAGACGTGTTACTTTTATTACTTAATTGTGTTACTTTAAACAAAGCAATTACAAGTCCCTTTTTTTAAATAAAATAAACCATTTAAGAGACTCGTAGCAACCCTACTGAGTGTTTAATTCGGCATTCGGTTGAAAAACTAGATGTTTATTAAATGGAAGGATGCAATTACGGGTTTCCTTGCTCATTTTCATCATAAAACTTGTTTGAAAGCTAGAGATAATCACGTCCACGAAACCACGGGTAGGTTAAACAAACGCGTCATCATCAGCCTTCGGAAGTCCACTGTTGGACATAGGCCATTCAGCGGCTGCCCGCAACCTCGACTGGGTCGACAGTCCATCAGGTGGTAGGCCTGCCTACGCTGCGTCTTCCAGTTCGCGATCGCGTTTAATACCTACCTAGTAAGTGATTATTAAAAACTAAAGACTGTTAATAATATAGTAGTGACATTTGTGTCCTTTTATGTGATACACGAATTGTATTAACTCATTTTATATTTTGGAAAAGGGACTTTTCGGGAATGGGACTTAGGAAGTGGACATTTTGGGAAAGGAACGCTATGAAACCGAGGGACATTATGGGAAAGGGACATTATGAACCTGAAGGGTAGAGCCGATTTAAATCCAAAAACCCTCTCTCTTTCTCCTATCTTAAGTAAATATAATATAAATATAAATATTGGACAACATCACAAACATTGCTCTGATCCTGTGGTAAGTAGCCAAAGCACTTGTGTTACAGAAATCAGAAACAACGACGGTACCACAACACCTAGACCCGAGGCAATATAGAAATGTTATTTTTCTACATTGACCCGATCGGGAATCGAACCCGGAACCTCAGAGATAGCGACACGTAAGTAGGTATGCGTGATTCGACTATCGATTGGAAAGAGGCAGCCTCCGACGACCTTAATCACCTACTTTCAAGCTTAGCACAGTTTGTTGTATTTATATAACTTACTAGCTGTCCCGGCGAACTTCGGGCCGCCCCTTCGTCCCTTTTTCACATGAATTTTTTTTTTTTAATAGATATTCTGCTATTCGGGGCGGAGACAAATTCAACAAATCAAATATCATAAAAATCGGATCAGCCGTTCTTGACTTATAAATGGTGTAACTAACCCGACTTTGTTTTATATAAATATATATGTATATAGATAACTTATAATTAAAATACATTTAAGTAAAAAAAGTAAAACAAACAATTGCTTTAGCTTTCACAAGATTCAAACCTTCGACAACCGGCCTGTACCCGCTAACTAACCACTAGGCCCGAAGGCTGCTCACCGTTAGTTTTTGTTTGTACCAAACCTAGTATTTTCGAGTTAAACATCAAGTAGATGGCAATAAAATATTAAATGTTACTTATGCCTAAGTACCTACTTTATTTTAACACCTGTGTTCAATGTAAACAAAGCAAATGTTATTTCGTACAGGTTTCCATTTCACTCATTTATCACAAATAGAAAACGTTTTTTTTACAAGACTTGTTCAAAACACATTGTAATTTTATAATTAAACATATAATCTTAATCATACCTACTACATGAAAGTTAATATTATAAATAAAGTTTAATGACAACAATCTTTTGAACATATCAACTAAATATACTTACCTAATTATTAGAGTAGGTTTGGCAACCCTATGCAATTTTATACCACGCGGAGTGGTCGCTCTCCCTCACACACTTACCGGAATATGAATTGTGATGTCATCGTTGGACGACTCCAAGTGATTCGGTAGAAAACTCAAGTGCTTATACAAAAACCACGTGCTCCTCCCCCCGCACCGCACCTTCCCCTTCTCGCGTCTATGTGAAGCGAACACCGAATTCAATTTCTTCCGCAAATCCGCTATGTCGCACTCGAAGGAGATCGCTAGCTCCGACCACGCTTCGTATTTTGCTGATGGCACTCTATACAACTCGTGCTGAGCGTCCCACAGCTCAGGCCTTTGTTTATATTCGTTTATTAAACGAATAACAAGATCATTCGTCCACTCTACCTCTGACATATTGATGGATGTCACGTATGTCACAAATCACAATAACACGTCAGTGAAAAGAGTTTTCAGTTGCTATTCACAAATGAGTTCCGTGTTTGAAATAAGAATGCGGCGGGCGGTAGAGAGCGCGCGAACACGCATTCGGTACGTGCTCGCTCGTGCGCGGTCCGAGCGTGAACTGCGGGAGACGAGGCTCGTTCGGCCGTCGTTCGGGTTGCGCTCGGGTGCGTTCGGGGCTCGCTCGGCGGCGGCGTTCGATGTTCGGTGACGTGTAATACAGGGAGGCCGGGTTTATCACGCGTTAATTTATCACAAACATTCGTTTGCGAACGCTCACATTATGTAGATATATTTTGAATTAAAATTGAATTGTTTAACCTCATTGATACTTTTTTAGATACAAGAATGCTTTCAGCGGATTTAGATAGTTGTTTTCAAAATGGCGTTTGTCATAGCCGTATGAAAGTTTGATAAGAGATCCGATAAGTCTTGGCCTGTCTTGGCATACCTACTTGTTTTGTGAATAACAAGCTTGGCTATTCTTACTCTTTGTAATTTCTTGTTTTTCCAAGTTAGACAATTTATGTAAATTAAATGAATATTCATTTGTTTACTACTTTCATATGAATAATTGCTGGTACGTAGTTGTTCACTTTTAGTTTTTCGTAATAAATTATTCATCCATTAGACCTTCTAAACAATTGACATGCCTAATATGTAAATTGGCAAGGAAATAAAGTTAATAGAACATCGATTTTATCTGTTATTATGAAAATAACTAACTACCTTACCGGTGGTAATATCCGACTATTAATTAGTAAGATATTTAATAATTAGGTACACGCAACCAACAAAAAGCCAGCGGACATACATCTAAAATCAGTAGGATACCAACTTTCTAACTTAACAACCAACAATTTAAACTAGACCCTCACATTACATACATCTGCAACAAACTTTCAGTCCTATCTATACTGGATGCACGCCCATCTTATCAAAACCCTTTATCTTACGCTACTATGGTACAATCAGAGATCAAGATATACCGGGCACAATTTGCTAGAGTCGAGCGGTCCTTTTAACGACCAACACATCTTGATCTCTGAGTTCTCGAGAAGGTGTACTGAAGTGGTACTTTCTTATAGGTCAAGTCACTGGCCAGTCCCATTGAATGGAGAGGGTACAGTCGAGGTAGGAAGTTACTGAACACTTTGAGTTTTATGTCATTACACATAAGGTAGGTTTTAGGGATAGGTTCATAAGTTTTTCTGTATATGAATGGAGGGCGAGAGTGCACACCCTCTCTGAGTTTGTCCAAGGGCAGGTTGAATTCAATTAATGAAATTCTATTTTGAGAGGGTATCGTTTATCGTTAAACTTTCGTTTAATTATAAACGGTTGCTTTGTATTTATTAGAGTGGGACAGATGTATATTTGCTGAACTGTTCACATCATCATCATTTCAGCCATAGGACGTCCACTGCTGAACATAGGCCTCCCCCAGTGACTTCGAGATTGGCCGGTTGAAAGCGACTCGCATCCAGCGGCTTCCTGCAACCTTTACCAGGTCGTCTGTCCACCTTGTAGGTGGACGTCCAACGCTGCGCTTGCCGGTACGTGGCCTCCATTCTAGAACCTTTCTGCCCCATGGGCCGTCAGTTCTGTTCACATAACCAAATTAATTAGGAGTTCTATTCACAGTAATTTAGGGAGATAAGTCTTCGATTATAGACATAAAGATAGTCTTATTAAATGTTTAAATTTATTAAACAATATTTGATTAATTAAAGACATTTATGAAATATTTACTCAAAAATTAGGACATATTTATAAGTAATTCTTAAATGTCTTCGAAATTTTGGCCATACTTCTTAAAATAATAAACTCTACATTTTGTAGAGTTAATTATTTTATTATTTTCATTTACTTTAAAAAACACATTTCAACATTACATAACATAAATAAGGTACTAACTTACAACATCAACATACTTTTTTTTTCTTGGAATAATTGAGTAATTTTTAACTCAATCACAATGATGGTAATTAATAATAAAATATAAGATGTTTACACTTACTCAGTAAATACCAAATGACCCATAATTTGATTGTATTGAATAACGTTTAGATCGAATATTTATGTGTATTAATAACAATGATTATGTGCAATAAAAACACCAAAGTTAAAACAATCTATATACATAAAACAAATTCGGGTTATTTACACCATTTATAACTCCAGAACGGCTGAACCGAAATTTATGATCTTTGATTTGTTGAATTTGTCTCCGCCCCGAATAGTAGAATAACTATTAAAAACACGGAAATATTCACGAAAAACAAAATGTAGGGTCGCCGGGCGGTACATAGTTTTTCATAAAAATGGATTTAGCGGCTGAATCTAGTTTAGATGCCATAAAAATACTATAACTTGGGTATTATCAAAACCTTTTACGTAGCAAATATTAACTCACAAAAACAGTTCCCGCATAATCGAACCAAAACCGTCGATTCACGCGTCATAAAGTTTGTAAAAAGAAGTCGATCCCCGTCAATTTGACGCACTTTATGCCGACATAAAGTGGCATTAGATAACTGTGCGTTATGCAATGGAAACCGTCATTCCGTGTCATTCGCCAGAATCGTCATAACTTAAAAACAATATGGAGAGGGAAAGAAAGATTATGTCAAATACGCGGTTCCGAGTAGTGATGGGAAACAAATGTATGTCGATATCGATAATAAGTCCAACTTAAGACACTTGAGAGTTTGTCCTTTATGTAGCAGAAGTAAAACAACAGTACAGATTGCTTTTGACGAATGATTTTGTTTTTTGGACTAATTGCTCTTTTTTAATAAATATACAGATTGTTTCTACTAAAAACATTCAAGATGTAAACTCAAATTGAAGGAAACTTAATTCGGTCTTTAAGACCTTTTTTAATTTCCAAGGCTTTTTATTTCCAATATGATGGTAAAATTGACTTTGTTTTTAAAATAAATGGAACCATTTATGACTGCATAGTTGAATTTCCACTTTTTTTTAAAAGAAAAACAAAGTATTTATCGATAACTAACATTAGAAATGAAAACTATCGACAGAAATTCCACCCCTATCACCCCAAGTAGTACCTATGGACTTATACGCACTTATCTCGGCGAGATTACCGCGCGGGCCCGGCTTCGATCCCGGCTATCGCCAACAAAGAGCGCTTGTGACGTACAATTTACGAGACACTTTTACGAGTGCAAAATACGTGGGACACGGTTTACGACCACCCTGTATAATAAGGGTGAGCAGTATATGCAGAATCGGCAGATGTGATCAGATTTTTTAAGATATAGTAGAAGTGTGTTTTTACTTTTTATAAAGATACTAAAAGGTGGGCTGAATTGAATGCTTAATTATTTAAAGAATCATTTTTACTCATTTGTAAGCTTAGGTTACTACCATTAAAAAATATGGTATCCATTGCACATTGTTTACAGTAAATAATTATTTTTGATTTTTCTACTAATTTAGCAGATTTAATTAATTAAACAGCAATAATTTATTTTTATTTATTAATTTTCTAGCCAATAACGTTATTCTTCTTCTTTCTTTTTTGACAGCTAACTGTATGGGTTATCTGTCAAAAAAAGTGCCAGACAGGTAATCCGGAACTTATCAGCAAGTGGTGAAAGTGGCCCTAAGTGTCACCAAAGTTGGCTCAGAATTATAGTGCGATATATATTTTTTTATTACACACACTACGAATTCACGTCCTTAACAAAAAAAAAATAATAATTGAAAATAATGCCAGTTACTTTAAGCTGTCTGTAGCTTCTGATTTCCCCCGAGTTACTACGAAGTAAAAAGTTAGGGTAGGTTTAGTGCACATCAATGGGGCGCGATGCCGGGGGCGCCATTCAACGCATTACTAGATAGGGCTGAATACGTCATTTCTTTTGTGCAGGGCTTATGTACTACCGCTATTATATTAATTAAAGCCCCAGCTTAACGTTTACTATACATAAAAATATATTAGGTAGATACTAATTGACCCGACAAACCTTGTTTCGTCTAAATTAGACAGTCAGATGTTAATCATATTCGAGTATTTAGCAAAAATACATAGAAATGCCGTGCCGTGTGGGGACGGCCGTAAAGAATACATTTCCCCACCACCAATAGGAGGCGTGTCGTAAGAGGCGACTAATTTATGTAGCACGAGACGGGCAGCAGCGTCTGCGAGCGAAATATTATAAAAAACTGCGCTCACCAACCCGCCTGCCAAGCGTGGCGAGTATTGGCAATCCCCCCTTTTCCCCCCTTTTCGGGGAGGCCTATGTTCAGTGGATGTCCTACGGCTGAAATGATGATGATGACTACAAAAATAAATACTTTTTACGAGTTTTAAAATTTTTCTTTGCTTGTTTAGTAGTTCGCGCTCCAGACTACAAAGCCGGGTCGTGGGTTCGCGTCCCACAAGTAGCAAGTATTTGTGTTATAGGCACGAGTATAAATTATTAAGTCATTTGCATAATAATTAAATGTTTAAAAGTATGTCTATCCATTAACTTTTTGCCATAATAAAAACTCTTCAGTTCAAAGCTAGATAATTGGCCTTAAATCATAAGATTATTCATTTATTTTTATATAAGCACGGAAAAAATATTTTTGTTTAGAAATTTTCTACTTTTCAATTATTTTTATAACAGCAACCCTATATTAAATGATATAAGGGGAGCCAACTCTTATTACGAGTGCTGTTTCGGCGAAAATTAGCTTTCGCTGAAGAAGGCCGAATGCCTGACGAATTACGCGATACGAAATTATGCTCCAGTTTTACGACGACGTCGTAGTTAACTGAAAATTACGAAGGGAGATTTTGACCTTACGAGTTGAATGAGTCTCAACATTCCCAACGTAAATAATAAATACTATATACATCTATGAAATACTATATACAAATAAAAACTACGAAAATAGAGAATTATAAAAATGGTTCTCGTGGTAGGTTACCCAAGATGCTGGCAGCGTTACCTCGCTGGATTGCGATGCTTAGTCGCTGTGCGAGGTAGCTGCCAGCCCTTGGGTCCCCACTGGTGTCAACTAATTTTTTGACAATCTAATGCTGAGCGGGCACCTTTTCGACACAATATCTAATTTATATTGTTTTGTGTATTATTATATTATTTTCTCTTGTGTGTCGAATAAACGTTTCTTTCTTTCTTTCTTTCTTTCAATCTCTTTATATAAAGAGTGAGCGTTGGGACCCCACGGACCTAGTGTTTCGACGCCAAAAGGTTAAAAAAAGTAATTCGCGCTGATTTGCCTATATTTTTTTTCATCCTAGGAATTAAAAATTGCAATAAAATAGAAGCGTGTTCCACAGAAAGAGAGACAGCAGCACAGAACAGAGAGCAGTGTTAATAATCGAAGAATCGTAGTTATTCGAGTTTGGGTCAACTCAGGAAACAATCTTTTCTTTTTTGTATTTATATTTCTGTGCCAAAACAAGGTCGCTCAGCATAAGGCAAGCCAGACGATAAAACTAATATTCTGGAGCCTTGGGCTCTGAAACATTCGAAATTCACTGAACCATTCATCATATGGGCGGGGCACATAGCACGTAGAACTGACGGCCGATGGGGCTGAAAGGTTCTGGAATGGAGGTCACGTACCGGCAAGCGCAGCGTAGGACGGACAGACGACCTGGTAAAGGTTGCAGGAAGCCGCTGGATGCGGGCCGCTTCCAACCGGGCAATCTGGAAGTCACTTGGGGAGGCCTATGTTCAGCAGTGGACGTCCTATGGCTGAAATGATGATGATGATGATTATGAACTGGTCTCCACTTGAAAACTTTCCTACCCCAGTGCCTGACGGTTCAAGTTGTTGGAATATTCCACGAAAACAAACACAATCCATCGAGTTCAATCCACACAGCTCTCACAATGGTCGGTCCCAGCGCGATCGAGTCCGCGCGGCAACAACAATAGGCGCGTGCGCATGGCGACAGGCACACCGCAATGATAAGCAGTACCTCATTTACACGACTGCAGAGAAAGTAGGTTGCGTTTTGAACATAAAATATAGGATTTGACACTGAGTGATTTCATTCTATATGAAAATTCTATGGAGTGGTTATGTGGAATCAACATGTTAACTGAAAATTAAAATAGATTTTCCAATCGTAATAACCATCACATTACAGCAGTTGTCGTCAGCCAATTACAAGTGATCTTTAGAGATAACTATGTGATCTCTCTACAGAACTAATATAGTAATCGATATTATACCTACACCAGCCCCTCTAGCATGACCACCAAAACACGATATGATATAGCGATACATCGACACAAAATGTAAAAATATGATAGATAAAGTCACCATGCTGAATCGCCGTGCTAGTGACGTCACATGTTATGATCGCTGTTTCGATAAAGATTCAAATTAATAGCTATTTTTATCATATTTAGAAAAAAGTGACAGTGTCAATAAATCGCTATATCATATCGCGTTTTGGTGGTCATGCTAGGGGGGTAGGTACATCATACTCGAGGCTCTGACGATACACCTACTTAACAACAAGCAATGGACCAGCGTGGTAGATTGACGGTCCAAACCCCCCAAACTAAAACATGCCTGTTGGAGAGGTTTGGAGGTCTTTGTCCAGCAGTGGGACAGAAATGGCTGATAAAAAAAACCTTATTTATTAGTACCTACACTATAAATATAATTATATTGCTCAAATATAACAACTTTTCCGAGGATTCAATTACAAAATCTAATAAATACTTCTACATAAAATCTAAGTCTTTTCTTTGAGATTTCAAAATGTTGATCTCATAGAAAATGTTTCTGTATTTCAGCAGTAGAATCCATCCCTTCTGCTTTACATTTTAACTGTACCTTTTGTAAAAAACACTAAGTTACTGCTATTTAAAACGAATATACTGTTGGGATACAGTACGATCTCAAAAATAACATTTAATTATACACTGTGGCAACACAATGCGTTTCACATGACAACGCCGCAATAGTGATGTACTAAAGCTGAAATCAATTAACAGAAACAGTTAGACGGTGTTTCATTAAATATACAGATTAATTTTAAAAGATTTCTATCCAAATGATCTATAAATCTAGATAAATATGAATATACTCCTAGTTTCTTTTTTTAAAGTTAAATAAGTACCACTTTTCTAAATTAATGTATTTTAATTTTTTTGTTGTTGTTATTAAAACATTTTACTATTTTTGCCACGCTAGAGCCCACCACCCACCCGTAGAACCGGTATGTAAAATTTATTTTATTGTAAAGAAAGTTGAATCATATGTATTTTTATTAATTTGTCTTATTGCTTTTTTGTCTGATTGCTTTTGATAATTACTTCTAAAATAGATCGATTTTAGTGCAGTTTGTATAGTTTTTAGTGCGGAAACAAAAAAAAGGGACTGGTTAAAGAGTTTAATTACGTACTCGACGGTTTATCAATAGTATTAGCGGGTACATCCCTAGTCACGCAACACTCGCAACATACAAAAACACAAACTTTTTCGCTGTGAATCTTTGTTCTAGTCATATGTAGAAGTAATTGAATATTAACACGGTGTTTCATCAATTACGTTTTAATTTAAGGTCTCTATAGAAGATCGTAACGAGATATGAGTGCTTTTTGCATAACATCTTCCAAAACTATTTGCCTCACCACCAAATGTGTACAACTACTAGTGTATGCTTGACAGTAAGTGGCCTCCATTTTAAAACCTTTCTGCCTCATTGTCCGTCAGTTCTGTGCACTATGTGCCCCACCCACTGCCACTTCAGCTTGCTAATAGGGGGTTCATGTCAGCCTATTGCAGTCCACTGCTGTACGTAAACCTCCCCTAAAGAGCGCCAAAGAGTACTATCTCCCGCTTTTTTCATCCAGCTACTGCCAGCCATCTTCCTAAGGTCGAAAGATTAAGGATCCAGCAAGCCGGGGGGCGTCCTACACTACGTTTGCCAAGGCGCGGTCTCGACTCAAGAACCAGTTTACTTCACCTTTCATCGGTTCTGCGACAGATGTGGCCGGCACACTGCCAATTTAGCTTGCTACATTTTTGTCTATTACTTTGGTCTGCCGGATAACCTCGTTCCGGATTGTATCCCTTAACGAAATCCCAAGCATTGACCTCTCCATAGCTGTCTGATGTGAAGTCGGTGATTAATAGGCTATTAGGGGGTTAATATAAATGAATGAAGTTGCAAGGTATGGTCAGTCCAGTAGATTAAATAAGGATAAACTATTAAAAGAGACTAATAAGTATAAAACAAGCGACCATAACAACTGCAGTGCGAACACAACTAAGCCTTTATCCAATTAGCTGACAGTTGTCAGTCGGCTCTAGCCGCGATCAGACAGTCTAGGGCTTCCCAGTAATTATGCACTCACTGCACTTTTACTTACGGGTCGACGCACAAGTCATCATCATCATCAACATTTCAGCCATAGGAAGTCCACTGCTGAACATAGGCCTCCCCCATTGACTTCTAGATTGGCCGGTTGGAAGCGGCCTGCATCCAGCGTCCTCCTGCGACCCTTACCAGGCCACCTAAATTGTGCAGTTCTTAATATTTTTGTTCTGTACTTTGTTTGTTTTGTGTGGTGTGCGCGTAGAACTCATGACCGATGGGGCAGAAAGGTTCTAGAATGGAGACCACGAAGAGAAGGACGTCCAACTACAAGATTATCTGTTTATATAAAAAGAGCAACCAACGAATCTTACACCAATAATCCGATAACAAGTGATAACTATAATATGAGCTAAGTAAAAATTCAGTTACATACTGCCACGACTTGCAAATGTGAGTTAAGTTACTTTTAAACAATATTTTATATAAAAAAAAGTTTTGTGACCTTTTTAGGAGTTAGTTTAAAAGAGGTAAAAGTGAGAACTTACTGATAAGAATAATTAATAATAAATAAATAAAAATTGGACAAAATACCAAACATTGCTCTGATCCAAAGGTAAGAAGCTAAAGCATTTGTATTATAGAAATCAGAAACAACGGCGGTACCACAACACCCAGACCCGAAACAACATTGAAAAGTTTGTTTTGTACATTGACCCGACCGAGAATCGAACTCGGAACGTTAGAGATAGCGAGCGCTAAGTCCGGCTTACTAGCCTCACGGCTACGGAGATCGTTAATTATAATATGCTACATACTTCGATTGCAAATTTTCAGAATTTAGGGGGATCTTTGTTGTAATATCCTATGATGTCCTAACCATAATTTATTAAATTTTCCCAAGCTTCAAAATCATCCAATAAATACCTATATACCGCGAAATATTGAGAGTTATAAAGCAGCTGTCACCAACCGTAGTTCGCTTAGTAACAAACCTCTCTTTCTGTTCCACAACTGTTCATAATTCATTTGACTAACTGTAATGGTTTTTGTGCTGCCTGCGACGCGGTTGCTATGTGCGCGAAGAGATGGTAGGGCTGACGCAACGATTGAATTGTTGAATGAATTGTTAGGTTAACTGACGTTGAAATAAAAAATCGCTAAAACAGAGTTTAGGTGCTCCAAAAACTACCAATGTTACGAGTAGATTGCATTCATTGAGAAGAAACTAAATAAATCTACAACGTAAATGAAATAATAATCAACAAAAAAATACTATCAAAAAAGAAGTCTTAAAAAAGGTTCATAACAATATAATGCAATCCTAACATTTGCAATAAGCTTAAATAGATTTAACTAGAAAAACCCAGTGTTTTTTTGTTGAGTCTTTTCTTTAACGCAAATCTAGTTTGTCTGGAAAAGATCGATCTAGCGATAAGACCGCCTAAGTTGTGCAGATTTTGGTTTATTTTATGTGGTGTTCTATAAGGAGTGTATATATGGACGTAGGTCACTTGTTTTTCCTGGAAACTAGGAAAACAGTGCACAAAAGAGGCGCTATTGTTTTCTTGTAATAAACAAAATTCTTGTGGGAGAATTCTAGTGTATATTATAAATTACTAGTTATGCCCGCGGCTTTGCCAGCGTGGGATATGGCATGTTAACACCTATTTTACTTAGAAGGTGAATTGGAAAATAGTAACCTTTATCTTTCGCTAGGGTTCAAGGCTTTTTTGTACTAAATTACATCAAAATCGGTTCAGTTTTCACAACAAAAAGTAGCCTATGTCCTCCAAGTCCTCCAAGGTCCAATCTACCTCTTCCAAAAATCATCAAAATTGGTTCAGCGACTTAGGCGTCAAAATGTTAGATACAGACAGACAAACAGAGTTAGTTTCGCATTTATAATATTATTAAACGAGTAATATAGTTATTAGAATCTAGTCAGCCCCTGAGCAAGCGCCGGTAGTCGCTGCAAAATATTTGCGTAGCATGTTAACACCGCGCTGCGGTTAGCTAACACTCACTAACAAACTGACTAATTGGTCAACACCAAATCTAGTTATATACATATAAGTGCAATTCAACTGGTTAACCGCGATATTTCCATATTAGTAGTTGATTTTGTTAATATTTTTTGTAATACAAATCCTCGCTGGCATGCTCGATGGCCTTAGTTGAGTTTTCTAACAAGTAGACCTTCGGATGAACATGGACAAAACAAAGATCATGTCCAATGCCCATGTTGCGCCCTACCCAGTATCAGATAGATAGATAGATAGATAGATACTCTTTATTGCACACCATACAAGTAAAATACACATGATTTTTACAGAAAGATGTACAATTTAGGCGGTCTTATCGCTAATAGCGATCTCTTCCAGACAACCTTTAGGTAGAGGACAACCATTAAAGAAAGGGGAAGGTGTTGGGAATCAGTTGGGAGCTCTACTCTCGAAATTGTTAGCAAATTTGTCTATCTGGAACAAGTGATCCAGTTGGGTAGGTCAAATTTTGAGAAGGAGGTCAATCGTCGAATCCAACTCGGCTGGGCAGCGTTCGGAAAACTACGTAACGTCTTCTCGTCCAAAATACCTCAGTGCCTAAAGACGAAAGTCTACAACCAGTGTGTGTTACCAGTGATGACATATGGAACTGAAACGTGGCCTCTCACTATGGGCCTCATAAGAAAGCTCAAGGTTGCGCAGCGTGCTATGGAAATGGCTATGCTCGGTGTTTCTTTGCGAGATCTAATCAAGAATGAGGAGATTCGTAAACGTACAAAAGTTGCTGACATAGCTTAACGGATAAGCAAGCTGAAGTGGCAGTGGGCGGGGCATATAGCACGTAGAACTGACGGCCGATGGGGCAAAAAAGTTCTGGAATGGAGGCCACGTACCGACAAGCGCAGCGTAGGACGTCCACCTACAATCTGGACAGACGACCTGTGGTAAAGGTTGCAGGAAGCCGTTGGATGCTTGACTTCCAGATTGGCCGGTTGGAAGGGGCCCTTCCAATGTGTATTTTACTTGTATGGTGTGCAATAAAGAGTATCTATCTATCTATCTATCTATCTGATACTGGGTAGGGCGCAACATGGGCATTGGACATGATCTTTGTTTTGTCCATGTTCATCCGAAGGTCTACTTGTTAGAAAACTCAACTAAGGCCATCGAGCATGCCAGCGAGGATTTGTATTACAAAAAATATTAACAAAATCAACTACTAATATGGAAATATCGCGGTTAACCAGTTGAATTGCACTTATATGTATATAACTAGATTTGGTGTTGACCAATTAGTCAGTTTGTTAGTGAGTGTTAGCTAACCGCAGCGCGGTGTTAACATGCTACGCAAATATTTTGCAGCGACTACCGGCGCTTGCTCAGGGGCTGACTAGATTCTAATAACTATATTACTCGTTTAATAATATTATAAATGCGAAACTAACTCTGTTTGTCTGTCTGTATCTAACATTTTGACGCCTAAGTCGCTGAACCAATTTTGATGATTTTTGGAAGAGGTAGATTGGACCTTGGAGGACTTGGAGGACATAGGCTACTTTTTGTTGTGAAAACTGAACCGATTTTGATGTAATTTAGTACAAAAAAGCCTTGAACCCTAGCGAAAGATAAAGGTTACTATTTTCCAATTCACCTTCTAAGTAAAATAGGTGTTAACATGCCATATCCCACGCTGGCAAAGCCGCGGGCATAACTAGTAATTTATAATATACACTAGAATTCTCCCACAAGAAGTTGCAGGAAGCCGTTGGATGCTTGACTTCCAGATTGGCCGGTTGGAAGGGGCCCTTCCAACCGGCCAATCTGGAAGTCACTGGGGGAGCCTATGTTCAGCAGTGGAAGTCCTATGGCTGAAATGATGATGATGAATACAAATCCATACTTGATCGTAAAATATCAAAATAAGGTAAAAACTAAATTAAGTAGGATAGTCACTCAATAACATCGTTTTTTTCAATTTTAATTTACTTTAGCACTTTTTCAAATGCGTTAAAACTAAGTGTATATGTAGTTCTACCCTTAGAATTCCCCTGAATGTGTTGTAATTTTGTGAAATAAAAACCTTGTGTTTACGTGAACTATGTATTTAACGTTATCAAACTATATAGTGCTTTTTTTAAGCCTTTGACTGCCACGAAACTAGACACGATAGAAAAATTATTGTTTGGGGGTCACGGTTGACCACCATGGCGCTTAATGTGTTAATGGTTTTAGCCATATTTCAAGATTAATATGCTTGTAAAAACACGGGCTGAAATTATGAAAAATATTTATGGCACAAGACTAGTGGTTTAGGTATTCACTCTCTAGGTTCTTTACAGCTAAGATTCGAATCCCGTAAGGATCAAGTATTTTAGTAAGCATGAGCACTTAAACCTGTATGTCTTATAATGTATTAAAGTACCTATCTATATATATCTGTTATCTAGTAGTCTTTGTAAAAGTTTTGCTTAGTTTAAGACTATACAATTTTATTTAGTGTGATTGTTGAGAGAATTTATTCACTTATTAGATGCCGATATCTATTGCAAAACGTGAAAATAATACCTATGTTGACCAGAAATATAATAACTAACATATTTTTGATATTGTCTAACACTATGCACTAAATGGGTATTATGCAACACATACCTTATTTTACGTTATTCGTTTTCCCGACGTTTCGACCTAATAAATTTCATAATAATACCCGTTTCGTGCATAGTAAAATATTACATTCAAAAATAGACTCCCCATCTTTGCTTTCATCTCTGAATTTCAACACTTTTTACAGAACTCGCAATCCGAAATTTTTCTCACTTCAAGTATACCGTAACAATACATCTTTTCAACCGACTTCAAAAAAGGAGGAGGTTTTTGTATGTATGTTACGCGATTACTCCGCCAATTATGAATCGATTTTAATGATTCTTTTTTTGTTTGGTAGATCATACTTCAGAAGTGGTCCCATATAAATTTTATCAGAATTGATTTAGAACTTTTTGAGAAAATCAACAAATATATACCCAGATAATATTTTGGTTGTGGTTCTTGTTACCTATCTTCGACAAATATGAGCCGATTTTGATGATTTTTGTTTTATTGAACAGCTTATACTTCAAAGATGCTATGATAAAAGTTTGCAAAATAAAAATCACCCCTAAGGGTAGGAAAATAGGGGATGAAATCGGTGATCAGCAGTTAGATTAGGATTTATCACTAAAAATAGATGAAATAAGTAAATTTTATTTTTAAAAATAAAACCTTTTACAACCCAATAGTTCGCATGTGTCGTCTTTACAATGATATGTTGCAGGGTTGCAAAGACATAGACATCCTCAACTTCAATCCAAATATCTTCAAAAGGCAGATTAATTTGATTATAAAGTAAGTAGCTTACAATTTAGTTTATTGTTACTCATTATTTTTGTTAGTTTTATTTTTGTGGAACTTTCTTTCTTTGCTTTATTGTTAAATATAATTTAATCAATTTTAAAATCTAGCCATAGACGCATGTTTTAGGCTACAGTTTAGCAATTAAGTTCTGCTCATGTAAAATGTATTTGTAATGACTGTATCCTGTTTTTAGTCTTTTACAAATAAAAATCAAAATAAATAAAATAGTGTTAGTTATAAAATGCAACAAGAAAGTTTGATATTGCTGTTCTAATTGTCAAATAGAATAATCTAACACTAAGTTGACACCCCTATACTTATTTATTCTGCTTTTTACAAGTCACTCTTATTTGTCAGCGCCTGCGCAATGGAGTCAGCGTTAGCTGATGTTCCATTAACTAAGAAGAAGCTAATGTACAATAATCAGCAATATTCGTAAAAAGGTTGAATATTTGCGATTTTGAAGCACGTGTAAGGTCATGTGCAAGTTTGATACGAAACTAGTGATTTCCCACGACTTCGTTCGCGCAAAATAAGTTTTTTTTTATGTTGGACAGTATCACATACACAATGCTCTACCCGTCTGGCATAACCATCAAAACACGATATTATGACATAGATAAAGATATGATTGATATCGCTGCCATGTCAAACCGCTTTGCCGGTAACAGCACGAACATGTTCGCTGTTTTAATAAAAATCCAACATGACGGCTATATTTATCACATTTAAAAAAAATGAGAGTTGATGTCGATAAATCGCTATGTCTTATCATGTTTTTCGTGGTCATGCTAGGGGTCTGATCCTATAGTAGTATTAGTGCTAGTAGCCAAGGCTATTGTGTTCCAGAAATCAGAAACACCGATGGTACAACAACACCCAGACGCGAGACAATACAGACAAATTATTTTTCTACATTGACCGACCGGCAATCGAACCCGGACCTCAGATATAGCGACACCAAGTCCGGTATGCTCGCCTCTCTGCTACGGAGGTCATCATTCTCATACAAATTTCGTAGTTTGTATTTGCCTGATGTGTATGATGTTTTGATTTACGAAACACCTTTTTAAACCTCATTTAGATAATCAAATAAAAATGTGATATTAAGGGACCATAAGAAAATCGATATTGTCAATTTTATTCCTAACTAGCTGTCCCGGCGAACTTCGTAGGTACCACTTCTTCATTCGTTTGTTTTTTTCGTGAATGCGAAGATCCAACAAATCAAATATCATAAAAATCGGTTCAGCCGTTCTTGACTTATAAATGGTGTAACGAACCCGACTTTTCAACTGACTTCAAAAAAGGAGGAGGTTCTCAATTCGACTGTATGTTTTTTTTTTTGTATGTATGTTACGCGATTACTCCGCCAATTATGAATCGATTTTAATGATTCTTTTTTTGTTTGGTAGATCATACTTCAGAGGTGGTCCCATATAAATTTTATCGAAATTAATTCAAAACTTTTTGAGAAAATCAACAAATATATACCCAGATAATATTTTGGTTGTGGTTCTTGTTACCTATCTTCGTCAAATATGAGCCGATTTTGATGATTTTTGTTTTATTGAATAGCTTATACTTCAAAGATGCCATGATAAAAGTTTGCAAAATAAAAATTACCCCTAAGGGTAGGAAAATAGGGGATGAAATCGGTGTCCAGCAGTTAGATTAGGATTTATCACTAAAAATAAATGAAATAAGAAAATTTTATTAAAAAAAATAAAACCGACTTCAAAACACTAAAATGCTAAAAATAATCCTAACACTTAAGTACCTAATCAGTTACTTTTGGAGTCGGTGCAAACAAAAACATTGAATCTCTCATCGGCTGGCACCGACTCCAAAAGTAACTGATTAGGTACTTAAATGTTAGGATTATTTTTAGCATTTTAGTGTTTTGAAGTCGGTTTTATTTTTTTTAATAAAATTTACTTAGTAAATATATTATATAGATAGCTGCCCTGACGAACTTCGTACCGCCCCTTCATAATTTTTCTTTGTAATTTTTTCCGTGTTTTTTATAGTTATTCTGCTATTCGGGGTGGAAACAAATTTAATAAAACAAAGATCATGTAAATCGTTACAGCCATTCTTGACAAATAAATGGTGTAACTAACCCGACTTAGTTTTATATTTATAGATTCAACGTTTCATATTACAACATCATTCGTTTTAACTCTTTTCTTTATTACACACTACGTTTCAAACGGAGTAATAAAAATAATGGACGGTATGTTTGTTAAAACAATAACAATTAACTATTTTGTTGCAATATTACGTGATAAATCAAATTAATCGACATTAGAACAATCCCATTGGCGCGATTTCTGCCGCTAGTTTTCAGAATCCCCACGTATCCAGCACAATTGCCAATTAAATCATATAAGGTCAAGTGTGAGTCGTCACGTAAAGGTCGGGGTTCCGTAACAATATACGTAGTCAACTTATCAATCTACTAAGCAAATCTATGGATGAACCAGACCTATTGAATGAGTTGAATGAGTAGTGTTCCATGCGTAAAGAGATGCTAACGGGACCCTATTATATTACTAAGGCATTGCTGTCTCTCTGTCTATCTGTGTATCTTTAGAATCGTTTAGGTAGACACTTGAAATTCTCATCATGTGTATTACTAATTTACTATGGCCTCTAAATAGCTAATTAGTGATCCATATTGACGACCTCCGTAGCCGAGAGGCGAGCATACCGGACTTGGTTTCGCTATCTCTGAGGTTCCGGGTTCGATTCCCGGTCGGTCAATGTAGAAAAATAACTTTTCTATATTGACTCGGGTCTGGGTGTTGTGATACCGTCGTTGTTTCTGAGTTCTGTAACACAAGTACTTAAGCTACTTATCATAGGATCAGAGCAATGTATGTGATGTTGTCCAATATTTATATTTAGTTATATGTCATAGGGCTCTATATCTTTTGAAGCGTATTAAGTAGACACTTGAATTTTTCATCATGTACCTATATTACATATTTAGTATTTACTGTGGCTTCTTTATTAGGTAATTAGTGATCCATAAAGAGGGGAGGGTTTCTTCGACATAATACGGAACCCTAAAAACAATTCAATTACAATCTAGAGCCCGTAAGTTGCGAGAAAAATTCTCGTAACGGAAAATCACAGACATAGCAATAGTTTAATTGTTGTTCATGAGTCATTTAACATGGAAACTTAAGTAATCATCAAAGGGGCCGTCATTTGTTATACGTGAGTGGATATGGTGATTTGTAGCACAATGGTACTTAGATGCAGTAGGATCATAATCAACAAAAAGAGCATTGCTGTTGCAAGCAACATAAAATTTTCATTCCTGTGAATTATTAATGTGGCTATACTGAACGCCACTTCCTTTTTAACATTATGAATGACGTGTGTGTCGAAGATAAAATAAATTCAACATAATGTTTAATGTGGTGTTTTCTTACAAGTCCATCGCCCTCAACCATGGCGGCCATCAGTCCTCAGACACACTCTACGCAACAAACACTTGCACTTCTCAATCAATGATGATAATAATGAAAGCGAAGAAAAAAATCTTCTCGCGTTTTAAATATTAAGATAAATATTATCCATATGAGAGTGACCTACTTCGTGCTGCCATCCAGACCTGCTGAATATATCTCTGTTGCGTTTATAGTTCTTGACCGTAACTAATGTCTTTCGAAAGATATCATGAGTATTGTCCCATTTTCAATCTAAATAAGAAACACTTCCACGACTGAGTGAAAATGTAAAAGACGTAGAAGAAAATGAAATAAATGGAAATAGAGGTGCAAAGAAAAATAAGAGTAATCTCCTGGCATCTAAAGGACCTTGACCAACATGAAAAAATCCAAGCAAACTTAGAACCTCTGCCTCTTTTTGTGTCGCTGTCATTTCTGTTAAATTATGAACCCTTATTCCAAAACGAGCCGCACTATCGATGGCGCGTAGAGGTCTTCGCCTTCGTAATCCTTCGTAGGTCAAGCCTTCGTACACGCGGGAGAAGAAAGAAGGCACTTGCAATATGGTGCCATCAGTGTACACTTAATAAGGCCTTTTAGGAGAGTAGTGCAACTAAATTTGCGATACGATGCACGAATATCACATGAAAAGTCATTAAAATACGGTTCATAACAGCGCGCAATGAAACGTGGCTCTTACGACAATCGCTGCATCTTTAGATAGCGATAATTAGGAAAAATAATACTTTTCGCATGAACGCAATTATTTAAATAAAAAACTTGGCCAATACACTCGGTTTGAGAAAAGAAGAAAGATCATCTACCTCTGCCACAAGATCATAAAAGTTAGTTTCTTTGACCGTACCATAAGTACTTGCAAGAATAATATTTGGCTGTAATACCCTCTACTAAATGGAAAAAAAATTATAAAATAATGATTATTCATTATGTTCTACCAATTTCAGTAGTAAACAAACCCGTAGGCACTGAATATTGTTTGTCGTGACTCATGCGCTAAAGGTCAAGCCATTAACATTTCAGTATGTTAATGCGATCGAACGATGTCTATGCGAAAACAATCTAGGTAGCTTACAGACGAGCGACAGTTTGTCGGCGACTGCTTGCGACAATGGTCGGCGACTGTCGCCGACTCACAGCTAGAGAGAGATGTAAAATGACTGAATAATAAATAATAATAATGAATGAATATTTCAGGGACAAATTTTAAATATCATAATTCTTGACATCTTTGACATAATTTTACTGTTAATGTTATTTTTCCCTACAATATAATGATAAACTGACTATGTATAAATTTGAATTTTTATTTTGACAATTGTAATTTAATTTTAAGATGTAAATTTTGACTTTTTTTATGAATAACCAATTTATAAATCTAATATTGTATGAATGTAATATAATGATGACATATAAATGTAATTATAAATTTAATTTGTTTAAATAATTTTAAATCACGAATGCCTTATGAAGGTTGTAATGTTACAATTGACCATCTATAATGTACATTATGAAGTGAGTAAATGAATATGAATATGAATCTGAACGTCCATTTTATGGTCAAATTCGGTAAAATTGACTCAAACATTCCTGTCTAATTAAATGAAAAAAATATTATTTATTAGAGTGTGCCTATCACAGGTCACAGCGACGCCACAAGGTTGTTGCGAAGCTTAAACTAAACTAACTAACTTAAATAAACAGCTATTTTTTTATGGATTTTATCAATACAACCTACATCTTTATTATTATTTTAATGTAAGTAGATGGATGAATTATCATTAGTTTCTCTTAATAAGTAATGTTTATATTTAATTAGACGGGTATATTAATTTGTGTCAATTTGGCTGAATTTTACCCTGAACAACCGGTCTATTTTACATCTCTCCTCACGGCTGACGATAGGCGTAACGTGATAACGTCGGTCGCATAATATGACGTCACTGCGTGCGAGTGATGAAATGTTGGAGACTGTGGCGACATGTCGGCGATATTCGCTAGCACGTTACTGGCGTAAGTAGGCGACTAACGGTGACAGTCGCCGACTAATCAAACAGTCGCTGACAAACTGTCGCTCGTATGTAAACTTCCTAATCGTCACCGGCGACACTTACAATGTTTTTCGTTTTGTCGTGAATTTTGGTTTGATTTTGTGAGTTTTATTTTGGTAACCACAGAGTTATGTAACTGCAAAGTACAGACAACGGCAGGTCAACCTACCCAAAAAGTTAAAGGTCGGTTGAATTGATTTTTAACCGACTTCAAAAAAGGAGGAGGTTCTCAATTCGTCGGTATCTTTTTTTTTTTTTTTATGTATGTTCAGCGATCATTCGTTACTGCGTTGACCGATTTCGATAAATATTTTTTTGTTTGAAAGGTAATACTTTCAGAATGGTCCCATATAAATTTGGTTAAATTCTGATGATGGGATCTATAAGAAAATCATTAAACATTGCATAAACTCCGTACCACGCCAACTGATTTTAGTATCTATCTTACCTATATCTCTGCCAAATGTGGACCGATTTTGATGATTCTTTTTTTAATGAATAGCTTATACTTCAAAGATACTATAATGAAACATTTTTGGAAAAAATTTCACCCCTAAGGGTGGAAAAATAGGAAATGAAATCGGTGTTCAGCAGTTAAATTATGTTTGCACTCATAAGATTTGTTTTGATTAGGATTTATCACTAAAATGGATGAAATAAGTTAATTTTATAAAAAAAATAAAAACCGACTTCAAAAAACTAAAACGCTAAAAATAATCTTAACACATAAGTACTTAATCAGTTACTTTTGGAGTCGGTGGCAGTCAATGAGAGACCAATGTTTTCGTTTGCACCGACTCTAAAAATAACTGATTAGGTACTTATGTGTTAAGATTATTTTTAGCGTTTTAGTTTTTTGAAGTCGGTTTTTATTTTTTTTATAATTTACTTTAAATCCGACACGTAGAGATCAATATTAATTGAGAAAATTTGACGTTTTGTAATAGGTTGACGAGCTGTTATCTGTACCAAAATGGAACCAGCCTAATACGAAACTGTATCGTCCGTTCGTACGTATAAACACAACAAATTAAAATTATCATTTACCTGTGTCAAACTTATGACAAAATAATATGAACAACGGAAATTAGCTTTTTAGGTAACATTGCTAAGATAAGCTTGATCTCGATGAAGCGACAAATGACAAGGACATATTTTGAGATTCTCGAACTTTGACGATAGCCTGTTACATTTTTAATTATTTTTAACCAACTTCTAAAAAGGAGGAGGTTCTCAATTCGTCGGAATCTTTTTTTTTATGTATGTTCAGCGATCATTCGTTACTACGTTGACCGATTTCGATAATTATTTTTTGTTTGAAAGGTAATACTTTCAAAATGATCCCATATAAATTGGGTTAAATTCTGATGATGGAATCTTTAAGAAAATCATCAAAAATTGCATGAACTCCGTACCACGCTAACTGATTTTAGTATCTATCTTACCTAATATCTTTGCCAAATGTGGACCGATTTTGATGATTCTTTTTTTAATAAATAGCTTATACTTCAAAGATACTATAATAAAACATTTTTGGGAAAAAAATTACCCCTAAGGGTGGAAAAATAGAAAATGAAATCGGTGTTCAGCAGTTAAATTATGTTTGCACTCGTAAGATTTTTTTTATTAGGATTTAGCACTAAAATAGATGAAATAAGTTAATTTTATTAAAAAAATAAAACCCGACTTCAAAAAACTAAAATGGTAAAAATAATCTTAACACTTAAGTACCTAATCAGTTACTTTTGGAGTCGGTGCCAGTCGATAAGAGATTCTATGTTTTCGTTTGCACCGACTCCAAAAGTAACTGATTAGGTACTTAAGTGTTAAGATTATTTTTAGCGTTTTAGTTTTTTGAAGTCGGGTTTTATTTTTTTTATTAAGTTAATATTGTTTATTTCTTAGTTGCCTCACATAGACTTATCCTTACCTGTCTGGTTCCTCATATGTGGAGATTTGTAATTAGTATTGAACCACAGTATATTGTTCAAGATTATTGTATTATTGAAACTGTAAATCTTTCTAAAATAAATAAATAACATAGCACTTGAGAAATACTTTTAACTTTAACTTTTGTACTTTGTTCTATCGAATTTTTGTTAGTTAAGCTGCTCAGTTCTATGTTATTTCTATTAATGGAGACTTCATGGATTTTAGTGCTACGTTTGTGAACATTAGTATATTTAAACTGTTTGTTTCCCGATAGTAAACCAATAAAAAAATGAACGCTTTAGGTGGAAATCGAACCCACACAACACAACTCAGGCGACTGCTCTTCTAACTTAGCTACCGAGGACGTTATCTCAGACTTATCTAGCAAGTAATTACAAAAATGACACCTGTTTTCGGTTGGTTATTAATCTACGGACTCATTTCACCATCAAATACCCGACGATTAAAGTATAATACGCCTAAATCAAGAATGTCATCGTCTACTTTCCTAACATGAATACTGAATGGTATTAAGTAATCAATCGCATTTTATTTTAATCGACAAATAAGTGCTACTTGACGAAAGTGAAATAGGCCCTAAATCTAATAATCTGTTGGTAGCCCACAAAATATTTCTGTTAGGCCTAAATTAGCATTAAATTCATATTTTGTACGATCATAATCTATGTAATTAAACATAGTTTATCATTAACAGGATTAAAACAATATTTTTCCTATTCCAAATGCAGTAAGCAAATAATTAATTTTCAGCGTGGCACAGTTACAATTTAGTACACAAATAAAATAATAATAATGTTTTGTTGTATTATATTATTTTTTCTTATGTTATCAATTGCATAACATAATTTCAAGCATATAAACAACTAAGTACATAATTAATTAATGTGTTGTTGTAAAATCAAAATTTTAATTACCTATCAAAAGTGTGACTATCAAGGCTCAATACAATCGATAGTATTACAACACTATCTGATATCGATACTGTAGACGATATCAATAAAACCATTTATTTCTGTTAATAGGCCTAAATTAAGCTCTTTTACACGTCCCAATAATTTTTTACCCTAAGAATCGAAGTACAATAGAAACTACATTTTTAATAGCACAGTTTATGCGGTTTTATCACTAAAAGCGATCTCTTACATTCAACCTATAGTATGAGAACAGTGAAGGGTCCCAAAATATTTATAGAAGTTCGTTAGCAGCTATTTAATCGACAATAAAAACACTAACTTCTCTCCCACAGGAATAGGCACTATATACATTTTTTCTTTCGCTTGTATGTATTACCTAAGCGCATAGATTTAAACGTATATTACTTGTTTCAGACCTTAACAAGTTGTGTACAATTAAAAAAATCCGGTTTTTTTAGATAATATGAATATTGTTTATAAATTTTCATATAATCAAAACAAAATATGTAATACATTAAAATTCATTCAGTATACCTTCACTTCTCTATCAATATGCTGTCAGTGTCAAAGTGTTAGTCAGTTAGTTAGTCAGGAATCGAACCCAGCATCCTAATTGAACCACCGACCATGCGACCGCGCCATTGAGACCGTGACACTAGCCCACAAAAAGCAATGCCCTCAAAACGAAGGTTATATTTATTACATCGTCAAAATATGTAATGAATCAGACGTTTAAAATCGCGTCTAAATATAGATTTAAATTGCACCCATTTTTAGTACGAATCGTTAACTAAAAAAATACTGTTTTTTAGGGTTCCGTATTTCTGAAAAAAAGGAACCCCTATTGGATCATTTCGTTGTCGGTCTGTCTGTCTATCAATCTAATCAAGACCCTATTGATCAAGAATGCGTGGAAGTATCGAGTTGAAATAAATACCAAATACTCAGTCTACAATATCTTTGAGCTGTAAAAAAATTTAACTTCTAAGTCTACGCAATCAAACGATACGGCTGGCTATGCCGCATATTTTATAAAATCTTCCAGACTCGATTCCCACAACGGACGAACGTACAATTCAATTCAATTCAATTCTTTATTGCTTTTCCACAATGTACATAAAGGTCTTAATAATTAAAATACAGATCATCATGGGCCTTGTCTGGCACAGCAACACAGTATATAATAATACAAAGCATGCATTTCATATGGTTATGTACTATTAAAGTGAAGGCATAAGTTAAACCTATAAAAACATATATTATTACTATGATTACTTAGTTTTATTTCTTATACAATAATTATCCAATGTATGGAAGTAAATATTATTTTATTTTGTAGTATATTATAGTACTTTAATACAGGTTTAACACTTCAATGTAGTTTTTTAACATTTATGTTATTTATTTATATATTATTATATTTTATTATTTAATCTATTGGTTATTTCAAGTTGTTAATTTTTTTGTTTTTTTATCAATTACGTTGCTATTTAGTCTGGGTGGTAATACTAAGTTATAAATATATTGCTCAGTATTTATAACTTATAACTTAATTCAGGAGTGCTTTGCAAATTATTGATATTTGTTCTTGGCCTATTGCTGTGAATTGTTTAATTTGTATTAATTATTGTGACATTTTTTTTATTTTTTTTTTATTATATGATATGACCTTAGAATGAAAAAATTGTAATTTTATAAAATTTGTGACATTTATTTAAATTTTTGTAATGAATTATTTTTTATATTTTTTATTATGATATTTGCATGACCTAAAGGTTAAGCATGAGGACACCTTTTAATATTATAACAGCCTGTAATTACCATGTTTTAGCAAATAAATGATTTGATTTGATTTGATTTTACTTTACAATTTTGTAAGGAACTCTTGGTGCACGAATACGGCTCACACTTGGCCAGTTTTTTGCCTCGACTCTAGGTTTTTAGGTAAGTACTAACACAGCAAAAAATGGTTATAGGTAGTCAGCTATTTTTTACGTTATACAATAAAATCAACCTGTTACTTCCTGTACACAATGTTTCCTATAAAAATAACGCAAAACTCCCTGTGGGCTAAATTGCATTGCATTTTAAAAATTAAACAGTTTCTTAAAATATACAGCTAATTATAGATTTCCACAGATTAAATAAGAAAGTAGTAAACCGAAGGTAGTAGTAGCAGTTGCTCCATAAAACTTAAAAAGACAAGTATTAAACTAAACTTTTAAAAGCAAAACAAAAATAAGAAATAACATAAACAATATGCTCATCACGTTTCGTGTGGATGTGTGTATGTCTGTATGTGTCTGTGTAAGTATATGTGCAGATACATAAAGATAGTAAATTCTTAAATAAGAAATTAATAATTAATTATAATAATTAGAATAAGTTAATTTTTAATAGTTTCTTAAATAAAACTTTTTCTATGTGGCCAACATTAAATTCTCAAAAACAAAATGTGAGTATAATTTTATAACTATCAGGGCCAGTTTCACCACTTGCTAATAAGTTCCGGATAATCTATCTGGCACTTGTTTTGACAGATAACCCATACAATTAGCTGTCAAAAATGGCTAGATAGATTATCCGGAACTTATTAGCAAGTGGTGAAACTGGCCTTTCTTGAGCCTAGACTAGAGTTAATAGATATAGTTGATGAAGTTACGAATTCGATACTACCTTTTGGTACCTATCTGACAAAACAATTAATTTGTACGGAGAATCAATTATTTTCACGATTTAAATGTTGCTCTGATAGTAAAAATTGCTTGTGTGGAGTAGTAAAAACTGTGTTTTCATTTATTGTCTCTACCATACAATATTTCATACCATCGAGCTGATTTGATGATGGAGTAGTGGATAGTACAGCTCTATGGCGAGTAAAACCCTCGAGTTTGGGCTCATTCGATTAGGTTTGAGTCCCATAGATTTAAAAACGTGTATTATAGTTTTGAAGAACTTTATTTAAATTACCTAGACTTTTCTCCTGCAGGGCAAAGGCTTTTACTAAATCTCCCTGTTGGCATATAAACTTGTTCTACCTAACCTCTCTTTGATTTGTGGTCGCAATCAAATGGTTTTGTAAACATTGAATTTTGATGTTTATCTTTAATTATTTTGATAAATATTTTACAACGACAACCTCCGTAGCCTAAAGGGGACCCTACTGAACTTGGTGTCGCTATATCTGAGGTCCTGGGTTCGATTCCAAGTCGGTCAATGTAGAAAAAAATACTTTTCTATATTATCTCGGGTCTGGGTGTTGTGGTACCGTTGTTGTTGCTGATTTCTTTAACACTAGTGTTTTAGGTACTTACCATAGGATAAGAGTAATGTATGTGATGTTGTCTAATATTTATTTATTTAGCTTTCTTTTTAATACCTTATCGAGCATCAAACACCCTCCAACCATCTCTATCTACAGTCAGACTCTGTTAACCCTAAATCGTCTCGCCATCTTTTTATTCTATCATAGTTATCTATAGTTTTTAAACTATTATGGTAAAAACTATTCAATACAAAACACGGTCACAGAACCCTCAGTAGACAAGTCCAACTCGCACTTGGCCAGTTTTTTTCATACCACGCAAAAATGTTGTTTGATGTCGTGTTTCCTATATTTATTTACCGAGTTTTGTTTTGTAAACTCACTCGTTGACACCGGTGTCCGGCGCGGGAGAATTCTCACGGCCCGCGATTACTTAGAACTGGCTTTATTACATTTGGCAGTTCATTACAATTAGACAGATCGAAATAATGTTGTAAAGGTATTTTTAGAGTAGAAATACAAACGTATATTTGACACACACGAAAAATAACACCACCAAAACAATTAAGGGCATCTGGTGTGTCAAAAAGGTTTCCGCTGAGCATTTGTAGTGACAGTTTTCGCCCGACTAAAGAATAAAGGGGATGATAGAGGGTCATGTTTGTAGAGTTTGTGTTTTATTTTGATCTTCTGTAACCTGAAGTCTAGAACATAGCTTAAAGGATAGTCAAGCTGGTGGCAATAACAACCATGCATGTTAAATAGAAAATAAATAATTGTTTTTCACGGTAACTATTTTTCAAAATCAATAATCTAGCCCCAAACTAAGCAAAGCTTGTACTATGGCGACTAGATAACGGATAAACATACTTAAATACTTTTATAACCATCCATGACTAAGGTACAAAAATGCTCGTGCTCACACAAACATTGGCCCCATGCGGGATTCGAACCCGTTACCGCTGGCTTTGTAGTCCGGAACGCGAACCACTACACCAGACATCGTGATGTAGATAGATAGATAGATACTCTTTATTGCACACCATACAAGTAAAATACACATGATTTTTACAGAAAGATGTACTATTTAGGCGGTCCTATCGCTAATAGCAATCTCTTCCAGACAACCTTTAGTATTATATTATTTTGATATGTTTAACACTAGTTTAGTAAATAAATATATTTTATCTTGTTTGATACTGAATTACGCTTAAACTGCTGAATGGAATTAGTTAAAATTTAGCACAAATATAGATATTTATGCAACTTAAAACATAGCATATTAATTTTGATATTTTTATTTAATTTGTCTGTCCTCTTTGACTATTTTTTCAATCTATGCAGACGAAGACGCAGAGAGAAGCTAGTCATCAACATAATCATTATTTCAGCCGTCTGACGTCCACTGACTGCTGAACATAGGCCTTCCCCAATGATTTCCATCATCGGGGGGATTGCTAATACTCGCCACGCTTGGCAGGCGGGTTAGAAAGTGCAGTTTTTTTTAATCAAAATTTCGCACGCAGACGCTTCTGCCCGTCTCGTACTACAGGAATTAGTCGCCTCTTACGACACGCTTCCTGTTGGCTAGAAGCTAGTATTTAATAAATAATATTTACCAATTCCGGAGATGCTGTACCACTGTCTTCCCTTTCCTCTGATGGAATGTTTGTCTGAAAATAATAGGTATGTTTATTAATTAATTGCGTCACGGCTTACGATAAAGCAATTAAGAAAACATTCTTAATGAGAACATCAACTGTAAATACTTATATATTATGCAACTTATATAAATAAAATAAAAATGCACAAGTCGTCATAGTCGCGACGTAAGGTTTTTTTTAAAAATTATTTTGTTCAACATTTTTAGTCCCACTGCTGGGCAAAGGTATCGCCAATGTCTCCCAATCCCTCGTCAGGTTAACCAAAAGTTTATAAAGGAATTAACATCCATAAATATGTTATGGATTACCAAGTTTAAGTGGCAGTGGGTGGGGCACATAGCGCGTAGAACTGACGACCGACGGGGCAGAGAGGTTCTTTGGGGCTACGTACCGGCAAGCGCAGCGTAAGACGTCCACCCAGAAGGTGGACAGACGACCTGGTAAAGGTTGCAGGAAGCCGCTGGATGCAGGCCTTTGCTCAGGAGGTCCTATGGCTGAAATGATGATGATGACGACTCTTCCAGACCAGAATTGACACAAACTGGAAATCGAACCCTTTGCATTCAATCGAATCACCGTGCCACTATGCCAATTGTAGTACCTAACTGTCTTACTATCTTTATTATAAAAACGAATCTCTTTTTCCCTTGGTCATCACATCACGCGTGAACGGAAGGAACGATTTCGCAAATTATTTTTTGTTGTGTTAATTATTAGCAGGCGAAGGAAAACTAGAGACCACGCGAACGAAGTCGCGGGCAACAGCTAGTAAAATATACAATTATATACCAGTATCGGCAAGTATAAAGTTGGTATGGCGTCATTCATCAACCGTATCCGGTGCTTCACACTAAAATACATTTTCTCGAAATGTCTGGAGCACACGAGACTTGTATTGACTGGGAACCATTCTTCTCCACGGCGACACGCTTCAATCCATTTCGCTTTTCTGTCAGGACACTTTGGGAACCTAAAAAAGATTTTATTACGTCATTACGTGTCAAAAAATAAAAATTAATATTAGTAGGTAAAACTATGCGGCTAACCATACAATAATTATAAATGCGAAAGTAACTCTGTCTGTCCGTCTGTTATGCTTTCACGCCTAAACTACTGAACCGATTTTAATGATTTTTGGTAAATTAGACACTGGAGAAGGACATAGCGTCGGTCTAGATGTGATACCTCGTATCTGCAAACAGACAATCATTACAGGAGAGATGAAAAACTGCTTTGTTAACTAAGTGTGCATTCAAAATTATTTGCAATCGAGGAGGTAACACCGGGAATACTATTTGAAACTTTTTACGTCAAAATCCTTAAAAAGGTGTCAATTACGTGGTACTCGTATCACATCCGACCGATGAAAGCTACTTTTTGTACCAAAAATTGAACCGATTTTGATAAAATTTAGTACGAAAAAGCTTGAAACCTGGACATATTATCCAACTCCTAAGGGAGTATTTTTTTAAATATTAACAAGCCCCTAGGGGCTGATTATGGTACTCAAATACAACAACTTTTTCTACGGGACCAACATAGAAATCGCAAAAATAAAATTACTTCCCCATATTAAGCCGCCGCCAGCGGACATGTATGAAGTCGTGAAATATTTTTTTAGATTACTATGTTGGTCCCGCAGAAAAAGTTGTTGTATTTGAGCACCAAAATCAGACCCTAGGAGGTTGTTGATGTTTTGTAACCCTGTATAGAGGGAAACATGCCGTATTTTGACGACCTCTGTAGCCGAGCGGCGAGCATACCGGACTTGGTGTCACTATCTCTGAGGTCCCGGGTTCGATCCCCGGTCGGGTCAATGTAGAAAAATAACTTTTCTATATTGTCTCGGGTCTGGGTGTTGTGGTACCGTCGTTGTTTCTGATTTCTGTAACACAAGTGCTTAAGCTACTTATCATAGGATCAGAGCAATGTATGTGATGTTGTCCAATATTTATATTTATTTATTTATTTATTTTATGCCGACGAAGCAGCTAGTAGTTACAATAATTCATTTGTTTACATATTTTTAACTGCTCAAATAAATCATTTTTTTCTGTAGAACCTACATAGAAAAATACTTCTTCATAAAAACTAATGTCAGCTGGTCTTCAGTTTAGTATAATTAACTAGTAAATGAAAGCCTTATTTTAGGTCACTAATTACCGAAGAAAGATACCGGTAATGATAACGTAAAGAAATAGACTTAAAAATCAACTCAAACATCTACATCGCTTAAATAACCTTGCGCAAAAATAACATGATTCTTCGCGTCAATGTCCATACCCGTATGTCAACTACATAAAGTCGATATTCGCTAGACGACTCATGTTATCGCGACAACGTGGTGCCCGCGTGGTAAATGTCGTCCATTCCAATTGGAACTCTCTTAAGACTTTTGACATGCTTATTAATTCACTCTCTTCACTTACCTGTGAAATGTTATGCCGTCCTTCTTATAACTTGACGTTCTGGAGTTTTTCCCACACCATTTTATAGCACATGAGGACATTTTGGTAAGAGTTATTTAGAAAATAGGTTCTTAAAGATAGCCAGTACGCGCGGCTTACGGGTCCAACGCGTGGTTGATACTACAGAGCCGATGCGAGCGGCCGGGTTTTAACCATGCAAAAGCATTGATGGGGTGCGCACCTTGTTTGCCTGTACACGAAACTAGATGGCGCTGTTCGCAGTTATATCGCGCTTGCGTTTCGTTTTATCCCTAGATAGGTAACCTACGTATTACTGAAAAGTACCTAACTAGCTCATATATTGCTTGCCGTATTTTATGTTATTTTGACACATACTTATGTACATACATAATATTAAATTTGACAACCTTCATAGACGAGTGGCGACCATACCGCACTGCTGTCGCTATCTCTGAGGTTCCGGGTTCGATTCCTGGTCGGTCAATGTAGAAAAATAACTTTTCTATATTGTCTCAAGTCTGGGTGTTGTGGTACCGTCGTTGTTTCTGATTTCTGTAACACAAATGCTTAAGCTACTTATCATAGGATCAGAGCAATGTATGTGATGTCCAATATAAAAAAATATATAAAAATGGACCACATCTTATACATTACTTAATTTGATCCGAAGGTAAGTACTCGTAGCTAGCTAGATTGAGCACTTGTATTAGTGCATAAATCAGAAACAAATACGATACCACAACACCCAGACCCGTGATAATATAGTTTTGAAGTTTTCTTAGTCGACCCAAACGGGATTTGAACCCGGGATCTCAGAGTTGGTGTCTGTCCGTGCTCAGCTCGGCTACGGAGGTCGAATAAACCTCGTCTCGGGACTAAATAAGTTACATTTACCCCTAGGGTAACAATGTGTACTTTTTTTTTAAAAGAAATAATTTTGTTAAACAGGAATGTTAAGATTATTTACAACATTAGACAAGCGACAAAAACAGACAATTTTGTGTCTCGGTTTATTTTGCCAATGGGGTAATTAAGATTAAGATGTATTGCGCAAATAAAATATGAGTCAAACTTAACATGACCGTCTCAGTGAGGGAGTTGCGTCAGGCAGTTCGTCTCGTGCCGCAGACGGGGACATTGCGTCAGACGGAAAACGGGACGTGTACGATTTGAGCATCGAGTACATACCCTATGCCGGTGCCGTGTGGGGACGGCCGTAAAGAATACACTTCCCCACCGCCAACAGGAGGCGTATCGTAAAAGGCGACTAATTCCTGTAGCACGAGACGGGCAGCAGCGTCTACGTGCGAAATGTTATAAAAAACTGCGCTCGCCAACCCGCCTGCCAAGCGCGGCGAGTATTGGCATTGGGGGAGGCCTCTGTTCAGCAGTGGATGATGATGATGATGACATACCCTATAGAGCAGCAAAACGAACTATCTTTCGTAGAAACTAGTAAATGATTTTTCACTTACATTTAGTATGAAATGACAAGTCCTGTCAACTCTCGCCCATACAAAAAAGTACAGATACAGAATAAAAAATGGCGGAAAATTTCTTCGAACAAATCAAACCATTTCTACTCTGTTGGGTATGTGCTTCGTGGATTTAAGCCACTACCATTTTTATTACAGATATATTATTATGTGTAAATTGTAGTTAATGTTATACGGTCTTTATTATGCGACCTCCATAGCCGAGAGGCGAGTGCGCCGGACTTGGCGTCGCCATCTCCGAGGTCCCTGGTTCGATTCTCGGTGGGGTCAATGTAGAAATCATTTTTAGTGTTTTGTCGGATCTAGGTGTTGTGGTAGCGTCTTTATTGCTGATTTCTATAGCACAAGTGCTTTAGCCACTTACCGTAGAATCAGAGCTATGGGCTAGTTTCCTAAAAAAATCTAATTAGTCCGTCAGTTGTATTAACAGAAAATATTGGACACGTATTTTTTCTTGTCTCTATTAGACAAAAAAATAAGAAGAAATAGTCCATTAAAGTTCCGCGTAACGTCACGCCTTGCGACACTTTTTAGCAAGACGTGACATCACACGCTCACTTTGATGCGCTTTATCTTCGTCATTTTTTGTTTGATTGACAAAAGATAAAATACAGGTCCAATATTTTATTATAATCTAACTGACGGACTAAATAGAATAAACTTTTTTTGACCCAAGAAACTAGCCTATTATGTTAAGTCCAGCTTAAGCACTTGTGTTAAAGAAATAAAAAAACAGCGACGGTACCACAACACCCAGGCCCGCGACAATATAGAAAAGTTCGTTTCCTACCTCTACATCGACCCGACCGGGAATAGAACCCGGGACCTCAGGCCGGCGTGCTTGCCTGTCGGCTACGGAGGTCGTCCATCTAATAACATGTTTTAGACTATATTTATTTATTTAAACTTTATTGCACAAAATAAAATCGTACAAAAGGTGGACTTAATGCCATGTGGCATTCTCTACCAGTCGACCATTTGGCTAAACAGAGATGTTTTGTGGGCGGGTGCATATGACGTTACAAAAATGAACATTATTATATAATCACAGCATACACTACACACAGTATCTATGTCAAATATTATAAACTAAATAATATAATACATAGACTACATAGATAAAATACATACATACATAAATATGATGACGTTAACTGGAAAGTAGAGAGTCAAGGGTTCACGATGACGATTTTATTTTACCAAGAAAATAAGTGCGAGCAAGTATCTTAAAGGCGTATCTATTGGGAGCTGCTTTGATATATTCGGGAAGAGAATTCCAGAGCCGAGTGGATTGAATGAGAAACGAGTGTATATAGCCCCGTAACCAGTCAGTATAGACAATAATACCATTATCGTCCCCCTACCTAAAGAGGCCAAAAAGGTATAAAGATTTAGTAAATAATGGTTTCAGCACCTCTTCCGATGATATTTTAATTTTTTTATGACAAAAAAATAGTGCCAATTAACATTAGGTTAATAAAAAACGCACTTCTAGTTGCCTACCGTTGTCTGTGACGTCATTTTTAATTTTTTGCTGTTTCTGATACTGGTTTGAGTTGGCGGTAACCGGTTTTAAAGAATATATTTGACCACAATATTTGATACTAGCTGTTGCCCGCGACTTCGTTCGCGTTGTCTATAGTTTATTCATGAAGGATTTTCTGCGCAACTTTCTTATTTTCGCATTTATTATATTAGTAGGAAGTAGGATAACATTTAGCCCGCGACTTCGTCTGCGTTGACCTTACCTTGATAAAAAGTATCCTATGTATTAATCCAGGCCATGGTCTATCTGTATGCGAAGTTTCATAAAAATCCATTCAGTAGTTTTTGCGTTAAAGAGTAACAGACATCCATCCATACTCACAAACTTTCGCATTTATAATAATAATATTAGTAGGATTCCCGGTTCTCTTTGCTTTTCTAATTGACGTGTTGCTTTACCAGTTTATGGCAAAGATGTCAAATCATTTATCATATTAGACATACTTCGTTATTTAAAATGTTACCAAGATTAAGGCTTTATCATTATCATCAGCATCAAGAGCCATGACCACAGCGAGCGGCTATGGGCCGATTGCATCTAGCGGCTTCTTGACTAGTTCTTACTAGTCAAAACTTTACTCATCAGTCCACCGGGTCCATCTTCCATTTCATGGTTACCACTCCAGAATCTATCTTACACGAATGTTGCTAGCGCACCGGGTAGGCGGCATTCCCCCTACGCTGCGGCTTCCAGTTCATGGTCACTACTCCAGAACCTTTCTTTCCCGACTGTTAGCGCTTAGAACTGACGGCCGATGGGACAGAAAGGTTCTAGAATGGAGGTCACATACCGGCAAGCGCAGTGTCAACTCTTGCTTATATTAAAACAGTAGTCACAGATTAAAACGAGTCCGACTCACGCCCAGATCGGGCCCGCTAGAATGGAGCCCGACAGTGCAGCGGTCCGGCCTGTTGCGGCAGTCCCGGTCCCGTCGGCGCCACCACTAGCGGGTTCGCCGCTCGGTAGGGTGCCTTGACATTGGCCCGATCACACCCGCTAGTATGGGGCCCGACACGTACGAGTCTGAGGCTTCGCTACGTTTATATTATCTATGTTAATGTGTATCTGTCTAATTTTATCTGTTCCTAGTGGTTCGAGCTCCGGACTACAAAGCCAGCGGTTGCGGGTTCGAATCCCGCAAAAGGCAAATGTTTGTGTGATGAGCACGAGCATTTGTACCTAGGTCATGGATGTTTATAAAAGTATTAGCTGTCCCGGCAAACTTCGTACCGCCCCTTTATTTATACATTTTTTTCGGTGAATTTTTCAATATTTTTTATATTATTCTGCTAAGTATTCGGGGCAGCGACAAATTCAACAAATCAAAGGTCATAAAAATTCATCAGCCGTTCTCGACTTATAAATGGTGCAACTACTTTGTTTTATATAAGGTGCTTCATAAATATCTGCAACGGCAGAAATGGGTAAAAGTATTGCTTATATTGATTACGATAGTAAAGAAATTTTATGTCCAGAACATCATTAATTTTTATATTAAAAAAATTATAATTAATAAAGATTAGGCTTTATTCTGTCTCAAACCGTGCAAACCAACTCTGTCCAAAAATGCTAACGTTTCACATTATACCGCTCCCGCGCAGTGTCAAGGGCGGATGACGAAGTGTGTTATGCAAATTGAAGCAAGTAACCATTTATTTACTGTCTTTTCGCAAATAATTAATTAATGATCCGGGGAACGTAATTCCTTCACTATCGTAATCTATATAGGAAATACTTTTACCCATTTCAGCCGTTGCAGATATTTATGAAGCACCTTATATATATAGATTTAAGTATGTTCATCCGTTATTAGGACAAGCTTTGCTTAGTTTGGGACTAGATAATTGGTGTGTTGTGAAAACTTTTGATTACTTAATGTACCTATAAACTCTATAGAGTATATGTTCCATGACTATTACTTACACAAGACTTACTTAGTGTATTCCATCAATTTGATTGCAAACGTATCATCACTCGCAACGACCCCACTTTCCGAGCCGTTAGACAATAACTAAATAGCTGAAAACAGTCGAATCTTTATTCTTTGCTATAAAAAGTACAATGACAATGTACAATAGATTACCCAAACAACCGGTCACAATAGAAAGCAAGGAGCCGTCATTAGAATAATCTATGGACTAGGGCTGTGAAACTGGGTAACTCGATATCGATACATTTTGCATTTTGACATTGACATTTATTAAAATAAACGACGCATGATTAAACTGTTTCGTCTTATAGTAGCCGAGGGTTGAGAACGCCGGACTTGGCGTCGCCCTCTTCGAGGTCCAGGGTTCGTGGTTCACTTTCGGGTCAATGTAGAAAACTAACTTTTCTATGTTGTGTCGGATCTGGGTGTTATGCTACGCAGGCTGCGTTTCATAATGCAATTTATACGTTGGAAAGAGTTGGTATTCCATATTCCATGGTGGAGCGATCTGTCTCTGCTGCAGTGTCGAGGTCCCCACCGATAGTTAGCGTCGTGATAGTCCCTGGCTGTCGTCATGGTCATGCTTAATTGTGAGCGGGAACCTCTTTTGCTCTTTTTTAAAATGTTATTTCTTACGGTTTGTTATATATATATTTTTTTTTTTGGTAGTAATTTGTTTGGTTGATTGAGGTTTGATCACTAATTACTAGTACTTTTATATCGATGTGAAAGAGACAAATTAAACATTGTATTGCAAGAAAGAATACTTTTGGGACTCTAAAAAGAATACGACTTCATATATGATGTGTTTTTTAAAAAAATCCTGTAAAACGTAGATTAACTGCAGCAAGTATCTATTTTTAAATAGATCACGCACTACTATCTACATATATTTTACTTCTGACTTTGTCGATACTTTCAGACTCGAAAGTTTTATCGATAAATATATTTTAACAGACAACACTAGGGATGGCAAACAAAGGACAACAATGCATATTGGCTAATACTGTGAGAATATAATGGTCAGTGACCTCAAATTTCAACACAACCCTATATTTTCGTTTTATTTCAACCGTAAAATAAATAAATACTGTACACAAATAAAAAAGAACCATACAATTATTATAATATAAGTATACTACATACTACTACCACAGTATATATATAAAATATTTACTTATTTTATGTAAAATTTTATTACCAGGATACCTTTTTTTTTCTCATCATCATATTTCGCCTGCACTGATCCCAGGTCATCTGGGGTCGTCATAGTATGTTTTTCTCCTCCATGAAATACAGTGATTTGTCATTGAGCCATTTCCTCTCTTCTCAGTCATATAACCAATTCGTTTCTGTAAATAGGCCTGAATTAAGCACTTTTACACGTCCCAATTTTTTTTGCCCTACCGACTGCTTCGGAAGAATATTATGGGCTAGCGCCGAGAGGAAGCTTTACGCAATCCATCCATCTCTTCTTAGGTCCTCATTTGGCTCTCCACCCATCACTCGTTACCCCTCTGCCATTCGTTCTCGTGGTCATTCATTCAGTTCAGGAAACTAAACCACTCACCAGTTCTATTGCAATCGGATAAATGACGATTGGCGTAGTGGAGCTGTTTGTCCTGAACGTAAAGGGTCCTAGGTTCGATTCCCGGTTTGGGCCAATTCAGAGAACGAACTTTTTTATTGGTTTGGTAAAGGTGTACTGGTAGACTAAATGAATGACGACGAAAACGCAATTCGTTCTCGTGGTTAATCATTCAGTCGACCAGTATATTCATTCATCATTCAGTTTAGGAAACTAAACCACTAACCATAGTTTTATTGCAATCGAAAAATTGGCTTATTGGAGCTACGGTGGTTTGTGCTGAACGTAAAGGGTCCTAGGTTCGATCATTGGTTCGGGCCAATTCAGAAAACCAACTCTTTTAATTGGTTCGGTAAAAGTGTGCTGGTAGACGGCTCTGGGAAAATCATTGTCTGAAATTAAATCAAATTATTCATTTCATAAAATATGATAATTAAGGTCTTAAAGCTAGACATATTTTGCATATTCTCCCACTTTTGGCGTTGAAATATAAATAATACATGTAATTAACCTTAAGAGTTTCAATTCAATATTTTTGTATATTTTTTATTATTATTTAATGTCAAAGTTAATTATTGGTCTCTCTAGTCGTCACGTAGTCAGTATGCTAATATTAAATGTATTTTATTGTAGTCTCTTTAAATTAATTAATTGAGTAAAATTTTTTGTCAAAGCCAGTACTTAGTTAATGCCAATTTAAACTTATTTGCTGGCAATGCTCGTAATGGAATTAATTGGCAACTTATTAAACATTTCAATCGCATTACAATACACATGCATATACAATTAAGTCTCTGATACACTTTTTTCTAAGCACGGTATAATGCAGAGATGTTCATTCATTATTTCAAGACGGTTGCAACGGACGGTCAAATCTATTGCATATTTTGCATTCACATTTAAAAGTCGCTGATCTAATAATTTACCTATCATTTGCTCTGTGTACTGTATTATGTATGTGTATGTATATGTATATAATTGATAATCATATATATTTATACCTGTTTATTAAGTATGTAATGTTAGCGTGTATTTTTTTTTCTTGCTGCACCGCCTTTATTTCTCTGTCTGATCACTAGTTGACTGGTAGAGAATGCGTCTTGGCATTGAGTTCGCCATTTGTACAATTAATTTTAAATGTGCAATAAGGTATAAATAAATAAAAAAATTAAATATTTATGTAGGAATAAAGAAATGCTGGATTTAAACGATACTTGGTTTATTCGAGTTCACAGAAGCACGCACCAAGAACATCTGACTGACTCTTCAACCTTCGTAAAAAACAATCGAAAAACGTCCGTTATCAGTCATCACATTCAAAATCCGCATTCGTCTCTCCTTTTGCTCACTCCGTCTTCCTTCTCTTTCACACAACTTGCGTTCCATTCCACACATCCCACATTTATTTAATTACATGGTTTAGAATCGCATCCAAACAAAAAAACATTTTTTTTAACCGAAATCGACTTTAAACTTTTGGAATGGGTGAGAATAAAAACATTGACGGCCAATGTGACAGAAAAGTTCTAGAATGGAGTCCACGCACCGGCATGCGCAGGAAGTCCACCCACAACGTGGACAGACGACCTGGTAAAGATCGTTAGAAGACGCTGGATGCAGGCCGCTTCCAACCGGCTAATCTAGAAGTTGTTCAGCAGTGGACGTCCTATGACTGAAATGATGATGATGATGAAAAACCTTAAAACTCTCCATGGCTGACCTGACTCTAAAAGTAACTGATTGCATGTTTTAGTTAACATTATTTTTCGCTTTTTACGTGTAGTTTGTTTTTGAAGTCGACTTTTTAGTTTGTTTTTAAAGTCGGTTATTTGAATAGAATAGAATAGAATAGAATATTTATTTATTTGCTTAAGACACAGTATAAAAGCTGCTACAGAGTTAGAGTGGATTGTGCACATGTCTTGCTTCATTAAGATAGCATGCAAATATAAATTAATTAAATTTAACACTGAGTTTAGAAAGTCATAATAAAATTGAATACTAGTTAATTATAAATCAATGGAATTAAAGGCACAATAAAATAAATAATACAACATTCAAAACTATTAATTAATTTATTTCAATGTCAAAAAATCTCGGATGTCATAGAAGTTGTGTTTATTCAGCCATTTAAACAGTCTATTTTTAAACAAATTAATAGTGAGTCCCTTCATTTCATTCGGTATTTTATTGTATATATGAACACATGCAAATACAGCTTTTTTCATATTTACTTGATTTTGGTATATCGCTAAGTATCAGTCTTTGAGATATCTTAGTCTGGTATTACCAGCTCGAAAAGCGTTGGGTTAGTTTCTTATTAATAAGACTTTTGGTCGAAGGTCATCTTGGGGATGTGCTATAAAAAAAGCTTTGGAAAGCTGCTCTAGAAAGTCGTATAGCTCGTTCACATATACTAGTTTGGCGCAGCGTATAATTTGCGATAATATCTTAATGTCGTAATAATGATTCCGATATTAACGGCCTCTAGATGGTAAACGGTTTGGTATTTGAAATGTTATGCTTGTAAAGATTGTTGGGTAATTTGAAATAGATAACTGAGATTAAACACATAATATAAATGAGAAAGTTTGTTAGTAACTACACGAAACAACGGCTTAACGGATTTGGATACTGGGTTAGCACAACAACCATGTACTGCATTTATCGGATTTACAAATTGTTTAATTATTATTTTTTGAGTTAATGTAATAAAATTTATTCTACATTAAACTTCGAAAAAACCCTATGTCTGATAATTCGTGTATTTTTCAGGAATTTTAATCAATTTAACTTAAAGATTTAGTTGCTTGAAATTTACAAGGCCAAACTTTTCGTGAATCGAGATGAGAATAATTCTATGAATGAAAACATTTTTTTTATTGGTATATGGTAATTAACAATCTATAGTAAAACGATAAATTGTAAAAAAACTGGTAAAGTGTAAGGGCCCCTGCAGACGATGCCGCCAGTCCGCCACCGCGCCGCCACCGCACCGCCGCCGCGCCTTCACAGTGCATATGCACCGCAACCGCGCCGCCGCCGTGCTGCCTCCGCGCCGCCGCCGTGCCGCCTCCGCGCCACCGCCGCGTGCCCCGCCGCGTCGCTGACCAATAGTGTTTGATTTAGCTAATCCGTACGAAAGTACACGTGCTTAACTTTTTACGCTGTATCTCATGAATCGTGGTAGCAAGATCATTGAAATATTCACAGGTGACGCATTTCTGTTGCCGCTATAACAACAAATACTAAAAATAGAACAAAATAAATATTGAGGGGGGTTCCCGTACACAAAACGTGATTTTGCCGTTTTTTGCTCCATATTAATAACAGCAACAGCTGGTGGACACCAGCTGTTTGAAAAACTTACATAGTTTTATATTGACTTAAAAATATATTAAGTATTAAATTATAAATAATTAAACTAGCAATGTATTACTAACAACAATATAGTGGAACGGTAAAATTATGCTTCGAAGACGCGGTGGCGGCGCGGTGGCGGCGCGGTGGCGGCGCGGTGGTGGCATCGTGTGCAGGAGCGCTAAGTTGAACTCGCGTTAAGGAACTCTCGATGGGCAGGTCCGGATCGCACGCATCCAGTTTTTAAAAACCTTCTTCTACGAGAGAATTCATAATAAAGTGTGAAATATTTTGCTATCTCGAAGATTTATTTTCTGACAGCATAGGAACACTATGAAAATTAGCCATATTATTATTCAGGAAGTTTCAGCATTTTATATTTATATGTTAGAGGAAAAACTAGCAAACACCTATATCCTTAGTTTTACTTCCTAAGATCGGCTAGGAAGTCTAGCTCGAGCTCAACACGGAAGACTGTGTAACCGCTACTGGTAAACTGCCGGTTAAGGGCAAGTATTAATACCTATCTATTTAGCCACCGTATACAATATTCTTATCAGTATGGTAACTACCTATAAGCGTTTGAAATGACGTACCCACACAGACGCACACCTCAACAAGAGCCCTAAGCGGTCGTCGCAGTGCTGTCAGTCGCGGGTGCCGAGTACTGAGTTTCAAGTATCTCTATGGCTTGATTACAGAAATTGACCTAGTTTCGGTAATTCTTTAGTTTATCTATATATCTGTGATTTAGCTGCGTAATGTTATAACTCTAATAGTGTTGACAACTTAAAATCTTAATCGTAAATGTTGTTTTTTTTTTCTTTAAATAGTAAACTAGACTTTAATAAGATTTTTGAATTTAATTTAATATGAATATTTTTTGGCAGAAAGCACACCATATGTCAAAGTCTTGAGTAAATTAACAACATTCTGTAACTCGTTGCAAAATTCACTCGGCCCCGTACTGTTTTTGGATTCCACTATTATCATCTATTATCATCTTAGACTCTACAGATTACCATACTCTGTATTAGGTAATCAACATAGCGGAAGTATAGAACTGATGTTTTCAATGAAACAATCGGAGTACTAGGCGTACATTTTATATTTTACTAGCTGTTGCCCGCGACTTCGTCCGCGTCGTCGTTCATAAAAATAATCTACGCAACTTTCCATATTTTTCTTTCAAAAGAACCTTCTCCTGACAATAATTAACACAACAAAAAAATGATTAGCGAAATTGTTCAATCCGTTCACGCGTGATGCGATGAACAAGGGAAATAGAGATTCATTTTCAACATTTTCAAACAGGATACAGTTAATACAAATAGGATATACACAAAATTTTAGTTCTAAACTGTCACCCAGAACACCCATCTCTGGCTAGGTTTCAAAACCGGGTTACAAATAGAATAAGTGAAATAGTGACTTCTACAAAATTTATTTATCTACAAAGATATTTGGATCAGGGTTAATTAAAAATATGTAAGTCTTCAGATCCTTATGAAATTGTAGAAGTGGCACATGCAAACTACGGGGTTAAAACAATATGTAACGGTATAAGAGTGGAGTGTATATATGAGTGGAAACTTTTTGGATTGCAGGTTCTGTAAAAAATATAATAGAAGGAAATTAGAGATGGGGAATCAATTCTACCTATAGTTCATTATTATTATTCACAATTCTAAATTTCTATTAGTTATTTTTGTATGCAGTCTGTTCAGGTTTTGGACTGGGATCTTTTGCGAGTTTTATGAAAAAAATATGTTTAAGAAGTTTAAAAAAATATAATCTTCGCTCTCCATATAACTCCCCCTTAATCGAACGTTCGCGATAGACGCGCAGGCGCATTGTTTTCGCACGAGCGCTAATGATTGACAGCCATTGGCAGGGGTCGATGCACTGGCACGCTGATAACTATGAGATTGTTTTACAGTCACTACCAGTAATGTTAGAATAGTTCGAATCTCTACGCAGTGTGACCAGTGGAATAGTTATAGTATTTTAATTTCCATTCTTTAATGTATGTGTAAGGTCTTTTAACCCACAACTAAAAGGAGGTGGGTAAAAATAGGACCGAAAGTGTAGTTTGTGTGCGTGAAATCTAATGTTGCCATTTATCTCGAAAAAGTCAGGGAATGTCAATCCCAACGGATTTTTTTAGTTGGTTGCTGAACTCGTTGTGAATTTTTTTTTGTTTGTTTTCTTTTAGATGTTATATTATTCCTATTTTATAATAGGAAAAACATCGAAAACGCAAAAAAAAAACACTTCCTCGCACTAAATAGTCAAACAGCTATTTGTGAGTAGCACGGGAACTGATGAGAACTTTTTATGTGATTTCGATGTGGTCCGATAGTTTTAATAATTATATTTGAGCTCTAATTGATTCTACCAAAAAAGAAGTTTTTGACGGCCTCCATAGCCGAGAGCCAAGTACAGACAACGGCAAGTTAACCTACCCAAAAAGTTAAAAATCATTAAATAGATTTTCAACTTTGTCTAAAATGTAGAGATCTATATCAATTTAGAAAATTTTACGTTTTATAGTAGGTTGGCGTGCTGTTGTCTGTACACCGGACTAAGCGTACGCCATCTCTGAGGTTCCGGGTTCGATTCTCGTTCGGGTCAATGTAGAAAACGAGCTTTTTTATGCTGTTTCGGGTCTGGTTGTTGTGATACAGTCTTTCTTTCTGATTTCTATAACAAAAGTACTTTAGTTACTTCCTCAGGATTAGAGCAATGTATGTGATGTTGTCCAATAATTATCAACACAAAAAACAGTTAACTAATAAAAATAAGTCCTTTGAAATAAAAATCAGCATTTATGAAACAGACCCTTAAAATATTAACTTTATTAATTATGTAAATAAATGATATTACTTAGGGTTTTTACTTCACTGAACTAATAATTCTTTGCGTTTCCGATCGATAATTCTCGTTTCTGTTTAAGCTCGAGCTCCTTACAATCTCCTTGAAGCCTTGATATTAACTGACATTTGGAATCTTCCTTAGTTCCTTATTATTTCAGCGCACCGTGTATACCTAAGTAATCCTTGGTGATATTGTTTATGAATAACTCACGATGTTTCTATGTTCTCAGTGGAGAATGTTTTAATGCGTCATTTTTACCTTAAAAGTTGTTTGGTACATGAAGTTCTGACACAATAACAGTTAATTTTAAAGCGAGTTATTAAGATTGTCGCTTACTTACCTATTAAGAAACGTAGGTGTAAACATCATCATCATCATCATTTCAGCCATAGGACGTTCACTGCTAAACACTGGTCCTTTATTTATTTTATTTATTTATCTATTTATTATAAATATTTTTTATTTTATTCCAGGTAGGCTGATTGGAAGCGTACCCAACGGCTTTATTAGATATATATAAGACTGTTGTCATAATGAACGTGCGCGGATTTTTTGTCTAGATCTATTGAAAGTGTCATGCTTGATGAGGTAAAATTTTCTCGTATATTTTTTTTGGATTTTGGAAAGCATTATAATTTTAGTAAGTTGAACAATTTATGACCTAGGTACAATCAAAAATCCAATTAGTAAATCACATCCAAAATAAACACAATTGCTAGTTTAAGGCAAAAAAAATTAACTCGTTAAAACACCAAAACCAAGCCAGTTTAAAAAAGATCATTATCCAAATGAATCCGACCGGAAACCAAACTCCCCCTTGCGCTCTACCCCAATCACCACGCCATCACACCACATCGATTCGGCGGAAAACACAAAGAAAATTGCGCAGATACATTTTCCATTTTCCTATCACCATCGACAACCTGAGTGATCCAATAAGGCCTTACATTTTTCTATTCTCGAAGAAAACTGAGAAGCGTACGCAAATCGCAGCAAAGCCGGGTTCCCGACAACCGTTGGGGGTGTTTACGGATCGCTGCTAAGCCCGTTGTTTACAATGTTGCTTTTTAGGGGTCTGTGGGATGTAAACATTTTTAGGCTTAAACCAAAAATATAGACACTTTATTTTAGAGTTGTATGTTTCAAATGCCATTTTTACTTTATTCATACACTATTTCTCAATAACCAGCAAACAAACAAAGGTGTTACAATTTTGTCAGCTGTAAAAAAATGAAAGAACGACACAATGCACAATATTTGGTATACAATTAAAAAAAAAGACAACAAGCATGCTACGATTAAAATTTATATTTATAATTGAAATATGAACGAATTTATGTAAGATCGATATAAAACAACTGAAGTCAAAACTAATGAATCAATAAATCAATGTCGTATTCAGCATAGTATCATTTTAAACATTTTATTTTTAACGAAAATAATGCTTAGGTCGCCTATATTGATGAATTTTCTTATGCTGCTTCTCGTATTTTTGTAATAGTCCCAAAGCTATGGTTATTTAAAAAGAGGACATGTAAACTAGTGAATTTTCTGATAAAACAAGTAAAATCAATCAATAAAATCAATTTATTTCTGTAAATAGGCCTAAATTTAGCATTTTTACACGTCCTACCCTACCACTGCTTCAGGAAAATATTATGGGCTAGCGCCGAGAAGAAGCAGCGCATGAAACTCGGTTGACTGTTGTCAGCCTCTTTTAAATAGTTTGATTACAATAAAATAATATGTAGCTATGCGAGCTGGGCAGTATTTAATTCCAGACATTTTTGTCATTTAAATAATCATTAATAATATAATAATCGTTTTTCATTAAAAAAAAGCTTAACATGCGATTTAAACTTAAACATGTGTAGTTTAACAATAGACTGTGGTAATTTGTTAAAAAACTAATAAATTTCCTGATGAACGAATTACTCACTTTATGCAGTCTGAAATTTGGAACAGCAAGTTTATCTTTATTTTTGGTATTAAAACTATGTTTGTCTCTTTTCTTAGGAAAAGATACGGAACTTTGTATTAAAAAGGCCACCCTTAACTATGTTCCGTCAGCTACTTCGCATCAGATTATCGTTTTCTCGTCACAAGTTTGAAACACGTCACTGTGTTTTGTTTACCCCCAATTATAGGAGGGGGGAAAAGGGGGTAACAGGGTCTTATCTGGCATCACAGTAATGAATAAATTGCTCCTCAATACGTAAACAAGCTTGTAAAATATGTTTACTTCGGAGAGATCAATCGGGACTTCGGGAATTATTTATTTAATTGAAACGTATTCAAAATGTTTTTAGGGCTTCATATAATTAAAGACGAAATAATCATCCGTCTTGCTTGATGTCGCAAATGTGTGTATTTTAAATTAATGAAAATAATCAAAAACAAAATTCGCTCAATCATACTTAATTCTATCACCGTATTAAAAAAATTATGAATTCTGATTCAATTTAGTTTATTAGGTATTATTGACTTTAATTTGTATTTGGAAATAATAAGAAAGCACAAGGTTACACAGCGTGCTGAAAGGGCTATGCACGGTGTTTTTTTGCGAGATTGAATCAGAATAATTCGTGGTGATTCGCGTTAAACGCAAAAGGTTCCGGGTTCGATTCCCGGTTCGCGTCAACTCAGAAAACGTTCTATTCTAAATTGGCTAGAGTCTGAGTGTGCTGAGAGAGGCCTCTGGCAAAATATTTGGTCTGGTACCTTACAATGGACCCTGGGCTCCAAAGCAATGGCTTTGGACGCAACCGGGATTAACCGTATAGATAAAGAAGAGACCTTACAACACAATGATGTTTAAGGAACTTAGTTTGATCGAGGCAATGGTTATTGGTGTATGGTCTGACGCATTTAAACAGGTAATTCATTATTTGTGAAAAAAAATTAGGTTTAGAGCCGATTTCTATTCCTATATGTACCAAAGTGTCATTTTTATTCTTCTCATAAAAGTTGTTGTTTTGACACATTTTCCATAAGAAAACTGTCAACGTGCAAAAAATATTTTTTATGTAAAAAACATCTAGCTATTAAAAAATCGGCCCTTAGAACAATAAAAAATCAAAATAATCATGTGTAAACTGAATTAAAACTTAGGAGTTAAGTTGTTTCCTTAATACTCAAATATCTTGCTAACCAATCTACAGTTTGGAAGTTTTTGAGCTACCTTCTGTAAGTATATGTATGTCTATATACCTATAACTATATACAGGCCGTAAAGTTCACCACCGCCAGTGTTAAAGTTCGGTTTTTATTGCCCAAGTCAGTCATTGTGCGTGCCCCATTATTACGGATATTAGGGTGTCCATAGCTTGTTTCTTGTAAAGGACATTGGCGGAAAGTGGAGATCTTACATAATAAATAATATCAGCCTTGCGATAAAATCAGATGATGATGAGTTCATGATGAGGTGTAAAACAATAATTTTACACACTGCCATTTGTTTCACAATATGTGGAAACCAATTACTCTAAAATACGCTTGAAAATTCACAAGATCGTTTAAAATCTGCGTAACCAAGTTATTGCTTCACGCTGTCACTGTGCCTACGTTTATCACACAAAAAAACGTAACCTTATTCTGAAAACAATGAAAGATGCTTAATTATAACGTGTACAATGTCCTAAAATGTTTTTATGTAAACTTTCTTACTCCATTATTAAGTTTACTAAAATTAACAGATTTACCCATTTCCGCTATTAACAGTCACGTTATCTTCTTTAATTTTTCTAAACAAAATCAAGACTGTCCTGGCTCACACCAAAATCATGGTAACCCCAATCTCGTATGATTGCAAGGCATACATTTCCCCAGTCGTTTTCACATTATAGCCGCAACTTTTGTTCAGACAATTTTGGCTCGAACAAAGGGATGAACCCATTACGTTCCGGTGAAAGCAATAACTATACTGATGAATGTAGATTGGTTTTCGTCAGTTGGTAACACCCAGTTGGAGTGGCACTTGCCTACTAATGCTTATTAAGGAATTATTATTCTTTGCATTTATTGATTATGTTTGTACGACGACCTCCGCCGAGAGATAAGAATGCTGGTCTTGTCGTCGCCATCTCTGAGGTCCCGAGTTCGATTCCTGGTCGGGTTAATATAGACAACGTACTTTTCTATATTTTCTCGGGTCTGGGCGGTGTGGTATTGTCATTGTTTCTGATTCCTATAACACAAGTGCTTTGACTACTAACCTTATGATCTGTCAAACAATATCAAATAGGTACATTGATTACATACGTTGTCCAATGTTTTAGACACTCTCAGTCAATAGTTTTTGAAACCAATTTAACGTCTTTTTCAATACTGTTCTTTTATCACTAAGATAAAGTTATTTACGCTAACGTTATCTTAGTGATAGCGAAATAATGTAAGTAAGCGAATATATACAATGGCAACAATTTGGATGAAAGTGGTCGCTGGCAGGGCGCTACCAAGCCGTCGCCATGACGCCTGCTAGTCGACTCAATTACACGGTGCGATTTTATCTACCCCTCCAATAAACTATAAGTTACGAAACAATCATCATTTCAGCCATAGGACATCCACTGCTAAACATAAACCCTCCCCATATGACTTCCAGATTGGCCGGTTGGAAGCGGCCAGCATCCAGCAGCTTCCGGCAACCATTACCAGGTCGTCTGTCCACCTTATTGGATGTCCTACGCTGCGCGTGCCGGTAGAAAATAATGAACTACCTGAATTTACTTTAGAAATAGAAACGTTTATTCGACACACAAGAGAAAAATACATAAAACAACAAATCTGATGTGTCGAAAAGGTGCTCAGCATTTGTCGTGACAGCCACGGAATTTAATGTTTAATAATTTATTTTGGGCTATAACACAACAGCTTCTTCTTCTCGTGCCGAAGGCAAACTAAATATTTTCGTCACCAATACTCTGCCTACTCAGAGGCGTCATTACCTATGGTGCAGGGTGTGCGTTGCACACGGGCGCAGCGGTCCTAGGGGGCGCCGAGTGCCGCTCGCTACTTAGTACCCATTCCATTTGACGCGCTCACTAGGGGGCGCGATGTTTGCACACGGGAATTACATGGGCTAGAGACGCCTCTGTGCTTACCTACCTACATCTTTGCATGAACAGAGTTTCTCAGTATGAGACAAATAATAAAAGGATATAGTAAGAAAAAAATTAACTTTGACTGTTAATCCCATGGTGATTTTTTTTATTTTGATTCAATAATCAAATAAGTACTTTCATGCTTTTTTTACGTCTTTCAAGAAATAAAAGGGAGTAGCCATGCTATTAGTATTTAGATTATGCTTAACATTATGCTTCATTGAGTTATTACAAAATGTGCTATTGTTTAACTTATTCCCAACTGCCTTCTTATGCTTCTATATTCTTGATGAGAAATAATAAAGTTCCTGAAGTTTTTATCCCATAAACTATTAAAGAAATTTCATTAAAAACACTAAGAATATTTTGTATTTTATATGTCTTTCGCTTAATTTAGTTAAATAATATTTTTTAAAGATTTCTTTCAAGTCTTCGTCATGGCGATGTCGACTCCTTATCGTTTCGTCGTACTGTGTAAACGCCGCACGATAGAGCCCAGTGAAAAACAACGTCCGAACGGCCAGGAACCTTTTAGTCGGGATGTTAAGTGCCTGTTTTTGCCACTATTTACGACGATCGCCACTTTCTGTTTTTGCAGCCGTAGCTTAGGATGTTTACTTAAAAACTTCAAGTTATAGCCAACTTGGTAATGTGACCTTAGGGTTTTCTTAGAAAAAAGGAAATATCTATTGCAGTGAAATGTTCTTCAATTAATCAACGTTTCTAAGATTAAACCTATCTACAAATAAAACGCTTTTCTAATTTTAAAATTGTGTCAACTAACTATCATGTGATCAAAGCTGGAATCTGATTCACGTTTTTTAAATTGTTTTTTTTTTTATTATTAATGTAATTATAAATACTTATTGTGCTAAATTTAATGTAGGAATATCAGACTTAGGTACCTACCGTTTTTATTTTTACAAAAGTATTTGCATGTCTGACCCGAAGAGAGCATGCTGAGCCTAATAACTTGCACCATCCCATCTGTACCATGCTTTATACAATTAAACTATTTCATTTCATTTCATTTAATTCATTTCATTTCATTTCTCGAGCTGATATCTCAAAAGTTGGTAATGGTAAAAATTTTAATCATCATTTCAGCCATAGAACATGGCCTATGTTGTCCCCCAGTGACTTCCAGATTGGCCGGTGGAAAGCGGCCTGCATCCAGTGGTTTCATATACCCTCTACCAGGTTCACTGTCCACCTTGTAGGTGGCCGTCCCACGCTGCGCTTGCCGGTACGCGGCCTCCATTCTAGAATATTTCTGCCCCATCGGCCGTCAGTTCTACGTGCTATGTGCCCTGCCCACTGCCACTTCAGCTTGATAATCCGTTTTAGTAGCTAGGTACTAGTATTTTTTTTAGCTCAGTCAATTCATTTTGACCAACCCTTAAACTTAAAAAAAACAGTTGTTAATAACTGATCAAAAGTTTGACACAAATAAATGACTCACCGGGGGAGGCCTATGTTCAGCAGTGGACGTCCTATGGCTGAAATGATGATGATGAAATGATAATTCAACTTGGTTCAAACGCACGAACAAACAAAACAATTTGATAAGTTAAATAAATTTTTAATGTATTTTTTATAAATATAAAAATATAAACCCAATTTTCATCCCGTTAAACCACATCCCTCTCATCTCCCGAATTGTAATCCAATAAAAAACAAAAGTTAATTCCGTCCCATCCCATACATAAACAGGCAATTAAAGCCTTTATATTGGGACAACGAATATATATGCATATTTTATTTCGATAACATAAAGTACTACCAACAAAAACGTTGCCGGGCCTAGTAGGCAACGATTTGAGTAAATTTAGGATTAAGGCGCACCGCACACGATGTTCTGCTTGCCAACGGTATCCGAAACCGTTCGATAGCAAATTGTTGACCAGAAAATCACATGCCACGTCGATATGATTTAGCATTAGAATGCCGGACTTGGCGGCGTCGACTTGGCGTCGGTCGGGTCAATGTAGAAAACGAACCTTTCTATGTTGGGTCAGGTCTGGGTGTTGTGGTACCGTCGTTGTTTCCGATTTCTATAACACAAGTGCTTATAACACAACATTAGGATTAGAGCAATGTATATCATGTTGTTCAATATTTATTATTGTTTTTTATTAGTGTCACGGTTGTCAATTCGTTATCGAAGGGTTCTGAATCGGGGGCAAGGTGCACGGCCACGCGAGACTTTAAATCCTTTTGAACTTTCATCATCATCAGGCTCTAGAACTGCACTGTTGGATTTAATATATAGAATAAGAATAAGAATAAATTTTATTAATTTGGCACAAAAAACACATCACAGTGACATTATGTACATAGAAAGAAGAGTATATAGTATATGTATTATATATAAGTATTGTAACTCTGTTATTTAAGGGCTGTGGATATTGTGTAGAATAAAATAAAAATAAAATAAATAAATAGGCCTCAGCGATTGAAGGCCTCAACCTATCATAAGAAAAAAGACGTGTCTGTTTTTGTTTCAATTGAGTTACATTCGTATTCGAAATCAGTGAACTCGCATCTACCAGTATTTTTTCTAATTCTATTTTTGTAAGGTTTTTGTAATATCTTTTCACCTTATGACGGCAGACTCTTCAGGCCCGTGTCCATCCAATGGCTTCTTGTAACCATAAAGATCATCGATTCACCGGATCTCATTATAAAATAAGCCTAAAATAATACCTCTCTTCAGTGGACAAGCCTCACCTTAAATAACACTACCAACCTTACCGTGATCTCTACTATTTTTTGTATAAAAAATAAGTATTGCAGCTACTGAATCGTTTGCGCCCAACCTAAATGCACTAATTCGACGTTGTCCCTTCAAAAGGACACTCGGTGGGCCGAAAAGGGAACAAAGGACTATTAACATGAATTACCGGCTTTGTCCGTAGGGCCGGTCAAAGTGCGTTCATTAATACTTCAACTATTTTATTTGTTTGCCTTTTTGCTGACCCTATTCGGGTAGCTTTTGTCCGACGCTACCGTTTCTAATTAGATTTTATCGACAAGGTTTAAATGAGACGTTTTTTCAACATAAATTGCGACTCCCTAATAGCTGTGTTGATTACTTGTACCTTCACATTAATGAAAATAAAAACTTGATTGAAAGACCACGTAATTGAAGTCGCAAGCAACAGCTGGTGTACTTTTAAAAAAAATAAAAATAAACTTAGATTAGTCGCCTCTTACGACACGCCTCCTATTGGCGGTGAGGAAGTGTATTCTTTACGGCCGTCCCCACACAACGGCCAACCCGCCTGCCAAGCGTGGCGAGTATTTTCAATCCCCCCTGATGATAAGTCATTAGGGGAGGCCTTTGTTCAGCAGTGGACGTCCTATGGCTGTAATGATGATGATACTTAGATTAATAAGAACATTAACATGTAGGTTCTAATTAATAATTCCACTGGAAACTCTGGCAAAGGCCTCCTCCAAAGCTTTCCATTTCTCTTGGTCATTGGCTATTTTTTGCTATTGTGGGCCAGCATTTTTTTAAATACCATCTTCCTTCATTACATTACGACCTCCGTAGCCGAGAGGCGAGCATAGCGGACTTGGTATCGCTATCTCTGAGGTCCCAGGTTCGATTCCCGGTCGGTCAATGTAGAAAAATAACTTTTCTATATTGTCTCGGGTCTGGGTGTCGTGGTACCGTCGTTGTTTCTGATTTCTGTAACACAAGTACTACTTACCATAGGATCAGAACAATGTATGTGATGTTGTATAATATTTATATTTATATATTCCCATCCAGTGAACGGCAGATTTGATGTATATCACCTTAATGAGACATTTCAAATTTTATAATCTTCTATCGACCTTATACTTCGGCAACATCAACTATAGTGTTGTCGATCGATAGTCGGATTTCGATATAAATCTGAAAGGCCCTACGGACAAAGCCGATCTATCGATATATACTAATACTAAGCAAGCATAGATCCAATTACTATTATTATGGCAACTAAAGTCACCATTTTGACCTACATTTAATCACAACAATACATAAATATACATAGACTTAAAATAATCGTATCGTGATATCGATATGGAGAACCATTTATCAGATAAGTATTATTTCAACATTTTGTAAATTTTCCACTTGGATAAAGCGCCGCTTTCCATTCAGATAATTTATTTACAATTTTTTTGCTGGAAAATTCTGTTGATCATGTTTTTGTATTACACATACAAGAGTTCAGCTTATAATGGAAAATCTAAATTTATAGATTTCAGGTTGCTATCTTATTTTAAGATATTACAATATACGTATTTTTTTCCGAAGGTGAAAATACAAAGCGTGAAAATAAGAAAGGTATTTGATTATTAGAATCTATCCCTTAGGAAGTTAACTACTAATTAAGGACCTTATATTTTAAAGTGTTTATAAAAAAATATTACCTAATAATTAAAACTATTCAAGCAATATTACCAAATTTGGGCTTTGATGTAACGTCATAACTCTCTATACTCTTACATACATAAAATTACTTAAGCATATGAGGTGGTTTCGAAGAGATCTGTCATCCTCGCGAATTCCCTCAAGAATTAGAAATGACTGTATTTCCACAGACAGTGATGTGGTGACACTCCACGAAATACATATCGATATTCTTAGTTACAAATAAGTCGATTAAGACAATTAATGAATTCCGAACTCGTGGAACTCTTTAATAATTACTTAGATACTTGTAAAAACTTCTTGTTTGAGGTCGTTTGATTCAATTTGTCTCACCAAGCGGTGTTATAATATGTGACTCGTCATATACGTGAAAAAGTGTATTTTATAGTTCATGATATTAAATGTATTGTAATCAAACCAAGCAATCATAACGCTACAATTAATTACAACCTATCATATAATTATCTTTCATTTCTAGATTAATTTAGTTAATCATCGAATATAATACTTACGTTAAAACATAACAATTATAATGTGAATCATGATATCACGTCTAATATTACTAATTGTTTACAGTACAATTTACAATCCTAAGGCATTTAAGGTGTAATTATAAAAAAATAATTAGTAATGTAAAGGTGCATGTTCACTGTAATCATACGTTCGCCTGCAACCGAATCACAAGGTCATTAATAGTCACAATAGTGAACAGTTTTTGTTGCTTTTAATTGTGGCAACAATGTATCTTATTGATTTTTTAATAACTACACTGCCGTGGCGACCATAACACTCGAATGTTTAAGGCTTGTAGTGCCCCCAAATTAACGACGACAGTTAATACGAATACCGCACGAAAACTTATTAAAATACGGTTAATAACAGCGCGCAATGAAACGAGGCTGTTACGACCGTCGCTTCGTCTAATAGAAGAATCTGGGCCGAAATGAGATGCGTTTTTTATTTTTTATAAATTAAATAAAATAAATTTAAAAAAAATTAGAAAATAACATCATTTTACCTTGTTTTATTAGGTAGTTTAAAAAATTTCATACTGTTTCGATAATAAATGTGGCCGTAAAATGCTTACAAATGTGAAAAATAGGGTAGACTTTAGAATTTTTTTTAACGGTTCTATATGTCACAATGAAATTCAAGAAAAATAACATCATTACTCATATCTTATAGATTACTGGGTATTTTTTCAGATACAAAAACTCAATATCTAACGTACAAAATTCTTACGTAGTTACTCAATTTCGCGGTTTTTTCACTGGTCAAGCCTTAATGGCGAATGGTAATCAAACACGTGCCGTGTGGGGACGGCCGTACAGAATACACTTCCCCACTGCCAACAGGAGGTGGGTCTTAAGAGGCGACTAATTCCTGTAGTACGAGACGGGCAGCAGCTTTTGCGTGTGAAATCTTATAAAAAACTGCACTCGCCAACCCGCCTGCCAAGCGTGGCGAGTACTGGCTGAACATAGGCCTCCCCCAATGACTTTCATTAGGGGAGGCCTATGTTCAGCAGTGACTGTGGACGTCATATGGATGATGATGAATCAAACACAAATTCTCTCGGTGAAGACGCAGCTTTAGTAGGGTAAAATAATAGAATATTGTCGTGTTGGTAATCACGATACGACAATTAAAATACGCGACTAATGAGTCACACTTTTGAAATGAAATGAAATGAAATATTTATTCGTCATCATAGGTATAAAAGTCAGTTGTTACAATTAAAAGTGGCCCAATATGATCTACCATAAATGGATACAAATGTTTTATAAAATTCAAATAAAATTATTTAAAAATATAAAATTAAAGTAATCATATTAAATTAATTTAAATTAAAATAAAATAAAATATTAAATTAAATTAAATTATTGAGTACATTAAGTCATTCAGTCTAAACACAAAATAATAATGTCAATTAAATTTCCAGAAAAAAAAACAGTTTTGATAATACATGTCAAAAAATTTACCTAAAAAGTCATTTAAATAGTCGTCAATGCTATAGTATCCTTTCTCTTCTAGGAAAGTAATTAATGTTTTTTTGAACATTTTGTCTTCAAGCTCCTGCATGAATTTTGGAAGCTTGTTGTACAATTTTGGTGCCATAGCTAATAAACTCTTTCTCATAAGGGCAGTCTTACATCTATTTTTTTCCACCATGGGTTTTCTAGGCCGAAGACGATGAGCCATTATTAGCTTTGCTCTTTTAAATTTGTCCGGATTATGTTTGACAAATGACAGTTATTTAGATATTTTTTTTATTGTAAACCATCTGTTACTAGTTTGTGTAGTTAGGGCGTGTAGAGTTAGAAATTTGGCTCTACATGAGATTTGACAACTATTTGACAGCCGGTGCCAATGGCGAGACCATTGGCACCGGCTGTCAAATAGTTGTCAACATTTTACATGAAAATGTTTTGGTGGGACAAACTAACAAAATTAAATAAAAATATACATGTACCTACCTACTCGCATGTAACGTCAGTGTCGCTTGGCCACAGCTTACAGTTTTATATTAACCTCGATATCGATAAATGAGATTTTACCCATCTCTACAGAAAACTACTGTTAATTACTTAGCAGAGAGCATTGCCGCTGACGTCACATCGCAATCGGCTTAAGGCCCGGGTTCGAATCCCGGCTCCCGCAGCGTCGGGATTTTCTGTATACTTATGCAAATTTTATTTTGCTGTTTCAAGACTTAGATGTTGGAAAATTTTAGTAAAAACTTAATTGTGAAATCTGAAATGGCGATATTAATAATGAATAAGTCTGTTTTTGGAGTTTGTCAAATGTTTTAAATAAATAAATGTTTTAACCGTCGAACAAGACGAACGATTGGTGTACCGATTTGCGCTCCGGACACAAAGTCAGGCGGTTGCAGGTTCGAATCGCGCAAGAGGCAAATGTTTGTGTGATAAACACGAGTATTTTTGTATTGTCAAAGTCAAAGTCAAAAATCATTTATTCAATTTAGGGCAGAAAACTACCACTTATGAACGTCAATAATAACATTATTGGCCCATATATGGGGCAGAACATGTCTCCTTATTTTTTGGACCCTACTAGCGCTTCGAGACAAGACACAGACAATCTGGCAAGTGCTGAGAAGAAACGCCGGAACAAAATCAGTCACCACTAGCTGCCACAAAAAAAATATATGAAATCAAAATAAACAGGTAGGTACAACAGTTTAATGCAGGCTGGACTGACCATACATTCTTGTCATCAAGATAGTCTTGAATTTTGTAATACCCCTTAGACATTAGGGTAGTTTTGACAAGTGATTTAAATTTATTAATAGGAAGTTCGATAACATTGTAAGGTAAATTATTAAAAAAAAAAAAACAATTACCCAAGAATGAATTACTTGTTTTGGCCAATCTGAAGTTTGTTTTTATTTTTATTGTTCATGGACGTTGGTGATATTATCTTCGAGACTATGACAGTTGGTTGGTATTTTGCCAGAGGCATCTTTCAGCACACCCAGCCACGAATCAAATAGAAAAATTGTTTTCTGAATTAATTCGAACTGGGATTCAAACCCGGGACCTTTTGCGTTCATCACGATTTACCGCGCCACTTCATCGATGGGGTCGTTTATCCATCGCCAACGACTATTAAAAATTCCAACTCCATGCCCAGTTAACTAATACGCAGCGCCATCTTTTTTTGTATCTACCTCGTCCGTAAGTACGTACCTACATCCTATCGTGGCACAGGCTTAAGCATTTTACATGTAAATATTACAAACTGTAATGAAATATCCAATTTTAAAATTACTTGTCAAAAATGTATCGTTCCCCTACGCTCTTTTTGTTACACCCAATCCCAAATTGTCCACATAAAAACCCCTGTACAAGAAGAGATTAGTTACTATTTACCTCTCAGATTTACAGCCGTGGTCACAACGGGTCAATGGGGTCTTTTCGACCTCGTTGGGTCCCAAAACAATAAATAAACGCTCATTGGACGTTATACCATGTGGGGGCTCTCAGGTGACTGTTATAAGGTAATACTTGAAGGGGTTATTTATTAGTATTATAATTTAGGCTGAAAAAGGGTAGGACACATATTTTTTAAACAAAAAGGGATGTCCACGCTTAAGACATTACCATAATACCACAGAAAAGTGTAGAATAATGTATAATTATGGACACAAACTTCTTACAGTCCTCAGCCCTCTTGCCTAGAAAAAGCTGTTACTGAAGCAATACTTACACCAGCACAAAAAACAGTTAATGTAGCAAAATAGCTTAGTTTTTTTAAAAATAGAAACCCCTTAAGTATTAGCGACGCCAAAACTATTCAACGAGATCAATTACAATCATTTATGATTGTCTGCGTTTTTAGAGATATGACATAAGCCATAAGTTATTGGGTATGAACCAATGTAACTCTTATTGATTTTTTATACACTTACTTTGATTAAACACCGAAATCGTATAGTCTTATGAAACTCATTATGTTAAGCATTTGAGATCAAAAGCCGTTTATTGCTGCTTAAAAATCCATAAACATTCTATATTTATCAGCCGTAAGCTTCTTAAAACTAACCGAATACTCTTACTTGCAACACAAGCTTAATTATCTATAAAATTTATCTTAACGACCGAATAGCTAGCATTTAACAGAAATAGCTAATTGGGCGCTTAATGTTAATGATCATACAACCTTTTTGGATGTAAAAAAGTTGCATATTTGGATGTATAAAAGGTTTTATCAAACTCCACCTGCACGCGTGATATTTGATACGCCATTCCCATTCAAGAGGGGCGGTGACAGTTCGAACACACCTGGGTAAGCAGCTACCCATAGTGATAATTTAATTAATTTGTAATTTAGAAGCTGTTAAGCCAATGTATAATTTAATTTGAAAACGAAACTTGCTGTTTTATAACATAACATTTGTTTTTTAAATCGAAATACTGGTATGGCTAACATAATCAACTAGTATTAAAGTTTCAACCAGGCAATCCTTATTTTTCATAACTTTAATGACAATTAGATGACATCTTCAATATTATTATCAGTCACTAAAAAGTGTTAGCCGTTTTTTTAACCAAAAATATAAATAATTGTAGATCAAAATGCTACAATAAAAGGTTACGTTTGCAATAAATAAGAATATTTTTTTTTAAGATCTTGTCATTTAATTAACATCGATATCACAGCTAATACCGAAACCAACATCTAATAGGTTGTGCTTTTAGGTTTTCCCCTCCTATATAAAAAGTGCCAACTGCCAACTACTATAGTAGTTACCCACCACCCACTAAGCCTAAGCTCTCCATCAGGTCAATTAGTAAAAACACACAAATATAACAAAAACCGACCAAGTGTGACTCGAACTCAGAATCCCAAACTAATTTGAAAAAAAAAACAGTATTATGGAACCTCCGATGCGCACGTTCGTCTCGCACTTGGTCGGTTTTTGCTATTGTATTTTTGGTACTACCTTCTAAATAACTATCAATTATGTACTTACAAGGTCAGTCTTGTCAGTAAGTCTATTTAGATTTATTTATTAAATCACGCAAATGACATTACAAGTAACACAAGCTAACACAGACCCGTGTAATGGTATTTTCTGTATATAAATTATCCGCATGAGTTTACTATGTGTTTACGACATACAGTAGCTCCATTCTTACCTTACTACCCCCTTTATAGACATCCTAGATTATACCAGCCTACAAGCATGCCTCTTAAGGGCCGTGTAAGAGACAGGCCCGATAAAACAATGCACTCGCCTTGCACGTCTCACTTTACGTTAAACCATTCAAAATTGAGCCGTATACCTATAGCAGTAAGAATCAGAGATGTGGGTTGTTTAGGGGAGATATAGGTTAGTGTTTTTAATCACTCTGCCCCGAGCTGTTGGCTGTCATCTCATTTGCCCCCGCGTTCGAGCAGCATCAAGAGGATGTGTTCCTGTTTGGACTATTGTTTTCAAACACTTTTTATTTGCAATTGTATTTACTCTAGACAGCGAACTTAGTCAGATATTTATTCATGGCATTTAAAAAAAGTTAAATAGAAAGTGTTTGTTTTTATGTAAGTACTTAAATAAATAAAATAGTAAAGCTGAATGATATAGTTGCTAAAAAGATAAAAGAAAGGTATATTTTAATTATAAGTGAAATAAAAACCAGTAAATTTCCCCAATATGTTCGTGACGCTTTATTATTATGCAGTATTTTTAATAACCTAATCACTGGTAATTTTTATCTATAATAACTTATTATAAAGTCACGAGTGTGTCACTTTAGTTTGTCCCGAAATCTTCTAATCAAGTGCATACTTTGATTGAGTATATTATTGTTTTTGAGGCTATCTCCGATAAAATAAGCCAATCTATTTTAATCGGTTATTTTCAAGAGGGCAATAGTACCACTGATATAATTCAATTCGTCGTTTTTTAAAAAACGAAAACGAACATTTTATTTAATTATTATTGAGGTGATTGACATACTTGGACAATGTGTCCTAATATCGAATATTCTAGAATTTTAAATTATATTCAATAAACCTACAGATAAGGTTTAAAAGACGACCTATCTCAATGTGACTTTATTATTATCAATCATCTGTGCCAACACCTTGTAGCGACATCTATCTCGCTACAACCTTTTTATTACTTTAAAATTGCTGACTATTATAAATCATTCAAGCAAACATTATTTTATTTATGGTTCAAAACAACGAACGATTTTATCACAAAATGTCGTAATTTTATAGTACCAAATCTAGATAAAATTCTGTTAATGGCAAGATGAGTTCAGAAGTATTTTATAGTGTTATTTATGTTTAGTTGGTAATGTTCTTTGTTATATTTGTTTGTCTTTCTTTTACCACATTATATTATCATATAAGTTTCAAGCAAAGCTATGAACAAGTAAGTATTATTAAAATTGTAGTCACAGAAAGTGAAAAAGAAAATCAATAGAACGAGGTCAAAGTGGAACAAACCTTCTCGCGTAGCAACAGTCCCCTCGCCCTTGCACCTTACTACCTTCACTTCGAAAATAGTCTGTAACCTTAAAGCGATAGTGATGAAAGTCTAATAACACACCCTTCGGTCCCGGTCATGGATTCTATCGAGTTACTCAAAGAAATAAAGTCTAGATTCGCTTGGAGGGTAATGCTACTGCATTTGCAACTGCTTGCAAACTACTTTGTACTCTATGTTGTTTAGTTTAGAGTAGTTTTTTTAATAAACTGGCAGTTGTTTTACATATCGTAGGTAACCATTTTAAGGTCCAAAAACTTAGGGTCAGAAAAAAACTGATTTATGTATTTTAAAGTTTTTGCGTCCACAAAAAGCTTTTAGAGTAATTATTCGTGTTGCTGTTGCATAACATGTGTTTATTTTTTGCTGACCGTAGACTCTTTGTATAGGTTTCTGTAATTACTAATTATAGATAATTAAAATACTTATTTTTAATTTTCAATTTGAGGTTACCGTAACGGCTTGTATGCTTTTGAGCCAAATACTATTTGAAAGGTCTTGGCTTGATCTCAGTTATCACAACTTCTAATCATATACAATAGTTACTGGTCTAAGTTCATAACTAAAACTAATCATGGATCATTGCTAATTAAAGGAATCCGCATTGTTTTCTGTCACTCTGCGGGAGCTGTCAGTCCATAGAGACATTACCACATACATATACAAAGGTTAAAATCAAGAAATGCGAGTGTAATCTCTTTTGTAGTCCTGGGTAGATAACGACCTGCAATTTCTGCAAATAATTTAACTTATAGATAAAATTTGCTCATTTTTGTATTTACTTTTTTACTAAAAATAAACAGTCAAAAACTATTCCGATACCTAAGTCAAAAGCAGGCGACGAACGTCTGAATTTAAATAATTTACACTGCAGTTGGTGGCGTTGACTTCGATGTTTGCAATATTTCATCAAAATATTATCAAATTCATTATTTATTTATTGAGCAACCAACAAATCTTACCCCAATTACATTTAACAAGTAATAACTATAATATGAGCTAAGTGTAGATTCAGTTACAGGCTGCCGCGACGTGCAAATGTGAGTTATAGCTTACTTTTAAAACAAGAGCTGACTCAAGAAAATAAAAATGGATTAATGACCTTTTTAGGAGTTAATTTTAGACAAGCAATAGCCAAGATTTACAGATAAGAGTTATATGCTAAGTACTTCTGTAGCCAATTTTCTAAATTTGTGGAGTGTGTCAGAAAATATATCTTACTTGATTTCCTCTGTAACTCATTATAATGTCGTTGAAGCTTGTTTATCGCGTTTTAGGCAAGTACCATTACTAACGCAAGTCTCACTCAAGTCATAACTGGTGTACGTACCAATTGAAAATAGTTATTGCGTCAGCTACAACCGCCTCCCAACAAAGGCTAGTTTTTGTCTGGTCGACTTCAAAACGTATTAAGTATCCGTGAATACTCGTAGATGTCAGATTAAGTTGAAGTGTTAAAAGTTAATGTTGAATTTCATAATCATTTTCAGTACGTGTAATTTGAAATTCATTGGTAATGATTAATATTTAACGACTATTTGGAGTAGTAGTTCGTGCTTTGGACCACAAGACCAGTCGGTTGCGAGTTCGAATCCCGCATCGCAAATGTTTGTGTGATGAGCACTAGCATTTGTACTGTTTATTCCGTTGTTTAGTCGCCATTGTATAAGCTTTGCTTGGTTTGGGCTTTGCGTAATTGGTGTGATTGTGAAAACAATTTATTTATTTAACTTATTAAATACCTTTCTGTAAGTTTTGGATCATTTCAGCCATAGGACGTCCACTGCTGAACATAGGCCTTCCTAATGACCTATCATTGTGGGGGATTGCCAATACTCGCCACCCTTGGCAGGCGGGTTGACGCAGTTTTTTTTATAAAATTTCGCACGTAGACGCTGCTGCCCGTCTCGTGCTACAGGAATTAGTCACCTCTTACGTAACGCCTCCTGTTGGCTCTAGGGAAGGGTATTCTTTACGGTCGTCCCCACACGGCAAGTTTTAAATGTTAAGCATTAATTAATTGTATAAGTCATGAATGTCATTTTATTTACCAAATTGGTGGAGCTGCTTCGAGAATGAATTTATTATTTAAATTATGTAAAAGATAAAAAGATTACAACAGCTATGTACGTCAGATGTTTATTTACAAGGAGTGTGATAACAATATTTTGTTATCATCGCTTTTGAGTGATAAGCATAAACCTGTCTAGACATTGCTCAAGGTTTTCTTTTATATTAATAACGACTTTTTTATGTAGAGTTTAAATAAGATACCAATCTATTAACTTTTTAAACAAGATATTGTGTCATATCGTTTGTTACTTTGCGTTAGTTTTCGCGACAAAAGTAGCTGTCTTTCTTGGATTTCTTTCCCAAATATCGTCAAGGCGTGAAAACAGACAGACAGAAGTTATTTTCACATTTATAATATTAGTATAGATAAATAAACACTTTATTGCACAAAAAAATTATAGGTTATTACAAATAAGACAGAGTTATAATCAGGCGGCCTTATCACGAAAAAGGATCTATTCCAGACAACCTTTGGGCAGTGGAAATTAATTAACTTGTATTACAGAGTATGTGTAGGTTATTTCAAAGTAGTTGTTAGAGTTAGAGGTGCTTCATAAAGCTTGGTAAGTTTTTATGATGCTTTTGTGCCTAATTACCTGATTGGATTGACAATAAACGAGTAATTGCATATTTTGAGTCAATAAATATAGTTTTAGTTGCAAATGTGCACTATTACACGTCTAAACAAAACATTGGGTTAGTTTTTGTCTGTATTTAGCAGATTTTAAATTTTTTTAAAGGTCTTTCCCTGTATTTAACAATCCTAAAATCTTTCCTAGGGTCCTAGGCGCTAGAAATATTTAATTTTGCTCTAAAAATTGAAAATGTTTCTTACCAGCATAACGGAATTACGTATTTAATATTTGCCATACAATCTATATTCACACAAAGAATAAATTTTGGCCAGTATTATAATTACCACCTCATAGTTAAGGTGAGGCCCTGTGCCCTGAAATGGGACGTAATGTAGGCATACATTACTTTTTTATAATTTTTCTGTGATTATTCATTCCTTTTTTCTGAAGTCTAGGCATATAAACTAGCGAGAAGATAGGCAGCTAAAAAAATGAGTCTAACAACATTTCTTACTTATAAAAGCCGTCAAATTTCCCATTAAATTGCAAACAGCTGACATCCTCAAACGGAAATGTCCAAAAACTCCCAATTTCTAAAGGTGGTCCCGCAAATCAAAGGGACGATCCCTTCTGTAGTTCTTACCCTCCCTCAGGCCCTCGGGTCCTGGCCCAAGGGAGTGTGGTTGGATACGTTTGACAGTTAGCGATCACTTTTACCTGACTATAAAATCGAGTTTTATCGGTAGGTTATAAAAAATGGATGTCCGTTTGATGTTTAGGACCTTAAACCTGCAGAGACGCCATTTAATATTACACATCATACACATAATAAAAATATAGTTCAATTCCCGTCTCGGGTGGTGTTTTTTTCCCTCAAGTGTAATAATATTATATTAATTACATTACTAGCATGTAATTGCAAAAACAACATTTACGTTTCGTAATAAGTACAGCAAAACGGTGTAGTGGTTCGCGCTCCGGACTATAAAGTCTGGCGGTTGTGGGTTCGAATCCCGCAACGGGCAGATGTTTGTGTAAAGAGCACAAGTCATGAATGCTTTTAAAATGTATTTAGGTATGTTTATCCGTTATCTATCATAGTACAAGGATTTATCCAATTTATATATTCTGTGGTACAAGCTTTGTTTAGTTTGGGGCTAGATAATTAGTGTGACTGTGAAAATATTTCTTTTTTTGTTTAAAAAACAAAACAGTTTTAGGAACACATCTTTTGGAAACCTCAGTGAACCGAAAACCTATCTAAAACAGTCCAGTGATTTAATGATTTTACGAAATGGCTGCAAGCAAACCCATCGATGATGAAATACCAAAATGAGCTAAAGTCATCCAGGACACCCTCCAATTTACATACTCCTTGCTTGAAGGCTATAATCACAACCAATTTTAATTTATTCAACCATTTAGTTTCACCCAACTTCGAACAAAGAAGATAAGACGGAAATATCCAACGAGAATGGGACGGGCTATCACTCCTCTCACTCCCCTAAAAAGGGGCTAAATTATGACGTAATCATACCCTGCACACCCTGCAGTTATGATGCAACTTGCTATGTGGACCTTAACTTCAAAGAAATAGAGGCGTAATTGGAATGCTAGCATTCTGTTTAGGTGGGATGATGAAATCGTAGGGTGAATCGGATGATCATAGTGTAGGGGCTGGGGTACGTAGAATAAATTTTAGTACATTTTCGTTGCGATTTTGTATACTCTAACAAAATAAAATATATACTCGCTTCATGGTTGTGTGGGTTTACTGAATATTAAGTTTTTTTAAAATAAAAATATAGCTTTCTTTTTGAATCCAAGCATATTTTTTTATTCATACACATAAAAAAACTTTGTTGTAAAATTATAAGATAAAAATCATATTCCTTGACTTATTATTACAAAACTATCAAACCATTTATAAAGATTGAGTATTTCTGTAACGTCTAACCCCGTCATAATGTTACATCAATGTTTAACTACTATTAACAACTTCTTTAATAGGATCGTTTAATGTACAATTATCAAAGAATGATAATAAAACAGAAAACACATCATAATTAATTCCATACAGAAGACACAGCCCATACCTAGTTAGTTTTATTACACCGGAAAAGATTTAAAAACATCACCGTGACGTAAATGAAACTAGTATTTATGCAAATTTAATTGGTGGCAGAAATAACAAAGAACATTATGTATGTCATTCGCGAATCGATTCTAATATTAGTCAAACAGTTTGTTTTTTTATATTTAAAAATAATAAACCAAATAAAATATGTTAATTTTATAAACAATCTTTATTATTCATCTTTTTATAGAAGCAACCTATGTCGACGATTTCATCAGTTTTTAAACGGCTCAAAGCCGCTTGCTGTGGCCTTTTTTGGTTAAGGCCTATGTCCAGCAGTGGACATTAAAAATGTTCTAATTCCGTTTCAGTCTTTGGATTTCTTTAATATTTCTTAGATATGACAAAAAAAATGGGTTTGGTAATGTAATTCCCATTCAATTAAAAATGTTGTTCGATAATAACCAGAAAAAATATTTATTTTTATGTTAACAACAGTATAAGTACTTACTGTGAAAGATACACTCACTATCTCTTAAACTAACTGCACACATAACCCTTTACTACTGAGTAGAATTCGTAGATTTATTTTATTTACGGTCGGGCCTCTTGTCGTAGGTTGAATATGCCATAAATGTTTATGGGCTTGATAAGAAAGAGTTTTTACTAACGAAATTGTGTGGGCGTCTTAGACCGAGGGTATGTTAATAAGTGGTAATGTTGATCTGTCGACGTCGGATTTAATGTAATAGCTTTTGTTAATGGCGTAATTCATTCTGGGTCTTCTTTTGTGAGGCTAATAAGGATTTATCTTGTGTCAATTGAAAAATAACAGATAGTTAATGTTGCTAATGCCTAAGAATTGAAAAGGTATCACTAGAAACAATAAATAAATTCTACAAACAATGACTCCAATTACACAGCCCGAAATTAATCAAGGGTAGTACATGTATAAGCGAGTAAATACCTTAATACTACGGTAGTACTATAAGATATTCTGTGCTATAAATAAACGCATGACTTAGGTACAAATGCTCGTTATCATCACACAAACATTTGCCTGTTGTGGGATTCAAACTCACAACCTCTAACTTTGTAGTCGGAAAGCGAAGTACCTACTAATGTATATTTATTATTTTCTCTCTTCTTTTTGTGTGTATGTGTCTGTTTTGCAAAATAAAATTATCTATCTATCTACTAGTTATCCTATTAAATATTCTGTGCTTCTAAATCAAGCGGTCGTCAATGAACAAGATAGAAAATATACCGTATTATAATGATTAATAAACAAAAAAAACTTATGATAGTGAGCAAGATGAAAAACAATTTAGTAGACCTTTTTCAAAATGCAAACAACTACTTAACCATAACATAAAAACAGCTTCCAATATTAGAATCAAGGGCAGTTAGCTCAACAAATATGGTCATCTAGACCTTTAGAAACTACCTTTGTAATACTTGTAAACAAATAATTTTCTAAAATTATTATATTGGATCTTTTCAATACGAATTTTAAACTACGAACACGGAAGTAATTACAATAAGTAGCTATAATAGCAAAAACGTAATGGCAATAACAGAACCGTACTCCAACAGCTGATGTGGCAAAAAAATCACCTGGTCAGTAGACCGTGACTGGTAATCCCGAAATTCGAGCCGTGGCGTTACATCGACAAAAAATAAAAAAATCTTATAAGGAGAAACATAGGTCTGGGGAGAGACCCCTGAGGGATGCCCGAATAAAAGCCTACCTGTGCCGAACAGGTATGTTGGACAGGTTTTTATAAAGTCTTATGGGGTGAATAAATGTTTTATTAAACAACAAACATTGGATATGGCTGGGACAATGTGGACATGTTAGTATGACCGGTTTGGTACTTTAGCGTAGGAGTAAGGATGAGCTCAAGAAGTTTATAAGTGTTTTCGAAGGTTCTTTGACATGGCAACAAGAAAGACACTAAAAAAATTAACTCGAAGACCAGTCACGATCTTAACATAACTACAGAACACGTTTAAGATGGAAGTTATAAGAAGCAGTAGCAAGTTAGCAACCATTTGAGTTTGTGTTTTAATTGTTTTATTTTGTTAATACATACTTGAGGAAACATTGAAACTTTGAAGTTAAGGTTAAAAAATACATTACAAAAGATACAAAAATAATTTAAGGTTTCACTTAACTTCTTCATAAAATGGTTACTTATTTTTGGTGAGAGACCTCCTTTTAAAGTCTGTTTACTTTTGAAATGTTTTTTTTTAAAGTATTTTTGTATTTCGAAGTTTTGAATCTTTTGTTTTATGTTTGATTTTAACTGTATACTTCTGTGGTGTGCCTAAATGTTTAGTGGAATTTCAGCACATACTTCCATCTTATTAATAAACAAGTTACAGTGTGCTAAAGTAGCAAGCTAGCAAGAGAAAACTGACTTATTTAAGTTATTAGTTATTATTAGGTGTTCAAAAATATATATTTAATATCAAGTAAGTACTGTCTTACTACTGAGCTCACATCTTTGATCTTTATTCCCTTACAAATAGCTCTATCGTTTTTATTGATGGACCGACTTTTCAGTAATTCACTTTAATGTTGTTTGTATACTTTTAACAATAATAATTGCTAATTTATGAATTATCTTCCTTGTGTTACGAAGTACCAGACAATGATTTTTGCTAGGGGCGTCTCTCAGCACAGCCAGACTCGAGACAATTTAGACAAAAAAAAATGGACTGACCAGGAAATGATATCTGCCATACATCGATGTCATCTCCTAATTATTATTTTTTCTCAAATGTGATATTCCCCGAAGTAAACTTTATAGGTCGACCTCATTCATCGACCTCATACTTTATATATTTGAAAAAGAATCATCAAAATTGATTCTCATTTCACAAAGATATCAAGGTATAAAAATACACAGTCAAATGTGGAACTTCGTCTTTTTGAAGTCGTTTTAAAACAAAACATTGACCGTCACATAATTTATATGATTAGACAATAAATCGGACTTAACATTTACTCACGTTTCTTTCAATAACATATTCATGCCTGACGTTTTATATAGCGTCATAATCGAATCGTAAAAATTCACATCATACTTCTTCGACTTTCGAAATCTGTTGGCTAACTCTTTAGCCGTACCTTTAGTGACCACTTATGTATTACTCTCTCTCTCTCTCTTTCTGGCTATATATCCCATATGGTGGTGGGGTCAGCCTTGAGTGTCTTTTTTCTCCACTTCGCTCTGTCCTCGACATCGTCTTCGGAAACCTCGCATCCCTCATGTCCTTTAGCACTACACTCTTCCATCATGTTCTGGGTCTTCCTCTGGATCTTCGACCAGAACATAGGTATTACTCTAATGTTACTAAATGTTATCTGAGCAGCCATGTTTTTATATTTTACCATTTGTTTCAAAAATAACTTTTACTGTAATTTTAAGGCAAAAACTGACGCCTGCGAGGATTGAACTCTAATTGACGATAATGAAAGGATCATACGAGACAAAAATAAAGTTTTTTCAGGTTAATTATAATCGTAACTTTTATATCTTGACATTTTGAAAGTAAGAGATGATTTTTAAATATATACATAGTATTGTATTGTACTTACACTTTTTGACTTTTTTTATTACAAATTTATTTTTGAACAAGAATTGACAACCTTTATTTGGATCTGTAACAAAAGTACTTTTTCAAATGAAACAGACATTTGTTTTATTATATATAATAGAACAAAAACTCAATGTAAAGCTGATTCAATGTTATTTATTCTAAGGTTAAGAATACGCAATTGCATAACGAATAAGTAAAACAAGATCGTTTGATAGTTTCTTCTCCAATATCTCTCATAATTTAACAACCTTGAACACCCTTATTCGAACAGTAATACAGCTAAAAGCTAAACAGTGTAGAAAAACATATAAAATTAACTTCAGGTCTCAATGTGACATACCCCCCACTTAGCTGTCTAAAAATAGACATCCAATTGGTCCTAACCACTTAGTTACCAAAGTATTTAGATTGAGATAGTCTACACCCAAAATATCCTTTTAGCAATAGTGCTTAAAATTATTTCAGGATAGAAAATAGGCTGTATAACTATCTAAGTATAGTCGGAGAATCAATCGCATAAGTTCGGCAGTTTCCGTTGGCGGTCGGACGCGCTCGGCTCAGCTGACTGTGAAACTGTTGCTATGTGCACTCACATAGCTGTAAAACGGACATAACAACCCTACTTTCTCTAATGATTAATTAAGATTATTTGCTCATTTAATATGTCGACTATTGTATTTGAGAAGATTTCTAAAATTGTTTTATTTGTAATTTAATCACAAATTAATTTGACTATAACGCTTGAATCACCCTTAGCAAACAAAAGGCGCCTTAAAGTATTCAGTTTGAAGGTGATTGTATACAAAAATATTATAAACTATCGAGTTAGAGTCAAAATAAAGCTAACATCGAACAAAGGACTCGAAGAATCGCTGTGAAAACGTCCGGAAAACTTCCTAGCAATAACCAGCCGAGCCTACGTGACCGGCGATGTGCACACACACAGCCCCAAATGTACGGGAACGTTTACGCACACTCGCGAATCGGTGGTTAACTCGCGAGCCAGTTGAAGAACGACGGAACCGCCTGCGACCTTCACAAAGAAATCCTTACATCCGTCGCCTCTATGGCCTTAGCAATAAGGTTAAAATTAAATTCGTGGCCTCAAAGGTTTATACTACAAGATGGGCATTGAGTTAGGCAGCTCGTTGCGCTAGAGAGTGCATTTATGGCAGCGCACTTGAGTCGCCAACCTTTTCCATTTTGTTATTTTTTGCGTGAAAATAAACCGTTCGTTTAGCGACACAGAATTTAACGGACTTAAATTGTACTGGAAGTTTATATTGATTGGGACCGTTATTAGAAACAAAACAGGTTTTACTAACTTATTATAATGTTGTTGAATGTTCGATTCGATGTATTTTGACAAGTAGAGAATATACAGACTTTGCTTCTAAAACTATTAAACACATAAAATCATGTAAATATTGTGACAATTTAATCTTATGTATTATAAATATGTAGATGGATGCCGCATAACTGAATTAAAAGATAACTCATATTTATATTCACATATACATATTTACCATAATATATTTATAGAATTTTGACATTAATTTTGATTTGTTCTCAAATCTATTTCAAATGTTTTCAAATTCGCATAGAAACAGTGTTAAGGAGAAAGTCGTGACGTTTTGTCGTTCCAGAAAAAGGTTGGCGCTCCCTGCGCTTGGTAACAGGAGAATGAAAGCATTGCCTGTACTACAAACCAATTTGAACTTCAGCTGTTACTAAATAAGGTATATTTTTAGTTGGACAAGACTTGTTATTGATCGAAACTTACGTGAAAAAAGTTCTGTACTTATCGCCTACAAACGATACATGTACTATTTTATTAATTGGCTTAACTATCGCGTTATTCAATAATGTACTGTATTTGAATATGTTAGAGTTGGTTTTGGAACGTTTGGTGGTAGGTTTTTAAAATCAGTTATTAAAAATGGATAAAAGATCCTTGCTTAGAGCTGAACAAAGGAGTTATTACGGGTTTGTTAGTGGAATTAATTTCAATCTAACTCAGGGATTAGTTTCGTACTTAATTGTTGTCTGAAATAGATCATTTGGAAACCTTCAAACGTTTTTGCTTGTTAAATGGATTTTGTAAAGAAACAATTGAGTTGTTTTTTAGAAGGTAGGTAGGTACTAATATTTTACGTTGTGCCTGATGAGATGGATGATTAGATTTTAAATTATTTCTACGATATTACATGTATATGTGATTGTGTAATAAAGTAAAAAACACACTAGCTAGGCTGGCTTATTAGCCTCTGATCACACAATATCGAAATATCGAAATCAGTTGGCACTCCCAACAATAATAATAATAAATATAAATACATAAATATTGAACAACATCACATACATTGTTCTGATCCTATCCTAAGTAGCTTAAGCACTTGTGTTACAGAAATCAGAAACAACTACAGTACCACAACACCCAGACTCAAGGGACAATATAGGAAAGTTATTTTTCTACATTGATTGACCGGGAATCGAACGGTCCCCTCAGAGGTCAACCAAGTCCGGTATGTTCGCCTCTCTGCTACGGAGGTCGTCAAAGAGTATCTATCTATCTACTCAATAATACTCATTTATTTTGTACATAGGCCCTCTTCAGGGCACTTCACGTCCCAAAATATAGCTTAGTCCTACCACCGCTTCGGGACTACATATTGGCTGGTGATGAGAAAAAACGGCGCAACAAACTCAGTCACCTTTGTCAGCCTTTTTTACAGGCAATACAGTTACAAGACATGTAGTAAGTGCACTAAGCAGGTTAAGTCCATGCACTCTAGTCGTTTAAATAATCGTCCATTTTATAATACCCTTTTTTCATAAGGATTTTTTTAATGTGAATTTTTAATTTATTACAGGTAATTCAACAAGAGTCTGTGGTACTTTATTGAAAAATTTAATACATTTCCCCAAGAATGAATCACTAACTTTGTGTAGTCTAAAGCTCGGAACGGCAAGTTTATTTTTATTTCGAGTATTATATTGATGAAAATCACTTTTTAGGCTAAACAAACTAAGACTTTTTCGAACGTACATAAAATTTTCAAAAATGTATTGAGAGGCTACTGTTAATATATTAATATCTTGAAAAATCTCCCTCAGAGAGTCAAGAGGTCCAAGACAGTATATGGCGCGTACGGCTCTTTTCTGCAACGCAAAGATTGATTCAATGTCAGCACCAGAACCCCATAGCAGTAAGCCATATGACAACAAACTCTGAAAATAACTAAAGTATACTAGTCTTGCCGTTTCGACATCAGTTAAAAGCCTTATTTTACTCACAGCATAAGCCGCTGAACTGAGCCTTCCTGACAAGGCAATTATACTACCCTACACTGAGCCATCGATATGTATAAACATAATAAACGATACAAATCGTATATGTATTACCTACACCCACAATCAATACCGATAGAAAAACATTTTGCTCACTACAAAAACTGAATTAATAACCGATACGTTTCCGTGGGCTTAGTGATAAAATAGCGGTGTGACAGGTTCAATGCTTTGTTCGGGCGCACAATGTACCAGTAGATGGGCTGATAAAGGTGAATAACTGAATAGCGGCTTGGTTGTTCAGAATTGGTTTTAAACAGGGTGTTCCCTAACTCAAGTATGGTTATACTGTACCACAAAACCTTGTAACTACATAATTCTACAGGGTGGCCAGAAAAGTGTAGTCAAAAATTTTTTTTTAGGTGCCTTGTATTAAGAGATAGATAGATACTCTTTGTTGCACACCATAAAAGTAAAATACACATGATTTTTACAGAAAGATGTACAATTTAGACGGTCTTATCGCTAATAGCGATCTCTTCCAGACAACCTTTAGATAGAGGACAACTAATAGAGAAAGGTGAAGGTGTTGCAGAGTTCTTAAAATTCTTACCTGATACAAATAGGATTGCATAAATTTATGGCAAGATTTTTAAAAGAGGTATCTGAATCACCCCTATGTATGTTCTACGATTTTTCGTAGTTTTCGAGTTACGATTTTTGTTACGAGTTTGAAAAATTTTCAAAAAATAAATTAGAAGTTTTCTTCGTATTTGTTTTCTGTCTGTCTGTCTGTCCGAGTCTAACAACTTTCTATAACTATCTTGGTTTTTTACAATAATATGCTTATAAGATATTCCACATCGACTATCACACAAACACTTGCTTGCCCCTTGCGGGATTCGAACCCGCCACTAGTGGCTTTGTAGTCGGAACGCGAAACACAAAATCTTCAATCAGAAAAGTTTACGGTCGCTCCTTGCCACATTATTGTTTTGTCTTTGATCATCTTGCTTCATAATTTTAGTTACTAGCTTAAAATGTAAAATTTTCTTTAAAACCGGCCAAGTGCGAGTCGGACTCGCACACCGAGGGTTCCGTACAAACCTGTAGGTACCGTTATGAGTAAAAGTTCACCCATCACGACAATCGAGTCATAGTTATGGTATTTTTATTGCAAAATGAAATCCATAACATTACGAAAGTTAAATTGCGGTTTACGATTTATGAAGTATTAAAAAAAACTAATTACTTGATCTCGTTCAAACCATTTTTCGCTGCTAGTTTTTATGGTAATGTACATTATATATTTTTTTTAGATTTATCATTCTCTTATTTTAGAAGTTACAGGGGGGGGGGACACACATTTTCAACCGACTTCAAAAAAGGAGGAGGTTCTCAATTCGTCGGTATCTTTTTTTTTTTTTTTTTTTTTTTATGTATGTTCAGCGATCATTCGTTACTGCGTTGACCGATTTCGATAATTATTTTTTTGTTTGAAAGGTAATACTTTCAGAATGGTCCCATATAAATTTGGTTAAATTCTGATGATGAGATCTATAAGAAAATCATCAAACATTGCATAAACTCCGTACCACGCCAACTGATTTTAGTATCTATCTTACCTATATCTCTGCCAAATGTGGACCGATTTTGATGATTCTTTTTTTAATGAATAGCTTATACTTCAAAGATACTATAATAAAACATTTTTGGAAAAAATTTCACCCCTAAGGGTGGAAAAATAGGATATGAAACAGATATTCAGCAGTTAAATTATGTTTGCACTCGTAAGATTTGTTTTGATTGGGATTTATACCACTTTGGAAGCGTCTCACACGCAAACTATTCAGTTTAGAAAAAATGATATTAGAAACCTCAATATCATTTTTAAAGACCTATCCATTGATACCCCACACGTATTGTTTGACGGTTTGACGAATCAATCAATCGGTTTGACGAAAAAAAAAATTTCGAGTTTTAGTTCTAAGTATGGGGAGCCCCCAAAATTTATTATAATTTTTCTATTTTTTTGTGAAAATCTTAATGCGGTTCACAAAATGCATCTACTTACCAAGTTTCAACAGTATAGTTCTTATAGTTTCGGAAAAAAGTGGCTGTGACATACGGACGGACGGACAGACGGACAGACAGACAGACAGACATGACGAATCTATAAGGGTTCCGTTTTTTTCCATTTGGCTACGGAACCCTAAAAATGCACTTGAGTCGCCGATCGAACTAGAGTCCTTGTAGAGGTACATAAAACAGCAAGTCAACCTACCACAATTGATATTGATCTCTACATGTCGGGTTTAAAGTTGAAAATCGGTTCAATGACCTTTAACTTTTTAAGTAGTTTGACTTGCTGTTGACTATACTAGACAATAAAGTCCAGACTCAAGTTAATTAAAAAAAACTCGTCAAATCTGGAATTGACCCCGGTACCCGTTGCATTCAAAGCAAACACCGCGCCACTACGCAAATTAGCTCGTCATGCACTTGTAAACAGACACGCGGATATTTATGTTAATTACTTCGTAGTTATTCGATAGAAATAATAAAACGACATACAGTTTATTATTACATCTCTGGCGCGCGTCAAGTCGCCGCTCCAGCCGAGCGGTCTCGGAGGCGCGTGCGGTCGGAGCAGTGTAACCGCAAGCCCGGCGCCCCGCCCACGCGCCTCCCGCCACCGCGCATAGGGCTGCCAGCTTAAGGCCGAATAGGCAAGTTTCCTGGGTCATAAAAAGATTATTCTATTTAGACCGTCAGTTAGATTATCAAAAAATTACGCCTACTAATATCTACTAACAAGTAATTTTCTAAGTAGCAGCTAATTAAGTAGCAAAAGTACATATTTTTAAGATTTTTAAGTTAAGGGACGCCTTATGCTCCCTATCCCAGCTATATTTGTTTGCGCTTTTCGTCGGCAACCTGTAATTAAGGCCGCACCATCCCTGTATCACCAATCTTCTAACTTTTAGCTTTTAGGGTGTATGATCTTGTTGGTTGTCCAAATAAATAAATAATATATATATATATATAATTTATTTATTTGGACAATCAACAAATACCAACAACAACAACCAAAAAACATATATATATATATATATATATATATATACTATGTTGGACCCATATTTTGTCTTTAGTTAATGAAACAAAAAATAACGAAGATAAAGCGCATCAAAGTGAGCACGTGACGTCACGCCTCGCTAAAAAGTGACGCAAGGCGTGACGTTACGCGGAATTTTAACGGGCTATATCTTCATCATTTTTTATTTGATTGAAAAGAAAAAATACGTGTCAAATATTTTCTGTTAATCCAACTGACGGACTAATTAGATATTTTTAGGAAACTAGCCCATTCCCGTTAATCTATCAAGAAAATATTTTTACTTGAAATTTTTTTTTCAACTACCGTTGGTGGGATTCGAACCCCCGACCTCTCGCTATCCGGGCTACTGCTCTTCCAGCTGAACTAAGGAGGACATAGTAATGTTGGCTAATTTCTATTTCCCGTTAAGTATAGTGTAGTGGCTCATGCGTGGCTCAGTTACAGGTTCGAATCCCGCAAACGGGTAAATGTTTGTGTAGTAGAGCATGATTATTTTTACCTAAATCATGGTTGTTTTAAGTGTTCTTTTATAATCGCCACTGTACAAGCTCTGCTTTCATTGGGCCTAGATTACTGGTGTGATTTTAAAAAATGAATTTATTTATTTTATGTAAAATTAATCAGGTCCCACTTGAAAAGGGTATTCCCCTAATGTGACGTCAAGTTGTCAAAAAACAATTGGTTTTGTAATAATAACTGAAAGGTTATATTAAAATACCACCTGTAGTGTTTTGTTTCTTATTCGATTGACCTGTATCATTGAATTGTTAATATTGACCTGTATTATTGTCCTAGTCGGACAAATAAATAACGAACATGACTAAAGTGGGTTTAAATCGCATCTAGGGTTTTCTGGGATGTGGCGGTAAAAAAATAACAATAAGTGTGATATCTGTTTTTTTTATTTATTGAACTAATAACCATGATAGGATTTGATTGTAAATAAATTATTATGCGCCACCAAATCTCATGGCCTTGAGTTAAATATTTAAGTTTAAAGCTGATCACTTATTTTGCCCACAGAATATTAATTTAACACAAATTCAGCGTTTATAGAAAGCAACATGCAAAAGTTAATTCTGTGTCACCAGATTACAGACAAAAACGTCTGTAATCGAGCGTGACATTACATGTATATGACCAAATTGAAACGCACATAAATTTTAATGTCAATGTTCTAACAATGTTAGGGTGATCCAAATAAGCAAGGCATTACCAAACCAACTGCATTATGAACTTCTTTGTAAACTTTTTTATTAAAATTATTATTTAAATAAGAATGTATTTTATTTTAGGACATGATTATTATGGAGTATTATGACTGATATTTAAAGAATTTTAATACTAACTTTATGTTCTCAAATCATGAAATTTGAATGCCTCTGTAATTGGCTAAACATGATTAGTACTTAATTTTCTTTGTAAAACCTGTATACCATGTTTAAGGCAAATAAAGTTTATTTTATTTAATAATTTAATCACCCTGTATTGAAAATAAATTTCAAGTGTGCGCGGTATCTTTAAAAATTGCAAAAAGAAAATGATAAAATATTTTTTTATTAAATCAAATCATCGCAAAATATTGTTAAAATAACGCTGTCAACCCTAACTCTACTGAGTCGCGTAGAGCAGCGGGCGCCGCGCGGGCGCGGGCGCGGTGGCGGTCAGTCGCTCGCAAGCTGTTACCAAGACCGCACGTCGCGTCGCGTTTTACCCACCGCTGGGCATTTTTTTACCGTAATCGCGTAATTTTTCCCACAGTTGGGAAAAGGTCTTTACCGCGGTAAAAAACACCGAATCTCGCAATAATTTTACTAGTATCAAGTTCGTACGATCAACAATAAAATTGGCTGTATGATATTTATCAGTCATCAACTTTTAGCTGTATTTGGGTCGTGTGAGTGTAAATATATCGTTAGGTCTAGGTCTAGCGTTGCGGTCTATCTAAAGAACATTCTCAAGTTTCTTGTCCTTTCCATAGGACAGTTTTGTCGAAGGGTTAATAGAAACAGCCAAAATTCGTCAATCAAAGGACACGATGGACAAAACCGAGGAGTTGATAGAAATAATACGACACTATCCTATATTGTACGACACGTCGCATGAAGACTACAAAGATAACAAAATTAAGAACAAAATATGGGAGAGCGTCGCCGAGTCTTTACAGGAGAGAGATGGTAAGTGTTTATTTTATTCTTACTATCTGTTGCCCGCGTCTTTGTTCGCGTAGTCTGTTTTTGAAACATTTTACGATCCGATTTGCAAAGTGTCCCGGGTTCGAATCCTGGTTTGGGCAAAGTTAAGATCGTGGCAATTGATGTGTTGTGTAGCTGATATTTTTTTTATTTATTTCTCGGCAAATAGATCTTGCACTATGACCTTGTGACCAAAGGTACGAGGTTTGATTACATATCGAGCGTATTAATTTGTTGGGAGTTTGACGTATATGGTGATACCTACCTACAAAATAACAACATACTTTGTGAAACATTGTTTACAATAATTTACAATGTATTTCCTTTCGTATTATCTATTTGAAGCGGTTGGCACGGTAGTACCAGTTTCGATCTTCGGACTGAATAATTTTGTTGATTGCATAATACAACTATGTATTTTTATCATACATTTTATAATCTTATGGATCAGTAATTTAGGTACTTATATGAAAACGCAAAGAGATTGTTTTATTTGTTTTAATCGAAGGTTGATGCATGATCGCATTTATTTCCATTTTTATGTTAACTAATATTAGTAATTAGGTCTTGAAACTAACTACATAATAATAATTAACTAATAATCATATCTCCTGAGTGTTAAAACTGAGTCTTTTATTTACACAAAAATGTATTACATAAAAAACCGTAAACATTGTGTTTTATTAAACAGGTACTTATTACTAAATAGATAGATAGATAAATATTCTTTTTTGCATACCACAAAAACCAAACATTATGTAGGAAATTCCTACGTTAAGAGCTGTATAATTATGGCTATCTTATCGCTATAAGCAATCTCTCCCAGATAACTTTCAAGTAGATGAATTATTCAATTAATTTAATTCTTACAACAGTCACACTAATTGTCTAGGTTTAAACGCCAGAACTAAACACTGACTTTTTTTACGAATGGCAAATAGATCATTGAATTTAATTAAGTAATGTGTAAGTCAATGTCGGGCATCCATGGGGTACAATAATTTGTACTTATCACACAATGACTAACCCCTTGTGGGATTTGAACAGGTTAGGTACCGCTGGCTTTGCAGTCAACAACAATGAAACAATATTTTTGACAAAAAAACGTTTGTTCACAGGAGATATTCCCAAAAGCCGTTGGAAGAATCTCCGAGACTCGTACAGCAAGCACCTAAGAGCGGTCAACGGGGAAGAGTCCAAATACATCGACCGGTACAAGAGCTGGCCTTGGGTCTCGCAGATGTCCTTTCTACAGCCCTTCATAGAGGTCATACCGACGCGCTCCAACCGAGGGGTTAAGAAATGCAAGACGCTCCAAAAACAAGACACAGCTACCACAGAGTTGCAGACCACGATCAAAACAGAAGAGCCATCTCCTACCGAGGAAGAAAACGAAGACCCCATCTTTGTCGACACTCACAGAATAATTGAATCGCAACCAGACGTGTCTCAGTATTTTATTAATGACGTAAAGAATGTTAGCAATAGTAATTTTAACACCATGCCTTACGATGAAACGGATTTAATATTTTTAGGGTATTCTAAGCTGATTAAGAAGATGTCTAAAAGACGGCAAGCGGCAGTGAAATATAGGATAGCAAAGGTTATAATGGACGCTGAGATGGAAGATGCTGAGGCTGAAGCTCCACCATCAAAAAAACTTAAATCTGGTGTTTATTACACATCTGATACTGATAATTGACTGTGATGTTGTTATGTTGTTACTCTTTAATGTTAGTCTCATATTCACTAGGCGATAAATGTCACGAGACAAGTGTCACAAAAGATGTGACGTTGCTTGACGTCGCCAAGCATCTATCTCTCTGTATTTTTCATTTAAAAGATTGTAAGTTTTATGTATCTATTTATAACACCTGTGTAACATTATAGAATGCAATAAATATATTGAATTGAATTAAGAAAATATGTCTAGGGTCGTTGGACTACGTTGCTGGACATAGCACGACATTTATAGCGACGAGTCATAACGACATGTCCAAGTGAAAATTAGGCTTTAAACTTCAAAGAACTTTAGCACTGAAAAGTGGAACCTCTATAATTGTTGTTCTATGTTGCACTTCAAGAAATGTGCGACGTATTGCAGACGTATTGCTGCAATGGCGGTTGACATCAGCTGCAAATTATTATTTGCTTTCGGCCGTTATTTGATTGTGTTAGGGAAAAATGAGGTTCAATTAATGAGGAAACAAATTATTTGTATTACTTACTAATTTTACGCGTTCCTATGTATGGCGATTTCCAATCTAACTAAACTTAGACCAAAAAATGTTTTGTAAGCCAGAAAAAAATGGTACCTTTATAATGTTAAGGAATTATAACTTTAGTGTCATAGTTTGTTATGAATCTGATTAAGGAAATTAAAAGAAGTTTTAAAAAAATATGTTTTTACCTTTTAAATTACATTTTGTAAAAAAGGAGTTCTCGATGTCCAGAATAATAAAGTCAGGACGGAAAACTGTCTCTCTAATGAGCGTATAGTCCCTTCTACCCCAAAACACTGGGTCCCTGGTCCAACCTAACAATGTAATAAAAAACAATAAATATAACAAATATTGGTCAACATCACAGGTACCTACATCGCTTTGATCGCGTAGCGGAGCGCAGCGTGTCATCTCTATTCTGTGGCTCTGATCCTATGTTAAGTAGCTAAAGCACTTATGTTACAGAAATCAGAAACAACGACGGAACCACAACGCCCAGACCCGAGACAATATAGATAAGTTATTTTTCTACATTGACCGAGACGGAGGATCCCACTGACAGCTACCTACTAATATAATTTTTATGTGTTTAATGAAATTTTTTTAAAGAGTAAACTCTATTTATCATGCATTAGTCAGACAATGAAGTGTAAAATTTTCATTTCACAGCTGAGATCCCTTCACTACAAAGGAAAAGTGCTGATAATCTTCGGATCGGCTGACCTGATATTTGATGAATATCAGATAGACCAACATTGAAATCTAAAAAAAAACACTTTGCTATACTAAGCCACCGACCAGCTGACATCAGTTTGTATGAAGCAGTACATTTTTTTTTAGTTTTTAATGTTGGTCCCATAGAAAAAATTGTTGTATTTGTTGGTTTATCAGACAGAACAGACGATGGTAGGTGATCTCTAACAGTAGTACAGCTGGAGCCAGCAGCATGCCGTACAGAGTAGCCAGCATGGCGGGGTACATGTCTGCTATGCCAACGCTGCTAAACGTCGAGACGGTGCCGGAACACTTCGGCTTTGGGACGTGGAGACGGTGGTGGATGCAGGATTGGATGCCAGATTCGCGAATTTTTATGAAACTGGAATTAAGACAGTTTTTTTTTACCCTGACTCGACGCATCAGATGGCGTGAGTGGCATATCGTGATAGCCAGCTCAGATCAGTCCACTGTTCGATGTAAGCCGCCCCCAATGCAGGCCACTATTCCGATCCTTAGTTTTTCTTTTCCATCAGCTACCAGCGGGTTTCATAGTGGCAAAACTGTTTATCAGTTTGGGAACTACGATTCCAGAGAGAGACACACAAACAGACATCAAACTATCAACACCCTTCTTTTTGTATCGCGGGTTAAAAATAATGGTTTCCATACCAAAAATCCAAATAGGGTCGTTTTAGACTTTCTCTTCATTCTCAATACACCCCATCATTCCATCCCAATTCCAAAATTCAATACTTAGTCGCACGGAACCCTAAGCAGATTGAATAGCGGTCACGTGACAAAGGGGTAGGCAATTCGAATCCCGGCCGAATCAGTGAATTACGCGTCGTTTGTACGGTGATTGATTCGATGCGGTGGATTTTCAAGGCTTACGGAGGATACTCGTTTGAAAATAGTAGTGGTAACTTATTTGCTATTGTTGTTAATACTTATTGAGATAGATTATTCTAAAGATTTGTATCAGCCTTATAAAAGAAAAAGATTCTTATAGTGTATAAAAAAAAACAAATTTATTAAACTGGCTTAAAAGTAATAAAATAATGTTGGTGCCACTGACCTGTAACAATCGGGACTGGCTACTGTCAAAATAAATTCATGCCTATTTGATTATCGCCATTTTGGCGCGGTAGGCCACTATACGTCAAAGGCAGGTCAACCTACCCTGTTGGCGACAGACCTTTTTACCACCACATGTTTATACTTTTTTATTTTTATTTTAAAATTTGAATATTTTTGATGTGCTTCAGTAATACTGTTTTTTGGTAGTAGTGTGATTTTGTTTGGTGTCAAGAAGAGTGTCATAAGTAAAATAAGTAAATTAAATTGGATTGGCATAATAATAAGTAAGTACAGCCTTTTATTAAGCCCTGCCCTGCTCCTAGTATTTTTCTCAAGCTTTCGCTTCGCTGTCGTTTTTACTACCCAAAAAGTTAAAGGTCATTGAACCAATTTTCAACTTAAGTCCGACGCGTCAATCAATATCAATTGCGAAAATTTGACATTTTATGGTAGGTTGACGTACTGTTGTCTGCACAGCTTATCTGTAGATAAATTGGTAAATAGATTTTATTTTTTAAGTTCACTCCTAGATTTTACAGCTCAAGTACAAATAAGATATATTACAGGACCAACCCAAAATCGCACAAAAATGACTTTTTCAGCCTAAATACTAACTATAGTTGGTCAGCCAAATATACAAGAATTTACCAGAACAAATCAAAAACGAAACCCAGTATAATAACGTTACTAAAAAACTTTAAAAAATTCTACTAAAAAAAGCTACTACAGTACAAAATAATACCTAACTGATAAAAAATATTTTAATCGTAAATGCGTTAGATTGATCACTCTTCCTCTCTCCTACTAAACAGTGCTGAGCCCGTCAGGGTCCATAATTGTTTCTATATCATTGTATACCATCTACTGTCTTGTACATTATGGAAGTAAAGGGCCCAAAAAATAAGGAGACATGTTCTGCCCCATATGGGCCAATAATGTTATTATTGACGTTCATAACTGGCAGTTTTCTGTCCTAAACTGAATAAAGGCTTTTTTTTTTGAACGCAATAAATAATTGAGAATTGAATTGAGCCATCATGGGCTGTGTGAAAAAATAAACTATTTTCCTGTAGCAAAAGTTTTTGTATTGTTGTGATTAGTAGAATAGCGAAATCATCAATAGAATAAAAAACCCGAAAACGATGGTCACTAAAAATCTAGGACTTTTTTAATGATTACAATTCATAGAACTGATTACAATACTATACAATACGACCTAAGTAGCTGAGACTCGAGAGGCGAAGTACCTACGCCGGATTCGGCTTGGCGTCGCCATCTCTGAGGTTCGATTCCCGGTCGGTTCAATGTACAAAACGAACTTTTGTCGTCCCGGGTCTGGGTGTTGTGGTACCTTCGTTGTTTCTGATTTCTACAACACAAGTGGTTTAGCTAGTTACCTTAGGATCAGAGCAATGTATGTCATCATCGTCATCATCATTTCAGCCATAGCACGTCCACTGCTGAACATAGGCCTCCCCCATTGACTTCCAGATTGGCCGGTTTGAAGCAGCCTGGATCCAGCGTCCTCCTGCGACCTTTACCAGTTCGTCTGTTCACCTCGTGTGTGGACGTCCTACGCTTACCGATACGTGGCCTCCATTCTAGAACCTTTCTGCCCCATTGGCCGTCAGTTCTACGTGCTATGTGCCTCGCCCACTGCCACTTCAGCTTGCTAATCCTTTTTCACGTTTATGGATGCCCTCATTTCAGAATATTAGACAACATCACATAAATTGGTATGTGATGTTGTCCAATATTTATTTTATTTATTAATTATAAGTTTCTTACACTTTGACTGCAGTTCTTTCGAAGAATCGATTCTCTCTCGCCTTTCATGATTTTCTCAAACGGAATCTCAAAGAAACTGTTATAGTTGTAAGCTATACTAAACTCGCAGTGTTATCAAAGCTGCGTTGAATATAAAGTATAAAGCGGATAGTTTCGGAGATTTTTATGACACATACGGAAAGTTGTAAAGGATAGTTTGAAGGGAAGTCGTAAATCGTGGGCGGGCTGGTGTTTAAAATGCAAGCGGATCCGAGGTTTCTGTTAGTTGATTTTGCTGGCGAATGCTGATTTTGTAAAAATTATGGGTATTATGCAAGGTAGTGCCAAATTTAAAAAAAAAGGTAGAATCCAATATAAAAACAACTTTAACGTGATTTATTATCATAATTAGTCGTGTTCGTCACCAAATTAACAGATTAAATAAAAATAAAAAACTATTTTAAAAAATTACTGACACAACGGGACCGATTTTGACCGAACTTTCACTGGCAGATAGCTTATACTATAGTAAGGACTAACCAAACTACTTTTATTTTAAAAAATAGTTAGGGTTCCGCGAAAAAGAATGTATCTATCCAGAAAATGTAAACAAAATCAGTACTCATTTAGGTTGAGAACGATTTCCGTTCCAGCGGATCGAGGAGTACATATAGGCATTTACATAAACTTAGCTTAATTCGTAAATTTTGTTGTTTTTATTTTTTGTTTGAGTACGCATGCTTCGTCACAAGACAAGGTACAAAATTATAAATTAATATTATTAATGATTTTATAATCAACTCATGAAGTGAACTTACATAATGTTCTTATGAGAATTAAGTTACTTTAAACCGAAAGCTAATTCAAACAGGACAGTTTTGAATTGGTTACAAGACTAAGCGAACGAAGAAACATAAAAGAATTTCACGCTCCACGAATCATAAAAGCACGAACACTGCACAAAACATGACAAAATCTTTTTTATCGTAATGTCTACTTAATTAATCACAATAGTAATCTAATGCTGGCCGCAAAGCTTTGAATAACAATAGTTGTTTCATAACAACTTTCTAAGGTCAGAAGGGCTCATACTGTATTCTGATGATTATTTATTACGTTCATCATGAACAAAGACTGTGTAGACGACGAAGAAAAAGCGTAGAAATAGTTAAATAAAAAATGTAATAAATAAAATAAACTTGCCGTTCCAAGCTTCAGAAGACTACACAAAGTTGGTAATTTATTTTTGGGGAAATGTTTTAAATTTTTAATTAAATACCTTACATCGAAATCGCAAAATAAATCACTTCCCCATACTAAGTCAGCGGACATCAGAGGCCCAATTCCCGTAATTTGACAATAGTCGCAATCCGGTGTCGATCCGCTCCCAGTAACATTACGATGACAAACGGTATTCTCGTAAACCCAAAAAATGCAATTATTGTTCGTAATGCGACTGAAAATGGAAGAAACCAAAATAAAATATTTTTTTGCTCTGTTTTTAGTCTTATTGGGATAGTTTTAATAATTTTACTTCAAATTGAAAGTTTACGAGAATACCGTTTGTGATAGTAATGTTACTGGGACCGGATCGACACCGGATTGCGACAATTGTCAAATTACGGGAATTGGGCCTCTGTTTGTATGAAGCAGTGATTTTTTTTTAAAGATTTCAATGTTGGTCCCATAGAAAAAGTTGTTGTATTTGAGCACCAGAATCAGTCTCTAGGAAGTTGTTGATGTTTTACACATAACCCTGTATACTGATTATGTATTATTGAGTCCAGTTTCTATTAAAATTCGTTAATCATTTTGAAGTGTCTGTTTGTAATATCAAAATACCAGATTTTTACTTAATGCATATTTTGATCATAATCATCATCACTTCAGCCATAAGACGTCCACTGCTGAACAAAGGCCTCTCCCAATGATTTATCATCGGGGGGGATTGCCAATACTCGCCACGCTTGGCAGGCGGGTTGGCGAGCGCAGTTTTTTATAAGAATTCGCACGAAGACGCTGCTGCCCGTCTCGTGCTACAGGAATTATATTTTATGAATGTATATAATTTCCAACATAGAAACGGTATTTAAATTTTTGTCTGTATGTCTGTCTTTTTGTTCCGGTTAATCTCCGAAACAACTGGACCGACTTAAGGAGGATAAGGAAGAAAAAGAGAAGAAAACGAGAGAAGGACTCGATGTAAGAAATTAACATTCTTGTGTTGTATGGATGTTTTTTTTTAAATTCTGAGAGCCTTTGCGTTCAAGGTAAACCAAGGCGCCATAGACTCGTTATGAAATTATCAATTTCTTGACATTGATTCCGATGATGATGATTTGTTAATTGAAGAAGAAGCAAGACAATGATAAACATGGCGGCTGCATTTTTTCATTTGTATTCAGCGCTTACAAAAAATAACTACTTAAAAGTGACTAGTGTAATTGATTTTATTACCTAACTAGGATTACCTACTTAATATCTGTAAGCACATGACCATACCGTTTTGATACCTAAACTTAAAGATTACTGTTTGTAGTCAGGTATTTGGCTGATCTCGCTTTCATCAAGTTTGTTCTCTGGGTCTAAAAGCTAAATTTTGTCTTTCGCACCCGGAAGATTCTCAGACACGGTGGCACGACACCTAACAAAGAATTACTTTTGCATACCTACCTATCAAACGACATGAAACTTAAACAAAGAATTACTTCTGCATGCTAGGTGGGTCTCTAAGTAAACTTTTAAAAGTATCATCTCTTGTATTGTGTCACTCATCATCAACAATAGGGGCAGCGGCTCTGGGCCTTCTGCCCTTCTACTTTCCGAAACCTTGACTTGGTCATCAGTTCTTTGGGTGGGAGACCTGCCCACGTTGCGTCTTCCAGTTCATAGTCGCCAATCGAGAACCTTTCTTCGCTAACGGTTTTCAGTTCTGCGAGCGAAGTGTCCTGCCTATTGCCACTTCAGCTTTGAAATTCGAACAGCAATGTTGGTGACTAGTTGTTTTTTTTTATTAGACGCGGTGCCACATTTTTTAATACATTTTTACTTCTATGCTTTTAACGTTTGCTATTTCTATCATAAACAATAAGAGTACGCTTTAGGCTTACCCGATAAAATCGAGTTGAATTACTGATAATATTGTTTTGAAAAATGTACAATTTATACGCAATTCAAAGCTTTCACTGATAGGAGGAATTATGAGGTTATTGTTAGCAAAATAAATATTATAATCTTCATTGAGTTCTTTGGGATGCCTACTGTAGGTATTATTAACACACTTTAGTTAGCTTCACTTGTAACTAACTAACCATGTAGTAAAATTTCTAAAGTAGTTTTAACCTACTTCTTTATGACATTCGGATTCTTCGTCAGTTGATTCGTATGTCATTTAGATGATATACAATACAATAATATACATAGACCAGATGAAAAAACCACAACAAACTCCACCAATATTAAAAACCATTCCTTTCGAGCCTTTTAACATAATGATACAAAATGTCCAAAGTATAAAGAATAAAATAAATATACTAGAAAGCTTGTTACAAGAAAATAAATATCATGCCGTTTGCCTTTCCGAAACTTGGATCTCCGAAAAACAACAAGCATACATTTACGTCGACGGCTATGAGTTTGCTGCGGCCTACTGCAGGCGACGGTGGCGCGGCGGCGGCGTCGCGATCCTGCTTCCGGCCGGGACTAAGTTCGCAGCCAGGCCAGACATCGCGGACTTGTCGGTGGAGTATGTCGTCGAGTGCTGTGCGGTTGAACTAAAACCAAATACTTTATTAATAAGTGTTTATAGAGCCGATCGTGCAATTGATAAATTTTTTGATTTTCTTTATTTGCTGTTTGACAAACTAAAGTCTCATTATTACAAAAAACATATCATCCTAGCTGGAGACTTTAATATAGACGCGCTTAGTAATTCTAATGATTATAAAAAACTCGTAAACTTGATGTTAGAACACAACTTACACCAATTAGTTCATAAACCCACCAGGGTAACACCAACTAGTTCAAGCTGTATCGATCTCATATTTACAAACAATAGACATTTTACTCTTAACATCGATGATTTAGGTATCTCTGACCATAAATGTTTGACTTATAGCCTTGAACGACCTCCACAAACACCACATAAACAATTTAGCAAATCAATACGCCCCTTAAATAATCCAAAAAACATAGCCGCCTTTAAATTAGAATTAAGTGAAATAAAATGGAACAACATAATACTGCCAAATAAAACTATAAATGTTAACTATAACAACTTTGATGATAAAATACAACAAATTTTAGACAATGTGTTTCCAATTAAAAGTATAAAAATTAACAATAAAAGCAAAACTTGGCTAACAAATGGCATCAAAACCTCTTGTAAACATAAACGACTTCTGAAAATAATGGTTAACCAGACAAATAACACAAATCTAAAAAAACACTACACTTCATATTCTAAAACCTTAAAAAGATGTATAAAATCATCAAAAAAACTTAATTATACACAAGAAATGGACAATGCAAAAAATAAAACAAAAACAATGTGGGATATAATCAAAAGAGTAACTTTAAAACCCAAAAAAATACGTCCTGAAAATATAGAAATCCAATCGCTTGACCGCAACATATTACAATGTCCACGTACAATTGCCAATACATTAAACCAATATTTCGCGTCAGTTGGCCAGCTAAAACCGCAAACACTAGACTTAAACTGTCCTCTTCCAATCGGGCGACCTGTGATATCGCCAGCTATTAACTCCTTATTTCTACAGTCTGTAACTGAACAAGAAGTGTTCAATATTATACGTAAAATTCCGAACAAACATAGCTGCGGCGTTGATAACCTTCCCTCCACACTATTAAAAGCCTGCGCAAATGAACTAACCCCCCCACTTACCACCCTTATAAACCAATCCTTTACAGAAAGTACTTTTCCCAATCGACTGAAAACAGCAATAGTTAAACCAATTCCAAAGAGAGGCGGTAATACTGTAGATCCGAGTCAATATCGCCCAATTGTAGTCCTCCCAGCATTTTCAAAAATCTTTGAAAAAGCTATTGCAAACCGTATCTGCAAATTCATAGCAAAATACGACATTCTTGACAACAACCAATATGGTTTTCGAAAAAAAAGATCAACTACCTTAGCCATTTATAATTACACACAAGAAATCCTAAACTATATACGAGACAAAAACTATGCAGTCGGTGTTCTAATGGATATGAGCAAAGCTTATGATATGGTATCGCACTCCATCTTACTCAGTAAACTAGATGGCGTTGGCATTCGAGGACAGGCGTACGAGTGGTTAAAATCGTATCTAAGCAACAGGAGTCAGTGCGTTCAAGTAGACCACCTCGATGAAGGCACTGGCGAGCTGCAGAGCGTGCGCTCAGACTTACTTACCACAAACTGGTCCATACCGCAAGGCAGCGTGCTGGGATGTATCCTTTTCCTTATATACATCAACGACCTGCCCAAGATCTGCGACTCACTATGCCTTTTATTCGCAGATGATATCTCACTTCTTTTTAAAATGCCAAAAAACGATATTCTATATTACAATCACATCACCAATACTTTCAATAATATACAACTTTGGCTTCAGGAGCACAACTTAAAAATTAACAAGGAAAAAACGAAAATAATTCAGTTCAAACCGTATCAAAAACAACACATAGACTTAAAAACAATAAAGGATAGCATTAATATTGAGGAAGTAAGCGAATTTAAACTCTTAGGACTTACTATAGACACACATCTTAATTGGAAAAAGCACATTGAAATAACGAAATCTAAATTAGCACAATTCCTGTATGCTCTAAACCTTTTAAAAACAAACACAAATAAAGAGTGCGCCCTAACAGCCTACTACTCTTACGCCTACGCCTGGCTGCGGTACGGTATTGTCATGTGGGGGGACAGTGTCGACGCGAAAGACCTTTTCGTCGCCCAGAAGAAATGTCTGCGCATCATTGTAAATATCAAATGGAGAGACAGTTGTAAGCCGCATTTCATCAATGAGCGTGTCCTTACTCTCCCATCTTTGTACATTTTAGAAACATGTTTGTTCACTAAGAACAACTTACACCTATTTCAATACGACAAAAATGCACGCCGCAGGAACAACTTAGCCCTCCCAGTCCCTAGAATTGAAATGTTCAGAAATGGCCCAGAATACCGTTGCATCAAAATCTTTAATAAATTACCAGAGTTCCTAAAATCTGAAACAAAACTAAACGTCTTTAAATCTAAACTTAAATCAATTCTACTAGAAAAGTCCTACTATAACATTGATGAATACATGACCGACGAGTTTGTAAAAAAGTCTACTACATCTATTAAGCAGTAAAGGTATTTTTTTATTTCATATTTTCTTTGCCCACAGTAAAATTACATAATATCTATTTTAAAAATGTTATAGTACTTAACTTAGGTAACTTAGGTAATTCTACAACACCTGTTTCTGTATTGTATTAATAAAACAATATTATTCTACTTTTATTTACACACATGTAAAATACACAATTAATTAAAATACTAAATTGATATAAATACTAAACATAGTGTGCAATAAAAAAACTATCCTGCCAGTAAATTTATTCAAGTTTAAATATAATTTTATACAAGTGTATATAATTTACTTGTACATAAAATAGTATGTAAAACTTAGTTGTAGTACTACACTGTACGGTTTTTTTTGTAAATTGTTACAGAAATATTGTTATAATTACTATAGACTAAGTAACTTTCTCTGTAATTAGTTTCATAAAATTTATATTTGCTGCACCCTAACAGGGTTTTGTACTTTATTCAATTGTATTGATAATGTACATTATTGCAATAAATAAATAAATAAAATAAATAAATAAATAAATAAATAATTTTGCTGATCTGAAATAGATTACGATGATGATGGTTCTAGAAGCTAAATAGTGGAGCTATTCAATGGATACTAGTAATTTTTTTGTTTCAATTGAATAAAAATGTGATGTAATATTTTTCAAAAACAAGTATCAGGCAGATTTAAGCAGAAAAACAGCCAAATTGAGGTGCAAATGGGCCAGGCACATGCAGTAGGTACTTAGATAGTTAGGCCAAAATCGTCACACAATAGTTAGTTACCTAAAAATGGCTTTTTCCGCAGAAGTGGACCCAAAGAACGATAGTCTGATGAATATGCATGAAAATAAATATTGTTTTTACTATATTTACAGAAAATTATATGAAAATATATTGATAATAGTGGAAATAAAATTGATTTTAGGTAAAAAAAAACCGTAATACAGTAATTAGAAATTGAGATTTACCTATCTCTTTCTAAAACAACTTTTACAATTAATAATGTACGGCGGACGTGTAATGTGCCGTCACGGTATATATCGGATCTCCTTGTCTAGCACGCGACTTTAATGGGTTATAAGTCAGGTATTTATCAATATTTTTCGAAAGTTCTTTGGGTTTAATAATTATAATTAAGTGCTATTTATTTTAAGGACATATAATTTAATATATGCATATTCCCTATTCGTCACAAGTCCTTCCAGTCCTCTGAGGGAGACTTTTTCCCAACAATAGAACGGTATATTTAAAAAAAAACTCATGAAGGCAAAGCCGCTTGGAGAAGCTAGTAAAAATAAATTGAATATAATATTTTCTAATGTACGCAGGTACCTACTAGTAATTATATTTGAACGTAATGGTTCGAACACAGTGGTTTTGTTTTTATTCCTGGTTCTGGATAACTTTAAAAACGTTTTTTCTAAATTTATATGGTTCTAAGTGTATTTGGAGATGCCCTTAGCAAATTAGCAAATGTTTTTGTCTGGTTCCTCATAAGTATAACACAAGGTTGTTGTTGTTGTTGAGGTGACGATTGTTATTTCGTCTGACGCATGTTTATTAAGATAAGTTCCGTGTATTCTCGTAATTTCTCCAGCTAACTCATACCTATTTTAAGTGTACTTAGTGAAATCTTGAAATTCCTGGTATTTTGATACCTCTTGCTGACCTCTGGGTTGGATATATATAGCAGTATCATTAAGTGCTTTTATGTTTTCATCGGCTCGCTCTAACAGTAGTCGTGACATGTTGTTCGTAAACAATAATTTTCTAAATATTTAAAAATGAATTTCGTGTTTATCATCACTTTCCTGTGGGGCTTTATCTACGTCGATTGTCTATCCTACACCATAGAATCAGAGACGTACGACGGGAAACAATGCCTGACGGATTGTGTCTCTGGCAAGTGTTGGATATCATCCAAGAATGAGGGATTGTGCCACCCAGGTTGGAAGAAAGCAGCAATTTATTACACCAGTCAAGATAGATATTCGAAATCAAAGTGTCTTAGTAGATGTGCTTTCGCTGGTTATGCATACTCGTGGTGTTACGTAGACAGTGAATTCAGTTGGGACTACTGTAACTCCGACACCCAAGCCACCACTAAATGGTATCAATACACTTCCAAAAATGGAAGATGCAAAGATGATTGCGCGAAACGGGACTCTTCTTATTTATGGTGTAATACATACTGGGGTTCTTGGGATAGTTGCGACCTGATGTTTTATTATGAGGAACAGGTAAAAACAATCTATGGAGAACAATGTTATGGCAATTGCAAAATTCACGACGGGTCTAATTATTGGTGCTATGATGAGACCAAAACTATAAGTAAATGTGCGCCGTCCGCAATCCGTTATGAATGCCCCAGTCACCGTGTTCCCCGTTCTCCTAATCCACCCACAAAAACTGTCGAGGAATACAGCCGTGAAATTGACACTGGCGTAGCATACTTCGCTTTAACTACAGCAATACTAAGCAATTTAACCCATCCAGATGTACACAGCCCAATTTTGGATTATACATTGCAAACGAACGCACAAGGCATCAGACTCCCTGTCAGGATACGAGCTCGCATACGCCCCTCTCATCTTCAAGGAACTAACACTCGCACTAGTGCTGATATTTCTCCTGAAGCTAGAAGAAACTGCTTTGCCATGGGCATGCATGTTTGTCCATCTAACTACAATAATGACCAACTTGGACACTTGATACCGTATATTCTTGGAGGGCCATCAGCTTGGTACAATATCGTACCTCAAACCAGACGTATTAATGTGGGTACTGTTACCAATACAGATGTGGTATCGCCATCCATATGGAGAGATACAGAGAGGGTAATGAGGCGATGGGTCCAAGACGGCGGTTCCGTCCACTATCAAGTGCTTGTTACGTACGACGGGAACTCCACAAGACCCACTGGATTCGGGGTAATTGAGGATTATTTCGACGCGAATGGTGTAGCAGTTCCAGGATTGCAGTGTCCAGGTTATTGGTACTCGAACGACCCTAATGAAGATCCCGACTCTTGGAACCAAGATTAAATGATACTTTCGACGACGCTAAATCAAAAAGCAGTTGCAAAAATCCCCAAATTAAAATTAATAATAGTCTTTAATTTAGAATTATTTTATTCACAATTATTTGCTTTTTTTTTGACACCGTTTGTTATGGTATGGATATGTAGTGAGAAGGGATGAGGAGCACGAAACAAGGAGAGTGATGGATGGAGTATTGATGGGTGGAGAAGTAGAGGACGACCTAAGAAGAGATGGATGGATTGTGTGAGGAGCGATATGACTGAGAAGAGAGTGAATGACTCAATGACGACTGACTGGATTGCATGAAGAGAAAGACACACTGCGCCGACCCCAGATGACCTGGGAACAGGGCAGGCGAAATGATGTTTTTTTATATTTTTTTACTTTCTAGTTACTTTATTAGGTTAGGTATAAACACATGTAACGATTTATATCACAATATATAGTTTTATAACAGGTAGCATGTTCCTGTTGTAATCGTAAACATAATATACCTACTTATAACTTTGACAGGATTTTTTTACTCATTGACCTTTTAATGAAATATTAACCCGTACTTTTATTGGTTTTCTTGTTCTTTTCCTGTGCCTTGTCTCGTTCTTAATCAAGGTGCACTTGACCATTTCCTAGATCTTGTAGTCTGGTTATTACATTTGGACCTCTGTAACTCTTGGTCTCTCAAAAAAACACTTTTACAAAAATAAGAAGCTGCCAAAGAGGAATAGAACGGAGTTATTTAAACATTAAATTGAAAGGTAGATTCAAAATTTCAGTGGTAAGGGAAAAAACAAGAGCGAAAGATGCCATCAAACAGGCCTAACACTCAAATGGAAATGGTCAGGTCATATTCAGAGAGCGGCGGATGAAAGATGGTCACAAATAATTACAAATTGGTACCCAATATACAAAAAAAGAAAGAAGGGTAGACCATTCAAAAGATGGAGTTATGATATTACACAAATAGTTTCCGGCTATTTGGCGCGGATGTGGCCCAGACTGGCCAGAGATAGAACCATCTGGAATGGTTCGGAGGAGGCTTTCACCGCAACAGGCGGCCCTTACAGCTAACAATACTAACCTAATTTAAAACACACAAACTAACATTACTAACAAATTAATAAGTACACACTACATAAAATACGAGTTAAGGTTAAGGGATAAAATAAAGCTAAAATATAAAAAATATATAAGGTGCTGTAAAAATATCTGCAACGGCTGAAATAGGTTAAAGTATTGCTTATATAGATTACGTTAGCAAAGAAATTTTATGTCTAGAACATCATAATTTTTTTCATTAAAAAAATTATATTAAATAAAGATTAGGCTTTATTCTGTCTCAAACCGTGCACACCTGTCCAAAAATGCTAACGTTTCACATTATACCGCCCGGCGGCCAAGTCAAGGGCGGATGACGAAGTGTGTTATGCAAATTGAAGCAAGTAACCATTTATTTACTGTCTTTTCGCAAATAATTAATTACCGATCCGGGGTACGTAATTCCTTCAATATCGTAATCTATATAAGCAATACTTTTACCCATTTCAGCCGTTGCAGATATTTATGAAGCACCTTATATATAATAATAATAAAATACCCCTTCTCCAGAAAGCAGTAACTCTGAATACATACCGAATCACACGCAAATTTTTGCCCTCTGATATTTCAACACTTCACGCTGTTACGCTTGGCTAAGACCCGCGTAGCAAGCGTTATTACCTATCGGTATCCCCGATAGAGAAAAAAAATACCAAAAATAATAATAATAACTCTTGGACTAAGGCTAAACCTGATCATTTTGGATCACGGCTCCTATCTATTGTCATCTGTATGTGCGTTGTGATGGTTTTCTCACGATGTTTTCCCTTACCGCCGAGCAAGCGGTGTAAATTAAGTTTGCATCCAAGCACGTAAGTACACACGTGCTTGGATGCAAACTTAAGACCCATAGATGTAAATAATAAATAAATAAAATAATACTCTGACCACTGAGCTACTGATTTGGAATATACTTTAGACAACACTCCAATTTGTCATGGTTTTAAAGTAAGTAGTGATGTCTCGTGTTCCGAGGTACCTACTATGAGACAATGAATTATGTGGTAATGGCGTCTTTTAGTACCGATAGTAATTAATGACTGTAATTTGTATTTGCATGCTATTGTTAATGGCTGGATAGGCGACCATAATATGAGAAGTGAGAAGCTATAATATTCATCATTGTAAATCTTCTGTATACCCTATACAGAAGATTTACAATGATGAATATTATAGCTTCTCAAAGTTCAAAAGCAAATAAACATTATTCTATTCTATTCTATTGACCTGAACTAGGAATCGAACCACTTTGCGTTCAAGGCGATTCGCGCCGCTACGCCGATCTATATGTATTATTTGTGCACTATAAAAGCTGCCAAAGGTGCAGGGTGCAATAAATCGCTTTGACAGATCGGCCCGCGCTCAATCGTGACAGAAGCAATATTAAAGGTATGCGTCCACTGATCGGAATCGAAGCGTATTTATCAGAATTTGTTGCTTTGTATTGAATTCTGGACTTGCGTGCACCATATCCATAGTTTCACGCCAGATACTAATGTCTGACGATGTCGTCCTGGGTAGAGTCACTGGCGTTACTGTCCTCCATAATGCAAGTGCTCGTTATTGGCATTCATAGTCGACTATTATGAAAATAACGATGCGACAATTTGAATACAGTCGACTGGAGTAGGTTACTTCGCTTTAACCTTTTAAGCGCCCAGTTTGATAACAATTGTGCTGGACTAGCAATTGGTAAAATAATACCTACAACAAGTTAAAGGCTCATAGACCTAAAAAAAAAAATACGAGTGCATGTTTTTGGCGGATATGTACGACACGAGCGGTACGGGCACGCAAATATTTGTCAGATTTATCCGACAGAACCGGTAAATAGGTTAAGTATGCTTGATCGAAGCCGTTACTGACTTGTTTAAAACACTGCAATATTAAGCAATTTAACCTAACCAGATATGAATGGCCCACTTTTGGATTATAATTGATACCATGTAGGTACCAGACACTGACAGGATACGCGCTCGAATACGATGGAAGGACGCACTCTATCGACATTATTCATTTATTTTGTAACTGCAGACAATTTGTAGGGGGTGCATTAACGCTGCGATTCCGATCCAGTGGGCGCGTACCTTGACAATGTTTGGCATCGGCTGAAAGCATTTTTAATGGCGAGTTTGACTGAATGCTTTGTTGGTGGTAACGATTTTAAAAATTCACTGTATTTTATAAGCTTTGTGTAAACAAGATAAATGCGCTTCGAGTTATGCTTGTAGTCTCGTGTGTGCATAGTCTATCGATATCCAATTGGCGTAGTTAGGCGGTGTTTGAACGCAAAAGGTCCCGAGTTCGATTCATGCGGGTCAGTTTAGGTAATACCAAGGCAATCTAAGAAGCCCGCCGATGGCGATTGTTCAGAAGAAATAATCTAAGTCGTCTTCACGTCACTCAGCCAGCTACGAATAGGTCGATGCTTGGACTTTCGTTAAGACATAAAATCCGAAACGAGGTTATCCGGCAGCAGACCAAAGTAACTGAGATAGTCCAAAAATGTAGCAAGCCAAAGCGGCAGTGGGCTGGCCACATCTGTCGCAGAACCGATGAAAGGAGTAAACGGGATCTCGAGTGGAGACTGCGCCTTGGCAAATGTAGGACGCCCCCCAGCTCAATGGACCGATCTTTGGCAGATGGCTGGCAGTGGCTGGAATAAAAAAAGCGGGACATCGTGCTCTTGAGCGCTGTTTGGGGGAGGCTTACGTCCAGCAGTGGACTGCAATAGGCTGACATGATAATGACGATGAATGTAAGTCGATTCAGCCAGATGCCTAAGCTGTCTAATGGTCGCATGTCTTCTGTCTTTAACAAATAAGACGATTAACATCCTAAGTACCTTTGCATATTTCTCTTCTATAAATTCCTGAGATCCCTCCCGACCTGGAGGTCTATGCAAATGTTTTTATGAGACCCTTCACCCGAACAACTGACTTACTTGCTGACGCGTTATGAATAACACTACGTAACGGATTTCTTTTTATTAGTCACTCAAAATGTCGTAAAGTCACAATGCAAGTAAATTCAGCTGGTTTTCTGAATTGCAGCCATTTGAAGCAATGAAACAAGATAGCTCACGGCTAAGCACTGATTTACATGACTGTGAGTTTGAAGTAAAAACATTACCCACGTTTTATGATCTAACTACTCTTACAGTGTTACTTCAACTTTGTTTAGTTTTTTAGAGTTTGACGTCAAAATAATTTTACTTTCTTTTAAAGTTACTGTGTAGCGTTTATATAATATAATAATAATAACCCCGCAGGGGCAGCTTGCGGCAAGCTGTAGGTGAGTGGCGAAACCTCGGAACCCGATCCTCCGGAGGGCTCGTATTTATTTGACCCTCGCCTCTTACGCTTGCCTTAACTGGCCGGCCAAGGGTGGAGTTGCAATAACAGTGCCTGGAGCAGTGGAAGCGTGGAGTTGGAAGTGTAAAATGTCATAACGCCGGGAGCCCGTTGACTGGTGCGTTCAACACTGGGATCTTGCACCCCGCAGACTCACCTCTCTACAAACTTAGCCGTTCACACCACTGTTGCTACCCTCGCTACCTTCTAGTGGCTTTAATAGGGCGGCCCATTTAGTGAGCGGCGTGTCACCGTCTGCCCTGATAATCGAGATGAGACATTTGATATGGCAGACGTCCCGTTGTCTCATCAATATCCCAGCAAACAGTCCATCAAGTTCCTTTCCATAGACCCGTTAAAGTTTCCATCTTATCTGCAATAGTCTTTGCACCTAGCGGGTGCTGTCTTTGGCTGTATCTTCTCAATAGTGCAGGCAGAGACAGTATCCGCTAGGTGCACATATCCCAACTCATTATCGTATCTCAAAGGGGCATCTTCGTGTTGGACCTGTATTCCCACGAACGCCTTCCAAAAGGACCGGCCTTCGTGCCGTGATTTCCCATAGGAGAGAAACAATAGTAATAATAACAAATCGTTCATTTTGGAATAATCCATATTAATTGTTACTAACAATAATAACTTATACCTATGTTAGTATACAAGAAGGGATAAAAGAGTAAATATTTTATTTTTAATTTAATTATATTGCAGCTAGTTTCGAGGGCTTGACGTGGATAGTAGTCCAGTGCCTCAAAAACACCCCATCGAATCTATCTGCAACTGTTCGTTGAATGCTGTTGGGGCTGGCGCGCACCCGTCGCCATAGAGATGCGACTCGTTTGCCCATCAGTGCGTAGAAGTCTATGATACCTATTTAATTTTTACGGTATATTAACCCGTTGCTATATTAAGCAGGCTTTAGACACTGGGAACTAAACCTACTGCTACTGTGTACCGTCGTAAAACTCTCGATCTATTAGCTGGGTATCGAACCAGCTCTCGTCTCCGCCACTAAAGATCCTATCACTCACTCATACATACAAATACTTTGCTCACCGGATTTGGTAAAGAAAAAAGCAAAGAAAGTTCTTCATCATGATTTTCAATTTAGCTAACTCACATTATAAAAGACTACAGATAGGTACTTACTATACATTTCTACCTAAAAATAAACTAGCTTCAGACGACACCAAGTTGGTAATTCATTCTTGGAGAAATGGATAAAAGTTTTTCAATGAAGTGCCACAGGCTCTTGTTGAACTACCTGTTCATGATAAATAAACAAAACTGACGAATAAATAAATATTGGACAACATCACATACAACAACGACGGTACTACAACACCCAACCCCGAGACAATATAGAAAATTTATTTTTCTACATTGACCGACCGGGAATCGAACCCGGGACCTCAGAGATAGCGACACCAAGTCGGGTATACTCGCTTCACGGCTATGGAGGTCGTCAATTAAACATTATTATTTAAAATAATTAAATATAGGATATTTTTTACCTATTTGGTCTTGTCAACCATTCTCATTGTTGTTTCCTTGCGAGATCGAGTCAGAAATTAGGAGATCCCTAAACGAACAAAAGTCGCTGACATAGCCCATCGGATTAGCAAGCTGAAGTGGTAGTGGGCGGTGCACATAGCACGTAGAACTGACGGCCGATGGGGCAGAAAGATTGAATAATTGTAATAACTCTCTATAATTAAATAAATATTTTAACAGAAATCCTTCGAATTGTATTATCTTAAGCAGGTGTACTCGCTTCTATGTTTTTCCATCCGATTGAATAACATAGATACGACTCCCGTATGGAAAAATATAACTTGGTAACTTCATGAATTTCATCAGTTTTCCATCCTTTTCTAACTTACAATTCCGTCTCTTTCTACGCCAATCGCCATTATAACGATAGAGTGACATTGAGCGTAAGATTGCGCAGTTACGTCACTTTTCTCCCGAAAATCTTTGTGTCAAGCTAAATTCGGTCTTGTTCTTAGTCAGTTAAGATTGAAGGGTTAAATATAGAGTTGGGTAATGAAGTTGGCAGGGTAGTAGGAAGTGTGTCCCCCAGGGAGTTGCTATCTCCATCGCTGTCAGCTGACGCATCAGGCGACGCCGTAGATTAGGTAGGGATACACTCGCTGAGAGACTATGGATGTAAGCAGCTACCCTGTATTATACGGCGTATTTTTAGTTATTACAAAGATTGCTTCTTATTGAAAAAAATCTAAATTAACTATGTTTGGGTCATAGGTAGTGTTGAATAAAGACATCCAAACTGTTACCGTCAGGAGACGTATTTTTGAAGCATTAAAAATGAATCTCGAATTCGAACACGCAAACAATTCGTGTATGAAATCCATTTCTATTGCTCACGATTGTACGCATTTTTGAATCGCTCGAAATAGGTAGATAGATAGATAGATACTCTTTATTGCACACCATACAAGTAAAATACACATGATTTTTACAGAAAGATGTACAATTTAGGCGGTCTTATCGGTAATAGCGATCTCTTCCAGACAACCTTTAGGTAGAGGACAACCATTAAAGAAAGGGGAAGGTGTTGCAGAGTTCTTAAAATTCTTACCTGATACAAATAGAATTGCATAAATTTATGGCATAAACGTATACATACAGTAATAAATAAATAAAAATAAAATAAAATAAATACATAACAATAATTATACATACATACAATAAACATACATACTACTTGATATATGCGAGGAGATGTCGAAACTAACAGTGACCAGTAATATTCTAAGATATAAGATATAAAGTAAGATATATAGGTATTGCTATTTAATTGAAATCTGGTAACTATTTTCGTTTAACGCAGAAAATATTATAAAACGGAATGCAAAAACTCATTGATTTTAAAAACCGGTAGTGTATCGCTTAAAACGAAAAACGACTGGGTAGGACCACCCGTTGCGGAAATCACGGAATAAATTTTCAAAAATAGTAATTTTAGGAATTCGCATGCGATTTCGCATTCGGATTGGAATTAGCATGATTCAAAAATACGCCTCGTGGACCATGATCTTTTATGCGGCAAGTCTGGATAATAGGTACGTTTGAATCGATTGCCATCATGCAGACCTTCGTAACTCTTTGACAAAAAAAATACTTATGATAAGCAACAACAAGCACTGGAGACAACAATATTATTTCATTAAAACAAAATATATTTGAAAACAAAGGAGACAACATAATTCCGCAGGCTTATCCAACCGAGTGCGTTTGTCAAAGAAATCTTAATCTATTTTAAGTGTCCGAATCAAAGCCACATTGCTTTTGTGGACTTAAAAACAGAAGTAGCGTAATCATTTAGTATTGTAGGTACTTATAATATAGGCTCTCTACCACTACATACCTACCAACGCTTCGGGGATGGTACGGACCTACCAATATGGAAATTAAGTATCCACTGAAATGCAATTAGATAAGTAAGAACCTAGTTTATTACCAATGATTGCAACGATATTAGACCTATTTCATCAATATTAAAGTCAATTAAGTAACGAGACGTAGTGTAGGACGTCCATCCACAAGGTGGACAGAACTGGTAGAAAAAAAAACATTTATTTTTGAAAATAAGCCATTAAAAGCACATTTACAGGTACAAGGTAAGGTTGGACGAAGCTGCTGGAGTCAGGCCGCTTCAAACCGGCCAATCTGGAAGTTACTAAGGGAGGAGGAGGATGATCAGCGGTGGACTTCCTATAGCTGAAATCATGATGATGGTGAAGTAACGAGATTATTTAAGTTTCGCTTGTCGGTAACCCAAAATAGAAAATCTACATATATATATATATATATATATATAAAACAAAGGCGGGTTAGTTACACCATTTATAAGTCAAGAACTGCTGGACCGATTTTTATGATCTTTGATTTGTTGAATTTGTCTCCGCCCCGAATAGCAGAATAACACGAAAAATTCACGAAAAAAAAGTATGTAGGGACAGCTAGTTTAAAATAAAAAAAAGCAAAAATGAGAGTGAAGTGAAGTGAAGAGTGACAATGTACTTATTTAAAAAAATAACTAGGGATATTTTAAAAAAACACAAACCTTAATATTATTAAAAAGAGCTTCTAGCTTTTACTTAAATAGCCGCAATTCTCTAAAAAATAGTTTGGCTACAAACTTTATATTTTCGGATCCCACCTAGAATGTATGCAAAGTGGTCAGTGCATCTGCATACGTTGCATATGCATGCTCGGGGGCAATCTGGAGCTTACGGGATACTTTGTGAGAGAATTTCTACTAAAAATAGATTTTGCTATAACGTAGGTAGCTTTGGTACTCTAAGTGCTGTTGGATTTTACATGAATTAATGTTAAAAAGTGCAGAAAATGTTACGTTTAGAAAAGTGTATGCAATTACGTCGAAACGACGGGAAAATTAATTCGTAAAGAGAGGTAGGGTTGCATTAAACTCGTAGAGTGTGTAGTGTTAGTTTTAAACATGCAACAAGGAAGTTTAAGATATTTGGAAATCATTTACTAGGTCCGTTTTATTCAGTTTGAAATACACCAAGTCAAGCTCTATAAATAAGAAATTAGCACCCTTAAGTTAACCAGGTACCTATTTTTTTTTTTTGTAAAAACCCAAACTTGAGTCAGTTTAGAAAAAAAGGTATCGTTACTTGCCCCGAACAGGAGTCGATCCCAAACCCATGTGTTCATTTCGAATTACCACGCCACTACACCAATTAGGTATAAAATAAACAGAAGTGGATGTAAATACCTTAACATACACGGTAGTATATTATTCTCATAATTTACGAGTATTATTAAAAATATAATATTTACAATAAAGGACTATATATCTATAAAAGATCAATATATTATAGCAATGTAGATACCTACTTACTTACTAACTAAAACAAAAAATAACACTTTTAATTTTTAGATATAATTTAAATTCATTTATGCAAATGTAATCTTAATTACGACTGGTGCGAACTGCGGGTACTCTCCTTCATAATGTTTTATTAAAATATCCCACTTTTTAGAATAACTCCACTCACAAAGGAATATCGAAATAACACCATCTCTGTTATAAACTAATTACATTCGTAATTAATTCACAAAAGCTGCAACGGTCCCCTACAGCTGACTTAATGCTCTTTATACACTCCAAAAACGACCTTAAAACTATTGGTTTAAATATCATTATGCACATTCTGAGGCACCCCTAACAGCTGACCCAAAGATGTGGGAAAACTAACGACAATTGAATGTCGACTTTAAGCTAAGAGTGTAAGCGACAGTTTTGTATATCATGAGTCATATGGCAATCAGCTGTTGATTCGCAATGTGTTATGCCACAGTGTGTCGACAACACAAAAAATATTCTAAAGATGGAATTTTGTTTAAAACGCTTTGTGCATTGAGAATTTTTGGTAAATAATTATTTCTTAGTAGGGAAGTAGGTAACGAATGGTGTTTATTGCAGACAGTGAATATTAATCTGTGTGTGTGGTTATTTTACGATATATTCTTGAAAAAACAATATAATATTTTAGTCTTAGTTCTATTTAAAATATCTAGCGATAAAACAAAGTTTCAGTGGTCGTCTAAAGATAAGCTAATTCTAAGCGACCGACGAATTTTGATGAAGTAATTCAAATTCAAATTCAAATCTTTATTAGTGACAACAAGGCCCAATTGCCCTTGCCTTAGTAGGGTAATACCCATTATTTAGACCATTATTTGAGCAAGTTAAAAAGTTTTACATGGCTACCCACAAATTATCATTATGTATGACTCACAAAACCACCTTAACTATTTTCAATACGTTTTCAAAAAACGTCTATTACTAGACTACGTTTTCAAATGTATTATTACGCGTTCTTTCATACACATATTAGAAACATTTATACGAAGTCACGGTACTGCTTCAATCCCACTTATATCGTTCACATACAACCACACGGAAAGAGGGCAGCAATTTAATTACGGAGGGCTTCCCTCTGACACTTGACTTGCACTCGTTACGGAATAACATTTGCTTGTGACGCGTAACGGGTATTTAACTGAACAAATAGGTAATTATTATGTGAAATGGATTAAAAAGTTTATATGTGTCGAAAGGGTAAGTTAAAGTTCACTCTTAAAAGTCGTCTTGTAGCAAAAAATGCTACCAACCAACAAGTATTTCATCTATTTTTTCATTAATTTAATTAGGATCCGTATCATCAGCATATTCGACCATTTTTACTATGGTTTTATTTACTACATGACCCAATAGTATTATGCTTTGTTATAAAAACTAAAACTTTACCGTTTTTGCTATAATACTGTAATAACATAATAAACTCCATAACAAAATGGTCTAGCACTAATAAGTGCTTTAGCATTTTTTATGTTAAGTATTAATAATTTTTGGTTTCTTTCTTTTACTTGTTCTTTTTCATATGGCGAGACATGTCAGATTACTTTTTTAATAGTTAATATCTCGATGTACCGTGTTTCTAATTTGAATGCTTGATTTTGCTGCTTGCTTAATTTCTTAATTTTATCAACTGACCTACTTATCCAAACCTAGCTAGTACTTTCTACCAGGGTTTGATGAGTGAGTGAAAATAAATAGCCATTCTTATATTTTAATTGCTTTGACGTAGAAGCATGAATTTTACAAGGATACCTTTACCCGTGCCTGAGCAAAAGGGTCTTTCCAAACGGACAGATGGGTGCAAACTGAGTAATCCTTGAAAGAGTCCGGTTTATCCTTTTGAGGTACGGCTTTGACCCAAAATCTTAGAAAAAGAAGTTTATCTGCTAGAGGTACCCGAAATAATCACATTACTTTGGCATGTGGTGTTTTTTTTCACATTTATATATGCTACACTGTTTTACAGCGTAGTAAACATATTTGAACAAACTTGCCTACCACCCCAGTCAATATTCCCCTGCACTCAATCCAAATTACTCTGCGTATTGGCAAATGTGTCATTTCGTCAACCGTGCAAAAGTGACACAATATCCATCAGCCAGCTGGCGTTTACACCCCACGACTGAAACGGCTTTGCCACAGTGGAATGATGTGTAGAAGATTCGCTCCCCCACGTAGCTCGCATACTGAGACACCACCCGACGCGATTATAAATTACTCAACAGTCCACAGATCTAGGAAACTCATTTTTATATCTGCTACGCGTAATCGAAAATTGACAATAAGAATTATACTGCTCGTAGAGTTTTTGTGCGTACCAGTGTCAAGCTAAAACCCGTAGGGTTTTGATCGGGTTTAGAAAGTTAGCATGCATCAATTATTTTTACTAGTAAACAAACAGAATTTGGGATAACACTATCAGGTATTAATGTGTGTTTTCAACATGCAATTAAGTATAAACATCAAATTGCTAGTTCTACAAGATGGGTATTTTGTTTTTAAAGCGCGACGGTGTGACAACACACCCATTGTCATCCTTGTGAGTAATCGTTGTATGGAATTTCGAGTAACGAGGTTACAGACAATGAAATTTCAAGGGTCGTTTCCGAGAACTCCCAAACTTAAGTCAATTTATATAAAGCGTTTTTTTAATTAACCTTAACCTGGAATCTAATCCGAGACTCCTTGGTAATGATAAGAAATCTGTTTTATGATTCCCTATTTCTAAAAGTTTATTTGCAGCCAGGATATGTTCATTTATTTGTTCCTGGGCAGATACATATTTGTGCGTTATAGATTTTAACGACTCATGCAACTGTGAGATGTCAGCCTGCATCCGTTCAATGTCAACATTGTATTTAGATCTACTTTCATACAGTTTATTATGATAGATCTCTAGACTGTCCACTAACTCTGCGCGTTCTTTCCTTAACTTAATATTATTATAAAAGCATTTCTGTTTTTTAATTAATTTTTTAGTTTTTAAAATAAACTTATTTAATTTTAAATATTTTTTTCGCCTATTATTACTAAGTGATTTTATAATATTTTTACTATCAACAAATTGTTCTTTTTTACTTAAATTCAAATCTGAAACTACTGCATGCCCACCAGGGCTCCCGACCTCCTCATAGAGGTTCAAAGTCTGCGAGAACTGTTGTTGTTTCTTTTCTTCTTTGAAGTGCAATAACGTCCTGTTGGTATCTCGGAGTTCAATCTCCAATTCATTATTACGTACTAGTGTCTGTTCGAAAATACTGCTGCATTGATCAAAGGTGTTGATGGTCTTAAGTAACTCGTCACGGTGGTCCGTGACTTCCTGGAGTTGGGCATGCAATTCAGCTAATTCTTTCTTGAGTTGAGAGTTCTTATCAATAGTATTTTTGATCTCTTCTTCACTCTCATCTCTTTCCCTAAGAAGTTGGTTACAGGTTTCCCTACTCTGTTTCAAATCCTCGAGTGCCATTTTGAGTTTTAGCTCGGTGTTTTGTGAAGCCATTTTGCGGGTCATAATTCCACTTCGAGTAGTCATTTTGTGTGTTTAATAAGGGCCTCACCTGGAATTATTCACAAAAAAGTGTATAACAGATGTTTTGATACAATATTGAATTTGTTATAATGAGTGGGGAAAACTGTCAGTATAGGTACTTAGATGTTCAATTAATTTTTGTGGATGGTTGTATCTAATTTAAAAGAAATCCCTAAAATAAAACTAATTGGTTTTTAAACAAATACAAATTTACAGTATTTTTATTTTTATTTATTGATACTGAGGGTATTTTTATCAATGTAATAAAGGTGGTTATTCTGCTAAGTTACATATAAGATTATTTTAAATAACTATAAATATTTCCCAACGCAAGTGATTAAAATGTATATTGTTAGTTAGAAGTAGAATGTCTGCGGCAAAAGGTTGTTTTCGTCAACTTTAATTCCACTATTACGTCAAGTAAAGAGAGGCACAACTAGGCCGAAATGTGATGAATTGTGACGAGTCTCACTTTCGTGAGGTTTGCATCGTGTTAAATGTTGTGATAACAGTATTACAGTAGGGAAACATTAGCTAGTTACGATCAGGTAAGAGTTACGTAGAATATGTTTACTGCAGTTATTATAACCTCAACTTAATTGAACATATCATAGAAGTATAGATTTACATAGGGTCAGATTGAACATAAACAAGTACTAGTAAGGATAAATAATGTTTGAAAATAGTACTCCCCTGGTTTTAAGTAATCCGTTAAACTCCTTTTGAATTTTGTTAACAAAGCCGGCCGGTCACTTTGTCCGATTATTATGTCTTATTTTGTATTTAGGTATGTTTACACTGTCACATATTATTTGCGAGGCTTTGTTTTAATCATCTGAGTCCAATTATGGTTTGTTTTACACAAATTAATAATAAATTTTAATTAAAAATAAAACAGCTGTTCGAGTTGCGTCTGACAGGCAGGGTTGCCAGCGCAAAAAAAGTGCCACTCCAATCATTGAAGATTGGCTAAGAAGCTCCTTAATCGTGTTCTTGTTTTATGCAATAATTGCGCTGCAATCGTTGTTTCACGGATATTGCAAAGCCACAAATTCTTTCTGCGACTGATTTGTCTCTTCCCGGCAATCTTGCTCATCATAATTACCTGCAGAAAGTAGTATTTGTCATAAGACGTGGTTGTGGCTGTCTAAAGACGTGGCTGAGATAAAAAGTCTTCTGCTTTCTGACGATGGTCATGGTTCTTGCTTCCACAGAAGTAAACTATGTACGCGTAAACACTAGCCTGCAGCTTGCAGCTTAGTTAGGGGTGAGTTTACTGCTTCTACCCCTCTTGTGGCGTCACACCGAACCCCCGCAGAGCTCGTAAACGCGCTTACGCCATAAAAGACGCGATAAAAAGTGTTTGATATTAAAATCGGTGGGAGAAAATGCAAAAGATATTGTTGTGTGTGACAAGCTTCGAACAGCGAGTGTGCGTTTATGATAAGAATATTTTATTTTATATTGGCAAGTCTTTTTGCAAGGCATCTTTTTTGAATATGTAAATAACTTATATATTTTATAACAGTCTGTGCTTCGCTTTTGAGTTTACAATGTAACACCTCAGCTAACACGTGAGCGCTAGCGGTTAATACCACAAAAAAATGTATCCGACAGTGTCTGTGTGCTAAATCTACGTCGAAAGGTTAATTCTATGAGTTATAATCATAAATTGAGGATTCTTAATATTCATAAGAATGATAAAATAATTATAAACAAAACATATTCTTTGACAAAATGTCGTAAATGATAGTATATATATTGTTCAGAATTTCAATTTGATACATGTTCACCTTGAATTCTGAACAAAGTATATCATACGACATTTTGTCAAAAAGTATTTGTTGTTTGTAATTATTTTCTCTATCGATTAACGTATGTTTCATATGACTGTGTACACCGACATAACGTTAGGTAAGGTTTAAGGTTACAAGTTGAGGTGTGCCAATTAAATTCGATGCCTTTTTATTGCTAGATATTATAAGCTTCTCCTAATTTGGATAGCAAATTGCTTTACAACCAAGTATTTTGCAGTACCTACCTATAATATTGCATTACCTTTGAAGGATGTTTTAATGAAACACAATATTTCTTTATTAACCAGTTCATTGCTATTTAAGCTTCTTTATCCTTCGATAACTTAAATTCTATACAGGAAAACTTTATTTCTGATTTCTATCTCTAATAACGTTATTTATAAGTACGCTAAAACAAGTATCGTGTATGACATAAGCTATAGAAGATACTGCGAAGGTCCATGACCGAATACAATAGTAAGATTAGCGGCCGTAAAGATTGGATCGTAGAGAGAGAATGGGAATGTTTCATTTACATTTTGACTAGAGGGCCGGATCTACAACATTTCGAAGATAGAGTATTTATTTAGTTGGATAAACAGTACATTTACATACACCGTAATGCATGTAATAGACTATGAAAAACAATGGCAGTATTTTGTTAATTGAATGTGATGTTCTTGTTTTTCCAAGCATTTTTTTTGTCTTAGTTGGGGGTTTTTTAAGATCCTATACAAAGTCTAGTTGTAACATTATATTATGATTGAAATTGAAAAGGAACACGATGCGTTGGACTGATCCAATGCAGCCTCAAATAGCATGAGCATCAAAACACGATATGATATGAATATGAATATGAATATGAATATGAATATGAATATGAATATGAATATGAATATGAATATGAATATGAATATGAATATGAATATGAATATGAATATGAATATGAATATGAATATGAATATGAATATGAATATGAATATGAATATGAATATGAATATGAATATGAATATGAATATGAATATGAATATGAATATGAATATGAATATGAATATGAATATGAATATGAATATGAATATGAATATGAATTTGAATATGCATATGAATATGAATATGATATAGCGATATATCGACACCAACTGTAAAAATAGGATAGATGTAGCCGCCATGTTTAATCACTGTGCCGGTGACGTCACACATTATGATCGCTGTTTTGATAAAAATTCTAATTGGCGGCTATATGTATCATATTTTTACAGTTGATGTCAATATATCGCTATATCATATCGTGTTTTGGTGGTCATGCTAGGGAGGCTGACCGTTATCGAAGCTATGCCCCCAAATTTATATTGCAGCAAGTCGAAATAGAGGCCGATGTTCAGCAGTGGACTGTCAGTCCTGTGGCTGAAGTGATGATGATGACGATGAAGTAGATCCTTGATGGATCACAACTCCAGCATTGAGGAATCGAGCTTATAGCTAATTGTGCGATCTTTTTCATTTGTACCATCTTAATATGTACCACTTTTTGAGCAAATAAAGAAATTTAAATTTGAATTTGAATTTGAATTTGAATTTGAATTTGAATTAGGAGAGAAGGATGGTTGAAATAAATTGGTTAACATGTATTTTTTGTTACCAGCAAACAACAGAAAACATATTTTTTGCATTGCATTGCCATATTTTGCATGCGCATTATCACATGTGTGCTAATTTAAAGTGGTTTTTGGAGGCTAAAATTATTTTATATGTTGTGACTCCTTAGGTATACTTGGTCTTGTAAAGTCCTTAATATGACTGAACCTTTATGTTACGCGTTGTAATGTTAATATGATATTTTGGAAATCAGTAACTATTATTTATAAGTCCAAACCGTATCTATAATTTTTAAATCCTTATAGTAGGTACCTAGTCTTAGTTGAAGAAAACACAAGATGAAATGTTAACTATTTTGAATGTACTAGTTACATATAAAATGGAAATCTGTTATTGACCGATTGTCAATATTTTTAAAGCATTATAACACTGCTATATATGGGTTGTGGATTTTGTGAAAAATCTAAAAAAGGTAGCGAAAGGTTCGAATCTCAAGAGTTTTTTTTAAGTTAATTTTTTTTCATCCTTATCCTCATTTCGATATGCGATGTGAGACATAATGATTACGTTTTTTTTTTAACAATTAAAACATTTACTTTTTTGGGAAACTAGGGTTTTGGTGCGTACTGCGTACAGTCACGAGCACAAATAAGTATACATTTTAATTGGACTTAAACCTTATCACATCGGAATAAGTTGTGAAGTGTACATACATTTAATTTTTTGTGGCTGTACATTATGATTCCTAAATTAGCCGACATACTAGTGCATTTGGCATATTATTATTTTGTAGATCGAATCAACTATTTACTTTCAACTTGAGTAGACACAGCTACACAATAATAGTATAGATGACGTATTGTTTGACAATTAGTTAAATGGACCGTCGCATCTTTGGGCAGCATCGTAACTCAAACACCCCTTCGGCCGAACTCGGTTAAGTAAATCTTTCGAAATAACGCTTCAGGGCTGGCACTAAATTTTAACATTAAAAAAAGTGCCTGTGTTCAAACATTAAATCTTCGTAAAAATAATTCCTTTTTTGGAATGCCCTAATGACCTTTGATAAATTAAATACTCATGAATGACCTATTTAATCTCTTCTCGACGCTAGCCTACAATATTATCCCGAATCAGCGGTAAGGTAAAAAAATACACTTAAAGGTTTCATATGAGCAAACCCAGACACGACAGTAGTATTTTTGCAATTATGTCTGAAACTCCGACAGCCGCCGAAAGTGTGAAGCGATTTTTTTTTGTACATTACATTTTATTTATTTAATAATAATAAATATTCGATGACATCAAATACATTGCTCTGATGCTATCATAAGTAGCTTAAGCACTTGTGTTACAGAAATCAGAAACACCGACGGTACCACACACCCAGACCCGAGACAATATAGAAATGTTATTTTTCTACATTGACCGACCGGGAATCGAACCCGGAACCTCAGAGATAGCAACACCAAGTCTGGTATGCTCGCCTCTCCGCTACGGAGGTCGTCGAAATTTTTGCTATCAGCAAAAACAAATAACAATTTCAATTATCATAATTTTACTTTCATGTAGTAATTTATTATTAGTTTCACTTAACGACCATTTTAACATCTCTTTTGTTCCTTCAAAAGGTCACCCAAATTGTTTGTTAAGCAACCCTACTGTGGGGTTTGGGGCCATAAAACCAGCGTTGTGTCGAACCGCTGGAGTGCAGACGTAATGGCCTGTGAGTCCGGCGGCTCGCGGGCCTTCAAAACCGGGAGGTAATCACACCGAAGCGTAATACGACTTAGAAAAGGACTCGACCAGTGTTGTTGCGTAGTAGACAGATAAATTATTTATTGCACACATTGCAAAGAATGGTAATTAACCCAATAATTCGTTAATTATTTATAAAGTATTGAAATAAATAACTAAATAAGTTACACTCATCATCATCATATCAGCCTATTGCAGTCCACTGCTGGACGTAAGCCTTCCCCCAAGAAGCGTCAAAGAGCACGATCTCCCGCTTTTTTCATCCATCCACTGCCAGCCATCTTCTTAAGGTCGTCGGTCACATTGAACCCTTCCTCAAGCCGATACGGTTTGTCATTTTTAATTCATTTTCAAGCGTATAAATGAATAAGGTTTAAAGAAAGTATGGTGGGAATTATTTTCTCGCTGCCTTTTAAAGGGATAAATCTTAATTAATACACTTAAGTACCTACTGAACGTCAGCAAAACAAGACCCATCAAGGTTACGAACGAAATAGACTATTTCTTAACAGATTGAACCAGTGTGTGATTAGCAGTGATCGGAATAGGTAGATTGATTTGGGGTTAATGATCTCAAAGATTTGGGGTTAAGTCTCGTGCTACAGGAATTTGTCACCTCTTACGACACGCCTCCTGTTGGCGGTGGGAAAGTGTATTCTTTAAGGCCGTCCCTACACGGCATGTTTACGATTCGTTTTATCGGACAATAAGACATACAGGTTACAAGTTTAATAACATGATGCTTTGAAAACTAAGTTAGTTCTCTTATAATAACAAAAACAAAAATAAATTATGTAATAGATTTATATTCGCATTGTTACAGCACGGTGTGATAGCAGCCTAGTTTTATGGGCCATAAAACAGAATTGACTCTTGTAATAATTGTCTAAGCGCAAACGGCGGATGCGGACGTTCGTCACTGGGCGTCCTGGAACGATCGCCTAATCAAAAGTTACTTTTATTGCTAAGCAAAGCATTCCCGCTTTCGTTTTAATACAGGGTGTAAAAATCGTCAACAAGAGAGCAAAAAAAAAGTTATGAGATTTTACTTCACCTAGGCTTGCTGGGCGTTCTTAACTCAAGATTAGAGTTGTAAAGTGTCCGTCACGTTATAAATGTCTGACCAATATGACCGAGCAAATTGGACATTTTCTCAATGTGACCGGACATTTTGGACATTTATTGTCACTAACGTCACATTCAATTCTATTGACAAACTATGAAAAAAAAATTTGGTCACAAATAAGTGCATTATTATAAGAGAGAGACTTTAGTAGTAATGATCTATAGCGAATTGAAATTTCTAAAATCTCCAAAAACTGTTGTTTAAAGGTTAACCACTTTCACCACAGTTCATTTGCTAAATTGCACCTTACGTAATCCAGATCCAACTACATGTTTTATTGTATGTTTTTATTGTCAAATACTTAACATTTAAGACTTACTTTAGTGGAATTCTTCTTTTTTAAATTTATACTAAAGCAAAAATATGTGACCATCGTGACAATAAATGTCCAATGTGACCAAGCATTTATCATAAATGACGGACGCTTATAGCATATGACCGTCAATTTACAACTCTACTCAAGATCATCTTTTCCATGGATTATCGTTTATTCATCATCATAATCAGCACACGTCAGACCTCTTCTAAGCTTTACACAGTTTTTTTTTGTTTTGCAGCTGAAAAAGTTACAGTTTTCTGTTCAAATTAAACTATTTGTTCTTAATTTTCTACATCGAAATTTTAACTAAACACTCTTTCGTCCTCCGTAGCCGAGAGGCGAGCATAGCGGGCATTGGTGTCGCTATCTCTGAGGTTCCGGGTTCGATTCCCGGTCGGTTAACGTAGAAAAATAACTTTTCTGTATTGTCTCGGGTCTGGGTGTTGTGGTACCGTCGTTGTTTTTGATTTCTGTAACACAAGTGCTTAAGCTACTTATCACAGGATCAGAGCAATGTATGTGATGTTGTCCAGTATTTATTTATATTTATATACTATTGTTATTAAAAGGCTATTTACAAAACGAACTCTAATATATCATTAAAATTTCATTAATATCTAAAATATATTTTATTATAGTTTACTATTTGGCAAAAGCTAATATAAAGTTCGGCTTTCGTCATGCAAATTAATTTTGGGACTTTCAATATTAAGCCACTTTAATATTTTATCAAAATTTACAGTCGATTTAAAAGAAATAAAATAATATTTTATCACAACGATTTTATTTTGAACACAGAACAATGGATGGCCCATTGTTCTGTGTACACGTATTACTGAATACATACTGAAATAAACAATACAGTTCACAGAAATTTCAACCCTTCCATCACTGACGTCACTTGAAAAGTGCTCGAAATGATTGAGATTCAAATTTAACCCTTCACATGTCTGACCACTGCATTCCCAGTGGGTCTTAAGCACCCCGGGACCACATGTGGCTCTAATCGATTCAATTTGAATACCCTCGCAGTGTAAAGTTAAATATAACCCGAATAAGTAGAACTTGTTGTGTGAGAAAGTGATCTTATTTCCATTGTTAAACTACTTTTGTAGTTCATCTGTGTGAATAAAAAGTATCTCAAAGAAGAATCGAATACATTGATGATAAAAATAAATTATCAAATTGTTTTTCACAATCACACCAATTATCTAGCCCCAAGATAAACACACTTAAATACTTTTATAAACATCCATGACTGAGGTACAAATGCTCGAGCTAATCACAAAAACATTTGCCCCTTATGGGATCGGAACCCGCAACCGCTGACTTTGTAGTCCGGAGCGCAAATCACTACACCCGACGGTCGTCACATATGAAAACTGCTCGTATTTACGCGAGTATTCCATTGGAGAAAATTTTGGAGAATATTTTATGATGAAAAACTGTAGTAAAATCGGTTAATTAATACAACTAAGTATTTAACTACTCGATAGCAAATCTCTTTTTTCAAAAAGGCAAACGTACAAATTACATTATTATTTACTATTGTAATATTTTCTACTTAATCATTTAAATGATCTATAGCCTGCCAAGCGTGGCGAGTATTGGCAATCCCCCCTGATGATAAGTCATTGGGGGAGGCCTTTGTTCAGCAGTGGACGTCCTATGGCTGAAATGACGATGATGATGATGATGACCTATAGGTAAAACAAACAGGTTACAGTAAGTTTGACTTTTGAGGGAGATTCCGAACCACCTGAAGTATTAATACGATTTAATTATTCCTTTGACTCATAACCAGAATAAACACATATGCATCTTTAGAATAAACACATATTTTATCGCGAATTCTATACCATTAAAATAATATCATATTATCATGTAAAAAAAAACATCTTTCTCTACCCGTGCAAAACCGGAAAAGTCGCTAAATTTGTTTACTAAATATTTAGTTAGAATCTGATTTCCTTTACCTGATTTCATAAAATATCAGCTGACATTGACGACCAATAAAACGTAATGATTTATAAAGGGTTTACACTTCAACATTTAATGCTAAGTATATCAACAATTGATGAAACCCATATCCAAAATTCAGTAGGCCCGTATCATCGAAGACCATGTGGGGACAAAAAGGCCCGTGTTTTTGTCCCATAATAGGCAACGTGTCAAGTTACGAGTTTTTTGTCCGCCTCAAGTCCAAAACCGATTTATATTTAGCCCAAATTTTACGACCGGGCTCTGTTATAGCCATAATGGTTCATTTCTGGTAATAAAGTCGTTTTTTCTCTGCCAAAGCGTAAATCAAAAGTCTTTTTAATGCCCTGATTAATCGGAATAAAATCACAAAAAGAGATGCGACTGCTCCCACAAAAATTAATGGTTTGCATACAAATTATAAGCAAAAAGGAAATCTGTCCACAGTTTCTATTACCCGGTACGTGATTAGAATAATGGAATCCCTTTTTTCTTGTAAGACTTTTTGCTAGGTGTATTGCAAATACGGAAGTTGAATGTTGATAAATTATCGAATGAAGACTCTATTGGCGTAGTGGGGTGCGAACGGGTCGGGTCAATTCAGACAAATAATCATTTGACTCCTGGGTGTGCTAGGGCATGCCCCTGGCAAAATTCACCTTACACCTCTTAAATATTATTTAAATTAGGCTTGTCGAAAAAATATCGATACTATAGATATATCGATACCCATCGATATTATATGTTGAATGTATGATATTAAAATGTTCAATAGATATAAGTATAAAAGGTATAAAAATCGGTTTTTTTTTTCAGACCGCCAAACTAATAACTTATGTTTTAACTTTATTTATAATCTATATTTATCTTATATATAAAAATGAATCGCTTTTTCCCTTGGTCATCGCATCACGCGTGAACGGATGGAACAATTTCGCTAATTCTTTTTTGTTGTGTTAATTATTGTCACGAGAAGGTTCTAATGAAAGATAAAATTAAGAAAGTAGCGCAGAAAGTCCTTTATGGATTAACTAAAGACCACATGAACAAAGTAGCGGGCAACAGCTAGTATATAATAAAAATAAATCTCTATTTCCCTTGGTCATCGCATCACGCGTGAACGGATCTAACAAGTCTGCTAATTCTTTTTTTGTTGTGTTAATTACGGTCAGGAGAAGGTTCTTATGATTGCGCAGAAAATCAAAGACCATGCGAGCGAAGTCGCGGGCAATAGCTAGTTAATAATAAAAATTAATTATTCTTTGTTACTTACTTAGTTTATTAATTACTTTAGTTACGATAAATATCGATAATTTGCATTTCTGTCATCCCTAACTTAGATGACTAAATGAAGCGTACGGCGCCCTCCGAAAAGGTGGAGCGATGATATACGCAACGCTGCTGGCAGTGAATCGAGAAAAATATCCAAAGATAGGGCACAGTGGCGTGCATTGGGTGAGGCCTATGGCCAGCAGTGGGCTAATTTCGTAATCATCATTGTTATATAGGCGTCATTGTCTAAATCATGATCATCATGTCAGCCTATTGCAGTCCTCTGCTGGACGTGAGCCTCTCCCAAAGAGCGCCAAAGATCACGATCGATCAAAGATCCCGCTTTTTTCATCTATCCATCTGGGAGTGCCCTTAACTAAGTTTGCCAAGACGTAGGTCTCCACTCGAGAACCCGTTGTCTATTGTCTAAAAGACTTAGAAAAATATTTTTTGTCATTTCACTTGTTTATATTCGTTTGCCGCCACGCCGCCGCCACCGCCAGGTCCTGGCAAAAGGGGTAGAACCAAGAAATGCTGGCTTGACGTTGTGAGAACTGACATGCGTGCCAATGATCTCACAACTAGAGACGCTCAAGACCGCGCGAAATGGAGGAGTAAATCAAGGAAAGCGGACCCTGGGCTCCAAAGCAATGGCTTTGGACGCAACCGGGATTGACCGTAGAGGTGAAGAAGGGGAGACTTGTTTATATTTATTTAATGTGACTAATATTGGCCAAAAATAGCTGACATTTGTTTCTACGTGCTAACCTATCCGTCGCTCATGATTGCACTTCAATCCTTAGAGACCTTATTCTATTTTTCTTCTGCCTTCCCGTCAAATGTGTTTTGAAGATTTTCTTTAGTAACCTCATTAAATATCCCATTAATTGTATATTGGTTATTTACAAAAATACATGAAATAGTTTAACACTAAATAAATAGGGAATCTCCTGAGACGTGAAGTATTACCGTGATAAAAATAGACAGATCGATACTTTTTATTGGACACCACACAAAATAAACAATGTTCAAGTAAAACGCTACAAGCGATCTCTTCCATACAACCTTAAGTATTAGTTCTTAATGTGAACCGAAGTATGGTTTTAATTGCATTTAGTTCTATTATTTTTGTGTGTGTGGATCAAATTATGAAAAGATGATGCAGCTGCTAAGTTATGTAACTTACGGCACTTAAATTTCAATTAAGATCTATTTTGACTAAACTGAAACTATGCTTAACCTTAATTAAATCTACTTAGTCGAAATACAAGAGATTGTCACGCTTCGCTCACGTTTCGCGAATCAAGTTTACTGTAATAAAAACGAGTCTAAAATTACAAACATGATTTCAAACCGGTTTGGTAACTATGTTAACACAACTTTATAGTGTAAAGGTGGATTTAGACTTACATCTATTAAATCAAATCTTTTATTTTTAATTACATATTTTTTATCAAATGTCAAATCGCGCCACGGGTACCACAATTTTCATTATTTTATGAAGCTTATGACATATCTATTTATTTCATTTGCTGCGTTAAAAATATTCAAATTTGTTCAGCATCAAGTATCAACACAAACCTTCAATTCATTAGAAGATTTTTTGTTTTTCATTGCTTGCTTAGTTAATTGGTATTGGATCTAAATAAAGTTATCCAAGTAAAAATCTAAAGAGGATTACCTATCTGATATAATCTCAGAGCCAAGAATAAGGTTTATAAACGTCCTACTAACATATTTTCTTACTCGGCACAAAACTCTTGTTGTTTTTAATGAGCCATCTCGCAGTGTGTACGTGACTTTAGTCAAAGTCGAAAACGCCCAAATTAACGATTTGTAGTATCGCAGTCCGTAAATAAACGATGTTCTGTTGCTTGAACATTAAAATTATGGAGAGCAAACGAATTGAGGTCAGCAGGATTGTGGGCTTTTGGAGATACGCTACGAAATGACAGAAGAAACCATTATTATTATACCAATAAAGAGGACATAAATAATATCACATATAACGTGTGGGGACGGCCTTAAAGAATACTCTTTCCCACCGCCAAGAGGAGGCGTGTCGTAAGAGGCGACTAATTCCTGTAGCACGAGACGGGAAGCAGCGTCTGCGGGCAAAATGTTATAAAAAACTGCGCCCGCCAAACCGCCTACCAAGTGTGACGAGTACCTATTGGTAATCCCCCCCGATGAAAGTCATTGGGCAGGCCTGTGTTCAACAGTGGACGTCCTATGGCTGAAATGATAATAATGAAATAATATCAATTCCTCCACTATTGTAGAAGACACCGTAAAGAAACATGAACATTCAAATAATTTTATAAAACATTCGTATGCCTTTAAGGCTTAAGGTAGATCATATTGGGCCCCTTTTAATTGTAACAACTGACTTTTATACCTATGATGACGAATAAATATTTCATTTCATTTCATTCCAATAACATTGGATGTGTAGCCATTATTATACTATTGTTAGGTGACCTCCGTAGCCGAGAGGCGAGCATACCGGACTTAATTTCGCTATCACTGAGGTCCCGGGATCGATACCCGGTTGGTGAATGTAGAAAAATAGCTATTCTATTTTGTCTCGGGTCTAGGTGTTGTGGTATCGTCGTTGTTTCTGATTTCTGTAACACAAGTGCTTTGAATACTTACCAATTAATTACTTACCAAGATCTGAGCAATGTTGTCCAATATTTATTATTTAATTTTTGTACAAAATGGTCCGTTTTTATTATCTCAAAATAAAAAAATGTATGGTTATCACACTTAATGTAGATAAAGTCTTAGAAGAACTAAATTACAAATATAGCTCTATGAATTGCTAAGTTAGTTGAAGCAGCAATGAACACATCGCTCTCAGAGCTGAAACCGTTGGGGAAAGAAATGTTCTCCAGTGGCTATCCCAAGCTAACACAGTAGCAAATATAAAAATACTTGTTTAAAAAAACTACGGAACACTAACGTCCCAAAGCTTCTGATTAGCCCATTGTTTTATACTCTCGTGTATTTTTGCGCCACAACATGGCTGCCCTTGGACAAACTGGTTTGTTTTTTGTCTACGGTTAGATAACTCTTTGTTGGCTATGGTTTTTTTGTATCTGATTAAATATACGAACATGATTGTCTCTGGTAGAGTCACGGTGATGTAAAGAGTGATAGATTGATCGGTTTAAAATTATATTCTGTTTTGGATGTCTTCATTTATTTGAGTGTATTGTTTTATTTTGCTGAAAATTATGGTTTCTTAAAAAGATTCTTATTCTTTTATATAATTGGATTGAATGTAAAGCAAATCATACACACATTGGATATTATTGAGTGTTATTTCAAAATATGTATTATTTTTAATGCAAGTTGTGTTTACCTTAATATAGTTTTATAAGTATATAAAATCCACAAGTCGTCTTGTTTTGATCTTCAATGTGTTTTAATTTATCTGTTGGTAACCCAATAAATAATTAAATGAAACCTGTCTTAAGGACAACTCAAAAATAATTAAATTTTACGGCCTATTTTACCGTAGTCAATTAGTAAAGACTAGTCGATCTCAGTTTAATACGAGTGATCATAAAGTATTATTCAGAAATATTACTAAATATATAGATGAAATTTTATAATCAAGCGTGCTAAGGAAAGTAAAGTGCAAATGCATATACACCATACAAGATCCACTGCAAGGCACAGGCCTCACATCAACCAGAGAATACTAATACCTCAATAATACCACGTACCTTCTCAACTACGAGGTAAAAACTGAGTACTCACTACTTAGTACTTTTTAGTAATTTTTAATTGACGACATTAGCCATAAAGGCGTAACCCTAAAATCAATCTTATTCTGAATAACCTACCTTATCCACATATAAGTAATTTCTTATTAGATTTGTACTTACGAAGTAAAAATACAAGACATATCGCCGATGATGCCCCGAACTGGCTCAAAAAGATATGCTGACAGGTAACAAATCATTTAATATTATGATTTAAAAATATAAACAAACTTTTGGGAATCGTCTAAACAAATCCAATGAGCCCAAACTTGAGGCTGTTTTTCTCTCGAAGAGTTCCACTATGTGGATAGTGGTCCTATACATATTATCAATTTATTGGTGTATAATTATTTTACTGTTACTTACAAAAATTTAAATCGATACAACAATAACAAGTAGGTTAAAATCTACTTCCAAGATTTGATCACATAGTTACAAATGAAGCTAATAAAATTGTTTTAAAAATTTATAAATAAATAAATAAATAATAAATAAATAAATAATAAATAAATAAATAGTTTATTTGCACAAAACACAAGAAACATCATAATATGATTATTTTAATTTTCATAATAGAGATTTAGATCAGATGTGTCCACAGCTTTACACTATCTTTCTATGCTTACATATATGTTTATTTCCTCAAAACACATTTATATGACTCTAAAACATAACCCATAAAGTTACGCATAAATAATATTATGACGCAAAGTAGCCATAATTTTGCGCTCCCATAATATTTGTCATGTAAATAAAAACAAATGTGCGTGTAAATTGTTATCATTGCCTCTAAAAATATAAAACTAGGTCGACTCTTGTAATGTTAACTACGTAGATCATAAACAGAGACTAAGACCACAGTAAACTGAGCAGTGAAACAGTATCTGAACTTTGTACAGGCGTACGAATTCACGAGCCAATCGACTTTCAAAAACATTAAGCAATCTCGGACTTTAGTCACATTATAACTCAATTCAACCAAGATGCGTGTATATTTTGATATCAATGTAAAGGTTTAGATTATCATAAATCGCTAACAGTTTTGTAAAAATAAGCTTTATTTAACAGCAGAGTTTTTTTACTTATTATCATCATAATCAGCTCTCGTCAGTTCACTTCTGAACAAAGGTCTCAATTCAATATATTTATTGCATTCTATAATGTTAGACAGGTGTTATAAATAGATACATAAAACAGATCATTATAGACCCTGAAGGGCACAACAATAAGATAGGTATTGTGGGCAGAGATGATGACCTCTCCCAATACACGCTACTGAGTCTGACCCTCGCTTATTTTTTTCCATCTACTGTCAGCAATCTTGCTTAAATCATCACTCTACCTTGTCAGAGGGCGCCCTATGCTTCGTTTGCCGAATGTGTTTATTTTTTAATTGATAGTACCAATACCAATAGAGTTTTAATGACATTAAAAAAAGTGAATTCATCTCATAGTAACCTCAACAGTCCACCATTGCATCGTAAATTCCTATAGTGGTAAGAGTCGTCAAGGTTTTTATAAGTCTAATACAAGATACAATGGGCTTCCAAAGACTGATGATGACACAATATACACGTCGTAACCAGAGCTCTAAACGTGTTAGAAAAGTCTAAGTGTAGAGTAAGTGTTCAATAAAGAATGATAAATAAAGAAATAATTTGCCAAATAGTTGAACTACTGTGTACTGTTAATGTTTACTGTGGTTATACTAAAAATTACTCAGTCATGAATTTAATTTAGAAACTCGTTTCAGAAACACTAAAAGTAAGTTAAAATGTACAACTCAAAACTTAGGAACTGTCTGCAATAAAGGTTTCTTCTTCTTCTTCATTTGTAGGAACTTTGTTGCAGTAGTAGAAACTGTCAAGTGGAGTTTTTATTCAGAATATGTCACATTTACTGCCCTGTGCTCTAAGACCTTAAAAAGAGCCTACAGATCCACGAGGGAAGACCTTAATTTTAAGAATTTATCTCAAAAAATTATGCATCGGTAATAGGACACTGTTATTTTCTAACCAAAGTTATCAAAAATCTTGCACGATGTCTATACAAACCTTTGAATACATTTTTTCTCCATACGAATTTTAAATTGGTCGATACCATAATAACTTTTTGCGCTCACGCACGCACTTGCACGTTTTTACCATAAAAACACTCACCACCATAATTTAAAGTAGTTTCAGAAAAAACTCCGTCTCAACAAATTCACGGTCACACAATAGCAGGTTCGAGTCCCGAGACATAAAAGGGCATGTGTAATCTAAACAAATGTACCCGTCTCTTTTCAACACGAGACGGTAAAGAGAGACGAAGGGGACGTGTGAGGAAAAAACAGCTGACGAGTTACGCGGTGACAGAGGTTACCTTTTTTACTTTTTGGGACCAAAAGCATATTTGAAGACCTCTTCAAAGATAACTTTGGTTTTTTTCTTTTGATAACGGACGTTTGTGATTTTGTGTGAGTGTTTACGTATAAGCCACTTTCTTTAAAAAGGTTCAATATGCTACGAAGACGATATTAGACAGGGTACTACCTTACTTATCAAAGATATATTTAATTGGGAAGATGGCCTTGGCTAACGCAGTGGGATCCGATGCTAGAAGTCAACTCTGAGATTCCAGCATCAAGAAAAACTGTCTGGTTAGATATAAATAACATTCTCAATCCATACGAATACCTATTATACAAGTGTAAGTAACTGTCTATCCGCTAAACTGATTTTGATAGATTCAAAGAAAGCTTGAACCCTACATAACCCTAGAAAAGGCTACTTTTTTAACTTCCCTGACGAAGCAAATTAAGAAGATGAGGTAACCGTATTACATTCCATCCAAATAATAATAAAGATCTTTCTTTCTGGAGTCAAGCAAAAAAAAAGTTAAAAGAGTGGCTGCAGATAACCGAACTCATTATCAATTCAGTTAGTGGCAGGCCCACTGGACCCTTCCCCTCTGGCTATCACATCAAATCGAATTCACAAACAAGGGTCTTTGTTCCGGGCCGCCACCGTGACGGTCAGGATGTGGCGCTGGTATCGCGGTCACCCATCTTTAGAAAGTGATACCGATTGTTAGTTTAATTAATAGTATTGCATGCGAATGTAATTGCTCTTTGTTGTGTCGTTATGTCTAATTAATTCAGTTTCAACAATAGAAGATATTTATTATTATTTTAATATTTATCATGCAGAGATAATTTGAAGTCATCCTCTCTGCCCACAATACCTATCTTATTGTTGTGCCCTACAGGGTCTATAATGATCTATTTTATGTATCTAATTATAACACCTGTGTAACATTATAGAATGCAATAAATATATTGAATTGAATTGAATTGAAGTTGTACTTTGTGCATGCACAAAAGAATCAACAGACCATAAGCTCTATTAACAGTTTTACATTAAACTTGTTTTTGTAGTTTGATGTAAAACAACACTGCTTAGGTAGTGTTCAAATTAAAATTATGTATTTGTGTGTAGAAATATACAAAAAGAGCCAATAAAAAGTTGGATTGGATACAAGCATAATTTTATTGTAGTTTTACAAAATGTCATCAAAGTCGAACGTTTCATATCGGTCAAATCATTAAAAATAACACACAAAAATATATTATTGATAGGTAAAATTTGTAATAAAAAATACCAAAAAAACTTAAACTGTTACATACTCATGTCACCATGGATGACGAATGTATTCCATACACTTCTAAATCGGTTCAAGCATTTAAATTTGATTAATTAAAGCATATCAGAAAGAGAGGTTTCTGAAGATGGTGAGATACATAGCCAGGAAGAGAGAGAAAAAGGTGTGTTAAAGGAACATATGGTTACACATTGGCTGGCTAGTACATTTAGATAATAAAACTTGTAAATTTTGAAAATAATGTAATTTAAAAAAAGAAAAAATATCTATTGTTGGTACTTAATTTATTGTCTAAAGCAAAATATGTCAAAATTATTTATTATTGTTAAAATTTATTAAGAAGAAGCAGACTCTCCTGGCACAGGCATTAATATCCTTGAAAGGTGGCTTCGACAACTGAACTGAACTGACAAATGAATAAGCAATTTTTGATTTTTTTATTTGACTTCCGTAGTTGTAAATTTTAGACTACCTTTGGCTACACAACCAGTGTTATTTGAATGAACAAGACAATGATAAAGATAACATTTGGATAAATCATAGCAAGTGTCTTTAATTAAGCTTTATGTTAATATAAATTATCATGAATGATGAATATTAAACAAATAAACGAGTTTAACACCAAAACTTTTACTTCAAATTTTCATAACAAAAAGTTGTATGTATAAAATATTCATTTTGAATTCAATTTTGCTGAGTTAATGCACAATATATGCAGATATAGTGTGTTCACTCCCCTTTCTTCTAGATTGATAGAAAGATAGATAACTCCTATTGTACATTATACAAATAATATAGAATAGCACCATTTCTATCGCTTTGTTCTACTTAATTTACTTTAACAATTTGCAAGTGAGCTTTTTTCTGTCTTCTTCTTTTCTGTCTCTATTCGTACGCTTATGTGGTCTTTATGATGCAGCTTAAGTCGTTGCCGTTCTTGCGGCTTCGCCTGCGTGGAATATACCATCTCAACCCCTATTTTACTTTCATAAGAGGTAGGTTAAAAAATAGTAGCATATGTCCATCCCTAGGATTAAAGCTCTATTCATACAAAATTTCATCAAAATCGGTTCAATTTTCGTGACAAAAAGTAGCCTGTGTCCTTCCCCGAGGTCCAATTTATCTCTTAGCCAAAAATTGGTTCAGATTCTTAGGCATGAAAACGTAACAGACAGACTAAGTTACTTTCAGAATTGTAACGGTTTTTATTTTATTTTTGTTGGTACTTCTAGGTTGCGTGCCCTGGCCAGTACGCATCGTTGGTTGTAAGCAGAATACAGGTGCCGTGTGGAGACGGCCGTAAAGAATACACATCCCCACCGCCAACAGGAGGCGTGTCGTAAGAGTCGACTAATTCCTGTAATACAAGACGGGCAGCAGCGTCTTCGTGCGAAATCTTATAAAAAAACTGCGCTCGCCAACCCGCCTGCCAAGCGTGGCGAGTATTGGCAATCCCCCCCCCGATGATCAGTCATTGGGGGAGGCCTTTGTTCAGCAGTGGACTTCCTATGGCTGAAATGATGATGATGATGAGAATACAGGTATTGTCGACATGGGTTTGTCTCTCAATCAGCGTCGTGATAAGTCCGTGGCTGTCACGACAATTGTTTTGTATATTTTTTTTTTCTCTTGTGTGTCGAATAAACGTTTCTTTCTTTCTTTCTTTCTAGATATTCCTCAGTTCGGATGGAAAAGCCAAAATTATTCTTCACATTCCATTATGGCAGAATCTTTATGTCACACCTCGCTTCCGTAACTAGTGAAGTTTGCCCCTACTGCATCTAACTGTATCATAAAATTACTGACTTAATACTCCAAATCGCCTATAAGAGAATTTCATATTAGCTTTAAGATGCAAATTTTGAGGTAAGTATTCTAAAATATCCTCGGTTTTGTGATTTCGTTCCATTTGATAATCTGAGCGGTTGTTATAATAATTGCTTCGGTGATTCATAATGAAAGTTTTATTATCAGAAAACGGATCTGATTTCATTATTAATTGGCTATAAACGTTTTTGTTTTTGGTAAAATAATATAAATGTGCCATATGAAAAGTTATATTGAATAATCGAAATAGCGTTGGTGTTAACTTTCTCAATCATTTGGTATCATTATCTAGAGTTGGATCTTCAAATGGTATATTTTAATTATTATTAACAATTTATTCATTTAATGAAATAAACTTAGAAATATAATACACTTTACTATAATTAGAGGAGAGACTGTGTTCCCACTAAATAGAACACATATTTTCATTTGAATCTTATTACATTTTTGTCTTTCTCGTTATTACATATTTCAATATTACTGTGCGTACATAAATTGGAATATCATTTAGCTTGTAATCTAATGTTATTATAATTTGCTGTGTGCCTAAATAAATAATACAAAATAAATCATGTCGGATTTTTTAACGTTTATATTTTGTAATCCTAGGTAGTTGGGTAAAAACGGAAACACCTAAACAAAATTAGTACATACACGATACATCAAATATATAAAAGACATATCATGGCATTAAGTCCACCTTTTGTACGATTTTATTTTGTGCAATAAAGTTTAAATAAATAAATAAATATCAGTATATACGAGTAAGAACAAAAAAGGGATATAGTTAGTTAGTTTGTCTGGGCTGTTTCCGCACTTAGCCTCCTGATTGGGCCATTGTGCGTGCTACCTTTTCCTTCTTACTCCAACCATCCTAGATCCTCCCAGAAGGTCAGCAATCTTTTCAGATTTTTGAAGGCTTCCGGGAGAGATCCTGGCGATTGGAGGATCTGATGCCGTTGATCTGCCACGCTCCTACATTCCATAAGCACGTGCTGTGGCGTTTCTTCTGCCTCCATGCATCCTCTGCATGTGGGGCTGTCAGTCACACCTATGTTAAATAGGTGCTTGTTTAGAGGACAGTGACCGGTTATAACTCCTATAACCTTGCGGATTTTGTCCTTTTTTAGTCTGATGAGGTTGCAGGTAAGCTTATTTGATGCTACCGGAACTGCATTTTTTGTTTGCCTGCATCCTTCACCGTTTCTCCATTCTGTTAAATGCGTTTCTCTAGTTCTTTCGCGCAACCATGTTTTAATTTGGGCATGAGGTAAAGGCAGTAGTGGTTCCGGTCCGTGAACTACTGCCTTCGATCCTCGTTTTGCCAGCTCGTCTGCTGCGTCATTACCCAGTGAGTCACTGTGTCCTTTGATCCACTGCAGAGTTACTTTGTTCGCTTTCGCAATGGATTGGAGTGCGTTGTGGCATTCCAGTATGAGGACCGAAGTTATTATATTGTTTTGTAGGGCTTGAAGCACGGATGCACTGTCTGAGATAATTTTGATGTTAAGCTCTCGGACATCTCTGGCTGCAACCGCCTGTGCCGCTTTGGTGATACCAATGCATTCCGCTTGGAAGATTGTGTTCAATTTGTCTAGGGTAGTTGATATTCTTATGTTTAGGTCATTCGAGAAGACGCCGGCTCCAGTGCCGTGTGCAGTTTTGGAGCCGTCTGTGTATATCCTCACTTCATTTATGCCAGAGCTATCTTTTGATTCTTCCGTGAGTCTGATATTATATCTTCGATCGAAGGTGTGATGACACGGTGTTCTGTCCATGGGCGCCTCAAGAAGTGGTATTTCCTTAAGGATCCCCTGCAGAACTTTTGAGTGTGTTGTTTCTATGTTTTGTTTCCATAGTCCGTTTGCTCTTAGTCTTAAGGCAGCTGCCTGTGCTTCCTCCTGTATGACGAGATCTAAGGGTCTTAGATTTAAGAGGAACTCGAGCGCGGCTGATGGGGTGGTTCTCATGCATCCAGTGGTTCCTACACACGCTAAGCGTTGTAGACTTTGGAGTTTTGCTTTCACTGTGGTCAGTTGTGTTCTGGGCCACCATACAACCGAACCGTAGGTTAGAGAAGGTCTGATAACTGATGTATATAGCCAAAGTGTAATTTTTGGATTGAGACCCCAATTTTTACCAACTAGTCTTCTACATTGACAAAAAGCTATACAGGCCTTCTTTGTTTTAGCTTCAATATGACTCGCCCAATTTAGTTTGTTATCAAGGATGACGCCCAGATATTTCACTTGAGTAGATAGCGAGAGTTCGGTGTTAAATAATTTTGGTAATTGTAGTTCTGGTAACTTCCTTTTGTTGGTGAAAAGGATTAGTTCTGTCTTTTTCGGATTTACTGACAGTTGATGTTCGTCACACCATTTTTCTACAATCTGAAGGGCTGACCGCATAATTGCGCAGAGCATATTTTCGGCGTTCCCATTTATCAGTATTGCTAGGTCGTCTGCATAACCAATAGTAGTGTACCCTCTTTCATTTAATCTACATAGGAGGCTGTCCACTACTATGTTCCATAACAGTGGCGATAGAACGCCTCCCTGGGGGCATCCTCTGACTACCTTTGCCCTTGTGGTAGTATTCACCACTATCTGGACCGCCCTTTTGCTGATCAGCTCGGTGATCCAGTTTCTGATGACTGGTTCAACATTTGATTTTTGTAGGGCGTGGTTGATGCTGTTGTGCATAGTCTTGTCAAAAGCCCCTTCTATGTCTATGAAGGCGGCTAGTGTTGAGGCTTTGTTTGTGATAGCCGATTCTATTTTATGTACCACCATGTGTAGTGCTGACTCTGTTGATCTGCCTTTTCTGTAAGCGTGTTGTTGGGGATGAAGTGGTTTGCTTTTTAGTGCTCCGTCCCTTAAGTATCGATCTACCAGTCTTTCCAGAGTTTTAAGCAGGAATGATGTTAGACTGATGGGCCTGAAAGATTTAGCGTGCGTGTAGTCTTCCTTGCCTGGTTTCGGTAGGAAGACTACTTTTGCCTCTCTCCATAACTTAGGTATGTATTTAAAAGCTATGCAGGCCCTGTAGATTGGTAGTAGGTGTTTTATTACCTGATTGGATTGCCATTGAAGGAGTGCTGGGAATATCCCATCCAGCCCTGCCGATTTGAATGGTTTGAAGCTGTTTAGGGCCCATTCCATTCTGTTGGCGGTTACTACCTTGTTTGCGACTTCCCATTCTTGGGCTGTTGGTGTGCTATGATGTTCGTCTAACCACTCGGAGTCCGATGTGATTTGACAGCCGGGAAAATGTGTTTCCAGTAGTACTGCACTGGTTTCCTCGTCTGTGTTTGAGTAGGTGCCGTCTGCCATCTTTAGGGAGCCCAAGAGTTTGAGATCACCTTTTGAGAGGATTTTCTTTATTCTTGCGGCTTGGTTGGTTGAGTTTATGGCACTACAGAAATTATTCCAGGCCTCCGTTCTACGGAATCTGATTCGTTTCTTGTAGTACTTTTGCGCTGTTTTGTATTTTTCCCAGTCCTCAGTGGTTCTGGTATTTTTAGCTCGGTTGAAAAGTGTCCTGAGTCCCTTGCGTAGTCGTTCAAGTTCTGGCCCCCACCAGGTACTTTTTTCTAGGCTTTTAGGTATTACTGCAGGGCATGCCAGTTCATAACTGTCTGTAAGAGTTTTAGTTAGGAACTGTACGTTTGATTCTATGTGGTCAGTGCTAAGTGTTACCTCTGTTGGTTGTGTATCACCTAATGCTTTGGTTAGTAAGTTTGTGTACCTTGTTATATCTGTTTTACGGGGGTTGCGATATGGAACAGGGTCTCTTTGCTTGTACTGTATTTGGAAGCACACGCGGCGATGGTCAGCAAAGGATGGCTCGTTCGACACATGCCATCCTTCAATGAGTTCGGCCGCCGCGTGTGTTGCCAAAGTAATGTCAATGATAGTTTGATACCTTGAGCTTACAAAGGTGGGTTCCGTACCTCTGTTCATGATGTTCAGGTTTGTTTGGTATAGGTATTCGGCTAACGACTCACCCCTTTTGTTTGTGTCCTTACTTCCCCACAGCGGATGATGTGCGTTGCAGTCTGCCGCGATGATCAGGTCCCAGTCTTGCGTTTCGCAGTGATGCACCAGTTCGGCTAATTCTCTTGGAGGAGTTTCACCCTCACTCGGCATATACACTGAGGCTAGCACTAGGACAGTTTGTTGTTCTGTGAGTGTTTTTACTGCAGTGAGGTCTCTAGAACAGAATTGGTTAAGCAAGGTGGTTGTTATGGCCCTGGGCATATAGATGCAGGTTCTCGGTTTTTCAACTGAGGTGTCTAACAGTAACTTACCACCGATGTTATTTAGACCGCAGATCTTGTTGTTTCTGATCCAGGGCTCCTGGATCAGGGCGACGGTCTTGCTGTCTACCTCCAGCACTCTGCGTAAAGTGGCCGCCGCTATCTGTTTGTGCTGGAGGTTGGTTTGGATGATGTTGAGGGATTTATGGACTACGCAGGACGTCATCTTCGTCGCTGGTGTCTCCCTCACTGCGCCGCGGCGAGTTTGTCTCCATCTCGCTCGGACCCGGTTGGGGAGCTGAGGTGGATGGCCCTGGGAATGAAGTTTCCTTCACCGTAGCCTCACTCGTCGCTGCTTGGTTGTTGGTGGCCGTTGTCGCTTCTTCCGAGGAGAAGAAGCGGATGTACCCACTTCCTGACATGTGGGCTACCCGGCGGTCTCTGCTCAAGATGGTCTGCTTTTGTTCTTCGGGGATTCCCAGGATAAGGTGGACCACCTTTTCCTTGGAATCGACCTCTTGTGGTTTGTCGTCCACCGTCATGTCATAGCACTGCCAGGAGTCGACTTTGTACCACGGGTTTTGGGCACAAAGGACCCTGTGCAGTGTGGCAGCTTCGGTGATACGGGTGTGTATGAGAAGCCCCGCCTTGAGCTTCTTCGTCATCTCCGACTGTTTGATGACAGTGAGAGTGGTTCCGGGAATGGGTGATGTCAGGGTTTTGACGGTGTTTACCAACCAGCTGAGAGCGTTTGCGTCCTCACACCACATCGCTAGTGCCCCGTCCATAAGGAAAGGACGCCCACGGAAAGATGGAGCTTGCGCGCTCAGAGACGTTGGAGACAGTACAGCCTGCAGGATGCTATCGTCGATAGCTTCCCTTAGCTGGTCTGCCTGATTTGGCGAGAGGTCCCTCGGCGGGACGGTGATAACCGCTACTCTCAGATGCGATTGATTCGCATCTGCGTAGCTCATCGTCGACCGCTTTGGTTTTGTGTCGGTTTTCGCGCGTTTGGCTTCACCTCTGGGAGATTGGGTTTCGTCCAGACGGGCTCGCTTCGAGGAAGCACGCTCGCCCGGACAATTCCCAGTCCCCAGCTGTTCCTTTTCAGGAGCAGTGGGAGCCGCCGCAGCGTTCCGCCGGCCACGATTACCTCTCGATTTGCGTTTCTTTTTCAGCTGGGTGGGTGGTGGTGGTGGTGGTGGTGGTAGTGACTCCGTTGTTTTGTGTGCCGCTGCCGACTCCTTAGAGGAGGGGGGCACAGCTTCGCGCTGCGTTACCGCTGCTGCGTCGGCTGTCACTTTGGTCGTTGTGGGCTGCAGGGTTTCCCGTCTCGCGCGCCGATTAGGGCGGCTGCGTTCTGGTTTACCCTTTAGTCCTTTTTTGTGTTTGTGTGTCGGATCAGCTTTCCCTTTGCAGGGGCGCTTGTGAGCGGCTACTGTCCATTGTGACACGTTGGTTGGGTTGGTTGGGTTGGTTGGGTTTGGTATGGCCTCTGCGAGGCCTGACAGGTCCAGACTTGAGCCTGGTCCTGAGCACAAATTGCCCCCCCCAGAATACGAGGGGCAGACCTAGCTGGGCTCAGTGAGGGATTCTCCACGACACGTGGTACCCTCCTGGGGTAGTATTCTGTTTAGTTGTGCTGCCATTTTGGATTGAGGGCTGACGGCGATGTATGCCGAGAAAAAGGGACTCACACTACCTGCCCTTGGTGAGTGTGGTGCAAGTTTTTGGGGGGATTTGGTGCCCCAAGGCTATGCGGGCCTGGGTGTGGATTTGCGCCGCCACGGTTCGGCTCTGCGGGATTGGTTGAAGGAGTTAGGATCGGATCGGGGTTAGGATCTCGGGTAAGACGGCCAGAGGTTTCTGTTATACCAATTGCTTAAGGCACTTGGCCAAAAACGGGCGGCAACCTCGAGAAGGGTAGTCCACTGGCCTTGTTTAGGGGATCTTTGCGACCTGCGCTACTCCCTAAGCCGTTCGCCAAACCCAGCATCGGACAGATACTGGGAGTGGGGGGATCATCTATCAATGTCGTGTTGATTGATCATTCCCCCGCCCCTAAAAGGGATATATCCAAGGTTATATCCAAGAAATACTAGCTTCCCAAACAAACGTAAGATAATTGCTGGTCAAAAACCTCGTTAAACAAGAAACATTGTTACTACATGAAAGTACGATAAATAGTTTCACTCAAGTTCCTTTACGTGATAAATGACACGTAAAGGAACTTGAGAATTACTCATATAATGCTGTTTCTATAATATCAATGAAATCTTTGACGGACGTTTTTACACTGACTTGAACACTGTTTAAAAAGCAGTACAGTAAGCACTATTAGCTTATAAAAATACCTTATTGTAAAATGTAGGTACCTGTTCAGTGCAATTATGCTTTGTCAGAAATAATAGATGAAATCACATGAAGCTTGTTTTTGATAAGTAACGTATGAAGGAATACAATTATTCAAGATGGAAACCAGACCTAATATGTCGGAACATAATTATTTCAGTTACAAATATCCGACAAACTCGTATAGTCGGGATGACTTGAAAGACAATGACGAACACCCCAAATACCCATTTCACACGCAAAGCCTCTCAAATTACTCTTCGCGGCTAGGAATGGGCGATGGTTGTGGAGAAATATCGATACTGTTGGCAATTTAGTATCGATAGACTCATTATTGACGAATGGAAATCAAGCTTTTGTAAATGTAAGTAAGTAAGTTTGGTTCGGACAAGGCAACAATAGACAATTTTTTAAGTTTTAGAATAACCTGTAAACCGGCCAAGTTCGGTCGCGATACTCGTGGGGCTCCTTTCCAGGACCTTTCTGCCCCATTGGCCGTCAGTTCAACGTGCTGACCACTGCCACTTCAGCTTGCTAATCCGTTGGGCTATGTCAGCGACTTTTGTTCGTTTACCCGGTACGTAAACGCAGCGTAGGACGTCGACTTACAATGTAGACAGACGACCTGGTAAAGGTTGCAGTACGCCGCTGGATATAGGCCGCTTCCTATTCACCTATCTGGAAGTCATTGGGGGAGGCTTATGCTCGGCAGTGGATGTCCTAATGAAATGATGATGATGATGACATCGACCGACCGATAATCGAACCCGGGACCCCAGAGATAGCGACACCAAGTCCGGCTTGCTCGCCTCTCGGATACGGAGGTCGTCAAAGTCCAGTCCCGTCTACCAAAGCTTGGCGTCGCAGGCAATGCGGTGTAAGAGGAAAAAATACCGACACGATTTAATTTTTATCTGCTATCTTCCAATAAGTCTGATGCTTGTTTAGGTGATTTTTTGATATCCTCCCCCGCCCGGCCCCCCCTCTGGCTGCCATATTATCGATATCTATATCGCACATCCCTTCACTAAATACACAGCTGTTCGACTGAATCATATCCTATATCAATCATACGCGACAAGCGACCACTATAACCTGAGCTACAACCATCAAAGAAAGTGAGCATATTGAACAGAATTCCCGGGGTGTGAGGGGCTAAGGTAGACTGGTTTTGCTGACTCAGGCTATACGCCAATTTCGGATCCCGGGATGTTTGAAGGCTTTTGGATTTTTAAGGCTGTATTTAAAGGGAAAGTTGGGATATGGCTTTTCCTTTAGCTAAGAATAAAACATGCAATTTATCAAGTCTATAAAATTAAATGGTTGCTCAGAAAAAACTTCTATAAATTTAAAAAACAAATTTTAAGATTTTAATTTTTTATCGAGATCTAATTACTTAGACCCTTGCTTTCTTTAACTGCTTAAATTCATATTTATAGCGATTAATAGTTTTTATAAAGAGAGCAAAAAAGTTATGTCTGAAGTCCACAATACAAGCGTCAGAAACTGAATGTTATAATAATAATATTTACAACAAAATAATACAAGTCGGTCCAGTCTGAGTCGGGCTTGCGCTAAGGATTACCATTGGTACGGAACCCTCGGTACCCGGATCCGACTCGCACTTGACCGACTTTTTCTTTTGAGCTACACTTCTAGACCAATTCTTGTTCGGGAAACTCATAACCATGATCCTAAATCCGTCAAGTTTATTAAGATTGTCAAATTTGTACGAGCTGGGATCCAAACACAGAGCTACACCGAGATTGACAACCGTATGGTCCAGTGGTTCCCGCTTCGGACTATAAAGCCGCGATTGTGAGTTCTAATCTCTAAAGGGGCAAATTTTGTGTGATGAACTCAAGCCTAAGTTATTGGTACTTGATTTCGAATGAATTTTGACAACCTCCGTAGCCGAGAGGCGAGCACACCGGACTTGATGTCACTATTTCTGAGGTTCCGGGTTCAATTCCCGGTCGGTCAATGTAAAAAAAATCCTTTCCTATATTGTCTCGGGGCTGGGTGTTGTGGTACCATCGTTGTTTCTGATTTCTGTAACACAAGTGCTTCGGCTACTTACCATAGAATCAGAGTAATGTATGTAATGTTGTCCAATATTTATATATTTAATTAATTTAAACTTTCACATTTTGAGTCAAAACACTAAAATGCTAAAAATAATCCTAACACTTAAGTACCTAATCAGTTACTTTTGCAGTCGGTGCCAGCCGATGAGAGATTCAATGTTTTTGTTTGCACCGACTCCAAAAGTAACTGATTAGGTACTTAAGTGTTAGGATTATTTTTAGCATTTTAGTGTTTTGAAGTCGGTTTTTTTTAAAAATAAAATTTACTTATTTCATAAATTTTTAGTGATAAATCCTAATCTAACTGCTGAACACCGATTTCATCCCCTATTTTCCTACCCTTAAGGGTGATTTTTATTTTGCAAACTTTTATCATATTATCTTTGAAGTATAAGCTATTCAATAAAACAAAAATCATCAAAATCGGCTCATATTTGTCGAAGATAGGTAACAAGAACCACAACTAAAATATTATCTGGGTATATATTTGTTGATTTTCTCAAAAATTTCTTAATCAATTTCGATAAAATTTATATGGGACCACCTCTGAAGTATGATCTACCAAACAAAAAAAGAATCATTAAAATCGATTCATAATTGGCGGAGTAATCGCGTAACATACACAAAAAAAAAACATACAGTCGAATTGAGAACCTCCTCCTTTTTTGAAGTCGGTTGATAAAATTATGTGGATGATTTAAAAGCAATGCATGACGCGCATAAAATATAACTATATATAATTTATTTATTATTAGGATATTGTACAAGTGAATGGTTATATTCAACTCAACTCAATTCAACTCTTTATTGCATAACCAATATTTATTGCATAATAATATTTAAAACAAGTATTTCTTTGAAAACAAAAAGTACTTTGAGCTATATATCTATTGGCCCTGTTAACTGCTCAGTTACATGCCACGTTACTTATATTTTTACTTATATGAGTCAGCAACAGAGGCCCGTAATTCCTTTTCCCTTGGGCGATATTACCCTCAGTCCTCAGCTTATTTTCCCTCATAGCTATTTTCCTCGAGTGCCCTAGCGACAGGATTTATGAAACAATAATTGTAGGTATCTGTAATCTTTTGACTTTAATAATAAATAAATAAGCTGGAAACAATTAACACACTATAATTTTCACGGTCTTGAAGTAATAACTATCCTTGTAATTACTTTATAACTTTCGCGTTGTATGTATGTGAATATTGAATAATCTATTCGAGAATCTGAATCGCTTCACAGTTTCAAAACTAGACTTAAAACCTATCTCCTTTTACTGTAGTTTTCTCTTTTTAATGTATTTCATGTTAATAGGGTATTTATTTATGTAAATGTATTTATTTTAAGTATGTATTCATATTAAGTCTTTATTTATATAAGTATTTTACTATGTAAATGTACTAGGAAGTATGTATTTTATTTTATTTGTTTGTTTAATTAGTTTGTAAAATTTTTGGACTTTCATGTTTTGGAACTCTTCACCGCCTCCCTTCTCTCAATATTAATTCAACTTTCCTTTACCTGAAGATTGTCTGAAAGAGAGCGCTTCCAGCGATAAGACCGCCTAAATTGTGCTATTCATAATGTATTTACTTTCCTGTGATTTGTTTCTTTTGTGTCATCATCATCATCATCATTTCAGCCATAGGACGTCCACTGCTGAACATAGGCCTCCCCCATCGACTTCCAGATTGGCCGGTTGGAAGCGGCCTGCATCCAGCGTCTTCCTGCGACCTTTACCAGGTTGTCTGACCACCTTGTGAGTGGACGGCCTACGCTGCGATTGCCGGTACGCAACTTCTTTTGTGTGGTGTACAATAAAGAGTATCTATCTACCTCTCATACGGAGTGAAGACATCGCTGTTCCAGTCAGCCTGTGACCTCTTAAAAATTTAAAATATGTACCTAATAATAGTAGCTTTAATTCCCGTTTTAGTGTGTATTACCATCCTTGTACGAGGTACCAGGTAACGAATAAGGATACCTAATAGCATCTCAAAACACACCCACCTAGACCCAATATAGAAAAGTGTGTCTTACTCTGTTTGGCCCGAAACGGGAATTAAACCCAGAGACGGATCACCGGGTAGTCAAGACTACTAGACACTAGACTACAATGAAATAAATCGCTAGAAATATATCATCATTTAAGTAAGTATATATTAGACAACATCATTGCTGTGTTCTTATGGTAAGTGGCCAAAGCGCTTATGTTACAGAAATCAAAAACAATGGTAGCACAACAGCCAAACCCGAGATACATAGATAGACACTTTATTGCACAAAAACATTAAAGGTTGTAACACACAAGATCCAGCTAATTATGTACAATCAGGCGGCCTTATTGCCAAAAGCGATCTCGCCGAGACAATACAGAAAAGCTATTTTTCTTTATTTAAACTTATATATAAACCTTCAAAGTGTGCCATATGTATACAACGTATATGAGTGTATACACAACAAGTTCTAAGCTCTATCATTGACCTTGCCTGCCTATATCTTAGTGCACGTAGCAACTGTTTGATGTTCCTTAACCCGTACGATGCAAGGTCCAAGTTTCTACGTCCCGGTCTGTTATCTGATCGGCTAACACGCGTGTTAGAGATAAGTGACACGTCAGAAAAACACACCAAGATCGTGTCGAAGATTTGAAGACAGGGTCCCGTATATTAAGGTGACTTGTCAATTTGACATTGTTTCAAATTAGGATTTTATTTATAATAGATTGCGCTGGTTGCTACAAGCACCTGTCAAAAAAGTTTATAGCGAGTAATTGGCAGGATACTTCAAAAGCCCCCATTTTCAATACGTATTCGCCACTTTATTCACGCGATACCCATTTATATCATAGAATGATAAAATAATTACGACGCTGTAAAATATATTCTAGTCATTATTGTGCCTATTTTTCAATTCCTTTCAGTAGTCAGTAGTTACCATACTAAAAGTCCTTTTACCAAGGATCGAAACCGGTTAATATTTATTTCAGAATGTATAAGACCAATTTCTACTATTTGATAGTAGTTGTAAAGATTTGACCATACAACTAAATTTGCCATAGCTTTTAAGTCGGTATTTGGAGTATGTGATAGTTAATTTAGCGAAAACCTTTATCATTCCGGTTAAGGCTCCATAGTAAAATAACCGGTTTCCGATCCCTGTAAGTCTAAGGACATCACCTTAATTTCCGATTAAAATCTAAAAATGTTTTAAAAATATATTTTTTTAATGTGTTTATTTTTGGCCCTAATAAGGTGCATAATTTTTAATCGTTACCATTCTAACCCTAAAGTTAAGTTTAGACTAAAGCCCACGGATCTCTAACAGAACGTAGGTTATCATCAAAAACAAGTACATCCATCAAGCCTTATCCGTCATCTTTATCTATTTACAACATCTTATCAACTCTCACCTTATGCACATAGGGTTTAAATTTCGTTGGCATAAACATCTTGATTATCATACTGTGTATATTTAGTTAAGTTTGGAACCGGTTCGATGCAGCCCAGCATTGTTTCATACAATGAAAGAGTTCGTATGTAAATTGTTTGATTTGCATAAGTGTTTTTATATCTTTGTTAAATTTGGACCCAGTATCTGATGTGTTTTGGTTTGGTGTAGCATTGGAGGGGTTAACGAGTCTACTTTCATATTCTAAGATGATGCTATTTGAAAAGAATTAAATCGAAAATTGGTGTTTATGCTGTGTAATAATTTGTATTTGTTTATTGATGGATTCAAAATATTAATACCTATTTAAATAACTATCTAGCTCTATCCAGCTTAAGGTGTCTACCTCAATAATAAGCTAGTAGTTTTATTAACAAGTATACCCTTGATAAAATGTATATAAAAAAACAACTTCAAAACACTAAAAAGCTTAAAAAGTAATCCCATCAAAAACATAACTTGGAAAAAAAAACAAGTCACGCAACTTAGTTCATCTACCGTAAAAAGTTGTGAGATCCATGTAATACCAAGTCGGTTAATTTATTTAGTCCCTACTTAAGGGGCCTTCTGTCTTGAGTTATTACGTAATGGGCTATCCTAACAATATCTTATAGTGACCATATCAATATTAAAAATCAAATAAATACTAACTTAAACTAACCTTAATCATTATACGAGTTACAAAATTTAGGAATAACAATTTTAGTGTGTGTGTGTGTGTGTGTGTGTGTGTGTATGTGTGTGTGTGTGTGTGTGTAGTACATAATATATATTACTAGTGAGATACATTGTGTTTTCATGCGATAGCGAACTACCACAAGTAACAACCTTATTGCTAGGTACTTGTAATAGTTACGAGTTAACAGTTAATTAGAAAGAAATAAGACGACAAATTAAACAGAAAACACCTCAACTAACAAGGAACGTGTTAAACGGAATACTGCCTGCCTAGCATAAGCACTAAAACACGATATGATATGATATGATATAGCAGTATATTGACACAAACTGTAAAAATAAGATAGTTAAAGCCGCCGTGTTGAATCGCCGTGCCGGTTACGTTACATGTTATGATCGCTGTTTCGATAAAAAATCAAATTGGCGGCTATATCCATCATATTTTTACAGTTGGTGTCAATATATCGCTATATCATATCATATCATATCATATCGTGTTTTAGTAGTCATGCTAGGCAGGCAGATATTGTTAAGACTAAGTATCAAATAATTGAGTTTACAAATGCCTCATGGAGGTTAGAATAGAATATGAATTTATTTGGCACACAAAAAGTTTACAGAAAGAGGAAAGGGAAAAAAAGGACCAAAAAGGTTATAAAGTTTTTTCTTACCATCTATTTATGCCTATTAACTGTCTGCTTTTACTTTCCATTATAGTCGTAAAGTAAATAAACATGAATATGAATGTAGCCGCTAAATTGTGTAAGAATGATGTTAATTTTAACTAATTGAATTTCGGCCTGAAATTCCATGTAGGCCATCATTATCTGTTCTGGCGGACATCTGTTATCAAGTGAACAGCTGTGAGGCTGGTATATAGTATACACACTTGTGCAAGTGGTACCGATAAAATTACACATAAAGCCGATTCTTTGAAGTTTGGAAAGCATTTTATGGTTGGAACAAGTTGTAATTTTTGTGAACTAGTACACCGCATTGAATTCGACGTTGATAATCATTTAATTGCATAAAATGTGGTACAAAAGATGGTATATATAAAAAATCTTCTCACATTTCACCAGAACCTGGTATACAAACATTAACATTTATAATTATAATTATATTTTTTAAATATGATGGTCATTAGCAATCAATAACATACGTTGGTCCTATAGTACGAGTAGATGACGGATTGGCATACTTAAATACAGTATATGACGTTTATGACGCACATACAAATGCCCTATTTTCTCATACAAATTGTGGCTTTTGTGGGATTCGAACCCGTGACCGTAGAGCGAAATTGTAGTAAGTCTAGAACCACTAGATCAAGGCAGTAGGTATGTAGGTACCTTCTCGTGGGTTTGACTGGTAAAGAAGGTTTTTTGTGTCTTTGTCCGCCATTTGTACTTACACTCCTAATGCAGCTGGCTAACTCTTCTGTGTTCCATGTAACCGAATCTTCAAAACGAAGTTCGGTTTTGCTAGCAACCTCATTATAACACTACTTAATAGTTGACAGCCAGGAGTCGCCGTCACCGGACACGGCGTGGATAAGTGATGACGATTATATTTAAATTTATACGAGCACCTAGGTGGACAGACGACTTGGTAAAGTTTGCAGAAAGCCACTGGATACAGGCCGCTTCTAACCGGCCATTCTGAAAATCATTTGGGGAGGTCTATATTCAGCAGAAACTGAGGAACTGAAACGTGGCCTCTCACTATGGGCCTCATAAGAAAGCTCAAGGTTGCACAGCGTGCTATGGAAAGAGCTATGCTCGGCGTTTCTTTCGATCGGGATCGAATCAGGAATGAGGAAATGCGTAAACGAACAAAAGTTGCTGACATAGCCCAACGGATAAGCAAGCTGAAGTGGCAGTGGGCGGGGCACATAGCACGTAGAACTGACGGCCGATGGGGCTGAAAGGTTCTGGAATGGAGGCCACGTACCGGCAAGCGCAGCGTAGGACGTCCACCTACAAGGTGGACAGATGACCTGGTAAAGGTTGCAGGAAGCCGCTGGATGCGAGCCGCTTTCAACCGGCCAATCTGGAAGTCACTGGGGGAGGGCTATGTTCAGCAGTGGACGTCCTATGGCTGAAATGATGATGATGATGATGATATGCAGCAGTGGCCGTCCTATGACTGAAAAAACTAATTTTCTATTACTAATCTACCTTTTACCCATAATCGCTTGATTAAATAACGCGATACCCTGTGTTTAATATTTTCACAAAAGGTATTTTATCAGTGAATGAGTCAGGTATTCATCGAAATAGGTAAGCATCTAGTACAATACAAATTTGCTCGCTCCACCCGCAACCAACTTAGGACCCCGAAACTACTTACCGAAATAAGTCTGTTGTTGTATCCTCTTAACTCAATATTGAGGCAACAACAACAACCCGCCGAGCCGCAGTCCTGTGTAAACGGGGATGTTTACCCCCTACCCTACTCTACCCCTCACAATACTTAGTTTACTAGCGTAAGTTACGGGCCTTGAGGGTAAAAATAGCAAGCTAAAGTTGGAGAACCAAATTGTAAGTCAAGTTTTGAAACTAATTTAGAAGTGAACAATTACAGAAAGCCAGTCACTATAATTGTCAGGTAAGACCGGGTTATAATGAGTAAACATCAAAAAGGCTGACGTTAGGTATACTGACTTTGCTTTTGGCTAAACTATAATCTGGTTCTTAAAAGGATTTGTTATTATTTATTATTTACTAGCTGCCTCGACAGACGTTGTTTTGTCCGACAATGTAAAACGACATTTGCGTCCGTAGAAGCAAAAATGGACGTTCAGTTTTTCTCTAATATTAAAACTTCTAGAAAAAGATCTTTATTCGTTTTCCTGAAAATCTCGAATCGAAAAAAAATATACCTAGAAAAATACCTAGATAAATAAATAAATAAAAATCTTCATTTGTCTTTTACAATCTATGTCTTAACTATACATACATAGGTACTTGGAAAAATATGTGCTATATAAATAACATAGATTGTGATAGACTGGCGACTATACCAGGAGGGTGTCCTGTATTACAGAGCGCCAGTACTCTCCTCTCTCAGTGTGGTCGGAGGGCACATATCTTAAGACTGTAAAAAGCGTTCATGCACAGATGCAGCCGTTCTAGTGATGCGCTAATAAATTCGGCAATTGATTTTTATTTTTAAATTGATTGTATATTTTCATCATCTTTAAACTTCCTGTCAAGTCAAACTGTACACATAAAATATTTTTTTTTAAATAAGCAAAAGGTGTACTGACTAAACTATAATCTTGCTCATAAAAGGATTATTTTATTACTACTTATTTGAAATCATCTTTTAAACTTCCTCAAAGTCAAACTGTTCGTTATCAGTTTATCTTGTTATCAGTAATGATAAAATAATTCAGAGGTGACTGACCAGCGGATCAGACGATCACCTTATGATAGCGTGCTTAATATTTATTTTGTATGACTTTGTTGTGTTAGATAACATTATTAATCCACTAGCCATACCTTCTAGAAGGCAGTACCTAACAGTAGTATTATTTATTTGCATAAGTACATGATATAAACGATGTTACAAAATTGTGTGCACTTGTCTTGCCGAATTGTCAGAATGCAAATATTAATTATTCAAGCGTTATAATTTGTATATGCATTTAAATGTAAGCTTTAATTAAGCTAACATCTTTAAAAAATCAATAATGTCAAACTAGACTATGCACTTAAAGTAATAGATAGATAATTTTTTTTTTTTTAAATATTGGACAATACCACATACATTGCTCTGATCCTGTGGTAAGTAGCCAAAGCACTTGTGTTACAGAAATCAGAAACAACGACCGTACCACAACACCCAGACCCGAGACAATATAGAATAGTTATTTTTCTACATTGATCCGATCGGGATTCGAACCCGGAACCTCAGAGATAGCGACACCAGGTCCGGTATGCTCGCCTCTCGGCTACGGAGGTCGTCATAGATCATAGATAGATAGATACTCTTTATTGCACCATAAAAGTAAATTTCACATGATTTTTACAGAAAGATGTACAATTTAGGCGGTCTTATCGCTAATAGCGTATAGATAGATATATATATATATATAATAGTATAAAGGTCAAAATAAATCTTCTTATAGTCAAATTAAAACTTACGGTCAATAAATTCGTCGTAAAATGTTCTCAATTCGTCGGAACCTTTTATTTTACGTATATTTAGCGATCATTCGTTACAACCGATTTCGATAAAAATTTTTTTGTTCGAAAGGTAATACTTTCAGAATGGTCCCATATACATTTCGTTAAATTCTGATAGTGGGATCTATAAGAAAATCATCAAACATTGCATGAACTCCTTTTATTCTAGCTGAACATAGTCATACAAATTAAAAGGATAAAGAAAGACAAAAAAACAAGAAAATATATACAGGGTGTAACAAAAAGGTGAAATAAAACTTTAAGGGGTTATTCTACGACTAAATTACATCAACTTTTTCTATGGGACCAATATCGAAATCGTAAAAAAAAAACACTTCCCCATACTAAAACGCGACCAGCTGGCATCAGTTTGTATGGAAACGTCAATTTTTTTTTTGAGATTTTGATGCTGGTCCCATAGAAAAAGTTGATGTAATTTAGCCGTAGAATAACCCCTTAAAGTTTTATTTCACCTTTTCGTTACACACTGTATATTTGCATGACAATTAATCTGACGGAGAGCTATGAGACTAACTTGGCTTGGTTATCGTTGCATCATGACGACCCGAGTACATTACTTGTCGACAAAATTTAATGCGGTTATGCTCGAAGACATCCAAATCAGCAACACCGCGAGACGTCAACTCGTTATACAGCCATTCTATTATACAATTATGTTTTAAATAAATTAATAGTAAGTATTCTTCTTTTTCTTTATGCGGTCAAAAAGTTAAAGTGAGTGATTTGGAAAGGGCGTTGGTAGCGTATTATGTAAACCTTTTATTATTAGAAAAAACTGGCCAAGGCGTGTTGGGCCACGTGCAGGGTAGGGTCCGTAGTTGCTCGTCTAAGTATGCGGTATTTTTACCTGTTTTATAATTAGCAACTTCATCTAAGTAATTTTCTTGTCCGAAAACATTTTATAAGTTAACTCGGTAACTTGTAAGTGCTATCTATCACGTTATTTTTATTTTTCATTTTTTACCAAGATTTTATTCTATTACTTTCTCAGCGTTATTAATATACATTTAAGCAAAATTACGGCTTCCTAATACTAAGAGTCTCTAAGCTAAGCATCGGACAGACAGACAGACAGACGGAAGACATGGCAAAACTTTAAGGGTTGTTACTACGGGACCCTAAAAACCCAAGAATAAGGCCTCTGAAGTTCATCATTCATCATCATTTCAGCCATGGACGTCCACTGCTGAACACAGGCCTCCCCCAATGAATTTCATCCCCCCCCCCCCAATTGCCAATACTCGCCACGCTTAGCAGGCGGGTTGGCGAGCGCAGTTTTTTATAACATTTCGCACGCAGACGCTGCTGCCCATCTCGTGCTACAGGAATTAGTCGCCTCTTACGATACGCCTCCAGTTGGCAGTGGGGAAGTGTATTCTTTACGGCCGTCCCCACACGACAAGTTAATTTAATTTAATTACTTTGTCATAAAATTGTAAAAAAAAACTTAAACCTATAATTTTGTGCTTCAAAAGTGTTTAACATTAATTAAAAAATAGTTTTACTCAAATTATAACCTACATCATTAATTTTCTATTTAAGCTTAATTATCTCTAGACTCCAATATTCTTTTGAACTTCAGAAACGGAATAAATAATACAGAACAATAGGCGATAATTATGAAAAATGCCTCATTGAATGTTGCCATAAGAAACATTTTAAACGCTACGAAGATGAAGTACACATTTAAGTTGGGAAGTGCAGCAGAAATAGGAGATTAATGTTGAAATATTATTCTCGTAATGAGGAGAAGCATTAGGCATTATTGAGCACTGAAGAGTTTATTCCACTTTGAATCTTTTGTTTTTAACCAAATGCATTTTTTAAATGGTTCCTACTTTTTGTTTTATACTGATGACCATTTGTAACGTATTTTATAAATGGAAACGTAGTTTCTTATTATCTTATATATAAAATTCTCGTGTCACAATGTTCGTTCCCGTACACCTCCGAAACGGCTTGACCGATTCTCACGAAATTTTGTGAGCATATTGAGTAGGTCTGAGAATCGGCCAACATCTATTTTTCATACCCCTAAAGACCACGCAGACGAAGTCGCGGGCAACAGCTAGTAATATATAAGAAACTACGTTTTCACTTATAAAAGATGTTTTTCAAATGCCATTAATTTTGTTTGAAAGAAACAAACGTGAGAGTCCAATAAAATCAGGATGAAGGTCTTAGTTTTTTTTTTGTCAGGTCATAAAAAGAGATCATTAGCTGGTGACGATCGATCTCTATTTAAAATATTAATAATACGTAAGTATAATAATTTTATCATCTACTAACGGAAAGGGAAAAATAAAATTATGTAATCAAATTAGTTAATATTATTAGATACAATGTACGTATAGTTAGTGAAGTGTGCCCCGAAATTGGGTTCGATCGGTAAATAAACTATACTTCTATACAAATATTATTATAAAAAAAATAAAAACCGACTTCAAAAAACTAAAACGCTAAAAATAATCTTAACACTTAAGTACCTAATCAGTTACTTTTGGAGTCGGTGCAAACGAAAACATTGGTCTCTCAATGACTGGCACCGACTCCAAAAGTAACTGATTAGGTACTTAAGTGTTAAGATTATTTTTAGCGTTTTAGTTTTTTTGTCGGTTTTTATTTTTTTTATAAAATTAACTTATTTTATCCATTTTAGTGATAAATCCTAATCAAAACAAATCTTACGAGTGCAAACATAATTTAACTGCTGAACACCGATTTCATTTCCTATTTTTCCACCCTTAGGGGTGAAATTTTTTCCAAAAAATTTTATTATAGTATTTTTGAAGTATAAGCTATTCATTAAAAAAAGAATCATCAAAATCGGTCTACATTTGGAAGAGATATAGGTAAGATAGATACTAAAATCAGTTGGCGTGGTACGGAGTTTATGCAATGTTTGATGATTTTCTTATAGATCCCATCATCAGAATTTAACCAAATTTATATGGGACCATTCTGAAAGTATTACCTTTCAAACAAAAAAATAATTATCGAAATCGGTCAACGCAGTAACGAATGATCGCTGAACATACATAAAAAAAAATTAAAAAAAAGATACCGACGAATTGAGAACCTCCTCCTTTTTTGAAGTCGGTTGATAAAACAGAATTGTTTTTTTGGTTGTACTCACTTATCTCAGGAACTTCTTGGTCGAATTAAAAAAAATGTTTTGGATAGTCCATTTATCGAAAAAGGTTATAGACTATACAAATTCACACTACGACCAATAGGAGCGAAGCATCAATGAAAAATGTTGCAAACACGAAAAAAAAAATTTTTTTTTTTGAGAATTTGTGTTGTTTGCGCTGCGTAAAGTAAAAAAAGTAAGGCAAAAATTATAGTACGGAATTATTTCCATATATAAATGCTAAAAATAAGTCCGTGACAGTATTTTTAGGTAAACTTTTTAGGTAAACTTACTGTTCCTAACCTTTTTTATGGTACTATTTTTTTCTTCTAAAATATTGTATTATTTGGTCGTTGATAAAGACCAAATGTCAAACCGAACTACACGCAGGCGGAGCCAGGGCGGAAGCTAGTACTAAGTAAAGGTAATATATCAAATGACTCAATGCAGTAAATGATGTTACTAATCGATTTCATGGAAATAACATGAATATTCTTTATTGCACCCAGTTGTGTTAATCAGCATTTATAACAATATTGCATTTACCTACCAAATATATTTTATAATATAGAGTTTGCGTCGTAGTAACTGAAAACTGTAATCATTTGACGTTTTAACTGATAACACTAATTGATGTAGGAGTTATTTTCTAGTTGCTACCACACCAAATGCAGTGTTTCTATAAAAAGATTTGTGTTAGATTTGATGAAAACATACATTAAGAAAGAAGTTATCAAAATTTCGTTTTTCAAGATGACAGCGTTCCAAGAAATCTGACTGCATTTATGTTAAAGACGCGCTGTTAATAGTGTAAAGTTGTTACTCATATTACTCTGAATTGTAATGATTACTGATATGTTGCTGGTGAATCTTTTTCAATAAATAAAGTAAAAGGGCCGGTTATGCTGTCATATCCGCCAGCAAACATGACAAATCATGTACTATCTGCAAGAAATAATAGCGAGTAATGTCACACATCTAAACCCAGTCACTTCCTTTGATAAATGTGTGAACAGCTAACCATTTAGCTGAAAGGTGTAGTACTTCTCTGCCTAATGTTAATCAAAAAGATCTAGAAGCAGATATACATCTGTAATAACATGATAGATACGTAAAGTTTCTTTTATTTTTTTTTATAATTCTTTAACTAATATTTATAATAAACCTTTTGGATGTACACAGACCTCATTCTATCCCGAATTTCGCACATTCCTGAGGACGTGAGAGAGATAGATAGTAAAAACGTAGATGTCGCTCTTCAGTGCGACCTTCACTTAAGTCGGCACATAAAATCAAAAGTAAATTGCACATGGTTTACAAAAGTTTAAATAAATTTAAACAGGGACAAATCAACTAGTTTAAAACAGATCATTTCTCCATTTAGTATTTTTTGCTTGTAAGTACGAAGAAGGGGGCTCCCCTCTTTCCTAGGGATCTCTAATTCTCATTGTCTATTATAGCGTAATTACAGCGTCGGCCTAGGCCAAGACAGACATCCAGATAATAACGGCCTCTTTTGCGGGAACTTTCCGTTTTGTTTGCCAGAAGGCAACAGTGAGTGATTTTTTAAATAAACGGTTCAGTAGGATTATTTCTAACATTATGCAATTTAAGGCTAAATAGTGCCGTGTGGGGACGGCCGTAAAGAATACACTTCCCCAGCGCCAACAGGAAGCGTGTCGTAAGAGGTGACTAATTCTGATAGCACGAGTCGGACAGCAGCGTCTGCGTGCGAAATTTTATTCATAAAGGATTTTCTGCGCAACTTTCTTAATTTTTTCTTTCAAAAAAACCTTCTCCTGACAATAATTAACACAACAAAAAAAGAATTAGTAAATTCATGTGTTCAACAGTTCATGCGTGATGCGATGACCAAGGTAAATAGAGATTAAATTTTTATGTATTTAGATATTTAATTATTATCATGGAAACGAAATGCCGTATTTAATACAGCACCGATATTTTTTAAATCCCACTTTAATGTGCTATAAAATTGGAACAAGAAAATCGAAAGCTATGGTTTTATTCTTGAGACTACGGGTCTCTGAATGAGCTTTTCCACTCCGCTTCATGGAAATAAATAAATGCTGGCAACTGTAATACTATTAGTTTGTTTCTTGGGTACCAGAAGAAACGGCATTAGCTTGATTATACTTTCTGCTTTTGAGGGTAACTAATTAATTACTTTTGTTAGACGGGACCTTGGGGAATACTTGTACTTATAAAGAAAATATTAGGATCTTAAGATGTTTATGAAAAGATTAGTTTAGTGACTACGCTAGTAGTCTGAGAAAAACAAAAACCTGATTGCATTAACTACGGTTACAAGACTTGTAAGTAATGAAGACGAAAAAAGATTCTAATTTTTTGTGTTAGATTATTTCATAAGTTAATATAATACTGCAGAATAAGGTTTAAAAAATTGATAATCTTAATTAAAGAAAAAAAAGAAAAATACCATTTAATTATTATCATCACCATTATTTCAGCCATAGAAAGTCCTCTGGCTAAACATAGGCCTTCCCTAGTGATTTTCAGTTTTTTAAAATTTTTATTTAACTATTCTACAAAATTAAGATTGGCCGATTGAAAGCGTTAAACGTTGGACAGACGACCTGGTATAGGTTCCAGCAAGCCGCTTCAACCGGCTAATCTGGAAGTCAATGGGGGAGGCCTATGTCCTGTAGCTGATATGGTTAAAAGACATTCATTGAAACAAGTCGAATTATTTATGTATTTTGCTGTTAGCGCCAGTGTTGTCTCATCAATGTGTTAAGTATATATTATCTTTACAAAAAAATTTTAAAAATACATAATTTTATTCTGTTAAACACATTGTCCCGCAGGAAGCAGTTGCGGTCCGTGTGTGATGCTGGGCAGCGAACCCGCTGCCCAAACTCGCCGCAAAGCGGTTTGCAACGGGCCGACATGAGCGGCCGGCCGGTCGTGTGTTTGTTGACTTATTTAAGTCTGACATACCATGTAGATATATTTGTGTATATCAAGACGGAGCTGACTGAAACATTAAACACTTGACAACCTTGCTCTACCTGGCTTTATTTTATTTTATTTATTTAACAAAACCCACAGCTCTTAATTAACATAGTTTGAATATTACATGCTGACCTTACAGCCAATAAAGGATTTACATTATATAGTTCATTATCGATTAACGGTCTACGGGAACATCACGATATAACTTATAGATTTCACTGTTTAATCTAGAGTAAGCTGAATTTTCATTCATTCTACCAACCACTAATCTATGAAAAATATTTAAACGGACGATTTCGACAGTATATAATTATACTGAGAATAAGTAAATGTCAAAGTTGTCACTTGTCATATCCACTCTTGTCACCTAGAAACTGTCTCTGTGTGTGTGTGTGTGTGTGTGTGTGTGTGTGTGTGTGAGTGTGTGAGTGTGCGTGTGTTGTGTGTGTGAGAGTGTGCGTGTGTGTGTGTGTGTTGTGTGTGTGTTGTGTGTGTGTTGTGTGTGTGTTGTGTGTGTGTGAGTGTGCGTGTGTGTGTGTGTGTTGTGTGTGTGTTGTGTGTGTGTTGTGTGTGTGCGTGTGTGTGTGTGTGTATTGCTGTGTGCTGTCACATGTAATTATTAAACATGACATTTATTTAGCCCTTGTATTTTCTATTGTAAGGTGGACAGACGACCTAGTAAAGGGTGCAGCAAGCCACTGAATGCAGGCCGCTTCCAACCGGCCAATCTGGAAATCACTAGGGGAGGCCTATGTTCAGCAGTGGACATCCTGTGGCTGATATAATGATGATAAGGATTTTATATTTAGTCTTCATTAAAAAAAAGTAACAACAAATTAACCCATTAGGTCATACACTACGTAACTTATAACAACATACTAAGTCCCTTCAGATGTCAAGCGAGAATAACATAGCATATCCGACGCTGAGTTTGCGAAAGAGCTTAATGTAAGCTGTGTAAGCCGAGGGACATGCAGGCACTTTGACGCGATTAGCTTGACGAAATAACGTACTATTATATTGTGCTGAATAGAATATCACTAGCTTAACAGTGAAGTAAGATGATAAACCTAAATTGGATAATTCACACCGAAGTAGTAATTGATCCAGTTATCGTGCCTTGGCTTAGGAGAACTCCTAACTCATGCAGTGATTTGGTTGACGTAAGAGTTTGGCTCATATAGCAAGTTCTGTAAAACTCCTTTGATTTTTCAAAGATTGAAATAATCAAATTTCAATATTCCCATTTAGATAGGTAAGTTAATAGTAACACTGAATTTTAGAAAAAGGAAATCATAAATTTAAAGTCAAATCTATTGAATAATTAAAAATACAAGTCACAAAGCTCGTTGCATCATAATGTATCTATAGGCGTTCACGAGTCTTTGTTTATTTCATAAAAAGACTTCAACAAGTTTGATGCTTGGAATAGACATGTTTATTATTAATCCCCATTACTAATCTACATCTGGAAATAATAATTGAAACAAAACTTCGTAAAAACAAACCACGCATCAGTCATAATTTAGCCGACACCATTATAATATCATCCAGAAGCTTCACTTTATAATACCATGTATTCACCCAACAGTTACTTCATATTAAACCTTGTTGCATAGTATTTTTGGTTTAAATTCCTTTAACGAAGACTTGATTTGAATTATCGCATGCACTTTATTAAGACCAAACACTTGTTTTAGATTTAAAAATAGAGAGCCAAGTTCTTGGACTATGTCTCATATTGCCACTACATTAAGGTTTATTTTACTTTATGAGTTGGGAAGAGTAATGGAGGTTTGTTACTACTTAGTACTTTGTCCTCCAAATGACAATGGATTTTAATCCAGTTTCTTAATTATGAAATTGAAAGATGGCGTTATTTTTGTTTTGTATAGAATTTTTTTCCACAGTTGTCTTAAAAAATATATATAATGCATCTACCATAACAGGTATAAGAAAGAATTTTCACATTTGATATTAAAACAAATCCGCTTATTTTTTCAAACTAAGGAGGACATTAAGGGGGATTTCACAGAGCAAGAAGCCAAGCCCAAGAAATACAAAATAGTTTACACTGGATACTGATTAAAATGCAGTTCGCTGCTGCAGTATAAATAGTTTATCTGATAAACAATGAAATTATAAATTTTCCTCATTGACATTCATTGATTGATTGATTAAAACATGTTAATATATTTAACCAAATATAACTCAATGAGATAAATTAATTATATGTGTATTTATCATTCATAAGTAGCCGTTATTTACACTTTAATAAGTATACGATGTAAACCAAAGTAGCTATTAGAAAAAAACGCAAGATTTTATATTTAGCGGTCTTAAGTGATCTCCCTTAAGGTTTTTAATGGTAATTGCCTGAAAAATGGGAACCAAATAGTACAAAGAGATCTTTTAAATCACTTAACGCTTAATAAAAGGGAGGATTTTAACTAAACGATAAGTCATTAGCTGTAAGATAATTCCTAATTGTTTTCGGAACTTTTTCCAAACCTCTTAAGAGCGCTTCATTAACATCAAGTTATTAATAAAAATTATCTCTGAGGATTAATAATGATAAATTGGCGTTATGCCAAGTTCGCAATACAATTTTTAATGGGAACTGAAATAGAAACAAGTATTGAGGATCCGTATAGAAATTGGAAATGAAAAACGACTAATTATTCGACGACCTCCGTAGCCGAGAGGCGAGCATATCGGACTTGGTGTCGCTATCTCTGAGGTCCCGGGTTTGATTTCCGGTCGGTCAATGCAGAAAAATAACTTTTCTGTATTGTCTCGGGCCTGGGTGTTGTGGTACCGTCGTTAATTCTGATTTCTGTAACACAAGTGCCTAGGCTACTTACCATTGGACCAGAGCAATTTATGTGATGTTGTCCGACATTTTTTTTTGTATTTATTTATTACCTTTATTTACCACCCGATAGGCATAGTGATGATGTGATTCCCCTTGAACGCAAGGAGCGCGGGTTCGATTGCCGGTTCGGGTCAGTTTTTGAATCTCGGTGTGCTGGCAGTTACCACTACCAAAATTTATTGTGAAGATGTCATTTCTTTACTTAAAGATCATGACGAGTGTTGTATTGCAGAATATGTACACACAGGATGGTAGCCGTAACATAAGTCTTTAAATATTGAAATCCAAAGAGAATACTCGTTTTATCAGACCAACCTATGGTGTACCACTGCAGGGCAAAGGTTATTCCTAAGTCCTCTATGTTTCTTTGTGGAGGGTCAAAATCTGACGATCTGCATGGCTCTCCAAATCGTCACGCCATCGTTTCTTTAGATGTCCTCTACGAAGAATACCCATCTTCAGAATTCATAAATTCGCCTCCATTGAGTGGCCATCGGGGTCTTTTTCTGGATGCATCCTTTTCCAGCAGTGGTACGCCGTTTAGTTACGTTAGTCTTGCAAAGTCCTCAAAAATTGAAATCCAAATAAATATATTTAATATTCTTTACTAGCTGTTGCCCGCGACTTCGTTCGCCTGGTCTCTAGTTTATTCATAAAGGATTTTTCTTGTACGAGCTTCGTACATTTGTCTGCTGGACCCTCAGCGTCCTAGTAACCAGCGCTGACCCATGGACCATGCACCTGCACCGTCGGCACTCTACACCGACGGCACACAACGATCAGCCTATACATGTTAACGTTCTGTAATTGTTATATATAAACATGACATTATAGTAAATAAATCAGATATCAACCGTCCGTGTTGGTTCTCATTTCCCTCCGCTGCGGCCAAGCCTACCTTAGCCGTCACTATGATCGGTCTGGTTAGGTCAGTAAATTTTTACTTTCATAGCAACCTTAAGAATACTTTTAATTTAAATATCAATATTGGACAACATCACATACATTGCTCTGATCCTATAAGTAGCTTAAGCACTTCTGTTACTGAAATTAGAAACGACGATGGTACCACAACATCCAGACCCGAGATAATACCTATATAAAAATAATTTTGCTACATAGCCCGACCGGAAATCGAGCTCAGGACCTCAGAAATAGCGACACCAAGCCCGGTATGCTCGCCTCTCGGATACGGAGGTCTGCTTTGTTTTATTTTAATAACATATGCACATTTAGTACCAATATTACATAACCTTTGTTCTGTGCATCTGCCATTTTCACGTCTAGCGCCCAATTTCATCAGCTGTAACCGCAGACAAAATTATTATTCACTCAAATCTACCCCAACTTAACAATTACCCAAATATTTGATCAACGGCGTCGTTTTACACCTTTTCAAAGCACGCTATTATCAAACACCTTTCCTCTTATCTATTTGCCAAGTACAGCTGCGATTACTTATTTGAATTACTTGACATTAAATGCACTTAAATCAAGATAATTATCGCCGACAATCAACAACACCCAACTCGCGTAATCCCTCTTCTGAATAGAACTTGGCCGCCTTTTGCCGACACAAAAGATTCACAATGCGGGAACGACAAATTTTGGGCCAAACTGAATAAAACGTAAACTGAGCCGTATTTTTAAGACTTAGAGTCGATAATCCTATTTGTAATGAGAATTTTGGGGTGTAAAAAAATAATTACACAAAGCTTTTTGACCCATAAAACCGAATATACATCACATATAAATGAAACCATACATTGTGATTCGTTTTATGTACTTGGTCGTAAAGATGTAATTACTAGCATCTGTTTCTGAGGGATCGTTTGTTCACACGTCTGTCATTGCGTATTTTACGTTGGACATAAAAATGAAAGTCAAAGAAATGAACGGTTATGATATGAAATAAAAAAATATGTAAGCTTATACAAAATTTATATAGCATTATAGCTTGCACAAAATGTAGGTAATTATTACAACTGTGAACAGAGGTAAAAATATATTCCAATTTATTCTATTAGATTGATTTGATAGAAGATAGAATACATTTTTTTTGTGTTGTGGTAACGTCGTTGTTTCTGATTTCTGTAACACAAGTGCTAAAAAGCTATTTATTATTTATGTATGTGATGTTGTCCAATATTTAATTATATTTTAAATAGTAAATTTATTTATTTACCAAAACACTTAGCCAATGTACGGACATGGCGAAAGGGTTCCTGGTTTACTACGGAACCCTATCAATTATGAATAAAGGCAGGCTATCTTTGAAATTATTTTAATTTATTAAATTCGAATGTAATTAGAACTCACAACACATGCATATGAGTCAAGATTCCGACAACTGAGCTATACCACCAAATCATAAAAGACAAATACTTCAAATAAAATCATTTATTTATGATACACAGGTATATAGTTATTACAACATCATCATCATCATTTCAGCCATAGGACGTCCACTGCTGCACATAGGCCTCCCCCAGTGACCATATTAGACGGTTGGAAGCGGCCCGCATTCAGCGGCTTGCCGGTACAAGGCCTCCATTCCAGAACCTTTCTGCCCCATCTGCCGTCAGTTCTACGTGCTATGTGCCCCGCCCATTATTACATATTTACTAGTTTTAGTTATATTTTTACCTTTTTAAAGCATTTAATAAATAGCTTTAACTTCCTCACCAACAAGCATCAGAAATCATTTGTAAAAGTATTTCCTTTTTTCTCTCTTTCCTTCTTCGCCAATTCTTTAACCACTGACAAACGGCAACCCCTTTTCGATAGCGAGGCTAAATAATATCAACTGACACAAAGAGCTCTGGGGTTCCGCACTCGGGAACACTCCACAATGACGTGGCTTTCCTTCCGCCTGTCACTGCAATGCCTCCTTTGAATTCAGAGATAAAACATGAAAGAGAAATGAAGAGTTGATCTTAAAAAAATTGGTTAAATATATCTTGCCTGTTTGAAACTTTGGGGATTTGGAATGTCAGTTTTACTCGATTAATGTAACTTAAAAACTATGCCAAATGTGTAGTAGAAAGAAACACTAGATTTTCACGGAACCATCTCCCGAGATCCAACTCGCAATTTTCACAATTTTTTCCCCGATTTCTCCATTAAAAAAAGCTCCCCAAAACGTTCAGCTTTAGCCATCAATCACACCTTACCTCCAACAAGGAGGTTCTGTTTTTTCGGCTGTCGCAAACATTATTTATACGGAAAACTTACTTTCGCCATATTTATCGACGCTTCTTTGTGGGAAAAATAAAGTGTGTTTATTTATTTTGGTGTAAAGCAAATAAGATATTTAAATGAAAATGCTTTTAGCTCAGGGTAGTAATTACTAAAGTATAACGACCCATATCGAGATTGATATTGATAGTGGATAGTAAATAATAAATAATAATAAAAACGTTTATGTATACGATGAGTGTAAACTTATATACTAAAACATATCGCGACTGTAAGAAGTGCTTACAGATATGTCTAGAAGATAAAACTTATGATGATCTTGAGGCATTACTCATTAAAATTAAATAGTAACGGGAAACACACACACACACACACACACACACACACACACGCGCGCACACACACACGCACACGCACACATGCACGCACACAAATGCACGCTAAAAATGTAACTTTTCAAATCATGTACTTAACTTTAAACTAATAAACTGTACATTCTTCTAAAAACGACCTAAATTAATGGAAGAGCGCTGCTCCCTGATACAGGCTCAATAGCTTAAAGGGGGCTACGGTCACTAATATAATACAATGTACCCATTGTTATGAAATAAATATTATTTATTATATTATTTATTTATTTATTTATAGTGACTATACAGGTTAACTGATAAATACGAGGTTTCTACACATTGAAATGAACGAATTTTATTATGGCGAGTATATTCGCTAAATATAAACTAGTATGTGGTTTTAATAGCTGACGATTAAAGCCCAAATTGTCAGAAACATATTCTGAGAATTTTCAAATCCTACAAAATATTTTGAGCATAGCATTTGTTCGTAGTACTTATACCGCAGGAAAAAAATTGAAATCATTGAAAAAATTAACAAAAAAAGATGCTAATTCTCTTTCTTCTTATAGACTGCTGGACCGATTAATTTCGTTTATACATCGATTGATAGGCCAAGTTGATAGCTATAAATTGTGCATAGCGTTTTTTAATTGAACAATTGCGTCCATGCAAAAAGTATTATTTTCCCCAATTTTCGTTACCTAAAGACGCAGCGATCGTCGTCACGTCTCATTGCGCGCTAAAGAACCGTTTTTTAATGAGGTTTCGTGCAATATTCGTACCAACACGCGTCGAGTCGCAAATTTTGGGGCTCTACTCGCATTATGGCATCAATATTGAGATCAGAAGATAAAGCTAACTCTCTTTACAAAATAGTAATTTACGTCGACGAAAATGTATAAAGTATCATTTTCTTTCGTGTTGCGAATTTTGCTCTATAGTAAAAGCTGTTTACCTTAATGGGCAGAATATCTTGTTACAGTTATGCTTAGAGATATACCATTCCCGAATTCCCGAATCTACCCGAGAACTGCTACATCTCTAGTAATCCCTTCGAGTGCCACTGAAAATTTTCCCAATTGTTTTCCATTGTTTTTCCGGTCTGCCACGGGTAAGTGAAACGCGAAGAGTGCTGTATTTAGTGACTTCATATGCCACAAGCATCTCCATGCTTTTGATGGCTCTATACTTATGTTAGTCCCTAGTCCCTATTATGTATATAAGGTGCTTCATAAATATCTGCAACGGCTGAAATGGGTAAAAGTATTGCTTATATAGATTACGATAGTAAAGAAATTTTATGACCAGAACATCATTAATTTTTTCATTTTTTATTTTTCATTAAATTCAAGCGGCTTTCGCCAATCTTTACCGGGTCGTTTGTCCACTTTGCAGGTGAACGTCCTACGCTGCGCTTGCCAGTACGTGGCCTCCATCCCAGAACCTTTCTGCCCCATCTACGCAGGTGTCTATTTGCAATCCAGTGAACATACACAAGGTCCAACTTTAATATAATAATGAATAACAATGTTCCCTTTAGCAACAAGTTTTGCTACTAACTTCCTTTACCGGTGATCTGTCCTAACCGCAGAAAAACAAGCAATTATTTCGAACAAATGACTGAAGTTCAAAGGAAACCATGTTAATGAAGTTAAATAATTACCGCTAAATTGAAACCACATCTTAAAAATACTGAGGAGTAAATCACATAGCCAACGTATGCCTGTGGGTTTGCTTGCGCTTTGATAATCTTCTAGGAACTACGTGTTAAAATAGATGACGAATTCCGTATTTTATTCCGGATTTTGAATTACATTATTAGCTGCCCACGACGTTAGGTATTACTGTTAATGAAAGGGTATTTCTTATTAATAATGTTGTTAATGTAAGCGAAGCGCTTGTAGCTCAGTGGCGACATCGCTTTGATAATCATTACCAAAGTTAGAATGCAAGAATAAAGCCACCCACGCCGACCTGACCGTGACCGCTGACCATTCCAACTATTTAGTGACATTTATCACAGGTATCTCCGTGCTTCGGAAGGTACGTTACATTTGGTCCCGGCTAATATCGCTTGATACTAGCCGTAAAGCCTTAGGGCGGCTTAATAACCTGATTATAAGGTTTAGTCCCTGACCTTACAACACCCCTCCACCAATCTGCACTGGTGGTAAGCTCAAACCACCTCATAGTTGACGTGAGGCCTGTGCCCTGCAGTGGGACGTATAAAGGCATACTTTACTAAGAGTACTTCAAGTTTACTAGAGAAGTCGAGTTCTTCTCATTTAGTAACCATGGAATTGACCTGCAAGACGCACTGTGGTGTACAGCCTCCGGTGGACCTGTTTGCTTGGAACAAGATTCTGGATGCGGCAAGTCTGAACCAGAGCAGTTCATTCTGGCGTTCTATGAGGTAGGCATATATCCAGCTGTGAACTTCTAGAGGCTGAAAATGATAAACGATGATAGTTAAAAAGGCTGCAAATACAGATCGGTCTAAGAAAATGAGGCTACAATGATGTAACCTACCTTTTTTTTTTTTTATTACAAGATTCACAGCTCTAATCACAATTTAGATGAACTTATGAACTAAACTTACAGCCAATGACGGATCTACTTTTTAAATTTTGTAACATATACATATAATCATCCGACAATCACATTCCGAATTAAATATATATTACAAAGAAACATTTTAAGCAACATTGTTAAAAATATAACTAACCGTTACCAATAAACATATTTTTAAAATCAAAAAATATTTCAACTTGGAAACTTGAGAACTAATAATGCTAACGACTAGTGTGTCTGCCATGCTTCTCCTTCCTTCCATGTTTTTATATGGACCAATAAATATTTTCCTGTTTCTCCTATTTCTATAAAACTACAATTCTATTAATGAATCAGAATCAGAATCTAAAATTAATGCTTAATGAAGATTGAGTTAAGTCGTGCCAAACAGACGGAGTAAAAACTGGAATTTATATTTATGCAGATTAAGAAATGAGTCTCCTCTCACCCCCAGAGCTGTTTCTTTGAACAATAGCCCTCAAAAACTGCCCTTAATTACTGAATAAAAATGCAAATTCTATGTGGTCATTATCCCAACGTTTCAGGCGCGAGTTAAAGCCCAAGTCACACTGCCAGCTAAGCTAAGATTTAGCTATCATCGTTTGTGAGATTTACAAATTGATTTGATAATTATGAAAATGTAATTATTTTGTTTACAATTTCCGCTCAGTTATGCCGGTATAGGCACCCCAAACACACAACCTGCACCTACACTCCGTGCAAACAAACACAAGCAAAATGCAAAGAGCACCACCCACCCTCCAAATTGCATGCGAGACAGATAATATTTATTTAGTTATGGATTTCCGCAAAGTAACGCCTGTTTCTATTAATTAGTATCAAATTGATTTGATTTAGTTTCATTGACAAATTAATGTAATTAGTATTTGCAGTGCGTGCGTCAATCAATTATGATTAAGAAAATATAAAAGCTAACTTCGCTAACTCTCGATAAAAATGGGCATAGTGACGTGCTGATAATATTATATTTTCCGTGAATTTTAGTAACGTTCGGCACTAAAACTCTTTTAAATATCAATGATCTATAAAATACAGGGTTGTATATGCACACCGTATATTTAAAAAATGCTATACGATAAGGTTATTGCATTTTTTACCAAATCCTAGCATTTTGATTATTAGTTAAAGGTCATCTATAAACACGGACTGGGTACATAGAAGGCTACTAAGGTGGTAGGGTAATGATCCGTAACCATACCTAGATTACCGGATTTAGCACTAACGAAAATCTTCCGTCACTATTGTCATAGTGTCAGAAGATTATATGAGATCTGTCAAAATTTGAAACGTGTATTATTGTATCATTCAATTCGGATTTCAGTGAACCCGTATTTCGGTTACATCACCACTCAATATTTCAGCTTGTAATAAACGGTATTTGAAAAGCAAATAGGATTTTGATAGAAGCCGTTCTCGGTGGGGGAAGTAAATTGAATTCTTTACGGCTGTTGCCTCTCGAGATGATGTTGGATGTAACGACTGGATTCTGATACCGAAACTTATCGAGGATCTCGAGATATTAACTTTAAAAATATAAAAGTCAAGGTTTACGTTTTAATTATAAGCTGATCTTTCATTGTAAGGGCGGTCGCTTTAGTAAGAGATCAGTTTATAATGGTAATTTGTATAGCTTGTCTTGTAGAAGTTAATACATGACTGTATAAACTGTTTGTAGTCCTGAATGAAAAGAAAAAAAAGACACATAACACATCTAAAGAAAGAACTGACAATCGCAAAAGCTACACTACTCATTATCAATGACGCACCATGTTGTGTGGCAGGGTTGGCTTTTACAGGAGCGACTGCCGTCCGACCCCCCAACCCCGAAGGGAAAGCCTGCGCCAGAGCCTCGTCCGTTGTTTGGCAGGTGCACCGACTGGCAGGTGAGGTTGGCTTGGGACCAAAAGGTCTTGGTTAGGCCCCTTACACCCTAGCAAGAGCAAAAGCTACACTACTTACTATCAATAATATTACTATTAATACTTATTATGTAATTAATTTAAACTATGTCACAGACTCACCACCACGTACGTACGTACCACCGTACATTCTGTCATTCAGGTACCAACTTCGGGATGATCAGCGTAAGCCAAACACGACCGGTTTTATTGTTTAAAATTTTGCAAGTTTTACAATTTAAATGACGAGATATTATTTGACTTGAATGACTATTTCCCGAAAAATTATTGTCATTCAATAAGATCATTCCCATTTCCCAGTTACTTGTATCACGAATATTTGATGATAACGCATTCTCTAGAAATTCTCGTTCTAAATCTTAAGTGTTGAGAATCGAGATATATAATCACGCCACCATTTTAGAATGTTTTCGTAGGAAATGACGTTAATGTTTGACATACAAGACAGATCGTGTTCAAAGATATAGTTTGTATCAACAAGTACTGGCGTCAGCGCGTCTGAAATAATATCAGTGTTAGAATCTACATTCAAATTGAACAACATTCATTTCAAGTAAAAAATCATCATCATCATCATCAGGCCTTTTTACTACTATACTACTTCTATTAGTATACTAGCACTACTTAATTCACAAATTTCTATGATCTCAAAATGTGTATGTTCAAAGGCTTAGTTAATTTAAATTTTGGCAGGCTTTTCCCTATCATTAAGAAAATTAATCCGTGCTTATTATGTTCATACAACCATTTAATATCTAAAATTATTTTTAAATTTTAGATAATAAATGGGGCATTTGTCTCTACTTTGACCAAATAATAAAATCTTATCCAATTTCAAATTTTTGTTGCTTCATTTTCAACTCTTTCAATTTTTGCATGAAACTACAATTCAGTTACGAAAATTAACAATTACCTAAAACGTATATAGGGATAAGTTTACGTGTACTAAATTTTAAAATTACCAAATAACGTTAGGCATTTAATAAAGATCAGATAGAAAAATATATTTTTTAAAGATTATTTCATATTAAATAGAAATAGAAATAGAAAATCATTTATTTGGTACAAGACAGACATTACAATGAGTCTTACAAAATATTAAGTACATTAATACGGTCAGGTACCAAAATGGTATCCGCTCAGTATAAAGTCGTGACGGCAGAGAGCACGTCACGACCACTGGTATTCTGCGGATGCCGGCTGATAGTTATCTAAGTAATAGTCTATTCGTAACATTTCGGACTGAAGTACATCAACAGATCTAATAGAAGGAAATACTGCATTATTATTTATTACACGAGACCTCCTTGAAAGAGCTCACTGCGCAGTGGGCACTAACCTAAGTGCATCCTATTATTCATATCTTACATAAGTGAGTGACAATCGTCGATACATACTTCCATAGAGCTGAGGACACGAGGCCCTCCTGAAAGCGCCCTCGCAGTCTGCGCACGCGGCGGTCACTCCGCGCCACGCCGCCTATGCGTGCAATACACGTGGGAGATAAGGTTGCCACCGTATTACAAAAATCAACAAGCTGATGAGCTGGTCCTATTTGCAGAAGAAATGACTTTGTTCTTAAGTAAAGACTGTGACTGTGTAGTTAGCCTTTCAATAAAGTGGGCCGATATCCTGCATTACCTAAAGGTTGACTGGTAGAGAATGTTGTATACCATTAAGTCCGCCAATTGTACTCACCTGCGCAATAAAGTTTAAATAAATAAATATCCATAACCGCGAGGCGAGCATGCTGGACTTGGTTTTGCTATTTCTAAGGTTTCGAGTTCGATTCCCAATGTAGAAAAATAACTTTTCTGGGTCTGGGTGTTGTGGTACCGTCATTGTTTTTGATTTCTGTAACACAAGTGCTTTGGTTACTTACCATAGGATCAGAGCAATGTATGTGATGTTGTCCAATATAAAAATAAAAAAAACTTTATTAAGTTTATCATGTGCTGTAGCAGGCTTGCGGCATTGTATTCTGGCAGAAGATGTCTAGCAGCAGAATAACAGAAACTAAAAAAAATAACTTAAATAAAAAGTATGTAGTTACATTACTTACCGACAATACAGAGATTAGCAAGCTAAGGTGGCAGTGAGTGGCACATAGGACGCAGAACTGATAGCCGATGGGGCAGAAAGATTCTAGAATGGGGGCCACGTACCGGCAAGCGCAGCCAAGAACGTTCACCCACAAGGTGGAAAAACAATCTGGTAAAGGTTGCAGGTAGCCGCTAGATGCAGGCCGCTTCCAACCGGCTAATCTGGATGTCATTGGGGGAGGCATCTGTTCAGCAGTGGACGTCCTATGAAATGATGATGATGATGATGACTTACCTACTGACATTAATAATATATCTGTACATAAATTCTCGGGTATCTGTTCCTCCGTTATGATGTCAGAAGAACACAAACAAACCCACTTTAGTATTTAAAATTGTTTCATCATCATCATCATCATTTCAGGCACAGGACGTCCACTGCTGAACATAGGCCTCCCCCATTGACCTCCAGATTGGCCGGTTGGAAGCGGCCTGCATCCAACGTTTGTAAAATTGTTAAATACAATACGTTGTATAGTGTAAAATTGTTTGTTACGCCCTTTTTCAAGTGACATCGCGCCACGCTGTCTGCGCGTGGGCAGCACGTACACGTGGGAGATAAGGTTGCGTTAGTAATACTAATGCTAAACCAACAAAGGTTTGAGTGTGTACTATTATTATACTATAATGCTTGTAAGGATGGCGTGGTCTATGTGCTTAAGATTACAGATATAAAATAAGTGGTAGGTAATTAACTAACGAAGCGTGTAAGTACTTGGAAATCATTTTTTCTTTCTTTTTTTTTCGTTTGGTAATCAGCCACACTTGTGTTACAGAAATCAGAAACAACGATGATACCACAACAACCAGAGCCGAGAAAATATACATTGACCGACCGGGAATAAATCCCGGGACCTCATAGATAGCGACACCAGGTCCGGTATGCTCGTCTCTTGGCTACGGAGATCGTCCAACTCAATTGAGCACTACCTCAATAAATCATCATCCAGCTGGACAGAGTACAACGCCACATCAAGGGCTTCAAGCCGTTTCTTGTGCCGGCTTTCCAGAGCCTTGATTACTCATCTCTTAGTCATAGACGACCTCTTCAGACCTTGTAAATAAATTTAAATAAATTCATTTACATTTCAAAGACTTCAGTTTACATTTCAAGTGATTGACCATAAAAATGTAGGTACCAATCAGGAAAAAAAGCAATACTTGAAAACTATAAAGAATCGCAGAACACATACAATCACCCGATTCGGGTAGCCCACGACATGCCAGATATATTTTTTTTGGGACAGGTACCATATGTATCGAATTGACTACTCCATATATACCTAATATGTACTATTATATCCTTTAGCGTAGGGCGCCCTCCGACTAAGTTGGGCGATGATACACGCAGCTGCTTCTGGCAGTGGATGGACAAGAATAACCGAGGCTCAGGATTAGTGTCAAACATTGGGAGCCTTTATCCAGCAGTGAAGTAACGTGGGCTGAATGACATTCGATTTAGAAAATCAATTGTTTAGAATGCTTCTGTCGCGGTTACGTTTTAAAGATCACAAATACATCTTGTAATTAATAGGTTTACTGAAAATCATAGAACTCTTATGTGTCAAGTGTGAACCCTATTGCAATAATAGTTCTGCTTACATCGATCACGTAAATGTTTATATCGAAGCCGCACGAGAACGCACGCAGGAACTGACGGTACTATTCCACATGAGCCAAACAAAAACCTCTTTCTGTCTTCATTAATGTCATCATATTTTATAAATTACTAAGATCAATTAAAATTCTAGTATGAGGAAGTATGTCATTTATTATTTAGATCTTGGTCCTTTGATGAAAGTTAAATAAATAAATATATATTGTACAACATCATATACATTCATCTACACAAGATCATATATTCTCATCTTGACTCCCCTCACCTTCTATCACTTATTAACTTTAACACCAGGCCTAATCCTAGACATCCTGGTGCTTTTCAACTTCAAGAGTATTATTTTTATACTCTCACACCTCATTTTCCAACCCTATGGTTCGCATGTGCAGGCTGTATAACGACTTGACGTCTCGCAGTGCAGCTGATTTGGATGTCTTCGAGCATAATCGCATTAAATTTCGTCGACAAGTAATAATTGTACTCGGGTCGTCAAGATGCAACAATAACCAAGCCAAGTTAGTCACATAGCTCTCCGTCGAATTAATTTTCATGCAAATATAAATATTTACTGTTTTTTTCTTTCTCTCTTTATCTTTTTAATTTGTACGACTGTAGTGATCAAAATGGGTTGTTGTCCGAGTTTAAATTAGTATTTATGATTTCGGCTCGGTCATATCTTAATTTCTTTTAATGAACAAGTTTGTATACTACAAGTTATTAGCGATGCTTTATACTCTGTAACACCCAAACATTATCATGTAGTGTGTATACAATTTGGTTGTCATAGTCCTAAATAACTAACCATTTGTTGTAATACTAACCATCGATTGTCAACTGTCATATATCTATAATATAAAAATTAATCTCCATTTCCCTTGGTCATCGCATCACGCGTGAATGGATGGAGTAATTTCGCTAATAATTTTTTTGTTGTGTTACTTATTGCCAGGAGAAGGTTCAGAAAGAAAAAATTTAGAAAGTTGCGCAGAAAATCTTTTATGGATAAACTAAAGATCACGCGAACGAAGTCGGGGGAACAGCTAGTGCCAAATAAATAAAATAAAATAGCGAAAACATAGAATCTCTCATCGACTGGCACCGACTCCAAAAGTAACTGATTAGGTACTTAAGTGTTAAGATTATATGTAGCGTTTTAGTTTTTTGAAGTCAGTTTTTATTATTTTTTTTAAATTAACTTATTTCATCTATTTTAGTGATAAATCCTAATCAAAACAAATCTTACGAGTGCAAACATAATGTAACTGCTGAACACCGATTTCATTTCCTATTTTCCACCGTTAGGGGTAATTTTTTTTCGGAAAATGATTTTTTATAGTATCTTTGAAATAGAGGTTATTCATTTAAAAAAGAATCTACAAAATCGGTCCACATTTGGCAAAGATATTAGACTAAAATAAAAGATACTAAAATCAGTTGGCGTGGTATAGAGTTCATGCAATGTTTGATGATTTTCTTATAGGTCTCATCATCAGAATTTAACCAAATTTATATGGGACCATTCCGAAAGTATTACCTTTCAAACAAAAAAATAATTATTGAAATCGCTCAACGTAGTAACGAATGATCGCTGAATATACATAAAAAAAGGTTCCGACGAATTGAGAACCTCCTCCTTTTTTGAAGTCGGTTAAAAATAAAATACATTGCTGATTCTAAGTAGCCAAAGCACTTATGTTAAAGAAATCAGAAACAACGACGATACTAGAACACCCAGACCCGAAAGAATATAGAAAAAATAATTTCCTAAATTTACCCGACCGGGAATCGGGAAGGTTGTATTTGTAACATCTAAATAATCTAATGGAAAATAAGTCGTCTTGAAATAAGACATTTAAATGTTTTTCTAGTATCGACAATTTTACGTAATCAACGTTTCTAAATATCTACCTAGTAAAATTAGATTAGAAAATAACTTATTTTATAAGATTGGGCAAATCAGCACTAACATCAGTAGGTATTTTCCTAAAAATATGATAACCAATTGACGCAATGTATCGGTTATTAATATTAAACAATGAAAACCGTAACAATCTAATGTTTGTTTACGTAAAATACAACATATTTTATTCAACATTTTTCTTAATATGATAAAAACCAAAACACGTGTATAAATAAAAAAATAATCTTACACAAAAATTGTTAGAACTAGAATATAATAATATTTTTTTCAGTCCCTCCATCTTCTTTCAATAGCCCTAATTAAAATTAATTTGTCTTCAGCTGCAATAATTCCTGTACACATGCTGGGTATAATCTCTGATTACATTCCATGATGTAGTCAGAGATTGGATCCAGCAGTGTAACACTTTCAGGTTTGATTATTTGCGCTTAAAACGGCCTCTACGTGTTGGATCAGTATCCCCACGCAAGCCTTATAAAGGACCGGGTCACTTTTGGCCCGTGAACTCCTAGAGCGTACAAATAATAATAATAACTCACTATCCCTCATGACGAGAACCTTGTGAAGGCCGAGACCGAAAAGCAACGCAAGTCCTTGGACCTAGTACACGAGGTTACCGAAATGTGGGAAGTGGCGTCCACTGAAATCATACCAATTGTTATATCGGCAAACGGGTTAATCCCAGTCACATTAGGTGTACACCTGAAAAGACTGGGATTTGTCGGCGGCGCGCTTCCAGCAAAGACGCAGAAGGCGGTGGTGCTTGATACCGCCCGCATCGTCCGCCGATTTCTTTCTCTTTTGCCCTGATCCCGGCCAACTGTGCTATTGCCGGTCATTACCGCCCAAGAGGCGAGAGGTTTTTGGCCTAAAAAAATAATAATAATAAAAACATTTATTTCAGACCATCACGATCCATACAGTGCTGTGTTAGTTACAATATACTTAAAATCTCTTTTAGTATCAGTCAAAAAACCGGTTCCTGGATCAATGGCGATGAGTATTTAGTATCCAGTGTTTAAAGATCGAACACGATGACCTATCTTTGATAACCAACAGGATGCTGTTGGCGCTCTCCCGTGTCCTAGCAAGCATCGAAGCCGTTCGTTTACGAATGATAGCGTAAAAATCATCAATATACTTGTTATTTCTAAATATTTGATTATTTTATAATTTTGAATCAGTGAGGTATGGTCTTACTCATTTGATAAAGTCCTTCGGAACCCTAAAACTGAAGGCTATTATTATTAGGAAGACAGATAGGCGTAGTCGGGCGTTGATTCCTGCCTTGAACGAAAAGGGCCCAGGTTTATTACCCGGTCAGATGAAATTTGAATGATTTTTTTTTAATTAGATCGCGTCTGGGTGTGGTTGTTAGACCATAATAGTCTGACGCATATAATTTATTAATTTAATTAAAATGCTAAAAGGACAGAGTAGAAAACTCTTGAAGAAGTAACTTAGTAAAGTGTGAGAAATGAACAAGTTTTTTCTTCGTCTATCGCATGCTATATTATGTCTTTGGATAAGACATTTAAAAATATTGTAGGTGTGCAAAAAAGTCAAGTGCCTTCTGAAAGGAAGTTGAAAGAAAAACTATCACAGGTAAGATAGGCTTTACAAGTTTAGAGAGAAGAAAATTAATGATGTCGTTAATTAAGTAAAAGAGGTAGCAATTGCCGTATATTTTAATAGAGAAGTACGTGACCCTACAATGCGTGAGGCCCGACACGCACTTAGCCGGTTTTACAATTATTCATTTGTCATTTAGTTGTCTAAATTAGATAAGTCTTCTCTCAATATTAATTCAACTTTGAAGGTTGTCTGGAAGAGATCGCTTCCAGCGATAAGACCGCCTAAATTGTGCTATTCATTATGTATTTACTTTCCTGTGGTTTGTTTGTTTTGTGGGGTGTACAATAAAGAGTATCTATCTATCTATCTATAAGTGAGATCATGCTTTAAGCTCTCTTTAGAGAAGGGATACTCAAACAGTGGACTGCAATAGGCCGACATGATGATGATGACTGAAGTAGAAAAAAACTCTAAAAAAAATCTACGAAGGGCTAAGTCCTTAGTAGTAGTAACAATTTTCTTAAATGCTAGGTTTAGTAACGTTTTTGCAATAACTACTTTTCTTTAAATTTGGCATCGAGTAATCGATAATAATTTGACCTTGGAACTGAATTATACCCGTCTGTGTACTTGTGTGTTTGGCACATATTTTCTTATTTACATATTATTTATCAAACGCAGCTGGCAACACTGTGTATTTATAGTCGTTACGCAACATCGCCGCCCGGCACGTCCTTCACGGTATCTGTCTGTTGAAGTGTGTATAGATACAATTTATTTGCCCTTCCTTTATTGGCATGACGAATCTACATTACCGATGCAGTTGTGTATAATATATAATGTAAGTTATCATCGCCTCATTTAGTCTAAGACCTAACCCTGTTTCACGGATATAATAAGCACATAGCACGTAGAACTGACCGCCGATGGGGCAGAATGGATTTAGAATGGACGCTACGTATCAGAAATCATATCATAGAACGATCTACAAGATGGACAGACGACCTGGTAAAGGCTGCAGGAAGCCGCTGGATGCTGGTCACTTCTAACCGGCCAATCTGGAAGTCAATGGGGGATGCCTATGTTTAGTGAACGTTCTAAAATGATGATGATGTTTAAAACAGCAATTTACCGTTTCTTACTTTATTTACATCAGTATTATAGTGTCTTATTTTCATAGTTAACGTCCTTATAAGTATGTGGTTATTCTCTGCTACCACCAAAAGTCTCGTAAACTCTAAATCTCTTTTCCTTCCCAACCTCCACAGTTCTATTCATAATCCTTCACTGTTCAGTCTGTCCACCTATGGAATTCTTTACCCTTATCCGTTAGGCAGTCTGAGTCTCTTCCCATTCAATTAAGGCTAGGGTCAAAGCTTTTTTCCTACCGCGTTAATGCTGTGGCTACATGTTCCAGTTCGCGTATATAGTTGTATTTTATTTATGTATGTATATGTACGTATATTATATATTTATTTATTATTATTGTTTTGCTATGTGGTACCGTCGTTGTTTCTGATTTCTGTAACACAAGTGATTTGGCTACTTACCACAGGATCAGAGCAATGTATGTGATGTTGTCCAATATTTATTTATTTATTTATATTTATTTTTATGTATTAATTTATTTTTATTTTTCATTCTTTGTCTTACGCACTCTTTTGCTCTTGCACTTCGTTACCCCACTGTATTACAACTTAATTTCCTGCCCTAAGATTGTCTGGAAGAGATCGCTTTTGGCGATAAGGCCGCCTGATTGTACATAACTGTGTCTTGTTTGTAATAACCTTTAATGTATTTGTACAATAAAGTATCTATCTATCTATCTATCTACGACCACTTTCAGTCACTTGATCATTTCAAAATTCAGTTAATTTTAAATGATCAATCTATTATTATTTAATAGATGTTAAAAGCCGTATCAAAATCTATCAAAGAGTTTAATAAAGTATGCAGGATCGGTAGTAGAATACGAATTTCAAAGATTTCTTCGTGTCCTTGGCTGAAAATGGATTAAACTACCACAATGAGTCATAGTCATAACTAACAGCATTGCACGACTTTAAAATAAAAGCGAATTTATTAAGTATTTAATTTAATGTTTTTATGTTTGTAGCCAATTTAATTTCTTAGCCTCTGAGTCATCGACAACTTGCCTTCACTTTCTCCGCTTCTTTTATAAGTAATATCAGTCCAGCACCGAATTATCATGAACGCTAAACTGTTTTTAAATTTTTTTGGGTTCCGCATCTGAAAAGAAACCCTTATAGGACTTATCATCGGAGAGGATTGAAAATACCTGCCACGCTTGGCAGGCGGGTTAGCGAGCGCAGTTTTATAACATTTCTCACGCAGACGCTGCTGCCGGTCTCATACTACAGGAATTAGTGGCCTCTTACGACACGCCTCCAGGACGCAACAGAAGTATTGGCGGTGGGAAAGTGTATTCTTTACGGCTCTCCCTACCCGGCACGCATATTACAACACAGTTACAAGTTAACCTAATAAAAGCAACAAAAAAGTTTGAAAATTTCTAGCAAATGTTATCAAACTGATCAATCCTGAATAAATAGCAAATCTAGAGGTACCTATGACCACGGCTAGTAAATTACTCACTACACCTTAATTTTTTCCTCATATCGTATTTTTTAAACACTTTCTGTAAGCAATTATGTAAACAATCAGCAGATAATCCACAATCTTACCGCATTGTGTATTTTGGGTGTTTACGCCAACATTATCCTTATCAAGGCGTCCTTCATCGGTTTCTGTGCAAATAAATGTATTGAAAACAAGTTTTATCGCCAAGGCCAGAACTGTGTTTGTTATTCTAAATGTGGAAACTGCGAATGCATGGAAATAATCGGGTTCCGTATTAATGTTTTTCACTATACTTACATTATTGGAGTAAACTACAAGGAAATTGCGTTGGCTAATAAATAGGTAGGAAGTCTTTATTTCACACCAACAAGTTGACGTTTACAGAAAGGTTTAATAGACTTTTCTTCTACAAGATGTACAAGAGAATAGCACACTTCTTGAAACTGCTTGTTCAGCTGATCATATACAACCACTTTTACTATGGGAGCAACATCTAAAACGTGTTTTTTTTAGATACTCCATACATCATCAAGGTAGCGAATAAGTTTGTATGGAGCATCTAAAATTTATTTATTTATTTCGGTGTTGCTTCCATAGACAAAGTTGTTGTATTTGAGCAGCTGATCATGTATTGTCTTAAGGAGTGTCCTATTCTTCTGTACACTTTGTATAATATCACATTATGTTCTTGAAAAGTAAATGTTATATAGGTTGGCCAGAAAAGTGACGTCCAAATATTTTTTTAGGTGCCCCGTGTTGAGAGGTATCTGAATCATCACTATGTATATTTTACAATTTTTCGTAGTTTTCGAGTTACGATTTTTTTAAATCTGGCCAGCCTGTATATTATGCACTCAATGCAGAGAACGAAAAAATACTTAGTCTACCAAATAAACTTTTGTATTCTGTAAGCCGTGTGTTGTGCAAAATAATTAAGTACATTTATGTAGCACTGGGTTTGCAAGTAATCTGCTAGCAAAAGACATGTAGTTAAAACGTTTTGAATAGTTAAATAACTTTGTCTAGACCCTCCGAAGGAGTCGCTCCCAAGGCTTTCCCTCTCCCAATCCTCTGCATTTTGCAGAGCTTGAACATTCATCCTTCGACAGACATTGCACCAGCTGCATGAAGTGTTCATCATTTCAGCGATGAACGTCACTGCTGAACACGTGCTTTCCCCAATGACTTTCATCGGGGGGGATTGCCAATATTCGGCACGCTTGGCAAGCGGGTTAGCGAGCGGAGGTTTTTATAACATTTCGCAGGCAGACGCACGCTCTTACAACACGCCTCCTGTTGGCGGTGGAGAAGTGTATTCTTTACTTACGGCACATAAGGTCTTGTTAACAAACAATTCTAAAGGTTTATCAATCCATCACTGAACTCTAAAGAATAAATCTATTTACTCACGTAATGCGAAGTACACTCCGCCACATTTAATCTTACAAGCGATTACGCGTGGCGTCTAAAACGTTTGGTCTCAGTATTGACCAGATAAATATAACTTCTGGGCGGTTTGTTGAGTTAAGTACACACTTCTTTAGGTTAAAATATTAAACGCAATGAAACCAACAATACAATAAAACAATTTATTTCTGCAAATAGGCCTAAATTAAGCTCTTTTTTACACGTCTCAATTATTTTTTAACCCTACCACTCCTTCTGGCCAAGATTTTAGGCTAGCGCTGAGAAGAATCAGCGCAAGAAACTCCGCAGTATATTTAGTAACAGTTATACTTAGACAAAATGTATAAATATCAGATCGAATCATTTATTTGTGAAAATGTAGGTAACAATAAAGTGACAAACATATGCATTCAAAAGTTATAGTTTTCAATGCCTTTTTATATTTCAAGTATTTAATGCTTATGACACTGAAAATTAAAAACGGAGGAGAGACGACTAAAAGAAACGTCCTTTAGAAGGTCATAGATTTGTTTGAATCCTATGGAAGATATTCCACAATAGGCGCTTAGAAACTCACTCCTTAGAGTATAAAAGCAGATGACGAACGCAAAGATAGGACTCCCTCAGGGAAGTATACTAGCACCGTTATTGTTCAGTATCTACACCATGACTTAACCCTTATCTAACAATTCGAGTGATTGAGAGAATCTTGAAAAAGGCTACAAAACATCCGAAGTAGAGTTTCCCATTCAAATCTATCAATTTACACATACAGTTGGTAACCAACGTGTAACTAAGTAATAATTTCATTTAATTCAATTAGAACACAAATTAACAACACCAAACGAATGAATGAATCCTTTTACGTTGGCTACAAAAGGAAATTTTAATGTGTTTTTATCAACCACACGATAATTATCCGTTTCCACTTGATAAATAATAGTTAGCCAATAGAAAAAAAACATGTTTTGCTCTTGTTATTGTAATGAAATTCAGCACAACAGAAATTAATACAGTAGAGTCACTAAACAATAAATGTGAAAAATAAGTAAGTCAGTGTTAACGTATCACTGGCTGGACAGAGGCCTCATCGGGACTTTGAGGTAATCTGCAGACCCATTGCAGTGCAAATCGGTAAACAGTCTGTAAGTCAAAGATTCTGACTAGGCTTAACGACTTATATTAAACTAATTTGTAATGTATTATCAAAAATAAAATCTTCTTCTTCATCATCATCTATACGGCCAATCCCGGTTGCGTCCAAAGCCATTGCTTTGGAGCCCAGGGTCCACTTCCCTTGATTTACTCCTCCACTTCGCATGGTTGTGAGATCATTGGCACGCATGTTATATCAAAAATGAAATATTAGTTGGAATTATCTTAAAAGTCCCTTCTGAAGCATGGCGATGCTTGTGATTAATGTCACTAAACATGATATACATTGTCAGCCATTTACTCACAACTGATGTAATAATAGGACTTTAGAGCACTGAGATGGCAGTTTAGTGTTTGTTAAAATAATATAATAATGATAATTATCTGCAAAAAATGCTCTAAATGAATGACTTTCTTGATTGAAATGGGCATTACCTACTGGTCCTGTGTTATGTGAGCAGTCGTGAATCACTTCTGGCATAAACAACATTATAAACCATGGTTGGCTGAGTCATAGCGCATTATATCATTAGTGTAACAGTTATATAAATTATATTATTAATAAAATAGCTTCTATAATTAGACTGTTTGGTTCTGTTTTTACGTGTTGATTTGAAATGTATCGCACATTTTTATGCCGTTATCAGTAAGATAATACTAGACAGTATTTTATTGTCTTCTCTGGTACGTGATTCTCTATCTTTTTATACAAATGTGCAAAAAAAATTTTTCTAATTAGTAAATAAATATTTTTATATTGTCAAGTATGAATCTTATTAATTAACAAAAATAGAGTTAATTAGATGTTTTTAGCAAAGCTAATGAAGGAAAACGAGTTTGGTAAGCAGTATTATTTAGTCTTGATCGCTCTTCTTTCACGTTAACATTATTATTGTCAAAACTAATGTTGAAAATTTAAACTAAAGGTAAAGGTAAAGGTTCGCAAATAAGTATTCTTATTTGTAAGAATAAGAATACTTATATTTGCGAAAACAAAAGGTAAAGGAAAAGTTTTTTTGTGATTTCTAATATTTCTAGTATTGTAACCTTTGTTGGTCTGATATACTTTTAAATAAACGTTGAAAGAACGAAAGTTTTGAGAAGAAACAGGATAGATTGACATCATAAAAGTTTTCGAATGTATTTCTTTTTTTCGAGCTTTAATTTTTTTCAGTAATCTATAAATACCTACTGGTTAAAATATATCCAAAAGTTGGAGTTAGTCTTCTAAGAACGTTTCCTTGTAGATGGTTTTGTTAAATCACTGCCCCATTTCACGTTTACACGTGGCATTTTAAATGACTATGTAAGTAGCAACGCTCCAAGGTCGCTAATATTGAGCAAATATGGCGTCTAATCGCAAAGCTTCCCTGTTACAGCTGACCTTGGAGCTTATTTGCATTGATAACGAGCCGATAAGTTTCGCACATGGTTCCATTGTTTGCATAAGGCCAGATAGCACTGTTTCTCAAACTGTAGTTCCCCAAAATTGATCAATAATTCTTCATAATCACCATAAGCAAGTATAGAAGTTAAACCCCACCGATATCGCGCTGCAGATCTACTCGTGATATGTTATATTCTTATTTCTTATCTTATTAATTTCTTACTCTCTTGAATTAAAGATGAAGTAATTGGTGTAATTGCTCAAACAATTTATATCATCATTGTTATTTTTCTCAGCTCAAGGCATTTTTTCAAAAACCTTTCAGGGATATTGTTGAGAATTCAATCTAGACCAAACTAGACCTAACAGACAGCTAACGCGCATTTGCCGGACCACATACGGAAAATGACAACTGCGTTGTAAACACTACTTACTAACAGTGTGATGCTGCAAACGCCTTAACCGAAAGATCCCTTTAATGGTCTCCATAAGTTTGTAAGAATTGATCAGCAAATAAATAAGGTACGTCCTTGTCACATTGGCTTAGTTGGGTCGTAACAGCAAAATGTTGAGAGCCACTGCCTTTACTCGTATATTTGAGTAAACTCAGACTGCCGGCAACATAGTATGTTCACAATGTGTTTTGCAGATTATGCAATCGCGTATCGACAGATGTGACCCAATTTCGGTATACGCCGGGTTCGTTGCGATATAACTCGTGTTCAAAACTCTTGTAGTTATTAACCTATTAACTCACGGGTGTATAATATTCTGAACAATAATTTGAATTAGAGGGGGTAAAGGAAACCTTAATTAGAGCAATCGAGTGAGATAAACCCCTAGGTGTGGCGCGTAAATAAGAACAGGGTCCTTGTTCCAACTTCCAATTCTATTTGGAACTTAAAAGACATTTGTTGATTTGGTAGTGACTGAAAGTAACATAGAATTACTACGAAAACAATAGTTTGCCAATCGGGGTGACCCGTTTAGTTGTGCATTTATCATCAATATACTTTATTTGTTAATTTTCGATTGCATAAATGTAAAAAAATACTTAGGCCCTCTGACAGAACACTCTGTCTGTGAGCAACGTGACAACACTGAAGTTAGAAGACAGTCCTCTAAGCTGATTGCGGTAGCAGTAGTTTTAAATAAATAATAAATATTGGAAGACATCAAATAATGATAAGTAGCTAAAGGACTTGTGTTACAGAAATCAGAAACAACGACGGTACCACAACACTCAGACCCGAGACAATATAGAAAAGTTATTTTTCTATATTGACCGGCCGGGAATCGAACCTGGAACCTCAGAGATAGCGACACCAAGTCCGGTATGCTCGCCTCCCGGCTATGGAGGTCGTCAAAGCACAAGTAATTGAAGCGTCATTTGGCTAATTCTCACCTCACTTCATTTACTTCTCATACAACAATAAAAAATGTCATTGAAACAGGGTATTTGTCCATACAATACCACACCTTATCATCTCTCAATGTCTAACAAGCTGAATAAATATTTGCATCTTATACAACGTAAGTAGTTTTTGCATTTATTGGCCGATCGATTCACAACGATATCTTAATGACCATCTCAAACACATGCGAACTTGTGAAGTACCTCTTCATACATTGTCTATGACTATAAAATAATAATTAGTGCTGTGACTGCTTCAGAGGAACAACCCCGCAGCCTATTGACAATCCCGGAAACCGGGATTATTAAAAATATGTTGCCGATTGTTGTGAATGAAAAGTTTTCGCCTATATACTAAAACCACAATATTTTAATGCCTCTTTTTTGCCTGCCTACGAGGCATGGCAACATCAATTTGGCCATGGGATATAATTGTTTGGACTATAAATCATACTCACTTTAGGCATGACAGGCGCCTAGTATTCATTTAATTTTCAATTGCAAATTAAAGTCGTAATGCATTGTCGTCCATCATAATATTAAACTTTATAAACCAAAAAATATCTGGAACAAATTCAAAATCACATTGATTTGGTTATTAAACTTCTGTAACTAAACATATGGTTATGCAATAACGAATTGAATTGAATTGAACACAAAAAAAAGTATTTCAAAACTAGACTTATTTGAAAGTGTTGCCGCTGACTGAGTGGGAAGAGTAAACGTCTCTTTGCACCTAATTGAATAATGCATCATTTTTAAGTAGTTTAAGTTTTTTATAATGTTGCATGCTTACAAGGTAAGATGTAGCTGATCCAAAACTATTTTGTAGACCTCTATATGTACCTATATTCTGCAAAAAAAAAATTGAATTTGAATATAGTAAATTTTTGGAACCTGCCCCTATCCCTGGTATCCCCAAACTTAAAAATAAGACAAAACTTAATAGCTTTAGGTCATGTAATAACATATAGGCCATAGTTCATTACACAAAGTATTATGCTAAATCAGCATAACATTTAATCCCGCTTAACCGTAAATTAATCCCGGGTTTACGGGATGCCTGTGTACACATTGGAAGCCCTATTTTCGATAATAGGCTTTAAATAGAAATGTGCTAGACTTATGTAAGACTCTCAACTAGTCTCGATGACAGCCCTTGTGTCTAAGAGCTCAAGTTTTCACCTCACAAATAGACGGAGTGAATGATAACTTAGAACTATTTCGAATTTGGATTGTATTGTGTAATATAATAAAAATAGGCTCTTATTCAGAGTTAATGATCTTTAATTTGTTCTGTTGCTTAATGAAACTGTTGGTGAAGAGAAACTGGAGATAGAGCTCAATTGAAGATGCTAGAAGAACAATATGTCAATAGGCATACTGATTTAAGAGACATAAAGATAGTGGGGACGTAAGAAAACGTCAATTTATCTAGAAAGAGGCTTTATTACCATACCTCTTGACAAGCAACACTGACGCAATTCCCTCAGCGAGAAAATCCTAATGTAGTCTTCAGGTGTATAGTGGTCCTGTTGAGAGAGGACGACACCGACGCGGTCCTCTATACAGATTTTGGTCTATAGGCAAATTGCTTCTTTAGCATCTTCCATTGAGTTATTGTTGGTCGCTTCCAATCAGCCAATCTGGATATCACTGAAGTAGGCCTCAGCAGTGGACTTCCTGTGGCTGAAATGATGATAATTGAGTTGTACCTCGAGTTACTCGTCTCCATTAATAAGGCATCGCAATAAATTTTTAAATCATCTTCTTATCTCCAATCTACCTCTGTTTCGAATAAATAAGATTATCAAACATCTTAATTTTATATTCATTTAAATTGCCTTGCAGACGACTTAAATTTGTATTAAATGCCTACATAATTGTTAACTATTATTATATGACATACGTTTGAACGTTTTATAGTGGCATGGCATACAATTATTGTAAGTCGTGATAAAACGGCTTCCATCTTTTTATGGCTTCTAATGTTGAATTCTTCTTCACTATATTTTATTGGTTTAGTAAATGTATGTAATAACTATAAAATTTCTGGAAAACGGATTTGTTGCCTAGAAGTTTTATTATTACACTCGTTTTTGCTTGCAAGTAAATACGCTACACTAACATTAAAAACTATAATGTATAAAAAATATTTTTTGGAATCAATATAGTAACCTCACATTTCCGAAAAAGCCTCTCTAAATCTACACATTTAAGACTAAATCCAAGTCAATAGACATTTATTAAACAAGTCCAAGGTTTCGAACAAAGAAAATGTCTCCCCGTAGATTAATATCGCCAAGCTCTCGCAATAGCGGGGCTTTTGCGAGCTTTTCTAAGGGAGAAACAATATCGTGCATTAGGAGTTCGTGGAACAAAAAGCCTAACTCTATAAACGGTTGAAAGCTTCCAGTGGACGCCTTCGGAGCTTTAGCGGACGCATTAGCAACTGCGGGCCTAATTATAATTTACGTAACTAATTTTGAGAATCAATACGTAAATTTTATTTAAAAAATTAAAATTGACTTCAGCACACTAAGAAGCTGAAAATAATATTAACACATAAGTACTTAATCAGTTACTTTTGAAGTTGGTGCAACGAAAACATTCAAACTCTGATCAGCTCGTAAATTTCAATAAAACTTATATGGGGCCACCTCGGAAGATGACCTACCAAATAAAAAAGGAATTATCAAAATCGATCATAATTGGCGGAGTAATCGCGTAACATACATACAAAAAAACAGACTCCTCCTTTTTTTAAGTCGGTTGAAAACGTCACACATAATAGTCACAGTATTTAATCGGATCTTAGGACATTTAGTAGGCCGTAGTGCAGGCAGTTGGGATCACGGTGCAACCACTCATCGCCTGCCCTGTTCCTAAGTCATTTGGGGTTGTCGCCGTATGTTTTTCTCTTCCTTGCAATCCAGCCACTCGTCATCGATTCATTTACTTTCTTTTCTTCTATCCATCTCTTCTTAGGCCGTCCTCTTTGACATAATTTTAACTCTTTGAATAGAGGTCTACAAGATGTTAATGGAACTACATTACAAATTGCTCTAATACATTGCTTCTGAGCTCTAAGGGCACAATTTATGTGACATGAGTTTCCCCAGAGAAGAATCCCGTAGCGAAGCATAGACCCGTAGCGTAGCCATGATACGCTTGAATGGCAACATCTCTACTACTTACTTTTGTTAGTCGCCATAATGCATATGAGAAGCTGTTTATTTTCTTACAAGCTTTAGTGATATGAGCTTCCCAAGTGCATTTATCGTCCAAAACAATCCCTAGAAATGGAGTTTGATGAGATTCATTGATAGTATGATTTTCGTATGTTACGTTTAATTTACGTTTTTTACCATTTTATTTATGAATTGCATGTATGTTGTCTTTGTCCAATTTACTTTTAAATTATCTATTATTATATACTATAATAATCTTCTTAGGTCTACCTCTGCACCCATCATCATTCCCATCACTCTCCTCGTTACGTGCTCCTCTTCCCTTCTCATCACATGTCCGGACCAAGAAAACAGTATTAGGAAATCTAAGTCCAAATTTGATTTTAAGAAAGCTCTACGCATTCACATTAAACGTCGCTGATCTAATAATTTACCTACCATTTGCTCTGTGAACTATATTATGTATGTTTATGTATATGTATATAATTGATAATCATTTAAATTTATTCCTATTTATTAAGTATGTAATGTTAGCGTGTATATTTTTTTTTTCTTGCTGCACCGCCTGTATTGACCACCTGGTAAAGAATTCTTCTTGGCATTAAGTCCGCTATTTGTACAATTATTTTTAAATGTGCAATAAAGTATAAATAAATCAATAAATAAATTTAAAAAAGTGTATGTTTTGAGACGTCTGCAGAAAGTGCTCTTGCTCTTAGTCTTAGCATAGAGAAAGGAATACAAATACAAGACACAAAATTAATTTCTTTTCATCTTTTCTGTTACAAGCGCCACATTCGTACTTCCTCTACTATATTCATTTCGTCCATTCTATCGCACCACATACCCACATTCTCATCCTCATTTCCAGTGGCCCAGCATTCAGATTCATATAGTAAAACAGATGTTATAATGGTTTTGTAAATTTTGGGGCATCCGTAAGTGGTAAGTTGTCGCTGTAACCTGTAGCCATTTCATTGAATACTCTCTTCCACGGTTTGACTACCGATTAAAATGATCTCTTTCTAGTTCATACGCGGAAATGTATTGTATTGTGTTTTTTAGGAAATCCTGAGTTGATTTTTTCTAGTCTGCAGCTCTTTATAGATTTTTTTTTCTTTATCTGCTTAGTTTTTTTTTTGATTGGACAACGTCACAAACATTGCTCTGATCCTATGATAAGTAGCTTAAGCACTTGTGTTACAGAAATCAGACACCACCACAACACCCAGACCCGAGACAATATAGATTGTTTTTTTTCTACATTGACCGACCGGGAATCGAACCCGGGACCTCAGAGACAGCGTCACCAAGTCCGGTATGCTCGCCTCTCGACTATATACAGCTATAAACAGATATTTACGCCTCTCCACCACTCTGCTTTCGTCTCGAAATCGTTTACAATCAGGGCTACACGACTGTGGAACTTGCTTCCCCTTGATGTTAAGAAATCGGAATCAAAACTATCTTTTAAAAATAAACTCCATAAATATTTCAATACATAATTGCAATATTTATTTATTCATTTATTTATAGTACGTACGTTTATTTAGTCATTATATTAGTAGTATATGTATATATATTGTGCATTGATTTTATTTATATAGGTAATTATTTGTATCATATTAAGCTTACCACGTAATTTGTTAATGTAAGGTAATTCTTATATCGGACCTTTACCGCACCCATTACTTGTTTTTCTGCATGACCCTAAGGTTGGCTGGCAGAGAATGCTTTTAGCATTAATTCCACCTATTGTACACTTTTTAAAGTTTTGTGCAATAAAGTTTTTAAATAAAATAAAAATATTCATATACTTCACCATATTTTGTCCAGCGGTGTCCAGGTTGGCAGCCCAAAATATCTAATGAATTGCTATAAGGACTGGTGATCGGTCCCCATTACGATTAAATGTACGTTTTCGCTAAAACAATGGAACACTGTAGTTAAGATTCCCGTTCTGCTAAAACGCTACAATGTAAAGAGTAAGGCCTTCTATTTTATAGTCTTATACTGTTAATACTGTAGCTAGCTGACTTAGAGTGCCATTTTAACCGACTTAAAAAAAAGAGGAGGTTCTCAATTCGTCGATCTATAAGAAAAGAATTACATTGCATGAACTCCATACTACGACAACTGATTTTTGTATCTATATTACCCAATATCTTTGACAACTGTGAACCGATTTTGATGATTCTTTTTTTATTGAATAGCTTATACTTCAAAAATACAATAATAAAAATTTGCGGATTTTTTTTTGCCCCTAAGAGTGCAATAATAGGAAATGAAATCGGTGTTTAGCATTAAAAATTTTTTTGCACTCTTAAGATCTGTTTTGATTAGGATTTATCACTAAAAATAGATAAAATAAGTTAATTTTATAAATAAAATAAAACCGACTTCAAAAAACGAAAAAGCTAAAAATAATCTTAACACGGAGTCTGTGCCAGCCAATGAGAGATTCAATGTTTTTGTTCTCCAAAAGTAAGTGATTAGGTACCTTACGTGTTAAGATTATTTTTAGCTTTTTAGATTTTTCAAGTCGTTTTTTTTTATAGTTACCTCAAATCATATCCGTAACTTAGACCTTTCAAAGAGTAACGAACGAGTAAAAGAGAAGAGTAGAGTTGACTTAGCGAATGAATAATTTGCTATGCCCAAGCAGGAAGCGTTAACTATTACACTATCGAATTAGTATGGAACGGTTCAGAAATATTTATAGTATTGCTTGCTGTCTTTATTCTACTACCGCCTGCAGGCTTTAGCCCAGTGGCTCGTCGAACAGACGATCTACGTTGGTCTGACGAGCTGCTGGGCATAATTTGCCGTTCATCATAATTACTATCCTTGTAAAGTATCATCATGAAATAATGACTGTTATGAATTATACATAAAAAACCTGCTAAGTCTTAGTAAGTAATAGTGGGCTATTTTTTACAAATCATATAAAGTATTATAATACTTAATGATAGTTATTTCCATTATAATGAAACAGATCTAAGACACAACGTATAATAATTACGATTTTTCTGCGGGAGTAACGAGTACAAATTGATACTAATATAGCTTAAAAAATATACGTGTGTGTCTGTGTGTTGCATGTTGTATATGCACTCAAGAAGTGCTATAAAAGGGACTGGTGGACTAGTTAGCTATTGCCACTACTCGTCCACTCGAAATGGGGGTTGACTTAATGAAAACCGCTTTACGTCACGTACGTTTCTATCAGTAAAATTATTTTAGGAATAACGAGATTCTACACTATTTTGTATGGCACAATGACCTGTGCCCGCACAACCTGCGATTTTTTACAAAGTGAACGGAATATCTTAGGCTAAAATAGGCGCTTGTTTGTCTAGACACTAGGACCAGACTTTCAGTTAGCCTCAAAACGACCCAATTAGTTCCAGTTACGAAAACAAACTGTTTAAAAAATATACAAGTAATGTTCCGCAAAAAGAGTTTGTAGAAGATTCTAGAAAATTGAAGTCTATTTATGAAATTATAGACTAAAACAGACACTCTTAGATGATAAAGAAACAAAAAAAAATGTTTTATTTAAAATATGACATTGTTATAAAATGTAAGACAAAAATATTTTCAAGTGCCCTTACCCAAAAAATCCGGATAGTAAGTTAGTTGCAATTATATTCAAGCTATAAACAGGACAAAGATACGTTATTAATGCTTGTTCGGCTCTATTTGCCTCTCCTTCATGCTTCAGTGCCGCTCGGGATGAGTACCCACTACCTGGTGACCTGGCAGGCCTTGGCACACAGCCTAGGCGTTTGCAGTAGATTTATTAATACTACCATTACACAAATCAGGTGACAATAGCTTAGTCAATAATTATAGACCTATTTCTATTATTCCAGTCTTTGCTAAAATTATTGAATCACTATTGTACCCGGTAATCTCGCACCAATTCAAGCAATTAATTATACCCGAAAAACACGGCTTTGTAAAAGCCCGGTCAACCACCACTAACTTAGTGTCTTTTGTCGAGGATCTAATTTAGGTTATCGATCGTGGTGACACTGTAGACACCATATACACAGATTTTAGTAAAGCGTTCGATAAGGTAAACGACGAGATCTTGTTGCACAAACTAGAGGGCGTTGGAGTATCCGGATCACTTTTGAATTGGTGTCAGTCATACCTAGCCAACAGAACATCAGTCGTTGTTGTGAGCGGTTATTCATCGTTTCCGTTTTTAGCACCTTCATGCGTCCCCCAAGGTTCCTACTTGGGTCCTTTGTTTTTATTAATGACATCATCGAGTGCTTTCGTAACTCCAAGTGTTATCTTTTTTCCGACGATTTAAATATATTTCGCTCTATTCACACGACAGCTGATTCGGCGCTGCTTCAAAATGATTTAAATGATTTGAATGCTTGGTGTATGAATAACGGCATGTGCCTAAACTCGGATAAGTGCTTTGCTGTAAGGTTCACTAGGAGGAAAAAGTTTGTCCCTACTGCATATTTACTCAACGGGAATCTGTTGTCTGAGGTGGACCATGCGCGTGACCTGGGTGTCATTCTTGACAACAAATTACGCTTACATAAGCACAAAGACCATATCGCGAATGCGAGCTTTAAGATGCTAGGCTTTGTTTTACGAAACGGTAAAGAATTTAAAAATCCGACTTCAAAAATAAACATTTACTCAGCCTTGGTACGTAGCAAGTTAGAATACTGCAGTGTCATATGGAACCCCTACTATGATGTGTACCGGAAAAGACTAGAAAGAATTCAAAAGCGTTTCCTTTTCCTTTCCGTCGTATAGTTGTAATTTGGCCCGAAAACTTCCAAGCTATTTCGACAGATTAAAACATTTCAAACTCCAGTCTTTATAAGTTCGAAGAAATCTGATGGACAACCTGTTTCTACATAAGTTGGTGAATGCTGTCCTTGATGCGCCTAACCTTCTATTGAATATCAACATTCGTGCTCCTTCACGAGGTATTCGACTAGCCTCTTACACACCCTTCGTTGGAAGGACGTCCTATTCGCATCAGGGACGCTATGCACCGCTTAATAGGCTCGTTATGGGATACAATAAATTACATAAAAATATAGCTAATAGCAAGAGTTCTCTGCACAATTCATCAAATAAATGACATTGATATATTCTCAAGCGATTTTACAAGATTCCGCAAGAATTTGATGTATTTGGATTAACTGTTCTTCTGCTGTTTTTCTCTTTAATAATGCACAATAATATGCTACTTTTAAAAATAAATGATGTTATACTAATATTAATAATTTAGATAATTAACTATCACAAAATATTTAAATCTACTTAAATGCTACGTTAATTCAATTACTTTTGTGTAATACCTATAATTAAGATAGCACTTAGCTTGATATATTAGCATATATAGTTAATGTTGTCTAAAATAGTGTATGTCTTGTTGGTGTTAATATATAAATAAAATAAATAAATAAAAATAAATTACAATTTTAGGTCACGTGTTCGTACATTACTATTGTTGGTCACAATCAATCTATAGCTCAAGTTTGATTTTGAATGTGTTTATTTTAATAATTAGAATTTCAGTATCTATGATTGTGTATACTTAAGCGAGCCCTGACTAGAAACGTGACAAGCGCTTTGAGGCAGTGAGAGACAATGTAGGTATCGAACACCTACGTCAAACAAATATCTCTTCTTCTCGTGTCGAAGGGAACTAAATATTTCTGTAAGACCAATACTCGTCCACGCGTAAAGCATCTTCAGTTGGGCGCAGTACGTCTTTGCGTGAGCAGGACACATTTAAAGAGATGGGCCATAGGTTGTAGGGAAGCACCGGACTCCCTCCCACCTGCACAAGTCCGCAGCCTGTTGAGAGTTTTTCAAGTCAGCCACGGCAAATCTGTCATCATTTCAGCCATAAGACGTCCACTGCCAAACAAAGGCCTCCCCCAATGACTTATCATCGGGGAGATTGCCAATACTCGCCACGCTTGGCAGGCGGGTTGGCGAGCGCAGTTTTTTATAAGATTTCGCACGAAGACGCTGCTGCCCTTCTCGTGCTACAGGAATTAGTCGTCTCTTACGACTCGCCTCCTGTTGGCGGTTGAGAAGTGTATTCTTCACGGCCGTCCCCACACGGCAAATCTGCAATCATCACTAAAAAAATTGTTTATTGACATTGCCTACTATTTTTTTTAGATTTAAACTTCTAATGAAGCGCTATTAAAGTCACCTAGTATAAAAAAAAAACACTTGTTTCTACTTAATAAATGCACTGTTTTTTCTACTCTGTGGTCAACCTCACAACCACTGGGACATGTGGCACTTGTTTGGTCTGTGGAGTGCGACAAGCGTCGGGGACTGTTTGCTTTACTCGATGTGGATTATGGGGATACTGTAGGGTATTGATCATAGTTGAGTGCGCTTGAGATGTAGGCACGGCACGGAAAGGGTAGAATCTACTCGAATATAAGTGTCTTTGTGACGTTCTTAATAAGAATCATTGAAACTAAAACACAGGCTTCTGAAATGAAATGTAAATTATTTATTTGCCCAAAAAATAGTGATACATAGATACCGTTATAGTACTATTGAAGACCTCATGTTCATGAAGCGACTCAATACTTTATATTTAATAAACAGTTTCAAGACAATTACACACCGTTTTCACGGTAGATTTAAACAAAGAAGTTCAATTGATGTTTACAGAAAGATGCCCAGTTTAGGCGGTCTTATCACTGAAAGCCATATCGATCAGAAAACCTTTAGGAAGAGTACAGATGAGAATGGTCTCTAAATAAGGAATTCATATCTTTGTCTTACGAAGTAGCATGTAATGAATTTTGCCCGGGGCTCCTCTCAGCACAGAGCATCGGTGAACTGTCCTCCAGTCACTATTTTTAGGGTACCGTACCTCAAAAGGAAAAAATGGAACACTTTTTTGTCTGTCTGTCTATCTGTCCGTATTTCTGTTAGGACCCTTTATCTCGGGAACGCGTTAAGGTATCGAGTTGAAATTAAAAACATATATTCAGGTTAACAGTTCCTTGAAGCTGTGAAAAAATCAAACTTCTAAGTTAACGTAAAAAAAGATACGGTCGTTTATGCAGCAAAAAACGAATAATAAACAAATTTATAATTATAATAAGTATAATTCTCAAAGGAATCAAAATTTATAGGGTACTTTCCGTTGACTTAGAACTATGAAATTTGGCAAGTAATATCGTCTTATACTACAAATTTAAAATCAAATTCAAATTCAATCGTTTATTTGCGAGAATACATCATACATTCAATTTTATAATGCAGAACTTACTAACTTTGTCCATATTCAGCCTGCATGCAGGCGTGCAAATACAAAGGTAACAAGTACAAAGGAAACCTGAAAACTTTATTTTTGTAATTAAATCTTGTAATTATTTTGTAATTAAACTACGATCTCGATTCCTGAACTATGAATGACTAGCTGTTGCCCGCGACTTCGTTCGCATGGTCCTTAGTTTATTCATAAAGGATTTCTTGCGCGACATTCTTATTTTTTTTCTGTAAGAACCTTCTCCTGATAATAATTAACACAACAAAATAGAATTAGCGAAATCGGTTCAGCTGCTCTCGAGATTTGCGCCATTGCGCAATTTGCGCGCGAGCCATACATTCAGCGATTCATTTTTATATTATAGATATGTACAAATATGTACTGAACCCTCGGTAGGAAAGTCCAACTCGCACTTATCCGTTTTTTATTTATAATTTCCTCACAAACGTGTTCAATTACCGAACTCAGTCAAAAAGAAACAACAATATCCGATGCGGGAGACATCCGTCACTCCGCCCGCCCCAGTTACCAGGGCGGCTGACGTCAACGCCCGCCCAAGGGCGGAGGTCCGGGCCTCAAGCCTGTTGCTAGGTTCAGTGTACCTGGTATTGATCTAGCCGGATATAGGCCGGGCCTGCTTCGGGGAAAATGAGATGGGTCTGAGGAAACCTTATTTAGGGCTCGTGAAATTAATATAGACATTGAGAAGTTTAATAGAATGCTTAAAACAGTCGTGTTCCTTTACGATGGCCCACTTAGAAACAACAGAAAATGTTTCTACTCGTATTACTAGTAATAAGTATTCCTAGTATGTACTGTAATAATCTAAGGCCTAAGGCATCGTTCAAATCAGCGTATTGTCCGCCGGCCGACTGTGAGCGCGCGTTACGCAGTTTATCGCTTTTCCATACATATTTAACTTTTTGTTCACACCAAACCGACAATACGCTATTACGTTGTGCGTTGTCGCAGACTCTCGGTGGCCGATTATTTTATTTTATTTAAATTCAATTGCACACTCCACTAACAGCTTATAGCCAAAGCGTGGAGAACTACGCGTTCGCTCACGACAGATGCTGATTGGCTACGCTGCTCAACGTAACAGCGTAGCCAATTCCAGCACTGCTGTAATAGGTCGAAACTGAAATTTTAATGACTTAGGGACCAAGTTTCTTTTTTGACTATTTGTAACGTAAACGCTAGTTGTAGTTATACGTAATGAGAACCACGTGACTCAGAGATTGTTTGAAAAATACTACGAGCAACTTCAAACACTCAGTTCTATTTATGTTTAGAATAGTCAGCCGCTCAGCGTACGCATCCAGTGTGAATGTGGCAAGCCTACTTATTTGTTCACACAAGTAGCGCATTGTATGCTATAGCTTATTGTCAGTTTGGTGAGAACGCATACTGCAGACTGAGTCCACGCTCACACTGGGGCTGTGAGCCAGCTCACAGTCGGCGGCGGACAATACGTTTGGTGTAAACGATGCCTAACTATGTACTCTAAACCTAAGCAATATTGAAGATATAGAACAAACCGGCTAAGTGCGAGTTGAACTCATGTTCTAATGGTTCCGCACCAACTTGTAGATTTGTACATAGCAGGAATCGAGTATCGAATATTTTAAAAGCTTCCAAGTCTTTTAAAAAAAATCATGTAACTACAAAACGGCTTTCGGACTTTTATTATTATTTTCGCTTCTTATCTCGGAACTCCGGAGTTCCGGTTTGTCGATTACATCACGGGTTATAGAACCAAGCGATGTTAATCTTCTAAAAATCGTCGTACGATACGGCACGTATTCAATATTGCCGCCTTTTACAAATCGTAGTAAGCATTGGTGGGGAGATCTAGCGTATTTAAGCTGTTGCGGAGTTGATGTGGTACGACTCCGGTGTTAGAGAGTACCAGCGGTATGATGACTACTTTATTCTGTTTCCATATCCTAAGTATTTAAAGCCAGTAAAAATTCAAAACAGTTATGGAAGGTTATAAAGTCTGTCACAAATCTTGCTAGCTCTAAATCAACAGCGGACGATCTGCTTGATTTAAATAATAACCAATATTTCTCTGTTAATGAAGTTAACTCCTACTTTGTTAATATTAGAAGACAGTTGGCCGATAAAATTCACCCCTGCCCAGCAAATTCGCACAATAGTATCGCTCCTCATATAAACTCCTTCTCACTTCTTGAGACCGATGAAACTAAAGTACGGCGCTTAATAACCTCAATGAAAAGTGATTGTGCTGTTGGCTGGGATGGGATCTCATCTGGGTTTTAAAAAAAAACATATAGACAGTTTGATCCATCCACTAACCTATATCTGCAACCTGAGTTTAAATACAGGGATCTTCCCCAATCTGCTAAAAAAATCAATCCTTCATCCCATCTTTAAATTTGGGGATCGAAGTCGAGTGGAAAACTACAGACCGATTTCCGTTCTTCCAGCAATTTCGAAAATACTAGAGAAAATAATTAACACGAGGCTTATCTCATACCTAGAAAATTGTGATATACTATCACCTCACCAATATGGTCTTAGGAGGAACATGTCTACTGCAGATGCTGTACATAACTTAGTTGATCACATAGCTCGGAAACTCGACCGAACCCAGAAATGCGTAGCGCTCTTTTTAGATCTAACCAAAGCGTTCGACACAGTGTCGATCCCAATCTTAGTATCCAAACTGGAGTCTTTGGGTATCAGAGGGTCACAACTTTTATTATTCCAAAGTTATCTAACTGGTAGAACACAGCGTGTTAAGATAGGACAGCATACTAGCTCTGAACTGCCCATTACGCATGGCGTCCCTCAGGGCAGTATACTCGGACCTAGTTTATTCCTCGTCTACATTAATGACCTGTGCAACCTTAGTCTAGAGAACGGTGCCATATTTTCTTATGTTGATGACACGGCTCTTGTGTTTTCTTCAAGCACTTGGATTGATACTTATAAATGCGCACAAGTAGGGTTTGATGTTATTAGAGCATGGCTAACAAGTAACTTACTAACGCTTAACTTGTCAAAAACCAAACTTCTCAATTTCTCAATTCGATATTCTTCTACAGACCCCATTTTGCATACATTGAAAATTGCTACTGAACCCCCTTCTGACAGCTTAACTCACTATGTCTTGTTCTTTGTCGTGAATGGTGATATTGGGTCTGTTGTAGTGTGTAGTTCGGTCGGTTAAAATTGTGCGGTCCCAGTAAATTTTATGCTTTTTGTTATCTAGTACAGGTGATGGTTTGTATTTATAATAAGGGGTTTTATGATCAATAAAATGGTGTTGGTGTGCTATGTTCTGATGTACTATTGCAGCGACCTGGTCATGGCGGTGCTTGTAATCGGTGTTTGCTAGAGCTTTACAAGCACTTGTGATGTGCTGAATAGTTTTACTGGAACTATAGCATTGTCTGCATGTGTCTGTGGGGAGGTTAGGTTCTTTGATTATGAATTTTCTATAGTTACGTGTGGCTATTACTTGGTCCTGTATGGTAAGCATAAATGCTTCCGTCTCTGGGAATAACTCTCCTAGTTGAAGCCATTTATTTGAATATTATTATTTCTTGTTTCAAATCCATCATCAATCCACATATTTAGTAAGTTTTTCTGTAATCGTTTTTTGGATATTATTATTATTATTATTGGCAGGCAAGCAGTTGAAACAACTGATAACAGCCTGCATCTCGTTGTCATAGTTTGAGTTATCTTTTCCTCCAGATACTTTTTCCTTTATTTGTGCTATAAAACTGCTTCTAGCCAAATTTCGTGATTCTAGGTCAACGCAAAATACCTTATAGGTTTTGAATCCCTTGCGTATCACAATTGGGACATAAACAGATGTACATTTTGGTTGCGTTGACTCAAAAGTTTGATTTATTCACAGACTTAAGGGATTGCAGTACCTACTCAGTAGTAGTTTGTTATTAATTTCAACTTAATACCTAGCTACGCTTTCCTGGTTTCCTTGTGCCCAACAGGGTCTATAATGATCTGTTTAATGAACCTATTTATAACGAGTGCGTTTTATTTGTATTAAAAACAAATAAACTAATTTTAAAAGAAATAACGCTCATTTAAGATAATTTTATACTCGGGCTTAATACCCTTCCTCTAACATCATTTCATATAATTTTCATTCGTTGTAACATTTATATTTTATAATAACATTTTGTATAAAGCTCATAAAATATAACAATAATTTTTAAACTGTACTGTACTGAGGCATATTTATAATTTCATTTATTAATTAAGATTAAATTTGACTTGAGTCAAAACTTGACAAAAAGATCAGCTGGGTTAGGTTGAATAGACCAGTCTTCTTCTTCTTCTTTGTCATCGCCTTATCTCGTTACGTGGGGTCGGCTTTCCTAATTATAAGCCGCCATTCTCTTTGCTAGTAAGCGTCGTTAACAGATAGACCCAACACCTTTATGTCTCTTCATGTTCATGGTTAGAACAGTGACCACATAAAACGCGAAGCTGAGCAAGCAAAGCGAGCGTGCAACGGCGAGCGCTAGATTCTAATTCTCGTTCTAAAATGTTCTTATTATAAACCGTAAAGAAATTGCTAACGGTGTACACAATAATGCATTTTTGCGTTTTTAGGGAAATGTAAATAAATTAAACTAAAATGTTATATTTGATGAGCTTTATGACTTTTAATTGTTATTAGAAATGGGTGTTAGATTTAATGATTGTTATCTTAAATGATATTAAAGAATTTAAATGTATAAGAAAAATTGACTTGTACCTCGTAACCTAAAGATGTAGATTTCTCACTTCAAGAGTATGACAACACTGGCGTATTTAATTAATCAGAACTAAATCAGAATCGTAAAGAACATCTAATTATCGACTAAAGTCACGATTTTAGAGGAATCAAAGAAGTATTTTCGCCTTCAAAGTCTGACAGTTACATAAGTTGGCCATATCTTCTTTACGTTAGGGTCGTCTGCAAACGTCAGTTTCATCCTGCCCAGCGGGTAGCCCTGAAACTAAAACAATAAATAAAGGATTGCAAAAAGTTACAAACTTATCTAGTTAAAGTTTCCTAACTTAGATGGGGCTCCCGACCGGCCCTAGGGTCCGTCGTGTCATGTACAGACTCTTAGGGATAATACAGACTCTTATGCCCACATGTAAGATAGGTAACTTATACAGGGCTACATTTCAAGGTAGTGCCAAATTTAAAAAATAAGGTCTGTAGAACAATATAAAAATACTAATTAATCGTAATTAATTACAGTCGTCGTATTTCTGGAGTAAAATATAAGTTAAAAATTTCCGAAAAAAAAGAAAACGTGAGATACTGAGGATAGGGGTCTTCTAAGGGATATATATGTATCCCTGGTACAGTCTGTTCTAGCTTACTGCTTGCCTGTATGGGGAGGTGCAGCTAGGACGCGCTTTCTTGACGTGGAACGTGCGCAACGTAGTTTGATAAAGGTAATGTATTTTAAAAAACGAAGGTTTTCAACTGAAAAACTTTATCAAACTACCCGAATTCCTTCAATCCGAAAGCTTTACATTATAAATACAATACTTAGTAAACACAAAACCCTGAATTTCGATGCCACTAATGCTGCAAGAAGGAGGCATAAGTTGGAAACCCTCAAGTGTAATTCTGTTTTTGCTTCTAGACAATACAAAGCTCGCTCGGCCTACCTCTACAAAATGATAAATAAAAAGCTAAACTTATATACTAAAACATATCGCGACTGTAAGAAGTGCTTACAGATATGTTTAGAAGATAAAACTTATGATGATCTTGAGGCATTACTCATTAAAATTAAATAGTAACGGGAAACACACACACACACACACACACACACACACACATGCACATGCACATGCACGCACACAAATGCACGCTAAAAATGTAACTTTTCAAATCATGTACTTAACTTTAAACTAATAAACTGTACATTCTTCTAAAAACGACCTAAATTAATGGAAGAGCGCTGCTCCCTGATACAGGCTCAATAGCTTAAAAGGGGGCTACGGTCACTAATATAACATAATGTACCCATTATTATGAAATAAATATTATTTATATTTATATTATTATGCGCCGTCATTCATCAGAGATCACGCCGACGCCGGACGATCCAACAAAAACCTTATGCAGTGCACATACGGTGCAATTTAATCGAGTAATCGTAAATTTTCTAGATATTCAATTTTTCTATGGATTGGACACAATATATAAATCGCGGACAAATATTTATATATTCCATACAAAACGTGTTACCTCGATGATAATGTATGGAACTTAATGATGATGATGATTAAGAAACATCGAAATAGTAAAGATAAATGTTTCTACAACTCCGATGCCTTTTTTTTCATAGTAAAAAAAATGTGTATAAATAGCTGATACCTAACTAAATATTCGTTAATTAAACTACTGTCAATTAACGAATATTTAGGTAGGGAAATTGCTGGCCTAGCTTACTGCATAGACATTGCATTTGCATTGCGTTTGATTTTGCGGAAATAAATTTATTTTATCTTCATCAGCCCACGTCAGCCCACTGCTGGATAATTTATCTCCCAATGCAGGCAATAAAAATAAAATATTAAGCCTCCTACATGAATAATAATGGATGCTCAAACTCCTTTTTTAACAATTATCCCAACTTACCAATTCGACACGCCTCCAGACAAACACGACGTCCTATCAAAATGGAAATATATTTAGTAGGCCCACTTCCCTAGCGCACTTCCTTGGTCTCATGTGTATTTATGTGCCTTCGAGTGATAAGTAGATATGATTGATTATGATATAATTCTCTATCCACAAAAACATAACACTTCAGCAATACTTTAGCCGAGACTTATCTGTCCTTTTCTTACATGTTGACAGCGTCGTTTAATACACGGTTTCAGTTTTTATGGCTAAGGGGGTAATATGAATAAATTAGATTAAACTTTTTTTTAATTTTAGGTACTTTGTGTTATTGTTTATAGCTGATCAAGTTTTTAAAGAGTCCTTTGTACACCTAGTATGTTTCTAAAACCTAGTTGGCATTTTTTTTATATTTCACGTGTGTCGTCTCCTTAAACTAAGATTTAGATAGTAAAGACGCTTTATCACAGAGTCATATTAAGTCTAAAGTCTAGACTCTAAACAAGCTCGACGCAAGGCCTTGTTCGTCCGAAACAATCGCCCAGGGCACCGCAATCGATGGGATTGGTGATCTGACAGAAACTAGTGGAGTTTCTGTCAGATCACATACCGATAACCGACTCTCTCAATAACAATAAATATATATAGGGTTTTTAAAAAAAAACCTATGAAATTTCGCGAGCTGCCTTAAACGATCCCCGGTCCCATTAACCTCGATGATAATGGATGGAACTAATTGGGGAGTGAGCCTACTCTATACTAATCTACTGTGGGGTTGTAGCCACGGGAAGATACAAGGAACTGGTCTTTTTAACAGGAGGAAATAAAAAAAGTGCGGGAGACCGGTCGTGTTCTGTATCTTTAGAGATACCTACAGTCAGGGTATATTTATACTTTACTAGCTGTTGCCCGCGACTTCGTCTGCGTGGTCTTTAGGGGTATGAATGGGGTTACTGTCAGATGTTATTAAGCCGCCCTAATAGGCTTCACGACTAGTATCAAGCGATATTAGGACCAACTTTTAACGTGCCTTCCGAAGCATGGAGATGCGTGTGATAAATGTCACTAAATATTGTTGAAACGGTCACCCATCCAATTACAACCGCGTCGTAGGTGACCTAACTTTGGTAATCACTACCAAAGCGTGCTGCCGTTACTGAGCTACAAGTACCAAGGCTCCAGCAGTGGTCGGTCAGATATTTACAAGGCTTTATCTTTTTTATTTAACACAAAAAATAAATGAACAGTTGTCCGTACCGTTTACCGAGCGTTATGTGGATTTATTACCTCGGAACTGGTTTATAGCGGCAAAAAATATATACGCACAATTAATGCTGTTCCTGTACCTTAAAAGCAATAAAAATGCGAATGAGCGAAGAGTGGGGGAGGGTTTCACGATCAGGTTCTGTGAGCAAAAGCAAATGTGAATATCACTGTTGAAATCAACCACAATACAATATTTAGTATTCTATGCAAATACACTAGAAAAGCTTATAAGTATTATATTATTATTATAATGCTTCTAGCTCAGTGGTGGGTGATTACCAGTGATCGGAATAGGTAGATTGATTTGATGTACTTTGGTAGTGCTAGCATAATATGGATATGTCTTTTTTTTAACTCGTCCATATTACCATCAATGTTTGAGATCATTAACCCCAAATCAATCTACCTATTCCGATCACTGGTGATTACCAAAGTTAAGCAACCCACTACGTGCTTGTGAGTGGATGGGTGACCATTCCGACCATATGTAGTGACAATTATCAAAGGTATCTCCATGCTTCCGAAATCAGTTTAAAAGTTGGTCCCGACTGATATCGTTTGGTACTAGTCGTAAGGCCCAGTCAGAGACCTTAATACTAATAGAGGCCTTAAGGCGGCTTGATTATTTCTAACAGTAAGGTTTCGTCACTCGTCTTACAAGATCCCTCCACCAATCCGCGGGGTCTGCGTGTCATGTACCCTGCAGTGGTATGTATAAACGCATACTTCACTTACAATAGAAAAAACTGCGATGGTTATTTCTAAACATTATTTTTATACATCAGCAAAAATAACTTGCAATAATACTATTAACGTTATTACAACTTTTTAGGAGTTTAACAAATCGCGGAATCTAAAAATCACCATTAGCAGTTTATTTTACTCCTTCTCCCTGATTTGAGGAACTTATTTTTGTGTAAGTCGTAGGTATATAGGTAATGTTATGTGCTAGTTGGTTAGACAATTATAGTATTATATATTTTTCCAACAATCACAGCAATTATCTATCCAAACAAATCATAGCTTGCACTGTAACGACTACATTACGGATAGATCATACACATTAAATGACAGCCAAGACAGGCAAGTACAAATTTTCGTGCTCATCACAAAAACACTTGCCCCTTGTGGGATTCGAACCCGCGACCTTTCTAGTCCGTTGCGCGAACCACTAGACCTAGGCTGACCAGACGGTCGTCGAAAAGGGATAGGTTTGCATTTACTTGGATCACTGACTGTGGCAGGTAAATTAGATTTATCTTATCAGACTTCATCAGCCCACGTCATTCAGTCCACTGCTGAATAGGACTGTCCCAATGCACGTCACTGCACCCGATCCTCGGATTCTTTTTCATCCACTGTCAGCGGCCTTGCGTATATCGTCGCTCCACGATCATAGCTATCACCTGATGATAGCTGATAGCTAGCTGATGATGATGATGATCAAATATTCTACCTAGATGATATCTAGATTCAATTTAAGACCGTGCGAAGTGGAGGAGTATGTAGCGACATGTATCTCGCCACATACGAACTAATCTGACGTATCCTACATCGCGATATTAAAGTTATCGGAGCGATTGAAGCATATATACAAAAACCCGACAGCAACCGTCGGGCAGTTGCCCACCAGACACAACACCCGTCTCGTCGGAGGATCCTCCCTATTCAATGGGGGATCAGGAACTTTACACCCTGTTCCTCACACCCCCAAACTGGTGACCCCGAGCATGAACGACAGCGCAGCCTTTGCAAAGCTACGTCATCATCACTTCCTCAAGCTTTCGAGCAGCGAGTCCTACAGCCAGTCAGCATCCACGGCTACTACGGGTATCCTGACCACCAGCATGCAGCGGACGCGCATTCCTGGTCATCACCCACAGCCTTCTCAGCGACCTTGGCACAGCACACTGCACTTCGGCCGGTCAGCAAGCAGAGACGCACTTCTCTCCTGGTCGACGCATCAGCCAGCCACTACGCAGCACTGCACCACTCCGACTCACTGGAAACTCCCTCCGGCTACAAAAACCCGACAGCAACCGGTCGGGCAGTAGGCCACCAGACACCAACACCTGTCTGGTCGGAGGATCCTCCCTATTCAATGGTGGATGAGGAACTCAACACCCTGTTCCTCTCACCCCCAAAAGTAAATCAAGGAAAGCGGAATCTCGGCTCCAAAGTAAGGGCTTTGGACGCAACCGGGATTGACCGTATAGATGAAGAAAAAGAAGAAGATATCTAGATTCAATCTAGGGATAGGCAACCATCATGCTTTCCCACATTACATATTAATAATATTCCTTTACCACCACTCTTCTGCAGTCAACTAAACAAGATAAAGTATGCAGCATATAAAATTTCGTTAACTTATTAAATATCTCGTGCTGATACTATGATATGATCATACACACGTATATCATCTACATAAATTACAATATCTCAGGACAGGTCCCCAATTAAGTTTAAATAGATTTCCTTTTTTTCCGCATCACAAGAAGCGATGTAATAACCATATCTAAGTTTTAAAATACCCGAAATATGAACTGCCGCCTCGGGCCGCTTCTTAACGAACAAACACTGTATATTGGATGTATATGTTGTGTATACTCGTATATATAACTTCGTACGGACGCATACATATTCAGAACGAGTCGGCAACTCATTGCCATGTACAGAAACAGCGTAAGTCAGTAGCAAAACAACTTTAGGGCTGACACAAACAATGGGTCTATTATAAAAAAAAACTTGTTTAGACATATCGGTATCTACCCACAAAATTAATCAAAAACTTAAGTTAAAAAGATCTTTTGTCAAATAACTTAAATATTTAACATTTTATGAGTTAGATAAATTAAAACCATCATCTTACCAACCTATGGCAGAGTAAGCCAAAGAGCGCCACAGAGCACTATCTCCTACTTTTTCATCCAGCCACTGCCAGCCATCTTCCTAAGGTCGTCGGTCCATCGAGGGTCGAGCGAGTCCATCGAGCGAGCGATTGGCTCTACCTAACGCAAACGCAAACGTAGCAAAACGTAAACGCAATCGCAAACGTAGTGTGGCCTACACTACGTTTGCGAAGGCGCGTTCTCCAGTCTAGAATGTGGAATTAATTAAAAAAAAACAATAATAAAATTTATAAAGATTAAATAAATAACATTAAATTAAATTAAATTATGATTTACCCATCTTCATGTCATGTTCAAACAAACTGACAGATACATGATACTTGTAACAAAAAGTAACTGGTACGCAAGTGTTCTAGTCTGTTCTGCGCAAGTGTCTCTAAGTAAGTACCTAAATAATTATAGAGTATAGTTTCTAATTAGTTTTTAAGGAATATATTTTTATATTGCCCGCTCCTGGCTGTATCATTACTGTCAGAGCATAGATAGAGAGGACGGAAAACAGATTTTACAACCAATTTCCTATCCTTTGATAAACAATTCTAGATGAGAAGGAAAACCATAATTTATTACCACTTCTTCAGTATTTATAGTCATTTAATGTCTATATTTTTTACACCAACCTATTAAAAACTCATTTCAATTATACCGCCTAGTTTCAAATTACAAATGCCTACCAATTCTGGCTTCTAATCAAGGAAGTATTGATAATCTGTTTAATGAGCAAAAAATTAGCGAATCTTAATATTATTAGTTGCTTGCTAGCCCTGCCGAACCGGCGGCAAGCCTCCAAACGACCGGTTCTGCTGGTTTCCAAGCGATTATTAGACGTATCGAACACCGTATCTCCTCTGAAACTATCCAAGTGACTTTCAACTCTATTTTCGGAAGTTAAAAGTCCATTCTTCTTCAAAGAAGTCGAACCTAATGACGTATGAAAACTTACTCTTCCAGAATATCAGCATCCTTTTCTAGTACACGGAAAGAGGGTACGTTTGTCTCTGTCTAAACAGCTGTCACAGCCAGTTTTCACAAACATTGATACTTGAAAACGGGATAGACTAGTACTTGAATCCTAAACGAGTTCCAATTGATTTCCTTTGAGGTGAATTATATCTTTGTTCTTAAAGTGGGTAGTAGAGTAACTCGGGATTAAATTAAACACTATAATATAACAGTACGTTCGGTTTTACTAACAAATTAATATTTAAAGATAAAGGCACAGATCATTTAATTGCTAGAAACAGGTTACATAAGATGGTAGGTACAAAGTAGGATCCATGTTTCGCTGTATACATTCCAGCATGCAAACATTGTAAAAAAGTTAATTAATAAGCTGCTAAATTTTTTTATTCAAATATTCGCTTACAGTGTAAAAATTACAAAGAATTAACCAAGCATGCAAGACTTTTTTAAATTTATATAATGGTAAAAGTTTAACATGGCCTGGTAACTTATTATATATTTTTATGCCCATTGCGTAGCAATTTTTTTGGTATGGTTTTGGTATTGCAGTAGAACTGTTAAAATTAATATTAAAATTTAAAGATAGACAGATACTTTGGACAAAGACAAAGCATTAAGATACAAGAAATACATATTATATTATGAAGATTAATGAAGGCAGTTTTGAAAATACAGGGTGTAACGAAAAGGTGACATAAAACTTTAAGGGGCTATTCTACGGCTAAATTACATCAACTTTTTCTATGGGACCAACATCGAAGTCGCAAAAAAAAACACTTTCCCATACTAAAACGCGACCAGCTGGCATCAGTTTGTATGGAAACGTCAATTTTTTTTTTGAGATTTCGATGTTGGTCCCATAGAAAAAGTTTATGTAATTTAGCCGTAGAATAATCCCTTAAAATTTTATTTCAACTTTTCGTTACACCCTGTATAATTATCATCATCATCATTCCAGCCGTAGGACATCCACTGCTGAACATAGGCCTCCCTGAAAAGGGGGGATTGCCAATACTCGCCACGCTTGGCAGACGGGTTGGCGAGCGCAGTTCTTTATAATATTTCACACGCAGAGGCTGCTGCCCGTCTCGTGCTACAGGAATTAGTCGCCTCTTACGACACGCCTCCTGTTGGCGGTAGGAAAGTGTATTCTTTACGGCCGTCTCCACACGGCACAAATAGAATTAAAAAATTAAAAAACACATGAAAGAAAAACTATAAATAAATATTAGACAACATCACATACATTGATCTGATCCTATGGTACGTAGCGAGAGGCAAGCACACCGGACTTGGTGTTCCTATCTTTGAGCTCCCGGGTTCGATACACAGACTGTCAATGTAGAAAAAAAAACTATACTGTCTCGGGTCTGGGTGTTTTGGTGCCATCGTTGTTTCTGATTTCTGTAACACAAGTACTTAAGCTACTTATCTTAGGATCGGAGCAATGTTTATGATGTTGTCTAATATTTATTTATTTAAACAAAACTGACCTGGTTTTTCAATCTAAGGGCTACGGAGGTCTGATGGCTATCGCTCCAAATGTAGCTAACTCTAAGTAGGTCAGTCAGTAGACCCGTTTATAAAGTACTCCCTTAATTTTAAGACAGAATCTTCCTAAAAGATCATCGATACGAATTATGATAAGAAAATTGCGTTAATATTGTTTCGGCAGAGTAACATTATAATTACGACATCCATGACTTAAGTACAAATACTCATGCTCATTACACAAAAACTTGCCTTTTCCAGGAATCGAACCGGCCGTCTGGCTTTGTAATTCGGGACACGAACTACTAGACTAAGACGATGGTCATAGAGGATTATTCCTAGCCCTGTCCTGTCTGTCGCATAACCTATGAAAGGTGGAGTAAACGGTTTCTCGAGTGGAGACCACGCCTTGGCAAACGTAGTGTAGAACACCCCCCAGCTCGATGGACCGACGATCCTTAGGAAGATGGCTAGCAGTAGTTGGAAGAAAATAGCGGGAGATCGTGCTTTTTGGTGCTATTTAGGGAAGGCTTACGTCCAGCAATGGGCTGTAATAGGCTGACATGATCATAATGAAATCCATCAATAGATTCTGAAATATCCAGAGATACGTGCTTGAATGCGAACTCACGACCTACCGATGAGGAGAGACTTCGGCCACAGAGCTACTACCGTTATAGAGGACAAAAACGAAATATCTCAGAATCCGATCAATATAATGTTACATCTCCTAAAATACAGAGCCGTGTAGCTAGCCCTAACAAATAAAAAACCACTAAAGGTCCAAACATAACCTTATCGCATGTCACTATAAACTTTATGAGCCGGACGAGATCGTGGCCGCTGGACCACTCCCTACAGTTGTCCCTCTCAAACACACACGATAGGAAAGAGAGCATGCATACCAGTTGGGCAACCATGGATGCATGCATTCTACAATCGTTAGTGTTGATAGAATTGCTGGAAATACGGAAAAAGAACTAAGTGTTTAGTCTGTAATACATACTACTATAAATATAAATTGAATTATGTTCTGCTACTAACCTAATAACGGTCTGAAAATTTGAAGTGTGTTTCTATAAACGAACACAGGAGAAAATTGACAAAACAAATCAAAATAAAGGTTGACTTTTGCACTTGTGTATGATCTGTAATGTACAAAAGATTTGATTTACGTTTCTTTGTCGGTAGCAATTGTAGAAAGTGTATAGAATAGAAACGCCTACTTACATTTAAGGGCCCGAGCGGGCAAGCCTCGACGATAAACGTCTCCTGTTAGGGCCGCATCAGTCTTTCTGAAATATTGTCTAATGAATTTTTATGCGCGTGCGTGGTTTTTGTGGTTCAGTATACTGTGCTGTGAGTTATAGTGTTTTCGTGAATATTTAATAGGATAATAGGACTCTTTTTGTACACCATACAAAAATATTATGTAATCAAATCAAATCAAATCATTTATATGTGAAAATGTGGGTAACAATAAGGTGACATTGGAGCAAAGCACAAACACATTTACCATCACTGGCTTACAATTTTTTTATATAAAATTAAACTGTCATAAATCATACAATGTCCCTAGAAAAATGTCAAAACGAAGAGAAACGAATTGTCAAAAAATCAATGAAATCAATATCAAACAAAGTACATAACAAATCGACATCAAATAGCTAAAAATCACATTTTTATTCAAAATTTTTATGAATAAATACAATTAGAATCTACAAACAAAAGAGGTTTCACTTACGAAAGACGACGACTTTGATGATTTTATAATAGAAATATTTTTAATCTATTGTCGCAAGGCGATGGATAACTTAATCCTAGAGACCCTAGTCTATAGTAAGTGAAACCTTTTTCGGTTTTATTTGTGCTCTCAGATTGTTTTTTTTTTATCCAAAAAATATCTTAAAATTATTCAAATCACTTACAATACAAAAGTTATTAACCATTATTGGATTCTATATATTCTTAAACAAGTTAAGAAATAACAGTCAAAGGAATCGGGATTTCTATAAAAGAGAGTCGGGTCAGTTACACCATTTATAAGTCAGGAACGGCTGGACCGATTTTTATGACCTTAGGTTTGTCTCCGCCCCGAATAGCAGAATAAGTAATAAAAATCTGAAAATTCACAAAAAACAAATTCGCCGGAACAGCTTGTAAATGATAAATTTTAAAAATAAAAAATAAAAAGTCTTAGGATAAAATATAATTTCTCTTCTGTTGTCAGTTTCTCAGCGGCTAACGATCGTTACCCCGTCTATTTACTCGCCTCAAAAATGTCATTAGATCTTTATTCTAATTTATTTATATCTAAATATTTGCATGCATTTCAATATTTTCTTGCGTCACTTCAGTTTTTAAAGTTTCATATAAGTACGGAACCATCTGGTCGTCTTTTCCGTGGATAGTTTACGATTATGGCCGCGGGATGAGATACTGTTATTGTGGTCGCGTGTACTCACGCTTGTACAGTTGGCCACGTAAACTTCACGTAGCAATTGTTGAAGAAAACAAAGAACACTCAGTTATTACCGGTTTTGTCACCGCATGTTATCACCAGTAATAGTGCAATTTCGTGGGATTTTATGACGAAATCTTAATATGGACATGCCATACCTACAAGTAAGAAGGAGACAACTAATTCCGAATTCAAAAGTAGTATACACCTGTCTCTCTCTTTCTCAGAAGGGATGATAAAATCATTAGACGACCTCTGTAGCCGAGAGGCGAGTACGCCGGAGTTGGCGTCGCCATCTCTCGGTCCGGGGTTCGATTCTCGGTCAGGTAAATATACTACTTTTCTTTGTTGCTTCGGATCGGGTACCGTGACAAAGTTCCATTTATTAAGGGAAACAAACAGTTTCACAATACATTTCAGAAACACAGTAATTGCTTAAATTTAGTTTAAGATAATTGCAAAAACGTCATCCACAGATTAACAACCACATCGTCATCCACAGATTAACACCACCATTAATGTATGTGATGTTATCAATGAAGGAAGGATAACATTTACACAATAAACTGAAAAAGAAATCAATGTCTTGTAAGTATGGCTATCTCATTTAGATCATATAAAATAATCCAGGAACTAACTTTCAGTTAGTCCAAAGGAAGTCACTAAAAGGTAGAAAGAAGGCCACAACCAAACTAGCGCTTTCGTTTAAAATAACCCAATAGCTCTAAGATTACCAGTGGTTTATGATTTGGTGCACCATTAGGCTAGTTTCCTGGGTCAAAAAAGTATTAGTCTATTCAGTCCGTCATTTAGATTATCAAAAAATATTAGACCCATATTTTGTCTTTTGTCAATCAAACAAAAATGACGAAGTTAAAGCGCATCAAAGTGACTAAAGTGAAGTTGCTACAAAGTGTCGCAAGGCGTGACGTTACGCGGAACTTTAACGGGCTATATTATCATCATTTTTTGTTTGATTGAGAAATTAAAAAATACGTGTTTAATGTTTTCTGTTAATCTAACTAACGGACTAATTAGTTTTTTTTTTAGGAAACTAGCCCATGGAAACAATCTGTGTACCAAAGATGACATTGACAGTTGTGTATATATTTTTTTTAAATTCGGGTCGAACGAAACATCAACTAACCACATCGATAGTAGAGCCTCTGAAACTGTCAAGTTTGTGGCAATATTGGTAGTACCTTCTCTCGTATTATAGTATTTTTAGTGCTCACTGTACATGGAACACATGCGTAGCTTGGGCATATATTCACAGAGAAATATGATGCATATGCATTAGTGGTAGGCTTAAAATGTATGTTTTGGGAGTTTATGTTTGTCTAAAATTTTTTGTGGGAACACATCGTCATAATACAGTAGAAGTTCATTTTGAGGCGTGAGTTCAAGCGTCACATTTACCAATTTAATAAAACTGGTTTCTTCAAGCTTCAACTAAGTATTTTTGAAATTAGCTTTGTTGTTGCACAATAAAAGACTCATATTTATCCATTATTTCACCAGACACAAAACTCATGTTTAATGAGACGTTAGATGACTGGATTCGTGTCTTGTCTAGTAAATGTTATCAGCAAGCCAATTTTTTCATGAGGGAAGTTCAATAAAAAATTGGCTGGCTCTGATTTCGGAAATTAGGTACACCGGGAAATGGGAATTTTTAAATTATTCCAATAAAGATTGTGCCTCCCTAGCAACCGTTTTGAATGAGACCCGAAAAAGTAGTCTCTGGCAAGTAATAAATATTTTTTATTACGGCCCTAAAAGTTGTGGCGATATTAAAAAATATTTTACGAGCTAACCATATCGTGCCTTTTAGTGTCTGATATATTATTCTTAATTTACACATTGATAACAACCATTTTGAATATATTTTGTGGATTTCATATGAAGGTGTGACAAATGTCAATGGTGGACCGAAAGGGCCTTGAGGCGAGTTTCAATTGTAAATACTGGGGTATATTTAATTTAAGGATAAACACTTGCAAGATGTTTACGAAAATAACACATTGGATGTATTTTTGGAGGTCCTAAATTGGAGACATGGGTCAAAGAGTTTTGAAGGTTATATTAAAGCGCCATGTTTACCGTGGTTAAATCACTTGTTTTCTCGATGCTGCTAAGTAAAAATATATTTTGTAGAAGGGTAAGGTAACCTTTAACTTTATATTTACACTGGTAATGAGTAAAACTTAAATGCGTAGGTATTTATGTGGGTTTTTAAAAAATTACCCAGACTCTGTAGGATCAATATACGAAACGAAAGAAAAATATATGTATTATTCTCTCTTTATTTTGTTATTCTTTTTTGTTTTTCTTTACAAATGCCGGACTATTCTAACTTCTGGCATTTCTGGCTATAACAGAGAGGCAGTGCACCTCGAGGGCATGTACAGCACAAGAAATAACTGCAAAAACAAATTGTCCCGTGTAGAAGGCCATCATCTAATGGAACTGATTGATAAATAATTTGCCTCGCCGAGCCTTAAGGAGGAACTGCTGTCCAATCTTTAAACCAGTCCTAAGGCGAGATAACCAGCCAATCTGGAAATTGGAAAGGATCAAAGTTTGGCCGGCAAGTCGTTACCAATGACCATAACCACTTAGTAGCATCCCTTGCTCAAACTCTTTGTGTTTGTTTGTCCACCTTGTGGCTGCAGGACGTCTTACGCTGCACTTGCCAGTCCGTGGACTCCATTCCATAACTTGTCAGGTCCCATCGCCGTCAGCTCTACGTGCCCTGCAAAGAAACTACAGTTTCTATAGTTATTCAATGTAAAAATCAAGATTTCCAGATACAAGATCAGAAACCAACCTTAAAAAATAGAACGTTGTTTTTGTACGATTTTTGTCTGAAAATACGCTAAAAAGTAATCACCAAACTTGCATCTAAACACAAGACACTACGCCTGCGCTCGCGCAACTCAGTAGCGGACCGGTTCTACTTTTTTCTTTTCCTCTTTACCTTTCCTTTTTTATTCGTCCGTCCGCGGAATTAATAGCTCTGTCTTTATCGTTTATCTTCGGGTTAGGGTGCGGGCAGGCTATAACTTTTTTACTCTTGCTTTTGTACTTTTTATATGACAACAATTTTGGTTTGGTGCTTTTTAGGATACGGTCTGGTTTTGGTTGCTTTCTTTTTGGGGCTTGGTTTAAGTTATTGATTTTAGTAAACAGCCTATTTTTAAATCATTGGACTTTTTTCTGTGTCCTATCTTTTGTGAATTAAAAGATTTCAATATTATGATTCAAAAAACTAATTATAGCAACTTTGTGCCGATATAGCATATTTTTTTGTTTTTTTCGCTTATGTCGACTAACAGTAGATAATGAATTAGACTCTGACTACCAATCTAAGCAGCAGACCAAAGTAATAATATTTATAATAGTCCAAAAATGTAGCAAGCTAAAGTGGCAGTGTGTCGGCCACATCTGTCACAGAACCGATGAAAGATGGAGTAACCGTTTACTCCATCTTTCATCGGTTCTGTGACAGATGTGACGTGTGTGATGTGGGTTCTCGAGTGGAGACCGCGCCTTGGCAAACGTAGTGTAGGACGCCCCACAGCTCGATGGACCGACGACCTTGGCTGAATGAAAAAAGTAAGCGATCGTGCTCTTTGGCCCTCCTTAGGGGAGGCTTATGTCCAGGAGTGGACATGATGATCCATCTAAAGTGATTTTAAGACTTCAAATATTTTTTATTATAGACTGAAAGTTCTTCAGCTGACAGGCATTGAATTTCAGTTTAGTGCTTATTACTGTTGATAGTGATAATTGTGTTGGCTTTATTTATTTTGCTATTTTTACTTTTACTATTTACTTGAAGGATTCGTCTTTGATAAAGGTCGCAGGAAGACCCTGGATGCGGGCCGCTTCCAACCGGCCAATCTGGAAGTCACTGGTGGAGGCCTATATTCAGCAGTGGACGTCCTATGGCTGAAATGATGATGATGATGATTCGTCTCTGTTGCGAATCCATGATTAAAAGCCTCATGAAACAGTTAAAATAAAAATATGCGTCAGACAACACGAAAAAAAAATGTATTAACTAGAAGTAAGGATTTAACATTATTGTTTTACAAACGAGATACTAGGCAGTGTTGCCAGGGGCGTCTCTCATCAGACCCAGACCAAGCCTAGTAAGAAAAAACCATTTTTAAATGACCCAAATAGGCTAGTTTCCTTGGTCAAAAAAAGATTATTCTATTTAGTCCGTCAGTTAGATTATCAAAAAATATTGGACCCATATTTTGCCTTTTGTCAATCAAACAAAAAGTGACGAAGATAAAGCGCATCAAAGTGAGCACGTGACGTCACGCCTTGCTAAAAAGTATCGCAAGGCGTGACGTTACAACTTTAACGGGCTATATCTTCATCATTTTTTGTGTGATTGAGAAAAGAAAAAATACGTGTTTAATATTTTCTGTTAATCTAGCTAACGGACTAATTAGTTTTTTTAGGAAACTAGCCCATTTAGTATCAAACCCGGGATCCTTTGCGTCAAAGGTGACATACCGCAACTCTACGCCAATCCTGTTTACAAAAATATCCCGAAAACTCATGTGTGTACGTAACTTTACGCCGATGCTATCGAGCCTGCCTCCATCAATTAAATTCGAAAGCCAGCATGCGCGCGCGCACTTCGCAAAATTGTGTGTCATCGGTCATTTAACAACTTAGCTTCCTTAATAAATTTTTGGAAGCATAATCGGTGGAAAAAACTAGACTTATTATTAAAGGACTTTATAGGTTTGGTCCTAATTTATTTTCCATTGACATCTCTGCATCATCGTCATCATTTCAGCCATAGGACGTCCACTGCTGAACATAGGCTTAATCTCTCCATAGACAAAATGTTTTATTAAGGTGTGTTTAAGAGGAAACTTTTAAATTGTTAAAGAAATGCATTAATATGTCAATACAATATTTATCACCTCCATAAAAACATTAGACTTATCCATGACTAAAAATGTAAGTAAGTAATATTTTATTTGGCACCAAAAACAATATAAAAAAAAATACAAATGCAGGAATGGTCGGTGCCAAAAAGGTAAAGTTGGTTAAATGGCTACAGTCATAGTCACACAGCTTCTATTCTTTTAGTCAGTTGACTACATTTTATTTCATTGCCAGTTGGCAATCTGAAGTAAATTTGTATTTATGTTGCTTTATTAATATAATAGTTATCCCGGCGAACTTCGTACCACCTCAGTTTTTTTTTAATTTTGTGATATTTTCTTATTTATTCTGCTATTCGGGGCGGAGACGAATCCAACAAATCAAAGATCATAAAAATCGGTCTAACCGTTCTTGACTTATAAATGGTGTAACTAACCCGACTTTCCTTTATACTCGTATATAAAGTTAAACTAGCTGTCCCGGCGAACTTCGTACCGCCCCTACATTTTTTTTTTTCGTGAATATTTCCATGTTTTTTAAAGTTATTCTGTTATTCGGGACGGAGAAAAATTTAACAAATCAAAGATCAGAATAATCGGTCCAGCCGTTCTTAAGTTATAAATGGTGTTACTACCCCGACTTTCTTTTAAATATATAAATAATAAATAAATAAATAAATATAAGTAGATTCGCATCATCGCATGCCAGTGGAAATCCGGTAAATATGTCGATCCTTTTATGTTTAATATACGAGTACTTATATCAGATTCGAGAGACTCACTTAAAACTCATTAAACATTAAGGACTGTTTTCAAATGAAAAAATAAACTAGACGGATGAATTATTTGCACCACATTTTAGCAAATAAATATTACTATTGTATTCCAACTCCTTCTCATCATCGAGGCAACTGAGTGTCTACTGTTGACAGGATATTCTTTGTTTTTGGTTTAGTTCTTGGAGCAACCGAATAGCCGTAATTTATGTTTTTATTATTTTTGAAATGCCTCTAATTTAACTAATTTAGTATTTTTAGAAGGCCCCACTACGGAGGTGGAGATTCTAATGAATGTCGCAGTTTGTACAAGAGCTGAGGAACTGTGAAGCAGCAGCGCAAGAACCTTAGCCAGTAAATTGACAGTCACAAAATAAAAGTTATCAGCCCCTAGGGTTACCAACTGTTCAGGCTTTAGCCAGACATATCCGGCTTTTTAGAGTAGTATCTGGCCAAATAAATACAAGTTCGGACTGTCCGGCTTTTGTTAGACTTTTGCCCGGCGCTTGTCCTTACCAGGAACCGAGTCTCGAAAGTATTTACTGATTTTTCTGGGTTTCTTAAAAATAATCGAAAGCATCGACAGACAGACAGACGCACAACGAAGTGATCTTACAAGGGTTCTTTTTTACCTTCTGAGGTACAGAACCCGAAAAATTGGTAACTTCTCCCCCTTTATCCAATTTGGTCCATGCGTCGAAGGTATCTAAGATTTTGGAGTAGCAGTTTAAGAGCCACTTTCACCACTTGCTCATAAGTTCCGAATAACCTATCTGGCACTTGTTTTGACAGATAACCCATACAATTAGCTGTCAAAAAAGACCCAGATAGGTTATCTGGAACTTATCAGCAAGTGGTGAAACTGGCCCTAATTATTTGAAATCAAACAGTTATTAATCATTAAGTTTTTGTTACCAGAAACAACCTTGTTAACAGTAACAATGTCAACATTCAAGTTTTCCCGGCAGAACTCTACAATCCCCAAAGTAATTTGTGTACTAATACCATCTAATTCCGCGACTTACGAATGGAAATAAAGTCGGCTGCGTTCACTTGATAAAACACTAATCCTGTTAGGGTTGTCACATTACAATTTTTTTTTATATGTATTTCTACAATAAAGAAGTAAGGATAAAGAATCAATGCTATATTGAATAAAGGTAATAAGGTTAATAAGAACTTTTTATAGTTATTTTTGATTCTAGAGAATTATAAGAAGTGTTAAGGAGTAGTTGTAGGTAAATCAAATAAATCTTGTCAAATTTTAAAGCATTTTTTATGACCAACACTTTTTCCTTGGACCTGTAAAGCCATGATATTATATTAGTTACTTTAATGGTAAATATCATCTCGGTGTGCGACCGCTAGAAAAGTATGTTATTTCGACTTCAAAAGTAGGAATTTTGTTATTTTCAAAAGCGGGTATAATTGTGAAACCCTAGGTTCGGTTGTAACTAGAATGATCCGGAACAAGGCTTCTGCAGACTTAGTGAAATGACACCCGCGGGCGTAATTTGTCTTTCTCGCTTCCTACAGGTTAGAAAGAGAGGTACTTTATTACATGCCGCCTCAGGTGGTTTAAATGAGGTATTTCTTGGATTTGCTGTAAAAAGAAGATGTAGAAATTTTACATTTTTATTAATGTAATATTATTAAGACTAGCTTTCAGTTTTATGACTTTATCGTTGATTTCAAACCTGTAAGCTCTGAAAATAATATCTACTATTTATTACGAGTATCCTAGACAGTTCCGTTTTTACCATAAGGGCACACGGGGCCTGTGCACAGGGCCCCGGCCTCACGGGGGCCCCAAAGCACTAAAACATGTTTGTAAACTAAGAAACACTGTTGAGACTAAAAAGAAAGAAAAGAGGGTCAAAGCCTAGAAAGGAAAGGATTTTTTTTAAAATACTTATAACGAAGATAATATGAAATTATTTTTCGAAAGTCCCGAATTCATACCGACAGTATAATATTTTTACTTTGCAAAAGAGCCCCGGGATTCTTGTGTCTCCCCTAGGATAATACGGCCCTAATCCTAGAGGTTTTTATATATACTCTGCTAGTTTTAATTCCTGAAAATATAATCCTAATAATAGATTATCCAGACTGTCTTAGTCTCGAAGTGAGGAGCTATCACCCTTGTATTGCTAGGTACCAGACAATGATGTCTGATAGGTGCATCTCCCAGCACACACACTCGAGTCAAATTCGGAAAGTTTGTTATTTTCTTCTGAACAGACCTAAACCAGTATTAGGTGTGCGTGCGTGCGTGTATTTGTTGTTTGTTTTTTGTTGCAAAACTATGGAAAAAGGTTAGTTATAATTCCCAATAGTAAAGTAAACATCAATGATTCCTTATTATATTTATTCAGATGTGAAAATTACTCCTCTTATCGAGTACGCCGACTCAAGTGTGGGTTCCATTGGTATCGCAGGTGGGTCGAGCAAACACGAGCGCAAACACTAACCCTTTTAGCTTTATCTAGTTGTTTGGTTGGTGTTATGTAGGTGGCAGTGGCATAGTAAAAGAACCATGCACGAAAATAATATAATGTTGTTAGCATATATTTATAAGAAACTAGCTGTTGCCCGCGACTTCGTTCGCGTGGTCGAGGTCTTTAGTTTTTTCATATAAGATTTTCTGCGCAACTTCTTACATTTTTTATTTTAAAAAAAACCTTCTCCTGACAGTAGCACAACAAAAAAAGAATTAGCGAAATTGTTCCACCTGTTCAAGCGTGATGCGATGACCAAGGGTAATAGAGATTCATTTATATAAATATAGATTAATATTATTATATTTATTTATATATTTAAAGATAGATTAAAGTGCTAATGCCTAATAGTGAATACAAAATTGATTTTAGGTAAAAATAACCGTAATAGAGTAATTAGTAATTAAGATAAACCTATTTCTTTCTAAAACAAAAATGAATAATGTATGGCGGACGTGTACTGTGACGTCACGGTACATGTCCTATCTCCTTGTCTATCACGCGACTTTAATAGGTTATAAGTCAGTTATTTACCAATATTTTTCGAATACTCTTTGTTTCATTAATATTAATTAGGTACTATTTATTTTGAGACCAAATTATTCATTATTTTTTACCTTACCACTGTTTCAGGACAATATTGTGGCCCAATATGAACATAGCTTACTCATATGTACCTAAATACCTATGAACTCTTTACATAAGAAAAACCCTATACAAAAAATTTCACACGCGTAAAATATTTCACACGGTGCTGCTAGCCAGTTCTATTCGGCTTGAACTTGGCTTGACACGCTCCCGCGTGTCTAGATTATGTAAAAATAAATTAATATAAATATACGCAAATAAATTATTTTATTTTATTTATTTATTATATTTTTATTTACGTATCATAATAAAACAAGTTTTAATAAACATATTAAATTAAATCAAATCAAATAAATTGTGCATCTTTCTGTAAACACCATTTGTAACTTCAATAGAGAGTATCTATCTATCTATCAAATAAAATCGAATCATTTATTGCATGTATACAAAGTAAAGTGTAATAATCCCCGTAAATACATATTTTATGATATTGTAAATATTGATGAATACCTACTTAATGTTTTATTTCTTTTGTTACGTGTTGTCAAAACACTGATCACATAAATACATAAATAAATTTATTCTATACATAAAACAAAGTCGGTAGTTACACCATTTTATAAGTCACGAACGGCTGGACCGATTTTCATAATCTTTGATTTGTTGAATTTGTCTCCGCCCCGAATAGCAGAATAACTATAAAAAATTAATGAAGGGGCAGTACGAAGCTCGCCGGGAAAGCTAGTAATAAATAAATTATTTTAATAATCACACCAATTATCTAGCTCTAAACTAACCAAAGCTTGTATTATGGCTAGATAACGGATACATACTTAATTATACTTTATAAACATCCATGACTTAGGTACAAATGCTCCTGCTCATCACACAAACATTTGCTCCTTGCGGGATTCGAACCCGCAACCGCTAGCTTTGTAGTCCGGAGCGCGAACCACTACACCATAAGGTCGTCACATAGATCAAATAATAAAGCTACTTCACTATATTTGTAGTACTGCGCATCTGTTTGCCTTGCGTTTACTGTATTCGATGTAACTTTACTAACCAATACACACAGAGCTGTTTAATTGCGCGAATGTCACGTAAACAGGGTCGCCTTTGATTGGTCATAGGTCATATGCACCATGCCGCCACCGCCAGGTTCTGGCAAAAGGGGTAGACCCAAGAAATGCTGGCTTGACGTCGTGAGGGCTGACATGCGTGCCAATGATCTCACAACTAGAGACGCTCAAGAACGCGCGAAGTGGAGGAGTAAATCAAGAAAAGCGGACCCTGGGCTCCAAAGCAATGGCTTTGGACGCAACCGGGATTGACCGTATAGATGAAGAAGAAGAGGGTACGGTGATACTACGCTGCCGCGATACAGTTTTTTGCTAGAGCGAAGGGTCTTCAAATATACAAATATACTCTATGGCGGAGGGTACATGTCATCTGTCATTGTGTTGCTGTTATTAGCCAATGATCAAGTAAACATCTTCGTTAGAATACTAGCCAACATCAGATCTTAGTTGGCAGTATTATTTTGTCTTACGCGTAATCCTAACGTAGTTTCACATGATCAGTGGTGCTAATATGCCATCTGCTACTCAAAGTATTCTATATTATTATGTTTAGAAGTTCCAAATAGGTTCAATGTACGCAAAAATCCAACTAAACTAATTCGTAAGTGACAAGCCCTATAGCCCACTGGCTCACATTATAAGAAATACTAATGTTTATGTCTTGGCCAGATCGTGAAATTGACCACTTCATGATGTGACCAATCATTTTATTAAATGAGAGTATTTCATGATATGGCCAAAACGTCAACATTGATGATATGCTAATTCACGTTTCGCCATATTCTTAAAATTAAAATACGTTAACGTTTGTAACTTGAATTTGTTTAATATTACTTACTATGTACTTACATACTTAAATAGTTATTTTAGTGGAAGAAAACTTAGACTTAAAAGTAATTTAAAAGATCTAAATAGCTAAATATCCTAAGTAACTTGTCTTATTACGTTCCTACTACTTGATTTTTTTGACGTTATGCTCGTTTTTTCAGTAACTTTTATAAAAATGGCCATAAGGTGTCGTAACGATATTTCACTTTCATCTTCCATCATCATTTCATTTCATTTCATCTACACATTATTATTCACTTTTAGAATAAAATAATTATCTGCCGCCATGATTCGTCACAAAAACAAAGCAACATCAGCGCTTCTACCGGTGGGTAATGTAACGATTTTACAATATAATCACAATGTTTGACCATTTCATGAAGTAGTCGTGCGTTTAGCTTTTCATATCGTCAAACGCTGAGTGTTCATTGATCTGATCAGACCACGTCATGATGTGGACAGCGGGTTCTGTTCTATACCACCATTTTATGAAATGATCAGTCACATCATAAAATGAATAGTTTTACGATCTGGCCACAACATATACAGCAATCATGTGTAGTATTGTTTTAGGTCCAATAAAATTATTTCATGTTATTTCAATGCCGCTTAAAAGCGTCTTACTTACAAACTGTGACAGTGCACGTAGAAGAAAATTTCACTGCGCCCGCGCAAGTTTTACTTGATTAGTGCGCCCGCGGTCGTGCAGAGCAGCGCAATTTAATGCACCTGCTGACCTTTACAACCACAAATTAGGCTATACCTCTTTGCTTGTACATATTTGCTCTCATCCAACTCATATCTTTGACGTTCTTATTTTTAACTATTGACATAAGCTTTTTAAAAACTGTCAACTGTTCACTACGACAGTGGTGTTATTTTCAGTATGGCTTGTACAATGTTTTTTTATGCTTTACTTTTGGCTTTATCTCTACGCACATTCCACAGCTACTTAATGACTCGCATCAAAAACCCGAACGAGTATGTAGCCAGGGATGACTTTGGCGTTTTTGATGATTTAGATGATACTACATACGAAAATCTTATGGAAGAATTGCCGCAACTCAGAGATTATCTAAAGAACAGGAGAACTAAACATCCCATTGAAGAATATTCAAAAGTAAGTGATGCATTAGAAATGGAAAAAAAATATGATGAGTACCAAGATAACGAAGAATGGTCTAATGAAACCCTTGAAGAATACGACCTGCAAGAAGAGTACAAACTACAAAATCTTAGTAGCACGACAGATATACCGAAAAGTCGGTACATCACTCGATGGCCTCAACCGTCGAACGTCACACATCGAAAAAACAATACTCGGAGAATCTGGTCCACCTTATTTGGATTGGACGACCCTTTTAATGGGCCAAGAATTGCGCAATGTTATTGGTGTGGCATGAACGTAAGTGGGATTCCCCGGAATCCTGTGTGCCATGATGTGTTCGAGGGGTCGGATGGTCGAGCTAGTCGTTTAAAGCGGTATTTCCGCGCTCACTGTCACAATAATAACCCTACAGAGTGGACCTTTAGAAAGAAACCTTGGCATTCAAAGACAAACACGCATTGGCAGAACAGCATAACAACGTATGGTTCGGTATGGTTCACAGAAGGGCGTGGCCTTATAACCGAGTACTACGGGACATTTATAGGAGGATGCTTTAAGAGGTTCCTGGATGTGGGGACTGTGTACACCCAGAGGGGTTGTAGAAGTTTTTGGCCCCGAAAGGCTTTTCGCTATTTCCAGAGACTAACTTATTATACTGGTCGAAGTTATGCTGCCCATAGGTAAGTAAATAACTCAGTGTCATTATTACGTTACTTCATTTCACAGGATTTGACTGTATGAAAGTACCATGGATATCGATAGCAGCACGTTTCGTAAAAAAACATTTATTATGATGATAACGTTTATTACGGTGCATTGCCCCAGAAGCTATGGGTTCATATCTCCGTACGGTTTCGTTTTCGGAAACGGACCTTTCGCATCTTCATGTGTGGGACACACCATTTCTAGCGAAATTTATTAACAGTGTGTGGTTTGGTACTTAACCCTTACTAAGGCAGAGGCTATTTAAAAACCACATAATTAAAATGAATTTACTGAAAAACTCTTCTAATTTTGGAGCTGATATAAATATTATTTTATTACTAGAATGTCTACCTTTAATTTCGTATCTCCATTTTATTTTTCTGTTTATGATTTTGTGGTAATAATGTCTTAACATATGTGGTAAATATATGCACTCTGCCCGTCAAGAGTAGCAAGTTACAGTAACAGTTTCCATTATACCTACTTATCTAGGATATTTTGCTACGCAGCACAGGCCTGTTATACGTTGATTTTTGAGTATTTTTAGAAGAGCTATCAATTTTACTATCGTTATAGTACAAGTATGTTACACTTTAATGTGTATTATAATCACCACGGTACATGGATAAGTAGGTACTGCAAACTATTTGCATTTGAATTTGACGTCTATCGGAAATAAACAATTCATAATAATTAATCTGTCATCCATCACTCAATAATTTTAAACGATGTAATAAATTCATATTACTAAACATATTTCATATTATAAATAGTTGTTTTTTTTATGATTTACGCAACCTATAGAAAAAAATATAAATTTGTCGCGTTCACTCCGCCATTCAAAAGGTGGACGCGTGTCGAAAGTTGTTAAGCTAAAATTCAAAATCAATAAAGTCGTGGAATGGAAACAAACTGTCAAATAACACAAATCAACAAAACAGGCAGAGTGCAAATTTCGACCACATGTTTTTTTTAATAAATTTGAATTTTTTTGCTGGTATTGTATTCTACAATGCTTCGCGAACATGAAACTGTATTCAAATTTTACGCAGCACATCTAGATGCATGGGGCCCGAGTAAGGGTTAATTATATATTTTATCATAGGTTTGCGGCTATGGAACTGTATCTCAAAAATGAAAAGAAGGACATTTGCGTCATCTCTCCGCAAGCCGCCCTCACACCCTTCCATCGTTCTATCTCGCTCTACGTAAGGTACCACGTTTGCTTATGCTTCACAAAGTGGTGTAATAGAGGTATGATTACATCACCTACGTTTATAAGTGATTTGATGTTAGTGATAATATATTATTATGTAGCTATGTACCCAGACTTTCTTTTTCGAATGGTTTCAATGAGAGAAATTAAAATCATTTTAGTACCTTCTCTGATCCTGTTCCTGGGTTAGTCCAATTTAAGAAGGTAAGTTAATAATCAAATCTAACTCGGCTGGGCAGCGTTCGGGAAACTACACAACGTCTTCTCGTCCAAAATACCTCAGTGCCTAAAGACGAAAGTCAACAACCAGTGCGTGTCCTCTCGCTATGGGCCTCATAAGAAAATGTATGGTCACATGCTATGGAAACTCGGTGTTTTTTTGCGAGATCGAATCAGGAATGAGGAGATTCGTAAACAAACAAAAGCCGCTGACAAATCCCAACGGATTAGCAAGCTGAAATGGCAGTGGGTGGAGCACATAGTACGCACGCAGAACTGACGGCCGATGTGGCAGAAAGGTTCTAGAATGCCATCAAAAACATAACTTGTAAAACAACAAGTCTCGTAACTCAGCTCCATGTCGATATTTAAAATCCTTTATGTTTTAAATAAATAGATTAACTTGGCCATCGCTTGAAAACGCAATGTATGTCACAAGTAATACATATTATATTAAATTAGATTGTTTAGTGCGATTGTCAAGTCAATCTACACAGGTCATCACAAAAATCGGCCCATATCCGATCATGAGATACAAAGAGGGTGGGCCGATTTTTGTGATGACCAGTATTTATTAAAAACATAAAAGATTTTTTAAATTGATATGATCATTAGAAGATGTTGTTAGGTTAGCTCATTATGTAATAACTTAAGACAGAAAGCCCCTTAAGTATGAACTGAATAAATTAACCGACTTGGTATTTATTACATGGATCTCATAACTTTTTACGGTAGAGGAACTGAGTTGCGTTGCGAGATTTGTTTGTTTCAAGTTATGTTTTTGAAGACACCTCTTTTTTTTTTGTAGATTGTCCTACTTTTTTTCCCTTCCAGTACCTTCTACTACTTGAATACCAATATCTACACCTTTTATTCCTTTAAAATATTATACATATACACTGATTCATTCACTGCAAATGTTTTCTAGATACACCAACTGCATAAATAACTTTGTAATCCCATATAAATTAATAGGATTACAAAGTTATTTATGCATTTGGTGTATCTAGAAAACTGGACTGAAATTGCAAAATATTTGTTTTTTCTTGATTTATACACTAATTGCATTCTAAATTTGCAGCCTCTATGTCTACTAGAAGTGCCTTAGAGTTTTGATGATCGGTCAGTCAGTCAGTGAGTGAGTGAGTGTCAAAATTAAGAAACTTTGACTAGTTATAATAATTCTTAAACTACTTGTTCAATTTGAATAAAATTTGAAACATACCATACCGTTTTTATACAATGCCTGCTTGATTACTGAAAATTCAGGCTTCTAGTTTTATCTACAACGAAGTTATAGGCTAAACTCGCTATATAGCTCGTAAACGGCCTGAACTGCTTCGAGAAAAGGATGGTACGGCCGTGCCGCTTTTTTGCTCGACTTGGCGTGCACTGCCGTGCCCCCAGATGGAGGCCACGTATCAGCTGACTCAGCGTAAGACGTCCAGTCCACAAGTTGGACAGACGACCTGCTCCCCTAGCATGACCAAAACGCATTATGCCTAGCCATATATCAACACCTAACTTAATTTTTTAAATTTTCAAATGATACATATAGCCGCCATGTTGATTTTTTATCAAAGGAGCGATCATGAAAATTCAACATTTAAAAAATTACCCTTTGTGTTGATAAATCGCTGTCATATCAAATCGTGTTTCTGTGGTCATGCTAGGGGGTCTGGTAAAGGTTGCAGGAAGTCGCTGGATGCAGGCCACTTTTAAAACCGGCCTATCTGGAAGTCACTGGGGGAGGTCTATGATCAGCAGTGAACGTCTCTCGATATTGCATTTTTTCTCAGGAATCCTAGATATTATAGCCTAAAATCGTTTCTGAAAGTCTATATATGTATGTGGCATCATCATCATCATCATCATCACTTCAGCCATAAAACGTCCACTGCTGAACAATGGCCTCCCCCAATGATTTATCATCGGGGGGGATTGCCAATACTCGCCACGCTTGGCAGGCGGGTTGGCGAGCGCAGTTTTTTATAAGATTTCGCACGAAGACGCTGCTGCCCGTCTCGTGCTACAGGAATTAGTCGCCTCTTACGACACGCCGCCTGTTGGCGGTGGGAAAGTGTATTCTTTACGGCCGTCCCCACACGGCACGGCGGCACGGCGGCGGTACGTGGCATCATACCAAATTAAAGCATTTTTAATGTAGGCACAGACAACAGCAGCACGTCAACATACCACAAAACGTCAAATTTTCTCAATTGTTATTGATCTCTACGTGTCGGGATTAAAGTTCAAAATCGGTTGAATAACCTTTAACTTTTTTGGTAGGTTGACCTGCCGTTGAGTGTACCATGATAATGCTAAGTTTTTTTTCGATACGATTAGTTCTTTAGTTGCAATTTATTAATTGAACGCAACTGCATGCATAAATGCAAATATCGACAGGTACCTACATTTAGATGTTTCGGCCTTACAACGGCAGATAACCCCGCTGGATATCGATAATCGAGATTAGACGATGGCGTCTATGACGTAGAAATGGTTCTAGCGGTACGGAGGAGGTACATTGTATCTCATCATCATATTCAGAAGGTACATTAAATCTCCATTCTCATCACGTTTATCGCTCTAGCTCAGGGGAGCCCGCTAGATAGGAACAAGAATAAAAAAACAAAATCCGATTCCACTTCTCGGGTGATATGGAACACTTAATTTGACATTTCTAACCATATATGGACTGTCGACGACACCGTGGACAAATCACGTTGTCTTCGCCTTACATGATGTGCAGACATCTTAAACAACTTAAGGCGACTGTCATAGCCAGTCCTGTGAGATATTTCGCTGCAAAAAAGTGATCTTGTAAAATAGCGCTGCATACCCTCAACGCTGCGAGTGACAGCTGGACATCATCATCATCATAATTTCAGGCATGGGAAGGCCACTGCTGAACATAGGCTTCCCCCAATGACCTATCGGTGGGTATTGCCAAGCCAATACTCGCCACGCTTGACAGGCGGGTTGGCGAGCGCAGTTTTTTATAAGATTTCGCACGCAGACGCTGCTGCTCATCCTGTGCTACAGGAATTAGTCACCTCTTACGACACGCCTCCTGTTGGCGGTTGGGAACTGGGACAGTCTATTCTTCAGGCCCGTCCCCACACGGCACAGCGACAGCTGTACAACGGATTCCAAACAGACGATGCATACTCAAGATGACTTCGCACAAGTTACTATTGCATTTATAATTATTATGTGATCTAAAAGTTTTTTTTTTATCAATCATAATTTCTAAGATGTTATACAAATAACCCTGTATATAACTTATTAACACTTTTTCATTTGTTTTCGTCGCACCATATATTGATTTCGAAATGTGTTACAGAAATCAGAAACAACGACGGTACCACAACCCGAGACAATATAGTAAAGTTTTTTTTTCTACGTTGACCGACCCGGGAATTGAACCCTGGACCTCAGAGATAGCGACACCAAGTCCAGTATGCTCGCCTCTCGGCTACGAAGGTCGTCGCAACGCCGAAATCCAATCATTAATATTGGATTCAGTTACTGACATGTTAAAACCAGGCAATTCTAATTTGAAGCAAGTGATGACGTACCGCGCATAAAACAGTAGCTTAATTATTATTAGGCGACTCGTAATGATTATAATTTTATATTTTTCAATAGGTATCGATCCGAACCGTATTAAGGCGAGTAGTGCCCCCAAATTAACGACTTGACGAATGTTAGTACGAATATTGCACGGAAATTCATTGAAATACGGTTCATAACAGCGTGCAATGAAACGCGGCTGTTACGACAGTCGCTGCGTCTTTATGTATCGAAAATTCCGGAAAATAATACTTTTCGCATAGACGCAATTGTTTGAATAAAAAATCCTATTGTCCTCTGTCTAAAAACCTTCGTAGCTATTATGTTGGCCTATCAATCGACGTATAAATGAATTAAATCGGTCAAGCGATTAAAAAGAAGAAATAGAATTAGCATATTTTTTCTTTGATTTTTAATGTTTCTTTTTCCACCCGAAGTTTATTTACTAGAAACAAATGCTATGCTCAAAATGTTGTGTAAGTTTTTTTCAATACTCAATACTCAATAATTTATTGCAAAACCATAATGTACATATAGATGTTACAAATTAAAGAACCAGTGTTATGGACCCTGTTGGGCACGCAACTTGGGGGCTAGGAGAGAGGAACTTAGCATACTTTTTAAATATTTTTCTGATAAACTGGGCTTAAGTAGTAGGCTTTTAAAACCACATACAAGTTAACATTTGACGATTATACTCGCCTTAACAATTCATTTGAGCTGCAGAGGAGTCGGTCTTTTTCTATCGTTTTTTGCGCAGTTACATCACCGAGGCTTGGCCATAATATTTTGAATACAATGTAGTGAAGAGCAAATAAATCGAACGCCAAGTCAATAAAAACCAATTTATTTCTCCAAGTAGGCTTAAATTAAGCTCTTTTACACGTTCAATTTTTTTTAATTCACACCACATAATATACTGACTTAGTAATAAAAAACCGGTCAGGTGCAAGTCAAACTCGCGCACCGAGGGTTCCGTCCCAACTTGTAGCTATGTAAATTAAAGACTTCGAACATTTTTGTATGGAGCCTGGCATACCTAAAGTTGCAAGTACTTATAACGACGTTACTTTGGTGTACACATATGAAACATACGTCACTCGACAAAGAAAATAATTACAAACAACGAATACTTTTTGACAAAATGTCGTAAGTAGGCTAGTTTCCTGGGTCAAAAAAAGATTATTCTATTTAGTCCGTTAGTTAGATTATCAAAAAATATTGGACCCATATTTTGTCTTTTGTCAATCAAACAAAAAGTGACAAAAATAAAGCTCATTAAAGTATGGGAGTGACGTCACGTCTTGCTAAAAAGTGTCGCAAGGCGTGACGTTATGCGGAAATTTAACGGACTCTATATCTTCATCATTTTTTGTTTGATTGTAAAAAGAAAAAATACGTGTCCAAAAATTCTGTTAATCCAACTGACGGACTAATTAGATTTTTTTAGGAAACTAGCTTATTATATACTTTGTTCAGACCTTTGCCTTTAATAATTCTAGGTCGATTAGAAATACCCTGTAAATTTTGATTCCCTTGAGAGTGTCAAAATATACGTTTTTTGCGGCATAAACGGCCGTACCTTTTTTTTACGGTAACTCAGAAGTTTGTTTTTTTACAGCCTTCAAGAGACTGTAAGCCTGAGTATATGGTTTTAATTTCAACTCCATACCTCGACGCATTTTTGACATAAAGGGTCTTGACAGACAGACGGACGGTCCGTCCGACAACAAAGTGATCCTATAAGGGTTCCGAAAAAGGTTTCTGTTTTTTCCTTTTGAGTTACGGAACCCTAAAAGAGAATAAATATATTTTTTTAAAGACATGACTTAAAAAGGGTAAGTAAACAAGAAATCGCATTGGCTGCATTCGCTGACATAAATAATTATTTCAATTAAGATTACAATTTACCAATTTTAGTACAGACAATGGCAGGTCAACCTACCCAAAAAGTTAAAGGTCATTGAATTGATTTTCAACTTTATGTGTAACATTTAGAGATCAATGTCAAATTGGGAAAAATTTTACGTTTAGTGGTAGGTAGACGTGCTGTCTTCTGTACTTCATGTCATTTAATCAGCCACATATCCTAAAACTGTAATAATTTAGTTTCTTTTAGAGTAAGGAATGGCAGCGCCTGACCGTTTTTTTTTCTATACCGCTGTGATGAGAAACTACCGCGTGACCCGACACGCACTTGGCCGGATTGTTTGTTTAATGATAGAAGGAGGTCCTAATTACATTTTATCCATTTTGTACCAGCTTTTTAATTATAGATTATCTATTGTTAGAAGATAAATAATGAATAAAATCAACTTTAGGCATAAATAAAAACAGATTGTTGAGAAAAGCGGGTCTAGCGCAAAGAGTCGGGGGCGAGAAGAAAGGTGAAAGGTACACAAAATGCAGAACTCCCTTGTTTGATGTTTGTTTTCTTTTTCAGTGACGGCCATCTTGTAGAACTGACAATAATGAGCCTTTCTATCACTACCAAAAAATTTTAATTGTGCCCATACGTTAATAAGGGTGCGAAAGGCCGATGTTTTCAATCGTCAGATAACTTTATATCCGACGAATAAAAGTAACGCTTTGTTTGACACATTTTCTATACGAAAACTGTCAACATGTCAAACTTATTTTTCAAATACCTTTTATTTGGCTGTTGAAAAATCGGCCCTAAAAGAGGTAGGTATTTTTTTTATTGGAAAGTAAGTACAAAACACGTAATCTTTTTCGTAGATTAGTATCGTTAATTCTTAAACGGGGGAAAATTAACATTTTCCCCCGTCTTCAAAATATTTATGTTACCGTGTATTAAATTATTTCGACTGTAAAATGGTGTGTTATTATTATCAAGATAAATTAATAATAATGTTGTCGATTTTTTTGCTCGCAATTGTACGAGCTCACAATGGGAAGCAAAAACTCGATCGCAGATAGCTCAGCCGTAATGATGGTTCGGTCATCGATGGAAAAAGCAATAGGGGGCATATCCAGGCATGTTCAGAGGTCGTTTGACAATTGACGTGAGGTTGAACCATGGCTTATTACATCTAAGACCACGTGACTCTTAGATACAAACAGACAAACACCAATAAGGAATATGCACGAAAATAATATATTGTTTTAACTAACATCATCATCATTTCAGCTATAGGACGTCCACTGCTGAACACAGGCCTCTCTCAATGACTTTCAGCGGGGGGGATTGCCAATACTCGCCAGGCTTGGCATGCGGGTTGGCGACCGCAGTTTTTTATAACATTTCGCAAGCAGACGCTGCTGCCCGTCTCGTGTTACAGGAATTTTTTTTTTTTTTTTTTAACCGTAATACAGTAATTAGAAAATGAGCATACCTGATTCTTTCTAAACAAGGTTAAAATGTATGGCGGACGTGTACTGACTACTGTGACGTCACGGTACATGTCGGATCTCCTTGTCTAGCACGCGACTTATAGGTTGTAGTAAGTCAGGTATAATTCAATATTTTTCTATAATTCTTTCAATTTTATTAATGACTAACCCGTTGCCGTCCCGCTTACGCCTTCTATGTGTATTGCGCTTTAACGGGTAACGATTCCCGGTTCGGTTCAGATAGAAAACGTTATTGAAAAGTTATTTTCTATATTTCCTCCGGTCTGGGTGTTCTGGGACACGCCCCAAGTAAAATTCCAATATTTGTTAAGTACTTCGGTATCAAGACTGTTGGTGTGTTATCTAGAGCTATTTATTTGAACCCGGGCTGGGTTAGCATAGCCACCAAAACACGATATGATATAGCGATTTATCGACACCAATTGTCAAGTTTTTAAAAATATGACAGTTAATAAATGTATCCTTCTGTACCTACCATCTTAGAGTGTGCGTTCACGGGTGACTTTTGTCGCCGTGACTTTTTTGTTACTCATATGAAATCCTTAGATAGGTTTATAGAAATGTATTTCTCATAAAAACTTATAAATAGTTCACTTACAATGAGAAACAAAAACTAAATGCTGTTTATTACTTTATTTTGTATCCGGGCCACTGCAACACATTGCTTACAATTTTTCTTCAGATTATGTCTTGGATATCTCGAGATATCCAAAGATTTCATATGAGTGACAAAAAAGTCACGGTGACAAAAGGCACACTCTAATTAATTATTTATTGTGACATGCAATAAATGATTTGAATTTTGAATTTAATGTCATATTAAATTATTAACGAAACAGCGATCATAACATGTGACGTCACTGGCACGGCGATTCAAAATGGCGGCTATATCTATAATATTTTTAAAGTCGGTGTCGATATATCGATATATCATATCGTGTTTTGGTGGTCATGGCTAGGGGAGCAGGAGTTTACCAAGAGGATAGAGGTTCGAGGCTAACTGCATCTGATGCAGAAAATAGGACATTTAGTTTTCTAGACTTGACGACTGGTAAACAAAGGCGGGCGTCGGTCCGTCTGTGAATCACTGCCGCCAAGGCCGGCCGGTAATTCCACACGGCACATAGCTAGCGGGGAACAGACAGCTCACTTGCTATAAAACCATCTTTGACTTTATTATTACCGTCACTGTCCACTGTTGGGCAAAGGCCTCCCTAGACATTTATCAGGACACATCAGCGTCGTGATAAGTCCATGACTGTCACGATAAATACTGAGCGGGAACCTTTTTGAATACCCTTTATAGTTTATACGTTTTTTTTCGTGTGTATACAAACGTTTTCTATTTGTATTCTTTTTCTACATTTTTATTATTATCCACCGACAGGGATTGGGATTATTAGAGCATTTTAAACACTCTTAGTCATGGTCCTACTGCGGTCGATTAGAAGTTAAGAACTTTAAAAAATCCTTATGATATCTCTTTTATATTAGATCTGACCGTGACTTTGGTTCTAATTCGGATATCCTCATTTCGGATCTTATCTCGCAAAGAAACGCCAAGCATCGCTCTCTATTTTTACAAGTACAACCACAGACGTTTTTACGTTTTTGTATTTTGACAAATAAATACACTGTCAAACCTCCAAAATTTTTCAAAAATTTTACAGATATTTATACTTTTTCTGAAAGGTAATATCAAACTTCCATTGTCAGTGTCCATTGTTTCTGATATTGCCAAATTAGATTTAAGATAGAATTACTTATGCACCATTTTCATGGCTGATTTATTTGGGCATTGACAGCGACATCAGTTAAATGCACATAGATTGTATTTGTACTTACAAACACAACACGAGCTGTCCTTACAATGTACTTACTGTCATAATAAGAGCATGTACATGATCTAACATACCGATGTCAGCTTTGTGTTGAAAAACCAGGGAAGTTGCAGTTGATTGATGAATGCCAACGTATATTGCGGCATTCTTCGCTTTACTAATGGTAAAACGTATTAACATAAATTCATTATTAGACTAATTAATCCACTTAACATAGCAACGCGTGTAGTCGATACTCGCGACACATACTTAGCGACTACATTTTTAACCAAAAGTCAAAAGTAAAAAATCATTTATTCAATTTAGGACAGAAAACTGCCACTTATGAACGTTTAAGTGGCAGTTTTCTGTTGGGGCAGAACATGTCTCCTTATTTTATGGGCCCTACCGACTAACCGACTTCAAAAAAGGAGGAGGTTCTAAGTTAGACTGTATGTTTTTTTTGTATGTATGTCACGTTATGAATCCGCCAATTATGAATCGATTTTGATGATTCTTTTATGATATAAATTAATATACTATAAATATTACCGAAATTGATTTAGCGCTTTTTGAGAAAATCAACAAATAAGACTTCAACCAATGTGAACCGATTTTGATGATTCTTTTTTTATTGAATAGCTATACTTCAAAGATACTATAATAAAAATTGCGGAAATAAAATTCACCCCTAAGGGTGGAAAAATAGGGCATGAAATCGGTGTTCAGCAGTTAACTTTTTTGCACTTTTTTTTTTTTATTAGGATTTATCACTAAAAATATGTATATGAAATAAGTATTTAAAAAGAACGACTTCAAAACACTAGAAAGCTAAAAATAATATAATGATAGATTAGGTACTTAAGTGTTAATATTATTTTATGCTTTTAAGTGTTTTAATATCAGTATTTTTTAATAAAATTAATAAATGTTTTTACATTCAACAATGCAAATTACTAGCATTCGAATGATTGATTGAATTTCATACTACATAAATAAGGTACAGAAATACGTTAGTGACGCACAATTCTATTGTTTCCAGGATAATATTCTTCACTTGAAAAATTTAGTCTGCGTACGAATCTTGACCCTTTTCTCTATCTAATCAAAAACAGTTAGAAACACAAGTTCCTACTATTAGAGGGGATCCTCTAAATAAAACGGTGTATTAACTTATTAAAATATATTGATACGGAAAACGCGCGAAAGCACAATCACGACGCATGAAGATGTACGCTCCGATGACAGCTGACAGCTAGTGCCGGGAACCGCTCATAAGGGTGTTCCCATTAATCGATTCCCCGCAAACATTACCAAAAGTCAAAATTAATGCTCTTAATAAAATTACAGTATAATGTTTGTATTAATTTTAATTAAAACTTTAATTTAATTTTTAAAATCTATACAGAGTGTAACGAAAAGGTGAAATAAAACTTTAAGGGGTTATTCTACGGCTAAATTACATCAACTTTTTCTATGGGACCAACATCGAAATCGCAAAAAAAAAACACTTTGCCATACTAAAACGCGACCAGCTGGCATCAGTTTGGATGGAAACGTCAATTTTTTTTTTGAGTCCCATAGAAAAAGTTGATGTAATTTAGCCGTAGAATAACCCCTTAAAGTTTTATTTCACCTTTTCGTTACACTCTGTATATTGGTTAAAATATAGGACAACCTACTCAAATGTTTTTTATTTTATTTTTGAATTACGACCATTTAAATAACTATGAACATGTTTGCGTGCAAATAATATTATTCGAGTCTTTCTTTTTTATTTTGTCTATTTTAACTATTCTGTATATTTTCACATCGAAATCCCTAATCTCTAAATTTTAGTGTAATTAAATTGTATCATTTGACGTCCTAATCACTTCGGCAAGGTAGGAAGGAAGGAAGGATACAAAACGGCCAAGTGCGAGTCGGACTCGCCCATGAAGGGTTCCTTAGCAGCAAGTAACATAATTTATATTTGAGTTGATTGAATGAAAAGTAAATTGCGGTTTACGATTTATGACGTATTAAAAAATACTTCTTACTAGATCTCGTTCAAACCAATTTTCGGTGGAAGTTTGGTAATGTACCTACATCATATAATTTTTTTAGTTTTATCATTCTCTTATTTTAGAAGTTACAATTTGGTTCGATGAAATGTATGGGGAACCCCCAAAATTATAGTTTTTTTCTATTTTTGTATGAAAATCATAATGCTGTTCACAGAATACATCTACTTACCAAGTTTCAACAGTATAGTTCTTATAGTTTCGGAAAAAAGGGGCTGTGACTAGTACTACTAGGTATTCTGTGCTGTGACATACGGACAGACAGACAGACAGACAGACATGACGAATCCATAAGGGTTCCGTTTTTTGCCATTTGACTACGGAACCCTAAAAAGGATGTTTTTATCACTCAACACAAAACATACCTAACAACAGCACTTATAATAATCTAAACCACATCTAAGCTTAGCCACAACACAGGCCAGACAACGTGACGCTGTTCTTACCCCTCAAGAAAACGACTGTAATACCTAAAGCTATTAGGTTCAAATTCCATCCTCATGTTACACGAGAACTTCAATAGATGTATGACTATATGTGTCATTGTATGTTCGCCACAATCAAAATAGAAACAGTTGAGCCCACTGTTCCTTCAGTAGGTACAAAGCGTCTCATCAGCCTCCCAGTTAAAAGTTTGTCAAAATGCGGACTAAAACTGTCAGTGGTAGATACTTAAATTGTAATGATATATGTTATGGTACTTCAAATACTTTGATAACCAGTGCCGTTAGTAAGGCGGTGCCAGCGATATGCCCAAGCACAGGGCGCAGACTCTGGAGGGGCGCAGAAAACACAAATAGTAGAAGTAAATTAATAATAAACCTATTTGCAAAAATAAATTGGTTTTATTGGATTTTACATTCCTTCTCTCTTTTTTGCTCTTATGTGTAATGTGTAATATTGTCTATTTACGTACCATTTGAACTAATTCAAAATCTGTGTAAAACGATATGCATGGCACGCGTTTTCTCTTTTCATAAATAAATAAAGAAACTCTTTAAGCAGGTAGTCGCAGCAAAGTTGCGCCTTTTTGCCATTATTAATTTATTGTAAGTAATTAAGTACCTACTTCATTGTGATAATATGAACCAAATAAAAAATTTTCTTTCTTTCTTTCAAAGTATGCGAAAAAGAGAGACAAGCTAGTGAGTGATTTTAGCATTAAAAAATGCTAATGTACCTTTTTACTCCAAAAACGTACCTTTTTCGCGCTGGCTATGTGCCTTTTGGGGGCTCAGTTGCGGCAACAATGCCTTTGAGTAAACCTACTGCCTGTATTTTCTGTGTGTGGATTGACCTTGATTGCCGGTTCATAACTGCACCGCTGCATGTTGTGTGCATTTTATGACGGAGTTTTCTCGAATAGTATGGTTATAGGCATCTGCCCGTTACTGACTGGTTATTTTCCAGCTAGCTTTATTCAGTTCTTCCAAGGACCGAGAAGGTTACTCTATAGAGGGTTTAAACGGTTTACGTTTCGGGAAACCCGACGTTTACGCTTAATTCAGAAATACGGGCTAACCCAATCGTTCGCTTTCGTTTAATTTTTGAAGTTTCCATACAATTTACTACTGCTATCTCGTTCTTTCTGATTAATCAGCGGGTTAACCCGATATGTATAAGGGTTACCTTATATACGGCTTAAGCGGAACGTCGCGTTATTCGTATAAGCGGTTAACCCTTAATCCCTTTTTTTCGGTCCTTGAGTTTTTCATTAAGATTTTGTAAATATGTATTAGACAACATCACGTCATATTTATTGCTGTGATCCTAAAGTGTGTGTGTGTGTGTGTTTGTACTATAAAAATAACAAAACAACGAAGGTACCACACCAGCCGCACCCGAGAAAATATAGAAAAAAATCGTTTTCTACAATAACCCGACCGGGAATCGAACCCTGGACCGCAGAGATGGCGACGTAAAGTACGGATTGTTCGCCTTTCGGCTACGGAGATCGTCAAATTAATAACAAAGTCAAAAGATTATGTCATGTTTTTCTATTAGCATATTGTAAAAGCTTCTTAGATCCTCATGAGAAGTCATATAACTTTACGGGTCTGGCTTCACCTAACTAGTTTGCCTTTTAGCGTTGCAATTATTAAAACAACTACCTACCTACCTACCTACTTATGTTGCTTCTATTTGCTTTTTCAGTTAGTTACTTGACAACTCAATAACATATACTGGCAATAACTTTAGGTCGACCGAGGACTATTTATTTTATTAATGGCAACCTCCGTAGCGGAGAGGTGTACCCGCTAGACTTAGCGTCGCCATCTCTGACGTTTTGAGTTCGATTCCCGGTCGGGTCAATGTAGAAAATGAAGTTTTCCATATGACTCGGGTCTGGGTGTTGTGATACCGTCGTTGTATCTCATTTTGATGACAAAAGTGCGTTATTTTCCATTAAATTCATAGCAATGTATGCGATGTTGTCTAATATTTATTTATTTATTTATTTATTTACAAATGAAATTGACACACACAAGGATGATAATTCCTTAGAGACCATGACATTAGAACAGCCTCCTACACAACAACAACTTCCTAGGGACTGATTCTGGTGCACAAATACAACAACTTTTTCTACGGGACCAAAATTAAAATCTAAAAAAAACAATTTGACTACTCCATACAAACTGTGGCCCAATTCCCGTAATTTGACAATTGTCGCAATCCGGTGTCGATCCGGTCCCAGTAACATTACTATCACAAACGGTATTCTCGTAAACTTTCAATTTGACGTAAAATTCTTAAAACTATCCCAATACGACTAACAGAGCAAAAAAAATCTTATTTTGGTTTCTTCCATTTTCAGTTGCATTACGAACTATAATTGATTTTTTTAGGTTTAGGAGAATACCGTTTGGGATCGTAATGTTACTGGGAGCGGATCGACACCGGATTGCGACTATTGTCAAATTACGGGAATTGGGCCTCTGATGTCAGCTGGTCGGCGGTTTAGTATGGGGAAGTGATTTTTTTTGCCATTTCAATGTTGGTCCCATAGAAAAAGTGGTTTTTGAGCACCAGAATTAGGCCCTAGGAGATTGTTGATGTTTTACAATTAACCCTGTATATATATTACATATTTACATACGTGTGCATGTTAGCTCTGATGCAAAATAGAAGAAAGTCTTCCCTTGTCTTAAAATGTAAATGCGTGAAATTCGCCAAACGGCGATATTTAATATTATATTATATTATATTGTAAGTATATTGTTATGTTCATTTCTATCTGGACTTATATATTTATCCATTAGGTATATTAAGTTTCACACTAAGCTCTCCGCACCACTTTCCCCTTTCTTCTTATCTGTCCTCTACCTGAAGGTTGTCTGGAAGAGATCGCTTTTAGCGATAAGACCGCCTAAATTGTGCATCTTTCTGTAAACACAAATTGTAACTTCTTTGTATGGTGTACAATAAAGAGCATCTATCTATCTAAACGGCCAATTAAAGGAATAAGTAGTCGTAAAGTGTTACTCAAGATTCTTTGACTAAGGTCGGTATTGTCATAACAGTTCGTCACCTCCGCGTCTCTGCCTCAGTGGAAACGCACCCTAATAACCGGTCTTTTTGTGTATTGCCTTATTAAGAACAGTTGCTGAGTTACGTAAGAGCAAACAAATCCTCAGGAAGAGGATGGCAACACTGACATGGCCGCGTGTGTAATGTGACTAATTCCACTTCTGCCGCGGATAACACTTTTCGAGTTATTAAAGGCGGTGGTGCAGTGAAAGCGAGGGCAGAAAGATTGTTAGCTATGAATCTGGTCTCAAAAGTGATAAAAATTACATATCCTATTAATTAAACAAACCTAATAATGAATGTTTTTGTATGGTGTTTCTAACACTAACACATTTTTTTTAAATAAATAAATAAATATTGGACAACATCACATACATTGCTCTGATCCTGTGGTAAGTAGCCAATGCTTTGGCTACTTACCACAGGATCTGATCTGCTTGTGTTACAGAAATCAGAAACAACGACGGTACCACAACACCCAGACCCGAGGCAATATAGAAAAGTTATTTTTCTACATTGACCCGACCTGGAATCGAACCCGGAACCTCAGAGATAGCGACACCAAGTCCGGTATGCTCGCCTCTCGGCTACGGAGGTCGTCGTCGTTACATTACATGTGTAATTCGTGTAGATAGCAATCTTTAAATTCACTTGTATTCTTGATTAGGTTTAGTCACGTAGGTAAGATAGACGATGCTTAAGCTCATTTATTGGTGTGAATGTGGAATTTATTTATTATTATTATCTATTGTAAGAATTGTAAAAGCTCTTTAGTCTATCACAAAACTCACTTCAGAAAACTTGTTATTTTTCCCTGCAATGGGCTAGTTTCCTAAAAAAATCTAATTAGTCCGTCAGTTGGATTAACAGAATATATTGGACACGTATTTTTTCTTTTCTCAATCAAAGAAAAAAATATTGATATATAGCCCGTTAAAGTTCCGAGTAACGTCACGCCTTGCGACGGTTTTTGGCAAGGCTTGACGTCACGTGCTAACTTTGATCTTCGTAATTTTTTGTTTGATTGACAAAAGACAAAATATGGGTTCAATATTTTTTAATAATTTAACTGACGGACTAAATAGAATAATCTTTTGACTCAGGAAACTAGCCTAAACGATTCAACTGTGATGTAGATATTACCTAACTAACCTACATGCTATTTCGTTATGAAATTGGAATCACCAATAATATGACTGAAGAAGAAATACTACGACCGGTTGCCACTCATTAGGACTAGCTGAAAAACAAAGGACTATCCAATAAATATTGTCTTCCTCGCTTGCGCTGGAAGCTGGCCTGACACGTGTGTCTATATCTGAGGGACTTGTTTACGCTTTAATCTAGCATCGCGTTGCCATGTCCAGTGTGCCATTGGCTTATCCACCGCTCTTACATCACTTCATTTCTAACCTTACGTCTCTTGGATTTAGGTCGCTTCTAGTTAGATGTGATAGTTGATATGAGTACGTTTAATTTTACAGCAAGTCTGTTTGCTGTAGGCACACACGCTGAAGGAAGACAGTTATATTTTATTGCTGCTTTCTTGTTCGCCGGATAATGTGACCGAGTAAATGTCGAGACTTTATCTCAGTTTGAAACTTGTAACTTACGAAGAATAACAAAGGATTTATTCTGGGAATTAACTTCGTATCGCTCGGGACAGGGCTGAAACATTTATACACCAGTGACATACATACAGACACTGTTTATTTGTATGCTACATTCTGTGTTATTTTAGTTATAAAGAGTTCTGGTGTTATAATAATAACAAATCTACTTTGAATCAGAATGTAAATAAGTATTTATTAAGATATTCGGGATGAATCACAACATATATAATTCCGAAATAAGAATATTAGAATAAACTTCATGCCAGTCATTGGTTTGTACCTATTCCGTAATTGTTCCAGAGTAAGTTATTTATTTAACCTTTTTATCCGGAGCAAAATATAGCTTTTTATGTGGGTGGCAAAAAGCAAATCTGGTTTTTTGTTCATGGAAAAGCAGATAATACATATATTTTTCAAAGAAAATGAACTTATAAGGTGCTTTTGATGCGGCAACGCTTTGGTAGTGATTATCAAAGTTGAACTACCTAAACCACCTCATACCTAGTTGAGGTGAGGCCTGTGCCCTGCAGTGGGACGCATATAGTTACGCTAATTTACTTTTTTTAAACATAAGCAAGTTCTATTTTTGGCTTTTATATGAAACACTACAGCCCATTTGATAACTAAAAATATTGTTTAATTTTGAGCTTAACCTTGTTATACGTGAGTCAATACACAAAACTGTTATCGTCTTATGTATGTATACAGATGAATTTGTTAAAAATAACTCCAAAGAACACATGTAAAGAGCGAAATAAGAAACGTGACGAGAATGCTCGACTGAACACGACATGACTTGAATCGAAGCGCAAAAAATGAGATTGATTTGAGCAGGCCCGGAATCAGGGATGGCTGGGGCGCTAGATTCAGAAAGAGTACAATTTAAGTTACTGCACGTAAGGCAAACGTTAAATTAATCAATCACAGTAATCAAATATTCAAGTCCATGAACTCTTAACATTTTCTTTGAAAGCCAATGTTAGTTTACGTCTAACTTTATACAGAAAAACAAGATAAGGTTGAAATAAAAGCATAAGATGAGGTACCAGTACTTCCCATCCATTAATCCGCTCAGTGCAATAATGTCTGTAGACTAACTTATGCAGCTCAAGCACTTTTACTGTAAAAAATTGGTCTCAGGAAACAGCTCTATATTGGTTTCTTAACTAAACTAGAGCTATTTAATAAAATTTTACATTACATCATATAGTTTGATGAAATAAAATGAAACAATATTAATAATATCTGAAAAATTACTTACAAAGTAAATTTTTTTTAAGCCTAGGTAAACATCACAAGTCACAGTCGGAAATGGTGTTGAGATTACGATCCCCAGTTTCTAGAACAGACTGCAAATACGGCCCTGTGGAGTTCTCTAGTTACAGCCAAAGCACAGCGTGGACACTGAGTTATGGTTTATTTGCCACACAGTAGCCCATTGAATTTTGCGTTTCAATCTAGCAATTTTGCGATAATGTCGGAATTTTTCCCACAATATTGAAAACATGATTAGTTTGAGTTTTCATGGAAGACCGGTTTTTTCTTGTGATTTATCGTTTGTTGTATTTTTAGTTCTGTAGTCACAATAAAGCTAATTGTTCGCCTCCAATTTCGAATGATTGACGTGGAGAATCCAACACGACTAAAAATAATTGTTCTATTGTACATTTAAAGGCAAAGTGCGTTTAATTTAAATCATAAACGATGTAAATTGTGTCGAATTAAAATTTTTATCAAAAAAAATATTAATCAGTCATTAATAATTTTTATCAATATAAAATGGGATTAAACACGCTTAAATGTGTATGGGACTTGCCAAACCGAATCAAACGAGCCCAAACTTTAAAGGCTTACTATTAAGTAATATTAGTAAGCTACTAGGAACTTCATGACGGTGGGTCCGATGATCAGCTTGATGTGGTCGATATGTGGCATATCATATTCACAAAGTTTTAATTTGACGACAATTAGAAATTGGTTACAAGGTTAGTAGATTAGGTACATACAAGTGAAACTATTAAAATCGTTCAGAAAAAAGATGATTATATTTTTACTACTCCAGAGTAAATTGTAAGCTATTTGCACATTAAAATTGTATTTCTCAGGTTTATAATTTCTCTAATAGAAATTAGAACGGGATTTAACAAATAAAAGGTAAAATACTGTTATGATCGCGTTAATTCCAGTATATGTATTATTAAAATGCTGTATGTTTCCTTAATAAAGATAAATACAATAAAATTAAATTAAAGATTAGGCCGTAAAGAATACAGTTCCCACCACCAACAGGAGGCGTGTCATAAGAGGTGACTAGTTCCCGCAGCAGTAGACGGGCAGCAGCGTCTGCGTGCGATTAAATCTTACAAAAAAAAAACTGCGCTCGCCAACCCGCTAGTATTGGCAATACCCACCGATGAAAATCATTGGGGAAGGCCTGTGTTCAGCAGTGGACGCCGTTTGGCTGAGATGATGAGATGTGATGCAACGCGAAAGTTTATAAAAGTAAATATTTCCCTTATATTCTCTAACAAGTTGGTAATCAATGATCAGTGACGGTTCGATGGCTTTCCATCAAGAATTGTGTTTGCTTTCTCAGACATTAGAGAGAATGGATGATCTGTTAAATTAATTAACAAAAAACGTGCATTCGCCGGGTAAAACAAACATTTATTCCCAACACATTCCTCTGCTAATTCCGCCGAATCGCTCACATTGTAACAACAAACGTAGAGACACAGCTCGGGACACATCAGCCATCAGATTTATCATCTTCTTAGTGACTGAATACTTAATTTATTACACTCCTAATAAGTTTTAGTAATATCTATTTCTAAATGTATCTACATCGGAGCACAAATCTAGTGTTTTTGTTTTCTTCTCTATCTTAAATCTTTGTAGGGACGCCGGAGCATCATTATGATTAAAACATTGATAGATTGGCCTTTTTAAAATTTAAGGTATCATCGGGTTGTCTTTAATGTATACCATAAAAAAGATGATAAAAATACAGAATTAAACTTTAAAAGAAAGACTGGATATTGTAAAAAAAAGATTAAGTAAAATTATAACTATAAAATTATAAAGGAAATGGGGGCTGCCATTTCCTGCCCTGAAATTAATGAAGTTTTACAGTAAGTATATGAATGAATGAATGAATGAATGAATATTTTATTAAAGTAACATAGACTCATTTTTATGTTAGTGATCACTTACAACTAGGTTAGTATGTTATATGACTGACTGAAATTACGATAGGTATATAGGTAGATATTCTCCAACCTATTCTTAATTCAGGGTAGCGAATGGCTGCCACCGATAGATTTTCTTTGGTTATTTACCTTTTGCTACCTATGACCGATGAATCACAAACCCTTTAAAGAAAACCGCATTTAAATCGGTCGAACCGTTTTGTAGATAAACGCAACATTCGAGTTTACACACACAAACAAAAAACCTCTCACTTGAAACGCATATATCATTTAAAAGGTATATGCGTCTATTCGAGTCTGACGTGGGTAAAAATGTACAATCAACGGCAGGTCAACCGAAAAGTTAAAGGTCATTGAAGCGATTTTCAACTTTAAGTCCGACATGTAGAGATCAATATCGCTTGCACTCCTCCTCATCCTCCTCTAGCTTAGCTCGCACTTGTTACATGTCTTGTAACTTTATTTCCTGTAAAAAAGGCTGACAAAGGTGACTCAGTTTGTTGCGCCGTTTCTTCTCATCACCAGCCGATATTTAGTCCCGAAGCGGTAGTAAGGTAAAGCTATATTTTGGGACGTGTATAAGTGCCCGGAAGAGGGCCTATGTACGGAATAAATGAGTATTAATGAGTAATAATGAGTATCGATTGAGAAATTTTGACGTTAACGAGCTGTTGTCTGTACGTTACGAAGTAAACTGGGTGTTGTGCCCGGGCTGTGGCACAGTTTTAGTTCACTTGTCCCTGTTTGTTTGTGCTCAGGAACTCGCAGCCGAAGCGCTGATGGCTTGTATAGCTTTTCATTTTGTTTTCCTTCCCCGAGATTACTATTTGCATGGGTTTATTAACGACTCACTGTGGCCTCTGTGGGGTATAATGGGAAGTTGAGTTAGGGAGGTTTCGTACAGTTTGATTTGATGGTTATTTGGTTTATGGTCGCTATTTCTGGGTTGTAATTACAATTTTAATAAACTAATAAAACACTCATGGCTCTGCCACGGTTAAGCAATCCATAAACTGAGGTTCTGGCATTATAAAAAACTTATAAACAAAAATCGTCTCATCATGTCAACCTATTGCAGTCCACTGCTGTACGTAAGACCCCCCCCCCCCAAAAGAGCGTCAAAGAGCACGATCTCCCGCTTTTTTATCCATCCACTGCCAGCCATCTTCCTAAGGTCGTCGATCTATCGAGCCGGGGGCGTTCTACACTACGTTTGCCAAGGCACGATCTCCCCTCGAGAACCCGTTTATTCCACCTTTCATCGGTTCTGCGCCAGATGTGGCCGGCCCACTGCCACTTTCGCCTCTACATTTTAGGACTATATTCATATTCATATTCATTTAATCACTTCATAATGTACATTATAGATGGTCAATTGTAACATTACAACCTTCATAAGGCATTCGTGAATTAAAATTATTTAAACAAATTAAATTTATAATTACATTTACTTGTCATCATTATATTACATTCATACAATATTAGATTCATAAATACTTTACTTTGGTCTTCAGCCGGATAACATCGTTTCGGATTTTATCTTTTAAATGAAATTCTAAGCATCGACCTTTTCATAGCTCTTTGAGTAACGTGAAGTCGGTGGGCCTTTACTGTCATGTACAATAAACAAAAATGTTTGTTCTAAAAAAAATGTGTGATATAAGAATCTGCAAAGCCTAGGTTATAACGAACAATCTAACTTCGAGTATTAACAGTGTCGTAGCAGCTATTCTTAGTTGCCACGACTTATATGCTACGCCTTAACGCTGGACCCTGTTGCTATATTATTTAATTTAATTTAGTCATGTTTGTGCCAAATAAAATAAATAAATTTATTCTAAAACTGTGGTGATTTTTTTGAGTTACCCAATTGTGTTAATGGTCCGTAATTGTGTTAAACGCAAATGACCTTTTGCGTTCATGGTTCGATTCCTAAGTTTGATCGGTTCGAGTCATATCAGCAAACAAACTTTTCCATATTGTGTCTGGGTGTGCTGGGAGATATAGTTGGCAAAAATTGTGGTGTACCTTATAAAACAACGATGACTATTAATTACTTCCAGACCATGACAATAAATGGTGTGTTGTCTGTCTCTATTATTATTTTCTTTCTGCTTGGAAGAGATATCATAATATGCTCAGTTGTGCTAGCATATGACAGCATATATTATATATCATATATCTAGCTATATGATTTTATTTGTTTATTTCCAAGCTTACATCTATTTTTACAAGAAACCCAATACAATAGATAAGCAACATAAAAACATAGAACTACAATTAATAATTATTAAACACAGTGTCAATCAATAACACAGAATATACAGTGTTACCCTAGTGAATTCACTCAGATAACAGTTAAATATGTCAATCTTTTCCGCAATCTTATTAAGCGTGTGCAGTGTGAGCGTCAGCGCTGACTTGTTCCGCAGGTGGGTTCTCCCGCTCGGCACCGCCAGTAGCCGCGGTCTACGACACCGCCCTAAGTATTTTTCGGGCACACATAGCCCTACCCGTTCCAATATTACAGCATTACAAACCTTCCCTCTAATAACTTTAAACAAATACAACGCCATAGCCAAGTCCCTTCGAACTCGCTACTTATTGTATCCCACCATACCTAATATAAATAAATTAGGGTAGAAGGGATATACCTCATATTGTCTCTTATATAAATATCTTATAAATTTATTTTGTACACGCTCTAACATGAGACTGTATTGCATTTGATGTGGAGCCTATAGTACAGCATTACATTCAAGATGGCTTCTTACAAGAGCGTGTTACAGTGCAACAATGGCTTTAATACTTGTGAAACCATGAACCCTGCGAAGTATAAGTCCTAAGTTTCTAAACGCTAAAGCTAATGTTAGCTGATCATGAAGTCATTGATAACAGAAGATTATATTTAATCTATCTTAGGACAGCTTCAGTCAGCGATTTCGCTGAAACTAAAATATCTAAACAGGATGTACACTCCACATTACCTAACAAAATTATAGGCAACAGTAAAAACAAGTTTGAGATTGCCGAAGGAAATGTTCGTCATTCATTACACAATACAAGTACGTACACAGTAGGTTCTCTTCGAGGCGATGAAATCGCCGCGTTCAGGCGATCTCATTAAGGTAACGAATGATACCAGTCTCCCCTGAGACTTATCTAAGATACCCTTATCTTAGGGGAATTTAGCAGTGTCAACACCTACTTGGCTATTAGGGTCTTTAATAAATTACTAAATTACTTAAAAGCCGAAACAAATAAAATTAAATTCAAATAAAAAGCAATTAAAGAAAAAATTTATAGCTTAAAGCTTATTATAACTTAAAGGAATTCTTCTGACAAAAATCTTTAGTGCAATTTCCTTGGCGACAGAAAAAAGTGTTGGTCTACCCTCCACAAAAAAAAAAAAAAACATTCAGATGCTCTATACAAACGCACGAAAAATACGCACTACCTCGTATGCAGCATCTTTTGTTTTAAGATTTAGATCTTGCTTTTTTTACTAGCCATTTCTGTCCCACTCCTGGGCAAAGGCCTCCCGCAGTCTACTTATCCCTGTCCGTGGTGAGGGCTTGAGAATCTTTGAGAATATTGTCTATCTAAGTCATCACGCCATCGTTTTCGACGTCTACCTCTCGGAAGATGTCCGTCAGTAGGCAGCCAGTGCGTAACGACTCTAATCCACTTTTTAGGACTCATCCTATGGACATGGACCGCCCATTCTCACTTCAACTTGGTAGCTTTTTCTCCTACTTCTGTGATCCTAGTTCTTGAGCGGATGACGATTTTCCTTTATAAAAGTTATTGTTAATGTGCAGCTGAACTATAGTGAGCCTATTGCGTGTATCTCTATTATATCATTACATCAACTCGGTGAAAAACATTCGCGGAACTTTTTCTGAAGCGACAAAAAACACAAATTTAAAAGACTCTCAGAAAACAATCATGTTAGCCTTTATTAAGTAGAAAGTAGAGTCGAAATTGCCGATGAAAAAACTTTGGCAATGATTCTTGAGTTGGTATATCGCCTATTGAAGAGTAGGCACATAAGTACGACAAAACGCAACAAAAAACCGAAGTCAAGGCTTCTCCGCAAAAACTATAGCATAGCAACTGGAGAGTGTGGTTTTTGCGCTTGCTTGTTACGTTTAGGTATTAGTTACAGTCAGGCAAAGTGATTGATGAGTGCCAAGGTCTCGGCCACGAGGTTTGCTCAATAATACTGATGTACAATTGTGTAGTTAGGAGTTTAATATTTAATCACGCTACAGATTTGAGTAAAATCATAAATAAAATTATTTTATTTTTGCAAATAGGCACTTAAACACTTCCCAATTAAAGTTAAGCTACCTTGTTTGTATGTAGATAGGTGACTGGCCTAATCTTATTTATTACAATCAGTATTCCCGTGTTGTATCATTAAAATTGGTTCAGTGGCTCAGGCGACAGACAGACAGAGTTACTTTCATTCATCATTCATTTATTTCAGCCATAGGACGTTTATTGCTGAGCATAGGTCTCCCCCATCGACTTCCAGATTGGCCGGTTGGAAGCGGCCTGCATCCAGCGTCTTCCTGCGACCTTTATCAGGTCGTCTGTTACTTTCGCATTTTCAGTATTATAATATGTCATCATCACCATTTCAGCCATAAGACCTCCACTGCTGAACATAGGCCTCCCCCAGTGACTTCCAGATTGGCCGGTTGGAAGCGGCCCGCATCCAGCGGCTTCCTGCAACTTTTACCAGGTCGTCTGTCCACCTTGTAGGTGGACGTCCTACGCTGCGTTTGCCAGTACGTGGCCTCCATTCCAGAACCTTTCTGCCCCATCGGCCGTCAGTTCTACGTGCCATGTGTTGTACGTTACAAGATGAAAATGTATTTTGTAGTAATAAAAGTAACTATTTAGTATTCTCCACTCATTCACTGTCGGTGTTTTAAACGCCTTCATCATTAGATCATCGACACAACTGTGCTGTACCTCACTCGTATGTACACGACATACTGTACAGTACAGCACACGATGTAACAAAGCCATACAATATTGAACTCTAGTTCAGGCCAGCAACATTGTATACCTATTCATGATCGCTATCAGCCGTCTGATTGTGTTCTTGCGAATGCTATCGTGAATTCATTATCAAGAACGCTTTGAGAAAACTAGTATGCGAAAATAATGGCAGGCAAAGGTCAGATTATAAGATTAACTCAGCTTCAAAGTATATATTAGTATCTACTGATAACTAACCTATAGAGAAATATTCCATAATCGCTCGCTCAAAACCTCAGCTACTTACTTGCTTTGGAAGCCATAATGATTTTATTTTAGGGTGATAGTGCCGAGAACTGGATGAATAGGAGGGAATGTTCTTTGGCGCTCTTTAGGGGAGGCTTGTGTCGAGTCCGGCAGTCAAGTGGATTGCAATAGGCTGACGTGATGATGATGATGAGTGCTGAGAATACAAGATCTAGGTAACGACCCTAATCTACCCTGTACCAAAAACGTATAAAAATGGAGGAATCCAAGTGGCCTAGTACAGACAGCTTGTCAACCTACTACAAAACGTAAAATTTTCCAATTGATATTGATTTCTATGTGTCTGACTTAAAGTTAAAAATTGCTTCAATGACCTTTAACTTTTTAAGTAGGTTGACCTGCCGGTAACTGTTCCTAGGAAAGAGAATAATGTACAAAATCACGCCCTTTGGTCCACCAATCAGCAAAAAGGATGGCGACATGACAACACGATCAAGAGTTAAATGTGTGCGTGTGCGCATAAGAGTACAATGGGTGCATCATTTTCGTACATAATGTCGTGGAATAGCGTCTATCTTAATTAATAGGTCCATTCATTGTATATTATCTCAGTTTATTTAATATATGGCTCTCATAGTATGTAAATTGTAAGTAGAATAAAAGTATTTACTAAGTACTTAATATTTTTTGTTAAAATACGTAGCCTCGATTTGACCGACTTAAATCAAGCGTGTTTAATATCTATCCCATATTTTACGATTCCTGTATGAGGCAATAGCATGATTTATTAGATCCATAATAATTGTTTATGCATCAAATGTTTACAAATGCCGAATATATTTAATTCCAGTGGCCACGGAAAGCAATAAAAATACCATTCTGTGTGTTTAGGACACCAGACACCACCACAGCCACGGCTGAACACATCTGGGCCGAGTGTTTCACCCCGTGTGTACGTTAATAGATAGCAGTATTACACAATTGAATGTTATAAACTTGGTACCAGCCTGCCTAGCATAAGCACTTAAACACGATATGATATGATATAGCGAAATATCGACACCAACTGTAAGAATATGATAGATATAGCCGCCATGTTGAATCGCCGTCACATAATATGATCGCTGTTCCGATAAAAATTCAAAATGGCGGGTAAATCTATCATATTTTTAAAGTTGGTGTCGATATATCGCTATATCATATCATATCGGGTTTTGGTAGACATGCTAGGGGGGCTGTACCTAGTTTTTATATTCAATTGTTTGTGCAGATATATACAGTAGGTGGTACTTACGAGTATATAAATTTGCCTGGGTATATAAATTAGGTTAACTATTGTTTTGACATAATTTTTTTTTACAAAATAATGTTCATGGACTCCGCTAACGCTATTTACGTCGACATCTGTCTCGGATCCTTCAGTAAATGTGCGTTTTTTGGAATAAAAGTAGCTACATGTGTCTATCCGGAAGGCTTATTACGTAGGTCACACTATAAGTTCTGCGTAACTTAAAAAAACAACATGTTATAACCAAAATATTATGTTTATTGCTTTTCAAAATACTCTCCCTTACATTTTAAACATTTTTTCATGCTATCGAACCATTTTTTAAAACAGGAGGACCACAGATCTGAAGGCACGTTTTCTACGTGCTGATTGAACGATATCACTGCCTCTTCGAAGTTGGTAAAAGAAAAACGTCTCATCAAATCTTTGATTTTGGAGAAAATACAGAAATCACAGGGTGCTAGGTCGGGGCTATGCGCAGGATGGGTGACGAGTTGTACTTTTTCGGAAGCTAAAAATGACTTTGTTTTGTTGGCCGAGTGTGAAGAAGCGTTGTCATGATGTAGGAGAACGCGGCTTTTGGGTCGTCTTTCGCGAACTTTTTCTAACAATCTGGGTAAACAAATGGTGGAGTAATGAAACTCGACCTCTCTCAAATTCAGCAAACCATCGCCTCACGGTGCTCAAACAAGGTGCTTCTCTCCCAAAAGCATTTTGAAGACGAGTGGCACAGTCTTGCGGAGAGAGAAAACTTTTAAAATTATAAAAAATCATCGCTCTAAAATCTTTTCGACTTAATTCCATTTTCATTACGTACGTATAACTTTGATGTGTGATAAAAAACAATTGACAAATCATTTCCCGCCAATTGTTTTTTTTTATTACTAAGAAGGTTGCAACGTTGAAAAAAATATATAACATTCGAAATTCAAATAGTTTCGATTAGCTAGAACTGCAAAACTTTTAGTGTGCCCCATGTATAAATAAATATTGGACATCACATACATTGCTCTGATCCTAAGGTAAGTAGCTAAAGCACTTGTGTTATAGAAATCAGAAACAACGGCGGTACCACAAAACCCAGACCCGAAACAATACAGAAAAGTTATAAGTTCATTTTCTACATCGACCCGACCGGAATTCGAACCCGGGACCTCAGAGATAGCGGTGCCGAGTCCGGTACGAGTACTCGCCTCTCGGCTAAGGAGGTCGTCTTATTATAAATATTGGCCAAAGAATAGGGTAGTTGACACTATCAATCAATTGACATACTTTTTATGAGCTGTCAAAACGTACCTCTTCCTTAGAATTTGTATGGCAATATCGGACAGTGACGTCACTGTTTACCAAACTCAACTATTTATTAGGTTTAAAGCAATAAAAATATATTTCAAGAAACAATAAAAAATTATGACTGAACAAATTAATTAAATAAGGTGTTATTTAAAATCCCAATTTTAGAGATAACTATACCTCCATGTATAGAAAAAGAAAAGACATATATATATTTTTTTACAAACCACGTTCATTTAGTTCAGAACGGACTAAAAGCGGATCTGTGGCCTGACTTAGTATAATGATAATTATAACTGACGTAAGATGCGGAAACTTTTTGATTGCATAAAGAGAAGGGTAGAGTTACAAATTTTACGAATTTTCCACACACTGATCTAAGATGTATAACGTAAACAATTTCGTCATACCACAAACGAACCGACGTATCATTTGAAAAATAATATAACTTGATACTGTGCTTCATTAGTTCGGAATCAACGTGATTCGAGATGTAACCGGAGCCGGAATCGAACCCGCGCCCTCTAATTGTAACCTGAAACTCGCCACTCAGCCACGCGTCACATTTGTGACTCGTTATCTTCAAGTTGTGTGACGGGTTTTATTAACTTAATTTGTTTTTCGTTTGAGTTGAAAAGTTACTAAGAGTTGAGGACTGATAATAATCGCCAAAAAGGTACCGATAATTAGTCAGTGATTTTCAGATTTCCCGGTTGGAAGCGGCCTGCATCCAGCGGCTTTTTGCAACCTTTACCTGGTTGTGTCCACCTTGTGGTTGGACGTCGTACGCTGCACTTGCCGGTACTAAGCCTCCATTCTAGAACCTTTCTGCCCCATCGGCCGTCAGTTCCATGCGCTACGTGCCCCGCCCACTGCCACTTCAGCTTGCTAATCCGTTGGGCTATGTCAGCGACTTTTGTTCGTTTACGAATCTCCTCATTTCCCCTAACCCTTACACAGGAGATGCAGACCATTTCAGACTATGTCTACACACACAGTGTTATCTCAATGTGTGTGTTACCTACAATTCTGCAAAATCTTGGCAAAAGTAAAAAATCCGGACAGTCAGATTGAAAATCGAATTTATGTTTCAGGGTTACCTAGCGGACACACAGTACAAGTTCATGTCAAACTCTAATCCATGATTTAATCTACAGGTCATTGAGATCAAAAAATCTAGACTGCTTATCGAAATCAATATCAGTACGAATATGTACATAAGTGTATGTCTGCATAATATTATTTTGATTGCTTTCCGACTTGTGGCTTAGAAATAAAACAGTTTCTGCCTTATGCTCGGCCTTTATAAGATAAGTGCCGTTATTTATCGAGCTTATCTAATGCTCACTGAATAATTGTCTCAATTTCCCTACACATTTCTATTAAAACGTGTGTATGCTTTTCCCTTTGTTTCAAGACAATTCATCGCGCCATAACCGGTATTTATCTCGAAATGGGGTAGGGAGAGAACTAATAATATAATCGGTATAGCCAACTGTATTTAGCAAACCTAAGTGGCAGTCGGTTTACATTTGCTAAAGATAAGATAAGATAAGACAAGATAAAATAAGATACGATAAGATAAGAAGAATTTATTCATAATATACCTACATTACTGGTCAAGAAAGAGAGAACCGAACTATACTGGTGGGGAAAATATGTTCTTGTGTAGATCTTGACAAACCGAGCAAAGGGCGCTTTAGACAAGGTAGAGCGAAGATATACGCCAAGCTACTGGCAGCTTAAGGAAAGGATCTGGCTTAATAGCTAGCATTTTGAGAGGCTAGGTTTATGTGTAGAAGAGCTGATTATTGAATCTGTGAACGCCTTTTTAAGTGGAGCGATGATAATCAAATCAAATCAAATCAAATCGTTTATTCGCTTTAAACAGGTGATTACAAAGCTCCGAAGATATGATACAGATTTGTGTTGATTTATAATAGGCAAGCTGCTGGCAGCAGATGCAAAATAAAAGCCTAGGATCCGCTCAAAGACATACATTGGCCTATGTCCAGCAGTGGACAGTCGTGGACTGATTATGATCAACAAATTATAAATCTGTATAAAGTATTAAAATGTTGTCATCTTCGCATCTCCAATTAGTTATAAATAACCTTATGAATCAGAGCTTAACAAACCATGAATTGTTTAATCTGTGTCATGATGACTGTCGGCGACGCGGCGTCCAGCAGAGAGCAGGCGGACGAGCTATTGTTTGATTGTATGGTAACGAGATTGGCGATAAGATGAACATCGCGAGATAGATATAGCCGAAATATTGTTCAGAGTTCAATCATTGCTGTGGACAGTGCCACGAAGTTTTAACAGTATGTTATTGAATTTTTGTTTTTAACCTTATGACTGTAGGTAAATGATCAAAAAACTACATTGCAAAAAAGCGAACTAGAAATATAATATAATGATGGAAACAGAATGGCGTAAGCATTAACTAAAGTCGCGGGATACATGTAGCAGGGGTCACAGCAAATAAACTGCATCTGATGCCTTCGACTGCAATTAGTGCCTACGTCATCGACTTGCTCTTTCCTTTAGTATAGTTCGCCTTTAACGCAGTTGTTTTTTTACGTTTTTATGGTTCTGTAAATCTTATGTGTCGTGTGGAGACGGCCGTAAAGAATACATTTCCCCACCGCCAACAGGAGGCGTGTCGTAAGAGGCGACTAATTCCTGTTGCACGAGACGGGCAGCAGCGTCAGCGTGCGAAACCTTATAAAAAACTGCGCTCGCCAACTCGCCTGCCAAGCGTGGCGAGTATTGGCAATCCCCCCAAATGAAAATAATTGTAAGAGGTCTGTGTTCAGCAGTGGACGTTCTATGGCTGAAATGATGATGATGATGATGAAATCTTATGTCCGTAAAAACGATAGAACGAAGCCTACCTATTATAGCCTATATGTGGCATGGAAACTTACCTTAATTTAATATCTATATATATGTATAGAAATGAATCTCTATTTCCCTTGGTCATCGCATCACGGGTGAACGGATAGACCAATCTCGCAAATTCTTTTTTCTAATCAGTTACTTTTGGAGTCGGTGCAAACAAAAACATTGAATCTCTCATCGGCTGGCACCGACTCCAAAAGTAACTGATTAGGTACTTAAGTGTTAGGATTATTTTTATCATTTTAGTGTTTTGAAGTCGGTTTTATTTTTTTTTAATAAAATTTATTGTTGTGTTAATTAACGTTAGGAGCAGGATCTTTTCGAAGAAAAAATTAAGAAAGTTGCTCATAAAATTATGAATAAACTAGAGTCGTCTTAATATAGACCATGTTTATATTAAGACGACCTCTGTAGCCGAGCCGAGCACACCGGACATGGTGTCGCTTTCTCTGACGTCCCGGGTTCGATTACCGGTCGATCAAATACAGAAAATGTGCTTAAGCTACTTATCATAGGTTCAGACTTCAGAGCAATGTATGTGATGTTGTCCAATAATCACTTACTTACTTTTGAAGTCGGTGCAAACGAAAACCATGATTAGGTAAGTTAGGTTTTATTTTTTTTATATAAAATTTGAAAAAATACAAACAGCCGAACATAGAACCTTCTCCTTTTTGGAAGTCGGTTAAAATATGGCCTATAACCATTGCATGGTTTTAGACGAATCGATAGACACCGTTGATTAAACTCCATCCAGCCCTTGGAATGCTTTGAAGGTAAGAACACCACATTTATTTATCATTATCATCATCATCACCATTTAGATGTCCACTGCTGGACGTAAGCTTCGCCGAAGAACGCCCAGCTAGTGACTCTGGGCCATTAACATCCAGCGCCTTACCGCAAATGCTTTTCTTTCTAATAAAATCGTCGAACAATAGACATTTAACTCAAATGAAGTCATACATTTGTGTTGAATTCCTTTTCGCTTTTATCAGCTGATCGAAAGCCGGAGCGAATCGATTGCCGTTGGTTATGTCACCGCTAATTCAAGGCATTTCAAGGCAAAGGTGAAGTGTGAACCGGTTTTAATCAATTGTTACCAACAAGGGAGTTTCAAAGAGGTCAAACTGTGTGAGCGATTGGACGTTATTTGCTTTTTATAATCACGTTCGTGAGATTTCAGAACAGAGATTTCGGTATTGGTTTCTCTCATACAGGGTGGCCAGAAAAGTGAAGTCCAAAAATTTTTTTAAGGTGCCTTGTGTTGAGAGGTATCTGAATCACCCCTATGTATGTTCTACGATTGTTCGTAGTTTTCGAGTTAAATTTTTTTTATAATTTTTGCGTTTCGCCGAACTTAACTTTTCCCCTCTAGTGGGCTAGTGAGCGTGGGGCGGGGGCCCCTTGCTTGCATTGCACAGCCTGCCAGACTGGGGTGATCCCGTGTGTACAGGATCACCTATATCCTGTGCCTGAGGCCTGGCATGAGCCGTACGTAGGCGATGTATGGAAGTTGTTCTTATTGGGTTCCCATGCATCGTTAACACACGTTGCGTAAATGGTACACCGCAGGTTTTTTAGTGGGTGATACTTCGTCGTTTTGGGAGTCCTACATAACCTATCGCTGCCCTCGCGGTGGTAGGTAGGCAAAATGGATTTTTCCTGCGAGAAAAAAAAAGTGTAACATCTCCGTAAGGTTACATGGGGCACACTAAAAGTTTTACACTTCTAGCTAATCGGAACTATTTGAATTTCGAATGATATATTTTTTTAAGCGTTGCAACCTTCTTAGTAATAAAAATAAAACAATTGGCGGGAAATGATTTGTCAATAGTTTTATAGCACACATCAAAGTTCTACGTACGCAACGAAAATGGAATTAAGTCGAAAAGATTTTAGAGCGATGATATTTTATGATTTTAAAAGTTCTCTCTCTCCGCAAGACTGTGCCACTCATCTTCAAAATGCTTTTGGGAGAGAAGCACCTTGTTTGAGCACCGTGAGGCAACGGTTTGCTGAATTTGAGAGAGGTCGAGTTTCTTTACATGACGAATTTCGTAAAGGGCGGCTTTCAACTGCCGTCAACGAAAGTAATGTGGCTACTGTTAAGCGGCTAGTTGAAGAAAACCCGCGGATTACCTATGAGACAATTCGAGGACTATTGGGGATTGGTATGAGCCAAATTCAGAAAATTTTACACGAAGAATTGAAAGTTCGGAAACTTTGCTGTCGTTGGATCCCTCATGAACTGACAGCGGAGCAAAAGCGGGCTCGCGTGGAATGGTGCTCACAGATGCTACTGAAGTACGACCACGGACAGTCTAATGCTGTTTATGACATTGTCACAGGAGACGAAACGTGGATTTATTATTTTGAACTCGAAAAAAACAGCCATCTTGTGAATGGGTGTTTGAAAATGAAAACAGGCCAACAAAAGTGAGGCAGGCGAGAAACGTTAGTAAAAAATGATCGCGTTTTTTTTCTCAGCTATGGGTCCCATCTGTACAATTGCAATTGAAGATCAAAAGAGTGTTAATGCCGAGTGGTATTCTACCATTTGTTTACCTAGGGTGTTAGAAAAAGTTCGCGAAAGACGACCCAAAAGCCGCGTTCTCCTACATCATGACAACGCTTCTTCACACACGACCTAGCACCCTGTGATTTCTGTATTTTCCCCATAATCAAAGATTTGATGAGAGGTTTTACATTTACCAACTCCGAAGAGGCAGTGATAGCGTTCAATCAGCACGTAGAAAACATGCCTTCAGATCTGTGGTCCTCCTGTTTTAAATAATGGTTCGATCGTATAAAAAAAAAATTTAAATGTAAAGGAAAGTATTTTGAAAAGCAACAAACATAATATTTTGCTTATAACATGTTGTTTTTTTAAGTTACGCAAAACTTATAGTGTGACCCACGTGTAAGCCAGAAATAGTGTGCCGTAATTAATGTCATCATCATCATTTCAGCCATAGGACGTCCACTGCTGAACATAGGCCTCCCCCATTGACTTCCTTGGAAGCGGCCTGCATCCAGCGTCTTCCTGCGACCCTTACCAGGTCGTCTGACCACCTTGTTGGTACGCGGCCTTCATTCTAGAACCTTTCTGCCCCATCGGCCGTCAGTTCTTCGTGCTATGTGCCTCGCCCACTGCCACATCAGCTTTCAGGAATAAATGTGCTAAATACGTATTCAAGGAGGTTACAGTAGGATCTAGTATATTCCAGAATTTCCGAAAATTTAATGGAAAATCCATTCCAAGTCCTTGACCGAATGGTGGCTGCAAATGGGAAAAGGAGGTCGGGGTCGTCCTCCTGCCAGATGGCGGGTAGTAACTATCACAAAAACGGCGGGAATCAGCTGGAAGCGATTACCACTGATCAATATTATGATATACATGGCGCTAGAAGGAGGCGGTTTGTACCCTGCAGTGGGATCAGAGTGTCTGGAATGATAAATGTTCTATAATATTTATGATTCATTAGAATTAGTGAGCCGTTCCGAAACACGCGGGGGCAAAGACGGGCCAAACCAACAGGTCAAATAATACAGGAATTCGTGTGGAATCTGAGTAATGTCATATCATCTGTCCCACCTCGTTCGGAAACATATCACAGCAAAGTACAGGACATCCCCACTTCCATTCCATCAACTCAATTTTGATATCATGGGTTTGGTGGAACAGAAGTTACAAAACTTCACACTCCCTCATACACACGGAGTGTCTGATAAACGAACTAGGCTTCACTGCTTCCTAGCTAGCTAGGAAATTGAAAACAAGTGCAATTTATGCAAGTCGTATTGCATAAACGATATTAGCCCACAATGGAGGAACTAGGTACCAAGGTCAGGCGATACGGTTATTAGCTAGCGGCAACCTTAGTGCATGTCTGATCGGTACCTACAACGTTTTTTTTACTAACCGACTTCAAAAAAGGAGGTCGCAATTCAAGGTATATTTTTTTTTTTAATGTAGGACCACGCTTTTATAATGTACAGACAACAGCTCGTCAACCTACCACAATTTTCAAATTTCCTCAATTGAATTTCGTCTCCACATGTTGAATTTAAAGTTGAAAATCGGTTTAATGACATTTAACTTATTGGGTAGGGTGACCTGCCGCTGTCGGTTTTCCCTATACAATATAAATTTTATTAAAAAAAAGTAAACCGACTTCAAAAAACTGAAAAGCTAAAAATAATATCAACACATAAGTACCTAATCAGTTACTTTTGGAGTCGGTGCCATCCGATGAGAGTTTGAATGTGTGTTGTTTTCGTTATATATTATTTTTAGCTTTTCAGTTTTTTGAAGTCGGTTTACTTTTTTTTCTATAAAATTTACTTTTTTCATCTATTTTTAGTGATACATCCTGAACAAAATGAATCATTTGGGTGCAAACATAAGTTAACGGCTGAACACCGATTTCATCCCTTATTTTTCCCACCTTAGAGGTGAAATTTTTCCAAAAAATTTATTACACTAGCTTAAGAACTCCCAATGAAACTATGCATGAATACCCCAAAAACCATACTATGCATAAATATATACATAAATTATATGCGAAAGTAACTGTCTGTCTGTTTTATTTTGATTAATCATAGAATAAAGATAGATAGGACCTTGGAAAAGGCGATAAGCTACTTTTTGTAGAAAAACCGATTTTGATGAAATTTTGTACGGAAATAGATTGAACCCTTGGGAAGGACAAGGACTACTTTTTAGTCCACCTTCTGAGCAAATAAAATAGGGTGTGATACATCGTTTTTCACGCGAGCAAAGCCGCAGGCACAGCTATAAAAGATATAGTATGCCTTACTGTCAGATGCATTGACTTATATATTTAAATCAATGGTCAGATGTTATTAAGCCGCCCTAAAGGCCTCTAAATAGCAGGGGCGTGCATTCCATATAGGCTATTATGCAGAGCCTACCTTCATAAAAAACCGAGAGCTAACCATAATTATTAATTACGTATTCAACAATAAACAATAAATATTCTGTAACCATTTTGTCGTTAGATCGTTTCTGTGCAATTTAACCAATGTTAGGCTGCCGCGAGATCGCCTACTGTTTCACGCAAACTTACTCAATTTTCACTCACAGCCTACCCCCATCTGAAACCAATGCACGCCCCTGCTAAATAGGTCTCACGACTCAAGTGATACTCGTATTAGCCGGGACCAACTTTTAACGTGCCTTCAGAAGTACGGAGATGCTTGTGATAAATGCTACTTAATATTGTTGGAATGGTCACCCATCCAATCACAACCGTGGCGTAGGTGGCTTAACTTTGATAATCACTACCAAAGCGCTACTGCCACAGAGCTACAAGCACCTCCAGTTAAATACATATAAAATTAAAAAATACTTAGGTACCTACTTACTTGATAATTCCGACAGGTTTAAGAACAAAATGTTTAGGTAGCACCTTGAATGATAATATGTATGTAAGTACTTAAACTTGGCCTCTATTTGTCCGGCTACATTCGGGACAGTGAGTAATGTGTCCCGACTATATTTAGCTCAAACAGTCACTAAAGGTGACCTACAACATCAGCACAACCTATTTAAGGACGTATATGTTGTCACGAACATCAAAAATTTAGGGTTTTCCGCCTCATTATTTTTTTACCGACACAATTGTACATATTATCAAGTAAGTAGGTACTTATCTTAGATATCTTAGATTAATGACACATAGATAAGTACCTACGTAATCCACGCGCAAAAGAAGAAACTAAATGAATGTCAATCCGCTCTGAACGCACGACAATTTAGATGTAGGCTTTGCTTTTATCGAATTTTTCCATGATATGGGAAAAACTACTATTAAAAAAAATCCTATTTTGTAGTGGGTGTGCGTGTGTCTGTGTTATAATGATTTATGTACTTAATTTTTTATTATATCCAACTATTTAAATATAAATGATAATCTAATATTTACTAAATTAAATGATAATGAATGAATTGAATTGTATTTATAATGAGCCAATGTTAATTGTATTAACACATTTATGAATCATTTGCATGTTATGTATGAATCTCCATAGCTAAATAGGCATAAGAAGCTGACTGTTAATCGACCATCCGCAATTTTTTGTAACCACCCAATTTAAGAGCAAATAAAGAATTTGAATTTGAAAACGTTTGCACATAAAACTGTTTTGTTGCTTCAATTTTGTAAGGTACCGAACTATCATTCTATGTGTCATTATTCAAAGGTAATATATATTTGAGAATATTCTTGTACCTACCTACAAAACGGTTTTTGTCTCATGTTTTTTATCTTTCGTCCGAGACCATCTGTCAATGATCCTTCGACTTTTTGTGCAGTTTTAGATGCAAATTAAAAGCAAATTAACATCCACCCACATACATATTCATAATAACTTATTTTAATGTCAGCATTTGTAATATAACACTTGTCTTTCGGTTTTTTGTGTTAATGGAAATGTTATTCAAAAACCAAGAGTCATGTCAGAACTGTAAGTAAGTTTTGCAATCGAAGTAGGTAGGTAGGTACATCATTGTAAATTGTGTTGCTTTTGTACCTGCCTACTATGACTAATGAAGGTTACACTTGATAAGCAAAATGATTGAATTGGATTCCATAAAATGTCAGAACTAATATAGGTACCTACCTATTAAATGTTTTTTTTTTATACTGTGCTGTGTTGCACATTTAAAATTCCTAGGTACCCTTGGTGTGCGTGCACCTGAATGAGGGATGACCTAAAACAGGGCGAAAGAAGATGCCATGGAAGTTACCAAGTTTTGGTTGAAGTCCCATAAGAATTAAGATTCACCATTGACACGACAGAAGAAGAATATTTAAAACATTTTACAAATGGCGGACTTATTAGTCTAAGCTTTAATCTAAGATGAATGATCAATATGAGAATATACAATTTCTATAATAAGCAGTAGGTAAACACAATAGGTACAAGTATTACTTGAAAACAGAATTTCAAACGGGCGAAGCCGTATGCTGAGGCTAGCTAGTCCCCAGTTACCACTACAAGTAAATAACTAATGTATTTGTTACATCACAACTTGTTTTTATAGTCTAAGTATCACTAATGTAACTTGAAAGGTTCAAAATTCACTATTCGTTAATGATTTATTTCAAATTCAAAAGAGGCACGGCTCACGCAACAATCTATGTCGTGCAACAAAAACATATTTACATAAACCAGAAGTGGTGTCAAATAGTTGCGCCCAGAAAAGCCGCTAAGCAAAAAAGGAACTTGAAAAAATTGTTCTCAGAAATTGTATGCGATTGTGTAAACTAGCCTTTGTTAGTCACGGATGGCCGAAGCCGCGGCGACAGTCTGTCTAGCAACACCGGAGAGCGAAACAGCCATACGAAAACACCACGTGCCCAACAAAGACGGAATGCACGCTTCAGCTGCAAAAGGTCGTAAGTGCGTTTTGTCTCGCTCTAATTACTACTGTGCTGAGTAGTTAGAAAGAGATGGGAACAGCGACCGTTGTTGTCAAGCTAAACTTCAACAAAGTAGGAACGAATACAGTAGGCTCATTAAACACTAAGCGCGCAATTCAGCAACAGGGGACTTATAAAATGCACACTTCCCAGGTGATTTAGTTTGTCACTTTAACTGTTGACGTCTTATCTTATTTTTAAAAAAACTTTTTTGCGAATGTGCTAAGTACTTCGGGAAAACAGGGTTCGTGTCACCGACTAGGAACCAAATGAACGTACAGTCAACCAACGGCAGGTAAACCTACCCAAAAAATTAAAGGTCATTGAACCGATTTTCAACTTTAAGTCCGACACGTAGAGATTAATATGAAATTTGACGATTTGTGGTAGGTTGACGTGCTGTTTTTTTAAAACTTTTACTCAATCGGAATCGAAACAACAATGCGTATGGCCTTTGGAATTTCATCGCTTGATGGCGACAAAACCATTTTTTTTCATGTCTGCCTTAATTTTTGATTGCAAAATATAAGACCTATTTAGGAAATAGGTCTTATACTTTTACTTATTGCTTAACCCTGGTCTTCAAAAATAAACGCCTTTGCCATACGGTTTGTCCTATTTATACGCAGTTACGCCTTAGCGAAGTTAAGAATGAACCTACTGTAAAATGTTTCTCTATTGTGGCGTCACGCTTTGAAAAAGAGTAATTAGCACGGATAATGGGAGTAATAGAAAATAATACACAGATTAGGTCATCAGCCAAAGTGTTCATTAAAATAATAACCACTCATTGCTGTGAATTGTGAATGGTGTGCTGTGTGCTGTGTTTTTTGAGTCGGCTAATAGGTGTAGGTAAAATTATCCTTAATCTATTCCATGTATTAGAATCGCTCGCTTTATTGTCAACCTCCTTAATTCCACAGCTGGGCAAAGGTCAAACTCAAATTTCCACGGATATTCATATCCATCGCCTATGAAACCATATCTCTCGCCGTCTGTATGTCCATGCACCTTCCATGTATTAGAACCAGAACCGATTATGAAAACCAAGTAGAAAAATCGTTCTACCGCACCGACATACATTTTTATCAATCTCTTTAATACCATAGCTGGGTAAAGCTCAAATCCTAACTTCCACGGCTTCCTATCCATCGCCTTTGAATTAATTTCTCTCGCCGTCTGTATTCCTTGGCATCCACTATTTGGGCCCACCTATCAGAATACATTGTACAGTATTTGATTTTACTTTATTAACATAGGCACTCTAAATATTGTCCAAATTCACTGGTAACACACACTAGTTGTAGACTTTTGTCTTTAGGCACTAAGTATTTATATAGTATTTTGGACAAGGAGACGTTGTTTAGTTGCCCTAACGCTGCCCAGCCGAGTTGGATGCGAAGTTTGACCTTCTTCTCACCACTGGTCCCATATAGACATATTTGTAAATAATATCGAGAATAGAACTCCCAGCTAATACTGGGAAGGTGGCGTGTCACTACTATGAGCCTCATAATAAAGCTCAAGGTTATACAGCTGGCTTCAGAAAGGGCTATGCTCGGTATTTCTTTGCTAAATCGAATCAGAAATGAGGCAATCCATAAAAGAACCAAAGTCGCTGTCATAGCCTAACAGATTAGCAAGCAACAAGTAACAGTGGGTGGGGTATATAGCACGTAGAACTAGCGGCGGGTAGGGCAAGGAAGGTTTTAGAATGAAGGCCACGTACCGGTAAGTGCAGCGTTGGATGTGGGTACAAAGTGGACGACGAGGACCTGGTAAAGGTTGCAGGAAGCAGCAGACAGCGATGCAGACTACTTTTAACCAGACAATCTGAAAGTATTGGGGATTTGCACGGTGGACGTCCTATGCCTGAAATGATGATGATGCACAATTGGTCCATAATTGAAAGACCTTAGTAAACTATGTAAAACCTAAAAAATAATACTAAAAACGAAACTACAATAACATCTTAGAACATTTGGGTACTTCGTACTTAAATATTCATTTATTAAACTTTACCATACTATAACCACTAACTCCCAATAAGGCATTATACAGGTTGACGTGGGCGTTCCTTAAATACCCTTTTCAAAAGATAAAATATAAATAATCCATACACCTGCGCATTTATAGCCGCTTTTGTGTGGCGATATTATAATACACTTTATATGGCAAAGGCAGATAAAGGAGGTCGCCTTTACACTTGTGTTTTCATAAAAAAATAAACCAATTTTGCAGGTAATTCCTTTTCTTTTGAGGTCCTAATTTTTCAACATTCCTCCATTCGATTTTGGGCCTTAATCTTTCGAGTTAGGATTGGTTTTGCTTTTGTGTGTTGTTTTTAAAGTAAAATAACGTTATTTGGAAGTGAACAAAGGTTTTTTTGGCATGGCCGTTGCGATATTTCACGATCACGCTGCACGCATGATTACCTCTATCGGTAAAAAGATATTTTTTGCGTTGTCGTCATGTCGCATTTAACCTTGGAGATTTTGTTTGTACCTACCTATGTTACATTTTTTTTATTGTTTTTAGTACCTACGTTTTTAGTTTGTCGTTTATTTGAATCTCTTATTGATTAGCTACCTACAATACTTAAGTAATTTAATATGCTGCTGAATAAACTATAGATAGGAATGTCATGTGAACTGTGAAATGTGTTATATTAGTATTACACAAAGTATTTAAAAATCTTTTTTTTTTTTTTTATTGACACCTAATTATTAGATTATATACACACGCTAATCTTGGATTTGCCTTTTTTAAAGATATTTTTGTGTCCTAAAAGGCAATTAATCGTGGTTCAAAAATTGCGTGTTTTTTTATGCTTAGTTTAAGTGATCCTGTTCCTTCCTATCCTGTCAATGTCAGTTGATTAATCAGTCGTGTGGTCATGTCATTAAAAGGTAAGTTAGTTAGTACCCACAAATGACGATCATATATTGCCAATGGCAACGCCAACCAGCCAATCATCACTGAAACTACCACCTTCATAAATGGCACCAATCTCAACTGGTTTTATAAAATCACCTTGTTATTTTATTTATCAAGCTAAGTAACAGGTCACATTCGTATTTACACACTTCTTAACTTATATTTGGTTTCACTTAACCATCCTGACTTGTAAAGATCTCACATTTACAGTATTTGGGCTCGATGTTTATTTTATCGCGAGTGCTTGCTCTCGCGTTAGAGTGAGACGGGTAGTGTTGCGCGTGGGACCGAGCGAGATGCACGCAAGATGAAGGGCGGTGTGCGCGAGCGCAATGTTTTTTTGGGTCACAGGTTCAGTGCTCGCGAAATGCGATGCGGATAGGGTTGGTACTTGCTCAACTAGAATGTTTTTAATAATTAACAATATCAGTTTCATACATGATATTATTTCATGCTAATTTGGCTTTAACAAAATGGCAAATTTATACTTAAACGACTGTTTGTTAAAAATTGAGTTTGGAGCGGCAATTGACATAAATTATTGATTATCGATATATCTTGAAAGGTAAGGTTGCGAATATGCGTATCACCTATCGTATTCATTTCCAGTTAAATATAGTATCAGCCAAGTTCGCGAGACACCTCGAAATGGGCTAGTTTTCTAAAAAAATCTAACTAGTCCGTCAGTTGGATTAACAGAAAATAATGGACACGTATATTTTTCTTTTCTTTAAGAAAAGAAAAAAATACGTGTCCATTATTTTCTTTCTTTCTTATTAACTTTCATTATTTTTTGTCTGATTAATCAGACAAAAAATAATGAAAGTTAGCCTGGAGATTACGAAAAAGTTTTATTCAGAAAGTGTTTAGACGTAATAAACCTAATAAATGAAAATAATCACTCACTTGTGTCAATCCTTTAAAAAAATAAAAACATCTGAAACTAGCCGGGTAACAAACCCGACCATTTTCAATTGTTCATAAATTGTCAAAGGTTTGACACAAGTAGATGGTATTTTAATTTGATAAGTTTATACGTCCGAACGAATGAAACATTTTCCTAATGGGCTAGTTTCCTAAAAAAATCTAATTAGTCCGTCAGTTGGATTAACAGAAAATATTGGACACGTATTTTTTATTTTCTAAATCAAACAAAAAATGATAAAGATATAGCCCGTTAAAGTTCCGTGTAACGTCACGCCTTGCGACACTTTCTAGCAAGACGTGACATCACGTGCTTACTTTGATGCGCTTTATCTTCGTAATTTTTTGTTTGATTGACAAAAGACAAAATATGGGTCCAATATTTTTTGATAATCTAACTGACGGACTAAATAGAATAATCATTTTTTGACCCAGGAAACTAGCCCATTGGCCTTCCGAGACGACTTGGCCTCCGCAGAGTCGAGATTGCCTCTGGCAGGTCCTGCTGACCATCTTGTTCCTAGAGCTTTGCCCCGTACCCCCTAGCATGACCACCAAAAGACGGTTTGATATAGCGATTATCGACACCAACTGACAATGGGCTAGTTTCCTAAAGAAATCTAATAAGTCCGTCAGTTGGATTAACAGAAAATATTAGACACGTATTGTTTCCTTTCACAATCAAACAAAAAACGATGAAGATATAGCCCGTTAAAGTTCCGCGTAACGTCATGCCTTGCGACACTTTTTGACATGCGTGTGTGCGGCGTGACGTCATGTGCTTACTTTGAGGCGCTTTATCTTCGTCATTTTTTATTTGATTGATAAAGACAAAACATGGGTTCAATATTTTTTGATAATCTAACTGACGGACTAAATAGAAAAATCTTTTTTTGACCCAGGAAACTAGCCTATTGTTTTAAAATTATGATAGATATAGCCGCCATGTTGATTTTTTATTAAAACAGATCGATCATAACATGTGACGTCACGGGCAAGGCGGTGGCATGGCGGCTATATCCAACATATTTTACAGTTGGTGTCGATATATCACTATATCATAATATCGTGTTTTGGTAGTCATCTCCCTCTTTGCTCCCTCTCTGTCGAAATACCCTTGACCATAATCGTAGGAGCGGCAAGTTCATCTGAATGTGCAGGTTTCCTCACGAGGTCTTCCCTCACCGCCGCAAATGGTATTTTATTGAATTCAAAAAATCCAGCCGAACGTACGTGTTGTGCCTGTCCAGTAAATGAATATGAGATGAGAGTTAGAGTTTTTGGAACAGTGAGCCACTATTCCACTGCTCTGTTCTGCTAACCTTTATACGAGTACTATTTATACATTGGAAGAGGTTAGAATTAACAGGGCCCCGAACTCGTTCTTTCTTTCTCGTATTTATAAAAGATCCGATGGCAAAGACACAGGCTATTATTTTTCAATCAGGGAGTGAAACAGGGTCATGCCGTATACCACGCGGGCGAAGCCGCGGGCCCAGCTAGTAAGTAATATACATATATATAAATATAAATATGTATATACTTATTCATTACATTGGATCTGTAGCAGCAGCCCTGCGCACGCACATGTTGGCTACCGAGCTCGAGTCCATCGCTAAACATGTGCTGCGTATCGTTGGAAGGGGCTACAAAGACGTCTCAGTCTCCGAACTACCTGTCATCGATAATTGATATGTATTGCGGGCGCATTTCAGACGAGAAGGAAGTCTAGTGTTCCATGTAGTTAAATTCTATTATTCTAAGTCCTCATATATCAACACGTATGCCAAGTCGCTTTCTTCGAATTAAATTACCACACACAAACTACGGAAATGGAATGAAAAACGATGGAAATGAAAAGCAAGATGGCAGCCACTGCAATGTAGGAACTAGGAAGATCAAACACTTCTTCAGATTTTAGTACCCACTCTGATTCTAGTTCCCTTAAAGTTTATGGCATAAGCTGTGTTTCCAATGGATCGTAAATGAACGAATAACGATTTTACAAATAGACGAATACTATCTGGCTGAGAGGGCTTGAATTTTAGTAACTATTAACTAAAAACGTCAACTTTTCTCAATAGACATTGATATCTACGTGTCAGACTTAAAGATGAAAATCAATTCAATGACCTTTAACTTTTAGGGTAGGTGGACCTGCCATTGTCTGTACACATTCTGCGCTAAGTCAACAAAGAAGGGAAGTTTTAAATTCAAGTGTTACAGTTTTTTTTACTGCAGAGTAGGTACTCGTATTAAGTACATTCGCAATATCCTAAATATGTAGACATTAAATTCAAATCTGTTGTCCGACAATAACCAATTATCGACATTTTGACTGCTTAATTCATAAAGTGTATCAACTTCTATGTATAGTTCATTTACAATAGCACAGCGTATTATAATAATGCCTCCACGCTCCAGTTGAGTGGTAATTCCGGTACCTAAGCACTAAAAACGTGTAACGCTGATAATACGATACTTTACGTCCATAAAAACCAATCATCCACGACCAGAAGCATCAACAAACAATTACAAATGGGTGTCACGTTCCATTGGCAAGCTCATTTAAATTCTATGCACCCTCAAACAATGGGCTGGAAGTATTGGTACTTTGGAGTTACACGCGCACAGAGTCACCTTCTTGGTTCGGAGGTAGGAGGTACTTACGACTTACACGTGCAAAACTTATTGACAAAGATCAGATACCGATATCTGGGAGTACATTCACTCCAAGGCAAAACACGAAAGTGTATTGGGTAAAAATCACGCCTCACGATGTAGAAATGAAATCAATAGTGGTAATATAGCGAGGGTTTGCTCTAATTGAGCTGCAGAGTCAAAAATCAACTTTATAATATTTATTTGTTGAATGATTCATTCTTAATGAATACTCGACTAATTTTTCCAGAAGGTCGTAAGTAAATATCCTAAAAGATTACTAAAAATTTCCATAACAATGTAAAATTACACAAACATCAAGTGCTAAAGGATTTCTTAAACATCATAATTTTTAGACTTAATTAAAATTCTACACTTAGTCTGTTTAGTTAAAATAGTCTGTCCCGCTTTCGGTAAAATTAAAATTTAATCTGACTATGAGAAAACAAAACACCTTGCTTTTAACAAAAAAAATGTAGGGTGAGAATTAAGTTAGATAAATAAGCAAAATGTATTAGCCAATTGAGAGTCTAAAATTCAATTAAGTAGCTGGTTACTATTGCATTCGAAAATATGAGCAGAAACAAATTGTTTTTTAAATTGAATTTGAGATTATTCCAGCCGATCAAAACAAACCTTGAGCTCCAGGCGCCTTTCTAAAATTCGGTTTATATTATTAACAGTGTGCTACTTTGTTGTTTTTCGATAATTGTTCCGGACATTATCAACTTTTTGTGAGAGTATTGCCATCTGTTGGAATCACACGTAAAATTAACGTATTTGCTACCAAATGTCTTATAGGAAATGTAGTTTTAAGTGATCTGAATCTAAACACTGCAAGATTTTTGAATGCATAAACAATTCATTGTTTAACACACACTGGTGATTGTAATCAATTACCTGTACTGAAGTAAATAATCTTCACAGCTGAAAAATATAGATTTCCTTATTACCTTGCTGTACTTGCGCTAGTTACTTGTCGAACCAATTAATCATTTTCATTTAGGCTACAGAATGACCTGACCCTAGTTTAATCTGGGAGCAGGGCAGGCAATCAATGATGGATTGATTGAACACTTGGTTCAGTCAGGTTTTTTGGGTTTAAATCTAACAAGACAAATCTACATACTTCGACTTCACATTAAGGGAAACATAAACATAATAACTTTTCGCTTTCAAATAAAACCCTAGAGGAAATTCAAATAAAAATAAACAGACCTACTCCTTTAGAAAATATGTTCATTCTAAGTCGATTAATCTTATTACGACTTTCAGTCTAATCCACATAAATAAAATTAGCAAGATTTAAAACAGTTGGTAAGTTAGTTACCTTCGCCTCAAATTGTTTCATTTAAGTTTAAAACTATTTTACGAACAAAGCTTGCTAAACAATGAATTTTAATAGACGAAGCCTCATTTATTCTTCTTTAATGTGAACTCTTACAAAGTATTAATGTTTATTTTATGGTTCGCGGCGAGATAGCAACGTTACTCATTTATAATAACATTACGTAAGCCTTGGAGTTGGAACGAAGTTGGGCGAGATTGGTTTTCAAATGTTTGCTGGACATGACGATGGTTGGCGATAGTTAATTCGTCCGACAATACTATCTATTTTTTTTTATTTGGCCAGGAATGTTTTTTTTTCTGATCACTATCTTCATTCACGAATTATTTACCTTCTTTTTAGGGTTCCGTACCTCGAAAGGAAAAAACGGAACCCTTATAGGATCACTTTGTTGTCCGTCCGTCCGTCTGTCTTTCTGTCAAGACCCTTTTTCTCAGGAACGCGTGGAGGTATCAGGTTGGAATTTATATCAAATATTCAGGTCTACTGTTCCTTGGAGCTGTGAAAAAATCAAACTTCTAAGCCAACGCAATTAAAAGATACAGCTGTTTATGCCGCAAACTTTCGACACTCGCAAGGGAATCAAAACCTACAGGTACTTCCCGTGAACTCAGAATCTTGCAACGTCTATTAACAAATAAAGAAAAAATTGCGAAAACCGTAAATTTTTAGTTACATCATATAATACAAATATTTTTAATAATTTAAAACTTCTACCCCTTTCCTTAAGAACGAGTAGAAGTATTATATTGAAATTCATATCAAATACTCAGGTCTATAATACCTTTAAGCTGTAACAAAATAAAACTTCTATATCAACGCAATACAGGTTTGTACGAAATCCTCGGTGCGCGAGTCCGACTTGCACTTGGCCGGTTTTTGTTTAGAATACTAGCTAATTTTTTCAAAATAACTGAACAGACTAAATCTATAGCAGTATATTATCGTTTGGTATGGTCAAATTGGTGACACAGGCGACTAATTGACTATCACGTTTAATTACTTTCATTACTTCCAGGTTTCGGAAGTTAACAAATGTGTACGTGACGTGAGCTTCCACCGGCCAACATTTGGCGCCAATGTTGATCGGAACCGTGCCCTAGGTCTGGGTGACCTAGACGCTCCGGGTCTGTAAACAGTTTATTCTAAATCTAGCCGACGCCAACTTCAAACAGCATGTTTTTTCTCTTTGCGTCTGTCGGATATTTTAAGTCTTTTGTATTTGTTTGTTTTAATGTTTAGACAGAGTGGATGTTTATTAAGAAACAATATTTTATTTTAAGCTAATTGTTAAAGTTTCTATTCTGATATGACGATGTGCAGGCTGAGTGGTGTTATTAGCTCAGTGGTAGAGAGTTTCAACTCATATCTATAGGTCTTAAGTTGAAATTCCAGCAAGGACCTTTGTATTTTTTCAGAATATATGTACGGATTTATTATACTACTTCCTCGGCTGAAAGTAAGGTAAGTAGCCAAAACACAAGGAATAAACAACGACGGTATTACACTGCCGACCCGAGACAATAATGGAAAATTCGTTTTCTACATTGACCTGACCGGGAATCGAACCCGGGACCTCAGAGATGGCGTTGCCAAGTCCGGCGTGCTAGCCTCTTAGGTACGAAGGTTGTCAAAGGATACGGAGGATACTTAATGATGATGATAATGCTGATGTTGGTAATTCAGGTATCGACAAAGTATTAGAACTATTTGAACGTGTTCATAAGAGCGGTGGTCTTGTAATGAACCGTGTTCGTTGGTACTCCGTAATATTATTGCATAGTGATTAATACCTGAAAAATTGCAATTTTATTTATTTAAAATAACACAAAACATTTAGAATGGAAACTAACTTAATCGTAAATATTCTCTAATCGAAGCCAAAGATAGGCCAGCCTTTTTTTCATTTCTACAAAATTATTGGTGGCTTATCAACGCTACTCGACTTATGGAATGCTGTAGGCGGTCTACTAACTATTTTTATTATTTAGAATCTAATCTAAACACTGCAAAATTGTATCAATTAGCAATTTAATATGTAAACGAGCCTATCCCAAATAATAACCACTCGGCCATCTATAAATCTGTTTTCTTCACCCTTCATATTTTACGAGTCTTCTGCAAACCCTTTACGGATTTCGCACTTTGTTTAAATCCCACAAGAAGCGTAACAATGTTATAATCATTATCCATATCTCATGCAACCGGCAACGAACAAAAAGCCGTGCCAATAGAAATACAATTTCACTCGAGTTTACCCAACGGAGTGAGGACACCTCGCAAATATGAACCCGCAGGTAGGTGAAGCAAAACTGAACCTTATGTTTGAGCAGAAGATGTTACAAAGAAAGCATTAAGGATCCGACAATGTATGTCCCTTTTCGAACTAATGAATCACGAAGCCAAATTCAGACGTATATCGTCTACAATAAAGTTTAAATTGAATTGTGAACGAGTAAAGTGTACGTTTTCAGTTATCTTCTAATTTCCGTCCCCGGGGAAAAAGAACAAATCGACCTCTTTGGAGTTTGCTCTTCTATTTATAGATGAGAGGTTTTAATATAAATTTTGTATTACAAACACATTTATGGCATTATGTTTATATTTTTAACAAAGAATCGTATAATTTACATACAAAAAATGTACATTGTCGAAGCAGCATTTTAAATTTATACAGACAAATGGATAATACGTTTCAAATCTTTAATCTGTGTTCCTACTGTGCGTGCATTTACAAATATTTAAACGAGTTTAGTTTATAACTTAAATAAAACCTTAATATAACTAAATACCTACTAACTGTAACAGGAACACTTTGACTGCCAAAATTTATTTATACTTCATGGTATGTCTTCAATAACGCTTCGGCTTCGTTTCTAAGTTAGAAAGGCATTTTCTAGGATGGTCTCTTCGACAACAATCTCTCAATTTGCCTTTACCCTTGACATTGAATTATCCCTGTGCACTTGCTGTCAATACAATAACTTTATCGCAAATGTCTCAACGGTAATTAATCTTGTTATCGGTCGCAACGCAACAGTCTTCTCAACAAGTATTGTTACTCGTAGTTCAACTCTTGTTTTTTAAACTATACTATTATTACTATTGCAACTGTATAAAACTAGTTTCTTTAAGCTTTCCCAAATTAGCGTAATAAATCGCATCGGATATTAATTTCAGTGCTATGACCTTCTGTTTCTTTTGGATGTCTTTCAATTGTACGCCAATGGACTTGCCTATAATGTCATCTTTGTGGTCGTCTGCGTCACTTTCTCTCGCGATTGATGAGGTGCTGGGTTGAATATGAGAGTAAGATGAGGTTTCTCCGTCGTCTTCGATGTCTTCGAATTCGATGTATTGCTCATTAGTATCGCTGTCCAAAGGGTCCTCCTGAAAAGATATTTTTCTATACAGGTCTCCCGTAAAAAATACGTTACGTAACTTACAATGAGACTGAGACGTATTTTACGGGACACCCTGTCATGTAAGTATAACACGATTGTAAATTACTAAATAAAGAGCCGCCAGATTTATTCTTTGTACGATTCCCTAAATTCTAAGCTATTCCAAAAATCATGCTTTTTTAAAGTATTTTCTATTATTGTAATTTCCCTTTTTCCCATTTTTAAAAAGTTACTTATGCCCTCTTGCAAGGTCTTATAACTCTTATACACGTCCCAAAATACAGCTTTTGCCTACCAGCACTTCATAGACTATAATATTTATGTTGCCTAGTGTTAAGAAGCCGCGCAACAAACTCAGTCGGCGAAATACAGTTACGAAATGTAGTAAGTGTGGCAAGCTAGGTAAATATAAACTCAATGCGCTCTTATCGTTAAATATAATCATCTGCTTTTTTGATAAGTTATTTTATTGGTAAAATAAGAATTGGTAAAATTGAATATTAAACATATATCAATAATTTAACATTATGCTTGCGTTTGTTTGAACCTCAGTACAGCGTCAGTCTGTTGCCATCCCACTTGTCGGATTTTGGATCAATAAGTCGGCGAGTCTTATTTTAAAAATACGATACTATTATTTGTCGTGTAACTAATATAGGATTTTTTTAATGTGCTTGTTATTTGGGCTTGGTACCTTCACTTCAGATGTTGTTATTTTTAGTTAAAGAAGATATGATTAAGCTTGACTCTTCACCGCCTCCCTTCTCTCAATATTAATTCAACTTTCCTCTACCTGAAGGTTGTCTGGAAGAGATCGCTTCCAGCGATAAGACCGCCTAAATTGTGCTATTCACTAAGTATTTACTTTTCTGTGATTTGTTTGTTTTGTGTGGCGTATAATAAAGAGTACCTATCTATCTATCTATCTATCTTGACTTTAGATCTTACCTCAATTTTTACTGCTATTGTAGAACTTTTTTTGCCTTCATCTGACACCGACTGGCTAAGTTGGGGCTCCATCACGTTCTCAAGGAAACTCATGTCCTTGTAATGCCAGAGAGACGGCTCATACACGTCTTGGGGGTCTGTCGCGTTCAGCTGGGATGTTTTCACCTTTAATGCAATCATTGTCAAGGTTGTCATTCGAAAAATCATAGAGCTTAATATTTATTTTTTATTTGGCTAATAAAATTAGAGTTAATTTTAAATAGTTATTATTATATTTATATGGACAAGACCAGTGCAATTTTAAGTGTTGTTTGTTACAAGAAAAACCAATTGCACTGGTCATGTCCTTAATATAGTAATAGCTTCTTCAAACCCGCACTTTACTAATAAATAGTCAAATCTAATTAAGTTCTAAGCTCACCTTTTTCATTTCCCTCATGTAAACATTTCTTAAGTTGTCAATTTTTCTTCTTACAGTGTAAATAGTAGCGTCAGCTTCAGCCTGTTGGTATATAGCCGTTAATTTTCTGAAGTCTTCATTCCTCAATTGTTTGTTAAAATAATCTTTATGTTTTTTGTCCCACAGATGCGGCATATCTCTGTATGCGTGTATCAAGTTACGGAGTACTTTCCTGACGCGCGTTGTGGCCGGATTGTTTGGCCTCATTGTGAAGAAGTGAATGCGCGAAGTGAGCACATCTGCACGCGCGTGTTCACCGCGAGTAACTGACGGAAAGTCGTGGGTCGCTCGCGGGGGGACGGCCGACATTTTGTCGGAGCCGCGTCCGGACTTAAGTACCAAATGCTTATCACACGCACTTACGATACGACCGAGAGAGAGACGTCACTAACTCACTGCGTAAACTATTTTGCTTCATACAGAGGACAAAAGTCGGCAGTACTTTGTTTGTTGTACTTTCTAGTGCAGTTGATGGAGGTAACTTTAATTCTTGACCTCAGAAGCATAACGTCTGATGTGTGATTAAAAACCTTGCACACATCAGACCTTATGCTTCTGAGGTCGAGAATTTCTTTTCGCAAGCGATTACTTACTATTAATTGTAATGTTCTATTCGCATATTCAAATAAAATCGTACTAGCAAAAGTTTCACGTCCGTCACCGTAAGTTTTAGCGCATCAGACCCCCTGCATAAAACGAAAATTCTCAAAAATGTTGTCTACGACTAGATAGGCCTTAATTAAACCTGTAACCTTCTTTATTTATTTACATGCATCTCAAAATTAGTGCAGAACGCTTAGAAGATTAGTCCATGTTTATGTCGTGTCATAGGTACTACAACTGAATCTACCATAAGAACCATCGGAATAGGTAGATTGATTTGGGGTTAATGATCTCAAACATTGATGTTAATATGGACATGCCTCCCGGATTTTGGAATTTCTTTGTATCAGCTAAAAAAAAACATCCATATTATGCCAGCATCATATGGATGTCAATCATACATCAAATCAATCTACCTATTCCGATCACTGATAATAACTATAAACCAAATTAATTTCTGTCTGCTGCTAAGTACCTAGGTTGAAGTCAAATCATAGGTAAGTATTTTAAAAATAAGACAATGTAAGAAAACTTTATCTCACTAAATTATTTAAGTACCTACGTACAGACAGACAGTTACAATGTACACAGGAACGGAAAGTAGTTACCTAATGATGTTAGTGTATATGTGATGTACATACCATGGAGCACATAGGTACCTTATAGAATAGAATGCTTCCCGTAGAAGCAGGTTTCAAGACGCTATCGGGTCTAAAGCAAATTGTCTTGAGACAAGTCACTCGACACTCGATGCAGCGTTGATTAAATACAATGATATTTCAATAGTTTCAGGTCTTTATCACTTCACCAAACATTAGAACACAAACTACACCAAACTTGCACTCTAAAGCTCGTTAAATGATAAAAAAAAACCATTAAAATAGATTGACCATGCTTTTCGTTTGACTACCCCCCACCGAAACTCCATTTCATACTAAACGTAAGTGAGAAATCACTTATTAGTTTCGGAGAAAGATGGTTCGTGTTGCTGCTCTATAAAGTACCATGTGCTCGATGGTGCAGACAACGGCAGGTCAACCTACCCATAAAGTTAGAGATCATTGAATTGATTATCAACTTTAAGTCCGACGTGTAGAGATCAAAATCAATTGACAAAATTTGACGTGTTATGGTAGGTTGACGTGCTGCTGTCTGTACATACCGACATAATAAATAAAATAAAGTTGGAGTAATTATGTAGTATTATTACCTTTATTCAATTTATTCGACGACCTCCGTAGTCGAGAGGCGAGCATACCAGACTTGGTGTCGCTATCTCTGAGGTCCCGGGTTCAATTCCCTCTCGCTCGATCAATGTAGTTAAATAGCTTTTCTATATTGTCCCGGGTCTGGGTGTTGTGGTACCGTCGTTGTTTCTGATTTCTGTAACACAAGTTTAAGCTACTTATCATAGGATCAGAGCAATGTATGTGATGCTGTCCATTATTGTGTCCATTAATTGAATGACATACTTAGGTCAATGTAAGTAAGAAGCACTTTCCTCCTGCCGACTCTATAAAGCTCTTTATAAGTAGGTAGTCATTCAGAAAGTAATTAATTATCTTATTTAACTAAAGTACCTACCTACTTAACTAAATAAATATTGGGCAACATCACATACATTGTATCCTATGGTAAGTAGCTTAAGCACTTGTGTTACAGAAATCAGAAACAACGACGGTACCACAACACCCAGACTCGAGACAATATAGAAAAGTACTTTTTCTACATTGACCGACCGGGAATCGAACCCGGGACCTCAGAGAGCGACACCAAGTCCGGTATGCTCGCCTCTCGGCTACGGAGGTCCTCAAGATTATATAATTATAAGATTAAACGAACTTACCTTAAGTGAAGTTCAATCTTAATTATACGCAGCTGATTGTTTGAGATAATATATTTACGAGTAGTAGTACCGATGTTCTACAACAGCGGGTCACAATGTTTTAAAGCTGGAAAAGAAAAAACATTTATCCCTGCAAATGGCAACATTTGTTGGTAATGTCATTACGTTTAAAGACAGCCTTATGAGCAACCCTGTAATATACTGGGATAATACAAAGTATTAGTGGGTGGGTTTTTGGGACTGTCATATCTCAAACAATCAGCTGCGTATAATTAAGATTGAACTTCACTTAAGGTAAGTTCGTTTAATCTTATAATTATACTTGCTGATTGTTTGAGATAATATATTTACGAGTAGATGTTTGAAGTTCGGTTGCGAATAAGTTGCTTATTAGTTTAGAAAATGCAAAAAACATTTTGAAAACTAAGTACAATCCGGAGACGTTTGATGGCAAATCAAAACAAAAAAGGTACTTATATTTAATCATATCTTTTATGTTTAGTGCTAAGGCTGAGTAACTAATGAATTCACGTAGAATGTCTGAAATTCTGAATGCGTCAAGAGTAAAATTACGTTCCATTTAGGTCTCACATAATATACTGCACAAGCCAGGCCACAAAATAATAACTAGTCTATTACGATAGTGTTACATCACACTTTTTTTGTAAATACAATTTTTATTTTATTATCTGATTATAACAACAATGTCCATTGTTAGCCAATTCCATAATTGAGTGATTAAACATCGAAAACAATTGTTCCTGAAGACCGGTTGTAAGACAAATATGTTGTTATAAGTACTGTAAATACTTATTTCAATAATTTGTTCTAAAAAAAAAAAAACAAATAAAAAGATTAAAATGAATATAACGAAAGGAGAGTATCTTATTTAAAAAAAAAAATGCAGGTGCGCAATCATAATATCTTAGCGTATGATTACAATTAATATTTTTACTAAAGGTGGCAATAATGATTAAAAAAATTTATACTTTAAATTATAAAAGTCTTTGACTGCCACAAACTAGACACAATAGAAAGTCTATTGTTTGCGGCTCCGCGTAGCGCTCAACGTGTTAATAATCAATTATTATATTCTTTTATTTTTTATCTCAGCTAAGGCCGGTAATCTATAGAATCAGTACGGGGAATTCCAAGTAACTGACCTATGTAATTAAGTTGGCATATTTGTTATTGTTGAGGGTTCATCCTGTATTTTTTTTTTTTTTTTTTTTTTTTAATTGTTTAAAAACATCAATCGTTATGCATTGTGCAACTTTTAATCTAGTCACTTAATGAATGGGTGACCGTGGTCAAACACCTTCAAGTTTAATCACTTTAGTCACTTAGTGGATCAACCTCAGGTTTGGTCACTAAATGGATGGGTGACCGGGGTTCTAGAAACCTCAATTTTGGTCACAAATGTACGGATGACCATAGTTAAGATACATCCTTATTGCTACCGAATGTTAATATTATGGAAATAATATTGCATAATTTGGTTGAAAATATCGATTGAATTCAATACGGTAGCTTATGCTTTATATTTAGCAAGATAGAGCGTATAATCGGATCATAAAACCAAATATTTTATCAGTTGATAATATTGTAAACTAACAGAAAAAAATGTTCTTTAACACTCAGTTATATCTTTATTTGAATGCAGCAATGTAGGCATAATTTTAATAAATGTAACATTAAGTTATAATGTGAAAGAACGTGTTATTTTTTTTTTTTTTTTTTTTTTTTTTTTTTTTTTTTATTTGCTATGGTAGAAAATATTATTGAATACGATAAATGTATTTATCAGTTCGACTTATCTGTTATAACTCTATATTGCCCATCTCTTATTTTTATTGACTGTTATTGGGCAGTCAACGGGTTAAGTGTTTACCAACAGGGAATGGTTCTATCTGAGACATGTTTCTACATGTACAGGTTAATTATGGTATCTACTAAAATGTCTGGTTACTAGGCTTTGTTTTTGAAATTTACTTCCATATTTTTTATTTATACCTAATTGATTTAAATTAAGTTTTCTACATGAATTAATTATTTGAAGTACAATTATTCTTAATGTATTATTTTCCATCACACATTATTGTCAAGATTGTCATCTTTAGTAATTACAAGAATACTTTGTTCAGAAATTTAGTTTCAATATGTCATATTTAAAGAAATTCAAGCCCTGGCATTATGTATTTTTTATCAGGACAACAGGTTAGACTGTTCCTGTTTTAGTGAATTAAATGAAATAAAAGTAATCTCTAAGATTATATTTAAGGTGATATACCAATAAGTACATAATATGTAGGGGTACCTACTATGTTCTTATTGTGAATTTATCTATTCTTAATTTTGAGAAATGTCTGTCTTAATGGTAATTTAAAAGGGATATTTCAATTTTAAGAAATTGAATAGGTATAATGATTTTGTTAGATTATGATCAGAACTTTTAAGTGATTAGAAGCAGTTCCTTAGCATGTGATAGGGGTCACAGCGTTATTTTATTTTATTATCATAAATATATAAAAAACAAAAGATCTATTGAAATTACTAAATTAGTATTAGGTAAATGATCATCACATAGCCTTTATGTTAATTCAGCGGTTACAGAAGTCTACCTTAATAAGGTTTTATTACATTTTTTTTTTTTTTTTTTATAGTCCTCAATTAATCATAACAAGATATTCAGAAAAAGGTCAGCCAAAGAAAAGATGGTTCCACACATATAGCTTGGGCTCGACTGGAAAAAGACTCAGCACAAAAGGCTTAATAAATAATAAATAAATAGTTATATGCATATTACTAATCTTACAGACTTTTGTCCATCTTATACTTATTTCATATCATTATGATGGAGGACTGAACAAATCAAGCGTTCCCAATAGTTTTAAAATGTATCTTATTTTGAATAATGGTACTTATGTAAGTACATATTTATAAATAGGTATTCTTAGTACATTACATTGTTTACCACAATGAAGTAAAGGAAAGGAATCTGGAATATCTAGGTTATTATTTAATTAAATAATGTAAGCCTAATATTTTAAGGGTTTTTATGGTACTTCCATAACACCTTTACTTTTCAATTTGTTTGTGGCATTAACTTTGGATTAGGGTTAATAAATTTTTAACCTTAAGGATTTCTATGCAAAAATTCTTTGACATAAAGTATACGCTGATAAGATGGCATCTGATTTGTCACAAGCTGGATTTTATAAACGTTGTCTTGTCAAAATCCTTGTTTCACTGCAATTTTGCAGGACTATTTATTTCTTCCAAGAATTGCATAAGTGCAATAACCTTTAAATACTAATTAATTAGTAAAAGATTGGGTTAGTTATATAATTTCTTGATAAATTATTCAGTAGTGCAACTTCATTATCTGACTATGGTAAAAACCAAGAAAGGGTTATTTTGGAGTTTTGAACCAAACAATGGATTCATTAGCGCAATGGCTAAGACTTTATAATAGAGATTTGTGATTAATAAGATGACCAGTAAAGTAATCCATTGCTTTGATAAGTAAGTATCTGTATCTCTATTGTAACCTTCTTTCTTGAGGTAAAGGGCTTTTCACAATAATTCTGGTTTGAATTTTCTATCTCCATCCAATTCCTTCCGCTTCAAACCGGCCAATCTGGAAGTCAATGCCTATGTTCAGCAGTGGACGTCCTATGGCTGAAATGATGATGATGATGATGATGATCCAATTCCCTAGGAACTAGTTAAAACCATCTTTGTTTATTTGTAATAGTATTTATCAGATATTAGCACTATTGTCTGACAATAATAATATTATAGTGTTGTGTTGATTTTGTACAATTGGTTTTACAATTTTATATAGTATTGTTTCATACTGTCATCACATCAGCTTACAGTGCAAAATTTCAAATAATTTGTTTGATTTTTCATTTGTTATTTATGTAATATAACACTAATTGCATAGCAATAGGTTAGTTAATATAACAAGTGAGCCTGCTTGTTTGTACATAATTTCTTTTTATTCTCTTAGTATATTAGCGCTTGTTTAATAATGAGTGAGCCTGCCCATTTCTATATACTGTCTATTTGCTTAGTAACAGTAGGACTTGGTGTTTAAAAATGAGTGATCCTGCTCATTTGTCCATACTATTTGTTGTCTCATGATAGTAGCGCTAGTTGATTGAAATTGAGTGAGTATGCTTGTCTGTCCATACTATTCTATCCACTTGGTGGTAGCGTTAGACATCTAATATTTTTGTGTACTTGTTCAAATTTAATTTTCATGGTATTGCAACATATACTGTCATACTGTCTTCCCGCTTTGTGAAAGCGCTTAATGTCAGGTCATTAGTGCACCGGCTCAATTTTTAGTTTTCCTGGTATTGCAACATACTGTCTATCCGCACTGTGATAGCGCTAGATGGCAATTAATTGGTGCACTGGATCAACTTCCATTTTCATGGTATAGCAACATACTGTCTATCCGATAAGTGATAGAGCTAGATGTCAAATAATGGGTGCATTGGCTCAATTTTCATGGTATTGTCTATTGCCCATTATGTATATACTACCCAGGCGTTTGAAGTTTATTTCAGTAGGTAATTTGTAAAGTTTTCTCAACACCCAGCCATTGCGTTTCCACTTCAATTTCATTGATATAGACTGAAGCCTGAGGAGGCTGCTTCAATATTTTCTATGTGAGTCTCCATACTTGTGTCATGGTTTCTTCATCTTGCTGTTTTCTAAATTTCTTAAGTTTTCCTTATTTTCATAAATTTTATATTTACTAGGTATCTTCAGTTTTGGGGCGAACTGGAGCTTAAACTTGATAGCTCTGTATTTAATTCTCAACTTCTATTAAGTTTTTAAGAAGAAAAAGTAACAAGATTATAATTTAAAAATGACTTTTAGGTTAGATTCTATCAATCAATTATACGTTAGGTACCTAAGTAATTCCTCCATAGGAGAATATCTATAATTCACAAAAGGAAATCAAGTATTTGATTGTACATACCTGTAACTGGAACTAATGAATATATAGGTTGATTCCATTAATATAGCGTTAAAAAACAAACCATAACCGCGCCTGATTATGGCGCTCATCCCTTGTTGATTTTTTGCTGAAATTCACTATAAACCTTATTGTAAACACAATCCACATAGAGAACTGTATAATAGCATTCTAAACACTAACTTTTAAGCTACAAATAGAGTAAATAATAGATATTTTACACATTTTATTGCAAGGACTACGTGCCCGCGCTGTCACAAACAATCGTAATGACATTACCAACAAATGTTGCCATTTGCAGGGATAAATGTTTTTTCTTTTCCAGCTTTAAAACATTGTGACCCGCTGTTGTAGAACATCGGTACTACTACTCGTAAATATATTATCTCAAACAATCAGCAAGTATAATAAAGATTGATCCTAGTGAAAAACCACACTGGAAATAAAACATGCATCATTATTTCCCATCGCATCCAATTTAATCAGTAACAAGTTACAATAGGTAACCAACTAAAATAAAAAGCGGCATCGCAGCAATTCATCGCGTTTATTGAATAACACGTCCCCAGTCAGCTGTTTGCCGATCGACTCGCCGGCCGGCTTCGCGCTGGCAACGCCGCGCACGGCTCCGCGTGGCGGCCGCGGCGGGCTGGCAACGCGGGACGACAAAGAGTAGCGACGCGACGAGCAAAGAGTATTATGCCTACTCGGATACCGTTGAATGATGATTTTTAGAGGTTTGTACGATCAATTAAATTTTTATAATTTAAGTGAATTCTGTTTAGTGTTTGTAAAGAAGTAAAGAATTCACTTACTTACATTAATTTACAATTTGTTATTTATGATAAGGAGAGACTGCAGTGAAGTACAGTAATTATATTTAATAATTATTTCTGAATTTAGTTTTTTTCATTGCCAGTCAACATAGATATTTATTTTCGTCCTTTACTTTTCTTTCCTCCTATTTCTCCGTTTTAGGGTTAGGAAAATATAATAGGTATTTTTAATTCAATTTAAAAATCCTTATAAGTAAGTTAGTATAGATAAAACCAAAGCTGAAAGCGTAAAAACAAATGCTTTAAAAGTGTACTGTTATTTCAAAAGACTACTTAGGTAGTTACTAAGTAGTAACTACCTAAGTAGTCTTTTGAAATAACAGTACAGATGTAGGTACTAAGTTTTAGTATATCTATATTTACACTTTTTCTAACAATAATTCACATGGTGTTGATACTGACTGATCTTTCGATAGTAGTTTTAAAGTTTATACCTACACTAACTTCTCTGTCATGTCTACGCACTTCACCATCTCTTAAGCCACCTCGCCCACCGAGTGCGATGAGCGATACGCACGAAGCGGCAACATCGCTTGCGATTCGTTTCGCTTTCTCGTCGCGTCGCGCAGTATCGCTTCGCCTCCGCTTGGGAAGGCCGTGTTGCAGGCATTTCTAAAGTAGGTCTAATCGAAATCATTATTATGAATATGTCAAGCCGTCAGTTTAGAGAGAAATTGATAGATGAGGTGAAAAAGTACCCAGTTTTGTATGACACGAGACACGAAAACCACAGAGATATTGATATAAGAGACCGGTGCTGGTCGGAGATTTCTGAAAGGCTCGGAGGAAACAGTGAGTAGCAGTTCCTATTTCAATGGTACCTACACTTAAGGCTTAAAATCGGGCTTGTATCTGTATTATGCGTTTAGTAATAATATTGTGCAATGTTCGTTTGTGTGTAGCTTTACTATGAGTGTTTGTAATTACATACGTTTGTCTTTTAGAGTTGAACAATAATTATAATAACATTATAACTTGAGCTACCTATTAGGGCTGTTTCAAATAAGACATTTTAAGCTGGACGCTAAGGTCGTGCCTTTGTAATAAGTAAACACACGGAAAATTGTATGACATGACAACGCATTCGTAATTATATGACAAAGCTACCAACATGTAGGTAAGTGAAGGATTTTTTTGGGATCTAATCCCGATCTGTTATTTAATGGTGATTCTGCCAATGTCGGGTGTTAAAAAAACACGATCTAACGTGGATGGCCGGTAAAGAGAGAATTTGTATGGAAACCATTGATTGAAATAGTAAATATAATAGGTAATTTAATGATGAAAACTTTAAATCATAAGTACCTACTGTCCAAACATGTCTTTCTCGAGACGTCATATTTAAAATTCCTTTGGTAGGCAAGTAGGTAGGTACCTAGTTAGTTACATCATTTTAGAGATAGGCAAATAATACAATATGACGAACGGTAGCTTGGTTTTTTGCCCTGATGTGCGCCAGACCAAAACTTATTGTCGTGGTCTAGCTAGGTAAAAGGAACCAACATCGACTACCGCCTGGTGTAGTAGTTCGCGCTCCGGACATCAAAGCCAGCGGTTGCGGGTTCGAATCAATCCCGCAATGGGCAAATGTGTGATGAGCACAAGCATTTGTACCTAAGTCATGGATGTTTATAAAAAATATAATAAGTATGTTTATCCGTTATCTCGTCTCCCAAAAAGTGGTAGGTAGACGTGCTGTTGTCTCAATCTTTGCTTAGTATGGGCACAGAATACCTAATAGTACCTAATAGTAACCGTGTAGGGGGCTAAACAATTGTGGTGTGATTGTGAAAACAATTTGTTTATTCTTGTCAGACAATTAATTTGGCAGGGTTTCAACATCAGACTCAATTTTAGGGTTCGTTTTCTAAATTGACCCCGGGAATCGAACGTCGTAAAAAAATCAAGTCATTAGAACGTTTTGAGAAAAAAAACATCAACTCATCTTTCGAAAAAAAAAGCTTGAGAACTTTGAACATGCATGTCTTTCATCAGGTGAAGTCCTCAAACGGGAATGGAAGATCCTGAGGGACTCGATGCGGCAGGCGCTTAAGAGGACCAAGAGAGGAGCCACCACGAAAGCTGGCACTCCCTGCAAGAAGTGGCGGTTTGAGAGCCGCATGGCGTTTGTGCTGCCCTACATGACGGTGAGAAGGTCAGTGAACTTTTATACTTACTACATTTAAATAACGAACGGGGGTTAACTAACTCTTTTGACAGTATTTTTACTTCAACCTATTTAGAGTTCCGTACCTTAGAAGCAAAAAAAAAAAAAACGGCCAAGTGCGAGTCGGACTCGCGCACCGAGGGTTCCATACAAACCTGTAGGTACCTATATAAGCAAAAGTTCATCCATCACTACAGTCCATAACATTACGAAAGGTAAATTCGTAGGTTAATTACACACAGTTCTAAGTATAGGGAACCCCCATTTTTTTTTTTTTTGTCTATTTTTGTGTGAAAATCTTAATGCGGTTCACAGAATACATGTACTTACCAAGTTCTAACAGTATAGTTCTTAGTTTCGGAAAAAAGTGGCTGTGACATACGAAGGGGCAGATAGACATACAGACATGACGAATCCATAAGGGTTCCGTTTTTTTTCATTTAGCTCCGGAACCCTAAAAAGGAACCCTTATTTCGTTGTTCGTCTGTCTGTCAAGTAAAGGAACCCATCATAAAGGATCATTTCGCTGTCCATCGGTCTATTAAGCAATACCCTTGTTAACACGAACGCGTAGAGATATTAAATTAATATTATTAACAAATACTAAGGTCTAGACACTTTAGACACTCACAAGGGAAAAAATCCTTTAGGGTAGGCTACGTGCCTTTGCCCTACAATTATGAAATTTGCCAAGAAGCAATGTCATAAATAGTACCTACAAGTAAAAGAAAAAGTACAAAAACCGTAAATTCGTTGTTACATCCCATATTTCTTTTAATCTCCGGAAAAGCGTTAAAAAATTTCAAGACTCAATGTGAATGAACTATTACATACCTATAAGTTTGTACGGAACTCTCGGTGCGCGCGTTCGACTCGCGATTGCCCGATTTTTTATATTTTTTATAAAAACAACCCTCTTTATGAAGGTACTGTTAACGTTCAAGATTAGGCCCAGTTAGGCCTCTTTACCGCATTCTCTCTCAATCTAATACAAAGGGTGTACAAAAAATTAAGAGGTGTACAGAGAAATAACTTTCCTTAAAACCACGTAATCAGTTGCTGATATACAATAACTTACTATGGGAGCAACATCGTAATTGTTAAAATAAATGTCCTCTGTACGTTAAAAAAGAATTGAGCTAGCGCGTTAGATTGTAAGGAGCATCTGTATTCTTTCAAGATTTTGATGTTAACTCAATGGTAAAAGTTGTAATTTATCAGTAGCTGGTTCACTATGTTTTAAGGAGTGTTCCATTCTTTTGTAGAGCCTGTAGATTTAGTTTATTTTTCTATTTTCATTCCCTTCTTCTAGTTATGGAACCCTAACACAGTTCTAAAAAACCCAGCCCCATTCCAGTTTTTAATGTTTGCCATTAAACTTTACTTACTTATTATGAATAGTTAGTGTGATAGTTATAGATAGGCTCGACTCGACATCGACCGCCGAGGTTTATTATACGGAACCCCTAGAGGTCCATAAACCACTGATTTAGAAACCCTGGTCTTTGCACTGCTGGTGGCAAATGCAACAGATTTATGGTGTGTCTTAAATAAAAGTAATACTATGCAATAAAATAGATCAACTAAGTAAAGTACGAAACAATGTATTTATTATTAATAATTAATTACAAGAATACAACATTACTACTACATAAAACTAAATAGTTATCATTTGTCAAAATTATATACTGGGAAAAGAAAAGTTCGTCCCTTTAAAGCGTCTTATGCGGTACCAAGTGTTGTTGTATTGAACAATCATATAGATTCTTAACCTGATGAACAACTTATGCAAAAACTCTACAGGGAAACAGTGACATATCAGCATGAATGAAACCGATGACAGTTGGGACTGAAAAGTGTTGTACGTCTGCGAACCGACATGACGGCAAGAGTTAATCGTTTTAAAACTCTTACGACATATTTCATCCATCAACGCCACGTATTCTATAAATCCTCCATTTGCATTCGGTTCTGGTACTTCTTGCTTAATACCACTGTTGGCTTCTACTCCGTACGTTGATTCAAATGCCTCTACGTAGGTTTTCAGCATTTCGCAATTCTTGTGATATTCTGCACACTTTTTGAGAAGAAACCCACAAAAACGGTATGTTGCACTTTCCTCGTAAGTCTCAGCCATTTCCAACAATATATCTACTGGCAACTCCTTCTCACAGTGTAATAATGCTTCGGTGATCATATCAGACTTGCCCAAATCATTGCTTGATTCATTCAGTTGGCCGAGTAATGTTCCTAAATTTTGAGAGGTATTACCCTTTTTAAGGGGTTGCAGAATGTAAGAGAGGTATAACTTACGAAACCTATGCATGAACCGCTGACTAACTGGAATTTTCCCTTGAGGCTTGAGTTTTTTGACCAAATTTTCTGTTCCTTCAAGGTTAAAACATCTAGTCATCAACGTTTTGCATTCCTCCATCTGAAATTCTCCATATAGAGACAAAATCGCCTTGATTGTAATTTGAAACATTTCAACGAATGGCGGCATTGTCGTCCTCTCAATCTTAGTCCTGGAGTTTATCAGTTTTAGAGATTCAAAAAAAATCAGTGCCTCCTCTAATACTTTAATCTGACATTTCTCACCACGAAATGCGGTTTTAGTTGTTGAAGCATTGAGTAAATCGAACATATTGTTAATTAATAACACAAAGTCTACGGTACGGTACGATAAATCACACTTTATAATCTTAAAATCGATGTATGAAGACAGACCTGTTGCCACTGATCTACTAAATAGTTGTGTTGCGTAAATAGTTTCCTTTTTTTCTGATTGCGATGGAGTCACATGCGCACTAGTTAATTTAGGAGCGAATTTTAAACTTCTCGTCTTATCGAGCTCATAAAATGCTTTGACATCTTTAACTCTTGCCATAGATCGCCTAGCGTCTTTTTGGAAGGAAAATTCATGAGTTAAAAATATGTTGCGGAGCTGGCGTAACATGTAAGGGGTATCGAACATGTAGTATATTCGGACGTTGTTGATTATAAAGAACGGCCTATCAATTGTCACAGAACGAATATTACGTTCATCTAAAAACTTGGATTTTGACGTACACACAAATGTTTTAACTTTAAGTCCGATGTCGAGAAGCTTAACCAATATTTTGTCGATCCATCTTGAAATGTCTTGACTGGATTGCGCATCCGAAATTAACGAAAAACCTACCGGTTGAGTCCAATCAACAAATATACCCCTTACGACAATTACCACTGCGCTTCGTGCAGGTTGTAGCAGTTGAACTCCGTCTATTTCATGTAAACCAACTATCTTGTCTTCCTTGATGTTATAAGATAGGAAACTTTTCAACGGCATTACATCTACCATTAATGAACAGTACTTTTCAATGTCCATCATGTTACTAACTTTTAATTTAAAAGGTGCCAGTGTGTCATCTTTGACTTTTGTACAAATAGGTATCACCATACCTTTGAGTGCAGTAATGCTCGGCAGCTGGAGGTCATCTTTCAGGTATCGATACGCTTCAGGACTGGCATGATACAAATTCAAACAAAATGCTATACAAGGCAAATTATTTTTCTTCTCCGTCTCACTGACCAACGACTTCGTTTGGGCTTTAATAAGTTCTGATAGTTGTGGCGATAAGAATTTATCACAGGATTTATGAAACAAGTCCATTTGGTAACTGATTTCACCGGACTCGATCATTTTTAGATGATTTTGGTATTTTTCAAGTTCTGTATTAAGTTTTCGATTACGACGTTCTTCTGTAGTGAAAGATGATCCTGCTTGTACTACCATGTCCGATTTAAAGTTTCTTAAGGTTTGTATCCAGACTTCCCCTATATCAGAGCACACTTGCACTCCTTTCTCACAAGGATTGTTTTGCGGCGGCAGACATTCCGACGGGACTGCGCCTGCTGACAGCTTCCTGCCTCGTGGTGTTATCTCGATATCAGACTCGTTAAAATGTTTATCGCAAATGTATAAGGTAAAAGTTTTGCTTATTGCATCTTGTCGGTTTATCAATGTTAACCACTTTTCTCGTCTGAAAAAAAAACCATAATTAATCAAGTAAAATTCGCAATTAACTCTATTTTATACGGTTTTGCGTCTAAACTGCTGGAACAGTTTTGATAAAATTTGATATGGATCTTCAATCATGGTCTCTGATTTTATTTTATTTTTATTTATTTATTACAGGAAAACCAGGGTCTACACATTATAAAAATATAAAAAAATAGCAACTATTAAACCACTTATAGCTTATTAACATATCCAAAAGTATCTTAAAGAATGAGAATGGTTGACATATAAAAAGCATGCAAAGCCTTCTTTCATCTAAAGTTATGTTCCAGAAATTGTATATAAGTTTCTAAATATTACATTAAAAAGCGACTGCCTCAGAATGAAAAAAATACTTAATTTTAAAAATATTAATTTTAATAGGGCAAAAAATAATATTGGTGTGTAAAAGTGCTGTTAATGCACAAAAATAAATGATTTTTGCAAAAAAAAATCGAACGAACTAAACAACAATTGCGATTATCACACAAAAAGTGTGTTGTTTTACAATAAAAACATAACACAAAATTAGACATAACTATATAACCCAAATCTAACAATTGACCGCAACATGAAAAGGCAACATATTAATAATTATGTATGAATGTTATTTGCAAGTACATATTTATTTAATGACCTCCGTAACCGAGAGGCGTGCATGCCGGACTTAGTGTCGCTATCTCTGAGGTCCCAGGTTTGATTTCCGGTCGGTCAATGTAGAAAAAAAACTTTTTTATATTGTCTCGGGTCTGGGTGTTGCGATGCCGTCGTTGGTTCTGATTTCTGTAACACTACCACTTACCATATTATGATCGGAGAAATTTAGTGCTGTTATTCAATATAAAAATAGTACTTAACTAGTTGAGCCAAGATAGCAAAAGAAACGTTATTTAAAAAGTTTAGTAACATCGCATTAGTCGTTTAACTATGTTGAATTAAATAGATTTGATTTAATAATAAATCCAAATTTAAAAAAAAATACAATGTATTTTTTTACTAATATTGTAAATAAAACGATTTTTTCTATTTGTATTGTACGAGTAAAAGAGACAATTCTATACGAAATGACATTTGCATCCGTTAACATAAATTATTTTGCTATCTTGACCCAACTATACACAAAAGTAACAACAATCATACTGTTTGTCACTCACCTGACGGGGTCTGTGGGTACTGGGAAATAAGCTGAATCGGGCTGCCATTTTGAGTTCGCGTAGCAACCGTACACGTTGCAAAAGCGCTTTGGCATGCGTTCGTTCGCTGATCTCCACATTGTGTTTTATTTTATAAAATAGAAAATCAATTGACGCGTCCACTCCGGGGTGCGGGGCGGCGCCGACTGAGCAAGTGAAGTGAATGATGAAGCGGTCTCTCTCTTTCCGTCAGTGCCGTCTGAGATACAGATGTGTTTGTAACCGTCCCGCGCACACATACAAACGTTCGCGTCGGCTGCTGTACGGTGTGTCGATTAGTTCTGTGTAATGTAACATCTACTTACTTATATGATCATAATATCTTTTGTTAATAGTAAAAAATGTTAAAATATAACTATTTTAATTATAAATATTTCACGGGCCATACAATAAGGCGGGACATGTAATATCCATAGGTAATAATGTTAGGGTGCATAAGTATGGTCTTACACATTTGACAGATACAGTTTTATATGTAAATGAATTTAGGTTAACCTAACACTTGAAAAAAAAAAACACCAACTCGAGTAGGAATTGAACCCACGCCATCTGTTCGCAATCCATCGCATCCATCCATCCCTCAAGTTCGAATCCCGCAATGGGCAAATGCTTGTGTGATGAGCACAAGCATTTGTACCCTAAATCATGGATGGTTATATAATTATTTAAGTATGTTTATCCGTTATCTAGTCGCCATAGTACAAGCTTTGCTTAGTTTGGGGCTAGATAATAGGTTAGTTTCCTAAAAAATTCTAATTAGTCCGTCAATTGGATTAACAGAAAATATTGGACGCGTATTTTTTCTTTTTTTAAACATTCAAAAAATTATGAAGATATAGCCCATTAAGTTTCGCGTACGTAGTTTACGTCACGCCTTGCGACACTTTTTAGCCAGGCGTGATGTAATTTTTTGTTTGATTGACAAAATAAAGGTCCAATATTTTTTGATACCTAACTGACGGACTAAATAGAATTATCTTTTTTTGACCCAGGAAACTCACCTATTGGTGTGATTGTGAAAACAATTTATTTATTATCGCAGTGTTATATTACACCTATCTTAGATATTACCTACTGGCACCATCATCATCATAATTTTTTTATAAATTGTTTTCACAATCACACCAATTAGCTAGCCCTAAACTAAGCAAAGCTTGTACTATGGCGACTAGATAACGGATAAACATACTTAAATACATTTATAAACATCCACGACTTAGGTACAAATGCTCGTACTCATCACACAAACATTTGCCCCTTGCGGGATTCGAACCCGCAACCGCTGGCTTTGTAGTCCGGATCGCGAACCACTACACCAGACGGTCGTCAAAATTTCAGCCAAAGGACGTCCACTGCTGAACATAGGCCTCCCCTATTGACTTCCACATTGACCGGTTGGATGCGGCCTGCATCCAGCGGCTTCCTGCGACATTTACCAGGTCGTGTTTCCACCTTGTGAGTGGACGACCTATACTGCACTTGCCGGTACGCGGCCTCCATTCTAGAACCTTTCTGCCCCATCGGCCGTCAGTTCAGCCAAGCCAATGATATATTTTTATTATATATTTATTCAGCCAATCACATTCAGCTAACAATTAGGTCTTAATAAAAAAGCGATGAATATTGCAAAATTGTCATTTAATTCGAGCCTAATCATGCATAAATTGATGTAATTTTGGGAATTACAACATTTCCACCAATGAAGTTGTGCTTGCGATAAACGTCTGTATTGTAATTAACAACTATGTGGATCCTTAGTCTGATAAAAAGAGCCTTAAAGTAGTTGGTTGGGAAGCACGAACACGGTGGTGCGAATTCTAAATTATTTATTCTCTCATAAGCCGCTAAACCAACGTTATTGTTCGTTTCAAGCGCTTCAAAGGCTGCGCAAAATTCTTTTTCCATATTCTCTATAAAACAAACAAAGTACACTGGTGAAATTGTCTCTAAAGTTTGCATCGCCCAGTCATTTTTGTCATTAACCCCGTACGCACCATTAAATGAATCCACAAATACTTTAAACCCGTCGCAGTTTTTATGGTGTTTTAAGCACCCCTTTAACAGTATTTTACAAATATCGCCGACATTATTCTCTTCAGCAACTTTTAGTTCCGTAAATATTGCGGTTGCGTCTGAAACCGATTGAAGAATCGACTGAGGAGAATTTGCCAAGAGCACTTCTTTTTGGTTGCTCACGGAATCTTTATCTAGCAATTTGTCTTCAGTCTCGTTCAGCTCGATAAGAAATTTTGCTAAATCCCTCGAACAATTTCTTTGTTTAGGTGGCTTTAGGATGGAGTTCAAATATAAATCGCGGAAAATACCTACAAAATGTTTGCTCGTCGGTACTACGACCATTCCGCTCTTTTTCTTGATAGTCTTGAAAAACTTTTTAGACAACTCAAGGTGTAGATGCCGAGTGAACAAATGCTCGTGCCCTTCTGCTTTTAGATCTTCAAACAAAAGTAAAACAGATTTAATTGTGATTTGAAAACCTTCAGTGAACTTGCGATTGCATGTTTGTTCTCCTTTTCCCGTAAATTGTAATGTCTGGAAAAATTCTAGAGATTCTTGTAACAAATCTACTTGAATTTTATCTCCAGAATAGGCCTTTTTATATTGCTGTCCCTTCACACTTGAAGAGTTCAGTGTATCAAAAAGATTATTCATTAATAACAGAAAATAGACGGTATCTTTTCCTGACTCATCATCTACTTTTTCGAAGTCTATACGCATCTCAAGAGCAGTAGCCACGGACCGGCTTAGGAGCTGGGCTGCATAGAGAACCTTATTCTCTACTGAAGTTTTTGGATAAAGGTGCTTTAGTGTCAATTTAGGAGCAAGACGCAGTTTCTTTTTAAGATCTTGCTGCAATAGATCGATTACATGTTTTACTTCTGCTATAGCAACAGTGTTTCTTTTCCGAAAATGGAACCTATAATGCAAAAAAGTATCTCGTAGTTCTTTCAGCATATCAGGGACATCAAAAACGTAATAAATTTTTATGTCGTTTACATAAAAATATGGTTTGTCGACAGATATCGATCTTTGTTGAGCTTCATTTAACAGATCCGATTTAAAAGTTGGAATAAAAGTTTTTATTTTAAGCCCAATATCAAGCAGTTTCTTCAAGTACTTGTCGATCCATTCTGAAATCTGTAAATGTCTTTTAGTTTCAGATAAAAGCGCGAACGCGATGGGCTGAGACCAATTAACAAATAAGCCTCTCGCAAATATTACTAACGCGTATTGCGCAGGCTCCATAAATTGACATCCGTTGATGTCAAGCAAGCCCGAGATTCTGTCTTTTTTAGTCAAATAGCCCAGGGAAGCCTTAAGCTTCATAAAATCTACTATAACCGAACAGTATTTTTCGCGTTCCGACATATTGTCAACTTTAATTTTAAGCGCTGTCATTATGTCTTCGTTGTATTCGGTAGAAACAGGAATGTCTATCCTTTTGAGCGATGCACTATGTGGCAAGCACAAATCTTTACATAATAAATCGTATGCCTGTTTGCTGGTGTAGAACAAATTCAAACTGAGGGCTTTACTGGATATGTCGTATCTGTTTCCACTATGGTTAAACTTGAGGGTGGCTTGTGCTTTGATGATTTCTGCAAGCTGGCCAGGTAAGAATCTATTGCACCAATTGTTAAATGCGTCTAATTGTGTCTTGTGTGCGCCGTTTTCTATACTCCTTAGGCGTTTCTTGCATTCGGTTATCAGTTTTTTAATTTCGTCATTTTTAAACGAGGCTGGCTCTCCAAGGGTCACTTGGATAGCTTTGGTCTCCATGTTTGAGTAGTCAGTTTGAGAGAAGTTGTCGAATTTTATCCGTATAGCTTGTACTCCTTTGTGTTCTTTTCCCTTATCTAGTAGATAAGCTAAAGGCACAGCGGTGTTTCTCAAATGTCTGATCTTTGAACCACCAGGCGTTATAGTGTCCGATTTGTTGAAATGTCTTTGGCATACGAAATTTAGGGGCTGGTTTACTAAATCCATGCGATCGATGGCTTTTAGCCATATTAAGCGTCTGAAATAAAAATATATTTCTTAATTATTCACTTAACATAATGTATGTATGTGTGGTTTCTGAATAAATTATTTTATTCTAAAACATGATCATGTCATGTTATTTGTAGTGTGAACGTTTTAAGTTGCAACTTGAACAGAAATAGATTTGTGTGTTGCGTGTAATTTATGGCACTAATTACCAAACAAAGACGCATTATTGTTTGGTAACTAGTTAGTTTTAACAAATTTTACAAATTATTTAAAATAAATATAAAATAATAATAACATATAACATAAACGTAAACATCGGACAACATCACATACATTGCCAACCATGTATACAATCCTATGATAAGTAGCCAAAGCACTTGTGTTTCAGAAATCAGAAACAACGACGGTACCACAGCACCCAGACCCGAAATAATATTAAAAAGTTATTTTTTCTACATTGATCGACCGGAAATCGAACCCGGGACCTCAGAGATAGCGACAATAAGTCCGGTATGCTCACCTCTCGGCTACGGAGGTCGTATTTAATTAGCATGTACCTTGATTGAGTTTGTTATGAGATATGGTTATTATTCCGATTCAGTTATTTCCAACTTTCCATTTTTAACAAAATAATATATATTAAATAAGTATTATTTAATTATTTATATTATTTATAAAGCTGAAGAGTTCGTTTGTTTATTTGTTTGGTTGGACGCGCTAATCTCAGGAACTTCTGGCGGTAGTATTATTAGGTATTCTGTGCTTCTGGTTCGAATTGAAAAAATATTTTTGTGTTAGATAGTATATTGAGAATGGTTAAAGGCTATATAACATCACGCTCCGAATAATAGGGGCAGAGCATATTTAAAAAATGTTTCAAAAACTGTAATAAATATTCTTTTTGAGAACTTCCGTTGCGTGCGCTGCGTAAACGGTTAATGTTACGCAAAAATTAAGTATGACAGAATTGTTCCTCTTTAAAAGTTAAAAAAATGTCCGTGACAGCATATATCTATCTTTTAAAGTTGACTTACTATAGCCTCATTTACGGTAATCCATTCTTTTTCTAAAATAATGCACTCTTTGGTCGTCTATAAAGACTTTACGTGACGAACCGACCTCGGGCGAAGCCGCGGGCAGAAGCTAGTTGAGAAAATAAATATTTGTGCGAGCTGGGCAGTTTTTAATTCTACTTACACATATTTTTTTTTATAAAAATAGCCCGAACCGAATAACCCTCTTTCGTTTAAATAATACTCATTTATTTTGTACATAGGCCCTCTTACGGGCAATTATACACGTCCCAAAATATAGCTTAGTCCTACCACCGCTTCGGGACTACATATCGGCTGGTGATGAGAAGAAACCTTCACCTTTGTCAGCCTTTTTTTACAGGAAATACAGTTACAAGACATGTATGTCGTTTAAATAATCGTCTATTTTATAATATCCTTTTTTCATAAGGATTTTTTAAATGTGAATTTTGAATTCATGTAAGTACAGGTAATTCAACAAGAGTCTGTGGTACTTTATTGAACAATTTAATACATTTCCCTAAGAATGGATCACCAACTTTGTGTAGTCTGAAGCTCGATCTGTAAACGCAATAGGCATGCATTTGTTTAGACTGGTCAGGTAGTATAAATTTATATATGTAACTACCAATGTAATTTTTTTTGGAACAATTTTTTTTTTAGAAAAGTGCTTTAGCTTCTTACCTTGGGATCAAAGCAATGTGTGTGATTTTGTTAAATATTTTCCTATTTATTTATTATTTAAGAATAGAGAAATAAGTACTTGACGACCTGATTGGTGTAGTGGTGCGGTGATTAGCGTTGGAGGCAAAGGGTCCCGGGTTCGATTTCCGGTTAGGGTCAATTCAGAAATAAAGGTTAAATCGGCTTGGGTCTAGGTGTGCTTGATAAAGCCACTGGAAAAAAAAATTGTTTAGTAACAAGGATGTTTATTCAATATTATTGAGAGCACTTATGTCAACGTCAAGTAAATTGTGTAAATGTGTAACAACAATAAAATTGTTTTGAGTAATTATATTTTATTTGTATTACTTCGAGGCCATTTAAAAGTGGTTTGTTTTCTAACGATTTATTTATATTATTAAATTATTTGCCATATTACATTACAATAAATAAATAATGATAATATAACATAGTAAAAATACTTAAGTAAGGCCAAAATGTGGAAAGAGTTCAAGAAGAGTATAAAAATTTGTATACAGGGTGTTAGGTAAATGGTACATCCAACCGAAACTAGCCCATGTTAACATATGCATATTAAATACCATGGTGAAGTCAGAAATTTGACGTCATCTTTTTTTTAAAGTTTCATACTCATCCAATTCTGAGATTATTGTTTTGTATAAAAAAATAATGATATTTTTCTGACTAAACCATAGCATTTATATGCATATGTTAACATTTCGGCTAGATATACTATTTATTTATTGCAATAATGTACATTATCAATACAATTTACCTAACATCCTGTATCCCATAGTAGTTACGGCTATCATGAGATTCAAGAGTTACCTGTCCATTTTAAAGGGTAGCTTGTAAAAGGTTAACCCCTCGCACTGGTCGCTGTACGCGCCGCAGGCCGCCACGCAACATTGCTTGCCCCCCCCTTTTTTGTTTGGTTTATCGCTGGGCTTATCACAAAGATTAATAGTTGGTATTTTGCTATTTAGTATTCTTCTCCATCCCTTCGGCTCAATCCTTGTATTCTGGAATCTCATTGAACCACTGGGTCCTGGTAAACTCATGGTATCCTTATCATTGGATAAGAAATCTTCATTGGAAACATGAATCGAGAGGGCGTTTACTGGTGCAACTGAGGCTGTTTCAGGTTCAGATACAAAGTTATCAACCATGTCTGGCTCAATTTTTAGTATTAACTTTGGCGCCGGCACAGTATGTTGTACAACCTCTAATCTGGGATCTTGATCGGTAGAATTCAATACGGGTTCACTTTTGGGTTCCCACATGGGTTGCGGCACGATCTCTGGTTCGACACTGGAATCATCTGGTGCATTACCGTAAAGATCGCCGGGGAAAGACTGTTGTGAACTGGTTTCTTCATCCTCCGTTTCCATTTTGATCAAAAACTCATCTACTTCCATCGAATCGGGGAGATTGATCGAATTAAAATCGTTTGTCTCGTCCATTTTGAAAAAAGAATAATGGAAACAATGCTATAATAAGACGCGTCCGCCGAAGGGAGCGGGGCGCCGCAAACTGACGACGCACGCGCGCCGCGCATGCTTCCCCCACAAACACTCGCAACATTCTGCTGATTGTTGTACCTATGTGTGTGTGCGAGCGCGGCGCGCACACTAGCGGCGGCAAGTTATCGCGCGTGTTCGGAGTATACGTACCCACTCCCTAGGTAGATACAACACACACAGACTCACTCGCTTGTGTCGCAGATTCAAGGCTCACCGCTCGTCGAGTTAGGTAATCAACTTATTCTATTTTTAGAACGTGTTTTTTTAAGTTACAAATTAATAATAATAATAAATAAATATTGGACAACATCACATACATTGCTCTGATCCTATGATAAGTAGCTTAAGCACTTGTCTTACAGAAATCAGGAACAACGACGGTACCACAACACCCAGACCCGAGACAATATAGAAAAGTTCTTTTTCTACATTGACCGACCGGGAATCGAACCCGGAACTTCAGAGATAGCGACACCAAGTCCGGTATGCTCGCCTCTCGGCTACGGAGGCCGTCAATTAAAAATTATTTTATATAATTATTTATAAACATTACACAATATGGCGTGAAGAGGTGGCAAATATAACAAATTAAGTACAGTCAACGGTAGGTCAACCTACTCAAAAAGATAAAAGTCACTGAACTGATTTTCAACTTTAAGTCCTACACGTAGAGATCAATTGAGAAAATTTGATGTTTCGTGGTAGCTTGACGAGCTGTTGTCTGTACCTACCTTAATAATTTAGATTTAGACCATTTCTGTACGCGTAGGTATAAGCGGCTGCTGGGCTGGCAGTTCTTTTTTCGAACCTCTATTTATGCAAACACTTTTTCTATCTGTACTACTTCTTAGAGTTGTAAATTGACGGTCATATGCTATAAGCGTCCGTCATTTATGATAAATGCTCGGTCACATTGGACATTTATTGTCACGATGGTCACATATTTTTTTTTGTATAAATTAAAAATAGAAGAATTCCACTAAAGTAAGTCTTAAATGTTAAGTATAATAGTTATGACAATAAAAACATACAATAAAACATGTAATTGGATCTGGATCGAACTAAAAAACAAAACTCGCGCGTAACGATACGACACTTTTTAGCTTGTTTGTGCAGAAAAGAAGATTTTAGAAATTTCATTTCTTTAAAGATCACCACTACTAAAGCCTATCTCTCTTATAATAATGCTCATATTTGTGCCCAAATGTTTTTTTTTTTTTCATAGTTTGTCAATAGAATTGAATGTGACGTTACTGACAATAAATGTAAAAAATGGCCGGTCACATTGAGAAAATGTCCAATTTGCTCGGACATATTGGTCAGACATTTATAAAGTGACGGACACTTTACAACTCTACTACTTCTACAAAGTAACCTGCTTAACTAACAAACCAAAAAAAATTTATGTCGATATATAATGTAATGATACAATTAAGTCTTCATTGTTTTATTGTTATATATTTTTTATTCGTGTGTGTCAAATAATTGTTTTCTATTTCTATAAAAGCAACTAAATTGGAGCCACTCCTGACAGTTCCATAGTATTTAATGTTAATCCGCTCCGAACGCATGACAATCTAGTTAATATAGATAGGCATTGCTTTTATCGAATTTTCCCCAATTATATTAAGAGCAACCCTATTTTATAGTGCCGAGCGTGTGTCTGTCTGTGTGTAAAACACACTGTTTTTATTGCTTCAATTTTGTAATCGCCATAGGTATTATTATTATTACAGCTTTATTTTCCACATAACTCTTTAACAAAATATATACAGTATATATAAATAAATATTTCCTTTCTTTTTTATTTTTTGTTATGTGGCCCCCCTGCGGGTAAAAGCCTCTTCCATCTCTCTCCATGTTTGCTTATCCGTGGCTACATCCATCCAATTCTTTCCTGCTACATTTTCTATGTCTTCAGCCCATCTTTTCCTTGGTCTTCTTATGTTCCTTTTGCCTGACGGGCCCTGCCATTTTGTTATTTGATGAGTCCACCTCTTGTCTTTATATCTTGCTAAATGTCCAGCCCATTTCCATTTCTGTTTCAGACCATACTGAAGAGCATCTGTTAACTTTGTCTTCTTGCGAATATCTATGTTCCTTGTTTTCTGTAGCATTCTCAGTTTCAAGATTGATCTTTTCATGGTATGTTGACAGGACAAGATTTTTCATATGACTCTTTCGGTGTAAACCCATGTTTGACTAGCATAGGTTAGACATGGGAGAATGCAGGAATCCATTATTATCTTTTTCATCTGCGAGTTATAATTTCCCTTAAGTATTTCTTTTTGCATCGCCCTCCCTCCATCGCCATAGGTATACCAAACTATTATGCTATGTGTCATTATTCAAAGGTTATGTCACAATTTAAAACTTTATTTCTTTTCAACAGAAACGAGAGACAGATCAAGGATGCGGACGCCAAAATCGACGACTTGGAAGAAGCGCCGCCCTCGGACCAGGAGTCCGAGGCGTGGGACCCTGGCTGCGACCAGGACTCCCTGGAGCTGTTCTTCGCGAGCGTGTGCCAGAGCGCCAAGCGGCTGCCCAGGCGGCTGCAGCACCAGCTTAAGCGACAAACACTCGATTCCCTGCTGCGGTTGGAAGAGGAACTAAACGATGAGCAGGCGTTGAAGACTGGTGACACTAAGAACTTTTAATTTGGAAACCGGTTAGGCAACACAATGATGAGTTATCCATATAATATTACAGTGGCCGTTAATTCGGTACAACGTCGGAATTACGAATATTAAAAAGACAATTTCGTGAAAGTACAGACAACAGCACGTCAACCTACCACAAAGCATCTCTGTTTAGCCTAATGGTCAACTGGTAGAGAATGCCACATGGCATGAAGTCTACCTTTTGTACGATTTTATTTTTGTGCAATAAAATTTTAATAAATAAATTAATAAAACGTCAAATTTTCTCAATGAAGATTGATCTCTACGGGTCGAATTTAAAATTGAAAATCAATTCAATGACCTTTAACTTCTTGGGTAGGTTGACCTGCCGTCGTCTTGTGTGTTGTCTCACTTTGTTGTGTACATTATCAATATGTTAATATCATTTACTTTTAAGTTTTTTATTACAAAGATAGGCATGTTATTATTATTAAGGTATTCATTTAAGTATTTAGTGCACATCCATAAAGCAACAATTAAGTAAATAAGTAATGTTTTTAACAAGTTATAATTAATAACTTAAAACTAAGTAAGCTCTTGTTTTAAAAGTAAGCTATAACTCACATTTGCAAGTCGCGGCAGCCTGTAACTGAATCTACACTTAGCTCATATTTTAAACTTGTTACTTGTTAATTGTATCATTGGTGTAAGATTTGTTGGTTGCTCCTATTAAATAAATAAATAAATCAACTGAAATAAAAGAGGTATTAAGGTGTTAAGTATTAAGTACAGACAACGGCAGGTCAACCTACCCAAAAAGTTAAAGGTCATTGAATTGATTTTCAACTTTATGTCCAACAGTTAGAGATCAATGTCAATTGAGAAAATTTGACGTTTTGTCAGGGGGGTGTCACTCCGCAGTTTAGGTATATTCGGCCAGCGCGCCGCCCGAAGCGGCGTATGCTAGTGGGCTGTCGCTCGGCTCGCACGACAGTCGCGGTCACGTCGCGAGCGCATACTTGATAATATTTTTTTTGCTTTTGCAAATTGACCCGCAATGTCTTCTACTTAGCCTAAACGTCAATATATTAATGCGTATAAAAGATGTTGTGGTTTACCGGTTGTCTGAATAAAACGAATAGTGAATCAGAGCTAACATTTTGTTAAATTTCACACCATATTGAAATATTTATTCTTCTTTAATTTCATGTCCATAATAAGTAGTAAGTAATAGTTAAAATAAAAACCCTTAATAAGTGATATTAGCCCAGAAACAATATTAAGAATAGGATAGGATGTTTACAAAGGAATACCTACACCCGTAGGAATCGTACACACGACATTCAGATGGAATTTATATGTTTAAAGAATCAACGTTTGTAATGCTTAATCTACTTATTTTAATCGTAAAACTAATAAATCAACTAGGTACAAAAACTTCTCAAGTGACAACCCCGTGCCGTCGTTCGCAGCTCGGTCATAAAACTGGGGCGCGCAAAGAAAATTCGTGGTTCGCGCGCGGTTATAAGTTTCAATTTTGCTTGCAGGCGGGTAGCTCTGGCGAGTCTTTTTATACCTAAACCTGACTTTTGTTAGGAAGTGAGTCTTCTGTACGGTAGTACTATTAGGTATTCTGTGGTTTAGTGGTTGGTTGACGTGCTGTTGTCTGTACATCTCGAAGTGAGAATGACTGGTAAGTATGTCTCTGTGTATGTTTTCAACAGAATGTTTAGCAATTTCAAATTTGAAAGTTACCTAACTAACCCGCTTGATTATTCGATTTTAATTTCACTTAGGTAATTATTAAAGCGACCATTCATATTTTGGATTTTGTATTACAAGGATTTTAGTAAATATAACAATCTAATAATGTATTTTTTTTAAACAAGTTTTTTTTACTTACTAGAATTTTACTAAGTGCTCGTGCTTTCTGTTACAGTAAGTAGTTAATGTCAAAAATAGTTAAGCAAAAGCGAGTTTTCTACCATGTGCAAATAATTAAAAAAATAAATTTATTTTAGTAGTTTTTTTATACCTAAGCCAAAATTATAGGAATATATATATATATATATAAATATTTAGTTGCTACAACAGTTATTGTTTAATGGATTTGTATCGATCGATAGATTATAATATTATCTGACCGACTTTTTTCTGACCTTTAATTAAAGGAATACAATGTTCCTGGAGGTTCTGCGATATCAAATTTAGTTAAAACCCAATTCCACGCGGACGGGACCGCGGGCAACGGCTAGTTCATCAATATTTATGTCCATAATTTACTGCGCAAGTTGTGGCCGACAGTTATTTAAACCCCATCAAACTCGACGTCGGATCAAATAGACCATTCGTGCTTGTTTAGCGAATAGTTTATTGTTTTCAAACAGCAATTCCGCTGTGTTTACGGTAGAGCGCTCAACTCCTATTAGTTATTTCGAAAACAATGCCTTTGTTTATTTAATTTAATATAAACTACGGTTCATTCCACTGCAATATTGCGAGACATTTCGCTTTAACCACCGCCGCGCACAGACAAAGACCTGTCAAATGAAAAGCCGGAGACATACTATTTATTTACTTGTATCACTTTTGCCAATACAATTTTTTTCAATGAGAACAGGAGTCTAACTATAAACTTTAAACAGTACGTAGTTACTAAGCAGTTTAATAACTTTATCAGGAAAACAAAGCAAGTTTCAAGTAATATTGTTTTAGGGCCCATTGTTAGTAGGCACTTAATTGTTTAAATACGATCTTTTACAGCAATTTTACTTTAAAATTGTTTTGTATAGAGTTTGACGAAAAAACAACACAGTTAAGCGTTGTAAGGACGGGTAGGCTGGTACTATTAGCACTTAGCAGACTAGGTCGTGGGATTCGATTTGCCACAATCTTGCATCCCTCAAAATCTATATAACGTTCTAATCCAAATATGTTTGTAGCAATTGGTTTATTTTGAATGAGTTAAAACATTCGAAATTTCATATTAAATGCATGAATTAAATTGCATTTGGTTGGCAGTGTTGGCACAGTTACAAAAGTATACAAACACATTTTTACACTTTAAAACTTCAATGTATGTACCATGCTCAGCATATTTATTATGCCAAGGCACAGACATTTCCGAGAAGCTGATTTTTAGCGGGCACCTAATAATAATTTTAAATAAACTTTTTGCTTATTATTAGTACAAGATTTTAAACATACAAGTTAATTTTAAAAACTTTAATCATCCTAAAATATCTGAGAATATATTAATAGAAGTGAATTTATCTATGCGCTCTGTACGTAGGAGGCGGCCGGGATTGCGCAAGGCCAGGCTGACCTAGGTCAAGGAACCAGTGGCCTTCCTGGTTTCAGCTGGTAGATAGGACTTTGTGGATTTACCTACTCTTCAACGATATCTAAAGATCTAGGGGCTAACTATGATTTTACCTTTTTAGCGCTTGGTTTGATATCAATTGCCGCGCCCCTAGTGTCTGACTAGCAATTGCTAAAATAACTACAAAAAATAGAAAGGTTTTATTAGGCTCATAAAAAAAAAACGTTAAACAAGAATGCATGTTTGGTCGGATAAAAACGACACGGGTTGTGCAGGCACGCAAATATTTGTCGGATGAATGCGACATAAGTGGTAAATTGGTTAAAGACAGTAATATAACTTGGCTCTTGTTTTGTTATTTCTTTACAGATAGATTGTGTATTTTTCTGTAAAAATCAATTGTAACTTCTTTGTATGGTCCTACATTACAGAGTAATCTAACTACAGAGTTTGACGTAAATTCTGCTAAGAACACACGAACGTGCTGTTTAGCGTTTTTGGTGTCAGATATAAAAAAAAATATCGGCAAAATATAACTTTGAAAAATTAAAAAATATCACTTAGTCTTAAATTAGGTGAGTCAATTGTACCTATTTTTAAATGGGAGGACATCACGAGCAAATGAAAGCATCTTTAAGCTTTATTGGGTTGTTTCAGTTTGGAAAGCGGCTGATTATACCGCCGCACGCGCGCCGGCCGGGATCGTGCTCGTCGCCACTCGCTAGGTACAGCTACCCTCTTTGAAACGAGAATACTAATCGAGGTCTCCATTTTTGCACTAGATAGAAGACCTCCGTAGCCGAGAGGCGAGCATACTGGACTTGGTGTCGCTATCTATCTAAATGCATAATATTAATACCCGGAATAAAGATAAACTTGCCGTTCCAAATTTCAGACTGCATAAAGTGGATAATTCTTTTATGGGAAAATGTATTCGCTTTTTTAACAAATTACCACGGTGCATTGCTGAACTGCCTATGTATGAATTTAAATCGCATGTCAAGATGATTTTAATGAAAAAAGGTTATTACACTGTAAATGACTATTTAAATGATAAAAATGTATGGAATTAAATACTGCCGTGCTCCCACAGGTTCATTTTATCTTGTAATGTAAACACACTATTTAAAAGAGGCTGACAACAGTGACCGAGTTTCTTGCGCTGCTTCTTCTCGGCACTAGCCCACAATATTGTCCCGAAGCAGTGGTAGGATAAAAAAATATATTGGGACGTGTAAAAGAGCTTAATTTAGGCCTATTTACAGAAATAAATTGGTTTTATTGGGGTTTATCTCTGAGGTCTCGCGTTCGGTTACCGGTCGGTAAATATTATAATGTCCTCCACCAATCCGCACTTGGCCCGCGTGGTGGACCACTTTATAGTTGAGGTGAGCCCTGTGCCCTGCAGTGGGATGTTTATAGGCATTCTTAACTTTACCCAATGTAGGAAAACATACTTTTCTTTACTGTCTCGGGTCTGGGTGTTGTGGTACCGTCGTTGTTTCTGATTTCTGTAACACAAGTGCTTCGGCTATTACCTACTATAGGATCAGAGCAAAGCATGTGATGTTGTCCAATATTTAAAAAAAAGATTCCGATTGATTTGCACGCGAAGTAAACCACTCAAATGGCGAATAATTAAGTCTAATATTTTTCGCGAAATGGCTGTTACTATGGTAGATAAAAGTTACACACATAGTATAAAGTACCTATTTATAACACCTGTGTAAGATTATAGAACGCAATAAATATACTGAATTGAATTGAAAATAAAGCACCACTGCTACCCCGTTGAGAGGTGCTTGTATCTCAAGAGGATTTTCACAAATAAATGATTTGATTTGTTTTGATGCGGCATCGCTTTGGTACTGATTACCAAAGTTAAGCCACCTACTCCTCGCTTGTGATTGGATATTTGGATGGGTGACCACTCTGCAACCAAATAAAGTGGCGTCTGTCCGCCTTGTGGGTAAACGTCTTAAGCGTCCAGCGTATACGCTGCGCTTGCCGTTACGCGGCCTCTATTCTAGAACCTTTCTGCCCCATCGGCCGTCAGTTCTACGTGGATCGCGCTCCGGACTACAAAACCAGCGGTTGCGGGTTTGAATCCCGCAAGGGGCAAATGTTTGTGTGATGAACACTAGCATTTGTACCTAAGGCAGTGATGATAAAGTATCTAAGTATGTTTATCCAATCTAGTCGCCATAGTACAAGCTTTGCTTAGTATGGGTCTAGCTAATTGGTGTGATTGTGGAAACAATCTATAATATACATAATATTATAGATTTTTACAATAAGAAACAGAATCGACACTATAATACAACAAATTACACCACCGTCATTCAATTCTTTTGCCGTATTATTAATTCCTACATATAACAAGCAGACCCACGCAATATTATTGAATATATTCCCAAACATAAATACTTCTTGTCAGCAGGCCCTCGATAATAGCAATAAACGATCCGATATAAGTGGCTATCTTCATATTAAATAACCAAAAGTCTCCCCTATGTGGATTATACGTGCCTAACCAATTTTCAACTTTACCTTCAAGTGATAAGGTTTATTTTAGGATGACGATGCGCCACACCTGCATATTTTCGTACTTCCCAAATAACAGGACCGTCCCTAAAGGGCTTTAGTTTATGGTCACCCTAAATAATGACGTCATGATTCACCAAGATGTATGTTATTTGGAATGCATAATGCAAAATATTAAAAATAAGATACAATCAACTTAATGACAGACTTACTTAAACAGAAGTAATAATAATGTAACAAACTGTATTATATCATCATAAATCATATCATATCATATCGTGTTTAGGTGGTCATGCTAGGGGGGGCTGATACATGTCAAATACTTATGTTGCACACAATATTTGTAAATTATTTGGAAATAATACAGTGTCTCTAACTTTTTTATTGTTAGTGAATCTAACAATAAAAACCTAACTCTAATCAGTTTGTGTGTGTTTCCGCATAATAAATCGTCGTCTTACTAGATCAAGCAATGTGGATATAAACCATGTTTTATTAAGTAATCGTGATTGATGGAGAAAGTTAAAGTCCTGTCCAATGAAATTCAAGTTCAAGGTGAAGACTTAACGTCAACCTGTCAAGTTCCGAGCGGCCAAAGCCGGGAATCGAACGCACTAACTACTCGTTCTCCTGGGCCGCTGTCACACCCGTGTCATCCATCAGTAATGTGATCAAGAAGATAAGTATCGGTAAAAATATGAGCTACTAGAGCTGTGAAAGTATCGATGTGAATTTTGATCCCAAATACTTTACCTGGTCCTACTGTACAATAAAGGCCATTCACAAAACAAGTTGATCTTTGACTATTCGTCATTTTTACAATTTGAATAATTTGACTGTCATCCAATTTTTTTTCTCAATACTTTGGCACACTGATATTTATTTAGAAATATAAGTAAGTAACACTATACTGCACAGATTTTTTATGTCAAAATTATGCCAAAAGATTTCTAATGAGCCTTTGAGCGCAGTACGTTCACTTCTCAGATTATAATTTATTGATAGCAAAACACTCGTTAAAAACTATTATATCGTATTTTATTCACAGAAACACTACACGAACACGTACTTCTACACATACTATTCACTACTTCTGCGTCGTCTCTCAGGTGGTAGCAGAATACCAGTATCTTTGCTCCAAGAGCATTTTTTAACTGAGCTACCTCCCTTTCGTAATGCAGCTACACACACTACCTACTCGGTTAATTTAAGAATGTTTTTGACAATGTTTTTTTTTTTCGTGTTTTTGTTGTTCTATAAAATATAGAATATATTTTATTATTTTCTGTCTTGTTTTTGGTGTGTATTTGTCTGTTTTACGAAATAAAATTTCTATCTATCTATCTATCTTCTATCTACAACGATGTATAAACCGTGCTTTGGGGCAAGCAGAGCACAGCTTTGTAATTGTATCGATGTCGATATATTTGCTGACACACAACCCTACATTCCGTACCCACCTATACCACAAAACAATCCGTTTTCGAGTAATTTACATTGCGGACTGCCTAAATCAATTACCGTACCGACCGTAGCTCAGTTTGTCCTTCTGTCTACAATAGATATACACATAGTAGGCCCACTGGTGCCGTGTCGGAACAGCCGCAAAGAATACACATTCTCCACTGCCAACAGGAGGCGTCGTCACGTAAGAGGCGACTAATTCATGTAGCACGAGATGGGCAGCAGCGTCTGCGTGTGAAATATTATAAAAAATTGCGCTCGCCAACCCGCCTGCCAAGCGTGGCGAGTATTCGCATTCCCCCCCGATGAAAATCATTGAGGGAGGCTGTGTTCAGCAGTGGACGTCCTATGGCTGAAATGGGGACCACTAATACAAGTCTAAACTTGACTGATCTTAATCAGCCATGAAATCTTATCCCAAAGGCTAAATTGTGCGTGCAAAAAACTAGGGAATCCGAAGTTTTAAATTTAGAAAATCAGTTCGCACCATTTGAAAACATAAAAATTGACCCAATTTAGTACATAACTAGTATTTAATTCAATTAAACACACCTGTAGAAATATTTATTTCATCTAACTAAAATGTATTGACAAATTATATTCAAAAAAATGTATTCTGTACTTATGAGCTGTGGATTTTGTAAAAAATAAAATAAAATAAATAAATAAAATTATACCTTCAGTCTTTTTAATGTGTATATGTGTAACTTTCCGGCTTAGGCCACACAAACGTAAGGCGCGCCGTTAAACGTAGCGTTGCGGCATTAGGTACGACGAGGCAACAAAAAATGTTTTTAGTTCAACTCCGTACCCCTAGATAGAACGTCGAATTTCGCATTTTTTTGCGTGGAGGTGTCACAAAGTCACAACATCATAGCCGTCCGCAATTTTGCAGTTACAAAACTAAGCGCCTACTGAATGTACCTCAACTGTGGTGCATCTGTGCGGGACGTCCACAATTAGGCGGGAACAAAGCGCGCCATTGTTCCTGGAGGAGCCATTCTAAAGGGGATTGACGGACAGACAACTGAAGAACGGGTATTAATAATATTAATCTCGGCGGCGTGATGTTAATTATGTCATATTGATGTCATAATAACTAAAACTTTTGGTGACAAATTGCTATGGTGTAAGTCACACTAAACTTGTGTCAACAAGATCAGTGCTTTAATGATTCGAAATCTTCGTCTACTTCGTCTAAAATAATAATGTCATGTAGTAAATTAGTATTTCATTTAATTAATGTACCGAGGGTATAACTTTAGATTCTAAACTAAAAATAATATTCTGTCAGTGGTCTCAGAGACCGCACATAGGAATGTAAGCCTACTCGGTGTAAATAAGTATTTTAGTAGCATGTGAATACAGTATTGATATCTATTTACGTTAGTTCTAATGTAATAACACTTAATACACATAGTAGGCTTGAAATACATGGTTGGATTGTATAATTTATTTATCAGAGTAATAAACTCTTTAGAACGATACATAATGATTGTATATTCTTTATCGACATTGATGGCGGAGATTTTTGTTGAGAGAACGGTTGATTATTTTTGTGTGTTTAATTGCGCATAATATAACCATTGTTTGAAAAACTACTGTTTCATTATCTTAGATTTCTGAGGCTATCCTTTAGCTTCAGAAGTGGGATCGACGAAAACGATAATATTTTTCGACCTACGCCTACAAAGGAAAACTAACAAGGACTCCAAATATGGCGAACCGTCTGATCTGGTGGTACGCGCTCCGGACTGCAATTGAATCCCGAAAAGGGCAAATGTTTGTGTGAATCACGAGTTTTTTTTAACCTAAGTCATGAATACTTTTAATTGAGAATATTTATCCGATACTTAGTCGCCATAGTACGACTTTTGCGTAGTTTGAGGTCAAATTGATATAAGTATGACAAATGTGAGATTGATATGTGAAATAGTTTATATTTCACACTGACATAAATAAAGAAAATTAATTAAAGGAAAATCAAGGTAAGGGTAAGATGTAGGCACAATGAAGTGCACATCACATCATATTAAATGATGTAGGATGATCTATTTTCAACACAAATCTGTTAGAATAACGGCCAAAAAAAAAATATGCAGCTGGTTAAGAGGAGGTTGTGGGTTCGATTCCTATTAGGGGCTAAACAACCTCAAGTGACGTGATATGATTTCGAGTGCCAAATATTATACATTTTTATAATTTAAATTAAAAAAAAAAAATGTTAATTATTTTGTTATAAAAAGAAATTACGTATATCGACGACCCTGTGTACGATGGTGTAGTGGTTAAAGATAAGGACAGTACAGGGTTTAATTCCCTGTTGAGTTAATGAAGGAAAACTATATTTTCTATCTAATGTGACTTGCATTAGGTATATAAGTATACCAGGATACACTCCAGTAGTGATGATGATTTAATGCTGGGGTTCCCCTATTCGAGACTTGATACCGGCGTGTATTGTTTCGCATTGATTAATATTTCTATTGACTTGTTGATGTTTAGTCTGAAAATGAAAATTTTACTGTGTATTAAATGGTTTACTAAGCTGTGGTTTGTCAGTTTCAGCCCTTACTATGGACTGAGAGAAGTGTGCCTAGGTTTGAGGGCCAGGGTCGAGAAATGCTAAATGTGAGGCAACAGGAGACTGGTAATGTGACTAGTCTAGACCCAGGTGTGCCCAGGTTTCAGGGTCAGGGTCGAGAAGCGCTAAACTTGAGGCGGCGTGAGGCTAGTGATGCGACTAGTCTAAACCCAGGTGTGCCCAGGTTTGAGGGTCAAGGTCGAGATTTGCTAAACGTGAGGTGGCGTGAGGCCAGCCTGGCGACGTGGCCAAGATAACCCAGGTGTGAGGGTCGGGTAAACACGTGGAGGCAATTTTCAGAGCAACCAGGGGTATCACGGGTGCGTGATACCGAGGTTAATCGTCATTGTAGTCCCGATGAAGAGCATCGAGGACTAGGTAGAAAACTACAACCACGAAGGAGAGACGAGAGGTCTCTTCGTACGCCTACAGAAGGAATACGGCGCCGTTCGCCCAGCACTGTAGCCAGTGGAAATGAAGAAGTTAGAGAGAGAAGTTCAAGTCGGTATGCATGGAGACGTGAAGATGAGAGGAATCTGAGGTCAAGATCTAGATCTGAAAGGAATAGGAGTTGTAGTTTGTCACGAGACTTTGCTGGCTGGAAAATAAGGAAATAATCCACTACGCCCTTCGCAAGTTGTTGGTGTTGTTAGGTCTTCGTATCAAGGCCTACCGACAATGATGTTTATGTGGGCTGAGTGGAAGAAGAAGTTAATTGAATCTTTGCTGTCCGTGAAGACTACTGTGAGCTCTTGACTAAAATGCTTGCTAAAAGAGTTAAGTACGGGGAATCACTTGAGCATTATTATGTAAAAATATACATGTTAAGTCGTTGTAGGATATATGGGTGACAGGCTGTTGATTGTTTATTTTACGTCGTTGAAGACAGAATTACTTATTAGAGTAGGTGCACAAACTGCACAGTTTTCCGAACCTTAAATATTTTAGGACCGTTAAAGTAGGACATAACCGTGAAACTCGCGACTCTAATTCTAAGGGTCGAAACGGTGGTCAGGATGCGGCAATCCCCGCAAATTAAAGTAATACAAAAATGACGTGTTATAATTGTAACCAAACCGGTCATCCCAGTTACAAATGCGACAGGCCCCAGTAAAATCAGGTCATTTGTGTATACACTGTATTAGGTATAGATACATTAAAGATATAAGACAAGATAAAAATGAAAAGCAGGTAGATGTTTAGTAAAAGATTTAAAAAAAAATGGTGTAAAAACACGCACAATTTAGGCGGTCTTATCGCTAAAAGCGATCTCTTTCAGACAACCTTCAAGTAGACGATAGATAAGAGAAAGGGGAAAGTGGTGCGAAATTTAAGCGAAGCTTAGTGTGAAATTTAATATACCTAATGGATAAATATATAAGTCCAGATAGAAATGAACAATATACTTACATACATAACAATAATATATAATATAGTATTAAATACATACAATATACATATATGTATAAACACATTATATTGATACTTGATACATGCAAGGAAATATCGTGACCAACAATGACATTTTGAAATTTGTTTAAATAATTTTAATTCACGAATGCCTTATGAAGGTTGTAATGTTACTATTGACCATCTATAATGTACATTATGAAGTGATTAAATGAATGAATATGAATATGAATATGACCAGTTGACAATAATAAAGAAGGATAGAAAGTGGTTTGTATGTCAAAACGCAAGAAAATGTGCTTTGAGCCGACCTTTAAAGATATCAATCGATTCGTATTGCCTTATAATAGGCAAAGGTAAGAAGTTCCATAAGCGGATGGATTGCACAGTAAATGATTTTGAATAAAAATAGTTGATTTTGAGTAGTAGTTAGTTTGAATAACAGGGGAGGAAATTGGAGAAAGTAGTTTTTTTTTGATTACCGCATGTCATGACCCTGTGGTGACTGCAGAAATTGAAAGCGCTCTTTTAGTTAAAGTTTAGTTGGGGGTAACTTCAGGTTAAACAATACAGTAAACAGTAGCGAAAGAACGTGCATGTCAGGTCTAAGTCGAATGGGGAGCCATTTAAGCCGAATTCGGTATTCGGTGATATGATCATACTTCCGCAGTCCAAAAACTATACGTATGCAGAAGTTTTGTTAGCGATCAAGCTTGTTGAGGAGATTTTAGTTTAAATCTAAGTAGCAGCAGTCTGCGTAGTCTAGGATCGGAAATAAAAGAGCCTAAACAAGAGCAATTTTAGTGGGTATGGATAAGAAATTCCGTAGTCTGTTAAGTGACGCTGCTTCTGCGAACATTTTCCTGCTGACTTCCATAGTTTGAGTCGTTCAAGTGCACTATCAACATGAATGCCGAGGTTTTTTACAATTTTGCTAAAAGGAATTTAGGCACCGTCAAATGTAATGGGTGCCTATCTATCCTATCTATCTAGTCTATCCTAGCAATTTGCCTAGAACCTTCCACAACTATCACCTGCGTTTGAGTAGGGTTAACCGTTAGATCATAAGACCTGCTCCAGTTTAGTATGCGACTAAGGTCATTGTTAACTACCTCCACAACACTCGAAAGATCTTCACGGCTCCCTTGTGAATATATTTGGAGATCGGCTGCATATAAGTGAAAAGAAGATTTTAAATAATGAGTAATCGAATTGATGAACATTGCAAAGAGGAGAGGAGACAGCACGCCACCTTGAGGAACACCGGCACTAATGTCATACCATGCAGAGAAGAAGTCCTCTGAACGAATGCGCTGCCGGCGACCATGAAAGTAATTATGAAACCAGTCAAGCACTGTTGGAGATAACTGTTTGAGAGTCAACCGTGTTAAAGGCAAAGGCAGGCAACGCAAGTACAGTAAGTTGTTTACTATCCATGCCGAGACGGATATCATCTGTCACTGATTAAGGCGACGGGTAAGCAAGTGACCTTGAACATTAAGCGTCGACTAATGCGACTTCTATTACGTGCCTAAGATTATACAAATGCTTCTCGCAGACTAAACATCTATCCGTTGCGCTCCTGTGCAAATAGATTATCATTGCGAGCAAAATATCCGCTCATAGAAAAGTAGGCGCTAAGAGTAAAATCCTTTAAAAAAACCTTATAATTCTTAATTGGTTGTCAATTTAAAAATAAAAACACTTCACCCTAAAGGCACTAATGGTATAAATAACTAAACTAACTTTGAAACTAAACATAAACGTCGTTTAAAATATTAATGTGTACAAGCTCGCGATATTTGCGGTACTTTGAAATATTTTTTAGTGTTTATAAGAAATAATAACTATTAATGAGATACATCAGGAAAATTTTCAACATATGAGTTACGGTATATTATGATAAGATATATTAAATTCCACATCCTATATCCAGTATTTTCGCCAGAAAACTTTTACAAAAACACCTCTTTTACGTGCATTCTCCTTACCCGGCGCCTTAAAAGGGGTTTAGGAGTTAATGAGCGAATAGGAAGCGATTATATTGTGTGTTATGTTCGTACAAATCTTTTATGTGCTGTTGTCTTAAACTGTAACGTTTGTTTGCTATACATAAATAAATTATAAATTATTATTTTCCAATACGATGTAGGAGGGCCTTTGACATTCCAACTTTTATTTATATATTTTTAAAGATAACTAGTTTTACTAAACATAAGGTTTTCATAAATATTTTACTGTACTGTAAAAGCAAATGTGGTTTTTAGTTTCATATGAACAATTTGCTTCTTTTTATCATATTAGGTACCTTCTTAGGTAGTCTTAATGGTTTATTATTGATAGATATTTAAAATTAATTATAAACATCTTTAACATCCAAACTGTTTAACATTCAACAATAAATTAATAAAAACGTGATGTAAATAAATTGTAAGTATATTAAGGGTTCTTAATTATGTTATACTAATAATCTTTAAAAAAAAGAACTTAAAATTGTTAATATGTTTTGCACTAAAGGTAATAGATAAAACTGAATTGTAACTTCAATAAACGAATATCATTATGCCTAGAATTAAAATAATAATTGGTCTATTTCTACCATATAAATTTTAACTTAAGTGAGTATTAAGTTGTTGAATGCTACGTAATAATTATTAAAATTTGTATACACATGGATAATAACTCAAAGCAAAATATATTACTTATTATATAATCTTAATAACACTATCTCCTTTAGTTGTGATGTTTTTAAAAGCGAAGGGACTCGCTTTTTGCAGGAAGGCCGAGCTGTAAGCCTACTCGGTGTAAATAAGTATTTTAGTAGCATGTGAATACAGTATTGATATCTATTTACGTTAGTTCTAATGTAATAACACTTAATACACATAGTAGGCTTGAAATACATGGTTGGATTGTATAATTTATTTATCAGAGTAATAAACTCTTTAGAACGATACATAATGATTGTATATTATTTATCGACATTGATGGCGGAGATTTTTGTTGAGAGAACGGTTGATTATTTTTGTGTGTTTAATTGCGCATAATATAACCATTGTTTGAAAAACTACTGTTTCATTATCTTAGATTTCTGAGGCTATCCTTTAGGAAGTATTTAAGAGACTGAAGTAAAGGCATCTACCTAGCCCTTTTCGCGGATGATACCGCTCTCTATCGTTCAGGTCGTAACCCGTATTTCATTTCGGCCGACACAGACATGTGCCTGGCCGTTTTTCCCCTGCCCACCCTACGGACGACGGCCCAAGCCGAGGTCCGAGTCTACAGAGGCGCCCTTGAGGCCAGAGTCCGATTCACCCCCAGATCGGGCCCGCTAGAAAGGAGCCCGACAGCGGTCCGGCCAGTTTCGGCAGTTCCGGTCCCGTCGGCGCCAGCACTAGCGGGTTCGCCGCTTGGTAGGGTGCCTTGCCTTTTGCACTCCACATTGGCCCGATCACGCCTGCTAGTATGGGGCTCGACACGTAGGAGTCTGAAGCCTCACACTCGGCCGGGTCGCGGCGACCGCTAGCGGGGCGGACCTAGGCTGTGCGCCTTCAGCGCACGCTACAACTGCCCGGATTAAGCTGAAGAATGTCTTCCTCAAAGGCACTCAGCGATAGGTCCGTCCATAAAAAAAAAAAAGCATCTACCCCGTAGGAGTTTTTTTAAAGCTATTGTTAGAAAAAGTACAAATTCCTGTACAATAAACGTCGACAAAATTCTAAGTCTGATATTTTGTAAAATTATAATATGTTTTAATATTAAATGCTTAAAGTTGAATTGACATTTCGTGAATCGAGGTATCAGATTGACAATAATTTTATATTAAAAATGGTTTTAGACAGACAAACCTATACGAAATAACAGTTGCTTTGCTTACATTAATCCCTATGCACAGACAACAGCACGTCACCTACCACCAAACGTCAACATTTCTCAATTGATATTGATCTATACTCGTCAGACTTAATATTAATCAATTCAATGACCTTTAACTTTTTTGGTAGGTTGACCTGCCGTTGTCTGTACCTACAGTACGTATATTTATTACTAGCTATTGCCCGCGACTTCGTTCGCAAGTCTTTAGTTTAGACTACTTAAGTAACTATTGTCTTGCAAAGCTAACAGCTAGTGTTGCATATTTTTGTTCGTTTTTTTTTTTTAACTGAACAGCGACGTCTAACAGTAAGAAGTGCCATGTATTATGTATGACTGACAGTTATCTTGCATATCTCGGGAACCGTTGATTTTTCCGAGTTAAAAATATCCTATCTTCTATTCCAGGCTGTTTTATTTCTGTGATAAATTTCATCTAGAACCGTTTAGCGGTTTTGGCGTGATTGAGTAGCAAACCTTCGCATTTTCTCATTTATAATATTAGTAAGATAAGATTAACCTGTGGACTTCCTATTCGTAACTGTTTATTTATATTCTGCCAGCGCGCCGCCGGAAGCGGCGTATGCCAGTGGGCTGTCGCTCGGCTCGCACGACAGTCGCGGTCACGTCGCGCGAGCGCATACTTGATAATATTTTTTTTGCTTTTGCAAATTGACCCGCAAATCCCGCAATGTCTTCTACTTAGCCTAAACGTCAATATAATAATGTGTATAAAAGATGTTGTGGTTTACCGGTTGTCTGAATAAAACGAATAGTGAATCAGAGCTAACATTTTGTTAAATTTCACACCATATTGAAATATTTATTCTTCTTTAATTCCATGTCCATAATAAGTAGTAATAGTTAAAATAAAAATCCTTAATTAGTTATATTAGCCCAGAAACAATATTAAGAATAGGATAGGATAATGTTTACAAAGGAATACCTACACCCGTAGGAATCGAACACGCGACATTCAGATGAAATTTATATGTTTACAGAATCAACGTTTGTAATGCTTAATCTACTTATTTTAATCGTAAAACTAATAAATCAACTAGGTACAAAAACTTCTCAAGTGACAACCCCGTGCCGTCGTTCCCAGCTCGGTCATAAAACTGGGGCGCGCAAAGAAAATTCGTGGTTCGCGCGCGGTTTTAAGTTTCAATTTTGCTTGCAGGCCCTGCCGAGTCTAGGTATATTTTTATACCTAAACCTGACTTTTGTTAGGAAGTGAGTCTTCTGTACGGTAGTACTATTAGGTATTCTGTGGTACAGTTTCCAAATTCTAGCTGATGTGTATTTCAACGATGCGAGCTGGCTACTGAGCTCTGAAGAATTCATTTAGGTAGGCTTTATGTGCCTAGCTCCGTGCCGCCGCGCTGGTACACCGTGTGCGGTAGGGTGCCCAAACCTCTTACTTTGCTTAGGACATGAATGCAAGGGGTCCTAGTTTCGGTGCCCGATTTGAATGAAAGTCATAGTCATTTATTCAGTTCACAGGGTTACATTCCAAAGGGATGCCAAATTTAAAAAGTAAGATTTAGGGAACAATATTATAAAAATGCGTCTTAATCGTTTTTATTTTTAATAATCGTACGTTACAAAAAATAACTAAAATATCCGAAAATAAAGTCAATAGGGAGACTACGTAAGCCGTGCGGTCATTCATCAGAGGCGTAGGTACGGCGAGCCTACAAGGACCTTACGAAGTGCACATACGGCACAATTTTTTCATTAATGAGAATTAATGTTTTTGTTCTATGCATAGGTCGATTAAGTTACTGATTCGGAGCCACTTTTAAAGATTTGGCACCTTTTGCAATGTAACCCCGTAGATATAAGCTCTCTTTCGGGCACTTAAATACGTCCCAAAAAAATTGCTTTGCCCTACCACCGCTTCGGGACTAAATATCGGCTGGTGATAAAACGATATTTTGTTAATGTCTAGATGTGCTGGGAGATTCCCTTTTCTGGTACCTCACAACCAGTGATCGGAGAAGGTAGATTGATTTGAGGTCAATGATCCAAACTTTGATGTTAATATGGACTAGCCTCCGGGATTCCGGAATTTCTTGGTATCAGGTTTTGAAAAAAAGGCATATCCATATTATGCTAGCACTACCAAAGTAGATCAAATCAATCTACCTACTCCGATCACTGCTCATAACACAAGGATGTTAATTCTTTCATTCTTGTATTCTAACTTCTAAGGCGCATATTTATTTATTTATGTTCAATTCACGGACCAGCTGCACTTTTATTTTATTTATTTTTTATTTTATTCATTAGGGACAACAAACAAACTTAGGTATTGTTGGCATTATTATATTGCTGGGTCATGCATTTGGTTATACATAATACTGTTTTATTTTATATTAGTATAATCGAATTACTTTTCTCTTAATCTTCTTAGTAGAATCCTACCCAATTTGTAATAAACAAATAAAGTAGTAAGATAATTTTATGTTTTATCGTTACTTTGCTTGCATTTTTGGTCACCTTATTCGCCGTACCCAGGGACCGGATCGACCTAAAAGCCTCACCGTTGGAACCCTCGTTCATCCGACGAGATTAGACAGCTCCTCCTTAAGCAAACAGCCAAGTTTACAGAGGTCCCAGCCCGGGTCCTCGAGGGACTGCCGACAGTGTGCTGTATGTTTGGTACACTTCTTGCAACAACCTTGATGATCATGGTACGGAACGATGTTAAATGCACTTTACGGCAGTGTTCGTTGTTTTAAGTACATTTTATAATTTGCCAGATCTACTTATATCCTGATTTGTATCCGTATCGCCGACGCGTATCATCATCATCATCATTTCAGCCATAGGTCGTCCACTGCTGAACATAGGCCTCCCCCTGGACTTCCAGATTGGCCGATTGGAAGCGGCCTGCATCCAGCGGCTTCTTCCAACCTTTACCAGGTCGTCTGTCAACTGATACATGTGGATTTAGAACATTTTACGTCATTTGATATAAGCTGAATACTAATAAAGAGAAATCAGTACCCATCCTCTAAGAAATACATATACAGGGTTATTTGTAAAACATCAACAATCTTCCAGGGGCTGATTCTGGTGCTCAAATATAACTACTTTATCTATGGGACCAACATTAAATAAATAAAACATTCACTGCTCCATACAAACTGATGTCAGCTTAGTAACAATTATGTTTGTTTTAAATATAACCTTGTATAGTGGAAAAACTTTATTTTTTTATACCTTAGCTAACTCCGTCTTTATACTAACGTCCTCTTTCCTTAGCTAACTATCTCATAAGGGTCACCCCCTTTATGGCAAAACCAATGTGGAAACGTTTACCGTTAATGTAGCGGTTCGGGCTGCGATGGATACCGGAGACCGGACCGTTATTAAGCGGAACACACACAGGGTCGGGTCGGGGGTGCGGGTAAATTTTTACAATTCATTTTTAATTCCATTTTCAATTTTAATTCTATAATTCAATTTATTTTGTGTAATTTGCATGCTATACATGACATATTTTTAACATCTGCATTTTGTACACACCTTATTTAAAGCAAATATTTTGTATTAACAAGCGAGCCGTCCCGCTTACGCCAGCAGCTGTCTGTGGGCGCCCATTTAAACGTATGGTATAAGACCCGCCGTACTACCGACCCGACCAGTCGCCGTCCTGCTCACGCCTTCCGTGTATGTTACGCTTTATCATTTCATTAGGTTTTGGCCTCGCGATCTCTAAACCAAAGACCATATGGCTCCTTCCACACATACGACCTCCGTAGCCGCGAGGCGAGCATACTGGACATGGTGTCGCTATCTTTGAGGTCCCGGGTTCGGTTCCCGGTCGGTCAATGTATAAAATCAACTTTTCTATATTGTCTCGGGTCTGGGTGTTGTAGTACTGTCGTTGTTTCTGGTTTCTGTAACACAAGTGCTTAAGCTACTTATCATAGGACCAGAGTATGTGATATTGTCCAATTTTTTTATTTTTTTTATTTATACTACTCGTAAAATCTATTCATGCAACGGACGGTCCCCATCTTTTGTCTCTGGGCTAGGTTTATTTAAGCTTCATGACTTCACAAAAATATACAAACACAATGTACATAATGTAATATTACAACTCGTCCGAAACATCTATTTATGTATAAAACAAAGTCACACCAGTCAGTCAAGGGTTAGTTACACCATTTATAAGTCGAGAACGGCTGGACCGATTTTATGTTTTTTGTTTTGTTAAATTTGTCTCCTTTCCGAATAACTATAAAAAACACGGAAAAATTCACGAAAAAAATATTTATGAATGGGCGGTACAAAGTTAGCCGGGACAGCTAGTTATAATTATAAATATTTATGCACCTAAAATTTCACAGTCGTGAGGATGTGTCAGTGTAAATCGACTATGAATTACTGTTCTGGATTATTCTGCGCTTCCAACGGCGCGTCGCCCGCCGCCTTTCCCATCGCAGGCGCCTTGGAGGTGCTTCCTGAAGCATTAGGAGGTAATGCCGGAGAGCTGCCACCCTTTTTTGAATGTTTTTTCTGATCTACAAGTCCATCTAATAACGCTGCAGTTTTATTCATTAAACTGTCCATATAATCAGTGTGAAGCCGAATCATATGCTCTACAATATATGTAACGTCGTGGTTCTTCTTCAAGAAGTAAGTATAATAGATCATGTGGATGTGTGCTTTGTTGGATCCAATTGTCTTGTGCATGTACGTATATGTTACATACATCTCGTACAGAATGGTCTCTAGGCGACTGAATATGAAGGCGGCTCGGTAACTGAAATTGGAAAATTTTAAATTACGATAATATTGTAGTGTTTTTCAGTATATCTTGTCACTTCAAGTCTTTATCAACGATCCACGCCACTTCCCAGAACAAAATAATCATTAATACAATAAAACACATCAAGCCCGGCAAGAAAAAGTGACACTATCGCCAATGCATTGAAATTTGATTACTTACCATAAAAAAAGTTATACAGGGTTATTTGTAAAGAATCAACAACCTCCTAGGGGCTGATTTTGGTGCTCAAATACAAATAACCCTGTATAAACTAGGTATGTACCTACTAGGTACCTATAAATAATCGCGTTAATTCCTGTTTACTCGTGTGTATTCATGCACCGCGAAAGTTTAAAAGTAATTGTTAAAACAAAAATTTTGTTATAAGGCGTGTGATATTTCGTTGAACACCTAATATTTTACCTAGTAAGGCAGAGCCAAAACGCTTAAAAGTTTGGGGCTAGTCTAATAGTCTTACCCAGCTGGCGAAATTACAGTTAATGATTCAACCTTCCTTACTTAAGATCTCCGGAGTACTTGTCCACAACCCGCTGCAGGTCCCGCAGGCGGTATTGCGTGGCGTAGATCTGTTGCTGCATCATCTCCTTAGTCCGTGTTTTTAATTCCCGGACCTCTGGCTCCCGCGGAAACTCTTTAGTTTTCTGTCTGAGAGGAGCCTTATCTTTATGAACCTTGACACAAAACATAATTTATAAGTTTTTGTGATGATGGTGGACTATAGTTGCAGGGGCTGCTGGTGTAGGTGTGAGATGCTGGCCGGGTTCCCAAACGCAGATTTTTCTTTCTAGATCCTATCATTTTCCGTTTGGTAGTATTTACAAAAAGAGCTTAGAGCGAACTGTTGAGTTACTCAACTGCAGCTTACAACTAACCGATTCTACTTTCAGAAATCGGGCAGTTTTGACGAGCACCTAAGGCGCTCAGCCAAGGTCCGCCCCTCTAGCGTTTGCCGTGACCCGACTCACCCGCCGGAGCCTTCGCGCAGCGATTCTAATAATTGCTCAAAAATTTGTAATTTTCGCTCAAAAATTTGTTTTATTGTCAGAAAAAATACTCTCCTAAAATTGTTTTTCCTGAGAGTTTGACGCAAAAACAACACTGCTTACGTATTGTTTAGCGTTTATGGTAGGAGTGCAGATGTTCCAATCAAAAGGTATATGCGTATAACAAAATATTACGTACTAACTATTGCTCGCGACTTCGTTCGGGTGGTCTGTGCAAAAAATTGTTAGTTTAAACTATAGACCACGCGAGCGAAGTCGCGGGCAACAGCTAGTACATATTTTTGGCCACGTTCAAAATTTTGCCAACTGAACAGCGACATCTAACGGTAAAAAGCGCCATCTATATAGTTATCTTCTTGCATATTCTTGCAAGGGAACCGTACATTTTCCCAGGATAACTTTTATTCCAGAATAATGTCTATTTCTGTGCCAGATCTATTTAGCCGCTCTGGCGTGATTGATTAACAGTGATCGGAGTAGGTAGGTTGATTTGGGGTCAATGATCTCAAACATTAATGTTAATATGGACATGCCTCCGAGATTTCGAAATTTCTTGGTAGGTATCAGTTTTTGAAAGGGTAGTTGATAATATTGCATTCACGGTTCAAATCTGCTTTCTTGTTTCTATAATGTAGTGTATTGCAATGTATAAATTATTAGTTCAATATTTATTACCTAGTAATTAAGATTTGCACGCTTGTGACCAGGCTGAATACTATGACCTCATACCTTAACTATAACATCGATACTGTGTTGTATTCATGCAAATAAATGATTTGATTTGATTTGAAAAAAAAGGCATATCCTTCCACATTGTGTTGTATGCACTACCAAAGTTACATCAAATCAATCTACCTACTCCGATCACTGTTGATTAACAAACATCGATCTATCCAAACTTTCGCGTATATAGTAGTAAGATAGTAGATTAGTAAGAACTTCTTACTAAGCGTATTCGCGTTAAAAAGATAAATTAAATATAATATTGGACTACATTAAACAACATCACATACATTGCTCTGATCCTATGGTAAGTAGCCAAGGCACTTGTGTTACAGAAATCAGAAACAACAACGTTATCACGACACCCAGACCCAAAACAATATAGAAAAGTTATTTTTCTACATTGACCGACCGGGAATCGAACCCGGTACCTCAGAGATAGCGACGCCAAGTCCGGTATACTCGCCTCTGACGTGAGATGGCGGAACAGAGAGCAGGAGACGTATTTTTGAAGCATTAGAAATAAATTTCGAATTCGTAGACAAAAACAATTATTCGTGTATGAAAATGGTTTTTATTGCTGCTTTTATTGTTTTTACGCATTTTTGAATCAAATAAGTGTTGCTATTAAATTGAAATCTTGTGACGATTTTTGTTTCACGCAGAAAATATTATAAACGATAAAGCAAAAACTCGTTAGCGAACGTAATTAAAAAGTTATTATGTCAAATCTCTGTCAATTATATTTTTTCTTGTCAATGTCATTCTTCCATACTTTCTACTAGTAGAAAAACGAGTAGGTAGGACCACTCGTACCAGAATTCACGAAATGAATTTTCAGAAATAGTGATTTTAGGTATTCGCATGCGAATCTTGCGATTTCGTATTCGGATTGGAATTCGTATGATTCAAAAATACGTCTCCTGGGGGCTTGCTTTTATAAATTCTGTTGAAATTATCCCTACTGCTGTTCCTCGAGTACATGGGTATGTGCTCGAAGAACAGCTAGCAGCAATACGAACCATCTTTCTGAAACTAGTAAGTGATTTTTCACTTACATTTAGTATAAAATGACAAGTCCTGTCAGCTCTCGCTTATGCAAAAAAGTACAGATACAGATTAAAAAATGACGGAAAATTTTGTCGAACAAATCATATGAGATATGACGTTTCTACTCTATAGCAGGTATGTGCTGGTTTGTTGATAGGGGTAGTCGAAAAGTAATGGTCGATCTATTATAATGGTTTTTATTTATCATTTATAGAGATTTGGTGAAGTGATAAAGATCTGAAACTATTGAAATCATTGTATTTAACGCCACATCAAGTGTCAAATGACTTGTCTCAAGACAACTTGTTTTAGACCCGATAGCGTCTTGAAACGTGCTTTTACGGAAATTATGGACTTTTAGTGAATCCAAGAAAAGCAATAAAAACTTAACATCCCTTATTTATTGTAAACTATTTCACTTATACACTCGTCATTGGCAGAATCACTGCTCTGCTTAAAGAGTGGGATTGATGGTCGACTGGTAGAGAATGCCTCATGGCATTAAGTCCACCTTTTGTATGATTTTTTAATCTGTGCAATAAAGTCTAAATAAATAAATAAATAAATGGAGTCCATTTCATTAGAAAAATGGTATATATGCTCTATTTAGCTGCTAAATGATATTATTTTATAGAAACTTACCTCTAAACCGACAGCCAGCGATCCATTTTTCCGGTCCTGAGTTTTCTCCATAAGTCTCTTGATTAGCTGTGGGTTCAATACAGGTTTGTTCGCTTGTCTGCGTGTTTCATTGCCTCCAACGTCCTCATCCTCGTCTTCCTCATTCAAACCTGCCATCTAAGGAACAGACTATATATATATATTTCCTAACAAGTCTACACAAAATGAGATAATTTTATAAAAAAAAACCGACTTCAAAAAACTAAATCGCTAAAAATAACCTTAACACTTAAGTACCTAATCAGTTAATTTTGGAGTCGGTGCAAACGAAAACATTGGTCTCTCATTGACTGGCACCGACTCCAAAAGTAACTGATTAGGTACTTAAGTGTTAAGTTAATTTTTAGCGATTTAGTTTTTTGAAGTCGGTTTTTATCTTTTTTATAAAATTAACTTATTTCATCCATTTTAGTGATAAATCCTAATCAAAACAAATCTTACGAGTGCAAACATAATTTAACTGCTGAACACCGATTTCATTTCCTATTTTTCCACCCTTAGGGGTGAATTTTTTTCCAAAAATGTTTTATTATAGTATCTTTGAAGTATAAGCTATTCATTAAAAAAAGAATCATCAAAATCGGTCCACATTTGGCAGAGATATAGGTAAGATAGATACTAAAATCAGTTGGCGTGGTACGGAGTTTATGCAATGTTTGATGATTTTGTTATAGATCCCAGCATCATAATTTAACCAAATTTATATGGGACCATTGTGAAAGTATTACCTTTCAAACAAAAAAATAATTATCGAAATTGGTCAACGCAGTAACGAATGATCGCTGAGATACCGACGAATCGAGAACCTCCTCCTTTTTTGAAGTCGGTTGAAAACTATTCGGATTGTAAGAGATTTATTTTGCGGCTTGACTACAACTATTATAATATTTAAGGGTTATATAATCCTAAAAAAATATTTTGTAAGTGTACATTTTTAAATTTGGGTAAATTATTTACGCAATGATGCTAATACAATGGGCTAGTTTCCTTAAAAAATCGAATTATTCTGTCAGTTGGATTAACAGTTAATATGGGTCATTTTTTTAAAAATCTAACTGACGGACTATAGTACTTAATGTTTTTTTGACCCAGGAAACAAGCCTATTAGTCGGTGCACGCACACACGCGCGCGACGCACACCGGCACATTCTGTCTAGCTAGGTCGTTGCGAGGAGGTACATTGCGTGCTACGTTTTTTTTTAAATGTAACTACCTACTTACAAAATCAGTACTTTTTCAGCAATTGTTTTTTTAATATGATTTGGTTTGTTTACAATTTGAATGGTCAAAAATTCTTTTTTTATTTTAGTTTATTTTATTGTCTATGTTTTATTTTTTTCGATAAGTGCAAGTTCTACTAGAAAACAAGATTTAAGGAATGAACCTCCATCATGTGGACGGTATATTGGAGGTTTTCCTCGAAATATTTTTTCGTTTTTTCGTCCAGTTTCGCGGCGAAGGCACCGGAATCGCCCCCTTGCATCCTCTCCTTGAGGAGACGAGTCAGCTGTTTGTCTTCGTCGTTAAATTCTTTGTCACGGAGCTGGATCATCGACGCGGACGCAGCTCCGATGCCTTGAACATTGATTTCAACATAATTAAGGCTACGTACCGGCAAGCGCAGCGTAGGACGTCCACCGACAAGGTGGACAGACGACCTGGTAAAGGTTGTAGGAAGCGGCTGGATGCGAGCCGCTTCCAACCGGCCAATCTGGAAGTCACTGAGGGAGGCCTATGTTCAGCAGTGGACGTCCTATGGCTGAAATGATAATGAGTTTAAATATCGGACATCACACACAATCACATCACATACATACATTGTTCTGATCCTCAGGTAAGTAGCCAAAGTACTTGTTGTGTTATAGAAATCAGAATCAACGACGATACTACACGACAAAGACCTGATACATTATAGAAATGGACATCAGATTTGGTCCAAATATGAAAGCGCTCGCCAATAAAAAAATAACCGACTTCAATAACACTAAAAAGCCAAAATTGATGCCTTTTATTTATTCTAACTAGAGGAGTGGAATCCATTTGGTTTTATGGGACATCTATGATGTCATCATCGATAAACAAAATTTTAATAATTTTATTATTTATTAGAAAACAACAGTTCTAAATATAAAGGACTTACCCTTAAATAGAGTGAAAGGTGCCTTTTGTAAGTGGTTAAATGAACACTGTTTTTACAATGTTAATTAATATGTTAATCTGATTTAATGTGATGGCCTGATTTATTTTTTACCTTCCATTTTGTGACATATTATAATTAATATTGACATTACTATTGCTATATGACATTCCGATAAATATTTTGGTTGAATTTGATAATGTAATTTTAGTTTTAACATAATTATAAAAATGTATTTGCATGCTATTCTTAGATGGCTGAAAAAGCTGAACTTCCTGTCAAAAGTAACACCAAAATATTTAATTTTTTTTATTTTTTTTAATTAAATTACTTTAGATTATTTTTACATTAACTTAATTTATTTTTTTCATTAAGTAAATAATTTTATATAAAATCAAAGGTACATGAACTAATCAATTTTCGTCTTCCTTGACACATGAAGTTGAGCAAACTAAAAACGAAAAACAAATACTTAAAGCAATACAAAGGAAATTGACTATGAAATGTTTATTTTATCTTTTTTTAATTTGGTGTTAACGTTAATTAGAATTTCATAAATGAATAAAGAATTATACTTACATAGCACACAGAGCCGCCACATAGCTACTGCAGGTAAACTTTAATTTGGTTAATTATCATTAAACGATTAATAGCTATTACAGTAAATAACTCATTATCGTGGTTATTTAAAATTTCACGCCATTTGAGCTGTGAATCAGGCATAAGGGCTAACGCGTAAACATTTGCAAATTCTGTCGCTCAAATTAATTGTTTTTGTTTTGATTGAGTGATGGTATTTTGATGTATTGGTTAACCGGGTACCATATGAATATTTTTTTATTGAAATGCAAAATAAATACATATTGCATACTTTTTTCATTGATATTCGAGTTTCCTAAACTCCATCGTCGACAAACATCATAGTGATGCGACTCGATTACTTTTAATCGTCTAACGACGTAAAAATTGACTCCAGAGGCCAATCCCGTAATTTAACAGTAGTCTCCAGTGTCAATCCGCTCCCAGTAACATTACCATCTAATGGTATTCTCGTAATCCCAAAAATAATAATTATAGTTTGTAGTGCGAAAGAATTCAAAATGTTTTTTGTACTATTTCCTGTCGTAATTTTTACATCAAATTAAAAGTTTACGAGAATACCGTTTTTAATAGTATGTTACTGGAAGCGGATCGACACTGGATTGCGGCTGTTAAATTACTGGAATTGGGCTTCAGTTCACACTCATTTGCTTATCTATCATTCGTCGATTAGCAGGTCCACAAATTAAAAGATATTTTACTTTAACGGTAACTAAAATGATAGCCAAAAAAAACGTACATTTTCAACCACTTTTATATACATAGATAGAGGGTTTCCCTTAGCCCCTGTAACCTTGTCACTAGTCGCCACGCATTCTACTACACAATATTTTGAACAACTTTTGTTACTAATATGACTTTTTGAAAATTTGCTTGAAAATTGACTTTCTATACAAAATTACCAGACAGTTACCTAATCGAATTTGTGTCATCATCATCATCATCATCATCATCATCATTTCAGTCATAGGACGTCCACTGCTGAACATAGGCCTCCCCCATTGACTTGTGTAAGAAGTTTAATTTTTATGCAAATTAAAAAAAAGTCATCCACAAAGGTTGTCTAGAATACGCAATGACAATTAATAGGCATGGAGCACATACTAAAGAGTAAAAATGTCATTTACTTTCTCTGACAAAAATTCCACCAATTTTTAATCTGGCGAGAGTTGACAGGCCTTGTCATTTTAAACTCAAGCGTTTATTTGCCAAGAACACAGTAAATAAAGATAGCATTTAGAACGAAGTAGCGCATGTGTTCAGTCTGCACGCAGACGTGCAAAAATCACACATAATATTGATGATGTCAATTAAATTAAATTAGTATACCAAATACTATTTCATACCAAATGGCTTAAGCTGAGTGAGGTCCCGTTATCCTGGACATCACAGGCAGATAGTAGCACCACTTGTTTTTTTTTGTCGTAGTCTTTGCCGATGAGCCGAGAGGTCATAGGGATTTAGAACCACTGGAGTGGTAGTGGACTCGATTATCGATATACTCGAGTGTTTATAGGACTCGAGTCGCATCACTATAACATCAAAATGGCTGATTCGACCGTCGTTGAATCGTAATATCGTGTTTATGCAGAAATTCTGAATTTTTCCACTGCTCAAATCAGGTAACAGGCAAACAATGTAGCTGATGTAAGAATGACAATGTAATTTCTCTCTGGCAATCTGGGTCCACTTGTAAAAAGATGTGGCCATGATACCTATCATGCCGATCAACAAGAACGGTGTATCAATCGGCAGTAGTGGGTAACTTTTTATTAAGTTACTGTAACAATATTTTATTAAATAGCGCTTGTTGTCCACACTTATATTTAGCCTTCACTTGTTACTACTAATTATGTATGGAGTAGTTTTTAACCTAATTTTAACTGACGTATCGATTTAAGCTGAAGTTGCAGTGAGAGAGGCACAAAGCACGTAGAACTGACGGCCGATGGGGCAGAAAGGTTCTGGAATGGAGGCCGCGTACCGGCAAGCGCAGCGTAGGACGTCCACCTACAAGGTGGACAGACGACCTGGTAAAGGTTGCAGGAAGCCGCTGGATGCGGGCCGCTTCCAACCGGCCAATCTGAAAGTCACTGGGGGTGGCCTATCTTCAGCAATGGACGTCCTATGGCTAAAATGATGATGATGATGATCGATTTTAAAAAACTTTGTATCTGTCATTCGGTTTACAATACAACAATTACAATCAATATTGTCTCGAAGCAGTGGTAGGGTAAAAAAATTGTAATAAAAAAAAAGTGCTTAATTTAGGCTTATTTACAGTTTTTTATTTTTTTTATTTATTTATTTAAATTTCATCCATATTTACACTTCTTGGATGCGGATGCCCCAGGGCCTCCACACTTTAAAATCCCTGTAAGTCCCAGTGTGTATGTTTATACAGGGTTACATTTCAAGGAAGTGCCAAATTTTGAATATAAGGTATATAGAACAACATACAAATACTGATTTATCGTATGTTATTTTATACGTCGTATTTCTAGAGCAAAAAACGCGAGATGTGCCGTCATTCATCACTGTCAGAGATCACAGGCGTACGTCGACGCCGCTCCAACAAGAACCTCATGCAGTGCACATACGGTGCAATTTAATAGAGTTATCGTAAATTTTCTACGTATTCTATTTTTCAAATGCAGAAGGGAAGAATTAAAAATGAAAAAAAAATCGTTTGTTTTTTACTTAGATCGATTTAGTTACTGATTCTGAGTGGTCCCTGAAAAATTGTCACTACCGTGAAATGTAACCCTGTATGTATTTAAGTAATATGTCTATAAGTTATCCAGTCTCTAGTACAAGTTTAGTTTGGGGCCTGGTGTGATTGTTGCAAGAATGTATTTATTATTATTAAAATAAAATGCGACTAACAGAATAATTAATTATTTAATTACTAAAAGGGTGAGAACAATCAAGACAGGCACTTGTAAGTAAAAGTTGGTCTTTTTGGATTCCTTTTGTATGTTTTGTTATTCATCTTCAGGATTTGTGACAGCCGTAATCTAAAGTACAATTTCTTCATGTAGACGACCGGGAAGCATGGGCAGGGAGGATTAAACGAGTCGCCCGTGGAGTTGGAGCGGCTCTTCAATTTAATCATGAAATGAGAATTAAATAAATTGGTTTGCAAATAGTTCTCCAGATCCTTCTCCAACTCCCGGATAAACAACATGAAATTTTGGTCTGGTATCAACTTTTGCGTTGCTTGATCAAACTTGTATCTTGGGTATCGTTCCATTGAAGAATCGTAGTCTTCACGGTCTATATACTTATATTGGTTCGGTAGCATACACCTCGTGTGCTTCTCTAGGCATTTATTAAGCAAAAATACACCGACAGCTTTCATTTGGTCTTTACTCGGTAACTTGAAGTCTTTGTAATCCGACATTGTCAAGGGTAAGCCCACCCAACCAGCTCTGAAAGTAGTTTGGGAATTGGTAATCGTTTTAACGCTCGGGTCTTTTACAGACGCACTGCCTAGATAATCAAAAAATATTCCATTTAACATCTCTGGACAGTATCTATACTTAGGTGTCAGTAAAATATATCGAAAAAACTTACGACGGAACTCGGTTATGAGCCTCCACGGTAATAAGTCCCCCTTATGATTTTTCTTGGAAACTGAATGAAAAAAATTGGACACTACATTAAAATGTATGTTTCTCGTAAAAAAAGGAGGGTAGTTTTCTAATTTAAAATCTTCGCTGAGCATTAGTAACGTTTTGATGGCGATTTGAAAGTCTGTTATACAATCCACACTGTCCGTAACGTCCACATTGTTTTTATACAGTTTCAAGTTTCGGAAGTAGGTCAACGCTTCAATTACATAATTTATTTGTACTTCAGAACCGTCGAACGGTCTTTTAAGATCACGATAGTTTGGAGCGTTGCAGGAATGTGTGAAGTCAATTAGGTTGCTCATAATCGTCAAAAAACGTACCGTTCCCAACGCCGCTTCGTCCATTACACCAAACTCTACGTACGCGGCTATTCCGGCGGCAACAGTCTCGCTTAATGTATCCATCACTAAAGAATATGGTTTTTCATTATTACTTGAACACTTTACATGCTTCTCAGTCAATTTAGGCGCTAGCCTGTGTTTCTTTTTGCTATCGCGATTATAAAAGTATACGATGTCCTGCCATTTCGCAACTGTGTCACGAAAGTGAAATTCGTACTCCATGAAATAGTCGTGAATTTTTTTGATTAAATATGTGGGATCTGTTGTGTAGTAAATATGTTTTTTATCGACTACAAAGAATGGTTTTTCTATGTTCATTGGTGCATTTTCAGGTTCTGCTGAGGTAGCGATAATATCAGAGCTCAAGTTAGAGATGCAAATCCGAATGTTGAGGCCAAGAAACAGCAACTCTCTGATGGTTTTATAGAACCACAAGGAAATCATTGAACTGTAGCTTGTACTGTCCATCTTTGAGAACAGTACGTAGTCGATTAAAAGCATCCAGGGTTCGTATATTCCTCGTGCGAATAGAACTACGGCACTATTCGAAGGTACATCCTCTTGGAGCCTATAGCTTTCACTAAAACCATATATTTTATCATCTTTGATGTGATAGAAGAGGTGCGGCTTGAAGTCCACTAAGCCAACTATTATGTAGCACTGCTTTTCTAAATCTGACATGCAGTCAATTTTAGCTTTAAGCGTTCTGTATAGATTTATGTGGTCGTTCTCAATAAAGACCATAAATTGATGCGCTAATGTATTTTTGTCCGGGAGGTTCAGAAATGTCTGTAATCCAAAATAACTGGCGGGACTAGCGTAGTAGAATTTGAGGCAGAATAAAGTGAATTCTAAGTCGTTCCTACCCTCGGCGCATCTGTATTTGAGAAAAACCTGTTTTTTAACGATTTTTGCGATTTCAGGACTGAGTAATTTATCACAGAGTTCGTCAAAAGTATCTTTTGGGTTTTTAGATGGTGTAGAGCCGTTCAACGTTTCCCGTTTTTTTGTTGTCTTTAAAGTGACATCCTGCAGTAGTTTGCACTGAGTACTTTTGTGGAGCATGACATTAGTCTCCACGCTGGTGGGGGGAAGATTTATGCAAGGAAGGGCGCCTTTTGACAGTTTTTTGATGCTTTTTGGGTGGAAGCAGTCCTCGGAGAAGTGTTGCTCGCATACGTAACAGTTGTGGGTAAGCTTCGCACCCAATCGGCCTATCAGCTTCAGCCATCTTATTGCCCTGAAACAAGTAATATTCTATTAACTTTAAGTCACGACGTTAACGTTACGTACGAGACATTTTTTTAAATGCCTTTTTGCGACTTCGTCCGCATTTTCTGAGATTAAAAATTTACCAAAATTAGGTAAACGTTCTCCAAAGCACTTTCTGTGCGCTGTCAAAAGCGATTTAACTACCACGGAAAATGGTAATGTAAAAGACAACGGCTCAACCATCATAGCTAAATCGTAATTAATTTGTTAATGTAAAAATAATATTGCGCTTGCACATCTGATAAATAAATAAATAAATAAATAAATCGTTTATTTGCACAAAACACGGTATAAATGGTAACATTAAACAATAAAAAGAGCTCATGTTTCGCTAATAAAAATAGCATGCAAATGTTCAGGCTACTAGTTAAATTAGTTAAAATATAAGGAAATTCAATATTTTATAGTAGGTTTAGGAGCTATTACATGTTGTACAGACAACAGCACGTCAACCAACCACAAAACGTAAAATTTTCTCAATTGATATTGATCTCTACATGTCAGAATTAAAGTTGAAAATCGTTTCAATGACCTTTAACTTTTTGGGTTAGTTGACTTGTATATACTCTGTTCAGAATTTCTTGGTGAACATGTAATATTTATTTGTATTTATATAATCAAATTGAAATTCTGAACAAAGTATATAATTTACGACATTTTGTCATAGAGTATTTGTTGTTTGTAATTATTTACTCTTTCGATTAACGTATATTTTATAGGTGTACACCAAAATAACGTTATTTAAGGTTACTTGCAACTTGAGGTATACCAGGCTCCATACAAAAAAGTGCGAAGTCTGTTTCAAGTCATCATCATCATTTTAGCCATAGGACGTCCACTGCTGAACATAGGCCTCCCCCAGTGACTTCCAGATTGGCCGGTTGAAAGCGGCTCGCATCTAGCGGCTTCCTGTAACCTTTACCAGGTCGTTTGTCCACCTTGCGGGTGGACGTCCTACTTCAAGTCATCTTCTTAAACTACAAATACAAGTAAAAATCTAAAAACTATACATTTATATAATTAAATCATACAAAATATAGACTTTTTTAATGTTTCGAGAAAAGCTCGATAAAACTTGATAGATTTGATTCCTGATCTGATTCCTTTACATTCTGCAATAATACTCGCCTTAGGAAAATTAGGAGGACTTTTCATACAAGAATAAATACGCAACAATTTTTATAGACGCTTAAAATGTATAGGTAGTCATTATTAAATGAATCAAAATGTCATATTTTACAAATTTAGTTTAAGGCGACGGGTAAGGCAAGTGACCTTAAGCATTAAGCGTCGACTAATGCGACTTCTATTACGTGCCTAAGATAATACAAATGCTTCTCGCAGACTAAACATCCATCCGTTGCGCTCCTGTGCAAATAGATTATCATTGCGAGCAAAATATCCGCTCATGGAAAAGTAGGCGCTAAGAGTAAAATCTATTAAAAATCCTTATAATTCTTAATTTGTTGACTATTTTTAAAAAAACTTCGTCCTAAAGGCATTAATGTTATAAATAACTAAACCAACTTTTAAAGCTAAACAAAAACGTCGTTTAAATTATAAATGTGTACAAGCTCGCAATATTTGCGGTACTTTTCTTTTTACTGTTTATAAGAAATAATAACTAGTATTTAGATACACCAGAAAAAACATCAACATATAAGTTACATGATTTATTAATTTCCACATCCTATATCCAGTTTTTCAGCCAGAAAACTTGTCCAAAAACACAAGAGGTGTTTACGTGTATTCTCCTTACCCGGCGCCTTAAGTACATTTTAAGGTGTATAATTTTTCCCTAAGTTTTGGTTGTTATTGGTTGGAATCATGGATAATGATCTATTTTATAGACCTTGAACCGGTACGCGCGCGACCGCGACTCACGCGCGAGCATTTTGTGATATTTTCTGTAATTTATCCGCTTTGTATGTTTTCCCCACGTTTGTATGTATCATACGTGTGTGCTTTAAAACAATATAACTGTTTTCACCGATAAATCGGGTCTTGAACTCATTTCACGACCCAACTATCACACAAGTCAGATCAGGCTAAGTGATTTATTATTACCTAAACTTAATTATTTATCATAGTGACTGGACATTATGAATATTGCTACGCGATGCTCGGGCAATTTCTTTCTTACCAAATATCTAAGTTAAAAACCCTATAATCAAATTTAGAAACCTTTAAATCATAAATCGCTTCGCTCGCGCAACATCAAATTTTAATATAAGTACTTATGGCCGTGCCCCCACCAAAACTTGTTTTTTCCCAACTTTTTTGCAGCTTTCTACTCCTTATTTAATGTATATAAAAATAAGGAAGACATTACAAGAATCTTTGAAGTTTTATCTTTAAAATCATTTGTAAATACAAATGATCTATTTTATATTTACGAATACAGGCTTTTAAAAGTAAAATACGTCGATAAAAATGTATTTTATGCAACTCCTCCGTAAGTAATCCTTATCTTAATTTTTGGCTTTGACTAATCGATAGAAAATTTGAAATACGTAAAATTGGTCAAAAAATATTTGTATTGGTCCATTATTGATTATTTCTGACAATAATTCATGATTTGCTTACTTTTTTTCGTGCCGTGCAAGATAGTAGGGAAATTCATGCTCAAGGTACTTTGCATACATTTACATACTTTGGTTACATACAGAACCATAATAAATATGGTCGATGCATGATTATGTATAACTTGTTGACATTGAAATAATGACATAATTGAATTGACTAAATAATTAAGATCATTTAGGTATTTGAAGTTATATTCTATGATATTTGCATGCTAATTGTATAGTTAAGTAGGATAATGCACCATCTCTATTAATATCACATGTACTGTACCCTACTTAATAGCAAATAAATATTTGAATTTGAATTTGAATTTGCTCGGGGAAGCGCCTTAAACTGGTTCTGCTTGATCGCGCGCCGCTGTATGATCGTAATAAAATAGATAGATAGATAGATATTTTTTATTGTACACCATACAAAGAAGTTATAATTTGTGTTTACAGAAAGATGCACAATTTAGGCGGTCTTATCGCTAGAAGCGATCTCTTAAAATATGTATTATTCTGCCCAATAGGTGATAGACATTAGTAATGTAATGTCACATTACATTGTTTATGAAGCCCGGGCAATAGGCTAGTTACCTGAGTCAAAAAAAGGTTATTCCATTTAGTCTGTCAGTTAGATTATCAAAAAATATTGGACCCATATTTTGTATTTGGTCAATCAAACTAAAAATGACAGAGATAAAGCGCATCAAAGTGAGCACGTGACGTCACGCCTTGCTAAAAAGTGTCGCAAGGCGTGACGTTACGCGGAACTTTAACGGGCTATATCTTCATCAGTTTTTGTTTGATTGAGAAAAGAGAAAATACGTGCCCAATATTTTCTGTTAATCCAACTGACGGACTAATTAGATTTTTTTAGGAAACTAGCCCATTGAATTATTTCACCAGTTTTTGTCAGTAAGTATAGGTAGTTATGACACGTTATGCTCTGCCAGTTTTTGACATTAATATCGTCTCATAATAGGCATGTTATTAAATGCCTAGGCATTATTTACTAGTGGTTTACGAATAATTGCGTCTTTTTAGGGTTCCGTAGCCAAATGGCAAAAAACGGAACCCTTATGGATTCGTCATGTCTGTCTGTCTGTCCGTCCGTATGTCACAGCCACTTTCCGAAACTATAAGAACTCTACTGTACTAACTTGGTAAGTAGATATATTCTGTGAACCGCATTAGAATTTCATACAAAAATAGAAAAAAACAATAAATATTGGAGGTTCCCCATACTTAGTACTCAAAAAAAATTTTTTTCCTCAAACCCATACGTGTGGGTCTTCAAATGATATTGAGGTTTCTAATATCATTTTTTTCTAAACTGAATAGTTTGCGCGAGAGACACTTCCAAAGTGGTAAAATGTGTATCCCTCCCCCTGTAACTTCTAAAATAAGAGAATGATAAAACAAAAAATATATATATGATGTACATTACCATGCAAACTCCTACCGAAAATTGGATTGAACGAGATCTAGTAAGTAGTTTTTTTTTACGTCATAAATCGTACACCGCAATTTACCTTTCGTAATTTTATTAATTTAATTTTGCAATAAAAATACCACATTTATGACTCGATTGTCGTGATGTTATATAGGTACCTACAGTTTTGTACGGAACCCTCGGTGCACAATCAGACTCGATCTTGGCCGGTTTTATTTTTTAATATTCCTATTTGAAATAAATTATGCGATTTTTTTGCGAATGTATTTGGCAATGAAAAGTGACAATAATTTATAAAATAAAAATATAAGTAACGGATTATATTTACAAAAAATATTGTACTAACTAGTTACTACTTGAACTTGGAATGAAAAAAACATCCTCGGTAAATGGACAATTCAACACAAAAATAATTTTTCAATTCGAATCGGTAGTTCTTGACATTATTATTACAATTTTATCCAGATCCGATTTGCCGGGATTGAGTAACGAACATCCATCAATCCAAACATTCGCACTAAGTCATGCTCATGGTTTAAGATAGATAGATAATCTTTGTTGCTCAACACACAAAAGAAAGAAAGTAACAAGAATAAATTTTATTAAAAAAAATAAAACCGACTTCAAAACACTGAAATGCTAAAAATAATCCTAACACTTAAATACCTAATCAGATACTTTTGGAGTCGGTGCCAGCCGATGAGAGATTCAATGCTTTTGTTTGCACCGACTCCAAAAGTAACTGATTAGGTACTTAAGTGTTAGGATTATTTTTAGCATTTCAGTGTTTTGAAGTAGGTTTTATTTTTTTAAATAAAATTTACTTATTTCATCTATTTTTAGTGATAAATCCTAATCTAACTGCTGAACACCGATTTCATCCCCTATTTTCCTACCCTTAGGGGTGATTTTTATTTTTCAAACTCTTATCATAGCATCTTTGAAGTATAAGCTATTCAATAAAACAAAAATCATCAAAATCGGCTCATATTTGTCGAAGATAGGTAACAAGAACCACAACCAAAATATTATCTGGGTATATATTTGTTGATTTTCTCAAAAAGTTCTAAATCAATTTCGATAAAATTTATATGGGACCTCCTCTGAAGTATGATCTACCAAACAAAAAAAGAATGATTAAAATCGATTCATAATTGGCGGAGTAATCGCGTAACAAACATACAAAAAAAAAAAACATACAGTCGAATTGAGAACCTCCTCCTTTTTTGAAGTCGGTTGAAAAGTACAGATTATCACAATTTAAGCGGTCTTATCAATATCAATAATTATAATGATATAATGATATTCATAATGCTCACTATGATTACTGTAACCTGATTAAAAGCATGTCTATTGTGCCTTGTATTGCTGGGCTTAACATTGTATGTGTATATCATATACCTAGGTAGGTAATAGTTTGAAAAATGAGAAACCTTTTGTAGAAATATTTATTTATTTATATAATATTAGCTTTTATCATTAAGTCCTCCTGTTGTACACTTTAATGTTTGTGCAATAAAGTTTTAAGTAAATGAAATAGGTAAATAGAATTGTCTGTCCTTGATTAAGAACAATTAAAAATGACGGCCTTAAATGAGTGCGAACCCAAACATAATGTGCCTTCGTATGTTTGTCTGCAACGGCTCACCTAACCGATTCCTATAGGACTTTCACCGCTTCACGTGTAGTGCAGTTAAAAAGCATGTTTTAAATTTTACTATACATCAGAAAAACGCGGGCGAAGTCGCAGGCAAAAGTGTAGTTACAAATACGTAATGCACCTCTGCATGGAATTTAGGTAGTCACGGAAATAATCTTATATATAAAATTCTCGTGTCACAATGTTCGTTCCCGTACTCCTCCGAAACGGCTTGACCGATTCTCATGAAATTTTGTGAGCATATTGAGTAGGTCTGAGAATCGGCCAACATCTATTTTTCATACCCCTAAAGACCACGCAGACGAAGTCGCGGGCAACAGCTAGTTATTTATAATAACAAACTTTTCAAACGATAATAACTTTTATCTAACCCCAAACGAAGTAAATCTTGTAGGTACTCTGAAGATAGATAAACGGTAGGCATAATAATAAATGTTTGACATCACATAACGTTGCTCTGATCCTTTGGTACGTAGCCAAAGCACTAAAGAAATCAAAACCATAACACCCAGACCCGAGTAAGTATATAAGTTATTTTTCTACATTTACCGACTGGGAATCGAACCTGGAACCTCAGAGATAGCGATACCAAGTCCTTTATGTTCGCCTCTCGCCTTATTATAAATTATAATCACAAACATAACTCGCGTAATAACCATAACCTCAATGCTTGTGCACATCGAACCATCATTTGCTCCTTGCGGGATTCGAATCCGCGACCGCACAAAAACAACGTGATTTTGTTAGATTGAATACATTGTTATAACTTTACAACTGAGGAAACGTTTCTTGCCCTCATAATGACACAGAAACGGGTAAACAAAAAGATGATAGGTAGTAGGTGATTGCAATTTATGTAAGTTAGATAATAATAACGTACCTACCTACGAAATTATTTACGAAAAATTACTTGAATTGTTACATTATAACGCTACTCAACTACAGATGCCTTCTCCCGCTTCGCACACCGCGCCCGCACCTCGGCCATCGAGCGAGCCGTGACGTTATGCGGGAGAACATGAACAACTTCTGTTGGCGGGCGAGACGTGAGCAAAACGGCCGCGCGTCCGCCATTTTGTATCAAACAGCACACTCGTTATTATAACAAAGCTTTCTTACGTGACAGGATCCGATGGTATTCTAAAGAACTTGAGCGTTTCTTCGTAAGACGTGTTTGGACAGCCATCGACGAAGCACCTACAACGCGTCATGTTTTGGCGGCAATTTTAACGTGGAAATGAAGTGCGCAGGCGCGATCGACCTCCCCGCGCGGCGGCTCGGTCCGTACTGCTAGTCGCAGTCGCCTGCCGATATACGCTCGTGGCGCTCTGTGACATTTGCCGCGGTGAGGGTGGCAGGGGTTTGACGCGAGTACGTGTACGTCTGAAGGAAGTTGGTGTTGATTCTAAAGTAAAAATATTATTATTATTTTCACCTTCGCTTTGAAAATAAAAGAAAAATGCTATTATATGTAAAACATATAGTCAGAAGAAAGTTTATATTATTGTTTCTCCATCGCACTTAATTCTGGATAGAATTTGATACTTAATTTAGATTTTGAGATTGAATTGTTATAAATTGTAAAATAATCTAACTAAGGTTGTGCAAAAATTATCGATTACAGATTTTTTTTTTAATAATCATCGATTTCATTAATCGATAACTAATACCAATTTTTTTTTCAGACTATAAAAGACGCTAACGGTATCTGTGGGTTTTACGACGTCATCCCACTATTTCGACAAAAAATGTTTTGTAGAAGTTAACCTGTCAATAAACTGTTTTACTAGCATGAGTCACTGCATTGGTGACAGACAAAAATTTATTTTCTAATATTTTTTTCTTAAAAATATAATAGATAAAAATCTTGTTGGTAATATTTTGTAGTTGTGATTTTTGATATGTCAGGCGTAATACCTACTTTAATTACAAACAACTATCGTTAATTTCAAAAAATCTATTCATATATAATAATCAATTTTTAGGGTTCCGTAGCTAAATGGCAAAAAACGGAACCCTTATGGATTCGTCATGTCTGTCTGTCTGTCCGTATGTCACAGCCCCTTTTTTCCGAAACTGACAAATGTGTGTGGGGACACACATTTTACCCCCGCCCTGTAACTTCTAAATGATAAAACTACAAAAAAATATGATGTACATTACCATGCAAACTTCCACCGAAAATTGTTTTGATCGAGATCTAGTAAGTATTTTTTTTAATACGTCATACATCGTAAACCGGAATTTACACTATTAAAACATTGATCGAAGTTACAACGAACTATAAGAACATTTATATTATGTTACTTGCAGATATAGAACAATTCATGGGCGAGTCCGATTTGCACTTGGCCGCTTTTTTATTGCTTAGTAAAGAAAAATCAATCTTAAGTAATCGATTTTTATAAATGTCACATCCCTGTAGATTACTCTGAAAAATACAAGGTTTTTGGTAAGAACCATCTTTATTGCAAATTGCTATGTATTTCTTTATTTATGTAAAAAGAGATGTCAGCTGTATTATTTTGTTATTGTTTAATTAAGAAACAGAGAAATAAATTTAAATATTTTTTTATGATTATGTAGCGATTGGCCCCGGCTCCTATTCCTCTCGCTTTTTGCTTCTATTACGGCTTAACTTATAAATAATATATTTTGCTTTGTATGAAAATATTGTTTGTTTCCTAGAATAAAAATTGCTACAATAATTAATTAAACCTAGGTTATTAGGTGCCGTGTGGGGACGGCCGTATTAAATACACTTCCCCACCGCCAACAGGAGGCGTGTCGTAATAAGCGACTTATTCATGTAACACGAGACGGGCAGCAGCGTCTTTGTACGAAATCTTGTAAAAAACTGCGCTTGCCAACCCGCCTGCTACTCGTGGCGAGTATTGGCAATCCCCCCCAATGATAAGTCATTGGGGGAGGCCTTTGTTCAGCAGTGGACATCCTATGGCTGAAATGATGATTATGATTAAGTTATTAGGTTGCACCCATAGACATAATTATGACTATAGTTGCGCCAAATTTCTATAGTTCGCTGTTTTATGCATAAATAAATAATGTGTTGTTTATTTTTCATAATTATATATTTGCTTAAGAACATGGTATATAATAAATGTTATTATATACCATGCAAATATTTATTGATTTAATTTAGGTCACAATTTCAAAAATGAGAACTACAAAATTAGTTTTTGTTATCATGACCATAATCTTGTCTCAAAACCTGCATAAAACAGCTTCAGAGTGAACTAAAAGTTTGACGAGATTAGATACAAAATAGTTTGCCACTCCACTTGGACGTTCAAGCCGCGGAACTGTCAACGCGCAGAAACGTCCAGCAGATGCAGGTGTTCGTACTCGCGTCAGATCCTCCGATAAAAACGTATGTCAAAAGAAAATTATACGAGCTAGGTCAATACAATGTACCTGTCCGTGAAGCCATCGTTGACTGGTCGAGAATGCTTCGCTCTAAAGTTGTTTTTAAGTTAACCTCTGGGTCGAACAATATTTAAAGTTGTAAATATTTATGATTTTCTAGTTTGTGTATAAAAACGTGAAAGCTTGTTCTTAATACTAAGATAATAGTGTTACAATGAAAATCTGATTTTGTGCTTAAATTAATTCAGATTTCTACAGAAAATTTTATTAAATAAGTTAAAATTTTCAATGCAATGTAGCGTAGGTACCTACTTGTGAAGGTTTGCGTTGGCTTCTTTCATATCATAACACATTTACTATATATTTTACCAAAATAATTATAAATAAAACTTAAATAAGTAATTTAGTTTATCTGTTATCTATATAAGTAGTCGCCATAGTACAAACTTTGCTTTGTTTGGGGCTAGACAATTGGTGTGCTTGTATAATATTTATTTTATTTATAATTTTAGAACCAGAGAGAAACACTCTTTTTGGACTAAAATAGAAATATAATCAAGACATCAAGTTAAGACGTCAGACTGTCAAGTATATTGTGCTATAATTATATCAATTCTATTAATTATTTCATTCATAACTTAACGGCATTATTAAGTCGTATTTAGAGTTGTAAAGTGTCCGTCACGTTATAAATGTCTGACCAATATGACCGAGCAAATTGGACATTTTCTCAATGTGACCGGACATTTTGGACATTTATTGTCACTAACGTCACAATCAATTCTATCGACAAACTATGAAAAAAAAATATGTCACAAATTAGTGCATTATTATAAGAAAGACAGGCTTTAGTAGTGATGATCTATAACGAAATGAAATTTCTAAAATTTATTTATATTTCTGCACGAACAAGCTAAAAAGCGTTACGCGCAAGTTTTTGTTTTTGTTCAATCCAGATCAAATTACATGTTTTATTGTATGTTTTTATTGTCAAATACATAACATTTAAGACTTACTTTAGAGGAATTCTTCTTTTTTTTTTAGTTTATACTAAAAAAAATATGTGACCATCGTGACAATAAATGTCCAATAGGACCGAGCATTTATCATAAATGACGGACGCTTATAGCATATGACCGTCAATTTACAACTCTAGTCGTATTGTAAGAAAATATTCTTGCAACTGTGTGGTGGTAGTGACAAACTCGAAGCAGAGAGAAAAGAAGTAGGTAAGGTTATCAGTGGCTACAATTTAAACTAGGAACACAACGTAAAGTATTGGTTGACGTCATAGATAATAATTATGTTAAAGAGAGCATCAGTCACTAATGTGGATTTAAGAAGTGCCTTATTCCTTTATCATTTTTTATTAAATAAAAACTAGCTGTGGTTCGCGACTTCATTCGCATGATCTTTAGTTTATTCGTAAAGGATTTTCTGCGCAACTTTCTTAATTTTTTCTTTGCGAACCTTCTTTAAAACTGCGTATGGTTTTAGAAACAGCTCACGAATGTTTTCGTACAAATCATCTCTCCACTGGCCATCCACATTAGATCGTGTTCTTTTATAACACCGGACATTGGCAGAATCACCACTCTGAATTACAGAGCGGGATTGGATCCAAAAAAAAAGTACAACTGTACAAAGTAAACTGACAGTATAATAACCACAACAAAAAAAGAATTAGCAAAATAGTTCCCACGTGATGCGATGACCAAGGGAGATTCATTTTTATATTTATAGATTTTTATATTTAAGTATACCTCTAGATTACTATACGAGTAGTACTTACTTACTACCTACTTATCTGTCCTAAAAATCTAATTCACAAACCAACCAATTCAGCAATCACCCGCCCAACCCTTCGCGTGCCGCCGGGGTACAGTTAGCGAACAAGGGGTGTCACCCCCACCCCCCTCCCCCCCAATGCGCCCGCTCGGAGGGGCGAGCGAAAATAGCTAGCCTCACTCACTGCCAAGGTCAATCGATCGGGCCTTCTTTACATTACACATGTACGATTTTTATAGTCAGCGGCGGTCGATACTGGGACTTGTGGATTATAGAAGGTACTACTTATTTTAATCTGTTGCTTTGATTTTATGTATGTTGTTACGGGTAGTTTTGTTGCCTGAATTTTGAAGCCTACTTCAAACTCTAGGTACGTTTTGTTAGCAGATTTCTGAATTATTAGACCCGTTGCGTACTAACCTACGCGCAGGTCTATTATTATACAGGATCCTTCTAAATTAGCTACATTCCTTTTAATGGGGGTATCTATATGACTGACTTAAACTGTGTTCAAATAATGTGCATTGTAACGCTATTAAAATATTTAATAAGTTGCCAATTAGGTATATTACGGGCATTGCCAGTAAATAAGTTTAAATTGACATTACGTTTATGCCATAATTTTATGCAATTCTATTTGTATCAGGTAAGAATTTTAAGAACTCTGCAACACCTTCCCCTTTCTTTAATGGTTGTCCTCTACCCAAAGGTTGTCTGGAAGAGATCGCTATTAGCGATAAGACCGCCTAAATTGTACATCTTTCTGTAAAAATCATGTGTATTTTACTTGTATGGTGTGCAATAAAGAGTATCTATCTATCTATCTATCTATTAAATAACTGGCTTTTCCAACAATGCTTTTACTCAATTAATGAATTTAAAGAAACTAAAATAAAATACATTTCATATTAGAATATTGACTTTGTGACGACTAAAGAGACCAATTAATTTACTTTGACATTATATAATACTAAATAATTTCAAATACAAAACAAAATTGAATTTAAATTGTTAAAATTAAGTAGGTAATTACATTTTTTATTTGTATTTCAACGCCCAAAGTGGCAGAATATGTAGAATATATCTAGCTTTAAGACCTTAATAATGTAACCATATTCTATAAAATAAATGATTTGATTTGATTTTGATTTGAGTTGAATACTTTTACAAATTGAATACTTTTACAAATTTTAAGCCAAAAATTCAGGCTAGTTACGGAGATAATCAAGGAAACAACATCATTTCTTATGAACACACAACACCCTGCTCCAGCTGATCTCACTACTACATAATTTCCGTTTAACAATGTATTTGATGTGATCTGACTGGTTAAACGCTCTAAAGATTTGTCAATAAAGGTCTTTAATATTGGTTCTTTGACTGCGCAAGAGGAAGCTTGAAGGGTGGTAAAAAAGAGAACCACACACCACATATTATGTTATCAGCCGTTAAGTGTTATTTGTCATTAAAGTCTTTAATGGCAACTAACTAAATTAAATTTCTTTTTATGTGTGCTGAACTGCTGACTTATCTATCTATCTAAATTTCTAATGGCTTGGCACTTGAGGTGATTTTAGGGTCATCTTTGATAACAAAGATGACCCTAATCAGCATTCACAGTTCTTATTTACTCGCTGCACAAAGTATAACTGATTAGTTTAGATAAGTCCCGGAGACGTATTTTTGAAGCATTAGAAATGTAGTAGTGTGTGTTGCTATTAAATTGAAATCTTGTAACTATTTTTGTTTCACGCAGAAAATACTATAAAGCATAAAGCAAAAACTCATTAATGAACGTAAATAAAAAGTTATTACTTATGTCAAATTTCTGTCAAACATATGTTTACTTGTCAATGTCATTCTTCCGTACTTTTTACTAGTAGAAAACGAAAAACGAGTGGGTTAGACCACTCGTTGCACAATTCACAGAATGAAGTTTCAAAAAATAGTGATTTTAGCATTGATTTAAAAAGTAAAGATACGGCTGACAGAACAATTCACTTTACATTTTCGCCATACATGACACACTAACGCCATCTATTAGACTCTAATGTCATCTGTTAAACCGCATCACAGATGTAACCTTGTCAGAGCGGCTTATAATTAAAGAAAAACTCAGTAAAAAAACTTTTCTTATTTTATTTAATATATTATTTAAAGAGTTATGATAGTAAATATGTATAACTTTTTCTTGCTTAAATAAAATACAACGCCATGTCTCATTTTGCCAAGGATCAGTAGAAAATCTACAGTTAAAAACGTAGTTATTTCTATACTACGTGATAAAACACGTTGGTTTGATTTAGATAAATCGAAACTTCAGATATTTTATTATCATAAAACATAATATTAGTATGACATCACCTAAAACTATGATAGTGCTCACAGTGTAGAACTAATGTACGCCGCTACAAAGTTATATCGGACATTCGTACGGTAAATATGGCGTCGCTTCGTATAATTGACAAGAACGATAAAAAAATATTAAAGTAATGTAAAAATTTATCAAATTTACAATTTACCGGTGAAATGTAATATTAGAATTATTTTTGATGAACTTTCTGTCGTAATTGACACAATTCTTAGAAGAACATCCAGACATAATATTTTTTCTTAGGACACCGGCTCCCGATGACAGCCGACCACTGACTACGTCACTTCGGCCCTAGGTAGGGTCAGAGTAGGGCCCGGTTATAGGCAACAGCCTGACGTGTGGTCCGCCCTGTCCTTACGAAGTAATATATAAGTCAATGGATTTTAGGATTTTGCATGCGAACCTTGTGATTTCTTGTTCGGATTGGAATTAGCATGATTCAAAAATACGTCTCCTGGTCTGTACCCTGTAGTCTCTGACAGTTATTATGACCATAAATTATGTAGCCACTAAATAATCTAGGTTTTAGATTTCAAATCCTCATGATTAGCCAAATTTTTCAAAACAATACGGAATGCCAAAATGTATATTTATTCTGTACAAGTTACTTGACATGGACTCTGATTGTACGGTGACAGGAAGGGTGATATAGACCGAGGGGCGCCATGAGAGGGTTATTACGCCCTCATTACCCACTCGCTTCGTAAACACTCCATATTCAAGTTGAATATCGCCATTCGTCATATTTTCATAGCCTAATTAATGATGTAAGATCTCAGCTAATTTCTTGCTTCTTTGTCATGGTTTAGGATGAGATCATGGCATTAAAATTTCTACAATATCGTTGCCTGGTGTAGTTAATGCCAAATAGTAACGAGTCTGTCTTTATTGTGCGTTTTAACAAAGAAATAAATCAATGACGAGCTAAAACACTTTGATGTTTACTTTTTTTTGTAATCTCATCAAAATCTGCTCGTACTTTTGAGGAATGGTCATGATGTAGGAAAAAACTGATTTCTCATACTAATAATATCACGTGACGTGAGCAAGAGGTTACTTTAAAGAACATGTTTTTCATTTTGCATGTTAGTCCGATTCAAAATTTTATTGTATATGAGCAGCAGAATCAGTCCTTGAGGCTTAGCGTATTTAGCGTTATAGGTTGCATAGATTTTAGTTGACCTATTATACCTAATACACATGTCTTGTTTTGTAAGTACTAGTGATTTCTTTGTATGTAGCAAAGTATGTAGGTACCAGGAAGCCTACTACGAAAAACGAAATACGATGTTTCGGACGAAACGAAAGACAAACGATCCGCAAACGAAGGCTTACTAACTACGTAACACTTTTGGATGTCGATGTTTTAATCGGATGCGACAAATTTTCGGAACGACTTCGTGAATGAATGAATAAAATGTTATTTTTCGTATTATTACAAAAAATCCGAAGCGAAAAAACGATTATCGTATTGACGGATTTCGTTTTTCGTAGTAGACCTGCAGATCCCTTATTAAAGTACTTACCAAGTGTTTTAAATAATGAAATGATATGCGAAAACCAACATGACGAATTAAGAATATCCTTTATTCTATTGAAGACGGTTAGATATATGTTAATAAATAAGCAATGAAAAATATTCCAACTATTGCTATGACGTTTTAGTAAACAGAAAGAGACTGCTTACAAGCCTAATTGAAGGATACAAATCGATACAGGACAAGCAAATCAGCTGATTGGTTGCTGTCCGGATCAGTCGCACGACCGGTCGACGTGGCCGCTGAGTCGATAAACTAGTCTTCAGACCGATCGGAAGATGTGCCGAGCACCACTGCGCAGGTCACAGTATCGACTGTAGATGAAGTTTCACCTTAAGCTAAAATGTACTCTAACAGTTACTAAATAGGGTACAATTTTATTTAGTTGGTGTTCAATGTAATTTCGTTCGCGACAAAGTAATTTTAGTGTTCCTTAATACGCAATTTTAGGTTTTATCGCTTGGTGATAAGAGCTATAAGATTTTGTTGTAAGTCAAACGTGTCATGTTGGTAAAATAGGTTCAGTAGGTAGGTAGGCAATTAATATCATCTTGTAACAAACGTAATCTCCCTTCGGGTATCTCCTAAGAGTTTTATAATACACTCACCCATTACGGCGGGTGTCGCGTTTGCGTTGTAGGTATAATAATTATGTGTAATGAATGAATGAATGAATGAGACAGTAATTTTTCACGCCTCTCATTATGAAATGACATTGATGACAGCAAGTGTATCCAACACTGAATTTTAGGTAATTAATTAACTTAATAACAGGCTTATTAAGTGAGAACTCTTAGGATCATCAGATACGCGAGTCATAATATGAGTAAGTACCTTATCTACCAATTGTATATCAAATCAAATCATTTATTATACAACACAGTATCGATGTTACCTATAGTAAAGGTATGAGGTCATAGTATTCAGCCTGGTTACAAGCGTGCAAATCTTAATTACTAGGTTATAAATATTGAATCAATAATTTATGCATTGCAACATTACACACTACGTTATAAAGACAAGAAAGCAGATTTGAACAGAGACTGCAACATTATCAACTACCCTTTATATTCCATGTATTATTAAACATTTTAAAAGCATCTCATTCAACCATTTCTTTAGACTATTTTTAAATTTATTTTAATTTAACAGTTTTAAATATGTTGCTAACAATTATGTTTATTAGATTGAGACTATTAATACGAGATAAAACATCGCATGACATGTAACTCTTAATGACTGTTTGACTAAGTCTGGTCCCACTGTCGAAGTGTCAGGAGATAAGATAACAATACGGTAATCAAATGAAGTCATCAACATTATTATGCAAGGTAAATTGCACATGTGCACAACAATTTATTATTAATCACATTTGAGAAATAACAATTTACGGACATATTATACCGCAAGCAAGAGATTTTGTATGAAATTTTGAATTGTTGTAGGTACAGTTCAGTCTTTACCATAAGGGCACACGGGGCCTGTGCCCAGGGCCCCAGCCTTACGGGGGCCCCAAAGCATTAAAACATGTTTGTAAACTAAGAAACACTTCTAACTGAAAAGAAAGAAAAGAGTCAAAGCTTAGAAAAAAGAAGATATTTTTTTTAACTATACTTCTAACAGAGATATGAAATATTTTTTTGGAAGTCATAAATTCATACCAACAGTATTTCATATTTACTTGGCAATAGGGCCCCCAAATTCTTGTGTGCCGCAGGGCCCCGGGATATGTTAAGACGGCCCTGTGTAGGTAGTTGTATATCTGTTTCGGTCTCAACACATATAAGCTGCTGTTAACCTCTCCAGCCAGTTCCATAGACTGCTGGATGAAATGGCTCAGGCAACAACGGATCCGGTCCATCGAAAGTGGTAATTAACGGACTTCATAATTTGATTAGCTTCTTGCCGCGACTTCGACTGCGTAGATAAACGTACGTAGACGTATCCCACGGGAACACAAAAAAGGGAAAACAATTACTAAATAAATTACATTTATGACAACTTTATATGGACTAAAATAAAAAAACACACTTTGTTTGGTGTAGCTCCTTTGTTAACATATTTATATAAATCTGAATGAACAATCTGAGGAGACATGTTATGGCCGCCTAAGGGCCTATAATGTTATTATTGACGTTCATAAGTGGCAATTTTGTCCTGAATTGAATAAATGATTTTTGACTTTGACTTTGACTTTGACTTTATACTTTGACTTTGACTTGAGTATGGAGCAGGGTAAGAAGAATAAACGTAAAAGAGGTGTTTTTGCACAAGTTTTCTGGCGAAAATACTGAATATAGGATGTAGAAATTAATATATCATTTAGGTAACTTATATGTTGAAGTTTTTCCTGTTATATCTAAATACTAGTTATTCTTTCTTAAAAACACTAAATAATATTTCAAAGTACCGCAAATATCGCAAACTTGTACACATTGATATTTTAAACGACGTTTTGAGTAGCTTCAAAGTTGGTTTAATTATTTATAACATTTGTGCCTTTAGGATTAAGTTTTTTTGTTTTCAAAGTCAACCAATTAAGAATTATAAGGATTTTTAATGAATTTTACTTTTAGCGCCTACTTTCCATGAGCGGATATTTTGCTCGCAATGATAATCTATTTGCACAGGAGCGCAACGGATGGATGTTTAGTCTGAGAGAAGCATTTGTATTATCTTAGGCACGTAATAGAAGTCGCATTAGTCGACGCTTTATGCTCAATTTGAAAAATTATAATGGTTAAACACTATTCCTTCAGTCTTTATCTGCAACATAAGATATGTAGCTGCGTGACCGATCTTTTTATCTTCTTGAAAATAATTTATATCATATATTAAAAAACTTTAATAACACTTTGATCCTTGTATTAGATTCGTCAAAATAAATGCACCCCGAGGGATGAATAATAGCCATTGCGAGCAGTTCCACTATCCACTTCTGGGTCCATCATCAGATAAGGACGATAGTATGAAGTAGTTATGATAATGTCATCCAACGGTCAATTCTTTACAAAAAATCAATATGCCAGTTAAAATTGTTTAAGAACGTCTTTTAAGATGTAGATAGAAGATTAAATAGTTAGTTACAAGTGAAGGTATGTTACAAATATTATACCTACTTGAATGTTAAATCCTAGTTTTAATGATAAGATGACTGGAGCAAAGATGACGTTTAGTGTTAAACTCTTTAAGAAACTCAACACCAAATATCATCATCGAAATGGCAGCATAATAATAATATGAAGCAATCTTCCGAAACAGTATTTACATCCGTAACTCATGGCGGACAAACAAGACGATAAATAAGATGTATAGCATCGCGCACCCGAGAATCATATTATGGCGCTCCTTGGATAATATTTATAACGATGGTGTGGTGTTTCGATGCCAAAGAATAAATTATAACGTGCAAAATATCATACAAGAAAACCGAAATGAATGTTATCACAAGTCACAAAGGTTTAATGACGTTGAGGCGTTGTATCTGACTAAAAAGGCATACTAAGTACTTATCTAAAAAGCAAATGAGAATAGAAACATAATGAAAACAATTGTTTTGCAATATGAATATAATATCCAATGAATGTTTTGATGTAGACAGTTCGACATCGCCTTGAACGAGATTGTGGTCAAAAGCAAGCCCTTTCAATAAAAACAAAACAGCAAACAAACAAAAAGATTTTAAAAATCGAATTGACCAAACCAAAGCAAACCAAAAAGTGGATAGCGCATTATTCTAAACGTAAAACTTTTCGCATTTAAAGTAGTATCAGTATAGTAGGATACTGTATGTAATAACATGTCTGGATGTAGGATTTATCACATTATGCGAAACATCTCCCCGTCCCGAGGCAGGCCAGCTATAAATTACGGCTGAAATTAATTTAGCAGCCGCAGCCGCAATCATGCAAGACGAATAAGGGTATCCTGAATTTACAAAATCACTTCTTAGGCGCGCAAGGATTGAACACCAACGTAAAAGTTTAGTTAAGTAACGAAAGTGTGACTAATTTTTTGATGGGTGTGAGAAATACTGTATGTTGCTGCACAAATATGAATTGGATAGGTCGCTGTTTACTATTATTTAAACAATTTAATTGCGGAGCACAAATTTATTATAGCACTTAAATTGCGAGAGAGAGAAAGCAAAAGTAAAGTTGCTAAGTGCAAAAAATCATTATTTTGATTAAATGTTGCCAACAATGGGTAACCGATTGGTATTAAACATTGTTATCATTTATATTAAACGGTCGGTCTCTTGATTTAAATATGTTGTCAAATAAAACGTTTTTGCTCAATATATCACTAGGTATACTTATTGTCGGAGGAGTTTTTTCATTCTTCTCTGTTTCATGCCATCTCCTGAACCTGCGAGACGACACCCAACTTTACCGTTACTTGGTCCGTGTATGACCTTTTAAGTTTCTTCTCTATCTTTTTCCTTCTACGTTTCCCTCAATGATTATTTTTATTTAAGATCATCAAATTAACATTTTATAAGGAGCTAATGTATGTGCTCTGTTTACTTCGTCACCAATGTTGCTAATGTTAATTATGAAATAAACGATGGGTGTGGCACAATAGTCCAAGAGTCTACTTTAGAAACGGGCATGACGCAAACAGTCACCGGAGTGACATTCCCTAGCCCTGAACCTGTCAGCTCACGTCACGCCCTCTCTCGGAATCGTAAAAATAGCGGTGTCGTTGTCTGCCAGCTGCAGAACAATATGTCATCGGCACAAGCGGTAATCACCTGCGAATGGTGGCGTGAGGCAACTGCTGCTTTGGTATCAAAATTTTCCTCGCATTATAAAACATTTCGTTTAGAATTTTTGCTGGAAGTTTTGGCTATCCAAAAACTGGTGTACTTCAGGGGTCGAGGTAAGCTGTAATCAGAGTTAATTGATTATGATGATTTAAGATGAAAACATCTTTAAGCGACACCAATATCGTGCTAAGATGTAAATGTCTAAATCATAGTAGGAACATAAGTACTGTAAGTACTCAATACTTTTTTTTTTAATTTTTATTCAGGAAATCAACGTTATAGTTTCTTAAAATATACAGCTAATTATAGATTTCCACAGATTAAATAAGAACGTAGTAATCCGGAGGTAGTGGAAGCAGTTGCTCCATAAAACTTAAAAAACATATAAAACTAAACTTTTAAAAGCAAAATAAAAATAATACTATTACCTAACAATATGCTCATCACGTTTCATGTGAGTGTGTGAGTATGTGTGTATGTTTTATTTTATTAATAATGCGCATTTACATGTTACCTTTTTAATATGTAATATACTTGTTAAATATTTTTATAGATCGTATCAGGAGGCACTTAAAAAGATTTATACTGACTAGTATAGGTATATACCTATAAATAGCCTATTTTATTACAAATGCATTAACAAATTTGTTAATGCATTTGTAATAAAATAGGCTATACACTCATTAGGAATAGTTTACAATTCAAAAACAATGTATAAGTTTGTAATTTTAACCCGTAATTGGGCACAGATCAACCTAAATGACTGACTGATTCAAGTTTTATGCAAATGGTGAATATTTATTTAAAACAGTAAATCAAAATTATAGGTATTAATTTAATTAACGGTAATGAATAGTCATGTCAAATACGTGGTAGCACAAAAAAGATAAAAGTTCTTTCTGGTAGCCTAATTAGTGGGTATACCTACCTCATTATACTTCATCAAACATACATAAAACAGCAGTCCAAAATTACAAGTTGATTAGAAACAAAAAGTGACGAGCGGTCGAGACCTAAGGGCTGGCGGGTTGCCAGCCGCGGTGACGTCAGACCGTGGTAATGTTGCCAACGGGCAACTAAATTTAATGGAACATTGTTTGAAGGAACACGACGAGCCGTCGCGATGGCTGTCAACAGCAGGGCTGATTCATTTCTACATGCTACCATTTACAATGTATGATAATCTAGCTTTATTAAAGACAAGCATTTGCCCGCGGTCCCGCTCGTGTCGGGTAAAGTTTGTTAGAAAAAGATTCCGACGAATTGAGAACCTCCTCCTTTTTTGAAGTCGGTTAAAAAGGCTTTATCGCACATATTTTATGAGCCATAATAATAAATATTGGACAACATCACATACATTGCTCGGATCCTATGGTAAGTAGCTTAAACACTTGCAGAAATCAGAAAAAACTACGGTATCACAACACTCAAATCGAAAACCCGAGACCTCAGAGATAGCAACCACCAAGTCCGGCGTACTCGCCTCTCGACTACGGAGGTCTTCAAACTTCTTTAAATTAATATCCACTCATATCCACTAAGTAGATAGCATACCAACTGTCAAGGTTTTGTAAGAAATTGAAATCCTCGTGTAATGAATATGAGTTACCCGATTTTTTTGGAGGGTCTCAGGGGCGTGCATTGGTTTCAGATGGGGGTAGGCTGTGAGTGAAAATTGAGTAAGTTTGCGTGAAACAGTAGGCGATCTCGCAGCAGCCTAACATTGGTTAAATTGCTCAGTAACGATCTAAGTTGCGCGATTTAATAAGGAATAAGTACAGGTAGACGACAAACTAGTTACAATATATTTATTATTTATTGTTGAATACGTAATTAATAATTATGGTCAGCTGTTCTGTCGGTTTTTTATGAAGGTAGGCTCTGCATAATAGCCTATATGGGATGCACGCCCCTGGTCTCAGTACACAGATTTTTAAAAAATCCCAAAAAGTTTCAAAATTTTAGAGATGCATGTACAAAGATAATTGATAATGCAACTAGAATGCATTAAACGAATAATTTAATTTCAGAGGCAACTATTTTCTGCAAAGTTACTAAAAAACAAATATATTACCCAATACAATTATTACAATATTTTACGAGTAGGGTAATAATAATTCTGATTTCGCACATACCCAATACAATTATTACAATATTTTAAGAGTAGGGTAATAATTTCGCACATCCTGATTCGATTATTTATAATAACAAAAAGTAGGAAGTAGATATAGGGAAAATACGCAATTGATATCTCATTGTGAATTAAATAGCTATCTATAAAAAGACGTTATAGAGGACCTAAAGATGAAAGGAATAATCTTCAATATCGCGCACCCCAAATAAAGAGGACTTAGCTGAAAATCTGGAATCCGGAGCAGGACACCAAATGCCAAGATTACTTTCCTCTAAAGGCCCGAAAATTGAGAGGCCGTTAACAATAAGTTTTTCGCAATGTTGATTTTATTTGGTAATGGAATACTAGCTTTGCTGTTAATGATGGACAAGATTTAATTTATTTCTCTGTTGTAATGGAATTGTGGAAGTTACTTAGAGCAGGCGAGGAAGAGGGAGGGAAGCACGATTATGCAAATTTCAGCCTTAATTTCATGCTCTCGCTCCGGCGGCCGTCTACTCAGGATATATTCTACACTAAATTAGGATAAAGAGATTAGATAACGTTATCCAGCAAAAAGCCGAATTAACTGAGGCATTAATTCACAATTTAATTGAGCCACTGAAAGTTGTGGATAATAAAACGGCGGTAAACATTACGGCCGAGTTTGAACCCTTTCTGGGCATAATTTAGCGGGTGTCGTGCAGGGAACATTATTTGGGCCCGAAATATTTCTGACTTCAAAAGAGTTTCTACGAACTTCGGTTCTGACAGCAAGATATTAACGTTGGTATTCTCGGCACATCCGAATATATTTATATATAAATGGGCGGGGAAAACAGAGTCGTTTGAGGTGAATGGTGGGCCGCGGGATGTTCATATTGTAAACACATTATCTGGTTATTTTTTAAATAACTGACATTTTTGACATTAAATAACTGGCTTTTTTCAACAATGCTTTTACTCAATTAATGAATTTAAAGAAACTAAAATAAAATACATTTCATATTAGAATACTTATTGACTTTGTGACGACTAAAGAGACCAATTAATTTACTTTGACATTATATAATACTAAATAATTTCAAATACAAAACAAAATTGAATTGAAATTGTTGAAATTAAGTAGGTAATTACATTTTGTTATTTGTATTTCAACGCCCAAAGTGGCAGAATATGTAGAATATATCTAGCTTTAAGACCTTAATAGTGTAACCATATTCTATGAAATAAATGATTTGATTTGATTTGATAAATCTAGTATAAAATTGAATAGAACGATTTAGGAAATCCTATACAAAAACATCATTACGGAAAAGCTTGTTAGTATTGTTACCTACTTAAATGTTTGATAATTTGGTATTTGACAGTCACCTCAACATTATTAACATAATCGAGCAACAATTACAGTAATTAGGGATGACTGGATGATAAGAAACCGAGCATGGAAGAGGAAAATACGCCGACCCCAAATGACATGGGCAGGTGAATGATTAATTGTATATATTAACACGTTTCATTATTTAAGCGTAGGTACTCGAGTAGACAACATCTGAATATTGGCCGAGGTACATAAAATAAGTAACATTGACCTACCAGCCCTAAAAATGGCGCGATGTTGTGATGTCTAGAGCGGAGGCGACGCCAGCGCCGCCCTGTCTGCAGCGCGCGGCAACACGGCGCGCGCGCAGCACGCGGCGTGTGGGTGAAAAACGATCGTTAAATAGCAGCAAATAAATCTTCAAGCGAACGCTGAAGATTATTTCAGCCTACGCTAAACAGCTGAGTGTGCATTCCTTAATCTGCGTTATTAAGACAAAGGTACATCGCAGGTCGCTTACACAAAGAAACGTTATTGATCCAGATTAAAAACGTTTTTTACGTTCCTGTTCTGCCACATTATGACATTCATTCAATTGGTAAAGTATTGTACTGAGTGTCTGATAAAATAGTATTAAACCTGATCCCTATGAATTATAAAAAAATGTCTAGCTTTAGTAACTAAGTAGTTAGATTAGACTTGCCGATAAGAATGACAAAGCTAGACCATCCTGTTTATGATCTCATACTCGACGAATCACATTAATAACGTTGGTTGCTAACCAACAACAAATTAAATTATTGGAATAAATTCAAAACGAAAACGATATCTCATAACAGAAAATAAGACAAATGTGTTGGCCAAATAAAATACAAGCCTGCCCAAATCTACAGACCTAGTGAGACTGACTTGTTATTAGCGATCTTAAATAAATTGAAATTGGGTGTAAATTGGTTTGGGAGGAAGGAGGAGATGATGCAAGAGCCGATTATACTCATGTCAGAGAGACGGGTCCTGACATAGAGCGTGCCAAGCCGTCCAACGCGGACGCTTCTACTCTAATTAGAAACGATCGGTCGGCAATGCAGTTGACAACTGGAATCTTTTCAAAATGTCTTTTTTCTGAAAATCTACACATGTTTCCTAGACATTACAACTTCATTAAAATCATTGTACTGGTTTATCATTTTATAACATCACAGGTTCAGCATTGAACCAACTTAATAATAAAGCAACACAGTTAATTCTAGCTATGTTATTGAACAGTGCATTGACAGTTTTATTATTGTTTAACTGTTATATTTAGTAATGACTGTCAAAGATCTAGATGAAACGGGTATAATTGAAAACGAATGATGAACTAAATGCATGATTCCTGTTCCGTTCGGAGCAGCTGTGTCTTTGCACTTTCTGACGCGAACAAAAGATCTTGACAAATTATCCCCAAAAATAACTACGGCATTAGTGCATTGACGCACGTGTTTTGCCTCTGAATAACTGGTTTACGCTTTTCAGTTTCATAATCTGGACAAATGTCAGTGATCCCGCGCACGGAGCCAAGTGTAATGTTTCTTGAGCGCGGCTAGATTGGTAGTGTCACAAAATAAACAGATGCGGCAGGGATTTTTCATGGTTATTGTGGCGGTGAGAAATGATGATGAGCGGTGGTAGCACAGTGGTCGGAGTCTTGCATCACATGAGTTGTAAGGTCGAATCCCAGTACGTATTTCAGGATTTTAAGTACGAATTTCTACCAGTTGCTCGGTGGTAGCGGAATGCATCTTTAGGACACCTGCACATTCACATAATGCTGAATTACATATATGTACATGGTAACATGGTCCAAATTCATTTGATTCTCCTGTCTAAAGGATATAGAAGTATAAGTTATCCCGTCCCTAATTTAATTAGGACAAAGCGCTAGAAAAAGTAAATAAATAATATAAAAAAATAAATACTGGACAACATCACATACATTGCTCTGATCCTATGTTAAGTAGCTTCAGCACTTGTGTTACAGAAATCAGAAACAACGACGGCATTCCAACACCCAGATCCGAGACAATATAGAAAAGTTATTTTTCTACATTGACCGACTGGCAATCGAACCCGGAACCTTAGAGATGTTATAGCGACACCAAGTCCGGTATGCTCGCCTCTCGGCTACGGAGGTCGTCGAGAAGGAACGGTAGTGGAAATAAATCTTTAAAATAAAATGGTAGTGCACAAATTTTTGCACAGCTTAGGGTTTGGGATATCAGCTAGTAGGTCGTTAGTATTTTCGCGGCTTTGTCGACTTAGAATTACGTTCGTTTCTCTTTGGTGCGGGCTCCCAAAGAAACAACAAGGAATTGGGAAAATTCGTGCATACATAGTGTTGAATAATGGACTAAAGATTAATAGAGGTATTATGTTTGCAATAGTGAGGAGTGGTCTTTCTGTACTTTTCTATTGAATGGATTGGCGGTGTCGCGGTGTCAGATTGTGATCTCTTGGCAGGACCCGCTCGGATTAATCCCGCCTAACTTCACACAACATTAAATCCTCGTGTTTGGCTTCTGCTCGCTCCAAAATATCTGTTTTTGCCGCTACATTAACATGTCGCAGCGGGAATCTTGCCGGTCGACCGCCAAATTACGACAAAATTGTTCTTAACATTTAAAATTAAGATGACGTTAATTTTCAGCTAAGTTAGACTGATTTTCTGGCATAAATTGATGGGGTTTAAAAGAAGAGGATGAAAGAATCATAAGTAAGGGGAGCATTAGTATTGAGACACAAAAATAGCGCAGATTAATACCTAAGTTCGAAGGTGCTGATCTCATCCGAGTCAAACGATTTATCCGTCGCCTTTAGAAGTTGTTTTTGCAGCGCCATTAGTTATTGTCTGAGGCAGTTTATTACACGTTGCCGGTTATGCATTTTCTTGGCTTTTTATTATACTTTTACGAGCGACCTCTGGGAGTGCACCGGTGCACTGCACTAATTTATGAAGCGCAGATGAGCCCGAATGCTCTTTAAAAAGACCATTTAATGTTTGTAGAAATTTACCGAGTCTATTTTATAGCTCGTAAATTAAATCAAACTCATCAAACTGGCAGTAAAACTACAATCTTTTCGGGAACACTAAAAGCGGACGTATCTGCATCATAAATTACACTGTTTATGTTGATGACACGCCGCATAACTGCAATAAAAATAACGCGTACACTTTAAAAATGCTTCGCTACATTTAGGCTTACAGAACTTTATTATTATTACGTATTGAGAGCATTCTTGTAGTTCACATGCTTGTTAAATAATGTTTACAAACTCATAAAAGGGAAATATAGTTGTATAATAAAGTTCCCAGAATAACAGATATCATTATATTTCTCTCTTCTCCTAGTACAATAAATTATCCGTAACAATTGTATTCCAAACTATCATACAGTGACCTTCAATTTATTTTGATAATGTTTTTCTACAACTCCAAGCTCGCGCCAAAATCCCCAACCTTCTCCTTCTTTTTTTACAAAAAATATTATGCAATCAAAAAATCAGGTCTCTTTTTCTTTTTTTTAAATATCCATAAATTAATGCTATGACATTTTAAGTAATAACTTAGATCAATAATTAAATAAATAACAAAATTGTTTGTTTATTAATTATAACAATTATGACATTTGACCCGTTAACATCCAAGCGGTCTCATGAGACCGCATAACAATAGAATTTCCATGGTGCCTCGTTTACGTATGCTTGCAGTCTCTAACATTTAGAACTAAACATTTTACAATTCTGTATACATCTCCGGTTCTCCACGCTTTCCAAATGCTACTAACAAACACGACAAAGGTTACTTAGTTTTCATTATTTCGTCGTAATTACAATTAACATTTTATTTGCCTTCCAAAGTTGGCCCAGAGTGTTTTAAAATCCATGTACTGTTTCCAATTGCGCTATTTGTTTATGGGTGCTTTTATGGACATGCTACTAAAGCAGGATACATCTGTACTAACAACAACTCTTTTGGATTATAATTACCGTCATTAAGACCTCTATTAGACTACAGTCTACTTTACTGTCTAACATTTAAGGGGCAAATTCCTTCAAAGCGTTCGTAAGTGTGACTAATTGTAGGCAATTGTAAAACACGTTCGAAGTAGATGCGCGGTACCGCTCTACCGCAATGAAATTTAGTATAGTGGGCTTGCTGCACAATGTAATAATAGTGGTAACTGTAGTAAAAAAACTCGTATCCCTGTAGTAGGATCGGCCTAGTTAAATTTCTTTTAGTTCTTAATTTTTCGTTTTGAGAGTTTTTTTGCCAGTCGATGTAATCAGTATTTTCCTTTTGACACCTCTGTAAATTGAACTTAAATTAGATGCCATGTAACATAAACAGCGACGCCACTAAATGATACTTAAGTGCAATTTGGTAGAAAGGGGTATATTATAGCAGCCGACATAGCCGGTTCAGGGTTTTCTAAGTCGGCCACGGTGGATCTGTACAATTTATACTTGGTAAGTATTTGACAATACATAGGTACATGATGTGTCTAAAATTTTTATATATTTTTTTTATTTTTTATTCAGGAACACAAACAGTGAAATGTACAAACTTTGCTTAATCTCTAATATCATTTGTTTTGTTCTATTACATAACACAAATAATATGTGTCCACAACACTAGCCATAAAATATTCTAAATGCAAAACTACTTACATAGCAAGAATATTACCTTAATTTTCAAATTATATTTTAATAATCCGGCCAAGTGCGAGTCGAACTCGCGCACCGAGGGTTCTGCTGTACCAACTTACAGCTATGTAAATAATTTTTCTATAACGGAAATCGAATCTCGAAAAAATTTACCGATTCTCCGAAGTTTGCTAAAAATGTTTTTTTTTTAAGTAACAACAAATTTACGGTTTATGGACTTTTCACTTTACTTGTGCTATGAGACATTGCTTCTTGCCAAATTTCATGATCAAGAAATGATTAATCAAGAGGTAAACGGGAATCATGAAATTCTCTATTAATTTTGATTCCCTTAAGTATCGAAACATACGTTTTTTTTACGGCATAAACAGCCGTATCTTTTTTACGTTACCTTACAAGTTTGATTTTTTTATAGCTCTAAGAAACTTTAGACCTGAGATATCGTTTTCATTTTAACGCGATACCTCCACGCGTTCCCGAGATAAAGAGTCTTGACAGGCAGACAGACGGATAGACAGACAGACAGACTAATGGACGGACAACAAAGTGATCCTATAAGGGTTTCGTATTTTTCCTTTTGAGGTAAGGAACCGTATAAAAAATTATATACACAGGACAAGCCCATTGTATATACCTCAGTTGTGGCACAACTCCGTCTCCAATTTGTTTCGCGGCGTTCGTTAGCGGTGGCTATTTTTGTACCTTAACTATTATAATTAGTTTTACGAGCATCACTAAAACAATATTAGACTTAGTCGGTGGTGCAGGGCCATCAGAAGTCGTGATTCTTGTAATTTACCATTTGGATATTTGTAAATTACTGTTATGATGAGCAAACGTGCGTTCGTCAGTTTGTAACAAGTTTTAGATGGCACTCGATTTTGAATAGTGTTGATTGGTGCGTTAATTATTATGTATCTGATGATTGTTCGATAGTTATAACCCAAAAAATAAAACCTGGCAAAGAACGAACTAGCAATATATACTTAATGGCAGGCCGCTTCCAACCGACCAATCTGCGACATAGATTTTGATTATTATTCTTTTGTTGGATATTGCAATGCAATAAATGATTTAAATTTTTATTTATTTTAACCACCATCACTTTACACTATCATTACAGGAGAACCCCAATGCGATAGTATTATCCTTATTTACATTACATTTTTCTAACTATCATAAAAACTACTAAAGAAGATTTTAATCATTCGGATAGAAGTTAGGTTTTTGTAAAATTGCATTTAATAAATATACCGTCAATACAATAAAATAAAATAAAAATGTGTAAAAACGCAAGTTTACAACAATGCATCCAAAAAGCAATTATGAATTTAATTTAATTTTAATTTTGTAATAATTAATTGATTTTTATGCTCGTAATGTGATTTAATTGTAAATATTTACATGCCACCTTCAATGTGGCTTAAGGCCACATTGAAGGTGGCATGTAAATGTACAATTGTAATGTACAATTTTTAATGTAAATAAATGAATTTAAATTTGAATTTCGTCTGAGGGAGCTAAAGAAGACAGTTGAATAGGTACACCAACCGCATGCATGTACTTTTACCCTTACTATGACGACCTCCGTACCGTAGCCGAGAGGCGAGCATACCGGACTTGGTGTCGCTATCTCTGAGGTTCCGGGTTCGATTCCCGGTCGGGTCAATGTAGAAAAATAACTTTTCTATATTGTCTCGGGTCTGGGTGTTGTGGTACCGTCGTTGTTTCTGATTTCTGTAACACAAGTGCTTTGGCTACTTACCACAGGATCAGAGCAATGTATGTAAGGTTGTCTAAAAAATAAAATTAAAAAAAAGAACCCTTCTTTCCTTCTCTCATCTCGGTATCCACAAAGGGCTTGTTCGCAATTTTTTGCGCCAATAATCAAAAGAAAATTATTTCAAAATATGCGTAAAACGACGTCGTAAGTCAAGAGTCTAATGAGGAGTCTAATTGACTCAATACATGCGCTCATATTTCATCGATACACAAATACGGATACAAATGTACGGATATATTGTTTCGCTTTGAAGTCTTTGCTCTTAATTTAATGTATTTGAAATTATATCCAATAACGTAAGCGGGTAGACACTCGCTCCGTGCAATTTATTTCCAAATTAGTGTAAAAGTCGTGCTGATCTAGACTTAATATACATAAGTTTGAAGATCTAGTTGTGTGTTACAGAACTATCAAATTAGTTTCAATACAAGTGCTGTAATTACAACGTAATTAGTGTGATAAGTTTTGACTGGATTGACTGTTAACAAGTGCACCGACTGCGCCTACCGAAACCGGTCGTTGTCTATACTCGCCGGGCGATTCGCTAAACAATTATCGTCCTTATCTTCACAGTGCGTTGAGTGAGTGCGTCCGTATATCCTTTGTACTCTGCTGAACTCGGGAAAAAAGTGTTTACCTACATTGCAAAACTATTGGCTGTTTTGTAACTTTTATAACAATTACTCTGTGAAAAGTTAATCACAATGAACTGTTTAGCTTGCAATACAACAATTGCTCGTGGTGAATTACTTAACTGTAAGACCTGTAATGGTGTTTATCACTTCACTTGCCTCGGAATGACGCCGGCTTTCTTCGAGTCGCACCACAAGGAACTGAAAAGGACTTGGAAATGTCAGTCCTGTGACAACGTTACTCGGCGCAGGAACGATAGTACCCCTGTGCATAATCGGTTCCAGGCGCTTTGTGAGGATGCAGACATGTCTTGCGACGACATGCATTTGAACAATTCCATTACTCCGGATGCGGCTGCGCATACTCAGCCCCAGTCGACGACGTCTGCTGTGAGTGCCATGACCTGTACCCGGCATCCAGTAGCCGCTGAGGTGGCCTCTGCGGCCGCCGTTATTACTTATGAGCAGTTTGGTAACCTACTTGATATCAAATTAGATACCTTAAGGTCATCGGTAATTAGTGAAATTCATTCTACCATAAAAAAAGAAATTTCGTGCGCAATTGAACGACTGAGATCCGAGTTCACCGAAACCACAGACTTTCTGGCTGCTGAACAAAAAGACTTTAAGAAAGAGATTCAGAACGCTCATTTGAAAGTGACGTCACTCGAGACTATGAATTGTAAGATGCAATCCGAGATGAAGGATCTAAAGAGACGTATGACTACTCTTGAGAAAGCTTCCAGAAGCCATAACTTTGAGATTCAAATGCTTCCGGAGAAACAAAACGAAAACCTCACGGCGGTCGTTAAAAAGTTATGCGACATTGTGATGGCTCCAATAACAGACAGCGATATTTGTGCGGTTCGCCGAGTAGCCAAAGTCGACGCCTCATCGAAGAGACCGCGCAACATTCTTGTCACATTGCCCTCGGAACGCCATCGTGACCACGTACTGTCGGCTTACAAAAGGTACAACAAAGCCCATAAAAGTGAGCCTCTAAATACGAGACATCTAGACATGTCCGGAGAAACGCGCATCATTTACCTAGCGGAACACCTAGCCCCAGAATGTAAAAGCCTCTACGCAGCGACAAGGAAGTTAGCCAAGGAACGGGGCTACCTTTTCGTCTGGGTGAAATATGGACGCGTTTATATTCGTAAAAACGAGTCGTCACCGGCCATTGTTGTTAAAGATGCGGAGTGTTTACATAAAATAGTTTAAGTGTTTTGTTAACTATACATATTGTGTAATTAGCAGAATTTGATTCACGTTACGTTTATATATTCTGTACTCATCCTATGCTTTTTATGTTAATATTCTATCAAAATGTAAATAGAATCCGGTCCAAATTAACCGATTTATATTTGAATACACTTAACTACGATTTTGATATGGTTTGCTTGACAGAAACCAACCTCAACTCTAGTTTTTTTGACAGCGAACTATTTGACCATCGCTATAATGTGTTTCGCAGAGATCGAGAAAGTACCAGCATAACTAAGGATGAGGGTGGTGGAGTCCTGATAGCCATAAATAAAAAGTTTAATGTAATTCGTCGAACGTCCTGGGATAGCTCAGTGGAGGATATTTGGGTAACTGTATTGCCGAATGATATAAATGATCATGAGATTAACTTGTGTGTTTGTTACTTGCCTCCCGATCTGCCTACTGATTCGTTGAAGCGCTTTCACTCAAACTGTCAAATGGTTTTGTCTGGCAGAGAGGACCATTCAGTAAACTTAATTCTGGGTGATTTCAATATTCCTAGCCTTACGTGGTCCTCCTCGCCTAGTCAGGGTTCAATGTCTCATAGTATCTCAACTGATGTAAAGTCGCAACTTATCTTGGACACAATGTCTCTTTGTAGCTTACATCAATTTAATGGCATACCCAATGAAAACAATAGGCATCTGGATCTTGTCTTGTGTAATGTCGACCACATAACTGTTTATGGAACAGAACCCCTCACGCGCATAGATAAACATCATCCACCCTTATGTGTTCAAATGGACGACAGTACTAAACTCAGAAAACTTAAGATTACTAAAGGCCGCAAATTAAACTTTAATAAAAGTAATTACACCAAAATTCGAGAGTCCTTAACCAAAACCGAATGGTCAGAACTGCTTTGTGGCGACGATGTTGACGTAGTTATCACAAATTTGTATACTAAGCTGAATAGCATTATTAACGAACATACCCCAATAACGTCTGCTAAACAGAGCAAATACCCTCAATGGTTTTCTTATGAACTAATAAGGCGACTTAACGATAAAAATAAATACCACAAAAAATATAAAAAATATAATAATCCGAGAGATTACGATCAATACTCCTCGTTGCGCTCTGTATGCAAAGTATTAACAAAATCTTGTTATGCTTCTTATTTATCTTCTGTCGAAGAATCACTTAAAAATAATGTTAAATCTTTTTGGAGGTATGTAAACAACAGAAAAGGTTCTAGTGGTGTTCCTCAAACTATGAAATACGGTGACACTGAGGCGTCTGACGGTGAGAGTGTGTGCAAGCTTTTCTCAGATTTTTTTGGTTCAGTCTTTGACACCAATTGCTCTCCGCCTCTTAACACTGATGGTTACGGCGAATCTTCCAGCAACTGTATCTCCAGCTTGACGCTGACATATGACGAGGTTCTCCTTAAATTAAAACAATTGGATCCTAATAAGGGCGCTGGCCCTGACGGTATACCACCCAGGTTTTTAAGGGAGTGTGCTGTGGAACTGTGCACGCCACTGTTGATCGTGTTTAACCTGTCTCTCAGATCAGGTGTTTTTCCTACTAGTTGGAAGACCGCACATGTGGTCCCAATTTTTAAGTCGGGTGATAAGTCTGATTGTACCAATTACAGACCGATAAGTGTCCTCTCAGGGATGGCAAAGCTGTTTGAGTCTGTTATCTATGACCATATTTTTACCCATGTTAAACCCTTCCTTTCTCAGGATCAGCACGGCTTCATGAGGCACAAGTCTACTGCTACAAATCTTCTTGAGTACAAGAACTACCTGTGCATGTCATTTTCTAATATTGGTCAAGTAGACTCGATTTACACCGACTTTGAAAAGGCTTTTGACAAGGTTAACCATTCTCTGCTTTGTCAGAAACTATACTCGTGGTATGGTTTTCATGGTAGTCTGTTGCGTTGGATCTGTTCCTACCTTAGCATGAGGAGTCAGCTTATTACTTTAAAGGGATACAAGTCAGCTCCTGTTACTATCACATCAGGAGTCCCACAGGGGTCACATTTAGGGCCTTTGCTCTTTGTGATATTTATAAACGACCTGGCTGGTCTCCTGACTTCTCCATGTCTACTTTACGCTGACGATTTGAAAGTTTTTTCAACTATTAAAAGCATCAATGACTGTGTTACTCTCCAGCGTGATCTCGACGTTATATCGTTATGGTGTCAGCGCAATCTGATGTATCTAAGTATCGGCAAATGTCGCATTATTTCGTTCACTAGAAAGAAAAAACACAAAATTATCTTTGACTATCGGCTGGCTGGCCAAGCGCTGGAGCGTTCATCCGTTGTCAGGGATCTTGGTGTTCTGTTTGATGAGCAGTTGACTTTCAGGGACCACTATGACTATATTATATCGAAAAGCCTTAAGACGCTCGGATTTGTGGCTAGAGCTACTAAACAATTTAGTGATCCTCAGAGCCTCCTTCTTATTTACAGCAGCCTTGTCAGAAGTTGTTTGGAATACTGCTCTGTCATATGGTCCCCTAGCTATGCAATACACTCCGAAAGGATTGAGAGTATTCAAAATAAATGCCTTAAAATATTGTCTTTTAGATGTGGTCTCCACCGTAAACTGGCATCATATCCTGATAGGCTCCTTCATTTCAAACTTACTTCATTAGCGACAAGGCGAATGCAGCAAGATCTTTTCCACCTGCATAAAATCGTACACTCCTATTTTGATTCCCCTAAACTACTGTCACTGCTTAACTTCGACGCTAGAATAATTACCCGAAACCGTATGAAGACCTTCATTTTGTATGTTTTTAAGAACAATACTTCCTTTTATAACCCTGTTATACGCATGTGCAGATTGTATAATGAATTGTTGCAGAGTAATAACCTTGACATATTTGTGTCCAAACACGTTACATTTCGTTATAATGTCAAACTTATCCTCCACTGAACTCTCTACTTGTTTCACATTAATTTCAATTTTTTTTTTTTTTTTTAGCAATTACATAATAGAATTTTATGAAATAACACTTGATAAACTGTCTTTAGTTGCACATTTTTGGAATTGAATTGTTAGTAGCATAGTGTTTACTTAAGTTGGTCATGCTGTGTGTACATGTTTTTAGGTTACAATCTAGATCTAAGTTCTTAAATTGTTTGCCTAATACCCTTAGGATTGTTACCTGTTGTGTATACCAATAAAATAAAATAAAATAAAAAATAAAATAAAAATAAAAAAAATATTCCAAATAAAGAAAAAAAAAACTGCTCGTATGTACACTGTAATGATTTGGAATGTGAGCCGTATTTACAAATGACTGGTGCCTTCTTTCTTTGTCCCCTTCTTAGTATGTTCCCCCTTCTTTTTCATGTTTAGAGCCGTGACGTCAATATTATAGGAATTTTACTTGTAAATTTCGAAGATTTTGTTTGTGGGTCTTCAAAATATGAAAATTATTTAAACTCCAAATCAATTGCTGTCTTCCGCTTTCTTTAGAATTATCTGTAACTAGTCGGTCCATTCAGTTTGCTAATTCAGAGTCGCTAAATTAAACTAGCATGTAGTTTCAAAAGCTTACTACTTAAGGCCAAATTGTAAGAAAAATATTTCAAAAATATGCCATGAATTTTCTAAAACTACACAACATTTTGAGCATAGCATTTGAGTTAGTACTTATACTTTAGGAGAAAAAAATATTGAAACCATTAAAACGAACAAAAAATATGAAAATTCTCTTTCTTTTTCTTAACTTCTTGACTGATTTAATTCGTTTATACGTAGATTGATAGGCCAACTAGACAGCCATAATCTGTCCATAGTTTTTTTCTACAAATCAATTGCGTCAGTGCGAAAAGTATTATTTTCCCCAATTTTCGCTACCTGAAGAAGCAGCGACTGTCGTAACAGCCGTTTCATAGCGCGCTGTTGAACCGTATTTTAATGAGTTTTTGTGCGATATTCGTTACAACACAAATTGAGTTGCTAGTTCAGGGGTAGCAGGTAAAAGCTTTAAGATCGACTTAATCAAACTTATGAGTTTGGCAATAATACTGAAATTTGGCCACAAAGACAGCACCCCGTCCGAGTCACAAATTCTTTGCTTCGCAAAATAAACACGAAATGTAATCTTTTTCAAGAAAAATAAAAACGATAGCCCGTCGCAGTCCCGGACCGGGAAATTAGTTCAGTTAACAGATAACTCAACCCAGTAGACACTACACGAGAATAGTTAATAAATTGGAAAATTAGTATGTCACTCAAAACAGGTAGGATATTCTGCTAAGGCACTGATATCATCATTATTTCAGCCACAGGACGTCCACTGCCGAACACAGGCCTCCCCAAGTGATTTCCAGATTGGCCGGTTTTAAAAGCGGCCAGCATCTAGCGTCTTCCTGCAACCTTTACCAGGTCGTTTTTTGATACGATTTTCACTAATAGACGAACGTTTGTGATATAATATGACGACTTGGTGTAATGGCGCGATGATTCACCTTGAACGCAAAGTATCCCGGGTTCGATTCTCGGTTCGGGTCAATACAGAAAACGGTCTTTTCTAAATTAGCTCGAGACTGGATGTGCTGAAGAAATACATTATTGGGCACCTCGTACTGTATGAAGTTAATTCTTTACTTAGAACACATGACAGTTGGTGTGTTCTCTAGCGAATATTTATGAATGTATTAAACTTATTTTTTATATTTAATTTACGGCGTAGATATTGCGTATCTTGTAGCCAGGGCGCGAATCGCTTGTTGATAAAGCAGTTGCGACTTGTATTTATTTATTTATACTTTACCTATAACACATTTGAGAATAATTAAAGAAATGGCAGACATTGGGATTGTTGGGCAATAATGGATCAGTCTTTTGGATTTCAAAACTTTTTTTCTATTGTCTTTACTTTTCAGTTTTGTCTTGATTAAGTTATTGGTTTAATGTATGTTTTTTTTTTAGTAATTCACGAGTAATACATTCGAAGGTTTTATTTACAGATTTTCCATCTTGTATTTTGCTATACTCACTCTTTATTTGTTTTTTATTTAATTTAGATATTTTTCATAACAACAAGAGAGTTCACGGTGTCTACTGGTCTCTTTGTCTGTGGTCTCCGGCATTTTTGTCGGACAAAATAATTAAATTTCGCGAAGGCAGCCACTTTGATCGCGAACGTTACGCGATTAAACACGGCTTCCAAGGCTTTCCTAGTAATCAAGGATCAAGTAATGAAATAACGCGTAGTTCTTCGATTTTTATCAAGGCTCTACTTAAATAAAGTTTGGCAAGTTGCTAACCTAAAACGATTTTTCACTTAGATCGGCTGTTTAGGTTTTTTCAACCGCTGTATGTTTTTTTATGTTACCCGAATAGTATCATATTACTACGCTACGCTGTTCATTGAGTTTTAGTCGTAACATCAAAATATATCTGTCTCCATTAGATACCTTGTGAAATGCGTTTAATAATTCAAGAGGACAAGCCCCTTCCTTCTTGTTCAACAATGGCAGAGGATTACCCTGGCTTCTGGCTGTGTCGGGAAATTGCGTTTTGTGAAAAGGAAAGTTGATGAATGTGGGCGTCAAGCTAAGCCGGTGTTGCAAGCAATGTTTATTACTTTTTACAAATGAAAAACTTAGAGACTGACTCGAGGGTTTGAGGACCTAAGATTATAAGGACATTTCTAATTGTACTTTTAACAGAATTTGCCTCCATGACATACAATAGCTGCTGTGTTGTCTGGCTCATATTAATTTGTTTGTCGTTTTATGGTAAACGAAATGTAAAGAAGATAAAAGTATATGTTATTGAATACAATTTTCTTGCTAATCTTATTTATTTATTTATACTTTATTGCACATTTAAAAATAATTGTACAAATGGCGGACTTAATACCAAGAAGCATTCTCTACCAGTTAACCAATGATCAAACAGAGAAATACAGGCGGTGCAGCAAGAAAAAAAAACATATACACGCTAACATTACATACTTAATAAATAGGTATAAATATATATGTATTGCATTGTACACCATTTCATATAAATAAAGTGTAGTGCACAATACACGTGTGTTACATTTTATCGAAAAGGGAGCAATTCATGTTGATTTGGATGTTGTAAATTTTTTAAATTGGATGATTGGATTGGATGTGATATTAATTTTATATTTAATGTTGTTTTTAGTTTAGTGCTTCTCTATCGCATTAGGTAACTGTACCTGTAAAGATAGTTTGTAAGTTTAGAAATAAATATTTAAAAAAAAAAAAAAAAAAAAAAAAAATTATGATTTATTTATTAAAACACTTACAACGTCATGACAGTAAATTCCAAAACAACATATAATTATCAATTATATACATATATATATATATATATACACATACATAATATAGTACACAGAGCAAATGAAAGATAAATTATTAGATCAGCGATTTTTAATGTGAATGCGTATAGCTTTCTTAAAAGTAAATTTGGACTTAGATTTCCTAATATTGGTGGGAAGTCGATTCCAGAGTCGTATAGCTGAGGGTGAAAGAGTTGGACATAAAGCCAGAAGTGTGAAGTGGGGTAAGTAGTTGGAGGGTATTACCAGTACGAAGATACGAAGAAGAAGATCTTATCTAAATATTTTGGCTACATAATTAGGATAATTATAATAGAAACGAAGGCCATCACATCCGTCACGTGTCTTTTTGACGATATTATGATATCAGCCAATTATGTTCCATAATCTCGTCCTCATTGTGTACAATGTAGTACGCACTTTTTGCTACTGCACTGATTACAATCTTCAAAGTTAGGCGCGTGCATGAACGCGTCAATAAACTAAAAAATAAATAACCGGAACGTGCCCGCACCGTCACCTATCAATGTCATCTGTCACCTGTCAATGTCATTGTACTTTTTTGTACACAGCACTGAAGACATAAATATTTAGAATAAATTAGTTTATAAACTAATTAGTGATTTACAGCTTAAATACAAATGCAAAAAACCAAGAAGAAAATACGGTGATGTTTGTGTAAAAGTATGGTGGCTGGAAAACAAAACTTGTCAGTTGAATTTGTGAAATTGTTGGACCGATACCTCGGCTCAATTATTACGATTACTACGATTTCTATCACCACCACAGCACACTAACTTTAGTGTTATTATATTTATAATATCATCACCATCACCATCATCTCAGCCTATTACAGCCCACTGCTGGACGTACGGGAAGGACGCAAAGAGCGCCAAGGAGTACGATCTCCTGCTTTGATACAAATGTATCTAGCCATATTCCCGAGTTCGTCGGCCCATCGAGTTGAGAAGCGTCCTACACTACGTTCGCCGAGACGTGGCCTCCGCTCCAACAACATAATCAGCCAGAAATTAATCATGAAAACAAGGAGTGTGTGTGACAGAGTTGCGTTATTCTTCAGCCCGCAAACGAGACAGAATGAATGACATCGGAGCTTTCACGGGAGGTTGGCCGTGGTGATCATTAAGTTCATTCTAGTTGTCTCTCATGTCTCAGAATGAATGACATCGGAGCCTTCACGGGAGGTTGGCCGTTGGTGATCAATATGTTCATTCTAGTTGTCTGTCATGTCTCCGAATGACTCCACAGAAACTGCTCTGTACAGAAGCACTGGCCTTTACGATGGAGTGGCCAGTGGGTTTTTGTTCAGTCTGAAGCGTCTCCTCGAGGGATTCCTCCTGAGACGTAACATTATGGCTCTAGTCTTCATGAAGAGTTGACCATGAGACCGATACAATGTTGCACCAGAAATATACTACAAAGGATCTGTAATAGCATAAGGTAAGTTATTAATATTATAAAATTCTTCTAGCGCATCATATGTACCGAGAGAACAATTATTCCTCTTTTCTGTCTCGCAGCAGAATTATAACACTTCCACTTGCTTTCACGAGGGGTTAGCCTGTGGCTTAAAATTTTTGTTATAATATTGCGGGTCTGCAAATCTTATAAGGTTGACCAGAGACCGACTTCATCAATTGAAGTTGAAAATATAGTCGAACACAAAAGTATCAAGATGATACATATCTTCGAATGCCACTGAAGAAAAAAAGAGAGGAGGGAGAATATGGGTACCGAGACCATGAGGTAATGCCCTCCGTCTTAGTAATTTTTTCAACTTAACACTTTGACTCTAAGGAGGCTATGAAAGAAGCTCCTTTGCCTGCTGATATTGAAGGCTTAAGGAATTCTGAGTCTTGTGTAAACAAGTCATATACTTACCTAGACAATTTCAGTCTTTTTATAAAGATTTTAAGTTTTTAATAATTTCATCAGTTGTTACTATCAAATTGGGCCTTTGGCAACCATTAATGGTACCAAGACAATCTGTTGGTCTCAGATCTGCTTGTCTTATTCTGCCCCATTTATATACATACAAGTCAATGATAAATAGCGCTTTTACAAATTATGGTTTATCTCGGTGTGGATTTCCACAAGTTTTTTACCACAAGTAATTGAGATACTTCTTGATGTTGGCCCAAGAGGGCAAGACTTTATAAAGCATACCATAGAAAACAACCTGTTTACTCCAATAGTTCATGTAGTTATGACCATATTAAGTTTTTTTTTTTTTCTCTTATATTTTACTAAAAAGCTTAAATAAATAAATAAACATTACTTGACATTGCTAATTGATATCTGTGACTTAAAGATCATTAGTCCACTTGATTCGTGAAGTGCCTTAACGTAAAAGGTCCCAGGTTCGATACTCTGGTCGAATGACCCTGGCGAGATATATTGTCTTGTACCTCATAATACAGGGAAGTTGACTCCCTGTTTGGAGACCATGACAAATTGATGCTGGCTGGTGCATGTTTGTATGTTCCTATACAACTGATATGGTATCCCATTTGTGTAACTTATAATATTAGATCTGGTTACAACCGGGTAAACCTTAAATTCTCATAGTATCAAGCTTAATTTTCAAGATTCTATAATAATCTATGAAAGCAATTAAAATTTAACACTGTTACTGACTTAAGGTTATTATTCTAGCTGATCGCCATGGCTAGTTAGATTATTTCTAGTCTTCATCAAGTGAAATAAAGACACACTCAAGATGAGTGTTACTTACAAATAATGTGAGTAAAGATCACTGTTACAGAAATGGAAAAATAATTCTCCTTGTTATCAACAAGATAAAAATTACCATAATTAAAAACTTTTTTAACTGTAACTGTATGTTATATTCCAATATTTTCAGTCAGTAAAAACCCATGGAAAGATTTATGCAGCTTTATTTAAATTCAAAAATGTCGCACCATAATTGATCCTTATGTACTTGTCATAAGGTCGAAAAACAATTATTTTAATTTTTAAGTAGGTACCTGCTACCTTTGGAAAAGTAAGAGAAATTCAAAACTAGACACAAAGTTCCAATGATAACTTGAATTTTCAAATCTGACCTAAATATATTTTTAATATATTTTTGTTATAAACCATATATTTCTAGACATTTTATTATTTGTGAAAATGTTTGATACCAAAAATTGAAGACAAAGATAAATAATCATCCAATCATTAAATTATCAAGATACTAAAGATAGTAAATAAACTGAATTATCCCAGGTGGATAACAAAGGTTCATATTTAAATAGATGATTATAATAAAATATGATTTATTAAAACATAATTAAAAAAAAAAAAAAAAAAAAAATAAATTGTATCCATGAAACTATAAACTTCATAAAAAATATACTACTGACTTAAAATTATTATTTAAATTAAGGCATGAATCTTACAATTATAATTGAAGATTGTCAAGTACCTATGTAAGTCTATGTATAAATAATTTTATTAGATATTAAATTACCATGTAAAGCAAAAATGCAGATGATAAATAATGACAGAAAATTTCTAACTTAACTTAAATGAAAAAAAAAAAAAAAAAAAAAAAAAAAAAAAAAAAAAAATGGATGAGACCATAGAGGCATTGATCAGTGGCAATAATTAGGGCAATGCAGGCAATAAATGTTGCCTTACCTTGTTATTGGACTAAGGCTGTAAGGCTGCTACAAGTATTTTGAGCCAGAGTAAACTTTCTATCTTATCCGATGTGATGTATTGGTAAATTATTACTTATTTAATTATTATTTTTTATTAGCTTACAAGAATTGACCAGTCATTGAATCTTTTTATAAATAAGTATTCAGACTGTTTCATTAACTTATTAATATCCCCTACCAGGGATCCACACATAAAGTGCAGGAAGTCTCATACTGATTTCCAGCCATACAAGTGTAACACATATAACGGTTTTCTAAGAAGATGAGTAAAAATCAATCTTTCTCAGTAAAATAATGTTGAAACTATTGTCAACAAAATAGGATCCCTACTGGAACAATACTAGTAGTATTTGTATATAATTTCCTTATTTATAACATATAATTAATGAAAAATTTGCGATAGTAAACATCCATATTATTTTTTTTAGTTTCCTTTACTTTGGAACTACACCTTGAACAGGAGTTATTAAGAATACCTAAGACTAATTTATTTGCTTAAAAAATTGTATTACAGACAATGATAACTTAAAAGGTTACTAGATTTTCTTATTATATAAAATAAAATAAGTCTTTTCAGAAGAAATACTAGCTTAACTACCTACTTGCACATCGATAAATTTACCTTGTTAGGTAACCATATACTAAGTATGTACTACATACTACTGGATAAATGAGACGGATATTAATAGTTCAAAGCATTGGCTCCATTTCCATGACAACTTATTAAACTAGCTGTTGCCCCGCGATTTCGTTTGCGTGATCTCTAGTTTATTCGTAAAGAATATACCTACTTAATAGCGCGGGGTATTTATTTAAAACTTTATTGCACAAACTTAAAAATGTACAACAGGTGGATTATCAGTCTCAGTCCCAGCAAATCTATAAATTCATAAAGACTTACAGTTTTAACAAAAATAAAAGAGTATTGCAATTAAAGTAAAATTTGCTATTTTCGATTTTATAGAATTCCTACACATTTTTTGGCCCACCTGTATGGTATAAAATAGGTACAGGTTTGTGTCATCAAATGGGATGGGACTGTATCAATATACATGGTTGTATTAGCATACGGGGTTATATCATCATACAGGGTTGTATTATCATACAGGGTGTATCATCATACAGGGTGTATCATCACACAAGGTGTATCATCATACAGGATTGTATCGATATACAGGGTTGTATCGATATACAGGGTTGTATCGATATACAGGGTTGGTTGATTAATTCCAATGAATTAATCAAACAACTATATCCTTGTTAGATAAAACTTGAATTAAGCATCTACCAATAGATAGTTAATAAAATAAGGTTTTATCATGTGCGAAGACTTTAGCAAATCATATAAATGATCATAATAAATGTTTATATTGCTTTGTCGACACAACTTTCCTCTTTGAACATCTACATTGTACACAATGAGGACGAGATTATGGAACATAATTTATATGATCGGACTAACTTACCTAGTGACGTCCGATCCTCAATTATGTGAAGTAATCTCGTCCTCATCCTATCCCCAGCCCGACCCAGTTAGTATGTATTTATCAATCCTTAAAGTACAAAAAAGATTATATGCTATAAATACCTACATACTACTTAGTTTCCCTTCTTTTTGAAAGTTGTGTCCAGTTTTATCCTTTGAAATAATGACATTGACAGGTGACAGATGACATTGATAGGTGACGGTGCGGGCACGTTCCGGTTATTTATTTTTTAGTTTATTGACGCGTTCATGCACGCGCCTAACTTTGAAGATTGTAATCAGTGCAGTAGCAAAAAGTGCGTACTACATTGTACACAATGAGGACGAGATTACTTCACATAATTGAGGATCGGACGTCACTAGGTAAGTTAGTCCGATCATATAAATTATCGCTCATAAACACATTACGAGTTGTAATTTGTGATGATATCCTAAAATAAATCCGTATTTCCGGGAAACTCTCGAAATTTGCTAGTACCATGTCGAATTTACATTCTATCTCTATTATCTGGTGATTTGCAATCGAGTTTTGACCTTCCTTCAACATATACAAATTATGAATAACAATTTCTAAGGAACATGCATTTACTTCAGTAATGTATCTCTATACGCTGAAATATACTTGTCTAGTCTTGCCTTTTCACGGGATAAAAACCCAGATCATTTATGAATAACATAGTTGTAAAACAGTGTATTTTTTCTTAATTAGAATCAGTAATCCTGGACATCCAGAGATTACAGATTAGCAAGCTGAAGTGGCAGTGGGCGGGGCACATAGCACGTAGAACTGACGGCTGGTGTGGTGAAAAGGTTCTAGAATGGAGGCCATGTACCGGCAAGCGCCGTAGGACGTCTACCCACAAGGTGGACTGACGATCTGGTAAAGATCGCAGGAAACCGCCGGAAGCAGGCCGCTTCCAACCGGCCAATCTGGAAGTTACTGGGGGAGGCCTATGTTCAGCAGTGGACATCCTATGGCTGAAATGTTGATTACCTGATATAAAAACTTCGTCATCACGTCACGTCTTTTTTTTTGCCATATCAGTGCTTTGGGACAATATTGTGGCTATTAAAATTCGTACTCTGACTATAACAACTTCACCTATTTAGAATATAAGCACAAAATACTTGTAGGTAATTGTAGGTTCAAGGTTCTACCTATTATCTGATAAACGATCTCGTCTCAATGTTGCGTGGTTCCTACTAACAACAATTGTATAGTTATCAGTCAATTTGCGTGCGCTCGCCCGAACACCGGCACCAGAACATCTCCTGATAAGTACTGCCTTTCATTAGGTGGCCATGATCAACACCATTGCACCATGGACACCCTTAACGCCTCCCCATAAAGTCCATTTTTGCGCCTTTGTGCGATCGTGGATCGGTCATCGAACCCCATCAATCAGGGTCCCTGCCACGAGCCAATGAAAACAGCAAACACACGCGTCGTGATGAAGTAAACATAAAATAAACTAGCTTCATGACGTATGTAGGTTATCTGAAATAAATCCATTTGAACTTCTATTATTTTAAAATATAACTTTTTTAGGAAAAAGAAAAGTTCTAATAGTGCAATTATATCAAGCGGTCAAATACTATGAAATGGCTTTCTTTGTATTATGATTTTAGTCCTTAGAGGATGACGATCCAAAATAAGTTTAGGTCAACAGCTATACAAATAACAGGGATTCAAAATGTGAGTGATATGTAATGCTAATTTAATGTATTGAAATGGTTTGTGTGGATTATGGGAATAAATTTTGATCCAAATAAAAAAACCTGTTTAGAATTGTGGTGTAAAATAGATCTGGATAGATGCGTTCCGCGCAAATACACCCACCTAAAAGGCTTGCTTTGATTGATTGGAACTGTATTTTGTTTTAATCGATTTCACAATTTTTACAGAGTTATCGCTATCATATTCCAGTTCATTGGCTTTAACCGTTGAATTCAAATAAAATTATTTGAGTTGAATTGACTGTCTGCACTGGTCGGGCTACATGTGTGATTACATGGTCCGTGAATACGATCGGTGCGTGTCCTACATCATTACACAACGACTTGCCCAAATTAAATATCGCACAATCGAAATTACCGCTGATTTTATTCAATTTCTGTTTCAAAAGATTTTTTCCACTACTCATTATTGTAGCAGTCGAGATAATTTACCTCGTTAGGGTTCTCGGTCATTTGATCGGACGAAAACGAAATTTTATTAGTCTATGCGTTGAGCTACGAAAATTTCAGGTGAAAATGGAAAATACCGTATTTTTAACCGACTTCAAAAAGGAGGTTCTCAAACCATCGGAAACTTTTTTCAATGCATGTTCAGCGAATATGCTTCCGATTATTGCACATCATTCCGATCATACTCATTGCACATCATACGAAGTAAATATTATTATGTCAGCCGAAGAATAATAATGAACTCTCTTAATGGTTTAAAAACAATTCCGCTTCTTTTTCAGGAATCAAGATAGGTAAATAAAAAATTATAAAAAACTGGTTAAAATCACATTGTCACACAATAATTACAATGAATACAACAAGATGATATGATGTGGTACCAAAATGGTTGCTACTCAGCTATAAGCGAATATGTAAATAATAATATAAGATTTTATTTTAATTCTTAATTTTTTGTTTGTTGATTTATTTCATTTGTTTGGTGTACAAATACAATAAATAGATACTATTTATTGTATTTTTTCGAAAGTGCTGTTCGCTATGATGTTAACCGAATTCATAATAAAATGGCACCTTTGATTATAGTGTATCTACGGAACCAACACGAATGTTCAAACTCGCTCTTCCCCGATTTAGTTTTCGGTTGGTCAGCCGACCTAACGAACGACGACACAGGCGCGGGTCAGGTAGGTACTTACCTACTCTTGTCCACAATAAATGCGTGTACTTTTTAAGTTCAATGATCCACATGACATGATCATCGGCCCTGTCATTTGTAACAATTACGGTAATTGAGAACGGCAGGATGATCTAAAATTCGGTGACTGCTTTGAAATGATTGTGATGATGCAGGTTTGTTTTTGTTGACATGATCAATCAGTTTGCATCGTTCTTCATGACTTTGTTCAATTTAGCCGGTCTCAAGACACAAAATTGTTAACGTTTTTATGACTAAGATTTTCCGTTGTGCTCGCCGCCTCGTAGAAGTGTTATACGTAGGTCACACTATTATAAGTTTTGCGTAACTTAAAAAAACAAGTAACAACATGTTATAACCAAAATATTATGTTTATTGCTTATACTTATACCAATCCCCAATAGTCCTCAAATTGTCTCATAGATAATCCGCGGGTTTTCTTCAATTAGCCGCTTAACAGTAGCCACATCATTTTCGTTGACGGCAGTTGAAGGCCGCCCTTCACTAAATTCGTTATGTAAAGAAACTCGACCTTTCTCAAATTCAGCAAACCATCGCCTCACGGTGCTCAAACAAGGTGCTTCTCTCCCAAAAGCATTTTGAAGACGAGCGGCACAGTCTTGTGGAGAGACAGAACTTTTTAAATCATAAAAAATCATCGCTCTAAAATCTATTCGACTTAATTTCATTTTCGTTGCGTACGTAGATCATTGATGTGTGATAAAAAACAATTGATAAATCATTTCCCGCCAATTGTTTTTTGTTATTACTAAGAAAGTTGCAACGTTTAAAAAAATATTTTAGTGTGCTCCATGTAGGTTTCAAACTCTTTATTACCAAGGATGTGTAGAACTTTGGTAGAACCTGTAACTCACTTGGCCATCTCGTAGACGACCTCAGTAGCCGAGAGGCGAGCATACTGAACTTGGTGTCACTATCTCTGAGATCCCGGGTTCGATTTCCGGTCGGACAAAGTGGAAAAATAACTTTTCTATATTGTTGTTAGTTAGTCTAAATAAAATAAAAAAAGTTCTACAAAAATCCTCACATTATTAAAAATAAAACAAAATGTTAGCTGTAATTAATAAAATGTACCAACACACCAGTTGTCAATGAGTTCTAGTCATGACCTCAAAGTGAGAAATTAATATCCAAGTCATTGACATAGATTATTACTTCGTAATGATCCTAGTGTTAGGTACCAGATAATGGCTTTTGTTATGGGCGCAAAGTCATTTCAGTATAGTATTGAAACACCCTGTAAATGTCATGTTTATTACAGTTGTCACACCTAAGACCCAGTTGCATAGTAGCAGCATTTTCTTTACCTCTGCCCATTCTGAGGCAAGGGGAAAGCGCGCTGGCCATGCTTCGATGCTAATCCAACTCTAGACTCCAACCAAACACGGGGGGATACAGTGGGCTTATTCTGCCCATATACTTCAATGCAGGGCTTTGAATAACGTTAAACATCAGGTATTCCTTATACCTTAATCATACCAAAGGTAACGTTATGCTTGGTTAGATACTTGGCCAGCCTTTTACCAGTAAACTGATTAACGTTATTGATGATTTTTATCGGTAAATGGTAACGTTGCCAAATGGATACTATGAGTACCGTTAATTAACGTCATAAGTTTTGATCTTTTTCTTTGGAGGAGCTAAAAAATATGTATATATTATGTAAAGAATAGCTACCTAATCAAGACTACGAAAGAAGCCTACTACTCCAATTTGTTGTAAAACTCTTACCGCATGGGTTGGCAACGACGCATTAGGTAACGGAAAAAGTAACAATACTTAATTAAAACGTTAATTTTAACATTATTATATTGGAATCGATACTAAACTAGATAGAGTTTTTGATAGAGTAACTTACTTTTATTTAATAAATTTTATAAAAAAATATAAAACGAAAACATTGGTCTCTCATTGACTGGCACCGACTCCAAAAGTAACTGATTAGGTACTTAAGTGTTAGGATTATTTTTAGCGTTTTAGTTTTTTGAAGTCGGTTTTTATTTTTTTTTATAAAATTTACTTATTTCATCCATTTTAGTGATAATCCTAATCAAAACAAATCTTACGACTGCAAACATAATTTAAATGCTGAACACCGATTTCATTTCCTATTTTTCCACCCTTAGGGGTGAAATTTTTTCTAAAAATGTTTTATTATAGTATCTTTGAAGTATAGGCTATTCATTAAAAAAAGAATCATTAAAATCGGTCCACATTTGGCAGAGATATAGGTAAGGTTTGCGTGGTACGGAGTTTATGCAATGTTTGATGATTTTCTTATAGATCCCATCATCAGAATTTAACCAAATTTATATGGGACCATTCTGAAAGTATTACCTTTCAAACAAAAAAATAATTATCGAATTCGGTCAACGCAGTAACGAATGATCGCTGAACATACATAAAAAAAAAAAAAAGATACCGACGAATTGAGAACCTCCTCCTTTTTTGAAGTCGGTTAAAAATGTAACTAAACTTAAATGCATGTTGTGTTTACCTTAAAAAGTTGTACACTTAGATGTCTAATTTTAATATTGTGTTATGATATTCATAGTGTATCAATTACTGGTAAACCAAATAAATAAATAAACTACCGTTACCTGAATTATCGTTAAAATTTTCACCTTATGAAAATAACGATACTTGTAGAGTGAAGTTGGTAACCTTAACAAACTGCTTCAATTCAGGCAAAATAGGCTTAAGTGGTACATTACACCTTGCATTTTCTATTCAAATCTGCATTTACTTTAAAATAGCGTATAAATAAAAAAAGGAGGGCCTGTGGCCCTCAGATAGGAATCTTAAGAACGCATTTACGGACCTTATTAGTGTAAGTGATCGTGTCTCATAAATCCGTCCAAAAATAAACGTGAATTTGTATGGACCTAGCGTTGACACGTTAAAAACGATTGCGGTCTCATCAAAACCTATCGAGTAATTATTTATAATACTCACTCTAGGCCCTAAGATTAGTCTCGATAAGAAGCTTCGCAGTCACGCGAAATCGCCATTATTTTAATATAATTATTTAGTATTCGATTAGGTATTAGTTAAGATTTACACCGTTTTTGAAACAAGCGATTTATAATAAGCCGAACAGTCTTTTGTAAAAAAATTTTTTTACTACCTATTGCTATAAATAAAACGCCTCTGTTTAGTCCGATGGTCACCTGGCAGAGAAAGATACTTGGCACTAAGTCCATCTCTTGTACGATTTTAATAAATGCAATAAATAAATGGCTTCTACATGGTCTTAGCAAAGAGAGAGCCCGCTGTGTGTATATCTATTGTGCGCTGGAAGTTACAGAACTGCGTGCGCTTCTCGATATGGCTTGGAGTAATTTGTTTAAGTCGAGCGAACAATTTGGAGAAATTCGTGCAGACATTATGTCCAAAATCCGAATCAGATGTTGAGTCTTTGTTTTGTCTACAAGATTATGGTAAGTACGTAATAATGCATCTGACCTCAATTCACAATCGAGTCTTTTTATTTTCTTGACATGACTGAAATCATTTGAAACGATATGTTCGTTTCAACCTTTCAAAACTTTTTTTTCTTCTCCGGACGGACCTGTCGCTGGTAGCCTTTGGGGAGGCTTCGTCAGCTGCACCCGGCAGTTGTGGCGTGCGCTAAGGGCGCACAGCCTAGGTCCGCCCCACTAGCGTTCACCGCGACCCGAAACAAAAATATTTCACTCATTAAATAACAAACAAGTGCATGCGCAGTTGGAACTAATATAGGTTTTTTTACTTTTACAAAAAGAAACATGAATAAACTAAGATTTCCTAAGCAGGTAAAGTTTTATTTAAGTTAGAATGAAGCTACGTTTAAAACATTAAATCTAGCAATCGTGTCTTTTTACGGTGTGCAATAAATGAAACTTATCCAATTAATTTTACTGCAAAAAGCGGTAAAATGTTTACTGCTGATACCATCGACGGATGGCGCATTTAAAAACGCATTTAAACCCCCTAAAGGGCCGGCATCCCCACTTCATTATCATTCGGCATCTCGGCGGGAAATCAGAAATAATTAAATTGGTTATTAAATAAATTCGGTTGCCTAAAACAGCGTTATGAGCGCTATGAACGGATGGCGCGTGTTTTTGTAAAGGACATTGTTAAAACTCGCCTAAGAATCAACACACATATCACTATTGCCATAATTCTTGTTTTATTTTTTGCATTAATTATCATTAATTACTTTGTAACGGACACTTCAGGATCGTGAAATCAAATAAAAAAGGACTTTTATGATTTCTATCATTTGTACAAAATATTTTTATAAACTACTGTGCTACGTATGGGCTTCTGTGATTTGGCCAATGTGACAATACCATCAGTCACTTATTTTAGTAAGTAAATAGTAAATAGAAGAAATAGACATTTAATATTATGTGTCTTAGGAAAATATAATACTGTGAAATCGACGTTTTCATTAAAATAAAAACAATTTATTGTAACTTCATTGGGCTAAATCAGCCTTGTGCCATGCAAAGATAATAAAAGTGTCAGTAACGTTGACAGATGACAAGACGTTGAAATAGCCCTTTGAAAAACATTTTCAGAATCAGGGTGCAATTGTTAAATTGTTTTGTGATAATAAGTTTTTATAAATTACGACAAGGCTTTAACAACGGATATCGACACGTCTCTTTAGCGACCTATCTGGCTTGTTTTATTACGGACTCTGCATTCATGACGGACTAACGATGGAATCTACATAATGTTGTGGTTCAGCTAGTGGCTTTATGGTGCTGAAAGATGAACAGATTATTTACTGCATACTATAATGGGTGGCTTTCCGTAAGTTTTAACATAGTTTATTTCGGAAAGTATAAGTTATAGTCATTTTTAACCTACATAATTATCATTTAAATCACTAAAAATCATGAAATTCCAGGTGCAGCCTCATGATTTCATGTGTACGACTTGTTGGATTGAAGCCAATCAAGCAATTACAAACATGAGCTCAAATGGGAGGAACTGTGCGCTTTGTAATATGGTGTTACCACTCCGCACACAATCACATCATTATCATATCAACGCAACATCATGTCAATATCAAAAACATCCTCTTAGAAAGACCTTTGCAGCTATGTATTTTTTACATAAAAACTGGAATCATTAACACTTAAAATTATAATTCAGTAATTTGACAATTTTAATATGATTTTAGGTTCATGCATCACATTACATTTCTCATCCTTGCTGGCAAAGAGCTGAAAGGGCTACAAAATTTTAATTATTGCCATCACCATCAAAAGGTACTAAAGCCACAAGAGTACCTTTAAGATGCATTAAAAGTAACATTAATGTATTGTGAGATAACATATTTAAGATGATAATGTTATCCTGTTACAAGTACAACAACAGATTACACCAAGGATTGTAAGTGTTTTAAGCTTGGTTTCAATTGTAAACATTTTATTTTATTGCATAAAGTTGATCGAGTCAATTTACATTTTTCTCTTGATTTAATTTTTTTTTTATATTACAGGCTACTTTGGCTGACTACATTTGTGATGCTTGTCACACATTGATATCTGAGAGAAGTGCAACAATAGCCTCACAAGATTCAACTCCTACTGCGGGTCACTAAAACTTGCATATATGTGGTTGTTCATTGTTAAATGCTCGGAGTCACCATGTGCATACAGAAATCAACCGCCATATTGCAATTAATAATTACTGTTGTATTTGTTTTGTTGGGCACATGCCATGACCACAATATTATGGTATATAACTTGGGCCTGATAGAGAATATAAACCCCCCTGGACAATTCTTAGATTACATTTTGCTCGAAAATGTTGATCAAATGCCTAATTAGAGTAGTTAATTGTTTTTTATTATTATAAATAAAATAAATACCTATGTCATCACAACCTGAGTTTCATTTTCTTAATTAGTGCTAGTGCATAGGTAGGTATTGCTTATTGTCTTCTGCATTCTTCAGAGAAATCCCAAGATAAGAAATGGAATTTAAATAAGTAGGTAGGTAATTGTAGAGTAATTAATATAAGTATATTATAAAACATTGCTAGTGAATTATAGAAGTAGGTAAACTAAAACAAGTACTTAGCATGACATGATAACTGTTAAATTCTGTGCCTAAAGTGCCTACATTATAATGTTTTATGACAATCAAACATAACCTCAAAATCACCATGATAAATGCTAATAAATAAGTTCTCAGAAGTGTCCGTCAAGAATTATTGTTCTTATATACAAATGCGTGTCATATCGAACCTAGAAAGGTACTTTTTATCACTGTTGGTTCTTAGGCGAACAATGTATGGACGCAGAACAATGTCCTTTTTAGTGTTTATTGAACATCTACGAGGTAAGGCTTTATCGTTTTTAGATGGTAATGTTGTTCCGAAATCGGCGCGAATGGGTTTTTATACTAAACTGGTCGGCTAATACGATTTGTGCGGCCGACTTGTAGGTACTTATTTGGAGTTATTGCTGAATTGTGAAATTCTCGAGTAAGTGTCTGTTTTCTTTAATGTCTTGTGTAAGACATAGCTGTTGGATATTAGAAAGTTTCGTAGAACATAAGATAGATAGATAGATAATGTCCAATCCTTTCATTGTGTAGAGATAATGCTCATTTGCTGGGCGTGTTATTTTTTGACTCTGAATGGCTTTTAGATAAAAAGGTTTTTTTTTCATCATCAGAAATTAAAACAAAATGGTCTGACGTTGCCAGATAACGTGTAACATAGCACGTGTCTCGTAAGGCGTGTACGGGAAGCCATACATGGCTTGCAGTCTCATGCAGTTCCACCGTGTCCGTCAACAAGTTGAGCAACATTTATTGCCTAACTCATGGCTTATGGATCATAACAAAAGGCCCTTAATTCCCAACTTTAACCAGTTATTACTCGACCATTAGTTCCGTTGTTTCGCACTCGGCTTCAGGGTTCCGCAACAAATAATCACCTTTCCATATGTCTCTGTCCGCGCTAACGACTTCCCGAGGCGCCATTAATCACTGATTAATACTCCTTCCTCTGGCCTCCTCCGAATCAATATTGTGTTGATGACGAGGGAAAGAAGCGAACAATATGGGAAATAAAGGTGAATACGAGCTGTTCAGTAGTGTTGCCGGTTGGTAGGCGAGTATCGATGGCAAAACGACAGTCTATCGATAGAAAACAATAGTGAGACTATTGTTAGTTAGTATCGATAGCAATCGATGATTAATTAAATAAATATTGTACAGCCTCACATACATTGCTCTGGTAAGTAGCCAAAGCACTTGTGTTACAGAAATCAGAAACAACGACGGTACCACAACACCCAGATCCGAGAAAATATAGAAAAGTTATTTTTCTACATTGACCGACCGGAAATCGAACCTGGGACCTCGCCTCTAGGCTACGGAGGCCGTCTAATATACTATCGATTGCTACCTTATATGCATTCGACAGTATTACTCTTCGTCGGTAGCTATTTACGTTGATTATTGATATTTTTAGTAAACCGATTCTCTGTCCAAATGCAAATAGGCAAAACCATTGTTATGTATCCATTTGCATACATCGGACAAAATCACAGGTTGTTGTTACATTTGTCGGATTACCTTATTGCACTGGTCACTGTTAGTCTCGACATCTCCTCGCATATATCAAGTAGTATGTATGTTTATTGTATGTATGTATAATTATTGTTATGTATTTATTTTATTTTATTTATATTTATTTATTACTGTATGTATACGTCTATGCCATAAATATATGCAATCCTATTTGTATCAGGTAAGAATTTAAAAACTCTGCAACACCTTCCCCTTTCTTTAATGGTTGTCCTCTACCTAAAGGTTGTCTGGAAGAGATCGCTATTAGCGATAAGACCGCCTAAATTGTACATCTTTCTGTAAAAATCATGTGTATTTTACTTGTATGGTGTGCAATAAAGAGTATCTATCTATTACCTTATTGCCTGGCAAAATATATCGAAAGTAATGGATACTATCGATAGTATAGCTTAATAATATGTACTACTTTGCTACTTTACTGTATAGTGTTTGCAATTCACTACCAAGCGGGCTTTTGACACAGAGTCGTAAAGTGTCCGTCACGTTATAAATGTCTGACCAACATGACCAAGCAAATTGGACATTTTCTCAATGTGACCGTACATTTTGGACATTTATTGTCACTAACGTCACATTCAATTCTATTGACAAACTATGAAAAAAAACGTATGGTCACAAAAAGTGCATTATTACCTATAAGAGAGGCAGGCTTTAGTAATGATGATCTCTACCGAAATGAAATTTCTAAAATCTTTCTGCACGAACAAGCTAAAAAGTGTCGTATCGTTACGCGCGAGTTTTTTTTTAGTTCGATCCAGATCCAATAACATGTTTGATTGTATGTTTTTATCGTCAAATACTTAACATTTAAGACTTACTTACATGTCGGAATTAAAGTTGAAAATCGGTTCAATGACCTTTAACTTTTGAGAATTAATTAAATGGTCAGCCGTAATAAAATTTGGTTAGCCACAAAAATCTGTATTTTAATCAATTGGTCAGCATTCAAAGATTTTGTATGCATAATGTATGAAAAATAAACAATCGACAATCCTTGTTTCGCAAATAATCTTGAAAATGAATCAGTAATTTAATCATAATAATCAGCTTAAAATAATATGTATTCGCCAAATAAACAGTCTATCCGCAAAATAACTTTATCAACAAGATTCACGATTGGTCAGCAAAGAATACATGTCTGGTTAGCAATTTGTTTGATCGGTATGCATATTAAAGCATGGTTAGCAGGGTAACTCATTGGCTTGCATTTTTACTGAAAATTCAGTAATGTACGTTAAAAGTGGGCGCAGCAAGAGCAGGCGCATAACACGAGTAGCCAATCGCGTGTGTGTATTGTCATTCCGTGTCTATGCGGCGATTAGTAGCTGTCAAATTGCAGTATTAACAACGTGTTTCATAGCAATTAGTGTGAATTTTGATATTTTGTGAGTGTGATGTGAGTAAAATGGATGATAATAGTAACGAAGAAAAAAACTAATTCCCGACTACGAATCGGAGGCGGAATGCAGTTTACTGATAGTGAATTTTTTGATTATAAGTTTTTGAATCGATCTCAATTTTATTTTGAGAATAACCATGTGTAATCGTTAATTTATAACATCAAAATTAAACAAAATATTTTAAATAAATCACATTTTTATTATTTTATTCTACTAAACACATCCACTCAGAAATTAAACCTACTACTATAAATACCCCTTAATTATTTTTGTAAGGAATGCGCATTTTGCGCATGTCATTATTGCAATTTTTATATGCTGCAAAAAAATTGATTAGTTGTTTACCCGCTAAGTGCTTATCAAAATTTTAATAACGAAAATCACTTGCATTGCATCTCATATAATTATTACGATTTTCAAAAAAAATTACAGCCAGACCAATCCAGACCAGTCCAGAGGCCCAATTCCCGTAATTTGACAATGGTCGCAATCCGGTGTCGATCCGCTCCCAGTAACATTACGATCACAAATGGTATTTTCTTAAATCCAATAAATTCAATTATAGTTCGTAATACCACTGAAAATGGAAGAAACCGAAATTAGATTGTTTTTGCTCTATATTCGTCGTATTGGGATAATTTTGATAATTTTACGTCAAATTAAAAGTTTACGAGAATACCTTTTGTAATCGTAATGTTACTGAGAGCGGATCGACACCAGATTGCGACTATTGTTAAATTACGGGAATTGGGCCTCAGAATGCAAAAATTGCCGATTGATTTGATATTGTTTGCTAGCATGGTCTGCTGACCAATCATATATTTCTGCTGCCAGAATACATTTTTCTGCTAACAAAAACATGAATACTATGCTAACCCGTTAATTATCACCCTTAACTTTTTGGGTAGGTTGACCGGCCGTTAACTGTGCTACACTTACATTAATTATCAGTTAATGTGCTTATCAAACCGTAAAAGTAAACAGTAAAACGGTACTAGACTTTCAGCCGATAGGCCGACTTAAGTCCTAACACTTACAAACCACGTATAAACTTATGCCGAAAGACATTTACTCACCAACATCGTTAGACTTATCCGCTACATAAAACACATAATAAATAACTAAAGACTAGGTTCTACTCAGAACTCAGTCTCTCAGTCCCAAGTTAAAGAACTTGTAGAATAATGGACATATCAGCCAAAGGGCTGATATGTCCATTATGTCATGCATGACGTACCTAAGTATTCACCGTCATTCTATTCATGTTTAGGTTAGGTTATAGGTTGGAGCGATTCTCTCACGTCGCGACATTATTGCGCCAGCCATAAATGATTGCTAGATCCGCATCGGTAGTATATTTCCCCACGGTAATTTCTAAAAAGCAATTACCGTTCATATTTTAGGCAAAAAAAGTCATAAACATTATATTTTGACATCGGCGCCCTAGAATTATAATTTAATATGTTGTCCTTCCGCGCCATTTGTGTGATGCCCCATCCCAGCAGATTACAGTCATTAGGTGTACACTCACGTACACAAACCATACCCTTAAGGCAAGGCAGTAAGGTTTAAAGTCGTACACTATTATTGTTACTATTGTACAGTCAAGCTCGAAATTGCTTTACAATTTTTTTCTTGCTACTTTGTAACAGAGTATTACAGCTCTAAGTGTTTCTGTATTATGGGATTACTCGTAAGCATCCGAGTAATTATTTCGGTCGTTGAAAAACATTGTCATGGCTTGAAACGGTACTTACTTTATTTTCTGGTAAAAAAATACTTTTTTTGGTACTTTGCATTATATAAATGTTATTAACTTTGACGGCCGTAAAAAATACACTTCCCCACCGCCAACAAGAGGCGTGTCGTAAGAGGCGACTAAATCATGTAGCACAAGACAGGCAGCAGCGTTTGCGTGCGAAATGTCATAAAAAACTGCGCTCGCCAACCCGCCTCCCAAGCGTGGTGAGTATTAGCAATCCCCCCCGATGAAAGTCATTGGGGGAGGCCTGTGTTCAGCAGTGGACGTCCTATGATGATATGTCGATATGACGGCTGAAGTGATGATTCACTTTTAAATCCACTACAAGGCAGAACAGGTATGCCTGTTCAGATCCTGTTGTAGTGGATTTCAAAATTGGTCTCATAATGTATCTAAGAGTTACGTAAGTAATTTCATCCTGTGCGCCATTTGACTGGTAAACAAACGACATAATAAATAATAGGTACTCTAGGCAACAATTTTGTTCCTCATCGAATGCGTCTTCTGCACTCTCAGGCGCGAGCAAATTTAGAAAACTCGCACTTCTAAATCAACCCGACTGGAAATCGAGCCCGGAACTCTTACATTCAAAGCAAAGCACCACGTCCCGCGCACCAATATTATCACGATAAAATAATAAATACATAAATATGAAAATCATTTCGACGACCTCCGTAGCCGAGAGGCGAGCATACCGGACTTGGCGTCGCTATCTCTGTGGTTCCGGGTTCGATTCCCGGTCGGTCAATGTAGAAAAATAACTTTTTTATATTGTCTCGGGTCTGGGTGTTGTTGTACCGTCGTTGTTTCCGGTTTTTCCAACACAAGTGCTTCGGCTAGTTACCATATGATCAGAGCAATGTATGTGATGTTGTTTATATATATTTATTTATTAGGAAAGATGGCCCTTATTTAGGATTAAGCTTGCTTAACCTACCCGTGTTATGGTTAAACAATACAGCTCAATTTGGCACCGTTCTCGCGTACACTGTTCACATTTCCCCGGATTATGTTTATAGAACGATATGAGAGAAGAGAAGGTATAGGAGGCACAGTATGTAATATTTGTACCTCAGTACGTGGCAAGGGAAGGATCGTAATTACTTATGGGCTCATAGACAAATGACATTTTACCAGGCAATAGGTAAGTACGGATCACAGAAATACGTGTATAGCCTGTAATGTCACACACACACACACACACACACACACACACACACACACACACACACACACACACACACACACACACACACACACACACACACACACACACACACACACACACACACACACACACACACACACACACACACACACACACACACACACACACACACACACACACACACACACACACACACACACACACACACACACACACACACACACACACACACACACACACACACACACACACACACACACACACACACGCGCGCGCGCACACACACACGTATACATATGTTTAATATTATATAAAATGTCCAAAGCTTGTTGTAAAATACTTATGTTCCATACCTACTAAGTAAATTAATAATAAGTAATTTTTTTTAAAAGCTACCGTTTTTGTATTTAAGTTAATGCAATTGTTTTGTAAAAGTTCAATAGCTAACTAAGTACTAGCACTAAGTCAAGAGCGAGTCACTCCGACACGTCAAGTATCCTGGAGCTGTCTCACCTTAACTTGTAAAAATTTATTGAGCAATAAAGAAATATTTTATTTTATTTATTTTCTAATGTGTTTTTCTTTTATTGAACAAAAAAAACGAGTCAAGTCTAGCGGTTGTTTTTTTTAATATTATTGCAACCGCGAATCACATTTTGATAAGTTTTCACAATAAACCTTAGTTGCTGTTTTAAATAAAGGTAAACTAAACGCCTCAAAATAATACAACACAATTTTTTAAATCCAGTTACATCGACGATTTCACTCATCCTGTATAGTCGCGGTATTCGTGTAATGTTATTATCTAGTTTACAGTTAAGTAATATTGATACGTAAACTCACTATCCTTAATTAATTTATTGTAAAATTTATTAACATGTAACCCCGCACTGCGTGAAGGAACTCAAGATTAAATTTCCGCGGTACAGATTCATAGTGCGGTGGAATATTACGTTTCTGAGGGTAGACGGATAATTTTGGTTATTTATTAAGGCCGTACCCGTACCAAAACCCTTTTTTTCCTACTTTTTAGCAGCTTCTACTCTTTATTTATTGTATATGTATAGAAATAATAAAAAAGAACAATAATCTATCTATAGAAAATTCAAAATACTCAAAATGGCCCATTTTTTTAATTGGTCCATTATTGATTATAATTTCTGACACTTATTCGAACGAACTTCTGTTTCTCTGGCGTGCCGTACTGGGTAGAATGAAATTAATGCTGGAGGTCATTTGTTTGGGGAACCGCCTTAAATACAACCCTTTGTTGGTTGATGAGATTACTCTGTGACTATTTGTACAAATCAACTAGTTATATTGGAAGTTAAATGTTGTATAGTTGTATGTAAAAGGGCAAATGGTATGTCACTCGTTTACTGTATTTAACCTTCGCGTTCCACTTACCCACTGTAGACCGGAAAAACAATGAAAAACAATAGGGAAAATTTTTAGTGACACGCGAAGGGCTTTTACACATTAACGCTAATATTTGTGTATTTTTAAAATTTTGTTAAATATTATATTTAAAATCCTCTCTTCATCTTATTAGATGCCGTGCCGCAAGAGTGAGACCGCGTAACAATTTTCTTGTATCTCTTTTTGCTGGGTAAAGCGCGCTTCACGTTCTCGGCAAAACTACACGAAAGTTTTGGCATACGAGAGTGTAGAGAGAGTATTCGTGTTGTCTCGTGTATCTCGCCTAAGCTCCATTTCGTGTCGGTAGTTCGGTACCTTAGTTCTCGGGTAGTTTTATGTTTATGAGAAACTATCCCTTCACACTCTCGCTTGCGCTCGCTAGTCGACCGACAGTATCCATAGTGAGCGCACGTTTTTTAAAGTAAAAATATCTACAAATTGGACCTAACGACTAGGGTTATTGTTTCTAGAACATTATCAAAGTTATCCTATAATATCAGGCCCGAAAAAACGCGCCCACAAAGGCATCCTTTTTGAAAAATAAAAGGAAAAACCTTTAAAAAACAAGGAATTTCAAAAACAAGTATGGGCGCGCGTCTACAACCGTGCCAACTGAGAATGTAGAAAGCCGCTTTCGTATGGGGTTTGGTTACCTCATCCAATAAAATACCGAGGTAGGTTTATAAGCTAGGTATATTTCGTGTAATTAGGCGTACACACATGTGTCATAAAGTAAATAAGTGTAGAAAGTAAGTAAGTTTAGAATGAATGCGCCGTGTACAAACAAGTTTTTCTGTTATGTCTCCCAAAGATAAAACAAAAACCCAAACAACAACTCTTGACAGTACGTTTAGGCGTTCTGAAACGCCACACTCTCATTAATGCAACGCCGAGAATGTGTTGCGCGCTTAACATTTATTCAAACTATAATTTATTCCTGAAGTACCTACTATAATTTACACCAACTATGCCACTCCACTCGTCAACCGACACAGAGCTGGGCTTCTATACCCCAAGGATCGAAACCGGTTAATAGTTATTTCAGAAGGTATAAGACCCATTTCTAATATTTGATAGTTGTTGTAAAGATTTGACCATGAAACTAAATTTGCCATAGGTTTTAAGTCGGTATTTGGAGTATGTGATAGTTAATTTAGCGAAAACATTTATTATTCCGGTTAAGGTTCCATAGTAAAATAACCGGTTTCCGATCCCTGCATACCCAAGTAATTATCAAGTAAAAATGTCGGTGGAGACTCTAAAGGTGTTTAAAAATTCCACTCGGCATAAAAGCTTCAACGAGTATCGTTATAACGACCGCCTAATATAACAAAGGGAAACTTTCCCCATAAGAACTTCAACTTTACATTTTTAAATCTATTATATGTGTATTTTACTTCAATTAACTTCTGCTCATTCAAATTTGAGCCCTCAGTTATACCAGTTAAGGTTGAATTTCGTTTAGTGAAGTAGACAAAGAAAATGGCTTGAGTTTCCTGCAGTACTGCCACAGTAAAGATTAAATACAGTAAACTGACCGACACACAAAACAAGTCCTGCATACAGCACAGCTCATAGGCTATCTCAAAAATATACGCACAAAATGGCTGTAAATAAAATATAGTAGTAAAATGGCCGATTGAATTAACAAATGGCATATAATATAATATAATGGTAAACTAGACAATGAACCTACTGCGCGGGTTATATTTACTGTGGCAAACCGCTGTGTTTCCTATCACAATGGACCCAGATTTATTTGGCAAGTTTTAAGCGCACAGGTATACAGGGCAGATTAGCTTTAGTTTACTGTTGGTTTTCTGTATAGTTACACCTTGTTTATTAGCTTTTTATTATTTAGAGGTATGCGTGTAATGTAAGTACTAATTAAATGGGCACTGTAATCTATACAGAGTGTAACGAAAAGGTGAAATAAAACTTTAAGGGGTTATTCTACGGCTAAATTACATCAACTTTTTCTATGGGACCAACATCGAAATCGCAAAAAAAAACACTTTCCCATACTAAAACGCGACCAGCTGGCATCAGTTTGTATGAAAACGTAAATTTTTTTTTGAGATTTTGATGTTGGTCCCATAGAAAAAGTTGATGTAATTTAGCCGTAGAATAACCCCTTAAAGTTTTATTTCACCTTTTCGTTACACACTATATATTATATAAAAATGAATCTCTATTTCCCTTGGTCATCGCATTACGCGTGAACGGATGGAACAATTTCGCTAATTCTTTTTTTGTTTTGTTAATTAATTACTGTCTGAAGAAGGTTCTTTGAAAAAAAAAGAATGATACGCAAATTTTTTGCGATCTAAGTCGCGGGCAACAGCTAGTACCTAATGAAAGTCCTTTCATAGTCACTGTAACACCTAATTAAAGTCTGTTTTTCTTTGTCAAATATTGTAAACATTCATGGCATGTCATGATAATAGCGGGGGGAGTTACCGCGGTTAACATCATCTCCGTGTATTAAATGTTTTAAAATTAGTTAAGTGTGACATCGTGTGTTAAAACTATTCCTACGTATAGTTACGAAACTGAATCATAAGTGATATCATTATCTCATAGAAATAATAACGCTTTATAGTGCCTTTGTGACATTAAAAAAATACTTACTATCATAACATTGCAAACAAATAGTGAAAACTACCGTCGTTTAACATCATAAAAAGTGGACGAGTGATGACTGTGCTTTGTGACCCATATAAGTATACTTAGCACACATACTACATCTGCTAAATAATACGCACTCGCTTCATACGACACTTAATTTCGCCGGCACACTGCAAGCAACAGTGGCGCAGCGGTATACGGGACGGACTTGCGCAGCGTCAACTACGCTATACGTCGTGTCGTGGGTTCGAATCTCAATAGTTTCTCGACAATTTCTATTTTTGTAAATAAATTTGATATATAAAATAAACTATGGAACATAATAATGTGACCCAGCGTCAAAAGAGGCGCTCGAACTCTCTCCATGATATTACACATTTCGACACTTCGCTTCTGGATACTACGATGACAAGCTTGCCGAGCACCTCATTAAATGATAGCCAATGTATAAAAGATCTTAATGATAGAATAGCTGCGCTTACTAGCGATCTAACGACGGCTCACACTGAAATTGAAAACTTAAACATCGAAAACATACGGCTCAAATCCGACTTAGGCGCGGCTATAAAAAGAATTGAGGCATTGGAGAACCAAGGGAGAACTAATACAATCACACAAGAAAATAATGTACAACCAACGAGTAGTCAACGGACGGACACGATAAATACGGATAATAATAAACATAGCGACCCAGATGAACAAGCCAATTTAAACTGTAAGCCAAAAATTAAACTAGCTTTATTCTCTCCTCTGAACATAAATGAAAAAGACTCGGATAAATTAAGGGAGAAGAAGGAAATAATAATCATAGCCGACCAACAAGGAAAAAATATTAGAAAATTACTACAAGAACTAATTGGACACAAATATTTGGTAAGCTGCTTCTGGAAACCTGGAGCCAAGATGCATGAAGTTTTAAATACGATAAAACCAAATAGACTTTCTAATTTGACCTCGGAAGATTTTGTTTTAATATTGGGAGGTGTTAATGACAGCGATCCACGAGAATTTCAGTTTAGCATAAGAGAATTTTGTAAAAACGCAAATAACACTAATGTATTTTTTCTGGAAACTCCATACAATAATGTCCTTAGAGAAGAAAAATTAAATTATGATATGCGATTTATCTGTGGTGACTTTAAAAATGTAACGTATATCGATATGAACTACAGTAAATTTTTGCCGAAACGTAATTTATTCGCTATTAACACTAGTCGTTCAATTTTAAGAGAGATATTACACTATGAATATAAGGCTAAACTCTCGAACTACCATAACCATACAACATCACATAAACAACAACAAAAATGTGCAAATAAAAGTACACAAACCGACTTTGTAATTAATAATAAGTACCATTTGACTGACAACAAACAACTGACAGATAATATGATAGGTATGGAGGAAATAAACAACACTACATTAAGTAAACAACATATATTAGATAACAGTAATGACCACATCACAAAAAATGACAAAACTAGTGATGATCTGGAGTTATTTCGTGTATAATTATTTATGTGTACTGCATCAAAACATAGATGGGCTCGCCAATAAATCTGACCTATTAACGGTGTGCTTAGATGAATTATCTCACTACAACACAACAATTGATGTTCTGTGTATTACGGAGCATAATTTAAAAGGTAACGATGCCCTCAACATTTTAATACCAAACTATAAGCTGGCATCATGTTATCAGAGAAAATCTAGACATGGAGGTTCATGTATTCTTGTAAGAAACCATCTAATGTTTCGGGAATTAAAAGAAATACGTGCACAATCCATTCCCAATGTGTTTGAATGTTCGGCGGTGGAACTAACGCAGCATGGTATAATAATAATTTGTATCTATAGATCTCCCGACACCCATGTCGTTGCCATTGAATCATTTCTGACGAGGCTGGACAAAATTATGACTATGTTAAACCGAAATAACAGAAAGCTAATGATCTGTGGAGATTTTAACATTAATATTCTTAAAACCACAAAGCAGTCGAAAGAATTCATTGACAATCTTTTAAGTCATAATCTTAGAGTACAATTTAAAACTCCAACGCGAATGGCTAGCAAAACGTGTCTAGATAACATTGCGCATGATATAAGAGGCTGCAAGGGGGAAGTAATTGAGCTAGCACTTTCTGATCATTCTGCTCAGATACTAAAATGTCCTGTAAAAAAAACCTGCTCAATTAAATATTGGTACATTGAACGGCGTGATCTCTCAGTAGAAAACAGAATTAAGTTTATCGATTGCATTAAAAAACTGAGCTTTTCCGAAGTTTATGAATCAGAAGACCCCAACACTGCATATGATGTGTTTTATGATATTTTCAAACTTTTTTACGACTTATGCTTTCCTATAAAGAAAATAAAGATATCCACATGTAAGAAATCTAAATGGATTACTCGGGGCATAAAATACTGCAGTAAACGCAAGAGATGTCTATTATGGGAATATAGGAAAAATCCATCCAAAAATAATAAGATAGCCTTTAAAGAATATTCTAGACGATATAGAAAAATAATAAGTTTAACAAAAACAGCTCAAAACAATTACTATATACTTAACTCATCTAACAAATGCAAAGCCGCATGGAAAATTATAAACGAAACAAAAAATAATTTCCCCAAAGACCCCATACATAAAATAAAAATTGGCGGAAAAACTTTGACTGATCCATTTGACATAACTAATGCGTTTAATAATTATTTTACCAATGACATCAAATCTGACAACAATAATAAAAATAACCTGACATATACTAACAATAACGTCAATTCTTTTTTTATGACTCCTACTACTCCCTACAATATCGAGAAAATAATAACTTCACTAAAAAACTCAAAAAGTGCCGGATTAGACCAAATTGTTACAATAGTCATAAAAGATGTATCTAAATATATCATACTGGTCTTAAGTTATATTATTAATTTGAGTATACAAAGCGGTATTTTTCCTGCAAAGCTTAAGATCTCCATAATCAAGCCAATATTTAAAAAAGATGATCGAACGGCTGTTAACTGCTATAGACCAGTTGCATTGATTCCTATCTTTTCTAAAATATTTGAAAAGGTCATACACCAAAAACTATACAATTTCTTTGAATTTAATAACATTCTAGCTACCCAGCAATATGGTTTCCGACAAAATAAGTGCATTAATAGTGCAATATATGACTTTTTACACAAGGTGTACTCTAACGTTGACAATAGACAACCAAATATAGCATTATACATGGACATGACTAAGGCTTTTGATCATGTAGACCATGATATTCTACTAAGAAAATTATACGCGTATGGAGTAAGGGGCACTCCTAATAAATTATTAGAATCTTATCTGACAGGAAGGCAACATTCAACACAAATAACTAGAATTGAAACTAAATCTAAAAATGAAAAAATATACCAATCATATTTCACAGTTGCTAAGTTTGGCGTGCCTCAAGGTAGCGTATTAGGACCATTGCTATTCTTGATTTATATTAATGACTTGCCTTCTGCATTGAACCATCATATGACATTATTTGCTGACGATAGCACTGTATTTATTAATAATAAAAATTTGACAGATCTTGAAAATGACGTAAATGAATCCTTGAAATTAATAATCGCATGGCTTGAATCTAATAATCTAAAAATCAATTTAGACAAAACTAAAATTATGACTTTCAGTCAGCAAAACTCTGGCGTAAGCACAGACATCAACTATATGGGTAAAAAACTTGAACAAACGAACAATACAAAATTCTTAGGGCTGCATATTGACACTAACTTAAAATGGAAAACTCATTGTGAACAGCTCTGCGGAAAGCTTAGTCAATTCTCATTTGCTCTTTACAGACTTCAATCGATTGTTAACGAGTTTGCAGTACTTACAGCCTATCACAGCTACGTAGCATCGATTCTCAGGTATGGTGTAATTTTCTGGGGAAATTCGACTGACAGAGATACTGTATTCAAAGCACAAAAACGATGCGTCCGCTCAATGTACAGATTAAAATCCGATGTATCATGTAAGCCATATTTCAGAGACAAAAAGATTTTAACCCTTCCATGCCTCTATATTATGGAATGCGCTTTATTTGTTAAAAATAATACCAAAAAATTCGAGTACAGAAGTCGAGACCGAAATAAAAACACGCTGCTGACAATCCGTTGCAAAACTAGTCTGCGCAGCAATAGCATATTCGGCAATAGTGCTCCTAGGATTTACAACAAAATCCCGCTGAATATACGGGATATTATTGACATACAAAGTTTCAAAATTAAATTAAAAGCATTTCTAATTGACAAATCTTATTACTCATTGAATGAATTCCTGACAGATAAAAATATATAAACTCTTGGACTGATTATTTTATTGTGTACTGTATACTTTTATTTACTGCAAGTGACTTTAATAATTGTATTTCTTTTTTATTATTACGATCGTTTCAATTTGTTTTTGTACGCCTACTAAGGCAGATTTTAATTTGTTTTTTGAATTGTACGCCAAGAAGGCAGGACACGGTTAGTTCTAAGACAAATCCTTGTAAGACCAATGTACACATGTGCTCCACAATAAAGATTTATGATTTATTTATGATTTATGTCTTCTGACTTTTGGTAAATCGTCAGTGTATAAAATCACTACTACTAGCTTGAGAGAAACTTTAATTTATAAATATTGGATATCACTTAAAAAAATAAAAATAAAACAGAAAATTACAAACTCTTTTTCTTAATTGAAAGATTTTTTGCTATAACTAATTAAGTATCTTATAATTTTTGAGTCTATTTTGTTTTTAATTGAACAATTTCGGAAAAAAAATATGTTAAGATTGTTTACAATTGGCCAGCTAAGAAAAACGGACAAAGACGTAACTGATTTAAATTATTACCATATCGCTTTTTTGTCTCGATATTTCGGTATAGTCGGTCGCAAGCGCCATTTATAAATATGAATGTAGGAATGAAATATTTATCCTTCACTCCGAAATCCAACAAAATAATCGATATAATATAGTAAATTTAATATTTGAAATGTCGACAAATACACACTTGTATTATATACAAATACACACTTGTATATGTGTACACACAAATGTATTTCGAGGCGGTTTTCAAACATTTGACGCCTAAGTAGCCGAGAGGCGAGCATACCGGACTTGGTGTCGCTCTGAGGTTCCGGGTTCGATTCCCGGTCGGTTAATGTAGAAAAATTACTTTTCTATATTGTCTTGAGTCTGGGTGATAAGGTACCGTCGTTGTTTCTGATTTCTGAAACACAAGTGCTTAAAGCTACACACACAGGACACAGGATTACATATCACAGGATTAGAGCAATGTATGTGATGTTGTCTAATATTTTTATTTAACTATTTATTTCTGCCATTAAATACCCAGATTTCCTCATAAATTCTTCCTCCGAGTCTATACAATGACAATATTTACGCTCCGACTCACTTCCAGTAACAACAGTGAATGTAATCCGATATTTATTACGTGTTTGTGGCATCTAAAATGTGTTAGGCGGCTTCGGATCTTCTGTCGCCAAATATTGTCCCGGAAGCTAATTATTTATTAATCAATACTTGTCGTTAATTTATCAAGGGATTACTTATGGTTAATTGATTTGTTTAGGAGGCAGAGTGTTTATGAAACATTTGAGGTGCAGTCGAGCGGTCTGTGAGGGGATTACGACTTATTATAGAAGTCGATTAGGCCACATTATACATTTTCAACCGTTTATAAAAGTAGTTTTTTATGCACTTAGCCTGTAATTTGTACAATAAATGAGAGTGGGCTATGTCCAACTGTGGCCTTCCGAAGTCTTATGATGATTATGATAAATATATTTTTTACAATCTACCAATTATCTAGCCCCAAACTAAACAAAGCGTACTATGGCGACTAGAAAACGGATAAACATTCTTAAATATATTTTATAAACATCCATGACTCAGGTACGAATGAGAAGATCCGTAAACGAACAAATGTCGCTGACATAGCCCAACGGATTAGCAAGCTGAAGTGGCAGTGGCCGGGGCACATAGCACGTAGAACTGATGGTCGATGGGGCAGAAAGGTTCTAGAATGGAGGTCGCGTACCTGCAAGCGCAGCGTGGGACGTCCACTCACAAGGTGGTCAGACGACCTGAGGGTCGCAGGAAGACGCTGGATGCAGGCCGCTTCCAAACGGCCAATCTGGAAGTCAATGGGGGAGGCCTATGTTTAGCAGTGGACGTCCTATGGTTGAAATGATGATGATAATGATGATGAAGCTACAAATGCTTGCTCATCACACAAACATTTGCCTCTTGCGGGATTGGAACCCGCAACCGCTCGCTTTGCAGTCCGGTACGCGAACCACTACTCTATACAGTCGGACCAGAATATTTATTATCCTGAAGATAATCTGTCAAATGGTACTTGATATCAATACATATTATAAATGTGGCAAGTTGTTAATTATTCATCTCGCTTTGAATAGATTGGTTCAAGCGCTGATTCAAGCCGCTGGGCGTGTCGAATTACCTACAAATGTACAAACAGACTGACATTATGTATTAGTACTTGGAGCCGGTAGTTTTCCATGTTCGACTCTTGCTCGACCGATGACGTGTCCGGTCAATATTATGCATTCAATCTTTGTGTTTTTATGTCAGTAATATATAGTAGTAAGTACGTATACCTAATGTTCTAAATGCAGCTATAGTTGTATAGTAATGACCGAATATCTTTATTATCTATAGTTTTGTAAGATACTTGTAAGTACTAAAATTACGTAAAAGTAAGACAGCTGGTAGCTCGCTACTAATCAGCATTTTCAACCAATTAAAGCAATTAGAGGTGGAATAAACTAACCTGAAGATGTCATTTTAATTATTTTATTATTTATTAAGGCAACCAACAACACAAGCACCAAATTAAATATCACATCTTAAACTTGTTGCATTTTTTGCTTATGCCGAAATGACGAAAAAATCAATTCGGAAAAAGGTATGTGTTGCATTAATACTCGCGTGTGTTTAGTATTACAAGCACGAATAAATCGTCATAATTAATTCACTAAATTATTGTTGGTCTATCTTCAATTTTTTCTCAATCCCCCAACCTTTTTCGTAATAAGACTTGACCACGCCAGTTTCGCAGATTGTGCTAACATGTACAATAACTAATTAATTTAAGATCTTTTTTTAAAGACTGTAATTAAAAGTCAAATAAAAAAGTATTGATAACTTTAAAAACATTAGAATCAATCAATTTATTTTGGGTTGGCCTGTACTATAATGGGCTCCTCGCGTGTCGACTCGACCTTTGCCATGTTACTTCAATCTTGTGGTTAGGGAATTGGTTATGATTACCTATCCGACAACCTTAAAGGGCATAACAATTGGAAAATATAAGATAACTTTACCGCGTTTTATGTAGTTTTCTGACCTTAGCTGATCACAGACAATACTGTACTGTGAAGGAAAACTAAAATTGAACGTGTAAATTATATGGCTCGACTTGGCGGGGGCACTGCCGTGCCCCCAGATGAAAGAGAAGCGTTTATTTCGGAGTATGATCTACATCAGTACTAGTAAAAAATGACATATGAACTATCTTAGTTTAGTTAGTTAAATTATACATGATTCCGCCCGCGACTTTGACTGCGTAGATTTCAGAATAAAGCCAAAAAGAAATAAATAATAATCCCCGTTCATACGAAACACAAAAATGAGTATTCTATGAGCGTCAATATCAATGTGCTTGTTAATTTAACTTATAAAAGCACACACAAGAATACACCCAGATCTACGCCAACTAGAATAAGTTGCGAGTCAGGGCGGCCGCGGCCAACGACAGATGCATCACCAACCAGAGAGTCTCTCATGGGACTATCCTCTCTCTCTTACACCATTGCTATTCAGTATGATTGACTCCACCTAGCCCAATCATCACCCCAGACGTCATCGTCAATCGCTAGCTATAGATACACTTTTTAGCCTCGCAGATTGTCCATTTACGACAAGCGACTAAAATTGACTCATTTATTTTCGTTCGGGCCTTGATTGAACTTATCAACTAAATAAAAAGGCTGTATGTTAAAGGTGGACAGACGGCCTGGTAAAGGTCGCAGGAAGACGCTGAATGCAGGCCGGTTCCAACCGGCCAATCTGGACGACAAAAGGGGAGGCGTATGTTCAGCAGCGGACGTTTGTGGCTGAAATGATGATGATTTTGGGTGTTAAAGAGCCTCAGGTCCACGCATCTTCAGTACAATATAAGAGTGGTCGTTGATAGCGGCTCGAAGCAGTCCGGCCGGCAACAGCTGGTCGCGGTTGTTGACCTCGCGGCCGTCAATCACGCACCGGCTCATTAGATCAAGCTGTGTCTCAGTAACGAGAGACGGTACTTACGTATTATGCTGTGGCCAAACGACTAAGATTTGCAAGACAACTAAAAAAAGTTTAGAGCACAGTTTTTTCAATCTAGCATAAACTTAGATCAAAACTTCTAAATCTCTTTAAAAGCTGACCTGATAAACCTAGGCCTCTGGTTTATTCTCGTTATTTGATCGTAGTCAAAATCCAGTTTTTATCTGGTCCCAGTAACATTACTATCTAAAACAGTATTCTCGTAAACTTATTATAAATATAATATCTTGGCTAACATTATGATCTGATCCTAATATAAGTAGCGAAAGCACTTGTGTTATAGAAATCAGAAACAACGGCTGTACCACAACACCCAGACCCGAGACAACATAGAAAAAATCGTTTTCTACACTGACCTGACCGAGAATTGAACTCACCTTTCGGCTACGGAGGTCGTCTGTGATGTAATATGACGTAAAATTGGCAAAAAGTTAGTAAGGCGACTGAAAAAAAAGCGTTTTTTTTTTAAAATGGATTACGAACTAATATTGCATTTTGATCTTATTTTCAATGGAACCAAAGAAAATATAAAGGATCTTTGCTGGGACCGAATCGAATCTGGATTGTGACCACTTTTATAAGACGGGAATTGGGATACATCTCAATTTAATAGAGGACTGTGCAAGTTGACATGAAAACTGGTTAGCAGCGCGACCCTGCAAATCAAAATGCTAACAAATACCATTCAGCTTCGCACAGCGTGCTATGGAAAGGGCTATGCTCGGTGTTTCTTTGCGAGATCGAATCAGGAACGAGGAGATTCGTAAACGAACAAAAGTCGCTGACATAGCTCAACGGATTAGCACGCTGAGGTGGCAGTGGGCGGGGGACATAGCACGTAGAACTGACGGCCGATGGGGCAGAAAGGTTCTGGAATGGAGGCCACGTACCGGCATGCGCAGCGTAGGACGTCCACCTACAAGGTTGACAGACGACCTGGTAAAGGTTGCAGGAAGCCAACCGGCCAATCTGGAAGTCACTGGGGGAGGCCTATGTTCAGCAGTGGACGTCCTATGGCTGAAATGATGATGATGATGATTTTAGTTGCTTATTGTTAAATTTTCTCTTGCATAATAAAAACTCAATCAGTATCTTTGTTTAAAATTAATAATTGCTTTCTCCAGTACCTGCCTGATGTAGACCGGTAAGTAATATGGTCGGAAAGAGCCGGCAGCTTTATTACCAATTCGAAACGCTAATTTCACGGTTTACTTGGATAATCATTCATTATACAGGCTGAAGTCGAATCGACAGGCCCTACCCTAGATGAGGATGTAAATATTGATGATATGACAAAGTAAAAAAAAAATTGACAAGTTTTATGTTTTTACACTATAACTTTTTAATGACAGGAATCGAAACTACAAACTTAAAAATGTAGTGGCATAGGCATTGACGCATTTTAAGTGAACTTTTCATCGATGTATTTTATAGCATAGCATTAGGTGGTCTTTGATAAAAATGTTGTAGGTAGTTATTATGTTCGTGTTAAATGATATTGATATTAAAGACATTGATTTGAAAGTAGATTGGCAGGTAAAGTGAAACGAGTGGTTTTGTGTTGATTCTAGACCTTGCAATTTGATTCATTAAAAGATTAATTTCAAAGATTAAGTAGTTTCTAACTATTTAAAGAAATTTTTGTAAGTTCGTTCCTAACTGAAGCAATATTTCATTTCGTTTTAATTCTTTTTTTTTTAAAGTAAGTTTGCTTTATTAGTAGAATCGGTAATTAGAAATCAAGCAGCTGTATTCAGTTTTCTCAAAATGTTCAAAAGCTTTTCTTAAGATCACATAAAGTGGTATTACATTTCTTGGTTTCCCTACTAATGATATTGATTCATACCATCACGTTACCACACGCGTCTCATCCCATTTTGTAACAAGAAATATCTGGTAACACTCTTCAGCGAAAGCAAAAACACGGCCTCCGGGCATAGCAACGACTTTGCCAACCCATCTTTAATCATAACACCGACACATAAGCTTCACATTCCTGTACCAGTACTGGGATTGATGTAAATTCAAATCAGATTCGGCAATTTCGGCAAAAATTCAATTAAGAAGACGTTTCAATTGCATGCGACTGTTACCTACTTTGTTTTGATTTGATTGCGACAATATCGAAGCGGGAATTTCCTTATTTTGCCCGTTGGATAGCAAGGCCTGCAGGAATAGGTATTATAATTAATAAATTTTATTTATTCAGACAATTACAGTCCCAGTCTTGTTAGTGACAATAAAATGCTTAAAATAGTGTAAATTTTTAATATAAGTAATTAGCGTAGTGTGTGGTGGTAGAGCTTTGAACTAAATCAATATTTTGACAACCGCCAATTAAATAGTATTTTGGTAACCAAAGTCTATGTACAGTCAACACCAAAAGTAGCTTAGAATCTTAAGAATCTCATTGCAAAATATATCACGCAGTCAGTACAATATAAAATAGGACCTTGTTTAAACAGGGGAACGATACATTAATATGTACATTGCTTTTTAAGGAGGTTAAAGGAGAAAAAACGCAAGAACTAATAACAAAACTATAAAACCAAGTGAGTAAGTAATACCCTCTAAAACGAACCAACTATTTGTCAAAAGATTCATACTTAAGAACCCAACATTCTGTCTGTTCATCATCAGTACTTTTTTGGAACAAGGTATCATTTTCACATAACCTACGAACTGTTATCAATCATTGAAGACGTATCAAACATCATCGCAACTCGTGTTTTTTGCCTTACTTACTTTAAATCTCTCCAGACAAATGTCAGTTACACGACATGACCTGTGAACTGGTATTATTCACTGGCATCTGGTACTGGTACCTCAGTCAGGTCATGTCAGAGGGTCAGCACCATTAGGACCAATTTCGAACCATTCATGTTTTATTGTTATGGCCGAGTGATTATCAGTTGTTTGGTAAATCATAGTTAAGGTATGACCTCTCATTATGTCAGTTTATTTGTGTGCACAAGTCTAACAAAAAGTGGCAGCTCAGTAGTTAGAGTTTCGGCTCAAATACGGGGTATCTCCAGAATTTTCGAAATCTATGATTATACAACAAGATGTTTAAGGACGCAAGTTGCTTTATATGATTTCCTGCACATTCAGATTACACTTTACGTGTAGCCAAGTTCCGAAATTGACTGATTCCCGTATGTATGGGTAAGAGGCCTAATAGCAATCGCTACAAGTGTAATTACTAGACTTGCTGCTCTAGTATCAAAGCTCTAGTTTGTATCATTGTCAGTATTTACAAAACTTTTTTAATTTACGGATTTGCTCCCCATAAGAATAACGTTACATGACCGTGTCTAGGTCACAGAAATTCATATTTGTACCACAATTTAATCGGTCCTGTAGATACGGAGCAAATTGGCACAGACAGACACACGAGTAATGGGTTCCATTTTGCATTCGGACGTTCGAAACCATAACAAAATAACAATGCCTGATTATTTTGATAGATAAACACTATAAATTATAAAGCTGGTTTTTCACCACGCGGTATAATATATTCCACCAAAACATTTTTATGTAAAATGTTGCCAAGACGAGACCATATTATGTTTGTCAATGTAATGTTTTTCATAATGTTTTGACATTGCTTGCGTGCTATTCTAAGTTATCGTTATCAAATCTCGAGTCCATCCATCCGTCCATCCATCTCCATGCTTCTACACGATCTAACTCTAAAAGCCTTCAAAAACTCTACACCTTAGTCAAAATATGTGGCTTACTTTTCTTTTATACGATGATTATCTAGTCGCCATAGTTCAAGTTTCCTTTGGTTAGTATGGGGCTAGACAAATAGTGCGATTGTGAAAACAATTTTTTTTAATTACTTACATAGATGTTAGTTCCTGGCATCTCTCAGCACACCCAGACCCCAGACAATATAGAAAAGTTAGTTTTCTTAATTGACCCGAAACGGATCGAACCTGGTACCCTTCGCATTCAAGGCATATTCCTGTGCCACACTCCATAGGGTCTCATATACCGACACAGAGAAATTTCCATGAAATTTTAATCAATTTTCCCCGCGAGGGTACACTCTGTTGCTTCTGATCGAAGTTACCCAGTTCCTTTGTCCGGTTGAGCGGCACAAAAGACGATCCCGCTAAAAGTTCCCGCGGGAGCGTTCGGGCGAACAGCCCGGTACAGTCGCCCGCGGGTACGCAGTTGCCTTTACTGGTTTGAGATAAGGGTGAATATCCTGAATGATGAGGAATGGACAACGCTTTTCTCCTTTGACGCTGTTTGGGGTTTGTCTATCTTGGCGGAAAGAAAGCAGGACGCAGACTAAATATTGCAAAACAAGATTTTAAAATTTATATTAAAATTCATGTGGCAGTGGGCATCATCATGTCAGCCTATTGCAATCCGCTGCTGGATGTAAGCCTCTCCTAAAGACCGCCAAAGCACATCTCCCGCTTTATTTTTTTTATATTGGACAACATCACATACATTGCTCTGATCCTGTGATAAGTAGCTTAAGCACTTGTGTTACAGAAATCAGAAACAACGACGGTACCACAACACCCAGACCCGAGACAATATAGAAAAGTTATTTTTCTACATTGACCGACCGGGAATCGAACCCGGGACCTCAGAGATAGCGACACCAAGTCCGGTATACTCGCCTCTCGGCTACGGAGGTCGTCAAATCCGACGATCCGACGATTTTTATCCAGCCACTTCCTAAAGTCAGGAGCACTAAATTGATTAAAAGTTATTATGTTTTTAAATGACGGTCATCATAAAGAAACAAGATAATCTACAGTCTAACAATTTTAACACCATGTAAATTGTTTCACTTAATATAACCTACTAATAGAAATATAAATATTAGAATTGGAAAAGTTTAGGAAAATGTATAATGTATTTGTTTTCCTTTCTTTGTCTAGAATACTCATATGTTTATGTAAGGAGAGAATTTCATTTGTATAGCCAATGTCACAGAATATATTATAATAAGTAGTACAAATAAGCAATTGGATTATTAACCTTTTAACTTGTTTTGGTTTTAAGAATTCATTTTTATAAAGAGTTACGTAATATTATTTAAATCCATTCTAGAAAATCTAAAAGAAAATCAAGTAACAACGAACAAATACAACGAAGACTAAGATTTCGAAACGCATAGAATAAAAAACATTAATAATAAAAATCATAATTACAATAATATTATAATCGTGTCAAATAAGAACAAGGAAGACAAAAAAAAGGATACCTAAACGATTTCGAGAAAACAAATTTCGTACTAAAAATTCGAATTAACAGTTGGTAACCGTGTTTTTATCCGCAAGTGCTCGCCGGGCCTAACTCATTGTCCTATTCATTGTTTAACTTGTAAACTCTCCCTATTAAGAATTTGAAAGTAAATTATGAAATTTTGTAAATAACATGACTTAGAACTTTGTCCGTGGCGCTTATTTACGAAATGTTCCGACTTTATTAACTTTCCGTTTGATTCCTTTGTTTTGTTAGCTTAGCGAACTAAAACTAAAAGTAAAGTACATAAATACTATTAGAGGTTCGTAAAACGTGCGCCGCTTACAAAATATTGAATAATTAAGATACATTCTTATGTATTCTGTGTAAGTAAGTTTTAATAAATTCATCACAAAACAAAATCTATTACCCAAGCGATAAATTTGCTAAACAAATGCTCAGATGAAATGGTTTTTCGTTCTTTAGCCACTTATGTACCCATACTTATTTATTACTTATTTACTTAAATACTTGTATATTATTAATATTATAAATGCGAAAGTATAACTCTTGTCTGTCTGTTACCTCTTCACGTCTAAACTGTTAAACCAATTTTGACGAGTTTTAGCATAAAGTTAGTAGGACCTTGGAAAAGGACATAGGTAAAAACTGAACCGATTTTGATGAAATTTTGTTTGTAGTTATTTAAACTGTTTTTTTTTAATATACCAAAAACAGCTTTAGAGAAACACTGTACTACGATTAGTGTACGTTTGATTTACTCCGCGCCCATCTATTTGCGATTTAATCGAGCGACACAACTCAATATCGTCTAATTCGAAAGAAGTGGGCTGGAGTGTGCTTCTTGACCACAGGCCAAAGAGAGCAGACACTACTGCTACAAATTAGTAGGAATTAGTCGCCAACAGTGTAGGATGCAGCTATTAATTGTATGATTTTTTAAATCAGGAGGCGCTCTCCATGTTCTCGCGCATATATGTTAATAAAAGGCCATTATTTTCCTCCAAGTTATGCCAGTGGTAATAAAGCCCTTATTTAAAAAAAAACGCACTCAATATATCCTGGGAACTACTAATTTGGTCTTCCTACTGTTCAAGCCGTACCTTCAATGTTTTTACTCAGCTTTTTTTAAATTGTTCATTCTATGCACAAACATCTATATTCCAATAGTACTCTTCGCAAATGAAGAGCCTGCTCCAGCGGCAAAGTACTATCTATACTATCTCAAATCTATATTTATAAAAATACATCTCTATTTTTCTTGGTCATCGCATCACGCGTGAACGGATGTAACAATTTCGCTAATTCTATTTTGTTGTGGTAATTATTGTCTAAAGGTTCTTACGAAAAAAAAAATGAGAAGGTTGCGCAGAAAATCTTTTATAAATAAACTAAAGACCACGCGAGCGAAGTCGCAGGCACCAGCTAGTCTTTAATAATTTCTCAATTTCAATAAAAGCAGTAATGGATTTTGTCAAGGTTACTTTTTAAATCTTGAACCAACTGACTGTTCTTTTTAGTCCCGTGGATCCTCGTTCCGTCGCATCCACTCCGGGGTAATGGCGCGTCATAATGACGCGTTCGCGAAACAATTACGCCTGATGTCGCTGTTGCGTCATTCTGCCTTTTATTTAAATATTTTTTGTCTTTTGTGCCTGCTACGACTGTTTTAAGTTTTTGTGAGGAGCTGTTGTTGTACGGCTGATGCATAATAGGCGTCTGACATTCTTTAGCCTTTAGGATTTCTAATGAGTTCTAATGTTCTTTCATCCTGGAACCCTTTCCGTTTGTATATTTTAACTTTATCAAAAACGGTGGCTGTGCATGCTCGTCGGTCGCATCGTTTTGCTAAATTGACTTACTTCTTGCGCCAACTTCAGTTTTGCTGTGTTCCTGTGTATTGACGGCACGACAGGCGAGCATAGAAATTTTATGTTGCAACTGTGTACAACTTGAAACGTTGTTTACAACTGTGTAACTCAACTTGTAACGTTGTTGTAGCCCAGAGATGTACACTACAGGAACGCTTGTAGTTATCTTATTTTTGTTACTTATATATTAAATGATTAAATCTTCTGACGATCACACCAATTTATAAACAACTATGTAGCTGGCCCGGCGAACATCGTTCCGCCTGGAATTTTTCCGGTTTTTATATAGTTATTCTGCTATTTCAAGTATCCAAATCCACCAAATCGAAGATCATAAAAATCCGTCTAGCCATGCTTGATTTATATAAACGGTGTAATTAACCCGAGTTCTTTTATATTTAAAGAAGATAAGCAGAGCTTTTGTAGCGACTAGATTTAACCATTACCCAAACATGATATTCATTTGATGACTGAATGAGTTTTTGGACAGTAGACCATTTAAATTCAAGCGCGGAATGTGGTCTGGCGTCCTGGTACCCTTGGCATCCGGAGGGCGAGGGCCAAGGAGGGATTTCAGTCGATTAGCCTCCAAGTGCACGTTAACATTAGCAAACGAGCCTCTCCCGTTAGCACTCAACGAGCCGAGCTTTATATACCATTTCATTTTAAAAGTATGAAAAAGGAATCCCTTTGTGTTTCCATTGAATATGATAATGAGGGACTTTAATATACGTTAATGTTCTCTTTTATTTTTTATTTTAAAAAAAGAAACAACACTTGTATATTCGCGCCCATTTTAAAACCATGAAGCCCATTGCTGGCGGTCGACCGATATATCAGAAACGACACGGAAATTTGAACTACTTGATAGAAAGTAGACGCTTGGCCTAAGATTTACCTGTGACCTAGGTTGTGTAAATTTGATTTGCCTATGCAACCTCTTTTCAGGAGCTTTCCTTGAATATAGTTGTGCCCAATCACATAACGAACACACAATCTCCAAACTTTTTATACTGTAGGATTAGTAGGATAACAATTTATTAACTAAGGTCCATAGTTTTGCCAATCCTGCAACCTACATCAAACCGAACTCCCTTTATTGGTCGCCAAAATAGCTTCAAACGAATGGCCGAATGAAATGAATTATCGCGGACGCGCTTCTGATTGCGTCCATTTCCGATCCCCCCCCCCCCTCCCGAACCCATCTATCATTGAAAGGGAGCAAGGGGGGATATTAAGCTTCCGTATTAGCACATTTGTCAGGTAAGATAAAAGGTTTGCCCACCCTTTTTATAATTGTACGTATCGTCTGTGATCGCCGTAAATTTTCCAGATACAAAAGATACGGAGAAATATATGGCGCGTTTTAATTAAATGTTGAATTTATAGCGATGATAAAACATAAATTGTTTGATTTATGACAGCCGTAGTCGAATAAGTCATTCGGTATGAAAAGGTCTGTAAGGCTTTTAAAAGACAGGCGCTTATTCAAAACAGCTCTTGTGGCCGTTATTTGAGAAGTTGCTTCAAAAGAGCTGGTTCTAATGGATTAAATGTCTATTTTACGAGTGAATGTTTTACGTGCAAACTTTAATTCATTTGCTCTACTTAGATCTCTTTATAAAACGACCTATGGGAAAAAATACTACTTACTCTACTCGTGAGATCATGTGTTCGGTCTTCGACTTGTGTTAGTAGGTTTGTTTGTGTGTATATTCCATGTGATGATCACGACCCTCAGTCTTGATGAACATGACTTATACTAGGTAGAGGACGTGTATCTCTTAAATCGATTTTGTTTTTCGGACGACTCGAGGGCAGTGGCGTGGTAAATCGTCATGAACGCAAAAGTTCATAAAACCAATTGTCAAAATTAATCTCCAGTATGAGTGTGCTGGAATAAACCTCTGGGAAAATTCATTGTCTGGTACTAGTAACACAAGGATTTTAATTCATTCATTACATCGAGTGCATGACAAACTGTTGTGTTGTATTTTTATTAATTATTTTGTTTATGCGCGTTAAGTGGACAAACTGTAAATTCCTTTTTTCATCTAAGAAAATTGGCATCTAAGAAAATTTTGTTAAACTATGCTAAAATTAAAACATTATGTCTAAATTGTACTTCTTTCTATAAAAACCAAGTGTAAATATTTTTATGGTGTGTAATAAAGAGCGACAATGATCTTAGCCTATTAGTGCGATCATTGTCGCTCTTTATTACCCTTAAAATGATAATAATAGAAAAATCTCATTGCAGATAGAATAAAAGGCATAGGTCATGTCATGAAATATCAGTCGAGTGTGGAAGTGGTCTGATTACATAAAGTAATGATGGTAGTGATGTCGCGAGTCTTTGTAAGTACGGCCGGACTCGAGTACTGACTCTACATGCTACTCCTCGACTTTTCTTTACTTATCGTTCGGATTGCAGCTAAGGTAAAAATCTTCTCTTAAAATAGTAGGTAAAAATAATTTTGTGCCTGCCATGGTCTTTTCTTACATGAACCTTCATAGGGCATTTTTTTTCTTATTTTACACTTTACGTCTAAAACAGATTTAAAGTTCAGTAATAAATAAATATGGGCCACCAATTGGCAAAACATTGGCATTTTTCACTGACTTACTTTTTAGGTTACTAGGTATGTTCTGTGAGGAAGGTGAGCAAACTGACATACAATGCTATTGAGGGCAACTGCACCTGACCATCATGGTTAATGCTAACATAATTACGTAGCCGACCCTAAAATAATGAACGAATTGGCATAGAGTCCATTACTCGAGTCAGGATGCGGTTACATCACTTGTTATCATTGAATAATAGATGCAAAGCGACGGTTCGCGTGTCTGTCTGTCCGTGTACGGATCTCGTCAGTGAGCCTCAGCGATCAAATATTCAGAAAGGATATGTTATTATCTATTTACACTGAATATCAATTGTATCGGTCGTTTAAAAATCTACTGATTGACGTAATACGAGTATTAGCCTAATGGTAGCCATTGAAACTGTCAAAAAAGCTCTACACTAATGTACAGTATAACTAAATAAATATATATTTTTTAATCACACCAATTATCTGACCCCAAACTAAGCAAAGTTCGTACTATGGCGACTAGATAACGGATGAACATACTTAAATAGGTATATAAATGACTCAGGTACAAATGCTCGTGTTCATCACATAAACATTTGCCCTTTGCGGAATTTGAATCCCCAACCGCCTGGCTTTGTAGTCCGGAGCGCGAACCACTACACCAGACTGTAGTCAATTTGTCGTCAATTAAAATTTACCCTAAAAAAAGAGTCATGACTCATGATGATAGATTTAGTATCCATAGAGTCAAATACCTATCACAAATTTCGTATATTTCCGATTCAAACATAGATATCCGATTCTTTTCACGTGTCCTCATTACTGCTACTCTGAGCAAACTATGTCACTCGCATCACACTACGCGACTTATCCGCGCGATTTACGCGCATTGCCTAATCGCACGATTGTCTATGTCCATACAAATGATTGCTAATTTATGTATTTCTAACTTAGTTTTAGATTTATATACCTCTATTGAATTTTATTGATGAATTATAAGTATTATTATAACATTAAATTTAAACTAAGTAACTATTCATTTTAAATAATTATAAATGTATTTTTTTATTATAGGAAATTTGCAAAATTGTATAAACTAAAATTATTAATTAGTTTCAGATTAGTTCATTAATATATTAGAATTGTTTTTCTAGTTTTATATTGCATTGTATTGAATTTAACCGCATAAACTGTTTACAGTTTACACAGGGTGATGACGATCATGTGACATTAAATGAAAACAATGTTTGTACTAGTCTTTGCCTATACAAGTAACTATTACTATGGGATCAATAATGAAATTGTAAAAAAATTGATGCTTCTACAAAATCGTCGATTAAGATTTCGAATATTTCGATGTTGCTTTCATAGTAAAAGTTGCATATAAACTAAGTAGTAAAAACTGTGTATTTTTATTTATTCTCGTATCGCCTCCTCCGTGTATGTAACTAAACAAGTAGGTACCACGTATTCTGAATACAATTGAGTATAATAATAAGTCATCCTCCTAATCTAATGATGGATCGTCCTAAAGAAACATTCATAATCCTTCGAGTTCTCGGGGGATTAATTACGTTGTTATTGTTTGTTCCGCACCGGCTCCGGCAATGTGTGCATGTGTATACATACAGGGTTATTTTTAAAATATCATCAACCCCCTAGTGGTTGATTTTGGTGCTCAAATACAACTTTTTCTATAGGACCAAAAAAAAACTTCCCTATACTAAGCCGTAGACCAGCTGACATCAGTTTGTATGAAGCAGTTTTTTTTTTATATTACGATTCTAGTCCCATAGCAAAAGTGGTTGTATTTGAGCACCAGAATCAGCCCCTAGGGGGTTGTTGATGTTTTAAAAATAACCCTGTATATATTATCAAATCTTTTATTTGGTTAAATTTCATTTGCTATGAACTTTGTTAATTAAGAGCTGTAGATTTTGTTAAATAAGCGACACAAGCAGGAGCTGCGTGTCACGGAGATGAATATGCTGCGGTGGATGTGCGGAGTCACGCGTAAGGACCGCGAGAGGAACTCGCGCATCCGCGGTAGCCTTCGTGTCCGTGATATTGCAGACAAATTGCAGGAGAGTCGCCTACGCTGGTACGGCCATGTTTTGCGGAAACCGGCAAGCTACGTATGAAACAAATGTCTGGCCTTGCCGCCACCGCCAGGTCCTGGCAAAAGGGGTAGACCCAAGAAATGCTGGCTTGACGTTGTGAGGGCTGACATGCGTGCCAATGATCTCACAACTAGAGACGCTCAAGACCGCGCGAAGTGGAGGAGCAAATCAAGGAAAGCGGACCCTGGGCTCCAAAGCAATGGCTTTGGACGCAACCGGGATTGACCGTATAGATGATGATGATGATGAGATTTTGTTAAATAATACAATAAAATGAAAAGTATCCTGCAAGTAATATTAATTGTATTAAATTAAATTATTATTAAATTACTCGAGAAAAAGTCAACTAACTTTACCATTAGTTTATCGACTCACGCCAAGATCGTGTCAATAGATATAATTAATGCCCAATTATCATCACCATCTGTCTATACGATGTCTTGCGTGCCTGTAATCACTTGCCAACATCTCGTATTTGCATAAACATGACTTTTCCTCTCCTAGGTTCATTTTCCTCAATTATGCAAAAGAATACTCGGTACACCCTTTAGTAATCACTCGTTAACAATTCTTTAACGAGTGGTTAACGTAACCGGCGGCTAATTGCAAGATAAGTGGTTAAAGATGTTTAAACGTTTGATTTATTCGCAATTAACACAATCGTGGTTTAATTTCACGTTTATCTGATCCCTGAGAGGCCTCGCTCTGAATGTGATGATGTGTTAATGTGTTCTATTTCCATAATTATAGGAGTAATTATGATGATGGTTTCTATATTCGAGGTTACTTCGAGAGTAACCCTAGACCCGTCGGCCCCTAAAACATGACACAGTATAAATATCTGAATTTGCAACATTATGAGACCGCATATTAAAAAAATGTGTGTTACCACAACAACAACTAGTGTGTGTTACCAGTGATGACATATGGAACTGAAACGTGGCCTCTCACTATGGGCCTCATAAGAAAGCTCAAGGTTGCACAACGTGCTATGGAAAGAGCTATGCTCGGTGTTTCTTTGCGAGATCGAATCAGGAATGAGAAGATTCGTAAACGAACACAAGTTGCTGACATAGCCCAACGGATAAGTAAGCTGAAGTGGCAGTGGGCGGGGCACATAGCACGTAGAACTGACGGCCGATGGGGCGAAAAGGTTCTAGAATGGGGGCCACGTACCGGCAAGCGCAGCATAGGACGTCCACCTACAAGGTGGACAGACGACCTGGTAAACGTTGCAGGAAGCCGCTGAATGCGGGCCCCTTCCAACCGGCCAATCTGGAAGTCACTGGGGGAGGCCTATGTTCAGCAGTGGACGTCCTATGGCTGAAATGATAAGTGATAAGTTAAGGATCACTTTGTAGTTCGTCTATCAACACTTTTTGTGTAATAGAACGAGGGAAAGTATCTGGTTAAAAATAAGACTAGATACTAAGGTCTACGGTCGTTTAGAGATGTAAAAAAATCAAGTCTCTAAATCTACGCAATAAAATAAATACGGTCATTTACAATTCACTCATTGCAAAAACCAATAAAACTAATTTATTTCGAATAACGGCCAAAGTGGAGCTCTTTTACACGTTCAAATGTTTTTTTTACACTATCGTTGATTCGGGACAATATTAAGGGCTAGCGTCAAGCCTTTAATAAATACCTAAATAAAAACACAAGATACTTGTATAACATACTTCCCATTGACCAAGAATCCTGCTGTAGAAGTAAGGACACAAAAGAAAACAACATGTATAAGCTAAGGGTAAACGAGTGATATTATTTTCAACCGACTGCAAAAAGAAGGAGGTTCTTAAATTGACTGTATTCCATTATGTATGTTATATAAAGTAAAGGAAAGGTATGTTTTAAAATGTAATTTGAATTTATAAAAGTTCCAGGCGGATAAATTATATTCTGTAGGTACAGTCAACGCCTCATTAATTTATTACAAAACGTATTTTTTCTCAATTGATATTAAACTCCAATTTAGTTGAACCACCCCGTATGATATGAGGTGGTGGTACGCCATTTTCAAGGTTTATGTAAATTTAGAACGGAAAGTTCAAGCTGAAATACTTTTAACTCTTAAGTGGCATGCACTACAGTTAGCACATCTTGGGTTAAAACCGCAAAAATTTCGGCCAAATAACACGGCTCTTAAATACCAATTTTTTTTTTGGTCCCGGGTACTAAGTTGCATAAAAATATTGTGGTTGTTACGATACTTCAAATAAGATACATACAAAAACATTTTGGTTGTTAATTTTATTACTAAAATGTTCATAAATCCGTCATATTTTGCACTGTAAATTAAAACTATTTATATTTAATAAATAGTTTTCAGAATCACAACAATTATATTTTAAAGCCCTAAACTATGCAAAGCTTGTACTATAGCGACTAGATAACGGATAAACATACTTAAATACTTTTACAAACATCCATGACCTAGGTACAAATGCTTCTGCTCATCACACATATTTGCCCCTTGCGGGATTCGAACCCGCTTTTTAGACCGGAGACGGTCGTCAAAAACGTAATTTGATTCGTCCCTGCCATATAATATGACTTTATTCGTAATATTAATATCCTCCTTCTTGCACATTATATTATATTATAAATCTTAAAGGTGGTAGATAACCTCGTAATATTGCCGTAAGATTAAAGCAATAAATATCCGCACCCATAACACTCGTCACAAAAAACTCTATGGAACATTTTGTCCATATTTTCTTTATTTCTGCGCAGTGTGCAAAGCTAGCAATTGTGGCGCCATTTATCAAGTCTCCTACCCTCAGGGGCGCCCAGTGGGACGGAGCACATGGAAGCAGAAAGTGCTCGCGTCTGAAAATATACAGCCTTGGAGCTCACACCAGTGTAATACGGTATTGGTATTTGTAACTACATTAATATGAGGTCCAATTTAATACGTTGACTTTTTATTAGGGATGTGTTGTGTGTGCCCAAATACAACGACTTTCAATCTATAATCTATTATCTTTGGGACCAAAATTTAAACTGAAAAAAACTTACTAGCGGATTTTTTTTCTTTTTTTTTAGATTTGATGTCTTTTTCATTTGCTAACCGTTTTAAGGGATGATATAAATACTACAACTTTGATTATTGTACCATCATTGTACCAGCATCGGAAATAATGATGCGGATATTCTCCCATGCAACCCCTAAGTCCCAACATCTGTTTGTTCGGTTAATTTCATTTATTATTTATAATGATAATGTTTGTCATGATTTAGATGTTTTTTTTTTCTAAACAAGTTTCATTAAGTTTTCACTTAACTTGCAATAGGTTTCGTTAATTTCAGTACATTTCAGAAATATACGAGTATTCGTTAAAATTGTTATAGAGGTAAGTTTATCAAAGACGACAGTCACTCTACAAGTAAGAAAAATACCTTTTGGATTGTATAAGTAATAATCTGCTGAGGCACTATCACTACCCTTTTGACCACGCAGCCGAGAGGCGAGCATACCGGTCCCAGTGTCGATTCCATTGACCGACCCAGTGTAGAAAAATAACTATTTAATATTGTCTCGGGTCTGAGTGTTGTGGTACCGTCGTTGTTTCTGATTTCTGTAACACAAGTGCTTCAGTTACTTACCATACTATCAGAGCAATGTATGATGTAGTCTAATATTTATTTATTTATTTGAATTCTTTACATAAAATGAAGACGACACAAAATTATTTTTTGTCACCTGAAAAATATTTTTCGTATTTTCATCTTTCTTCGTTAAATCAAAACAGACATTACAAAGTCATGACTCTGTTGATACCTCCACGAACAGATGAAAAAGATATTATGACACGGAGTGACGGGAGGAACGTGCAAATTGGACGCGACGAGAGTCCTCAGCCCTCCCGGAGGAAGCTGACAGCGCGACGCGAAAGCGAGAGTGGCGTTTGGCTCTTTGGGAAATACATTTTGAATCTGAAGTCAAATATTAATAGACATTTTAAGACAGTTATTTATACCGGCTTCCAACATGCAGGCCGCTTCCAACCGGCCAATCTGGAGGTCAATGGGGGAAGCTTATGTTCAGCAGTATACGTCATATGACTGAAATGATGATAATGATGATGATTTATACCGGGTGTTACTTTCCACCAGGTCAGGTCAGGCCCCCGACCTTAATAAACTGTTTATTAATTATGGCACACTAACAGCATATAAGTTAAATATACAATACAAGTTTACAGCAGATTGGTTCTGGTATATGTGCCATTTTAGGCGTCCACAACATGCTTATACTACTTACTAACAAACAAAGTAATATATTATCGAAAACAGAAAAGTATAGAAAAAAATACATTAAAAGATAAAATACATTTTATTTGAACACCCCGTTTCCTAAAATGTCTCAAAGAACCGGACAAAATGCCTCCCATCCTTGGCTTTGCTGCTCTTATTTAATAAACATATATGTGTTTTATTCTATTTTAAATCTTAACATTTATTTTCCTTCTAAATTCTAGATTGGCAGTTAGGAACTGGTAATTTAGAAATATTATTATACTGAATAAAAAGCCAATTATTTTACCAATAACACAAAAATCTAGCCATATACAAAGCAGAACTTGAACTTTGGCAACTAGATAACGGACGAATCCATTATTTAGGGCCTCTTTCACCACTTGCTGATAAGTTCCAGATAACCTATATGGCAATTTTTTGGCAGCTAATTGTATGGGTTATCTGTCAAAACAAGTGCCAGATAGGTTATCTGGAACTTATCAGCAAGTGGTGAAAGTGGCCTTTAGTATTGTATCCATGTAGGTATCACATAAACAGGTCAATTAAACAAATTAAGTATTCGTAACCCGTATCACAGTATATGATATACTGTGCCCATGTCCTAAGTTTTCGCTTTGCTAATGGCACAGTTCCAACGAAAACTAAAGTTGGGCAACACCAAACCGAGTCTATGCTAGTATCTGCCAAATTATAAAAATCGTTTCAAAAAGCCCACTCCTAAATAACAGAATTTTGTTTTGATATCGGAAGAATTTGACGCATATGATTAATAATACGAAAGTTGTGCCAAAAATTTGTGACACTAGACGTAAAAGCAGTAGGCTCGGCGGATAGGATGCAGTCGGTGTGTTAGGTTCATGACAATTTGGGAAATCTCATAGGTTGCTTATTATATATGCACGCATAGAGTATCCACTTAATATTAAGCATCGAAATACTTAGATCTTCACTCATTATTGATTTTATTCATGTAAATTAATTAACGATCCAATTGGGGTAATGGTTCGTCTTGAACGTAAAGGGTCCTGGTTTTGATTCCCGGTTTGGGTCAATTTAAAACATTTTTTGATTGGCTCTATTCTGGGTGGGCTGGGTGCACCACGGGTGTGGTAAAACACGTTGTCATCAAACAGGGATGTTAATTTCTTTCTTTGTGACATAGTGTTAATAATTATAAAGTATCACCAATTCCTAATGACTGTGAAGTTGCCATGCTATCAAGAAGCAAAACGTGCACACTGCACAGTTAGCTGTGTAACATATTTATGCCGTTTGAAAGCATTATTCATATTCCTAACCTTGAATCCCGTATTTTGTTCCTGGACTATTGCTAGCTAAGGCATATGAACACTAATTGATTAGCAAACCCATTGGAGCAGTGGCGTGGTGATTGGCCTTGTCGGTAAGGGTTTGGTTCGGTTGGGTGAATATGATTTTCTATATTGGATTGAGGCTAGGTATGGTGGTAGCCACTCCGCCAAAATAGCTTTAAGTTCAGACTATAGGTGTTCGGCGATGGTCATGATGATGTTGACGGTGTATCTTATTCAATAAATTAATAAAATATTTACTCATACCTGCAGCTACTGCACTTACTTGTATTGTGTTTCTAAAATTCATGACATAGGTAATCCAATCATCGCTCGTGTGGACTGACATGTCATCTCGCCGCGTCCCGCTCACTCGTAACCGAATTGACAGGGATAGCAATGGCTATTTTCGCAACGGGAAGCGAGTTTGATATCTAACATCTCTAATGTGACGGTTTCAAATTAACCCACTTCGAGGGTAAACATGATTTGGAAACCTTTGATATTATATCACCAGTATGTCCAGAGCCTTACAGTATAAGATACTATATGAAATATTGACGCATGTAGGGTTCTAGTGGAAATAGACGGGATATAGTGTTATATAAAAACATTAAAAATAACAGAAATTTTGTCTACGCACGTGCTCCGGTAGGGCTGCCAGGCCCAAAAATTGAAAAGCCGGACTTGGATGCTTATTTAACTGGATGCATTTAGCCCTAAAAGCCTTACACACTGATTAATTAGTTAAATAAAAAGTAGTTTTAAAAAAGTATTATCTAGCACATAATGCAATTTTTTTTTAGTATTTGTGACGTTGGCTAAAAGCCTAACAAAAGCCGGATGAGCCGGACACTATTTATTTTGGTCGGACACGCAATCAAACTGCCAAATCAAATTCAAACTATGTCCGGCTCCGGCTATGTGGGATTGGGTACTTGTCAAAACAGTTAGTGCTTTTCACGTGAATACCAGCTCAGGGTAGAGTAACTGCACAAAAATAACATTATAATTTATATCCAATTTCTGTGCAAATGGACTCATATGGCACTTTTAAAATGTCTGACTAATTAACCCTACCACTGCTCGGGGCAATCGTGTTACTGCCGAGAAGAAGCAGCGAAAAAAACTCCGTCGCTATTGTCAATTTTTTTTTAAGTAAGCATGTTTTAGGGAAAATATTTTTTTCGAAGATTATAGTAAATTATAAAAGTACAAATGGGTACACTTCTTAACTTCATAGTTCCTCCACTTTTATGTTATTTGAACAATCGATAACAGTGAGTAAATAAATAAAAGCCATTTTTAATGACATCTTGACATGCGGTTTCATTTATTAGGTAATTTGCTAATAAAAAAATTAACCGATTTCAAAAAACTAAAAAGCTAAAAATAATATTAACACAAGTACTTATTCATTTACTTTTGGAGTCGGTGCGAACGAAAACATTGAATCTTTCATCGGCTGGCACCGACTCTTTGATTTTCTTACAGATCCCATCATCAGAACTTGACTATCTAAACGGGACCATTCCGCGAGTATTCCCTTTCGAACAAAAAAGAATTATCGAAATCGGTCAACGTAATAACGAATGATCGCTGAATATAATTTAAAAAAGATTTCGACGAATTGAGAACCTCCTCCTTTTTAGAAGTCGGTTAAGAACATTTTCCCATAAACGAATTTCCCTCTTCAGACCCTTGCTTCCGACAAAAACTTTTAAAAACGCTTGAACCTCTGGAGCTCTACCCGCAAATGGTCCCTCTATTTCTGAGCACTATACGAGTATTCCCCGTCTCGCGGTGGTCGCGTGCCAAGACCATGCAAGTTCAAGGCCCTTGTAAATCATTGCCAACTTTTAAATTATTTCGGACATTGTCTCTTTTGACGCGTTGACGCAAAACAGATTACTTACTTCAGTATTCGATAAACAACTTTAACATTGTGGGAATAAGAAGAAAAATAGCTTGTCAGAGGTGTTAGAGATTCAGTGAGAATAAATCATAAATGATAAATTATTGCCGCTATACTAAATTAGAAAAGGGTCGAGTTTTCTTGCGCAATCGTAATAATTGATGGCATGGGAAGCGAGCACAATATTTCAAGATTACAAAAATAATTAAAGCTATAATTCAGCGTTTACTATTAGAAAAATGAAAAAAAAGAGTTAAATCAGAAAGTTTTAATTTATTACGATAGAAATATTTTTAATCGGTTGTCATTGTCTCAAATTATCAAAATCCTATAGTTCATGTTAAGCCAGTTTATCTATTTATTTACACAGACATGACGAACATATAATTTTAACACCAATTTAAGATAGTAATACTCAACTAAAATAAAAGACATCGAAGTGCTGTGCGTTTGTCTCGCTAAAACTCGAGAATGGCTGGACCGATTTGGCTTATTTTGATCTTAAAATATTTGTGGAAGTTCAGGAAAGGCTTAAAAGGCCTGAAAATATATTTAAAAATGCAAGGAAAGTAGTAAAACCAACTATTTTATTTTCCTATACTAACTGTTCGTACCTGTCAAACGAATTGGCGGAACGAAGTTCGCTGGGTCAGCTAGTATAATATAAAATGTACACGGAATGGTTTAAAAACAATAATTAGGCCCATAAAGTCAACTGTCCTCGGTCTCCTCTATACAACAGAGGCCCAATTCCCGTAATTTGACAATAGTCGCAATCCGGTGTGGATCCGGTCCCACCAGTAACATTACAGTCACAAACGGTGTTCTCGTAAACCCAAAAAATGCAATTACAGTTCGTAATGCGACTGAAAATGGAAGAAACCATAATTAGATTTTATTTTGCTCTATTTTCAGTCGTATTGGGACTGTTTTGATAATTTTACGTCAAATTAAAAGTTTACGAGAATACCGTTTGTGATCGTAATGTTACTGGGAGCGGACCGACACCAGATTGCTACTAGTGTCAAATCACGGGAATTGGGCCTCTGGTTTAACTTTACTCTAAATATTTAAATCTCGTAGTATCTGCAGTTAGAATAGGTGTTCAGTTGACATGTTCAAAGTGTAGGCAAAGAAAATTAATATAAAGAAATCTTTGGTGTAGGTAAATGTCTCGCGTATGAGACAGCAAATAACTTAACACACTTAATAGAATTTGTTTATTCACGTTACAGTACAGACATAATCAAAAGGGATGCAAGCCCTTTACCAAACAATTGCCTTTACTCTGAACATGTCAACTGAACAGCTATTCTAACTGCAGAGACTTCGAGATTTAAATATTTGGAGTAAAGTTAAACCTGTTGTAAATGTGAGGCCGAGGAAAGTTGGCTATAGTTAGGTAGGTTAACTAACTTTCATAAGGTAGACTTATTTGAAAGTGTTGCGTCATTCAACTAAGCCCGAAAATTGCAATGACGCGTGCCCGGTGACTAAGCGGGAAAGGGAAGCAACTTATCACAACCAATGCAACACTCAAATATATTTAGTTTTTGACAGTTAGTCAACCTACCCCTATAGTCGAATTCCCGGTCTCCCCTACCTATCAGATAGGAGTAAAAGGAATCTAGATAAATTATATACACATATAAAACAGACATATTTTAATTGCAATTAAAACGCGTTTCTACACCCACATTCCCATTGACCCGCCTCAAGGATTTGACCAGATAAATTACCACAGTCCACCACCAGTTCGGAATGTACTATTTCAAAGGCTTCCTTTGATCACTTTCATTCGCTTTCTCCGTTACCTTGAATAACAAATTGGGGTCCAAATCCTCTGGGCAGCTCGGACTGAGTCCGCCCGGTCCAGGGCAATATAGTGGGATTAGGGCGATCATTCCTTAATCCTGGCTCGCCCTTGCGGACTCCCGAACATATTTCCAACGGAGGATTTCCTTGTCAATCGCTAGTTTCAGTAATTAGGTGTCGGACTGTATTTATAAGGCTAAGATCTAAAATAGATGGAAAACATTTATTTATTAAGCCAAAATGTATAAGTTCTGTCGGGAACAGTCTCAGTTGATAGGTAATAATAGTTTATTGAATTAAATGGTACATTTACTTAAAGTGTAACACTAAAATAATTTTCAAAAAAATATTGATACTATTTAAATAAACTAATTTATAATCGGAGTACAACGGAGTATCTATCCCATTTATTTTATTTTTTAAATGACTCAAGATGATAAATGTTACTATAATAATTCCAAGAATAACTTATACTTTTATCTAATGTAGGTAATTAGCCAACTTATCAATTACTTTACCACTTTGAATGGGTTACGTTTGAAGGCGCCACACAAAGCTGGGGAAGTTGTAAATCCGGCGTATCTATTTGTTTTATTATAATTATAGCGGCGCCATTACCCGGCTTACGGAGGCGTCGGAGGGATTACCTCTTTACGACTGGCGCTTGAATAAAACATTTCTTGATTAGGCGCGCTTCGGCCATGATGAAGACGTCACAGCCACAACCCAGACCGAAACAGTAGCCCGAAACAAACTAACGGTTTTCAGCGGTTTCGACGGCGTGGAACTTACTCATCTTGCCACAAAAATAAAAAGTAGTTTAAACTCAAATCCAGCAGACTAATTAAATGCATTAAAAGTATTACTTACACCTTGTTTGGTTTTTTTGTAAAGAGTAAGAGAAGTAATAACACCAGTAATGTATTGTTAACATGTTTGGGACCCACGTCATCTTTGTGATCAAATTTGTTTAAATAACAATTGTACAATGAGATGTGTTTTAGAAAGTGCCCGATATAATGCTAGGCTTTTCTGGCTACCTTCAACCACGTACAGTAAGGTTATAGAAGAGTTTTTTTTTTCGTTAACGATCAGGTTGTGAGATGAACTTCCTCGGAAAGTTTCCTTATGAGCCTATAGCATGAGTTTTAAAAAAATAACGTTAAAATGCTTTTATTATCAGCATCATCATCATCATTTCAGCCATAGGACGTCCACTGCTGAACATAGGCTTCCCCCAGTGACTGGCCGGTTGGAAGCGGCCCGCATCCAGCGGCTTCCTGCAACCTTTACCAGGTCGTCTGTCCACCTTGTAGGTGGACGTCCTACGCTGCGCTTGCCTTATCTTGTCTAATTATCAGTAACTAGAATAGAATAGAATATTTATTTATTTGGCACACAAAAACATCGGAGAGGAAGGAAAAAAGAATTGTACCAAAAATGGTCCCCCGCTCAGTATTTGTCGTGGCAACTTATGGTATTCTGCGGGGTCTTGAACACTACTTTATCAGAAAAAAAAGCAACTTGTAGTCTGTTTAACGTACTAGATATTATGTACATTTAGTATGAACGGGCCTACTGCGTCTGTCTTTATCGTGGCCGTAATGAAGACGTTACAACTTTCCGCGGTATTATTCATCACACTCATTAAAATTTCCACGAAATGTGTCTGTATTAATTGGGGAGGACGGTTTAATTTGAGAACGTACAATTTGGGTATTGCCAGTGGTTGCTACTTGCTACTAATTACGAGTAAGTGTAGCCTATCGGAATACTCGGAGTTTTGTATACAGATAAAAATAATATTAAATACGTATTTACAAACAGCAGCACGTCAACCTACCACAAAACGTCCAATTTTCTCTATGTGTTGGATTTAAAGTTGAAAATCAATTCAATGACTTTTAACTTTCTGGGTACGTTGACCTGCCGATGTCTGCACCTAATCATTCTTTGAGAGAACCTAAGAGATCAGCCACTGATTTATTTATTATGCATTTGCGATTATAAAACCATTAAATGTAAAAAAAACAGTTAAAACACAAAACCATTTTATAAACGGAAACATTTTCAGCTTCCTCGTTCGATATAGTATTATATTTATATAGCTAATTAAATTATACCCTTAAGAAAAAATACATGTCTAAAAACATTAAAAAAGTACTTACATACTTTTTATCTGAGAAGATAAAATAAGGTTCTTTTCGAAAATTGCCCAAAAGGATTGAAGCTTAAATGGCCAATCACTCTGAATATTTCAGAAATCAATTTCCTTTGGCTAAAGTCCGGGACTCGGGTTTCATTACGACGAGATAATAAGGGTGCAATTATATGAAAAGGGGTTGTTAATCTATCGGACTGGTATAAAGGAGAACCAAATGATTTAAAATTTAATTGTTGCCAGAATTTCTCGTCTCACTTAAACAAACCATTATTATTTTCATTTCATTTTATACAGGTCATTCTTACTGATATTATATACATTAACATGTCAGTTTGTACCAATGAATATTCCAAAATTAGCTAGGCTTCGCCTGCGTGGAATACGACTTGCTACCCTATTTGGTTCCTTCAGGGGTTGGATTTAAAAAAGAAGCCTACGTCCTTCCATATACAAGCTTCAAGCTTTCACCACTAAATACCATCAAAATTGGTTTTGCCGTGAAACCGCATAAGACTGTTACTTTGGGATTTTAGTAAGTATGGTTATACGAGATGAATTAATCAATTGGCTGATTTTAATGATCACACAGATAAAACATGATCCGACAGAAAAACTTATTCATTTGAATACAGCACTAAAGTATAATAACTGTTACCGACAGCACTTTGTCTGAATCTGAATTATTTTAACGTGAAGAGACAGCTGGACATCATCTCCGAACCGTTGCGTAGTGCGGTTAGCTCGTTCGTGGTAATTGCTATAGATAAGATACTTAGTATAGCACATAGCAATTGGAAAGGTGCCTTTTACGTCAAACATCACCGCGCCAGATTGTCTGCTCTTGCGATTTGGATCCGTTTCAACTCGTCCTGGATATTGCCATTGTATTACCAACTTTATATATTAAGTAGGAAGGTTCACTTTCCTGTGGGAAAGCGACGCGTCAGTGTAAGACATAAATAAATATGACGCGAGCGGTTGAGGTTGTCGCAGTATTTCAAAATTTAAAGTGTTTGGCCTCGTACATAGCGGTTAATGGTTGAAAACCGAACCAAGCAAATTATAAAATATGGCGGACTCATCAGAGAAATAGCTTACAACATTTGCCAAAGCAGTTGTTACGGACAAACCAATCTATTTTGATGTAATAGTTATAAGTTTAATGTTTTGTAAATAAAGCTTAATTTTCTATTAGGGCCTAGCTATAAGGCATATGTAATTAGCGCAGGGATTGTTTTATTTTAATAAAGTTTGTTTAGATATATCCCACTTGCAACTAGGTAGGCAGGTAGGGCTAATAAAGGTAACTAGGTTTGTATGGTATTTGGTAAACGGGTGTGAAAGAGACCCTGTAAGGTTGTCTCACCCTACCAGGGAATCGACGGAACTGGAGGGTGGGACCGGTAGAACCTGCAGACTATCTCTGTCGCCCATCTCGCACATTCGGAGGGTAGGTAGGACACCCACAGAGGTAGAATGTTGTGAGTGGGAAATATCACATTTTCTGTAGGTAGGTTTAGAAATGTGTAGACAGAGATAGAACATAAACAATAGGTCGTCTCCCTCAGTATCTCGATGTTAGGAGGGTGGACATAAGTGTTACACTAACGAATTTGGTAGACAGAGACAGAAGTTTGTATGTCCTTGTCTTATGAACTAACCCGCGATAGTCACTAGTAAGCATAGGCTAAGATTGTATGTATATAGGGGCCGTGGGTCGCAAAATTTGTACTGCGCTCACGGTCAAGATCATCAATCGGAATAAAGGAACAAAGGAAGAAAGAAGTGTTTCATTTCAACTATACAGTCCACACGAAGGAGCAAGATCTCTCAAGATTGTATCACGGCGGACCCAAACCCGCTGTGACTTACATCGTTGGACCTTTGCTCGCCGGATCGAAAAGAAGATAGTGTAACCAGCAACGCGGGATCTACGCCAAGCACTACCAGTGTTTGGGCCATCGCAACGTGGGATCGAGGCCGCGTACTGGGCCTATTTACTCTTGTGTAAGAGAGATCACATTACGCGGGTGTACCGCGGCTCCGGCATTCACCACCTAACGGTGCCAAACGGTGTTTGTCGCGAGTTAACGCCGTTCCCAGGCGGTGCAGTTTTCGGGCGAGCTGCCACATATCGCGCAAGCGATTGTGAACAAGTCCGACCTCGCCAGTACGGTGTGCGTAAGCGTGGGGGCCGGACTGTAGGCACTGCTGAGGGTCCTGGACATTCCAGCCAGCGACTGAGCACCCCGCGGCTACGTACATTCTCTGCTGGGTGGTTCCATCCTTTCCAATCCTGCACGACCATCCATCCTCAGACAGGCTCCCCTTGGTAGTGTACCTGTTTGGGATTGTTAGGAGTAGGGGCAGCAAGTAAGAAGATGCCGACAACGCGAAGCCAAGCGGGAAAGAAAGAGATGGAAGACTCAAGACGACGTAATTTCGAAGAGCCACCCGCATCACCGTCTGTGCAAGCAACTGCAAGCATGCCACACGCCGAAGCGAGTCTAGTAGCCGCAGAAAGCGGTCGTACTGAGCCTACTGTAGCGCCGCCAGAGAAGCGCCTAGATGCCGACGCGCCTAGGATAAGGCCACCGTCGTCGAGAGGTTCAAGCGTCGCCGCACGATTGAAGCAAGCCGAGTTACTAGCAGCCGAGAAGCTCGCTGAATTACAAAGACGAGAATTTTCAATAGAGAGAAATCTCATACAAAAGAGATTAGAATTTGAAGTAGCTATAATAATGGAGTCCGAGGATGAAGACCATGAGAGCGTACCCGCCGGTGAAGTCCAAGCAAGGGTAGACGATTGGTTGGGCAGATCGCATTCCCGGCGTCACGACGACAATATGCAGTTACCCACAACAGAGGTGTCTTTAGACGTTCCTACCCTGCAAGACGAGAGGAATGAAAGAGACAGACATATGTTTACGCGTCGCAAGGAAAAGGAGGCGCGCAATATAGAAATGGATAAAAACAGACATTTAAATTCGCCGAGTATACAATCAGTAAACAATAACATTGAAAATAATCCGCGCCCAGTCGATAATGTATGTGGAGCAAGGCCCCAAGATAGTATGGATGGGGTTGAACGACTTGCTAATACATTAGACAGGATTATGTCAAGACGACCGTCTACACGCCAGATCATCGAGTTACCGATTTTCAACGGAAACCCAGCTGATTGGTTACCATTTAAGGCTGCGATACGAGAGTCTACAACGGCATACAACTTCAGCAAAGCCGAGAACCTGGCTAGATTGAGAAATTGTTTAAAGGGAGAAGCTAAGGAAGCGGTAGCGGCCCTATTAAGCAGTGCCACGGATCCAGAAAGGATAATAAAAACACTAGAACAGTGCTATGGCAGACCGGAGGCGATTATAGATCGAGCATTGAGCGATTTGAAGAGCCTACCGCGAGTTGGAACTACTGCCAGTGAGCTTAATATCTTCGCCATTAAGGTTCAGAATATTGTATGTACGTTGGATTCTATGGACAACAGAAGCTACCTGAGAAATCCGATGCTAACACGAGACGTAATTGAGAAGCTTAGCCCACATCTGAAATCAAGATGGTGTGACTACGCAGCAAAGTACACAAGTTACTCGGAACCAGAAATCGTCACTCTGTCGCAATTTTTAATGGAGGAAGCCAACAAAGCGATACGATTTGCATACGTGCCGCAACCGAGCAGCTCCGCAGCCAAGAAAGAGACAGTGCTAGCTAAACAGAAGGCGAACGCACGAAATAAGAACACAGGGGTGTACGTCACAGCCGATGAGAAGGCAATGACGTCACAAGAGAAACCGTGTTTGTGCTGCGGCGGGGACCATGAAATATTTAAGTGCGGGAAGTTTACAACTATGACGGTACCGCAGCGATGGGAATGGTTGAAGCAAGAGAAAATATGCTTTCTTTGTTTGAAAAGTAAACACAGGCGATTTATATGTAAAGCACAAATGTGTAATGAGAAGGGTTGCAACCGACGTCATCACAGACTGTTACACACAGAGAGTGTCAACAGCGAGAGTCAACAAAACCATGAAGTAGTCGCCTCAGTTAACCACACTGCTGGGGCGGCCAAGGTACTGTTGAAAGTATGTCCGATCGTTATTGAGGGGCCACGGGGTAGAGTAAACACACACGCTCTACTTGACGAAGGATCGACCGTGACATTGATAGATCAGGACTTAGCAGATTACGTCGGCGTAGCTGGGCCAGTTCGAGACTTACACATAAGTAGTGTGAATACACAGAGCGTACCACACGCAAGCAGGGAAGTAGAGATTCAAATCATCGCGAGTAACAAGGAGAAATACAGGGTGAAAGCGAGAACCATGGAGAATCTCCGCTTGAATAGTCAAACTGTGGACGAGAAATGTCTAAAATACAAGCACATGCGTAACCTGAACGAGAACCACGTGTGTTATGTGAACGCCAAACCGCGTGTCCTTATAGGCGCGGACAACTGGCAGCTAATAGTAAGCAGGAAGCTGTTGACAGGAAAACGCCACGAGCCAGCGGCGTCACTTACCAGACTGGGGTGGGTGATACATGGCTTAGCGCCGTCCCGTGTCATAAGGGAGAGAGATACGGTGCTATTCATTGATGGCCATGGAGGCGCTCGGTCTACGCAACCTGATGAAGAACTACATGATATGGTGAAGTCGTATTTTGAGATCGATTCACTAGGTATACAGAAAAAGGAACGCGAAAATCCTGACGACGTTCGCGCCTTAGAAGCCTTTGAATCAACGGTGAGATGTGTCAATCAGCGATATGAAGTAGGATTGCCATGGCGCAAGGTTAACACAGTTATGCCGCCGAGCTACGATGCAGCGAAGCGGAGGCTCCTGACAATCGAAAGAAAGATGGACGCATCAAAGGAATTCAAAGCCAAATATACTGCCCAGATCGACAGTATGCTACAGAAGAGCTACGCTGAAGAAAGTGAAGAAGTCGATACGCAAAGCTCGCGACTCTGGTACTTGCCACATTTTGCGGTGGTAAATGTAAACAAGCCACAAAAGCTAAGACTAGTATTTGATGCCGCAGCCAAGAGCAACGGGGTATGCTTGAACGATGCATTGCTAGAAGGCCCTGATTTGCTACGAGACTTAGCTGGAATGTTGTTTCGGTTTAGAGAGAAGGCTATAGCTGTAACAGCGGACATCAGAGAGATGTTTTTACAAGTTAAGATAGCCAGAGAGGATCAGCCGGCTCAGATGTTTTTGTGGAGAGGCGATGATAGAGCAGCGCCACCGAAGAGGTATAGGATGACATCGATGATCTTCGGTGCTAAGAGCTCACCCTTCCTAGCGCATAGCGTCAGAGACCACAACGCACGGAGACACGCGATAGAGTTCCCGAGAGCGCACGAAGCCATAACCAAGAACCATTATATGGACGACTGGGTGGACTGTTTCGATACACAAGACGAAGCTAATGACGTCATCAAAGACGTCATTCATGTGCACGCGCAGGCAGGATTCACGCTCGCAGCCTTTAACTCGAACGGGCTTGAAGTTATACGTGAGCTGCCAGTAGAGAGCCGTGCGACGGCGCCGAAACAGCTCTGCTCTAGTGGGGACCAACAAGGGCGTACACTAGGCCTTGTGTGGGACGCGAACTCCGACGAGCTGGGCTTCAACACCGTCCTAGTTAGAGTACCGCAGGAGGTGAAGAAGTTAGAGCGGACGCCGACGAAGAGGGAAGCACTGAGCGCAGTTATGTCAATATTTGACCCACTCGGACTGCTCAGCTACTACACGATTAGAGCAAAGATTCTAATTCAAGAAGTATGGCGCCTACAAACCGGCTGGGACGAAGCTCTACCGGAAGAAATAGCAAGGGAATTCGGCATATGGCTACGCGGCGTAGAGACACTTGCCAGTCTGCGTCTACCCCGTCTCTACTCACTGACGGGGGGAGTGACAGGAAAGCAGCTGCATGTGTTCTGCGACGCTAGCGAGTCAGCTTATGCAACGGCCGTTTACTGGCTGATAGAGTTTAACGACGGGTCGAGACGAGTCGTATTGACAGCAGCGAAGGCACGGGTAGCACCTATGAAGACTCAGACGATACCGCGTTTAGAGTTGCAAGCGTGTCTTATCGGAGCAAGGCTTGCGTCGACAGTATTGAGAGAGCACAGATGGCAACCAGATAGAGTTACATACTGGACAGACTCTAGAACCGTTCTATATTGGATTGGGAACGATAGAGTGCGTTACACGCCATACGTAGCGCATAGATTGAGTGAAATAAGCGAGTTAACCAATCCCGATCAATGGCGGTGGGTTCCGACGCAAAATAATGTAGCAGACGACGCAACGAGAGTCGACAATTCAAATAAATGTCAAGATGATAGGTGGTTCACCGGACCATCGTTTCTGTATGAGATTGAAGATTTATGGCCGTCTCCGGTATGCACAGAGAGCAACGAGGAGACTATATACAGCGTCACGACAGACGAGAAATGGAGCGTGCCAGACGCCGGGCGTTTCTCTAATCACGAACGCCTAGTGAGAGCGATGGCATATGTGTTATTGTTTGTAGATAAATGTCGTGAGCGCGCAACTACGATGACCAGGGATCACATGGATAGAGCGTCACCGAAGGAAGAGGTTCTACGAACGCTATTGGTAGAGGTCGAGCACACTATGAACGCACGACCACTTACGCACGTGCCAGTCAGCGCTGACGATCCTGAGGCGCTGACTCCGAACCACTTTCTGCTGGGTGGATCGCACGGCCTACCCATCACTGGGCCGAGCGAACCGGCATCAAGGAAGACCTGGAGGGCTGCGCAAGCATTAGCCGACGAATACTGGCGTCGTTGGCTTAAAGAATATCTACCAAGCCTGGTGCCGAGAAGAGGAGCTCGTGACGTCACTGAAGTCGCTATCAAACCAGGCGACTTAGTCATCGTGGCGGACCACACACTACCACGCAATGTGTGGCCCCGTGGAGTTGTTACGCAAATACATCCTGGACCAGACGGAGCAGTGAGGAACGTCGAGGTACGCACCAAGGGCGGCGTGTTTCGTCGACCGACGTCGAGATTGGTTGTCCTGCCGATGGAGTAGAAGGTTCGCACTTCGCAGCGCTTCACCGGGGGGAGAACTGTTACGGACAAACCAATCTATTTTGATGTAATAGTTATAAGTTTAATGTTTTGTAAATAAAGCTTAATTTTCTATTAGGGCCTAGCTATAAGGCATATGTAATTAGCGCAGGGATTGTTTTATTTTAATAAAGTTTGTTTAGATATATCCCACTTGCAACTAGGTAGGCAGGTAGGGCTAATAAAGGTAACTAGGTTTGTATGGTATTTGGTAAACGGGTGTGAAAGAGACCCTGTAAGGTTGTCTCACCCTACCAGGGAATCGACGGAACTGGAGGGTGGGACCGGTAGAACCTGCAGACTATCTCTGTCGCCCATCTCGCACATTCGGAGGGTAGGTAGGACACCCACAGAGGTAGAATGTTGTGAGTGGGAAATATCACATTTTCTGTAGGTAGGTTTAGAAATGTGTAGACAGAGATAGAACATAAACAATAGGTCGTCTCCCTCAGTATCTCGATGTTAGGAGGGTGGACATAAGTGTTACACTAACGAATTTGGTAGACAGAGACAGAAGTTTGTATGTCCTTGTCTTATGAACTAACCCGCGATAGTCACTAGTAAGCATAGGCTAAGATTGTATGTATATAGGGGCCGTGGGTCGCAAAATTTGTACTGCGCTCACGGTCAAGATCATCAATCGGAATAAAGGAACAAAGGAAGAAAGAAGTGTTTCATTTCAACTATACAGTCCACACGAAGGAGCAAGATCTCTCAAGATTGTATCACGGCGGACCCAAACCCGCTGTGACTTACAGCAGTGATAGAGCAAAACAATTAGGACATGTGGTAAAAGTGCTTAATTGAGACCTATTTGCATAAATAAATTGGTTTTAATAATTCCCATATAATATAAAGCCGTTGCGAAAATTTAAAGAGTTTTGAAGAAGGGATAACCTGACGTTGCTGTGACTGTGAAATTACCTACTCATTAGGGATGTGTAGGATCTTCGACTTCGGTTCGGAAAGGCATCCGGGAAACACCGCTCTCGTGTTGTGTTTTTTTTTCTTCATTTCTGTATTAGATGCCCCCCTAGCATGTCTACCAAAACACGATATGATATGATATGATATATCGATATATCGACCGACACCAACTTTAAAAATATGATAGATTTAGACTTTAGATTTAGATAGATAGACCGCACGGGGCTCTTCGTCGTTCTGTTCGTCGAAAGATTCAATGTCAGTACGACCAACCCACTGTTCGCACAGGGGTCAGGGACCCGCTGCAATCGAGGACGAACCCTTAGGACAATTTGTCTGAGAGCATCGGGAACTGGCTGGATCGTTTGATTTGTGTCAAACGATTCAATTGGCAGTTTCAGCGGAGACGTTTGTCTTGGAGGCTTGGAAGTTGCGACATACTGATGTTTGAAATATTAAGAAAAGGTTTTAGGAATTTAAAAACGAATAAGTAAAGTCGGATGGCCTTTAACATAAGTGTAACAAAACTCTGCACACTTTGCAGCCAAAAAGATAATGGTTTTAGATTTCAGACACCATCAAGACTTCATTTAACTGGAATAAGTTTTTTTTAGCAACACTAGATGGTTACCCATCATGTCGCAATATAATATTTTATATAAAACATGACACAAATAATATTGGCAGCTGAAATCTATAGCAACAATGCGTGACGAACTACAAAGAGTAGCGCGCCGCCGGGAATAGAACCCGCGCCCCTGACACTCACCTCGAACCTGGTTAAATATTTCAGAAATCACCTTGAATCACAATTAAAACCGATTTTCGACACATTAACAAAACCTCTTTTGTTGTATTGACATGATGAAAATGCGTTAACTGACTTAAGAGGCCGTCCTAGAAATCGTCAGATTTCCGTATTTTTTGTTCTCTGATTGTTAAGACGTGAATGATAATTGAAACATAATAACACGTGATTTTAAAAGATTAGTTCTTATTCTTGCATGTAGCGTGAATGGATTTTTCATATCATTAAAAAAAAAGGTAAATCACCAAAAGAACTACCCTTATTTCAGAAAAATGACGTTTGAGTTACGTTTGAACATGGGTTTACAAGAGACTACAAGTTATCCTGACAATTCGATTTTAACATTTAATTGAAGATATGGTCTACCTGCACATAGGTTGAATACTTTTTTTACTTTCATACAAAATTTTGCGGAAAAAAAATGCTGAAATAACATAAAATTTTAGAAATCTCCACTCAAATATCATTTATTTTTCTATCGTGATGAACTATTATAAGATTTAAATACTACACAATAATCTTCAGGTATATTTTTAAAATAATGTAATTTTTATTAAATGTAAAAAATTAAAAACTCAGTAATAAACCTAAGTCAAAATTAACTATAAAATCAAGCGCGCAAAACCGATCGTTTTTCAAACCTAGGTAGGACGTCCACTTCCTAATAAATTATCAATATTATCTTGTAAAGGATCAACATTGTTGACGCTTTATCCCACTTCATAGACGCACACAAGCATAGAACTGTATTTCAATTTTGCACTGAAAAAAGGTCCACGGCCTCTTAAGGCATTTTCTACAAAGTTAGTCTTGGTTTTCACTTTTTTGTACTAAAAAGTACTTATTTGTATGCAGAACAAAACCGCTTACTTACTATATGTATACGCATAGTAACAAAACTTACTAAGTAACGCGACGACTACCTAAAAGAGAAGTGTTCCATGTTTTTTAGGATTTCAAACATCAAAAGAAAAAACACAATCCTCAGAATCGCTTTGTTGTCCATCTGTCTGTCAAGACCCTTTCTTTATCTCATAGAATAGAAAGCGTTCTACGTTCTATAAAAATAAGGATAGAGAAGGGATACGTTGTGTCAAGTTGAAATTAATATTAAATACCTTACTAAACTTTTTTTACTTATGTCCGGTCCTTGTAAGAGTGTAAAAGTTAAAATTCGACCAGTTATGTCACATATTGGTGGTGCCCACAAACCTTACTTACTCATTAAAACCTGTGTTAAAGTGAGTGTCAGGCTAGTGAATCCGAACCAAATAAAAGAATAAATATGATAGAGCAAAAGCCGACTTGCCGTTTTTTCTTGTGCTGTAAATAATAGGACGTGCGCCCTCAAGCGCGATAGTGGTTTAGGTAAAACACAAATTAATAAGTAAAACTAAAGAAATACATTCTTCCAACAATCATACCAATTTTCTGGCTCTAAATTAAGCAAAATTTGAGCCTTATCTATAGCGACTAGATAACGGATACATACTTTCTTAAATACATTCAGATTCATGAATTAGGTGCGAATACTTGTGCTCACCACACTTTGCCTCTTAGGGTTTTCTAACCCGCATCCTCCTGGCTTTTTAGTCCGGAGTGCGAACCACTAAATCAGACTGTCGTCAATAATATTATTTCTTGTTCTAAATAAAATCAATATGTATGAATCAGAGTAAATATATTTTCGGATTCAAGAGTGACGCAGATGAATATTACTCGCTCGATTGATGTTGAAGAAGGACTATAATTTTCGTATTTCACCATCAATTTCCGCTTTAGATTACGGGGCATACGAAAATTGCGCAATAACATCCCATTGCATTGGGGAAGTTAGGGCGGAATGGCACCGCCCTGAGCACGCGCCCTGGATAACGCTCGCATGATTTTTGCGAGAAACTGGAGTCGCTCTACGTAGTGTACGATAGTGGCAACTCGGCGAGATGTAGTAACCAGGGTTGCCAGGCAGGGATTATTTATATTGTAAACATTTAGAAATATTTTTAATGATCTACATGTACGATAGGATTCTTTAGCCTAGCCAATTAATAAGGCTAGGCTAGGGTATCGTTAGGCCTTTATATAAAAAAATCAAGGTGACAGTTCCGGTCTTATAGTTTTAGTTAGTTAACGTGGGTTGGGTTATACAAACATTAGTTAAATGTTTTACAAATAATAACTTTGCCTTTTATGTTGTCAGTGATGACTTACGGCACTGAGATGTGGTCCTCAACTGTTGACCTCGGAAACAAGCTCAAAGTCAACCACGTGTCACATGATTTTCGTTTCTCTGCAAGACGATTATCAAAACGACTAGATTACCTGGACTTAACCTGCTCAGCTCGCATTTACTACGTGTCTTGTAACTGTGTTTCCTGTAAAAAAGGCTGACAAAGATGACTGAGTTTGTTGCGCTTTTTTTCTCTTCACCAGCCAATATAGTCCCGAAGCGGTGGTAGGCCAATCTATATTTTGGGACGTGTATAAGTGCCCGGAAGAGGGCCTATAAACTGAATAAACGAGTATTATTGAGTAGTTATAGAATCCGAACTGAGAGGGTCCTTTCATCATAGCTTTTCGAATTACAAAGCTAAAGTAGTTGGGAAACGAAACCGTAGGTACCGTAGCAGTATTATTTTGATAAGAATATGGTTGATATCTTTGGACTGTTCTCGATCCTCCATTACTACCTACCTACCTACTCTTGAGACAGACTCCCTGTCTAAGCAGTACTTACGAATAGCAAAAACTCAACAGAACACTTACGAACTAACGATAACTTTAACATATGAAAATAAGTAGATATTAAAATATTGTATTTATTCCATTCGTTTTGGCAACCCTAGTTTTCGTGGTAGTTAGTGTTGCGCATCCTCATCTCATCTTTACTATTTATGAGTCCTTATCGGAGTGTTGAGTGCGCACATCCCTTAGGGCGCATTACTATGGCCTTACAAGTTTCCCCATTTCACCCTCCCTGTGTTAGTAGCAATAGGGCCTAATTTATGTAGCAACTTCGCTGCTGACTGTACCATTAAGCCTCGAAGTTCTCCCGCACAACCCTTCTTATTTCAATAACGCTAAGGTTTATTTTGTGTAGGGGTTTTATTGTCGTTGTACTATTAGAGAGGCAGCGAGATTACGCGCGTACTTACCTTAATTAAACCGTTGTTTATGCTGATTACTGCTTCCGAGGCACATTAGGATGACATCTGTTAAGATACAAGCAGCCAAGAGTGCGGTCGCAGGGTGCCGCCTCGCGAAAACGCGTTCAAAGTTTGAAGATAATATTATAATTATGCGGTATTGTAAATCACTAATTGACTTAACTGTTTTTTAAATATTTGTGAAAAAATATTTGGGTGTTCAGAAGTCAGAACAACCGACATAACATTGAAAGAACAACCCTAGCTTACGACAGCGAACCACTTAAAGAATTCGATGAGATAACTAATTGTCTCTGTTGCTCAGTTGGAAGAGCAATCGTCCGGGTAGCAAAATGACGTAGGTTCGATTGAAACCTCAGGCAGTCGTCATTTTTTAAAGTGTAATTTAATATTATCTTAAATAAATGCTTGCTTGTCCTTGATATTATAGAGCTGAAGAGTTTGTTTGGTTGAACGCGCTTATCTCAGGAACAGCGGGTTCAAATTGAAAAAAAAATGTGTTGGATAGTCCATTTATCGAGGAAGGTTTTAGGCTGTATACCATTACGCTACGGGAGCAGAGTAATAATGAAAAATATTGCAAAATCAGAAATATATTCCTTTTGAGAGTTTCAGTTGCGTGCGCTGCGTAAACGGTTATAGTTACGCAAAAATCATTTATAACGAAATTGATCGGTTTTAAAAGTTCTAAAAAAGTCCGTGACGGCATATAATATTTTCGTGACTCACTGTACCCTTTTTATGGTACTCAAAGTTCTAAAATAATGAATTGGTGTTAGCGTCACTTTTTCGTTCACTTTTAAAGCGAGGCATTGATGTGGTTTATTGTATTATTTTGAGCTTCTTCACGCGGGCGCAGTCGCGGGCGGAAGCTAGTACCTATAACAGTAAAATTGTTGAGTCTAAGGAAGTAGTGTAAAGAAAAATACTCTTAGGTCATGATATTATTATACCTTACAGTCATTAAATCATCTAATCAATTTCCCATTCCTATCGCTACAGGGTTCTCAAATATAGTTTCGAAAAAAAACAATACAGAAGCCGTTTCGAATCACAATGAGTGACTAACGAGAAAATAAATTGAATAGAGTGGCGGACGCGATCAATCACTATGATTGATACAAACTATAGTCAGTACGTAACATCAAGATGGCGGATCGGTTGGGGCGTCTGACTGAGAGTGCTTTTAGTTTTTACCTTTTAGACGAAACACTAAACACGAGGGCCCGATGGACAGGAACAGCTGGACCGAATTTATGATCTTTAATTTGTTCAATTTGTCTCCGCCCCGAATAGCAGAATAACTATAAAAAACACGCAAAGTTACAAAAACAAAATATGAAGGGTCGGTAACAAAGTTTGCCGAAGTAACAGCTAGTTACGTATAAATTATGGTGGCCTTGAGTACTTCATCTCTATAAGACAAATAAAAAAACTTGGCAAATGATAAGAAGTCTCCGAGACTTACTCAGTCAGCATTATCACACGAATTAGCTATGACATTCTCTGATTCACCAGTCAACTTTTTTTAACTTATTTTTTATCTGTTGCGTGATAGGCAGTAACCGATTAGGTATTAACTTTTAAAAATAGTAAAACAAGTCGAAACAAATATATAAGAAGATAACAATGTTATTGTTAAACTATTTGAAACAAACATCGGATGATTATTTTCTATTCTTAGCCTCGCTAACACTCCAAGTTCATAGAAATTTCCACGAACACCATGTAAACATTGTTAAACCTGACGACCGGAGTAAAAACAACGTAATACGCATTTGATATACTAGCACAGACCTACTGCTTCATTTGATTGAAATTCTATTTTCGACCTATAAGGAAATTTTCCTCATTATGTTACTTAGTTTGCGAAAATGTTAACGAAAACTTTCCTATGATCACAGTGTTAATAATGAGGTGGGTGGAGTGGGGAATGATGACATACTTTGGCAAAGACCCCAAGTTTGTATCAGCTAGAAACTCACTCACTGCAAAAGTAGATTGTATTAGGATTCGGGACAATCGATTCTGCTAATTTTAGGGAAAGCCTACTTACTTACTAATTCAGAGAGTGGATTAATTTTTCTAGTTATCGCTTTGGTTGCTTCTTGACTAATTCGCACCCATTAATTTTCACATTTAAATTATTTCCATTTTTTTCATCTGCATTTTACTTTACCTCTAAGTACCTGTAAGTAAATACAGGGTTACTTAATTGTAAAACATCAACAACCCTGATTCTGGTGCTTAAATATATAAACTTTTTGTATGGGACCAACATCGAAATCGCAAAGAAAAATCACAGTTTCATACAAACTGATGTCAGCTGGTTTTTGTTTTTAAAATAACCCTTCGCTGTGTGCGTGATGACAGCGCCCCTAGTGACCACAATTGTTGTGGACTAAGATCTCTCAAATTATGGCAACTAGATGGTTTGAGAATGATTTTCGGATTGTTTTTGTTCGAAATTAGATGAAAATATCTAAAAAGTTTGTGCATATTATAGTAAGTGATTTTCTTACTTGAACTAAATGTAAATGTTATATTACGTACGGGATTTGAATCTTACAACATGATACAACTTTCTTAAAAAAAAGTGCAAAGGTGCAAAAAAGGAAAGAATTAGTATTAGCACAGCATGTGAGAGACGTTACAGAGCTTAGAACCAACGGACAAAGCTACTTAATAAGAGCTATGATCATAAGATAAACGTCTGTGACACAAACCCCCTACAAACTTTTTTCTTTTCACAGCAGCTATCCATTTATTTCTATCCATCTTGATGTTGGAAACGAATAAAACATGCACGAACTGGTTTTCCCATTGTTTCTACACTTTATTACACAGCACGTACTGTGACCCATATCGCGAATTTTAACGTTTTTACTTTTAAATACTTAATTTCGTTAGTATGGAATTCTATGGAAATATAGCAATTTGACACAGACAGTCCAGAGTTATTTCACATTTCTGCCAACTAACGTGCTGCGATCGATTTGACGTCCCCCACCACCCACTTTGCACATAGCGAATATAAAAAGCTGAAAAATCAAGCGCTATATCCTGTTGTATCTTTGACCACAATGGAGAATAAAGTGACTAGCATTACTAACAACGTAATTATTGGTAAGTTGTAAAGACAAGCATGATTCTTAATTCTCCTGTAAAGTTGCAATTTTACAATAACTTGTATTCGACGAGGGGTGAATTAAAAAAAAATATTTAAGAAATCATTACATTTATGAGTATTAAAAATCATAAAAGTGTTAAAATTAATAGTTTTATTTGTATTAAAAACACTTTCATTTATTATATCAGCAATGCAACATTTAATAACAATTTTAATTTATATCACACTACATTAAGATTTGTGTATGCTAAGGCGCTCATTCGTGACAGTAATTTTTTAATATCTAACAGAGATGTTAATTTATTCATAAACAAGCCCAATTTAATTCTTTGTGTTATATTTAATAATGCACTGGTTCCTGCTTAATCTGGACTTCAAGGATCCTTGAACTGTCACCTGAGGACTCCGTGCTTAATACGTCTACATCGTCGCCCAACCGGGAGTGGTCGTGTTGAGAACTTTCACCCCTCATAACTTTGTTTGTTTTTTGGTTTTCAGTAGCGTCGTCGTACTTGCCCAACTCCGCATTGTAAAGAATATTATTAATGTGAAACTGGACCGTGTTCCTCGCTCGACAGTTGTCGATGTTTCTCAGTTTGTTCGCGACGTATTCTCCGAAGACCGCGAACTCGTCTCTCGACTTTCTGTCTTTGCAAAGCATTTTGAGCATTTTGTTTGTGCCGTAAGCGCTGCATCTCGTTTTCTTCCTCGTGGCTATGACATCAGAGTCAGAGTTCTGGATTCTTTTAGCAGTGACCCTCGGCGCTGCGAACTCTATGCTCGGCGGCCTCTGCCGACCGGCTCCGATGCTGGACACACTCGCCAGCGTCTGCGAGGACGGGGCAGGTACTGGGCTGGTAGTGCTGTACCGCTTGATTCGAGACTTGGTATCTAAGTACGCTTCGTCGTCCTCTGACTTCTCCTCTTCAGATTCAGTTTGGTTCTGTAAATAGAAAGTCGTTTGACAATACAACGTAAGTATTGGAAATGACAAAAGAACGTGTAAATCAAAACACATTAATATAAATGGGTCAAATGTAAAAAAAAAATAAGTAGAAGTTCTTTAGTTACAAAGAAAATAATTCCTAATTTAATTTGAACTTAGGAAAAACTGTTTTTAACCTGATCTCAACGACAGTACCTATACAAATATGTAATCCGGCTCGAAAAGTAATACACTGTCAGTAACCATCTGAGTTAACGACGCTGATGGGCGGTGACTCCGAAGAGAGATAAATAACCAAACCTGACGAGTTATGATCGTACACTGATTTACAAATTCCTCAATAACAAAGTGCAAAGTATGAATCTTATGACGTCTAGCTAACTTAATCTAGTTCGACACGGTGTTCAAAATAATGCGGTTTATCCGTACAGTATCTACTTAATATAACTTAATTAAAATTTTAATACAATTTTTAAAAACTATGTTGCGAAGCATTTTCCAGAGTTAATGTACCTCTTTATACGCCACATGATTGCAATAAATGATTTTAGTTTAAGCGAGAACCCTAAATGAGATTAGGTTTCTTGGTTGAGATCATATCAGTAATTACATAACGATTTTATTTTTAACTCGACAGTACTAGATACTTATTACTAGGAATGTTTCCCAAGTACCTACATTATTTAAAAAAAAATGGTATCTAGTATGCTTTACTTAAAAAGTAATGGCCCGAGCAATGAGGAACAGAGCCAGTCTACTGTGCAAGTCATTCGTCGCGCTGTAAAGCCGCCTCACCTGTGGGAGAGCGCCGCTCGCGCTGCCGTTAGCGGAGCTCGTGGCCTTCAGGAACGAGAGGCGGGTGAACGCGTACCACTTGCTGGCCTCACCTGCGGGGGCATATACTTCCTTGTTATTGCTATAATTGCATATTTAAATATTTTCCCGTAGGAGAACCCAGTGTCAGTGGAGCAGTAAGAGTTACCATGGGCGGCCAAAAATAGAGACGAATTGTTAATTCAAAATAACGCAAACATGATTCTGTAATGAGAATTGAGCAACCAAATCTGAAACAAAAAGGAATAACAATCTACTGATGGAGTGCTGGATGTGATCACTCCCTGTACAGCTTACCGAACCAGAACCTTTGCTATTATTTTCTAGCTGCTGTCAACCACTTTGCGTGTAGCACATTAGTCTATTTTGCTAGAGGGCTTATCATTTTTAGTTGCTAAATTAAGTAAGCAAGCAACTCGTATTCATTAAGCTTAGAATAAAAAATCATCTTTTAAAAACTTTTAAATAGTTCATAACCTTTTAGGCCTCGCTGCAACTCGCGCCGATACTGAGATATTAGTATCTTCATCTTCCTCTCCACCACCAACTTGTCCACGCTGAAGTGCGACGCGATCTCTTGCCACGCTGCCGTCTTCTTAGATCGGTCCTTCAATAAAAACAATTTTAAGAAGGACAATACTACTATTATTTGCCTGACAGATGTGACGAGATTTGTGATTGTTCCAACGATAAGTTAACAAAATCAAGAAAATAAAGTAATGTTAAATCCAAAAAGACAAAGGTAATTTACCATCTCGAATATATCGCTATACCATAGCTGCCGCCACTGTGCTCGAGCACGGTACTCTCTCCACATCAACAAATACTTTTACTCAGCTTACGTTTGAGTAAATACTTTTTTAACCTGAAGGTTTACTAAATAAATGCTTACCCTGTAATCTTCTCTGTCCACATCCCACAGCATGGGCCTGTCCCGGTACATATCGATGAGCTCGAAGATCGCGCCGCTTTCCCAGTTGTACGCCATTGTTGCCAACGCGAATGTACAAACAAACAAAATATGTCTAGTTTTTGCGCTACGATACGACGACACTATAAACAGTTTACTTTTTATCTTGCTATGCACTGAACGCCCGACATTAATGTCTTTTGTTAAACAAACTTGCATTTAACAACTATGTTAGAGTCACCGAGTTGTTGATTTGCACGATAATAATGTTAACATTATCTCTATTTATCGTTAGACGTTTTCGAAGTAGGGTGAACATTTACCTACCAACAATGTTTTAAAATGTTTAGATTTTGTAGTGACGGCTTGCGGCCCAAACGTGTTCTCGGCCCCCGCGCGCCGGCGAAACTAAGTGTGGAACATTGTTTGCGTGTGTGTGCCAACGTTGTAAATTGTTAGTAAACAGTTATCTATCGACCGGCCGCTTGCTCGGCGCGGCGTAACGGTTTGGGAGATAAATGGCAGCCAACTGCGGTGTAGACTTTTTGTGGAATATCTTTCTTTCGGATGTTTATTAAGTAACTAACAACGAGTAGGTACATTATGGTAAGTGCTCGATGGTACCAATCATTGTGAGGTCGCCATTGTCTCGGTCTCATTTAGTAGAGTACAAAATATAAATGTTGTCAGTTGTCGGTATCTATAACAAAATCAGAAATAAGTACATAAGTAAGTTATTATTGTTAAGTTGTTAATTGACAAATCGTATTTTAATTTAAAATAATTCTTTGATGATAAATTGTAGTATATATCTACTCGTAATTGTAAGTTGACTAAAATGGGATATCGACAGAAAAGCCTTATCTTTGACATTTTTTTTTTTTGACATCTTTGCAATTTATCAATTCCAGCATTTGTGTTATTCAGTTAGACATAATTTATTGTGACAATTTTTTGTTATTTTTGTTATGATTATTATTTTATGTTTTACTTTTTTAATAGAATTCGAATACCTTTATAATGTTTATAATGTATTAATTTAAGATTTTATTATTTCTAAAAAGCACGAATGCCTTAGTAGGTCATACTGTAACAAAACGAACATCTTTTATACCTTAATGTGTGGACTACTGCTACTGTATGAAAGTGAATAAATGAATTATGAATTATTTCCATTTTCATCTAAATTTACAATGGAAAGTAAACTACCTATATCGACGCTAATGATACTAACTACCTACTATTACGGTGGTACTATTAGGTATTCTGTGCTACTATATTAGCGACCTACGAAAGTTTGACCTTTAGAACCTGAAAAAAACGGTTTTTTCTTAGGTTAGGTAGGTAGGTGGTAGATTGTAGGTACGCGCGGCGCACTCGCCGGTCGCGTGTTATCAATTGCACTAATTGTGAGCTTCATCGTCATTCGTCATCAGCCACGCTGATTGTTCCAGCCAGATTGCACAACCTAGGTACCAGCACAATATTATTGTTAGGTACATACTTTAGAACATGAACCACCTGGCGTGATCATCATTATGGCCAGAGTTAATAACTAACAAACAACATTTCTACAAACACAAAAAAATTGCGCAGGATGAACAGACTACAAATAAAAACAAAAAAAAACCTCCTACCACAATCATTTCAAAATTGCAAATGCATGTAGGTAGGTAGGACTTCTGTGCTTAACGACCCAACTCGCGCCATTACATATTTTCTAAGTAGGTGGGTAGTAAAGAGGCTTCCAATGGGGAATATGCATGTTTTTTTTATTTGGTCTTAAAATAAATAAGTACTTAATTATAATTAATACAACTTTAAGAATTTTTGAAAAATATTGTTAAATACCTGACTTACAGCCCATTGAAGTCCCGTGTTAGACAAGGAGATCCGATATGTACCGTGACGTCACATTACACGTCCGCCATACATTTTTCAAAGTTGTTTTAGAAAGAGATAGGTCTACTTAATTTCTAATTACTATATTACGGTTAATTTTTACCTAAAATCAATTTGGTTTTCACTATTAATACTATAATTTCATATATTTTCTTATAAATATAGTAAAAACAATATACTGTTTTATTCATGCATATTCCCTATAGTAACAAAGTTTTTTGAGCTACTTCTTCTCGGCGCTAGCCCACAATATTGTTTCTCGAAGCAGTGGTACTATTATATATATTTAGATATATACATATTATGGCTGGGGTAAAAAATAAAATTATATTAGATAAATCCTTACCTACTATATTCGTTCTATCGAAGTTGTAGCAGGGGTTTTATTCTCAAGTGAACCTAATCAGGTTAAAGCGTTATGTTTTATGAAACTCCTGTCTTTTTGCTCCCTGAAAGAGTCATAATAGTTATTATTAGAGCTACAAAGCCATTTGCTGAACGCTGAAGTTGAACTGTACAGTGTGCAGCAACGCAAATGACCACTAAACTCAATCTTATTACTATGGAATATAAGGACTAACGTAAGAAGAACTATTGCGATTGTCGAAGTTGTATGCGACCTCGTCGGTGCATCGCCCTCTGGTACCGGCAATTGTTTCAAACGAGCAAGCAAATATAGCTCTTATTGAGATGTTAATAGGTGTTTCGACTGGCGAAAGGTTTCCGTGGTATAATCGGCCAGCAACAGTAATTTTTGCAATTGACGTAATAGAAGCGGGCTGCAGTGATAGGCCAATAAGGCATCATGCAGATAATCGTCCAGCTAAACAAGCCACAATTATGCACTAAAATAGAATATGTCGGCGTTTGAGTTTGTATATCATTATTTCAGCCATAGGACGTCCCGCAAGGAGAAGCGGTCCGCATCCAGCGGCTTCCTGCAACCTTTACCAGGTCGTCTGTCCACCTCGTAGGTGGACGTCGGTACGCGGCCTCCATTCCAAAACCTTTCTGCCCCATCGGCCGTCAGTTCTACGTGCTATGTGCCCCGCCCACTGCCGCTTCAGCTTGATAATCCGTTGGGCTATGTCAGCGACTTTGTTTGTATATGTGCGTGCGTATTCGTTATAATATGTGGGTCTGAAGAAGTCGCATAAAACTTCATCACAACATCATCATCATCACCCACCACTGCTGGACACAGGCCTCCTTCAATAACTTCCAGATTGGCCGGAAAGGAGCACATAGCACGTAGAACTGTCACACTGGACCCTGATTAATAACCTTATCACCTAAAAAACACAAGGAACATAGGCACCATCTGCCTTTGTGATATGTTATAAACTACGCCATTGTACTTATAAATAATTTCAAACTCAAGTCAACTATATGTTACATATCCCGCCGCCGATGATCAGAAACAAAACAAACTTTTTAAGCTCATAATTATTGTTAGACTTTTTTGTGTTTTAACTGGTATTGTATGTGGTAGAAATCTGTAATTGGCTATAGTTGTATTTAGATGGTATTGTAGCATGAAAATTGTAAACAATGCCGTTAAGTTTCTAAATAAATAAATAAAAGTCTAAATGTTCTTAAAATCTTCCTTGAGTTTCATTTGCAACCGATTTCAGAAAGAAGGAGGTATATTATACGCGACATATTCGCCAAACCTGAACCGATTTTGATGATTATTCTTGATTGAGTAGAGTTTATAGTAGTCCTATTACCTCCGTCCCGCGTTTGATTCCCGGTCGGGTCGATGGAGAAAACAAACTTTTCTATATTGTCTCGGTTCTGGGTGTTGTGGTACCGTCGTTGTTTCTGATAACTATAACACAAGTGCGTTAACTACTTACCTTAGGGTAAGAACAATGTATGGGATGTTGACCAATATTTATTTACTTATTAATTTGGCGAAAAAAATTAAGTAATAGGACCACTCCTGAAGTAAAATCGATTCAATAAAAAGAATAATTTGCCAATGTATTTTAAGTTTTTTTTAATTCTTACCGAACAACGGACAGTGAATTATCAGTCTTGCTTCAGACGGTGGGGTTTGAGTAACTAAGCTGAGTACGGAAGGCTGAGGACCTGGAGACGTATTTTTGAATTATGCGAATTCCAATCCATCTAAGAATCACATGATTCGCATGCGATAAATATACAGGGTGTAACGAAAAGGTGAAATAAAACTTTAAGGGGTTATTCTACGGCTAAATTACATCAACTTTTTCTATGGGACCAACATCGAAATCGCAAAAAAAAAACACTTTCCCATACTAAAACGCGACCAGCTGGCATCAGTTTGTATGGAATCGTCAATTTTTTTTTGAGATTTTGATGTTGGTCCCATAGAAAAACTTGATGTAATTTAGCCGTAGAATAACCCCTTAAAGTTTTATTTCACCTTTTCGTTACACGTTGTATAATATCACAATTTTTTATCATTTATTTCGTGAGTTCTGCTCCGAGTGGTCATACTCCCCACTCGTTTTTAGATTTCTACAGAAAGTACAGAAAAATTTACAACAAACTTAAGTTTTTACTTGAATGACAAAGATGTGACAGAATATGACATTGACTATGACGTAATATAATTTTATTTACGTTCCGTTTTCAGCTACTCATCAGCGGTTTATAAAATCAATTATTAATTGCATTCTGGATTAAATTTTTTCTGCATAAATACAAAAATAAGTAAAAGATTTAAATGTAATACCAACACCTATTTCAAATGATTCAAAAATGCGTAAAATCGGGAGCAATAGAAATTAGTATCATACACGACTTGTTTTCGTGTTCGAATTCAAGATTTATTTCTAATGCTTCAAAAATACCTATGTCATTCTAAGTTCCTACTTGCCTACTAAAATGGATTCCACTAAATTACTTACGTAGGTATAGCGCATATATTTGTATCTCGCAAACTGTTACATTATTGAATTACAGGACCCCTGTATGCAAATACGTATTTGGGGACGATCTGCTGATAACTAGGCAATTCGCCCTCCGTCCCTCCGGTCACCCGCCCTCGAGTGCACTGAACGACACGACAGAAGCATGGAAGCGGGTATCAGACCAGAGACCTGAGGCCTGTTAACATCCAAGCGGTCTCATGAGACCGCATAACAATAGATTTTCTATTGTGTCTCGTTTACGTCTGCATGATCAGTCAGCAGTCGCATTCCAGTGTCGATCCGCTCCCAGTTACATTACTATCTAAAACAGTATTCTCGTGATCCCAAAAAATTTAAATTATAGTTCGTAATGCGACTGAAAACAGAAGAAATAAAAATTTGTTTTTTTTTGTTTTATTTTCAGTCGTATTAGGATAGTTTGGATAATTTTATGTTAAATAACGTTTATGAGAATACCGTTTTAGATAGTAATGTTACTGAAAGCGAATCGACACTGGAATGCGACTACTGTTAAATTATGGGGATTGGGCTTCTGGTATTTCTGAAGTCTGCACCGCGAGTATCACCAAAAACCATAACGAATAGAAGTCTTGAATCTTTTATCAATAATTAACAAAATGTATTTTTTTGCATCCGTATAGTAATTATCCTCTTAATAAAGGTTGTCTGTGAGAACGCTTTTACGCTCAAATTGTACATCTTTCTGTAAACGTCACCTGTAGCTTCTTTGTACGGTGTGCAATAAAGAGTATCTATCTTTCACTATATTTTTTCAAATGTCTTTGATACCAATTTATTTATTTATTTTACCTGTAGGTAAAATAAATTTAAAATCGATTATTTTTGTAGAATCTTTTAAAATATTTTTTTAAATTGATATATTTATCTAAGGAAGCATTATTTCTTACCAGGGCCGGCCGATCGAATGCCCGAAACAGTTTATGATCGGTAATTTATTGTCTGCAGCAGAAGCAGGATTTTGGACTTTCAGGGTTACTTCTACGCTTCCATCGCTCGCTGCTCGTATGATAATGTCATATTTCATCGCAGATTGAACGTCACTTCACATATCGCTAGTGAACTCTTACGACTTTATCGGTAACCCGAATGAAATGAAATCGAAAATCAATTGAAGTGCGAGATACCGGTTCCCAAACACGACGGAACGGCTAACCTAGAAATTGATGTGTAATCGAGCCACTTTGCGAGTTATATTTCTGATTTCATTCTGGTGATGAATACGCTATCGGAAACGAGAGTAGAGCTGATTGTCAGCTCATTTTCATAATAATGTAAACTTTAACCATTTTTCCCACAGTTCCCTATCCTATCCGGCAGAGTAATTAACAATTAGCAGCAGTAACTGTTAAGGTATTTATTTTATTGAAAAAACCAATAAGGGCAAAAACAGCTTTTCCTTAGAGTCACAGTCTAGGTCTAGCTATCTGAGTAATGTATTCATCAATGTGTATAATATGTATGTATTTATTTAATCATTATCCGGTGACTACGTAATCCTCATTATTATAAGCTTAAGAAAAGTGACACTAATAATTTTAATACCCGAAATTAAGATAAACTTGCCGTTCCAGATTTCAGACTGCAAGTACTTAGGTAATTCGTTCATAGGAAAATGTATTCGCTATTTTTAACAAATTACCAAAGTCTATTGCTGAACTACCTATATAAATTAAAATCGCATGTCATAATGATTTTAATGAAAAAAGGTTATTATACTGTTAATGACTATTTAAATGATAAAATGTGTGTAATTAAATACTGCCCTGCTCGCACGGATACCTACATTAACCAATTATTGTAACGTAAACATACTATTTAATAATATAAAAATGATTAAATTACTTGTGATAGTGGCGTTAAGGATTAATTCGGAACATGATCCATCTGTTCCGTTCAGACGTTTATGCATAATGTAACAAACCTGTAGTTAACTGTAAAATGTTAGATCTTTTTTGGATGGTTGTTTATGGATATATTACTTGTTTTTTTTTCATGTCTTTTTGACGTATAATATTATAGTTGTCAACCACAGATTAGACAGAGTCCGTCTATTGTCAACTGACACTCGTAGCTCGGTTTCAATTGAAAGTAATCCTGTTAAAAATATCTTCCTTAAGTAATATTAAAACCAGTAGGATATTAGGATAGTGTTGATAGGATATTACCGTAATCAAACATTAATTATTTTATATGATGCCATAATTTTGTATGATGCCATAATTTTGTATGATGCCAAGATGGTTCGAATTATCTACGCTTGCGTGACTCAATTTGCATAAACCAGTTGCAGGCATGGTAAAGTAACTAATAAGGTATAGCTTTTGTGGTCTCGTGTACAGATTGCTGCACTTTCATAAGTGCATTATGTTTGTTATTGTATTGTTTTTACTTTACTAGTTAGTGACGCAGCTTATTCAAATTGCTATACCTATTTAAATTAAGTCAGTATGTTAAATTTATTGGATACCGATCATTCGACCGCGCAACTACTTATAAAATTCATTTGTGACTCGTTTCGATGGGCTAAGGCGATAAAGTGAATAAATTACTCATAGTCTCATTAAATAGGGAACTTCAAAACATTGTAAGTTTAGTCATAGTACTTATTGGAAAATGCGTCATTTTCAACAATTATCGTCTCTTAACAATAAAATTCGGCAGGCTGCTGACTGAAAGCCTGGCCATGAGCCATTAGAATGTACAATATATAAGCCTTGTTGCCTGCCGCGCGTCTGCCATTGGCCCGATCAAGCCTGCTATTATGGGGCTCGACACGTACGAGCCTGACTTGGCCGGGTCGTGGCGACTGCTAGCGGGGCGGACCTAGGCTGTGCGCCTACAGCGCACGCCACAGCTACCCGGTTTAAGCTGAAGAATGCCTTCCTCAAAGGCACTCAACGATAGGTCCGTCCGAAAAAAAAAAGCGCGTCTGCCTTTCACGTGCCTGAACTGACTGCGGCAGACGTGCGTCCGGGCCACCGTCCCGAGCGCCAGACGGTCGGAGGTGCGCTGCACTAGCCGTCAAAATGGCGGACACCTTGCAGCGCCGACAGCCGACACGAGAATTTCGGGCGTCCGATGCATCCGTCTCACTCAGCTCAGCTCAGTCAGTAGCACGGCCGTCCGCGCCTCGGCCGCCCGACCGTTTCGTAGCCGGAACGATTCTTTCGACGCGCGTCGACCGTAGCGGTGACGCACGTACGTAGCATTGTCAGAATATTTATGTACCGTCTATCGTAGCGGTGAAGGTTGAATAAATACGTTGCGAATCGTAGCAGTAATAAAAATTCACGAAATGCTCGGAGCTGTCAAGTATTCGAATAACGGTGACAATAACATCCAGTGACTTGGCAGATAAAACACAACTGAAGTCACCATGCAGATGCAGGAAGAAGCGATCATCGAGTGCGTGAAGCGCTACCCAGAACTGTACAACCCCTACCACCCGCTGTACACCGGGAAGAAAACCGCAATATGGGCGACGATAGCGCGGGAAGTGGGCGATACTGGTAAATCAATTCATACTATTTAATTAGTAACAACAACTATGTATGGCATTAGGAATGTTTGTTATGTTACTTAACTAATATTAACTGCTTCAGTTTTAAATAATTAATATTATTTTGTAACGTTTGCCATACTTATAAAAAAGTAAGGTTTTATTTTGTTAATAGGCTGTTAAAATAAGTAGTACATTTTATTTGGTTTTACTCTTTTCAGCTCCTGCTTGTAAGGCACGCTGGCACAGCATGAGAGATGCCTACAGAAAATCAGTTAACCGAAATGCGGCCAGAATTCAAAATGGTGAAAAAGTTAAGTTTTACAAATACTCTCAATCACTCGCATTCGTCAAACCTTTTTTAAAATCGAAAAAAGGTGAGGATGAATCAGATGAGGAGGTCGAAAGCTTAGAAGACGACGGTGAGACAGCTCAAAGAGAACTTTTGACTTCAAAGAGGCAGAAGGTTACAGAAGAAACCGAAAAAACGCCTTCAGAGGTTTACTTAGAGTACTATTCGGATGCCGTCAGTGAAGATGTGCATGAGAGTCCAGTGGTGGAACCCCAGCAGCAGGGGATGAATACTATAGATTCGTTCCTTGCGTGCATCGGGGCGACGCTGAAGTCGCTGCCACCATACTACGCGTCGCTAGCGAAGGCGGACATCTTTGCGTGCGCGCACAAGTACGAGCTGCGCGCGATCACGGACCAAAGACCGGCGCAGGCGCAGGCGGGCCCCAGCCGCGTCAGGGTCAGCAGCATCAGGGCCAGCGGCGGGGGCGTGCCGCTTGTGTCGGCGTCGAACAGTGACGCTGCCGGCATCAAACTCGACCCACTGGAACCGCAGTAGACATAATACATAAAAAGTTACACAGAACATACAGTGTATAAGTAATTTAGCAAGTGGATGCTGAGATCCTTGAGAATTTGTGTGTCGTATTGTCATCATCATCATCATCATTTCAGCCATAGGAGGTCCACTGCTGAACAAATGCCTCCCCCAATGACTGATCATCGGGGGGGATTGCCAATACTCGCCACGCTTGGCAAGCGGGTTGGCGAGCGCAGTTTTTTTATAAGATTTCGCACGAAGACGTTGCTGCCCGTCTCGTGCTACCGGAATTAGTCGACTCTTACGACACGCGTCCTGTTGGCGGTGGGGAAGTGTATTCTTTACGGCCGTCTCCACACGGCGTATTATACTACAAACAAAATACATTTTGTAATTTAAATTTAGAACGTCAGAAATTATTAAACTGTCATTATGTTAAGCTGTGCGTCAAGAGTCTGTTTCATCTTTTAAATCTTTTAATAATATTTTTTTATATTGACTGGAAGTATTAGGATTCAAAGCCTTTAAAACCAATTGTTGATAATAAATATTTAGGTACTTTTACTCGTATAAATTTTTTGCGCTACAAAAGACTCTGTACGCAAGTAGATAAGGTACGTTGCTACGGACGGGACCACTGTGTGAGCGCACACTAACCGCCCATGGCACATTGTAAACTAATCTTTTATTTTCCCAATTTTCTGTTACCGATATTCCTGCTACTATTTTCACTACGGCATTTAAGCAGGAATATCCTGCTCAAGTGCCGTGGTAAAAAATATTAGTAGCACACTAAGTGACGTCACGTGATATTTATCACTGCTCGCCGTGCACCGCGCGGCGGAATTACATTGTTGCCATGCAGTTAATGGAAAGTCGATGTTATTTATTTCCTAAGGTAAATAATAATATTGTGGAATTGAGTGAATTTGAATTTATGTTATAGTAAACGCAAGCCGTTTAAAACTTGTTGTTGTCATCATGGTACCTACTTAAACAAAGAGTCAGTAATGTTTCTTGTGATATTTGTGACACACATAATGTACCTAGTTTATTATTCTTTAAGTTAAAAAAGAAATAAAAATATGATTTCTTTCGTTTGTGTTTTGTTTTAAGTTCTAACAAAAGGTATGATGATTTCGACAACCTCCGTAGCCGAGAGGCAAGCATACCGGACTTGGTGTTGCTATCTCTGAGGTTCCGGGTTCCATTCCCGGTCGGTCAATGTAGGAAAATAACTTTTCTATATTATATTCTATACCGTCGATGTTTCTGATTTCTGTAACACAAGTGCTTAAGCTACTTATCAAAGGATCAGAGCAATGTATGCGATGTTGTCCAGTACATGGGGCAGACTAAAAGTTTTGCACTTCTAGCTAATCGGAACTATTTGAATTTCGAATGTTATATTTTTTTAAACGTTGTACCCTTCTTAGTAATAAAAAAAAACAATTGGCGGGAAATGATTTGTCAATTGTTTTTTTATCACACATCAAAGTTCTACGTACGCAACGAAAATGGAATAAGTCGAAAAGATTTTAAAGCGATGATTTTTTATGATTTTAAAAGTTCTCTCTCTCTCTGCAAGACTGTGCCGCTCGTCTTCAAAATGCTTTTGGGAGAGAAGCACCTTGTTTGAGCACCGTGAGGCGATGATTTGCTGAATTTGAGAGAAGTCGAGTTTCTTTACATGACGAATTTCGTGAAGGGCGGCCTTCAACTGCCGTCAACGAAAATAATGTGGCTACTGTTAAGCGGCTAATTGAAGAAAACCCGCGGATTACCTATAAGACAATTCGAGGAATATTGGGGATTGGTATGAGCCAAGTTCAGAAACTTTGCTGTCGTTGGATCCCTCATGAACTGACAGCGGAGCAGAAGCGGGCTTGCGTGGAATGGTGCTCACAGATGCTACTGAAGTACGACCACGGACATTCTAATGCTGTTTATGACATTGTCACAGGAGACGAAACGTGGATTTATTATTTTGAACCCGAAAAAAAACAGCAATCTTGTGAATGGGTGTTTGAAAATGAGAATAGGCCAACAAAAGTAAGGCAGGCGAGAAACGTTGGTAAAAAAATGATCGCGTTTTTTTTCTCAGCTACGGGTCCCATACAATTCCAGTACAATTCCACTTGAAGATCAAAAGAGTGTTAATGGTATAACCCCATTTGATAACCCAGGGTGTTAGAAAAAGTTCGCGAAAGACGACCCAAAAGCCGCGTTCTCCTACATCATGACAACGCTTCTTCACACACGGCCAACAAAACAAAGTCATTTCCGTAAGTCCGAAAAAGTAAAACTCGTCACCCATCCTGCGCATAGCCCCGACCTAGCACCCTGTGATTTCTGTATTTTCCCCCAGAATCAAAGATTTGATGAGAGGTTTTACTTTTACCTACTCCGAAAAGGCAGTGATAGCGTTCAATTAGCACGTAGAAAACATGCCTTCAGATCTGTGGTCCTCCTGTTTTAAAAAATGGTTTGATCGCATGAAAAAAAATTTTAAATGTAAAGGAGAGTATTTTGTAAAGCAATAAACATAATATTTTGGTTATAACATGTTGTTTTTTTAAGTTACGCAAAACTTATAGTGTGACCTACGTATTTATATGTGATAACAAAAGAAACGCCTCACATAATAGCATGGCATCGACGTTCAAACCGGTGTCTTTTAATTTGCTTGTAATACGTGAGGTGATTTGTGATTAACCCGGCGGCATATAATGGGGCTTCGTATCCATTAATAAAAGGCATTTTTACGAAGCCCATTTCTACTAAGCACATTGCCGAAGAACTATAAATGTAGGTGTGTATAACAGACAGGTCTTCAACCGATAGGATATTGCACTAAAAAGCCACATGTACAGACAACAGCACGTCAACCTACGACAAAACGTAAAATTTTGTCAATTAAATTGATCTCTACTTGTAGGACATAAATACATACACATCACCATTAGGTCGTTACTTTTTTTATTTTTGTAAATGATTTTTTTCTAAATTGAAATAGTTTTTTGTTTAGTACGCATTCTAAAGAGATAACAGCATCGACTTTATTCTAATGATGGCCCCTTAATTTAGCAACAAATTTAGATTAAAAGTGTACTATGTAAGATCAGTGATCTGGGGTCAACAAGGCGCCAAGCAATCACACCTCCCTGAGCGTGCGTAGTTCACGCTTGGCTTGGGCGTGATTCAATAACGCGCTGCAATCGTGAAACCGGCTAAAAGTGAATTACCACCCCGCTTGCATTACAGAGAGCCTATTCGGAATTTATGGGAGGTAACCTTTCGATTTTATTATACCACTTTATCAGCGTGATAAGTATCTATACCCATGCGAAATTACGACTTCTTAGTTCTATTCTCTGAGCTAAGCTGCGGACAGACGAATAGATAGACAGACAGACGGACGGACATAGCGAAACTATAAGGGAACCCTAAACTACGGAACCCTAAAAACCGCCAGCGCGGATTTGGCGTTGGACATTGGATGATTATTGGATCCAATGTCACATGTATCCAAATCTCGTTCAAACCTTGGTAGGTACACCAAGAACAACAAATTACGAGTCGCCAACGTCTGTCGGTAAAACAGCAAACACGATTACGGGCAATTTAGGTAAGTGCTCGTGCTAGAACGATAAATACAATGCCAAGGGCTTCGCCGGAGCGTTGAAACACATAACTTCTTATTAAATAAATAGTCGGGTAGGGAAGCAAACGAGCATAATATACGGCTGATTGTATTAAATTACTTACATAAGAAATAGTATTTGAGGCAACGGAAAGAAATGCACATTATATTTTGAAGGTAAAACTCTCTAAGCAGTGTAACCTTGTTGTCTGTATACACAAAAGCAACACTGGTTAAAGGTAATGTTAAAAGTTCTTGGCTAGGTCCAAATTGATCAGTCACATAATCAATATAGTGAAATGAATAAAATACATGAAATTTAGCAACGAATAGGAACTACACTTCAGTGTTTAGTGGATGGATTGTGTGAGAAGCGATATGACTGAGAAGGGAGTGAATGACTCAATGACGAGTGACCGGATTGCATGGAAGAGACCTGGGAACAGGGCAGGCGAATAATGATGATGATGATGAGAAACTACATTTTAGTAAGGGATAATAAGTCACAACTCACATCTCACAATCTGCGTTTTCAGCTGTAACCTAACAAAGCTACCTTTTGTTCTTTGATAATAGGTAACTGAACATAATTTAGTTCTCGTGTTTTTGGTTATTTTGACGGTCACAATTTAGATTCTGATTTTACAGGAGTTGCAGAGGTAGAAACGTCACCGAGCTTTATCTAGGAGTATCTTTGGATTATATCATTTCATTATACTATGACCAATGAATTATGGTAACAATAGATTGGTTTGGGGAGGACGCTGGTGTAATAATAGTGTAGCTATCGAGGTATTAATCACGAGGATTTAATAACAGCGCTACTGACAAATGCGCCAGAGGAAATATGGCTTCGTGCCTCGTTTGAACTAAACGAACGTACAGAAAGAAAAAACTACCAATTCAACTTACAAATAATATTATTTATTATGTAAGCTATGCATGTACTTGTACGTGACTTCTTAGTATATAAACAATGTAATGAAGGCTGGTCTGACTTGAGAGAAGTTTAATGATAATGATAATGATAATGATAAATTTTATTTGCATAAGAACACGGTATTAACAGGTGTTATACAGAATAAAGCACATACATGTCTTGCCAAATTTTTTTAGCATGCAAATACTTGCAATACATACATGCAAATACAATTTAAATACTTAATTTATTTTAAAGAAACGATGAATCTTTTAAACTGTTACGCATAATTATCACTATTTTGTCAACACTTCTCTTCATGCAGGTGTTTTGCTATCATTATTTCTTATCGGATACCCTTATCTTAGGACATTATCAGACCATCATATACAATTACCCAGATTAAACTCTGATTACTACATTATTCATTGGTTGGCGTAAGACATGCGATAGGATAACCCATGAAATATATTACAGCAATAGTTAAAATGGAATTTTGAATGCGATCATAGCCTCAATGTTCACTCCTTAACATGAGCACACCACGAGTTGCCAGTTGCGATTGCGACAGATTTTTTTCACAGTAAGTAGGTTCTATTATATTAACAGGTGCATACAGTTATACAGTTTTTTGACATTCGTTTTTTGCTTTTTGGCACTTTACCAAATAATTTTAAAAAACTTTACGTAACACTCAACAAAAACAGTAATGAAAGCCAAAACAGGACCTTCGCGAAGCACAACGAAAACATCGCACCGCATACAAGGCAGAGGCTTCCGTATAGACGTAAACGCACAACACGACCGAACCGATACATCGATTTAGTGTCGAATAAGTATTGTCAATCTCTATAGGTTAAGGGTCCGTTTTACGCATCAAGTTATTATTAGGAAATCATATTTATTTATTTTAAAAATCAATAAGCTATACTATTGGTTTGCAATTTTTGCTTAGATTTTTAGAGGCAAAGGTTATTGTATTTTTGCAATAATATAAATTTAAAATAAAATTATTTTTTTGAAAATATTATCTTAAGTAGTACGGGTGAAACGGAAAATCCAATGTGTCATAAATCGCTTCTTATCTTGAAAGGACTATAGTAGAGGAGAGTTCATCTATCGGATTTGTGTTAGGAGGAAATTGCGTACGTTGCTATTATATTTTTGCTTAATACGTGAAATATAATATCAACTAAAGACTCAATGAAGACATGCAAAACATTTCACACTACGGTATGTTCTGCCGCCTAAGTCGTTCAACTTGGAGTGTAAACGAAGCATATTTCAAAAAAGAACAAAACGCTCGCTTCGCGCCCGAAAATGAAAATGAAACAACGTCATAAATAACACCTCCCCCTCCCGTCTTCCCCCCAGGAGCTTCCTCCAAGTTCCTCCGTCTCGCATCTCATTACGAGAGCCTCAACTGTTGTTTGGACCAACTTCTGACACTCACACTTCAACTTTTCCAGAGTGGCGGGATGAAAACCGTCGCTTCTTTATCATGATTTAATTATTCAGTTAACCTACGAGTACTTCGCCTAAAGTAAACATATTTTGATATTGTGGAATCTTAATCAATTAGTCACCAATAATCTCTGTTGAGTGCAAAAGTTGCAATAGTTAGTTTTCATTTTCTTAGCCCAGTGATTCAATTAGCTTGAGTTTAGATGGCGGATAACGCTATTTAGTATTATTATGTCACTTTGTCGAAACCACATAATGTTGCAAACTAAATGTCATGTCCCATGATAACACATGGTCGGAGGCGGATGTGAACTGCACACGTCTGTTGTTGCGTTTACGAGCAACACAGCAAGTCCATCAACGTAAACAATCCTTTGACGGACGACTTTAGTGTTTGCGACAAGTCTTTGTTGCGGCCATTTTGCCCGCGGATGTCCGCTGTAAAAACGCGACATAGCGTAAAGAGAAACGCTAACACACTAACTTGTATTATAAACTAAGTAATCCCCACTTCGCTACTAATATAATATTTAAATGCAAAAGTAACCCAGTCTGGCTGTTTGTTACGCTTTCCCGCCTAAACTATTGAACTGATTTTGATAAAATTTTGTGCCCTAAGGAAAGACTAGGCTACTATCTTAATTTCATCTCCTAAACGAGTAAAGTAGGGTGTGACAAACCATATTCCACGCGAGCTAAGCCGCAGGTACATTTTATAATTATCTTACAAACTGAACATTAATTATTAATAATTTTTATTTTATTTTTCAATTATTGTGACTTGAGAATATGTATATTAATGGGTGTAATTTGCTTGAATAAAGACTTATTAATAATATAATAATTAATAATAACTTTATAGACTTTAAATACTACATTGGCCAACGAATAAGCTTGGCCATTTAACGAGGTAATGCAGCCGGCATTCTGGGCACCTTTAACATTTCTGTGGGAATGGGTGATGTTAGGTTTTGATAAACTTTTATTTTATACATTTTTTATTTTGTATGTCTTTTATGTACATTTTGTAATATTATATTATTATTTGTCTTATATTTAGTTTTAAGCTGCATATTTATTTGTATAAAGTGACTTTAAATATTATTGCAGTTACGAATTGGTTAAACCCAATATTTTAAAAAGCATGATTTGTGAATTGGGTTTAGGAGCAGACAGTATTGTAATTCTAGAATTTCTGAAAAGTATTGTTGACCCGATCGCCTGATAAGGATGTTGCTGTTTCATGTTTGTCAATTAATGCATAAAACAATAACAGACTTTAAACAAAAACAGTTTTTTGAACACAATACAGAAAAATAAGATTTAGGGATAGTCGGTTGCAATATTGTATTTTAATTTATTATAATACCTATCTGTAAAATTCGACTAAGTCAAAAGTATATCCTTATCAGTAAGTTTTTGCGACAAAGTTTCACTAAGGTGGAAAATAAATAATTGAATTTGCTTGCCTTAAATCACTTGGCTTTATCTTCTGGTAACGAAATCTGAATAAAATAAGCTGGCTGCTATCTTTGTACTGCACTGTCGTGTAGCGCTAAACGTTTACGCTCCATCAACGTCTCTGGTAATTTACGCTACATTGTAAAGCGCTTACAGCGTTACCGCGCGTCCGTAAAGATATGAGCCTTCGTGCCGGGAAGTTGTAAATACCACGGGACACGATATGTGCACCGCGTCACCGCACTGTGGAATGGAGGCTACTCACCCTTGCGCACTAATTCACACAATACTCGTACAATTTGGTAGGTATGCAGTTTCTGTATATTGACGGCCGTCTGGTGTAGTGGTCAGCGCTCCGGACTACGAAGCCAAGCAGCGGTTGCGGGTGCGAACTCCGCAAGGGGCAAATGTTTGTGTGGTAAGCACGAGCATTAATAAGTACCTACGTCATGGAAATTTTTATCGTACAATTTAGGCGGTCTTATCGCTAATAGCGATCTCTTCCAGACAACCTTCAGGTAGAGGACAACCAATAAAGAGAGGGGAAGGTGGTGCAGATGATGTGGTGGTGATGATGGCTTACTAAAACTGACCATATTGATAAAACGTCAACTTTTGATGATATATTATAATATTTGTCAATCCGCGTATGGTCATATCATTAAAATTAAAATACGTTTACGAGTTACTTGAATTGTTTAATGTAGCTAAATATAAACTGTTGGTGTACCTTTTTCAACAAAATAAAATAAAAAAGGATGTTAAATAAAATTTTGAAACCCCCAGAAAGAATGGCAGCTCCCAGCTCTTTGGTTTCTAAGGTCCTATTATAATTCAGGGGGTTTTAAATTAATATTTAATCTTTTTTCATTAGGACGTCCGTACTTCGTACTTCGTACATGCACTTTTTGGTGCAATATCTACCTACCTATTAAGTTACCTCTCTGTTATACACACCTGATATTATAGTTATTCGGTAGTAGTGCTTAGTAGAAATGGGCTTCCCAAAAATGGCTTTTAATAATGGATACAAAGCCCCATTATATTTTATGCCACCGGCTTTATCACCAATCACCTCACGTCCTAAAGACACCTTTGCACGTCGATTCCATGCTATTACGAGATGCGTTTCTCTTGTTATCATACTTTTTGTTAGAACTTAAAACAAAACACAAAAGAAAGAAATTATATTTTTATTTCTTTTTTAACTTAAAGAAACGGACTTCAAGAATAAACGAGGTACATAATGTGTGTCACAATATCACGTACCATGATGACGCCGTAAAAACTAAAACGGCTTGCGTTCACTCTAACTTAAATTCAAATTTCACTCTTTCCATTAACTGCATGGCAACAATGTGATTCCGCCGCGCGGTGCACGGCGAGCAGTGATACATATCGCGTGACGTCACTTAGTGTGCCACTAATATTTTCACCACGGCACTTGAACAGGATATTCCTGCTTAACTGATTAAGCATACGTAAACAAGCCACAATAGACATTCTATTGTTATGCGGTCTTATGAGACCGCTTGGATGTTACGCTGTGGTGAAAATAGTAGCAGAAATATCGGTAACAGAAAATTGGGTCAATAAAAGATTAGTTTACAATTTAATGTGCGTACACAAAATGGTCCTGTCCGTAGCATCATACCATAAAGTCCCTAGTCTTCTTCTTCTTCTTCATATACGAGTAAAAGTACCTCTTATCTAAATATTTATTAGTAACAATTGGTTTGAAAGGCTTTGGATCCTAATATTTCCGGCCAACAAAAAAATATATTAGAAGAATAAAAAATGAAACAGACTCTTGACTTACACACAGCTTAACATAATGCCAGTTTAATATTTTCTGACGTTAATAATTTTAGTTACAAAATGTATTTTGTTTGTAGTATAATACGACACACAAATTCTCAAGAATCTTAGCCTCCTTAATTTTTAAATTACTTTATCACTGTATGTTCTGTCTAACTGTTCATGTATTATGTCTACTGCGGTTCCAGTGGGTCGAGTTTGATGCCGGCAGCGTCGCTGTTCGACGCCGACACAAGCGGTACGCCCCCGCCACTGCCCCTGACGCGGCTGGGGCCCGCCTGCGCCCGCACCGCTCCTTGGTCCGTGATCGCGCGCAGCTCGTACTTGTGTGCGCATGCGAAGATGTCCGCCTTGGCTAGCGACGCGTAGTATGGTGGCAGCGACTTCAGCGTCGCCCCGATGCACGCAAGGAAGGAATCTATAGTATTCATCCCCTGCTGCTGGGGTTCCACCACCGGACTCTCATGCACATCTTCACTGACGGCATCCGAATAGTACTCTAAATAAACCTCTGAAGGCGTTTTTACGGTTTCTTCTGTAACCTTCTGCCTCTTTGAAATCAAAAGTTCTCTTTGAGCTGTCTCACCGTCGTCTTCTAAGCTTTCGACCTCCTCATCTGATTCATCCTCACCTTTTGTCGATTTTAAAAAAGGTTTGACGAATGCGAGTGATTGAGAGTATTTGTAAAACTTAACTTTTTCACCATTTTGAATTCTGGCCGCATTTCGGTTAACTGATTTTCTGTAGGCATCTCTCATCGCGTTCCAGCGTGCCTTACAAGCAGGAGCTGAAAATAGTAAAACCAAATAAAATCTAATAATTGTTTTAACAGCCTATTAACAAAATGAAACCTATATTTTTTATAAGCATGGTAAACATTACAATATATTATTAAATAATTAAAATTGAGACAGTTAATATTAAGTGCCATTACAAAAAATTTTCTAATGCCATACATAGTTGTTGTTACTAATTAAATAGTATGAATTGATTTACCAGTATCGCCCACTTCCCGCGCTATCGTCGCCCATATTGCAGTTTTCTTCCCGGTGTACCCGGTGTGGTGGGGATTGTACAGTTCTGGGTAGCGCTTCACGCACTCGATGATCGCTTCTTCCTGCACCTGCATGGTGACATCAGTTGTGGTTTATCTGCCAAGTTACTGGAGGTTACTGTCACCGTTCTTTGAATACTTGACAGCTCCGATGATTTTAAGTACAAGCTGTCGCAGTTCGGCGTACCTATACACAGCTATTCCGTGAATTTTTATCACTGCTACGATCCGCAACGTATTTATTCAACCGTCACCGCTACGATAAACGGTACATGAATATTCTGACAATGCTACGTGCGTCACTGCTACGGTCGACGCACGGCGAAAGAATCGTTCCGGCTACGAAACGGACGGGCGGCCGAGGCGCGGACGGCCGTGCTACTGACTGAGGCCTGAGCTGAGACGGAGACGGATGCATCGGACGCCCGAAATTCTAACGTCGCGTGTCGAATGTCGGCGCTGCGAGCGAGGTATCTGCCATTTTGACGGCTAGTGCAGCGCCTCTCCTACCGTCTGGGCGCCCGGGACAGTCGCCCGGACGCACGTCTGCCGCTGTCACTCAGGCAAGTGACAGGCATGCGCGCAGCAAGTAACAAGACTTGTATTGTACAGTCAGTCAGCAGCCTGCCGAATTTTATTGTTATGATTATGAGACGATAATTGTTATGATTATGTTTTATTTTTAAGTTAAGTCTTTTTAAGTTTTGTTGAGCATCTGTTACTACTGCCTCCGGTTTACTAGTTTCTCATTTTTTATCTGTGGAAATCTATAATTAGCTGTATATTTTAAGAAACTATTAATGTATAACATGCAATGTATCGCCGTTGATTTCCTGAATAAAATAAAATAAAAATAAAATGATGTTTCTATGATTTATTTTCAAATAAGTACCATGAATATAGGTGACTAACATATTAGGAATATTTTTGAAGTTCCCTACTCAATGAGACTATAAGTAATTTATTCACTTTAACCCCTTAGCCCATCAAAACGAGATACAAATAAATTTTATAGTTACGCAGTCAAATAATCGGTCGACATCCAATAAATTAAACGTACTGACTTAATTTAAATAAGTATTGCAATTTTAATAAGCTGTGTCACTAGTAAAAGTAAAAACAATAAATATTTTTGTATCTGCATAATGTTGTAGGTAGGTAATGTACGTATAATAGTAACGCACTTATATGATTTTTGCACATCTGCACATAATGCACTTAAGAACGTGCAGCAATCTGTGAAGTCAATACACCAGACCACAAAGGCTATACCTTATTAACTTACTTTACCATGCCTGCAACTGGTTTATGCAAATTGAGTCACGCAAGCGTAGATAATTCGAACCATCTTGATATCATTCAATATTATGGCATATTATAAAATAAAAGATGTTTGATTACGGTTTTATATTACATAAGAAAAATATTTGTAACAGTTCAACTACGAAACTTTTCGAAAATAAAATCACATCGTAGCATGTGATTTTATTTTCGAAAGTGTCAGTTGACTGACACAGTTGACACTATTTTATACGTCAAAACGACATGAACAAAACGAGTAGGTAATATAAAAAACCTCGGCACACTCCTCGACAGCGAATCGTTTCGAGTGTGTGTAGGCTTGCGTATCGGGGTTCCAGTTTGCGAGCCACATCCGTGTCCCTGTGGCAATTGTCTGTATAATAAGAGAGAGTAAAAACTTAAAACTCTTAACACAAAACGGGCTCCACAACATGAAATGTAAGTAATTGATGAAACAGATATTTTTATTTTTATCTGGTTTTTCTAGGCCGTCGAAGGTTAACAAAGCGTCAGTCTGTCTTCTGTGTCAATTCATATAACACGCACACATATAGGCGAGTACTGCCATACAAGTTCTACGACTAACTTCGGCTCACGGGTCGAGCCGAAGTTAGTCCAAAATAATGGAAACGAAAAGGTTGTATATCTACATGACACTAGTGTTGCCGCTCGATAGGTCAATATCGATTGTCTATCGATACTATCGATAGTATCGATCTCTTTTACTGCAATACTATCGGTAAACAGCAATACTATCGAGAGTATCGATAGTTTCGATCGCTGCAAACCAATGAACTATCGATAGTATCGATACTATCGATAGTATTGCTCTTCAATATCTAATAGACCATCGATAGTATCGATACTATTGATAGTTTTATACTATAGATAGTGAATTTATTTCAATAGTATTGCATTCAGTATGCAGGCTTAATGAGTGGTATATTCAACGAAATCAAATTAATTAACTAGTGTATTTGACTTTATTTAAACGTACGTTTAGTTTTTTTTAATAAAGAAGGCAATTCTTTGAATTCTTAGGTGGCAATACTATTGAATTAAAGCTCACTATCGATAGTACAAAACTATCGATACTATCGATAGTATCGATACTATCGATAGTCTTCTCGATATTGAAGAGCAATACTATCGATAGTATCGATAGTTCATTAGTTGGCAGCGATCGAAACTATCGATACTATCGATAGTATTGCTGTTTACCGATAGTATTGCAGTAAAAGAGATATCGATACTATCGATACTATCGATTGTCCTATCGATTGTATAGATGAATTTGGCGTTCAACTATCAATTGCAAAACTATCGATTTTTCCGCAACACTGCATGACACCTAACCCGTCACTGGAAGCGGTCCAAGATGAAATCGCGATAGCGAACTTTCCCGAGGTACGTAACAGACCGACGTCGCGCGTGACCAGGATACTGACATTTACTGACAACAATACAGCAAACCGATGGGCTAGCTTTCTTGTGCTATAGAATATACTCACCTTACCTACTACACACAATTTTTGACGCATAGAAGTCAAAAGTGGCGGGTGGTTGTGAGTTTCTATTTGACATCACCAAAGGGTCTCAAGTAACAAAATTAGTAACCCAATTCATTACCTTCATAGATTCGAGACTGCGATATTTGATGCAATGTCTCGAACATTTTTATATGTTACAAAACGTTTTGAAAGTTTCTGCTACGACAATAATATGCCCTATTATGCACTCATAGTCATGAATCGACTATACCTTGTTAAAGGAGGTCAGAGTTCATAATAAATAGTAGATGGCAAATTGCACAAACGCTAAGAGCACGCGACTGAGTACAGTCGTCTACAAAGTCACACATTTTCTCTTCTGTATGAAGGAACAGTTTTACGCGTTCCGTATCAGGCAAGCCTATGAACAACACTTGATTATGAATAAATAATACGTACTCCATGAAGTTATTATGACCCACAAGCTGACAGCAAGCTCGCTCCAACGTAATTTTATAAATAAATATTGGACAACATCACATACATTGCTCTGATCCTAAGGTAAGTAGCTACAGCTTGTATTATAGAAATCAAAACCAACGACGGTACCACAACACCCAGACCCGAGACACAGAAACATAGAAAAGTTAGTTTTCTACATTAACCATACGTGAATACTCCCGGGTTCGGGGCCTCAGAAATGGCGGCGACAAGTCCGGCGTGCTTGCCTCTGCAGCCTTTTAGAAAGAAAGAAAGAACAATGCTATAATGCGAGTTATGTTTACATGCTAGTTATTTTACATAATAAAAAATCAAACGTACTCATGTATCAAAATTGTTTTGCAGTGTACAGATGCGGCCTCGCCTGTTCGTCTGCTCCACATACGTCCATCAGTTCAATTGAAGCTCGCAAGCTGTTCGTTATCGCTCGTCTCTAAATATATTAGAAACCTAACCACTGTCTACTCGTATCATTGTGGTACCAACAACCTAACAAGGTAGCGATGTTTGGTTAATGACATGAATAAAAACCTTGAAATCTGAACTTGGACGACGTTTGACCACAACAAATGCTTCGAAATTTCATTCGTTTTCATTGGCTGAAATATCAAATGATTATTAATAAAAACCTTTTTAGAAGCCTACTTGTCAGACTTGTCACATTTCACTCGATTAAAACTATACGGTTGTACATAAATTACATCGAAGCACTGCAATACATAAACTGACCAACATAATATTGACATCATGAAGTTAGTTATGGATGAGTAAGCAATACCTAAATTGGAAAAGTTTCGAAACAGTTTGACCAAAGCAGCCCGTGATAGAGCAAAGTTTAATCGGGACGTGGAGGCTCAAGAGCCTCATACATGCGCGGCAAACACGTAAAATTTAAACGATTTACTTCTAATATCGCGGCAATGCAAATAAAACTTATAACGTAGTCATAGGCCTTTTTGTTTTAGATGCATTCAACACTCACCGAAATTCTGAAAGTCTAAATCACATATCTTTTTCCTATTATGTATGTTGTAAGTTGTTACCAAACTGAGTCAAAACTTTCTCCGATATTTATCCTCCTTTTTACCAGCACAAAACGATTATATTTCTTCATTACTGATGAATTATGGATGATGGTCATGAAATGTCTTAGTTTGATCCTAGCCGTTTTCACTAAAGACTGTCAGTTTATTCCTAAAATATCGGCATCAAAAGCTAACATGCGACGTTTCGGACTTGTCCGATTTCCTGCAGACGCGGTCGCCTGTTTGTGGTTGTAGCCCATTTCTTCGGGCGAAGGTCACAGCCGTTGCACATCCTGTTAGGAACCACAACTCTATTGTGTGGAGCAAGTCTTGTGTGTGTGATAACAAGATGCTCATTGCTGCGTTGAGAGTGTGTAGAAAATCCAAGTTTTATGTGTGCGTGTGGTTGCTAAAACCACAGGCATTGTACTCGGTAATACAGTAGGCTCATACCCCTTAAGTGTCTTCATATAAATAATCATCAATGTTTGATCTGCTGAACAAAGGTCGGTCCATCTATCATTTATCCCCAATCCCAACCATTTATATACCTACATGAAAGTAAACTAATGATGAATGAATACTGTGCTGAAACCTGAACTTTGACTATGTGCTTCATAGAAAGCAGAATTGAGAGCTGCTCTGTGTTCCTTTTCGAGATCAAATCAGTCAGGAGTGAGAACCTCCATAGAAGAACCATGATTACTAACAAAGGCTTGGCAAGTCACGGCAACACTGAACGGGCGACGTAGCAACAAGGACCGGGGCAGAATGAATGTTCTTAAGTGAAAAGAGACCCCAATCACGCGCTTTTACGCTCCGGAATACAAAGCCAGGAGGTTGCGGGTTCGAATACTGCAAGTGGCAAATGTTTGTGTGATGAGCACGCGCATTTGTACCTAAGTCGTGGATGTTTATCCGTTATCTAGTCGCGATATTACCTATAAGCTTTGTTTAGTTTGGTCTTAGCTAATTGGTGTGATTTTGGAAAAAATAACTTATTTTTAATTTTACTGCTGTCTGCTTTTGCGGAAATAACACCGTGATCTCTTAACAATATTATAATCGAATTAAAGCAGACGCATCATCAGTATTCATCAGATACAGCTAAAAACTGAGACTGCTATGTCTGCCTACATATTGCGCATCGTATGTGTGCGTTAGGACAAGCGAGTCATGAGGTGTTCACGTGTGCGTGTTGACATAGAAGCGCTGGCAGACCCGGCGGCGGCGGGCGGAGCCGCGTGCACTTGCGCTGCGGATAGACTAGGACATTAAACTATCTAGATTATTTATTAACCTGCCTTTTACCTGTTTAGGTGTTATATTTTTACACCGCTTTATTCAATGCAGAGCTTGCAAATCAATGTGGTATTGAGTACAATATTTTCTTTTATTGAATTTTAAACAGTCTGTAACAGAAGGGAGTTAGCATCTTTGATGTAAAAATCATCTACTATTTCACGTTTATTTCTACGGTGGCAGATGCGCGAGTTTAAAAAACAGGGATATTATGCAGTTATGCACCAAAATGAATTCTGTTTATGAATGAATGAAATGAATGAATGAATGAATGAATGAATGAATGAAATATTTATTTGCTTAAAACACGGTATTCATACAAAGATATTTACAGTACATATTACGATAGAGTTCAAGCGTGTTTTACCGATCTATCGGTGGGCAAAAATTTAATTATTTAATCTTAGTCATTGGGATGGAATTTTCCCATCACTTTTAACCCTGCAGGCTACGTCTTTGCATAATAAACGTTTTGAAGGATGACAGAAACAGTTTAATGACTCGCATCTGCTGAACATCCGCAAAATTAGCGAAACATTTCAGCAGCCGGTAGGTAGGTAATGCGTGCAGGAGAAAGAGGAAAGTTCGCAATTACCCGCGACCGCCGTGAATTGTTATTATTGTTCATTACGCGAAGTCCCGCATCCTTCGAGACGCCGGTACACGACACCCTGGTGTAGACAGAGTAGTAGGACACAAACAGAAGTCTCACTGTACTCAGGCAAAATAGGACATCATAAGTTTATTTAATTTATTTTAAATAAAAATTGTACTTACGTTTATAAAAATGATACCTTTTCTTTTAGGGGCAATCCGTGCAAGTGCAGATCAAGAGTAACAACTTTGAGTGTAAGTATGTAAAGATAGCCTCATGGATACCTCCGTTGAGTAAGCTACGGAAACGAAATATAATATTTTAGGAAATAACTAAATAGCTGTCGTTGAAGAGCATCATGTCTTGTTCTGCGCACTTCAAGAGGGTCCTCTGTTCCCATACGCGTTGTGCACCAGGTGCGTCAACAATATTCGGCGTGAACACAGTTCGGCCATTACCATAAATTAATAAAAAGTTGTTAACCACCCGCATGCCCGGGCCGCGGCTGAAAGGGCACATTGTTATGGGTCTATAAAAGAGGTAAAGAAAAATTCGTTAATCTAAGTAACGGATCGCGTAAACAAAACTAGTTAAGTACTGTTAGTCTTTAAATCCAGAAGTGTATCTTAAAATTTCGATGGCTGTTTCGTAATTATTTACCAAGCTTGATCGACTTGCAAACAATAGTGCTTAAACTTGCTCCCGTAGCATGAGCACCAAAACACGATATGATATGATATAATATAGCGATTTATCGACACCAACTGTTATGATCGCTGTTTCAATATAAATTCAACTTGGCGTCGATAACTATATCGTGTTTTGATGGTCATGCCAGGGGGGAAAGACACCATTCCACTCCACTTGTTGCCACTGTGGCGATTTCTAAAAAAGTAACCTCAGCTTTGCCATTCTAAAACAGTAATAAGTAGGCCAGCATTCAGGTAGATGGATAGTCCTGAATTGTCATAAGTAAGACCCGCAATGAAATGTGTACATAAGCTGGTGCTCTGTATCGATCGACTCCCAAAGTAAAAGTTACGCCTTAGAAATAATCATATCATATCAAGTCAAGTCATATCTGGACATTGCTAGGTCTGCGCGTCGCGTCGCGGTCCGCCGGCCGGTGTCACCTTGAACTCCCCCCCCCCCTCCGCCTTCCCCGCGGTCGTCAGGTGCACACACCAATGTGCAACAATTGCCACTTGCATGTATGCACGCACGCCTGATAGGGTAGCCTATCAGATTTGATAAAACAAAAAATCGCCATGATCGAGGCTAAGTATCAGGTGTTGCAGCAACAATGTATCGTTGCGAACTTGTGACGAGATTTGACGCTTAGGAATTTTTAAAACAAAAATGCAAAGACTATGGGGTAGCCTGAAGGGAAATATACATAAATAAACTGGATAAAATTAGCTTATGCTAACATTGATTGTAAATACTGTAAGTAACAACATTTACAAAACCACAAACGGTAGTTCATTAAATTAACATTTATCAAAACCCATTTTTTTTCTACAGGTTTACCTTTTTTATTTATTATCGTTAATTATTACTTAAGTAACACTAAACACTGTCGGCTGCTAAAATAACGCCATAATTCAACTCATATATTTCTTGTAATTAAATTTTAATAATGATTGAGACTTTGAGTTACATCTACTAATATTGAGAGCAGTAAAATCCTTTGCCTAGAACTTTGACAATACACACGTACATCACGCTCGAAACAAACGTCATAATTACGTCTCTGTTATTGCTATTGGCTAAGTGTCACTTTTGTTAAACTAGGCTATTAAGTACATTGTAATAAAGCTGTTGAGTTTCTCAATAAATAAAATAAATAAAATTAAATAAGTATGTCTTTCATAAATTATGTTCTGACCAAATTATATAAATCTAGATAGTGGCAGCCCTGTGGTGACCGCCGAAGCTCAATGCGGTGCATTGTCGAATGATGTTGCGGTCAGCATTGTGCGTCGGACATGTTGCCGCAGAATAGATAAATAGTTACTTGTAGGTATTGCATTACCTCTACTTTGTTGCGGTGGTTCTGCCCACCTACCGCCACCACCAACTGTGGCTATTTTAGTGGATTTTATAACCTAACAAGTAAGATTTTGTAAGTGAAAACATTCTACCAAGTTCTCTCAATCAAAATTTACCGACTAGGTACCTACTTACCTTAACCAATGCTGCAAAGTTGCAGTTAAACTAAGTTAACTACGGAACAAATAATTTATGTGCACGTTTGAATTTAGATTTATTTAAATTTCTGCTAAATAGAGGTAAAATAAAAGAAATATGGTTAGGTACCTACGACCCAACAGACAGACAATGTTATGATCCCGGTCAAAATCAGCTTTTAAAAGGCAATGTAATATCTAAAACATTAATCTTTGACTTTTATCTTCCAATGTCCCTGAAATGATGAGACCCTTCCGGCTCCTTTTAAACCGTTTACTTTTTCTAGAAACTGGCTTAATTTTCTTGTTGGCCTAAAACGACGCTATAACCTACAACGAAGTAATAGATTACTAATTTAACACTCTCTCTAACTTTTCTTCTTAAAGCATACTGCATTATTGATAGTTACGCAGCGTAGCGTGCTTTAATTACCTTTTCTGTTTTTAAAACAATATAGTAATTTATAATAAAAACCATAACCCTGTAATTTATAGTTAATTTTTAATATTTCAATTTTAAATTATATAGGAAAACAGAAAATTTTGTTACTACTAGCGCCATCTAGTATCATCGCTTGTTAAACCATTTACATAATTTTCTTGAAGCGTATGAAAACACTTTGCTTACATGTTTCTGTTGCATCAGTACCTGCATGATTATTCTGTTTTGAAATCTTAGGCCCAACCCAATGGTGGACATATTAATTTAATAATTATTAACACCTTCAGATATAATTTGTGTTCCGGCAAATAAACGCATTTATTTATTTATTTAGTCAAGTTAATAACATATAACCTTGGCTACTGATGGCTTCCATTATTAAGTTTGATAATTACTAAGCATATCCACGAACCTACCAGCTTATTTACTACAACATAATTTTTCTGATGCGATCGAGGGCGGTTACTCTGGACATTAATAGTCTCTGATAATTATCTGCAACTCGTAAAATAAATCTGTGGCTCATTACGTGCGGTAATGCGCGGCTCATCCGCCATTTCCGATAATCCCATTCGCTCATTATGTCCGCAGTCGTACGTGCTGTAGGTTCGACGGTACGCGTTATGTACGGCCGGAACTACGGTTCGGCCACATATCGGCGCGATTTCCGCTGCCGGTTCAGAGGCATAATGAGATTTTCCTTTTGATATTTATAGAATGTTTGCCAATTAATAGATTGTTGTTAATAAGCATTTATTACTCGATACCTACCATATTAAATAAGTTCTTTCTACAATCACACCAATTTATTAAACATAGATATTTCTAAGCCCCAGATTAAACAACTATACTATATAACACGTTTCTAAACATCCATAACGGTACAAGTGCTCGTGCTCATCAGACAAATATTTTCCTATGTACAAAAGATAATGATAATGACCAAGAAATATTATTTTGCTTCCAATACTTTCTTGCCTCGCCCTTGGCGCGGCTACAACTACAACAACTACAAGTTTCAGGAGTGGGTAATTTTTGTCTTAACTTTATATTCAAATTTCAACCTGTGCTTAAACTTTGCTTGGCGCTGAAGCCGCGTAGCCGTGTAGACTAGTGGTAGGTAGGTAATACAACATGCAAAGTGACTTGTTCTTGCCAAATGTATCTTGGGCACAAATTCACGATTTGCCCGCTGGTGCAAAGTTACCTGATAATTCGGTAAAGCGTACTGATTTTTTAAGCTGTTGCTTTATTTTATTGTTCCCTGTTTGTATACTTCTAATTACTTTTCGTTTGCTCAACCTTTATAAAGTAAAGCAAATCTTTATTTTCAAAAAACACGGTACATTTTAGTTCTAGTATTTTGGTATGGCACATGGCACAATACATGTTTTATCGATCTTTCGATATGCAAATGTTATTAATGTCGTTATGCATTTGACATTGTTTTATTATTAAACATGATTTAGGATTAATTAGTTCAAATAAATAGTGTAGTAGGTAAGTGGAAACTTGGTCTGTGTACATTTGTGTGATGAGTAAGATATTTATATTGATTTAAAATGGGAATAGCCAAAGCTTGGATTTCCCTAATCAAGAGATTGACAACAGATCTAAAGTTTATCAATTTAGTCATAAAGAAAAAGCAAAAAAAAGGAATTTATAAAATTACATTTATATTAAAGTCGACACGACATTTAACAAACATAACACAACATGAGTAACTGCGTAGCGTAGGCGTGTTCATCGAATTTAGTGCCTAAACTAAATGTAGACTTAGACAGAGTACATACTCGTTAATCTTTGTGTATGTTGCTTCAAAAATACCTCTTAGTGTTCAGTTTAGGAAATAATCCTTGCTAAGAACAAATTAAGAAGTCACTAAATCCTCTGCTAAAGTGTTGTCAGCGTTTAAGCTCGCCTTTCGAGGGCGGCCTTGCGCGTGCGTCGCCGAAATGCTAATGTCTGGCCGAATTATGTGATTAATGCCAACATTAGTCTGCTTTAATGAGGTTATCTTTTGTTTCAGATAAGGTTATTGAGCTTAAACTAACAAACGCGATTCTAATTAATACAAACATAGGTACAGTTAAAATTATTAATCTTTGCCTCGTTTTGTGAGAGTAACTTTAATTTTATTAAATTCATATCTGAAACTAAAAATAACATACATACCCTTACATTTATTTATCATCATCATCATCTCAGCCACAGGAAGTCCACTGCTGAGAATAGGCCTCCCCAAATGACCTATCTCTTACATTATTGCTTCTAAATTACTCAGAGTATAGGTATTATGTTCCCTACCTACTGATTGATGAAAATGTCTTTATGACAATCGACATTAAGCGACAGTATATAAATTTTCCTGTAAATGAGACGTAAAATTTTACCAAATAATGCATTACTTTTGAAACAAATTTTGATTACCAAAAAAAGGTTACTATAGTGAGTCAACCATAAAAGACAGACAAGCTGTCAGAGACTTTTTTAGAACTTTTAAAGGGGAACAATTCCGTTATACCTACATGATTTTTGCTTAACTTCAACCGTTTACGCAGCGCACGCATCGGAAGCTCAAAGGGTATATTTTATTCGTTTTTGCAACAACTTTCATAAATGCTCCGCTCCTATTGGTCGAAGCATGATGTTACATGGCCTATAACCTTGCTCAATAAATGGACTATCCAACACAAGATAATTTTTCAATTCAAATCAGTAAATAGTTCCTGAGATAGCGCGTTCAAATAACCAAACAAACTCTTCAGTTTAAAGTGTAGTATTAGATTGTATTTAAAATATACTTACCACTAATGAAAAGGCTCAATACTGACTTGTATAGAGGAGGGTACTAAAGATCCAGCTTTATCCGAAAGCGACCGGTTCTCAAGTCCTTATTCATCCGAGCAAATCAGAGAATCCAATCTTTTCGTCAATGTTACGTGATTACTTATTTGGAGGAAGATACTTCAGCTTAAATCACTTTCCTCTGAAAGGCAATCTGCAAAGTTGCGCTCCTCATTTCACCTCATTACTCTAAACAGCGTTGTCAACGTGTGCGGAGGCGATAGCGAGCAGCAAACATGCCGGCTCATCAATCGCTCGAACGTGACATCGCCCTGTCCCGGAAGGTGCGCAAATCGACGGTACAGTTCCAAGTAGCACCATTATCTATTTTGTTAACTCTGTGGTAGCGGTGCCAAATATCAGGTCACGAACGCGAACGGGACGTCCATACAAGTCTGTGGAAGTGTGAACACAACCCAATTTACGCCTACATTACCACCAACAACCACTAAGGTTGTCAGCAGTCGCATCACACTCGTGGGGCCACATGTATGGTATAGGTACCTAGAAGTAGTTTTCGACACCCAAAGAATAGGTGACCTCCATTCCAGAACCTTTCTGCCCCATCGGCCGTCAGTTCTACGTGCTATGTACCGGCAAAGTGGACAGACGACCTGGTAAAGGTTGCAGGAAGCCGCTGGATGCGGGCCACTTCCAACCGGCCAATCTGGAAGACACTGGGGGAGGCCTATGTTCAGCAGTGGTCGTCCTATGGTTGAAATGATGATGATGATTAAATAATAGGTTTTACACAAGTCCTAATAACGCCTCTTATTAAACGACCGTGGGTCAATGGTTAGATTAAAAGTGTGTGTCTGCACAGCGGACACACAGTTTTTACGATGGTTATGAGACCCGATCTTTCAGATTGGTACCCGTCTGAATAGTGGCATAGTGGACCTGGCAACATCAGCGCCGGGTAAATGATACGACGCGTCACGCGACCCGTTCACACGGAACATGCAAAATCAGGGACTCGTCTCATTTAAAGATACTATTGGAAAGGCTTCTATTTGATTTATCGGGTCCGCCCCGCGCCCCTCGGCTCCATTATTATCGCTTTAACATATTTCCCCGGAAAACGTAGACGAATAAGCGCCTTACCTTCGAAGGGATAGATTCAAAATCGTTTGGCGCGGACCTCGCCAATCCCGGTATGGTAAGCGAGTAGGCATTTTCCGGAATAAGTGAGTTTCGGCGTCCCGAGGGACAAAAAGGTCCGCGGACAATGGATTCTTTAAACAGGCGAATGACGTCACGTTTCAATTTAGCCCGACTATGTAGTGCCGCCAGGCGCCGCTCACCCTCGCTACTAAATTAATTTGAGTGTCCTCTCAAAAGATCGGCACTGGACGTTTTCCTGAAATCTTCAAACGCCACATTCTTTTCATATTGTCCTCTGAGGGGTCTAATTTTACAATTACGTGTGAGTGTTAGATGAATTGACCTCGAAAAGGATGATCGAGGACCACAATATAGCCAAGAGCGTACCAGACTTAGTATTGTCATCTCTCGGTCCCAGGTTCGATTTCCAGTCGGCACCTAAATGTAGAAAAATAAGTTTCCTAAATTGTCACGGGTCTGGGTGTTGTGTTGTGCTGGGTACTCGTTGTTTCTGATTTCTGTAACACAAGTGCTTTGGCTACTCACCATAGGATCAGAGAAGTTAAAGTGATGATGTTGTTCTATATTTTAGGTCTTTATCAATGACCCACGTTCAAAGCTCAAAATAATAGTAAACCACATCCATGCCTCGCTCTTAAAGTATAAGAAAAAGCGACGCTAGCGCCAATGCATTATTTTAAAACAAATTTGATTAAGTACCATATTTAAAGAGGTTATACTGAGTCAACCCGAAAAGAGGGACTCGAAAAATAAGTCCCTGTCTATTACTTACGTATGCTCTTGCCTGCATTTAATCTAATTCTGGTGGACTGTTTATTGGTTAATCAATTATGTCGATTCCGTGATCACGTGCTTGAGTGCACATTTACAACAGCAAAGAATTAAACGAAACATTCCCACGTATGTAAACATTTTTAGAGCGATTAATGACTAAACTTCATGAATTATATACATTCTAACATGCACTGATTTGTTGTGGTTACAACAGTACAGGACCTACTAACGTGCTTGTGTTAAAGTATTTTTACAAATTGAAACATTTCGGAATGCACCTCGATTTCATTTACTCCATTTTAGCCAGCCAGTTCATAATTTCAATTTGCCGTTGGCATGTTCCTTTTCTCCCAAGCATTTCCATCACGAGTTTCTATTTTCAAATGTTAAAACTGAACATGGAATATTTATTCTCGCATTACCTAACGTTTAGATGTAAAATGTAGATTGAAATGGTTCTATTAGTTGATTTTGTGTGTTTTTTTACTTTTACTTCCCCATTTAACATTGTCTATCAACTACTCTCGAGTCAGTGTTAACACATTGTAAAACTGGATCGGCTACAAATTCGGCAATTCTTTTGAATTTAAGGCCGTATAGCCGACCTTCGAAGGTAAAAAAGCAAAGAACGAAGATTTTAGGTACATTGACACTGACAGGTACCTATCTCAGGTATGTCACAAAGGGTCTTTTTTTCTCTGCCTGCTTCTTCCAACAACAGGTACCTATTATTCCTCCATATAAATAATGATTCAATTGATGGCACAATAGAATTGAAAAGCATGAGTACCTAGGTACTTACAAACCGTTTGTTCTCTTACACAAAACCTTCGTTCATTAAGACTTGTTTAAAATTCATACTTTTAAAACATGCTTTGCCTTAATCATTTTTATCTGTCACTCATCGGCTCTTAAATCCATATATATGGTCACAAAACTAATTAAAATTTCATAATGGTCACAATAACTGAAATTAAATAGCAATGTGGTATTGTTGTTTAGGTATTACTTGTTTTTTATTGAGTCTCCGTTATTTATACGAGTATCCATTATAACCATCTCATAAAATTCGACTTCCACATTGAGTCGTGCCGTCTTCGTAGTCTCACCAGAGATGTAAACACGAAACCACTAGTACCGTCGTACAAGTGGACTAACAAAACTACTGTTCACGTAAAACTTGTCCGAGGAAGTGTTCGGTGTAGTCGGTGGAACGTTCCCTCTGACTAGACCCCCCCCCCCCCTACGGTCCTCGCTGGAGGGCGACAGACACATAGTTTTCTGTTGCCAACTTTCTTCAGCTTTCGAACTCCATGGGAACTCCCGGAATCCGTAGGTTTTATTTAGCACGTTTTGTTTTTAAATAAATGAAAATTTTTAATGCTTGTTTTTAATACATTTAAATTGGTTCCACCTATTTGATAAACGATAACGGCATAAAATAAAATCTCAATTAATAGTCCAGCTGAAATAGATAGATCCATTAAGACCCAAATATAATATTATAATCAATAAAACAGAGTTTCTTAACTTGTGGTCCATGGACCCCTGGGAGATCCTTGTAATGAACGCCGGCCGGGGGTCCGTATCGATCCGTTACATTATTCAAATAAAGTTTTATTGCAAACAATACGAGTACAAGAGAGAATAGTTCAAGTTCATTTTTTAATAAACCTCTTTTTTTACTTTTCATAGGGTCCGTGGGTTCTTTGAAATTTCGAGAGGGTCCCATCCAGGGGCGTGCGGTGTATATAGGCAATAAGGCAGTGCCTACCTGGTAAATAAAATAAGATAGGCAGTAGGTACTTATAAATGTGTGTCATTGATGAAAACACTTAGGTAAGTATCTACTGCCTACCTTGAAATGAAACCAATGCCCGCCACTGGTCCATCCCATGACTGTAGCAATGTTAAGAAACCCTAAAATCTTTATTTTTATTAAAAAACAAACAGCTATCAATGTTACATTTAGTTTACAAATAATAATAATAATAAAAAATAAATATTGGACAACATCACATACATTGGTCTGATCCTATGGTAAGTAGCCAAAGTACTTGTGTTATAGGAATCAGCAACAACGACGGTACCACAACACCCAGACCCGAGACAATATAGAAAAGCTATTTTCCTACAATGGCCGACCGGGAATCGTACCCGGGACCTCAGAGATAGCGACACCGAGTCCGGTAAGCTCGCCTCTCGGATACTCTCGTCAATGTATACTACTAAAGCTTTACAAGTTTCCACCAATATTTTTTATTAGGCCTGAGGCCTGCTACGTAGTTGTCCCGGCGAACCTCGTACCGCCTCGTTTTTTTGTGAATTCTTCGATGTTTTAATAGTTATTCTGCTATTCGGGACGGAGACAAATCCAAAAAATCAAAATCGGTCCATCCGTTCTTGACTTATAAGTAAATGGTGTAACTAACTTGACTTTGTATAATATAAATATGTTGACGATATGAATCAAAGATAAAACTGATGAACTCTTTTCCAACACCAATAATTAATTAAATTATCAAATACCAATTTAATTTCAAATAAAATATGAATCAAATAGTAAAAGATTCTGTTCCGTCCTGTGAATCACGCAACCACCACTTCAGCAAAAGATAAAGTTAATTATATTATGTAGGTACTACAAAATTAAACAAAAACTAACAAAGTCAATATTATTGACTCATTCATTGCCCACACGATAACAGGTAGGTAGTTGGTTCAGGCTTCTGGGTCGGCTCTGTTGAGCAATCTAATAAATAATAATCAACAAGATAAATAGCGTGTGCACAGAATTTACTCGAATGACAGAATACTTTATATCTTCCGTAATACCTACATAATTACAATTACAGGCAAAAGTACAAATGCATATAGCAACAGTGCAGCGTCGCCCACCAACGATCAGCTGTTCGCGGCCTTGCTCCGCGCAATGTCAGGGCCGCGCGGCGAGCGGTCTATGCAACAGCGCGCAATCGCACCGATCGCGACATCAATTCATGATTTATTATCAATTATATAAATGCAAAAATAAAAGTACTGCCAAATGAAAACTCTTATGTGTTAATATAATTACGATTGTGTTATTATGATGATTAACATTATATTATTTTTGGGACTCGTAAACGCCTTCCCTTCTCAACTTTATTTCAACTCCCCTACCTTTGTCTAGACGAAATCGTTTCTGGCGATAAGAATTACCTACTAAATTGTACTTAAAATGTATAAAAAATACATTTGGAAAAGTACAATTTAGGCGGCTTGTAGTGTTTGTTTGAATTTAGGTATCGATATATCGAATTATGTAAGTAGACGTCGGTATGATGCGTATGATACGTCAGCCACTAACAATCGGCTATTTGCCGGAACTATATCCAACAGCCCGTCATACTGATTGATACCTTCAGCACGATACAAATGTTATTCAGATCTCAGGTTTGTTAAAAAAAATATTTGGACTTTTGGTTTCATTTGATTAATTGAAGTAAACAGATATTAAGTATTAACTCTTCTGGGAAAATTTAACTTAAAAGGAGAATTAAGTTAGGATTTTTTTACTTACAAACAATTTAACTAGAACCTATTAGTTACTAAATCTGTACAATGCTATAACCAATGCATTTAAGATAAAGGCCAACATTTACAATTTCAATTTTTCGCATTTTCGTATAAAAAAGCGCAAAATTTTAGTACTAAAATATCATTGATTTATGGAATTTAAGTCATAGTTCTATATTCGTTTAAATGGTTTGTATGCATATATTAGCAGGTATTATATCTGACTCGCTATTTATCCTGTACAAAAGATGGTAACTATTACACATTTTTCAAGTTTCTTTTATTTATTCTACAACTTTCACAAAAAAAGTTATCTCATTCGGTATCTAACCTACTACCAAAATCTTTTTTCTTCTGGCTGGTTCCTTGCAGTTTTCACCATGTGTCGCACTGTCGTCACGGTCGTGGCGGCCTCGCCATGCCCCCGCTGGTTGTCGCTACTTGCGTGTCACGCTGCTCCCGCGCAGCCGACCGAGGCGGGCCGGTTGCTATGACGACTAGCTTTACATGGTTTTTCACATTTTTATAACTTAGCGTAAAATTCAGAAGAAGCCCCGAAGGTTTTATTTTCCAAAATTTAATACAGAATACAATTTGTGCCAGGCCTATTAAGAACTTCCCAAGAAATAAATAGAACCATAATAGAATAATAATATTGAACAACATTACATAAATTGCTCTGATTCTATTATAAGTAGCTTAAGCATTTGTGTTACAGAAATCAGAAACAACGACGGTACCACAACACCTAGAGCCGAGATAATATTGTTTTTTTTCACATTGACCGACTGGGAATCGAACCCGGGACCTCAGAGATAGAGCGACACCAAGTCCAATATGCACGCTTCTCGGCTACGGAGGTCGTCAAGGTCGTCGTACATAAATTGAACTCACATTGAAATTATTAGGTGACGATAGTACTTACTAAGTTATTTCAGATCCACGAGTGCTCCTGCAGAGCCGAAAAACTGTTCTGCAGTTTGACAGCATGAGCTATAGTGTTGTAATTTGTCTATTGTTTAATAAGTTTAATATTAAAAATAACTACTGTAACTGTAACATTATTTGGTCTTGGGTTGCTTTTAAATAAATTTTATTTTATTTTTACTTTATTGGTGTACACAACAGGTAACAATTATAAGGGTAAATTAAAAATTTATTAATAAAATTTTGTTTTATAATTTTCCCTTCATAATAAAGATTTTCTAAATAATGACTACCGGAATGTAAATGACGTTGTTCTTAAAATTAAATTAACGCATCCCACAAAAACATATTTTTCATTGTACGTTTAACTTGTACACATATTGAAATTCATAATTACCTACACCTTCTCTGAATATTATTTACCTGCCAGAAATAATAAAGTAATGCTATAAATTTGTTTAACTTTCAGTATACATAGCCACCAATTAATGTCGACCACGAAGTTGGTTGACAATTTTCCGGGTTTGTGTGACGAGTTGACCTACCTAATATAATTTCCGTCAAAAAAGCAGACGCATGACTCCTCGGGCCGCCCCGCGTGGTGAATACAAATGGCCCGTAACTTTAATCCCCGGGTCTTCAATTACCCCACCCGCTGCACTTTGATTGTGTCATTAAAACTTCCACCACCCGAAGGAAAATATTCATACCTATTAACTTGGTACCACTTTATTTTTCATTGAACTCAGAAATTCTCTTCAACATCCATCTGTATTGTTTATAATCCGGAACGAGTTAGCAACACAGGTGACCTTCGCTGAGTTTATTTCGGTCCAGAGAAACCTTGACATGAAAATGTTAAACGTTTGCAACCTGTATTGTGAGTAATAAAGTATTATTTTTAAGAACAAAACGTTGACAAGTGTTTATTACACGCGTTATTGAGGATTCCGCAACCGGCCTATAGTTTCGGAATCCTCAATAACGTGAGTAATAAACAAAATAAGGAAGTATAAATCGTGATCAAATAACGCCTGTCTAAAAAGGATCTCTTTATTGGAAAAATCGCAGTCGCAGGAGGTGTCATTATGCCACGTATATGGAATGTGCCATACATAGTCAAATATAAAATCAATTCGAACTATTCTATACTTACTTATTTTTATACATTAAAAATAATTAGGAGAGAAGTTTCAGCAATAGGATCGTTGAAATCACCAGTATACTAGTATCACAGTACAGTCACTAATCGGAGGGCGGCAGCCCCACGATCTGCTCCACCACACACACTTTCTGCTCCCGCTCATCGTCACTCATGTGCGAGGAGTTCGACAGGTTGATGGCCCCGCTCTGGTACTGCGGCGAGCAGTTCGAGTCCTGCTCATCCAGAAGCTCTAACAAAAAGTCTAAGCATTTCTTTTTGTAGATACGCTGCCGTCTAATCGACAGCTCCTGGTAGTCGTTGTAGATGCCGCGGAAGAACTGGAAATACGAGGAGTTCTCGTCGGGCTCAAAGGTCGAGCTGCAGCTGTCATCGTTTGAAGGTGGCTCGTTTTTGGGCTCGAATGTCGTGGGTATATTCAACCAAGGATTTCCCATAAAAGGCTTCGCTTCCACTGGCTCCTGCTTCGGCTTCGTGATTCCTTCTATTTCGAGCAGCGAAGCCGCGTACGGGAAGGTAGGCGACTGTCTACTGGGGAAGAAACAACCCTCATTTTATATAGCATTTTTTTGTTTAAATAAATACATTTCACAATCATACCAATCATCTAGCTAAACTAAGCAAAGCTTGTACGGTGACTAGATAACGGATAAACATAATATCTACTTGAATACTTTTATAAACACCCATGACTTAGGTACAAATGTTCATCACACAAACATTTGCCTCTTGCGGGATTCGAACCTGCAACTGCTGGCTGCGCTGGCTTTGTAGTCCGGGCGCAAACAATTACACCAGACGGTCGTTAAAGTAGAAAGAAATGCCATATAATTTGTTTGACAAAAATTTCCACCATTTTTTAAACTGTATCTGTACTGTTTTAGTATGGGCAAGAGTTGACACTTAGTAGTTAGCGCTGCTCTATAGGGTAAGTGGTCGATAGTACGGGTATAGTATGATACTCACAGGTCGGTGGCCATGTGCTCGCGCAGGAACTCGAGCTCGTCGGCCAGGTACCAGCGCGACACGCGGCGCCCGCGGCCCGTCCGCGCGCCCTGGATCTCGTTGCGGAGGTGCCGCGAGTATGAGTTGCGGATGTGGGACCACTTGCGCCGGACGTCCATCACTGCAAACGTCACGTGACGTTGTGTATTTGTTATTACATATACTTGGCAACCCTCTTGTACGGGTGAATTAATAAGGCTTGTTTGATGATCGCAGTTAGATGGTTACGAGTGATCAAGAATGTTATATCTTAATATTAAAGAAGTACAGATTTGGTAATCCAGTCAATCTTGACGATAGCATCTGAGTTGACCATGCCAAGTCAATAAGAGTATTACTTACATCCTAATCTAATACTAACTACTACTACCTAAATCGCGGATAGATTTACAAATATAACCCGCCACTATATGCTTTAAGCTGGAATGGAATGACAATACCTATTAATAAATTTTGTACGGTTTAATGAAATCTGCCTCCAATGTTATCTTTAAAAACTTAACTTACGTCGCACGAATTTACCATAATATAAAAATAACCTAGCTGTCCAATAGTTATTACCCAAATAGCATTGTTATTTCGTTTTAATAGTTAAAGAAACCAAGTAGTCGGAGAATCTCATAAACAAAAGTGAAACTGTATTTGGCGCAATTTCAATTAAAAACCTCGCTCGAGTGCGAGTTAGATCACCGAGAGTAAATAAATGGATAGAATCACAAAAATGTGTAGATAACAAAATTTTGTGACATTAAGTATATATTTTTTAACCCAAAATAAAAAGTGTTGATAGGCAATGTAATTAAATAAGTAATAAATATTTTTAAAACACATGAAACAGTCCAGTTACGACATTGACGAAGGAACACGTCTCATGATGGTAATAGGCTAGTTTCCTGGGTCAAAAAAAGATTATTCTATTTAGTCCGTCACTTAGATTATCAAAAAATATTGGACCCATATTTTGTCTTTTGTCAATCAAACAAAAAATGACGAAGATAAAGCGTATCAAAGTGAGCACGTGACGTCACGCCTTCCTAAAAAGTGTCACAAGGCGTGACGTTACGCGGAACTCTAACGGGCTATATCTTCATAACTTTTTGTTTGATTGAGAAAAGAAAAAATACGTGTCCAATGTCTTCTGTTAATCCAACTGACGGACTAATTATATTTTTTAGGAAACTAGCCCATTAATTTAGGTAAATATTGTTGACTGTTCTTTACGTGCGTCCTAAAACCCACAGATTAAGGTAACCTTAAAAAGCAAAGCATCATTAATCGTAGGTACAGACAACAGCACGTCAACCTACCACAAAACGTAAAATTTTCTCAATTAATATTGATCTCTATGTGTTGGATTTGGATATAAAGTTGAAAATCAATTCAATGACCTTTAACTTTTTGGGTAGGTTGACCTGCCGTTGTCTGTACTATCGCATAATGTCGTCCGATACTTATTATCTTTCTATGACGTCTGACGACGATAAGAGTCCTGTCTCTAATTCAATATTGTTCAGGTAAGTGTACCAATATTTGTCTGTATTATCTCTAATAGCTAGGTACTTTATCTTCTTGTTTATCAAGAATGAATGTAGGAGAACCTAGGTGTTTAATATTTATTTATGCACCCATGAAACAAACTACATATTAGGTACTTGTTTTTGAAAGAAACTCCAAATAAATAACAACACCAGCCTGCCTAGCATGAGCACTAAAAACACGGTATGATATGATATGATATAGCCAAATTTTAATATCGACACCAACTTTAAAAATATGATAGATTTAGTCGCCATTTTAAATTTTTATCGAAACATATGTGACGGCGATTCAACATTGCGGCTATATCTATCATATTTTTACAGTTGGTGTCGATATTTCACTATATCAAATCATATCATATCGTGTTTTTAGTGCTCATGCTAGGCAGGCAGTGTTCTAAAATTTTTGTAAATAAAATAAGTCTTACCTAATCATCATTAATCAAATCAAGTATCAAAGTCGCTACTTTAGTAGGTATTACTTAATATAAATTGTTAAGTTTGGCTAGGAATAAATTACTTCTTTAAACAAATGTTTAAATTCATTTTGGCTTGGCATAAAGTAAGTAGGTACTTATATCTAACCATATCAAAGTAAATTTAGTAACCTTACCACCTGATCACAACTAGAAAAGTACTACTGGTTGGTATGTTTGTTTAGAATCGATCGCCGTATGCTTGCATGTAGATATTAGTCAATCATTTGTTAATTGATTACGTTGTAAGTCCAAACTAGCCTCACGAATATGACATCTATGTCTGCGGCATAAGAGACACGAAGTCTGCGCTGCGTTCTGGATACAGCAACGTATAACGTATTTTCCTTATGGCTCTCACAATAAGGTTTAAAATGTACATACCGCTCCAGCCCATCTCGTCGGCCACCTCGCGCCACAAGCCCTTGACGCGCGAGTACACACTCGCTACCGGCATGTTGTTGCGCGCGTACAGCAGGGGGCGCTCCTTCACCAGTCGAATCATCTTGCGGTCCTCCGACTGGCTCGAGTCCACCATGCGACCCACCGGCACCGTCATCTCGTCGGTCGCAAAAGACGCCGCCATCACTAGTTATTTATTTACCACTAACATAAATAATATGCGCACGTCATACCCCCGCGAGATCGCGGAGCAAACACGATGACGCGCATAACAGCAGACAGACACGCGCAGCGGGAAGCAAGCGCGCAAACGCCATCTCGCTCGCACTCGGCCGGCGGCCGTACGCCAGAGCGGCGCGGACATGGAGACACATGAAAAAGCAAGAGCGCAGATGCCCGTCGGGCGCCCGGCCCGGCCACTTGTAAATTCCTCGCCTCGTCCCCTCGTCCGCTATCGATTCGGGCCGCGTTTTCACGTTTTATTTCGAGCGGCGTATCTCGGACAGCGTTCGCTGTAAACAAACTAACAGTTAACAGAACCGTTTCTACTCCGCTGATAACACCATAACACTTTGAATGTTAATCACTACATTATGCTAACGTCATGTTGTTGTAATTCTAATCGTTTTATAGAAATAGTCATCGCTCAAAAAAATAATCAATAGGTATTTAATAATCTTAAACAGTTAAGTATCATACTGCTTCAAGCATTTTATTTACACAAGAGAAAGAATGACATCATGAATGTCTAAGAAGTATTTAGGTATTATTAAAGAGAAAAAAAACAATAGCTCAATCAATAGGCTTGTTTGCCACGATAAGTAACACACACACACACAACCCAACTAGTCGTATCCATTGTACAGACAACAGCACGTCAACCTCAAACCTCAACGTCAAATTTTCTCAATTGATATTGATCTCTATGTGTCGGGCTTAAAGTTAAAAATCAATTCAATGACCTTTAACTTTTTGGGTAGGTTGACCTGCCGTTGTCTGTACCTACCTTACTTATTAACTGGGAATGTAACTTTGGTAATGTTCCAGAGGCCTGTTTAGTGTGTTTGTTCATTCGCCTTTTACGGTCGGTGACGTAACTTGACTCCCTGATAACACGACATCTCACTGCCAACCTACGCAGTCGCTCTGTTCAGAATACATTGTAGCTTAGGCCTGGTGGACTTTTAACAAACGTCTTCAAATGAAGAAATGTATTCGAAGTTTTTCCTGCCCGACTGAACAGTGGAACTAATATATCTCGCGCGACAGCAAACAAACGGTAAAGCCTAGGATTTGAGTGCAATTCTTTTTTACTGCGCGGAGTGAACGGCCGGTCTTATGAAACAGTAAAACTGTAGTTAACCCTCGCCCCTCGCTCCCCCCCAACCCGGCAGTCCTATAACTTGTCAAACGGTGGTATTGTTCCAGGAAGTACCACTGACTGACTTTATGTTTAATTATTACATCATACAAGGCGTATATTTTATAAATTGGGTAAGTACCTTGTAAATTAACAGCATGTCAATTACTGAACTAATAATGTCCCGCCGCTAATAGGCACGGGCAGCAAACAGCGCAGTAGTGCGGAGCGCCCCAATCGCACGCTGCCAAATGTGGTGTACAGACTTCAAAACTATTTAGCAAAATTAGTTTTGCTCGGCTCCGACCCGCAGTCCCGGAATCGCAAAACTCGCACGCACGATAAAACAAAAAGCGATTGAGAAAGTTTTTCGTTACATCACGGAGATTGGAATATTGGATTTACTCAAAACAAAGCTTCAATTATTTAACAAATTCTCAATTATTTTTACTAACATAATAATAATAAAATAATAAAAAACTAAATAAAATAATAACATAGTTTATGAGATCTACTAACAACATGAGTCATTGTTACTTAAAAATAAAATTATTCATTCAAAGCTGATAATGCTTCCGAGGCTACGACAAACGTAGCAATAGCACTCGTAACGTCGGTGGAATCGAACAATCAGTGCGATGCTTAGTGTCCGCCGGGCGCCGGCATGCGAGGCGGCGATTACCGATGGCGCTAATCACGTCCTCCATTAGCGCCCGCATCCCTCCTTCCTCCGATTAATTGCCCAGATACCTCACAAGACACAGGTGGTCTATGCGTAAGTTTCAGAAAAGCTTTCATGAAAGTTGGCCCATAAATTCGCACTTCCATAAAGGAAGTCGCCTCCGCAGGGTGGCGGGAGGGGAGGCAGTAAAACTGACATGATGCGATGTCGCAGATTTCCGCCGGAATGCAGGGAATCAAGTTTTTATCGTAAATTGGCATCATTTTTACGAGCGACGCGTTCATCCCCGGATTGGCAGATTTGAATTTCGGTCGCCCTCCGCCGGGGCGCCGCCGCCTGATTGAATACAAATGGGCTTTTTAATTGCCCCTCAACTAGTCACGGCGGCATGCGCTCCAAGCTCCAAAGCGAACACTTCACTTCTGGTAATTCAGTTAAGCGTGTCAACATCATCAATATTGGCAGATTACCTATGTATTTTATTAAGTACTTACACGATTGGATGGGTTACTTAGGAAGACAAGTTACTATGACAGAAAGGTAATTATTTTCATTACATTGCAGATGATTTAACAAAGTTAGCATTACATCAATATTATAATGCATATGTTAGGTATAATATGTGTAATATATGCTGATGACTCTACTATGAATGAGACTTTTCAGTGTACGTACGAATTACATACAGGTCAAAAGTAAAATAAAAACTTGTGGTTAAAATATTATTTATAAAAATAACTGTTTTAATAACAACATACGTAAATAATAAATACCTACCTAAATATTCGGCAGACAATGATAATTTTTAATATTGGACAATATCACATACATTGCTCTGTAGATGTATTTTTGAATCATGCGAATTAGAATCCGAATACGCATGCGAATTCCTAAAATCACTATTTTTGAAAATTCATTCCGTGAATTCTGCTACGAGTGGACCTACCCACTCGTTTTTCGATTTCTACTAGTAGAAAGTACGGAAGAATGACATTGACAAGTAAACATATGGTTTGACAGAGATTTGACATAATAACTTATTATTTACGTAAGTTGATATTGGCGGGAAAGTGTAACCCACGGGTGGTAAAACACACGTTCATCGCCACCAAAAAGAAGAAGAAGAGTTTTTGATTTATGGTTTATGGTATTTTCTGCGTGAAACAAAAATACTTACAAGATTTCAGTTTAATAGCAAAACCTATTTCGAGTGATTCAAAAATGCGTACATTCAGAAGCAATAGAAACTACTAATCACGAATTGATTTCGTGTTCGAATTCAAGATTCATTTCTAATGCTTCAAAAATACGTCTCCTGATCCTATGATAAGTAGCTTAAAAGCACTTGTATTACAGAAATCAGAACAACGACAATACATCAATAGCCATGGTCTAGAAGGGAATCAATATCCTTCCTTGTAGATATCGTTGAAGACAACATATTTTTCTTACCAGAGTTGTCTTTTAGCACTCTCAGAACGCAAGAAACATAGAACAGTAGGTATGTTTCCTTAATTGACCCGATCTAAACCGGGACTCTTGCGCTCAAGGTGAATCACACTGAGACCTTTCTCAAACATCACCTGCGCCGTAAAATCTCAATCAACCGTGCATCAAATTCGTTGAGCATTAACCTTTAATAGCTAACAGAGAGGATCACTCGCTCCACACCCCTTTCCCCGCACCACTGTAAGTCGAATTTAACGAAGGGTATCAGCGTTTGTTAGTTCGGCGTAGTTCCGCAAGGGCGGCGCCACATTTGCATTAATCGCCTCTCCGGATGATCCCTCTAATTAAACACTACTCTGAAGCCTGAGCCTGAGCACGCCAATCGATAAACAGTGGGCACTGGGCACTGGGCATTGGGCAGCGTGGCCGCTGGGGATTACTGAATTTCCAATTGTTTGGTACAATGAAAACTAGTTTTAATGCACACGATAAACGGAAATGTTTTTATGGCATCAATCAAATTGTAGGAAGTATTAATATCATATTTTCTATATTGACGACCTCCATAGCAGAGAAGCGAGCACGCTGGACTTGGCGCTGCCGTTTCTGAGGGCCCAAGTTCGATTCTTGGTCGGGTCGATGTAGAAATAGAACTTTTCTATTTATCTCCGGTCTGGTCGTTGTTTATGATTTCTCTGACACAAGTGCTTTACGAGCTAGTAGCTTGTAGCTACTTACTTTGGGATCTGAACAATGTATGTGATGTTGTCCAATATTGGCAAAGTGTGTTTGGCAATTGAACTTACGTTTGAATTTGAATTTAATATTTATTTAATATTAATAGGTAGTAATCTGCTTTAATGTTTGTAAAGTAACTATGCTTCTAATTCCAGTTGAATTGTCGAGTTCATTTCTAAGACTTGTAAAGCAGGTTCTACGTCGCTATTTTGATACCTACGTTATACCAACAAGTTAATATTATTGTGAAAAATATATCGTTGGTACACTTTTTCTGTTGATGTGTGAATTGTTACTATTTAATATAGATGATTCGGTAAACGACGACAAGAATTGATGCTGAGTTGATGACTCTATTAAAGAACTCCTCAAGTCATATTAATTCTTCTCAGCTCGGTGGGTATAAGTTAACTAATAAAATCGGTGCTATCATAACTCTCTTTTAAAAACGTTACTCCCCAGACAATAATTAAAATATCCCATTGACCGAGAGGTAAATTCCAGAAACAAGTTTTGGGCGGAAGCCGCGCGGCTCGTCCGCTGCGTGCGATTGCAGTGATTTGCAACAAATACGAGTATTTATCAGCACATCTGCCTCCGCTGCAGTGCGCCTGGGCATCACAAAGGGGTTCGCCACACGACCACGCATCTGGGAACACTATTGAATCAACGTTATGTAGCACACTCGTGAAATGTTATTATAAAGGAAACACTCGCGCCTAACCGGCAGTGACAATACAGCGCGTGTATCTTGAAAAAATTTAATGTCATACTTTACCAATTTAATTCATACAATAATTACTTACTTGGGTTAGTACGGTAACGACATTTGAATAAGCAAACACGCACTATGTCAAAAAGCTCCCAGATCACCTGCCTCCAGTATAGCACGGACCCTCGGATCAAATAGGTATTGGGGGGACACTTAGCACAACAACAGCTGGTTGCATTATTACAATATTACATTCACCAAACAATGTGTGCTCTTTTTTACCACTTTTATGTAAAAAAATTATCTACCCTATGGCGTATTCCCGACTTTTGAATGATAAAATCAAGTTTTAGGTAGAGTTACTATAAATATTTCAAGCGCTAGCTTGTATTAATAATTATGTAAATAAGTGACTAAGCTAACTGACACTACCTTAAGGCGACGGGTAAGGCAAGTGACCTTGAGCATTAAGCGTCGACTAATGCGACTTCTATTACGTGCCTCAGATAATACAAATGCTTCTCGCAGACTAAACATCCATCCGTTGCGCTCCTGTGTAAATAGATTATCATTGCGAGCAAACTATCCGCTCATGGAAAAGGAGGCGCTAAGAGTAAAATCCATTAAAACACCTTATAATTCTCAATTGGTTTACTATTTGAAAAAAAAACTTCACCTTAACTAAAGGCACGAATATGTCGTTACGCTAAACAAAAACGTCGTTAAAAATATAAATGTGTACAAGCTCTCGATATTTGCGTTACTTTGAAATATTGTTTAGTGTTTAAAAGAAATAATAACTAGTATTCAGATATATTAAATTCCACGTCCTATATCCAGTATTTTAGCCAGAAAACTTGTCCAAAAACACCTCTTTTACGTGTATTCTCCTTACCCGGCGCCTTAATCGAGTGACACTTGATCAGATGATTGTTTAACAGCTAGAGACAGACTTCTTATGTAGAAACGATACGGAGTCATCTCAGATCAGAGTCGAAAACAGGCAGTCGACAACATTGTTGCAAGAAAGGGGTTCCTCGTAGTGTAGTTGTTTGTTGCTATTATAGAAACCAGAGAGACAACGAAATTCGTGTTGCCATGCAGACGTTCTACATGATGCAATTTTTTAATGGTCCTGCGAGCTGCATGCGATAGTATTACGTGCGTCGCACGCACAGCTGCCGCGGGTGATTGAGCACGCCCGTAATGTTATATTCGCACAATAAACGTGACAACTCGCCAGCATCATTTGTCAGATTACCCTTTACATCGTTAATTGTAACTAAAGGCCCTTATTCTACACCGACGCCGGGCGGACTGTCGCCTCAATTATGAGATGAAAAATATTCGTCGGAGCGCAGATCGACAATGCCTCTGATTCGCAAAAAGGCGAAAAATTTCATAACAAAGCAAGAGTCGGGTGACAAACGAGCTGCCCGCGGCCACGCACTGAATTATACACTCGCCAACAGCTGCTCATCGCGGACTCTGCGTTCCGTGGTTATCGCTGACGTCTCGCTCCAACGACGCGTTTGTGAGGGCTGTTTGTCAGAAGTTAAAGGAAAAACAGCGTGCGATATGTCACATTGAGGGACCCACTGAGGACTACGTTAGTACGTTTGTAAGGTAATGGATGTTGTCGCGGAAACGTCAAGAGGAACATCGCCTCACAGCTGTTGGTTGTGTCTTATCTACGCTGAAAAGTGAAAACACTACATACAAAAGTTATGTTGAAATATTACATTTAGACAAGATATCTCAGTTTTAATGGTAAGATTAAAATGTACTGACTTGCTCTAAAAAAACGTTCACTTGTTAGTTTAAAAAAAAACGTAAAACAATATTGGCTTGGCCTCAAATAGTTTCTTTACTGTAAGTTACTCAAATTATAGTTAAATTGCCACCCTTTTAGTGCAAGTATGTAATGTTAGTAGAATTTATCGGACGGAGTTATTAAATTTATAATTGAATTCGTTAGAAACTAGGTAGGACACTTTAAGTTTATGTCATTATTACTAAACATATTATTATGTCCTAAAACAACTGCCTAGATTAAAACCACGCAAGATACCTTAATTAAGTTATCTTAATTAATTCTGTAGCAATCTCGTAGCATGAATTTATCGGATGTAAGTAAATCTGTTTTTCATTTAAATTATAGACCGTTTCGTAACTGTAATTGTTAGCTTGGTCGGTATTTGTCATTTGAATCATTATGTTCGTAGAAGCTGGAACTTAATTTAGGCGTATCGTTAGATAATATTTTTAAATACGAAAAACTGACTCGAAAACGATATATTGCGGTGGATATTGCGCCAATAAATTAGAGACCCCTTCAAAATCCATTTTTCTCTCCTCGCTTGGGAGAGCTCCAGAAATAGTAGCTGCAGTGGGGGGAGATGTAACTCTATCTTGATTTAAGGAGCAATTAAGCGACTCGCACACGTTTTTTGTTTTCGGTAAATATAGTCGGAGCGACTTATTACTTCGGCCATAAACTAAAAAGAGTCTTCGTAGAGTTTTAATTCCCGCGGTGGACCATCCGCCATCTGGTGCAGTCATTAGCGTCTCGTGGTCATTGATTCTGAACTCTATGGCCTTCTCAATAGAGGATATGCAGAGTTGGAGTGACAAGTTAGCATTATCGCGTGCCGCCACTTACGTACACATTATGGAAATGCGAAAGGAAATTGTTTAACAATGGCATTGATATCGCATCGCATTTTCACGCAGGCCTATTAGTGCCATCTTCTACTGAACGTTGACGTTGACTATCGTTGACGTGATTAACTACATACCTACGTTTACTACCCTAAACGTAGAGCTTTAATATCTAAATAATAACAATAAAGGTCCAGAACTATGTATAAAAATAATATGCTTAATAATACTCATTTATTCAGCTCTCTTCCGGGATTTTACATATCTGTATCTCAAAATACCTCAGCGCTTTACTTGAGGTTAGAAGTAGCGCCAAGAAACATGGTCACCTTTGTCAGCCTTTGTTACAGGAAATACAGCTACAAGATTTATCGCACGAGGCAGGTCTTATAGTGCAGGTGCTAAAGACATATAAGTAAATATTCATTATTAATAATTTAGGATTTAAGACTTAGTAGTATTTACTAACTTTAATAAGTTTTACTGTTGCTATCATAGCCCCATAAAACTATCTACTGTTGTTGTTAAAAACCTGTCTTTAACTTAGAATGTCGAGTTGTTTTTTGTATACAAAAAAAAAATTCATTGAACTAATAAATAAATCAATTTTAATCCATCAAAATCAAATGTGAGATTTCAACGCTCTACAAGTTCGCACTGTAACACAGAACATTCGCTCTTGTGAAATAATATCTACTTACTGGTTATTTAGGGCTCTCGTTGTAAATGTTAGTTGATAATAATAAATCTGGCTTGAATGCCTTAGTTCTGGTACATACAGTCGACGGTATTTATAGTTTTGTGCGCGGCCATCCGAGCAGAAGCCCTTTGTACTGAGCCGCGTTTATCCCTTTGTAGCTTGTAGCCCGCCCACGGCTCCCACCGCCACCGCTGCTAGTCGGACTACGGTGACTACCTATACTCATTCGGAGAGTGTTAAATCAATAACATTGATCATTTAAGTTAAGGCCGAACAATTAATTTAAGCTGAATCTAGGTCCTCCTCGAAAAGCTTAATTTGTTTAAAAAGGCAAAAGGCTATATTAAAAAAAAATCTGAATAGCCGCTCTTAGACAAACGTTTTTGTAGTTTAAAACAAGAGAATAGGTATTATGACACGCGACATTTATTTTATTTTATTACAATCTGGCGACACTATAATAATTTATTTTATTCTAATAGAATTTTATGTTGTTAATAAATTTAAATTGTATGATGCTAATTTTGTGACATACGTCTGTTTTTTTTTAAATTAAACAATACTAAAATCGGTCTGAATTTTTGCACGTCTGCAAGTAGACTAGACACCTCTTGTCATTTTAATATATTTTATTTAATATTCAATTTTTTGCTTAACTAACCACAATAGTTTACTCCCGTCGATTGTCTTGGTATAGGTACCTATACCTGTTTATAGTTAAGTAGTTAACTAAAGTTAATTTAATAGAACTTGACGAACAACGGACGTTATTTATTTTTCCTGCGGCAAATCTCTTAAGTCCTCGAATGCGAGCGCAATTTACTAGGAATGTTCCCATGAATTCCGTTCCTATTTCGAGATCCCCAAAACTGCGCTTATCTTCTTTCCGCGAATCCCTTACGGTGGCGCGGTCAAAACATATGTTTCCTTTGACAGAAAACAGCTGTTGCACGTTCCGGTGACGTCTAACGGTTGCATTCCTCCAGGCTGGGGAGATAAGGTAGGAGATTGCGTGGCAGGCGGCGCGATCAGCTGATCGTCATAGCTCAGCGGTGTTTACGAGCGCGCCGCGCACAAACAGGATGCGCGGGCGCCCCTGCCGGGACGGGAGGGCGCGTGGTGATTTACTAGCCGGTACCTGGCTCGGCACAGAAAACCCTACGTGAACTTGAACTGAATAGAATTTAGAACCGTTTTGAATAAGCTTGGAATCTGCTTCAAAAATAGAGTTTGATGGCTAGATATTTTATAGTAGATATGTCGCAGTAAGATAGATAAAGCCGTAATATAGTTATACGAAAGCGAGTCATTACTATCTCACTAGGAATATAGTTATAAAACGGTCCAAGTTTAGTGATATACTTATATTACTCGTACTAGATTAAGTTCAGTGAAATAGCTCTTTTCATAGAACTATAAAAAGAACTTAGAAGTTCTACTAAAAGATGTGCCTATAAGAAGCAATCAGTGCTATGTAATTCTAGATGTCATGATTCCTCTTCTTTTTTGAACAAAAATTAAAAAATACTTTTGAAGAAAACAAGATCTCAACTTAGTTGATAAGAAATAAAGATCTCAAAACTGTTGATTAGCTTTAAAATATTTTTAATGTTTGATTAGTTTTAATTGTATTGTTAATGTTTAAATTCCACAAAATATGATAGTTTTAATTATAATTGAAATTACTTTAATACGTGTTAATGTCACAAAGTATTGTAACTAACTGCAGGATACATAAAGTTGATTTTTTAATAAAGATAAAACCAATATAATATTGTTTTATTTAATTATATATGGTAGATTTCTATTTCACTAAGCTTAATCAAGTAATATATTTATAACACTGAACTTAATCTAGTAATATAAGTATTCACTTAACTTGGATCGTTTTATAACTATATTCCTAGTGAGATAGTAATGACTCGCTTTCGTATAACTATGTTACGGTATATAATTATATCCCTAGGGATATAACTATATTACGGCTTTATCTATCTTACTGCGATAGATACATAATACAACTGAGTATGGCAGCCCCAATTGAAATGAACATCGCGTCTATTGTTTTATTTTAGCGACAGAAAATCCGACCTTTACGATGATGATAAAATGTAAGTAATTTTATGCGTTATGTACTCTCAGAGTAGAGATACAAATCTTAGAGACTTAAATCTTCAACTTGAATCTGGGCAGGGGTCTAGAATCTAGTAGATCCAAATTCTCGACCCCTGCAAATGCTAACATACGTGTATTTAAATGTACAGTAGGTTGGTACATTTATTTATTTGTACGAAATCTAGTTTAGAATAGTTTAAAATCTGTTTACGTCCTTAGACTTCCAAGTCTGTGACTGTCACGACAAATGCTATGCAGGAACCTTTTTGACATACGAGTACCAGACATCCTTCATTGTTTTATTGTTATGTATTTTTTAATTTCTTTCGTGTGTGTCAAATAAATGTTTTCTATTCTATTCTATTCATCATCATCATTAGCCTTTGAAAGCCCACTGTTGGACCATAGAACACCAACTTCCTAGTAATTTTAGCAAATTGAATCATAAGCAAATCTTACATCTCTTTAACTTTATGGTTTTATATTCGAGGTAAATGAAAGGACCACCAACCGTGGCAATTATTTTCGTAGCCAGAGAGAGGGCCTTTGGAGGGAGGCTCACCTCACTCAGCTTATTAATTATGCGGAACATACGATAAGGATACATATTCAAATCCCTGGGAGCAACCCGCACGTCGACTCTTAGGTCGAGGTAAAATAGATGTGATTATTGAATATATTTCTAATAAATATTAAAATAAAGTTTAGCCTTTACTACGAATCAAAACTGTTTGGCGCATCGATTAATATCTTTATGCGATAACCAAAACCCCTGTTCTCTCTACGTAATAGTTCTAGTTAGCAGGTCTTACTGTCCTGAATTTATGAGTCCTCGTTTGCTCTGTATTGGTAATCTTCATAGAATTTACTCCGGATATGCTATGGAGACCACTTTAAGATTTTTTTAAAATAGTGCGTTACGTTTTGTGCGGTAATGTTTCAGAGATTTGTTTATCACTCAAGGTTAAATAATATGCAGTGTTATGTACTTTCTATTTTTATTGATAAAAATCAGAGATCTTTTTCTGTCCAACAATCTACTTGTGATTTTGTATCGGTTCACACTAATCAATCACATGACGTCATTATTATTTTGTTAAAACCCAGTCTACAAAGGATCATTGGACACAAATGCGTATTAAAATAAACTTATAAATACTATAGGTAGATACCTAAAGGCGTTAAGGTTCACTTTATATGCCTTATTATAACAATAACTAATACAATGTTGTGCATACTAATCTTCAGAATAAAATAAGTGTGCGTTTCTGCATCTGCCCTCTAAACACTTCCTCCTTTCTCTCTATCACTCTATTCTAGGACACTTCAAACTAAAGATCTGTCAAACTTATAATATTACGTATATCACAAGTAAAATAATACAAAAAAGGCAAGTCACTTAATCTTAAATTTGACAGTTTTAAAACTTATAGTCTCTTTCTTTTTATTAAAAATATACGATAAGAATAGGTATATATTAAATTGAAGGTGGCGGCACAGAATCAGGTCTATTATCTAGGACAAACTATAAGTAGGTTGGCTCCAAAAATATTGATTTTCTCATGGTACCTAAGCCTACTTACAGCGTAAACCATTTGGCATTTCCACCGTTCTGTGTAACACGAATAAGATCGTGTTACACAGATCGCACATCAAGAGCTATACATATAATACCTAAAATAAATAAATACCTAGGTGAGGTACTTATATTTTTGATGATACAAGTAACAACACGTTTACTTTAAATTCATTTTCTTCTTAAAAGTTTCCATTTGCCCTTGTTGCACGATACAACACAAAGTCTTCTATCATTTCTACTTACATTAAAATAAATGCTGACAGTATCTATGCCTAGCAGTGCCTTAAAATACTGACTTTAATGACTATCCAATCCACATCGATTAACTTAAGGTTAACGCGCTCACTTCGACAGATACATATTACTTAAATTATTTAGATTTTGAGTTTTTTTTATCGCATCCATATTTCAACCACTATTTCAACCGTTTAGCGTTTTATCACTAGGTATTTTTTATTCTATTTTTTAAAATATTATCCTTTGAAGACTGTGAAGTATAACGACAAAGTGGACAATGTTGATAACAATATTATGGATCTGACAACATAACAAAACCACAAAAGCAAAATGACCCTACACAGTCAAAAGAATTATTGGAATAGGATGGATTGGTTTTTATAATTTTAAAAAACCCGTTCGTTTCTCTATTTGTCTACTATCTGTCAAATGGTTTTCCTTAACCGACCATAATATGGTAAAACCATTGAATATGATTTATAAAAATAAACACACTTATTTTACTTTCACTATTCGTACAGTTCACTTTTGTTCATGCTTTTCCGTTTCTTTTATTTAAAGCTTTCCAACCACTATGTACTTTATAAAAGGGGGCACACATACAAGTCTGTATCGCACACAAGATGCTCAAATTGACTTACTATCCTAACCACAGTGATGTCAATTTGATGCTATAGAGAACGACAAATATTGAATTTACATTATTCTATAATTAATGGTCCTGCTGTCCCCAAGCCTCAGAGGGCGATAATGATTACATAGTAAAATACTTTTATGAAATCTCAAAAAGTAATAGTTCGTCTTTCTTACGAAATACACTCGTAAGTAGTAGAGCGATTTTATTTTTATCGCGATTTAGTTTTGTGTAACAAACGATTTCAAAATCATCAAAAACCAAATGCCACGATGTGAGTGTGCCCCACAATACCACCATCGTTACCACGGCTAGGTGCGCTCACGCGTCACGCGTCGTCGGGCGGCGCGGTGGCGGTGGCGGCCGCGAACGTGGAGTAGTCCGAGTAGAGCTGGTAGAGCCAGGGGTAGAGGAGCGCGGCGCGCGGCCGGCTCCCCTTTCAGGACTTCCCCTCCTCTTCCTCCTGCCCTTCGTTGTCGCTGCTGGACGATGACCCTGCCTCCTATACAAAAAAAACATCCTCAATGTTTCCATTTTCAACTCCAATATTATCGCGATCCCCTTCCCTTGACATTCTTACACCAAGTTACTTACGAATCTTCATTATAGATTGCTTAGATAGCTCTATCAATACAGTTAACAATGTTTACTAAAATGTAAACCTATACTTATGTGAAAGTACCGTGCGTGACGTGACACTCAATCCACGGTGGGCGGCAAGACAGATTTAAATGTTATTTACCGTTTGATAAATTTGTTTGATAAAATATGTTCTTTACCTGCGCCCACAGGCTCGCGTAGCTCTGCTGCTCCGCCACCAGCGCCTCCTCGGCCTCTATCACCGCGTTAAATATCGTCTTCTTTATCTTGATCTGCGTCGGGAACGGGAACCGCTTGGTAGACTGGCACATGCTATTGAAGAATATGTCCAGCGGGTCGGGCGCCGGCGGCGACTCCCGGCGCCGAGCCTCGTACTGCGCTTCTGTGAATTGCCGCTTATTCTGCGTCTTGCACAGGTAGTCGAGTTTCCTATCGATGAGTGTCAGTTGCTCGCAGTTCTTGCGCTTCGGAGAAGAATCCGCTTCTGATTCTGAGTCCTCAGCGGAGGAGTGTGCGTCGGTGCCGTTGGTGTGACCGTTCGGCGGCGGCGGGGGTATGTACCCGGCTTCGGTGGGCTTCTTCCTGTTGCTCATGTAGGGCTGCAGGAACTGCATGAGGCCCATGTACTTCCAGGGGTAGTTCTTCTTGGCGGCGTTGCCGGGGTCCTTGGCCAGCATCTCGCTCTGCCGCTTCAGTGCGTCGCGGTAGCTATCGCGGAGCTTCTTCCATTTCAGTTTTACTTCTTTCACTGAAAATAAATATTACTTTTAATTCAAACCAAATAAAAAGAGATGTTCTTGTCTTATCTCCTCATACTTGTAAAAGGTATAACTCGTTATTGGAAATAGAGATAGCATTAGTTTGTACAGTGAAGTAGTTGATTTATATTTATTTTAAATTTAAGACGGCAAACACGCATTGTAACTTAGTTTAAAAAAGGTTTGCGGCTTTTTATCGATTCAGCATGTATGTACGAGTAATTAATTGTAGACGATATCCTATTGGTTCGGAATTGGTAATGTTAATTTAATTATAATTTTAATTAGACAGATATCAGTTTGCTAAACATAATTTGTAAGTTTAGGTTTAGGTATCTCTCCAGTTTGCATTATTTTTAACCAACTTAAAAAATGAGGAGGTTCTATGTTCGGCTGTACGTTCCTACTTATCTTTTTCTTCGACATTATTGTCAATTAACTGACCGCTTTAAAAATATATTTATTTATTTAAAAGGCTATACTGCCGATGTGGTCCCATTTCACCAAGTCAGGATCTGACAGTGGAATCTCAGGGATATGAAGGGAAATAAGTCTAAAAACATAGGCACGTAGATAGAGTTTTTCTGTAAACTTTTAATGACTTATTCAGGTGTTTGCGTCAGGGAGTTAACATTCACACTGCTGAGCTGATGATAAAAGCCACAAAAGCCATTAATGATTAGGAGTTAATGAATAACAATGCAATTTGTCCACATAACATAATAACATAGTAGTCTTTTGGGCAAACATTGCGCTTACGAGGTAGCAGAAAGCGATTTTATTCACTAGGAGTGCAAACCCAGCACACCAGAGCAAAATTATAAACGTTCGTTTCTCAATTTGACTTAAGTGTTGAACACAAGACCGTATCCTATTATGACAACAAACACAGAATAAAGCAGGCTTATAATATGTTTAATATGTAACTGTTTTGTATAATAAATATGTAACTTATTGTTTCAAACGACTTTAAAAAGGAGATTCTCCTTTGGACTTAAATGATTGCCTACGTATTGTTACGGCCTTTTTTGGATTAGGTATTGTTAAGTTAAATAACACTTAAACGATTAAATAAATAAAAGTTTTATATAACTCTAAAAATGGATATCAAAAAAAATCTAAATGCGGAAAATTACTTTTACATAAAAGCATTAAGCATGCGAGAACATTTAAATTCTCCATGGCTAGCACCGGCTCCAAAAATAACTGATACTTAGGTCTGTTTTAGTAAATAGTATTTTTCGCATGTTAGTTTTTTTAAGCCGGCTTCTAAAAAATATACTTACTTATGAAACTTTATTTTTATCTTTCTATTACAACAATACAACAACCAAGTAGGAGCCAGGAGGTTGGTATTGAGAAACAAACATGGTACAAATCATTAACGTTGACAGTAAGATAGCTGTACGCCTTAGTTAATCTCCTATGGGGATATCAAAGCCATAAATCAAGTTTATGTCACCGCATGAATCAGCTGCCGGCCGCCCGCCCGAACGAAGCGGTAATCGAACCCGCACCCGCTACGCCCGGCACTGCCTATGAAATCAATCCTACCTACCTATATTAAAATATAAAAATGTGATTGTGAATGACAAATGGCACTTGCATACAGTTACATGGGCGACAGTAAAGCTAACGCTATGCACAAGTTTATAGCTGGCATTTTCAATAGATAACGAATTCCAGCTACCTAAATATAAGTATTGAGGTAAAAAGTAAAATGTTTTTCGATTAGCTTTTAAAACGCGGACAAACGTTTTCATGCGATGTCGCGTGACTTCGGGCAATCGTAAACAATCGAAGTCTACAAGTTATTATAGGTGTGTTAACAATATGCAAGATTGCAAGCGACGCCGCTGATTGCGTCGAACGAAACGCCGGCCGGCGCGGGGCGCCTGCGTGTGTGCGTGCGGTACGGGGGTGCGGGGGGTGCGGGGCGCGGGCGCGCCCGACGCTCCGAGCGAAGCGGGCTCGCCTCGACGCGCTCAGCGCTCACCTGACGACAGGTCCGTCTCCTTCATGACCTCGGCCCAGGCGGCGTCCTTGAGCTCCTGGTCGCGGTACTCGATGGCGGTGGTGTTCCAGAGGCAGGGGTACTTGCGCACGGTCTCGATGAAGTGCTCCATGGCGGGGCCGGCGACGGCGGTGCGCGGCGGGCTCGCGCGGGCGACTGAGCGGGTCTGGGCGCCGCCGCGCGCGCCCGCAGCGACCCGCACGCCGCACCGCTCGCGGCCGCGCGCCCGCCGCCCGGCCGGCCGTCACGCCCACCCGGCCCGACGACGACGCCCGAGCCCGATCTACCAAGCGCTTCCACTTTTATAATCGACTCGTTTTTCACTTTGCATATCAGGCGGACGTATTCTAACAAAACATTGAGACAAGCAACACGATTCGTAATCCTTCCGGCCTATAATTTAGTCCTTCTCGCTCGCTATCTAACCAACTACATCCCGCTGTAACCATACCATACACGGTATTTATATAAACCAATATTTCTTCTCAGGTTTGTTATGATCATCATAACTATACTCAATACTCAACAATTTATTGAAAAACCATAATGTACAATTGACGTTACCAGAATAATGTGATACTAGTTCCGATTTTCCATCAACACGTAAGCGAACATTTGTTTGATAACGACTAAATACATCTAAGTAAATCAATAAATAATACCAACACAGATATTAGCTAGCTTATGCTTTTATTAATACTTGCTTGCGGTTTTTTTTACCACACAATTTGTTTTACCCCTTTTTAGCCAAAGGGTTGAATTTTTATAAACGCTGAAACACATTTTTTGTTTATTGTGCTGAAGAGTATTTAAACAAAAAATAACGCGAGATAATAAAAAAATTTAAAACTTCGCCCTTTCATTTCACATCCTTGAGTAAGATGAATTTCCAAAATACTTACTTGCAAAATTTCAGGTGCATCCGTTTCGACACCGCACTAGTCCGTCACACACTATCAGTCAGTCATCACTATCTATAAAAAAAACATTTTATACAAAGACTTATAAACAATACAGGAGGTTTTTTTTACAGATGTAGTATTAAATATTAATGTATTAAATAGGAACATTGCTCGTACGTACAGCAAGTTACTTTACGGATAAGATCATAATTCAGCAACGCAGGCTTTAATGCTCTTGTTTCTGAAGAGAAAATATACACTTCTTATACATGGAGACCTAGGTTTAAGAGATATAGAGGTTGCAAGTCTTCAGTAAAATGCAATCGAATTCAGAGAAATAAATTTGTCGCACAGTGCAGCCAGTGTGCGACGAGTGGCACTTTGCAACCTTTATAATAATAGAGCAAGATCATTTGGTAGGTATTTTTCATTATCATTTTCAGTCTTGTGTTAAATGCATTTCAGTATTCAAATGATTATCTTTAGAGTTCGATTGTGCCAATGGCTGCATTCACTATTCAAAAACATTGACTGATAATTGTACAAGTCAAGCCAAGTCATCCATCGGGTCACTGCAACCACATTAGGTCAGCGAGCAGATGAGCATCTACCTTCTTAAAGATGCCAATATGCACGAGCAACCTCGTACATTGGTTTCGCTGCAAACTACAAACAACACTACTACACACGGCTGGAGGCTGGAGTCACATCTTTCACCTGCTTCATCGTTTTTTGAAGATGTTAGAAGAGATTCTAAATAGTTAGGCAGAGATAAAATACCATGCCGAATTACTTTAATTCACCCTTAACCCCGCCAATAATATAAAGTATCGCGTGTGTGCTATATAGGTTTTGAAACAACCATCTAAGTATTTAATTAACTTTTTAAGTTTCTTAGCTTTATCCTATGATATATTCTGTGGCTTTACCTTTTTAATTTAAAAACATTTTGATCTAGTTTCGAGGAGGTGTAAGGAGAGCGTTTCCCAAAGTGTCAGTAGGTAAATTTTTAAACATAAATTACACTTCCTTGGTTGTAATGAAATAAAATGAAATAAAAATGAAATAGTTTGTTGTAGAGCAACAGAAGAAAAGAATAAATACAAGGACCACAGGGAATATTTTAAAAGGGTATTTATTAAAAGAGATGCTTCCTTGCACAAACTGTAGTCATCAATAAATCTTAGGACATTTCCAAGAATATCCAACAATTGTCTCGCATTATTTACCGATCGCAAACAACTGCGTGGGTATTAAGACAAACGATTGCGAAACTGTAATCAATGTCGGGGGCTGCCCTACTCGAATCAATTACTCCGCTTGTTCTCTTAAATGGACCAAGTTAGAAATGAAAGTAAAATTTATAGCCGCCGCGTTTGTGTACGACGCAAGTTTTCCCATTACGAGTCGCAGCCGTGAGCGCGTGTCGCGGCCCTCGCGGCGGCGGCGGCGGCGGCGGCAGCGGCGGACCCGAATAAAGGAGATTCACAGCTCCTCCCAGGAAGTTTCATTTCCGAGGCGCGCGCTTTTTGCGTCGCGAAATAAAACACCCTGCGGTTGCTCTTGCCCGGCTTCGGCGCCCCGCCGCGCCTTCTTTTGATACGAATTTTTATAGCAGCAAAATTTATGAACAACTTTGTGAGAGTTTATTTACTACCGACACTCTGCGACTATAAAATATATAAATGTTACACCCGATGGTTTCAAATTAGAACTCTCCCTAAAAATTTTGGCAACATGTTTGCTATTGTCGAATTCCATTTTCTATGACCGTTTCTTTCTTAGATCTAGCATATCCAAATATCTTTAAATAAATTTACTTTATACGTTATTTACTGTTTAACTAGTGGGTACGTAGGTAAGATCTTTTCTTTTTGTGGAAATATAAATAATTATAACGATTATTAGTCTAGTTTTTAAAACCTAGTTTTGAGGTAGGTAAAGTTTGTATCAACAATATCCTGTTTTGTGTCTTTTACTAATAACATAAATTATAATAGAACACATTAAGTCCAATTTTACGGAATCAGTAGCGTGAGGAGCAGGCAAATAATCCAAAGTTGTGTCTTGCATAACCATAAACTAAATAGAGGTATTTTTGTAAAAGTAGACAGTAGTAGGTAGAGGGTTATCAATAAACGTGTGTAAACATCAGTTGCGCGGTGTGTCTAAACGGTCTGTGCTGCAACTCTGGTGCCCAGAGACAGACTATCGTATCGCTGGAGCGAGCGCCCGGAGTCGAGAAGGCTAGGCAAACAAGGGTTATTAATACCCTTCAATGCATGTCCAAGTGTAGGAGAAGCTAAACACGGTTGTTTCAGTTGTGTTGCTCTATTATAAATTACGAGGAAACACTCGAGGAAACATAAAGCTTAATAGAGCTAGGAACGTAGACGAGTCAGGAAAAACTTCGAGAACTTTATTTGTGTGAATAACGATCGCTGATGAAACCACACCCATGCTATAAAATGGTTATTTGTTAGTAGTAGAAGAGACATATTCTACTCCGCAATCACTTAGGTACTTTTTGTGAAAATCGTAACATTTTGCAACATCGCGGCGAGTAACTTTATTACTTTGACTCTCCCTCCCGGATTTTACCCAGTAACACTTGAAAGGGGTCTGGTGTGGGTTTGAATGACGTTTTGGCGACTTACACTTTAGTTAAATAAAATGCAAGTCCTTTCGAAAACTCATTGAATCGAAAATTGCTATATCAAATGACGTTGTCGCTAGTTCGAAAATCATGGTATCCGAATCCAGTGTCGCAAATATACGCATTCGTATTCTGACTGAAAATGAAATTAAAAATACAAATAAATTTAAATAAACCCTATTTTTTTATAATCACTAAATAGCATAGAAACGTTGCTCTACCTACACAATGTAGCTACGAGTTCATGTGATGGATACGCACTGCATCGCCCAATCTCCTACTCATCTTTAAAATGCTATCAGGACCTGAATAATAATTATGACCAACAATTACTCTATCAAAAGCAATTTTTGGACTTACTTCACTTGACTTTTGCAGTAAACTGCTTTTTCTTTGCGTTAGCCCACAGTCCTGAAGCAGATGTAAGGTAAAAAATAAAAATAAGACTTGGAAAAAAGTAAATTTGCAAAAATTAATTAGTTATATCGGTATTTATTATTTAAGCAAACTTGCCGTAAAGTGAGTGAGGTAGGGGATCTCGTATTTACAATAACGAATTAAAAAATACAGTTTCTTAGGTTGTACCAAAAAGTGTATTATGTGCTTGTAGCTCAGTGGCGGCAGAGCTTTGGTGCTGTTTGGTAGTGATTAACAAAGTTAAGCCACCTACGCTGCGGTTGTGGTGATTGGAAGGGTGACTATTCCGACCATATTTAGTGACATTTATCACAAGCATCTCCGTGCTTTCGAAGGCACGTTAAAAGTTGGTCCCGGCTAATGTCGCTTGATACTAGTCGTAAAGCCTAGTCAGAGGCCTTAGCGCGGCTTAATAACATCTGACAGTAAGGTTAAGTCACTGGCCTTACAACGCCCCTCCACCAACTTGCACTAAGCCCTCGCGGTGGAGTATGACCCTAACCACCATCGTTGAGGTGAGGCCCGTGCCCTGCAGTGGGCAGACTTTACTTAATTTTTACTCAAAAGTGTATAACGAAACAAAACCAAGACGTAATTGATATTTACGTTGCGAAAACCGCAACTATTTAATAAAACCTTCATCTTTTTAATTGCCGACATCCCTGTCTGTACTGTCTGACCGCTGCATGTTGTCGGGACATGGCCAGCAGGCGCGTCAGTAAATGTATTATCGCAACATTCGCCAGTCGCAACCGTTTCCGCAACTTTTTGCCGGCGAGTTCGGCGCATCCGGCGAACGCGCGGCGACAGCAAAAACCGGCGGCCCCCGCGCCGATGGGAGTGGGACCCGCGCCCGACCCAGGTTCGCACCGCATCAGGTGCAACACTTTTCACCCTTTCCGGCTTTTAATTACGGATTGTAAACAATCCTTTTTGTTCCCTCTCGCGTCCTCACGGATCGCCCTCGCTTTTGTTATCCTCCACTTCGGGCACAATGAGACGGAGTGATTGCGCCTCACCCTCCAGCATCTGTCACTTTGCTCGGCATCTCTATTGAAGATGTCAATACACAAAATTGACAGTTCCAAGCTTTTATAGTTTTTATATGGTCGCTGGGGGCAACCCTGAAACAGATGCAGACAGTTTTAGCTTCCAATTATTTAGTAGTACCTAGTATTGTCTTTGCAAATGCTATTAAGGGTAAACGAAATATATTTAAGGCTTGGAGAGTTCCGCGAACATATTGCAAGCTTAAAATTTTAATTTACAAGCTCCATAACTGTTGCACAGCAGAATACACTTTCTTACTGAAAGGTTTTTATTTGTATTATTTATAGTTTTTTTAAAGATGTAGAGCTCAAAGGGAGAAACAAGTTAGGTATCCGTTTTATGATAACTAAAAAGAACAGCTAAGTGCGAGAGTTTTGTACCGCTCGGGATCCTTTACTCGAACCCGACCCACTTTTTTTTTGTCTGCGCTACAAATCAAATTCTTAGTCAACGCAATCAAAAGTGTACGTCTTTTTGAGCCGCATTTTTGATACATGCAAGGAAATCATAATCTATTTATTTATTTATTTTATTTTTATTTTGGTTCGTCCACTGACAAGGTGGTCAGACGACCTGGTAAAGGTCGCAGGAAGACGCTGGATGCAGGCCGCTTCCAACCGGCCAATCTGGAAGTCAATGGGGGAGGCCTATGTTCAGCAGTGGACGTCCTATGGCTGAAATGATGATGATGATGATGATTTATTTTATTTTATTTATTGAGAAACTCAACAGCTTTATTACAATGTACTATTAGCCTAGTTTAACAAAAGTAACACTTAGCCAGTAACAGAGTTTCATAACATGCTTAATTTGTATTCGTACAAAGTTTCTTATTATAAGTAACAACAAAGTTAAACATCATTCATCCAGATGTGGCAAAAGATGCTAGTTCTAACCAAGTAAGAGTACTGAAAATTGTATCTATAGGATCTTTATCATTGTCCAAAAATTATGAAAGGCAGGAAGTATGTCTTAGAGCACAGATAAAGGAAAAAGCCTTTTTTTTACAAACTGAAAAGCGGTATAATGTTCGAAACTCGAATCACGTGGATGAACTATTTACATACCTAAAAGTTTGTACAGGACCCTCGAGTTCGAGTTCGACTCGCACTTGGTCAGTTTTTACTTTTTGTTGTTGTTATTTTAAGTTAGGTTTTCCGCCATAATAACACATACCAAAAATAAAGAATAAATTACGTAACAAATTTTAAACGTAGCGCAAATATAAAATAAGTAAGTTAGGATTTATTGACGGACGAACGAAATTATGGATAGACGAATGAAATTAAAAACAGCCTCCCCTTTTCTCTTTAACCTACCAATTTCCCAATTATATCAGATTCCTATGACAATAATAAATATTTGTAGGCATTCTTCTTTTCTTCACCGGAGGCTTTCAATGTTATTTATTACTTTTCGAGTGTTCGAAAACTCTCTAAATTCGGCATTAGAGATTTCTTATAAGGCGTTTCCGATCCCAATTTACGGATCCTGCAGGAGTCGGTAATCTGGTGTGGATTGTGAGCGAATCCGCTAGCCGCTGTCGGCGGACGGGCCGCGGAGCAAATTGGACGATGTCCGGAGCCCGACGACTCCGCCCCACCGGGACGACATGCCCGTAATTAATACGATTCAGATACATATTGGATGGATACCTTTACATATACATAGAGCTCTAGCAACCCGGAAATATATTGTTCCCAACTCCCGAATTGCCAAAGCTGAGCTAAGAAATTAAACCAACGGGAAAAGGTTCACCTATGCAGGGTGACAAGTTGAACATGAGGATTTTCTGCCCATTAAAGTGATCAGATTTTACCTACAATGAGGCTCTATACATTACCGTCGAGGTAACAACTATTTTGTATGGAAAGGTAAACTTTTTCTTCCGATTTCGGTGTTTGTTTTTAGTGCAAGTTTTATATTTTTATAGCGACTCTCTCGTCTTAGCAGTAATTAACCCTAGTCTGTACGTATTTACTTACAACATACATAAAATCATGTTTGCCTGTAATAGCTGCGAAAAAAACAGAGAAACTAATTTACCAGATTACTTATTCGAAAATCTTTAATAGCTTAATGAAGTACAAACTAACTTTTCTATTAGTATACGATAGGCTATTTTGCTTTTTATTTATTTTATAATCTCGCCCAAAGGAGTAATAAATGTGATGTATGAACCCATGGTGGTCTTACTAACTTTAAGTATTTTTATATCCGAAATAAAATAAGGTGCAGGCCTAAATTTCATAATAAATTCAGCTAAGTATAATTCTGAGTCTAAGTAACATAACATTAAAACTTTACGCATTGTATAACTATTTTACGGCTGATGGCACTAAAACGCTCATCGGTACTAATGTCTTCTATCTGAACTGAAGTGTGTTAGTAATACTGTAGGTATGTAAGTTGGGTAAGTTTCCAAGGTGCCCTCGATTGCGCTGCGCCCCGAGCGCGTCGAATTATTGTCGCTACATATTCATGAGGGATGCAACTTTCAGCCGCCCTCGGCGCAGCAAAGCCCTTGACGCGCCCTCTGCCCCCCCCCCCCTCTCTGCCCCCTCCTCCCCCGCCGCTCCCGGGTGGCAACAGTCAAAATCAGCTGGAGACATTGCGCAACGCACCGGCTTTCACCCCACATTCCCCTCACCGCCCCGCTCCCCCCAGACCCATCTCATTCACACCCGTACAGCTAATGCTCGAACTCTTTCTAGCGCCGGTTTCGGACTCGCCCCCTCCGACTCTTTGTGAGATTTTTTCTTAGAATACTCCTTCAATACCCGTGAACTGCATAACAGATCGAAGATAATTCTCTAATAAGTTATATTATTCCAATAGTTTAGTTTAATTTATTGTATTTGAGGAGAAATGTGCGAAAGCCGGGCGCGCGGGTGGCGCCCCCCTCACACAGCTGTTGCGGATCGATGCGCCCCGCGGCCTTGCGCCCCCTGCGCCCCGCGCCCCGCTCCGGTGCATGAGACCGAGCTTAATTCATACCCCTAACTATTTTATCTATTCTGGGTCCATAGCAACATCATACATAACTACATACGATTTAAATTAAATTAAGTTCTTTTCCGTAAATGTGTAATTTACTTTGTATGATGATTGATGTGCAATAAAGAGTATCTATCTATCTATATGTAGGTATAGCTTTAGTACTAATCAAAAAAATCATCAAAAGCCATAACTAACTGTTACCTATCTACCACAACCATGGTGGTCATGCTAGGGGGGCAGACTAAAATATTATTGTCAAAAATGGAAATTCCTCAGAATACCTATGACATTATTTATTATGTATGACTAGACTAAAATATTTATTTATTGCAATAATGTACATTATCAATACAATTGAATACAGTACAAAACCCTGTTAGGGTTCAGCAAATATAAATTTTATGAAACTAATTACATAGAGAAAGTTACTTAGTCTATAGTAATTATAACAATAATTCTGTAACAATTAAACAACTAAAGTAGTTGCCGAGTGCGGTGACATGAGAGACAACTGCTCGTATAATATTACAGCTGCTCTACTTTTGACGACCTACGTACGAAACCGAAAATCGAGTACGTCGGACTTGGCGTCGCTATCTCTGAGGTCCCGGGTTCGATTCTCGGTCGGGTCAATGTAGAAAACGAACTTATCTATGTAATCTTGGGTTTTGGGTGTAATGGTACCGCTGTTGTTTCTAATTTTTATAAGATAAGTGCTTTAACTATTTACATTGTCGTTGTTGACGTTGTCCAACATTAAAAAATTAAACTGTTCTCACAGATTCTATCAATGCTGTAGTGTTCCGAATATAATAAAATAAAATATATTAAAACTATGTACTGGTGGACAAATAGAGATTTCATTTCATTAAAATTACACTTCACCTATACGGGTATTTAATGCAACACATTATTTTGTGAATCGTTTTTACCCCGTGTCTTGTATGTAAAGCTTAGGATTAATAATGGAAAATGAAAAATGGAAAAAAAAAAAATAAAGTGTATAGTAGTGTAACTAAGGACTTGTTACAGTAAGTGTCACCGTTAATCACTAATTGAAAAAACGGCAAAGATTTTCAATTATGAATAGACAGCCTTCTATTTGACTATAAATAAGCTAAATAATAAATTAGGTAAATACCATCTCCACTCCTAAAAAACTTACTTAATAAAAATAATGAGTAAGTAGTAATTTTCCTAAATATATTCGCAGTTAGCAAGTAATGCAATATGCAGTTTACACGCATGCGTGACGTGTCCTGCGGCGTGTGAAATCCCATCAAAAAGCAATACATCACTCACGCCACCCTGCTCATCAAATTTGCATGTCCCCTCAGCCACCCCGGCTCAATTAACTTCGCGCTGACAACTGTTGTTATCTAGTAGCATGAGCATACAAACACATTAGCATAGTGCTGAGTAATGTATACTATAGTCTTTAGACGGCGAATTGGTATACTATCTTCGTATTGACTTATGGTGGTCGCATGAGACCGTTCTGACAAAAAAAAACTAGGTATTATATGTCTTGTTTTGCTGTGCTAACGGGTAAAGTTAGTGGTAACCAAAAGTATTACCCATTGCATCAAAGACAAAATAGTAGAGTTTTCATCATAGAATTTCTATCATCTTCATTAAATACTTTTTCATTGATAAAGTTACGTTAGATTACATTTTATAAAATTATTTTATGCCTGTTCCTAAACATTTGTCATCATAGCTACATACTATTTTGTTTAGCCCACTTGATTTCAAAGATTCAGATGTCAATAAAAATAATTTGTGATCAACCGTTATAAACAGTGCCGTGTGGGGACGGCCATAAAGAATACACTTCCCCACCGCCAACAGGAGGCGTGTCGTAAGGGGCGACTAATCCTGTAGCACGAGACGGGCAGCAGCGTCTGCGTGCAAAATCATATAAAAAACTGCAACTGGCGAGGCCAACCCGCCTGCCAAGCGTGGCGAGTATTGGCAATATTGGATTGTTTTTAATTAATTAATTTGATTGCCTGGGTTATAGACTTACATGAAACTGGTTGAAACTTTCTTAGGGTTCAGACTTTAGTGCATTAATTTTATTACACTTTGGGCCGAGTTTTAAATAGTCAGATAACTTTTATTTGAGGAATAAGTTTGACATTAATTTGACAGTTCTCGTATCGAAATTGTGTCAAAACGTCAATTTTATTCGTTGTTCATAGTTATCTGGCTATTGAAATATCGGCTCCTAATACATTAAGTTCACTATTCTATAAGCGCCATCTCTGGAGCCTAAGTAGAACTTTGTGTACGTGTTGTTGCAATCAAGCAAATATACCAATCATGGTACCTACTTGATTGAAAATATCGTAAATTTATAATTAATTTAATTATGAAATTATGAATTAGGAAATGTCACAATGTATTGTACCGACGATGAGTGAAAAAAACTATAAACAAAATGTAGTAAACTAATAATATTTTACTCCTTTGCTGCATCCCCGTTGTCAACTTCAAAGTTCAATTAGCAAAATTGACAGTTTGTTGAAAAAAAGCGCGGGAACTTCGAAGAGTAAAGGCGGGCTCCTTAAATTTTTTAACTTCAATAATTAAAAAAGTTGTTAAATTAAGAGTTTTAACCGCAATTAAGACGATGGGGAGGCGAGCAGGGAAAAAAAGAAAAAAAGATGATGTTCCTGATCAGGATTCGGGGGGTCTCAACCGAGACTCTACCAGCACAACATCAGAGTCGGAGGACGAGGGAGAGCAGGAGAGTAACCATGCCCCATATTATGTTACCGACTATACTCGAATGTATCCAGAGGATTCAAATGCAACAGAGTTTGTCGTCTTTGTACAAGCAGTAGGCAGTGAGACACCAATAGGCAGCAGAGATCTTCTTTCCATTTCAAACTGCATAAGAAGATATAATAAGGGTATTAAGTACTTAAGGGCTCTCAATAAATACAAAATCGGCGTATATTTTGAAAAACCAGGATTGGCCAATGCATTCTTAATAAATAAAACATTTCTAAAAGAAAATAACTTTGCAGCCACAATACCAGCAACATCAACAGAAACAACTGGCATTATTCGTAATGTCCCAGTAAAGTACACAAATAAGAAAATATACACTCTTCTAAGCAGCACTAAGAAAATTATAAGCATCCGTCGTTTTTTCAGAAAAGTTGCTACAGCAAATGGTTTCGTCCGTCAGCCAACTCCAACAGTTGCCATCACATTCGCAGCAACCTCCCTGCCGGATTTTGTGGACCTCGAGGGATGGAGACATAACATCATGCAATATATACCACCGGTAAAGCAGTGTTATCGCTGCTTGAGGTATGGACACATTTCTAAATACTGCAAAAATGATGAGAGATGTTCAATCTGCAACAATAACCACAATTATAAAGACTGCACAATCACCAAAGAGAATGCTGTTTGCGCTCATTGTAATGGTAATCACATTAGTATTTCTGGTCAATGCCCCATCAAACAAAAGAAAATTCAAGAGAACAGAATTAAACACAAAGCACCCACTTATGCAAATCTGTTTGATAAGAAAAATTTCCCAGAACTAAAGACCACTGTTAAAGATTACAAAAAACCTCAAACCAACTTACTTGACATACTAAATACTGATGCATCAGCAATGAATCTTTTAATAGAAACTATAATTAAAATAATTACTTTGAACAAAACAAATGAGACAATAATTTCATCAAAAAATATTTTAGGTATTCTATCAGAAACTCTCAGTAAGAAAGAAAGGTTACTAAGTTCACAGAACAATATTTAAATATAATGCAATGGAATGCTCAGAGCATACTGAGCAGTCGCAATTTATTTCAAAAATATATTTATGATAACTACATAGATATAGCTTTAATATCAGAAACATGGCTCAAGCCTCACCAAAAATTTAAAATTAAAGGTTATCACATAGAACGAAATGACTGTGGAAATGAGCATAATGGGGTTGCTATTATAATTCATAAAAGCATTCAGTACGTCAGGCTCCCAACTTTTTTTGATAATTCTTTACAAAATCTAGCAATCCAGGTAACAATTAATAATAAGAAATACACAATAGTTTCAGTCTACTGTCCAAACAACAGCTCACCAAGATTTCACATTAAGAAGTTCAAAGATCTAATAGATAGTTTACCAAAACCTATTTTTGTAGCTGGAGATTTCAATGCTCATCACACAATTTGGGGATGCAACTCCATAGACCCTCGAGGTAGAAATATATTTGATAATTTAGATGACTGTGACTTAGTACTGTTAAATGACCAACAAGTAACAACTGTAGGTTCACACAGTTGGAGACCGAATGGCTTGGATTTAACTATGGTGAGCTCTTGTTTGGCATTAAATTGTGACTGGAAAGTCTATGATGATCCTTTAGGTAGTTATCATTTACCCACCTTAACTTCAATAATAAATAAATAAAATAAAATATTTTTATTTCAGGCAACAGGAACCCATAAAATTACATTAAATTGAAATTAAGTATTAAATTGAAAAAATAATAAAAATGAATAAATTAAAAATAAACTAAATTGACTAACATAAAATAATTAAAATAAAATAAAATAAAATAATTAAAACGAGACACATTACATAAATGTGACCCGACGCCTCAGGGGTACCGAGTCCTACCTCATGCCGTGGCATGAAGCCGTATCCAGCGCCCAAGTAGCGGCGAGTCCCATCTATCTGCCATGACCTTCAGGATACTATTGGGGCCGCCCCGCAGCCGCTTCAGCAGCGACGCAACACGCTTCCTGACAATGGCGTGGAAACCATCTGTGTGCATTTCCGCAAACATTCCTGACGCGCTGCAAAAGCGCGGCAGCCCCATCAACATCCTAAACCCATTATTATACTGGACCCGCAACGCGCTGTACACCCGCTGCGTATAGTTAACCCATAGGTTGCCCGTGTAAAAAGACTGGCAGTAAGCTTTGAAGATTGTTATCTTAACCTGCCTACTGCAACGAGCAAACCTACGGGCCACCATGTTACATCGGGTGGACAGCGCCCTGCGTTCCCGCTCAATATCTACGTTATCACGCAGATCCTCAGTGACCCAGTGACCCAGATACTTAAACTGTGAGACACGTTTTAGTGGTGAGTTGTTAAGAGTAAAGGTAGTGGCACTTGGACAGGATTTGGCCCCTGCCTTGAACACCAAGAATTCGCTCTTTTTCACATTGTATCTGAGTCCGTGGGACACCGCATAGGCTTCACAAATACTAAGCAATTTACGCATGGCTCCAATCGAGGGGCTGAGCAGCACCATGTCGTCTGCGTAACTTATGTTATTAACACATACACCGTCAATATAGCATCCAACATTAGCGCTGCTCAACTCCTCGATCAGACCATTGATATATAAATTGAAAAGCCTGGGAGATGTAAGCCCACCTTGTCTCACTCCACATTCAAGCCTATATACATCAGAGTATGAGCTTGCCCATCTTACACAATTGGTCTGACGCTCATACCAGGACCTTAGCACCGCAACCAACTCTTGCGGCACATCAGTCTCACGTTGAAGTTTTTGCCATAATAAACCATACGACACCAGATCGAAGGCCTTGGACAAGTCAAGAAAACAAGCAAATACTGGTGTGTTCCTGTCAGTGTAGTACTTGACAGTTTGCTTGAGACACAAGATAGCGCTTTCAGTGGACAAACCTGGTTGAAAACCAAACTGTGCGTCATTTAATTTAACGTGCCTTCTTAGGTGTTGATCAAGCAAACTGTCCAGCACCTTAGCCACCACAGTAGCCAGCGAGATTGGTCTGTAATTTGACAAGTCCGAAGGATCCCCCGATTTGTTCTTAATTACTGGCACAACTATAGTTCGCATAAGGTCATCTGGCAGGTAAGAGTGGCTAAGACAGAGATTATACAGCAAAGATAAGACCCTTGGTAGATGGATTCCTGCGCACTGCAGATGCTCTATGCTGAGATGGTCGTGACCAGGGGATTTACCCCTCACCATTCCCTTTATTACACGGTCCACATCCTTCGCCGAAAATCTTACTTTAATTTTGTCAGCACCATACTCACCACCGAACACCGCAGCTGTAGGCCCAAGGGGGGAATCTACTCCGAAATGAGTCTGAAAGGCCTTGGCTATCTCCCTAGGCTCATGTATGCCAGCGATGCTCACCGGCAGACTATATTTTGGGTTTAGTTTATTTGTAGCCTTCCAAAAGCGCTTAAAGTCCTTACTAGCACGGTGCTGTGCAATAATATCCATTTTGATTTGTTGCTGATGGTTTTGGCACCATTTTAGTTTAGACTTAAAGACCCTCCTAGACTCCACCATATTCATGTAAATTGGACCAGCACTCGGCTTGCCGTAGTGCTGCCACATCTGTAGACAGTCTCGAGCGTGCCGGTGAGCGTCCCTAACATGTTTATTCCACCCGATAATATGTTTGTTCTTATTTTTATTATGTTTACTTTTACTACAAGTCCTAGTTCCTTCTGTGAGGATAGAAATTATATTTTTGTACAATTTATCTATAGTCTGTCTATGTCTACTGTCTGTACACATTTCATCTGCACAGCCAGTGAGTTCCAAAGGAAAATTTATATTTCTTAGTTTAGCATGACAATATTCCCTAAATTTATCTATTTGAGAGGAATCCCTGTCGCCCCATATTATATCATTAATACTGTAGCTACTATGCACTATTTTAGGTGTTATAATATCAATGTTACATTTAAGTACTACAGGGTAGTGATCTGACCAAAAAGTATCATAAACGACCGACACATGAGTCACTGAGTTTCGCGCTGCACTTGTCACAATACAATGGTCAAGCCAGCGCCGACAGCCGTGCGCATCACTCACGAATGTATATGTGTTTGCCGGCAATAAGTCCAAGTCTACGCAAGACCAACATTGTTCAGTACAGTGGTTAATAAGTTCACAACCAAACCGCTCACCTGGATGTGCATTGAAGTCACCAAGTATGTACACGGACTCGACACCACTACTCTCAACAATGGCACTAACCTCACCGAGACACTCCGTAAACTCCGGTAAATTTTCACTAGAATCGGTTGGCATATACACTGATACTACGAGGAACGACCTCTCTTTGAGCACTATTTTTATTGCCACGAGCCGTACACTACTACACGTTATCGCTGACACCGACGTCAACAGGCTTTTCCTCCACAGAAGAGCCACGCCGCCGTGAGGTCTGCCGCGGAGCACCCCGGCCGAGGTGTCCACCGCCGACACACCAGTGTATGCGAAGTTGTCGTCTATTGTTCCCAGGAAAGAGATATCGTGAGGCAGAAGCCATGTCTCCTGCAGCGCCACAACATCCGCTGTACGGCATAGTCTCCTTACACAGTCTAACGATCTGATAACATTTTTGCAGTTGAAACTAACAAATGTTACTATACTTGTTTGTGTACTACACATATTTAAGATGTACTATTCTCGACGGACACAACACGGGATTGTTGTGACTTTTTACTGCCAAAGTGGATATATCTACGATAGGCTATCCCGGCAGGCCAGAAATCATCATTCAAAAATATATCTATTTTATGTCTGGGTACATAGATTTTATAAGCATCGTAGTTTTTTGATACTTTCATGGCCATTTTTTCTAACGTCACTTTAGTGTTAGCTTTACTCTCGATGTATGCGCTAATATCACACACAGACACTTCCTTTGACACGTTATAGATGTAGATTGGGATGTTAAAATCAGCAGCCCTGAAATTTTGATTAGCCTCGACAGTAGCGTTCCCTCTTTTCCCTGAAAAACGGTTTCTCAATCTTCTACGTTGAACCGTTATCCACTTCTCATCCGGAACTGGCTTCTTCCATTCTCCACCACGCACAATATCCGCTGAGGTACGATGCGTAACTATTGCGTCTTGACAGCCGGCCTTTGCTACTGTATGATCGCCGCACACACTAGCCGTTCCCGGCTGCGCATGAGTCATCGCCTCGGTACTCGGCACTTGTATCGGTTGTTCTCGCTCAGCTGACTTGTTAACCGGTAACGTTTGAACCTGCGGTTCTTGAGTATTACCCTCTTGTAAATTATTGGTGGTTACTATAGGCCTATATTCGAGTAAGTCCTGATTTGGAGGCGATAACTGGTGCTCAGGAGACATGATGTTGATGTCTTGAACAGGTTGTAGCCCCATTGGACCACTATCGTAATTAAAACTGTTCAATAGACAGGCGCCTCGTCTCGTATTTACGTTGCCAGAGAAATTGTTAACCACTGATGTTTTCTTTAGGGATTCCAGATCACTTTTTACGTCTATCAACTGGCTATTGGTTACGTATTGACCTTTAATCACTTTTAATTCGTTGTCAATTCTCACAATATCCTTCAGGAGACGCGTTACGTCAACGTGATCAAATAACACCGGGGGTAATTTGTGTAACTCCCGTGCAACAAACACAGGGATTTCCTCCGGATCTGTCTCCTTTATAACACTAATGATGTCTTCTAAGTCTCGTCTTGACTTTCCTAATCTCTTCCTGATTTGCAATGCAACTATTTGCTGTATGTACACCATTGCAAACATTTGTTGCTTCAGGAACTGATATTCCTGATCATCCCAACCTTCGATTAGTAAACTGGGAACACTATTCAGACACAGTCAATGAAATGTTAAATGATTTTCCGACTTTTAATTACAACAATCGTCCTCTTGAAGCATACAATTTTTTTTGTGACACAATCAAATCTGCTGTAAATATGTCAATGCCAAATTACAACAAAAATAATACCAATCGTTCCGTTTCACAAACGTCTCGTAGTAACTTTAAACATCTTTCGGTTCCTTGGTGGAATGAACGTTGCGCTAGCGCTGTACAAAACTCTAAAGAAGCTTTTATAAAGTTTAAAACTGACCCTTCGCCTGAAAATTATGTTAATTTTAAAAAATTACAGGCTTTAAAAAAACGCATAATTAACACTGAAAAAAGTGAGAACTGGAAAGAGTTCTGCTCAAATATTAATAGACTGACTCCAGTATCTCGAATTTGGAATACCCTGAGAAAGTTTAATAAAAGTAGCGATTCTAGGTTTCTACAGAATAATGAATGTCCACCTTGGGTTAATGAATTTTTAAGGAAATATACCCCAGATCATGTAGAAGCTCCACCTCCTAATAACTATAATACTTCAAGCAATAATACCTCAGCTAACAGTTACTTAACAGACATTTTTAGCTTATCTGAACTAGTCTCAGCTGTTAAGTCGCGAAAGGACACTACTTGCGGTTTAGATTATATTTCTTACAAGATGTTTAAAAAACTTACTAAAGATAATTTATCAAAATTGCTTTCTATTATTAACGGGTTATGGAAGAGTAATACAATCCCTGAAGAGTGGAAGGTGGACTGTTTAGTTCCAGTTTTAAAGCCAAGTAAAAATAAAGATAGTTCCGATTCATATCGTCCGATTGCGCTCACGTCATGCGTAGGTAAAGTATTTGAGCAGTTATTAAAGCAACGTCTAGAGTTTTTCATTGAAAGCAATCACTTACTTCCTAACAATCAATTTGGTTTTAGACGTGGTCGTTCGGCTCGTGAGAGTTTGGGATGTTTATTTACAGATATACAAAAAGCTTTGACTGAAAATAAATATTTAGTATGTGTATTTTTCGATATTATAGGTGCCTTTAATAATGTAAATCTTTCAGTTTTATCAACTACGCTACTTTCTTTAGGAATTCCCAATAAAATTGTGACATGGTTGTACCAATTCCTAAATAAACGTAAGGTTTTTGTGAAGATAAACAATAAATTGTATGGACCTAGGCTGTCTTACAAAGGAGTCTGCCAAGGGGGTATTTTGAGCCCCTTGTTGTATATTTTATATATTTATAGATTAAATGAAATTTTAGGACCTGATCCTGACATAACAAATTTGCAATTTGCAGATGATTTAGCTATTTATACACAAGGTTCAAATCTTACAAATCTTATAGACAAATTGAATAGCGTGCTTGTTAAACTTCACTCGTATTTAACTTATTTGAACTTAGATGTAAATGCAAGCAAAAGCAAAGTTGTAGTTTTTAAGAAACGTAACATTCAATTGCCTATTTCTAACATAAAATATAATAATGAAGAGTTGCCAACAGAAATGTGTGCAAGATTTTTAGGTGTTATTTTTCAACAAAACTTCTCCTGGAAAATGTATGTCGACTGTCTCATAGAACGATCCCTCAGAGCTACTAATATTCTTAAATCTCTAACTGGTACTCAATGGGGCGCTGACCCTAAAATACTGCTGGTATTATACAAATCTCTGGTGAGAAGCCATTTCGAATACGCTTTCTTTTGTTTTGCATCAGACAAAAAGCTCGTCGAGAAACTTAATAAAGTCCAAAATAAAAATTTACGCATTATCTTAGGTGCTATGAACACCTCACCGATTAATTCAATGCAAATTGAATGCAATTTGCCTCCATTAGATATACGGTTTGATTATCTCCGGAAAATATTTTTGATGAAATTATTGGTTGTAAATAATAGTATATTATTAAGTAAGTTATTTAATGCTAATTTCACTTCCTATTTAAATATAGCATTAAGAGATGTTAAAAAGTTAAAAGACGAAAACAATGTTCATACAAGTGATGAATTACCATGTTATAGTGGTCTTTATCAAAGTAAATTTTTTGAAATGAAGATTCTTATTAATAAAAAACTGTTTTGTAAATATGTTGTACATAATGAACTTAATGATTGGGAAGGATACAGGCAGATTTATACGGATGGTGCAAAAACGGTAGAAAATGTTTCTATGGCATTTTATGATCCATGCTTAAAGACTGGTCATGGAATAAAATTACCTACCGTTACAAGTATATACACGGCCGAGGCATGTGCCTTATTAGCTGCCTTACAGTACATAGAAAAATTTGACAGTCAAAAGTGGATTATTATATCAGATAGTATGAGCGTTTTAGAAGCACTGTCTAATCCATGCCACAATGCTAAAACAAATTACCTAATTATAAAAATCAAAGAAAAGTATGTCGAGCTAATTAATGAGGGTAAAGATATTATATTTTTTTGGACTCCTTCGCATATAGGTGTGGCTGGCAATGAGCAAGCAGATTATTTTGCTAAACTTATAACAAATACTTCGGATCTAGTTCCTGCAAAGAATATTAAATTACCACATTCAGATTGCACTACTCTTATAAAAGAATCGTCACGGAGAGAATGGACAGAGCATTGGCAGGAAACTCTTCAAGCAAAAGGAACCTGGTATAGAGAAATAAATAATGATATAAGAGTGCCCTGGTTCTTTAAAGGAACTTTCAAGAACAGAAAATTTTACTCATTAATCTCTCGGTTACGAATTGGGCATGGTCGTTTTAACGAACATCTGCATAGAATGAACATGATTACCTCCCCGTCATGCACATTTTGTAATGAACCAATTCAGTCTCTCCATCACATTTTCTTTGAGTGTTCTGAATTCTCACTTCAAAGACTTATCTTGATTGAAGATTTATTAGAAGTCTATAAAAGGCCTGAAGACATCCCGCGCCGTCTACAGGAACTTCTCAAGAATGAAGAAAACTATAAAGCCCTATATAATTTCATAATTTCAACTGTAGAAGAGCTTTAAACATTATTTGTGAAACGGTTGATGAACGTCTCTAAATTAAAAAAAATACATTGAAGATACATTTTAACATAAGACCTGGCTGTATGGCGAAAGCCTTTGCCTTTTCCAACCATCGAGGAAGGAAAGAATGGAACCAAAAAAAAAAAAAAAAATGACAGTTTGTTTTTGTTTCGTTTTTGCTGTGACAGCGATTTGGTAAATAGGTACGGAAAATAATTAACACCCTTTGATTCTATTTGCCTAAATAGATAACGCTTAAAAGTGACTAATGCCTTGGATTCAGTTATTGTTCCTCCAGCTGTCTGCTGAGAGTTGCCAATGCTGATTCCAGATGATAAAGTTTGTGTAAGCGTGTTGGTGTTGTTAATGTTAGTTTGGTGAGAAACAGGCTCCGGTGGTTCCTTTGACCCTCTATCCGAGCTCTCACTCCTGCGAGATGGAAGGTGGCAACGATCAGGAGCGGGACCGCGCGCAGTGAGTTTAATAATATTGATAAAATGATGTCACGCAAGGAGGTCAGTCAACAGATGGCCATGGAATTACAAGTTTCTAGAGATTTTCGCAATTCTTACTACTAATGCTATTTTGCTAATATAGCGTACATGTTAGTGCACCATGCTTATAATTTATCATATTTGGTGTTTTACAGCATTCTAATGAAATAGGTTTTTGTGGCTTATTAGAAACTTAGTTTAACTCGTGTACTAAAAAAAAGAGTCACATGACAAAGGTTAAAGCTAGCAGTAATAAACTAACACGAAGCAATCTCAGTAAGCACATAATCTCATAAGCTTCATAAGCTCAGGACACTGCTTGCCCTAAGATATCCATTTTACCTACTGTTATTTTACTTTCTTATTATGGTCTTAGATCTAAAAAATATATAGTGATACAAAAAGTACCTACAAATACCAATTCATAAACCAGTTTGCACTTATGGTTAGCCATATTCTGTAGGTAATGATTGTTCATTGCCGGTGAGGTGCGTATACATAACACATGCTTTTGTGCATTACAAGAATTAAGGGCTACTTTTAACTCTTAAAGCCCTTGATAAATAGAGGCTGGAAGCCTGTTGATATTATAGGGACAAACGCTGCTGATTGGACGATCCTCCCGCCCACTCCCGGGACTAGAAGTGCAGAGACGATGGTCAAAGCAATGTCAAGAGAATGCCAGCCTCCATTTGTCAAACCCATTAAGATTCAATTAGAAATTGTTTTTTAAATGTATTAGAAATTAGACATTATTATTAGATATCCACAATATTGTCCTAAGGCTGTAGTAGGGTAAAAAATGTGTACAAATGCTAAGGGCCTCTAAGCAATTGGTTATATTGGTTTTTTATCATTGGGTAATGGTGGTTGAATAATACTGTAAAACTGGCAGACTATTCTCTGAAGTTTCAGCTTTATCAAAACACATTTAAAAAGATGAAAAAAGTATTTGATTTTAAATTGTGTGCATTGCAGGTTGGGTGTGGACTATAGCGCTGTGGAGGGCGATGGAGACCGTGGGAGGTACAGGTATTAATATGTATTATGCACTTTCATATTTCTTCGTCAATTCCCAAACTTTGTGGAGGCACTTAGCATCAGTATTATTATTAGGCATTCAAAATAATTTAATGTCTCATTGTATTTTCTTTGGTTAGGTTATGTATATTATAGGCACTAGTTGATTTGTGTGACATTGTACCCACACATATTACTAAAATACTGAGTCTAAGGCTCTTTTAAATAAGACAATTTGAGCAGGACGTCAGGTGTGTCTGTAACCGTTGGTAGTTGTCATATTTTTATTTGTGTGCGCTTAAGTATTATTATATGTAAGAGCCCTAAGACAATTCAAGTAGAATTATGTGAATTACACCTATAATTTTTCACAGTACAACTCTCCTGTAATTTTATATCTTCTTCAGAACTGTCGATGGTTGTGTTACCTAAATAACTTTAGATTATAATGTTGCTGTTTCATATCATAGTGGTATGTATGACAATTTCCTACCAAGTTTAAGCATATCATTTTTTGGCTATAGAGTCCCTTTATCCAATATCGGTGATGGTTTTGAATAATATGTCAGCCTGCTGGTGCGGTGCGCATCGCAGTCGTCGCTGGACGAGTCGTCGCAGCGGCCGGCGGGCGACGCGGCGGCCGACGCGGCGGTGCCCGCGCACGCCGGCAAGCTGCTGGACGCGCTGGCGCGCCTGCGCGGCGACGCCACGCTCTGCGACGTGCAGCTGCAGGTGTGTACCGTAGTGACACATACACATCGAAACACTCACAGTGTCAGTCCGTATTTTGGTCATGGCAAAGACTGTCTGTCTTACCTGACTTGCGTAGTTCAGTTGAAGAGAAACGGCACTCGCTGCAAGTATAATTCCTATTTGCTGAAGTGTACTTTGGCTCTCAATACTCATTTGTTTAACGATCGTTAATGAAGACTTTAAAGTCATAAGCAAGCAAGTCATATTCTCTATAAGCTTCCTCCAGACGTCGTACTTTTCTGACAGGTCACACTTCTTTAACTGAATCATTCCTTGATTCGTACTCTTTAATACTACTTCACAGTAAAATGCAAATATTATTGGTACAAATTTACATCCCTGTCTCTTCTCCCTGTAACCTCGCAGTTCAGAGTTGCATATTATACCTCACCCCCAACTTTAATGATTACAAAACGGGTGACAGATTTTTTAATTCAGCCCTCTCGTTTAGGCGTCCACCTATCTAGGAAGATTGTAAAGAAAGACGAGCAAGGTATAACGATGGTCGTGTCGGTGTCGCAGGCGCAGCTGGAGTGCGACGACGAGCCGTCGCGCGGCGTGTGGGCGCACCGCGCCGTGCTGGCGGCCGCCTCGCCCTACTTCCTCGCCATGTTCACGCAGTTCGGCGAGCGCACGCAGGCCTCGGTCACCATACAGGTGCGTGCCAAGGGCCCGACTCGAATAACTCAATGCGAGACAACTGCTTCAATATAGTTACCTGATTGATTGAGCACAGTGGACAGTGGATGCATCGTCTAAAATGTTACTAAATTCACACGATTATTTTTAGGTTAGAATAACATTAATTTCAAGTGCAACATTGTCGACTCTAGAATTCTATTGATTTTATATTGGCGCTTCCAGAATATTGAGCCACAAGCCTTAGAAGCTATCATCGAGTACATCTACACCCCTGAATCGCTCGTGATCACCGAAGAAAATGTGCAGGTAAAAATTTTTCGAAGCGTGCAGCAGTATCGCACTGCTCGTGCGCTGAACCGACCGCGGGTGTTATTGGGGCGATCGCTAATCAGTCGGTGTTGTGGTGTGCGCAGAGCCTGCTGTCGGGCGCGTCGCTGGTGCAGGTGTGGGGCGTGCGCGCGGCGTGCTGCGCCTTCCTCGCGGCGGCCCTGGCGCCCGACAACGCGCTCGGCATCCGCGCCTTCGCCGACCTGCACGCCTGCGCAGACCTCGCCCGCGCCGCCGCGCGCTACGTCGACGCGCACACGCAGCAGGTACCCGCCCCTCCCCCGCCCCCCCGCACACGCACGCCTGCGCAGACCTCGCCCGCGCCGCCGCGCGCTACGTCGACGCGCACACGCAGCAGGTACCCGCCCCTCCCCCGCCCCCCCGCACACGCACGCCTGCGCAGACCTCGCCCGCGCCGCCGCGCGCTACGTCGACGCGCACACGCAGCAGGTACCCGCCCCTCCCCCGCCCCCCCGCACACGCACGCCTGCGCAGACCTCGCCCGCGCCGCCGCGCGCTACGTCGACGCGCACACGCAGCAGGTACCCGCCCCTCCCCCGCCCCCCCGCACACGCACGCCTGCGCAGACCTCGCCCGCGCCGCCGCGCGCTACGTCGACGCGCACACGCAGCAGGTACCCGCCCCTCCCCCGCCCCCCCGCACACGCACGCCTGCGCCGACCTCGCCCGCGCCGCCGCGCGCTACGTCGACGCGCACACGCAGCAGGTACCCGCCCCTCCCCCGCCCCCCCGCACACGCACGCCTGCGCCGACCTCGCCCGCGCCGCCGCGCGCTACGTCGACGCGCACACGCAGCAGGTACCCGCCCCTCCCCCGCCCCCCCGCACACGCACGCCTGCGCAGACCTCGCCCGCGCCGCCGCGCGCTACGTCGACGCGCACACGCAGCAGGTACCCGCCCCTCCCCCGCCCCCCCGCACACGCACGCCTGCGCCGACCTCGCCCGCGCCGCCGCGCGCTACGTCGACGCGCACACGCAGCAGGTACCCGCCCCTCCCCCGCCCCCCCGCACACGCACGCCTGCGCCGACCTCGCCCGCGCCGCCGCGCGCTACGTCGACGCGCACACGCAGCAGGTACCCGCCCCTCCCCCGCCCCCCCGCACACGCACGCCTGCGCCGACCTCGCCCGCGCCGCCGCGCGCTACGTCGACGCGCACACGCAGCAGGTACCCGCCCCTCCCCCGCCCCCCCGCACACGCACGCCTGCGCCGACCTCGCCCGCGCCGCCGCGCGCTACGTCGACGCGCACACGCAGCAGGTACCCGCCCCTCCCCCGCCCCCCCGCACACGCACGCCTGCGCCGACCTCGCCCGCGCCGCCGCGCGCTACGTCGACGCGCACACGCAGCAGGTACCCGCCCCTCCCCCGCCCCCCCGCACACGCACGCCTGCGCCGACCTCGCCCGCGCCGCCGCGCGCTACGTCGACGCGCACACGCAGCAGGTACCCGCCCCTCTCCCGCCCCCCCGCACACGCACGCCTGCGCCGACGTGCACACGCAGAGTATTTTGAAAAGCAATAAACATAATATTTTGGTTATAACATCTTGTTTTTTTAAGTTGCGCCAAACTTATAGTGTGACCTACGTACTATCTAATCTCGTCTTTCGTCGCAGGTGCTGGAGACCGAAGAGTTCCTCACGCTCGCACCCGACGTGCTCTGCCAGCTGCTGGACAGTGACCGCATCACGGTAACCATATTCATTTAAACATTTATAAAAAATGCTCAAACCATGACCATAATATAGGATAAGCTTTAAAGAATTTGAAATGTGACCCTTTAAACTAAATAAAATAGTGTGGAAATAGTTTAAGTGTTCGGTACTGGGGGGCCGGAACTCTGTAACAGATCCCACTCTGTATCCTGGTATAGGTTTCACTCCCTCACTCTGGCTACGTGCAATTCGTGCATGCATATCTTAGTAATAATATAACTAATAAATGAAAAATGGTTAATAAATAAAAAATACGTGTCAACTGCTTGAACATCGGTGTTTAATCTTTACAGGTGCCAAATGAAGAAGTTATTTTGGATGCTGTCATACGCTGGATGCAACATGATCCAGAGGTGAGAGGGGAGTGCTTCCTTAAGTGAAGTTTAAATTTCAAGCGGTGTGACAGTTTTATTTATTTTGCGTTCGAGTTTCTACGTTACTTCGTATTTTATTTCGAGTAACAAAGATCCATACATCATCACAAACCTCAAACCTCAAAATCCTCGCATTTATAATATTAGTATTTATCCGGGATAAAAGTAGCCTGTGTCATTCTCTGACCACATTCTACCACTGTGCAAAAACATGACGATCACGTGCTCTGTGAAAAAAGATTCAATCCCACGGAAACCGTACATTTTTCCGGGATAAAAAATATCCTATGTGTAAATCCAGGTCTCAAAATATATTCTGTAGTTTTTGCTTGAAAGAGTAACAAAAATCCATACATCTTTACATACATTCGCATTAGTAGGACCATATTGAATGTACGATTCAGCTAGCGAATTATATAGCATATTCTTAACTTTAAATGGGATCCTGTTTTTTAGTATAACGATATTTGCCAAAAACTGTCTCAACTTATTACAAACATGTTCGGTGTGGTAACTGTACAGCTCTGCTGTGGGCAATTTCGCAAAATAAAGTATAGCCTACTGTTAGCACTCGTATGTAACTTTCAATTTTTGAAAAAAGTTTTGGAATCGGGTAAGTAGCATTAGAAATCAGCGTTCCCCGCGTAATTCCTGTGTCCCTTGGGAATTCCGGAAAAGGATATACTTTATGTCACTCATGAGCTGAACTGAATCTCATATGATGAAATACATCAAACGGCTTAGGCTGTAGAGCGTGCCAAAGAGTTATAAACACACATGCATACGCTCTAAAAACAATCCTCCTTCAGCAGTCGAGTGAAAATAACAATATATATTGGGTTAGTTTGCAACCATACGCCGGGATAATATATTTGGTGATTATTAATTCGATTAGTAAATTTTATTTAAAAAATTGGTTGTTTGTAAAGTAGGTTTACGATCGAGATGTTTACGTGATAACGTCTTATTGGTGATATAAGTTTTTGGGAAGTAAGGAATTAATGAAGATAACAATTTTTTCAAATTTTAAATTACATCTATCGTTTTATTCACACTTTTGATGATAAATTTCGGGTGTAAAATGACAAGTTTACTTATTCGACTATGATATACATTTTTCTTCATACATTATATGAATATAATTATAATTATATTATATTATTTATTTATTTTGTTTCACTGTTAAACATTCAACGAAAACTTAACCGCACGAGAAAATCTCCATTCGTTTGTATGCCGCTAGAGTGAGAGAGACGGAAGATCGGTCCACTCACTCGAACGCTATGCCAGCCTCCGCTCGTGAGGATTCCGCGTGACAAGTTTCACGGAATGACTGGCAGCGCTCGAGATGAGACGGGAGATCGGTCCGTCTCTCTCTCGTTATACCTGCGATCGCGCTCGTGAGGTTTTGGTGTGACACAAGTTTCTGAACATGTCACCCGACTAAAACGATTTTAAAGACGTTATCACGTCAAAAAACATAGTCGAATTGAGAAGCTCCTCCTTTTTTGAAGTATAAGTATTAAAAAAGTATAAAAATAACGAATTTCAAATACAAAATTGTATCCTTCTTTTCCATGCGATAGTGCGTAAAAGAATCGGCTCCCTGATGAGTAGGGTGCGTGGTGGTGTCAATGGCATCCTGAACACCATTGCGATAAGGGAGGATAGTGGCATGTTGAGGCACTGGGTAGTTGCGCATCTGTCGCCGGCCGCCCTGCGCCGCGGCGTGTACTAGCTGGCTCTGTTGATCCTGTGCTCATGTGCCCGTATGCGTAAAGCACATGGGCATATGAGAATAGTTTTTTAAACTTTTTTAAATTTTAAGAAAACTTACTAACATAGTTAGTAAGCAAATTGTTACTAACACCAATATGGATTGTAGTCCGAAATAAATGTTTTTAATCTAATTAATTTAATTTAATTTTCATCCACTAAGGGGTGACATTCTAACACCACCATTATAAGTTGCGTAAGTTAAAATTTTAAATTTTAAGGATGAAATATGAAAGGATGAAAATTAACATGGGTATGTTATATACCTATACCTCATAAGAAATCTACAATAACCCCTTCAGTATGTGTAAATAAAGGTAGCGATATGGTGCAGGGGCGGCAGCAACAGCTGGGCGCGGTGCTGGAGCACGTGCGGCTGCCGCTGCTGGCGCAGGACGTGCTGGTGGCGCGCGCCGCCGCCGAGCCGCTCGTCAGCGCCGGCATCCGCGTCAAGGTGGGCGGAGCTCGGGACTCGAACGTGTGAACTGAGATCACAGCCCCTCGCGCTCGATCGGAAGAGGAGACTCAGACGTGTAACCTCCCCAGGACCTGGTGATCGAGGCGCTGTCGTTCCACCTGCTGCGGCCGGAGCGGCGCGCGGCGGCGGCGGCGGGCTGCGTGCGCGCGCGGCCCCGCGCCGGGGCCCGGGCCGCGGGCGCGCAGGCGCTGCTCGTGGTGGGCGGCCAGGCGCCCAAGGTACTTGCACCGTGTGAGGTGTGAGGTGCTCGCCCGCTGCGGCCGCCACCCGCTGAGTGCGACCTGCGCTGATACCTGTGTCGTCCTCACTCATTGACCCGGCATACTATGAGACGTTTCACATTTTTTGCGCAACGTCTAATATTTTTAGCACCTAATTTGCGACCTTAGGAAAGATTTTGTTGAATGTTAAATACATGCAAAAGCAAGCTCGATCTTTAGTTTAGACGTTAGAGTGCTTAATTTATTGAGCACTTTTACACGTTCCTGCTTTTTTTTTACCCTGCCACTGCTTTGGGACAATATAATAGGCTAACGCCGAAAAGAAGCAAGAAACTCGGTCAGTCTGAAATTTGGAACAGCAAGTTTATCTTTATTCCGGGTATTAAAATTGTCTGTCACTTTTCTTAGGAAATAGATGCAGGTTTTTGCGAATGAACATAATATTTTTATAAATGAATTGAGAGGCCACTGTAAGGATATTAATTTCCTTAAACAGTTCTTTTAACGAGTCTCGGGATCGCAGGTTGTAAATTGCCCGTACAGCTCTCTTTTGTAGTACAAAGATAGATTCAATATCTGCTGCTGAGCCCCATAACAATATTTCGTATGACATTATACTATGAAAGTAGCTAAAATACACCAATCTTGCCGTTCCAACATCAGTCAATTGTCTTATCTTTCTCACAGCGTAAGCAGCTGAACTAAGTCTACCTGACAGAGTCTCAATATGAGCACCCCATTGCAGAAAGGAATCCAAAGTTATTCCCAAAAAGGTAGTGGAACAACTAGTATCCAGTCGTTCATCCTTTACAATGGTATGTGTTGAGACCTGCCTTATATTTAGCATTGTAACTTGTATGCATTTCGTTTTGTGTACATTGAGAAATAGATTGTTAGTACTACTGGTAACCCGCGAGAGGGCATTATTTACATCGTCAAAAGATTCTTGACCTCTTTTAATTTTAAAGATCAGATCATTTAATTTGAAAGATGTATTATCATCTGCAAATAATACCACCTCATATAGGTCGTTTGCAAAGTAAGGAACGTCATTGATATAAATTAGAAATAGCAGGGGTCCTAATATTGATCCCTGAGGTACCACCCATGGTAAGAGGCGACCCCGAAGACTTAGTTCCATTTATACATACTTTTTGAGTTCACTTTTCACTTCTGAACGGATATGTGAGACGATAAGAGTTAGGTAGTTAAGGTTAGTTAAGTAGGATCTTAGGACTCCTTTGAAACACTATAATGTTTCAACGTTTTTGAGTAAAGTTTGTTGATCTACACAATCGAAGGCCTTAGAAAGATAACAGAAGATACCCAAAGCATCTTCAAGCAACTAAATCTTTCATTTTATTGCTGAAAAAATATATCAGACATAATTTTGTCGACATTTTATTTACAAGAAATTAGGTTTAAATTAGGTCACGATAAATAAATAAAAAATTTAACATTTCCTGATTGAACTGAGATTTTTCAAAAATGGCGTTAGTTTATCGTGCTTTTTTTTATAAATCAAGTGTATTTACAACAACAAATGTGCCGTGTGGGGACGGTCGTAAATAATTCACTTCCCCACCACCAACCAAGCGTGGCGAGTATTGGCAACACAACACTCCCCCCCCCCCCCCAACTTAACTTTTAATTAAGTTTTTCGATGGGCATATATTTTTACAATGTTTAATTGTTTTTTTGTTTAGTAGTCAGAAAGTAAAGTGTAAAGAAAATGAAACTCTGTTTAGTCCGATAGTCAAAAAATAATAGATACTTATTTTTTCTTTTGTCAATCGACCAAAAAATGACAAAGATATTGCCCGTCAAAGGGAGTGGGGGCTCGTGACGTCACTTCTAAGTAAAAATTGTATCAAGACGTGACGTCATGTGAAATTTCAAATCAATATATATACCTATCTATATATCTGTAATATTTTGATTATGTATATTTTGATAACTCATCGTAACCGGTATCGTGTGCGGGTATCGTGCAGGCCATCCGCGACGTGGAGGCGTACCACCTGGGCTGCGGGCGGTGGCGCGCGGCGGCCGCGCTCCCGGCCCGCCGCTGCCGCGCGGGGCTGGCGCGGGTCGGCGCGCGCGTGTTCGCGGTGGGCGGCTTCAACGGGACGCTGCGCGTGCGCTCCGTCGACGTGTACGACGCGCGCGCCGACAGCTGGGCGCCGGGCCCGCCGCTCGCCGCGCGCCGCTCCACGCTCGGCGTCGCCGTCATCGGCAGCGTCATCTACGCCGTCGGCGGGTAATGCGCTTCGTCACTGTCCTCACTCGTTCCTGTGATATTGATCATCGTCAGCCTCTAGAAGTCCACCGCTGGATGTAGGCCTCCCCTATGAAACGCCCCAGCGAGCGGCTCCGGGCCGTTCGCATCCAGCGGCCGCCCGCAACCTTGACCGGATCGTCGGTCCCCAGCGTGGGAGGCCTGCCCGCGCTGCGTCATCTGGTTCGTGGTCGCCACTTTTGGGGGTGAGAGGAACAGGGTGTTAAGGTCCTCAATCCACCATTGAAAAGGGAGGATCCTCCGACCAGACGGGTGTTGTGTCTGGTGGGCTACTGCCCGACGGTTGTTGTCGGGTTCTTGTATATATGCTTCAATCGCTGCGATAACTTTAATATCGCGATGTAGGATACGTCAGTTTTATATGTAGCGAGATAGATGTCGCTACAACTCGAAAACCTTTCTTCCCCTCCGGGAATCAGTTTTTCACGCGGTTTGGCCTGCCCACTGCCATTTCAGCTTTGCGATTCGAAAAGCTATGTCGGTAACTTTGGTTCTTCTACGGATCTTCTCATTTCGGATCTCATCTCACTGTGAATACCATTGGTACCGAGGTACCGCCCGCTGCGGCCGGAGCGGCGCGCGGCGGCGGCGGGCTGCGTGCGCCATATACCAATACTTGCTTATGAAAGCTCGTTAGAGAACTCAGCTCAACATGAAATGCAATAAACATTAAATTAAATTGAAAAGAAAGTGGAGGACCGTTGAAAGTTTTAACGGAACTCGCTCAACCAGCAAGCGATAGATATCTATGATATAAGTACAAACCAACATCTGGGTTGTTAACGACGAGAAGGTCGACTATGTGTATTGCGAATTGACTTGGGAATATTGAGGAGTTGTCAAACCGAGGTTTTTAATTAGTAACAGTGATTTTATTTATTTATTTATTATTTCGGATACAGATACGGAGCATACATCGATTTTAGCTTACTGAAACTCGAGTGGTGTAGGCGAATATAAACTCGGACCAAGTTTGGAAACACTAATATTGCTTATGGCCAGTTTCGGAACAGGAAGGGGGTGGGGTCTGGCTGGCGGGCTGACGGATGTGGACAGAAGGATCGTCCAATGACAGCGTCTGTCCCCACAATGCCAAGGGGAGTCCGTTCTCCATTAAGCAAGGGCTAGAATATAAAAACTTGAGTAAATATCAGTGCTGCGGTTAGTGCCCATATTGTAACTGTATCCCTTGCTATTCAGGTTCGACGGCGTGACGGGGCTGAACACCGCGGAAGCCCTCGACACAACGGACGTGGAGGGCGCGGGCGCGTGGCGACCCATCGCGCCCATGTCCACGCGCCGCTCGTCCGTGGGCGTGGCCGTGCTGGACAACCGCCTCTACGCCGTCGGGGGCTACGACGGCGCGTCCCGGCAGTGCCTGCACACTGTGGAGAGGTAACATCATTCAGAGACGCATCGCGCCCATGTCACGCGCCGCTCGTCTGTTCCCGCTGAACATCTGGCTTTACAATTAATAGAGGACCCAATATAGACCCCTGAGGCACACCCATCACTAGTTCCAGAAGATTCAGTTCCATTGGCATAACATTTTTGCATTCTTCCTGCAAAAGTGAAGTGGAACTAATAGTATATCTAAAAAAGATTTTTAAAGCATCTTGCTTTCTTTTAAAACTATTGAAAATGTGCTTTACGAGCGTAACTCCCGCATCACTTCTGTTTCTTACTTTGGTAAAAGCAAACTTTCATGCAATAGTGTTAGTCCTAAAATGTAATTCTCTTTTCCTCCTTTCTCGGTCCCGCACGGCCCGGGATCGCGAGCACATAACAGTGTTATCCATAGGCTGCGATCATAGGCCGTGCGTACCGCACGATGCATGTTTCCGCCCACCGTTTTAGTTAAGTAAAGACGATTGTTTCAAATATTTTACTAATGATTGACAATCTGTCTCCGTGTGACTTGCGATTAAGATATGAATCGAATCACTCGGGGCTGGTAGGATCGATATCGATAATAATTTGAAGAGGTCACTAGGCTCTCATCTCCTGGTTTAAATGAAGGTATAATTGTAAAAAGACGATTTTGAGTCTAACGGCAGCATTTTTAAAAGATCGAATCGACTATCTAACCACAACTGAGACGTCTATCAGATAAAAGTAAAGGTTCAGTGATATTAGACAACTCTTTTATTGACCCACATAAACCTACTGTAGTCAATATTTATCGGCAAAGGTAGGAACTCACACAAGTAGTCGCTAAGGTACTCGTAGACGAACGAGCAACGGTTCAAGTGCAGTCGTCCGCCCGGCGCAGGTACGAGCCGGCGCGCGACGCGTGGGAGCCGTGCCCCGACATGGCGGCGCGGCGCTCCGGCGCCGGCGTGGGCGGCGTGGGCGGCGCGCTGTACGCCGTCGGCGGCCACGACGGGCCGGCCGTCCGCCGCTCCGTCGAGCGGTACCGGCCCGACGCCGCCGCCGGCTGGGAGCCCGCGCCGCCCATGCACACGGCGCGCCGCAACGCCGCCGTCGTCGCGCACAAGGGGAAGCTCTACGTCGTGGGCGGGGACGACGGCGCCGCCAACTTGGATACGGTCGAGGTACGTTCGGTTACTGACTCGGTAGGTGTAGCGTGCGTTCAGGGTCAGTTCATACCGAGCGCACGTTTTAATAGAGCGATTCAAAATATACTTTATTTACTACTCAAAAAGATACACATTTCATTGTGAGAATTCGGAATACGTTGCACTTTTCATTTGTCACCCGTCGTCCCACATTACAGCACCACGTAGCGCTGCGCCCCGAACTGCCGTGGCGACTTGTCTCTACTATTTATCCCCGATCTCCATAATGCACCCGCCAGATATACGTCGTTCTCATGCAAACGTACGTCTTGCAAACGGTAGACTGCGGGTGGACGCCTTCAGGCGGGGTGCACGCGGCGAGTGGACACGTTTCGCAGGCGCGTCGTGTTGCCAACGATTTTACGATGCGACGTTGCGATGCGTCTCGGCGCAGCGCGAAATCACTGGCCTCTTCCAGTATCGTCGCGTCGCGACACGTCTCGGTGTGAACCGACCCCTGGTGTCCTATCAGCGCAACATCGAACAACCGAGCTACCGATCGGTCTGGTCCATCGATGTCGATGAGTAAACTTAATATCGAAACCATTAGATACTAGTGATGTGCCGAGTACGGCTTGTTGACTCGAGTCAGACTCGATTACTGCTTTTGACTCGCCTACTCGAATACCAGTTTATTTTAATTCGAGTACGCTGGACTCGATTCTGGCACTCGAGTCAGGAAGAATCGATTTTGTACTCGCTGACTCGCGCGTACTCGATCTCTGTTTACTTAAGCAATGAAGTGATGCCTAATAAATTCAAGGTTGAACCTGCAACTTTTTGATTTGATTTTCTTATTTTGTGTCAGTAAGCTGTTACTGTGAGTTAATTTAATTGTTATAAAAGTATTTTAATTAATTTTATTACAAAATTACAACGAATTTGTTAAAGCACCTAAAAAAAGCTCATCAAGATCATTTTGTAATTTCTAGACTCGAGTCAACATTCGAATACCGCACATAGAACTCGAGTACTGCACTCGAATCGCGGAATCGAGTCATGATTCGAGTACCGTATAAACCGACTCGAGTTGACTCGATCCACAAAAACAGCGACTCGGCACATCACTATGATACGGTGTGACCGATGCGGCACATATTCCCTAAACATCGCAGTCGCATCGGTTTTTTTTTTCTTTTAATAAACCATTAATAAAAGTAGTTTTTAGTAGTCTATAGATCCTAGCGGTACGAGCAGAGGGTGTAAGCAGTAGAGTCACTAGACTGACCGGTGCGTCGGATGTGTGCACTTGTGCAGGTGTTCGACCCGGCGACGGAGACGTGGTCGATCCTGAGCGAGCGCATGTCGGTGGGGCGCTCGTACGCGGGCGTGTGCGTGGTGGAGTGGGGCGCCTGATGCCGCGCCCGCCCGCGCGCGCCCCCCCCCGCGGGCGCGCCGGGCCGCCTCGCGCCGGGGTCGCTGCCCGCGGGGTCGCTGCCCCCGGGGTCGCTGCCCCCGGGGTCGACGGCCGCGGGGTCGCTGCCCCCGGCCGCGCGCCGCCAGCCGCTGCACCGCGTGCACGTGCACCTGCACGACCCGCAGCAGGCGCAGGGGTGACTACTCTTCGACTTATATTATGATAATGCATCGATAAATGCGTGGCTATCGTGACGAATGCTGCGCTGGTTGCTCCAGATGCTAGTTGTATTGTTATGTATTTTTCTTTCATGTGTGTCGAATAAACGTTTTCTATTCTAACTCTTCGGATAGAGTAGCACGATCACTACTAACTTCGACAACAGAAGTAGCAGCATCGTTATGAACGTGCACTTAGCGATGACACGGCATCCATCATCATCATCATCGTTTCGGCCGTAGGACGTCCACTGCTGAACATGGGCCTCCCCTAAGGACTTCTAGATTGGCCGGTTAAAAGCGGCCTCCGTCCAGCGGCTTCCCGCAACCTTTACCAGGTCGCCTCTCCACCTTGTGGGTGGACGTCCTCCGGGTACCACGCAAGACTTAAGATAAATGATCTGATTTTAAAAAAAAGTACCTTTATTACACGTAAAGCGGAATGTTTTTTTTTATCTTTTAACCGCGCTTGTGTCGTACTTCTTCTGATATATGTATTTTATTCCACAGGTACGCGAATGTGGGCATCTATGGCGTGGGCGTGGGCCTAGGTGTGGGCGTGGGCGTAGGCGGGGCGGGCGTGGCGCCCCCCGCGGCGCGCTGGCGGGCGCTGTACGCGCGCCGCCCGCTGCGCCCCATCGCAGACCAGGTAGGTACCGTCGCCTCACCGCCTCACCGCCTCACCACTCTACACGTATGCGACTAAACCGATACACACTCGTGGTCTCGATTATAGCTGTCTCTACCGAAAAAAAAAAATTACAGGATCTAGAACCTCATCTTTTGTACCGTCCCGAACCAAAATGAAAAAACTGAACCATTATAGGATCACTCTGTTGTCCATCTGCCTGTCAAGATCCTTTAATAACGGGAACACGTGGAGTATCGAATTAAAATTAAAACCATATATAGAGTCTACAGTCCCTTGAAGCTGTGAAAAAAACAAACTTCTAAATTAACGTTAAATAAGGTTCGGCTGTTTATGTCGCAAAAAACGAATATTTCGACACTCTCACTGGAATCAAAATGTATAGAGAACTTTCCGTTGACCTAGGACTATGAAATTTAGCTAGTAATATCTCGTCTTAATGTTCTACAGTACAGGGAACAACCTGAATCTATATTCTGAATTTGACAAGACAGCTAAAATCAAACTCGAGTTTGTTACCTGCAAACTCCTTACCACTTATGTCATCTGACAAGGTAAATAACTATTTTGCTAATGTATAAAATGCCAGTATATTAAGCAAATTACACACCTTTGTTTTGTTAGATACCGATGAACAAGAAATTTCACAGATAATATCAGGAATGAAGGATGTCTGTGCAGCAGGTTGGGATAACATAAACAATAAGATCCTTAAACGCTGTATGCATATTTTGGTACTTCCCTTAACTTACATATTTCGAATCTTCCTATCGGGAGGTATTTTTCCTAAGTGCCTAAAAAGGCTGTAGTAATCCCTATTTAGAAATCGGGTAGCAAATATTAATTAGTGTCCGACTATAGACCTATATCGCTTCTTCCTTCAGTGTCAAAAATCCTTGAAAAGATCATCAACAGTAGACTAATAAACTACTTAAAAAAACATAGATATCTTTCACTCACTCAATTTGGACTCAGAGCCAAGTTATCCACGTCGGATGCCGTTCACAGTTTAACAGAATATGTTACTCAAGAACTTGGAAAAGGAAACACTGGGAGTTTTTCTCGATTTGGCAAAAGCTTTTGATACCGTGTATATACCTTTACTTTTAAACAAACTAGAGGCGCTGGGTGTAAGAGAAAGACACAGCTACAACTTTTCGCAGACTAATTACATGATCAAGACTATGTGTAAATATTTCAATCAAGAGTGATGAACAACAAACGTCTGGATATGGGGCTCCCCAAGGAAGAATTCTTGGCCCTACCCTATTTCTGGTGTACATTAACGACCTTTGAAATCTTAATTTAGAACAGTTAAAATATTAACATACGCTGACTATACGGCGCTAATATTACGGCGCACAGCCAGGCTTAAATTCGGTAAATAACTGCAATCTACTAACGTTAAATGCTGACAAGAGAAAATACATTTATTTCGGCATGCGCAACCGCCTAGATAATGTTGATAATAAATTATATGCACATCAATGTTAAAACCCGCCAGTCAATACATGTAACTCTCCTACTATCCTCAATACTAATAACCTAAAATATCTTGGAATTACAATGGACAAGACACTTTCCTTTAGACCCCACATCGAAAATTTGGTTATCAAGGTACGTAAAGTAATATAATTACTTAAAAAAACTTCGATCAGTCGCGGATTCTAAACTAATTACACAAGTATATCTGACACTATGCCAACCCATAATCAAATATTGCATCACATTATGGGGTGAAGCATTAAAAACTATTATGATCGCACTTGAACTAGCCAATAGTGCAATTGTAAAAGTAGCTAACTCTCTTCCTTTTTTCTACCCTACACATCTCGTATACAGGGTTATTTGTAAAACTTCAAAAACCTTTTAGGAGCTGATTCTGGTGCTCAAATACAACAACTTTTTTATGGGACCAACATTGAAATCTAAAAAAAAATTTCGCTTGTCCATACAAACTGATGTCAACTGGTGGCGGCTTAGTATGGGGAATTGAGCACCAGAATCAGCCCCTAGGAGGTTGTTGATGTTTTACAAATAACCCTGTATAAATCCTTCAATGTATTAACTCCAACTTTTAACAATGCACACATTACCAAAAAAAACATGCAATGCTTCCTTATAATGCTGGCATTACTAATAAGCAGTGATTGGAATAGGTAGATTGATTTGGGGTCAATGATTTCAAATATTGACGTTAATATGGACATGCCTCCGGGATTCCGGCATTACTTGGTATCAGTTTTTGAAAAAAAATCCATATCCATATTATGCTAGCAATACCAAAGTACATCAAATCAATCTACCTATTCCGATCACTGTTAATAAGAGACGAATTATTCGAAGTGGTCTCCATTGACTGCAATACAGTCCTTTAAACGTTGAGGCCAGTTATCAATAGAAGCACGCACTCTTTTCATGGGAAAATTCTTCACTGCCAATCGTACGGATTGTTTTAGGGACTCCAAATTGTCATGGCGTTTAGAGCAAGCCGTACTCTCTAAAACTGTCCATAAATCATAATTCAGCGGAATAAGATCAGGACTAGACCACGGCCAGTCTTCAGCTCTGATTAAGTCCGAAACGTTCGTTTCCAACCAAGACTGCGTAGACCAAGCTTTATGACCCGGCGCTGAGTCTTGCTGGAAGGACCATTCTTGGTTATTGAACATGGTGTTGTTAAGGGGATTCACTACCTTCTTAAGAATGGTATCTTGATACACTTGTGCCGATGTTTTGATACCTTTTTCACAAAAGTATGGCTCAGTCACTCCTTCATAGCTAATACCCCACCAAACCATCACTGAAGTCGGAATTTGCCCACGTTGCACTGTCGACTAATTAGGAAGCTTCCTTAGAGCTTTGATCATAAATACGGTCATTTTGTTTGTTACACCCTATTCTTTTTTAAATTATCTGTTAAGAAATGACCAGTACGTTTCTTATACGTAGGTCACACTATAAGTTTTGCGTAACTTAAAAAAACAACATGTTATAACCAAAATATTATGTTTATTACTTCTCAAAATACTCTCCTTTACATTTAAAACATTTTTTCATGCGATCGAACCATTTTTTAAAACAGGAGGACCACAGATCTGAAGGCATGTTTTCTACGTGCTGATTGAACGCTATCACTGCCTCCTCGAAGTTGGTAAAAGTAAAACCTCTCATCAAATCTGATTTTGGGGAAAATACAGAAATCACAGGGTGCTAGGTCGGGGTTATGCGCAGGATGGGTGACGAGTTGTAATTTTTTGGAAGCTAAAATGACGTTTTGTTGGCCGTGTGTGAAGAAGCGTTGTCATGATGTAGGAGAATGCGGCTTTTGGGTCGTCTTTCGCGAACTTTTTCTAACACCCTGGGTAAACAAATGGTAGAATACGGCATTAACACTCTTGATCTTCAAGTGGAATTGTACAGATGGGACCCGTAGCTGAGAAAAAAAACCGCGATTATTTTTTTACCAACGTTTTTCGCCTGCCTCACTTTTGTTGGCCTGTTCTCATTTTCAAACACCCATTCACAAGGTTGCTGTTTTTTTTGGGTTTAAAACAATAAATCCACGTTTCGTCTCCTGTGACAATGTCATAAACACCATTAGAATGTCCGTGGTCGTACTTCAGTAGCATCTGTGAGCACCATTCCACGCAAGCCCGCTTCTGCTCCGCTGTCAGTTCATAAGGGATCCAACGACAGCAAAGTTTCCGAACTTTCAATTTTTCGTGTAAAATTTTCTGAATTTGGCTCATACCAATCCCCAATAGTCTTCGAATTGTCTCATAGGTAATCCGCGGGTTTTCTTTAATTAGCCACTAACAGTAGACACATTATTTTCGTTGACGGCAGTTGAACGCCGCCCTTCACGAAATTCGTCATGTAAAGAAACTCGTCCTCTCACAAATTCAGCAAACCATCGCCTCACGGTGCTCAAACAAGGTGCTTCTCTCCCAAAAGCATTTTGAAGACGAGCGGCACAGTCTTGCGAGAGAGAACTTTTAAAATCATTAAAAAAAACATCACTTTAAAATCTTTTCGACTTAATTCCATTTTCGTTGCGTACGTAAAACTTTGATGTGTGATAAAAAACAATTGACAAATCATTTCCCGCCAATTGTTTTTCTTTATTACTAAAAAGGTTGCAACGTTTAAAAAAATATAACATTCGAAATTCAAATAGTTCCGATTAACTAGAAGTGCAAAACTTTTAGTGTGCCCCATGTAGGCTGCAAGTCCTAAGTCATCTTTTAAAATACGCGAAATAAGCATTTTAGTGTTTTGAAGTCGGTTTTATTTTTTTTGAATAAAATTTACTTATTTCATCTATTTTTAGTGATAAATCCTAATCTAACTGCTGAACACCGATTTCATCCCCTATTTTCCTACCCTTATTGATGATTATTATTTTGCAAACTTTTATCATAGCATCTTTGAAGTATAAGCTATTCAATAAAACAAAAATCATCAAAATCGGCTCATATTTGTCGAAGATAGGTAACAAGAACCACAACCAAAATATTATCTGGGTATATATTTGTTGATTTTCTCAAAAAGTTCTAAAAAAGTTTTAAATCATTTTCGATAAAATTTATATGGGACCACCTCTGAAGTATGATCTACCAAACAAAAAAAGAATTATGGGGGGTGAAAGGAACAGGGTGTCAAGTTCCTCATCCCCCATTGAAAAGGGAGGATCCTCCGACCAGACGGGTGTTGTGTCTGGTGGGCTACTGCCCAACGGTTGTTTGTCGAGTTCTTGTATATATGTTTCAATCGCTCCGATAACTTTAATATCGCGATGTAGGATACGTCAGTTTAGTTCGTATGTGGCGAGATAGATGTCGCTACATCACTCCCCTCCGAGACCGGAGGTCGATAGCAGGTTGAGTCGTCCATTGTGATGCTTGCCGGGCCAGTGGAATGTTCCAGTGAGTCGGAACCAGATGCCGCATAGTTCACGGTGAGTCGGAACTGTCTGCGGTGATGCCCCAGTGAGTCGGGGTGATGCTGCAAATGCTCCAGTGAGTCGGAGTGGTGCAGTGCTGCGTAGTGGCTGGCTGCTGCGTCGACCAGGAGAGAAGTGCGTCTCTGCTTGCTGACCGGCCGAAGTGCAGTGTGCTGTGCCAAGGTCGCTGAGAAGGCTGTGGGTGATGACCAGGAATGCGCGTCCGCTGCATGCTGGTGGTCAGGATACCCGAAGTAGCCGTTGATGCTGGCTGGCTGTAGGACTCGCTGCTCGAAAGCTTGAGGAAGTGATGATGACGTCACGATAACGTAGCTTTGGGAAGGCTGCGCTGACGTTCATGCTCGGGGTCACCAGTATGGGGGGTGAAAGGAACAGGGTGTCAAGTTCCTCATCCCCCATTGAAAAGGGAGGATCCTCCGACCAGACGGGTGTTGTGTCTGGTGGGCTACTGCCCGACGGTTGTTGTCGGGTTCTTGTATATATGGTTCAATCGCTCCGATAACTTTAATATCGCGATGTAGGATACGTCAGTTTTATATGTGGCGAGATAGATGTCGCTACATCACTCCCCTCCGAGACCGGAGGTCGATAGCAGGTTGAGTCGTCCATTGTGATGCTTGCCGGGCCAGTGGAATGTTCCAGTGAGTCGGAACCAGATGCCGCATAGTTCACGGTGAGTCGGAACTGTCTGCGGTGATGCCCAAGTGAGTCGGGGTGATGCTGCAAGAGCTCCAGTGAGTCGGAGTGGTGCATTGCTGCGTAGTGGCTGGCTGCTGCGTCGACCAGGAGAGAAGTGCGTCTCTGCTTGCTGACCGGCCGAAGTGCAGTGTGCTGTGCCAAGGTCGCTGAGAAGGCTCTGGGTGATGACCAGGAATGCGCGTCCGCTGCATGCTGGTGGTCAGGATACCCGAAGTAGCCGTGGATGCTGGCTGGCTGTATGACTCGCTGCTCGAAAGCTTGAGAAAGTGATGATGACGTCACGATGACGTAGCTTTGCGAAAGCTGAGCTGACGTTTATGCTCGGGGTCACCAGTTTGGGGGTGGGAGGAACAGGGTGTTGAGTTCCTCATCCACCATTGAAAAGGGAGGATCCTCCGACCAGACGGGTGTTGTGTCTTGTTGTGTATGCGGGTAGTTCTACATTATGATATATTAGCGACCACCGCCTGTACTTATAAATAAACCAGTGTGTCTACAGCAAGCAGAGGTTTTACTCGCATCCCGCGTTCCCTATATAACACTGGCGACTTGTACCCACAAATAAAATAAAAAATGTCGCATTTCGGTATTCTTTCCAGTTTTGACCACACTCTACAGAATTGGGCAACTTATAAAAGCCGTATAGCCCAGTGGTTCATAGCAAACGATATCGGTGCGAAAACAGACGGGGAAGGCGTCAAAAGGCGAGCAATACTGCTGAGCGCACTCACCGACACTACCTATAAGCTCGCGGCTGACCTAGCTTTGCCGAAAAAGCTCGAAGAGGTCACCTACGAAGAGATATTGAAGGTCCTGGATAAACATTTCACGCCAAAACAATCTGGATTTGGCGAGAGGCATAAATTTTATGCAGCGGTTCAGGAGCCGGGGGAGACTCCATCACAGTGGGCGGCGAGACTTCGGGGCCTCACGGCTCAGTGTAACTTCGGCAAAGTGGAGGAAACATTACGAGACCGATTCGTAATGGGGATGTCACCGGGCCCTGAGAAAGAAAAATTGTACGCGCAAGATGTGGATACGCTGGACCTGGCGAAAGCAGTGGAGTTAGCGGAGAGCGTGCGGAGCGCCCGGCTGGGTGCCGCCGCCAGTGCCGCTCCGAGTTCGCTGCTACACCAGGATCAGCTGTACAAAATTCATCCACGGCCGGCCAATTCATCTAATACTCGGGCAGCCAAAGAGAAGTGTAGTGTTTGCGGCTATTCGAATCATAAAGCGTCACAGTGTCGGTTCGCGAACTATAAGTGCAAAAAGTGTAACACAAAGGGCCATCTGCGTAGAATGTGCAAAGTGAACGTAATTACTAATGAGGTGGGCGAGAGCGACGACGACGGTAAGTTGTTCGTAATCCGTGCTCACAAGGGAGAACCTATGACAGAATTTATTTTGTTAAATGGTATAAAATTAAAATTTGAAATCGATAGTGGTTCAGGGGTTACTGTGATGTCGGAAAAAACATTTGTTAGTCATTTTAAGAGGTGCCATTTTCACCGACTAACAAAAGGTTGTGTTCCTACACAGGAGACCGAATAAACTGCATCGGGGTAGCTAGGTTGCCGGCTACGTACTTGGGCCGCACACACACACTCGATGTATACGTAGTGCGAGATGGCGGGCCGCCGCTCCTAGGGCGTGATTTTATATCATTATTTAATCTTCAGTTATCACCATGTAATTACGTTAGCGACACATCCGATTCTGCGTTGAGTAACCAGTTACAGTTACGTTACCCTCACGTATTTTCAGACAAACTAGGCAAGTTTAACAAATATACAGTTAAACTACGTTTAAAGGAGGACGCCAAACCAATATTTTTTAAAGCGCGGCCGGTTGCGTTTGCGCTGCGAGACAAAGTCGGGAAAGAGATAGAACGTTTAGTCGAGCTCGGGGTGCTAAAACAGGTTGATAGTGCCGAGTATGCGTCACCTATTGTCCCGGTACTCAAGCGCAACGGTTCTGTTAGGTTGTGCGCCGATTATTCCGTAACGATCAATAAACAGCTGATCGTAGACCAGTACCCATTGCCTACAATAAATGAATTGTTTTCTAAATTGCACGGGGGTCAGCAGTTTTCAAAATTAGATCTATCTATGGCATATAATCAATTTTTACTTGATGAGGAGTCTCAGAACGTAACTTGTATAAACACGCACCGGGGTATTTTCAAATATACACGATTGGGTTTCGGATTAGCGAGCGCACCGGCTATATTCCAGCGCGCAATGGAAAACGTCCTCTCGGGAATGGACGGTGTTTTATGCCTATTAGACGATGTCTTAATAACTGCTGAAAATAAAAAAACACACTTAGAAAGGTTATACGCTGTATTAGACCGATTACAAAAGGCGGGGTTAACTTTGCAAAGGGAAAAGTGTGAATTCTTTAAAGACGAAATTAGTTACTTGGGATATGTCATAAATCGAAATGGCCTGAAAAAATCATCTGATAAAGTTAAAGCCGTTGTTGATGCACCTGTACCTACGGATGTAAATAAGTTACAGTCATTCTTAGGATTAGTAAACTACTATAGGAACTTTGTACCAGGAGCATCCAGCATACTGAGCCCTCTTTACGACTTATTAAAAAAGGGCACAAAATGGCACTGGTTAGAATCACACGATAAAGCATTCAAAATGATAAAAAACATTTTAGCCTCTGACCAGGTGCTAACACATTTTGACCCTAAAGCACAGTTAATTCTTACCGTAGATGCTTCACCATCAGGACTCGGGGCCATATTGTCCCAAGTAGGGAGCGACGGCTTAGAACGACCAATTTCGTTTGCATCGCGAACACTTAATTCGGCCGAAAAGCGATATTCGCAAATACAAAAAGAGGCAACGGCGATAATTTTCGGAGTTCGTAGATACCATCAATATTTGTATGGCAGATCGCATCCTTTCGTTTTACGTACAGATCATAAACCCCTTGTCTCAATTTTCGGTCCCTATAAAGGAATCCCAGAGGTATCTGCGAATCGGTTACAACGGTATGCTATGTTTTTAAGCGCATATAATTATAGTATCGAATACATACGCAGCGGAGACAACAGCGCGGACTACTTGTCGCGGGCCAGTCTGCCTGAGCCACGGGCGGGAGCGGGCGCGGGCGCGCTCGCGCTCGGCCGGGACGCCGGCGCCGCGGCCGTCGACTGCGCCTCCTATATTAACTTTGTTGTAGAAGGTACTATGCCGGTAACGTTACAGGTTCTTCGCGAGGAAACGGCAAACGATGACATTTTGGCTTTAGTTATAGAATACGTTCTAAACGGCTGGCCCAGTAAAGTTAAAGACGCAAAGTTAGTGCCTTATTATTTGTGCCGGACACAACTAGCATTTGAAAACGGTTGTTTGATGAGAGGCCATAAAGTAGTTATACCTGTGAAACTCCAGGAATCAGTGATTAAAGAGCTACATAGTTCACACTTAGGGATAGTTAAAACTAAAGCAGAAGCGAGGGCCCGATTCTGGTTCCCGGGAGTAGATGCAGCATTGGAAAATATGGTAAGCTCTTGTGATGTGTGTTTACAACTGCGGCCGACGCCGCCGCGAGCCCCTCTCGCGCCATGGAAATATCCATCAAAACCATTTTATAGGCTACATATAGATTTCTTGGGACCAGTTAACGGTCGCACGTTTTTAGTAGTCGTGGATGCACATACAAAATGGTTAGAGGTCTACGACATGGGTAACGTCACAACTTCTTTATCAGTAGTGGAAAAGTTGTATGACTTTATGTCAAGGTTCGGATTACCGCACACCATAGTTAGTGACAATGGCACAGCTTTCACTTCCCAGGAATTTAAAAAATTTTGTTTGCTAAATGGTATTATACACATGACTTCCCCGGCATACCATCCAGCTAGTAACGGCCAAGCCGAAAGCTTTGTTAAAATAGTAAAAAGAGGTTTAAAGTCAAGTTTGTTATCAACAAACAACGTAAAATACGCAAAATTAAAGTTACTCAAGTTTTTGTTTGACTATAGGAATTCCGTGCATTCTGTCACAGGTGTTTCTCCAGCTGAGCTGGTGTACGGACGCAAACTACGATCTCGTCTAGATTTATTTAACCCTTCCCAATCGTCTGCTGCGCCCACCTCATTAGAAAATACCGTGACTCGAAAACAGTGTTTACAGAGTAAAAACTTCGGCGGTAAAAATAAACAATGTTTTGCACCGGGAGAAAAAGTTTTATACAAAAAAAATTGTAGTAATAATAAGTTTATTTGGTGTATGGGAACTGTAATAAGAAGAATAGGCAAGGTTTTGTATTTATTAAAGGACAGCACTTCATCAAATACAACAATAAAAAAACATAAAAATCAAATAATAATGTATAAAGGTAACTCTGTTCCACTATATGTTAGTTTTGATAATATGGACAATGATAATACAGAGGTTACCTCGGCAGCTTTGCTTTCTCCACCGGATGTACAGGACCCACAACCACAGCTCGTTGAGGGGGAAAGGTCGGATGGAGAATTGTTACAAACTAATTCAACTAGTGAGATACAACTACAGGCTGAGCCCGAGAATGATCTCCTCCTTTCTAGAAATCCTACAAGGTTGTTACGGAACATTCCCAGAATTGATTATAAACAATTTCTCTAAATTACTTAGCATTAAGTTTAATTCTTATTATTAATTTGTAAAATAAGGGGAGGAGATGTTGTGTATGCGGGTAGTTCTACATTATGATATATTAGCGACCACCGCCTGTACTTATAAATAAACCAGTGTGTCTACAGCAAGCAGAGGTTTTACTCGCATCCCGCGTTCCCTATATAACATGTCTGGTGGGCTACTGCCCGACGGTTGTTGTCGGGTTCTTCAATCGCTCCGATAACTTTAATATCGCGATGTAGGATACGTCAGTTTAGTTCGTATGTGGCGAGATAGATGTCGCTACAGAATCATTAAAATCGATTCATAATTGGTGGAGTAATCGCGTCACATACATACAAAAAAAAAACAGTCGAATTGAGAACCTCCTCCTTTTTTGAAGTCGGTTGATTAAATATCGATAAAATAAAGGAAATAACGCATACCAAATTTCTGGGAGTAGTCATAGACCAAAATTTAGATTGGAAGTTACACATCGAGACCTTAACTAATCGTATTAATAGTTTTGCTTATGCCCTCAGCAAAATAAGAAAAGTTACTAACCTGCAAACAGCACTCATCATCACATACCACGCGTATGTGGCGTCTGTCTTACGCTACGGCTTAATAATGTGGGGAAACAGTACAGATCGACTTAGAGCATTTGTAGCTCAAAAGAGATGCATCAGAGCTATTTGTGGAATACCACCAGGTGAGTCGTGTAGAGCAGCTTTTGTGAGCTTAAACTTACTCCCATTGCCGGCACTCTATATTTTTGAGACAAGCTGTATGATCCCTGGACATCATCTACTTAAAGAGTAATTGTCAAGACAAATAAACGAGCCCAAACTCGATGGGGTTACAGAGTTCCTTTGGCCACCTTCTGGCTTTATTATCATACCCTAGACATCATTTACTAACAGAGTTCTTGTCAAGAAAATCAAACGAGCCTAAACTCGAGGTGGTTACATTGTTTTATTATAGAGTTCTTTGGCCACCTTTTGGCTTCATCACCTACCCTGAACATCGTCTACTAATAGAGTACTTGTCAAGACAAATCAAACGAGCCCAAACTCGATAGGGTTACTTTGTTGTATAATAGAGTTCCTTTAGCCACCTTCTGACTCCATCATCAGACCCTGGATACCATCTTCGATCAAAATATTTTTTAAGACAAATGAAACGAGCCCAAACTTAATGTTATTGCATTGTTGAGTATTGAGTTGCCGTGACCACCTTCCGGCTCCATCATCAGATCAGCTCAATGGTACCAAAATATTGCATTGTCACCGACTTAACATACGTGTGCCAAATTTCAGGTCAATCGAACACCGGGAAGTAGGTCAAATTTAAGTTGCTAATTTCTAAAATTGTTACATACGAACATTGCAAGCTAAAATTGTAACACAGCGGGATGGTATTTGCTATTTTTGCCAGTTAAGCTAGCTCGTGGGTCCTCAGGCGCTCAAAGACTCCTACAAGAAAACTGTGCAGGGCGCCACTTGCTTTAACTACAAGCAAGAAAGAGTGAAGTTGAATTAATGGAGAGAAAGAAAATACTAAATTGTCTTCTCCTGGTTTATTTTTGAAAAGAAAGGCTACTTACAACCCATTTATGGGTATTCTGCCACAATACAAATAAAAACTATGTAAAAACAAAGTATATTTTAACAGTACAAGAATTGCAAGTAATAAAATAAAATCAAGCTTATAGCTCATATACACTATCTTGAAATAACTAAATTCAACGTAGTGTATGTGATTCCACACTAATGATGAAATATAACAATTACTAAAGAGTAGGTGTCATCAACAACAAATTACAAATATCTAGTATCGCAGCTGCGTTGTGTCCTATACTTAGTTCTAAAGTAAAACAACACTTATCCTAACTTGGCCTATGAATATCACCAATGAGATTAAATAAGAAGGTTTATAAATACCTTAGCATTGATTAAGAACTTATGATAAATTATATGTGTAACATCACTGCGGAGAACCACACATGTCCCTTCCTCGGATCTCGACGATATTAAGTTCCAGTCATCGGAGAACACGAGGGTGTGCCAAGCTGGGCATTAATATAAGCCTGTAAAGCATACACAAGCATGAGTACAGCAGGTTATGAGCCACACGTGCACTGCGGGACAGCACGTGGGAGTAGTATGCGACATGGTCAAAGAAAGTTGCGCACGCGGTTTCGTGCTGGATTGATTGGCGAAGGCATCCATGAGCACAGCAGCAGGAGCCAGACACACGTGCACATGACGCAACAAAGAAAAAGCATGCTTACCCAAAAGCAACTTGAAGTGACAAACCGCATCATCAGGGTGCGACGTTACAAACAAACCTAAAAGAAACAAGCATCTATATAAGATATCATCTTAACAAATGAAATAAACGCAAGAAAACAGGCGAACCAAGCCTCAAAGGTTTCTTACCAAGAGAAGACAAAAATAAATCACATTTTTACTGGATTTTTTTTACAAAATGCCAATCACGGCATTAGGTCGCCATGACGCACCAGGCGCCTCCAGATATTTTAATTTCTTCATTTTATTTAAATGAAAGAAACTGTTTGGGACGCAAGCAATGTGCTCGCATCCAAAAAGAAAGATCCGGTCAAATCTCAATGTCATGTCTGACATAATATCCCCCTCTCTGGTCGCGTTTCGTTTCGCGCAACACTTGAACGCATAAAGCAAAATGATTCATTTTTTTTATTCGTCAACGCAGAACAAAACACCGCTGAAAATCCCCAAAAAGTAATTGAAACTGAAAAACATCAATTACAGCCTTCATATGTTCTTTTAATAAAAATACATTACTTACTTTAGGTGTGCAAGTTATAAGTTAATGCTGAAAAAAGGTAGTTGTGAGAAACGGAACATAACGGATGGCAAAGATATACCGATAGATGGCGTTGTCTAGTAAATGGGAATTCTGCGTTTGGCCAAAAAATAAAAATCCAAAATAAAAAAATTGTTGAAAAGAGAAACATTTCAAACATAATTATTAAAAATCAAAAATATTTGTAACGACGTGTTACAATACATCTCTGCTTAACAAAAAAAGAGAAAAAAAGGCAATATGGTGTCTGAGAGACAAAGTTGTAAAAGTCAGGTGATGATGGTCATAAAGGCCAACAATGGTAGAAGTTTGTGGTAGCTTTGAGGCTTGTTTTACGGGTTGCAATCCGCCCGAGAACATAGGCTTGTTTAACCAGTTGCTCTTACCGCTGGACAAGGATGTGGCTTATTTAAAGAGTTCCTGCAACCGCTCTAAAAAAAAAGAAAGCCCAAAACAAAAAAAAAACAAGATGGACCCGCACAATAGGCAAATGTACCAATCTGTTGTAAGGTAGAGTGTGTTCCGAACATTAGGAACAACATACTCCAGGGCAATAAAAAAAAACAGGGTACCACATCAGGGTTGAAATAAACCGAAGCATTAAAAAAACACTCGATATAAACAAAAGATTCCTCATATAAAATGAGGTCCAAAGAAAAAAAGGTTTTATCAAAAAAGGTCCAGCCATAACGAGCCCTTGAAAAGTCACATTAAAATAATAAATGTTAAGCATTGTTATGTCATGAACATATAAAAGAAGGTATTCAAAACTTCAAAAATGAAAAATTAAAACCTGCAAGTCATAGCCGGGAAGTTATAAATAAACCGAAGCGTTAAAAAAACACTCGATATTAGTAAAAGATTCCTCATATAAAATAAGGTCAAGAAAAAAGTTTTATCAAGAAAGTTCCAGCCACGACGAGCCCTTAAAAAAGTTACATTAAAATAATAAATGTATAGCATCGTCATGTCATGAACATATAAAAGTTATTCAAAACTTTAAAATGAATAGTCAAAACCTGGAGATAATGGCCAGGAAATTAAAAATTAACTGCTGAGTAATTATAGCTTCAAACGGTAAAGTAAGTATAGATAAATATCAATCCATAGTTGTACTGTACTTAATATAAATAGTAAGTTATAGAAAGAAACACTCACTGGTGACACTCACACACTCGAGTCATAATATAACTTAATATGTAGGTAATCATTATAGTATGGTACTATTTTAATACAATTTAAATAGTTTGTATTTAACACTATCATGTATATCATAACAAGTCCTTAGCTTATAAGAAGGTCTCAATAAAGTAAAAATTAAATAAAAATGTATTGTTTAGTTACCTATTGGTGATATTCTTTAAACAGCGCAGTGCTTTTGCTAACTCATCAACAGTATTATCAAAATAGTCAACATCTAGTAAGAGAGTCATGTTAGTAAGCTTAACAAATAAGACTGATAAACAAGTAGAAGACAAAATTAAGAGAAACAGTTCCCATGTATGAGTCTCGTTAGAAAGAGGCCTACCCGTTGAGGCGCCAATTGTAACACAGCGGGATGGTATTTGCTATTTTTGCCAGTTAAGCTAGCTCGTGGGTCCTCAGGCGCTCAAAGAATCTTACAAGAAAACTGTGCAGGGCGCCACTTGCTTTAACTACAAGCAAGAAAGAGTGAAGTTGAATTAATGGAGAGAAAGAAAATACTAAATTGTCTTCTCCTGGTTTATTTTTGAAAAGAAAGGCTACTTACAACCCATTTATGGGTATTCTGCCACAATACAAATAAAAACTATGTAAAAACAAAGTATATTTTAACAGTACAAGAATTGCAAGTAATAAAATAAAATCAAGCTTATAGCTCATATACACTATCTTGAAATAACTAAATTCAACGTAGTGTATGTGATTCCACACTAATGATGAAATATAACAATTACTAAAGAGTAGGTGTCATCAACAACGAATTACAAATATCTAGTATCGCAGCTGCGTTGTGTCCTATACTTAGTTCTAAAGTAAAACAACACTTATCCTAACTTGGCCTATGAATATCACCAATGAGATTAAATAAGAAGGTTTATAAATACCTTAGCATTGATTAAGAACTTATGATAAATTATATGTGTAACATCACTGCGGAGAACCACACATGTCCCTTCCTCGGATCTCGACGATATTAAGTTCCAGTCATCGGAGAACACGAGGGTGTGCCAAGCTGGGCATTAATATAAGCCTGTAAAGCATACACAAGCATGAGTACAGCAGGTTATGGGTCACACGTGCACTGCGGGACAGCACGTGGGAGTAGTATGCGACATGGTCAAAGAAAGTTGCGCACGCGGTTTCGTGCTGGATTGATTGGCGAAGGCATCCATGAGCACAGCAGCAGGAGCCAGACACACGTGCACATGACGCAACAAAGAAAAAGCATGCTTACCCAAAAGCAACTTGAAGTGACAAACCGCATCATCAGGGTGCGACGTTACAAACAAACCTAAAAAAAACAAGCATCTATATAAGATATCATCTTAACAAATGAAATAAACGCAAGAAAACAGGCGAACCAAGCCTCAAAGGTTTCTTACCAAGAGAAGACAAAAATAAATCACATTTTTACTGGATTTTTTTTACAAAATGCCAATCACGGCATTAGGTCGCCATGACGCACCAGGCGCCTCCAGATATTTTAATTTCTTCATTTTATTTAAATGAAAGAAACTATTTGGGACGCAAGCAATGTGCTCGCATCCAAAAAGAAAGATCCGGTCAAATCTCAATGTCATGTCTGACATAATATCCCCCTCTCTGGTCGCGTTTCGTTTCGCGCAACACTTGAACGCATAAAGCAAAATGATTCATTTTTTTTATTCGTCAACGCAGAACAAAACACCGCTGAAAATCCCCAAAAAGTAATTGAAACTGAAAAACATCAATTACAGCCTTCATATGTTCTTTTAATAAAAATACATTACTTACTTTAGGTGTGCAAGTTATAAGTTAATGCTGAAAAAAAGGTAGTTGTGAGAAACGGAACATAACGGATGGCAAAGATATACCGATAGATGGCGTTGTCTAGTAAATGGGAATTCTGCGTTTGGCCAAAAAATAAAAATCCAAAATAAAAAAATTGTTGAAAAGAGAAACATTTCAAACATAATTATTAAAAATCAAAAATATTTGTAACGACGTGTTACAAAATAAAGGTTGCAAAAACACAAAAAAATACAAAAAAAAAAACAAAATGAAGGGGCGGTACAGAGTTCGCCGGGACAGCTAGTTCTACCATAATTGTAAGGATTTAATCATCATGTTGTGTGTCAGGTGCAACAAGTAGAGAACATCTACGAGAGCGTGAACGCGTCCCCGGTGGTGGGCAATGCGGGCGGCTCGTACTGGTGGTGGCGCGTGCCGGCCGCGGGTGCGGGTGCGGGAGCGGGCGCGGGTGCGGGCGCAAGTGCGGGCGCGGGTGCAGGTGCGGGCGCGGGTCGCGGCTGCCGGCACGCGCGCGCGAGCCAGACGCTCGAGTTCAACGAGCGCGCGGCGCGCTCCGCTCCCAACGACTACCAAGGTCAGTGCCTGCTGTGCCTGCTGTGCCTGCTGTGCCCGCTCCCCCGCTTGGGACTCGTCGGCGCAGCTTCATCATGCAGGGTCTACAGGCCCGTGTTGGGAAGTCTCGGGATACTTCTTTTTTAGACTCTCAACAAAATTTATTAGGAAGTCAACAGGTCTTTGACTGTGGTGTGAAGTGGTTTCAGCTTATCGAGGAGTGGTTAGAATCATTTCACATTTTCTGCGCGAAACCTAATATTTCCAGCGCCTAATATACGATCTTAGGGAAAACGTTATAAAAATCTCTCCCTTAATCCTAATTTTACAATGCACAAGCGCGCACTCGATACTAACGATGCGCTTTTATAAAATGAGCTCTTAAGTTTAACTAAATCCAGGTGATAGTGGTTTCGACAAGGTAGAAAGAGTAGTAAAGAGTAAAGGTACTCCGCACCGTTGCTTCCACCGTAAGAGCCTCCTATCAGGCGAAGACAACCCATAGCCGACGGCGAAAACCCGAAAGTAGGGCTAGTCAGACGGCATCAATGGCGAGTGCGATTGCGGCACTTCCCCCTAAACCATGTACGGACAGCTGCACACGCGAACATTGTTACAATCAAACATCCTCGTGTACACTAGGTATCAGACAACGATTGCTCGCCAAGGGCGTCTCCTAGCCGACGAGCAGCAACCGAGAGTCGTGTATCTGAGCCGTAGTATCGTTCCGCAGGCACCATGCCGCGCGCCGGCCGAGCGGGGCGCGCGGGCCCCGAGCCCGAGGCGGAGGCGTGCGCGGGGGCGGGGGTGGGGGCGGGGCTGGGCCCCGCGGAGGGGGCGGGGGCCCGCGCGTGCGCGCACCCGCGCCTGTCGGCCTCGTGCGGCACCATCCACGTGGACCTGCCGCCGTGCCTGCTGCTGGTGCCGCGCTGGCGCCCGCCGCCGCCGCCGCCGCCCCTGCCGCGCCCCGCCCGCGCCCCGCACCCGCGGCCCTCCTGCTCCTACCACCTACTGCCGGAGAGCCATCGCGTGCTGCCGTTCGTATGCCATCAGGTCAGTTACCTTCCTATCCGAATCACTCCAAATGAAATGTTTTTAGTTTCATCAGATTTATTCTTTAGATCTAATACATTTAATTACAGTATATTATGTGCTATTTTGTTCCGTGACTTTTGGCCACCTTTAAGGTAGTGACATAATCCGTTGCTGTTGAAATTTTGGGACTTCTGATCAAAAAAACGTGGCTAGTAGTTTTGACATTCCTCTCTCGATAACCTGACATCTAAAGAACTCTGAAGAGACCAATACCGGTAGAAATCGGAAGGTGCAAATTCAGGGCTGTATGGCGAATGCATTAACACCTCCCAGCACAACCCTCTTAATTTTTGCTGAGTGGCTAAAGATGTGTGTGTTCTAGCGTTATGGTGATGAAAGACGACACCCTTTCTATTGATCTATTCTGGCCGCTTTCTCTTAACTTCATGCTTGAATCTCATCAGTTGTTGGCAGTAGAGATCCGAATTGATGGTTTTACCCATACAAGCCCACCATACAACATCACCTTATTGCGAGTTAACTCGGGTTTTGCCACTGCCTGTGCTGTGAAGCCGACCTTTAAGCCTTTTTCGAACGTTATTGTCGTACGCATTTCACTTTTTATCACCAGTAATCAATGTCAACGGTTTGGTTTTATTACGTATTAATAAAGAATCGCAAATGAGTAGACGGTTCATTAAGTTTCTTTAAGTGAGCTTGTTTGGCACCCAAATATTGAGCATTTTTAGGTACCTACCCAGTTTTTTTTTGCCACTTGCATTGAATTTTCCCTTTTTTGTAATAAAATTCGATACATTTTTAAGTATCCAATTTCTTCATTAGATTCACTCATTTCGACAGAAAGAAAAACAAATGAAAATTTGCTGGAAACAAAAAAAAAAAATTTTTTTTTAATGCTACCTTTCTGGTGTCATCGAAACCAGCCAGATTCAAATAGTCTGTACAGCCAGAGAGATTCTATTACAAATTTGTATATACTACATGCGAAAACACTTTTTCTCGGACCTATTTATAACTGAAGCTTACCTCCGCAGAGCACGAGCCGCGAGTGCTGCTCGGACTCGGAGTCGGAGGGGCGCGACTCGGAGGAGGGCGTGCCCTCGGACTCGGAGTCGGACGCGGCGTCGCGCCCCCCCTCGCCCGCGCCCCCCCTCGCGCCGCGCCCCCCGCTCGCGCCGCGGCCCCCCCTCGCGCCGCGCCCCCCCGCCTCGCCCGAGCCGCCCGAGCTGGAGGACGACGGCGGCTAAGCCCTGTGTATCCCTTTACAAACTTAGTTCGTAATAAAAAATACCCCCCGACTCGAAACCCCGCAGATCCGGACTCGCCGATAAACCACGTGGCACCACTGCAACTAATTAAACTCGAACTCAAATCGTCTATTGCAATTAGGTAATGTTAATTTATATTAAAGGGGTTTACAATACCATAAAATGAACCCTGAAAAGGGCACCGTAATAATTGGTGTCTGTCACGTGGTTTATCTGGACTCATTCATTTTTAATCGCCTGTGCCCTGCAGCGGGCCGTTTATAGGCTACCTTCACTTTACTTTTTTGCATGCCTAACGCAGGATTCCGAATCAGGGGGCTAACTCGTTTAGAGTTCGACGACGAAGGAATATTCCAGTGCGCGAAGTCGGAGTAGTATCAGTGCCGCCGCCAATCAAAATGCGGTAGTAAAAAGTGATTCTTTTGTGAGGCCTCGGCTGAAGACTGCGCCGTTTTATATTATCTGGCGCGTGTTATTTATTAAATTATAATATAAATACTGACTGTGCAATATCTAAAAGAAATGCATCTATATTTAAATATTGATAGAACATGATTGTCACCTTTGATCGCATTATAACGCGTCAGCTCTTTTTTAAGACATGACGTATGCTGTTCGTCGGGCGAAAGCTTTAAAAGCTTATGTAGAAACGAATGTGAGTATATAGCGATGTGATTATAACATGGTTATACATTGATGATATATTAGTCTTATAAAAGGTCTTTGTCGTGTCGGTTTTAACGAAACTTGCGCTCTGCGTATACTGGCTACTAGCGATACATAATGCTAGTTTGTACACAGTTTTCTTTTGGCAGTTTAAATGTATTTATTTTAGTGACAGTACTTTTGTCACAATCATGACCCCAAGATGATTAAAAACTCTGAACCCTGTTGCCATTAGCTAGTATCCGACGAGCCTTAGTGTAAATGAACATTCCTGTAAGCATTTATAGTTCCTTCCTTTCACCTGATCTGCCTGGAGATAAATCTCGCGGTCTACGAGCGAACCACGACATAACGAACAATCTCTGCTACCAGAAGCCAATCAAGAAAGATTGATTTCGTAACAGTGGGATTTTTTGGTCAAATATGTTTTCTCTCTGTTTTAGGAACGAAAAAGGATTAACGAATTTCGTCGTCACTTTAAATATTGTATTAGCCAAATAAGGCACCTCCTGATCACTTTGAGGTTATGAAAGGGAAAATATATTAGATATGATTTGAACCCCTTTCTTAGTAAGATAAAATACCGGAGGGCAAGCAATCGTGATTCACGGCGAAAAATCTTTCAAAACTGTTATGAAACCGGAGGTTAAATGTCGTAGTTCGTACTCGGAACCGTAGCTTGATAAAGACTATTCGTTTAGATTTTTATTTAAAAAAAGAAATGTTAATAAAATTACGAGTGTTAATGCGGGGCGCGGACAGACATCGCGAGGTTTTCGACGTGTTTTATCGTCTACTGCCCAATTACATTAGATCAATCTTAAAAAGAATGGTATCTTTGTAGCATAAAACTGTAATTAAGTTGGACAAGAGTTTTGGTCACGTGTCTCTCTCTCTGTCTCTCTCACTGTGAACTAATGAGAATGCGAATCGACGAGCTTCACGAACACATCATTATCACCTCTCGATGTCTGGGTGCGACTTCATATATCGGTATTGTTACGCGAGTGCACGTTAATTCTGCTATCAAAATAAACCTCGGTGAGACCGAGCCATTGCAGAACCAATGCGAGTAGAACCACAAAAGACTGACCCATAAACCGGAACGAGTAGCTTCAACATACGTATAAGAATTAAAAGCACTCGCGTGATAATTGTCCTTTCTATTTTTATTATATTTTGAATATTGTGATTATAGTACCTATCTCTGTATAATATTTTTCTATTGTTATCTTTTAAGTAGTCTAGTGGAATTAGAACAATAATTCTCCCTGTCTAGTATTACGAGTCAAATGTAGCCAAATGAATAAATAGTTACGAGAATAATTCCTATTCGATTGTTTTATTTGTGAGAGCGAGGAAGAATGGCCGTGGCGAACGCGGCGGCCTCGCGCGGTGCGCGTGCCGCCAAAAGACTGCTACTCGTTGCCGAACCAACGGTGAACATGTAGCGATTCATAATTAGGTATTTGTGACATCTGACAATATACTGTGTAAAGAAATTAAGCGTGCTACCACACTGAATAAAACGAACTTTTATTTTGCAATTTTAATTAGGTTGCATTTGGTAAGGTGTGTCTCGTAAAGTACAGCCGAGGCAGAGGAGCTACCCTGAAGTTCGGAATCATCACAGAGTTGGTCTCGTCCGCATCACTTATTCTAATGTCCAGTCAACAACAAGAATTACACTGACCTAGACTCACCTGAAGCCCGATTCCCGTAATTTACCCGGTCAGAAACATTAACATCAAAAACTGCATTCTCGTAAACTCAAAGAATGCAGAATTTATAGTTTGTAATGCAACTGAAAATGAAACAAAGCAAAAAGTGTTTTTTTTGTCACATTTTCGGTCGCATTACGAACTTTTTGTCGAGTCCACGTCATTGAGTTTACCAAAATACCGTTTTTGATAGTAATGTTACTAGGACCGGATCGAAACTGGATTGTGACTACTGTTAAATTACAGGAATTGGTAATTGGTCCTGTGCGCAGTTTATTCTATTGAACTGGCTTTATCGTGTCAACATCTGCGGATATTATCTTAATGTGCTCAAATGTATAAGAAACTTGTTCACTTGATGATAGTATTCAAGCGTGTGGAGATAAATCCTCTTAATTGTAGTCGTAGCTAATATTCCGCGCAAACACCTTGCGGGCTTGCACAACATCGAGTTGTCTAAATCTCGAAAGCATGGCGATGGATCTTATCGGCACTATTTTGATATATTTCAGCGTGGGCCGAAGTTTATAGTGACATGAACAAATTGCATTCATTACATAGCATTTAACACTCTCTACCCATAACTCACCCTACAGCAATTTACTAATGAATGTTACATCTCACTCATCCAAATAACTGTCCTAATTATGGTGAGTTGGTTAAAACGCGCGCTCTCATAGCCCGTAACAAATAGACGCCTAACTGTCAGTAAAGAATGCACATTATTTTGTAAATTATAACTCTTTGATTAGGGTGAGTTCATGACAGCGTTTCATTATGGGGAATGTAAATTAGCTAATCAGTATGTAAGTGTGTATCAGTGCCGCGGGTGGCGTGCGGCGCCGGGGACGCCAGGCGCGAGTGGCCGAGTGGTGCGGCGGCGGCGAGCGGCGACCGAGAGCGGCAGTCGAGGCGCGACCGCCGTAGCGAGCGCACGCCCGCACCGACCCGCACCGACCCGCACCGACCCGCGCCGCGAGTGCAGTGAGCGCGAGCCCGCGGCAGTGAAGTGCACCCGCAGTGTGCCGGGTCCCAGGGTCCAGCTCCAGGATCCGTGCGCCGGCGCACGTTCGAGTCGCCGGAGTGCAACTATACGTGTTGCGATTTTGTTCCGGCTCGTCTTCGCCGCTCCGATTGCCGCCGGCGCAGATCTATGATATTAGATCCACCATAAATATTATTTGCCTTGTACGTGTCCGTTTCTTTAGCGATTAAATTTGTTTACCGTACGACTGCCCTCAAAAATCTTAAATATTGCCGCGAAATCTATAGAAATGTGTGTAACTAAATAATACCGATATTATATTTCGATAGCAACAAAATTATTATGACACACACAGCTACTTACAGCGACGATGCTGCCTGTGTATGAATGACGGTATCACGCGACGAGTGTCGGTCTCGGCAGCGTCGCCGTCACCAAGGTCGAGTGCACCCGCTTACCTACATCTTCAGTTAGCAGATAGCTGCGTTTTTGTCGGCGACCGCGGTAATTGCTAACCCGTTAGTATTATGCGGTAAACATCGCCAACTAGCTACAATTTTATTCAATAAAAAAGTTTCGTGGTAACTACAACTAATAATTATGGTATCTATGATCTGCAACATTGCGATATTATTAAACAATTTAATTCGTGCGTGATGGATTTTTAGAAAGGATAATAATGTTACACGATATTTATAGAACACCTATTATAATATAATTTATTATTATTAATCAGAATGCCATGTCTTGAAACTAATAATAGGAGGAAATATTCATAAGTTTCTCCTGTACCGTAAAAAGTTAATTGCACAGCATAATTAACTTGCTTTAGTGTTATAACCGTGCTACCTGATGCTTAATTGACGTCAGAGCTCGTGATAAGTGAATGAATACCTTATACCGAAACAACTAATGTAAACTAAGTAATTTGTTATATGCTACACCTATTTAAGCAATTTGTGCAAATAACAAGCCATCTAAATAGATTTGGGCAACTCCGTTTTCCACTCGATGTATTTTTTTCAATGTTTGCGATATCTTTGTTGTATCACTCCTTGTCGTTTGACGACCTCCGAGCCGAGAGGCGAGCATACCGGACTTGGTGTCGCTATCTCTGAGGTCCCGGGTTCAATTCTATATTGTCTCGGGTCTGGGTGTTGTGGTACCGTCGTTGTTTCTGATTTCTGTAACACAAGTGCATTGGCTTTGGAGCAGCAGAGCAATGTATATGATGTTGTCCAATATTTATATATTTATTATTATACCTCAGGTACAAATGCTCGTGCTCATCATACAAACACTTGCCTCTGGCGGGATTCGAACCCGCGACCGCTGCCTCGCGCGCGATTCATAGACCAAAACGTTAGCGCCAAATTAGTTGGCTTAAAGGTGCATCAGATGGTCGTTGCAGGTAGATACGTAGCAGCACACTGAGGAGTTTTTTTTTTCAAATTTTCTCGTCAGGTTCTACATCTCATTTGTTACTTTCTTCATCAAGTTAATTTATAAAGATCTGGAACTCTGGATATTCTTATGTATGAGTTAATATTCAAAAAACCTTTACATTCCTACGATAATGAATTAATCGTATGGTAAAATATTTGTACACTGCACAAAAATAAAAGAAAAATAGCATTCCAATTCATAAAAGCAGTTCAGTTTTTAAAGCAGTTTTGGACCATTTCGATGTATGGCTGCTAATTAAGAAAAATTTTAAACTGTTTGTGTTTTTTTTTAGTTGTCAGGGTTATAAAGTAAAATATTTTAATTTTAAAGGTTTATTTTTCGGATTATGGATTGTGTTTAATATGGTACATTGAGTGTTTCCAAGTTTTCCTGCGAATGGATACAGGGCTTATATATTAGTTCCCCCCAAAACAGCACACGCGTAAACGGAGGGCCAAAGATAACCCGAGGTGTTGTCGCCGCAGGTGCGTGACGCTGGCGAGGGTAGCGGTGGCGGCGCGATGTTGAGCGGCGGGGCAGCGCGCGCGCACCATGAGGAAGTTCATGCGCACGCGCGGCCGCTCGCCGCCGCCGCACGCCGCGCTCGACGCGCACCCCGCGCACCCCGCGCACCCCACGCACCCCACGTACCACACGCACCACACGCACCCTACGCACCCTACGTACGAACCCAGAGCGCAAACGCATCTCAACGGACACGCCAACGGACAACACGCCAACGGACAACACGCCAACGGACAACACGCCAACGGACACGCCAGTAAGTATTCATGCACCTAAACACTCATTATTATGATGAAGATTAACACGCGAATATATAGTTGCGCAAATCTCATGGACTTTTTTTCACATTTTCAGTTTTTGACTTGATTTGGGAGTTAGATCAAATAAAATAAAATAAAACTTTAAGCTGGGTTTTACTATGGGAGCTTGTGGTGTAATATATTAATACACTTTTATCTCAGTGTAAATACTTTTATCAAAAGATTGTATCACAAGATGTAATATAATATAAATTACATATAGACCCTCGTGCTCCAGTTTATATGTGGTAGATATCTCTTACGTCAAAATCAGTAGTGATTCGAATCTACTTAGACTCGGCCTATTCCACCGTAAATACATACATCTATTTTAAAACAAGTCGAGGACCTTGCCTTTTCTGCATTGCATTTAGGAACGGCATTTTGAAGACGAGTGGCACAGTCTTGCGGAGAGAGAACTTTTAAAAAAAATCATCGCTCTAAAATCTTTTTGACTTAATTCCATTTTCGTTGCGTACGTGGAACTTTGATGTGTGATAAAAAACAATTGACAAATCATTTCCCGCCAATTGTTTTTTATTACTAAGGAGGTTGCAACGTTTAAAAAAATATAACATTCGAAATTAAAATAGTTCCGATTAGCTAGAAGTGCAAAACTTTAAGTGTGCCCCATGTAATCGATCCGCTAATCCTACACTTCCATTAAACACTGCTTAGAGCACCCTGGAAAACCAGTCCAGCTTCTTTCGAAGGGTTCACAGGGTGACATTTGTAACTGGTAGGATCCAAATTTGTAGGGATTAAACATTAAGAGATCGGTACATAAAAGTTCATAAAAATACTTCGATATCCCAATAGTTGCATCGTCCAATAAACTCTGTGAATCGACTCTAGGCGCGTAAGGTCTCGCTGCCGATGCCTGTGATCGTATCTTATTTGACTGCTTTAATACGACGACCTAATCAAGGCTCTTTGGCTTTATTGTTTAGTTGCGTTAAATATTAGACTGATTAGCATGCTTGTTAAGGATATAGGCGAAGACCAACGATGATCACTTACTAAGCAATGGCTCGTCGGGCAGTTGGCCTATACCTTGAAACGAAATTAAAATAAACATTTTACCTCGATATTCATCTTTACGGCATGTGTATGACTAGGTTATACATGTTTAATAACTACGTAACATTTAATAGAAATTCGTTTAAAAAAAAAAAACAATATCATTGACTTTGAAGAAAATAAAATTATTGTTTTTTATTACAAATCAAATTTTCTGTTTCCATATTTCATTTTAAAGAATAACAATTATAACAAATCGTATTTCTTAATCCTCATATTGTTTTTTTGATAAAAAGAAAGCAACCATGTATACAAGCAAACAAGCTAGCATGCAAGCAAGCAATCATGTATGCAAGCTAAAAGAGCAAGCAAGGATGCATGGATGCAAGCAAGCACACATGCATTAGGATTTCCTCGTCTCCGGCGCCGTGTAAAGTGCAGCCTTTCCCCCCTCGCGCAACAAATCTGCTGCTGCTCTTGCTAAGTCTCCGCGCCTCCGACTTCTAAATTACACTCTAGTATTAGGCAGACAGACAGTACCACAGCAAAGTGACCGCGGCGAGTTGGGGCAAACATAATTAGGGAACAACCGAATGTGTGTGGATTATGGAAAGTAGTATAAAGGTATATCTATCCTAGTATTTTAGACATGAATTCGTACTATTTAAGCTCATGATTTTTATAGCAGTGCTTGCTTGACACAGAAATAAAATAGTACTCGTGTCTCGCTCAATGTGGATGTTTGGTATTGCGTACGCATCACCGAATGCACAACTAAACCAGCCGCGGACACCGGCATGTCTCACGAGCATGCGGCGCGCACTCCTCTGCACTCATACTCACAACTCCTTTGAACGTCAAGTTTGCTTTGAGCTTCACATTTATACGAGGATCCGTATTTAGAATTTACTGTTTATTCTACTGCGCTATATTATCGTTAAATTTTATTTTATTAGCCTCTCTCGTAACGGTTTTGTCCTACAAAAGTAATTTAAAACCTTAATAGACAATACAATCAATAAAAATACTAACCACAACTGTTTATGTTGCTTACATAAAAAATGTAACGGTGCATAATCTTGTTTGATCCGCTACCAAAGAATACACAATAATAATACTCCGCTACTTCCACTTAAAAATATTTTTTGCGCAGTACGCTGTGCACAGCGGCGGAATTAGACGTAGGTAGTAGGTACTGTCGAAATTCAAAAGCCTATTAACACACATTAGACGGCGATAAAGCTGGCCGGTAATCTCCTGCCATTCTCTGTTCCCACGGTCCGCGGAGGCTTTGTTAATTTGAGCGATATGGAGCACGCCGGCGCTCGCGCAGTGAAAGTGCCCGAATGTGCGCGCGCGCCGCAGAGCGCCCGCATCGTTCAACGAATTCACCCGCTCGATACACCAATCTTAGGGCGTTTTTAGTGTCATGCGGATTTGTCTACGCACGCGGGATTGGTTGGCTTGCGTATCACCTGCAATTCTATTTCTCTAGTAAAAGTGTTTATTGGTATGCGTAAAATACGCACGCAGGGTACGCCCTGTGCGCGAGACGAACCCCGCACGCGGGGCCTCTGCTGAGCAACCCTGAGAACGACAGTGTAAATTTTACTATTGCGCGAAATGTACGCACGCGTGTATATGAAATTTCTAATGAACACTTCTGTACTGAATAGCTATCTGCAAGAAACCGAAATTAAGATTTGCGACCCGCAGCCTGTGATTTCACGCTTGCGGGCAATACCCGCATAAATACTAAAAATGTCTGCTGCAGTTGATACGCATGCTGATTGCTGGCTAATCCCGCGGAGTGGACAAATTCGCACGACACTAAAAACGCTTTTAGGGTGCGTTTTTACCAGTGCCGCACCAACCCAACGGAGGAGGAACGCACGCACAGTCATCGCTTCGATAATATTTTCTCTTGAAAAAAATTTAAGTTTTTTTTTTTAACCTGAAATAAAAAAGTTTAAATTGTTTAAGCTGTTTCATTGTAACTGATTATTAAATATTTGCAACAATATTTTTTTGGATGTTTGTGGGTATAAAATACAAAACATTGATGAAACAACGCTGGGTTACAAGAGTAGTCGCACGGGTAGCGAAAGGTCGTGAGATCGAATCCCACAAGAGGTAGTTGTAATTTTTTTTCATTGAAAATATTATCATTAGCGCGACCGCCGAGCGATGGTATAAAAAATGAAGTAACTAAAACTATAAGCTTTACTTCTTTACTCATTTTGTGCTTTGTCGATTGTGCATAGTACCCGCTTCAAGTACTAAGATCTGTTCTGTGCCGGCGCCACCAAGAACCAAGGGCAGCCACTAAACAGGTTGAATTGTTTTGTGTGCTGCTCTCCCTGCTGACTCTACAATTGAACACAATGCTACGTATTTATAGTCCGGCACAGCCTGCTATCTGTTGGAGAGCCCCCTGAAGGGGCGCGGGCCGAACGCACGTCGGTAAATCACGATTTCGTGTCTTAATTTATTGCGTCTGAGCGCAGCCGCACTGCGCAGCGGGTAAAACTGAAAGTCCAATATTATGATCGATTACAATGGAACTCTATTATTTTCAATTGATCTCCAATCTTATTGTATGGAGAGAGAGCCTCTGCCATTAGATAATCGGAATGGAAATAATACGGTAAATATCACAATTCTTTCAAACAACTGTTGGAAGTTCCGTAGGTACATTTACTCTGATTGCATTTCTTACGAGAACATAAAATATCTTTAACTGCTCCTAAATGTAATTAGTGTCTAAGCAAGTATGACCGAACACACATCCTACACTACATTACATACAAGCAGGAAGACCTCACTTGAAAAGAGGCATGGTCAAAATCTTATTAGGTCTAATTAGATTAATTTACATATTATTTAATTACACTGTTCACTCACAGTACTTTACACCACAATAACTAACACACGCGTAAAATAAGAAAACTTCCGTAGGCTGATAAAACTTTATTAACATTGAAAGAAATGAGCTACATACAAATGAAAAATCGAAAACATACCGCGAGTCAACTTTGGACAGCGCCATCTATGAAGGCGCCTTGATACTACGCCTACTAGGCACGGCGAATGCAAAGAGTTCGGTACACTTAATAAATTATATTGTATTTCATCAAACAATTGAACATTGCCGCCAGCCAAGGACGAATTAGTCCTTTAAAGTAGGAAGCAAACATAATTTTGTGATAGCACGTTTCAAGATAGTTTTACCACACTTTACTGTCACTACACGGACTAAACCATCATTACCAGGGTGAATTTCTATCACTCTACCTAATAACCACTTAGAAGGAGGCAGGCACTCATTTTTAACGATAACTAAATCATTAACTTTAAGTGAATGTTGAGGAGAAGACCATTTGTATCTATTTTGAAGGGTGACTAAATATTCCTGAGTCCACCTTTTCCAAAATGACTGCAAAATGTGTTCGATAAGTTGCCAACGATTAAGCCTGTTAATCGGGATATCAATTACATCTTCGTGAGGTACTACTAAGGGTGGTCTTAACATTAAAAAGTGACCAGGGGTCAAAGCAGTGTCATCATCTACTGAATCACTTAAAGCAGAAATGGGACGAGAATTGAGACAGCATTCTATCTGAGCCAACAGTGTGCTATATTCCTCAAAGGTGAGTTTGGTGTCTCCTATCACACGGTGTATGTGGTGTTTCGTAGACCGCACCCCAGCCTCCCATAAACCTCCGAAGTGGGCAGATCCTGGTGGATTGAAGTGCCATTCAGTGCCACCAGACGCTAGAAGCTCTCTTAACTCAACTGGAAGGGAAGCTTTGGATTTGTTTAACATTCTAACAAGCTCAAAATTTGCACCAATAAAATTAGTGCCGCAATCAGAGTACAAATGTGCGCAGTGGCCTCGGCGAGATGTAAACCTTTTAAAGGCGGCAATAAAGGCGTTTGTTGAGAGTTCCGAGACAAGCTCTAAATGTATAGCCTTTGTAACTGTGCAAATAAATATGGCAATATAAGCTTTCACAGAAGTGGCGTTTCTAAGCTTGGAGGATTTCAAATAGCAGGGACCGGCAAAATCTACCCCACTACTAGAAAATGGTTTAGAGATAGTCACCCTGGCTGCGGGCAAGTTTCCCATCAGTTGGGTAGCAAACCTTGGAGAATATCTTATGCATGCAACACATTTTCTAACATGAAACTTAACTAAAGATTTAACATTTGTTATCCAATAGTTAGCACGAATAACATTTAACATGAGCAAGGGTCCTCCATGCAAAGTCCTTTTGTGAGTTTGATCAACGATTAATTTCGCTAATTGAGACTTGCCTGAAATGATAAATGGATTTTTTGCATCACGAGGTATAGGAGCATTCTTTAACCTACCGCCAACCCTTAACAGCATATTCTCGTCAAGAAAAGGTTGTAAGAAATAAAGAGGACTTTTTCTGGAGACACCCTGTCCATGTTGCAAAGTATTAATTTCGTCATAAAAATAACAATTTTGCGAAATTTTCATACAGCAATTCATACCAAGTTTTAGTTCAATAGATGTTAAATATTGCGGAAATTCATCTTTCATGCTAATGTTTTGACAATTTAACTTATTCTCAATTTTACTTTTACAAATTTTAGCAAATCGTAAACAGTATGCAATAACTCTTATCAGTTTCATCAAATTAGAATAATTTTGCATTAAAAATTCATTGTGTAGGTCAATATTTACGGTATGTGTAGACACTTTAAATTCTAAATCAGTTTCATGCAATTCATTAGTAACCACAATTTCATTAGTAGAATGTAACCAATGAGGTCCATTCCACCATAGCTCTTGTTCGGTAAATTGTGCAGGAGAGATCCCTCTCGAAGCACAATCTGCTGGGTTGTCTTTTGAGTTAACGTGATGCCATTGACTAGGTAGAGTAACATTTAAAATTTCTGCAACCCGATTACCCACAAATGTTTTCCATGAATTAGGATGTTTTTGTAACCACGCTAGAACTATGGTAGAATCAGTCCAACCATACACATTTTCATCAGGCACATTTAAACAATTCTTGACTCTGTCCATTAATTTAGCTGTCAGCACAGCGCCACACAACTCCAAACGAGGAATCGAGACTTGTTTAATTGGTGCAACCTTGGTTTTGGCTGCCAATATTTTAACCAGAACTCCAGAACTATCGATTATGCGAACATAAACAACTCCAGCATAAGCCGCGTTGGATGCGTCACTAAAGCCATGAATCTCAACCCTCATATTGGTTTCTGTCATTCCAATCCAACGCGGTAAATGCATAGTTATCATGTGGTTTACCTGATCTTTAAATAATGACCATTCTGTCTGAAAATTAACTGGCAGTTCATCGTCCCAGCCAATACCAAGAAGCCAAAGTTTTTGTAGAAATATCTTAGCAACAATAACCACCGGAGACAACCAACCTAAAGGGTCATAAATTTTCGCTATGTCAGAAAGTACAACACGTTTAGTCAGTTTATTAGGTGAACTTTGGGAAAATTTAATATTCAATTCAAAAACGTCTCCCATTGGATTCCATTTAACTCCTAAAGCCTTAACTGAATTTTCCATTATGATATCAAATGACTCCTGTGGTAGGCTGTCGTCCTTTGGTAAACTATTCAACACATCAACTGAATTTGAACCCCATTTGTGTAACATAAAACCTCCCTGTTCTAACAAACAGATTAATTCTTTACATAGCTTAATAGCGTCACTTGCAGAATCACATCCCGACAGCAGATCGTCCATATAAAAATCACTATCTAGAACACTCGCGGCGTTAGGATATTTAATGCGTTCGTCGTTAGCCAATTGCTTTAACACCTTAATAGCCAGATACGGAGCACAAGACGTGCCATACGTAACTGTACGTAACCGATATTCACTTATTGGATCGGCAGGGCTCTTTCTCCAGACGATTCTCTGATAATCCTGGTCTTCTGGTCTCACGAGTATTTGTCTGTACATACGCTGAATGTCGGCTACTAAGCATACTTTATGTCTACGCCAGCGTAGAAAAATGTCACGAATGTCATGCTGAAGAGATGGACCAATCAATAACTTCTCATTCAATGATGTACCTGTACTTGTTTCCACAGAACCATCAAAAACGACCCGGAGCTTTGTAGTTGTGCTTTCTTCTCGAACGACTCCGTGGTGTGGAAGATAGCAAACATCAGACTTATTTAAATCTGCTATGGGAACCATCTCCATGTGTTGTAGATCTTCGTACTCATCCATAAAACCTCTATAACGTTGCTGAAATCCGTTATCTCGCTGGAACCGGCGTTCCATGTGTAACAAACGTTTGACCGCAAGGCTCCTAGATTCTCCAAGCGGTGTTCCATTATCGGTAGAAAATGGTAGAGCAACAATATAGCGCCCAGAGTCAGTGCGAGAATGTGTTTCCTCAAATATCTTCTCGCACTGTGTTTCACTTGCAGTCTGTATACGATTTTTTGCGTGTAGCTCCTCTGATTCCCAGAATCGCTGTAATAAATCATCTGTCTGAAGTTGGCTGTGCATAACAAAAACCTCATTTATTTTAGTGTAGGATCCCTCAACTTTGCCTGAAATGAGCCAACCCAGATGCGAATTCTGTGCTAAAACTGAGCCATATCTTTTGATACCATCCATCAATATTTTTGCGTAGACCTCTGCTCCTAATAGAAGGTCTATCCCACTAGGTCGACAAAATGTGGGATCAGCTAATAGCAATTTGCTAATCTCAGAGGCGCAGGTGACGTGTACCTCCTTTCTAGGTAAAATCGAAGCGAGGGTTTTCAAAACATGAGCTTTTACATCAAGAACTGGCTTATCATCATGTAAACTATATAAATTAAACCCTACGGCTTCCTTAGACACAGTGCTAAGCGTCGAATCAACTCCTGTAACTCTGCTGTATATACGTTCCCTGTGTAGTCCTAAACGTTGAGCAGCCGATGTTGTGATAAACGACGCCTGTGACCCTTGATCGATTAGTGCTCTCAGGGTATGTCTTTTACCGTCTTTGCCTTGAATCCGTACCATTGCCGTAGCCAGTAAGACCTGTGTTCCGGTAATATCAGCTTTGTATACTGCCAACTGGGATGTGTCATCATCTCCAACCTCTTCTTCATCTTCTCCAACTTGGGTAGCATGCGATTGTTGCGATTCTGTAGTATTCAGGTGCAAGAGTGAGTGGTGACGTCGTTTGCAAATCTTACAAGATGTACTCTGTCGACAAAATCGAACACTGTGTTTCGGTATAAGGCAGTTGAAACACAGCTGTTTTTCCTTTGCAACATCACGTCGTTCTTCTGGACTCAATTTAGTAAACTCCTTGCAACTGTGTATGTAATGATCTTTGCTACAGAGAGTACATACTGGTTCAGTACTGGCCTTGAAAACTTTTATTTGTGGAGTACGATTCGTAGTTTCCTTTAAGGAAGTAATTTGTAACGACTCAAGTGTTCTAAATCGCATATCCATGAAATCCAGTAGCTGTTTAGTAGTCGGGAGATCACGTGATCCTCCCAACGTTTGCTCCCATAGTCGATGACTTTCACTGTCGAATTTAGCGACAATGATGTGTGTAACAAGAGGGTCCCAGTTTGTAGTCGATACGCCCACATTATTTAGTGCGTTCAGCGATTCATTAGTCGTGTCTAATAATGCGCGTATCCCCTTGGCAGACTCTGACGGAAGTTTCTTCTGACCAATTAATCGTGTGATGTATGCATGTACTATGAGTCTCTTATTATCATATCTAGCTTCTAGAACTTCTAAGGCCTTAGCATAATTTGCCTCAGTCAAAGGAAATTGTCTTAGCAATAACTCAGCTTCACCCTTGAGATTGCTTTTCAAATAATGATATTTCTGAATATTGCTTAGTTCTGAGTTCTCGTGAATCAAAGACTTAAACAAATCATAAAAACTCGTCCACTCGTTGTAATTTCCTGAGAAAGACGGTATTTCTATTGCAGGCAACTTTGTTCTCAAACTGTGTATAGCTTGGGCTGTTACTGCTACATGTTCACAGTTATTTGTTAAAGATTCTAATTTAGGAGCCAATTCTTCTAAATGTTCCTTCATAAGTGTTTTTAATTCTAAATAATCATCTTCGCAGTTGTAGTAAAAATCTTCTTTAAAATATTGTAAATCTTTCCTTTCCTCTGTTGTAACTAACTCCATTATTTCTGAATGGTTCCTTTTAAATGAAATGAAGTTTGACTCTAATAACTCTAATCTTGTTTCTATGTACGGTTTGGTAACTCTGGTTTTTGATTTCTTGTAATTACTTAAAAGTCTACTTATTTGTTCAGATAAATGACCCTGTGCACGTAATAACTCTTGAATACCCATTTTGTTAATGTTGAATAACTTTTGCAAACAATCCCAACTAGATTTGACACTGTTAAAGTTCACAAATTAAAATTGTAAGTTCCAGTTATGATATAGAAAAAATGTTCGAAATCACAACAAAATTGCACTAAGTCCTTTTCCCATACAAACTTCACAAAAAAAATCTAAGTGTCAAAATTTCTTGAAATCACGCTAAGTCTTTTTCCATATAATATTTTCTCAAACTATTCTAAGTCCTAAAACACTGAAATTGCACTGAGTCTAATCTTCATACAATTTTATCCTGTCGAAATGGCAAAGTCTTTTTACTTACAGTTTATGAACATCAAACCATTGAATCCGTAAAACACTTCAATCCAATATGGCACTGCGATCCGATCTCACTTCACTTCAATCCGGCTCGTTAAGGTCCAAATGTTCACTCACAGTACTTTACACCACAATAACTAACACACGCGTAAAATAAGAAAACTTCCGTAGGCTGATAAAACTTTATTAACATTGAAAGAAATGAGCTACATACAAATGAAAAATCGAAAACATACCGCGAGTCAACTTTGGACAGCGCCATCTATGAAGGCGCCTTGATACTACGCCTACTAGGCACGGCGAATGCAAAGAGTTCGGTACACTTAATAAATTATATTGTATTTCATCAAACAATTGAACATACACAAAAAGCTAAAAATAACATTTTACACAAACATACCTATCAGTTATTTTTGGAGTCGGTGCCAGCCGTCGAGTGTTTTTGAATGTTTCTGCTTCGACTCCAAAAATAACTGATAGGTTTATTATTCATAATCTGATGTCTTTATCTTAGTAAGACAACATCCGTCGGCGCTGGCGGCTGCAACGAATAAATCAATACACGTAACACACGCTAGTGGAAGCAGTGGACGGTGAATGAACAAATAATATCTACATTATAAATTGCCGATATTATCTCATCATTTTTTCAATCGGGTAGATCGAGTTGATTGATTGGAACATTTTGTTGGTAGTTGGCTTGTATTATTGAATTATGTAACTTAGAGCAGCTAATTCGCCGCTGTCTCCAATTAAGTAAGTAGTTCAGAACATCTTCAATACTCGTACTTTTAACATGTTATACGAGTAAGTTGTGACGCGTACGCGTGCTGCATAGTGGCGTGCTGTGATTAAAAGTAGGTACTAACCTAAAGTTAAGTGTTATCGAGGTGCTGGCGCCTTTGTACCCATTCCAAATGATAATGTTTACCGTAGAAGTATGTATGTGCGGCGTGCGTTATGGTTTTGTACTTTCATACAGCTCGCACTTGTGCGCGCGCGCATTCCGTCGCGTCGCGCGTCCCGTTGCTGCGCGCTGCCCTACTACTACCTGCGCCTGCGCGCTGGCTGCCTCGCTAGTACCTTGCTGACGTCGTATCTTATGCTCGCGCGACAATTGCCTGTCTTCCCACCTGTTTGGTTCTGCTCATTGAATCTCGTTTTATGCACAGTTATTCCAGATGACGACGCGCTCCGACTTCTAGAACTGCGTTTATCGTGCGAACTATCGAGCGTGCGGCCTCCGGCGCTTAATTAAAGGCGGCTATTGTAGCGGCCGCTGAGCGCCTAATTAGCGACAGCCGTGCGTGGGCCGCGCGGGCGGCTGTGGCGCGGAAGCCGCGGCAATTTGTTCGGGCAGCACCCGCGCACGCTTCGATGCAATTCTTAGACACGACACGATGCGCTCAACCTGCACGCTCTACAGGACCAAAAAAATACAAAGATAATCTAAGTATTATTTACTTAAAATAATCGTTAATTATTGGACAGTCTTTCTTTCTTATTTTCGAACAATAATATAAATTTTAGAAACCAATAAAATCATCTTTTTTCTGCAAATAAGCCTGAAATACACTCTGCACCCCATCAAATTTTGAAGTTTTATATTCAATCTCTTAACACTTGTTTCCTCCATCGTTTACTTGTTTATTCACTTGGTTTTCCGGTATTCATTTGATTTAATCTGATTGACCTTCTAGATTGACCCTTGCACATACGGCGTTCGGAAAAATTAAACTTTCGTTATGTTGATGGCTTTCGATGGTCCCGACTATAAAATAAGTTATTAGGCGTCAATCAAATGGGATTCAATAAAATGTAATTCAAGCAAACTACGTCAAAAGCCAAACAACAACAATCAACGTGAGAACTTTGCACACAATATTACCACCAGAACTGTATCTACCCTAATAAAGTGGAATTCTAGATCTCAGCTGTTAAACATGCTACTGTAAATATTCGTACTAGTTGGAAAATAGCGTGGTGGAGTACCTGCCAACTTAGAGACCGTGGCGCAAGAACAACTGTTCAGCTTAAAACAAATAGTGTAACAGCTAAAACAATTTTCACGTTAACCGCAAAAGGATGTCAAGAACATGTCTGCGCGCGGGTCACGGGCTCACGGCTGTGCGCCAGGGGTGACAACTTTATATGCTGTCTCATAAAAACATTATAAATCTTTTACAAAAAAAAAGTTTAAAAAAGATACCTTACAGTAACTTAAATTAGGTCTTCTCGCAACGTAACTGCCACATAAAAAGAAGTCTCAAAAAAAAAGTGTCTGTTAATATGTTCCGATTTCTAGTCACGCTAACTTGACTTGCCTGAGTTGACAGCCCTGCTGCGACGAGAGCGGGCGCGCGTCTCTTCTTGTCACATCGTTCTAGTTAGATTGAACTGGCGTGGAGTCGAGGAAACCTTAACCGGTGACATCTTCAAGTGCGTGCCGGTCGGATATTATGTTCCGACTTCTAACCACTAACAATTACTCTACCCAGCCCCCCTAGCATGGCCACCAAACACGATATGGTATAGATTCATCGACATCAACTGTATGTTTTTTTTAAATATGATAGGTAGTTAAAGCCGCCATCGCGCCATGTTGAATTTTTTATCGAAACATGTGGCGTCACCGGCACGGCAATTCAACATGGCAGGTATATCTATCATATTTTTACAGTTGGTGTCGATATATTGCTAAATCATATCGTGTTTTAGTAGTCATGTTAGGGGGTCATGCGTGCATAGTAAGGGGGGCGGTCATCAATAAATAAATATTTTCGAGTGTGTAAAGAAATAGGTATTGTCGAATTTCTTTAGTCGCATAATACTTATCCATTATCTATTTTAAAATGTAATTTACGCCGTAGGTACGTAGGTAGGTATCTCGATTCCGATTTCCAAATATAAAAGTTGGATAAGTAATTTAGTTTCAGACATGTAGGCTCACATGTGTAGCTGTAAAAGCTGCGCGGGCGCGGATGTCACAACGACCTTGTTTTATCATATAATACGTTTAAGTACGCATTCAATACAACTATTGTAAAATGTCGACCTCGGAACACATACGAACCTAAATTACATATTTATTTTGTCAATACGTTTTCAATATGCCTGTCGATATTATTAGAAGTATGAAACATATTTACATTAATAAACCATTGACTGCATTTTATTGTATTAAGAAATCCAAGTCAACGAAATTTTAGCTCTACCTACTCAAACAGCAGTACCTATCAAATTACTTGAACTGTGTTGTATTCATAGTAACTAAACAAATTGATATAATTGAAACAGTTGATTTATCAAAACAAAACTAGATCTAGGTACCGGTATTAATTTCAGCATAAGGTTAGAATGATAAATTGTTTATGTGCAATTATTTATTGTGCATGCGATAACCGTCGTCGCAGACGAGGCGGCGCGCGAACTGGCATCGGACCTACAGCCGCTAAACAATGAGCTGGTGCATTGTCCGGGGTTGCTGGCGATTGCGAGTCACGGCGAGAAACAGCGCGAGCATTCGTCGCGCCGCGCTGCGCCTCAGAGCCATCAGTCTCCCACTGCGCTTACACTTTATTTACACTAAAAAAAATCGTCATGGAATAGTTCCCATAAAGTTATAATTAAGCATTAAGCATCTTTCAAGAATCTGTCACTAATTTTGTTCTTGTTCGCAGACGGCGTCAACGGCAGCGCGCGCCGCGATGACCACCACTCCACGCTCTCCAGGTAAATTGACACAGACTTTATCCAGATATCTACTAAGTGATACTAACTAGGCATACAAAGATGAAAATCATTGTTAAAATTTTCTCTACGCATAGTAAATGTTGAAAAACTTGTACATAAACAATAGGGCCTTCAAAGTTATAATAATTCACTATACTATAGAAATAATTAAATATAGTGAAGATAACACCAATAGTTCCCATCATGACAGATTGCACACCCTCAACAACGCCTCATTTTGCTGAATCATGGGCCAATAAGATGAGAGTGCACCTTGGAAAGGTCAACGTTACGGAAGGCCCGTCACGGACACGGTAGATCGATCACTCGTCTAATTAGCGATCGTCACCGGCGACCGCGCCGCGCGGCCCGCAGGCCGCAGCCCGCACTCCGCAGAGGCGCGGCTGCGGCGAGCGGCGCGCAGTTTTTGCGGCGACAGCGATGGAGCCCACCCGACTGCGTGCGGGCTGGTATTAATACATTCCGGTGTAATGGACTCGCGGAGCGATGACCCGCCAGCGCCTGCAGCCCCCCGCACATATGAATCCGCTCCTACGATGTTATCTGTTGTTAGCGACACTGTTTTAGATGGATATTGACTTTGCAGCGAATGTGTAGATGAGTGTCTCCACCGTGGGAAAGTTTTAATAGTTTCAGTACGGCATTATACCAAACATAGCTACGACATATTACTAACAGCACACGTAGATCATTGTCAGCGATTATGATGCCTCAATTAAATCTAGCTGATTTAGAAATACTACAATGCAGTCATAATACAATGATACTTATGTTTATTAACTATGTGTGGTTTCTGAATAAATTATTTTATTCTTATTCTTATAAGACCAATCTATTAAAAATGCACTCAGCACCTAGCTAAGCTAAAAGTCTTTAAATGTGTGTTTTTTAAAGAACAATCCGATTAAGTATTCTAGTATTATTAAATTAAATAACATTAACGCTCTACATTTAAATGAACACTTAGCTCCTTAATCCCTACAAAACGCCGACCAAATGGTCGAGGCTATCGGGTGTTGGTCACCAACCAATCAATAACAGCAGCTGGTTGACTAGTGGTTGAACAGCGTATATTGATTTTCGCTGGCGTATTTTTTGGGTACAGTTCAAGATTTTTGCCTAGTGTTGTGAACTAGCATTTGCTTGTGCTAATAATCGTACGAATTGTTAGCAAAGTAACTTAATTTTCTTATATATTTAGTTAGTATTCTAGCAAAATAACTCTAAGGGCCTCTTACACCACTCGCTGATAAGTTCCAGATAACCTATCTGGCACTTTTTTGACAGCTAATTGTATGGGTTATCTGTCAAAACAAGTGCCAGATAGGTTATCTGGAACTTATCAGCGAGTGGTGTGAAAGGCCCTTAAGATCGTATTAATGAATGTGATGTGTCGTGCAGGTACTGGAGCGGGTCGGAGGGGTCGCGGGGCGCGGAGGGAGGCGCGCCGTGGGAGGACCCCGAGTTCCCGGCCTCCTGGCGCGCGCTCGGCGACAAGCGCAAGGCGCACGCCGTGCAGTGGCTGCGCCCCCATGTCAGTACCTCACTCACTCACTACCGTACACACACATACTCGTATGTGGAACTCTAGCATCTATCGCAATCACTTTCAATAACATTGCTTGTTTCACTGAGAGAGAGAGCTGCATGTACACCACTTTTGACCGCTGGATGGTGTATCGATCTCAAAGGAAAGCGGTCGCGATAGATATTGGAATCAGACAGTAGATCTTGTACTGTAACATTGTTTACATGGTTGTTTACTTTGATTGTTTCATCGTCTGTAACTCGCCTCACACAGCTTCACCCTATACAGTGATCTCCAGTATGAGGACATCGTGAAACATATCTAAAGAAACATTCCGCACTGCGACTAGCACACGTCTCATAACGTTAAAATTCCCAGTATTGCAGAAAGCTAGTGGCACACTTTCTCAGCACCTCGTTTACGGCTTAAGAGAGCACTCCGGGACCGTCGCCGAACTAGAGAACACGAGATTTTGATAATTAAATAGAGAGTTCGAGTCATTCTTGTCATACAGATGCTTTTAATAAAACACTTACTCGGAGCGTTTCTCACACTATTTGGAGAATACAATACAAAATGAAAGCCTTGTGATAGTCCATATAATGGTACATTGCAAAAACGTATAGCTGTCTTAAATATTTATTGGACGATAATACATAGAGGCAGATTGTATTTGTCAATTTCTCGGCAGTTGCGTAACCGCGCGACAATAATGGCGGCTCGTCCTCGCGCGCGCTAAACACCTGTGCAAATTGATGCGCGGACGCTTCCTGGTCCCCGCAGCCTGTTAGCGCGAGGCAAATTGTTCCTACTCACGAGCCCGACGCATCTCCGTGCTATAAAATAATTTATTCATTCGGGAGTTGCGTGCGCGGTGTGCAGCATTGTACCGCTCGGTGGCTTGGGCGCTGATATAGCCGGCGCGCTCGGCGACATATCTGTCTAGCTCACAGTGTACAGTACACCTGCCTGAGTGCCTGCCCTTATGTACATATATTATATTCAGGTCGACTGCGGCGATTAGATAATAATCAACCTTAGTCGCAAGTGCACGCTGCCCCACGTGCGCAGACGCCGTGCGTTAGTTTTATTTTTGTGTGGTATGCAATAAAGACTATCTATCTATCTCTGTACAGTCTGTCTTTTATTATCTAAAATTTATAAAACCTGTCTAGACACTTAACTTATAGGTAGACAGCGAATAAGCTTGGCCTAACTAACAATTAGCTAACCACCAACATGTTAAAATTATTTGTTTTGTGAATTTTTACTCTCTTTAAAATATACATTTTAATAATGTTTAGCTTCGAGTGTCATTACTCGTTGAAGAGGCTTGCTTATTACTTGTAGAGTCGTCGAACGGTGCCGTTTGCTCAATGGCGCTCTGAGATTTGAGCGCAGGCACTATCGAGTGTTATCGAGCGGTCTTTGTGTGTGGTGTGATGAATGGGCGCGACACTCGGCCGGCATTATTTATCAATCAATCAGGAGGGCGGTTAGCGGCGATGAGTCGGCGCGCGCGCAACGGGACCGCCTTCCGCGACCTCTCCTCCCCCTCCCCCCAGCGCACCCCGGCCTCGCCTCGAGTCCCTGGCACTAGCGCTTACTTAGCATTGACTATAGAATAAGTTATAATTTGCACGTCAGCAATGATAAAATCGCGTTTGAATAAAGCCAAGATAAGCAGTAACATTTTATTGCATTATATATCAAATATGGCCTAATAAGACACGCTGAATCTCATTTATAAGTTTATAACACATTAAGATTCTTTCGCTAACTTCGAAATAATACTTTTTAACGATTTTAAACTACTTATGTGGTAACATGGTTGTGGTAATGGCAACTATGTTGTACGAGACTAACAAACACAACGAATTTTCTTTAAATCGCTTGCTGATCTATGATGACGAGTCTTGCACACACGACGTGTTAAGATTTATTACCGTCTACATAATTTGAACACTTCGCTCGTCGCGCGAACCGTTATAAATACCGTTTAGCTTTTATATGAATTTGTTGTAAGTTTATCAGGAAGCGGTCCACAATGGTGCCCGCGTCGTGCGGCGTGCGGCTTGGGGCGTGTGGCTTGATTCGAGTGGCTTGGGGCGTGTGGCTTATGGCGCGCGTGGGGTGTGGGAGCGCCGTGCGTGCGCCGCGCGGGGGTCAAGGCCGGCGGTGACGATACGGTCACCGCACGAAAACGAGCCAACCTAAAACTAAAGAATATAATATATCACTCTGATTTGTCCTAATTTTTAATTGGGTCGGAGCGATCGACCGCATACCTAGATATCACATACATTGCAGATATCCCAGTATGAAGGCTGTTATACACCGCGCTGGCGATCAGTACGGGATCCTATTTGAGCAACGAACGTCCGACTAAAATGATAATGATAGTGAATCATCAACGGTTATGTAAGCGTTAATTAATGAACACAATGGCGCTTTGTGGTCATCACCATAAATAGAAGAATAGAGAATAAAATGCCAGTGCGTTTGCGCCAAACAAAATAAATGAAATCAATGAAAATGTAATCCATTCTCTTCACTCCATTTAACGTACCCCGAATCATCTTATTACTGTTATAATCTACGGCGAATGTGGCTCTACGAATCTCGATCGCTCATTTCTTCCGGTCTAATTGTGCGCCGGCGCACGCCCGCAGGCCCGCGGGCCGCCGCGTGACGGGGAGATGTAATGTATGTAATATCACACTTTAGAATTTCGTCAAACTGCAACAGCAGATAAAATCACCGGTTTATTGAATAATAAATTAATAACCCAATAAACGGTCACTTATATGGACTCTGTCTGAAATAAATTGATTTTATTTTATTTTATTTTATTTTTTTTATTTATTTATTTCATTTTGTACCGAGTGCGTGCGCGCTGCTCGTAAACATGTATGTCGCTATACGCACTACTTCATCCGTCTCTTTATAACCTGTCATTATTTTTTATAGATTTGCACAAACTTTATTGAAACTCCTTTAACATAATAATTTACGAGCAAGTACTGGCATGTACGAGAGAGTTAAGTGTAGGTATTATATTATAGAAACCGTAATATGAAACTTAGTACAATAGCTGTTCCGCGTTCTACAAATAAATCATCAATATATTAAAATGTAAAAATAAAAAGTAAATTGATCGCGGAAGTGAGGCGACGGCGCGAGGGTAAAAAAGACATCAACGCGCGCCGCGTGCCGCCTCGTGCGCGCGCGCCGCTTGCTGTAAGCGAGGGGCGACACTACCGCGCCTGACGCCTCTTCGCCTCATTGTGTCGTCATCGTCGACAGTGTTGCATGCTAGTGCATTCAATAACCACATGCGTTATGTAACACTCCATTCAGCATAATGCCTGCCGCGGAACTTATCTTGTCCTCCAGTGGAATTAGCGACGGTCCCTAATGTCATAACACGGTCACTACTGTCGTCGGTCGATGTTTCTTGTCGTATTAACGTTTCATCGACCGCTACGTTGTATTTCATGTTAATTTCAGGAAGTGAGAACCAGTTCAGCAATACGCAATTTATGCGTAGTATTCGACTTTCGATTTATGGGCGGAGTAGAAAATGATTAACTAATTTAACGTTTGATAAGTGAACGCAGCGCACCGCCATCGCGCCAGGCGTGCTGGATTTATGGCCATTGCGTTGATTAGCGTAGCGCGGCTGTCTCGTCCGAGAACCTGCGTGTGCGCGCCCCGACGCGGGCACACGTTACTACACAAATGTTCTTCGTGATACTGAGCAAAAACATTTTATGGAACATTCTCAGATTCTTGCAGTAATTTAAATTTTTGATAAGAATAGGACTGTGTATACAATAAACAGGGGTGTTTTAAGGTCTGCTATTGGCCAATACTAATTTGGAGGCCTATGTCATTTTAAGGTAGGTCTTTTTTGGACTTTCGGTAAAACATTATCGGAATATCTTATTATTTTCTCCTTTTTATTGAAATTGTTTACTTGCTAAGCGAAAATTATGAAAAATAAAAAGGCCGGAATGTACGAGGGCGCGGTGAGTAGTGCCGGGCTGACATCAGGCGTAGTGACTTGTGACGTAGCGTCACAGGCATTATCGACGCAGGTGGCACGCTCGCGGCGCGTCCCCTCAGGCCCGCACACTCGCATCGCAAGTGTTCCACAAGCCGGCGTCCCCGCGGGCGGGGGCAGGTGTGCGGCCGCTCGGCTATCGCGGCGCAGCATCAACAATTTGTTACTAGCGCGTGCCACGCGGGCTGTCGCATTTACCCGCCTGCCTACCTGCTGTTTGACGTGCGCTATTGCATTGGTTCACTACCAATAATCTTATGCTTAATGCAAATAAAACAAAATGTATTAAATTCACCATGCCGAACGTAAAACTGGTCCCAACACATATAACTGTAAAAGATGAACTGCTAGATACATCTAGTTCCACTACCTTTTTAGGAATCACTTTAGATTCCCGTTTGCAATGGGGTGCTCATATTGAGACTCTATCGGGAAGACTTAGTTCAGCTGCTTATGCCGTGAGAAAGATAAGACAATTGACTGATGTTGGAACGGCAAGATTGGTGTACTTTAGCTATTTTCACAGTATAATGTCATATGGAATATTATTATGGGGCTCAGCAGCAGATATTGAATCTATTTTTGTGCTACAAAAGAGAGCTGTACGGGCAATTTACGACCTCAGACCCCGAGACTCGTTGAAGGAACTGTTCAAGGAAATTAATATACTAACAGTGGCTTCTCAATTCATTTATGAAAATATCATGTATATTCGCAAAAACCTGCATCTATTTCCTAAAAAGAGTGACATGCATAATATTAATACCCGGAATAAAGACAAACTTGCCGTTCCAAATTTCAGACTGCATAAAGTGGGTAATTCGTTTATGGGAAAATGTATTCGCTTTTTTAACAAATTACCACAGTCCATTGCTGAACTGCCTATGTATGAATTTAAATCGCATGTCAAGATGATTTTAATGAAAAAAGGTTATTACACTGTAAATGACTATTTAAATGATAAAAATGTATGGAATTAAATACTGCCGTGCTCGCACAGGTTCATTTTATCTTGTAATGTAAACACACTATTTAAAAAGAGGCTGACAATAGTGACCGAGTTTCTTGCGCTGCTTCTTCTCGGCACTAGCCCACAATATTGTCCCGAAGCAGTGGTAGGGTAAAAAAATATATTGGGACGTGTAAAAGAGCTTAATTTAGGCCTATTTACAGAAATAAATTGGTTTTATTGGTTTTACTCGGAATGCTTGCTTTAGTCATCTGTGTGATGTAATCATTATGGTCTCTATAAAAAAAAAAAAAATTCTTGAATGGGCTAGTTTCCTAAAAAAAACTAATTAGTCCGTCAGTTGGATTAACAGAAAATATTGGACACGTATTTTTTCTTTTTTCAATCAAAGAAAAAAATATGAAGATATAGCCCGTTAAAGTTCCGCGGAACGTCACGCCTTGCGACACTTCTTAGCAAATCGTGACGTCACGTGCTCACTTTGATGCGCTTTATCTTCGGCATAAAGTATTCGTTTGTTTAATTGACAAAAGACAAAATATGGGTCCAACATTGTTTGATAGTCCATCTGACGGACTAAATAGAATAATCTTTTTTTGACCCAGGAAACTAGCCTATTGTTGCTTGATGCATTGAAAACCCGATATGCCCAACGCTTAGGTAACAATTGGGGAGTCGCGCGGCGCTGTGTCGGCCGCTCCTGCGCGCGCGCCGCGAATACTAATCACGGGACACTTCGCAAAACTGCGCTTGGCAATCAACGCTCACTTTGCTGCCAATACTCTTTGCTATTCAATTCGAATCCATCATATTATTGTGTATTCTGATGGCCGTTGATATTATTAAGTGGACGATACCTACAGCTATTTTAGTACCTACATGAACATTTAAGCGTCGACGTGAGCTTTTAGCGCGCGTGCGTCCGGTTTTCTAAGTTACTCTGCGCCTTTACTCGGATATTAAAATTTTACACCCGCATTAACTTTCTCTGCGGTTTAAATTGATGGCTGACATCGAGTCTTGATGTGATACGGTAATAACACTTGATAATATCGCATTTACATGTGCTATCGAGTCGGGTAACGTCTCGCGAGGTGAAACCTTTTTAGCTTAAATCCTGGCGGTCGGTCGTGCTCGAAAGTGCGCAAATTTCAAAAACGGAGCGCGTGACGAGCCACAAGTGTGCCGCGACCCGCACGACACCGCGCGACGTCACGCGACTTGCGGAAAAACTAACACGATGTCAGTAATGCACTTCCCCTAATTGATGTTTATATTCATGTTATAATAGGTAATCGATCACGAATGCAGGTTTTGTCATTTGTATTGTCGTAATAAGCTTTCTACCTGACACATGCAAACAATTTGACGACCCCGGATAGGCGGGCGTGTGCGTTGCGAATGCACGCGCTTTCTGTTCAAACATTTAAACAAGGAGAGAGCGCATCCTGTTAGGAGCAATACTCGACATAAAGCTCGAGCGGCCTCACTGACATGCGCAGACTAAAGCGATTGGCGCACTCATAACGTCAGTCTGCAAGCGGACCGCATATGTCGGATTCACGCAGGAGTCCTACTAAAACGAGCACTGCACGTAACAATTTAATATGTACTTGTACTACTATGTAAACGCTCTCGTCTGCGCCGATGCAAATATTATTCATATCAGTAGATACCTTACCATATCTGAGATTCAATAATTCATTAATGAAATTCTAGAATGGATTTTAGTAAATAGAATGCAAATTCGAGTATGCTCAGTAGTTTAGGTATTCGCATTGTATTCAAATAGCATGTTTAGCGTTTATAATATTCAGTACTTACTAGTTTTGTTCACTACAATATAACAAATAAGAGAAAACTATTTTAAATGTTATTTATTTTTTCATTTACATATTGAAGATAATAATAAATAATATTTTACTCCTTATTTTTTAAGTGTAAGTTTAAACTACTACGAGTTTATTTATTTATTGATTTATTGCAATAATGTACATTATCAATACAATTGAATACAGTACAAAACCCTGTTAGGGTGCAGCAAATATAATTTTTATTTTTAAACAATGTCGCGGTCTGTTATGCGCAGGAAATGTGCGCGCGGCCAACGTTCCTGAACGAGGCGGCGGCGACGTCGCCGGGGGCGGGGGGGGCGGCGGGGGCGGGGGCGGGGGGCGACGCCGGCTCCGACGCCGCCGACGCCGGCGACGACCTGCTCGAGCCCGACAACGAGCTCGCCGCCAGGTCAGACCGCCGTCCACTCGACGCCCGCTCGATGCGCTCCAATCACATCACAAAACTTATATTTGTTCATAACGATTCAAATAGATTTTTGTTACTAGTTAGGGTAAATGGTCACTTGAGCGTTATTAACTCGTAATAACAATGACCACCGTAGCCGAGAGGCGAGTACGCCGCACTCGACGTTTGCCATCTCGGAGGTCCCGGATTCGATTCATGTTAACGCTTAACAAAGACGAAACAAAATATACGCCCTCCTACGACTCCTCCACCCGACCTGCAGATTATGAATTTTCAACAACAGCTTACTTGCATTGGCTCATTACATAATGCAAACGTCTACAATAACACATTTGGGTGTCTTACTCGTATTAGACTTGTCATCTCAAATTTAGGGCACATGTAGAAGCACTTATTTCTAGAGTTCGAAAGCTGATTTTTGTGTTCAAAAATCTAAGGCATATTGTAAGCGGCTCTTTGGTAGAAACAGTATAAATAAATGAATATAATATAATATACAGTGTGTAACGAAAAGGTGAAATAAAACTTTAAGGGGTTATTCTACGGCTAAATTACATTAACTTTTTCTATGGAACCAACATCGAAATCGCAAAAAAAAAAACACTTTCCCATACTAAAACGCGACCAGCTGGCATCAGTTTGTATGGAAACGTCAATTTTTTTTACCAAAGTACCTACGTAACTTACATCAGTCGTAGGCTGGATATATCCCTCATTTAATCATTTGCATTCTGAGGTGTGACGAGCACCGAGCACCGAGCCCGAGCATCAGTACACGAGTCGTGGATGTTAGGTACATACCTATATAGACCGTATACTCGTTGTGTATCATATAAAGTTCCCGTCCCGCGCAGATGGAGCGTGAGCGTGGGCGCGGCGGGCGACGCGCACGTGTGCTGCGCGGCGGCGGCGCTGGCGCTCACGCCGCGCCTGCTGGCGCGCGTCGCGCCGCCGCAATCCTTCCGCAGGCGCTACACCGGCGTCTTCAGGTGACCTCTCCTTTTATTTTTCTTAACATTGTTTATTACAGATCACGAATCGTTCCTTCTTAAAAGATTTCTCAAGTTAAGGTTATTTATATTGCACATTCATAGTGCCGCAGCAGAGTGAATTTTTACACAATACGTTACATTGGTTCTTTAGATTACGGGCTCTTTTCCTTACTACTTGTTTTTTGTTAATCATCCAAGTGTAAAATTTGTAAAAAACATTGTTTCGTATGCAATTTCTGTTCAAAGTTTACTTACGGATCCTGGTATTCGATAATTTTTACCCAAAGATGTTTTTAAGATACTGTGATACAGTATCAATGGTGAGACAAAATTTTTGACAGTAGGTATTCAGAATATTGGGCATATATCTATAATCACTGCTGGCGTAGGCTACGAAATATTCTGTCGGCGTGACGCGTCGGGCAGGGTCCCGCCCTCGCCGCAGCCCATTACCGTACCCCGTATCACCGTATCTGCCGCATTAGCTGATTGTACCCAACGCACACACTGACATTACCAGTCTAGGCAAACATGTTTGTAGACTTAAACTAATTGTTTAAATAAAAAGGTATTACTTTTGTATTACTTACCTACTATATTTTTTATGTAAGTATTCATACTCACCTAACATTTATAAAACTTTTTGTTGTATTATAATAACAATTTAAATCAGTGTATAAAATCAACGAACTGTTAGAATGTACATTTTGTGTTAAATAGTTAATTACAATAACAGTTATTATTTTCGTATTTATCTTATTTTTTTACCGTCCATTTGCAAATGCGTACGAGAAATACACATGCCGTTAGATCGAAAGCGAAATGTCGTACTTATGCAAATAGATCATACTCTGCACAATGTCGAGCGCACGATGTACCACGCATCGCGGCTCGCGGGCGCTGGTAACTTCATTTCGTCAGAACAATAGGAAAATTAAGGTCAGCCGGCCTCGCACGACTCGCTACAACGACGACTTATGTGTTTTCTCCATATTGCGTTCGGCGTATTTATGCTATGGCGGAATATATTGCTCGTGTGATGCCGCGGAAGACACTCTGCGACGTGAGTGTCGTGTTAGCGGCAGTGTTTGTAAGCTGTTCTAGCGCCGTCCATGTCAACAATTCAATGAGCCGTAAGACAGTATCCATTAACTCCATAGTACTTATATCAGTTTGTAAATGTTTTGTTGAGAATTATTATTTTCTTTGTGAAAGTTTAGAATATTTCAGCGTTTTTGATTTTGTTACATAATTGATTCCGGGATATTTATTTCGTTTTTTTTATAGCTTGTAAAAATTAAGATTACGTGTGGTGTGTCAAAATATTTTTTTCCGTGACACATTGAATACGAATCGACGCGAGCCGCTACGCAACAATGATTCATGAATAGTTTCGTGTTGTTCCCCAGGTTCAACTTCTGGGTGTTCGGGTCGTGGCGCGAGGTGGCGGTGGACGACCGGCTGCCGACGCGCGGCGGCCGCCCGCTCTTCAGCCGCGGCGGCCTGCGCGATGACTTCACCTTGCCGCTCCTCGAAAAAGCTTACGCCAAGTGAGTAGTACTATTTTGTCTTATCGCTTCGTTTTTCAGTTTCGATGAGCATGGGCTGTCTGACAAAAGCGTGATTGAAAATTGATTATTTTATTAGGACAACCCACAAGACAAACATAAATGTCACAATATTTTCGATTGTGTTTGTGTTATGCTGGAGTTGCACTCTTAAAACACGTGTTTGATGCTTGGGAGAGTAATCAAGATGCTTTAGGTATCATTTATGATATTTCTAAAGAAAGATTTATTTGCAATATATACGATTGCGTAGATCATTAAATGTTACTAAATTAGATTTAATAAACTAATATCTCACAAGTAGAACGCAAAAAGTATGTAATTATGGAGCTGAATCTTCAGGATCGCCTCTAACTATGTGTGTACCGCAGGGATCGACATAAGGACCGCTGCTGTTTCTTATATATAAATGACCTTCCTTACGTTACAAAAGACCTTCGTGAGATGATGGTTTTTGCGTATCGTTAATATTCAAAATCAAAAGGGGTACAAAAATCATTTGTCAATGTCAATAATAGTCTCTCGCAAGTATTGCATTGGTTTACTACAAAAATTTGTTAGTTCAATGCAAACAAAACAAAAAGCATAAAATTTACAATGCCTAATGTAAGGCAGGTCTCTCTCAACGCATATTATTGTAAAAGATGAAGAACTAGATACGATTAATTCAACTACTTTCTTAGGAATAACGTTAGATTCCCGTCTACTGCTGAGTCTGGTGCTCATTTTGAGGCTCAGTCAGGGAGACTTAGTTCAGATACCAAATCAGTGGTTCAGCTGTTTATGCAGGTATTAAATCATCTTTGTATTACAAAAGAGAGCTGTTCGGGTTATTTACAACCCTAGACCCCGAGACTATAGGAGCTATTTTAAAAATTAACATCCTCACAGTTGCTTCTCAATACATTTATGATGAAAATATAAATATTGGGCGTGTAAAAGACCCGTTCATCGCCTATTTGCAAAAGTAAATGATTGTGATTTTCGGTTGCGATAGGAAGGAGACATGTTCTGCCGCCATATGGGCCAAAAATGTTATTATTGACGTTCATTAGTGGCAGTTTCCTGTCCTAAATCGAACAAATGATTTTTGACTTCGACTTTGACTCTAATATTCGATCGCGATACGAGAGTATCGTATGACATGCCGTCGGGTGCGTGGTCGCAGGCTGTACGGGTCGTACGCGGCGCTGCGGTCGGGCAGCCCGGCTCGCGCGCTGCAGGACCTGTCCGGCGGCATCGTGCAGAGCTTCAGCCTGCGCCGCCAGCCGCGCGCGCTCACCTTCCGCGTGCTCAACTCGGCCGTGCCGCGCTCCACGCTGCTGGTGGCCTCCGCCGCGCCCGCCCCCGCCCCCGCCGGCGGCCTGCTGCCGGGCCAGGCCTACTGCGTCACGGGGCTGGCGCGGGTGCGCGAGCCGGGCCCGCACGAGGAGGGCGAGGGCGCGGGGGGGGCGGGGGGCGCGGGGGCGCTGGTGCGCGTGCGCGCGGTGTCGGGGCGCGGCGCGTGGGCGGGCGCGTGGGCGCCGCGCAGTGCCGAGTGGCGCGCGCTGCCGCCGCGCGACCGCGACGTGCTACTGGAGCGCGCGCAGGCGCCCGGGGACTTCTGGTGAGCCCGCTGCCCGCTGCCCGCTGCCCGCTGCCGGCTGCCCCGGCGGTCGGCCGCGTCGGGTGACCGCTCCGTGGGGTATGCCGGCTCGTGGAACCAGGATACCTCACGCTAGCCCGCAGTACTGACCCGAAGTAGGGTAGAATAAGAATACTCATTAATTCAGTATATAGGCCCTCTTCCGGGCACTTATACACGTCCCAAAATATAGCTTTACCCTACCACCGCTTCGGGACTACATATCGGCTGGTGATGAGAGCCTATTTATTTCTATTTGCAGAAACGAATCGGGTTTATAGATCTTTGTGTCGCTGGACATTACCTTGCCAATATTTGCACTCGTTTCTTGTTGCTAAGTTTAGAAATAGCTACTCTATTTAACAATCATTACGTTGACCAAATAAAGATTAATGACACATTTTCAGAACAGGATAATACATCTAACATTCCAAATTACATTAACTCAGTATTTTTAGCTCCGGTTACACCATATGATGTACTCAAGGTAATAAAAAATTTGAAAAATACTAATAGTGTTGGCATTGATGGAATATCAACTGTAGCTGTGAAATACGTAGGCGAAATTATTGCGTTACCATTAAGTCATATAATAAATTTAATTTTTAATTTAGGAATATATCCAGAAAGACTCAAATCAGTTATTGTCTCACCATTATACAAAAAAGGTGACAAAATGGATATAAAAAACTACCGACCAGTAGCGATACTGTCAGTGTTTTCAAAAATAATAGAAAAAATAATTTACCATATTTTGTACAAATTTCTAGAAAATAATAAAATATTGGTAAGAGAACAAAAGGGTTTTCGCAAGGGCATGACTATTAACTCTGCAATTTATGACCTGGTACAACGAGTCACATTAAACTTAGATAAAACTAAGCCGACATGTGCTGTCTTTATGGATATGTCAAAGGCGTTTGATCATGTTCATCATAATACACTGTTGAATAAGCTATATCGTTATGGTATTAGGGGAAATGCATTGAGCCTTATAAAGTCGTACCTAGATAATAGAATTCAATTCACTGAGTTAACTCGTATTTCCCACTCTAATAGCAAAAAATACAGATCTGAAGGCAGAGTCATAAAGTTTGGAGTCCCTCAAGGCAGTGTATTGGGGCCTTTACTGTTCTTAGTGTACATTAACGATATGCCTATGTCTACTAAGCACCCTATGGTTCTTTTTGCTGATGATAGTACAGTAATTATTGAATCCAATCAACCAAATCAATATGAAAATGAGATCAATATGACCATAAAAAACGTAATTACATGGATGGAAAAAAACAATTTGAATATTAACTTAGACAAAACAAAAATAATGCAATTTACACAAAGAATACCAATGTTTAGTTTAAACATAAGTTTTAATTCTATTGCGCTAGAGCATGTACACTTGATTAAGTTTCTTGGTATTCTCATAGATAGTAATATGTCATGGGAATCACATTCGATAGAAGTGTGTAAAAAACTTTATAGGTTCTCTTTTGCACTGAATAAAATTGCAAAAATAGCTGATCGTAATACTGTTCTGACAGCATATCATGGATTTGTCATGTCAACCCTACGATATGGAGTAATTTTTTGGGGAAATTCATCTTACAGAGACATACTCTTCAGAGCACAAAAGAGATGCGTCGGGCTATCTGTGGACTAAAACCGTCAGACAGTTGTAAACCAATATTTAAAAAATATAAACTGTTAACTTTCCCCTGTTTGTATATTTTGGAGACTTGTCTTTTTGTCAAACATAATCCGGACAAATTTAAAAGAGCAAAGCTAATAATGGCTCATCGTCTTCGGCCTAGAAAACCCATGGTGGAAAAAAATATATGTAAAACTGCCCTTATGAGAAAGAGTTTATTAACTATGGCATCAAAATTGTACAACAAGCTTCCAGAATGCATGCAGGAGCTTGAAGACAAAATGTTCAAAAAAACATTAATTACTTTCCTAGAAGAGAAAGGATACTATAGCATTGACGACTATTTAAATGACTTTTTAGGTTAATTTTTGACATGTATTATCAAAACTGTTTTTTTTTTTCTGGAAATTTAATTGACATTATTATTTTGTGTTTAGACTGTATGCTTAATGTACTCAATAATTTAATTTAGATGACATTGTATTTGAATATTATTACTTTATTTGATATTTTTAAATAATTTTATTTGAATTTTATAAAACATTCGTATGCCTTTAAGGTAGATCATATTGGGCCCCTTTTAATTGTAACAACTGACTTTTATACCTATGATGACGAATAAATATTTCATTTCATTTCATTTCATTTCATTTCATTTCATTTCATTTCATTTAGCGGTCAAATTGACAATTAAAATATACAATACTACCTAAGCGACGTTTTGTACAAAAAGTAAATTCAACTGTAATAAAGGCTTTCACTACCTCGTATAGCAACGGAAACAATGATCTTTACATACCTATATAATTATTTTGTACGTGTGTATGTCACTACACCAACTGACAAGGGCTGTGTAAATGTTCCACGTCACGAGCCAACCTACAGTACGTATACACATGAACTATGGATTAAAACTTATTCGATTCAACCAACTTCAGTTTCCTTTTCTTCTTGATTCCGCTGACGCGCCTATTTATTTATTTATTTAAACTTTATTGCACAAGTAAGTACAATTGGCGGACTTAATGCTATACAACATTCTCTACCAGTCAACCTTGAGGTAATGCAGATAATGTAGTCAGTGGCGGAGTATAAAGTATCCGACATATTTTTTAAGACGAGTAAAATACATACACATACCTAACAATTTAGACAATAATAAATACATACTATAATACATACTATATAATATATTAGGGAAGTCGATGATTATCCTATCAAAAGAGTAAATCATAATTATTGTACGACAGCCTATAAAATCAAAACAACAAGTGTATTTATTTATACTTCCCCGAGATCTAGCGAACGACCGGTAATAAAGGATATGCGTTGTGTAAGCGAATGCCGAGTAAATAGCGAGCCGATGCCGGCAGCACTCGTAAAGTATCGGGTGTCGCGCGCCGGTTCCCACGGCCCGCCGCGCCCGCGCTGTTTCACCGCGCCATTCATCGAACCGATTCATTCATAACTTGAGATTGTTATTATGCTAATCATTTCAGGTTACCTACACATTAAAATACACGCTCATGTAATTTCCTTGGTCGACCGCAAAAGTGAGAGATCGATATGTCGCGTTTATTGAGTCATCGACGTAAACCCGTTTCGGCGACAGGATGTTATGACAAACAAAATTAATCAACCTTATTCTCAACCCAAATGTTGAATCAGAAAAAATTACATCGAAATAATAGACCTACATGCAAGTGCAAGTACTCACATAGTGATTGTATTCGAGATTATAAATTTTTAATTAGTTTTGGGTTGAATTTTAAGCCGGAAAATGCTTAGGGGGCATTCTGATGATAGCAGTATACATTCTACTATCCGATGATATCTACTATGATATCAAGGCTATAGATAATATTAAGAACGTACGCGAACGAAATTTTAAAGATATTCCAATCTGTTTGTATAAGAGTTGAACTTGAAACATGCGAATTTTTCAAACCTTTAGTGTGTTACGATAATATCCAGATAAGAAGAAAATAATGGACATCCCCCAGTCAAATAGCAGCCAGATATACACTTTAACTCAACTCTTTCTTAGGCCGTGTTAATTATTAAAATGGCAAATTCGTCCCCATGCTAAGTAGGTACAAGTTTTGGTTTTGGTTTTAGCCACAGTGTACGCCCGAATGCACATAGGTATTTAATACGCCCGAATGCACACAGGCATTTAATAATATTAAAAAATATTAGGCTATGATGGAACGGATCTCGCCTACGCAGTCGAAAAATGTGCCGTTCGGCATTATCGGATCGCCTGGGTTCTAAATATTGTTTGACTATGATAACCAAATCCGGGAATCATTTAATCGGGTGCACAAAAGTCGCACACTGAATCGTAGGTCGGTTCACACACGAGTACGACCTTGATTTGCGCTGCCACGAGCGGCGAATCTCCTATTTCTTATAACATGATAACATTGTTTCACTCTATTCCCATAAGTTAACCTCTTTCGAGAGGATAAGTAAAGCAGCTCCCAATAGATACGCCTTTAAGATACTTGCTCGCACTTATTTTCTTGGTAAAATAAAATCGTCATCGTGAACCCTTGACTCTCTACTTTCCAGTTAACGTCATCATATTTACGTATGTATGTATTTTATCTATGTAGTCTATGTATTATATTATTTAGTTTATAATATTTGACATAGATACTGTGTGTAGTTTATGCTGCGATTTGTATAATAATGTTCATTTTTGTAACGTCATATGCACCGCCCACAAAACATTTCTGTTTAGCCTAATGGTCGACTGGTAGAGAATGCCACATGGCATTAAGTCCACCTTTTGTACAATTTTATTTTGTGCAATAAAGTTTAAATAAATAAATAAGTCGACACTATCGATTTTACCGGACGACCACGAAATACCACGAAATTCATCGCCAGTAGGATATTGCAAGAAAACACAAGCGATGGTTGAATGCAACAGTTTATATTATAACTATATTTTTTTCGTTCGATCGTTTCGAATATGGCTTTACTTATATCCTATCTTGCAGTACTCGAGCTCACCTATCATGACGTGTAACACACGCTTTAGAATAATGTCTAGCTTGTAATTTTAACTTTTCGATTTTTGTGTTTCTTCGATGTTATTCTGTTTCGTGTTCCAAATAAATAAATACTAACGAGTACTCGAACAGCAAACGAGTCGCGGTGTTCACACTCGGCCCAGTCGTGCCACTCGGACAGTCGTGTATAACCCAGTCATGAGGGTCGTGCGGTCCGCAGGATGTCGTTCGCGGACTTCGCGTGCGCGTTCAGCACGCTGGAGCTGGTGCACGTGGGGCCCGACGACTGGCTGCGCGAGCGCGCCCTGCACGCGCGCCGCCCCTGGCGCGCCGTGCTCGCGCGCCGCCGCTGGCGCGCCGGGTACAACGCCGGCGGCCCGCCCGCCTGCACCGGTACTGACCCCCCTGACCTCCCCGACCTCCCCTCGTCGTCGTCCCTGCTGAGCTGCTCGCTGCTCGAACGTAGGCCGCCCCTGGTGATTTCCAGATTGGCCGGTCGGAAGCGGCCCGCGTCCGCCGGCTTCCTGCAACCTTTACCGGGTCGTCTGTCCACCTCGCGACCGCACCCTCACCCGCCGCCTCCATCGCTTGTGACGGCTGACGCGCGCCGGCGACGAGCCTCCCGATTTCCTCCCGTTTCGGACGGATGACAGTGCCCGAGCCGACCTCCGACCGGTGGCTTCGAAGATACCTAATATTTCGCAGGCTTCGCGGAACGACCTCGGATCGATCGCTAGGATTCGAATCGGACCGGCGCCCGGCGACAGTGTTCGCTATAGTGCTTAAAACTATTTTTGTGTATCGAATGAACTGTTCCCTTACCATTTTTGAGATCGACGAAAAGCCGGTCGGAGGTCTCCCGGTCGATTTATGTATTCGGCTGTTTTCGGTAAACGATAGTCGACCTCTGTGTGAACTCGGCAGTGCAGAGTGAAGAGATTCCTCTGGCGCGCCGGGAGCGTCGCCCCGTGTCGAAGTGTCTGTACGTTTGTCCGTCCCCCGGCAGAGACGACGAGCACGAACCCGCAGTTCGCGGTGGGCGTGGGCGGCGGCAAGTGCCACGTGGTGGTGTCGGTGACGCAGCAGTACGAGCCGCGGGCGCGCGCGCGGCTGCACGGCATCGGGTTCGCCGTGTACGAGCTGCCGCCGCCCGCCGCGCCGCGCCGCCCGCTCGCGCACCTGCACGCGCTGGTGCGTACGCGCACGCGCACACATACACACACTAAAATGTTTTCACGATATGTTGGACTCAAAAAGCAATGTGACCTACAAATATTTTTAAATAACAACGTAAACGATCGTCGAAATAGCCAGTAAGTTCTAAAACCTGGACTTCCCTTTGCGGCTTTAAATTTTCGTGCAATGTGACGCGTCGTTTCGTTTCATCAGATAAACTGAATCTTTTTTGACACAGTCTGGCAAACATATCGAACACATAATAAAAGCACAATTACACACTGTTAATATCGACTCGTTATCCTGGCAAATTTGTATAATCTGATTTTGGATTAAATGAATAACACTTTTTATAAAATTTGCATGTAATCGTGTTCGTCTCGAGAGTGACCCTAATATAGATATACTCGTAGAGTAACAGTGGACGATGTGGTTCCACCCGCAGCGCGCGCTGGACGTGACGCACGAGTGCCGCGCGCGCGAGGTGGTGACGTTCTTCACGCTGCCGGCGGGCCAGTACCTCGTGGTGCCGCACACGCGCCGCGCGCACACCGACGCCGCCTTCCTGCTGCGCATCCTCACCGACGACCACACCGACGTCTGGTACGCACCGTGACTCCGCCACACCGCCACCGCCACACTCGGAGCCGTCTCTAACACTCGTTCTGTTGGCAGGGAGGTGAATGAAGATAACGTGATCGTGCGCGATATCTCGTCCGAGTTCCAAGACGACGGCCAATTGATCCCGGTGAGTTCCTAAAAAAGTGTTACTACGGTGTGCAGAATGAGTGCGGGCACTCCGTGTACTAAAACGTGTTTCCGTCGCAGGCCGAGGTGAGGGCGTCCGTCGCAAAGATGCTCGGCAAACGCGAGATCGACGAGGTGAGCGATGAAATCGGCAGTTCGGTAAAATAAACGAATCCGAAACGAGCGGCAATAGAAGATCAGGAGACGTATTTTTGAAGCATCAGAAATGAATTTCGAATTCGAACACGAAAACAATTCGTGTATGAAATTCATTTCTATTGCTTACAATTTTACGCATTTTTGAATCACTCGTAACTATTTTCATTTTACACTGAAAATATTATGAAACGGAATGCAAAAACTCATTGATTTAAAAAACCGGTAGTGAATCGCTTAAAACGGAACGTGAATACAAAGTTATCATGTCAAATTTCTGTCAAACATATGTTTACTTATCAATGTCATTCTTCCGTAATTTCTACTAACTAGTTATAAAAAGAAAAACGAGAAGTCGTTGCAGAATTCATGGAATGAATTTTCAATAATAGTGATTTTAGGAAATCTTGCGATTTCGTGTTCGGATTAGAATTCGCATGATTCAAAAATACGTCTCCAGCGGGATCGTTTCAGTATAACTGACGAGTACGAACGCTTCCGTGTGGTGCAGCTGGACGCGGCGACGCTGCTGGCGGCGCTGCGGCGCGTGTGGCGGCGCTGCCTGGCCGCGCGGCCCTCGCTGGAGCTGTGCCGCGCGCTGGTGGCGCTGCGCGACGGCGCCATGAGCGGCCGCCTGCTCGCCCGCGACCTGCCGCCGCTGCTGGCGCTGCTGGCCTACTGGCGCCACGCCTTCCAGCTGGCGGGGGGCGCCGGGGGCGGCGGGGGCGCCGGGGGCCGCCCCTGCGCGCGCGCCGCCTGCTCCGCCTACCGCCTGCGCGCGCTGCTGTGGGCCGCCGGCGTCACCGCCTCCAACAAGGTCCGCCTCCGCCTCCACCTCCTCCTGACCGCTCGCTCGCCTCCTGCCCACCACCGCCGATCTGTTCGAGTGACGTCGTCTAAATTACGTCGTAGGGTCCAATTTTTTATTGACCTAGACTTCGATCTCGACCGCAATACGATGGTGAAGGTTGTCCTAGTAAAACTAAACACCGCTTTCATTTTAGCCGGACCGCTGCGAAGTCCCGAATCTAGCTCTGTTTTATTGCAGGTTCTGGAGTGTCTCGTGCTGCGGTTCGCGCGTGGCACGCGTCTGTCGGCCGAGGCGTACGTGATGGCTCTCGCCAGGCTGCATCTCGCACACGGTACGGTTAGAAAATACATCAATAAAAAGGATATCGGTGTAGCAGCCGCGCACTGAATAGTCTGGTAACAGAGTTTTGATGACAATCTCTCCAAATGTGATAACCGAATTACCGAATCTAGAGTTTGGTCAATCGAATCCCGTCCAAGAAATAACAGAATCATTAAACCTTGGATTACCGAGGGAATTCTACGATGCATCAAAAATAGGAATAACATGCAGAGAAAAGCAAAAATTAAATCCAGATGACCAAATTCTTAAGATCACGTACAAACGTTACCGTAATTTTTATAACTGCTTAATTAAAAAACTTAAACGCAACTATGACAGAAAACAACTAGAACAAGCTATTAAAAACCCAAAAAAACTATGGAATACAATAAACAACATAACTCAGCGTAAACCAGCCAAAGTGCAAAGCCTAGATCTTCTTAAACTAACATCATGCCCCCAAAAATCTGCAGATACAGTAAACACCTACTTTGCTACAGTAGAGCAACAGCTGGCTGAGGATATCATTGCGAATACTAATGTAAAATATACCGATGGCTCACACAGATTGTCAAAACAGCCGGCTTCCTCTTTTGTTCTGTTCGAAACTGACCATAAAGAAATTTACAACCTGCTCCTGTCTATGAAATCTGATAGTGCTCCTGGTTATGATAATGTACCAACTCATTTCTTAAAAAGCGCTCATAAAGAGGTTGTTCCAATTCTTGTCCACTTGGCTAACCTCTGTTTTGAACATGGGGTTTTCCCGTCAGTCTTAAAACAGGCTATCATCACACCTGTATATAAAAGCGGTGACAAGTCTGATCCGTCTAACTATAGGCCGATTTCTGTTCTCCCTGTAATTGCAAAGATCCTAGAAAAATTAATAAACTCGCGATTGATAAAATTCTTTTCCAAATTTAACATACTCTCACAGTCCCAATATGGATTCCGACAAAATTTATCAACAGAAGACGCGATTTTGGCACTAACTTCTCTTACATCGTCCCATGTTGATTCCGGAAGTAAATGTTTAGCAGTGTTCCTAGACCTAAAAAAGGCCTTCGACACAGTGTCTGTTCCTATACTGATCGAAGAACTACATGACATCGGCATCAGAGGAATACCACTTAAACTGCTCAATGATTACCTTAGTAACCGAAAAACAAGTGTTAAAATTGGAACAATCACTAGCTCAGAATCTACCGTAAATTATGGCGTGCCGCAAGGCAGTGTACTAGGACCTACGTTATTCCTGGCCTATATTAATAAACTTTGTGGTATGCAAATAGATGAGGGGTGACATATTCTCATATGCAGATGACACGGCTATTGTTTTTCATGCAAAAAACTGGGAACATTTTGATCGCGAGCCGAAATAGGCCTAGCAAAAATAGCATCTTGGTTAAACACAAATCTTTTAACTCTAAACATCTCTAAAAGTAACTACATTTGCTTTACCAAATATAATAACACCCAGCCCAAATCTGATTTTGCAGTGAAACTACACAACTGTATAAATAGCCCTTCATTGAACTGCTCCTGTCCCGAATTAAAAAAAGTAATGAATACAAAGTACCTTGGGGTGTTGATTGATCAGCGTCTATCGTGGCATCATCACACAGAGCTAATTATGAATAGAGTTAGAAAACTCACATGGTCATTCAAGACACTGCGGCATATAGCTGAAGGTTCTATTCTACACAAAATTTACATCTCGCTAGCCCAATCAGTCATAACATACTGTGTCACCGTTTGGGGTGGTGCTACTAAAACTAGATTTTTGAACTTGGAGAGAGCACAGAGGGCTCTTCTTAAGGTTATGTTTTTTAAGCCATTTAGATATCCCACTGATAGTTTATACTCAGAAAACGACATCTTATCAGTAAGAAAACTGTACCTGCTTCATGTTGTTCTAAGAAAGCATAAATCTCTTTTCTACACACACACACACACACACACACCCACGCACGCACGCACGCACGCACGCACGCACGCACGCACGCACGCACGCACGCACGCACGCACGCACGCACGCACGCACGCACGCACGCACGCACGCACGCACGCACGCACGCACGCACGCACGCACGCACGCACGCACGCACGCACGCACGCACGCACGCACGCACGCACGCACGCACGCACGCACGCACGCACGCACGCACGCACGCACGCACGCACGCACGCACGCACGCACGCACGCACGCACGCACGCACGCACGCACGCACGCACGCACGCACGCACGCACGCACGCACGCACGCACGCACGCACGCACGCACGCACGCACGCACGCACGCACGCACGCACGCACGCACGCACGCACACACACACACACACACACACACACACACACACACACACACACACACACACACACGACACTGCACTACTTGAGTTAGTACCAAATGTAACGTTTTAAAGGTTATTCTTTAGTCTTTAAATATAATACTGTCATGGAAGAGCGGTGCTTCCTAGCACAAGCAAATCATTTGCTTAAAAGGAAGCTCCAACCACTATATAATGTATATAGACTTAAGTTACGCAATAAAGAATTTGAATTTGAATCCCGTCCAATAAAGCAAAATAGCAATACCGACCTAGGATAGGCTTACTGGGCGAATCATAAGCGTGAACATACCTTCGCTTTCGCTACAGAGCCAGGCTGCAAATTACCTTACACTTTCAACGTTGTTATAAATTTACACGAAAAATTTTAACGTTTGAACGGCATGACTGTACGGTAGCGACAGCAACTTTCTTTGTCTTCACTCTTCCTCCTTGTCTTTTCTACTTTCGTTGTTTCTTCGTTCTTCGTATTCTTATAACTTTTAGCAGTACCAATCGGCGCTCTTATCTTTAAAATCTGTTTCACGCTTATTGTTTTATTGTTTGCAGAGCGATATCGTGCCCTCGATACAAAGATGAAGTCCAATCCTCTCTCGCTAGAAGAGGTTAGTGCAGTTGTTCAGTTTAAAGTATCTGTAGGTAGACAAATTAATTCTTAAGCACATATTTTCATTTACTTCTGTCTCTTTCCAGATGATACTGATGACTATCTATTCGTGACATCGAGGGCCGTTGTTGATAGTTTCAATAATGTTAATGAGTTGTTATCTTGTTGATTGTTTGTATAATTTGTTTGCGGCGCGGCAGTGGCAGTCACCATGTCAAATCATGGTCCGTTCCTCGCTCAGTGTTTAATGAAGTTGTAATAGTTATTTAACGTTTTATGTGCAGTAACCAAAGATTCTCTTCATCCCAAAACACCTGGAGTTTGCAGTACAAAACCGTATTTATTGGAATTTAATTTTCTTATTTACATTATTTATTACTTAATTAGATATTGCAATGTGATATAATGTTATGTAATACTTACTTAATCCAATTTTTGTCTTAATGACTCGATTGTTATGAATTTCATAATTATTTTGAATACTATTTTGTAAATAATGACCCATTAGATCAAATTATAATAATATATTCAAACTTTAATTAAGTATATTGTAATATATTTTATGCCTAAGTTTGTAATTAATGTACTTACTTACAAAATATGATTATATTGGTGCTAATTTGAAGTAGAAAACAATAAAGTCATTTCATAGAATTAAATCAGTTTTTTTACCTGCTTGTGTACTTATTTCTTTTTTTATGATCTCCGATAAGATAATTTTCTGAGAAATGATTATAATTATGGTTATAATAAAATTATAACGGCGACATTTCTCTCAACCCAGCCGTTCCACCTCGTTGCTGCGTGATCGGATATATAAATAAATAAAATATATATAAAGTGTGCTTATATAAAGTGGTGATCAGTTAGTGATCCCACTACCCAATCCTGTATATAGGTAGTTAGTATAGTAAAATATAATGTAAAATTGGAAAGGGTTAAAACACTTTCGCCTCTGCTATCTAATAAGTATGTAATTTATGTCTGTCTACTATTTAGTTAGAAGACCATACCCAAATCGGTGACCATACGATACGATATGCCACACACTAGTTGTGCCTTGTTCATAAAAAATTAAACCTTATTTAACCAAAAATTTTGGTACCGTACCTATTGTTTTCTCGTTCCTCTTAGGCGCTGTTCACTTAAATTAATTTGTGTCGCTGCTTACATTTGGCAGGAAACACTAATATCGATTATGACCAATTTCGGAACGGTTTCCATACAAGAAGGGGGCGGGGTCTGGCTGGCAGGCTGACGGAAGTAGACGGACGGATCTTCCAATTGCGGGAGGTTGACGTCAGAAATGCGGAGTGTGAGAGTCCGACTCTGCAAGGTCGAGAAATGTCAAGAGGAGTCCGTCCTCCGTTTAGAAGCGCTTAAAACTTGTCTTGTATGGAAATCATTCCGAAGTTGGCCATAATCGATATTCACTGATTTTGTTTATACTCTACTTACTAACTAGCTGTATTACTAACTTCTGATTGCTAATATTTTATTTTATTTACATAGTTGGTACTAAAAAATTGGTAACACCAGCACTAATTTAGATCAGGTTGTCCTCCTTGGACATAGGCCTCCTCTAGAGTTCGCAATTTTTGTCTGTCTATTGCAGATCTTCGCCATCCTCGTGGTAGGTCATCTTCCCATCTTCTTTGTGGCCGTCCTCTTGTTCTCTTCCCATCTCTGGGGTACCAGGATGTGACCGCTTTGGTCCATTTTTCTTTGGGAGATCTAACCACATGACCAATCCAACGCTATTTAAGTGTCTTGATTTTTTTTGAGACATCTGTTACACCTGTGATCTTTCTGATTTTGGTCAATCTCCACTTGTCTTTTAGTTTGATGTGTAGCATGCTTCTCTCTATCCCCCGTTGGCATACCTTTAATTTTTGACTGTGAGCCTTTGTCAGGCCCCAGGTTTGGCAGCCGTAAGTAAGTATTGGTAGGATGCACATGTTGAATACTTTACGCTTGATTGGCATTGAAGTGTTTTTGTTCTTCAATACTTCCTTCAGCGACCAGTAGCGAGCCCAGGTGTTATTTACTCGTGTTTGAAATTCTTTGTCCATCTGCAAGATTGGTGCAATTATTTGACCTAAATAGATGTAGTCATTCACATACTCAATGTCATGGTTATTTACACAGATTTTTTGTTGATGTCTATTGGTCATAACCTTTGTTTTGGTTGTATTCATGGTCAGACCTGCTTTTTGACTCTGTTGCTAGTTGTGAAAGCATCTCCTGTAGGGTGACTGGGTCCTCAGCGAACAATACCAAATCATCTGCCAATTGCAGGTGTGACAACCTACACCCATTGATGTTTATTCACCTTGCCCAATCTAAATTTCCGAAAATTTATTCTAACGCAGCCAAGAAGAGTTTGGGAGACAGAGGATCTCCTTCTGACTCCTTTTTTTATTTTAAATTCTTCTCCAATTTTTTCTAATTGTACTTTTGCCATGTTGTTGCTGTATATGTTCTATAAAAGTCTGATATATTTGTTTTCTATTCCTTGATTAACCAGGGCTTAATATTGTAACACAGCGGGATGGTATTTGCTATTTTTTTGCCAGTTAAGCTAGCTCGTGGGTCCTCAGGCGCTCAGAGACTCCTACAAAGAAAACTGTGCAGGGCGCCACTTGCTTTAACTACAAGCAAGAAAGAGTAAAGTTAAATTAAGAAGAGAAAGAAAATACTAAATTGTCTTCTCCTGGTTTATTTTTAAAAAGAAAGGCTACTTACAACCCATTTATGGGTATTCTGCCACAATACAAATAAAAACTATGTAAAAACAAAGTATGTTTTAACAGTACAAGAATTGCAAGTAAAAAAAAAATAAAATCAAGCTTATATACACTATTTTGAAATAACTAAATTCAGTGTATGTGACTCACACTAATGATGAGAAATAACAATTACTAAACAGTAGGTGTCATCAACAAGAAAATTACAAATATCTAGAATCGCAGCTGCGTTGTGTCCTATACTTAGTTCTAAAGTAAAACAACACTTATCCTAACTTGGCCTATGAATATCACCAATGAGGTTAAATAAGAAGGTTTATAAATACCTTAGCATTGATTAAGAACTTATGATAAAATATATGTGTAACATCACCGCGGAGAACCACACATGTCCCTTCCTCGGATCTCGACGATATAAAGTTCCAGTCCTTGGAGAACACGAGGGTGTGCCAAGCTGGGCATTAATATAAGCCTGTAAAGCATACACAAGCATGAGTACAGCAGGTTATGGGTCACACGTGCACTGCGGGACAGCACGTGGGAGTAGTATGCGACATGGTCAAAGAAAGTTGCGCACGCGGTTTCGTGCTGGATTGATTGGCGAAGGCATCCATGAGCACAGCAGCAGGAGCCAGACACACGTGCACATGACGCAACAAAGAAAAAGCATGCTTACCCAAAAGCAACTTGAAGTGATAAAACTGCATCATCAGGGTGCGACGATACAAACAAACCTTAAAGAAACAAGCATCTATATAAGATCTCACCATAACAAATGAAATAAACGCAAGAAAACAGGTGAACCAAGCCTCAAAGGTTTCTTACCAAGGATGACAAAAATAAATCACATTTTACTGGATTTCTTACAAAATGCCCATCACGGCATTAGGTCGCTCGCCATGACGCACCATGCGCCTCCTGGGGCGCTAGCAACGTGCACGCATTCAAAAAGAAAGATCCGGTCAAATCTCAATGTCATGTCTGACATAATATCCCCCTCTCTGGTCGCGTTTCGTTTCGCGCAACACTTGAACGCATAAAGCAAAAATGATCCATTTTTTTTCATTCGTCAACGCAGAACAAAACACCGCTGAAAATCCCCAAAAAGTAATTGAAACTGAAAAACATCAATTACAGCCTTCATATGTTCTTTTAATAAAAATACATTACTTACTTTAGATGTGCAAGTTATAAGTTAATGCTGAAAAAAAGGTAGTTGTGAGAAACGGAACAAAACGGATGGCAAAGATATACCGATAGATGGCGTTGTCTAGTAAATGGGAATTCTGCGTTTGGCCAAGAAATAAAAATCCAAGTAAAAAAAAATGTTGAAAAAAGAAACATTTCAAACATAATTATTAAAAATCAAAAATATTTGTAACGACGTGTTACAATATATGTAGTTATGAGATAGGGAATCAAATGCCTTATTATATATTATTATTTATGCCTATATATTGCCTATATTAGTTATTATATATGCCTATGTAGCGACATCTATCTCGCCACATATAAAACTGACGTATCCTACATCGAGATATTAAAGTTATCGGAGCGATTGAACCATATATACAAGAACCCGACAAATAACCGTCGGGCAGTAGCCCACCAGACACAACACCCGTCTGGAGACGTATTTTTGAAGCATTAGAAATGAATCTTGAATTCGAACACGAAAAAAATTCGTGTATGAAAATAGTTTCTATTGCTTCCGATTTTACGCATTTTTGAATCACTCGAAATAGGTGTCGCTATTAGATTGAAATCTTGTAACTATGTTAGTTTCACGCAGAAAATATCATAAACCATAAAGCATAAACTCACTAACGAACGTAAATAAAAAGTTATTATGTCAAATTTCTGTCAAACATACGTTTACTTGTCAATGTAATTCTTCCGTACTTTCTATTAGTAGAAAACAAAAACGAGTGGTCGTTGCAGAATTCACGGAATGAATTTTCAAAAATAGTGATTTTAGGAATTCGCCTTCGAATCTTGCGATTTCGTATTCGGATTGGAATTCGCATGATTCAAAAATACGTCTCCTGGTCGGAGGATCCTCCCTTTTCAATGGGCTGGATGAGGAACTTTACACCCTGTTCCTTACACCCTCCCAAACTGGTGACCCCGACGTGATACGACATCGTGACGTCATCATCACTTCCTCAAGCTTTCGAGCAGCGAGTCAAAAAGCCAGCCAGCATCCACGGCTACTACGGGTATCCTGACCACCAGCATGCAGCGGACGAGCATTCCTGGTCATCACCCACAGCCTTCTCAGCGACCTTGGCACAGCACACTGCACATCGGCCGGTCACCAAGCAGAGACGCACTTCTCTCCTGGAGACGTATTTTTGAAGCATTAGAAATGAATCTCAAATTCGAACACGAAAACAATTCGTGTATGAAATTCATTTCTATTGCTCACGACGTCACGACTTTACGCATTTTTGAATCACTCGAAATAGGTGTTACTATTAAATTGAAATCTTGTAACTATTTGTGTTTCACGCAGTAAATATTAAAAACCTTAAAGCAAAAACTCATTACCGACCGTAAATAAAAAGTCATTATGTCAAATTTCTGTCAAACATACGTTTACTTGTCAATGTAATTCTTCCGTACTTTCTACTAGTAGAAAACAAAAACGAGTGGTCGTTGCAGAATTCACGGAATGAATTTTCAAAAATAGTGATTTTAGGAATTCGCATGCGAATCTTGCGATTTCGTATTCGGATTGGAATTCGCATGATTCAAAAATACGTCTCCTGGAGACGTATTTTTGAAAATTCATTCCGTGAATTCTGCAACGACCACTCGTTTTTGTTTTCTACTAGTAGAAAGTACGGAAGAATTACATTGACAAGTAAACGTATGTTTGACAGAAATTTGACATAATAACTTTTTATTTACGTTCGTTAGTGAGTTTTTGCTTTATGGTTTATGATATTTTCTGCGTGAAACAAAAATTGTTACAAGATTTCAATTTAATAGTAGCACCTATTTCGAGTGATTCAAAAATGCGTAAAATCGTGAGCAATAGAAATGAATTTCATACACGAATTATTTTCGTGTACGAATTTGAGATTCATTTCTAATGCTTCAAAAATACGTCTCCTGGAGACGTATTTTTGAATCATGCGAATACGTCTCCTGGAGACGTATTTTTGAATCATGCGAATTCCAATCCGAATACGAAATCGCAAGATTCGAAGGCGAATTCCTAAAATCACTATTTTTGAAAATTCATTCCGTGAATTCTGCAACGACCACTCGTTTTTGTTTTCTACTAGTAGAAAGTACGGAAGAATTACATTGACAAGTAAACGTATGTTTGACAGAAATTTGACATAATAACTTTTTATTTACGTTCGTTAGTGAGTTTATGCTTTATGGTTTATGATATTTTCTGCGTGAAACTAACATAGTTACAAGATTTCAATCTAATAGCGACACCTATTTCGAGTGATTCAAAAATGCGTAAAATCGGAAGCAATAGAAACTATTTTCATACACGAATTTTTTTCGTGTTCGAATTCAAGATTCATTTCTAATGCTTCAAAAATACGTCTCCTGGAGACGTATTTTTGAAGCATTAGAAATGAATTCGCATGATTCAAAAATACGTCTCCAGGAGACGTATTTTTGAATCATGCGAATTCCAATCCGAATACGAAATCGCAAAATTCGGATGCGAATTCCTAAAATCACTATTTTTGAAAAGTCATTCCGTGAATTCTGCAACGACCACTCGTTTTTGTTTTCTACTAGTAGAAAGTACGGAAGAATTACATTGACAAGTAAACATATGTTTGACAGAAATTTGACATAATAACTTTTTATTTACGTTCTTTAGTGAGTTTATGTTTTATGATATTTTCTGCGTGAAACCAAAATAGTTACAAGATTTCAATCTAATAGCGACACCTATTTCGAGTGATTCAAAAATGCGTAAAATCGGAAGCAATAGAAACTATTTTCATACACGAATTGTTTTCGTGTTCGAATTCAAGATTCATTTCTAATGCTTCAAAAATACGTCGGAGTCGTATTTTTGAAGCATTAGAAATGAAACTCGAATTCGAACACGAAAACAATTCGTGTATGAAATTCATTTCTATTGCTCGTGATTTTACGCATTTTTGAATCACTCGTAATCATTTTCGTTTTACGCAGAAAATATTACGAAACGGAATGCAAAAACTCATTGATTTTAAAAACCGGTAGTGAATCGCTTTAAACGGAACGTAAATAAAAAGTTATTATGTCAAATTTCTGTCAAACATATGTTTACTTGTCAATGTCACTCTTCCGAAATTTCTACTAGTAGAAAAAGAAAAACGAGTAGGTACGACCACTCGTTGCAGAATTCATGGAATGAATTTTCAAAAATAGTGATTTTAGGAATTCGTATGCGAATCTTGCGATTCCGTGTTCGGATTGGAATTCGCATGATTCAAAAATACGCCCCCTGGTCGACGCAGCAGCCAGCCACTACGCAGCACAGGAGACGTATTTTTGAATCATGCGAATTCCAATCCGAATACGAAATCGCAAGATTCGCATGCGAATTCCTAAAATCACTATTTTTGAAAATTCATTCCGTGAATTCTGCAACGACCACTCGTTTTTGTTTTCTACTAGTAGAAAGTACGGAAGAATTACGTTGACAAGTAAACGTATGTTTGACAGAAATTTGACATAATAACTTTTTATTTACGTTCGTTAGTGAGTTTTTGCTTTATGGTTTATGATATTTTCTGCGTGAAACAAAAATTGTTACAAGATTTCAATTTAATAGTAGCACCTATTTCGAGTGATTCAAAAATGCGTAAAATCGTGAGCAATAGAAATGAATTTCATACACGAATTATTTTCGTGTACGAATTTGAGATTCATTTCTAATGCTTCAAAAATACGTCTCCAGGAGACGTATTTTTGAATCATGTGAATTCCAATCCGAATACGAAATAGCAAGATTCGCATGCGAATACCTAAAATCACTATTTTTGAAAATTCATTCCGAGTGATCCTACCCACTCGTTTTGCGATTTCTACTAGTAGAAAGTACGGAAAAATGACATTGACAAGTAAACATATGTTTGACAGAGATTTGACATAATAACTTTTTATTTACGTTCGTTGAGTTTTTGCTTTAAGGTTTATAATATTTTCTGCGTGAAACAAAAATAGTTACAAGATTTCAATTTAATAGCAACACCTATTTCGAGTGATTCAAAAATGCGTAAAGTCGGAAGCAATAGAAACTATTTTCATACACGAATTGTTTTCGTGTTCGAATTCACGATTAATTTCTAATGCTTCAAAAATACGTCTCCTGCACCACTCCGACTCACTGGAGCATTTGCAGCATCACCCCGACTCACTGGGGCATCACCGCAGACAGTTCCGACTTACCATGAACTATGCGGCATCTGGTTCCGACTTACTGGAACATTCCACTGGCCTGGCAAGCATCACGTCGGGGTCACCAGTTATAGGTTGGTGTGTGGCGGTAGTTAGTAGCAAACGACCGCGATGTACGATGTAAATGATGTGCAGGATACGAAAAAATCACAAGTCCAAAGTGGTTGAAAAATACGTCTTTTTTAGTATTGCACCGAGTGACGCTTTAAGCAGTTCGTTGGTTATTCTATCTTCTCCAGGGGCTTTGTCATTTTTTTGTGATAGTATGGCTTGCCTCGTTTCGCTTTCTAATATGTGAAGAACTTCTTCTTCCTTGTTTAGGTTTTCGGTTAATGCCGATAACTCAGATGAACTGTAAAAGCTTTTGTAGAAGTTCGTAGCGATTTTGCTGATCGTTGTTCTTTTTGAGGTTGTATATTCCTTGTTTTCTTTGTATTTTCCCTTCATTTTCGGTATCCAAGACGAATGATCCTTAAGTTTCTTCAGTACTCTTTTGATTCCTCGAGGAGACGTATTTTTGAAGCATTAGAAATTAATCTCAAATTCGAACACGAAAACAATTCGTGTATGAAATTCATTTCTATTGCTCACGACGTCACGACTTTACGCATTTTTGAATCACTCGAAATAGGTGTTACTATTAAATTGAAATCTTGTAACTATTTGTGTTTCACGCAGTAAATATTATAAACCTTAAAGCAAAAACTCATTACCGACCGTAAATAAAAAGTCATTATGTCAAATTTCTGTCAAACATACGTTTACTTGTCAATGTAATTCTTCCGTACTTTCTACTAGTAGAAAACAAAAACGAGTGGTCGTTGCAGAATTCACGGAATGAATTTTCAAAAATAGTGATTTTAGGAATTCGCATGCGAATCTTGCGATTTCGTATTCGGATTGGAATTCGCATAATTCAAAAATACGTCTCCTGTTCTTTCGATTTCGTTGAAACGTGTTTCCTTCTTATGAATTCTTATACTTAATGTAAGATCTTTTTACTTAATGCTTCTATCTTTCTATTATTCTTTGTCCTGTCTACAAACAATTTTTCTCTTTCTTTTATCAGGGTTCTTGTGTTATGTCTTATTTTGTCTTTGTTTAACTTGCCTTAATGTGCCTCAATTCGGTTCCTAGATTAGTTAATATTTTTTCAAGTCTATTATACTTTTCCTGAATTAATAATCGATATTAGTGTTTTCAAATTTGGTCCGAGTTTAAATTTACCTACATAATAATATTGCATGCCAATCCCTCAGCTATATGCGTGAAACAAAATACTGTGTCTTCAACCACATTTACAGCAATAAAGTAATATTATATTCTACACCACTCGAAATTCAGTAAGCTAAAATCGATGTATGCTCAATCAGGAGACGTATTTTTGAAGCATTAGAAATGAATCTTGAATTCGAACACGAAAACAATTCGTGTATGAAAATGGTTTCTATTGCTTCCGATTTTACGCATTTTTGAATCACTCGAAATAAGTGTTGCTATTAAATTGAAATCTTGTAACTATTTTTGTTTCACGCAGAAAATATATAATATTTTCAACCAACAATAAAGCAAAAACTCATCAACGAACGTGTTTAAAAAGTTAATATGTCAAATATTTGTCAATCATACGTTTACTTGTTAATGTCATTCTTCCGTACTTTCTACTAGTAGAAATCGAAAAACGAGTGGGTAGGACCACTCGTAGCAGAATTCACGGAATGAAATTTCAAAAATAGTGATTTTGGGAATTCGCATGCGAATCTTGCGATTTCGTATTCGGATTGGAATTCGCATGATTCAAAAATACGTCTCCTGGAACATAAAGCGAAAGCCATTGTTAAAGAGGACGGACTTCTCTTGACATTGTGTTAACAAAGGCTGCCATTGGATGATCCTTCTGTCCACTTCTGCCAGCCAGACCCCCCCCCCCTATCCTGTTCCAAAACTGGCCATAATCGATATTTATGTTTTTTAAACTTGGTCCGAGTTTATATTCGCACCAATCGAGTTTCAGTAAGCTAAAATCGATGTATGCTCAATTCAGAAGAGAAGCGAAGAGTCAACGGCCAAGCAATGTCAAGAGAAGGCCAGCTTCCATGTGTCAGACCTAGAAGAGTCAACAATGCGATACCGGAAACTAGGGTAGGTATAAGGTCAGGAGACGTATTTTTGAAGCATTAGAAATGAATCTTGAATTCGAACACGAAAACAATTCGTGTATGAAAATGGTTTCTATTGATCCGATTTTACGCATTTTTGAATCACTTGAAATAAGTGTTGCTATTAAATTGAAATCTTGTAACTATTTTTGTTTCACGCAGAAAATATTATAAACAATAAAGCAAAAACTCATTAACGAACGTATTTAAAAAGTTATTATGTCAAATATCTGTCAATTATACGTTTGCTTGTTAATGTCATTCTTCCGTACTTTCTACTAGTAGAAATCGAAAAAGCAGAATTCACGGAATGAAAATTCAAAAATAGTGATTATGGGAATTCGCATTCGAATCTTGCGATTTCGTATTCGGATTGGAATTCGCATGATTCAAAAATACGTCTCCTGGAGACGTATTTTTGAATCATTTCTAGATTTCAAGATTCATTTCTAATGCTTCAAAAATACGTCTCCTGGACACGTATTTTTGAAGCATTAGAAATGAATTTCGAATTCGAACACGAAAACAATTCGTGTATGAAATTCATTTCTATTGCTCACGATTTTACGCATTTTTGAATCATTCGAAATAGGTGTTACTACTAAATTAAAATCTTGTTACTATTTTTGTTTCACACAGAAAATATTATAAACCATAAAGCAAAAACTCATTAACGAACGTAAATAAAAAGTTATTATGTCAAATTTCTGTCAAACATACGTTTACTTGTCAATGTAATTCTTCCGTACTTTCTACTAGTAGAAAACAAAAACGAGTGGTCGTTGCATAATTCACGGAATGAATTTTCAAAAATAGTGATTTTAGGAATTCGCATGCGAATCTTGCGATTTCGTATTCGGATTGGAATTCGCATGATTCAAAAATACGTCTCCTGACCTAGAAGAGTTCACAATGCGTTAACGAAAACAAGGGTAGGGGCAAGTACAAGTAATGTCCAGAGGAGGCTGATAATATCCATGTGTTGTACCTGTATTAGATCTGGATGGTCAAACATTCATACCCTTAAGCTTTTACTCTTTAGTCTGTGGACTCTGTGGCCTCCTAGAAGTATGTATACCTATATTCTTCTAGGTGGTCTTTAGGCAGATTGTAAAAATAAGCAATGTTTTGTTTTGTAATAACGTTGCTATAAAGGAGGAGAAGCTAGAGGAGAGGAATTAATCTATTTCCTTCCAGAAAGACAGTGCTCTCCGAATGGAAATCGAGACGTCAACCTTCATTGCTTGAGGAATACTTGAAATGGATATTTAGATGAGCTGATTATTTATGCCGCCCACGATATCATCGTTGACTATTCTTTCTGCGACAAATTCAATATTACTCTATGGTTAGAGACGTATTTTTGAATCATGAGAATTCCAATCCGAACACGAAATCGCAAGATTCGCATGCGAATTCCTAAAATCACTATTTTTGAAAATTCATTCCGTGAATTCTGCAACGACCACTCGTTTTTGTTTTCTACTAGTAGAAAATACAGAAGAATTACATTGACAAGTGAACAAATGTTTGACAGAAATTTGACATAATAACTTTTTATTTACGTTCGTTAATGAGAATTAGCTTTATGGTTTATATATTTTCTGCGTGAAACAAAAATTGTTACAAGATATCAATTTAATAGTAGCACCTATTTTGAGTGATTCAAAAATGCGTAAAATCATGAGCAATAGAAATGAATTTCATACACGAATTATTTTCGTGTTCGAATTTGAGATTCATTTCTAATGCTTCACACGAGTGTACGGGAGTTACAATCAAAACGCAAACTGTCAAAAAAGTTTTTGACGTGTCGTGTCTTTCAAGCGGGGTGACCAAGGGCGGGAGGGTGATCTGTCAAATGGGCATGAATGAGTTGAAAATTACAAACTTTTTTTAGTTAAAGTTTGTGATCGTACTTACGGTGTCGTCCGCGTACTCATGAACTTTTAGTAAATAAAAATATTTTATGGAAGTGCACCAAACATGAGACCGTTAGTTATTATTTTAGTGTTGTGTCAATGCATATCTCTTGTAAAATGGGTGGTGTCGTCAGTTTCGCGGCACGACTACAGCGAAGTCAAGTTGTTCCAAACGCCGGCTGCTTACGACGTGGAGTCCACCGTGATGCTCAACGAGATTGCCAAGACAGACAAGGAGGTCGGCTACAAGATTAAGGCCCAGCTGCACGTCCAGTCGCTGTGGGCGGACTCACACTCGGAGTTTCTATTACAATTCAACGTGAGTAACAAATGTAATTTCGTTTTAAATGAAAACAATTGAAGTAACACTTAACCATTTTCGCATCATCACAGACTTCAATTTTGGTTTGGTGGTGTGCGAGTCCTTGCATCGCCTCTCACTGTCACAGTAGACAAACCTCCTCACATTCTATCAATATTCTAAAATAATATTTTATTTTAATATAATACTGGGAAACCTGTTACTAATTATTACAATTTTAATTTTTTTTGTTGTCACCCTATAGTTGAAGTCGCCTCAACTTCACCTCCGAGGTAAACACATAAATGCAGATTTTCGGGCATTCAGCTCAGTGTGGGACTCGTACAGAGACTCTTCTTTCTACGTGCACTGGAAGAGTGGCGTCATTCAGGCTGCATATGTGAACCCCCTGGAGCTGCCTGATGTGCTAAACTACAAGAAGGCGCTCATAAGTCTCTTCCAGGTAACATGACACAAACACTCATTTTCAAGACTTGTTCTTCTTAACATTTAATAAAATATCTAAATCCTTTTCTTTATCTAACTCACAATTATTATTATCTAATTGTATATTTAAATTTATGCTGGCTATTGTCTGTAGGGGTACTTATCTTTAAATAAATAATTTCTTTTCTAATAGCTATTGGTACATATTTATTTTATGTTTCTAGGATCAATATGTACATACTTAACTCCATGTGGGAATTTAGATCATAATTTGTAAAAAAATATATGAAATAAGCATTCGAAATATTGCAGGTAATGTTAGAATACTTTTTGTATTAATTGTACTTCATAAGTTAATTTTGTTTGTAATTGTATTTAGCAGTGACCTTCATGTAGGTTCGTGCCGACACCCTGTGACGGGTCGAATGTAGTGTGTTGTACTATGTTTGCACAATCTTAGAAGCTGCGTCTAAATAAATAATAACAATAAATTACTTAATTAGTATTTTGTATTTCAGTTTCAAATCATTGATGGGCAATACAACGAAACAGACATCTCCGGGGTGTGTGACGTCCTTTACGAGTCAATCTCGTCAACAGTTTTTAGGAAAATTAAGGTAACAGTCGGTTTATTTGAGATCTTTATATTTTTTATGTCAAAACCGTAAGGCTGTGAAATATTTTCGGTCATCATTCAGAGGAGCTGCGTGCCCGTGGGAGACGAATCGGAGGAGGACGAGCGACCAAGCGAGGGCTTGGCGTTGCGGCGCATCACTCGGTACACGCTGGGGCCCGCGCCCGCCGCGCTCGAGGCCGTGTACGCGGACGAGCTGCTCGAGCTGGGCGGCGCGGAGCTGGGGCTCAAGGCGCGCTCGTGGCACCAGCTGCGCCGCGCCCCCGCCGCCCCCGCCGCCCCCGCCGCCCCCGCGCCCTCCCTGCGCGCCGCCCTGCAGGCGCTCCCCCAGGGGTTCGAGCCCGCGCCTCTGCTGCTCACCGATGATCACTCGTCTGACGATGACCTGGTAAGGCTAATTCTATTATTTTTACAAACAGCGCGTTTGGTTTTTAGGTACCGTGACTTGTAATGTAGATAACATTAAAATTTCTAAAAAGTACAAAAAAAATATTGTGTAAGTCAGGGTTTCCAAACTGGGTATCCAGTCGTAAACGTATTATGAGCGTGACGAATTTATTATAAAGGCCACGTAACCATACGCTAATTGTATGTTTAAGTAATGGTCAATAAATACTTAGCTGATAAACATAGTGGTAATTTTGACTGATATCACAGCACAGTAAGATATAAGGAATTCAAAACTCTTGGATTCCTCAGTAAAATGCGCTTTTTATGATATAGTCATACTATCGTCGTTATGTTTATTAACTACTTTACAGAGTCACATATTCATTGTAATAGTAGTATAGAAAACAAATTAATGTGAACGTGTTCGAATATTTCTCTGAGCCGCATTGTTATCGCGGGAGATAAGCGCTCGACCCCTGAGTCCCCTGACCCCACGCTGCCGCTGTCTCCAAGCTCGGAAACGCATTACTACCCAAATGAATCATTAGGTAAATACAATGTTTGAGTACTAGCTCTTTAATAACGTTATCATCATCATTTACGTCAGTCAGTCAGCCCACGGACGGCAAACCACTGTCCAAGAAATATACATGACTGTATAAGATAAATACTGTTGTCTGAAATGAATTAAATGGCCTGTAGTTCATCACCATGCTATGTATTGTATTTTTATTTCAGACACGCACATCGCTGTGTTTTACCCATAATTTAACGATCTAGCAAACCGCAGCACCACATGAATTATATGTATGATGTACCACTTCATGGCCCTTATCAATCTTGTTCATCGTTAATAAAGTTCAATCACGCACGCACTGTCGTGTCACACCGTACTGCATTGCATCCTTTTTTATTTATTTTAGTTGGCAGTCACTGGATGTTGATAACATAAGTAAATTTTATTAAAAAAAATAAAACCGACTTCAAAACACTGAAATGCTAAAAATAATCCTAACACTTAAGTACCTAATCAGTTACTTTTGGAGTCGGTGCCAGCCGATGAGAGATTCAATGTTTTTGTTTGCACCGACTCCAAAAGTAACTGATTAGGTACTTAAGTGTTAGGATTATTTTTAGCATTTCAGTGTTTTGAAGTCGGTTTTATTTTTTTTAATAAAATTTACTTATTTCATCTATTTTTAGTGATAAATCCTAATCTAACTGCTGAACACCGATTTCATCCCCTATTTTCCTACCCTTAGGGGTGATTTTTATTTTGCAAACTTTTATCATATTATCTTTGAAGTATAAGCTATTAAATAAAACAAAAATCATCAAAATCGGCTCATATTTGTCGAAGATAGGTAACAAGAACCACAACCAAAATATTATCTGGGTATATATTTGTTGATTTTCTCAAAAAGTTCTAAATCAATTTCGATAAAATTTATATGGGACCACCTCTGAAGTATGATCTACCAAACAAAAAAAGAATCATTAAAATCGATTCATAATTGGCGGAGTAATCGCGTAACAAATATACAAAAAAAAAAAAAAAAAAAACATACAGTCGAATTGAGAACCTCCTCCTTTTTTGAAGTCGGTTAAAAATAAGATGATGATAGTGTTCTGTAGCGTTCTTTACTCATCAGCTCAAATTGCTTTTGTCATAACATGTTTACTGTATAGATACAGTGTAGCAACGCGACATGATTACATTACCATTTACCCGCGCGCGGTAATAAAGTCTAAAATAGTGTTCCTCCTTCCTCGTCCGGTGTGTCCCACTTGCTCCTCCAGACAACTAGGGCGGCCGCTCGCCCGACTAGAATATGCGTTTGATTAGTTTCCATGATGCAAACTCGATAGATTTCTTACAAGTAAAGTTTGTGTGTTAAACACTGCTTTTAGCTTTAGTGACCAATAAGTCAAAGTTAAGCTAGTACGTGTACCTAACACATATTTTTAAAAGGTTTCCTGAAATTTAAGAATAATACAACATTAGTAGTTTTTAATATTTTTTTTGCACTGAAACATCGTGATTCATAATTCATTTTATTCACTTTCATACAGTAACAGTAGTCCACACAATAAAGGTATAAAAGATGTTTGTTTTGTTACAGTATGACCTACTAAGGCATTCGTGCTTTTTTTAACATTATATATATATATTTTTTTTTAATTGTGTTTTGAACGACAGGAGCCATGTTCTCTTCATTGGAGACGTATTTTTGAATCATGCGAATTCCAATCCAAATACGAAATCGCAAGATTCGCATGCGGATTCCCAAAATCACTATTTTTAAAAACTTATTCTGTGAATTCTGCTACGAGTGGTCCTACCCACTCGTTTTTCGATTTCTACTAGTAGAAAGTACGGAAGAATGACATTAACAAGTAAGCGTATGATTGACAGATATTTGACATAATAACTTTTTAAATACTTTCGATAATGAGTTTTTGCTTTATTGTTTATAATATTTTCTGCGTGAAACAAAAATAGTTACAAGATTTCAATTTAATAGCAAGACTTATTTCGAGTTATTCAAAAATGCGTAAAATCGGAAGCAATAGAAACCATTTTCATACACGAATTGTTTTCGTGTTCGAATTTAAGATTAATTTCTAATGCTTCAAAAATACGTCTCCTGATCGATAGAAGACAGCGAATATGGAGTCTCAATGGAGAACGTTACATTCAGTTTAATTTTGAAAATATAGTGGCATAATGGCGGCGGCTCAATTATGGTGTCTAAAAGATATATTAACACAACTGCGGTTTGAAGTAATTTATTTATAGAAAATGTGTATCGACGTACTTTGGTTGTAATAAAATAAATTTAAAAACTCTACTCAATGTTTTCATACTTAACAGACCTTTCCTTATAAAATGACAAGCATTATTATTATTCTTTTATTTATTGCATTGCACATGACTTAGATGCATAGGTAAGTATATAACTCCAATATTCATATGCACCTTGATAGGCACAGCAACGTGAAGAGAGAAAGGCAGATATTTTGTCATGCAATAGTATAATTTTAAATTAAAATAAAATTAAGTAAAATTTTCTTCTAAATTTTCATTTATCGTATAATAATGTTTGTCGATAAGAAACTCTTTAAGTAGTTTCATAAATTTAGAGAAATTATTTTAATTTTTTATATAGTTTGGGAGTTTATTGTAAATTTCAAATCAAATCAGAGAGATATTAATCAATATTAAACTAGGATTAGGTTAGATATGCCGGTGTGTATAATTGGGAACTAATAACTCTGGCACCTACCGTGTGGTATGTAGTCTCGAAGCGGTGGTATGGTAAAGCTATATTTTGGGACGTGTATAAGTGCCCGGAAGAGGGCCGGTATTATTATTTATTTATTATTTATTCAATCACTGTCAAGTGTGCTTACAGTATAATCCAAAGCGCACACAAGTTAAACAATTTAATACATACATAATACAATGTCAATACTGAATAAATTAGTATTAGTATTAATGAGTACCACTACCGTATCCAATACCTGTCAACCACAGACCTGATATAGGTCTGATGGTGCTGTCAACAGATCTGCATACTGGGCTGTTGAATCTTTTTTAATAACCTAGATTTGTTATTACGCCGGAATAGGATATTGAAGCAGCAGTAGCGGCCAGCGCCTCGGCGCTTCGAATCGAGGAGGCGGGCTCGGGCGGGCGCGCCGCCGACGCCGCCGCCGTGCTGCGCCTGCTGCCCGCCGCGCGCGCCGCCTCCGCCGCAACGCTACGCCGCCTGCTCGAGCGGGACTCCTCCTACCCCATGCTGTGAGTCACATACCCCTCACTGTCTAGCATGGTAACAGGTCTGACGTACTATATGATGGTTTTTTGTGGGTCTATCCAGTAGGGGTTCCTAATGAAGAACATGACCGATGCTCGTATAAGTCTTTAAACTGGTTTGTGTGTTAAAAGTTCAAGTATCTACAGTAAACACTGTCAGATAAATCAAATCACTGTCAAAAATCTTCCAAGATGACCTCAGTCTCAAGTTCAGATCTGGATCCACCGATTACATTGGACAAACAGAGGAACGGAACTCGGGACACTTTGCGTTCAACGAGAATCACAGCGCCACTGCGCCAATCGGGTCGTTAATATAACCCGTAGTAGTATAGTCCTCAATCGAAAGTAACATCCTGCATCGTTCGCCGACCGTAAATCTGTCCGACCGGCTGACTCTTTTTACTAATTCGTGCGGCCGGTGGGCGCGGGCGTACAGGAGCGGCCTGTGCCGCCTGGTGGGGCTGGCGGGCACGCGCGCGGGCGTGGCGGCGGCGGACGCGTTCCTGCAGCTGGGCGCGCGGGACCCGCTGGCGGGGCTGGCGCACGTGTTCCTGGCCGCCTTCGCGCTCGCGCCCGCGCCCGCGCCGCTCGCCGTGGCGGACGTGGCGCAGCTGGCGGCGGCGGCGCGCGACCCCGCAGTGCGCGCCGCCGCGCTGCTGGCCGCCGCCGCCGCCGCCGCGCGCCTGCCGCCGCGCCACGCCGACCTGGCGCGCGAGCTGCGGGACGACGTCGCGCGCGACCTCGCCAAGTGCAAGGTCGGCCCTCTGTTCTAGTTCTATACGACACTATCATAATGTACAGTTTTTAGCTTCACGTTTCGGGGTACAACTAGGGGCCCGGATCTTGAGCCCTGGGCGAAAGATGCGCGGAAGACCATTACGAATACGTGATTAGCGAGTTGCGCGCCTCGCCCGCATGTCAGCAGGGATTAGTTGCTTGCTCCACGCACACGCGTCTCTGATACGATGATCGTCTCTTAAGATGCGCAGAGCGATCCCCACTCTTTCCTCCAGAGCTCAAGATCCATGCCGGGGATTGTAACGATGTACTAACTGATCGTTATTTTATACAAGCTGATAGCTTATTTATTTATACTTGATCATTCATGGCAAACTGTTTAACGTGGCAGTGCTGCATCTAAACAGCTACTGTATTACTTACTTAGTTTTGTCTAACAGAAAAATTTCAATGTGGTTCAGGTTCATAACTTTAAATTGAGATCTTGTTACCAGGTCTCTTAAATCCAAAGTTGGTCTTATCCTTCTTTATCTCATGAAGTGCACCGAAACAAACTGTCTCCTAAAATCCTATTCATTACATTTCAGACCGATTATATACAGGGACGACCAAATCATTTTTTGCAATGGCTACACTTAAGGCTTAAAATGTTTCATTATTCATTGACTCGTCAGGAAGAATAATATGTAGTTATAGTTTGACCACAAGCACCGCTCTTTAGATAGCGCGACAACAAGACGCGGGGGCGGGGTATCTTAATTTTTTTAGCATCTTTTTACATTATTATTCTGTCATTTTGCCGTCGACGCTCCCGGCGTTTAACGTAGTGTTTTACTTGGTCAGTGCAGGCGGTAAGACGAGTTACTCGCACTGGACTGATAAGATATACACCAATAAAAACCTCTAAACAACGGCACAGTGCTTGTAGTCAAACGTGTTGTTTGTAGAGAAGTAATATCGGTACCGTGTGTGGTGGCAGGACGACGCGTGCCGCGTGGCGCGCCTGCACGCGCTCGGCAACCTGCGGCGCGCCGACAGCGTCGAGCTGCTGCTGGAGCACGCGGAGCGCGGGGGGCGCGGGGGCGGGGGGCTGGAGGGGGGCGAGGGGGGCGGGGCCGGGGCCGGCGGGGGCAGTGTGGCGCTCGCCGCGCTCGACGCGCTCGCCGCCGTGCCGCCGCACGCGATGCTCATCCAGCGCCGCCGTCGTCTCGAGGCCATCGCCTGCCTGCCCGGTGAGACCTGCCGCTACATCATCCGGTCCGACTCCGTACACATCGTGCACTAGTAGATACCTGTATGGGCTAGTCTTTTCTGTTCCTGCCATACGCGGCGACTACATTGTGGAAGTGAAGACGGATATAACGACACTCTCAATCTCGAAACCTACCGAGATGTCAACTCCAGGTTGACACGAAACAGTCATTTTTTTGGTTTCAAGGGGTCTAACACTCGAAACGACACTAAAAGTTCCCTCGTGCAGAGACAACTCTGATAACTCATCTTATTGTTGCATCGCTAACAGGTCAGCACCACCGTAAAACCGATCAGTCGAGCTTAAGTTATCAGACATCGAACCCCGTGTTCGGTGAGCTTTCAGAGTAGTTCTCGAACGGCGAGTCACACGTGATCGTTTCCCGGGGCAGGGCGGCCCCTGGAGGTGCGCGCGGCGGCGCTGGACCTGCTGGTGCGGCGGAGCGTGGCGCTGCCGGTGCCGCTGGCGCGCGTGGCGCTGGAGCTGCAGCGGCGCGGGCCCGCCGAGCTGCGGCGCGTGCTGTGGCAGCGCCTGCGCCAGCTGGAGCCCGAGCACGACAATCTGCGCCAGCTGCTGCCGCTGTTCCCCCGGGAGGTTCGGACGTGGCACGCGCAGGCGCACGCCGGTCGGTACCGCTCACGTTTATTATTTACTAGCGGCCGCCCGCGACTTCGTCCGCGTGGAGTTTAGTTATTTGCACATAAGTTTTAATTATATTCTCACTTCGAAGAGTTATTATTCGCAGTCTTTTTAATCTACTGATGGAATAAAGATAGTACCTGTTGTGTCTGCGATAAACAATTTTCTTATATCTTTTGCAATCGACACATCCGAACCGAATCCTCGGATAAATCACAAAAAAAAACCCTAAGAATGTTGAACGTAAGTTGATTTCTTCATGAGTGAGTGAGTGCAATTCTTCTTTAATCAGTGCAATAAGCGCATTAGATGTTTTTATGGTGAAATAGTTTGTAAATAAAACTTTAGCGTTTTATTTAAGTAAATGGACAAGATAAGCGACAAACGGGCAGCAGCGTCTGCGTGTAAATTAATATAAAAAACTGCGCTCGCCAACCCGTCTGCCGAGGGTGGCGAGTATCGTCTCCAGCGGTCCCGCCGTTCCTGGCTCGGGTGACAGGCGGGGCAGGGAGTACCAAGAATCTCCCACTGTGGGCCTCATGAGAAAGCTCAAGGTCGCACAGCGTGCTATGGAAAGGGATATGCTCGGTGTTTTTTTGCCAGATCGATCCGTAAACGAACAAAAGTCGCCGACACAGTCCAACGGAATAGCAAGCTGAAGTGGCAGCGGGCGGGGCACATAGCTCGTAGGAGTGACGGCAGCCGGGGCTCAATCTCTAGTGCGTCCTCCCCAGGCACGTCGTCGGTGCTGTCCAGAGAGACCGGGTGGCGCGCGGGCGGGTACAGCGCGCGGCTCGAGTCGCTGCAGGTGGCGGCGCGCGGCCTGCTGCGGCGCGGCGCGGTGCGGCTGCTGGCGCGCGTCCGCGACAACTCCACCCGGGACATGCTCACGGTACGGCACGGGCACGGCACGGGCACGACACGGGTGACGGGGCTCACTGTCGCGCGACCGGGTGGCGCGCGGGCGGGTACAGCGCGCGGCTCGAGTCGCTGCAGGTGGCGGCGCGCGGCCTGCTGCGGCGCGGCGCGGTGCGGCTGCTGGCGCGCGGCCGCGACAACTCCACCCGGGACATGCTCACGGTACGGCACGGGCACGGCACGGGCACGACACGGGTGACGGGGCTCACTGTCGCGCGACCGGGTGGCGCGCGGGCGGGTACAGCGCGCGGCTCGAGTCGCTGCAGGTGGCGGCGCGCGGCCTGCTGCGGCGCGGCGCGGTGCGGCTGCTGGCGCGCGGCCGCGACAACTCCACCCGGGACATGCTCACGGTACGGCACGGGCACGGCACGGGCACGACACGGGTGACGGGGCTCACTGTCGCGCGACCGGGTGGCGCGCGGGCGGGTACAGCGCGCGGCTCGAGTCGCTGCAGGTGGCGGCGCGCGGCCTGCTGCGGCGCGGCGCGGTGCGGCTGCTGGCGCGCGGCCGCGACAACTCCACCCGGGACATGCTCACGGTACGGCACGGGCACGGCACGGGCACGACACGGGTGACGGGGCTCACTGTCGCGCGACCGGGTGGCGCGCGGGCGGGTACAGCGCGCGGCTCGAGTCGCTGCAGGTGGCGGCGCGCGGCCTGCTGCGGCGCGGCGCGGTGCGGCTGCTGGCGCGCGGCCGCGACAACTCCACCCGGGACATGCTCACGGTACGGCACGGGCACGGCACGGGCACGGCACGGGCGCGGGTGACGGGGCTCACTGTCGCGCGACCGGGTGGCGTGCGGGCGGGTACAGTGCGCGGCTGGAGTCGCTGCAGGTGGCGGCGCGCTAACTTTTTTTCAAACTAACTTTAACTTTTTTTTTTGAATTTGTTTTCGATCAGCTACTTCCGATGCTGATCGTACATAAATGGGCTGCTCTAAAAATGTATTTAGGTAGTATCATCTTTTAGTGGTTCTCGCTGATGTTCGTGGCCGCGTTCTCGGTTCCAGGTGGAGGTATGGACCCGCGGCCTGGAGGCGGTGGCGGGCGCGGGAGCGGGCGCGAGCGCGGGCGAGGGGGGCGACGAGGGCGAGGAGGCCGGCGAGGTGGCGGGCGGCCTGGCGCTGTCCGTGGCCGGCGCCCGGCTGCCGCCCGTACACTTGTTCGAGGGACAGGTGTGTAACCCTAACTTCGACATTTTTATGTTTCACCAGCCGACCCGCCGAACTCATCGCATCGCCAACGAGTCGTCGCTGTCGGTCGTAAAATTATTTTTTGACCGCATCCCGTTTTAATCTGTCGGAAATATAATAAGGTCGACTCGAGCGAGGCCGTCCGCGAGGCGAGTTCCGACGCGCAGCTCTCCGCCGAGCGTTCGAACTCTCCGCGATTCTCGTTCGGTCGGTCAGACGGTCGTCGGAATTCAATTCGATCGCGACGAGTCGGGCGGCGCCACTGGGCGTAGTCTTCAGTTAAAGTAATCTCGATAATGATAATGATAATGATAAATAATTTATTTCCAAGAACATGGTAACACAAGATCTTAGAGCTATGCAAAAGTACAACATATTCTGCCATTGGTTTAGGCGTAGAAATGTTAATGTTACAAAATCTGCTATTAAATTATTATTAAATTATACATTATTATTAATTGAAATAATTTTCTCATGAGTCGTCAGTTATACAATCGTTTATTTTTGTGTCCATAAATTCTTTATTAGAGTAAAAGCATTCCCGTAAAAGCCAATTATTTAAAACATATTTTAGTTTGTTGAGCGGTAAGGTATACGACGAAGCTACCGATACCGGGTTCGTAACGTTACTCGAAGCCCCGTTTTAGTGTAATGAGTACCGACGCTCCGCAGGGCGAGCTCCTCGGGCACGTGTGGGCGGGCTCGGGCAGCGCGCCCACGCCGCTGCTGCGCGCGCTGCGGCCGCTGCCGGCCCTCGCCGCGCGCGTGCCGCTCGCCGCCGGGCTGCTCGTGCGCGCCGAGCGGCAGGTCGCCTTCGCCGTCGCGCTCGATGCGCACGCGCAGGTACCGCTCCCGCTTTATATATATTTTTTTTATTTTTTTTTATTTTATTTTTTACAAAATCCACAGCTCTTGAGTACAGAATACATTTTCTTGGTGACAAAGCAGACAGCCAGTATTGGATTTACATTTTATACAATACGTGTTAAAGAGGGGAACGTGAACTTACACCATACAACCAACAATGTGCATAATATGTGTGTGTGTGTGTGTGTGTGTGTGTGTGTGTGTGTCTAGTATTAATATTTATTTATTTATTTTTCCTATCACACCCAAAATGCCTTTCTTAAATAACTCTTTAGTCGAACAAAAAGGATCAACGGTATGAAAGTGTTTGTTATATGATCGCGATATGCGACATACAACAGAGTTTTGGGCATAATTCGTTCGGGTGCTAGGGACATGAAATAAGGTAGCCGCCGTATGTCTAGTGCGGGCAGACGGGGCATTCAAGCTCAAGACTAAAGTTAACAGGTCGCTAGAGTCTATAGATCCACAGCATATGTCATACAGAAAGGACATTTCCAGAAGTTTACGTCTGTTTTCGAGAGTTTGAAGTTTGTGAAAGGTACATGAGTCCTCGTATACGTTAAATTGTTTATGTTGTCGGTAGTTTAAATGTTTAACAAATATACCTTGTATAGACTCTATGCCCTGCGTGTACGTTACGTATTGCGGACGCCAGATGACACTACAGTATTCGAGTACACTACGTACGTAAGCATAATATAGAACCTTTAAACAGTGTGTGTCTGAGAAGGGTTTGCTTGCGCGAAGAACGAAACCCAAGTTCTTATAGGCCTTGTTTATCACATATGTTATGTGGTTGGAGAATGTTAGTTTAGAATCTAGGTAAATACCGAGATCCTTCGTCATAACGTCACGCTTCAATTTGTCATTGTTTAAACTATATATAAATGTTACATGTTTGTTTTTTCTCGTAAAAGTTACCACAACACATTTATTTGTATTAATGTCAATTCTATTGTGCTTATAATAACAGTCAAGTCTGGTTAAGTCCTCTTGTAGTTTCAGACAGTCATCTGGTGATTTTATAGTCATGTAAATTTTGGTGTCATCAAGGTACATAAGAAATTTTGCATGTTTTAAACATTAATACTCATTAATACTCATTTATTCAGTATATAGGCCCTCTTCCGGGCACTTATACACGTCCCAAAATATAGCTTTACCCTACCACCATTGATCTATATCATATAGATATGCAACATATAACAGCGGGCCAAGTATCGACCCTTGAGGAACACCCGAGGGAATTGTGACAAAAACAGACCTATGCCCTCCAATGACAACCATCTGACTTCGATTTCGTAAATAAGACTCTGTCCATCTCAGCAAACTACCACCAATACCAAGATCATAAAGCTTTCTTAGAAGTATGATGTGGTCTACGCGATCGAATGCCTTTTCGAAATCCGTGTACACAGAGTCAACTTGGCCACCGTCCATACCTCGCAGTACGTCATTAGTGAAAATTGCCAAGTTTGTGGTGGTGGAGCGACCCCTAATGAAACCGTGCTGTTGCGACGGCACAGAGCGACAGACTACCGGATATACGTGATCATGAACAACTCTTTCTAAGATTTTACTCAAAGTATTTAATATTGATATAGGGCGATAATTATTGATTAAAATTTTTGATCCTTTTTTATGTATAGGAACTATGAGTGCTATTTTCCATATGTTTGGGCAAATACCCTCTCGTAGGCTGCGGTTAAAGATATAGGTTAGAGGGGTAGCCAAAGACTCCGCACAGCATTTAAAGAATAAAGGTGGGATACTGTCGCTACCAGGCCCCTTTGTGGTATCCAGATGCTTTAAAATTCTTAGGACGTAAGATCTGTTAACCTCAATGTTATTTAATGTACTGAGATTAGTGCCGTTTGGAATCGGAGCTGGATAACCATTCATTGGCTGGCTGAAATTTTTGTGAAAGAAGCTGCTGAAGGCCTCCCAGATTTCCTCCTCACCATTTAGTGCAGCGCCCTCATAATTCATGGCATTGGGATAGTTTGATGTAGCTTTTCTTTTTGATTTCATATATTTCCAAAATAATTTTGGGTTCTTTTTTATGTTTATTTGAGAATTATTTAAATACCATTTATAACACCTGTTCTGTAGTTCTTTTTGCCTTCGTCTTAAAGTTGAGAAGGATAAGTAGTCAATAGGGTTTTTGTGACGTTTCCATTGTTTATGAGTCTTATTCTTTTCTTTGATTAATTTGATTAACGCTTTATTGTACCACACAGGATATCGCATTGAACCAACTATAGAGACACGAGGAACGTGCTCAGATATTAACTTGCTAAGAAGAGAGTAAAAATTGTTAATCGAGTCTTCCATGTTACCGTTTTGCAATACCGAATCACAATTAATTTCAGACAGTTGCTCGTTAATAGATACGTAATCTGCTTTGGTAAATAGGTATTTTACGGTAGGCGATTCCTTTAATGGAGATAAAGTAATATCGCAAGCCTTAATATTAATAGCGGGGTGAAACTCGTCTTCTTTGACAATTGGGCAATGGGAAACCTGAATATCTAGTGAGAAGTTAGAGAATATCAAATCTAATGTATTGTTATGTGAGTTTACTAGTGTATTAAACTGTTTTAAATTATAATAAGATGTCATTTGAATAAAATTTATGGCAGCGGATTTAATTTCAACACCGCCCTTTTTAAGAAACACAGGTCTGCCGGATACCCATTAAATATTTGGTAAGTTAAAATCGCCGCTAATTACGATGTAGTCATTCGGGTGTGCATCCAAGATTTCGGTAAGCGAATCCATTAATTGTTCTAAGCGAAATGGGATCGTTCGATTTTGCGGTAAGTATACTAAGCAAAGGTGTAAGTCTCGTTGTTCGCGATCGGAACCGAGCGCACGCGCATGAATCGTCAACCATATGCATTCAAGGTCAACGCGTCCCCACTCCGGGCGCGGCCGCGCTTGCAGTCTCGATGCACAAAGCGCCATCACTCCACCGCCGAGCGACCCGCGGTCGCGTCGGAACACGTCTAAGTTACCATCGCATAGTTCTGAATCTAGTATGCCGTCACAGAGCCAAGTCTCAGTAAACAACCCTATGTCAAAATCGGATGCAAGGATATTTCGATAGAATATATTTGTTTTGGTTCGAAGACCGCCGACATTTTGATAGTAAAGACGTAACTTATCCTGGCTTAGCTCTGTACAGTGAAAAGTGTAAAACAGTAATTATGAGTGGTACTAGTAAAGTGTTAGTCGGTGGCGTGACTGAATGTACCTTACTATAGATTAATTTATGTGTTAGGTATTCTAGGATTAGATGACTCAGTGAGAGCGTAGTTGACTGGAAGAATTGTATGCGATTAATTATTTTTTTTATATAGAAATAGCTGTCGTAGCTATATGTGTGTAATTGGATAAATGGTCCTATGGCTTTAATTTTAACACTATTTGTGCCAGATACAATGCGCACGCGCAATGTATTAGTTTTAATATCGGGTTGTATTGTAGGTAGGGTGAGTGAGAGTGGGTGAGTGCATTTGTTAATTGTTGGAACAAATGATATGAAGAACGATTTGAAAACTGTATGTGATGGTGTGAATAATTTGAACTCAAACAGAGTGTGTAACGAGAAATTATTTCGTGGTTAGGTATGCACATTGCAGACAATAGCAAGTATGAAAAAAGATTAAAATGAAAAAGGAAAAGAAAAATAGGAATAGCTAGGTAATTTTTTTGACATCTGATACCGAATTTATTACAAAAGCTGGGGACATTGGGTTGCGGCGAACATATATGCGACAGTTTTTTGTCTAGACAAAATCGTAATTAGCTTCTTTACATCTTAGTTTACATTCTTTAAAAAGTTGTTTGCTTTCTTTAGTCAAGTGTTCATTAATGTAAATTTTATTGTTTTTATTTTGGTCGCCTCGTAGCCCAACATCCCCCGCAGTCATGCCGCGTAGTTTGCGGGCCCCAGCCACTATGGCGTCCTTTGTTGATCGCTGCCTAAGTCTCACAATAATACTTCGAGGATGAGTCGTGCTGCCAGCACGGCGCGGCTGTACGCGGTGGGCGAATTCAACCTCACTCAGGTCCATATTGACACCGACATGAGTAGCGACTTTTTAAACGATGCTCGGCGTGTCTTCGTCTTTGCACTCCGGCACTCCTACCAACTCGATGTTTTGCAGGCGCGTCCATTGTTGTTGACGCATATTCTCATTTTCGAGTTGTTTTACTCTGGCTTCGAGGGAGTGATGATCCTCACGCAGCGACTTGTTTTCATCCCTTAAACTTTTGAGTTCCTTAGAGTTACTAGTCAATAAGTTTTTAAGGTCTTCGTATTGTGAACTGATAAACTTAACGCAGGTCTCCAAACTGGTCAGTTGGTCTTTAAAGGTCAGAAACTCTTTGCTGAAAAGGTCACGGACGATAGTAGAAAGCTCTTGGTGAATCACATTCCTAACAGCAGGCCGCATCCCTCCATCATCTATACGGGGTGCCTCGGATGATGCCGTTGATGTACTGGGCTTTCTAATAGTGACATTTGATCGATCCGTAATATCATCAACTGTACTAGGTTCGATAGCCTTAATTGGGGTGTTGCTATTATCCCCTTTTGGGCGCTGGCTTATACAGAACGGGCAAATCCAGGAACTCTGTTTTTTAAATGTGTCACTAGCCAGGTTTACACATGTGTAATGGTATAATTTAATCAGATGGTTTAATAGTTTTGTTGCATGCGCTACAGTTGGACATGTTGGATTTTTAAATGTGTAAATACCTGCGATCTCTGTTGTCCCTTGCGACACACTGTAATCCACCGCGTTTGAAACTAATCCTTACTACTAAGATACTAAGCTTATTTTAGCGTGATTTCTAAATTGAGTGACAAATGTAAGTTTTGAGAGCCCACTACACGTCCTCACACGACAACCTCCGGTCGTTTATCTATATCGTTTATCTATATATAAACATAAACAATTAAAAAAGATACTCTAAACTGTGCACGTTTACCATACGCTCCTGTAGAAATATCTATTCATAAGTTCAAAATTCACATTAAAAGATTTTTTATCTAAAAAGGATATTATAAAATAGACGATCATCTAAACGATAAGCGTGCACGGACTCGACCCACTCGGCTCGCACTCGAGTACTATATGTCTCGGAACCGTATATCCTGTAAAATAGATCGACAGAGGTGACTTAGATCATCGTATTTCGCTCGTACGGATGGAACGATTTCGCAAATTAATATTTTTTTGTTTCTATTATTGGAAGGAGAAGGTTCTCATAGACGAGTATGACCGCAGGTGTCGCTCTGGTCGCGCAGCGCGCGGGCGGGGCTGTCGCTGCGCGTGGGCGCGGCGGGCGCGGCGCGCATCGGCGGCCGCGTGGCGTGGGGCCGGCTGACGGCGCGCGCCGCCGCGAGCGCCGAGCCGCGCCTGCGCATCGCCGCCGACCTCGACTTCTACGACGCCCTCGCGCTCTGCGTGCGCGTCCGCCTCGACGACTACCGGATACGGTTAGTTGCGTTCCACCGTTACCGTTTCGTTGGCGTCCCGTGGGACGGTTGTGAAGCGATCGCCGGATGATTTGGAAGGGGTTCATGTCCGAAACCGATCCGATGATCGATTGTTTGACGATGGTTTATTTTAAAATTGAATCCGAAGTAAATATCGAATGATACGTGAGCGGACGTCCGATGAGGCGAGTGTACGTAAATGACTTATTGTGAGTGACTTAAATTAGCGAGTCGTTGATTTACGAGCTATCGCACGATAGGTATGTGCGGTGGCTCGCAAATCTGGCCCCAAAGGGGGATAATAATAATAGTATCGTTTGTTTCGGACGTCTTAAATCCATATGGGTTATTAATCCATGCCTAGTAGCTGCCGATAAAGACCCGAATAAAGCTTGTGACATGCTACAGTCGAACTTAAATACTCTTTTAAAGAGGTGTCACGATGTTGGGCTGCTTGTCAATGCTACAAAAACCAAATTACTGCCCATTAAATCACCTTATTAAAAGTATTGCATGGCATGGGCATAATAGCCCATGACTATAAATGTCTACACACATCTATCTCAAATCAGTGCAGCTGTGATCCTATAGACGTAGTAGATTGCCAAATATATTTGGGCCTTCAAATTGATAATAAATTTAATTGGTATAACCACATCGAACATGTTTGTAATAAGTTGAGACAGTTTTTGGCAAATATCGTTATACTAAAAAACAGGATCCCATTTAAAGTTAAGATAATGCTATATAATTCGCTAGCTGAATCGTACATTCAATATGGTTTATGCAGCTACGGTCGCACCTATAAAACTTATTTAAATAAAATTTACGATCTTCAAGTTAGAATATTAAAAAATATAGTACCAAATAAAATTTGACATCAATATAGCGAGGATCACACTGGCCTTTTTAAGCACTGTAAGGTATTGCCCGTCCATTCTCAGGTCAAATATATTATATTAAAAAAACTTTTCTTTGTAACCAATAATCAGCCACAAACGGAACACCCTGTATACACCCGATCGGTAGCTCGACGTCAGCTGAGTTGCAGCTCGGTTCGCGTTAACAATGACTACGGAAGACGAGCATCAGATTATATTGCCCCTCGACTCATAAACAAACTACCTACGGAATAACGGGATGAATTAACAATAAAAACATTTAAATATAAGCTGAAACTGCATTTCCTCAGTTCCCTTCAAAATGTTTAAGATTAAAATTTGAATTAACAACCGAAAATAATGTATTAGTCCAATTCTTATCTGTATATTTGTTGTATGTTCCTATCATTCCTATTTATATACTACCTACCTACAGCTATTATAACTTTTCGTTCATTTATTAAATTGTTTAAATGTTGATCGATGTAAACTTAATAGGTACTTAGTATAATTACAAACTTAAGTGGTTTTTTATGCTAAGTTAAATAACTACTATATGTTTATAAGACCTTTTATGTGATAATCAAGAAAAGAAAAAAAAACGTGAACTTAAAATCTTCGATTAGTATTAATATTAAAACGATGTTTTTTATTTTATTATTATTTAAATTAAATAATAAATTTAAAAGTTTCTAAACATGAAACGATGAAAGGGCTCGTTGTGAGGGTCTCCAATATATTACTTATTATTATTCGATAAAATATCGACAAATCACAATGGATTTAAGCTTGGTTCTATTATTAAGAATCCGAGTACTGTTTCCAGTAACACTTCTGGATTGCATTGAATAGAGTTGTACTGTAGAATTACTTAGAACTTGTCATTGATTAGTATAGACCACGAGTGGAAAACAATTGAATCGGTCTAATGTAATAGGCTCGCTTCTGCCAGACATTCTACACCTCCAGATAAAGACTATAAACGCATTCCGCGTGCAATATACCTCGACGACCTCCGTAGCCGAGAGGCGAGTATACCGGACTTGGTGACGCTATCTCTGAGGTCCCGGGTTCGATTCCCGGTCGGTCAATGTAGAAAAATAACTTTTCTATATTGTCTCGGGTCTGGGTGTTGTGGTACCGTCGTTGTTTCTGATTTCTGTAACACAAGTGCTTAAGCTACTTATCACAGGATCAGAGCAATGTATGTGATGTTGTCCATATTTATATTTATTTATTTATATTATATTTAATATAACAATGCCTTCAAAATTCTGACGATATCCCCGGATTATGCAGTATACCGATGATGTTCGCGAATGCGTGTGTAATATTAGATGATTTTTTGTTATTATTCAAAAGCCCGAGCTGAGGTGCCGATGAGCTCAGCGGCGACAGCGCTTCGGTAGCGATTACCACCTACGCCAGTCGTGAGTGGACGGGGTGACCATTCCGACCATATTCAGTGACATTAATCACAAGCATCTCCGAGCTGCTTCACCTCACCTATGTTTACTGATCGAATTATATGGACCTGATCTGAAATGAACTGGTTTTTATTATTTTAATAACTTTTCATCACTAAAGGAAAAATCTGTATTTTCTAGGAAAGAATGTCACCTCGAATCAGTGCAAGGATCTCGAAATCTTCGCGTGTCCCGCTGGCGGAACGAGTCCATACCGCACGCGGGCCGCACCCTGTCCCTCGGCCGCGCCGGGGACGCCGCCTGCCGCTCGCTCGCCGCCGCCGACGACTAGCCGCCCTCTAGCGCCCTCTAGCGCCCTCTAGCCGCCCTCCCCCGGCAGGACTCGCCGCTGTCGTGTTACTCATTAAGTGGAGGGAATTGAAGTCGAAACTCACGACACAAACTAAACATATGTCTCCTGAGTTTTAATGTTAGATGTGTTTGTTTTAAATGAAGTTGTTTTTGATATCGATATTTTAAAAATCAATATTAGAATAAGTTTCGCATATACTTATAATTTGTCAGTTTATAATTTTGTACAGTATACCAAATATGTTTTACTCAAAACGAAACAGTCACTGATCTTAAGTAATAAATCAAACAAATAAATGCTTTTATTATTCACTAAACGTTAAAACAGTGACGACGGTGTACACGTGCTGCAGCTCCGAGCGCGCTCTGCATGCCCCCCCCCCCCCCCCCCCAGCTACGCCGCGGCGCGCACGTCCCGACAGCTCCGCGCGCAAAATTGCTGCCACCTCCACCTCCGATATACAAAAAATAACCTACCTAACACCCCTAATAGTTTAGGTTAGGTTTATGAAGGTAACCTAACGCCCCTAAAAGTTAGGGTTGTAAGGGTAACCTAACTCCCCTAAAAAGTTAGGTTTGTGAGGGTAACCTAACACCCCTAATAGTTTAGGTTAGGTTAATGAAGGTAACCTAACGCCCCTAAAAGTTAGGTTTGTAAGGGTAACCTAACTCCCCTAAAAAGTTAGGTTTGTGAGGGTAACCTAACACCCCTAATAGTTTAGGTTAGGTTAATGAAGGTAACCTAACGCCCCTAAAAGTTAGGTTTGTAAGGGTAACCTAACTCCCCTAAAAAGTTAGGTTTGTGAGGGTAACCTAACACCCCTAATAGTTTAGGTTAGGTTAATGAAGGTAACCTAACGCCCCTAAAAGTTAGGTTTGTAAGGGTAACCTAACTCCCCTAAAAAGTTAGGTTTGTGAGGGTAACCTAACACCCCTAATAGTTTAGGTTAGGTTAATGAAGGTAACCTAACGCCCCTAAAAGTTAATTTTGTAAGGGTAACCTAACTCCCCTAAAAAGTTAGGTTTGTGAGGGTAACCTAACACCCCTAATAGTTTAGGTTAGGTTTATGAAGGTAACCTAACGCCCCTAAAAGTTAGGTTTGTAAGGGTAACCTAACTCCCCTAAAAAGTTAGGTTTGTGAGGGTAACCTAACACCCCTAATAGTTTAGGTTAGGTTTATGAAGGTAACCTAACGCCCCTAAAAGTTAGGGTTGTAAGGGTAACCTAACTCCCCTAAAAAGTTAGGTTTGTGAGGGTAACCTAACACCCCTAATAGTTTAGGTTAGGTTAATGAAGGTAACCTAACGCCCCTAAAAGTTAGGTTTGTAAGGGTAACCTAACTCCCCTAAAAAGTTAGGTTTGTGAGGGTAACCTAACACCCCTAATAGTTTAGGTTAGGTTTATGAAGGTAACCTAACGCCCCTAAAAGTTAGGGTTGTAAGGGTAACCTAACTCCCCTAAAAAGTTAGGTTTGTGAGGGTAACCTAACACCCCTAATAGTTTAGGTTAGGTTTATGAAGGTAACCTAACGCCCCTAAAAGTTAGGGTTGTAAGGGTAACCTAACTCCCCTAAAAAGTTAGGTTTGTGAGGGTAACCTAACACCCCTAATAGTTTAGGTTAGGTTAATGAAGGTAACCTAACGCCCCTAAAAGTTAGGTTTGTAAGGGTAACCTAACTCCCCTAAAAAGTTAGGTTTGTGAGGGTAACCTAACACCCCTAATAGTTTAGGTTAGGTTAATGAAGGTAACCTAACGCCCCTAAAAGTTAGGTTTGTAAGGGTAACCTAACTCCCCTAAAAAGTTAGGTTTGTGAGGGTAACCTAACACCCCTAATAGTTTAGGTTAGGTTAATGAAGGTAACCTAACGCCCCTAAAAGTTAGGTTTGTAAGGGTAACCTAACTCCCCTAAAAAGTTAGGTTTGTGAGGGTAACCTAACACCCCTAATAGTTTAGGTTAGGTTAATGAAGGTAACCTAACGCCCCTAAAAGTTAATTTTGTAAGGGTAACCTAACTCCCCTAAAAAGTTAGGTTTGTGAGGGTAACCTAACACCCCTAATAGTTTAGGTTAGGTTTATGAAGGTAACCTAACGCCCCTAAAAGTTAGGTTTGTAAGGGTAACCTAACTCCCCTAAAAAGTTAGGTTTGTGAGGGTAACCTAACACCCCTAATAGTTTAGGTTAGGTTTATGAAGGTAACCTAACGCCCCTAAAAGTTAGGTTTGTAAGGGTAACCTAACTCCCCTAAAAAGTTAGGTTTGTGAGGGTAACCTAACACCCCTAATAGTTTAGGTTAGGTTTATGAAGGTAACCTAACGCCCCTAAAAGTTAGGTTTGTAAGGGTAACCTAACTCCCCTAAAAAGTTAGGTTTGTGAGGGTAACCTAACACCCCTAATAGTTTAGGTTAGGTTTATGAAGGTAACCTAACGCCCCTAAAAGTTAGGTTTGTAAGGGTAACCTAACTCCCCTAAAAAGTTAGGTTTGTGAGGGTAACCTAACACCCCTAATAGTTTAGGTTAGGTTTATGAAGGTAACCTAACGCCCCTAAAAGTTAGGTTTGTAAGGGTAACCTAACTCCCCTAAAAAGTTAGATTTGTGAGGGTAACCTAACACCCCTAATAGTTTAGGTTAGGTTAATGAAGGTAACCTAACGCCCCTAAAAGTTAGGTTTGTAAAGGTAACCTAACTCCCCTAAAAAGTTAGGTTTGTGAGGGTAACCTAACACCCCTAATAGTTTAGGTTAGGTTAATGAAGGTAACCTAACGCCCCTAAAAGTTAATTTTGTAAGGGTAACCTAACCCCTAAAAAGTTAGGTTTGTGAGGGTAACCTAACACCCCTAATAGTTTAGGTTAGGTTTATGAAGGTAACCTAACGCCCCTAAAAGTTAGGTTTGTAAGGGTAACCTAACTCCCCTAAAAAGTTAGGTTTGTGAGGGTAACCTAACACCCCTAATAGTTTAGGTTAGGTTTATGAAGGTAACCTAACGCCCCTAAAAGTTAGGGTTGTAAGGGTAACCTAACTCCCCTAAAAAGTTAGGTTTGTGAGGGTAACCTAACACCCCTAATAGTTTAGGTTAGGTTAATGAAGGTAACCTAACGCCCCTAAAAGTTAGGTTTGTAAGGGTAACCTAACTCCCCTAAAAAGTTAGGTTTGTGAGGGTAACCTAACACCCCTAATAGTTTAGGTTAGGTTAATGAAGGTAACCTAACGCCCCTAAAAGTTAGGTTTGTAAGGGTAACCTAACTCCCCTAAAAAGTTAGGTTTGTGAGGGTAACCTAACACCCCTAATAGTTTAGGTTAGGTTAATGAAGGTAACCTAACGCCCCTAAAAGTTAGGTTTGTAAGGGTAACCTAACTCCCCTAAAAAGTTAGGTTTGTGAGGGTAACCTAACACCCCTAATAGTTTAGGTTAGGTTTATGAAGGTAACCTAACGCCCCTAAAAGTTAGGGTTGTAAGGGTAACCTAACTCCCCTAAAAAGTTAGGTTTGTGAGGGTAACCTAACACCCCTAATAGTTTAGGTTAGGTTTATGAAGGTAACCTAACGCCCCTAAAAGTTAGGGTTGTAAGGGTAACCTAACTCCCCTAAAAAGTTAGGTTTGTGAGGGTAACCTAACACCCCTAATAGTTTAGGTTAGGTTAATGAAGGTAACCTAACGCCCCTAAAAGTTAGGTTTGTAAGGGTAACCTAACTCCCCTAAAAAGTTAGGTTTGTGAGGGTAACCTAACACCCCTAATAGTTTAGGTTAGGTTAATGAAGGTAACCTAACGCCCCTAAAAGTTAGGTTTGTAAGGGTAACCTAACTCCCCTAAAAAGTTAGGTTTGTGAGGGTAACCTAACACCCCTAATAGGTTAGGTTAATGAAGGTAACCTAACGCCCCTAAAAGTTAGGTTTGTAAGGGTAACCTAACTCCCCTAAAAAGTTAGGTTTGTGAGGGTAACCTAACACCCCTAATAGTTTAGGTTAGGTTAATGAAGGTAACCTAACGCCCCTAAAAGTTAATTTTGTAAGGGTAACCTAACTCCCCTAAAAAGTTAGGTTTGTGAGGGTAACCTAACACCCCTAATAGTTTAGGTTAGGTTTATGAAGGTAACCTAACGCCCCTAAAAGTTAGGTTTGTAAGGGTAACCTAACTCCCCTAAAAAGTTAGGTTTGTGAGGGTAACCTAACACCCCTAATAGTTTAGGTTAGGTTTATGAAGGTAACCTAACGCCCCTAAAAGTTAGGGTTGTAAGGGTAACCTAACTCCCCTAAAAAGTTAGGTTTGTGAGGGTAACCTAACACCCCTAATAGTTTAGGTTAGGTTAATGAAGGTAACCTAACGCCCCTAAAAGTTAGGTTTGTAAGGGTAACCTAACTCCCCTAAAAAGTTAGGTTTGTGAGGGTAACCTAACACCCCTAATAGTTTAGGTTAGGTTTATGAAGGTAACCTAACGCCCCTAAAAGTTAGGGTTGTAAGGGTAACCTAACTCCCCTAAAAAGTTAGGTTTGTGAGGGTAACCTAACACCCCTAATAGTTTAGGTTAGGTTTATGAAGGTAACCTAACGCCCCTAAAAGTTAGGGTTGTAAGGGTAACCTAACTCCCCTAAAAAGTTAGGTTTGTGAGGGTAACCTAACACCCCTAATAGTTTAGGTTAGGTTAATGAAGGTAACCTAACGCCCCTAAAAGTTAGGTTTGTAAGGGTAACCTAACTCCCCTAAAAAGTTAGGTTTGTGAGGGTAACCTAACACCCCTAATAGTTTAGGTTAGGTTAATGAAGGTAACCTAACGCCCCTAAAAGTTAGGTTTGTAAGGGTAACCTAACTCCCCTAAAAAGTTAGGTTTGTGAGGGTAACCTAACACCCCTAATAGTTTAGGTTAGGTTAATGAAGGTAACCTAACGCCCCTAAAAGTTAGGTTTGTAAGGGTAACCTAACTCCCCTAAAAAGTTAGGTTTGTGAGGGTAACCTAACACCCCTAATAGTTTAGGTTAGGTTAATGAAGGTAACCTAACACCCCTAAAAGTTAATTTTGTAAGGGTAACCTAACTCCCCTAAAAAGTTAGGTTTGTGAGGGTAACCTAACACCCCTAATAGTTTAGGTTAGGTTTATGAAGGTAACCTAACGCCCCTAAAAGTTAGGTTTGTAAGGGTAACCTAACTCCCCTAAAAAGTTAGGTTTGTGAGGGTAACCTAACACCCCTAATAGTTTAGGTTAGGTTTATGAAGGTAACCTAACGCCCCTAAAAGTTAGGTTTGTAAGGGTAACCTAACTCCCCTAAAAAGTTAGGTTTGTGAGGGTAACCTAACACCCCTAATAGTTTAGGTTAGGTTTATGAAGGTAACCTAACGCCCCTAAAAGTTAGGTTTGTAAGGGTAACCTAACTCCCCTAAAAAGTTAGGTTTGTGAGGGTAACCTAACACCCCTAATAGTTTAGGTTAGGTTTATGAAGGTAACCTAACGCCCCTAAAAGTTAGGTTTGTAAGGGTAACCTAACTCCCCTAAAAAGTTAGGTTTGTGAGGGTAACCTAACACCCCTAATAGTTTAGGTTAGGTTTATGAAGGTAACCTAACGCCCCTAAAAGTTAGGTTTGTAAGGGTAACCTAACTCCCCTAAAAAGTTAGATTTGTGAGGGTAACCTAACACCCCTAATAGTTTAGGTTAGGTTAATGAAGGTAACCTAACGCCCCTAAAAGTTAGGTTTGTAAAGGTAACCTAACTCCCCTAAAAAGTTAGGTTTGTGAGGGTAACCTAACACCCCTAATAGTTTAGGTTAGGTTAATGAAGGTAACCTAACGCCCCTAAAAGTTAATTTTGTAAGGGTAACCTAACCCCTAAAAAGTTAGGTTTGTGAGGGTAACCTAACACCCCTAATAGTTTAGGTTAGGTTTATGAAGGTAACCTAACGCCCCTAAAAGTTAGGTTTGTAAGGGTAACCTAACTCCCCTAAAAAGTTAGGTTTGTGAGGGTAACCTAACACCCCTAATAGTTTAGGTTAGGTTTATGAAGGTAACCTAACGCCCCTAAAAGTTAGGGTTGTAAGGATAACCTAACTCCCCTAAAAAGTTAGGTTTGTGAGGGTAACCTAACACCCCTAATAGTTTAGGTTAGGTTAATGAAGGTAACCTAACGCCCCTAAAAGTTAGGTTTGTAAGGGTAACCTAACTCCCCTAAAAAGTTAGGTTTGTGAGGGTAACCTAACACCCCTAATAGTTTAGGTTAGGTTAATGAAGGTAACCTAACGCCCCTAAAAGTTAGGTTTGTAAGGGTAACCTAACTCCCCTAAAAAGTTAGGTTTGTGAGGGTAACCTAACACCCCTAATAGTTTAGGTTAGGTTAATGAAGGTAACCTAACGCCCCTAAAAGTTAGGTTTGTAAGGGTAACCTAACTCCCCTAAAAAGTTAGGTTTGTGAGGGTAACCTAACACCCCTAATAGTTTAGGTTAGGTTAATGAAGGTAACCTAACGCCCCTAAAAGTTAATTTTGTAAGGGTAACCTAACTCCCCTAAAAAGTTAGGTTTGTGAGGGTAACCTAACACCCCTAATAGTTTAGGTTAGGTTTATGAAGGTAACCTAACGCCCCTAAAAGTTAGGTTTGTAAGGGTAACCTAACTCCCCTAAAAAGTTAGGTTTGTGAGGGTAACCTAACACCCCTAATAGTTTAGGTTAGGTTAATGAAGGTAACCTAACGCCCCTAAAAGTTAGGTTTGTAAGGGTAACCTAACTCCCCTAAAAAGTTAGGTTTGTGAGGGTAACCTAACACCCCTAATAGTTTAGGTTAGGTTAATGAAGGTAACCTAACGCCCCTAAAAGTTAGGTTTGTAAGGGTAACCTAACTCCCCTAAAAAGTTAGGTTTGTGAGGGTAACCTAACACCCCTAATAGTTTAGGTTAGGTTTATGAAGGTAACCTAACGCCCCTAAAAGTTAGGGTTGTAAGGGTAACCTAACTCCCCTAAAAAGTTAGGTTTGTGAGGGTAACCTAACACCCCTAATAGTTTAGGTTAGGTTAATGAAGGTAACCTAACGCCCCTAAAAGTTAGGTTTGTAAGGGTAACCTAACTCCCCTAAAAAGTTAGGTTTGTGAGGGTAACCTAACACCCCTAATAGTTTAGGTTAGGTAAATGAAGGTAACCTAACGCCCCTAAAAGTTAGGTTTGTAAGGGTAACCTAACTCCCCTAAAAAGTTAGGTTTGTGAGGGTAACCTAACACCCTTAATAGTTTAGGTTAGGTTAATGAAGGTAACCTAACGCCCCTAAAAGTTAATTTTGTAAGGGTAACCTAACTCCCCTAAAAAGTTAGGTTTGTGAGGGTAACCTAACACCCCTAATAGTTTAGGTTAGGTTTATGAAGGTAACCTAACGCCCCTAAAAGTTAGGTTTGTAAGGGTAACCTAACTCCCCTAAAAAGTTAGGTTTGTGAGGGTAACCTAACACCCCTAATAGTTTAGGTTAGGTTTATGAAGGTAACCTAACGCCCCTAAAAGTTAGGGTTGTAAGGGTAACCTAACTCCCCTAAAAAGTTAGGTTTGTGAGGGTAACCTAACACCCCTAATAGTTTAGGTTAGGTTAATGAAGGTAACCTAACGCCCCTAAAAGTTAGGTTTGTAAGGGTAACCTAACTCCCCTAAAAAGTTAGGTTTGTGAGGGTAACCTAACACCCCTAATAGTTTAGGTTAGGTTAATGAAGGTAACCTAACGCCCCTAAAAGTTAGGTTTGTAAGGGTAACCTAACTCCCCTAAAAAGTTAGGTTTGTGAGGGTAACCTAACACCCCTAATAGTTTAGGTTAGGTTAATGAAGGTAACCTAACGCCCCTAAAAGTTAGGTTTGTAAGGGTAACCTAACTCCCCTAAAAAGTTAGGTTTGTGAGGGTAACCTAACACCCCTAATAGTTTAGGTTAGGTTAATGAAGGTAACCTAACGCCCCTAAAAGTTAATTTTGTAAGGGTAACCTAACTCCCCTAAAAAGTTAGGTTTGTGAGGGTAACCTAACACCCCTAATAGTTTAGGTTAGGTTTATGAAGGTAACCTAACGCCCCTAAAAGTTAGGTTTGTAAGGGTAACCTAACTCCCCTAAAAAGTTAGGTTTGTGAGGGTAACCTAACACCCCTAATAGTTTAGGTTAGGTTTATGAAGGTAACCTAACGCCCCTAAAAGTTAGGGTTGTAAGGGTAACCTAACTCCCCTAAAAAGTTAGGTTTGTGAGGGTAACCTAACACCCCTAATAGTTTAGGTTAGGTTAATGAAGGTAACCTAACGCCCCTAAAAGTTAGGTTTGTAAGGGTAACCTAACTCCCCTAAAAAGTTAGGTTTGTGAGGGTAACCTAACACCCCTAATAGTTTAGGTTAGGTTTATGAAGGTAACCTAACGCCCCTAAAAGTTAGGGTTGTAAGGGTAACCTAACTCCCCTAAAAAGTTAGGTTTGTGAGGGTAACCTAACACCCCTAATAGTTTAGGTTAGGTTTATGAAGGTAACCTAACGCCCCTAAAAGTTAGGGTTGTAAGGGTAACCTAACTCCCCTAAAAAGTTAGGTTAGGTTAGGTTAGGTTAGGTTAGGTTAGGTTAGGTTAGGTTAGGTTAGGTTAGGTTAGGTTAGGTTAGGTTAGGTTAGGTTAGGTTTTTTTTTTTTTTTTTAAATAGAATTCAACAATATTATGTTGAGCTCGCGGAGCGAATGGGTTACTCTCGCGAACACAACAGTGTGTTCATTTTAGTGGAGTTGAGTAAGACTTTTTAGGGAATTGTGTTAGACTGTTTATTGAAATCTTTAAGGTTTTGCACGATGTGCGTTATTAAGTTATGGAATGAATTTATAGTTGTTTCTTTCGTTATGATTTCGGATAAATTGAAGGGATTGATATTTAGCAAGTTACAGGTGGAGACGTGGTCGTGGCGTTTGATTCCAAATCGGGGGCAGTTTTCCAGAAGATGCTTCCATGACTGGGTTGTGTTGTTGTCACAGGGGCAGGTGTCCACTGTGACAATTCGGAAGCGAGTGAGATATTCCCTGTGATAGCCGTGGTTTGTAAGCAATTGTGTGATAGCAAAGGTAGGCTTGACTTTTGATAAATATTCTGACATTGATTTAAAGTCAGGGAGGATTGTTCGTGTGTAAGTGCATTTATTGGGATCAGTGTAGAGAGCTTCTGCCGCTTCGATGCATTTTTGCTTATTACGCAGCTTGATATGGCTCACAGGGATGTAGAGAAAGTCCGGGGATTTGTGCAGCGACGCTGCGTGCTTTGCCGCCATGTCAGCGGCTTCGTTTCCTTCGAGTCCGACGTGGGCCTTGACCCACGCGAACTCGATGGTTAGTCCGGATGTTCGGGCTTGGCGAAGTAGTTTGTGTATGCTTACGGCGAGGCGATTGTTTGTATTACAGTTTTGCAGTTCTTGCAATCCAGATCTGCAGTCGGACAAGATCGTTACAGGTGTTGTTTTGTGTTTTATTATGTAGTCGCACGCTCTCTCAATAGCAAAGAGTTCCGCCTGGAAGACGGAGCAGCAGTCGTGAAGTTTGAGCTTCACGACCGCCCCCCGCCTTCCATCGGAGTCGAAGACAACAAATGCAGCGCCGACTCTATCGTCATGCCTGCTGCCATCCGTGTAGATGTGCCAGGAGTTATTGGCTGTCCTCCGAGAGAGTTCTGTGGCAGAGGCAATCTCCGCGAACTCGATGCCTATTCTCTCGGAGGGGTGTAGGAGCTCGGACGGTGGACAGGGTGTCTCGATCGGGACATCATCCGGCAGGAACGACGAAGTGCCCAGAAGTTTTGAGGTTTCTATATCGGCTATAGCCGCTACCTTATCAGGGAGAGGCGTGAATTGGGCTAATGTTATCGAGGCTGCGGTGCTTACGGTACGAAAGCCTTGAATGGCCTTGATGGCGAAGAGCCTTTGTAGGGATAGGAGCCTTTGCTGAATGTATTTGTGCTGCAGTGCAGGGAACCAAATTCCTGCACCGTAACAGACGATTGGCTCGATGACGTGCTGGTATATTATCCGAACATTCTCGGGACTGATGCCCCATGTCGGACGAATGAAAATGGAAAGTTTGTTGTGAAGCAGTTTAACTTTTTCTATGATGTGGTCGACATGTTTGATAAAGCGAAGTTTGTCATCTATGATAATACCAAGATATTTAATGTGGCTTGAGAATTTGAGATTTTGGTTATTCATGCGGATTTTACATTTACTGGCTTTAGGTGTGAAGGCAATTATTTGTGTTTTTAATGGTCCGAACTCCAATTTGACTCCCTCGCCCCAATTGGAGATCCGTTCCAGTGTCTGGTTTGTGATACTTTCTAGTTCGGGGATTGTTTTGGTGTGACAAATGAGCAAAACGTCATCCGCGTATGCCTGAAGTTGACACCCATCAGGCATAGGCATGAGTAAAAGCTGATCGAGTATCAGGTTCCACAAAGTAGGACCAATTACGGAGCCCTGTACACAGCCACGGGACATGAATTTCGATACTTTGCTATCAGCGAACTGTATGAGTATCTCCCGATCTTCAACATAGCTTAAGAGGAGCTGGTACAGGTTTTTGGGGCAGTTAGCGTCTCTTAATCGTCCAAATATAGCCGGCCACCAAGCGCGGTCAAATGCTGCTTTTATATCGAGGGAAACGCCAACTACCTGTTCCCCTCTGGACTTAGCTTGGTTTATGATGTTGAGAGCACTATTGATTGCGATGACTGTCGATTTTTGTGTTTTAAATCCAAATTGATTAGAGCATTGATGGCCTGAAACATTTAGATGATGTGTGAGTCTGTTGGTGATGAGTCGTTCGAGGAGTTTGCCAAATACGTTCAGAAGTCCAATGGGCCGAAAGCTTGACAAGGTGGTATAGTCTGCTTTGCCGGGCTTCGGAATAATTTTGGCGGTGGCGGTCTTCCAATTTTTGGGAAAGAATTTGAGTCTCAAACAGGCGTTCATGAGTCCGCAGATCTCCTGAGGGAACAAGAGTGCGACCTGGAGACATATGTCAGCCGTCAAGTGGTCCAGTCCGGGTGCCCTCTTATGGTTCATCCCCTTCAGTCCTTCGATAATCTCGTTGTATTTGAATGGTGGTTCGTCCTGGGTATTTAATGGGAGATGCATCTCGGTTCGAGTCCTGGTTTGGTCGGGTGTAAGGTCTGGGGTATCATTAGGGAAGAACTGATGGAGGAGTGCCCGAGCAGTGTCCGAAGAGTCGGTCGTGTACGTGCCATTTTCGAGCCGTAATGTGGCTGGTGGGTGAGTCATGGGACGGGTTTTGATTATTCTGTTCGTGACAGACCAGACGTCTTCCTTCTTTTGCCTGCCGCAGAAATTTCGGAAATGCTCCGAAGATGCGGCGCAGAAAGCATCAGAGTATTGACGTCTGAGTCTGTCACGTTCAGCTATAAGTTCGTCCAGGGGCCGGTTACGGCGAGCCGCTCTACTGAGTCTGTGGTGAGACTGAATCACTGATCGCTTGAGGGCAGCGAGTTCATCGTTCCACCACGGCGCACGTCGTGGTGGGCCAGATGCCTTTGGTAAGATCTTATCACAAGCGATCTGTATGGCTGAAGATAAGTTGTCAGTGTAACTGTTGAGTTGGTCTACGTTTATCTGCTCGAAGTCAACATCCATGGGCAGATTTATACGGATTTCAGCGCGGAAAGGTTCACTGATTTCTTCCCACTTGGTGTGAGAGGTGTTGTACTTGAAGGTACTTAGTTTCTGTTTGTAAGTGGGCATGGAGGGGCCGAGTGACAGGCAAAATGAGATAGCTCTGTGTTCCGTGGATGTACAGATGGTTGGGTCCACGGTCCAGTCCGAGACGGTGATACCGTCCGGATTACTGGCAAGAGTTATGTCAATGATTGAAGTTCTGAGTTGACCGTGAGTTACAGCCGCAAATGTTGGATCATTTCCAACATTGCAGACAGATAGATTGTTGGCCAATATGAAGTCAAATACTGTGTTGCCTCTTTGATTGTTAGATGGGGATCCCCAGGCCTGATGATGCCCATTGAAGTCCCCGCAAATGAGGTGGGTGGCTCCAGCTGTCCTTTGCAGGAACAGTTCGAGTTTCCTCAAGGTGTTGTTGCAGTCATTGCGGGGCTCCACATAGACAGCGGCCAGATAAATTTTTCGACCGGAGCGGTCCCTGATTTGTATTATGGCAAGGTTCGAGTCAGAAAATTCAGACATACCCAATGTTGAGAAGGACTTTTCTTTAATGGCGATAGCGGATTTAACGGGTTGTGAATTTACGCAGAATTGGTGTACAGAGTAACCAGGTATGGATTTAATCATGTTTATGTTTGAAATGTAGGGTTCATTAATAAATGCTATATCGATGCTATTGTTATTTAAATGGATCTGTAGTTCGTGGAAGGCGTTCCTTCCACGGCCTAAATTAACTTGTGTGCAGTTTAAAATTGGTTGAGAAGACGGAAAATTTCTAGGTGTTGATCTACTTGGCATATTGGCCGTAGTCCGTACGGCTTTGGATTTTCTGAGACATTAGGAGAACTCGAGCACAATTGTTGGATGTAGCACTGTGTTTTGTATTTGATTTTCCGTTTGTGTTTTTGTTATGCTGAATGCAGTTATGACATTGGCTTTTTTCGGGGTTTTTCTTGTTCGGACACGATTGGAAGTCGTGCCCAGGGGTGGCGCAGAAAGAGCAAGTGGCTGTTTCCGACGTGCATCTCGTTTTAGTATGTCCGAATTGTAAGCATTTAAAACATTGTAATAGGGGCACGTAATTGTCAGCGTGGACACGCTGATGGTCTAAGTTCAGCTTGACTGTCGCCGTGATGGCCTGCCACACTTTGGGAGATGTCAAAAAGACGGCATTGTACAGCGATTTGTTCCGGTTGTTCCGTTTAAATTTGTAGACGAGCTCGTCTTTGCCCTCCGCTGTGTTACGCAGACACTCGTTTTGCCCTTTCAGGATGTCTGCCAAGTCTTCAGCCGGTACATCGGATGGTATGCCCTTAAGAATGACCATCGGGCTAAGAGACTTTGATGCCTCGGCCTGAACCGGGCAGTTGGGCTTGCTGTTAATTTTGCGGAGTGTCTGCTCTCGGTGTTCGAGTGAGTCAAATTCGACTCTTATTTTGTTGTTTGATACGAACTTCACACCAGCGGGTGCGAAGTTGGTATCTCGGAAGGATACGTTGCTTTTAAAGGTCTTAAGAGTTTCAGCGGGGCTCAAGACGTTTTTCTTGGACGACACTATTATAGCCGGTTTGCTTTTAAGGGTAGTAGCAGGTGGCGCCTTTTTCTCAACGCGTTGCGTGCGCACAATGTCTGCGAACGAGGTTTGGGGATGACGGCAAGCTGCAGTAGGTGCTGGCAGTTTCGCCATTTCCTCTCTGACTGTCTGCCTGATGGTCTGGCGGACAGCCTCTACTGTGGCGGAGTGGTCATACGAGGGTTTAGGGGTAGCATTGGGGTTGGATTGGATTATACTCCCAATCCTTTTGGTGTTGGCCAATATGATGGCCTTCTTGTCTCTCTTAATGTTGCCGCACTCGTTGACCGCAGCATCAATAGAGACAAGAAGGTCAAGAATTTCCTTGACTGTGGGGTTCTCAGCCGGAGGATCGGTCTGAAGCGATTCCCCAGTGACGGATGGTGTCGGGGTTCCGTAAACAGGTGAAAAGAACCCCCCTTCGTCGTCGGAAGCCATTTTAGGAGATAAAGTTTTTTGACCGAATCGACTAAGTCCAGGTAGTAAATGCGATAAGGGAGGGTGGGCGGGCAAACTTTTGCGGTTCCCGGTGTCGTAGACGGACAAATGAGGTGTCTACGGATAGGTGGCAACGAGACGCACCCAACGGCGTAAGAATAATACAGGGTGGTCGTACAAAAATTTTAAAGAGGACTCTAAAATGTGAATTTTCTAACTATTTTTAACTAAAATAAATTTACAAAATGATATTAGTGCGTTGAAGACGACGGCGCTATACTTATATAGCCCTGATATGTAATACTGACTGAAGAAAAAATTAAAATCGAAGCAAAATTGACAAAGTTGAATTTTTAGTATGGAGATTTACTACAAATTTATAAAAACTACGTAAAAGGCGATAACTAAAGAAAACTAGATATTTTGACTGCTTTATAGCGTAAATGTGACGGAGACTAACAAAAGGAAGCGAACGAGTGCCCAAAAGTGTATGTGTGGAGGTTCCAAGTAGGTATTTTGAGTTACTTTGTATGTGAACAGAGCTTCACCACTATACCTCGGTACTGCAAATTTGTAAGGGAAAACTGGCAAACTTTTGCGGTTCCCGGTGTCGTAGACGGACAAATGAGGTGTCTACGGATAGGTGGCAACGAGACGCACCCAACGGCGTAAGAATAATACAGGGTGGTCGTACAAAAATTTTAAAGAGGACTCTAAAATGTGAATTTTCTAACTATTTTTAACTAAAATAAATTTACAAAATGATATTAGTGCGTTGAAGACGACGGCGCTATACTTATATAGCCCTGATATGTAATACTGACTGAAGAAAAAATTAAAATCGAAGCAAAATTGACAAAGTTGAATTTTTAGTATGGAGATTTACTACAAATTTATAAAAACTACGTAAAAGGCGATAACTAAAGAAAACTAGATATTTTGACTGCTTTATAGCGTAAATGTGACGGAGACTAACAAAAGGAAGCGAACGAGTGCCCAAAAGTGTATGTGTGGAGGTTCCAAGTAGGTATTTTGAGTTGGTTAGGTTAGGTTAGGTTAGGTTAGGTTAGGTTAGGTTAGGTTAGGTTAGGTTAGGTTAGGTTAGGTTAGGTTAGGTTAGGTTAGGTTAGGTTAGGTTAGGTTAGGTTAGGTTAGGTTAGGTTAGGTTAGGTTAGGTTAGGTTAGGTTAGGTTAGGTTAGGTTAGGTTAGGTTAGGTTAGGTTAGGTTAGGTTAGGTTAGGTTAGGTTAGGTTAGGTTAGGTTAGGTTAGGTTAGGTTAGGTTAGGTTAGGTTAGGTTAGGTTAGGTTAGGTTAGGTTAGGTTAGGTTAGGTTAGGTTAGGTTAGGTTAGGTTAGGTTAGGTTAGGTTAGGTTAGGTTAGGTTAGGTTAGGTTAGGTTAGGTTAGGTTAGGTTAGGTTAGGTTAGGTTAGGTTAGGTTAGGTTAGGTTAGGTTAGGTTAGGTTAGGTTAGGTTAGGTTAGGTTAGGTTAGGTTAGGTTAGGTTAGGTTAGGTTAGGTTAGGTTAGGTTAGGTTAGGTTAGGTTAGGTTAGGTTAGGTTAGGTTAGGTTAGGTTAGGTTAGGTTAGGTTAGGTTAGGTTAGGTTAGGTTAGGTTAGGTTAGGTTAGGTTAGGTTAGGTTAGGTTAGGTTAGGTTGGGCATGCAGCGGAGTCACCTCCTAGAGCGACGGGATGTTATTGGTTACATCCGGTTACGATCGGATGTAAGAAATAGCATCCTGTCCTGGTGCATCCCGGGCAACGGCGGTTAGCAATTTCCTTCGGGGATTGGTAGCCGACGGCTAAACTCTGCCAGTGTCGCTCTTTGCACCGCTATGTTAAGCATAGCGGTGCAAGGACGTGGCACGAAGCACACCGTAATCCGTTCGAGCTATCGACGGGACGGGGGCCCAGTTTACCTGGGCCGCGAGGCGGAACCCTCTTTAAAAACTACCACGCGCGGCTCAACCCGCCCATAGTCAGCCGCCGCTGACTGGCGGGTCGCCGGGCAACTCGTTACCCCGTGGGGGCCGAGGGCTGTCGGGGGCACTTCGTCCGGGCCGCGAGGAAGGAAAACCTCAATAAAAAACCCAGGCTTACCGTAACCCGCCTTCACGGGCGGGCCGGGGGTTGCGGGGCTTTTGTCCGGACCGCGAGGAAGGAAAACCTCTCTAAAAAACCCCTGTACACCGTTACCCCAATCGGGGCCGGGGGCCTTTCGGGGCCGCGAGGATGGTAAACTCAATAAAACTTCCCCCTAGTTCTGGAGTCTCGCAAGGGGGCTCCAGGGCGTATGACTGGTAGGGTTACATACCGGTCGATTTCCTTGCACCATACCGTTCTGCCCTTTTCAGGGCGGGGCGGGGGCCCTGCTTGCCAGGGCTGCGGGGAGTAAACCCCAAAGGGAGTGTTTGGGGGCTGGGTCTGTTGCGGCGGAGTGTGGTGGTGATAATGGGATGTGCGCGGCTTCTTCGGTGTTGACATGGTTTTAGAGGTTCTGCCCCTCCCTTGTCAACACTGTCGCGGTCGCTTAGCATCCCAGGACTCATCACCGCACTGTGCCCCTTCAGCCCTTGACCCCAAATGTTCCTAAAAATCCTTCAATTCCCGTCGTTGGGGCGCCCTACGGGGCCTCGCGCGGCGACGGGGTCTCTGACCTTGCGCGGAGCAAGGCGGAGTGGTTGGCGTAGTGGGATCAACCGGCTAGCGGCCACCCCAGGGTTTCCCGCCTCCCTGGGAGTATTTAGGGTCATTCGGCTATTCCGAGATCTCTGGCCGTCTGGAAACTTTTATCTCTCGGTCTCGTGGGATGCATATGGAGAATTTAAAACAGGGGAAATCAGGGGGGAAGACGTCAAAGGAGCCCACCTTCGAATCTCGCCTTAAGGGCATGTTCGGTGGGCCTTCCAAAAAGACAGGGAAGAGCAGCGAGGCTGCGAAATCGAGTGACAGCGTTGCTTCTGTCGCCCGTGAGGGGGAAAGGAGCAGAGCTGACACAAAGGAGGGAGAAAAAAGGAAAGAGAGAAAGGGCTCGAAGGACAAAAGCCAAAGCAGAGAGAGAAGCAAAGATAGGCAGAAACCCAAGAAGCAGAACGTAGACTCGGATGATGATGCTGGGTCTGACCCCGGTAGGGTCCCCACTTGGGAAGAAGTCTACTTTGCCGGAGAGGATGACCACGATGTGCAATCGGAGCGTAGTGTGAGCCAAGGCGAACATCGTCCTGGTTCCAAGCGCAAACATGGCACCGCTCGTGACGTTATAGTTCTTTCCCCAGAAGAAGGCGAAGTCGACGAGGATGAGCCCGTTGTCCAAACCGCCAAACTCTCAGGTGGCCGCAGAGGCCGCGCTAAGAGCCGAGGAGAGAAGTCTCGCTCAACAGAGCCAATCCACCTTACAGACCGCCAACGTCTGGAGTGGAATATACAAATGGCGGAACAAGAGTTGGCCATAAACACCGACTCCTACAAAGAGTTGGCCATAAACACCGACTCCTACACTGACACTGACTCGGAGAGAACTTCGTCCGCAGTCCGCAGTCGCGACCGCGACTCCGAACTCATGCCTCCGCCGGAGTCGCCCATATCCCGCACACCATCTGCGACGAGAAGGCGAAGAGAATCCCTTCTGGACATTCCGGAACCCTCGGAGACTGCTCCTGATCTGGCAGGCGACCTTTATTTTAAAATAAAGGGCGCTTGCGACTGGGTCAGAGAGCTCGCCAGGGATTCCAAGAACCTGAAGGGGACATGGAAGCGCGACTTTTATAAAGCCTGCTCTGAAATCGAGATGGACGCTTACAAGCTCCGGAACCGCACAGTCTCCAAGGAGAATTACACCATGGAGATGGAACTCGCCGATGTGCGGGACCAGCTCACTGTGGCGCGAGTCCGCGAACAGCGATGCCGCCAGGAGCTTGCGGATCTGCAAGTCCAAAACCGGGAACTCGCCGTGGAGGTCGACGTTCTCAAGGCTGAGGCAAAATATGCTCGGGAACATGGTGGTCTTCGTGCCGCCTCCCGATCGTCTGCTGCCGAGACGATCCGCCCGCGGGAGGACAGTGGAGCTGAGGATTTCGCTCGCTCCATCCTCCTCCAGGTGGGCCGGATGATCGAGGAGAGCCTTGAGGCTTACGGGCTGAGGCGCGTACCACCTGCGCAGACAGTGCGTCCTCCGCTCAGGAGGGACGCCCTACCGCCAGACACGGCGAGTCAGGCACCAGCCCCACCGGCCCAACCTAGGATTGACAAAGGGAAGGGGAAGGGGAAGGGTAAAACCACCAAATCGGTGCGTCCACCCACCCCTGCTCCTCCCACCATGGATGTTGACACCGCACCCCAGAAAGACGCATGGTCTGAGGTGGTCAAGAGGAAGAAAAGGCGTGGCAAGGGAGCCAGCTCAACTACACCAGCCACAGCCCAGCCCGCCCAATCTTCCGGAAAGGGCACGCGTTCAGTCGCGAAACCTCCAGATAAACCTCAGCCCAAGAGCGCGAGGGCCCCACGAGTACAGCCTCCACCTAAAAAGGTGAAGGCTCCAAAGGCGCAGCCTAAAAAGGCCCAAGCGCCCAAGACAGGAAACCCCTCCAAACTACGTCCGCCGCAAACAGCGGCCATCGTTATAGTTTTGCAGCCGGAGGGGGAAGCGATGGGTTACAATTACCTCCGAGCTTTCCAGGAAGTGAAGAGCCGTGTCAACTTCCACGAGCTCGGTCTTATCGGCAGAGTAGGCTACAGGAGGTCCAGAGCCACCGGATGCCGCATCCTAGAGGTCCGCACTCTGGAGGGAGGTACTCTCGAAGAAGCGAATGAGCGAGCCGACGCTCTCGCCTCTAAATTCGTGGAGATCCTTCCTCCTGGGGCAGTCAAGGTGTCGAGACCCGTCAAGTCCACGGATATACGACTGACGGGTCTTGACGAATCGGTGACCGAACAGGAGATCGCTGAGGCAATCTCAAAAGCTGGTGAGTGCAACATAGCCTCAATAAAGGTCGGTCGCATTGGGAACAGCGGGATGGGTGGCTCCGTCGTTGCTCGTGTCCCGGTGCTAGTGGCAAAAAAGCTTGCCAACAAGCGAGTCCTCGTCGGCTGGGTCTCCGTCAGAGCAACCTTGCTCAGGCCGAGACCCCTCCGATGCTTTAGATGTCTGGGTGAGGGACATGGACAAGGCGTCTGCAACGCGGCGGTCGACAGGTCTCGTACCTGCCTCCGCTGCGGGGAGGACGGCCATAAAGCGGCGGGCTGCCAAAATGAGCTCCGCTGCATGCTCTGTGCAGCCGCCGGCATACAACCCAACCACCGGATCGGGACCAAGAACTGCCCCCGACCCGACCAGGTTAGGAAGGAGCGGGAAAAGCCGCCGGAAGCCCCAAGCACGCGCAAGCGTGTTGCTTCTGCCGGTACGGAGTCACCCACGGAAATGGGCGCACGAGCAACACGCTCGGCGAAACTCCGCACAGGACCTGCAGGGGTGGACGTAGGGGCGTCCACTTCCCGCAAATAAAGGTCCGAGTTGGTGTGTGCGTGTTCCGCACACCTTCTCCGGGAAAGGGGATCTAGCCCGACCAAAGAGTAGCCAATGGCCAGTGCTAGCTCAGCAGACGCGCGACGGACTTTAAGTCAAGTTTGCCCGCATTTGTTGCGCACTCAAAGCGCGAGAGGAACACGGAGGGTGGGTTTAGTGGGTATGGCCCGCTAGATAGGGCGAGTCCCACACCGTCCTACGGCATGCTCCCCAAGCTGTCGTAGGCAGTGCATAAGCGCATTCCCCCCGCCTTAAAAAAAAAAAAAAAAAAAAAGGTTAGGTTAGGTTAGGTTAGGTTAGGTTAGGTTAGGTTAGGTTAGGTTAGGTTAGGTTAGGTTAGGTTAGGTTAGGTTAGGTTAGGTTAGGTTAGGTTAGGTTAGGTTAGGTTAGGTTAGGTTAGGTTAGGTTAGGTTAGGTTAGGTTAGGTTAGGTTAGGTTAGGTTAGGTTAGGTTAGGTTAGGTTAGGTTAGGTTAGGTTAGGTTAGGTTAGGTTAGGTTAGGTTAGGTTAGGTTAGGTTAGGTTAGGTTAGGTTAGGTTAGGTTAGGTTAGGTTAGGTTAGGTTAGGTTAGGTTAGGTTAGGTTAGGTTAGGTTAGGTTAGGTTAGGTTAGGTTAGGTTAGGTTAGGTTAGGTTAGGTTAGGTTAGGTTAGGTTAGGTTAGGTTAGGTTAGGTTAGGTTAGGTTAGGTTAGGTTAGGTTAGGTTAGGTTAGGTTAGGTTAGGTTAGGTTAGGTTAGGTTAGGTTAGGTTAGGTTAGGTTAGGTTAGGTTAGGTTAGGTTAGGTTAGGTTAGGTTAGGTTAGGTTAGGTTAGGTTAGGTTAGGTTAGGTTAGGTTAGGTTAGGTTAGGTTAGGTTAGGTTAGGTTAGGTTAGGTTAGGTTAGGTTAGGTTAGGTTAGGTTAGGTTAGGTTAGGTTAGGTTAGGTTAGGTTAGGTTAGGTTAGGTTAGGTTAGGTTAGGTTAGGTTAGGTTAGGTTAGGTTAGGTTAGGTTAGGTTAGGTTAGGTTAGGTTAGGTTAGGTTAGGTTAGGTTAGGTTAGGTTAGGTTAGGTTAGGTTAGGTTAGGTTAGGTTAGGTTAGGTTAGGTTAGGTTAGGTTAGGTTAGGTTAGGTTAGGTTAGGTTAGGTTAGGTTAGGTTAGGTTAGGTTAGGTTAGGTTAGGTTAGGTTAGGTTAGGTTAGGTTAGGTTAGGTTAGGTTAGGTTAGGTTAGGTTAGGTTAGGTTAGGTTAGGTTAGGTTAGGTTAGGTTAGGTTAGGTTAGGTTAGGTTAGGTTAGGTTAGGTTAGGTTAGGTTAGGTTAGGTTAGGTTAGGTTAGGTTAGGTTAGGTTAGGTTAGGTTAGGTTAGGTTAGGTTAGGTTAGGTTAGGTTAGGTTAGGTTAGGTTAGGTTAGGTTAGGTTAGGTTAGGTTAGGTTAGGTTAGGTTAGGTTAGGTTAGGTTAGGTTAGGTTAGGTTAGGTTAGGTTAGGTTAGGTTAGGTTAGGTTAGGTTAGGTTAGGTTAGGTTAGGTTAGGTTAGGTTAGGTTAGGTTAGGTTAGGTTAGGTTAGGTTAGGTTAGGTTAGGTTAGGTTAGGTTAGGTTAGGTTAGGTTAGGTTAGGTTAGGTTAGGTTAGGTTAGGTTAGGTTAGGTTAGGTTAGGTTAGGTTAGGTTAGGTTAGGTTAGGTTAGGTTAGGTTAGGTTAGGTTAGGTTAGGTTAGGTTAGGTTGGGCATGCAGCGGAGTCACCTCCTAGAGCGACGGGATGTTATTGGTTACATCCGGTTACGATCGGATGTAAGAAATAGCATCCTGTCCTGGTGCATCCCGGGCAACGGCGGTTAGCAATTTCCTTCGGGGATTGGTAGCCGACGGCTAAACTCTGCCAGTGTCGCTCTTTGCACCGCTATGTTAAGCATAGCGGTGCAAGGACGTGGCACGAAGCACACCGTAATCCGTTCGAGCTATCGACGGGACGGGGGCCCAGTTTACCTGGGCCGCGAGGCGGAACCCTCTTTAAAAACTACCACGCGCGGCTCAACCCGCCCATAGTCAGCCGCCGCTGACTGGCGGGTCGCCGGGCAACTCGTTACCCCGTGGGGGCCGAGGGCTGTCGGGGGCACTTCGTCCGGGCCGCGAGGAAGGAAAACCTCAATAAAAAACCCAGGCTTACCGTAACCCGCCTTCACGGGCGGGCCGGGGGTTGCGGGGCTTTTGTCCGGACCGCGAGGAAGGAAAACCTCTCTAAAAAACCCCTGTACACCGTTACCCCAATCGGGGCCGGGGGCCTTTCGGGGCCGCGAGGATGGTAAACTCAATAAAACTTCCCCCTAGTTCTGGAGTCTCGCAAGGGGGCTCCAGGGCGTATGACTGGTAGGGTTACATACCGGTCGATTTCCTTGCACCATACCGTTCTGCCCTTTTCAGGGCGGGGCGGGGGCCCTGCTTGCCAGGGCTGCGGGGAGTAAACCCCAAAGGGAGTGTTTGGGGGCTGGGTCTGTTGCGGCGGAGTGTGGTGGTGATAATGGGATGTGCGCGGCTTCTTCGGTGTTGACATGGTTTTAGAGGTTCTGCCCCTCCCTTGTCAACACTGTCGCGGTCGCTTAGCATCCCAGGACTCATCACCGCACTGTGCCCCTTCAGCCCTTGACCCCAAATGTTCCTAAAAATCCTTCAATTCCCGTCGTTGGGGCGCCCTACGGGGCCTCGCGCGGCGACGGGGTCTCTGACCTTGCGCGGAGCAAGGCGGAGTGGTTGGCGTAGTGGGATCAACCGGCTAGCGGCCACCCCAGGGTTTCCCGCCTCCCTGGGAGTATTTAGGGTCATTCGGCTATTCCGAGATCTCTGGCCGTCTGGAAACTTTTATCTCTCGGTCTCGTGGGATGCATATGGAGAATTTAAAACAGGGGAAATCAGGGGGGAAGACGTCAAAGGAGCCCACCTTCGAATCTCGCCTTAAGGGCATGTTCGGTGGGCCTTCCAAAAAGACAGGGAAGAGCAGCGAGGCTGCGAAATCGAGTGACAGCGTTGCTTCTGTCGCCCGTGAGGGGGAAAGGAGCAGAGCTGACACAAAGGAGGGAGAAAAAAGGAAAGAGAGAAAGGGCTCGAAGGACAAAAGCCAAAGCAGAGAGAGAAGCAAAGATAGGCAGAAACCCAAGAAGCAGAACGTAGACTCGGATGATGATGCTGGGTCTGACCCCGGTAGGGTCCCCACTTGGGAAGAAGTCTACTTTGCCGGAGAGGATGACCACGATGTGCAATCGGAGCGTAGTGTGAGCCAAGGCGAACATCGTCCTGGTTCCAAGCGCAAACATGGCACCGCTCGTGACGTTATAGTTCTTTCCCCAGAAGAAGGCGAAGTCGACGAGGATGAGCCCGTTGTCCAAACCGCCAAACTCTCAGGTGGCCGCAGAGGCCGCGCTAAGAGCCGAGGAGAGAAGTCTCGCTCAACAGAGCCAATCCACCTTACAGACCGCCAACGTCTGGAGTGGAATATACAAATGGCGGAACAAGAGTTGGCCATAAACACCGACTCCTACACTGACACTGACTCGGAGAGAACTTCGTCCGCAGTCCGCAGTCGCGACCGCGACTCCGAACTCATGCCTCCGCCGGAGTCGCCCATATCCCGCACACCATCTGCGACGAGAAGGCGAAGAGAATCCCTTCTGGACATTCCGGAACCCTCGGAGACTGCTCCTGATCTGGCAGGCGACCTTTATTTTAAAATAAAGGGCGCTTGCGACTGGGTCAGAGAGCTCGCCAGGGATTCCAAGAACCTGAAGGGGACATGGAAGCGCGACTTTTATAAAGCCTGCTCTGAAATCGAGATGGACGCTTACAAGCTCCGGAACCGCACAGTCTCCAAGGAGAATTACACCATGGAGATGGAACTCGCCGATGTGCGGGACCAGCTCACTGTGGCGCGAGTCCGCGAACAGCGATGCCGCCAGGAGCTTGCGGATCTGCAAGTCCAAAACCGGGAACTCGCCGTGGAGGTCGACGTTCTCAAGGCTGAGGCAAAATATGCTCGGGAACATGGTGGTCTTCGTGCCGCCTCCCGATCGTCTGCTGCCGAGACGATCCGCCCGCGGGAGGACAGTGGAGCTGAGGATTTCGCTCGCTCCATCCTCCTCCAGGTGGGCCGGATGATCGAGGAGAGCCTTGAGGCTTACGGGCTGAGGCGCGTACCACCTGCGCAGACAGTGCGTCCTCCGCTCAGGAGGGACGCCCTACCGCCAGACACGGCGAGTCAGGCACCAGCCCCACCGGCCCAACCTAGGATTGACAAAGGGAAGGGGAAGGGGAAGGGTAAAACCACCAAATCGGTGCGTCCACCCACCCCTGCTCCTCCCACCATGGATGTTGACACCGCACCCCAGAAAGACGCATGGTCTGAGGTGGTCAAGAGGAAGAAAAGGCGTGGCAAGGGAGCCAGCTCAACTACACCAGCCACAGCCCAGCCCGCCCAATCTTCCGGAAAGGGCACGCGTTCAGTCGCGAAACCTCCAGATAAACCTCAGCCCAAGAGCGCGAGGGCCCCACGAGTACAGCCTCCACCTAAAAAGGTGAAGGCTCCAAAGGCGCAGCCTAAAAAGGCCCAAGCGCCCAAGACAGGAAACCCCTCCAAACTACGTCCGCCGCAAACAGCGGCCATCGTTATAGTTTTGCAGCCGGAGGGGGAAGCGATGGGTTACAATTACCTCCGAGCTTTCCAGGAAGTGAAGAGCCGTGTCAACTTCCACGAGCTCGGTCTTATCGGCAGAGTAGGCTACAGGAGGTCCAGAGCCACCGGATGCCGCATCCTAGAGGTCCGCACTCTGGAGGGAGGTACTCTCGAAGAAGCGAATGAGCGAGCCGACGCTCTCGCCTCTAAATTCGTGGAGATCCTTCCTCCTGGGGCAGTCAAGGTGTCGAGACCCGTCAAGTCCACGGATATACGACTGACGGGTCTTGACGAATCGGTGACCGAACAGGAGATCGCTGAGGCAATCTCAAAAGCTGGTGAGTGCAACATAGCCTCAATAAAGGTCGGTCGCATTGGGAACAGCGGGATGGGTGGCTCCGTCGTTGCTCGTGTCCCGGTGCTAGTGGCAAAAAAGCTTGCCAACAAGCGAGTCCTCGTCGGCTGGGTCTCCGTCAGAGCAACCTTGCTCAGGCCGAGACCCCTCCGATGCTTTAGATGTCTGGGTGAGGGACATGGACAAGGCGTCTGCAACGCGGCGGTCGACAGGTCTCGTACCTGCCTCCGCTGCGGGGAGGACGGCCATAAAGCGGCGGGCTGCCAAAATGAGCTCCGCTGCATGCTCTGTGCAGCCGCCGGCATACAACCCAACCACCGGATCGGGACCAAGAACTGCCCCCGACCCGACCAGGTTAGGAAGGAGCGGGAAAAGCCGCCGGAAGCCCCAAGCACGCGCAAGCGTGTTGCTTCTGCCGGTACGGAGTCACCCACGGAAATGGGCGCACGAGCAACACGCTCGGCGAAACTCCGCACAGGACCTGCAGGGGTGGACGTAGGGGCGTCCACTTCCCGCAAATAAAGGTCCGAGTTGGTGTGTGCGTGTTCCGCACACCTTCTCCGGGAAAGGGGATCTAGCCCGACCAAAGAGTAGCCAATGGCCAGTGCTAGCTCAGCAGACGCGCGACGGACTTTAAGTCAAGTTTGCCCGCATTTGTTGCGCACTCAAAGCGCGAGAGGAACACGGAGGGTGGGTTTAGTGGGTATGGCCCGCTAGATAGGGCGAGTCCCACACCGTCCTACGGCATGCTCCCCAAGCTGTCGTAGGCAGTGCATAAGCGCATTCCCCCCGCCTTAAAAAAAAAAAAAAAAAAAAAGGTTAGGTTAGGTTAGGTTAGGTTAGGTTAGGTTAGGTTAGGTTAGGTTAGGTTAGGTTAGGTTAGGTTAGGTTAGGTTAGGTTAGGTTAGGTTAGGTTAGGTTAGGTTAGGTTAGGTTAGGTTAGGTTAGGTTAGGTTAGGTTAGGTTAGGTTAGGTTAGGTTAGGTTAGGTTAGGTTAGGTTAGGTTAGGTTAGGTTAGGTTAGGTTAGGTTAGGTTAGGTTAGGTTAGGTTAGGTTAGGTTAGGTTAGGTTAGGTTAGGTTAGGTTAGGTTAGGTTAGGTTAGGTTAGGTTAGGTTAGGTTAGGTTAGGTTAGGTTAGGTTAGGTTAGGTTAGGTTAGGTTAGGTTAGGTTAGGTTAGGTTAGGTTAGGTTAGGTTAGGTTAGGTTAGGTTAGGTTAGGTTAGGTTAGGTTAGGTTAGGTTAGGTTAGGTTAGGTTAGGTTAGGTTAGGTTAGGTTAGGTTAGGTTAGGTTAGGTTAGGTTAGGTTAGGTTAGGTTAGGTTAGGTTAGGTTAGGTTAGGTTAGGTTAGGTTAGGTTAGGTTAGGTTAGGTTAGGTTAGGTTAGGTTAGGTTAGGTTAGGTTAGGTTAGGTTAGGTTAGGTTAGGTTAGGTTAGGTTAGGTTAGGTTAGGTTAGGTTAGGTTAGGTTAGGTTAGGTTAGGTTAGGTTAGGTTAGGTTAGGTTAGGTTAGGTTAGGTTAGGTTAGGTTAGGTTAGGTTAGGTTAGGTTAGGTTAGGTTAGGTTAGGTTAGGTTAGGTTAGGTTAGGTTAGGTTAGGTTAGGTTAGGTTAGGTTAGGTTAGGTTAGGTTAGGTTAGGTTAGGTTAGGTTAGGTTAGGTTAGGTTAGGTTAGGTTAGGTTAGGTTAGGTTAGGTTAGGTTAGGTTAGGTTAGGTTAGGTTAGGTTAGGTTAGGTTAGGTTAGGTTAGGTTAGGTTAGGTTAGGTTAGGTTAGGTTAGGTTAGGTTAGGTTAGGTTAGGTTAGGTTAGGTTAGGTTAGGTTAGGTTAGGTTAGGTTAGGTTAGGTTAGGTTAGGTTAGGTTAGGTTAGGTTAGGTTAGGTTAGGTTAGGTTAGGTTAGGTTAGGTTAGGTTAGGTTAGGTTAGGTTAGGTTAGGTTAGGTTAGGTTAGGTTAGGTTAGGTTAGGTTAGGTTAGGTTAGGTTAGGTTAGGTTAGGTTAGGTTAGGTTAGGTTAGGTTAGGTTAGGTTAGGTTAGGTTAGGTTAGGTTAGGTTAGGTTAGGTTAGGTTAGGTTAGGTTAGGTTAGGTTAGGTTAGGTTAGGTTAGGTTAGGTTAGGTTAGGTTAGGTTAGGTTAGGTTAGGTTAGGTTAGGTTAGGTTAGGTTAGGTTAGGTTAGGTTAGGTTAGGTTAGGTTAGGTTAGGTTAGGTTAGGTTAGGTTAGGTTAGGTTAGGTTAGGTTAGGTTAGGTTAGGTTGGGCATGCAGCGGAGTCACCTCCTAGAGCGACGGGATGTTATTGGTTACATCCGGTTACGATCGGATGTAAGAAATAGCATCCTGTCCTGGTGCATCCCGGGCAACGGCGGTTAGCAATTTCCTTCGGGGATTGGTAGCCGACGGCTAAACTCTGCCAGTGTCGCTCTTTGCACCGCTATGTTAAGCATAGCGGTGCAAGGACGTGGCACGAAGCACACCGTAATCCGTTCGAGCTATCGACGGGACGGGGGCCCAGTTTACCTGGGCCGCGAGGCGGAACCCTCTTTAAAAACTACCACGCGCGGCTCAACCCGCCCATAGTCAGCCGCCGCTGACTGGCGGGTCGCCGGGCAACTCGTTACCCCGTGGGGGCCGAGGGCTGTCGGGGGCACTTCGTCCGGGCCGCGAGGAAGGAAAACCTCAATAAAAAACCCAGGCTTACCGTAACCCGCCTTCACGGGCGGGCCGGGGGTTGCGGGGCTTTTGTCCGGACCGCGAGGAAGGAAAACCTCTCTAAAAAACCCCTGTACACCGTTACCCCAATCGGGGCCGGGGGCCTTTCGGGGCCGCGAGGATGGTAAACTCAATAAAACTTCCCCCTAGTTCTGGAGTCTCGCAAGGGGGCTCCAGGGCGTATGACTGGTAGGGTTACATACCGGTCGATTTCCTTGCACCATACCGTTCTGCCCTTTTCAGGGCGGGGCGGGGGCCCTGCTTGCCAGGGCTGCGGGGAGTAAACCCCAAAGGGAGTGTTTGGGGGCTGGGTCTGTTGCGGCGGAGTGTGGTGGTGATAATGGGATGTGCGCGGCTTCTTCGGTGTTGACATGGTTTTAGAGGTTCTGCCCCTCCCTTGTCAACACTGTCGCGGTCGCTTAGCATCCCAGGACTCATCACCGCACTGTGCCCCTTCAGCCCTTGACCCCAAATGTTCCTAAAAATCCTTCAATTCCCGTCGTTGGGGCGCCCTACGGGGCCTCGCGCGGCGACGGGGTCTCTGACCTTGCGCGGAGCAAGGCGGAGTGGTTGGCGTAGTGGGATCAACCGGCTAGCGGCCACCCCAGGGTTTCCCGCCTCCCTGGGAGTATTTAGGGTCATTCGGCTATTCCGAGATCTCTGGCCGTCTGGAAACTTTTATCTCTCGGTCTCGTGGGATGCATATGGAGAATTTAAAACAGGGGAAATCAGGGGGGAAGACGTCAAAGGAGCCCACCTTCGAATCTCGCCTTAAGGGCATGTTCGGTGGGCCTTCCAAAAAGACAGGGAAGAGCAGCGAGGCTGCGAAATCGAGTGACAGCGTTGCTTCTGTCGCCCGTGAGGGGGAAAGGAGCAGAGCTGACACAAAGGAGGGAGAAAAAAGGAAAGAGAGAAAGGGCTCGAAGGACAAAAGCCAAAGCAGAGAGAGAAGCAAAGATAGGCAGAAACCCAAGAAGCAGAACGTAGACTCGGATGATGATGCTGGGTCTGACCCCGGTAGGGTCCCCACTTGGGAAGAAGTCTACTTTGCCGGAGAGGATGACCACGATGTGCAATCGGAGCGTAGTGTGAGCCAAGGCGAACATCGTCCTGGTTCCAAGCGCAAACATGGCACCGCTCGTGACGTTATAGTTCTTTCCCCAGAAGAAGGCGAAGTCGACGAGGATGAGCCCGTTGTCCAAACCGCCAAACTCTCAGGTGGCCGCAGAGGCCGCGCTAAGAGCCGAGGAGAGAAGTCTCGCTCAACAGAGCCAATCCACCTTACAGACCGCCAACGTCTGGAGTGGAATATACAAATGGCGGAACAAGAGTTGGCCATAAACACCGACTCCTACACTGACACTGACTCGGAGAGAACTTCGTCCGCAGTCCGCAGTCGCGACCGCGACTCCGAACTCATGCCTCCGCCGGAGTCGCCCATATCCCGCACACCATCTGCGACGAGAAGGCGAAGAGAATCCCTTCTGGACATTCCGGAACCCTCGGAGACTGCTCCTGATCTGGCAGGCGACCTTTATTTTAAAATAAAGGGCGCTTGCGACTGGGTCAGAGAGCTCGCCAGGGATTCCAAGAACCTGAAGGGGACATGGAAGCGCGACTTTTATAAAGCCTGCTCTGAAATCGAGATGGACGCTTACAAGCTCCGGAACCGCACAGTCTCCAAGGAGAATTACACCATGGAGATGGAACTCGCCGATGTGCGGGACCAGCTCACTGTGGCGCGAGTCCGCGAACAGCGATGCCGCCAGGAGCTTGCGGATCTGCAAGTCCAAAACCGGGAACTCGCCGTGGAGGTCGACGTTCTCAAGGCTGAGGCAAAATATGCTCGGGAACATGGTGGTCTTCGTGCCGCCTCCCGATCGTCTGCTGCCGAGACGATCCGCCCGCGGGAGGACAGTGGAGCTGAGGATTTCGCTCGCTCCATCCTCCTCCAGGTGGGCCGGATGATCGAGGAGAGCCTTGAGGCTTACGGGCTGAGGCGCGTACCACCTGCGCAGACAGTGCGTCCTCCGCTCAGGAGGGACGCCCTACCGCCAGACACGGCGAGTCAGGCACCAGCCCCACCGGCCCAACCTAGGATTGACAAAGGGAAGGGGAAGGGGAAGGGTAAAACCACCAAATCGGTGCGTCCACCCACCCCTGCTCCTCCCACCATGGATGTTGACACCGCACCCCAGAAAGACGCATGGTCTGAGGTGGTCAAGAGGAAGAAAAGGCGTGGCAAGGGAGCCAGCTCAACTACACCAGCCACAGCCCAGCCCGCCCAATCTTCCGGAAAGGGCACGCGTTCAGTCGCGAAACCTCCAGATAAACCTCAGCCCAAGAGCGCGAGGGCCCCACGAGTACAGCCTCCACCTAAAAAGGTGAAGGCTCCAAAGGCGCAGCCTAAAAAGGCCCAAGCGCCCAAGACAGGAAACCCCTCCAAACTACGTCCGCCGCAAACAGCGGCCATCGTTATAGTTTTGCAGCCGGAGGGGGAAGCGATGGGTTACAATTACCTCCGAGCTTTCCAGGAAGTGAAGAGCCGTGTCAACTTCCACGAGCTCGGTCTTATCGGCAGAGTAGGCTACAGGAGGTCCAGAGCCACCGGATGCCGCATCCTAGAGGTCCGCACTCTGGAGGGAGGTACTCTCGAAGAAGCGAATGAGCGAGCCGACGCTCTCGCCTCTAAATTCGTGGAGATCCTTCCTCCTGGGGCAGTCAAGGTGTCGAGACCCGTCAAGTCCACGGATATACGACTGACGGGTCTTGACGAATCGGTGACCGAACAGGAGATCGCTGAGGCAATCTCAAAAGCTGGTGAGTGCAACATAGCCTCAATAAAGGTCGGTCGCATTGGGAACAGCGGGATGGGTGGCTCCGTCGTTGCTCGTGTCCCGGTGCTAGTGGCAAAAAAGCTTGCCAACAAGCGAGTCCTCGTCGGCTGGGTCTCCGTCAGAGCAACCTTGCTCAGGCCGAGACCCCTCCGATGCTTTAGATGTCTGGGTGAGGGACATGGACAAGGCGTCTGCAACGCGGCGGTCGACAGGTCTCGTACCTGCCTCCGCTGCGGGGAGGACGGCCATAAAGCGGCGGGCTGCCAAAATGAGCTCCGCTGCATGCTCTGTGCAGCCGCCGGCATACAACCCAACCACCGGATCGGGACCAAGAACTGCCCCCGACCCGACCAGGTTAGGAAGGAGCGGGAAAAGCCGCCGGAAGCCCCAAGCACGCGCAAGCGTGTTGCTTCTGCCGGTACGGAGTCACCCACGGAAATGGGCGCACGAGCAACACGCTCGGCGAAACTCCGCACAGGACCTGCAGGGGTGGACGTAGGGGCGTCCACTTCCCGCAAATAAAGGTCCGAGTTGGTGTGTGCGTGTTCCGCACACCTTCTCCGGGAAAGGGGATCTAGCCCGACCAAAGAGTAGCCAATGGCCAGTGCTAGCTCAGCAGACGCGCGACGGACTTTAAGTCAAGTTTGCCCGCATTTGTTGCGCACTCAAAGCGCGAGAGGAACACGGAGGGTGGGTTTAGTGGGTATGGCCCGCTAGATAGGGCGAGTCCCACACCGTCCTACGGCATGCTCCCCAAGCTGTCGTAGGCAGTGCATAAGCGCATTCCCCCCGCCTTAAAAAAAAAAAAAAAAAAAAAAGGTTAGGTTAGGTTAGGTTAGGTTAGGTTAGGTTAGGTTAGGTTAGGTTAGGTTAGGTTAGGTTAGGTTAGGTTAGGTTAGGTTAGGTTAGGTTAGGTTAGGTTAGGTTAGGTTAGGTTAGGTTAGGTTAGGTTAGGTTAGGTTAGGTTAGGTTAGGTTAGGTTAGGTTAGGTTAGGTTAGGTTAGGTTAGGTTAGGTTAGGTTAGGTTAGGTTAGGTTAGGTTAGGTTAGGTTAGGTTAGGTTAGGTTAGGTTAGGTTAGGTTAGGTTAGGTTAGGTTAGGTTAGGTTAGGTTAGGTTAGGTTAGGTTAGGTTAGGTTAGGTTAGGTTAGGTTAGGTTAGGTTAGGTTAGGTTAGGTTAGGTTAGGTTAGGTTAGGTTAGGTTAGGTTAGGTTAGGTTAGGTTAGGTTAGGTTAGGTTAGGTTAGGTTAGGTTAGGTTAGGTTAGGTTAGGTTAGGTTAGGTTAGGTTAGGTTAGGTTAGGTTAGGTTAGGTTAGGTTAGGTTAGGTTAGGTTAGGTTAGGTTAGGTTAGGTTAGGTTAGGTTAGGTTAGGTTAGGTTAGGTTAGGTTAGGTTAGGTTAGGTTAGGTTAGGTTAGGTTAGGTTAGGTTAGGTTAGGTTAGGTTAGGTTAGGTTAGGTTAGGTTAGGTTAGGTTAGGTTAGGTTAGGTTAGGTTAGGTTAGGTTAGGTTAGGTTAGGTTAGGTTAGGTTAGGTTAGGTTAGGTTAGGTTAGGTTAGGTTAGGTTAGGTTAGGTTAGGTTAGGTTAGGTTAGGTTAGGTTAGGTTAGGTTAGGTTAGGTTAGGTTAGGTTAGGTTAGGTTAGGTTAGGTTAGGTTAGGTTAGGTTAGGTTAGGTTAGGTTAGGTTAGGTTAGGTTAGGTTAGGTTAGGTTAGGTTAGGTTAGGTTAGGTTAGGTTAGGTTAGGTTAGGTTAGGTTAGGTTAGGTTAGGTTAGGTTAGGTTAGGTTAGGTTAGGTTAGGTTAGGTTAGGTTAGGTTAGGTTAGGTTAGGTTAGGTTAGGTTAGGTTAGGTTAGGTTAGGTTAGGTTAGGTTAGGTTAGGTTAGGTTAGGTTAGGTTAGGTTAGGTTAGGTTAGGTTAGGTTAGGTTAGGTTAGGTTAGGTTAGGTTAGGTTAGGTTAGGTTAGGTTAGGTTAGGTTAGGTTAGGTTAGGTTAGGTTAGGTTAGGTTAGGTTAGGTTAGGTTAGGTTAGGTTAGGTTAGGTTAGGTTAGGTTAGGTTAGGTTAGGTTAGGTTAGGTTAGGTTAGGTTAGGTTAGGTTAGGTTAGGTTAGGTTAGGTTAGGTTAGGTTAGGTTAGGTTAGGTTAGGTTAGGTTAGGTTAGGTTAGGTTAGGTTAGGTTAGGTTAGGTTAGGT